>CM060981.1:101941817-104805151 GCA_030765065.1 Deroplatys truncata | reverse complement strand
AAGAAAAAAAATATCTGATGTAACACACTCACACGACTTTCTCCACCAATTAAAAATTCACATACATTCGTTGTATATATCCACATTATCTTACACATTATACCTTTTTTGCCTAGGAATAATTTTCAAACTAAGCAATAATTGCTTAGTTGCAGAAACAGCATTTAAATGTTTATTCATGATAAGCTCCTGCGTTGAAAAAAAGGGAAAAATAAAGTAAAGAAAAGATAAGAAAGCGAATCCCAAATGTTCTAGCCTGTCGTTAGTGACAAAATCTAAACTTGCAACATGGAAAATTTAAAAAATGCTAAAACTACGGTATAGAAATTGTTATTTTAATAAACTCTACATTTTCTCTACAATGCTGTCTTTTAAGGATTCTTAATAATGAAAAATTGTAGTAAATCTAGTCAAATAAAAGGAAATTTACGGCTATTCACAGAAAATACAACATTTTCATTTTATTCCTCATGTCAGTTTATCAAGCATGCGATGTATTAATCAAAACCGTTAAGAACCGTTTTTTTAGGAAAAAAAACAATCATTTGCCACATAAAGCTTAGTTTGGGGTGGAGATATTTTTTGAAATATTCGTGTCGCAATCTGGCAAATGTTCAACTTATATCCTACCAGTCCGACATTTAGCTTTTAGTTCTGTCGTTTCTCTCCCTCTCCCTTCCTCCCTCCTACCTCAAAACCTGTTTTTCCGTTGGATTTTCGATATCGAATTTCATGTGGAATAAAACCTTTCTTTACGTACTGTATGCAGGTGCTGGAGTAAGTGGCAATAGTTGATCTTGTGCGTTTTAATTAAAATTATTCTTTGAGTGTTTCTGGTAAATTAATTTTGAGTGAAAATAATTCTACTTTAACTTTATTACACATTGTTAACAGACCAATAGATTAAAATTGAATCAGCAATTTGATATTCACAATTTGTCCACAAATGCTTATATCGCTATATGCTTATTATTTTGCATTCCTTTTTCATTCACATATCCTGACGCTATTATGTTATGAATTTTTACCCTTTGATTTCTTATACTTACATTATTCTCAATTAGGTATAGTAGACTGTAAGAGGCAAGGAGTTGAGCTTACAAAGGGGACCGCCAGATGGGAAAGTTTGGGAATCACTGTTCCAGCTCATTACATATAGTTTTCATATCTAGAGAGTACAGGCAGAAAATGAAATAAACAAATCTAACCTTCCTGCGGTGGATAAGTCAGAAAGTAATTCAATAAAATGACTGTGCTGATCTTGTAAGACGTTGGAGGGGGTAGGTTTGCGACGACCAGGTTGAAAAAGGAACGCGATGGCGACACAGAAGTACTTGCGCCTTGTCCACGAGGGGCTCAACTCCAGGAACACGATGCTGACCCCGCCTCTCTTAGACTTGTAACATACTGCCGGCTCCAGTGGGAGGCTGGGTGGGCGTGGTTTATTTTCACTTTCTTATCTTCTCTCTTCCAGAGGAAAAAACCGTGGACGAATGGAGAAGGGTTGCTTCCCTCTTTTATTTCAGAAGCTGCTCTCATTACCTTCGTTTTGTGGCAAAAGGATTCTTTCCATGATTGGTTCACGTCAGCGATAAGAAACACAACTTGTCTGCGATTGGATTAAAGTAGTGGCAAAGACAAAACGTTTGGGATAGAAGTATTTCCATATCATTTGCTAATCACGTTGTGTCGAATCTAGCCCAATTAGCTATTTGTTCCAAAAGTAGAATAATACTTCCCATAATAACGGGTTGCCAAAATCTAAACCACGCCAAATAGTTATAAATTTTAGTATAAATAATCTTTTTTCCTAAACTGAAATATAACAGTATTAATTTAACTCACTCACTGAATAAGAATTCAATAGAGAATTAAAATAATTACATATCACAATATAAGTAACAACATATTCGCAAAATAGACAGCAATCCTTAAGGCATGACCATTGTTTCATAAAGAAAGGAAGTTCATAAAGAAAATGTTCTCCCATAGCTCGCGAACAACCAAGGAATTGTGTCACATGCATCGACAAATTGACTCTGCAGTAAGATACAGTAGATATAGATATGAACCTACTACATAAAATATGTATTTTTGCATGTTGATTTCCTCGGGTTAAGAAATGAACACTCAAACGTAACAGTGGGATTAACGATGTAGTCCTTTGGATCTTTGAAAGCTATACCTAATTAGTTTACCCTCCTGTTACTCCTATTCAGGGCACGCCATGGATCTCCTCATACATCAATTGGTAGCCCCTTTCTCTGAATGCTTCAGCAATGATGTCTCTGTTTTATAATTATGCATATTTCTCCATGCGAACAAGACTTCAGACTATCAGAAAGTGTTTCGAACCCTTTGCGATATGGTTAACGGATCTGCCTGGCAAAATCGTATTGCTTAGATATTTGTCCTGCTCTTAATTGCCCATCTCATTTACTGCAAGACAGTTCTCTTTTGTCATCAATCCACGTATAATGTAGGTATGTCTGAAGAGGTTTTGAAGACTGCTCGGCCCTAATAAAGGTTGTTCTCTAAGTTCTTCTTTCACTTTTTAACGGCGACAAGTAAACGGTGTGTCAGATGGTCAGATAGAATAATATCATGAGCCAATAATGAGCGATCTTTTATATTTCAAGGTACCGAGAACATAGTATTTTTTTACAAAGTGAACTCTTACTAGATACTGACATGTTGCAAAAAGGTCTCCGAATTAGGACTGAATATATTGAGGCCTTTATGTTTTTTACTCGTGTACAACATTGAATTTGGAACACCTGAAGGGGTTATGAATACTTTTAGCTGAACTTCAAAACACAATGTCGGTGTCATTGAGGAAATAGTCCCATCAACTGCTGTAGCGACTTCTGTGATACACAGTTGTATGTCAAGTATGGGCCACTTAAGTGTGGCATTTGGGTTATACCTTTATGTCCCCCCAGACGCACTATAGCAGAGGTGGCGAAGACGGGACTCGCGGGTTATTTTGACTCGTAGGCGCCGTTCCCTCTCTGCCACTGTTCCTTTGTTTTTCACATGCTGTTGAGTGATGCAGTGCGTGTTGCATATTTGGTGACTCGCGGAAGGAAGTCGTTTTCGCCACCCATGCACTATAGCATAGCCCCATTATTGCTACAGTGACTTCTGTGACACATGCTTGTATATAAAGTATGGTCCACATCAGAAACACAATTTTGATTCTATAAGTTCCTGCCAGACCACTGTAGTATAGCCCCATCAACTGTTGCTGTGGCTTCTGTGATACATGCCTGCATATCAAATATGGTCCACGCCAGGGGTGGCATTTGGATTCTACCTTTAAATTTCTACCAGACACACTGTAGGATAGTCCCATCAACTGCTGCAGTGATTTCTGTGGTACATGCTTGCATATCAACTATGGTCAAAACCGGGGTGGTACGTGGATGCTGTCATAAGTTCCTGCCAGACACACTGTAACATAACCTGCTGCAGTGACTTTCGTGTTACATGCTTGCATATCAAGTAGGTCCACACCAGCGTGGCATTTAGATTCTACCTTAAGTTCCTGCCAGACACACTGTAACATAACCTGCTGCAGTGACTTTCGTGTTACATTTCTGCATATCAAGTAGGTCCACACCAGCGTGGCATTTAGATTCTACCTTAAGTTCCTGCCAGACACACTGTAATATAGCACCATCAATTTGCAATTACTTCTGTGATGACTGCAGAACAAATTGGATTCTGCGCTAAGAGTAGCAACAGGAGGAAACGTTTAAAGTCCAATTACGTATAACTCGTTTCTATATTCCTTTTTCTATTGCTTACATATAATAGATGGCATTTCACCCAAACATTAGCATTTATATTTTAGCGGAAGCACAGACTTTTAGGCCCAAAAATCCCCAAAACCATAAAAAATAATAAAATACAAGAATGCGCAGCTTTGTGTGTGTGTGTGCGCGCGTGTGTGTATGCGCGCGCGCACATGTGTGTTACAAATAACATTACTGTAAAGCAAAGAAACATTATAAATGCGAAATTTCATTAACTGAGTTCACATCCATTTGCGGATGCCAGACGAAGATCGTTATAAAATCCTTACCCCAAAAGTGTTTCAATAGAAGCAATATCCCAAATTTTTATCTTCTCAAAATGAATAGCCCTTAATGTCCTCCTCATTTTCATTCAGTTATCAGTCAGTTTATTCAGTTTTCATTCATTTCATAACTAAATACTACATTTTCTAATTTTCTCCAGCACATGAAGGTAGTCTATACAGGTTTAATGGGCTGATTCAACTCTCAGCTGCTCCGGTTACATTGCACCCTGAGAAGCTTTCGGTAAAACAGTATTTATACACTCAATAAGAGACCGTCAAGCCTGCACCCGATATTATGGATGATTTGCTTAACCTCGCGGTAACCTTTCTATTCTTCAAAAACATGTGGTTCTTGTACTATGTCGTATATTCCTGTTAACAGACAACTGCCTCTGTAACGATTAATATTACAGCAGCCTATTTTTACATTAAGGGGGGTAAAAGATTATGAAATATCTGAATTCATCTGCATAGAGTAGGTATATAATCTGTTCATTCGTAACAGCACTGAAATAGACAAGTATGAGATTGTGAGGGTAAAATCACAGTAAACGGTATTAAAAGCATTCTTATAATTGCTGTCTGTATTTTAAACTACAAAGTTTATAAAAGCGTGACACAGTAACCTAGTAATCAGTTACCTGCAAACAGAAGATACAGCTGTTTCAAACTTGGAACTTTAGAATAAACCCATGTATAATGAATAGTTTTGTCTCGAAACGTAATTTGGTTTATTGTAAATCAACTGTGAAGAGATTATTATTCAAATAAGAATATTAAACAAGCTAAATCACTCCAATTTTCAATTTTCTTTTCACGCAATAATAATACGTTAGAGAATGATATCTAAAATAATGGGAAAATAATACCTGTTATATACTGGAAACGTCCATATGAGGAAGGGATTGTCAAAAGTAATATTACAGTGGGCGGAAAAGAAAAACTTAGAAAATGAATGAATGAATGAAAGATGAATTAAAAGAGAAATTTGGCAATCTCGCAAATCATTCATACATTTTTTTTGAATAAGGTATTTATGTCTCTCTTGAGTTTCTATATACATAATAAAATTGCAAACTACAATTTTCCGCTAATTTCGATTTGCATAAAAAACTGAAGTTAAGACTTATAATGAAGCCAAAGATCATATGTATTGTTTTAAGTTTTTGTATCTATGTATATAGATATTTAAGGAGTTCTGTATGTTAGTTTCCAATCACAGAATGGCTGAATAGATTACCATGAATTTTGGTTAACATCATGTTAGGTTAGGTTAACATTTATTTTTGGTTTTTATATTAAACGATATTTACTTTTTCACATGTTTTATTTTACCTAAGTATTTACTTCCTGCAAACAGCAATAATGAAAAACGAAATCATAATACAATTAGTACTGAGTTATTTTGAAAAATTGTTTCAGGATAGAAGTTAATAAACAGAATGTTCTCACTCGTTCACCGCTGCATCTAGACAAGAAATAGTGTTCACCGATCAACTTTCGATTTCAGGCAAAATTACGCTATCTTCTTATCCTACACAAGGATAAAATTCCCCTCCCAAGAAGAAGAATCAGTTACGTTAGATGCACCCATATTATTATACACCGGGGTGAGGCCAAAAGGTTTGCAGCTAAAATATTAAATTTAGTTACCCCGGTAAAAACTTTGAGGGACGTAGCTACAGAGGCAAGCGAAAGACGCCAAGAATTTGCTGCACAAAACTAAAGCGGGCGTGGAATATTTATAAATAATTACATTTGAATTCACATTTTTCTCAGGTTTATTATAAATTAAGGTGGCCTATTGTACACGGAAAGGTTACAGATAAAACACTGGGGGAGATGCCCCACGCACACACATGGCAACTCGCACTCTTACACAAATGCTAACACATGGAAGACTCTCACACACTCTGGCTACTACTGACGCCAAGTCAAGCCAAGACACACACAAAGAGAACTATTCCCTCAATTGCCTTCACCTCCCAACTAGGAAGATGAAGTTGCCGCGCCGGACAAGAACTCAACACACAAACAGAACAATTATCTCAACAATATTATACACAGCAATAATGTGTCCGACGCGACAATACACACACATACGCTACAATATTCGCTACACAATACATCATTAAATTTATCTGCCTTGAATGACAGTGCGTACAAGTATTTATATATAAGTGCATTCTCTACCACAGGGCTTCTATTTGCACCACTTTCTCTGTCCATCCCTACGCATAAAGAAACTTACAAACCCTGCACATACAGAGTTAAAATATGTTATATACAGTGATTTCAGAAAATATTCGTCACCAGTTAAAAAAATCTAGAAGCTAAATTAACGAGATAGATTTATAAATTTTAATATGCAGAAAAAACAAACGATATTGAGTTTACGAGCTTTGGTGATTTTCAAATTTTTTTATTTCATTAGTTTTGTAATTTTTTAAAAACTGTATCTATTTTTTACTTATTGAATAAATTTTTTTAACAAAACACGAGTTAGCACGCCAATAAAGCTAAATGAGCACATGAAAAGTTGAAAATGCGGTGCAATTTACATATTACAAAACTAATTAAATAAAACATCTGTAAAAACACCAGTAAACTGTACCATTGTTTATTTATTTATACTATTCAAAATTAGGATTTTCTCTGCATTAATGTGGCTGCTGGGATTTTTTAAAAGTGGAGGGGAGTGTCTTCTGGAGTCACTGTATATGATTTTAAAGAAACACACTCCGTAATTTAAAATTTTGGTTCAGATAGTTATAAAACTAAAGTAGTTAATACAGAAAACTTACTAAAATTCAGGATTTGTAGACTAGAGCTGTAAATACGGACTTGAAGTTTTATGTGTAGAAGTGTGGGAAGTATTTGTGCACGCATGTTTAATTTGTTTGCAATTGGTACAAAATAACCTGCAGTTTATATTGAGATCCTGGTAAATAATTACAAAAATGTGCACAACATTAAAATATTGCCAAGGATATCGTATTATTTACACAAAAATAAACGCCTCTAAATCTTAACGTTGTGTACAATTGCAATGTTGTTCACACGTGCCTTGAAATTAAAAGGATTTACTGATCGTGCTATAGGGTACATTCTTGCAGAAAATGATAATGTCCGTGCACTAACGTTTTAATAATGTCTCTCTTGGCATGATTTACTAATCAGTTTTACATATAGGAAAGAAAGGAAAGCAATAAAATAAATCCGATGTGCCTTATTGTTTACTTTCTAAGATAATGTGGCTGTATGTGAGTTTCGTACTTCCTAAACTTTTATTATTATCTGCTACCTGTCTACAGTATAAAGAGGAAATATTGTATTTCATTCTAAATCCAATATCGGATTCCATTAAAAATATACGTTTTCAGGTCCCAGAATAAAAAATAATATTTACGAAAAGTTGCCTTTCTCCCTCCCCCTCTCTTTCTCCATCTGTGTGTGTATGAACAACTTCAAAATGAAATTTCGGATGAATACCAAACTTGATATTAGGTTAAATGTCTTCTAAGGATGCAACACATTTTTTTTCAGGAAAATCTCCCCTCCTAAGACTATCCTATAAGTGAGCAATATTTCTTATTTTTGATTTACTAAAAATTGACTGCAGCAATCTTCATTAAAATATAATGTGTTTAAAATATTTGTATGACTAATAAAACGCATGGCTTAAACTTCCTGCGAAGAACCTATAAAGTTCTCGTCACTGAATACTTTTTGTAAGTTTGTATAACTGGTAAATCATAAGAAGGAAATATACATCTCGTTAAAACATACAATGCATGTCAGATATGCTTTGTGTGTCACTAATTATTAGTTCGTATTATTAGTTTAAATTTTCCAATACTTTATATATTTTTTAAGTGCTAAGAGGTCATTTTTTCGTTTCGCGTGATATCACACAGAAAGTGTAATGCCAAAGTCAGCGGCCTTGGTTTTTTAGGATTCTTTCCATCACCATATTATTTTATGTGATTAATTAATATTTTAAGTATCCTGTGTTATTAGGGAACTCCTAAATATTGAATAAAAATAAGTTAAGCCTCCTGAACTCCCCTGTAAAGAAATGTGTAATGAAACTATTACTGCAAACGTTTATCTGGATTAAAATGAAGTAGGAATAAAAATAAGCTTTAAGATTAGTGAGTAGAAATATATAACAATAAACGATAGCGGGTAGTAAAATGAATGTGAATGCAACATATAATTTTTTCCCCTTTAAAAACGAACACTCTTTTAGAAATGCTTTGCCTGCTTGTGGTGCAGGTATACGGGAAAGAAAGGTGTAAGAATTTGTATGCTTGCAGTTGCGAAGGAGCGAGGTTGTTAATATTTCATATGCTTCCCACAACGGATTCAATTGTGCGATGCAGATTTGTCCCGTAGCCTTCTCGAGGTGTTACATGAAATTCGCATTATTCATCAGGCATCTCAGTCCGACACATAAACGGAATATTTCTTTATTTATTTATATTTTTGTGTGGTAGGTGAAAAATATGCGTCGCGTTCCCTCTCCTGTGCGATATAGTGGAGCAATAAACACGCCATGCCTTCCATTTAGACCCCTTTCTGTTAGACTCCCCCGCCAAACAGTTTCCTTCCTTATGAAAAATGCATGTTCCGCATTTATACTTATGAAGTATCTTATCGGATATTGTCGCTGTAATACACTCCCTCAGTGTTACGTCATTTCACAATGGTACAAGGGTTTCTCTTGCTTCTTCCTTCGGTTTTAATCTTGCGTTTAAAACCTGTGTTCAAATTAACTGCTTTATTACAACGGAGTGGGAGTTGAAAACAACCAAAGGGAGAAAGCTTTTGTCGTGTAAGAATAAATCGAGGCATAGGTTTTCCTTCCACATTGCATGTGCAGACTCTGAAATTATAACTTAACATAAACAAACAACCATCAAACTTATATACTCTTCGAATGATATACAACCTCTCACCGTGGAGTTCTCAGAAGTGTAGAACTTTTATTTCGTTTCTGACAGGTACACAGATGACGTGTTCTGCATGTCTGAATCAGTCAGGGAAGCGAAAAATTAAATATGTGGACCCTTGGTTTTTTTATCTTTTTAATGGAATAGTATTTTAAATAATTGCAATATTCTTTATGCAAATATTAATATACTTATGATTTGTATTAATGATTTGAAAACACGTTTAGATATTGCAATCGATTTTATTCTCATGTGTAGACACACAATGTTATTATTTGGAGGAAAATCTTGGGATGACGCCTATATTAATGGAAAGGTCGGAATGAAATAGTTATTATTCAACCCGAGGCTGAATTGGAGGTATTTTACTAATGGATAAAATTCCATGTTCCAGAATTTGTGCACTGATTTCATTTACAAATCATAATAAAATTCAAAATAAAGTTTTGCGAAATAAAAATGAACTATGATTGTGTATGCTGTGTGACGTACCTGTAGGTCGTTTTGATGTCCGTACTCTTGTAATATATCTTGAGGTTCTCGTAGACTGGAATCTGATGATAGTATATCTGTATTCTTGTGTGTAAGTATGTTGTAATTATTACTTTATAATTATGCCACGGCTGCTGTATTGGTGTCGGAGAGCACTTGTGTCTTGTCAGGGTTGGGTATGGAGAAAGAGAAAATATTTCACATACACGTATTCTGTTAATTATTTCACTTGTATTTTAGATAAACCACTTATGATAATCACAATTCACTATTACATTTGTCTTGTTAAAATATGTATAACTGGTAGACTTTAAATATGTAGCTTTATCGTCTATTTAGAGACGTGCTTATGCACTACCTTCCAGCTTCTGTTAGCGCTCTTCTTAACGTACGTATTTGAATTATAGGCATGTATCAATGTACCTGGTTGGTGCTACTATCCAATACCATCCAATAACAGTTTATGTTACACACACACATATATATGTATATATATATGTATAGACATCCATCGTCTTAATTATGATTCCAAAGTTCGTTACATTTCTCGTAACTTTATATTACTGGTTATACAGCTAACAACGGCCTTTCCCCTTATACTATATTTTATATGTTATAACGTTATATACTTGTTCTCTACCATGTGTACATTATCAATATATGTGTTTTAACATCCTCTTAATTATTATACGTACAATATTATCAAAGAAAATACATAACACATAAAACATAGAACAAAATATTGAAGGAAGAAATCATTAATGTGTTGATGAGCTATGAAGCTGTGAATTAGATATCTTAATATATTAATGAGTTATTGTTTTAGTTTGTCCTTGGCTAGTACTATATGTTGCTTCAATATATTGTGGTGTTTAAGTTTAGAGCACATGTTGAACATAAACAATTGAACAACATACATAGCGTGTCTTAAATACGAAGTTCCTGTTTAAGACACTGAATTTGAAAAATTTGCACATAGCTCTAGTTATGCTATATTTTTAATGGTTGTAAATAAAAGAATTAAAGACGGCTTGACCAAACTTTTCTCTCATTAAATACCAACAGAGCAATAACCACCCCTTCTCTGTTGGACTCAAACCCCTTGATTCGCATTTCATATTAAAATAAAATTATGATAGCTGTCTTAGCAATAGCAAACGTTTTTGTTATAGTGCCAGCTGATGTTTTGCAACTGGTTTGTTTATTTTTGCTTCAGTCCGTTCTTCATTACGGTACTATAACTTTTATAACAAAATTAGCTTTTATAACTTAATATTATCATTCTATTGAAACGACCCGGGAAATATCGGATGCTACACGGGTGACATAACTCGGGGGAGGGGTGGAGAATACACGCCTAGGGGCATGCAGCGCTCGGGAAGGGGGTGCGGGTTGCGGTGGCAAAGAAAACTCCGGGAAATGTTCCTGCCCATGCTTTGGTCCCTTTTATTCCATCCTATGGGCCTGTGACCTAAACTTTAAGTATTGTTACATATGTATCTGGTTGATGATGAAGCTGTTTTTTATACACCAATTGCAAAAGGACTCGTCGCGAGTTCGACCAGCTCAAAGACGTATTGGGTTTTGAGGTGGAATCCCATTGCGACCTCAATTCGGTCAGCTTAAATATCTTATGCTGTGAGGCGTCAGCGTTCTGTTGATCTAGATTCAGCATATACAATGATTTCAACATTTCTGCGAGTATTGTCGCACTACGATACCTTGGGATTTGTTCCCAGCCCTGGGACGGCACAATTTGTTATTGTTTTTATCGTTACAAATACTAATTTAGTTCATCACTAATTAATAACATTACCTTTCTATATATTTGTGTGCTAAGTATGTCCATTTGTGAGGAATTTTCTCTGCCAATTATCCATAGTAAGCAGAGGAAGTGTTGTATTCCACCCCAAAATTCTATGCCAATATTTCATGGGAATATATGTTTTGAGGCCCCCGAATAAAAAGAATCAGTTTTTGAAAAAGGACCCGTGCGTGTGTGTCTGTGAACAGCATAACTCAAAAATGAAATCTCGGATAAATACCAAACTTGCATCTTCCAAGAATGTACACAGAGATTTTCAAGAAAGTTCTCCCACCCTAAACTACCATTTACATGTAAACTTTTTCGCCACTATTAATTTTCTCAAAAATAGCTCCTAAGATTCTAATTTATATACCGTACATTTAAGTTTGCATGACAAATAAAATGTACATAATTTTTTGTCAATAGCCTGTGATGTTCTGTTTGTCCAGAATTAATTTTGTATAATTTTATATAACTGTTAAACTGTAAGAGGTACAAAAACGTACTATACGCAAACGTATATCTCTTAAAACACACGATTTTTTCAAATAACTTTTTGTGGCATTAACTATTTCTGAGATATTCTCTCACTAGTTTGAATTTTCAAAAGTTCATGCTTTTTCAAGTGCTAAGTTGCTATTCGTTTTCTTTCTTTCCTTCCCTTCGTGGTCATGCAAAGAGGGGGAATTTCCAAGCCTACCAATATTCGCCCGCATTTTAAATATTTGACTATCGCTTCTGCCTACTCTATCTCCGTTCTACAACGAAATGTGTAATGAAATATTTCTGTAAACGTTTATCTCTATTAACAAGAAGCAGATGGAAGAATAATCTTTTATAAGAAAAGCTTCCGGAAGAGTATGTAGAGAAATTAATAGGAATATATCATATTTTTCTGTGTAATATACCTTATCTCTGAAACTGTTTATCTCACATAATTAAAATTTGTTGCAATCCCCTTATTGTATAAACATAAATGATCTGACATTTTTCAGCGCTCGTGTTTGCTTATACGGTCACTCGTATTGATTTTATATTAAGATAATGACAAAGTGACCATTATCTATTAAAGTATTCGGTAATATTGATGCAAAAAAGTCTGATTTTGTTGACAAAGAATCTACATGTATATGTGAAAAAACCATTACTCTACTTACTAATAGATATAATTCTATTTTCCATATCACATGCTTATATGTAGAGGAAGAATTGCATTGTACAAGAAAATTATATATCAGAATTTCACCTGAAATACACGTTTTGAGATTCTAAAATTTAAATCTATACAAAGTTTAATAAACAGTACGTCACAAATTGCAGGACACATTCCTCACACGTAGACGAAGAAATTGTGTTATATGAACATGGGTCTGGAAACGCATACGAACAGAACGTTAGAATCATGGGGAACATGCACTCTTGGTCACATCTGGTTACGTGGTCATTATGGTAGGTGCACCGCCAGTGTTTTGTTTTACATGTTCCTGTTGCCATGCGACTTAAGTCAATGCTTGTTTACAGGTAACATCAACTGTTCTAGTGATTAGTACGACCCTGCCAAACACACGGGTTATACTTACTAGTAGAGTTGATCACAGACTTGGCTCGTGCAATGGCAGTGTACGCAAATACTGAGATAGCAGGTGCCCATTTGATGTATGGATTAGCAGACGGCAATGGCGCTTGCGCTCAACTTTTATACCGGGAGAGATTTCCAGGACGAAGGTGCCCCGACAGGAAAACGTTTGAAGCCATTGATCGTCGTCTTAGGGAACATAGGGCATTTCAGCCTGATACTCGCGACCGGGGAGGCCTAGAAGGACGAGGACGCCGCAACGGGAGGCGGTAATTCTTCAGGCATCGACGACGACCCTAGTGTCAGTATAAGACCAGTAGCTGCAATGAATGTTGACCACATGACTGTCTCGCGAGTGTTACACGAGGTCCGGCTGTATCCATACCATTTACAGCGTGTGCAGGCACTACCAGCAGTTGATTCTCCTGTACGGGTACGCTTCTGCGAATGGCTTATGCAACAAAGTGTCAACCCTAATTTTAGTGCAACTGTGCTGTTCACATTTGAGGCGTCATTTCAACGAGATCAGATTGTAAAAGATCACAATAGACTGGTTTGGGTTGATGTCAATCCCCACGTAACTGTTGAGCAAGTCATCAACAATTTCTGTCAATGTTTAGGCCGGCATTGTTGGTGACTGTTTGGTAGGGCCTCACGTTCTTCTCCCCAGGCTCAACGGACAAAGTTACCATAATTTCGTAGAGAATGTTCCACCTGATCTGTTAACAAATGTGCCTTTAGTTGTGCGACGAAACATGTACTTCATACACGATGGAGTACCTCCTCATTTTAGTGTTAATGTCCATCGGCTTCTAAATAACAGATTCGGTGACAGATGGATAGGTAGAGGTGGACATATTGCCTGGCCTCCACGCTCCCCCGACCTAAACCCACTGGACATTTATTTGTGGGGGCATTTGAAAGCTCCTGTGTATCGAACCCTAGTACCAGATGTTCAGAGTCTCCGTGCCCATATTATGGAAGGCTGCGAAACCATACGCAATACTCCAGGTATACATCAGCGCATGCGGGATTCACTATGACGGCGGGTTGATGCACATATCAATGCTCACGGAGGGCATATTGAACACTTCCTGTGAGAAAGAGTTGCATAAGGTATGCTGATACGTTCTATTCTTGTGTGTTTCCTATGTTTAATGAGTTGGAGAAAATGAGTTGTAACATGGTAACAAAGCGTTTCCAGACCCGTGTTCATATAACATAATTTCTTCGTCTACGTGTGAGGAATGTGCCGTACATTTTTGTTACGGCCTGTCTATAACATTTTGAAGCTGCAGAAATTACGCATTAATCCTGAAAGTACGGCTAAGTGTAACATACTAATCGAAAGCTCTCGGTCTGTAGAATTTTGCAAAAATATCAAATTCTAAAATTAGTTCGTTAATTTCCAAAATATTTGCAAAATATTTGTCGATTTCACAACAATTGGCTGTTGTAAGTACAATGCTAGCTCATTTGTTGCGATCAAACAGAAGAATACGTTAATCACAGCGTTGATAACAATGTCACCAAATATTTACCCGCTAAAAAGATGACGGTGCAACAAGCTTTGAACTAAATATGCGCTTCAAACTATATTATTTTCTTCTGTTCGTTGGTTATTGCGTCATTTTACAACGATTGGGAGTTTTAAGTTCATAGCCATTTACATTTGTTTAAATCAAACAAAAGAAAGTGTGCCTTTACCACTGATACGTTGTTCACAGCGTTGGTAAGCATGTCACCAAATGTTTATTCGCCAAAAAGAAGAGGGTGCCACAAGCTTAAAACTAAATAATTTTGTTCTGATGTTTTGTTATATCGGTTTATATGCTTTATTTTTTTAATCCTGAAAGTCCTGACCAAGAATAGTAAACCAAAAGCTACCCAGTCTCTATAGTGTTGCAAAAATACTAAATTCTAACAGATATGTAGATCAAGCGTTGGTCACCAAATGTTTAACCGCTAAAAGTAAGACGGTACCACAAGCATAAAAGTGTTATGTTATTTTGTTCTGCTCGTTGTGTTATATTGGTTTGTTTAATAATGAGTCATTCGTTTAGGACATCCAAGGAAGCGTGGTACTCTGCTGAGGGATTCTTAAGTAGCAAGAGCCAGAAATCCAATGAGAATATAAGATATTCGTGAAAGAGATATAGGTCCATTAGGCCGTAACAGTATTGAAAATGAAAACCTTATGCAGATTTCTGTGTAGGTCTGTTAAATGAAATATATAACCATTATGAAGCAAGGTATCTTAAAAATGAAATTGTGAATGGGCATTTCAGTTCATGTTAGCATAGTGGTTTACTTTAGTTTCCGCAGCCGCAGATCAAAAAATCTTAATGGATTAATGTTAAATGATGCTAACTTCCTGAGACATTAAGAGACTGTCATAGTGCAATGGATTTGGTTCCTTTTCTGCTAACCGTAGTCATATTCCTGGAGTAGGCCCTTACTGTTTCAAGATTCGGGGGCACATTCATATATATATAGGACTTAATATCCCCATCATAAATTGCCTACCATCGTTTGATCCATGATATATAATAGATCCCAGTCTTACCAACAGGATTAGATGTAAACACAAAACAAATTCTTCCTTAAATCCAGAAAAAGTTCACATTCTTTCCAATATTCTTAACAATACTCCATGTCATTTCATACCATATAATATAATATCAAATTAAACCCAGTTTCATTTATGGACGCTCTTTAACTACAATTGTTCTTAGAGTCTCATTCTATATTGGGCGTGAAAGACGGAAATTTTGTTCAGAGGCCTCTTTATCAGGCTTGAGGTTCTTTTACGTGCCGTAAATCTACGAGACAGGACCACCGGCTTTACTTCCCTTCTGAAGAAAGCCATGCTAAGGATTTTTACGCTCGAAAAAATCCACAACCCTCCGCCGGGTTTGAATCCGCGACCTCAGGAACTAGAGGCTAGCATGGTACCTCTGGACCACAGAGAATGACGAAATGTTATCAGATCACCACGTACAGTTGATTTAAGATTTTTCGGTAGCATATCAGCGTAGCTACAATCGACCAACGGCAAGTAAGATAATGGGGTTGCTTTTTAAGAATTGGTGAACCACCAAGTTACAGATACGTTGTCGCATATGCTAAGGCAGGAGGGCCAAAGTTGCTATCATTGTGATTCAATGATGTACGCTCAAATTTTCCCTTCAGGTGAACCAGGCTGGGAAAAAGAAATGACACTTAATGGAAACAGGCGTCAAAGATTCTAACCACTCGGCCACGGCGCCGTCAACTTGTGTTATTAAGAGAGCAAAACACCGTTTACGAGGATATTATGCGAAAATCATGTCCTAAAATTCAACATGTATAATATTAAACACAAATGGATACAATGGGTACACATTTCTGATAAAAATAACAGATATCAGTTTAATAGCACAAAATTGTTATTCGTAAAGTTTTAATCGCACAGAAAATATACCTTAGTTCAAAAAATATATTTAAAACAAAAACTAAAATTAGAATGGATAACACAATGTCTTGTAAAATTCTTTCGGCTGAAAATCTTAGAACGAATGTTGGATACTACTAAGCACAATATTCATGAATATAATAAGCATTCAGCTGAAGATAGAGGTTTTCTTTAGCATCTGTTATCTGAAAGTTAAGTTTCCGTTTGAAGATGTGATATATCACATATATAAAGTACATGGTGATTCTAGAAAACATGGACATGTTTCTCCGTTAGGCCTCTACTCGTTTACAAATCAAGCATTTTAGAAGTACTTTCCAAGGTTACAGAATGGAAACTGTACAAAGTTGAGCACACAGTAAAAGCCATATTTTGGCGTATTGTGAGCCGATCCTCCTTGTTGTGATATTTACTCAAAGCCACACACAAAGAGACAAATGATATATCACATGAATCCGTATAACTGCATCACTGCTCAGATATAAATTTCTCGTTCCGCGCGCGCAGTGGTCTGAGGAACATGACTTTAATGTTGTACTTTACTGTTAGTGACTCAGGGGATGGGACATTCAACCATGCGGAACAAACTTGCAAGGAATTCGACCGTACGGAAAGAAAACTTTCATAAAAGACCAGAAGTTGTTACACGAGAAAGAAATATGAGGCAAAACCATAAAAAAGTATATACATATATTATGAAATAGATACATGGGCTCGACGTTTGCAAGAGACGCAGGACTAGGAAGGGGGAGATGGAAGGGGACGCACAAAGCAGGTTGTGTAGCTATGGGTTCGGGATTCCGATACAGAAGAAAAGAAAAGTAAGACTCCAGGATAAAAATGCAGAGCTCCTATATTGATATTGTATGTGTAAACAATTTACAAAACTGCAACACGGCGCAATTAGTGTAGCAGCATAAAATTTATTGTAGGAAATAAATAGAACCAAATTAGGTTTCCGTGGGATTTTATTGCGTAGCAAAAATATCAGCAATATAATTTTTACTTTCTCTACTTACAGTACACTTACAGTAAGTAGCGGCTTACTTTATTCCATCCAAAAATACGATGCCGAGATTTTATTGGAAATATATGTTTTTAATCCAAAAAATAGTTTAAGAAAAATGTCCGTGTGTATGTGTCTGTGAACAGCATAACACAAAAACGAAGAGAAGGATAACTACCACACTTGGTATTTAGGTTCAGTATCTTCCACAGATCGACACGAAGATTTTTAAAAAAAAGCCCCCTAATTCCAACTATCCTTTACATGGAACATTTTTAGAAATGTTTTACATTCTATAAACGGCTCTAACGTATTTGATTAAAATACCATATATTAAAGATATTTACATGAAAAATAAAATTTTCTGGGAATAGCCTGTGAAGTCCTCTTCATTCGAAAGGAATTTTGTATAATCTTGTACAACTGGTAAGCGTTAAACGATAGACGAAAACGTCGTACACAAAAAATGTAAATCTCTTTAAGATACACAATTTATTTCAAATAAGTTTATTTTTGGTATAAGCCACTTCTGCGATATCCTTATTAAAGGATATTCAAGATCACTCTCCTTAAGTCCTGTCAACATTCAACTGTTTTTCGGGATTACATGGAAGCAGTATCGAATTTTAAGGCCAGTATACAGCGCCCTGTTCTTTAACATTTAACTATCGCTGTTCCCTTTGTATCTATAACGGAATATATAGCAACTTCTGCAAAGGTTTATTTGGGTTAAAATGTAGTAGGTAGAAAAATAAGCTTTAGTAAGAATAGTCTACCCATTAATAAACGATAAGGAGTAGAGAAAGTAATGTAAATGTAACACATCAGATATGTATATATGTTTTTACAGAATGGAGTAATTAAAGAACATACATCGGGCGTTTAGCTAACTTGCAGACTAGCTGTTTACTCTTGCATAATGGATTTCCTTTATTATAACTAAATTTAGCAAACCAGAATCGGTTTAATGTACTTCATCATTTAGGTGATCAGTGGACCCAAACAGACGTCGGCGAGGAACTAGCTCGTCTGTAAAAGCTCATGCTTGAAAAAAAGTGTCCCCATTGTATTGGCTTCAGCCCACCATTATCCTAAGCATTTGCTGTTGTAAGATAACAACAAACAATAAACTTTCAACCCCCAAAAATCAGTTTTCTCCTGCGAATCCTGTAAGCCCGTCTCGCGCAAAAATGCAAGGTTCAGAACACGCGATTTTATACAACTAGGACAACCCTCATGCATTCCTTCATAGCTATGTGCGCTTATAAATTTGCAAGCGCAGCTGCTAACTTCTGAATGCGCATATTCAATTGAGAAATAATTCTGAAATAGAATTTATAATTGTAGCTGAATTTCACATTTCGGATCTAATATGCGACAGTACTTGTACGTTAAACCTGCAAAGAAAGAAAATACCGACATATGACACACACTATATTTACTATAGGTACGTTTTTACTGTCAACGCTTACCATTTCAAGACTATAAAACATGAAATAAAATTGTTCCATAAGACAGGGGGGTGAGCATGTAACACTGACACTCAGGAATACGTAGCTGCAGAACCTGTTCTCGTCCTGCCTTATAAGGTGCGTAACAACGTATTATTATCAGCAATATATACAGTCGGGGCAGGTTTAAGTATAATCTTTAAATGCCGTTTTGAATATTAAACCAAATACATATCCTTTTCAGGCTTCAGTCACTTGAGCACTTAACAGAGTGCTGACATCTTATCTATCTTAAGGAAAGTAATATGAAAATAACGTCTGCAGGTTGTCTGTTTTGCTCTGCAATTGGCTATTTGGTAATCTTTTCGAAATTGTGCGCATTGGTAGTGCGGCGTTTTTACTTTCTCTACTACGTATAGTAAGTAAGGGAAGTATTGTATTCCACCCAAAAATTCGATACCAAGATTTCACCGGAAATATATGTATTGAGACCCCCTGAATCCAAAAAAAAGAATTTTTGGAAACATGTCCATGTGTGTGCCTGTGAACAGCATAACTTCGAAACGAACAGTCGGATAAACACCAAACTAGGTATTTAGGTTCAGTGTCTTCCAGAGATGCGACACAAAGGTTTTCAAGAAAATTCCCCCACCCCAGATTAACCTTTACATGGAACATTTTTCGAAAATTTAATTTTCTCAAAAATGGCTCTAACGATTTTGATTACAATATCATATTTTTAAGATATTTTCATGACAAATGAAATGTATATCTAGAATTTTCTCGGAATGTCTCCAAAAGTATTCTTCATTGTGAACGACTTTTGCATAACTGGTAAACCATAAGGGATAGCAAAAGTTTACTACACAAAAAATGTAGATCGCGTTAAAATACACAATTTATGTCATATACATTTTTGTTGTTGAGTGAACCATTTTCGAGATATTGCTT
This sequence comes from Deroplatys truncata, assembly GCA_030765065.1. Taxonomy (NCBI): domain Eukaryota; kingdom Metazoa; phylum Arthropoda; class Insecta; order Mantodea; family Mantidae; genus Deroplatys; species Deroplatys truncata. Next base: position 104,785,375 of record CM060981.1, on the reverse strand, counting down.
GTTATTCCCTTAAACTTTCCAACACTTTTTCTCAAATGGGAATTCGTTATTCATTTTTTTGGACATGCAAAGAAAATGGAATACTTCACATAGCAATCAGCTCTTAAAAGATTTGACTATTGCTTAAAGCCTACCATATTCCCCTTGCATCTACAAGAAAATTAGCAATAAGATTAACATCTGGATTAACATGAAGCATATGGAGAATAAGCGTTTGTAAAAATAGTTTGTACAAGAGTAGAGAAGGTTATGTGAGTGCAACACAGATTCTTTTTAAAGCGTCTGAGATCGACAAATATGCATACCCGTTCTTTGCTGTACCACGGTTGATCCCGTGTTACACCAGGTTTACATGTGCGATGGAATCATAGCTACACTAGCTGACTTTGCATGTGTTGAGATACTGCATCCATTCTTCATAGAATTGTCACGGAAACAGGGATTATTATTTCTTGTTTTACATGTTAATATGAGAAGAAACGCTGGACCAGTCGTCGGCTGCTGTATGTGTAGATTAAGCTAAGACTGCTAGAACAGTTGTAGCGGAATACTGGATGAATAATATGCACTGGATGCGCTCTCGTTTAGCACTTCTGCGGCAGGCCAGGCCGATAACACCGGTGAATCTGTGTCAGCAAGTTCGTAGTAAAACTTACCGAGGGACTTTCTCTGCTGATAAAAGGTATAAGATATAAATTACCCGCTCAATATTATCACGTAAAGAGATACTGGAACTGCTTGCGTACCTTTAAATGCATTTGTAACTCCTGTTTACGAAATATCATTACATCCTGCTGTGAGGAATGTTCGAATTTATTTTTTCTCGAATGTTATGTTTCAGTTAATATAAAGTTTTGGATTGATCTTCTATACTTTGTTTCCCGGAGATGATAACCGCAGGGGATCAAATAAGGAGGCCGAGAAGACCATAACCTTTTAGTAACTATTTCACTCGTATGACGTAAGCAAGACAAGGACGAATGACATTTAAATATATTTGGGATGCCAATCAATTGTGGGTTGAGTGCAAGATAATTATTGTAATCGAGGATATGTCAAAATTTATTTCTTGAAATTTCAAATCCAAAATATATTGTTTAGAATAATTTCAGAGGCCTGCGATGCTGTCAATTCTTTCTTTTCATTTTTTCACGCATTGCTTCAAACACACAATTGTAAACTTTAATGACTTCTAATTCTGCAGTTGACTGTTCGGCAACAAAGGCAATATCCGATGAAAAAAAACTAAAATAAATATGTAATTATCCCGTTTGAAGTCGCAAAAAAACGTTATTTTTGGATTTTTTTTCTGTATTCCATTGAACGTTTTATTCAAATAAAATAATTTTGTGCATGTAAACTTGTAAATGTTCATTTACTTATAGTGTTACGTGATTGTGAATAACTATATTCCATATCTGTTATGATTTGAATTTTTGTTTTCGTTGACTTGTGTATATTATATGTATATTGAGACAAGAATAATGTGAATAATAATATATACCTTTAAAATGAGTAGGATAGGACATGATCAGTTAACGGAGGGGTCACTTAGCACCTCGACTCCCAATGGTACTTTTGTGCATATCTACACTTGCTGGAGGAACGGATGAGGTGAGGGAGCCACAGGAGACGTATGGGTGGCATAGTTGGCCAGCACAAGTCGACGTTCAGAGTTCCCTAAGAGTATCAGGCTTGACCACTCGGCCACGGGAGGGTCGCTCGGAGACTTCCTCGAGTGGGACTGGGGAAACACGACTCAGCAGTGGAGCTCTATAGGCTTCCCTCTAGCAGGGCCGAGAAGAAGTTCCAAATCGCAAGCCTCTGCGTCAACTGCCAGAAACCGACCGAACCACAGCCCTGGTTTAAAATGGGTAACTGGTAGAGAAGAGAAATGAATTCTAAGCTCTTACCATGGCAGAAACATCTATAAAAGTCAGCAGGTAAAAACATAAAAATCTATAAACATAACTTTTACTTTCTCTACTACGTATAGTAAGAATGCGCGAGATGGCTCAGGAGGTTACGTCTGTGGCCCGCATTCCTGAGGTCCCAGGATCGATCCTCGGCGACCGCCCACCCTGGCCCATGGGTTTTTCGTGGTTTGCTTGGGTCGCCAGGCAAATACTGGGGTTCTACCCAATTCCCCTTCCTCATTTTCTGTATCTCTGGTTGTAGGACCAGGCGACGGTGTTCGGCGGGTTGCGGCTGGGCGGTGGCTTGCGCTCTGTAAAGGTTCCTTCCCTGGCGTCGCTGCCGTGCCGCTCAGTTAATCTCTCCTCGGCGTGGGGTTCTGTTCCGGGGAACCTGGAGGTTGGTGGCTTGTGGGCAGGGGCCGTGCGGCGTCAGATGGAGTATATCCGGAAACGTTAAGGACCCCATCCATGTTTGCACCCGTCGGCATCCGGATCTGGTCGTCCTTCAGGTCTCTCCCTTTATCCCTCCCTCCCAGGGGTCACGTTGGAAGCACAATGGGCCGACTGGCCTGCATGCGGTGCTCTGCCCCGGATTCGGGGATCTTTCCATGATATGTACCTTTACCTTTTACGTATAGTAAGTAAGGGAAGTATTGCATTCCATCCAAAAATCGATAGCAAAATTGTATACCGGAAATATATGTTTTGAGGCACCCTGAATCCAAGTAAGGCATTTTTGGAAATATGTCGTGTATGTGTATGTGTCCCTGGGAACAGCATAACTCAAAAACGAAGCTCGGATAAATACCAAACTTGGTATTTGAGCTTAGTATGATGCAGTAATTTGTATCACAAATTATTTAAATGTAAAGAGTGATTATAGTATGAATATGCATTATTATGTGACATTGATTTGAGATGTTTGTTGATTGTAATTATTGTTGGGAAGTAAGTTTATACTGCCTTACTGAAACTGACAATAATAGCGTGCAATAATGCAGCGAGGGGGTGAGCTGTTTATCATTATTGGAAACGAGGAAGTTACGTAATGTTGGCGCGTTTTCCTTTAGAATCTTCTGGAACATTTCCCTAGAGCATATGTATTCATAATTTTCATTGGATATTAAAATAGACGCTAATGTTGGCGCGTTTTATTAGCCAATTGCAGCTCAGTTATAATCTTTAGGCATATCTGGGTGAAGGAGTATAAAAAGAGTAGGTTAGAGGTAGACCCCGTCAGTTTATCAAAATTCTTTGTACACTACACGTCGCATTCCCGTCAGTTCATCGAAAGTATTTGTACGGCACACTTCGGATATCAATTTGCAGGTTACGCGTAACAGAGTTATGAAAAATCTCAAGTGTTATAAAGTTAATTATACAAAAAGTTGAAGTACGCGAATTAAGAATTATCAGTAATGAAGTTATTATAACAGTTTCAGTTTGGCGAGTGTCAAGATCAATGTGTAAATGTGATAGTTAACGTGTTCGACAATAAAAGTGTAAAACAAATTTCTTCATCAGTTTTATCTTTGGATAAAAGATTCCTTTCCGTTTACACAACCAGTATAAAGAGAAGTGCTTGACCAAAAGGATAATAGCTAGCCGGAGGACAAAGAACCAAAATTAAATAAAATAACAGTAGCATTTTTTTAAACAAAAAAACTAATACTGCCGCAAATTGCTAACACCAGATGGAGCTAACAAACCTAACAAATGAATCACGTCACAAGATGGCTTCAACGCGTGAAGTAAACACAAATACACAAACATTATAAGTAATACACCCGCAAATTGGCTCCCAAATGTGGGGCTAACAAATACAAACATATACAATAATGTTACTTCAAGTATCTTCCAAAGGATGCGACACGAATATTTTCGAAAATCACCCCCACCCAACTACTCTATACATATAACATTTTTCGAAAACTTTGTTTTTTCTAAAAAAATGGCTGTAACGATTTTGATTAAGATACCATATATGAAAGATGTTTACATGACAAATAAAATATATATCTTGAATTTTCTGGGAATAGCCTAGGAGATCCTCTTTATTCGAAAGAAGTTTTGTATAATCTTAACTTGTGTTAAGCGATAGACAAAGACGCACTACACAAAAAATGTGGATCTCTTTAAATCGCACAATCTGCTAAAAATAAGTTTTTTTTGTGGCTTAAGTCGTTTCTGAAATATCCATTATTAAAGGTTCGAATTGTTCAATAGTTATTATTTTGAAGTCCTATTGATTTTCAGTTGTTTCTCGCGATTGCATGGAAACAGTATGGAATTTTAAGGCCAGCATATAGCGTCCAGTTCTTTAACATTTGACTATCGCCGTTCTCCTTGTATTAGTAACGAAATGTGTAATGTAGCTATTTTTTCAAATGTTTACTTCGATTAAATGTGGATAGAAAAATAACATTTATTAAGAATAGTTTGTATATCCAGTAATAAAGATAGAGGTTGAGAAAGTCATATGAATATATCACATCGGATTTCATCAGTCACATCCCACTTTATTTTGTGTATGGATTTTAAGATTAAATTATTTTATTAAACTTATTGGTATTTTAATAACTAAAATCTTTTTAACAGCGCACCATTTTTTCAACAAAACTAATTCATACAAATGTCAATATAACTCTAATGCATAACTCGTAAAAATTTGATCTCAAGAAATGAAGTTCATAGGTTTGTTTAAGAGCTTAGAAGTAATCCAAATGTTTGGTTAAATTCTTTTTTCTCAAACACTATTAATTGTATAGGTATCCAACTTTAATGCTATAACAAACTACAGCAAACACACAGTAACACTTTAAAATAATGAGCAACTAGAAATACTGAACTAAGAGTTGAATGTCTCCTTAAACGTTGTACATCATATGATAACCTGTTTTGAGAACTTCATAGGTACTTCAATTGCGATATCCTGGTATTGGTATTGGCATTGCTGTGCTCATTCAAAATAATAATAATAATAATAATAATAATAATAATAATAATAATAATAATAATATTCACAATGGTAACAATAATTTAGTGAACTTATTATTGCGCAGGTCACAACCGTAACTCTGTAGCACCCCTTACTATAAGTTTCCAGTCAAATATCCCATTCGGTTTATGAATAAACAATTACTATCCCAGGTTATTAATTGTCTTAAGTATTGACTAAAACTTACTATGGTCGAAAACATTAATTTTTAGAACTGCATACGAATGTAAGCAGTCAAATTCTTATGTATTTTAACGGACACTGGAACTAATTTTCTAATTTTTTAATTTTAAAGCTATTTACTTGAAATTAGAACACTTAATATGAGTGAATGAGGAGATGATTATGCAAAAATTAAAGCTCTAACTCAAATAGTTTTTCAGACAATACAATTAAATATTTTTAATTAGCGAACAAAATTGTAAACTTCCTCGCGCATTCGTATTTGTCAGAGAAGTATGATAGTGAAAATAAATGTAAGGGTTTGATTTAAGTTAATGTTACTAGTTGCAGAGAAACAAATTTTTGTTTTTATGAAGTTGTTGTTATTAAAATTTTCCTTCTTTTTCAAAATATATTGTGAGCCAATGAGTAAAGCAATAATGAAATACATGATTTAACCTGTAAATAGTAAATTTGAGATTATGTGCGCAAATCAAAGCAAAATTGAAATGTAAGGAATAAATTTCATGCACAAAAATGTAAAATTAAGAAAAAACACATACAAAAGGAGAGGTGGGCGAGTCCATTTGGGGTTAAAGCGGAGCGCATGGGTGATTTAAACATGTTGCTTGGATTTTAAAAATGGCGGACTGTGAAAATGATTTACAGGTGTCTGTAGAATTTATATGGTATAACTCAAAAATAGAAAATTTTGTCATTTTTACCGAAAAACTCAGTCCCAGTGTTCCTTAATATATCACCCCACGTATGGTACATTGATTGTGTTCTAAAGTTTATGACAAGCCAAATTCAAACCTTTTCTTTCACACACAAACACACACACATACTACAGTTGGATATTTTGAAAGCATGTGCTGCTCAAATGTGATACTAGTATTCATGGAGTGATCCAAATATAAGTTTTATACTTAAGAGTGCAAAACCGTAGATATTTGTGTGGGATTCAAATGAGAACAATGTAAAATAAACCCAACAGGGAGACAGAATGGAAATGATGAATTTGGGTGTTAAAGTTAAGTAGATCCTCAGACTTTTAAAATGGCGACATAGATAAAATAACTTAATTTTCTGGTAGTGGAAGTTCCGTATATTTTAGTGATGAAACTTGAAAACTGATTTGCTTCATGGTAGCTTACTAAACTTCCCTATAACCTCCCTTAAGAAGCCTGGCAATGGTAGAGGAGCTTTTTATTTTATTTTCTAAAGGTACTTTCTGAAACTCCGATTTTACGTATGGGCAAACTTTTGTACTTAACTGTACGTTTACTTCTATCCTAGTTTCACTAAGACTAATGCTGATTTATTGAGGAAGTGAGAACACCTTTCTGGAAAAGGACCATCTTTCTGTTTTCATGGCTCTTGGAGACAGATTCCATGCAGTTAGAGATACTTGAGCCCTCGCTCTTATGAGCTGGGCGTTTCGCTGCATCTTGCACCGACAGACAATGTTACCCTGCAGTTGACATGGAGAGGGCCACAAATCTTTTGATAATAGTGTCAGCAGAAGCTAACTCCCTGCCTAATGACCTTCCTTACCACAATAAATCTTCATTCCCTTGAGATGATACTCACTTCTGGAAGGGTGTTTGTGTTTAGGGGAACACAACTGCAACCACTGCTGAGCAAAACGTGGGTACGTTGTTCTCCAGACTGCACAGAAAACATGGCATGTCTGTAAAGGATAAACATATAAGCCATTAACAAGGATCTGTGCATATAGGTTCCATTGTATACAAATATGCTTCCAAATATGTCCCAAAGAGAATATGTATTTACACTGTAAGTCCTCAGGAGACTTGGTTGGAACTTTTACCACTTCATTTCCTGAAAATACGATGTAAAACACAAATCTTCAAATTTTTAGAGAAATCTATTTTAAATTTACGAAAGGTGTTTAAAAATATCCTACATTATACACTTTTAGTAATCTGGTGTATAAGGTTCACACGACTTTATCAGTTACTTTCAGTTCATCAGATATGACTTCCGTACACATTTCATTGAAGGCACACAAAGGTGTGCAGGAGGCTGAGACAACAATAATATGTTTAAAAAATAAGTGATGTTATGCTGGTCTTGTTATTACTAATTTTTGCACGTCTTTCTCTTTAGAAACAAGACAATGACCACTTAAGTTTCAAAGATTACTGTAGTTCATGTGAACGAAAACCACCGAATGAGTAATGTTACAACATTGTTTATTTGTCCTACATTTTAATAAGTATACATTTTCTTGTAAGTTGTGATTTACTAGCTATAGACAAAAGGAATGCTGGTGACTGCACAAAAATAGAAAGCAGTAAATGCTCTTTATCAAACTTTTAATCAAAATTGCCAGAGGTATTTTAAGGACATACAATTTCACAAATAATTTGTAGTGTAGTGAACCTTTGGCGTTGGGTTTTCTTGAAAATATTAGCTCTTTTGATGCTCTCTTGATTTAAATAGGAAATTTGATGTATATCCGCCTTTACGTTTTCTGAGTTATGCTGCTAAAAGGAAAAGGAACACACCCACACACATGCACACACATAACGCGCTAAATTTCGATATCGATATACATGCAGTGTAATACTTCCTCAATCTTATGCAATAATGGAGAATCTAAAGAAGACATATCAAAAGTATAAGTTTTCAGTAGATGTACCTATTTGAAATTTCTTCCAGTTTATGTACCTACACGGTCTTACCTGGTGTTGAACGTAATCATTTGGTAAGTACGGTGTTATTATTATTATTATTATTATTATTATTATTATTATTATTATATTCTTTATTGTCGCTTGAACTTTAAAGTAATATCCCGACTACTGTAGAATACAGATCATGATTACAATGAAAATACAATATTTTAAACAGTAATAGTACTTACAACATTAAATTCTCTAGATAGGTGTGCTATACTGTCGCTTTCACAAAGTTTAAAGCTCTTTGTTTGCTGAATTTAGGGCGTCTGGTTGGCTGTTGGGGATGTCACATCTTTCTCTGTGTTCATAGTGACGGGAGGCTGCAACGAGATGATGAGCTGTGAGGTTGGATCCGCAGAGGTCGCACGTAGCAGGAAGGTCACGTTTGGAGATGTTTGTACGTTATAGAAGTATGTCCAATACTTGGTCTTTGCTGTTGAAATGATAGTGTTGAAGTTTGTATTCGGAAATGTAGACATCGTGTAACTTGCTTCTAGATGTGGCTTTCCATGTTTGTCTCCATTGATTAATACAAGTATTTTTTATGAAGTTGATGAAGTCCGTATGTGGGATCTTGATGTCCTGAGGGGAATGTTTGGTGACTTCTTTGGCTGCCTAATCAGCTGATTCATTTCCCAGTATTCCGACATGAGACGGAGTCCAAGTGAATGATACTGGTTTACCTGAGATTAGTATTTGGTTGTACAGTTTCTGAAGTTCTTTAACAATATTTTGGGAGCTTGAGGTTTGTTGAAGGAATGTTAAAGCACTCAACGAGTTGGAGAATATTATATAATTATGTGGGTTATAGTTTTTAAGTATATATTCCAATGAGGACGGTATTGAAATTAAGGATACAGCTAGTTCTTGAAAGGCTTGCGTAGGTGATTATTTTCACTGATAGCTAACATGCTCACATTTTATCCAAATTGGTTAAATAGTGCAGCTTTGTAAGTAGGGGGTTGAAACCAGTAGTAGGGATATGTTGTTTATGCTGCTCCATAAGTGCTCAAACTTGTACCTGATTTGTCTAAGCGGTGCGGTTTTATACATGATGTATCAAAATTCGATGGAAAAACTTCAGGAATGGAATCCTTATATAGAGAGAAGAAATAAAAGTGTATTACAACATTACACTTACAAAATTTACAATTACAGAGTTATCCGAAATGCTATGAATTTGATGCATGGTGACATGTCTTGATGTCTGGACTGAAATTCCAAACGCTGATTACAATGGTTGTTGACCTGAATAACTCTTGGCATCGGCAAATGATTTCCCGTAATGCCTAGTTAATTAGCCGTATCTGAACGGTTTGTATGAAGTCTGTTTGCTGTGCCTTTCAGTGCACTATGACAGGTTTCTTGAAGTATCTTTTCTGTTGGTTACATTCTGCTGTGATCTACACAAAATAAGAACTCGCGTGTACGCATTACATATATGGTTTGGCTGTCGCGTCATTTGTATCGGGAAAGATACTCAACGTGTAATTTGCCAGGCCGAAAGACTTTTAAAGGAATCCATCGCCGCCTATGCGAACACGGAAGTTTTGCACTCCCACCAAGCACCGGGGGACGACCAAGAAGTGCAATCCCCTGAGGCGGAGGATGAGGAGGAGTGGGAAGGTGTTCTACACATTGTGGAACGAAGTTCTGGAGTCCGCACAAGGCGGTTAGGACTGCAGAGGAATTTGTCGCACATGACGGTATGGAGACTGCTACGAAAACACCAGCTATATCTATGTCATCTACAGTGTATACAAGCCTTGTCTCCTGCGGATTATCCTGCAAGATTAACGTTCTACCAGTTGTTTCTCCAACAATGCTGTATGAATTCTACTTTGCAGCTGTTGTGTTGTTCACGGACGAGGCAACATTCACAAGTGATGGAATCTGGAATTGTCACAACCAACACGTGTAGGCACATACAAATCCCATTGCAACTATCCAATCATCTCACCAACAGAGGTTCTCCATTAATATCCGGGCAGGCAATGCTAGTGAATGCTTGTTGGGACCTTATGATCTTCCAAACAGACTTAATGGACAGAACTACACAGATTTCTTGCGTATTTCATTAACTGATTACTTTGAAGGTATACCACTAGCATCCCGTCGACAGCTGTTCTTCATGTATGATGGTGTTCCCGCACATTTCAGTCTTTCTACTCGCAGGTACCTTGATGCACATTTTCCTATGCGCTGGATTGATAGAGGTGGACCAATTGCTTGGTCACCACGCATTTCTGATTTAAACTTTATCTTTTGGGGATACTTAAAACTTTGGTGTATTCAGCTACGGTGCAGAATAAACTTACTCTTCGTGCACGCACTGGACCAGGCATTTTTTATCGTGTTCGATACTCAGTGCGAAGATGAGTGGAGGCCTGTGTTTCGCCAAGAGACATTTCCGGAACCACGTTATATAACTTTATTTCCTTCTCTCTATATAAGGAATCCATTCCTGAATTTTTGCCGTCGAGTTTTAATATATTCTGTGTAGGCATAAGGGGTTGAAAGTAAGGTAAGAGTATATTTTAATAATTGAAGATACTATAAAAGTGAAAGTGGGAATAAATTTGAAAATTGTAAGATAACCTATGACTTTTTTGCCACCCTATATAGCAAAACTTTACAAAATGTTGACCAAAAACGGTTAAACAATGTATATTTCTACATAAGGGGTTTGAATATTATAGAGGCAGCTTTGTTCTTGTAAGGGATGTATTTTGGATGAAGTTTCTTTGGATCCAAAAATATAAATGTTCAAAGTTTTGTATAGATAGGGTATAGAGTATTGATTTATATTGAAAATAAGAGTAGCGAAAGCTTTCTAATTGTAGGATAGCTTATTTTTTGCCACATTCTAAAACCCAAGTGTGCCAGTTTTGTGAAAAGTCTTAGAATAATACTCCTTAATGACAATGTTCAAAGCAAAATTTGATAATATTAACAGTAAATACAACTCCTCCTCCACCCTCCAACAACCCAATTTTAAAGATTTTAAGCATCCTCTTTTACTCCTTTGGGCTATAACTAATTAAATAAATAAAATTTTGCAATAAAGAACGAAATAATATTTTTATTAAACGAAGCGGAATTGAAATTGGGGCTAAAATACCCCAATTTTAATTTTGCAAATAATATATACCCTACGTACATCTGGAAGAATATAGAGCCGTGGTGAAAAGCGCGCGCGCGCGCGCGCACACACACACACACATACACACACACACACACACACACCCTCACACCCTCTCTATTAATACAGTTGACGCCAAGTAGAAACCTTCGAATTTTTAACCGTAATACCTTTTTGGAAATATTCTTAATATATTTAACGAAACATTTTCTTTATAAATCTTTCTTAAGATACAACCAAATTTTTAAAAATCAGCGTATACAACATCGATTTTTCTGTTAATCATCAGCTGAGAATTACTTGTACTATATTTATATCTCTCTTTGAACACGAGAAAAATAATGTTAAAACTAGCGTTTTAACAGTATTCCAAATGCATTTTAGCCGATGAAAACCAAAGAAAAGAAGAATTACATGCCAATCTTGGTATCAATTAATGTTATTCACTTTCTGTCCGGTTATCTCGAAGTGAAGCCTAAAGGCAATTCTGCATTCGTGCTAATTGCAATGCTTTTAACTTCGCGCATATTCTGGCGGTATAATAGCGCGATCAAGCACCCAGCGTTTCCGCGTTAACCATATGTTAGGTGCAATCAAAACTGCTATGCGCGCTAATATCGCGACATCAGCAGCGCGTACTTCATTTATATTAGGCATTGACGCCTATCCGTAGAGCATTATCAGTGTGGAAAAATATATCACATACCAATTACATGACACGTGGTTACGCATTCATTAAGGGAAATAACAGACGGTTTGAAGAACTTTTGTTTATACTGTCCGTGTTTTTGAAATATTAAATGAGTCCCTTTGAGAAAGATAGGAAGGATGTGTAACCCAGTGTAATTCCCCTGTCGAAGTATGTTTCAAACATATACAGAAATCATTTCAATCTATTAGCGTGGTATTCATCTTGATAATGAGCTCTGAAAACGAAAAATTAATGTCATGTATAGAGGGGATGAGCGAGTTTTTCTTCCTTTGATTTCAAGCGTTCCTAAGAACAGCTATTTTAACTCGCTTCACCTTGTATTTGAAAGTGTTAGTGCAAGATTTAGCTGCCACCTACATCGACAACTTCTGTTTGTTATGTTCGAGTAGCATACTCTCCAGGCGGGAATCTTGTTTTCTAAACAGCGAATCGGAACAAACTTAATTCCTTACTCTATATATTTTAACTGGTGGAGTATTTTACGATACCAGCAATATTAATAACCACGCATATAAAAATCATAATTTAAGGTCTACTTACACCAGTAACGTCAATTCTCTATTAACCTATAAAATCATTCTTTTTGTGTGAGGTTAACATTTCCACTGAATTAATTTGATTACACGAACGGATTAAGCAAGAGAAGAATATCTTATTTACTGGTTGATTTCAATGCCGCTGTTTAATTTGGGTGACAAGATGGCGGCCGTAAAACGTTTGGCTCGCGAAACCGACTAGTATCATCCAGAGTGTTTATGATCATGCCTCATGCCATTTTAGTTGCACTAAACTTGGTTGAATAAGTGTTTAGATTCGAATAGAACTGGTAAACATCTAATATAACATTAAATTATTTAACGCTAAAATCTAAATATTTCAGAAATATGGGGAAAAAACTGCAGTTTTGCGAAGTATCTCGAGATGAAGCCCCAATTCAAATGTATGGGGAAATTTATAATCAGAGAATATGTAAGGATTTATTCAAAGTTAATCAGCGGCGTAGAAAGGAAAGAAAAATAAAGCGTCATTTGTTCAACTGTAAGAATCCGAGATTATTATGAATAAACAAACTGCTCCCTGGGAGCATAACATGAAGTAAACATGCTTGGAATAAAATGTTATTTTACTCGCTTTGACTTAGGGATGCCTTAAGCACTACAGATTTGAGAAATGACTTTGGCAAACCTACCTTGCCTAAGGCCTGAATGTATTGCAAATATTTTAAATTATCTGCGCTCGTAAATATATCAGCAGCTTTTTCACAGCTTTCTAGAATTACTCGTCCTTTCTTTTAGCTAAGGTTTCTTTCCTTGTTGCAGATGAGTGAATAAATTTAAATAGCAAATAATCAAGGAATTGTAATTAGATAAACATTTTTCTAAGTTATGTGGAATAAATAATAAGATAAAACAGTTTGGAACCATAAACAATGATTCTTTATGGGAGAAGAGTGTACGTTTTAGTAGCAGCCCTTAGATAAACAAGCCAAGCAAAGTACATTGGGTTTAAATTTTAACCAAAATTATTTTACCAAAATGAATGGTCCTTTCTAAAACTTGTACAAGACAGCTAACTAGATGTTTTCATTATTTGAAAGTTTCCAGACCACCCCCTCGCAAAAACAGCATTATGCCTAAGAGTCAGGATGTCCCTATCTTGTCATTTATTTTAATACCTACGCTACAAATTATTCACATAATCTGTGTGTATGTGTGAGTGAGGGAACAGTATGGTTCAAAAATGAGATATCGATAAATACTAAACTTCTATCTAAGTTCAGCGTCTTCACGGACGCGACACTAAGGTTTTCGAGAAAAAAATCACCCTACTCCAAACTAGCCTTAACATGAAAAGTTTCGTTACTTTTTATTCTTCTCAAAAATGACTAAGAATTTTGATTAAAGTGCCACATGTTTAAGATATGTGCATGACAAATGTACATCTTGAATTTTCTGGGAATGGCCTGTGAAGTCCTCTTCATTCTGAATACATTTTGTATAAGTTTGTTTAAGGAGATCTATTTTTGCGTAGTAAATTTTTATCTCTTTCTTATGGTTAAAACAAAATTTGTCAAAATTTTTGTGGCATTAATAATTTACGAGATATTCGTTTCTATTGGTTTGAATTTTTCAATATTATCCTACATTTTTTAAATGTTTGGTTACTACTGTTTCTCGTTGTCATGTAAAGATTATGGAATTTCATTGCCATCAAAGCAGCTTTTTAAATATTTGACTATTTCTTCAGTTTATTATATGTCTCTTGCATCTGCAATGCAATTTGTAATAATAACATTGCTGTGAACATTTATCTCGATTAACTGAAGTAGATCCAAACATAAGTACGTTTTGCAGAACACGCACACACGCACACGCACACACATTTTCTCTCTTTATAATATTACACACATTCACTTAATGTCCGGGTAAGACATTATTATAATTGAAGAATGATTCCTACAACCCAGTTGGAAAACGAATCCGGGACCTGTGGGTTTGCAACCACTCGATTACAGAATCAGTCTATTAGAATATTCACAAACGGTGAATTTACAAAATGTTAGGAAAATGCCATGAAAATTTGAACCGCGAACACATCTTTCAGAAGGTTATCTCAAATGTAGTTTACGTATAGGTACTCACCCCTCGGTTTCAGCTTCGACATCTGAAACTGCGGATTGTGGAAGCTACGTACGGTTCCTTGTCAGAAATCCACTCTGAAGTCAGAAATAAGGGTTTTCGCAGACGAGGTGTTGTAAGTGGTGACAGATAAGTCATTGTGTCAAGAGAAACAAATAGCACGTTTCTTGACCCCGCTCCACGGCAACGAAGCGGAACATAATCGCTGCAGTAGCATTTTGTCTTCTCGTCACACAGGCCAGAAAATACAATGCACCATAACCAAATTACAGTGCTGCTGGGGGAAGGATGAAACATTAATTTGCGGACGATCACGTTCTGAGACTCGTGAAAAGAAAAAAGAGGAGCAGAGGGGAACAAAGTGTAATTCATAATTGGATATGCTTGGGGTATCGTAAGGCAGTTTAGAGCGTGCATCATGGTTAGTGAACCTTGCTGGGGGAAATGTAAAAATTGGATTAAGTTGGTCTGTTGGGTCAGAAGCATTCGTGTATGACTGTGTCAATGTCCGGACACATTCACATGTGCTCTTATTTATCGGGATAGTATTTTTATCACTGCGGCGCTGGAGATTGAAATCAACTTCCTGCAAAAGCATTGGACATAGGTTAGGAAACATCTAAACGTTGAAATGCATGTTTAGTGATGCACAGGTAGTTCCGCAGTGAGTGTTTACAAACATCGACGAAACCTTTGTTTTAGGGGTATTAAATTGCTAATTTTTACAAATTTCAACCAATGTTATCACATATCACAACATAATTAAAGAAGAAAATTAATTTTTAATTGTAGTACTTTCTTTCCTAGAAATAATTTTCAAAAAATGAATTAGAATTTCGCATAAAAACCTCACGTGATTAAAATTTGAAAATTATATACTTTTAAATTTTGCATAATTTCTAGAATTTGGTTACATTCAAAGATTGCATTTGTGTAACATTTATATTTTGTACTGAAAAATAATAAAATATGTAAGTTTTAATTTTAAACAATCAATCCTCTATTAAATTACCAAACTATGTATAAATCCAAAACTATACCTTAATCCAAGAAAATACTTTTAGAACTTTTCAGCTTCAAAGAACGTATACTAACAACTAGAAAGAAGCTGAACAAAAATGCATGGGGGATGAACATTTTAAAGTATAAAAAATATAAGAAAACAAGATAACGGGAAAATAAAGGTTTAAAACTTTATGCGCTGTTTATACAAACCTCTCATGTCCACTTAAAGTCGCGTCTGGATGTTTAAATGACCAGAAAGACAAAATCGCAATGGGATCATCATTCTACAATGTTTCAGAATTTTTTTATTAACATTCCAAAAAAGTTAATTTTTTCGTAATGTTGTCGAAAATTCCCTTTCTGGGGGCATTCATTTATTGAAGATAAATTTGAAACTTTCAGAAACCTGGAAGGTGTCAGGGTTACAAAAGATCATAACAATGTAGTCCGCGCAAAATATTTGAAGGAAATGAAGTTTTTCGTTTTTACAAAATTATAAAACCTTGGCTGCAGATCAATCTTAGAGGAACAAAAACTGGGAATATAAGCCAGCCTACTCGGATGATCTATGAATGTAGACAGATAGAAAAGCATTTGAAAACATAATAAATTAATTTGAATATAAAAATAATTTAAAAAATGATTAGTAAAGTGAAACAAAGAATATGTAATAATACCGCAAAACTAGCATCGGTTGTGAAGTATGGACTCTTTAAGATAAGACAAGAAGAGGTTCGTCTTTTGGTTTCGTAAGTCTTACTGCAGCCTTTAATGGGAGTCTGGGACTCGACAAAAGTGTTTTGGCCAATAAAGGGAGAAGAGACTCACTGTTTCGTAAGCCAATCTGCAACTTCATTGCCTTCAATTCCCCCATACCAGGCAAAGTCTGTTATGTTTGAACAGTTGATTGAGAATTTGTAGACATTCTCAAACTGGCTTTGACCTAATATACTATAAGAACTAAGTGCCTTTAAAACTGCTTGGCAATCCCACAATATGAATTTCAGCTTGGCAAATAGTTGGACTCAAGCTTAGGCGTTTTGAAAGGGTAACTTTAGAGCTAACAACGTCCCCACTAGTCTTCTAATTAATTTGTTAGCCATATTTGTGCCAGACGAGAGCTCCACACTCGAATTTGGGCTTTGCTATGTTACAGGTATTATGTTCAGATAGAACCGCTTTAAAAGAGCAGTCAATTTTCATTTTTTGCATAAAATCAAGTGGGTTTATAGAAGATTCTTTTTTAAATTTATTAAAAATCCCCATACAACCCTTCAGGTCCCCAGGTTTAAACATTTTAAATGGTTGCAATGCTAAGAAAGTAGCCAGGGCCTCCATCACCTGCAGGTTTAGTGAATTATGATCTAGCATTGCCTACATGGCTGCAATTGGGCTAATGCTAATGATGCCAGTAGCTTACAGACAAACAAATATTTTAGCCAGTGAGAGTTGTTCTACCTTAGGCCACCACACTAATGAGACATAAGCGACTATAGAGAGTCTATCGGAATTATCGTTATCCATATTGTAACATTGTTTCTGTGCCGCTACGCATAGTGCCTTAGAAAGAAAAACAATTATCAAAAATTGTGTGTTTTAACGAGCTTTACATTTTTCCTTTAATACGCTTTTGTTTATATTTTATGATTTCCCAGTTATACAGCATTATACAAAATTCAGTCTGTATGAAGAGATTTTACAAGCTACTCGTAGAGAATTCAATATCAATTTTATTTGTTATACAAATATCTCAAACATATGGTATTTTAATCAAATTCATTAGAGTAATTTTTAAAAGAGTACAAATAACAAAAATTGTTCAATGTAGAGAGTAGTTTGGGGTAGGAAATCTCGTGAGAATCTTCATATTTGATCCTTTAAAGACGAAATTAAATACACAGTTTATCTGTCTCTTTCTTATTGAATGTGGTCTGCACAAAGAGACAGACAGAGAGACTGATGCAGACGCACACATGGTCCGTTTTATAAAAATGCTCGGTTTGCTTTCGGGTGATATCTAGTTTTCGAATTTTTGAGTGGAATACAGTTCCCCTACTTACGTTAGGTCGGCGGTAGAGGAAGTAAAAACAAAAGTCTATGACCATTGGAAGGAAAAGAAAAACTTAGAAGTTCAAGATGGGTTGTGGGGGGATAATTGAATAACTGGACATATTTCGATGCCTGGGAAGTACTAGTAATCCTTTGACTAGAAATCAAACAAACAACAACACGATAAAGGATATTTTAATAGAAAAAGAAACATCTTTTATGGATACTTGAAGAAAAATATAAGGAAAAGATTAGTCAAAAGTCTTTCATGAAGCCTTTTGTGGCTTGTAACACTTTATAAAATGGCGATCTTGGCTTTGCAATGATGTGAGTAAAGATTGGATGGATGCACTTAAAATGTGGATATGGAGAGGAACGGAAAGTATGAAATTAACAGACAAATTAAGCAGTACCAAAGCCAGTTTAGGAAGGCTAGGAGAAGGAAGAACAATGTAGTAACTAATAAAGAAGAGAAAAATGGGTGGGGCACTTGATGATAAAGGTTGCTAAGAAACTTTCTGGGCGTCGGGGGGCTTCGAAGGGGCGTTCGAGGACACTAAATCTCGAAACGATAGGGACTCCGCTGCGTTGCGCCTGTTGCCATCAGATCTGACTACTCATTCTTTCCTCCCGGTGGTTTAGTGGACACAATATGCATAGTCTTGGCCGCAATGCTGAAATTCTCCTACGCCTCTAAAATCCTAACCAGAAACTCACTGCGAGGCCGAAGAGGAAAGGGAAAACAGGGGAGAATGCAAAAGAAGATATTTGGTTTGCCGTAAAGCTCCTACCTTTGTGTAGAAACCTGTATATGATTGATATATTTGCTATTTAGTGCTGAATTATAGACAGATTTTAGGCTTTTGGGTTTTGAAGTGATGTATTTGCCCTATAATCATATGCTAAAATTACAGCGCTTTATTAAAAGAATGCCTAAACTCTATAGGGAAATAGAGACGTGAGCTACTAAAGTTATAGAATGGCACCTAAAAGTCTCTCAACACTGCGGGCGTTATCGGAAACAGATTTACGTAAAGGCGCCGCTTAAGCAGTTGTGTCTCCATTTTCATCAGAATCGCATGTATACGATTACTTAGCCTGAATGACTTTACGTATATTTCTTTCTTTTTTCCCCCTCTCCGCGGAGCTCCTTTTATTTATAGGGTCTTTAGCAAAGAACAAGGAGCGGAATTTGTTTCGGGAGCCCATATATATTATCCCCTCTTGTCCTTTTAAAGATGTTTCTGTTTAATTATGTTTATTGTGCCTTTAGGGACGTATACGTGCTGGCCCGATCATTAAACTTCTTCTTCTCCGTGCATAACGAATGGTTTCATTTGCATTTTCCGTACTAATAAGGTAGCGTCATAACTTTATGCGAGACATAGCTGGTCCAGAATTGCGGTAAGAGCAACCTCTTGGCCAAGGAGTCCTGCCCTTGTCTACAGCACAGTATGCTCCATAATTATAATGAGCATATGAAGGAAGTGTATCTAAAAATATACAACGTCTAAAAACGTTGCTGAAGGTTTAGACTGTTACAACCAGTGGCTTTGTTGAGAATTTATATACAGGATATTGGAGGATGGTCTATTAGTAAGTTGAATATTTCGGTTGAAACAGAATTCTTTTATTAAAAAATCTCATTTACTAATCACGCGACTTTCTCTACTTACTATCATTTATTTTCACAGTGATTATACAAGTTATTAAAATATATATGTTTCTATCCACTTCCTATTGAACATAATACATTTTGGTAGAAATGTTTTCAATGTACAGTTTCTTATGGTTCCACAGAGGCATACATGAGGCAAGGATGGCAGTCATATATTTAAACAGCGGGTCACTACACGCTGACCTTGATACCGCAGACTCTTTGCATAGCCTCGCAAGAAACAAACGATCAGAAATATAATTTCAAAACTGTATTCCTTAAAATACTTGCAAATACAGAATAGTGTAAATATCACGTAAACGTTAAAATGGCAAAAATTGTTTTAATGCAAGTTTTATATTTTTTATAATATTCCTGATATAAAATTCTCTGAAATTTAGTAAGAATGAACAGGACTTCATAGGCTGTTTACAGATATTTCAAGATATAGATTTTATTTGGCATGCCAGCATCTAATACAAAGGATCTTTAGTCAAATTCGTTAAGAGCTAGTTTTGAGACAGTAAAAAAATAACGAAACATTTGCTATTTAAAACATGGTTTGAAGAGGGAAAGATTTCGTCTCAATCTTCAAGTTGCTTCCCTGAAAGTCTTGGACCTAGGTACGATATTTGGTATACAATTTGGAATACAATAAATCTTCCTCCTATTATTGATGAAGCAGCAGAGAAAGTAAAAAATGTTATTTGAATGTTTCTTATACTTAATCCCCACTGAAAGTTATAAGCAACACTAAAGCATATACATTTATTTTTCGAAAAACAAAAAAAACCCGTGTTATTTATAGAATCTTATTTATTTTTCACAAAGTTTTCATTTGTTTGTGTAAGTTTTCCCCACCATTGTGGGAACTCGAAAATTCCCTAACGATAGATCTCTGTTACAGAATTGCATGTTCTTCATTGTTTCGTAGCGTTGTCCTCGCATGTCTCTCTCCACAGCAGCAAAACTATGTTGTTCATTCTCTGAACTGTATTGCGCCCTACTCCAAGTGTTTCTGCAATTTCATCCAGAGGTGCAAGTCGGTCTTCCTTAATAATCGTCGTGTCGTCCTCCGTGGTGTAGTGGTTACCATGATAGCCTCTAGTTCCCGAGGTCACGGTTTCCAACCCGCGGAGGGCGATGGATTTTTTCGGGCGTAAAAATACTTAGCATGGCTTCCTTCAGAAGGGAAGTATAGCCGGTGGTCCCGCGTCGTAGATTTAAGGCACGTAAAAAAACCTCAAGCCTGATAAAGAGGCCTCTGAGCAAAATTACCGGTCTTTCACGCGCAATACAGAATGGGATGCTAAGAACTACAGCAGTTAAAGAGCGTCCATAAATAAGACTCAATTTCAATTACTTAATAATCACATCCATTTTTTGTTTCGTTTGTTAGGGGTTGTCTGAGGACGGCTGCATCTTCGAAGCATGCTTCTCCATCATTAAAATATTTTATCCATCTTCTTACTAATGTAAGTACACGACTCCAAATGCATGCTGAAATCTGGTGAAGTTCTGCAACGGACATTCTCTCTCTAATGAGAAATTAAAACACAATACTTCGAAAAACGAAGCATCAGTTTCACTCACGTTTCAGTCATATTGTGTTGGCCAATAATGGTCACGTGATGGAAGTTAATAGTGTTATAAATTTATAATATTCTGCTTCATAGTCTATAAATTATGGCAGTGTGCTTGATTTTCCGTGATTCCTAGGTGATGAATTATACCTCGTACTTCTGCCCTTCAGTATGACTCTCGTATCTTACAATATTAATAAGCACAGCAATAACTGTTATAAAATATATATGTATTTAAAATAATAGCCATGTTTTTATAAACATGTCAGCACAGATTTATGTATCTCACACTTGCATCTTAAATAAAATTTTCGTTATTTTTAATAAAGTAATAAAAACATCAACACTTTCCAGAGTGAATGCTTAGTTGAAGCGCTAAAAATGTGCACACTGAATGTTCAAAAACCTGTGTATAAAAAGCTTTTCATTTTTGGGCTATGCTTCAAATACAACAAAGGTGAGCTATGGAGAAAGCTAAACTAATATTCGATATTGAGGCAGTATTTTTAACACTTAAATAATTTCGGTCAAATTATATAATATGTAAATTCAATAACAGGCCACCTTGAAGCAATATGTGTATGTAATAATTTGTAAAATGTATGTAACAGTCATTGCATATGCTGATATAATTGTGTCCATGTGTAATAATGTTATGTGAATATATTACGTAATTTAATAATGTAGGAGCTGTGAGAATAATAAGTTAAACGTTGCTAACAATGAGGTAACAATGAGGTAACCTTGAGCAATAATGAGTATGAAAGTTTAACAGTACTACTTGTGATTCTTGGAGTAACATTAATGTAATTTTAGTAACAGTTTATAAAAATAGCCAATCAACAACCAGAAAAAGCTTTAGTTAAATGCAGGTATTCTATTGGAGTAAAAATAGCCAATCAGAGTCTAGAAATACAGAAATTTACAAGTTTAGTTGGTTGAAATCTAGTGAGTTGCCTGCGCACAGTGTTTATAACCGGATGCATGATGCGTCCTCGAGAAATTAAATACGTATTCGTGTGAGACGAAAATAGTATACGTATTAAAAAGTGCAAGTATTAAATAAAAGAATCTCACAGCTCTCGATATCAGTGAAGTGATATTTTATTTGTGTCAAGTATTAATAAAAAAGAGTGAATTAAAACTTAAAATCTGTGTAAGCCTACATTCTTGTCTCATCACGCCCTACCAAGACTTCCGTGTCTCTAACAATAATACTGGCGTAGCCGAGGCAAACATAAATATTTAATACTTAAAGAAGCAGTTAAATTACAAAGTTAATATTTTTTAAACTTGGGACAAAGGCCACCTAAAAATACATTTGGGGCGAAGGCTACCGGAAACTGTTTACTATACGTGCGGTTGCAACAAATTTCAAGTTCGGTTCCCCAACAGTTGAAATACGATACACCTCCTTCAATACAAACTACTTCAAATCGGCTTTTCATACGTAGCAGCAAACAACGTAAAGACAATTATATTCTTCAAATTGGCGTCCTACTCCGGAGCTATATAAATAAACAACTCCAACAAAGACAAAAACACCAACTTTGTAAAATTCAAAGCTCAAAACTGGGTTTGGGCTGCTGATGTCGCATTGAAAGATTAGCAAAGTAATTAAAAATGAATGCGGGTTATTTCATTAGTTATGTTATTTCGTAGGCGCGACTGTCGACCTTCTTGAGAAGAATCACTGTGTAATCTCCTCAAAGAAGGGAGATTTGGCAGCAAACTGATGTTCGATAATGACACCAACGTTTGAACGGGACCAGAAAGAACAAGACCAGAGCGAATATTGCACTAGCGCAATCTCAACTCCTTCTTCCAGAGAACCAAACCCTCTTCCGTATCTCCGTTCCCACTGATTTGCATTAAGGAGTAAGGAGGGAGAACGCTAAGCGAGCGCCGAGAAATTAATTCCTGCAAGAGGCAATTCAAATATACACATGCTTTTTCTCTTGGCGTTTTTTAAGACCCTCCTCGAGCAGTAAGACTTGAAGAAGGAGGGTCCAAGAAGCGATAGATTTCACTGCAGAGGGATTCATTCTTTGCTCAACGAGGGAATAAATGTTTCCGATCGTGGCAGAGTGCCTGCCTCCTGGTGACCAATGTTGGTACTAGTACAACATTGCCTGGCACCGATCCGACTAATCCTTAATGTTGATGAATAGCATCTTCGCCGCCGCGACGTCGGGACAGACTCTTTCTGCTCTTTAATGCGTATTTTGAAGAAGCAAATAAATCGCATAACAACAATTGGATCACAATGGTTAACAGATTGTGAATTCGATAGTCCCAAATAATAGCATAAATGAAAAAAAAACAAGTCTTATACGCACGGTGTGGTGCACAATTACACGGGAACAGAACAAGACAATGAATACCGTATTCATAATCAGTCTAAAACGGCAAAGAAGAACACGAACCTCGTTTTGTAAAGGCTGGGTTACAATAAACCGGGAACGAGAACCAGGACAAGAACGGAAAGTGAAGTCCAGAACAATGAGAAAGAGGTTTTGATTCACAACAAACGGATAGTGAGAACCGGAGCATATGCCGAAAAATCTGATGCGATCATTCACATGACTTTCTCTGCCTTCTATCTTTATTAGTGGGTATTCACACTATTCTTACTAAAGCTTATTTTTCTACCTACTACATTTTAATCCAAATAAACCTTTGCAGAATTAACTACATTACACATTTCATTATGGATACAAAGAGTACAGAGATAGTTCAATGTTTAAAAACTGGACGCTATACGCTGGTCTTAAAATTCCACACTGTTTGCATGCAATCGCGAGAAACAAACGAATGTTGACGGGACTTTAAGGGCGTGATCAAGCAATGTGAAATTTGAACCATTAATAACGATATCTCCGAAAAGGCTTATACCACAAAAAATTTATTTAAAATAAATTGTGTGTTTTAAAGAGATCTACATTATTGTGTAGTAGTTTTTGTCTGTCGTTCAACGTTTACTAGTTATACAAGATTATACAAAATTCCTTCCGAATGAAGAGGAATTCACAGTCTATTCTCAGAAAATTCAAGATATTATTTTATTTGTCATGTAAATATTTTTAATATGTGGTATTTTAATCAAAATCGTTAGAACCAGTTTTAGAAAATAAAAATGTGCAAAAAATGTTCCATGTAAAGGGTAGTTGGGGTGGAGGACTTTCTTGAAAACCTTCGTGTTGCATCCTTGGAAGATACTGAACTTGAATACCCAGTTTGGCACTTAATCCCATTTTCGTTTTTGAGCTATGCTGTTCACAGACGCATATGCACGGACCTTTTTCTAAAAATGTATTTTTTTATTCATGGGACCTCAAAACATATATTTATGGTGGAATCTCGGTATCGAATTTTTGGCTGGAATGCAATACCTTCTCTGCCTACTAAGTACGTGGTAGAGAAAGTAAAAAACGCGAAAATCCCATTGGAAGTTAATTTGTTTATAACTCACCAATGAGATTTTACCTTTTATATTCCGACAATAATATGGAATTTCAATGAAATAAAGATTTTGGGGTCTCTAGAATTTAGAAAAGAGCATTTTTAGAAAAAGGCCCTGCCTGTGTCTGTCTTTTGATTTATCCATGCGTATGAGTGTGACTAACAGCATAATTGAAAAACGAAAAGTCGGATGAATATAAAACTTCGCATTCAAGTCCAATATCATTCAAGGATGCAGCACGAAGATTTTCACGAAATTCTCTCATCCTAGATAATTGTTTACATATAAAATGTTGTTTTCTCAAAAGCTATTCTAAACATTTTAATTAAAATAGCGTATATTTTGCATGTTGGCAGGAGTACAAAAAGATATGTTTTGAATTTTCTGTGAATAGTCCGCGAAGCCCTTTTCCTCTGATAGAATTTTGTATAAATATATATAACTAGTAAACAATAATAATTAGACAAAAATTTACCACAAAAATTAAGATATGGTTAAAATATATAATTTGCCAAATGTCCTTTAACATTAAACGTTTTCGAGGTATTTGCTGATTATTCCAATTTTTAAGTCATATGTTTTAATTTCTCTATCACCTCCCTATTAGTAGATGAAGTACTCCAGTCCACCCAAAAAAATATATATAGAGATTAAACCGTAAATAAATTTTGAGGTCTCAAAAATAAATAAAAAAATAGATAAAATAAAAGCATAAGGTCCACCCGCGCACACGCGTCTCTGTGTGTTTATCTGTCTGAACAGCATTAACTCAAAAATAAAGACTCGGATAAATCGAAACTTCGTATTTAAGTTCAGCATCTTCGAAGGATGCAACACGAAGATGTTCAAGAAAATCACTCTTCCAAACTATCCTTTACATGGAAAATTGTTCGTTATTTTGTATTTTCTCAAAAAGGCTCTGACGATTTTTATTAAAATACCACCTGATTAAGTTACTTATATGAGTATATATTGAATTTTCTGTGTCCAGTGGGAAAAGTATTGATATCCACCCAGAAATTCGATACCGAGATTTCACCACAAATGCATGTTTTGAGGCCCCCTGAATAATTTTTTTTAGAGAAGGATCCGTATGTATGTCTGTGTGTATGCCTTGAACAGCGTAACTCAAAAACGAAAAGTCGGATAAACACCAAACTTGGTATTGAAGTTCAGTATCTCCCAGGATGAGATACGAAGATTTTCAAGAAAATTCGCCTACCCCAACTACCCTTTAAATAGAACATTTTCGAAAATTTTGATTTTCTAAAAAATGGCCTTAACGATTTTGTTTAAAATACCACATATTAAAGATATTTACAAATGAAATGGATATCTTAAATTTTCTGGGAATAGCCATTAAAGACCTCTTTATTTGGAAGAAGTATTGTATAATCTTGTATAATTGGTAACGTTAAGCAATACTACAGAAGAAATGTTGATCTCTTTAAAACACACAATTTATTTTAAATAACATTTTCTGTGGCATAAGCCATTTCTGAGATGTCGGTTATTAATGGTTCGAACTGTTAATTTCTTGGTCATTATTTGAAGTCCTTTTCACATTCAGTTGTTTCTCGCGATTGAATGGAAACAGTATGTATTTTTAGGGCTAGCATAAAGCGTCCAGTTCTTAAATATTTGACTATCACTGTTCTCTTTGTGTCTATAACGAAATGTGTAATGTCGTTATTTCTGCATAGAATTCTGGATTAAAACGCAGTAGATACAAAAATAAGCCTTAGTAAGAATATTTTGTATACTCACTACTAAACGATAGAAACATTTTAAACTGCTGCTTATTCTTTTAATAATCCTGTACTTGGAGCAGAATGGTTTGGGTAGTAAAAAATCTGAACGCGAGAAAAGTCATAAAGTTTGTTACTCCGGATTATTCAACCGGTGGCAGCAATGCGCTTTAAAAACGACGTACCTAACATGGGATACATTCGTCTAAGGAAAGTAATATTTCACACAATTGTACATATTTTAAATCACGGTGAAGCTTTTCCAACAAAAATTAAAACAAAGATTTTTTTTATCAAACCGTCTAAAATCATACTTCACTCGTCCCTTAAGAGGTACACCGGAAGGAACTGTGAAGAGGAAACTTTAGAGGAACAAGGAATATACTAAATGATTGATAATACTAAGATAAGAGAAAGGTAAAAAAAATGGAGGAGTGGAGGAGAATGGGTTTGCATTAAAATACCTTTGGATAGGAAGCTAAGCATACCTATGTCTTTCTTTTTTCTGTTCCTTTCTTCTTTTTCTTTCATTGGGGAGGGGAGCTGTTTAAAGAGCACACAACAAGATGCATTTCTGGTAAAATCCTTTTACTGAACATTTGGGGTGGAATGTAATATTTTCTCTATCATAGATAAGGTTAAGTATTAACTGCTAGATGATTTTTACCATGTGAGATGGAACTCGGGCATAAAATCCAGGACTCCAGAGTAGATATCCAGAATTGCTCTCTCGATGTGACTCGGTCTTCATGTCCAGCAGGATGCTACCTCAGGTTGGAACGCCCTCCCCAAAGAGGGAGGGCTATCGCCCCTTTGGTTCTTTGCAGTCAGCCATGTGACAGCTGTGTGGTTTTTGAAAATAGAACTGTAACGGAAGGGGGATGCAGTCTTTTCTCTTCAAATCTGCCGATCTTTCACGGCTCAGCAAACTTGTGTATGCGGGCTTACCCCCTCCCCCGACCACAAAGGGCTGCTAACGTTGCTTTTAGCAACAGCCTGCGCGCTCTCTATATGTAGCGAGGTGTTGTGTTTACTTTGAGGGTGAGGTGGTACAGTCATGCGGCGGGGAGGGGGAGATATTAATCCTTAATCTACTTCTGGTGTATCCCACAGACTGCTTATGATTGACGTCTACTCGTTTCCTGGATACCGGTAATATTCCATTCCAGGCCCAGCTTTCATAGGTCTTTCCTTTACTCGTCGCCATTGGATCATTGATACACAAACATATGTTTTACACGTCATGCGGTTTCCTGCCTTACAGAATACGGATCCACATAGTAGTGGCATATTAAGAAAATATAAGAGTTACCAAGTAACGAAATAATGATGTAATATACAACTTTATTAGTTCCCATTTATACCCCACCTTTAACTACCGGCCTTTCCTTTAGAATTGCCTATTGACAATGGTGTTAACTTGTATTCTTTTATCATTGGGTTTTAATCATTAAATCACACACTCACACTCTATTCAAACTTCCAGACTTTGGAGGATAGAAAATAATCTTGGCTAGAGAAAAATCGAACCCCAGACCCCTGGCACAGCAGGCAGGTGCTCTACCAACTGAGCTACGGGGCCAGTCCCTTTTTCACGTGTTGTAAGTAAAATCACTGCCCTCTGCATATGCTATTTGTCACGACCTTTGGAATGAACCCATCGTCGTGAATGGAACAAATTCATTACAGTTGGTAAGCTGTTTCAATAATATGACGCTACAAAGTAATACATAATACAGGTTTATGAATTACCTTACGAGAAAGAAAAAAGTATTTAGTTTTAAATAAAGGAAAACGTTAAAACAATTATTATTATTATGAGAATCCTTTGGAGTTATAAATTTCTGTCTGTATTTTATGATTTGCCTTTTATACACATAAAGCTTGACGCTGACCTCTGACGCATCTGTGCTGTTCCTGGCAGTTGCTTCAGTGGACTCAGAGTCCTGGGTTCGATGGTTGGATGGCAGGGATTTGGAATTTGTTTCGGTAGAGCTGAGGTTCTTGTTTTCAGGGGTGGTGACACTGCCTTGATGATATTAATAATACTGCCGGAGAAGTTTGAGTTATTTCTTTATTTTGGTTTCGAAGATTCCTAACTGGTCAACCCGCCACCTTCGTCGTCGAAACCACTGTTATTCTTATCACTTTCGAAGTCGCTACTTATATGTTTCTCCGACTAGCCCTCGAATTGCCTAGGTTTCATAACTTCATTTTTACACTATAAACTTTCTGATTATTTTCTTCTAATCTTGTTTCGTCGACCGTCCTCGTGGTTAGTTTGTACCGGAATGTGCCTCGGCCGTCCTCATGGTTAAGTTGTACCGGAATGTGTCTCGGCGTTTCTTTTCCTCTTTCACGCCTTTCGCCAAAACTAGAAATTTTCCCCACCTTTCTTAAGTTTCGTTCCGTCTTAAGTTCAAACGTATCATGTGATGCCTACGCGTTCTTTTGATTGGCTATCATTTTGTTTCATGATTTTTATTATTGGCTACCCCCACTTGACAACTTTCACATCTGCTTCTTACAGCTTATTTTGAGTTTTAAAATCTTCCCACGAATATTCTTAGATCGTAGATAAGGCACATATACTTCCTGACCCTTTCTAAGCTTTGAAACCGTTGTAAACGACCTGTCCGAGCCGAGATACAAAGGCGAAACTTCCGGTAGGCTTGTTGTCATCCACGGAGGTAAAATACCTTGGAGGACAACAAACTTTGTTTCTCTATCTTCCCTACAAAACCCATTCCTAATATGAATTCACGACATTTTCGTCGCTATGTTCGATCCTATATTATTATTATTATTATTATTATTATTATTATTATTATTATTATTATTATTATTATTATTTCTCCTGGGTCTGGATAACCAGCTTCAAGCTCAAGAAGAATAAAGAGGCATTTTACAGTACGTCCACCGGGATGATTTCAAGCCATAATATCTGAATTAAAATTTTCGAAAATATCAAGAGTAGCTATCAAGTGAACTTTAATTTTTGTAAGGGGTATTTCTGAAAACCTTTACCTTGCATCCTCGGATCAATCCATATTTTGCATTTATAGTCTTTTTACTTTTGAGCTATGTCATCCTTCCTTTTACTCTCTCTCTCTCTCTCTCTCTCTCATGGATACGCACAAAATCGTATATGGGCCCTCTTCTAAAATAGTGCTTTAAGTTCCAAGAGCTTCAAAATATGTGTCACTGGTGAAATCTAATGTCACAGGAGTCGAAGGCCGTGCTTTCTCTAGCCTAGAAGGGGGGAAGGGGTGGTGAAAGTAAAATAAAAATTGCGGACCAGATAACCTTCGGTGTCCAAAACGACAATAATTTTGAAATATTCATCTACATGAATGTATACAGAGAACAGATTAATTTCAGGATTTAAACAACTCGGTTTCGATAAACTCCATAACATTTCTGAAACTTTCATTTTAGATGTTGTTTTGACATGGTAGAAATTAAAACGTGGAAGCTCTTCTTGCATTATCGAAAAATATTTATTCTATTTCGATTTAAAAATGCCTCCGTATTTCAACTACATTTGTAAAGAATACGCACTGTGCATTTTGAAAGAATAAGCTATTTCATCTAGAGATTGGAAGCCCAGGCTCTTGACCCACTTCTAGTTTTAACATTTAAGTAAACCTAGACTTCATGTTTAGCGGGATGCTTAGCAATAGGGCGTAGTTTTTCCCATATCTTCTCAGTAAAATAAAGAAACAGATAAAACAACTTTATTTATAATTGGGGATAAGCAATCTATGATCAATAAATATGGTGAATGAATTTCTGGCGTACGGTATAGTTGATGCTACTGGATGACGGTCAGCAGTTGTTCGGGAAGCGTGTGCTTGTCCAGACGTTCAGTTTGTGTGTACGGTTGTGGAATATACGGGGTGAACAATCCTTCACGCAACCGGTATCGCGGCGTGCGGCCGGCCGGCGAGGCTGGCTGCTGTGTCGGTGATGCGTGTGACAGGAATTCAGCACTTATAGTACGGTTTCTCGCTTAAGTTATTTCTAACATACATAACATAAACACTTAAAAAGAAAAGTAAATTAGTTACGTATATTAATCAAGGAGATGCTGGAACTGTCTTCTTTTGTTGTCCAAGAATTTTTGACACCTGCTTAGGAAATTGCTCATTCCACTCTCAGTTCCCTCTGAGAAATGGCAGCAATTTCTTGACAAATGTTACTTTTAAGTTCATCTGAAGTGAGTGGATTTGTTTTGTATACTTTCTCTTTTAATGCCCTCCAAGATAAAAATCGCAGCGGGTTAAATCCAGGGAACGGGGGCCACATGTTAGTTATAACTCTATCTTGAAACACGTCTGTAATAAGAAGTTGGCTGTATGTACTACTTGTGCAAGGTTTCAAGTCACTCTGAAGCCTCGCGCAGCGGAAGGGAAATATGCTTCCCGCCTACGCCGACATAACGGCCAGCGCCGCTGGACGGTTTTGCGGTTGCGTCAAGTATTGCTCATCCAGTACAATAAGTGTACAATACTAAATACATACTAACATAATGAAGATAAAAAAAGAAAAGAAATGAAGGAAGGCAAAATAATAATAATAATAATAATAATAATAATAATAATAATAATAATAATAATAATAATAAGCATGGATTACAGTTACAAACGTAGCATCAAATATATACAGCGGTCTGACCCTTAAGAACTCGCTCTGATGTACCCTCCTCTTCCGTTCTCCAGGGCAATTAACCTCCTTTGCCGAATCTTAAATTAAAAATGCCCCATTTTATGATCCCCTTAGCATCCATCATTGCATCCAAACAGGTCACACACCACACACACACGCGCGCACACGCACACACTTACACTCATAAACTCCATAGAAGTAATATTAGTTTTCAGAGAGAGAATGAATTAAGACGTGAATTCCTATAAACGTGACTGTTATCATAATTGCTTGTTATGGAAATAGTTTTAACTCCGTGTTACTCGTTGTATTTAAAAGCACAGTGTTTTTCATGTGTCACTTCAAGCTTTTGCTATTTATTTCTTTATTTATTAGAACTTATAAGAACAATAACATTGTTGAACGTTAAAATGTATCAATATGAATAAAATGTGTCTATGAATATATATTGTATTCAGGTTAATTATCTCCTGTTGATTTATTCTGTTAGCCGTAAAGGTGCTTTCGAAGGATAGCTATGGAACCCCTTATTGTTGTGATGGCAATATTATATAGCTGTACCTTGAGGCAGTATTTTTAACACTTAAATGATTTCAGTCAAATTATGTAATATAAAATACACATACATATAAAATGTTACATACACACATTGCCTTAGAGCAATATGTGTATGTAACAATATATAAAAGATGTATATTACAGTCATTACATGTTTATATTGTTGTATACATGTTCAACAATGTTATGTGAATGTATTACGTAATTTAAAATGTAGGAGCTAAGAGAATAATAGGTTAAAAGATGCTAACAATGAGGTAACTGAGGTAACCTTGAGGCAATAATGTGTAAGAATGTTTAATAATGGCACTAGTTATTATTGGAGTAACACAATAATGTAAATTTTGAGACAGTTTATAAAATAACCAACCAACAACCAGAAAAAAGCTTAAGTTAAATAAAAGCATACTATTGGATTAGGAATAGCCAATCAGGGATTTGAAATACAGAAATTTACACATTTTAGCGGTAGAAATCAAATCAGTTGCTTGTAGACAGTGCTCATAACTGGACACGTTGGTTGCAGACAGTGTTACTAATCAGACGCGAGACACGTCCTCGAGAAATTTAATACATATTCGTGTGAGACGAAAATAGTTTTACGTGTTAAAAAGTGCAAGTAATTAATCAATAAAAGAATCTCACAACTCTTTATATCAGTGAAGTGTTATTAAAATCGTGTCAAGAATTAATAAAAAAGGAGTGAATTAAAAATTATAATCGGTGTAAGCCTACATTCTTCAGTCGCACCACCTCCCGGGTACGACATTCATGTCTCTAAAAATAAATACTGACGCAGCCGAGGCAAGCATAAATATATAATATTTAAAGAAACAGTAAAAATTACAAAGTTATTTTTTTTTAAAAATTTGGGGCAAAGGCCACCGGAAAGTACATTTGAGGCGAAGGCTACCGGAAACTTTTTACTATACGTGCGGTTGCTACTACTTCAAGTTCGGCTCCCCAACAGTCGAAATACAATACAACTTCTACTTCAACCTTTTCAAGTCCTATAGAGCACCACAATTTAATTACATGTTGAGGAATTGTATCCTGGGCATCAATCAATACGTAGTGAACTGACATGTCCTCCAGTTTATATTTGTCTTTATAGTACGTTACGGTTGGCAAATAAATAAGTTTTTTTCTCCCTATTGACTTCACCGGGCTGCCCACAATGGGATTCAAAGCGTACTGTAGGATCTATTATGAAACCTTGTCGTTTAGTGTAGCAAAGAATCAAACGCATCACTTTATTGGCTAAATACAAATACAATACATTTCATATTTATTTCTATCGATAGTGAAGCATTTTTGTGATGCACAATTCAGCCAGAAGTTTTGAACTTCTTTATTTATTGTACCTCAGCAACCAAAAGCAGGATGAATTGAGATCTATAAACTATGGTTAATAGAGTGCATACTGGTGATGGAGTTTTAAACTGATTTGTATGTCTGGGATTTAAAATAGGACGCGACTTCTTTTTAAGGCATTTAGATGTATCCCAAAATTTAATAATAGTACTGTCTTAAAATTTATATAAAATACTAAATTTATTTTAAATAAAATGTTAAACTATATGTAAAATAAAATTAAAAATTAAACGGCGTTAATTATGCAGCAAAACGGTTTCCAGCTTTAATAGTATTAGATACATTTTTATTTAAAATCTGAGGTGCCTTTGAAAGTGTCTACATAAATATTCACGTTAGGATAATAAAGGTTTTTCTTCTTACCAAACAAAAATAAAGGCTTGTTGATGCCTCAGATAGATTAGTATAAAAGAATGTTTTATTACGTCTGTAACGATCAGAAAGTTCATATTGAACTTAAGTAACACAAGATTACTTCTATTATCTGGTGGTTAGCATGCTAGTCTTCAAATTCAGAGGTCTCATTTTCTATTCCAAGATGGAGGTTGGGGATTTTCCTTTAGCCAGGACTATTTTCTATCCTTCTTAGAGTGTGGAATTATTAATTATATTGTGAATGGTGTTTGTGTAAATTTAATGTGTATAAAGTTAACCGAAAATAATACAAACCCAATGATTAACACAACAATAAGCAATTACACCAAACGAAAAGCTGCCTATATGACATGGCATGTTAAAGGCGGCATATAAATGGGGGAAAAGAAATAAAAATACGAAAATCTAATCCTTCAGACTTCAGGAAACACCTAAGCTTCAGCGGCTACCATACTGAATAAATTCTACCATACTGAAACATATGTTGCTGGGCGCACTTGTAGCTCGTAGAACTGAGACCAATTCAACTCGACTTTACTTGACATACTACCGAGTGATTCAAAACTACACCAATAATACTTGTTACGCTTCGTGGGATGTTCAGTTGATCAGTAATTATTCCTCTAGAAGAGACCAGTATTCGGAAACTCTTGGTGTGGAATCTGTAAGACCTTTAACTTGGTTCAGTTTATTTTGGCATCCAAATAATTATACAACCGATTAACCATCACTGTAAAGTGATTGGAATGACTGTATCTGATAACATTCCTGCACATGAGCGCATTACGCTCCTCTGTAATGGGTTAGACCAGCCATGCCAGTTTGTAACACTTGATGTCATTCTCCTCCTTCCTCCCTCCAACTTAGTTTGTTGTGGGTGGTCGGACTCTACGATGACACATTGCTAATACAATAGAACCTCCTTGGGGGTAAGCAAACCGAAGGGCAAAACAGGGATTGGGTTAAACCCTCCAGTGGCAACCTTGGGGATTTTTTGCACCACCCTGTAGTCTCTATCCTCCGTGGTCTAGGGGGACCAGCTAGCCCGAGGTTGTAGGTTCAAACCCAGCGGAGGGTGGTGGATGTTTTCTGGCGTAAAAATCCTTAGCATGGCTTCCTTCGGAAGGGAAGTAAAGCCAGTGGTCCAGTGTCGTAGATCTACGGTACGTAAAATAACCTCAAGCCTGATAAAGAGGCCTCTGAGCAACACTTTCGATCTTTCACGCCCAATATAGAATGGGGCGCTAAGAACCATAGTACTCGTAGTTAAAGAGCGTTCATAAATAAATAAAACTCAGTTTAATTTCTGTAGGCTCTATACTGAAGTAGGAAGTCGTCAGCTCGAACTTCCAGCATGAACTTGTGATCACTAAGCAAATGTGTTAAAATGTCGCTCCGCTAATACAGAGGGGACCCCGGAGTAACTTGAAGAAACTTAAAGCGGTCATTCGGTCACCTGTGGCAACTGGATGAACATAAATTCTGAGCACAGTGACAAATAACAAGTTCTGTAGAATGTCATGAGAGTATCATCCAGTATTTGAAGATTCCTGATGAAGCTGTTGACATGGCTATGGAAGAGACATTAGTGAAAGCTCGATGTGAAATGAAGGAAAGGAGGGGCCAAGCACGGAGAAGAAGAGGTGGTGTGGTCGAGTAACCTTTGATGAACGAAGAGTTAGGCCAGCATCATTTATCAGGGTTGCTGTTGGAAGAAATCCATAAAATAAACAGAAGAACAAGTAGGTAACATTCGCGCGTATATTATGATCTTTATGTTATTTTATCTTTAAAATACTTCAATTTCCGGAACTATAGATTAGTCATGAGGACTGGAGGATTACGGTTTAACATTCTCGTATCTTTTCATTTTGTATTATACCTACCTAGGTATTTAAGGATAAACTTACAAAAAATGTTAGCTTAAAAAGATTGTAATTTATTCGCGACGTGGTGCTGTTTTTTGGGTTGCGGAGCTATCTTGACAAAACGTGGAACGCACCCTTCACTGACGGACTGTCTTACGGATGCCTGGTAAACTTACCTTTACCTCTCCAAGTAAGTATAGGCAAAGATCAAATCCCCCATTTTACTAAAAATGTATACAAATCTGTTAGGTTGCACTCACATGACTTTCTCTACTCTTGTAAAAACTATTTTTTCAAAGGCTTATTCTCCACCTACTTCATTTTAATCGAGATATCGAGATGTTAATATTATTGCTAATTTCCTCGTAGGTGCAAGGGGAATATGGAAGGCTTTAAGCGATGGTCAAATCGTTTAAGAGCTGGTTGATATGTGAAGCATTCTATTTTCTTTGCATGTCCAGGACATAAAAAAAGAAAGAAAAAGAACAAGGAATTCCCATTTGAGAAAACGTTTTTAAGGCATTGCAAAATTCAAACAAATAGGGAATATCTCGGAAATGGTTCACTCCACAACAAACAAAAAATAAGTATATGACATACATTTTGTGTTTTAACAAGATCCACATTTTTTGTTAGGAAAATGTTGTCTATCTCTTCCGGTTTACCTGTTATACGAAAGCCATTCAGAATTTTGTGGGCATTCCCAGGGAATTCAAGATATACATTTCATTTGTCATGAAAGTACCTTAAAATTTTTAACCAAAGCGTTAGCCATTTTTGACAAAATCAGAAAAATTTCGAAATAGTTCCACGTAAATGGTATTGTGGGATGGGGATTTTATTGAAAATCTTTGTGTCGCATCTTTGAAAGATATTGAACCCAAATACCGAGTTTGGTATTTATCCGACTTTTCTTTTTTGAGTTATGCTGTTCATAGACACGCATGCACACATGGCCCTTCTGCTAAAAATACTTTATTTGAGTTCAGGGGGCCTTAAAACGTGTATTTCCGGTGAAATCTCGGTATCAAATTTTGGGTGGAATGCAATACTTCCCCTAGAGTAGAGAAAGTAAAAATCAAAAATACATTTTGCACGTTTCGCTACAGTATGCCAATGTGACGACCGCATCGGCCTGGATTGTGCATTAAGTTAACTACTACCTTTCTGTGCTCATCGTTGCTGGCTTGCTCCTGGAGAAGAATTATGGTATTCAAATGTGCTTAAGTGTAACAGCCTACTGCCAGTATATAGATTTTTATGTAAAAGAAGTCCTGCAAGACAAAATTCCGGCCTTCGGTGATGCTGATAGTTATAGTTAAGGCAGTTGCTAGCGTCCTTAAATAAGCTTTATTCTTCTTCTTCTTATTATTATTTTCGATAATTGTTTTTCCCATAGTCGTGTTTAGACACTAAGTGGGAACTGAATCAAACTTGAAAAATTCAATGTTATTCCCGGGACTCAAACCGTGTATCTTCGAATTCTGTATCGATCCTCCTGCCACTATGAACTACTTAAGCAAGATGCTGGTGGATACATTACACCTTCTCGCGTGCATTAAGGTATTCCGGTACACCTTCAAGGCAATTTCTTTTATTTGAGATATATCTTAGAGAAGACTAGAATCAGATGTGTATGGGCAACTTGCCATGGTAGCTCAAGCGGTAAAAACATTGTTAAGGAGAGTCGAAGATCCGTGTTTCGTGTCCCCACCATGGCATAACCTTTCAAATATAATTTATCTTTCCTATTGTTATTATTATTATTATTATTATTATTATTATTATTATTATTATTATTATTATTATTACTACGATAAGACGACAATTTCCATGCGCTGTGGTAGTGTTTCTGGTTCCGATGTACTGACCAGCGTTTGATCCCTTGTACCGTATGGGGGTTTCCTCATCCTGGAAGGTCTCTATGGGGTGTACTTAGCCTGGTCAGGACTCTAGAGTCAATTGAAGAACTTATTGATTGACAAGGAACAGATTTTAGTCTAGTGAATTGCGTATAAGCTGATGGACGGGTTTGGCGTGCTGAGCTCTGTAATCTCAGCATGTTGTGCTATGTGAATGGAGGCAGAATAAACAGCGATTGTGCGTCAAGACTTGGTACTCATGGCAGTCATAAGTTGTTTACGGTTTACCATTTTATCTCCAAAGTATCAAATTTTTAATTAAAATGAATTTACTTCACATTATTTATCATATGTGATATTACAAACACACTACGAGTACTACTGCTTTTAGCATTTTGAAAGCAACTTTATTGGTACCTCTTGGACAAGAATAGCTTCATATTTTTTAATAACCCTAAATATTCTTGTCTTGAAATTACATAAAACTACAGTTTAATTTAAATGTTTACCCGCATATTGCTTTTTTCATTTTTAAAAAGCAGGCAGCTTAAAAGCTGCGATGATAGCAAAAACAATTTGGATTGTAATTTCTAACTAAAGAAACACTCGCAAGACTCATTAAAATACTGTAAACGCTTTAACCTTCTATTCAAATTAATATGAGATGAACACTTAGCCCAATTCTTTCTGTTGAATAAAGCCTCAAGTGTTACCCAGGGAGAGAACACACTTACAAACAGATACAACAGTGAGTGTGTTTGAAACAGCTGCAACAGAAAAAAGCTGGAGTGCAGGATGAGAGGGCTTGAAGAAGCTATCAAAACATGAACCGAGGGAGGGATCACGGCTAATCCCTCGGGATGACCATTAGCTAAGAAAGGGGCTAGCTGGACGTGCAAGGGGATTCTTGATAGCCTTTTTCTGGCGAAAATAGCTTTAAGGTTTTGTTTTGTTATTCCTTCCGAACACCAATAGAAGGGGAGATCTTTCCTTCATCTGAGGGAATAAGACAGGACCTCTGGATGTTTAGAAAGTGGAAAACACTAATTCTGAAACAAGAAAGGTGAACTTAGAGACCGTGTGTTTCAAATATGTTTGGTTGTGTAAAAACGGGGTGGGGGCGTTGGTGATTTAGATGGTTTTTATTCTTTATTGTTTCGGCTAGAAAACCTGCAACTTCACTAGAGTTATCTATCCAACCATTCTCCCTACCCTCCCCCGTTATCTTATTTCTGTTCAGGTTTTGGTTATGACAGCAAGATTTTTTTCTGAGTTAGGTATCTTCAAGTATTTGAATTTATAAGACTTTTATCTCCAAACAGCGGTACGCACGTTAACAAGATGAATCCATAGATCTTCAAGGATGTGTAGCCAACTATTGTGAGCTATTGAAAGGAGGGAATCACCCTGGAAGTGTTGGGTTATTTCTTTGATTTTCCATGGTTTCTTTTGAATAACAGTTTGTAACACATTTGTTGTTTCATAAGCAAGAGTACGAATAAAGTCATAAGAATAGATACAGTATAAAGTTTGGTGAAAGCCAAGAATATGACAAAATAGAGCAAGCCTAATATCACATTCCTTTTAAGTGTTGATAAATGGTTCTGAAAAACAACACCGGGAATCAGTTTTTGAAATGCAACCCCTGTCATGAAATAAAAACTACAAAATATTTACTATGTATAAAAGATACTTGGATCAATAAGATAAAGGTTATGGTGAAGTCAGGTTTTGGAGATATGTGGGAAGATAGGGATCTGTTACAAAATGCTTTCTGGAAAGATATTAGACTCAGACTGGAAGATATTGAAAAACAAGATATACGCGCAAGTTTTAATTTGAAAAGTTCTTTGGGAACATATAAGGGAATGAAAATGGACTGGAGCAGGGAAAATTATGTTGACAATTGTGACAAAGCAGCGATAGAAGGCTTTACATGGGCTAGAACAGAGGTTGAAACTGAAAGGTTTAAGAATAGGAAACGATATAGAGAAATGTCCTTTGTGTAACAGGAAAGAGGATAGTTGGCGCTAATTTTGTTTTGTGAGGAAACAAAGCTACTTAGGCGGAGATTTGGAATAAAGGAGTTGTCAAATTTGCTAAAGGAAATTCAGGGGAAAAAGCTTATGAATGTAAAATCAAGGAAAAACATAATAGAAGTTGGACATTTTTTAGGTAGAGTAAGAACCAAATGGCTGAAGAAAATTAGTCAGCAAAAGGAAGAAGAAAGTTATATAATGGTAGGTATCGAATTTTAAGCTGTAATTATGACTCAATAGCTTGGCAACCACAGGGCCTGAGTGTTTTGGGCCCCAGGGATTGAGAAACTCATTGTAGAGACAAGAAGGTGTTAAATGTATAATTGAATTGTAAAGCTTGTTTATGGTTTATGTTGATATTATTATTCTGTTTGTATCAAGAATTTGTGCATGTAGTATCACAATAAATTACTATTATTATACTTAATGAAATTGCTATTAGCACGTGTAAGCAAAGAAACATGTCTGAACCGTAATCCGTCATCAAAATGTATCCTGAAAACGGGATAAACTTTATCTCTGGATAAAATTCTGCTGTCTCGTAATTCGGTGATTGCATGATGACAATGCATGATACTGAGGTACCTGAAATTGCATGGATGCATGCACTTCTAAACGCGCGATTTGAAGTTCCCCCTTCTATCGCGCGATAACGAATGTTTTGAGAACTGCATTGTCGTGTTGAGGTGAGCGCGGGCGTTGTTAAGGGGCAGCAGCATGGAGGCTGAGCTCTTTCACACAGATTTGCTAATCAATGAAGATCAGATAAGGCCGGCTATTACGAACATGCCCTTAGTCATTTTATCTCTTGAGATTGTTTTTGTTACGACGTTTATACTGACAATACAGAATCCATAAACAATATGGTATCTTTTCAAATTTCAAGGTGATACTAATGCATCAGGCACTCGCATGCGTTCAGTCGGGTGCTTTCAAACGTGCTTTTAGGGCGGCGTCAATCGGTACTTGTGTGTGGAGCTTAAGATGACTGGGTTCTTGTTGGAGCATTTTTTCACTCCAGATCATTGTATAACCTCCTGTAAAGGATTTGTTTTGTAAAATGTTGTATGATTTTGAATTAATTTGTCATTATGCATAACTGCACTGTAATGACACTGTTGCATCGTATCATTGCATCACATTGTTCTGTCTTATTGTATTGTTCTATAATTTGTATGTCGCAATATAACCGTATGCAGTTAAACGACAATTAATAAGTTCAAAAAATCTGTGTTACACTCACATGACTTTCTCTACTCTTGTACTAACTATTTTTACAAGCGCTTATTCTTCATATGCTTCATGTTAATCGAGATATCGCGATGTTAATCTTATTGCTAATGTTCTTGTAGATGCAAGGGGAATTGGTAGGCTTTAAGCTATAGTCAAATATTTTAAGAGCTGGTTGCTATGTGGAGTATTCCATTCTCTTTGCATTATCAAGACAAAAAAAATGAATAACGAATTTGAGCAAAAGTATAAGTATTGGAAAATTTAATAGAATAACAAGTGATACCTCGAAAATGGTTCACTAAACAACAAAAATGTATATGACATAAATTGTGTATTTTAATACGATCTACATTTTATGTTTAGTAAAATTTTGTGTATCTCTTATGGTTTACCAGTTATGCAAAAGTCGTTCACAATGAAGAATACTTTTGGGGACATTCCCAGAAAATTCGAGATATACATTTCATTTATCTGAAAATATCTTAAACATATGATATTTTAATCAAAATTGTTAGAGCCATTTTTGAGAAAATTAAAGTTTTCGAAAAATATTCCATGTAAAGGGTAATCTGGGGTGGGGAATTTTCTTGAAAACCTTCGTGTCGCACCTCTGGAAGATACGGAACCTAAATACCAAGTTTGGTGTTTACCCGACTGTTCGTTTCTGAGTTATGCTGTTCACAGGCACACAGACCGTGTATTCCAATTACTTTTATTAATTCAGTAAGAAATATATATATATATATTATTATTAAATTTATTATTATATACACACAGACACACACACGGACATGTTTCCAAAATGCTTTTTTGGATTCAGGGGTCTCAAAACATGTATTTCCGGTGAAATCTCGGTATCTAATTTTTGGGTGGAATAGAATACTTCCTCTACTTACTATACGTAGTAGAGAAAGTAAAAAAATACTGGTGGTGAAGCTAAGAACTATACGTTATTGCATCACCCCCTACCCATTTGTAATCATCTAACAGAAGTAAAGAATGGTGTCTACTTGTTGTGGAGTTATTGTATAGAATAATTATAACGCATTTCCACGGATAAAAGGTATAGATTGTGCATCGTGTAAGTCGAACTGCGTGAGAGAGGACCCTTATCGGCTAACACGTGGTTTCATCATTCAAATAAGAGCAGCGTGTCCTTAAAGTTTTTGCGCACATTTTTGTTACACCCTATTTTACCACGATTTTAATATTTTTGCACCCCTAGTTGCCAGTGAGTGGTACAAGTCCTCCCACAGCTACTAAGGTTGCTGTGTCTCACGGGAGACCGTGCTCAGTTACAACACGAAGCGCTTGTTGCGCGGTAACCTGTTGATTCCGCTAGCGGCCTCTTCCCGCAATTAGCACTTTTCCTTCCTACATGCATGTGTTCTCCTTTATGTCCGTTCTCGTCAACACCATCATCATATTCAGAATTTGCAAACGTCGCCGCCGCCACCATCTACAGCTCAGCAGGCCTCCACTTCGACAGAGTCGTTCTTCGTGGTGTAGTTGTTACCACGTTCTCGAGGTCGCGGTTCAAACCCGGCGGAGGGCAATGGATTTTTTCGGGAGTAAAAATTCTTAGCGTGGCTTCTTTCGGAAGAGAAGTAACGCCGGTGGTACCGTGTCGTAGATTTACGGTACGTAAAAGAACCTCAAGCCTGATAAAGAGGTCTCTGAGCAAAATTACCGGTCTTTCGCGCCTACTATAGCATGAGACGCTAAGAACTACAGCAGTTACAGAGCGCCATAAAATAAAAACTCAATATCACCTCAACAGACGCCATCAGACAGGAAATCCAGGGCTTACGCTGTGCCATTCAAAAGCTTCGTTCGGAGTTCCTGAACCTGACGACCATGCTGACAGGTCCCTGTAAGACCACATCCAGGAACTATATATATATATATATATATATATATATATATATATATATATATATATATCAGAATCATCGCTCCAGCTACACACCATCAACCAGACCACTCAACACCAACTCGCCTCAATAGACTGCACCCTTCGGGCTTTGGACACAAACTTCGCAGAATTCTCGGCACTATTTCAACAGGATGCGCCAGCTCCAATGCGCAAGGTTCACAACATTCATTGCCCAACATATCTCCAGAATCCCTTTATGAAGACGTCTTCGAGCCGAGAAATAAAATTTAGGTTGATTTCCTCTCATACTTCGCCCTTCCCTAGTGCTACTGCCAGGACCTCAGTCATTGCAGTAGCCAGAAATTACATGTACCTCTTTCCCGATCACTGGTTGGCAGCTCCCAAACTAACATAGACTAAAGGAAGTGCTTGACGGGACTCCACCATCCCTCTCCTTTCAATTTCCTGTCTATACCATCTTCATATCTATACCATCACAATTTTTTGGTAAATCTACATCTTGCTAAATTTGTATGTTTTTGAAGAAATCCAGTATTGAGCATGCTTTGTAAACACTGTACAAAGCAAATATGTATGTTTTAACTCCTAGAACAGCTCAATAGTAAGGTAGGTTGGGCCTAAATCTCCCTCCAACTACTTTAAGGGCACAAAACAAATGATTTGAAGCTTTAAAAGTTATTTTCTCAAAGTATAAGTTTATGAATATACTAAAAAGGTACAAAATTCTTGGTGTCAGACAATCACCTGCATTGCCAGCAATGATAATCAGAACTTTATAGAGGCCATCAACTCGCCATGTCCATACTTTCTGCTTATTGACAAGATCAGCGCCAGATTACACCACGCATTGCCTTGGATCATCTAAAAATGTTAGCTTAACTATTCCTATCCTATCCCGTATACCTAACCTTCCCATCCCGTCGAAATAAGCTAACTTTCTCCTTCCAAATCTTCTACTATCTCTCCCTTTCCAAAATGAATGAATGAATGAATAAATGAATAAATAAACAAAAGTGGTTCAACATCACGATATTTCTATAAAACTGTTAAATTAGATCTTCAACTTATCTCTAACACGTGCATAGTAGGCAGACAAGGTATTGTTTTTCCACCCAATAATTCTATACCGAGATCTCACCAGAAATGCATGTTTTGAGGTACGCTGAATCCAAAGAAGCCTTTTTACTTTCTCCACTAGTAAGTAGGGGAAGTATTGCATTCCACCCGAATATTCAATACCGAAATTTTACCAAAAATACATGTTTTGAGGCTCTTGAATCCAAATAAACCATTTTTGGATAATTTCCGTGTGTGTGTCTGTCAATGTGTTTGTGACCACCATAATTTAAAAAACAAAAAGTCGGATAAATGTCAAACATGCTATTTAGGTTGAATATCTTTCAAGGATGCGACACAAAGATTTTCAATAAAATTTTCCCAACCAAGCTATCGTTTACATTGAACATTGTTCGAAAATTCTGAGTTTCTAAAAAAAGCTGTAACTATTTCGATTAAAATACCATATGAAATATATTTACATCACCAATAAAATGTATGTCTTGTATTTTCTGGGAATGGCCTGCGAAGTCCTCTTCATTCGGAAAAAAATTTGTATAATATTATGTAACTGTTAAATGTTAAGCGATAGACGAAAACGTAATACAAAAAAACAAACAAACAAACAAAAACAATGGCGATCTCTTTAA
This sequence comes from Deroplatys truncata, assembly GCA_030765065.1. NCBI lineage: Eukaryota > Metazoa > Arthropoda > Insecta > Mantodea > Mantidae > Deroplatys > Deroplatys truncata. The sequence continues at coordinate 104,742,013 of CM060981.1, read as the reverse complement.
AACACACAATTTACTTAAAAAAGGGTTTTTGTGGTATAAGCCATTTCTGAGATATCCCTTATTAATGGTTCCAATTGTTCATTTCTTGGTCATTCTTTTAAAGTCCTTCCAACATTCATTGTTTCTTGCGATTGCAGAGAAACGGTATGGAATTTTTAAGGCCAAATATAGCGTCCAGTTCTTAAACATTTGACTATCACTGTTCCCCTTGTATAGGTAATGAAATTTCAGAGGAGACCTTGGTTTTCTAAATAGCAACACAAATAAGGTTAAAGCTCTGCAAATAATTTACTAATTTCGTATTCGACGGTGTGGAGAGAGGTATCAGAAAATGATCCGAGTATCTTACTCGCCAGCCAGAGTGGAGGCCGGTTATTTTCGAGTGCGGCTAGCAGTATAATGGGTCAATGTGTTATATTTTCTATACATCAGTTGGTGTAGTTTTCTATAGTATTCTCAGCCTCGTCTGTGTTTTAGTAGCTTATATGTACGAGTAAGACATATTTAGACATGGATGACTGTACTATAACTTTTGAGGCAATATTTTATATCACAATACTGTGAATGCCAGAGTGATTGTATTGTAAATTAATATTATTGTATGTACAGGATTTTAGATGTTTGTTAGCCATAAGTATTGTTAGGAAATAAGTTTACACGGCCTCACTGAAACTGACAATAGAAGTGGGTAACAATAAACCGAGGGGTGAGTTGTTTATCACTAAACAAATGACGTCAGGGTAGCGTGGCTTTTTTTTTAGAAATGGAGGGAATGTCGTGGAAATGGAGAGTATACATGTTAGTAGTAGTGATTGGTTGATAAAACAGACGTTAAAGCGGGCGCGATTTGGTAACCAATAGCAGCTCTATTATAATGTTTAGGCAATTCGGGGTGAGGGAGTGCATATTCTCGAGCCATAAGCATGTGTCGCGCAGTTCTAAGGAATCCCTAGTGAGGTGCACGTCATACAGTTTGGAAGAATCTCTCGAGAGGTACACGTCGTAAAGTTAGTTACAAAATGTGAAGTACGCGAAGTAATTGGTACGCGGCAACTAATACGACAGTAGTTACATTAGGATATATCACAGTTTCAGTCAGGCGTGTATAAAGATTAAATATGTGAATTATTAATTAAGTGTGATGGCAATAAAAGTGAAGAAACAAATTATTTTATCAGTGTTATCTTTTAGTAACACCTCCTTTCCGTTTACACGCCTTGCTCAGAGATACTTGCTCGACTGAGTAATAATAGCTAGCCGGAGGACAAAGAAACCAAACTTACAATTAATAAAACAACAGGCGTTCAGTAAATAAGATAACACTAGCCATAGAGAACTGCGACACTTGGTTGTTAGTTTCGTGGAACGAGATATGGTGAGACCCAAAACTTATGAGATACATGAGTGGAGTTTTGATACACTAAAATTGGAGGAGGATGAGGTCATAGGATTGCAAGCTAATGGTTTTTCTAGACAAATCTTCATTAAATGCAAAACGCAAGACATAGTGAAGGATATTTTGAAAAAGTCAAATGGAGAAGCTAGTTTTGTATTGTCAAAGGACAACTAAGGTGATGATGATGTAGCAGATTTTGGAAGATGGGCAGCAAAAGTGTATAACTTATCCTTGAATTTTTCCAACCGAAAGATAAATATGGCATTAGCAGCTTATGGTACTGTGCTGCGGGAGTGAAGGTGTTGGAACCCGACTTTTCACTATAAAGTAACTAATGGAGTACGTACTGTACATACGATATTAAAAAAACATATACCGTCGTTTCTTAATGTCGATGGTTGTTCAGCTTTGGTGAGTTATACAGACCAACTTATTATGTGTGCCATATGTTTCATGGCCGGACATTTGCGTAAACAGTACCCCAGTAAACCCAAACAGGGAACGCTAAATACTGAGAAGGATACGCCCACCTGGGCCAAATTGTTTGCAAGTACGCTTCCAAAGCAAAGGATGCCTTTAGAACAGACAGAAGGAAAAGGATTCGAATCCAGACCAGTTATCTGACGTGGAGGCAGTGGATGACCGGTAGGACAGCCGAGATGCGGGAGTTAAACAACACACGAACTGTGAAGACAACTTAGGTGACAACATGGAAGGTCTTGTGTGTTGCAGGGAAACAAAAGCAGTAGTCATAGTAAACCTTGGTCCGATGACAACAGTATGGAAACACAGCATGCTATGGAGGTAGTAGAGACTAGCGCGACACGAAAGGACGAGGAGGAAGTAAGTGCTGTGGCGGCGTCGGAAGAGGTAGTATCAGAAGCTGCTTCTTTATTGGCGGAGGAAATAACGACAAAGGTGTGGTTAGATGAGAATAGCAAAACAATTAAACCATATGCGAGTGGGGTTAGCCAGCGTGACCCTAGATTAGAGAAACGCAAAAGAGTGAGTCATCAACAAAAGAAGAATCGCCGATAAGGAAGTCGAAAAAACCGACCAAGACGGCGAACAAGTGATTATCCTTTGGAAAATATGTGGCATCAGCTCAGTGCCGCGATCGTTAATACTTCAAATATTGGCGACAGTGAATGTGAATTGTATAAGAAATAGAGCCAAGCAAACTTTGTTAAGAGGTTTTATGATAATGATGTTGATATCCTATTTCTGGAAGAATCACAAGCTGACTTTTATTGGACATCAATATAATTACATTTAAAATTTTGGGGACTCACCGCGGAACAGAAATTGTTTAGTGTTCGGCTTATGGTATTCAATTAGCAGAGAGGCATGTGAGTCGTAGAATCACATCCTTATTAGCGCAAAATAATATCCTCCTGGTAAATATATATTTACACTCTGGGTCAAACAGACGAAAGGAACGAGAAGCCTTTCCCACCTCCGAACTTCCGTTCTTTTTGCGTCACAAATGCATAAACTAATTATTGGAAGAGGTTTTAGTTTTGTCCTCAGTGCTAATGGCCATAAAGACCAATACTTTCCATTACCATTTTAGACCGAGTATGCCAAGCCTTAGAACTACAGGATGCATGGGAACATTTGTAGGAGGCCAATTGGTTGAATGTACTTTCCATCGTCATAATACTGCTTCCAGAATAGACTGATATTACGTCAGTGAATCGATGAAGCAAACGGTACAGACAATGCAAGTTCGACCAGTGCCGTTTAGTGATTATCATGCCTTGATCATGAAGATAGCTCAAACAACCAGAGGAGCAACAATGGGAAGAGGTGTATAAAAACTTAACAATACACTACTTCATGATTCTTTAATTGCTGAGAAATTCTTCCAAATGTGACAAAGATGTAATAAAACAGCTCCACATTGAACCTCCAACAAATTGAATCAATGGTTATACACCTTTAAACCGGCCATACGCAACTTCCACAAAAGTGAAGGCATAGAAAAGATTAAGAACAAACGCAACAGTTGCACTATTATTACGATTTGTTAAATTAATTGTAGGAGCAACAACGTGGTGCCCAAGGCGTGACAAACCAATTTTCTGCAATAAAGAAGAGAATGTGTTGTATTCAGGAGGAGCTGTAATGCGGCGCACATCTGCGAGCACTCTTTAGTAAGAGAAGAGAAAAATCTCGCTGTTTCATTTGGCATCTGAAAAACGTCGTGGGAAACGGAAATATCTTTCCTGTTTACGCTCTTCCACTGGGAATTTAATAGAAACAAAACGAGACATGCTTCAAGAAGACTATCATCACTTTTCTGACAAATTCAGAGCAGTGGAAGTTGATGAAACTGCACAGGAATATGTATATCATCATATAACGCAACAGTTATCTCCAGATGCAAATACCATTTTAAACCAGGACATAACGTCTGAAGAATTATTGTGGATTGTCTTAACCTCAGCCAGCATAGCCTCGGTGCCTGGACCAGATGGAATCAGTTATAGGTTTTACAAAGCCGACTGGAAGATCATTAAAAATGTTTTACTGCATGTCATGTTGGAGATACAGCGAAATTAAGGGACATTAACAGGTTTTAATGAAGGTATCATTGTATTGATTTCTAAACAGACAGTTGCAACGGAACTAAAAGCGTTTTGCCCTATCATGATTTTGAACGCAGATTATAAGTTTTCCACAAAGATCTTGGCTAATAGGATGAAGCAATATCTACCTGACATCATAGGACTTGGATAGACAGGCGGTATGCCGGATATTAAGATCACACATATTCTCATGAAGTTACGAGATGTCATCATGACTTGTGAAGGAAATTCCAACATGGCGGCAGCATCTTTGGCGTTAAATTTTACCGCCGCCTTCGACAGAATTAATCATGATTATCTATGGGGTGTTTTGAAGAGTTTTGGTTCTTCACAGTAATTTCAAAACTGTCTTTGGGTATGCTCACTCAAGAATTCAAATAAATGGCTTTCTCACGAACCCGGTACTTATAGCACAGTCGATACAGTCCCTGATGCGGCAGGGATGTCCCCTCTCAAGATAATGTATACTTTGTATATAGAACCACTGGTAAGAGGCATAGCGACGTTACTTTCACAATCGGTCAATCCGTTAAACTTTGAAAGAATGTTGCTTTATGCTGGTGATGTCACATTAATTCTCACACATGCTGATGATCCTGACACAATTTGCCCCTTTTAAAGACATACCAAAATGCATCTGGGGCACTGATAGGCTATGAGAAGTCTCAACTGCTACCATAGAATAGCTGGGCGACGGACACTCCACGGTTTATCTGCAGCAGTTCGGTGAAGATTTAGATCTTACTTTTACCTCTAGCCTCGAAGGTTCAATAGAGCATATTTGGAAACGAATTGTGCGTAACTGCATTTATCTTATGATCTCGCAGTTGACATGGAATTCAAACTTAGTGAAAAAAATATGGCATGTCAACACCTTTGTGCTAGGGACAATATGGTATGTGAGTCATTTACCACAATATTGCCAATAGGTAGAAAGAACCATTAGATATTATATTTGGAAGAATCAATTCCATAAAACAGACCTACCTCAGTTACGCCGAAAAATTACGGGCGGTGGTTAGAATCTTATGCATGTGAATGTCAAGTGTCGGGCATTGTTGCTGCATTCTGTATTAAGTACAACCCACAGACAGGGCACCAATCAGGATGTGAAGTTTGTATGGACCTGACTGGAACAGTTGCCGGAATAGTTGAACAGGTTCTGAAATATTATAAAAGGAATAATATCAGTGATTGATACGACAAACACTCTTTCCACCACCAAAACGTTATGTGCAGAGTTGCTGAAGGATACCATACTTCATAAATGAAGAAGTCAAAGCAATATAAACACAATTTAACCTCAACACACTGGTGTAAGCGTTGTGGCGGAATGAACGCCCAGATTCACAGAAAAACTACCTGTGTAAATATAAGGTAAATATGGAATTGGACCAAAAAACAAATAGGTCAACTAATCGGTAGCTGTTTGGATCATCGGACTACCTCTATGCTATTGGCTTGAGATTTCCAGAAAGGAGCGACAGAAATTACACAAGTGTGGTTGACAATGGCGCTGTATCATTACTATCTGCAGGAAGAATCCTCATCTCCAATCAGTTTCCAAAAGTTCGGTTAGAGAGATAGAAGATACGGAGACAAACTCTGATGTGGATTGTCCTTAATTTGTAGTTAGATTTCCCACTGTGAAAAAAAAAAGTTGCATTATGTTTTGAAAGTTGATTACATTTGTATGTATCTTTACAATGTTTGAATTTGTATATTATACTAAGGTTTATTTGAATTAAAATGTAATAGATCGAAAAGTCGAGTAAATACCAAACTTAGTGTTTAGGTTTATACCTTCTGAAGACGTGACATGAATATTTTCAAGAAAATCCCCACCCCAAATTACCCTTTATGTGGAATATTTTTCATTTTTTTTTATTTTCTAAACAATACTAACACTTTAATTAAAATACTTTAATTAATGATATTACAAGAGAAATAAAATATATGTCTTGAATTTTCTGGGAATATCCTTTGAAGTCCTCTTTATTTGGAAGAAATTTTGCATAAACTTGTGTAACTAGTAAACGGCTATAGAAGAAACCTTACGACACAAGAAATGCAGATCTCTTTAAACTACACTATTTATTTCAAATGACTTTTTTGTGGCATCAGCCATTTCCGAGATATCCGCTATTAAGGATTCGCATTGTTCATAACTTGATCATTCTCTTAAGTCCTGAACATTCAGCTGTTTCTCGCGATCGCATGGAAACAGTATGGAATTTTAAGGCAAGCATATAACGTCCAGTTCTTAAACATGTCACTATCGCTGTTCTCTTTGTATCTATAACGAAATGCAGCTATTTCTATAAAGGTTTATCTGGATAAAAGTGAAGTATATGGAAAAATAAGCTTTAATAAGCATAGTTTTTACCCACTAATAAAGATAGAGGGTAGAGAAACTTACGTGGATGTAAACAGGTCAGAATTTGTCAAGCAGTGTTTAACACCTGTTCTTACTACATATGGCATTGCAGGCGGTGGACACTGATGATGCATACAATGAAATGATAATTGGGAAGAAAAGTGCAGGCTAAGTTTAAGGTATCTCTCCGGCATTTACTAGCTATGAGAACTGAGGAAAACCTTGAAAAAACCTCAGTTACGGAGGACTGTCCCGCCGGGATTTGATTCGCGGACCTCCTTCGTGCAACCCTCACACGTTAACGAGGAGCCACCTCGCTCGGTTTAAACTTATAAGTGATAGTTCATGCAATATTTCACTCTGTAGAATGTAAACCAATTAAAGGGTTTGGTTATTAAATTTAAACCAATCGCATGACGTTCAGAAAGAAAATACCATGCACTATGAATTCAGATTGACAGTCAGAATAACTTTACCTTCCAGTCTCTTATGGAATTCAAATATCCATGACCGATACTAATTTTATGGTTTTGATGACGAATTGTGACATTTAAGTAAGTTCATTGTCATTACCAGACGCACTGTTATGTTGCATTATCGCTATTAGACATAGCATTATTGGGTTTCTTTGATTTTTCGGCGCGGAACACGCCAAAGAATCCTCTAGTTTGAAATTCGTCCGGTATGACGCCGACCCTGGCTGGCGTGGCTAGACACTTGAGTGAGTGCAGTCGTTGTACCAAGACGTGTGTGGGGTCAGTCCACGATTTCGAGGCATCTCCCCCATCCTCTCTTTCTAGTTCATAACGTACAGTCGCCAAACGTTTGTTAATAAATTCCAGGTAATGTTTGTTATGTAATGTTTTTGTGTAATGTAAAATCCCACGTCTTTCTCTAAAGTTTACACACCAAGGTCCGAGTCTTCTTGCTGTAGCGAGTTGCGTCCCCCATGTGCGTGCTGGGTGAACTAAATTTATTCTTTTTTTGGAAACCTTTTGGCCCTCACCCCAGCATATAAGGAAATTACGTTAGGTTTACTAAGTAGCATGCTTGATTCAAACAGTTTTTACACTCGACATTGCATAATTATCCAAAAAATGTGTGTTAATATTACAATGCATTGCAATAAGTAAACGTACGATCGAATTATGTGCCCTAGCTCCATTCTCTATAACAATTGTCTTGTACTTATGACCTTTTATTTTAATGAAATTCTATAAGGTTATGGCTGTACCTAATCTAGTATATGGTTCCGAATCATGGACAATAACAAAAAAAGAAAGATCACGCATACAGGCAGCAGAGATGAAGTTCATGAGATATGTAAGGGGATAGATATACCAAATGGATAAAACGATCAGATTTAAAATTCTTTACAGTTAATGATAAAATATAAGAAATAGAATGATATGGAAGGATCATGCTGGCAGAATAATATAAAATAGGTTATCACAAATAAATAAATAATGAGTTATCGCTCGATTGGAAAGCGAGGCTTGGGTAGACCTGTAAGGGTGGTTGGATGATAGAGACTGGAACAGGTGATTATAACACCTAATTCTTGAGAGGAGAAGAAGAATGGCGACCTTTTAATGAAACATAGATGTTTATAATTTTATAAACATCGGGGACGGTACGTTTCTTGAACAAGGTCCAAACCTTGATGATGATGATGATGATGATGATGATTACAATTTTATATATGGTTGTGGAAATTAGGCGTCTAATTTTAGAAATTTAATGTTATTTTGAAACTCATTTTTATCATATGTTACATATTGCAATAATGCCAAGTATAGTCACCTGGCATGTGTTACTACATTAAAATGGAAGCAGTTATGGATCGTGAAATCTTAACACTACATTTCTCCAAAAAATAACACTTTCTTAAGAGAACAGTTCGACTGTTTCATAGAAACATTTTATTACAATTTATTGTCAGCAAAAATTCCTCAGATGAAGTTTTTCCGGCGCAAGTGCTCGGAACGTTTCATTTGAATATCGTTTCTGTCGTTCAAAGTGGCAGATAAAAGTTTCTATGGTCCTATTGAAACGTCTTCAAAAAATTTCAGTTCTTTGATATTGCATATACTTTGGATGGCGCATCTTTTTGTGGTAAAGGCCCTTAGGCAATCTTTCGATTTTGACAGTACATAATTGCGATGAAATATTCTAGTTTTGTCCAACTTTCACACTGTACTTTGTTTATAAACTAGGAGTAAGTTGAATTTAGGTGAAATGGTCTTCATTTCAAAGAAAAGGGTAAAAGTCTGGGCCTTTCCTTTGTATGAAGCCTTTTCTAAACATTGCCTTTCCCTTTACATTGAACTTTCAGTACTTTCAATATCCCTTACTGCATTCTGATTGATAGTGTAGTCACTTCCTAACGCCTAGTAATGGACATTCGTGAATGCATCATCCAAAATCACCGCTTTGCTCGTATGAACTGAGAACTAATCACTCTCTTTTAACTGTGATGGTTCACACACTTCATAGTTCCAACACTGCACATCATTCGATTTGATTGTACATAGTTCACGTTTCTCACACTTCGCAACATTCACAAATCGACTGTAGTTCAATCGCTTTCCTTTCCTGTTCCCGCCTCTTTGCTATCTATGTAAGCGGTAATAAGCGAAGTGAGAATCTGTTTATTTCTTCCTCCTATGACCAAGTAGCCAAATCGCCATTCTGCCACTGTCCCTCTCTACTACTTGGCAGTAGTATTAAGTATTATGAAGTTTATTTTATGACATGTTTAGTCAACGAACTCACTCCGAATGGCAAGTTTCTTAGCCTTTGTAGATCTTCAATATTTTATGCTAACGATTCATAATAACGAGTGTGAATTAGTGAAGTAGTTTAAAAGAATGAACTGTTTTGATCCGTCACTCATGATATTTAAACATCTCAGTCGCGCTTACCAACTTTTCCTACTGGGATACAATAATTTCTTCTACTTTACTTATACTTTATATCTGCTAATTGATTAGTTTTTAAATATTTGATTTTTAAAGTATTTAACGCCATTTCTTTGCTCTGCAGCAAATTGCATTAAATAACCCGCCATTTGTTTTTGAGATAAGGGAAAACGCGGGTAAAAATAGGCTTATCAAAGAAATTGCTGCAACCGAGATTCGAACTCTGGCCTTCCTGGGTAGAAGGCACACATAATGCTGTATATAATCAGTGGATTTCGTTTTTACTTATGATTATTGCTTCCGTGTTCAAATTCTAACAACATTTCTCTACATGTTGATTTGTATCTTAACAATAAATGACGGTTTTCAAATGGCTGTTTTGCTTTCTCTACCACGTACCTGGTAGGTAGACAAGGTATTGCATTCCACCCAAAAACTCGATATGGATATTTCACCAGAAGTAAATGTTTTTGAGGTCCCCTGAATAAAACACACCTCTTAAGAAAAAGATCTGTGTGTGTGTGAATACGCGCGCGCATAAGCTCTGTGAGCAGCTAACTCGAAAATGAAATGTCCAATTTATATAAAACTTGGTATTTAGGTTCAGTATCTTTCAAAGATGCAACACGAGAATTCTCAAGAAAAACCTCATACCCCTTTACATGGAAGATTTTTCGTAATCTTCGATTTTCTCAAAAATGGCTATGATATTACATTTTGGTTGAAATACGATACTGAAATATTAGAAGCTTTTAAGATATTTGCATGAGAAATAAAATGCATATTTTAAATTTTCTGGGAATAGTCTGTGAAGTTCTCTTCATTCAGAAGAAACTTTGTATAATTTCGTATAGCATGTAAACCATAAGAGATAGACTAATAATATAGATTTTTTTATAAAAAGCAATGTATTTAAAATAAATTTCTTTGGCATTCCATTTCCGAGATATTCGTTATTATTAGTTTGAATTTTTCATTGATATGTCATTTTTGTAATGCTTTTGCTGTGAAGTAGAATTTAATTGTAATGAGGGTTACCTGCTCCTTCGTTGTCGTGGGTTCGTCTCTGCTCCGACTCAAGATCTCGTCGTCTCGTGTTCTGCAACTTGCATTTACCTTATTTAAATTCCCGCTATGGTAAATGTGTTGGTAGTAAGGTATCCGCCAACTGCGGCAAGCTTGTATGTTTTGCGGTGTACAATTTTAGTGATTGTTGTTTATTTCTAGTTGTCGTTTGTTTATTCCTTTTTCAAGAAATGTGAAATTTTACTAGTATGATAATTACCTTTTATTGTTTCCTATTTTACTTACTCATTTCCTTCTTTAAGCTCAATAGCTCATTTTATATAACTAAGGTTGATAATTTATAAATTATTTGCACTGAATATTTTCATATTGAATACAAATAACGTTTAAAATACTAATTCCTTATTTTATACATTTAAATTTTAAAATTCTCTTTTAAATGCCTGTTTGCACTTTTGTTATGTACTTATTTCTATAACGGCTTTGCTTTCGTTCGTTTAGCATAACATATTTTCCTTTTTATCGCCAGTCAATTGTCTTCTACATATTTCTTTCATACAAAATAAATGAATTTATAACATAAAACCTCTTTTCAAAGCATTTCAAATCTTTTAACACAGTACATTCTAGTAATTCACAATTTAAAAATTTTAACACAATTACATATAACCTTATAAATATATTAAACATTTTCTATCTCCTTGAGTTAAAATTCTGTTTTTATATGAATTTAATTTCACATGTAACTTTCGACTCATTTAATTTCTGCGCCAGCCATACAGTTGCCTTCGTGATGTCATGGAGTGTAGGGAATTTCTAGCAACATCTATCGATTCGGTTTCTTCTATCCCCCTGAAACCTTCAACATGATGCAGTAATTTGTATCACAAATTATTTAAATGTAAAGAGTGATTATAGTATGAATATGCATTATTATGTGACATTGATTTGAGATGTTTGTTGATTGTAATTATTGTTGGGAAGTAAGTTTATACTGCCTTACTGAAACTGACAATAATAGCGCGCAATAATGCAGCGAGGGGGTGAGCTGTTTATCATTATTAGAGACGAGGAAGTTACGTAATGTTGGCGCGTTTTTCTGTAGAATTTGCTGGAACATTGTCCCTAGAGCTTATGTATTCATAATTTTCATTGGATATAAAAATAGACGCTAATGTTGGCGCGTTTTATTAGCCAATAGCAGCTCAGTTATAATCTTTAGGCATATCGGGGTGTAGGAGTATAAAAGGGCTAGGTTAGAGGTAGAGTCCGTCAGTTCGTCGAAAATATTTGTATGATACACGTCGCCTTCAGTCCGTCAGTTCACCGAAAATATTTGTAAAGTACACGTCGATTATCGATTCGCAAGTTACGCGTATCAGAGTTATGAAAAATCTCAAGTATTGTAAAGTTAATTATACAAAAAGTTGAAGTACGCTAATTAAGAATGATCAGTAATGAAGTTATTATAACAGTTTCATTTTGGCGAGTGTCTAGATCAATGTGTAAATGTGATAGTGAGAGTGTTCGACAATAAAAGTATAAAAGAAATTCTTTCATCAGTGTTATCTTTGGATAAAAGATTCCTTTCCGTTTACACAACCTGTATAAAGAGAAGTGCTCGACCAAAAAGATCATAGCTAGCCGGAGGACAGTAAACCAAAATTAAATAAAATAACAGTAGCATTCTTTCAAACGAACACTAATACTACCGCAAATTGCTAGCACCAGATGGAGCTACAAACCTAACAAAGAATCACGTCACAAAATGGCTTCACCACGCGGAGTAAACACACATACACAAACATTATAAGTAATACCGACGCAAATTGGCTTCCAAACGTGGGGCTCAATAAATAAATAAATATAACAAGTATACCACCGCAAACAAAATATGTAATAGAACTATTCCTGCAAAGGTTTATCTGGATTAACAAGAGATAGATAGAAGAAATAGCTTTCGTAAAAATAGTTTGTGAAAGCTGTATAAAATAAACGATACTAGGTAGAGAAATCCATGTGAATGTAAACTTTTATTTAATTCAAAACTGCAGTAATTTATTTCTATCACGTCAAGTTTTCCGGCAGATGTGGATGCTTGAACTTCCAGAGATTTTATTTCAACAACGATGGTCACTGTAAACACTAAGTGTTTTCCAAATTCTGTGATGTTGGTGCACGTTTAAATAACCTTAGCAGAGGGACAAAGAGAAAGGGTTACATAAAACTCAGTCCAGTTTTATGTAACCCTATCCAGCTACTCCAGTTGTTGGGACTGGTTTTTAAGGTATTTAAATTTTAATTAGGTACGTTATAATTTACGAATTAAAAAAATTGAGTAGGTACATCTTTGAAACATTTTTCTTAAATACATTTCACGTTCATGAAGACTTCTAAATAAGGGTTTTAATTCCAAAATAGTTTTAACTCGTATAAAATATTATAATGCATTATATTTTTATTTAACATTACACATTGTTTCAAATTGTGAGTTATATTTTTATCAGCTTCATTATTATTATTTACATTGCTTAAAATTCTGACTCAGATTTTTGAGGCAACTATTGAGATATGACAAAACTGAAGCCAATCAGAGGAAAATATTTTCGCAAGGAATATTTTGAAGGCACAAAATGTTGAGAGAATAAGTGGTTTTCTGGGAGATGATTGTATACCAAAAAGCTTAAAAGGCGTTTTAAACAATCTGATTATATCTTCACAAATGGTAACCACTAAAGCTATGATGTAAAACGTTCAAACGTGGAATTTTATTGTTGTCGCTATAAACGCAATAAAACGATTTTTTTTCTCAGATTTTGGCCAAAAATTTCATTGGTTTTACTACTTAGCAGCTGCCCAAGATACATAATTAAGTGTTTAATTGGAGAATTGCTTTTTATGGCGGCCAACTGGTGTGGGTTACTGAAAGAAAGAAAGAAAGAAAGAAAGAAAGAAAGAAAGAAAGAAAGAAAGAAAGAAAGAAAGAACTACCTTTAGGGAGGCTTATACAAAAATAGTTAAACGAAAGATTTCATCCATCATTTGCACAAACTTGAACATACAACCTTATTGGTTTAATTTTACATTGTTTCTTTTGAATTGTAGTTTATTTCCTTTGCTCTTTAACGTCGCTTCAACATGTGAGCATATCGCGATGGCTACCTGTGGGTTCTTTGATTCATATTCAGTATGTTCGTAAAAATGGCCTTAGATGACCTTCCTGCACCCTCTTTTTTTCCATGCTAGCCGAGGTCGCGGGTTCAAACCCGTGGAGGGCGATGGACTTTTTCGGGCGTAAAATCCTTAGCTTGGCTTCCTTTGGAAGGGAAGTAAAGCCGGTGGTTCCGTGTCGTAGATTTACGGCACGTAAAAGAACCTCAAGCCTGATAAAGAGGCCTCTGAGCAAAATTTCCGGTCTTTCCTGCCCAATATAGAATGGGACGCTAAGGACCACGGCAGTTAAAGAGCGTCCATAAACAAAACTCAATTTAATTTAATTTTTGCACCTTCTTTTGGGGTATTTGTGAATAAATATTCTTAGTTGCCTAGTCGCGTTCCTATATCATATAATTTATTTCTATTTCTCTATGAGTGGAACTTTGTATATGGTAATAAATATCCAATCTCATATTAACCTGCCGATTGAGGGAAACCACGAAAACTTCGGTCAGTTTGGTCGGTATTCGGATTTTGACCTTGAAACCCTCTAATACTAGCTATAGACACTTAGAATGATAGATTGTAGTCAGTATGTGTGCAAGAGCAGCAGTTACATCAATTGAATGTTTAGTAAAAGTATATGTACAAGTAAAAAGCTGACTTCATCTCCCGAAAAATATGATATAATAGACTAAAACTTATAACATGCTCCTTTCTGGTATTTTAAACAACTATAATAAAAAAGAAATATCCAGGATTTTTGTTCAGGTGTGGAGCTAAATAATAACACTATATCTGTATCGACAAGAGTCGTCCGCTTCCTCGCCATGCATATATAGATAAGCACACACTATTTATGAAGAAAGGGTATGTCACGTACATGCCCTTTCAATCTCACTAATACTTTATTTATATCGTTACCACCGTTAGATACGGAGGCTGTACATGACGCACGAACCGAAAATTGCATACGTGACACAGGACAACTGCAGGATGTCAACTTTTTTACTCTCTAATACATGCGTATTTCGTTACATGAAATCTCGATGTATATAGTTCTAAGTATTAGTGAAGTACAATACCTAATAGAGGCCTAACGAATATAAAAGCCTCACTACTCGACAAATCGATCAAGCGTATTGGAAAGCATGTATACTACTACTACACTTCCAAAAGGACGTTTCAGCTCCAGTGGTACACTGAAATGTAGAGCGTATTGTTTATATGTAAATGCTGGCTCTACGCTGAGCTCTCTCCCAAACATCTAGTAAACTGATTATGAAAATACTGCGCTGTCAAGATCAATATGTTTGAATCCTTTGTCGCTCATTTTCAGTTTCGTTTTGTTGTAAATATTAGTTATATATGCAGCAGGCTATTAATAAAATAAAATCGATATGAACTTAATATATGTTACATTTTCAGCTAACAACATAAAATTCCCGTATTCTTAATGTTTTATCTGTCATTAGGAAGTGTAATATTTACAAACTGTTGCATATTACCTAAATGAAATTATTTCTTAACAAATATTTAGCGATATTACGTGAAAATGTGTAGAAAGGATTTTATATCACATGATTAGTTTGATGAACAGAAAGTTTAGATGCTTGCAAAGGATTTAAATTTGCAATGTTTAATTTGAAATCTCGTGTTGGAAAATAAAAAATTATTTAACATTATAAAGTTTAGTCTTTGTTATAGAAATTCAAGCAGAAGCCAAACACATTTAACTATTGAAGGTGTTTCGAACGTCATATACGATTTTAAAATTTCCCATTAGATGTGAAAAAGCAATTAAAGATCGTCCTGTCTGTTCAAATAGATTTAATTTACTATCCCTCTGAAGAAGTACACCAGAATGAGGAAGGACCGCCTTTGGATCAATTTTGGGAATGAACAATGATGTGGATGATTAATTCCTGGGTTGCCCTTCCTAAGATGTTGCTCTGTGGGGAACAGAGACAAGTACTGAGAGCTACCTGCCACCCCCTCCTCCCAGCGCCCTAACTTGGCGTGAGGTTCCACACGAAAGGAAGCTTTAGCGAAGGAAGCGGGTGGCATATTATCCAGGCGGAACGGAACTCGGTAGCGCCAGGAAGGAAGCCCGTCGGCAGCACAGGACGGCAGCGAGCTGTACCTTACCTCTACCACTTGGCTTATGACGTAGTCTTAGGGTAAGGCAACTAATAGTGTGCGTATATCCTTACACAGAGGTACAGCATTTGTGCCTTACTTTTGCCACTTGGCTTATGGCGTGGAATTAAGGTAAGACACCTAATAGTGTGCGTATATCCTTACACAGAGGTAGAAGTGAGGATCTGTACCTTATCTGCGTCATATAGCTCGGTTATGTAACTAGCTATTACTAGAACCCTATTCCTAAAACAACGCGTGAAAAAATAATCTGATATGTAAACATAGCTCGACCTCTTTTAACTACCAGCAACACACAGGAAAATTTTGAAAAATAATTGCAATTATTATGAAAGCAACACTTAAGAGAAAAACACAAATAAAGGTTTATTCGTTTGAAGAGATAAAAGCAAGTGCATAACTAGTTTTAATTTAGTAAAGCTTATGTATGACATTTATGATCGATGGTTTTAGTGGAAAATCGCAATATTTCATCACATTCTTATTACATAAAAGCAAAAAACAAACAGAATTTGTATGAAACGTTTTTAAATCCAATTCGTGGATAGCCTCCACTTATAAGGGGTCATTGTCACACTAATGTTACAGAACAAGCTGGAATTGTTTTAGGAAAGCAGATCGAAAATAAGCCCAAGTTTGACAAGAAAAAAATATTTACAAATTAGAATGATTCACTAATAATATCTAACTGCTTGTATATATCGGTTAAACGAGAAAACTTACAGATATGTGCAATTTTTATCTCTTCACTTTTTTTGAGATACCCATTACTGGAGAAAAAATGGAACCTAACTGCGGACGATTTTCTTTTCGTTACCTGCAGTCTTGGTTGTAAGTTAACTTTAGTGTGGTCTTGCGCGCAGATACTTCTAGTGTCGGTGCGGGACAAAGTTTATTACCCTGTCCCATTCGCGGTTGTGTTAATACATTGACGAAGGAATACAGTATTTTCTTTCCCTTGGTTTCTATGTCTTGATGCAGCGTGGTGTGTGTTAATTCTCTCTAAACATTAATTGAGGAATAACAGGAATTATGAATGATACAACTACTGGAGTGTCTGAATGTGTAGTTATGTGTACGTATGTTTACGTCAATTCAATTATACTCTATTTCTTTATGAGGATGTATTATAAAGATGTGCCTAGATTTGTTTTTATATAAACTATATTTGAAACAATATTTTATTTTTAAAGTTTGGAGCAATATGAAATGTGTTTGTTATAAAGTCTCTTATGTTCAATTGTGCCTATGTTTTCACATGAAAATTGTTTAAACGTGCATAATATTATGTTTTTCATTTATGCGTATTACCATTTTACCTGTCAGTTCCAAATTTATTATCCCGGTTCTTGACAAATACGACCTCATTTCTCTTGTGACAATCCTGCACACATTTACTATAGCGTCTGGCATAGTACCAGGCAGCTGAACTTTGAGCGGAAGACTAATCTAAAGTCAGGTGTTACAACTTAAAATTATAATTTTTTCCCTATGGGACCTTATGGGAGAGAAAGCCGAGACAGAATACTTTTGTGTTCGATGTTTCACTATAAAAAATCACAGCTCAATCTACGATACCAGTGTGACAATAGCTCCGTGTTAATTAGAAATAGCTAATGGTATTGTTTTCCCCCTTCAAACAAAACCACTTTCATTCACACCTTTTTTTATTTCGAAAATGCTTTTCTTTTTCAAGATAAGAAACTAAAAATTTCTGATGTGGTACATTCATATGACTTTCTCTATGCTATATCGTTTATTAATGGGTATACAAATTATACTTATTCAAGCTTATTTTTCTATCTAATCCAAATAAACCTTTGCAGAAATAGCTACATTACACACTTCATTATAGATACAAAGAGAGCATGCATAGCCAAATGTTAAGAACTGGATGTTATATCTGGCCTTAAAATTCCATGCTGTTTCCATGCAATCGCAATCCTTTCAACAATGTTGACAGGACTTTAAGAAATGACCAAGAAATGAATAATTCGAATCTTTAATAACGGATAACTCAGAAACGGCTTATATAACAAATAACGTATTTTAAATAAATTCGTGTTTTAAAGAGATATACATTTTTTGAGTAGTACGTTTTCGTTTGTCGCTTAACTTTTACTAGTTATACAAGATTATTAAAAATGTCTTCCAAATTAAGTGGGCTTCACAGGCTATTCATTGAAAATTCAAGATATACATTTTATTTCTCATATAAACATATTACATATGTTTATATGAGAATGTTTTAATCAAAATCGTTAGAGCCATTTGTTTAGAAATTAAAATTTTTCGAAAAATCGTGCGTATAAAGAGTAATCTGGGGTGGGGGATCTTGTTCAAAATCTTCGTGTCACATCTTTGGAAGGATAGAACCTAAATACCAGGTTTGGTGCGTATCTTACTTTTCGTTTTTGAGTAATGCTGTTCACAGACAGACGGGCACATAGACTGCCAGATACATACACCAACCTTTCTTTTTTTAAAAAAAACGGGTTTTTTGTTTCAGGGACCTCAAAACATGTATTTCCGTTGAAATCTTGGTATTGATTTTTTGTGTGGAATGCAATATCTTCTCTCCTATTATGTACGTGGTAGAGAAAGTAAAGAATAATATTTCCTACACACTTTGGAAAATATACATAAACTTTGGCCCATTTTTAGTAGAAGTTTTGCTCTACAAATTGGTACTACTGTAAAGTCGGCAGCTTCTGTGAGTTCAAGCCATGTGATTTATTTGTTTTCAAATACATCATTTATTAAATAATTGTTTAGATAATGGGTCATGCATTTAACAGATTTAACATTGGCGGGATAGGGATTTCAATTGCTCTTTAATTAATAAAATTTCCACTAATATCTGGACATATAATATTAATATACTTTAAAAACATTGTGCAGCTCCATATTTAAAGGTACGCAAGTATTAAAGAAGCCTCTTTGATGCTATATCTGCCCACATGCGATGGGGTAAACTTGTCTTGCTAAACTTCAAGGCTCACAGTGACCACCACAGGGACCCTTACCTCAACACTGTTACAATCCTACGAGGCTTATCACTAGCCGGAAGAGTAGCACAAGGGGTGGAATAAAAATTCTGCTCTAATTATTCTATTCGGATGTAGTTAGAAGAATTTTTAATCATTTTCCCCTTCTGTCGTCCTTGTACGCTTCAGTATCAGCGTGTTCCAAACGTGGTATTATTTCCCTATAAATATGTATAGCGGAAGGCTTGGATGGATGGATTGCATATTTCATTCTTAAATGCTGCACTGTTTTAAATATACGTTACGTACGGCGAATCTGGCTCATGCCATCCAGCCAGGTAGGTAGGGGCATCGCAAGCCTTGGGGCAGAACTCACCTCCCCTACGGCAACAAGTCTGTTTCAGCAAGGGCATTGAATTTGTAACAATGTGTGTTGCATACTGACTTTGTTTGTTTCTCATTTATATGAACCACTTCCAAACCCAGCTCTTTGATATTTCAACATGTTTGTTATAGTTCATTCAGAGTAATGAATAGCAGTCTTGGAATACAACGAAACACATTCATCAACACTATTTCCACATTTATTCTATTTATTTAGATGCCCTCCTATACAATGCATATTTCGGAAGTGGTTGATAAATTGTACCGCATGAGAGCGCCTAATTATAATCATTATTTTTAAAAAAAATGTGTCCAAATTTAAATTGTTTATCAAATGCTACTGTAGGTTATACATGTTAAGTTTATTTAAAAGCATCTAGTGTCCAAATTTAAATTGTTTATCAAATGCCACTGTAGGTTATATATGTTAAGTTTGTTTAAAAGCATCTAATGTCCAAATTTAAATTATTTATCAAATGCCACTGCAGGTTACACATGTTAAGTTTGTTTAAAATCATCTAGTGTCCAAATTTAAATTGTTTATCAAATGCCAATGCAGGTTATACATGTTAAGTTTGTTTAAAAGTATCTAATGCCTTCTTTTCCTACCTTCTACAAACAATTCTTACAACAGCTTATACTTCTATCTACTTCATGTTAATCATGATAAACGTTTATGGAAATTGTTTCATTACACATAAAAAATTAATTTAGAGAAAAAAAAATAAAGAAAAATTTTACATTTAAAGGTAGTTTGAAATAGATTCTTCAGAATTTTGGTGTCACGTATTTGGAAAATGCTGAACTTAAGCACCAATTTTGGTGTATATTCGACATTTTATTTTTGTGTTGTGCTGTTTATGGTTTCACACACGGATCGTTTTTTATAAAAAATCTGATGTGTTACACTCACATGACTTTCTCTACTCTTGTACAAACTATTTTTACAAACGTTTATTCTCCATCTATTTCATATTAATCGAGATAAACATTTGCAGACTCTATCTTATTGCTAATTTTCTTGTAGATGTAAGGGGAATATATATTTACAAGGGCAATATAGAAAAACAGTAGCCTTTAAGCACATACATATCTCTTAAGAGCTGGTTGCTAGGTGCAGCACCATTCTCTTTGCCACAGATTAATACTCTTTGCATATCCAAGACAAAAAAAAAGAATAACGAATTCCCATTTGAGAAAATATGTATCGAAAAATTTAAGGGAATAACAAGCAATATCTCGAAAATGGTTCACTCAAAAAATGTATTTGACATAAATTGTGTATTTTAACGCGATCTACATTTTTTGTGTAGTAAGATTTTGTCTATCTCTTATGGTTTACCAGTTATGCAAATGTCGTTCACAATGGAGAATACTTTTGGAGACATTCCCAGAAAATTCAAGATATACATTTTATTTGTCATGAAAATATCTTAAACCTGTGATATTTTAATCAAAATCGTTAGAGCCATTTTTGAGAAAATTAACATTTTCGAAAAATGTTCCATGTAAAGGGTAATCTGGGGTGGGGGTATTTTCTTGAAAACCTTCGTGTCGCATCTCTGGAAGATACGGAACCTAAATACCAAGTTTGGTGTTTATCCGACTGTTCGTTTCTGAGTTATGCTGTTCAAGACACACAGACACACACACAGACACACACACATACACACACACAGACACACACGCGGACATGTTTCCAAAAAGGCTTTTTTGGATTCAGGGGGTCTCAAAACATGTATTTCCGGTGAAATCTCGGTATCGAATTTTTGGGTGGAATGCAATACTTCCCCTACTTACTATACGTAGTAGAGAAAGTAAGAATTTTAATTCGGGGACCTCAAAACGTACCTACATTGTAAAACTTTCATGTCCATTTTTTGGGTGGAATGCAACATTCCTATACCTACTATGCATATATAAGTGATTGAGTACACAAAAAAGTAGTAATTTGGATATATAATATTAGTTTCCTAAAACTATGAATGAATATAGGCAAAATGGACTTAAAATGCGAGTGTAAAGAGCTCATTATTTTTGCCTAGAGGATTTTGCTTTCACATCGATTGTGCGTAGCTAAGGTTATTCTCTCTCTCTCTCTCTCTCTCTCTCTCTCTCTCTCTCACACACACACACACACATACACACACACACTGGCAGTTTTCTAATAATGCTTTTTTGGATTCAGAGGGGCTCAAAACTTATATTTCCGGCGAAATCTCGGCATCAGATTTTTGGGTAGAATGCAGTACTTTCCTACTTACTAGAGATAGTCGGCAGAGAAAGTAAAAAGTATGAGTATTGGAATATTCAAATCAATAACAAAAATATCTCGGAAATGGTTAACGGCACAAAACAATTTGACATAAAATGTGTGCATTAATGAGATCAAAGTTTCTGTACAGTAAGATTTTCCTTATCTCTTTCGGTTTCGTAATTATAGTAAAGAATGAAGAAGCCTTCACAGGCTATTCGCAGAAAATTCAAGATATCATTTTGTTAGTCATGCAAATACTTAAAGAATATGGTACTTTAATGAAAATCGTTAAACATGTTTGAGAAAATAATGGGAGAAGTTTCTTGGACATCTTTATGTTGCATCTTTAGAAGACGCTGAACTTAAATAACAAGTTTGATATTTATTACACTTTTCGTTTTTGAATTATGGGGTTCAAACGCACGCACGAGCGCAGAACGTTTTATAAAAAATATTTTTTATTCAGGGAGTCTCAAAACGCGTATTTCCGATGAAATCTGCCATCGAATTTTATGTGGAATGCAATACTTTACTTACTATAGGCAAGTATAGAAATAGAAAAACGAAATTACAAAAATGGACAATAAATAGAATTTATGGATTGAGAGTATAAAGAAAGATAGCACAAAACTGCTATAGTAGGAAATTAATTTACATATTAATTAACTTGGGATTGCATAGTATAAAATCCCATTAAAATAATGCTGTTTCGAAAATTTCAACGAAAGAGTATTTTTGTGCCGCTGATGGGTTCAGAAAGTAATAATAAATCTCATCAGAATCAGTTAAAATAAACAAATGAAGTTATTAATGAAACAGATGCAATGAGATAATAGATAAATAATTGCATAGATGGAATCGATGGCTAACATTACTGTGCTGCGTATTAATTTTAATAAATAATTAATAAAAATGAATTGACTTCTGTTAAAACAGTTGACTTCCGGTGTAACATAGTAATGATTGATGAATTCCTTATTGAAAGCATTGCCATTGATGTACATGTTATTATATAAACTTACACAAATTGTGCATTATAATAATCTATTCATGCATGCGAGTTTTAATATTTCTTGAATCTATGGCATTCGATAGTAACTATATGCGCATTTCTATACAATATGAAATATGATTCTTATTGTACTATATCTCATTCTACTTAGAGAAATGTAAGCATCTATAAATGAAAGGCAGTTTTAAAGTGCTATGTTGTTTAAAATAAGGTTTATGTGAATGGAAAATGGATCGTATAATTTCTGTTGAGCAAAATAATTCTGTTTGCATTGATGGAATTACCGGTAAAAATACTACATAATGAAGATATGCCTAAACAAATGAAAAACACATTTATATTAATATTTTGGCATTTAGCTATTTCCTGATTAAACTGGTATATATCACATGCACGGTAATATATATCTCACGGTCGATTGAACATACTTTGTTATTAAGATTAACACATAATTTGTAACAGTCCTATCACTTTTTATACCAAGAGATGGCTACTTCACCTTTACTGATAAAATTATCATAAGAGTCTGAGCAGATGTCAATAGAAGTGTTGTCAGCATAAAGTATTCATAATTTACGAATCACACTTACAAAAGTGTATATACACACTTGGAATCATGTTACAAATAGTTTTCTTCGTACAGCAAAGTGTGTATGGCCTAAATGAAATAATTTCTGTGTACATTTTAATCGCAATTGACTTAAATTGGATAGAATAAAAATATGATGTATTACATTCACATGACCTTTCTCTATTCAACATAATTTATTTTAGTATCTCTTCTATAAACTATTATTACAAAAATAATTAACCGTTATTCCACATATGCCATGTATAGGCTAAAATTGGGAAGGTGATTCAGACTGAAAAATTCAATGTCAAAGCCGGGATTTGCACCATGGATCTTCGGTTTTCCGTGCCGTTGCTCTAAGCAGCTAAGCTACCTAGTTTTGCCGGAAAAATGCGAGTCAGTTGGGAAATTTAATGTCGTGTCGGCATGTTGCAATGATAGCTCAGTTGGTTAGAGCAACGGCACGAAAGGCCAAAGATCCACGATTCAATTTTCCAGTCTGATCTGCCTTTCCAACTTTTCTACATACGGAATGTGTGGAAGGACAATTACTTATCATTGATTGACAACATAGTGGTTAACTATGATGCCCAGGACTTAAAGTACTTACGAGGTTTCAAATTCCCATTGGGGTATGTTACCTCAAAATGAATTTGAGAACGCCTTGAGGTTTACCAGAAAAAATGCGAGCCACTTGGGAAATTTGTCCTGCTGGCATATTGTCATGGCAGCTTAGTTGGTTAGAGCAAATGCACGGGAAGCCAAGGGTTCATGGCTCTAATCCCAGCTATGGCATTGAACAGATTGGTTCTACCTCTTCTTACAAAAGTTTACTTTCCTCACACTTCGTGTTAATCGAGATAAGCATTTCCAGAACTGGCTTTGTATACATTTCACTGTAGGCACAAGAGGGATACAGAAGGCTGAAGCAATAGTTAAGTCTTTAAAACGTGGGTCACTATACGCTGGCTTAAAATTGCATACTCTTTACATGACGATGAGAAATACATGAATAGCGCCAAAATAGATCGAATTAGAAAATTTAAACCAATAGCAGTTGGTTTAATCATGTCGTACTTGATTAATGTCACAAACTATCTATTTGATACAAATTGTGTAGTTTAACTAGATCTACATTAATGTCTATCTCTTATAGATTGCAATTTATTCAGAATTAATTTAGAATGAAAACTATGTTCATAGGCTATTCGCAGAAAATTCAAGATATACAAATGCTTTACTATTCATGCACATATTTTAAATATACGGTATTTTAACGAGAACTTAGAAATATTTTTGAAAAAAGAAACATTTTCTAATTAAAGTGTAGTTTGGGATAGAGGGATTTTGTTGAGAGTCTTCGTGTTGTATCCCTGGAAGATAATGAACTTAAATACGAAGTTTTTGCGCTTTGCTGTTCTCTCTCTCTCTCTCTCTCTCTCTCTCGCACACACACACACACACACCGCATAGAGTTTTGTCTAAAGTGCTTTTTGGTTTCAGGGAACCTCAAAACGTGTATTTCGGGTGAAATCTCGGTATTGAATTTTTAGGTAAACACAATACTTGATCTAACTACTATCCATAGGCATGTTGAGGAGAAAGTAATAATCATTTTATATGTATAGCGAGTACCATCTCGGATGAAACAGCCGAAGAATTCGTGTTTCAAATAGTCAGAATCGCCGCCTTGAATTAGATGAAGACGAAGTGGTGGACCATAACAACCTATGTGACGTATATTGTAATTAAAAGAGTGCTGTAACACAAAGGTAATATGTACCAGCGATTGCTAGCATCGCGTGTTGTTTGTTTTCATTGTGGCATTTCTTTGTGTTCCGACAAGAGGATGAACGTTACGTGCGACTCGCATCCCCCTCCTCTGACGGCCTGCAATTTACATTCACTTTGCATGTAATATTAGCAGTAGCAGTAATATTTCTGTCTGACCGTCCCCACCTCATTAGCAAGTTCTCTCTACCTGCCTCACAGTGGTTCACCGCTTTGTATCTCAAATCACACTTCACCCGTTTAATTTACACTACACGTTTTGTCATCAAGTCAAAGAGAACCCCTTGCTTCATCAGAGATGAAATGTCGCATTGTTTACTCGAAATGTAACAGCGGTAGTAGAGCCTAAAATGCCATATTTAGACATTCCTCTACCATCTACCGAAGTATACTAGTCTACTAAAAAATGTGATATCAGTTTCACTGGAAATACAAGTTGTGAATCCTCTGAAACCCCACCCCCAAACTCATTATTAGGAAAAGGCCCACATGTCCAACTAGAGACGTACAATTGCAATGTAATCATTTTCAAGCTTTTCGGTTTTGTCTGAGATCGGCCCCTCTCTATCCGGACGAGCTGTGATCGTACTCGCTACTTCGAGCTTCTCCAAGCTCGGAGGGCAAGCAAATTTTTAAGAAAAAAAAATAAAAATGTTAATCATGATAGACAAAAGATCTTAGCTCAAAAAATAAATTGCATATGAAGCAACAATTAAGTGAACAAAAATTCAAAATATTAATGTTTAGAAACGCGGAGGCATTTTGAAAATCCAATTATTGTTTCAATTTTTATGTTTGAAACGTTCTTCCATACACATTATTACTTTCTCTACTACTTACAGTAAGCAGGAGAAGTATTGCATTCCACCCAAAACTTCGATACTGAAATTTCACCGGAAATACATGTTTTGAGAACCCTGAATAAAAAAAAGCACTTTTAGAAAAAGGTCCGTGTATGTGTCTGTGTGGATGTGTGTCTGTGAGCAGTATAACTCAAAAACGAGAAGTCGATAAATACCAAACCTGGTATTTAAGTTCAGTATCTTTCAAGGATGCGACACGAAGATTTTCAAGAAAATCCCCCTATCCCAGACTATCCTTTACGTGGAACATTTTCGAACATTTTTATTTTCTCAAAAATGGCTCTAATATTTTGATTATAATATCATATATTTAAGATATTTTCATGAGAAATTAAACGTATGCCTTGCATTTTCTGGGAATGTCCCCAAAAGTCCTCTTCATTCTGAATAGCCTTTGCCTAACTGGTAAACCGCAAGAGATAGGCAAAATTTTACTACACAAATATGCAAATCTCATTGAAACACACAATTTATGTCATATAAAGTTTTTGTGTGTTTAGTGAACCATTTCCGAGATATTCGTTGTTATTTGTTTGAATTTTCCAGTAGTTATACTTTTTCTCAAATGGGAATTTGCTATTCGTTTTTATGTCCTGCACATGCAAAGAGAATGAAATGCTCCACATAGTAACCAGCTCTTAAAAGCTTGACTAGCGCTTAAAGCCTACCATATTCCCCTTGTACCTACAAGAAAACTAACTATAAGATAAGTTTCTGAAAATGTTTATCTCGATTAACATGAAGTAGATGGAGAATAAGCTAGTTTACTTGTACCTACAAGAAAACCAGCTATAAGATAAGTTTCTGCAAATGTTTATCTCGATTAACATGAAGTAGATGGAGAATAAGCGATTGTAAAAATAGTTTGTATAAAAGTAGAGACAGCTATGTGAGTGTAACACGCCAGTTTCTTTAAAGTTAAACTTATTAGTTTTACTTTAAAAGTTTAAAAACTGTTAGTTTAAAACTCAAGAATTTCTTTCTAAAGGTTAATATATATCTAAAGGATGCAGTATGCTCATAACCTTTTAGGTTCATCTCTGTATTACCAAAAATGACTAAAGACTATAGATACGGTACTAGATACTAAAAATATTGACATGACAAAATTTATAGGTTGGTGACGAAGGAGGATTTCAGCATTGCGTCAACTTGACCTCCAGGAGGAAGAGATGAGATTGGGAAGTACCTAGCGAGCTTCAGATGCTACCTCCTGAGCCATCCTACTGGGTGAGTAAAAATATATATCTTGATTTTCCATTTGTGAATTACTTTACATTCTTACTTAATCTTGTACATGTGGGAAACCCTCAGAAATAGACAAAAGTGTGTAGCGATATGCGACATCCAGAAATTATTTATTAACCAGTCTTACTTATCTGGTTATATAACCTTGATGTATTTATTCTCTTTCTTTTAGTTTGTACCTAAATATGCGTATTTGTTTATTCCATTGAATGTTAAAATTTTAGTCATTATTTTATATTACGACAATCGAAGTTCTGTTGAAATTTGTATAAATAATTACTCCCTGCACAAAGTTTATTCACTTAGCAACATGTTGACGAACAGCTTTGTTAGTTACCATGCCGGAGAAAGATAAATTTTCTGTACGCCTGCTAAGTGGAAAAACGTGTGAAAATAACCGATTAAATCTCATACTAGAAGAACATGTAAAACTATCTGCTGAATTCCGTACTAGGAAGATGCGTAAATATAGCATTGTGGAATCCCTGCCAAAACATTGTATATACACAGAAGAAGTGCTAAAGATCGAACTTAAACCTGGATAGGAGGATTACTGTGTATCACCCAAACTATTTAAACTTAAGTAAAATATGGAGTAATAACTTACATTCAGCTTTAAGTAATATCCATCGAGCACAAGAATAAATGTTGTAAACTACTGTTGTGTATTGCGTTTGAAGAGTATGTATATTTACCTTAAAATGTATGAGAAGACTTCTTATTTCAAACTATACGTTAGTTGAAATTGCACACTCGCGTGAGTCAACTGCATTACTCATTGCTCTCCGGATAGCTGCCGAGAACAACTATTATTGCTTATTAAATCATTCACATGTTACTTAAGATAACCATCAACTACGCGCCTCGTTAAAAACACAGTGTTTCAAATGGCGCCCAACGTGGGGCTCGTTAAAAATTTCAAGTTCCCATATGGAAAATTTAATAGGAGTTAAAATTTAGAAATTAGGTCAATAAAATCTTACAAATCATTAGTCCTTTACGAATTATTTGCTGCTGTGCATTTCAAAAATTTCCAGTTTGAATCCCACCTTGGTGTGCCATTTATGTGCACAATTGTAAACTATGGTTCGCATATTTATGTGCTGTGTGTGCATGCGTGCGTGTGTGAATGAGAGAGAACATCATAACTTAAAATAATTGTATAATAAATATAACACTTTATGTTTTAGTCAAATATACATTAAGAATCCATGGCATAGTTATTCATAGCACTTCTCACAATCCAATTTTGTTATCTGAAAGATTTCTCCAACATTTTTTTCTAATATTGTGCGTATGTTATATTGGCATGAGAAAATATACACCTCAAAGTTTCTGTACAGAGACTCTGCAAACCTGTTTATTTTTTTTTGAGTTTACACAAGTATAAAAGGCAGACTTTCTATGGGAAAAATGTTGAAGTCACTAAAGTATGCAGTTTATGCTAAATCCCATTTTATTTCGTAGCTTTATGTGTTTCCAAAATACACTTTGTTAGCTGAGGTAACTGTAAGGGTTGCTTTATTTGTGTGTACTATACGATTGAAAATGAAATTTTATGCATAAGATCTTAGTAAACTTTATCGATACATTTAAAATATGGTTGAAATCCGTACAAAATCAAATTATATAATGAGCCCCTAAAAATGTGTGACTTTCAGCGAAACGCTGCACATATGACGTTAAAATTCTCTGTATAAAAGTCACTTCGGTGGATTAGGCTATGACAAGGATCCTGTATCCAAGTTTCTCATTCTTGGAGAAAAGTATTCTCAGAACAACGGAGGAATAGTGATTGGAGAAGGAGGAAGAAAACGAATAAAATGCCGAAGTTCTGTTGATGATATGACACTGACAGCCGAAGAACTAATTGCATAGAGCTAAACGGATAAGGCTGAGGACTACCGGATCAGGATACACACAAAACAACGAAGAAAATCAAAGAAAATATATTTACGAATCCAGCAGAAAATAGTGAAGAAGGTACAGTACTTGGTATTTAGGTACTCGGGACACAACTTAAGGAGTAGCACGAGCGGTTATCGTGAAGGTAAACAGGTGATACAATAGAGAACGAGGATTTAAATAACAATAAAAATATATATTCTATGGATCCTCTAGGTAAGAGGAAGATGGTATTTGTAATTAAAACAGGACATTGCTGAGATTTTCAATATCCAAAATTTCAAAATATTTCGGAGAATTTCTTGTATTAAAAGCTGTGGCATGCAACATTTCAGCTATAGTTCTAAAGAAAATTAAATACACACGTATTTCATTATGTTTTAAAAATGTTTCATGTATACAAAATTTAATTTTTTTTTACATTTCTACTACCAAAGAAGCTATTTGTTTACAGAATACTGCATACGTTTAGATAAACGAAAGTTTTTTGAAATGTGTTTATTTTTTGTATTTACCAATTTTTCGCAATAAAATGGAAAAGGGCCGATTTTAAAATAAAAATAAAAAAATTATCAATGATATTAACATCTAAACATACTGAGATTTTAAAGCATATTTTGCAAATATTACATAAAAGTGTCATTAAACAGAAACTATCCTGTGTGGAACAAAATATACAATAATTGCTGGAATATTGAAACAAAAAATAAGGATTTAAGATGGAAAAGTAGAGTCAGAATAAAAAAGTTTATTAGATTTTGGTTAGAGCTACCGGACGGAAACCGGAAATTGTGGTTCAAATACTGGCTATGGCATTGAATTTTTCAGTCTGGCTCTACCTTTCCAACCTTTTTTCTACACACGGCTTATGCGGAAAGAAATTAATTTTCAAGAATTTAAAAGGTTTGCAATATATTATATACCATTAGATTCTAAATGGTAATGATTAAATCAACCAGATTGTAAAACTGAAGTGAACTATGAAAGTTAAAAATCTATGTCTGGAAAGCTTTTGAAACGAAGTTGTTTTGAAAGTGTAGGCGAAGGAGGATCCGTACATTAGTGTGGTTACAGCCATAACTTTATAAAATGATACAACACACACTAAATAAAAAATCCGATGTGTCACACTCACATGACTTTCTCTCTCTTGTACAAACTATTTTTACAAACTCTTATTCTCCATCTATTTCATATTAATCGAGATAAACATTTACAGAAACGATCTTACTGCTAATTCTCGTGTAGATGTAAGGGGAATATGGTAGGCTTTAAGCGATAGTCAAATCTTTTAAGAGCAGGTTGCTATGTGGAGCATTCCATTTTCTTTGCATGCGCAGGACATACAAAAAGAAAGGAAAGAAAAACAAAACGATAAACGAATTCCCATTTGAGAAAAAGTATTTACTGAAATATTCAAAAAAAAAAAAAAAATAACAAGGAATCTGTCGGAAATGGTTCACTGCACACAAAACATGCATATGCCATAATTATTGTGTGTTTTGTGGTAAAACCTTGTCTATCTCTTAGGTTTACCAGTTATGCAAAATTCATTCAAAATGAAGACGACTTTTGGTGACATTCCCAGAACAATCTAGATATGCCTTTTATTTGCCATGAAAGTGTCTTAAAATATAATATTTTTTATCAAAATCGTTAGTACTATTTCTGAGAGAAAAAAAAACTTCGAAAAATATTTCATGCAAAGGGTAGTCTGGAATGGGGGGATTTTCTTGAAAATCTTCGTGTCGCATCTTTTAAAGATACTGAACCTAAATACCAAGTTTGGTATTTATCTGATTTTTCGTTTTTGAGTTACGCTGTTCACAAACACACAGACACACACACGGGCCTTTTTTTTTAAATGCTTTGTTTGCTTTATGGGGTTTCAAAACTTGTATTTCCGGTGAAATCTCAATATCGAATTTTTAGGTGAAATACAATATTTCTACTTACTATGCATATTAGAGAAAGTAATAAGCTTAAGTAAAAATACTTTGTATACCCACTAATAAACGATAGAGGTAGGGAAAGTAATGTGAATGTATCACATCAGATTTTTTTGCTTCTAGTTTACTGCTTTGCTGGAAACACGTGCTGCCTCACTTGTACCTCAATTTTAGCCTTAATAGAGTGCACTTCCGCTCGTTTATAATCACACCTTGCTTTTTCCACGCACATCAGTACTTCCGTTCGTATATAATCATAACTTGCTCTGTGTTTTGGTTTGCGGTATCCTTGCTTGTATTACAAATATCATTTGGACTGTTATTTGGACTCATTTCTCTTACGCCCACAGAATATTTTTTTATGTTCTTGACATGCAAACAGAATTACAGTTTACACATAGAGACCAGTTCTAAAAATGTTTGACTATCGCTTAAGGCCTACTATGTTTCAATTGTTTTGTATTTGCAAGGGCAGTATAGAAATACAGTAGCCTTTAAGCATAGACATCACTTAATAGCTGGTTGCTATGTGCAGCACTATTCTCTTTGCCACAGATTAATACTCTTTGCATATCCAAGACAAAAAAAATGAATAACGAATTCCCATTTGAGAAAGAGTATAGGTATTGGAAAATTTAAGGGAATAACAAGCAATATCTCAAAAATGGTTCACCCAACAACAAAAATGTATGACATAAATTGTGTATTTTAACACGATCTACATTTTTTGTGTAGTAAAAGTTTGTCTATCTCTTATGGTTTACCAGTTATGCGAAAGTCGTTTACAATGAAGAATGCTTTTGGAGACATTCCCAGAAAATTCTAGATATACAATTCATTTGCCATAAAAATGTTTTAAACTCATGGTATTTTAATCAAAATCTTTAGAGCCATTTTTGAGAAAATTAAAATTTTCGAAAAATGTTCGATGTAAAGGGTAATCTGGGGTGGGGGACTTTCTTTAAAACCTTCGTGTTGCATCTCTGGAAGTTACTGAACCTAAATACCAAGTTTGGTATTTATCCGACTGTTCATTTCTGAGTTATGTTATTCACAGACACACACACGGACATGTTCCCAAAAATACCTTTTTTGATTTCAGGAAGCCTCAAAACATGTATTTTCGGTGAAATCTAGGGTATCAAATTTTTGAGTGGAATGCAATACTTCCCCTACTTACTATACGTAGTAGAGAAAGCAATAAAAATATGTACTTGTTCAATATTTATGTCATCAAGTGTTACTTTACATCTCATTTGATGCCTACCCCAGAAAGAAGGGTTTTATATACTAATGGCCGATTTCACTAACGCTGTGTTATGTTAACATCACCGTAACTTGTGTTAAGACATTTAACAAATCTTAGGAGTTGGAAAATGTCTGTTGATGTGAGTGTGCTGCTCCTTTCCGAAAAAGAGCTGTGCAAGATAATACATTTGAAACCCTGCAAGAGGAGGTCGTAAGAATGATTTTATAGAAAATACGAGAAGTTTAATACTACAAACAGGAACATCCTTTCTCCTATGTTACAATTGTTAATTACTCTTCGAGAAGTTATGCTTCTGGCACTTTCCATTTAATGGTAGGTGATAATGTTGGCATTTCTAAAGCTACTGTTTGTGGGTTTATCCGGAAGGTTTGCGAAGCAATTGTTTCAACAAGAAAACAGTATTTTTGTTGTTGTCTGCTTGATCCTTCATCAGTGATAACACACTTTCACCCACTTTAGTTTTAATGTAGTTTTAATCTGTTCTATACGCTCTTCGTACCTGACACATTTGGTGCTGTGTTCTACGTTAGAATAAAATTGTCGCAGTTGTTTACTGGACCTGGGAGTAACGCGAGCATTACAACGGGGATTTTCTCTCAGACTGCATTCTAATGCTTTAATTTAGTTTCGTCACATTTTCGCATTCGAAAATTCCTCAACTTATAATTACTATTTTTCGAACAGTGAAACATTCACCTAGATTTTTCAGTTGACATCGCGATTCTAACCTCACTCAGGAATATCACATGGAAAGTCTGAATATAATTATTAACAGTCGTTATAGTGCCTGCATGCTGTGCGACGGGTCACGGGTTCGATTCCCGACTGGGGTGGGAATTTTTCTCTAGCCAAGATTATTCCCTAACCTCTCCGGAGTCTGGAAGTATGAATGTGTGTGTGTGAGATCTAATGATTAAAACCCAAAAAGTGCAAGAAACCCAATGACAAGAAAATACGAGTTAACAACATTGCCAAAGGACTATTGAAACAGAGAGCGCTGCGATGCGTAGACAAAAGTACATAGGATGGTGTTTAGAAGCTGTCGAGTTCGATCACCGCCTTCTCGAAACCTGTCGACATATCATCCTTGGCATTAATAATTCACTATAAAATTTTGATGAAACGCAAGAGCTTTAACATAGGTTTAAGATTTTAATATAAATTAACAAACAAGATGTTAGTGCAATCTTAATATCGTTGGTGAAATCTACTCCGACAGTTTTATTTAATGTTTGAGAATACCACACGAAAATCTCAAAGTTCCTTTGATCCAGCAAATGTCTTCGTAACGTTTTTCCACGAAACTGTTGTAACTGCGCCCTCTGTTGGACGTGGGTTTAGAGACAAGGATTTCCACGCCATATCATCTTCACACTTGCTGCACTTCAGGAAGCGCGAGTGAATCTTCGCATACCGAGGGGGAGTGTGTGTGGAGGGTGTTACTGCCATAACTTACTGGTCATTTAGCTGCACAAAATAAATATCCATCATCCGAGGTTAAGGATACAGCAAGCATTGCACTTTTTATGTTTCTTCTTCTCAATTTCTTCCCACTCCTGGGAATATATAAGCGCTGTGTTTAAAAGTGGAGATCTGAACTGTATTTCATAATGTAATTCATCTATAAAATCTCCATTTTTATGTACTAGCAGAATTTCCGTACCTTTTGCCAAACTCTCACCCTCCTCTGTTTACTGAAACATATTTAGGGTACGAGCTATTTTACCTATGATATAAACTAAGTTTTTCAAGGTTTTGTTTGTTGATACGAAAAAGTGCCTGAACCTACTAGAATTTATGAAGTAAAGCTTATTCAGATATTCCATCTTTAAATGCCTCCATTTCATTATTTACTGAAAGCCTGCCGATCTGAGTATACTCATAACATAACTTTGAGTTAAATTATCACCCAATCTGTTTTTAAACATTTTCTGATATTGTAAACAATTGTTCTCTTAAGCCAATGGAAATAGCTTCATGAAACTTTCCACAATCCTTCACAGTATGTAGAAGAATGGAACTCGGATTAGAGGGAAAAATCTTGTGTTGCATTCATATGACTCTCTCTACTAATTCTTCTACAAACTATTCTTATAATAGCTGCTACTACTAGTTAATCCATATAACCTTTCAACTCACCTTTACGCATTTCGTTGTACGAGCATAAGTAAGGCGATAGTCAGATTTTTAAAGAAAACGTGTCGGTATGTGATGACTTTGATATTCCATGCTCTTTGCGTGATCACGTGATAAACACGATGACTTCTCTGAGGAAAAAAGTTTAATATTTGAAAATTCAAACTAATAACAGGGAATATGTCAGAAGTCGTTAACATCACAAAAATGTATTTGATATAGACTGCATTTTAACGAGAGGATACATTTTTTATGTAATAAGATTTTGTCTATCTCTTAATGTTTACCAGTAATGCAGTAGTAGATTATGATATAAGGGTTAGAGGCAGGGTTTTATTTTGCGAATAGCAATCTTACGAGCAAAAACCAACTTTTAACGCGTGTGAGGCACTATTTTTTAGACAACGCTTAGATGTAAAATATCGATAATTATATTGATTCCTGAAACTAAGAGACATCACGTTTAGAACGAGATTCAGAAACAAGAGAAATGGCGTTAAAAAGCGAGATGTCAGATGTTTTGATGTTTTGTTGATTCGCTAGCAGTAGTTTTCAGTGAAATTATTTTCAACATGTTTTGCGTTACACAGGTAATGAAGCGACTAAATGCTATGCCATATTGCTTTCTGGATTTGTTGGATAAGTAATTCTAGTGTTATTCTTCCTGCTGCTTCTGTAATTTCACCTGGCTCTTTCATTTCAGTTTCTTCTGAATTAATAAGTTTCGCCATTTAATCTTATACTAGATAAAAGAATAACGTTTTGGATCAAAGAAAGCAGAAGGATTCCAGTATATAACGCAAAGGTTAATTGTGATAAATTGAAGTATGACGATTTGTATTGTGAGCAGGTAATGCGAGCACCATGAGAAATTAATCATATAAAAAGACAATGAGAAGTAAAACCTAATCAAACCAAGTCGAATTATTAAACATGTACAAATAGAAAGGGTAGATGCCATGTGGCTGGATTTGAAAGCTTTTAACTCGTTTGCACTGTGTTAGTGCCATGCTGTCTAAAAAAGGTCATTCAGAGTGAAGAGGATTTTACAGGCTGTTCTCAGAAAACTCAAGATACACACGTAATTTCTTATGCATTTTAAACTTATTATATTTTAATAAAAATCGATAGACATTCTTAAGAAAATTAAAAAAATAGCAAAACATTTTCAATGTAAGGGGTAGTTTGGGGTGGGAGAGGTTCTTGAAAATCTTCATGTCACTTCCCTGGAAGATGCTAAACTTAAATAACAAGTTAGAGCTTAACCGACTTTTCGTTTTTGAGTTAGGCTGTTCACATAGACACACACATTTTTGTTTTGTTTTGGGTTCAGCGGTGAAATCTCATTATCAGATTTTTGAGTGGATACGTCCTCCTCTTAATGTAAGCTAGATAAAGTAGAAATATATGAAAACATTTGAAGCTCTTTGGTTGCAAAAGGCACAATTTGAAAGTTGCTGCCAGTCGTATGTCCCCTTGACGATGTTTCGCATCAAAGGCTATAAATAAAGAATCTGTATCCCTGGCTTCTGTTACTCAGCCAACTGAAGTAGTATCAGGTCACAGTTATTGAACTCGACGGGGTGTGCTGAGATGAGCAGTGGTGTGAATCTTTGAAGCAGGAAGTAAGTGCAGGAAATGACCTCAAATATAATCCCCACACCCGTGCCTCCCTTTCACAGTTGAGCCGCGGTACAAAAAATAAATGGACCAATATGATCTGAAATAAAAAAAGCCCCAAGTCGTAGGAATTATCTTTATCCGTCTCTGCTCTCCACGATTACATCTTTTTCTGGTCTTCCCTTAGTGACATATTCCGCATCACTGCTATCGTATCCTCTAGGGTCGACACAAGCATACTTTACTTGGTGATGGTGTCTCAGACGATGAATATGATGTACCCGCCCTACTCCCTCTGTGGCGTACCTACCTGGTAATTCGAGTTCGAATCTCGGCCGGGATGAGTTGCCGGAGTATGGTTTCGGGAATTTCCCCTAACCAGCGATGGCGAATGCTTTTCACAAATGTTTCGGTTAAGTTTACTAATAATTTCTCTTCTGCTCACCCACAGTAAGTAAAACGTATTGTATTCTACTGAGATTTCATTTGAAATAAAAGTTTTGAGATTACCTGAATAAATAAAAAAAAGCATTTTTAGAAAAATGTGTGTGTGTATGTGTGTCTATTAACAGCATAACTCAAAAACTAAAAGTCAGTGAAATACCAAACTTGGTATTTAAGTTCAGCGTATTCCAAGGATTCGACAAAAAGATTTCTAACAAAATCCCCCACCCCAAGCTACCCTTTACATGGAACATTTTTAGTTATTTCTTATTTTATCATAAATGATTCTAACGATTTCATTAAAATAAACGTTTTGGTGTGTTTAAGATGTTTGCATGACAAATGAAATATATACTATCTTGAAGTTTCTGAGAATAGCCTGTGTAATTCTCTTCATTCTAAAGGACTTTTTTATATGTTGTAAACCATTAAATATAGACAAAGCTTACTTTAAAAAAATGTAGATCTCGTCAAATCACACAATTTATGTCAAATACAAATGTTTGTGGCGTTAACCATTTGACAGATTTTGTTTATTATTGGTTTGAATTGTCAAATACTTTATACTTTTTCAACTGCAAAATTCATATTCCTTTTTTTCTCGTAGCTTAAGCCTACCTTATTCCGTTATTTTCCTTGTACCTTACAAGTAAAATGTAATAAAATTATTTCTCAAATGTTTATCTCGATTAATATTAAGTAGATAGAAGATAAACTTTTGTAAGAATAATTTGTTAAACGATGGGTGGAGAGAGTTGGCTCCGCGGTAAAGTAAGAGGCTGGCATCTGGGAGGTCTCGGGTTCGATTCGCTTCGACCACTCACTCTGAATTTGGGCTGTTCGTGGTTTACCCTGGTCGGTAAGTGAATACTGGGATTCATCCCCTCTCTGTGCAGCTCCAGTATTAAGACGGGTCTTCGAGCCAGAAATTGTTACAGATATCCGCGCTTCTCTATGGCTGTCTGCTTGCGGCCTGCAGCCTTCTGTGGCTCCTTTTCTTCATCCCTTCCTTCTTGAGTGTGGTGACCACAATAGATCTACCGTAGGTCACAGTGCTCAAGGTGCCCCCTCCATTGTTTACCCCATATCCCTAAATGATGAATAGAGAAAGTCATGTGTATGTAATACATCAGAGTTTTGGTTGTTTGCCACCAGATCATCTGCTTCGAACAACCATCAGTAACCCATTCTTTGACTTCAACTTTCCAAATTAGCTTCTAGGAGTATGTTTTATTTAGTTACGTAGAACTACTAGCTCCATGTCCCTATTTTGCAAATACCACAGACATTCCGTACAAAAAGAGAAGCATTACGATTTAAGAAAAATATATGTATATTTTGCTTTAACCTAAAATAATTTGTAAAAATATGATAGTTCTATAGATTTGCAGCACGCTCATTTATTAAAGTTTGTTCAAAACAAAGTGATGTTGCGGGTGGACGTATCAGATTTAATGTTAAAGCTGTTGCTGGTTCTTACTAGTAACGGTGTTCATAAAATAGTTTATTTGTATCGCTCGACTTTTTCTGAAGTGAACTCTCTGAATTCTTCCTTTGTAATAGCTCATTGCATTAAATTTAAATTAATTGGAGCGAAATTAAATGGAAATTATGTTCGTAAGTGCACAAAACAAAGCTTTGTTTTATCCGTATTTTTTCCTTTTTGTTTAGTATGATTCCAAATGCCAATTTCCATTGTTGCTGGACACATCTACCACTATTGCTTCTTAGTTTTTATTCTAAATATTCCCCTGAAAATGTGCACCTGTGCATAATGCAGTCATCTGAACATCGTTGCTGTTCTCCATTCACTTCAGCAAAGAATTAGACATAGCACAAAAATATTATTCACAAAATCAAGTGCAATGCCTGCATGAAAGATAAATAAGTACAAATAATAATAGTAATAATAATAAATTATGCCTTCATGTAGTGTGTCACCAAAATAGCATGTGCGTGCCACCTAATGATATGCCCTTTTCCCGTAAAATGTACCAACGAATCATAAAAATAGTAAATGAATTATTGGAGATGAGAATTCGAGATCTAATTTAGTTTAGTGCAAAAACTTTGAATGTGCATACCCTCTCTGAATGAACAATAATTCTTATTTAGAAAGATATCCTTTTCATGGGATGTATATATTTAATCAAATTCGTGTAACATTGAAACATAGTCTTTCTCTAAGTAATATAAAACATTAGTATCACATTTAAACCAAGCACAAATACTGTTATTTCACTGATGTTTTGTCGTGGGAGGGGTTAGTACCCACCCCAGCGAGAATCGCTCAACCGTAACGGCACATGTCAGTACCTATACCTACAGCAATACTGTTTGTTGACAGGAGTCTATTCTTACCGCCACCCAGTCCAAGACCATGTACACAACCCTCAGATTGGCTAAAACACCAGTGAGTAGACAATAACTGGATTTTAAAGAGTAGACTATCGGCGTGTTTATACGTTCTAATTTCAACTTCTAAAGGTAC
Organism: Deroplatys truncata; assembly: GCA_030765065.1. NCBI lineage: Eukaryota > Metazoa > Arthropoda > Insecta > Mantodea > Mantidae > Deroplatys > Deroplatys truncata. The sequence continues at coordinate 104,703,458 of CM060981.1, read as the reverse complement.
TACAATACTAAAAAATTATTTTAACATCTAGATATTAAGCACATAAATAGAGTGCAATCAAAATGGCCTGTATGTTTAATTTATAATATGCGCGAAATGAAATCACATTTAAATACATAGAATGTAGATCCCTAGTGGTTATGAGCAACGGTTAAGCTGACAAACGAAATGTTGGTCTTATTTGTAACAATATGGTGTGCTTTTGTTTCTTTGAGCTTTTTTCAAATACTGCAGATGTGTGCAAGGGAATTCATGTTTAGCATAATTTTCTTTTTATTCTCTTTTTTGGTATAATTATTACATATCCACACCACACTACATAAAGAGGAAAAATATGTACCGGGTAATCTCAAAAACTACTCAGTCGGTTTCTTGACTGAAAACTGAAAATAGTTATAATTCCTCTGGATAGTTAAAATACATATGCTACGTCCAAAATGTTAAAATTGGTGAATTACGGTATTAGGACTTTTTCATTTCGCCAACATTGTTACTATTTTGTTGATTTTGATGTCAGGCAGTTCTTTTGAATTATGAAATAACTATGGGTCTAAAGGTAAGACAAAAGGATTTAAAAATGTCTCTAATTACGCTTACTTAAAGTTATACTCCAGTCTTTCAGAAAATTACTGCACGAGTGAAAGATACTTGTCTGCAGGACATTTATGGCATTCGAAAAGGCTGATGTGAATGTCGGGAAGATCAACATAAATATTCGCCGATTTTCCTCCTATTCCTGTCAATTATTTTATAAAGGGGACCATTTATAGGCTTAAATACTAAGTGAAAAAGGGAAGAATTCAACTCAGTAATAATGTTCTACATTATTTTGCATAGATTCAAGGCCTAAAGAGTAACGGGTTTTAATGAAATTAATAATGAAAGACGCTGTTAGAAATAGAAGAACCTCACCATAGATACCAGATAAGGCAGCTCAGGTAGTATTATTCAATGTTTCAGCTAATATCAAGGTAAAGGTCAAGGTACTATCACGGAGGAGCCCTCGGAACCGGGGCAGGATACCGCACGCAGGTCAGTCGGCCAGCAGTTCTTTCAACGTGATCCCTGGGAGGGAAGGATAAGGGAAGAGACCCGAAGGGCGACCAAGTCAGGATGCCGACGGGCGCAAGCATAGACGGGGTCCAGATAGAACGGACCCTGCCCACAAGCCACCAACCTCCAGGGATCTCACGCAGAAGAGACCGAATTGACGGTACCGCAGCGGCGCCAAGGAAGAAGCCTTTACAGAGCACAAGTCACTGCCCAGCCGCAACCCGCCGAACACCGTCGCAAAGTCGTACAACCCTGAAACAGTCACAAGGAAGATGATGGGTACGGGAAATGAAAGGAAGGGGAGTCGTGGTAGAATACAAACCACCCCAGCATTCGCCTGGCGACCCGGGAAACCACGAAAAACCCATGGGGAGAATGGGCAGTCGCCGGGATCGATCCCGGGACCTCCCGAATGCGGGCTTAGCTAATATCAATAAGGAGTCCATTGTTACGGCAGTAAGCATGGATACACAAACTATATAAACTTACATAGAAGATATGTTTCTTTTTTTTAAATATATTTTTCGGGTATTAGAACATGTATTTCTTAAAAATATGTTTCCTTTCCCTTTATTTAACAACTTGACTGCGAGGTCGTAACACGACGATGTCTGTATGTTTTTTGGTCTATGTATGCTACATAGACTTATTGCGCAGGAAATTGATGTTGGTGCGGAAGCTCATTCTAACCGTCACCTTTCTTCTTCCCCTCGTCCATAATTCTAGTCATAATATGGACAAGTTGCTATTGTCACCCCAAAAGGTGAGCGGAGCGTAACACTACCATTCAGCTACTATGTTGAGTATTGTTAAGTTAATAAAAATAATAATATTAATAAGGCTGATAACAGCTCTCAAATTTACTTTTGGCTACGGAGCGACATGAGCTTTGTTGCGTAATAACAATAATAATAGCAATAATCGTATACTTATTATAATTACTATTATTATTATTGATCTAAACACATATGGACCAAAGTAATTACTGAAAATGACAAGCACTTCGTAATGATATCCTTTTGGAGGAAATAATTCGATGACGGCAATAATTTTAGACTTCATTTCGCGGAAGAAAAACACCAATATTGCAATCTGAAAAAATGGGTAATTTTTTTTTATGCTCCCAAGTGGCTTAAGCAGCTTGATGCTAAGTGGTCCCATTTGCACAGTAGCCTTCCTGTAGTATATACTCGAATAACTTATTGATAGACAGCACCGTTTGCGTAGTCGCCTTCCTGCGCCGTCTGTTTTATTGCTATGGTTTGATTCTAAAGCTAGACTTTTAAGATCACAGGAATGCTGTGCTGTGAATTGCTTAAATTGAGTTAATTTAAATATCTATGTACTTAATTACATAGTCGCCTTCTTCCACCATCCCTTTTATTCCGGTTTTGTTAATCTGTAGCTGGAATTTTGAATAAAGGTATTAATTGAAAGAAATTACGTAAAAACGCTGGATTAGTAAGCGCATGAGATTTGAACAGGGTTCTTCCCAAATGTGAACCACAAACGCTACCTTTCGATAAAATCCAAATAATGTTTTGACGGTTAAGAAACATTGTTGAAACGTTTATAATACGTTAGCTTGTCTTGTTCTGCTGATTTCCTAACATTTTAGTTAGACACATTTTCTGTGATTTGCTAGAGGTCTTCAATTTATTATTTTAAATTATTAAATCAGTTTCAATCTACACGTTAGAAAATTATCGTTATTACCTTTATTTGATTGGGTTCATGATAATTTTGTATAACTGGGAAACCTTAAAAAGAATATAGCAACCTACTACAAAAAATGTAGGACTCATTAAAATACACGTTTTTGTTAAATACATTTTTTTCATTGCGTTAGCCGTTTTCGAAATATTCCATGTTGCAAGTATAAATCTTTGCGAAGCATCATCTAACGGAAATGTTTGAAAATTTGGGATTTTGTTTCTTTTCTATTCTTCAATTGTAGGAGCTCGTTACCACAAATAAACTTCTGAGTTTTCTTTATGCATGTTTAATGTAACAAAGAGCTTAATATTTAATTTTAAACAATTCCTTGGTAAAATATAATATCCTGAGTATCGTAACACCGAGCGAGGTGGCGCCGCGGTAACGTGTGTGACTCGCATTCGGGAGGTTCCGGGTTCAATCCGTCGGGGCTGAACAATTTCCCGAAGGTTTTTCTGCGGTTTTCGCCTGTCATTATGCGAATGCTGGGTTGCATTTTCCTATCATCGCTTTCATCACATTTTATTTCCTCCTTCACCGCCATACCAGGCATTGGGCTGATCACCCATCCTGGATATGCTATGATCCAAGAGTTTGATTGATCTACTCAAGGCATTGGTACAAGTCCTACAAAGAGAAGGGTAATCCATTAAAGAAGAAGAGTGACGTAACGAAGACTGAAGAACCACTTTTTATAAGAATAGTATAATACTAGGTATGCGTGTTACTGGTAGAGAAAGTGTGTGAATGTATCAAATAATATTTTTGTTATCCTGTCTTGTACAGTCTCTGAGCTCGGTTATTGAGAGCACAGATGTTATGGGGCAGGATCTGCTCATGAATTTAGTGGTGCAGTATATAACGCTTTTCTTGCTTCGTTTCTCGCGACAACACCAGCAGCAATTACTTGAGAGTTAACGCTTATATAATTATTATTCTCTTTTTGAGTCGTTATTACAACACATTTGCGTTTATGACTAGCGCGGCAGCAGCAGTTTCTTCTACCCGTTGTGCATTTTTGTTCGCCTCCCTCCACAGTCTTCCATCAGCCACTCCGTCAACACTTCAACCCTCCTTCATCGCACCCTCCACGGTTCTGCATACAACAGCAGTCATCTCTTTCTTCACAGATCGTCAGTTTTCAATTTTATGCACGTACGGTGAACGTCATGTAATGCCGATAGGTAAACTGACGGAAACCAACCATTTCCTTTCACTTGCTGCAATAGACACCTTTGTTTATGTGGTAGCTATATTGGCGAGTGTGATAAAAAAAAAAAAAAACACACACACCCCTTAACATATAAGTATTATAAAGAGGGAACATTTTTGTGTGTGTGTTTCTTTCACCTTTGAAAAGCACAGGCTATAAGATGTCTTCTAATTCCAATTCCTAAATGTCTATACGATTGAAAAGGCTTTCAAGGCAGAAAATGTGGACTTTTCGGAGTCACACTTGGAAAGTTTTTTTTACTTTTAATTTGAGATGCCATTGTGAAGTGCAAATTACTGTTCTTACTCCACAGTAAATGCATTTGAAAACAACACAAAATCTGAGGATATGCCATTGCAGCAATGGTCAGGATTTAGTAACTGAGAAAACGAAAGACACGCAAAACAAAAGACAGTATGCCTACAACGGTACGTTATATATTTATGCCAAAACCTTTTAATAAACTTATATAGTAGATGTTATCTAAAACAGTTGCTTGTCGGACTATTAACGACTGAAATTTAACACTTTAGCGGTCTAGGTCACCAAAGCCGTCACGGCAACTTTGCGGCGTTTTAAACTAAATCAATTTAGCGTCGTTCCAATTTCATCGGAACAGGGTATACAACGAAGGGGACACTTCGCACACTGCGACCTACATGATGTATTATGCCTAACACCCTCTCCCAGGAAGAAGAGATGCAATGAAGGAACCACAGGAGGCTATAGGCCTTAGGAAAAAGGCTGGTTCACAACCAACGAGAACGGTAACCAGAACGAGAACGGGAAAGTTGAAATACATGTATTCAAATGGGAGTGTCCACAACCGACGGGAAGCCTTCCCGGGCCCCGGGAACGGGAAGAAGAGTTGCCCAACTTTTAACTTTCTCGTTCTTGTTCCCGGGCACGGCATATTAGATCCCTATTGTGCATATTAGACTCTTCACTCTAGAGGTTATTCTAAGCGGCCGTGACATGACACAGCCACTAGTGCTCTCTGTAGTCGCAAGCTGGAAACATGAAACTGGTAGGAATTAGTAGTAAATGTGCTTCCTAACCTCAATCCGACACCCGCAAATCTAATCAACGTTGGTTCCTCTGGTGAAGGGATCATTTGTAGTTTGTTTATATGCAACTAAAACTGGCTATTACCTAAAAAACAATGGCAAAAGCTACAAAGAACAGCTAAATCCGGTGGAAATGAAAAAAGAATAAACAATTTTAATGTATGCCATTAAATAAAGGAATGAAAGTTTGGCATAAGTAGAGGGATCGGAAATGTAATGAATATGCATTTAGATAATGTTTACTCTATCGAATTTTGACGTTGGCTTGGCTAAATTGGAAGTAGGTGAAAAAAGTCATTGGTCAGTTAAAAACAAATGAAATCCCAATGCGCAAAATCGACTTTCACTTTGTGATCGATATGCATTCCCGTTCTCGTTACCGGGCTGTTGTGAATCAAAATTTCTTGCTTCCCGTTCTCGTTTCCGTTCTGGTTACCGTTACCGGGTGGTTGTGAACCAGCCTAAACAGGCTATAAAGACGCGCGGAAGTTCCTAACAGTCCCAAGCTCGAAGACCTGTCCTATTGCTGGAGCTTCCTAAAAAAGTCAACCGTCTAGTGTCTACGCTCTTTCCGTTGAGCAAGTTGAAGCGATACGCTGAAGCAATAATAATAATAATAATAATAATAATAATAATAATAATAATAATATATAAAAAGTCTATTTGCATATTACCTAAATAAATGTAGAAACATGTAAGATATTTTTATAAGACTGTACAGAGTAGGTATACGAAACATATCGTAAGGGGATGGGAATGCTGGCTGAACATTCCTATTGTAATAACGATACATGTGTGAGTTGGGGAAACAAGACAGGCAGAAAGTTAGGGTTAAGAAACCTTCAGGAATGCGAACCGAAGGGTAAATACAACCACTTGTACTCTGAAATCCGATGTGAGCAGACGTGTGAAACACCACGGGCTATCATGTGGCTATAGCTTGATTTGGCGATGGTGTAGTTAAATATTATTGTGTGGTCGGACATTAAATATTTGTGTGGACGGATCGATTGCGGGAATAGTTTTAAGGACAGAATAAAACGAATAAAATGATATAAATGTCATCGGTTAACACGACCCGAGGCTAAGAGAACCCTACATATATCCATGCTCTTCCGATATTTCACCGATCCACTCCCTTTCCCTTTGCAGAACCGATACGGTACAAATATAACACACAAAAAAGGTCCGTCCCAATAAGGCGCCCAATGAATCCAGCACCCAACGAAGCCGTCCCAAAGCATCCGCAACTGCCATACGCCATGAAACCTAGAGGAACATCTGAGGAAATGAAAGGGAATTATTGAAAGCAAATCGCGGTAGATGAAAAACCACCCCAGAATTCGTCTCTCGACCAGGAAAACCGCAAAAAGCCAAGGCTAGAGTGGGCGGTCGAAGGGAATCAAATCCGGCATCTCCCGTTTGCGAGCCTCACACGTTACCGCGGAGGTTTGGTTCCTCGGGATTATCGCTCATATTTTCACAAAAGTATACTATGCCTTTGATAAATAAAGAGTTTCGTATCTAAGGTTGCTTACAAACGAAATGCGTATCCATGTTTTTTCTTATATTAATTTCATTTTTTAGAGCTGCTTATACTTTATATTATAAACTTAAAACTATTTTTAAATGAAAAAGTAAAATGCCTGATTCAAAAGAGTTTTTTATTCATTTAGTTCCACATTAACAGGCAATTATCCCTACGTAGCTTATAAAATCATAGATTTAAGTTGTGAATAACCCTTTTATTTGCTGTTTGTTTCCTTTGTTACTGTACAATAGAGTAGCAAATGAAATGAGCACACTATGGCCATAAACTTATAGTTATTTATTTAATGTATACGTAGGTTCTAAAACTGAATTTAAAATATTTAAATTATAACTTCAAATTACCCAATTAATTTAAAAACCAAATTCATTGTATGCACCACGTAAGTATGCAAATGGTTTAGCAGACTGATCCTATATTGCGGTTCGCCCGCTAAAGAACTTATTTTGCGTAGTTTATATATAATTGGCTATTGCTTAAGAAGTTTTGCTTTATGTCCTCTATAGATTGTAATCAAGCCAACTGTCAGTGTGTATCATATTATATGCAGGAAAAAACTGTATCGACGTAACATCGGAAAATACTCAACGGATATTTATAAACATCATTTGAGATTACTTTTATCGTGGTTACATACCATATGCCATTTCCTAATGTTATGAGAACTTCCCGGGATGAGGAATCTTCATATTCAGCATATATGATTTCCTGGAATATGATGTCAAGTGTTTCTGTATTATATAAAAACTGTGTAGGCTTCATGTTGTTAAATTCTACGGGAACAAGCAGGGGGGTAAAAAGATTTAACATTTAAGGTGCACCCACTTTCAATAATTCTTTACCATCAAACGGTTCTTGTAGGCCTTATAACATTTCCACAATTTGGAAGCCTGATGGCGGAGGTTAAGGAAATCAGAAACAACATTCCAGATATTTCATGCTCATTTCTATGAATTTCAGAGCATGTTTCATCAATATTTTTAGGAAGATCATTGAGATTTACGAAATTACAATTATAGGGAAAATGGAAGGGTAAAGGGTAGATCATTGTACAATGATTTCATAAAGAGTGCAGGTGGATGCTATATTAAATAATTTAAACTGTTATTCAAGATTTAAAAAGTCGCCGGTATAACGCAGGGTAGCCAGCTTGTATCTAATAACGGTTTAATATCTGATCTTTGCCTTCTGATTGAAACTCTGTCACGTGTACGTACCTATAGAACAGTTTATTTCTCTGTCTACTTTATGATTATCGGGCCGGAATTTATCTTGGAGGAATCTGAAGTTCGAGTTGTATTTATATTGACTATTTCGCGAATAAAGTAATATAAATCAGGAATATAGCCACCAAATGCGTTTTTAACTTAATAGTTATAAACATAAACACAATTTTGAATGCTTGGATCGGCACTTTATTTCCGCCAAGTGTTGAACAGATGAAGGTGAAATTAAAACTATTTACGGATAAATTGAGACGATAACTGGCAGAAAAATCAGATATGTTTGACCCAAATTCACAGAATTTCTATCCTGACTTCATCATTAATACGTTAGTGAAACAGCCCTTCATTGTAGCTAATTCCATGTTAATATAGGCTTGTTACTGTAAGGAAGTGACTAGAGTCAGCTGTTATTTTAAATATGAGGCAAGGAGTTCATAAGAAGCAAAATAACTGTACATCTTAACATTTCAAAGTAAAGCACCTACTTAAAATTGCAATAGTAAATGCTTCAGAAATTCGTAGCCTAATGAAGAACCGATTCGCATTGTGAGAGCATAAAATACAACTAGACTTTTTCTATGTAATTGGGTGTTTGAGAGGGAATTTTCCTAAAAATCTTCGCTTGCCATTTTTTAATGCTAATTACCTCATGTAGGAAGCATGGTATTTATACGACTTCTCGTGTTTGAATTATAATATTCATACACACACGCACACTCTCACACACACACACGTAGACAAGCAGATAGAGAGACACGCGAATCCTTTTTTTTTTTTTTAATTTATCAAAACATTCCGGATTTCACCACAAGTATGTTTCGGGGTCTCATGAACCCCAAAAAGAGCATTTTTACAAAAAGTCCTTGTGTGTATGTGTGTGTGTGAGTGTGTGTGTGTCTGTGTCTGTGCGAGCGCGCCTGTGTATGTTTGTGAATAAGATACCTCGAAGGATCGGATGAATACCAAATTTCATATTTTAAAAATGATCATAGACTAGTGTAAAATATAACATATCTTCCGGCCTTGGAGGCTGTATCTAGGAATAAAATTAATGAAACTTGACGTTTCGTCCTCAACTATGGAGGACATCCTCGGAACTATGGCAAGAACGGCTGGAAACTACGGGTTCATTTGGCAGGGAACGGTAATTTGTTGTATTGTTGAAGTGGGGAAAGGGTTGTCTATAGGCTGCTTTGTTGTGGGGCATATTGTGTTCGATGGGAAAACAAAGTAAGGCAGAAATCTAGACCTGGTTTAGCTTAAATCTTTCTTTTCTATTAAGACTATGGGAAAGTTTATATACTTCTATTCTAGGATAATGGTGACTGCAAGGACTTCAGTTTCTTCGAGTATAATGTCGTGTTTATCTAACAGAGGTCTGCTTAGTAACCTGTTGATTTATCTGTCTGTCCAAGGAGACTGTTTTATGTTCGGTAATGCGAGTTTTTATACTGAGTTTTGTCGTGCCTATATAAGATTGTTCGTATATATGTAAAAGTTATCTTGTAAACACCGGCGGTAGATAGCAGGTCCAGTATATTTTTAGCCGACTTATGGATTTTGTTTTAGTTTTTATGTAGGAAGAAATAATTTGTGTTTTTTAGGATTTCCGTTCGTATCATTGTCGCCTTTAAGCCTTAGTTGAAAAACCTTAGCTCTCGGATTAGGTCGATTTATTGGCAAAAGTCTCCTAGAAGTATCTTAATTAATTTTCTAGGGGTTGTGATTTGCTGTTATTTTTGTCACATTTAACTAGATTTAAGTAACATCTCGTTTTTGTCGAAGATGGGGCTTAGAATCCGTATGCATATACTGGTCGGTGTTAATAGATTTTCTGTAAACAGTGGCCGAGTTTACCTTGTGCTACTTTGCTGATGAGGAAATCTAGAAATGGGAATTTTTTGTCACGTTTAATCTCTGTTGCAAACTGGATCTTTGGGATTAATACTATTTCAATGTAGTAAGAAAGACTGAAGATCGGCGCTCCATGAGGCCATATTGTATTGACGTCGTTTATGTATCGGTACCAACATATCTGTCTTTACGCCACAGTTCCTGAAGCAGTTCCCTCATGCAGTAGTTGGTTACTACAGGTCCCAAAGGGTTTAACCATAACAACCCGTTAAGTTATTCAAAATATTCACCATTTCACTGGAAGTAAGTCGTAGTGCTGCAATGTTTAAATAGGTCTACAATATCTTTGGGGAAAAATATCAAAGATAGTTTAAGATTTCAGCAATGGGCACCATAGTAAACAGAGAGGTGACGTCAAAACTCACTAGTATATTTGAGGAAACATAGGCCTGTGTTGCTATAGATTTTTTATTCTTAATATAGCTGGTTGTTTTTAATGAGAGATTGTAACTCAGTCATGAGATATTTTGAAACCAAATATGTTGAATAGCACCAACACAATCCTCGGGCCGCTGCAATAATCTCTCCACTCTATCAGGGAAAGACAGTTCCAAGTCATTGAGCCAGCCTACACGTCAGAGCCCATGCTCTACCGGCCGAAATATAACCTGAACGTCCAGTGAGGGAGGTTTGCTAAACAATACAGATTATTCCATGAGCATATAGTGTAGCAAAACGAAGGAAAAAAACAGCGTGCGAAAGTATATATTAACATAGAGCGCCAAGCAGTCGAACAACTGGATCTGAATGCCATTTCTCTTAAGTGGATATCTATATTGGCTATAAGATATCGATAATATTTCCGATATTACTTTCTCTTCTTTTTGTTATGTGTAGGGTTCCTATAAATTCTTACTCTATTCTGCCTGGCTAATTTCTGTTATGACAGAGAATTAGTAGCAACACCGATTTAAATAGAAGTTCAGTATAACATTTTTCTTCTTACTGTAAAATGATGGCTTCTGGGCCCTGACCAACTTCTCTGGTATACTTTTTTCTGGGATTTTATTCTATTAAAATAACATGTGCCCTGCTTTCCTGCCCTTCTAGGAATTTTTACTACATTTTAGCTACACGCAAGCTACGCGTGTCCCACCCACACAAGTGACGAAGTTGTGACCTCTATTTATTACCCCGCCAAGAGCTGTAACACTAGTTTTCATTGGTTTATAAATGTAGCGTCATATGAAACTAAAATGCATCAAACTTGTGTTTTAAAGCTTTGCTTATATATCTGGAATCTCTCTCTATCTTTAACATTTGCCATATTTATTCAAACTAGTCACTTAATTCCATTTTTCCCCTCTGCCCCTTTGGGTCTACCAACGCTATCTTTTCCTGGCTCGGTCATTAAATTAAATTAAATTAAATGATCTGTTTCAATTCGGCTAATTTATGTAAAATGAATTATATTAATTTTTACTTTCTCTCCTACGTATAGTAAGTAGGAAAAGTATGGCATTCCACACAAAAATTAGATACTGAGATTTCACCGGAAATACATGCTTTGAGGCCCCTTGAATAAAAAAAAGCATTTTTAGAAAAAGGTCCGTATATGTATCTATGTGTCTTTGAACAGCATAACACAAAAAAGAAAATTCGGATAAACACCTAACTTGGTATTTAGGTTCAGTATTTTTCAAAGATGCGACACGAAGATTTTCAAGAAAATCTCCTCACCTCAAACTACCCTTTACATGGAAAGTTTTTAAAAATTTTAATTTTCTCAAAAACGGCTATAACGATCTTGATTAAAATATCATATGTTTAAGGTATTTTCATAACAAATGAAATGTATATCTTATATTTTCTGGGAATGTTCTCAAAAGTCCTCTTCATTGTTAATGGATTTTGCATAATTGGTAAACCGTAAGAGATAGATAAAAGTTTTGTACCCAAAAACGTAGATGTAGTTAAAACACACTATTTATGTTGTATACATTTTCTTTGTGGAGTGAACCATTTCCGAGATATTCTTTGTTATTTGTTTCAATTTTTCAATAATTCCAGTTTTTTCCAACTGTGTATTCTTTATTCATTTTTTTATGTCCTGGATATGCCAAGAGTATCGAATGCTCCACATAGCAACCAGCTCTTAAAAGATTTGGCTAACACTTAAAGCCTACCATATTCCCCTTGTACCTACAAGAAAATTAGCAATAAGATTAACATCTCGATATCTCGATTAACATGAATTACATGGAGAATAAGCATTTGTAAAAATATTTTGTACAAAAGTAGAGAAAGTCATGTGAGTGCAACGCATAAGATTTTTATTCAAATACATTTGTATTAGTATTATCTCCTATTGTTCTCGTACATTTATTTATAATCAAGTATTTATCCTTATTTCTCCTGTTTATGTGTTATGCTTCTTCCTTATTTTAGAAATTCTCTTTTTCTTTGTCTGGCATCTACTTTATCTAATTATTACAATTTGTTTTCGGGGTGCGTGTTACCCTTACATAACACAAGACGATAAAAGATGCTATACCGTCAGAGCATTAGGTGGCGCGAATAGGTTCTCACTTATAAATATACCCAAAGAAAGTCTATTAAGATGATAATATATGACACATTTTCTACAGTTTCATGAAGAGTAAGTGTTCATAATAATACTTTCAGAATATACTTACTTTGTGGTCACACGATCGATTGTGGTTAATATAGATGCAAAAGTTGAGTGTCACTTTGTGGATTGCTTACGTTTCTAAAGCTTGATTTTATTTGTGATGCTTTTAAGGCAGGCCATCCTTACAAAAAGGGAAGTAAGGCTAGCTTTCCCTGGAGAAAGATCGAGTCTGTGTTTGTGTGGCCGTGCTGCTAGCGATGGGGTAGTTTTGCATATTCAAGAGATATTGAGAAGGGTGGCGTAGTGTGAGATGCCCTCAGTTTCGAGGGAAACAGAAGGGAGTAAAACTAGTAGCCTCTCGGTTTCATTTTTCTGAAGATATCAGCCAAGACAGTGTCATAGCTGTCTTCCTGTTTATTTATATAAAAAATAACTTCCCTTTGGTCTTCAGAAGTTGCGTTGTTTTACAAATTAGGATGAATGCGCCTATTAAATTACAGTAGAATCCACATACTAGACACAGGGATGTTCCAGACAAAGCGTTTTTTATTTATGTTTGTTTTTATCTCTGTACCTGGAATAAATACAAATACTATGTATCAGCGTTTTCTCGCAGAGAAACCGATTAGTGAATTTGTTTCTACGAGTTTGTTTATCTACCTTTAATAAAACTAAACTTATGTTTTTCTGGTGTTTTTATTGGTAATAAAATTCCTTTTTTCTTGAAATGTTAATAAAATATAAGCAAAAGTAAAATTTTAAAACTTGTGCTCGTTCCACAATTGAATTACTTCAAGTGATAACTGGTTTACGTACACGAATAATAGTAACGAAAACTTCTATAATGCTTTAACATATTCATTCTATCGACATTTTGAATATATTAAATCTTGCAGGAAATATTATGCTTATAAACTTTTACTGTGTATAATTTTTTATATTAAGGAATTAATAAGTTAAATATTTGCATTTCTGTCTTCATTTCCTATTAGAACTCTTATCACCTTGGGGTAGATGTTATGTAGCCTGTTCTCTAAGTGGGACCTAAAATATGCTTGAATATCAAGATTTATAACAATCGGTTCGGCCATTCTTGAGCGAAGATGAAGACACACACTGACACACACATTTTAAAAATACTAAGACTAGGGTTAACTACGGAGGGGAACTTAACACCTCCACCTACAAGATCTTTTGTGTGGAAACCCCTGACAGGATGTCTCCGGGAATTAGAGGTTAGGTGAGAGGAGACAGAGGCAGGACAGGGCAGAATTTTACAGATTGAAACTCCCCGGATGGTAGCTGGTGCAACAAGTTCCCCTCCCCCCTGCGGGGTTACACATCCCCTGGAGGGCCGGGACTCAGAGACCGCCTCTATTCCGGGGGACGAAGGGTTACATAGAGCATCCTTTTCTCCTGCCAGGCAACGCTGAGTCTCCCGCCGACACTTTCAATCCTAAAACAGATCAAGCAGATGTAAGGTGAAATGAAATGAGAATGTAAATGAAGTGAAGGGACAGAAATTTGGGGATGTAATGAACCTTTCCAGCATTCGCCTAGCAACCCGGGGAAATCCCCGAAGAAAACCTATAGGTCAGGAAGTTCGACCGCGGGAATCGAACCCACAACCTCCCGAATTTGGACCACAGACTTACCGGCTGAGCCATTCCGCTTATTTAAAAATACTAAATCAAGATCGTCCGGTATGTAAGTTAATATCTATTACTTATTCCTCTAAAATCAAACAATACTATACAGATTTCTTTAACGTTTTAGTGTAAATATTAATTTAGTTGCTCTGCAGTTTGCATGCCCTGATGGGAGCGAAGTGCTTCAAAGTAACATTTCTATAAGGATTAGTATTATCAATTTATTAGCCTGTTTGAGGTATCTAGTGATATACTTAAATAACTTACTAAATTTACCGCGACTTCACTCGCACGATTATTCCTTTGCATTTTAATAATACTGCAGTTACCAGTTTTATACTCAAATTATCTAAACTACTATACAGATTTTCATCTTCTTCAACCAATCTCTGAAGCAGTCGAATTTTATGGTTTCTTCCCTGAGTCTTGTTAGCCGCTGCGTTTGTGATTCTCGCACTTCTGTGCTAGAAGTAATCTAAACACTCGATGGTCCACCCGGTTTAGGTTCCTCCGTAAATCTGAGTTGGAACCCTTCTTGAGCTAAAGCCTCCAATTCCCTAATTTAATTGTCCTTGTCACCGAGTGCAGTTGCGATTTTGTATTTTACTTAAGCATTTTACTACAGCTGAATAAACAATAAGCACTTTATTAAGCGCAAGTAGCCCTCTGTAACAGTAAGCAATTGGTCTCAGTCATGAATGCAAGCAGTTGCGCAGTAGCAAAATCTCAGCGACGTCATAGTTACGACCACGATAATCGGTTTGAGAGTGTGTTTGCGTAAACATACTTGCTGTTTAACAGCGAAGTTTTAGAATTTTGAGCTATAAATGACTCCACTGCGCGGACAACTTCGAAATTACAACTCTGAAGGAGAATTTAGTAACGAAGCATAAGATACGTATTACGTAGTGCATTTAACTTTAACAAAATAATGTGTTGCCCTATTCGCGCCGAACTGCACGTGCTTGCAACCACTCCCTTCCTCTATCTTGCAACTATAGCGTGGCAACTGTCACTCGCCGTCTTCGTTCTTGGTGGAGACTATAGACAAAGCAGTTCATCCTTAAAATATGAGGGCTCAGAATTAGTGTTCGGATAGGTAACTAAAGTATTTTAATACAGAATACACTTTTTAAAACAAGATACGGCTTATGCATATCCGGTATACCTTTTCATGAAACGGGAGAGAGATTTTTAATTTTATTTTAGAGATCGATTTAGTTTGTTTATCTTATCTGATCATGTCACTTAAACCTAACCAAACTGCTTCAGGCAAAACAAACATAAAGGGAAAAGCTTTTTAAAGTATATTTATAATAAGATTTGTATTAAAGAATTTTATAACACCAAACAACCCAAGGAGTTCAAGATGACCATGGAACATGAACGCTCAGAATTTGTATAAAGAGAATCTGCTCTTAACATAGTTTATGTTTACTGTGGTTTTTAAATAATAATAATAATAATAATAGTAATAATAAGTTTTTATAAAGCAATAGCATGTGACTCTTAAGGGTTTAAGGTATTCACATTTAAAGAAAGGGAACAAATCAAATGAGTATTTCAGAGATACCTTGGAACAAGAATTGCTATCATACTTTCTCTTTGTATGTTGATATAGATTACATTCTATTCGATCAGTTGTCTTAATGAATCCAGCTCCTGGTTTTGAACTTCTTTCGTGAATTCCCTTTCAACAGGCTGGATTTATTTGTAATTATAGAATCACTCTGGGACCACATTGAAAAAGTAGACTCGATTAGACACAGAATCAGACGCACACATGCATGGAGTAGTAGGTGTTATACCTCTTGCAGTATTTAGTTGATATGCTATACAAACAAAGGACTGACGATAGGCGCGCAGCACAAAACTTGTTCTCTCCCTCCTCAGGCCCATTCTCACCTTCACCCGACCATTATCTTCCTTTTCTGGTTTTTCCTCTGATTTATCGCTTTTCCTTTTAACCTCTTTATTCGTTGCTACTCTTTTTCTTTGTCTATTCCAGCTCTTGAGTGTATGTCGATGCACTCTCCACTATCACATAGTAAGACATTTGCAATGCAAATGCCGACAACAGCACATCAGAAAATCCACCCCTTACTTCCTTCCTAGAGACCCCTTATACACACCCTCTTCATTCTCCCTCCCTCGACCAAAAATTCTAACACAGAGAAATAATACTGAACGACCCAAGCAACGCCAGAATCTGTTGCTAAAGCTGGTCTGACATCTGGCGGTTCAGTTTATTAATCAGATCTGACTTGGGCTCTTTCAGAAAACTTCAGATCTATAACATAATCTCGTTTGACTTTCATCTATTCAATTCTTACACATGGAACATATGTTATCTTCAACACAAATTAACAATTTAGAAAAATGTATTGCATACATAAATTATTGCATTTATAGAGTCAAGTACGTGGGTATATTTATTCCGTGTCTCAAAAGTGAATTAATTTAATTGAAGATAATGAATGCGTGTTGTCAAAATTATTTCAAGACCGAAGTTCTCAAAATAATTGTCTAATGACAACAAGCATGAGTTGAAAGTCCAATTAAATTGCCGAAGAGAAATTATAACCAGAACGGGGATTAGCTAAGATAATTACAAGGCGAGGATGATGCCATTTTTTTCTTTTGTACTTTTAATATAAACAGCAAAATGAGTAGGATGCGCAAAGATCCCATTTTTGCCATTTTTGCACTTTGTATAATCACTTAAGTGGCTTACCTGCTTCCTCTCGTATTACGCAGCGATAGAACTTCTTCAGGTTCTCTTATATATTGAATTTGCAGATCACCAAATCTCATTTTTAAGATTTGTACCAACCGCCAATAGTGAGCAAGAAAATGCATGAATCAAAGCAGAGGTTATATGAATAAAAAGAAAAAGCTATCCTTTATTGGATTCTGAGTGGTGAGTAAGGCATTAGAGAGAAAGTACACTGTCTGAAAATCGCTTGTGAGTAATTATCTATGTGAAGGGCAATTTACCGAGCGGGATGGCAGGCGTATGGCCCGCATTCGGGAGGTCCCGGGATCGATCCCCGCCCACTCCGACCCATGGATTTTTTTAGGGTTTGCCCGGCGAATGTTGAGCAGTTTCTTTCATCCCCCGAATTTCCTGTCCCTCCATGTTGCTCCATTAATCATTTTTATTCATCCTTCACCCCCTTTGGTCTGTTTCAGGGTTGAAAGTGTCGGGGCGATGGAGTTTCGGTGCAGGTGGCAGGGAAAGGGATGCTATCTGTGAACTTTCTCCGTCCCTCGGTTTTCGGCTGTTTGACGGGGTCCCCGGTCTGCCTGCCCGACTGCCGGTGCGTTTATATCTGGAAACTTCAGGAACTCTGTCTTTGCTGTGCCGTCGCACATGGTTCCGGCAGTCCGTATGTAGGTACAATATCCTAATTTCTGGATCGGTGCAACCCTAATCCTAAAGAGTAGTTTGGATTGGGGGATTTTCTTGAAAGCCTTCTTGGAGACACTGACTCTGAATACCAAGTAGTATTATATTTAGCCCAGTTTTCGTTTTTGAGTCAAACATACCGACAGATATGTGTAGCCGAGTTCGTTAAGGCACATACTCGTGAATGAGAGGTCTGCTGTTCTAATACTGCCGGGACCATCCTTTCTGACTGGGTGTTATTCAAGGTTTTACTTTCTCCTTATAACTGGCAAATGCCGGGGAGGTACACTAAACTTAGACTTAAATGTTTCCTTCCTAAGTTTTCTTTCCCAAATATAATTTCATTTCATGTATCATCAGTTTCTACCGCTGTGATGTAGTAAAACGTATGCAATAAAACCGGGCGTTAAAAACTACTAAAAATATTTTATGTATCGCACTCACATGGCTTTCCCTACTCTTACACAAACTATTTTTACAAGCGCTTATTCCCCATGTACTTCATGTTAATCGAGACAAACATTTGCAGAAACTATCTTACTGCTAATTTTTTGTAGGTGCTAGGCTTTAAGCAATAGTCAAATATTTTAAGAGCTGGTTGCTATGTGGAGCATTCATTCTCTTTGCATGACCAGGACATAAAAAAGCGAATAACGAATCCCCATTTGAGAAAAAGTATAAGTATTGGAAAATTCAAACAAATAGCACAGAACATCTCTGAAATGGTTCACTCGACAAATAAAATGAATGTTACATAAATTGTGTGTTTTAACGAGATCTGTATTTTTTGTGTAGTAAAGTTTTGACTATCTCTTACGGTTTAGCAGTTATGCAAAAGTCATTCAGAATGAAGAGGACTTTTGGAAACATTCCCAGAAAACTCAAGATATACTTTTGATTTGCCATGAAAATATCTTAAACATATGATACTTTAATCAAAGTCATTATAGCCATTTTTGAGAAAATAAAAAATTTCGAAAAATGTTCCATGTAAAGAGTAGTCTGGGGTGGGGCATTATCTTCGTGTTGCATCTTTGGAAGATACTAAACTCAAATACAAGGTTTGGTATTTATCCGACTTTTCGTTTTTGAGTTATGCTGTTCACAGTCAGACCCACAGACACACACACATGGACAAGTTTACAAAAAAGCTCATAACGTGTATTACCGGTGAAATCTCGGTATCGAATTTTTGGGTGGAATACAATATTTCCCTTACTTACTATACGTAGTAGAGAAAGTAAAAAGATGTTTCCTCTACCTATCGTTGGTATAGAGAAAATAAGAAGAGTTGAAATAGACATTTGCGGACAGTTTAAGCAGTGTACAATGCATTCAGTAGCCTTGATTTGTCATGATTCGTAAAGATTTTCAATTATTTTGCACGTCCCCCTAAGATTTGAAGTCTGGTAATAAGGTAGGCCCTGTAGACATGCGTCATAGGAAGCGGGTGTACCATTACTGCCTCGTTCATACAAACTGGCAGCGCCCACTGATTTAATTGTACAACGATGAGAGCTATCGGAGCGTATATTGGTGGTGTGTGTTAACGCTGATTTCCAGTTCCGTACGGATGCCACTCAACCATTTAGTCCTATCCCATGTTGTTGTTATACAGTTGGTGATTCGCCTCACCGGCCGGTGTTTGTTTTACTAGCACAGCAGAAGGCTCAGTCCGTTTGCTCTACCCACATCCTCGCAAATATTTAATCAATTGCCTAGCAAGCAGTAACATGGGTTGGACTTTTGCAGCTAAATAACATGGCTACAACGCGCAGTGTAAACATTTGAAGAGCCAAGCGAGGCTTTGCTGTACAGGTTAATGGGCACATGTTGCCATCATGTTATGTAATGGATACTCTGGCAAATATTCGCACTTTGTTTTTCGCCCGGGACATCACAGTGTGATCTGGAAGTGTGTTTTTGTGTTCTAGATTCCAAGAATTCTCTTCAAGGATCTCTCCTGCCTCTGTAATTTCACCTGAAAGCAAAGATTTGAGTTAAGAAATCTACACAAATCACTAATCCAATCATAGTTTCCTGTCCAAGATTCTTCACCGTGTCTTCCATTCCGCCCTGTTTTCCGTGTTTCTCTTCACATACTTGCATTTATCCTGATAGCCTATTATCTAGAAGCTACCTCTACCTCGGGTCTTCTTTCCATTCATAATTTTATCCAATGCAACTCATATGACATATTTTTTTCTCAATTTTCCTTCCTCTTCTTCTTGATCAGTTTCAGTACTTTTCTTCCTTAGCGCACAATTTCTAAACCAGGGTCACCCGTCCTTTTCAGACTCTATTCTGTTCCAAGTCACACTATTCAAATGGTTCCACACTTCGTAACAAGTATATATTTCCTCACTATAAAAGTGTGATTAAGAAAAGCTTTGTTCACTCCACACTAAGCTGTGATTTCACATGGGCAAAGCTTTGTTCATCATTCAGAATTCCCTGTCTAAGTTCTTCCCTATTAACTGTCTTTCATTCTTTACCGCTTTTCTCTTCTCATACGTAACTTATGCTAATTTTATCGTCTATCATATGGAATCTTCATCTGCCATGAATCTTCTTCCCAATCATTGTTTCTACAGTGAATTTCCTAGCAATTGTTTTTTATTTTCCAAAAGCTCAGACATCTTTTGTTCTTCTTCCGCACGCTCTTTCTAAAATAACATCATCTGTCTTTTTTGAAGTAGGTTATTTTTATGGTGGTGTTGTATTGTAGTTTAACTGTTGGGGAGCCGAAATTGAAGTAGTTGCAACCGCACGTATGGTACCCGGTAGCCTTTTCCCCCAATTTTTTAAAATTATTAACTTTGTATTTTTACTGTTTCTTTAAATATTATATATTTATATTTGCCTTGACTGCGTCAGTATTTATTTTAGATACATGGATGTCTTGGCAGGGTTGTGGTGCAACAAGAATGTAGGCTTATGCAGATTATAATTTTACTTAACTCCTTTTATTAATGCTTGACAGGATTTAAATAACACTTCACTGATATAGAGAGAGCTGTGAGATTCTTTTTATTAACAATTGCACTTTTTAACACGTAAAATTATTTTTGTCTCACACGAATACGTATTAAATCTCTCGAGGACGCATCTCGCATCCGGTTAGGAACACTGTTTGCAGGCAACTGAACTCTAAATTTGAAAAATGTTCTCCTTTTTAGTTTCTGATTGGCTAATCCTAATCCAATAGAATACCTTCATTTAACTAAAGCTTTTTCTGGTTGTTGATTGGCTATTTTATAAACTGCCACAAAAATTACATTATTGTTTCCAACAATTACAAGTAGTATTATTAAAATCTCAAACTCATTATTGTCTTAAGGTTACCTCATTGTTACCTCATTGTTAGTAACTTTTGACCTATTTCTCACAGCTCCTACATTATTAAATTACGTAATATATATTCATATAACATTTTTACACATGGATACAATAATATAAACATATACAATGACTGTAATATACACTTTTTATATATTGTTACATACACATATTGCTTTAAGGCGGGCTGTTATTGAATTTATATTTATATAATTAGACTAAAAATCATTTAAGTGTTAAAAATACTGCCTCATTTTACACTCATTTCTGTTCCATAGCCACATTTCAAATGCTTCGAATGGATTATCGCACAAGTACACTTTTCCTCGCTGAATGCCTCTGCGATCGAGTGGTCGCCGTTTTGTCTACTCAACCCGCAGGTACCGGATTCGATTCCCGATTTGATGGGGAATTTTTCTTTAAATAGATTCACTTCTTTCTGTCCATAAGTTGGAAGTATGAATATGGGAGTAAATGCGAGTGTTTCACGTTATTGAAACCATCGATAATAAAATCTGCAGTTCAACACCATCATGTTTCTGAAGCCAAGCCCCAGATATGACCATAGAAGTGCAGTGGAATTTTTGTTGTTTGTAGTTGGAAGATACTTCGTGTTTATCTGCACCACGTATGGGAGCCAATTTGTCGCGGTCACTTCGTGTTATCTTATTTCTGAGCACCTGTTATTGTTTTACTACTTTGGATGTTGGGTTCATTATCCTCCGGCTAGCTATTATTACTATTCAGTCGAGCATATCTCTTGAACAGGGTGTGTAAACGGAAAGGATTTATTACTGAAAGATAACACTTATAAAAGAATTTGTTTTTACACTTTTATTACCGTCACAATTAGTTAATTTCACATACTGACTCTTGATACACGCCAGACTGAAACTGTTATATATTTGTAATATCACTATAATCACTTATTTGCTGCACATTATTAATTCGCGTATTTCACATTTATAACTAACTTTACGACGCGAGAGATTTTGTAGAATTGCGTAACGTGTACTTTAAGTATGCTTCCGTTGAACTACGCGACGTGTAACCCGCGAACGATTCTGATGAACTCAGCGACGTTTAACTTCTGAATGATTCTGTTGGACTCAGCGACGTGTAATGCGTGGATGATTCTGTTGAACTGGGCAATACTTGCCTCTTGCTTTAGCTTTTTATACTCCCTCACCCAATATGCCTAAAGATTATAACCGAGCTGCTATTGGTTAATAAAACGCACCAACATTAGTGTCTATTTTTATATCCAATCAAAAATTACGAACACATATGCTCTAGGGAAGAAATTCCCTCCATTTCTAAGAAAAGCGTGCCAATTTGACGTCATTTGCTTGTCTCTAATAATTGATAAACAACTCACCCCCTCGCTCATTGTTACCCGCTCTTATTGTCAGTTTCAGTGAGGCCGTGTAAACTTATTTCCTAACAATGCTTATAATTAACAAACATCTCAAATCAATGTCATACAATAATGCTTATTTACACTACAATCACTCTGGCATTTACATTATTGTGATACAAATTACTGCCACAGAAGCTAATAGGGGCTATGGAAATACAGCAATAATAATGAAACAAAAAAGGAAAGGTAGCACACATCTCAACTTATCTTAACTGATGTTTGTTTTTCTACTCATGTGCTATCCTGTGTTTGAATTCTTGAAGATAATTCATGCTTCTATGTACTTGTGCTACATCCCAGTACCTACATATAAATTTGTCCATTTTGAGGCAGTATTTTGAACACTTAAATGATTACAGTCTAATTATATAATATATAAATTCAATAACAGCCCGCCTTAAAGCAATATGTGTATGTAACAATATATAAAAAGGTATATTACAGCCATTGTATATGTTTATATTATTGTATAATGTAATAAAGTTATCTGAATGTATTACGTAATTTAATAAAGTAGGAGCTGTGAGAATAATAGGTTAAAAGTTGCTAACAATGAGGTAACAATGAGGTAACCTTGAGTCAATAATGAGTAAGAAAGTTTAACAATACTACTTGTGATTCTTGGAGTAACAATAGTGTAATTTTTATGACAGTTTATAAAATAGCCAGTCAACAACCAGAAAAAGCTTTAGTTAAATAAAAGTATTCTATTGGATTAGGAATAGCCAATCAGAAACTGAAATAAAGCAAAATTTACAAATCTAGAAGTTAGTTGCTTGTAGATGGTGCTCATAACTGGAAGTGTTGCTAGCAGACAGTGTTACTAATCAGACGCAAGATGCATCCTCGAGAAATTTAATATGTATTCAGTGTGAGACGAAAATAGTTTACGTGTTTAAACAGTGAAAGTATTTAATAAAAGTATCTTACAGCTCTCTATGTCAGTGAAGTGTTATTTAAATCGTGTCAAGAATTAATAAAAATTAGTGAATTAAAATTATAATCTGTGTAAGCCTACATTCTTCAGTCGCACCACAACCCTGCAAAGACAAACATGTCTCTAACAAAAATACTGACGCAACCGAGACAAGGATAAATATATAATCTTTAAAGAAACAGTCAAATTACAGAGTTAATATGTTTTAAATTTGGGACGAAGTCTACCGGGCACCATACGTGCGGTTGCGACTACTTCAAGTTCGGCTCCCCAACGGTTGAACTACAATACAATTCCTTCAATACAACCTACTTCAAATTGGCTCCCAAAGCGTGGTGCAAATAACGTAAAGATACTAAACTACTTCAAATTGGCTCCCAAAACGTGGGGCAAATAACAATGTAAAAAATAACAATACAATAAAAATAACAACTTCAAATTGACGCCCAAAGCGTGGGGCAAATAATAACAATATAAACAACACCTTTCTTCTAATATATCAACGTGCATCTTCCCCGTTTTCTTTTAACCCCATTCGTATGTGTGTTTAAATTTTCCTCTTCTACTAGCAATGTAAAGTATTTATCTTCCTCCACATACACTCCACCTTTATTCCGGAAACAAACCTTCACCAGGTTCTTCAAATAGATGTTTTTTAGGTTGGTTGATAAAAGGGATCCCTATTGAATGAAATATCTGTATCCCTCTTCCTAATCTAATTTCCTCCTGTATATCTACTCCTATCCTGGTCGATTACTCTGTATGTTGGAACGTCTCACCGTAATTCCGTAACATAATGTTTTTTCTCCATAAAATGGGTATGCTCCGTTCTATGGTTATTAAGGATGTGTTGATAGCAATTTAACTTACGTACTCTAACTTTACATACATAATTTGATATTTAATGCTTGATTTAAATGTTTCTTGTTTATCACTTTTTGCTAATATTATGTTTTCCTGACCAATAAATTATTGTAATTATTAAGAGATCCCATAAACCATGAACCAACTGGAGGTTATTATTCATTGAGAATTTCATACTTCCAGCCGCTGTCGGGAACAAGGTTCCGACTTCGTAGTGTCAATCAGCGTTTGCGTTAAGTGCAGTTCAAGAAACGTGTTTTGTTCTATATTTAATCGCAACGTATACGTTTTCTGCTATCCCAAATGCTACATTAATACTGTTTTCAATTCCTGTTATTTATAGAAATAACCAGTAGGAAGTGCAATCACGAAGTGTTTCAAGAAGGTTCTAGATGAAGAAGTTGGTTAGTTGCTGCTACGTATGGAAAGCCAGTTTGAAGAATGTGTATTATATTTCGACTGTTGGGGAGCCGAACTTGAAGTAGTTGCAAACGCACGTATGGCAAAAAGTTTCCGGTAGCCTTCGCCCCAAATATGCTTTCCGGTGGCCTTTGCCCCAAATGTTTAAAAAAATATTAACTTTTTAATTTTGACTGTTTCTTTAAATATTATATATTTATGTTTGCCTCGGCTGCGTCAGTATTTGTATTTTTTTTTTAGAGACATGAATGTCTTAACAGGGAGTGGTGAGACTGAAGAATGTAGGCTTACACAGATTATAATTTTACTTCACTCCTTTTATTAATGCTTGACACGATTTAAATAACACTCCACTGATATAGAGAGAGCTGTGAGATTTGTTTTTTATTAAATACTTGCACTTTTTAACACGTAAAACTATTTTCGTCTCACACGAATACGTATTAAATTTCTCGAGGAGACATCTCGCGTCCGGTTAGGAACACTGTCTACAACCAACGCGTCCAGTTATGGGCGCTGTCTACAAGTAACTGATCTCTGAATTTGAAAATTTTGCTATATTTCAGTTTCTGATTGGCTAATCCTAGTCCAATAGAATACTTTCATTTAACTAAGCTTGTTCTGGTTGTTGATTGACTATTTTTTAAGCTGTCACAAAAATTACATTATAGCTCCCAAGAATTACAAGTAGTATTGTTAAACTTTCAAATTCATTGACTCAAGGTTACCTCATTGTTAGCAACTTTTAACCTATTATTCTCACAGCTCCTGCATTATTAAATTACGTAATACATTCACATAACATTATTACACATGTATACAGTAATATAAACAAATATAATGACTGTGATATAAACTTTTTATATATTGTTACATACACGTATTGCTTTAAGGCGGGTTATTATTGAATTTATATTATACAATTTGACTGAAATAATTTAAGTGTTAAAAATACTGCCTCAAATTATAGCTAGTAGAGCGATTATTTCGATGAAAGAAATTGAAAGAGTATTTCAAAATGACAAAGATTTGCAATAAGTTTAGTGGAATACTTGGTCTCCTCATTTAAAATACTACAATATTATTATTATTATTATTATTATTATTATTATTATTATTATTATTATTATTATTATTATTTGCTGTCTGTATTAGTTATGTTTCACTTTTGGCAGTTACAATCGGGTTTTTGGTATACCCATATTTCGTGTCCCTTTCGGTTTGCATTTAATATTATTTTGCATATTATTAATCCACCGTTGTTTAAATTATTAATCCCTCTTTTTTTATTTTATATCAATTTTTATTTAATGCTATATATGTTTAATTCTTTCCTTGTGTCTCTATTTCTTATTCTGTCCTAATTTTGCAGCCTTTTGACCTTAGAAAACGCTTTTAGGGAGCTTGTTTTTGCTTATCGCGTTTCTTTGTTGTCCATGACATGCTTCCACACAGCAAAGTTGGTACTGTTCCTGTCTCATAAATGTTTAATGAGGTTTCTTTTCTCGTTTTCTGTTTTAAGTTTCTATTTATGCCTATACAAATAGGTCTAAAGTTATTAATTCTGTTGTAAGTATCTATACCACAATCTATACCACACAACATAACAGCTAAAGTGAGCTATCTGTTTTAAGATATTGCTACTTTTTGCTCTGGAAATAATTTTTAAAGTAACATATACAAGACATACCGATTTATCGTGAAATTCATAACATGGATAGAAACATCGCACTTTATTTGCATAGTACACTAAGTAAGGGCCACTGTAAATGTTTTAATGGAGCGCTACATTTTAAGTTTCTGTCCATATTGTTAGCTGTTAGTTGTTAATGTTTAAGTTATCCAGGTTAAAGTTTGCTATGGTGCGCTATAACCTGTTTGAAGATGTGTGATTCCTCTTCTTTTAATACTTGGTTTCGCCTTGAGCATATTATAAAAATAAATCTGATATATTGTATTCACACGACTTTCTGTGTTATCGTTTATTATTATATGCCATATATAAACCAATCTTACAATAGCTTGTTTTTCTACCTACTATTTCCTTGTAGGTATAAGGGATATGGCAGACTGAAGTGATAGTCACATCTTTAAAAAGCACATGATGACTTTAATATTCCATACTCTACATGGTACACGAGAAACAAAAGAATGGCGAATTAGCACTTCAGAAAGTGTATATTGCAAAACTTAAACCAATAACAACAAATGTGTAGGAAATATATAATGCAACAAAACAACATAATTTTACATAAATTGTTTAGCTAGTTCTACATTTTTATGTAGTGGCAAGTTTCTATTTATTTCTTACAGTTTTAGGTTATAACCTATTTTATAGAATGAAAGGACTTCACAGGCTGTGTGCAGAATACTCAAGATATACATTTCATTAAATTATATGAATAATTAAACTATCTTATCTTACTGGGCGGAGGGGACTCGGCACCGATTTAGAGGGGATATTGTACCTACGACCCACGAGGGACGTCTTCGGTAGGAAGGATGAGGAGAGAGGAGACACAGGGCGGCGGGATCCAGGAGCGACGGTACAGCAATGATTGGGTTCCTAAGTTTCTTAGAGGTAGACACCCCGGGAGTTAGAAAGACAGATCGGGGACCCCGTTCCATACACAGCGAGTCCAAAGACCCTCAAGGGAGTTCGGATACCCCAGCAGCCAGCCACGGGAGGAAGGATGAATGAAATGATGAATGAAACGAAATGGAGGGACAGGAAAATGGGGGGCTGAAAGAAACCACTCTAGCATTCGCCTGACGACCCGACCCGTGAAAACCTCCGAAAGAATCCATGAGTCAAAGGGAGCGGTCGCCGGGGATAGAACCCGGGGTCTTCCAAATGCGGGCCATTGACATTGCTACCTGAGCTATCCCTTTCGGTACTTAAAAGTATAGTAGTTTATTAAAATTTGTTGGAGTCAATTTTGGTAAAATAAAAATAAATAACATTTTATTTTTGATGGGCAGGACTTTTTTTTGGGATTCTTGGTGTCGCATTCTTGGAAGATGCGCAACACAAGCACATCTTTTTTCTAGAACCTTTGTTTTGATTCGTGGGACCTCAAAACCTATATTTGCGGTCCCTTTTTGGGTGGGAAACAACACTTCCTGCAGCTACCATAGGTGTGTGGTAGAGAAAGTAGAAGTAGAGAGCCGAATGTTGTTTCTGCATCTTATATTAATGAAGTATATATTGCTTAACTGGAAACCATTCCGAGGTAAACATTTATTGTGATTAACTTCAAGTGAAATGAAGAATTGCCTTTATTTGAACCTTACAATAGGCATAATGGATGCTGAAATACGTGAAAGTACTAAGAAACATTTTTATTCTTATAATGCGACAGTAGTGTAATGTTTCCCAGCTTAACCGAGCGAAATGGTAGCGTGTGAGGCTAGCATGCGGGAGGTCCCGGGTTCACTTCCCGCCGACTGCCCAACCTGACCTTGGGTTTTCCGTGGTTTTCCCTAGTCGATAGATGAATACGGATGGTTTCTGATATAACACGATTTCAGTTCCACAATTTCCCTTTCATTCCGTTTCCTTCTCATCTTTCAGGCGTGTTTCTACGTTTCGTAGCATATGTCGGTGCCGGAAAGATGGCGCGGATGCTTGCTCAAAGGAAAGAGTACTCTCCGTGGACACTAGAGAGCTGCTTGGTCGACGGGTAGTTCATCGTCCTCTCGAGGCAGCTCCGGCAGTGGGACAGGTCTTCGAGCCTGGAACTGTTAGGGACTTCCGCGCGACTCTCTGCCCTATAGCCTCCTGTGGTTCCTTCACTTCATCCCTGCCTCCAGGGTGGTGGTAGCCAGAGTAGACTAAGTAGGTCGCAGGTGTCCCCATCAGTGGTTTAACCTATAACCGCCACTGCATAAGCGTATTCATCATGAATAGTTTAGATCAAAAAAGGATAATTTCCGCAGTGAAAGTTCCCTCTGAGATTTCCTAAACTGAAAGGCAGAGGGAGTTCTATCAGCGTCACTTAATTAAGTAGTGGTATACGGCTCTTTGACAAATCTCTTCCGAACAGTGACATTCGCTGGAGTATTTGCATGACCACCACGAGGAAATGACAGCACTTGTCAACTCGTATTTACATTTTAATAACCAACTCTCATATCATCTTATCAGTCTCTTCGCACCTCCCTTTCAACTTCGATCTCTATTTTCATAAGCAGCCTTCCCCTACCTTAACCCTCGTTTTAAACGAGGGGCCCAACGGATTCCCAATTTTCTGCCAATTTGGTTTCATTTGTGTTGTGGTCTCCTTGTTCATAGCGTGATGCGAGGGTTACGCCTTATCGCTCGCAGGGATAGGAAGACTTAGCGGTGATGTTGATGGTTTTATTTTGTGGTAGAAAGAGAGAGAGAGAGATTCCATGTGCAAATGAAGTACAGGCTTCCTTTTCTCACGTCGCTGTATTTCGGCGACATAAGGCATCTACTGCTGGGGAACTTCGTTATTCAAAATACATGCCAATGTTCGGTTCCGCTCCTTTCTTCTTAATTTTTCTACCTTTTAAGGAGAGACTAAATCGCGAAAAATGCCAAAAAGTGATACTTTTTTCTTGTGCAGTCTTAAAAATGGGAATTGTCTTTTTAATTTGATATATTCTATTATTGTAAATACAATAGTTATATTTGAAATCCATTTTTAAAAATCGTACTGGAACTGCCATCTAGTACAACAGTACAGTTAGTTCTGCACTACTTCACAGAAACGAAAACATAGCTCCTTAACAATTTGGAGTAGAGAAGTAAACTTTAGCCCTCTTTAGGGGATGCTTTCCTCTGCAAATTGGTGGCATTGTTAAATATGGCAGCTTCGGTGTGCACAAGACATTTTATTTATTTGTTTGCAAATATATGCGCGTTTGTTTCTGCAAAAAACATTTTCTGGTACAAATGACCGATTTTTTCATAAATCATTGAAGATAGCTAAATTAAACTTTAGGATTATTAAAAACATGTCTAAATGCTGTCGTGGGTCTACTTTGGTGTTAATAGGTTCGTTGGTTATTAAAGCAACAGTTTCTGATGTACTTTAATCCTTAGATGGCATAATTAAAAACGAATCCTATCTTCTTTAATAAAAATCTCATTGTATAAAAGTACTAGTTGGCCACGATATGAGTGCTTTCGGTGGGAAGAGGAGCTGAACAGTTACGGAACAAGTGGGCTGGGCATTTGAAGGACAATCAGGTAAAGAAAATATCCGCAGGCCCGAGATGCAAAACCTACAAATGTAACACAGCTTTCATAACTCGACCGCAATAGTATTGCACTTCGCTTGGCTGGCTTACGCGTGTATTAAAATGCAAGTTTCCCCAAGGTCAAGCTCAATAATATCATGGTCGTGTTATCTATCCCCCTATCGCTTAACCCCTCACTCCTCTCTGATCCCCAGCCTTGCACTGTTAACAAAAGTAATGGTGCCATTCTCCAAGGGTACTCATATCGAGACCGACTAGTAGCTCAGTGAAGTTTGAGGACGTGCATATAAACTGTAAAAATTTTAGTCTGATATCTCAAATATCTTTTTAATGTTTCATTTATACTCCACCTTTAACATCTATGGTCATATTGGCGGCTTTTGACCTTTGGAACAATTGCTCATTGGCAATGATTTTTACTCGCTTTCAGTGGTGTGTAATCTTTGACTGGTTTTACTGTTGATTATTGCATTAAATTCCGGACGAACGCGCGCGCGCGCGCGCACACACACACACACACACACACACACACACACACACATTCACACTCTCATTTATACTTCCAGACTCTAGGGAGGGTGGGGAATAATCCTGACTAAAGAAAAATTCTCACCTTTCAGCCGAGAAACAAACTCTGGAAATTAGCTTGCTAACCATCAGACCAAAAAACCAATCCTTAATTGTTTAGATAATGGTTCAGCAGATTTGACAGAATCTCCCTTAACTAAGGAAAATGAAGTATTGCACTCTACTCAAAACATTGGTTACGTTTCATTGGAAATATGTACGGGTTTTGAGATCCCCTCAATATAGAGAAAAGCAGAAGAAGAATTGCGTTCCGCCCATAAATTTGATTTCGTAAATACCGATTTTAAATTTCCAGAAATAAAAATAGCAATTTTATTTTTCTATCGCATACCTAGTAGGTAGAGTAGGTATTTCATTATACCCAAATATGGTATGTCGAGATTTCACCGGAAATACCAATGAATAGAAAACATGCATTTTTAGAAAAATGTCACTAAGTGTATGTGAACAACATAATTAAAAAAACGAAATGTCGGATAAATACCAAACTTAGTACTTAAGGTTAGCCTCTTCCAAACATGCAACGCGGAAATTTTTAAGAGAATCCCCATCCCAAAACACGCTTTACATGGAAAGCTTGTCCCAATAACGATTCTAACGATTTTAAATAAAATTCAAAATATATAATATAATTCAATTAGAAATAAAAATTTTCCTGAATTTTCTGGAAATATCCTGTGAAGTTCTCTTTAGCCTGTATACATTTTTACTTTCTCTACTACGTATGGTAAGTAGGGGAAGTATTGTATTCCACCCAAAAATTCGATACCGAGATTTCACCGGAAATACATGTTTTGAGGCCCCAGAATCCAAAAAAAAGCATTTTTGGAAAAAAGTCCGTGTGTGTGTGTCTGTGTCTGTGAACAGCATAACTCAGAAATGAACATTCGGATAAACACCAAACTTGGTATTTAGGTTCAATATCATCCAGAGATGCGACACGAAGGTTTTCAAGAAAATCCCCCCACCCCATATTACCCTTTACATGGAACATTTTTCGAAAATTTTAATTTTCTCAAAATCGGCTCTAAACAATTTTGATTAAAATATCATATGTGTAAGATATTTTCATTGCAAATGAAATGTATATCTACAAATTTCTGGGAATGTCTCCAAAAGTATTCTTCATTGTGAACGACTTTTGCATAACTGGTAAACCATTAAGAGATAGACAAAATTTTAATACACAAAGAAATGTAGATCGCGTTAAAATACACAATTTAGGTCATATACATTTTTCTGTTGAGTGAACCGTTTTCAAGATATTGCTTGTTATTCCCTTAAATTTTCCAATACTTATACTTTTTCTCAAATTTGTTATTCATTTTTTTGTCCTGGTAATGCAAAGAGAATGGAATACTCCACATAGCAACCAGCTCTTAAAATATTTGACTATCGCTTATAACCTACCATATTCCCCTTGCATCTACAAGAAAATTAGCAATAAGATTAACATCTCGATATCTCGATTAAAATGAAGCATATGGAGAACAAGCGTTTGTAAAAATAGTTTGTGCAAGAGTAGAGAAAGTCATGTGAGTGTAACACATCAGATTATTGTTCTGGTGTTCTTTTCTCCTCGCGCATTTGGATGACCATTAAAAAACAATCCTCGCCATTCTTTCTTTTTCCATCCCAAAATTCTTGACATTTATAATCACTGAAAAATGGATTTTACAACTTTTGACAAAATAAAAAGTAAAATCAGTTGCTTGCTTTATAAAATACTATGTTTAAAGGGAGATATTATAATAATGACAGGAGTGGCGACAAAATTGCATTCTTGACTTCAAGTTGATCCTTCCGTGTGTTTGCAGCATAGAAAGCTTTTAGGCTGTTTTTCTACTCTAACTTCTGATAAGGTAGCCATTTCTAATTCACTTTATTAGTATAATTATATTTTACAATTACAATTTACAAATACTAAATTACAATTGAGAGCTCTTTTTCATCGAATAGGACATTATTTTTTAAGATCTACATTTAGCAAAAGAAGCAAAAATGTTAGCTTAATTAACTCACAGACATTAATTGTTCCGTGTATGTTCTTTAGATTGTTTCCCACCACACAGTTAAGTTTAAAACTAGGCTGAAATCTAATTACTGCAAAACAAAAAATGGTAATAATTTCTTCAATACTTAAATGTCTAATACTTTTAAACTTAAAGTAGAACAATTGTTTGGTAATGGTGTAAAGAACCTGCACTAAGATTGAATCTATTAAATATATTTAAAGGAGCTAACACGTTAGAAAGTAGCGGTAGAATAAGGCTGAAAAATTTAATGCTATAGCCTGGATTTTAACCATGGATCCTCCGGTTTCCGTCCGTTTGCCCTAAACAGCTGAGCTACTATGTCATCATGCCGCACGACATTAAATTTCCCAATTAAACCGTATTTTTTCCTATAAACTACAAGGAGATCTTAGATACATTTTGAGATGGCATACCCCAATGGCGACTTACAATATCGCAAGTACTTTAAGACTTCTGAGTTGAACCAATTATTTAATATTAGGTCAACCAATGGTAATTAATTGTTCTTTTAGACTAGCCGTGAGAGATCTGCATTGAATTTTTTAGACTAATTTTACTGCTCCAACGTTGTTCAATGCACTTTAATACTGCAAGGAATTGGTTTTAATACTTTTAAGATTATCTAATGTTTTGGATTTCCGTGATGTTCTTTGCCCACTATCGTTCATTTTACATCTACAAACTAATCCTACAAAAGCTTATATTTTTATCTACTTAATGTTAATCGAGATAAACCGTTGCAGGTTTTATTGCACATTTCGTTGTAGGTACAGGAACTTAAGGGACAGATAAATCTTTAAAAAGCGGTTCGCTAAATGCTAGTTTTGAAATTATATACTCCCTACATAGCATCACGAGAAACAAAAGAATGCTAAGCTGGTAATTCAAAAAAATTACGATAAAGTATTGGAATGATTCGGAAATTATTAGTACTCAAAACTTTAATAACTACCTCCTAAGTTGTGCGTTTAATGAGTTCTACATTTTTGGTGCGGTAAGTCTTTTCCTACGTCTTACGGTTTCCCAGTTACACAAAAGTATAAAAAATCTGATGTGTTGCACTCACATAACTTTCTCTACTCTTGTACAAACTATTTTTACAAACGCTTATTCCTCATATGCTTCATGTTAATCGAGATATCGAGTTAATCTTATTGCTAATTTTCTTGTAGATGCAAGGGAAATTGGTAGGCTTTAAGCGATAGTCAAATATTTTAAAAGCTGGTTGCTATGTGGAGTATTCCATTCTCTTTGCATTACCAGGACAAACAAAATCTGATGTGTTACACTCACATGGTTTTCTCTGCTCTTGTACAAACTATTTTTACAAACGCTTATTCTCCATATGCTTCATGTTAATCCAGATATCGAGATGTTAATCTATTGCTAATTTTCTTGTAGATGCAAGGGGAATTATGAGGCAGTATTTTATATCATAACATGCTGTGAATGCCAGAGTGATTGTAGTGTAAATCAATATTATTGTATGTACAGGATTTTAGATGCTTGTTAGCCATAAGCACTGTTAGGAGGTAAGTTTACACCGCCTCACTGAAACTGACATTGGAAGTGGGTAACAATAAAGCGATGGGATGACTTGTTTATCACTGAGAAGAGACAAACAAATGACCTCAGGGTAGCGTGCCTTTCTTTAGAAATGGAGAGAATATCTTCCCTAGAGCATATAAGTTAGTAGTAGTGATTGGCTGACAAAACAGACACTAATGTTGGCGCGATTTGGTAACCAATAGCAGCTCTATTATAATGTTTTAGGCATTTCGAGGTGAGAGAGTGTATATTCTCGAGCCATAAGCATATTTCACGCAGTTTTTAAAAGTCATTCGCGAAGTACACGTCGCACAGTTTGGAAGAATCTCTCGCGTCGCAAAGTTAGTTACAAAAATGTGAGGTACGCGAAGTAACTAGTGCAAGGCAATTAAAAACGACTGTAGTTACATTTGGAAATATAACAGTTTAAGTCAGGCGTGTATAAAGATTAAAATGTGAATTATTAAATTAAGTGTGACAGCAATAAAAGTGTAGAAACAAATTATTTTATCAGTGTTATCTTTTAGCAACAACTCTTTTCCGTTTACACGCCCTGCTCAGAATTACTTGCTTGACTGAGTAATAATAGCTAGCCAGTGGACAAAGAACCCAAATTTAAAACAACAAAACAATAACAGACGCCCAGCAAATAAGATAACACGAGCCGATTACCGCGACAATTGCTAAGCTTTAAGCAATGGTCAAATATTTTAAGAGGTGGTTGCTATGTGGAGTATTGCATTCTCTTTGCATTACCAGGACAAAAAAATGAATAACGAATTTCAGAAAAAGTATAAGTATTGGAAAATTTAAGGGAATAACAAGCAATATTTCGAAAATGGTTCACTCAACAAAAGAAAGATATATATGACATAAATTGTGTATTTTAAGGCGATCTACATTTTTTGTGTGGTAAAATTTTGTCTATCTCTTATGGTTTACAAATAATGCAAAAGTCGTTCACAATGAAGAATACTTTGGAGACATTCCCAGAAAATTCGAGATATACATTTTATTTGTCATGAAAATATCTTAAACGTATGATATTTTAATCAAAATCGTTAGAACCATTTTTGAGAAAATTGAAATTTTCGAAAAATGTTCCATGTAAAGGGTAGTCTAGGGTGGGGGGAATTTTCTTGAAAACCTTCGTGTCGCATATCTGAAAGATACTGAACCAAGTTTGGTGTTTATCCGACTGTTTGTTTCTGAGTTATGCTGTTCACAGACACACAGACACACACAAGGACATGTTACCAAAATTGCTTTTTTTGGATTCAGGGGGTCTCAAAACATATATTTCCGGCGAAATCTCGGTATCGAATTTTTGGAAAGTAAAAATGAATAACGAATTCCCAATTGAGAAAATAAGAATTGAAAAAATTAAGGGAATAACAAGCAATATCTCGAAAATGGTTCACGCAACAAAAAAATGCATATGACATAAATTGTGTATTTTAACGCGATCTACATTTTTTGTGTAGTAAAATTTTGTCGGTCACAATGAAGAATTCTTTTGGAGACATTCCCATAAAATTCAACATATACATTTTATTTTTCAGGAAAATATCTTAAACATATGATATTTTAATTAAAATCGTTAGAGCTATTTCTGGGAAAATTAAAATTTTCGAAAAATATTCCATGGAAAGGGTAATCTGGTGTGGGGGATTTTCTTGAGAACCTTCGTGTCGCATCTCTGGAAGATACTGAACCTAAATATCAAGTTTGGTGTTTATCCGACTGTTCGTTTCTGAGTTATGCTGTCCACAGACACACAGACACACACACGGACATGTTTCCAAAATGCTTTTTTTGGATTTAGGGGGTCTCAAAACATATATTTCCGGTGAAATCTCGGTATCGAATTTTTGGGTGGAATACAATACTTCTACTTACTATACGTAGTACAGAAAGTAAAAAATCTGATGTGTTACACTCACATGACGTTCTCTACTCTTGTGCAAACTATATTTACAAACGTTTATTCCTCATATGCTTCATGTTAATCGAGATGTTAATCTTATTGATAATTTTCTTGTAGATGCAAGGGGATATGGTAAGCTTTAAGCGATAGTCAAATATTTTCAGAGCTGGTTGCTATGTGGCGCATTCCATTCTCTTTGCATTACCAGGACAAAAAAAATTATCTCATGTGTCACACGAACATGACTTTCCCTACTCTTGTACAAACTATTTATACAAACGCTTATTTTCCATCTACTTCATGTTAATCGAGATAACACTTATGGCTAATTTTCTTATATATGTAAGGCGAATATATATTTACATGGGCAATATATAAATACAGTAGCATATAAGCACAGACATATCTCTTAATAGCTGGTTGCTAGGTGCAGCACCATTCCCTTTGCCACAGATTAATACTCTGCATATCCAAGACAAAAAAATGAATAACGAATTCCCATTTGAGAAAATATTGACAAATTTAAGGGAATAACAAGCAATATCTCGAAAATGGTTCACTCAACAACAAAAATGTATATGACATAAATTTTGTACTTTAACGCAATCTACATATTTTGTGTAGTAACATTTTGTCTATCTCTTATGGTTTACCAGTTATGCAAAAGTCGTTCACAATGAAGAATACTTTTGGAGACATTCCCAGAAAATTCAAGATATATATTTTATTTGTCATGAAAATATCTTAATCATATGATATTTTAATCAAAATCATTAGAGCTGTTTGTGAGAAAATTAAAATTTTCAAAAAATTTTCCATGTAAAGGGTAATCTGGGATGGGGGATTTTCTTGAAAACCTTCGTGTCGCATTTCTGAAAGATACTGAACCTAAATACCAAGTTTGGTGTTTATCCGACTGTTCGTTTCTGAGTTATGCTGTTCACAGACACACACACACAGACACACACACGGACATGTTTCCAAAAATGCTTTTTTTGGATTCAGGGGGTGTCAAAACATTTGTTTCCGGTGAAATCTCGGTATCGAATTTTTGGGTGGAATACAATACTTCCCCTACTTACTATACGTAGTAGAGAAAGTAAAAATGAATAACGAATTTGAGAAAAAGTATTATTGGAAAATTTAACGGAATAACAGGCAATACCTCGAAAATGGTTCACTCAACAAAAAAATGTATATTACATAAACTATGTATTTTTACGCGATCTACATTTTTTGTGTAGTAAAATTTTGTCTATCTCTTATGATTTACCAGTTATGCAAAAGTCGTTCACAATGAAGAATACTTTTGGGGACATTCCCAGAAAATTCAAGATGTACATTTCATTTGTCATGAAAATATCTTAAACATATGATATTTTAATTAAAATCGTTAGAGCCATTTTTTGAGAAAATTAAAATTTTCGAAAAATGTTCCATGTAAAGGATAATCTGGTGTAAGGGGATTTTCTTGAAAACCTTCGCGTCGCATCTCTGGAAGTGATTGAACCTAAACACCAAGTTTGGTGTTTATCCGACTTTTCGTTTCTGAGTTATGCTGTTCACAGACTCACAGACACACACAGACATACACACGGACATGTTTTCAAAAATGCTTTTTTTGGATTCAGGAGGTCCCAAAACATATATTTCCGGTGATATCTCGGTATGGAATTTTTGGGTGGAATACAATACTTCCCCTACTTATTATACGTAGTAGAGAAAGTAATTACCGTGGAAGCTTTTCTCTCGCTAAAAGATAGCTATGACCAATATTTTGGTTTTGGTCGCCTCAGAAGCGAACTCACCCGGGTATATTCGACGGAGGAATACCTTTCTATGGAAATGCACTAGCTTCTTTCCGTTTTAGAAAGTCAATAAGCAACAGCCTGAATTTTTTATTGGCTTACTATTTCAGCTTTGTCTCACGGCTATTTGTTAGCTTGTGTACATTAATTTAGAATTTAACATTAAAGGAGTGTAAACAGTTTAACGTGTAATTTGCTTAAAAAGCTCTGTTAGAAAAGACTGTCCTTTGTAAATGCTTTTCCTTGTACAATTGTCACCGCATGCTACTAATACTACTCTCTTATGTCACTTATACTGTACTTATTATAAACGAGAAAGCCCTGACTATTAACACATTTCAATTATTTCATTACTTTGACAAATATGTTTGGTAGTGTAGAATGCCTGTGATTGTGTTCAGGAATTCAGGAATATGGAACGTTTCCGGGTAGAACCGAAAATTACGATCACGCCGTAGACATTCTTGTCGTATTACCAGGTTCGTGTAATCTATTTGGTAACTTGGGTGAAAAGTTTTGTGTTATTTTGGATTTGAGCTATAAATCGATCTAAGGCAGGTTGATTGGTTGCAATTGGGATCGTTAATGTCAGGTGGAGAAGAAAACAATCCCCAATTTTCTTCATACTTCCAGGCAGAGTCTTACAGAGAATTATATTACAACTACAACACGATCTTCAGCAGAAGTCGTGCGCACGTTTGTTTTATAAAATGTTTCACGGAAACCCCGGAAATATAACAGCGATCAGAAACCGGAATGCAAGTATTCGGTAGTCATTTCATGCCGCATTGATTAGTGTAAGTTATACATGCACAAGATAAAGTCGTGCAGATATATTTATAAGCAATTATAAGTATTAATGATTTGGTGAATGCAATGTACTTCCTAAATGTTTATGGAAAAATAAAAAGTATACCAGACAAACGGATAATCTGTACAGACAGCGTTCAGTGTAGGTGCTCCATAATAACCAAAATTGTTTGTTTTGCACTTATTATTAATATTCTTATCATTTTATCAAAAATGCTGCAAGGAATACCTAGGTAAACCAATTTGTGTAGCAATTACACGTATTTCTTTAGTAGTTATCTTTTATTTTCAAACCAATTCCACAAATTATTTATATAAAGGTTTTGTTTACTAACTTCCTGTTAGTCATGATAAGTATTGCCCAAAAATCGATTCAGTACGTGTTATAGATAGGTAGGCATATAGGAAATTTCGAAGCAACAATGTGATATTAAAAAAAATAGAATACGAACTGAAGAGAGACGAAAGAATGGCTATAATATTTCAAAAATGTTATTTAACATATCGGAACATTCAAAGTGAAGACAGGAAATATCTCCTGGAAGGCTGATGCTGTAAAGTTATTTAACATAAACTACTTAGTTAACATTTTTCTCTTCTGTCTCTAACTCAGCTTTCTCTATATCTTAGTGGTTTTCAGTCGTATGATTTTTTTTTTTTTTTTTTCTTCCGTGGGGGGAAAAATGCATTATTGCATTCGACCCCCAGCCGGTGTGCAATGGCTGGGGGGATATGTGGGGCTCGCCGCACGGGAGCGGAATACCCACTAAAAAACCCTACCACGAGTTAATTGTATATTGCTGTGTAAACGTGCATTTGTTTGCATGCTTTTAGTGGGTCCCGCATAGCACCCCGGTTAGTATGTGAATAGCTACTTAGCTGGCATGCATTGCATGCGAGCGCGTCAAATGTTACTTGCTGGTATTGCCCATGGAACCTGAGCAATACCAGTGGGTTATTTGCGTATGTTTCTTATATTGCTAGTATGTGTTAAATAATGCCTAAGATCTAAAATGTGTGTTGTTTGCAGGGAGTGCCTGCGTGTCACATGACTTAGCATTAACTTACTGCTAGGTTGTACTATTATTGTTATATTAGATTTAGATAAATTGAACAATTTTGTATTGTGTAGTCGTATGAGAATAAGCGAACTTAATAAGTTATTCGCAGAAAATTCAGCATAAGTATGCTTTTTATTTGTTATCCACTATCTCCAATATACGAAATTTTAATAAAAGTCGTTAAAGAATTGTTTTGAGAAAATTAAAACTAAATCGGTTGTTTGGAATGGAGGAATTTCAGGAAAATCTTTTCCTTAATCCCTTAATGAAGTTGAACTTTAAAGTCTACTCCCAAACACACACACACACACACACTCATTTTTGCTAATGGTTCATTTTCAGTTAAGGGCAGCTCAAAACGTGTATTTCTTGTGAAAACTAAATATCGAATTTCTGAGTGAAATTCAACACACTTCTCCTATTATAGTTAAGCGCTAGAGAAAGTAATACGTAAATTTAACCAAATACGTCGTGCCATTAAAAGCAATCTAAGTTTACACGCAAAGAAAAAGAAAAAATCTTGTGTTATATTCACATGACTTTCTCTACCTACTGCTACAGAAGCTCATTGTTCCATCTATTTCATGTTAATCGAGATAAACGTTTATATAAATGGTTTTATAATACATTCTGTTGTAGGTACATGCAGTAGACTAAAACGATGGTCTAAATCTTAAAAATCGGATGTGACATTACTTTCTCTACCTTCTATCGTTTATTAGTGAGTACACAAGCTACTCTTAATAAAGCCTATTTTTATAACTACTAAGTTTTTATACAAATAAACCTTTTGCAGAAATGGCTACATTATAAATTTCGTTATATATACAAAGAGAATATAGATAATCAAATGTTTAAGAACTGGACTCTTTGCGCTGGCCTTAAACTTCTATACTGTTTCCATGCAATCGCGAGAAACAACCGAATGTTGAAAGGACTTTAAGAAAGAAGCAAAAAAAAATAAATGAACAATTCGAACTATTAACAACGAATGTCTCAGAAATGGCTTATGCCACAGAAAACTTATTTGAAATGAATTGTGTGTCTTAAAG
This sequence comes from Deroplatys truncata, assembly GCA_030765065.1. Taxonomy (NCBI): domain Eukaryota; kingdom Metazoa; phylum Arthropoda; class Insecta; order Mantodea; family Mantidae; genus Deroplatys; species Deroplatys truncata. Next base: position 104,663,051 of record CM060981.1, on the reverse strand, counting down.
AGTTCTATATTTTTGGTGTAGTGCGTTTTCGTCTATCACATTTATATATTTCGATGCGCGATACAGTGGATAAAACGACAGTCACATTTCTGTAAAGGTGTTGCTGTGTGATGGGTTTAAAATTTCACGCTCTTTACATGACCACAAGAAAAAAAAAATATCGACTTCCCAATTGGGAAAAGTATAAGTATTTGAAAATTCAAATCAATGTAATGAATATCTCGGAAATGGCTAACTTGACAAATATGTGTGTGTGTGTGTGTGTGTGTGTGTGTGTTGGACATATGAATGTGTGCTTTAACGAGATCTACATTTGTTGTACAGTAAGAGTTTGTCTATCTCTTGCGGTTTACTAAATACTCAAAAGTCCTTTGGAATGAAGAGGACTTCACAGGCTATTCCCAGAAAATGCAAGATATTTATTTCATTTATCATAAAAATGTCTTAAACGTATGATACTTTAATCAAAAGCGTTAGAGGTATTTTTGACTGAATCAAAAATAACGCAAATGTTTCCATATAAAGGGTTGTTTGGGGTGGGAGAATCTTTCCGAAAATCTTTGTATCACATGATGCCAACATACACAAACGCGCTCACACGGAGATATACACAAACGCGCATACATTGAATTTTTAAAAATGTGTTTTTATTCAGAGTGTCTCAAAACATGTATTTCGGTATCCATTTCGTTTATGCTTTATCGTTTATCAGTAAAGCAAAATTGTGTACATTTCATTCAGAAAGAAAACTAGACGGACTATTCGCAGAAACTTTAAGATATATTCTGTTGTCTATAGAAATATAAAAATTGTATTTTAATCGAGATCGTTAGTCATATTTTAGAAAATAAAAAAATGAAGAATAATTGTCCATGTAAATGCTATTAAGGGATAGAAGATCCTCTAGAAAATCTTCTTGTCACCAAGTTTGATGTTTATCGGATGCTTAGCTTTTAAGTTATGCGGTTCACACCCATACAGGTACTGATATTCTTGAGAAGATGTTTTTGCACTCAGTGGACCTCAAACAGGTATTTCTGGTGAAATCGGGATACCAAATTTTTTTGTGGGAATACAATAATTCTCATTATCATATGTAAGTGGTGAGAAAGTAATAAATTTTGCAGCATCATGATTCTTTGTTTTGTTATATGGGTAAGTGTATTGGGCTGTCACAAAATAAGAACAAGGTTAGACAACTGAAGTTTCAGCTTTCATAAGGCCGGAACGACCCGATGATGAGAATATGAATCAATATTCATTATTATGGGTGGATATTTAGCATCAGTGGTCTATCTCCTACAGTTCTTGTTAGGTTTCTGTGAAGTGACAGTCAAGCCAGTTTGTTTATCGAGCAGTCCAGGGGCTGATGACGTGGACAAACACTCCCTGAAGGTGAAATGTGTTTTAAATGTTACGGCGTGCAAATCCCCGCTGCATTCTTCCCACCCTCAGCATGCTATATAACGGATATTAGGGAATCCTATTCCACTTGCAACCCTCTTTTGTGATCCTGAGGGACTGATTTGCATACCGTAGGAGTCTGCACCCTCCGCAAGTTTTCCCCGAACCAGCTGATGCGGTGTGATGGAGGGTTTGCACATGTTCCAATGGTTTTCTTTTGTACTTGGACGTCTCTATTACGTGCGCGTTTTTTCTCATATCAAACGTTGTTATTAGTTTAAAGTTCACAAGGCATCCTACTGGCTCCATCTAGAAATTCAAAATTATGTTCTGTCGCTCTGGGTAAGCGCTGCATTGAAATCTTTTAAGAATAAGGCTGAACTTTTCAAATTTAAGTTAGACAATTTCAATTGTTTATCATAAATTTATTAATTTACACTATTAATAGTTAATTTGAATTATAACACAAAGGGTATTGTAACTAATAACTTTTGTCTTCATTTTTCTGAAATGTTGTTTTATGAATGTTAAGTAAAGAAACGTAAACAAAGTGCTTTACGTATATTGAATATGCACTTTTTAAACTTTAATTTTTTCTCTAAATATATACATTAATATTAAAAAAAACTCACTCAATATTTATCAAATAAACTCTCAGAGTAATTCTTTTGATTATACACTGCCATTTGTGAAAATTGCAACACCAAGAAAGAAAAGCATGAATTCAATGAATTTTAATACCACAGGTTAGGTACATGACAAGTAACAAATGATAAACATTTCAAATCTATACATGACCTTTGAGCCCTAATATTCAGTATTTGATGTGGCCTCCATGCGCTGCAATTAGAGCTGCTATACGCCGTGGCATTGAATCAAAAACGTTCTGAATAACTTCCTCAACGCAGTTTGTATTCGAGCCCACAAATCCGTGACACTGGTTACTGGAGGACCGTGAGGCACCAGGTGCCGACCAACCATATCCCAGACATGCTCGATGGGCGGCATATCAGGCGAACGTGCATGCCAGGGAAGCAATGGTACCCGTCACTCTTCGAAGAAGGCTTGTGCATTCCTCGCAATATGCGGCCGAGCATTGTCTTGTTGAAATGTGGTCTGTGGAGATGCCTGAAGCAGGGGGGTACCTCAGGCTCTACAACCACCGTTAGGTACCGGTTGCTGTTCAAAGTGCTCTCAATTTGTAGGAGGAGAGATCGGTTGTTGTAACCAAATGGCGCCCCAAACCTTCACACCTGGTGTTTGTCCGCTATGCCGCTCAACAATGCAGCCCTCAGGTTGCGCTCACCACGGTATGCGGCCATTACTGTAGGACACGTTGAAGCGGGACTCGTCCGAAAAAAACTACATTTTGCCACTCAGCACCCCAGTGACGCTGTTCACGTGCCCATTGCAGCCGGAGGAGTTTGTGGTTTCTGGACAATAGAAGCCGACGTAATGGCATGCATGCAACCAATCCAACTTGCAGCAGACATCGACAAACCGTTTATGCAGACAAGTTCACACCTGTTGCAGTTTTCCAGTGTTGAGCCAACACTGTGGATGAAGCTGTACGGTACGCTATGACCATGCGGACAAGACGACGGTCATCCCGTGCTGTGATCATGTTCCGTGGTCCAGTACCCGCTCTTCGCTGCGTACGACCTTCATCTATCCACTGCATCCACACACGCATCACTATCGTAGCAGCATGCCCTGTACAAGCCGAAATGTATCGATCATTCTGCCCCGTTTGAACTGTATTTAATTTTCTCAAAAAAAATTTCTAACGATTTTGATTAAAATACTAAATACTAAATCCATTTGTATGCATGGCAAATAAAATTTATTCTTGAAATTTCTGGAAACATCATGTCAAGTTCTGTTCAATCTGAATGAGTTTTGTATAAGCTTGCATATTCGGTAAGCCGGACGAGTAAAAGATGGACAAAATGTAACTACATGAAAATGTACGTATTTCTCGTGAAATAAGTTTCTTGTGGTATTGTGTGATATTGATTTGAATTTTAAAACATTTTGTACTTTGTTATGTGATAATTAGCCATTCAATTCCTTGTTGTGATCATGTAAAGACAGGAATTTCAAAACCAGCTTATAGCGACCCGCTTTCTAAAGCTTTGACTATTGCTTCAGCCTCCTGCAAACATTTACCTAGATTAGAGAGAAAAAATAATCGTTTGTAAAAGCTATATAAGGGAAGAGAAGGTAACGTGAATGCCCCACATCAGATTTCTTCACTCTGAATGCATGATTATGTATCATAGATATAGGTAAATTTATATGTACTCACATTTAAAAGCTGGACTTAGCGTTATTAACATAATCGCTGTAGTTTAAAAATGATCAAAGCATAAAACTAATGACACTATTTAAAAAAAGTTATTTGGAATATGCAAGTATGAAATTGAAAAATTAAACACTTTTAACAAATTAGGAAATATCATCCCTATCTACGTAAAGATGAATGAGGCAAGGTATAGCCAAGACAAGCTTCTTCTGAATATTTATTTTATATTATAATTTATATTCATCATAGTGCATTTATCTGCTGTAACAGCTATACTTAGATTTTGTGCTAACACTTATATTTTCCCTATAGGATTAAATTGAAACGTATTAAATATCTTCTACATATAAAATACTAGCTTTTGGGGAGGGTTTTATGATACTTAAATGACAGTTTTCTCCTTTATAATCTAATTTTCTTTCTTGAAGAAATTGGCCGGTTGCGCGGTGGATCCGCTGCGGCGTACAGAAGCCCTTTCTCTCGAGTAACCAAGTAAAAATCTCCTCAATAGAAACCACTGTGCATCCACACAGTTCTGGCTCATTTTAAAGAAATTTTCTTTCACGCACATCTGTTCAAATTCTAAAATAAGAGTTAATTTCTCTCCCCGATGGGGGATTTGATTTATACACTTTATTTTCAAGTCCATATAAATAAAGTTCACATGATGTAACATACGGAATCATTGCGGACCGTATTCCTCTGCTAATTATCCTAACTTCAAAAAATTCCTGAATGAAATTTAACGACTCTTCATATATACATATAGGGTGGACCATTTAAATTGTGATTATACAATATCTCCAAAACTAAGCATTGTAGAAAGAAATGTCTTTAACAAAAGTTGCTTGATATTATGGGGGGGATTAAATGCCATTAGTGGTGTTTGAAGGACGTTATAATGGCCATTTTACGGTCAATTTAATTATTTTAAATGGGAACCTACAATTGAATCAATTTAAATTTACCCTAAAATGACCATCACAACACGACTAATGCTATTTACTTTCCTTTATAGTATAAAACAATTTTTATTGAAGACACTTGTTTCTAAAACGCTTACTTTCGGAGATAGTGTACAATCTCAACTTAAATGGTCCACCATATATATGCCATTAGTTGTATTTTATTTGGAGGATGTTGTGATGGTCATTTTAGGGTCAATTCAATTTTTTAAATGGGAACCTGCCTTTCTTATGTTGTTTTATCATTCATAAAAACTAAACATTTGCATAAAACACTTTGCAATTGTTCTTAAATCAACGTAAATGACAACGAAAATTCTGAATGGATGTGTACGAAGAGCGCAATGAATAGCTGGATCATCCCTGGATGGTCATTTGAGGGTCAAGTTACGTTTCGCAATTGGGAATCAACATTTTTTATTTACTTATTCCTCGTTACAAAATAAACAGCTTTTTATAAACCATAAAACAACATACAAAATGTAGGTTCCACTTTTAAAAACAATTAAATTGACCTTAAAATGACATCATAACGTCCTCCAAACCAAACATGATTAATAGCATTTACTTTCCCCCATAATATCAAGCAACTTTTATTAAGGATATTTCTTTCTACATCGCTTAGTTTTGGAGATATTGTACAATCTCAAATTAAATGGTCTCAACTTTATACACACAAGCACACCTCACACACACAGGTAGCAGAGTTTCGCCTGAAATACCGATACTGGTGTGCAAAGGACGAGATGGGTAAAGTAACATAACAAATGAACTACTTGGTGGAAGTATATGAAGGTGCGGGAGCACGTTGCCAGAGGTTTCTCACGCATACACAGAAAGCTGGACTTCACATGGCATGAGTGTAGCGAGCCTATAGTGCCAAATGGTTCTGGTCCCGCAACACGGGGCAGTTGACGAAACAGGAAAGACGGTGTATGGCAATTAGCGTGATGTTACGGTGCACTGCAGTGGGTGTTCTTCATTGCAACAGGCCCATAGACACCATTTGAATTACTTCACACGGGGAAGAATCATCGGGAAACTGGAAGAAGGGCGAAGATGACGAGTGTTGCTCAGGAGTTTGGAATTCCTCACAGCATTGTTTCACGTGCATAGGGAACCTTCCGTCATAGACACTGCTGTCCCAAGGAGAGGTGGTGGTCGACCACGCTCAACTACAACAGCAGATGACCGCTACATTGTGCAACAGGAAAGAAGAGATCCACGCCAAACAGCGGGTGCAATTGCAACCACATTTAACAAGACAGCTAGGCACGCAATCTCACGATACACAGTGGCACGGCGATTACACAGAGGTGGTCTCTTTGCCCGACGGACAGTACGTTGTGTTCCATTGACATCCGCACATCGGCGGCACCGTTTGCGATGGTCCTAAGAGCATCAAAATTGGACCAACGGAAAATGGGGCCGCGTGCTCTTCTCGGATGAGAGCGGATTCAGTCTAAGTAGTGATTCTCGACGTACCCTCATCTGGCGAGAGGTGGAAACACGTAATGAACCCAGGAACATCCTTGAACATGATCGTTTTGGTGGTCCTGGTGTTATGGTTTGGAGAGGCATAATGTAGCATGGGTGCACCGACCTCCAAATCTTTGAACACGGTACGCTCATGGTCAACGTTATTGTGATACTGTACTCCTTCCCCATGAGCGTCTTTTTAAGGATGCAGTCGGCCCTGACTTGATTTTTATGGATGACAATGCGCGACCGCATCGAACAGCGCAGGTGGAGGATCTCTTGGAACGAGAGGATATTCGGCGAATGGACTGGCCTGCCCATTACCCCGATTTAAATCCCATCAAACACGTGTGGGATGCTTTGGGGAGACGCATTGCAGCACATCCACATGCACCAACGGCCATCCAACAGTTGTCAACAGCGCTGGTGGAGGAATGGAACGCCCTACTACAAGAACTGCTTACCAACCTTGTGGCCAGCATGGGAGCATAATGCTGTCCGTGGTGATCTTACACCCTTTTAAGCACCATGTATCTGTTTCTGTAAATCTAGAGAGCCATCATACGTGTATTGACTTTAGTGTAGCTTATGGTCTATGAATAAAAGTGGCATTTCTGTTCGTCTCATTGCATATTTCGTTTAGTTGCCTACTGTATTTGCGTATCTCAATAAATTTATTGTTCGTTAAGAGAAAAAGAAAAATGGGCCAAACTATTCTTCTGGCAACGACAGCATACCATACACCGATTTTAGTTCCATGTAATAGACATCTGTGAATTATGTTCTGGGTAGATACGTAACTGCAATTCCTGCATTAACGTGCCCCTTAAGTAGCTGCTTCAGTTCTCGCGCTCGACCGGTACAAATAAAATCCCAAACTGCTGAATCATTTACCGCGTATCAGGTCCCGCGCTCTATCGTCGAAACAGAACTTGAACACCCAGTGTATTTTAATGAGACATATTTTTCTGCATTATGTTTATATCTACTTCTTATGTTTTTCATTTACAGAAAATTTAGTGGGAATAAAGGTTCCTTGCAGAAATTCCAAAATACGTAGGTATTATATCATGATTGCAATATCACAAACATTAAAATCGTTATAGTCAATTTTGGAGTAATTGAAATGAAAAAAATTAGTCAGTTTAGCGACTCGTGAATTGTTTCATGCATATAAGGTGAGGAGGTAGTACTCAATAGTTCACTTATATGCTTACAGGATTGAGATTCCTCAGCAAAGAGTGCTGTGGGCTAGAGCGGCCGACAAGTCAGGCCCAGTCGCCAAATGATAACACTCAGTAAGTGCCAAGTTTTAGTTGATTATATTATTATTATTATTATTATTATTATTATTATTATTATTATTATTATTATTATTATTAGCATTATATAGAATCTGCAACACTTGCGATAAGAATTAAATGCGGCGATTTTCTTCTTTCTTTCTCTCCATCTCTCTCCGCACCCCTCTCCCTTTACCTCCCTCTCTCATTCTCTCTCTTTTCCATTCTCCTTCCCTAACTTCGTTCTCTATTCTTCCCTTTCCCATTCTTTCACTTTCTCTACCTCCATCGCTCCCTTTTCCGCCCTCCCTGCTCTCTGGGGATGTTTTAAAGGGCAGTAATTTTTTTTGCTGTGATATTAAGTAAAATTAAAAGAAGTAAAAGATTTAAATTTTCAAAACTTTGTATCCGTTTGTAGCTGCATTCTTTCCCGTTATAACTAGTTTATTTACACAAGACAAAGAACGGAAAATTTGTATGACCTCATAAACATTAAATGTCTGTCAACGTTTTGTAAATAATGAAGTCTGTCAAAAACAAGCATATTAACTTTTGTTATGTAACATACCGCAGAAAACTTTAACGAGAGAGATTATTCTCTTTTACTTTTTCTACTATGTATAGTGAGTAGGGGAAGTATTGCATTTCACCCAAAAATTTCGATACCGAGATTTCACCGGAAATACACATTTTGAGTCCCTCTGAATAAAAATAAATTTAGAAAACGGCCCATTGTACGTTATGTGTCTGTGAATGGTATAGCTCAAAAACGAAACGCCTGGATAGATACCAAACTTCATATTTATGTTCAGTATCTTCCAAAGATGCAACACGAAGATTTTCAAGAAAGTCCCACCCTCAACTACCCTTTACATGGAACATTTTTCGAAATTTTTGATTTTATAAAAAATCGCTCTAACAATTTTTATTAAAATAACATATTAAAATGTTTACATGAAATGTATGTCTTGAATTTTCTTGGAATAGTCTGTAAAATCCTTGCATTCAGAGGGAATGTTGTATAATTTTGTAAAACTAGTAAGCTTTAAGCAGTAGACGAAAGCGCACCACACAAAAAGTAGGTATGTTTAAAACACACAATGTATTTTAAATAACTGTTTGTGGCATAAGCCACTTCCGAGGTATCCGTTTCGAATTGTTCAACACTTTGGTTTTCTTCCAAAGTACTACCGATTTTCAGTTGTTTCTCGTCATTTAAGGATAGATTATGGAATCTTAAGGCCGGCATATTGCGTCCAGTTCACAAACATTTGACTGTGGCTATTCCCTTTGGATTTATAACGAAATGTGTAATGTAGCATTTCTACAAAGGTTTATCTCGATTAATATATAGTAGAAACAAAAATAGGCTTTCTTAAGATAAGGTTTTATACCTATTAATAAATGATATAGGTAGAGAAAGTCATGTAAATGTAATACTTTGGATTTTTTAATTCGTTTCCTTTGGAGAAAGTCATATAGCCTAATCTCTATGTGGGCCCTAAAGTTTGTTATATAAGTGTCATCACGGTTGGTTAGGTCATTCTTGAGTAAAAAGTTTGGCATTCATATACAAGCTAACATCTTAAAAATGTGAGTTTTTCGTGGTAGCCCATTATATACATCAATGTCAGCAGTTTATCCGAAATCGATACTTACCGAAAAATGGATTATTTATTATTATTATTATTATTATTATTATTATTATTATTATTATTATTATTATTATTATTATTATTATTATTATTAACTACATCAATAAGCGTTAGAATTTCACATTTGGAAATTCAAATCTCCTCTTTCTCTTGAGAACTTTGGAAGATGCCCAAAGCGGGTTACTAAACGAATCTCAGGTATGACTCTAGAGAAGTAAGTACCCGCTCTGATGGAAAGGAAAGCCTAAATCTGTGTTGTAAGATTAAAGTCTACCCCAACTCTGCGTTTTCCCATCTACAAAACCATAGCACACGCCGTTCTAAAATTCTTTCCTTAATTTTTGTCTTAGTAAGAAAATGTTGGGGGAAGGCGGGGGTGGAAATCAGTCAAGAAATCCCCACAGGACAAAGCCTAGTTACCTCATCAAAATGCAAAACAGCTTTTTTTTCTCCTTCTTGTTCCATTCTTAAGCGTCGTCTGAGGGAGGAAAAATGGCAACATCTGGTGTATTCATTATAAAACGTAATATCTAGCTTCCAGCCTTTCACTCTTCTTAGGGCCACTTTCCCAGCCTCCCAACTTTTCCTCGAGATTTCAATAATGGTTTCTTAATTAAGTTAAGATTTCTAATTGTTGTAGATCCGCAGGGAAGAGAAAACAGTGGAAAGGGGGGAAGGGGGTGGTGGAAAACAAAACACTTCTGGAAGCGTCACATTCATTGCTGTCTGATTCTGTAGTTAAACCATAGCGCATACGAGAAGAAACGCAAATCAGTCTGAAGTTCAAGGAACCGCTGCTAGAAAACACTAGTGTGCTGCCATTATTGTATTTCAAATCAGTTAAAGTAAACTAATGGCTAGTAATTCTCGCTTATTTTCAGCACGTTATGATAACTAAGAAGTGTAAAATGACCAAGCTTCATATTCTCGTTTCTAGGAAAATATATTTTAAAACTCTGATTCAGAATAAACACCAGATGTGTACACTGCACTAGTTTCTTATTATTTGGTTTTATACAATTCACCTACCAACATCGGTCCCGGCTTCCTTAGAGATAGCTAATTTAGCAGACGGACAGGATTTCCATCGCTATTTTTACTGAGAATCTTCAATGAAGTAGACGGAATAGGCCCGATGGCCTAATCCTTGTAATAGAGAAATAAGAAGACGACTGGGTTTTCATTTCAAAACTTTCAATCCTAAATTTCATTTCATTTGTTACAGAGAAATACTCATAGAATATAAACGTTTATGGGACCACTGGTTTCCCATTCCTAAACGTGAAAATCTCGTGCTCAGAGGAAGATTCCTAAAAGATAAACGAACACGGCATTCACATATACAGAAAAGGTAAGATTTTTAAACAATAAGAAATAAATACCTAGGTACTTATGAATAATGGAAGTAATTAACGATAATTTTAAGCTACAAAAGGTATTATTATGCAAATTCTTTAGCAACTAGCACTCAAGTTTAAAAGAGAAGAAAGAATACTGTGCTTAATTAAAGCTGATAATAAGAAACAAATGACGCTAACACAATTCATTTAAAGCATACAGCAACCATTTTCAAAATGTGATTTATTTCCTTTTAATGCCTTTAATTGTGCTCCTTTAACTTAAAAGACTGCAGTGCTAAAAATGTGGACTTTTTGTCATTAGATTGTATAACTTGGGCCAAGATTAGTGTTATGGTTGAAAGCTGCAATTACTAAACATTTATATTCAGACAAACATACAAAGCAAAATATTTTAATTATGACCCTATAAGAGAAATGTATTCGTATTTGTACATATATTATTTATCGGAATATTACGATAAATATTCTGAGTGTTGAGTTCATAGAACATAAGTTCTCCCGGACAATCAATAGGTTTTCTCAAAGATACTTTTAAGAAGTCTTCTTTAGCTAATATTAACGTCATAATGCTAATGAGAAACGAACTACCGCATCCTTGAAGAGCAGATTGAACAAAAGATAACTCTACCAGACACAAAATATCTGTAGGCAAATATGCCTGCTTTTATTAAGTATGCATTTAATTGTAATACAATTTAAATAAGAAAAAATGTCGATGTATATACTGTAGGGGAAAGATTAAAACCGTAGCTAATTGCATGTTAGGTTTCACCCTCTCGCATATAGCCACCCTTCCTTTGAAAGTTTATATGATAGTCTTATATTATCATACTTATTTTTGAAATACTATTCATTTTATAATAGATTTTTTTTAATTTCTTCACAACTTTGTGCCTTCTACTGCAATGGGAATCTTTATATCTTAGCAAAGAATTAATGAATCAGATGGCTTATATTCAATTAATTTTGAGAGATTTTCTGAATTTAATTAATTGAATGTTCAAAATGACTCTGCTTTGCTTGCTTGGCAGTAAAATACAGTTTATTTTGGAACTACTCACACAACTATTCTGTTAAATAATACTCAACAGCTTTGTGTTTTATTCTATTCAGCTCTGATCAACATCAACAATAATCCGGGTTGCCAAGATTATATAAAACATAATACGTGAAACAAACGAATCAGTTGCACGAATACTTGAACTCCCCTTAAAAAATAAGTATAATATAGGGGTATCACTAGTTTCAGAAAGACTTCGATTGAGATTGATGGGATAAAACCTAAAGTTTCATTAATCCTGGTTAATATATAAATTTACATTTTTATTTAAACTAAGTTAATATTAAATAATTAGATGTTTTGTATGCACAGATTTAAACTAAAAAATTGCATTAATTAAAAAGCAACTAAGAAAAATACATGCATTAATATTTCAGAAAAAAAAGTTAGAATTTGCTTAATTTCAAAGTTATAAATTACAATAAGAATAATTAGTTTAGTATATGAACACTATGAATAGACACTAAACAGATTATAAACTACCAAATCACTCCTAAGTCAAGCAGTAGTTAGCTTGAATAAAGCATTTTCCCAAAGCTCAAGAAGCGGCAATGCGAGTTCGAATCTCCTTGACGAGATTTAGTTTTTCTATTACTTTTTCTACCGTTTGGCTATGGTAAGTAAAGGAAATGTTGTATACCATCAAAAAATACAGTATTGACTTTTCACAGGAAATACATGTTTTGTGGCTTCCTGAGGACAAGTTTTAGAAAAAGGGCCGACTGTGTGTGCATGATTTTTTTAAACTTTTTTAGCGTTTAAGCCCCGTTCTTTCTACATCATGGTACCAGGCGGTTGACACTGATGATGTACGAAATTAAATGATAATTTTAAAAGGAAGTGTGAGAAGGAAACTTTCCAAGCCTAAGTTTAAGGTACCTTCCAGACATTTGGCAGTTATGAGAAAAGAAAAACCTGGAGAAAAACTTCAGGGAGGAAGTTCATGGAGAGAGAAGTCCCAAACATGAGTCCGTTTGTTAACGATCTCGGCCATCCGCGCGCGCATGTGTGTATGTTATAGCAGAGAGAGAATAGATAACACAAAAATGAACGTTTAGATTAATTATAAACTTCATATTTAAGGTTGCAATGCGAGGATTTTCACGAAATTCCCGCCAATCCACATTATTATCATTAACATGAAAAAGGTACCCATATTTTTAATTTTCTCAGAAACAGCTTATTATTTCGATTAAAACATCAGAAATGTGAGATATCAACGCGAGCAAGAAAATATTTATCTTCTGTTTACTGTGAATAGCGTGTGAACTCCCTTTTATTCTGATTGAATTTTGCATAATTTTGTATAACTGGGAAATCATAAGAGATAGACAGAAATTTAGGAAAAACGACTTCTTCCTCTTCAAGATTAGTTTATGAAGCCTGTTCGGGCACAAGGACATATTCCCATCTGGTTCTTGGTCGCCCTATTGAATGCTGGCCTTCTGGTTTGTATTTGAATTCTTGCTTTGTTCTGTCGTTCTTTTATCTTTTCTATGTGTTGAAACCACTCTATTTGATATGATGTATTTTCTCCTTTATATATGTCTAATTCTCCCCGTATTTATGTGTTGGGTATATGATCTTTCAATGTAGTATATTCTAATATCCGTCTAAGCAAGTGTATCTGGATGTTTATAATCTCCTTTTAAATGATCTATTGAGGATCTAATTTTCACTGCCATATAAAAGTAAAGGGAGTTTACCTGTAAAATCTTGTAATTGTATCTTTTCTAGCTTTATTTCTTATTTTCTTTGTATAGTTCCACACATGTGTTGAAAATTATTAAGTTCCTTATTTATATCTTAGAAAAAATGTATAGTTTATTAAGTTTAAAGTTTTTTTATACCTTTAGTGATTTACAAGGCATTTTCTGTTGTGGTTTGAAGTTTCTAGTAATTTAAGCAAAATGCTTATGAAATGTTTACTTTTCTTTTATTTTCCTTAAGGTAATGCAAAGGATATGCAGTAAGAAGCCCCAGCATATAACGACTTGGTTATTAAACACATGACTACCGCCTTATCCTCCAGTCTCCTCATATTTAGTTAACACAAATTTGTATTAAAACGTTTTGGTCGAATTTTATCATGTTTAACAGGAATTAAAATGAAAATCTTTACAAATAATAGCTATGAAAATAAATTAATGATGAGGAGAAAAGTCGTGAGATTATAACAGATCGATTTCTTTATTCACAAAGCACTAGGTATGCAGTGAAATCTCGATCGTTAATTCTTGGGTTGCATGTGATATTTCTTCCAGCTTAGGTAACCGGTAGGAAAATTGAGAAAATAATCGGAATGCACCTTAGAAGTAAAATTATTACCAGAGAATGTTTCCTTTTTTATTTGGTGCATTTCTCGAAAGTAATTGTACAAAAACAAGGATGTGGGGATGTAATGAAACGTCCTTCACCAGGCAAGTTGTATCGCATCCCTCTTCTTGGAAGGTTTAATCAAAGTGTCTTAATAAAGCCATGGCAGAGTCTTACGGCGGACTTATCGTTAAGACTGCCAACCCGGCTTTATTCCAGAAGACCCCTAAGACTTGGTAATGTAGTCATTATTGTTAAGCTTTGCAACAGGAAAGAAGCAATCACTGAGCGGGACAGACAACCGAAGAAGAAACAGTTTTGTTGTGCTGACTGTGAGAGAAAGCACGTGTCCATTCGTTACTATGGTAGCAGAAGGAACATGCGTTAAGTTCTCAGGTAATTCCTCTACAGAAGTATCTTCATAAAATAAATGTCATATTGATATTTTTCTTTTTACTTTCTGTATCCCTATAGTATGTAGGGGAAGTATGGAATTCTACCCAAAAATTCGATATCGAGATTTCACCGGAAATACGTGTTTTGAGGCCCCTGAATAATTGTTTTTTGAAAAAGGTCCGTATGTGTGTCTGTGAACGGCATAATTCAAAAACGAAAAGTCGATAAATACCGAACTTAGTATTTAGGTTCAGTAGCTTTCAAAGTTGAAACACGAAGATTTTTAAGGAAATCCCGCACCACAGACTCTCTTTACATGGAACGTTTTCCGAAAATTTTGATTTTCTCAAAAATGGCTCATGATTTTGATTAAAATATCATGTGTTTAAGATACTTTCATGGCAAATGAAGTGTATATCTTGAATTTTCTGGGAATGTCCCTAAAAGTCTTCATTCGGAAAAAAATTTGCATAACCGGTAAACCGTAAGACATAGACAAACTTTTACTACACAAAAAACGTTAAAACACACAATTTATGTCATATAAATTTATTTTTTGTCTAGTGAACCATTTCATAAATATTCCGTGTTATTTGCTTGAATTTTCCAATACTTATACTTTTTTCTCAATTGGAATTCGTTATTCCTTTTTTTTATGTCCTGGACATGCAAAGAAAATGGAATGGTCCACATAACAACCAGCGCTTAAAATATTTGACTATCACTTAAAGCCTACCATATTCACCTTGCACCTTCAAGAAAATTAGCAATAAGATAGTTTCTGTAGATTCTTATATCGATTAACATGAAGTAGATGGAGAATAAGCGTTTGTAAAATAGTTTGTACAGGAGTAGAGAAAGCCATGTGAGTGTAAAAGATCAGATATATATATATATATATAAATATATATATATATATACTTTTATTTTTGCAACAGCATGTTAAGCGTTTGCAATTTTATTTGGATTCCTCTTCTGTTAGTGGACTTTTTCGGAATTGTTCTTCTATGAGGACAAAGAGTGCATGATACCCGTGCGAACTTGATAGTGCACTATTGCATTTTATTATTTATACAACTTGTAATAAAAATATAGATTTACATTCACATTCCCTTCTCTAGGTATAATCGTTTACTTTTATATAGCTTCTACAAATTATTCGTGCAAAAGCTCATATGTCTATCTACTTCATGTTAGTAGAAATAAACATTTGTAGAAAAGGTTTCATTGCAAATTTAGTACAGTATAAAGTATTTAAAATTTACCCTTAACAATAGTAACGAAGAATTCTAAAATAGTGATTAAAAAATTTATTCTTTCTTTCACTGTTTAACCTCCGCTTATGTAGGACTTACACCCCCCCCCCAGGACTTATAGGCGGTTGCCTGGGATCAGAGGCCCGTCGAGGAGGAGCAGACACTCATGGAGCAGACAGAATATCCAGGATGGGTGATCAGCCCGATGCTTGGTATGGGAGGAAGGAAGTAGATGAAACGAAATGGTGGCGAAATGGATGAAAGGAAAGGTGATGAGGAGCAGTTGGTGGAATGTATGGCGCCCAGACTCCGCTTTGTCCACCACAAATCCCACAGGCGGGTTCCCGGGATTGAACCCGGGCCGCCTCGGTGAGAGGCGAGCGGTCTAACCACTCAGCCACAGCGCCGCCTAAAAATATTATTTTGATGAAAAATGTGTTTTAAGGAAATCTAAATGAGGCAGTATTTTTATCACTTAAATGATATCAGTCTAATTATATAATATAAAATATAATAACAGCCCGTCTTAAAAGCAATATGTGTATGTAATAATATGTAAAATGTATGTAACAGTCATTGTATTAATGTTTATATTATTATGTACATGTATAATAATGTTATGTGAATGTATTACGTAATTTAACAATGTAGGACCTGTGAGAATAGGAGCAAAATACCTTCCGTAGCAAACAGAATTACAAATAGAAGCCGAAAGTTGCTAACAATGAGGTAACAATGAGGCAACCTTGAGGCAATACTGAATTAGAAAGTTTAATAAAGCCTACTAGTAATTCTTGGAACAATAATTTAATATTTAAAACAGTTTATAAATAGCCAATCAACAAATAGAAAAAGCTTAAGTTAAATAAAAGTATTCTATTGGAGTAGGCTTAGCCAATCAGAGACTTGAAATATAGTAAAATGTACAAATTTAAGCGGTAAACGCCAGACGCAAGAAGATAGCGTACCTGAGCAGTTCGTTCGCTCGGTACGTATTCAGTGTGAGACATAAAAAATTCATTACGGCGTGAATAATATAAAGTTAACGTGTTAACAAGTACAAGTAACAATAATCTCACAGCTCTACAGTAGGATATATCAGTGAAGTGTTATTTAATCGCGTGAAAGATTAATAAAACGAAGTTAAATACCATTATAATTTGTGTAAGCCTTCATTCTTTAGCTGTACCAAGCCCTGCTAAGAGATACGTGTTTCTGCAAATTAATACTGACGCAGCCGAGGCAAACATACATATATAACATTTAAATAAACATTAAAATACAAAGTTCATTTTTTTTAAAAGTGGGTAAAGGTCACCGGAAAGTGAACGTGGGACGAAGGCCACTGGAAAGTTTGCATCGTACGTGGTTGCAACTACTTCAAGTTTTGGCTACCCAACAGTGGAACTACAATACACCTTTATAAATTGTTTGTAATGCAAGTCCTGTCTCTCTTTTACGGCATACCAGTTATACAAAAGTTAATTTATTCAGAATGAAGAGGACTAGTCACAGAAAAAATTGAGGATATACGTTTTACTTTTCAAACAAATATTTTAATAAAAATTGTTTTGTGAAAATAAAACTAACGAAAAATTATCCATAAGAAAAAAGCCAAGGGGGATATTCTTGAAATATTTTGAACCTCATCTTGGGATGATGGTGATCTTAAATACCAAGTTTGGCATTTATCCGACTTTTTTTAAAAAATATTTCTAAAACTTCTGCTTTTTGCTATTTGTTTATTCAAGGGACATTAACATAAGTGTTCCCAGGGAAATCTTGATGTCGAGTTTTTGGGTGGAATAAAATACTTTCTCTGCATACTTTTAGTAGATGCTATAAAAAGTTAAATGTGTTAAAGACTAATGCATACATAGATAATTGTTTAATGTATATTTACAAAGAAACCAAGCAAGAAAACATAGTCATTAAATACGGGGAAGATGATTGAATTTTGATAGTTCAGCGGTCATAGATATAGAACTTAATTCAAGGAAAGTCGTAATGCTTACAAATTGAAAATATCTTAATATCTGCTGCTGGTAAGGATATTTCAGCCACATGAAAAGAAAAACAAAATAAGGCCCACCTTTTTATTATGGAGTAGCATGCCTGACACGTAGCCCAGGAAACTCGAGTTCGAATCTCGTTTGGGGTGGATCCCTTGATTTTCAGAGGTTTTCGCTTGTCCTGAAAAAAAGTGTCTAATAACTAAGCCTTTGGGATTTTGGGCTCGTTCATTTATTTACCGTTAGATATGACCTAGCCTATTAAAGGTCCTCATGCACACCATACTGAACTTTCGATAGAATGTTGAAAAAAAAAGCTGTTTAAAATGTTTATGAAAAAATCTACAAACATTGTAGATCCAATCGCGGTTTTGTCGTTTTGACCATATAAGTACCAAAAGCGACCTGCATAGATGTGTGCGAATAGCGTGCGAAACTTAAATCTGTTTTTTTCAGTAATCTATTCCTTTATTTTTCTTTCTCCATATTTTGCCTCTTTATAATTTTGTTATACTGAGTAATCTTTACTAGATTCCTTTCTGATGTTCAGCATACGTTCTTTTAAACTGGATGTAGAGGTCTATAGCTCTTCTCTTGATATCGAGTATATTTTTGGATTTAGGCTTTTAATACTTTAATTTTTAGAAAATTATAACTATTTCACATTTATTACTTTTTCCAGGGAAAGTTTTAAACTTATAAAAGATGTCATCTTTGATTTTAAACACACAGACACGAGTAGCCGAGGTGGTATCGTGAATGGAAGGTCTGCGGATCAGTCTGCCAGAATTGTCCTACATGACAGTTTTTCCTTAGTCCTCCTAACTGGCAAATCCCGGGAGGTACCTAAACTTACGTCTGGTACGTTTCCTTCCCAAATTTTGTTTCCCAATTATCATACAAATCCATGTATCATAGAGACCTCCGCCTGTGGCGCAATATGTAGTAAGAGCGGCCGTTAAACACTACTAATTGCTGAACCTAAACTCGAAATTTAACATTTTCCTACTTGTTTTCTAAGTTATGGTATTCATATTTACATTTGGACAAGACGCGAACATTTCCTTTTTATACAAATACTTTATTATTATAGATTCATTGGAGCTGAAACAAATGCTTAAGTGAAATGTTATGTTTTGATGGAATACAATACTTCGTATACCGCTTTCATGCACGAGGTATAGGAAGTAATAGGAAGTAATGGTAACTTCCGAAGAACTCCATAATAAACCAGATATTTTGAAATTATTACTACTGTGGCAACTTTTTTACTTTCTCTACTACGTAAAGTAAGTAGGGGAAGTATTGTATTCCACCCAAAAATTCGATACCGAGATTTCACCAGAAATACATGTTTTGAGACTCCCTGAATCCAAAAAAAACATTTTTAGAAACATGTCCGTGTGTGTCTGTGTGTGTCTGTGTGTCTGTGTGTCTGTGAACAGCATAACTCAGAAACGAACAGTCGGATAAACACCAAACTTGGTATTTAGGTTCAGTATCTTCCAGAGATGCGACATGAAGGTTTTCAAGAAAATCTCCCACCCCAGATTACCCTTTACATGGAACATTTTTCGAAAAGCTTAATTTTCTCAAAAATGGCTTTAACGATTTTGTTTAAGATATTATTATGAAAGATGAAATGTATATCTCGAATTTTCTGGGAATGTCTCCAAAAGTATTCTTCATTGTGAACGACTTTTGCATAACTGGTAAACCATAAGAGATAGACAAAATTTTACTACACAAAAAATGTAGATCGCGTTAAAATACACAATTTATGTCATATACATTTTTTTTTTGTTGGGTGAACCATTTTCGAGATATTGCTTGTTATTCCCTTAAACTTTCCAATACTTATACTTTTTCTCAAAATCGTTATTCATTTTTTACTTTCTCTACTACGTATAGTAAGCAGGGGAAGTATTGTATTCCACCCAAAAATTCGATACCGAGATTTCACCGGAAATACTTGTTTTGAGACTCCCTGAATCGAAAAAGAGCATTTTTGGAAACATGTCCATGTGTGTGTCTGTGTGTCTGTGAACAGCATAGCTCAGAAACGAACAGTCGGATAAATACCAAACTTGGTATTTAGGTTCAATATCTTCCAGAGATGCAACACGAAGGTTTTCAAGAAAGTCCCACCACCCCAGAGTACCGTTTACATGGAACATTTTTCGAAAATTTTAATTTTCTCAAAAATGACTAACGATTTTGATTAAAATATCATATGTTTAAGGTATTTTCATGATAAATGAAATGTATATCTCGAATGTTCTAGGAATGTCTCCAAAAGTGTTCTTCATTCTGAACGACTTTTGCATAACTGGTAAACCATAGGAGGTAGACAAAACTTTACTACACAAAAAATATAGATCGCGTAAAATACACAGTTTATGTTATATGCATATTTTTTGTTGAGTGAACCATTTTCGAGATATTGCTTGTTATTTCTTAAATTTTCCAATACTTATACTTTTTCTCAAATTTGTTATTCATTTTTTTGTCCTGGTAATGCAAAGAGAATGGAATGCGCCACATAGAAACCAGCGCTTAAAATATTTGACTATCGCTTAAAGCCTACCAATTCCCCTTGCATCTTTAAGAAAATTAGCAATAAGATTGACATCTCGATATCTCGATTAACATGAAGCATATGGAGAATAAGCGTTTGTAAAAATAGTTTGTACAAGAATATAGAAAGTCATGTTAGTGTAACACCTCAGATTTTTTTATTTTATGTCAAAGTGATATTGCACGTGCTATTGCAGAGCTGATGTTGCTTGTAGTATTCGCAGAAGTCTCTCCGGGTCTTGCAGACGAAGATCTCGCCAGAGTTGCAGTATACAAGGAAGGAGGCTCCGGCCATCTATCCATGACAGTTTCATGCGACGGCTTGTTTTTGTGTGGCATCTTGGGTCCTAACATCTGCATAGCATTCCCCATAAACCATCCGCACTCCGCTGATACAGACACATAACGGGTGGACAGTGTCAGTTCTCCTGGAATTCATACACAAGAAATAGGCTGCTAGTACGCAGATGTGATGGTTAACTTCAGACAACATAAAGACCAGCTGTTTCTTAACACAATCATCAATAATGTTTATTGATTTGCAACGCGTTTCCAAAAGAAAATTTAGGAGTTATCCTCGAATGTATAAGTAATCGCAACTTACAATTTTGTTTTCTTAAGAGAACGATTGCACTAATTGACCTATATAGCAGATCCAAATAACAAAGATTACTTTAAATTGGTACAAGTCTGTCATTGTTTCCTTTTTATTTTCTCTAGCACCTACTCTTAGAAGAAAAATACCAGCCTTCGTTTGGACTCGTGACCGGCTTAACGGGAATTTTAATGGCACCGAGAAGCACGCGGTTTCCCTGTGGAGTCGGATATTCATAGCCCCTTAAATTCAAACGCTTAGATTTCTCATGAAAATTGAAACTACAATGACCACATACCTTCGTCATAGAAGATTTTGGAAATGATGTCGTTGTGCCATCACACACCTCTCGCACCTTTTGAGAAAATTTGTGTTAAGACTCACTTTATGGTTGTGTAAATAAACTGTGTGAAAAAATAAACGCGGATGATTATTAACATTATCCAACGCCCAATTGCAGAAATTAACGCTGCTCACATTATCGCGTGCTTTCAGTTCCTGAATTACAGTTATCTTACACGGTTTTATTTTAAAAGTTTAGTGGCATTCCAAGCCGAGATTTCTATGCAAGCTTTCTCAGAGATCTCTTCCACATAATAGAGTTTTTCATCTGTAAGAACACTGCTATTTACCTTCGGTTTCTTACTAAGAATAAATTCCATTTTTCTAAACCTTTCACAAGATTACAAAGCGTTTCTCTCTGAGACGTACGAACGCAGGGAATCTGTCTATACATTGTCATCTCACTTCTCTACAGGAGTTTGTTGTCACAAGGAGTCATACATGAAGATTCTGTGTGCTCAAGTATAAGGACTTTTTGACATTATAACACCAATAACACAATATAAGATAGAAAAATGTGATTTCACAACGTATCAACCTCTGTACAAAGACTTCGTGTCAACTGATTAGCCGGCACACTGAGAGGAGAGAAAGTGAAGGGGAAAGTTAGTCGATTAAAAACAGCGCAGTGCAGGGCAAACAATTCCTCGTAATTCCACGCGTCCAAACGAAGGCTCTGTATGTATTGCATTGAAAAAGTTGCTATCGAGATTTCACCGGAAATACTTATTTCAAGGCCCCTCAACCCAAAATAAAGATTTTTAGAAAAAAAAAGCTGTATGGTGTGTATGTGTGTGTGAGTGTGTTTGTGAACTCGACTAAAAACCAAACTTCATAATTACATGTAATATTCTCCAAGGATGTGATAGGAAGATTTTCAAGAAAATTCCCCCACTCCAAACTATCCTTTACATATAGTTTTTTGTTTTTGATTTTCTCAAAAATGCCTCCAACGATGTTGATTAAAATAGACATGTTTAAGACATTTACATGACTAATAAAATCTATATCTTGAATTTTCTTCGAATAGCATGTGAAGTTTTCTTCATTCAGAATGAGTTTTGTATAATTTTGTATAATTACTAAACATTAAGAGATAGACAAAACCTCACTATACCAAATATACAGATCTCTTCAAAACACACACACTTCATTTCAAATAGCATTTTTGTGGCATCAGCTATATCCGAGATATTAGTTTACATTGATTTTAATTGTTCTATACCTTCGTAACTTTTTTGAAGTGCTGTCATCATTCAGTTTTTTCTTGCAATGTCATAGAAAGAGTATGGAGAGAGAGAGTATAGAAAGAGTATACAAATGGTAGAATCACATGGCTGAAAAATTCAATGCCATTTGGAGAATTTAATGTCGTACCGCCATTTTGCCATGGTAGTTCAGTGGTCAGAGCAACCGGACGGAGACCGGGAGATCCGTGGTTCAAATCCCGGCTATGGCATTGAAGTTTTCAGTCATGTGCTTCTATCCTTTCAACCTTGTCCAACACACGGCTTGTGTGGAAGAACAATTAATTGCATTTATACAAATGTTTATCTCACTGAACAGCAGATTGAAAAGTAAGCTTTTCTAACAACAGCTTGTAGAAGAGATATAAAAATAGCCCCCAGTGTCTAGAGAAAGCAATCTAATTGTAACACATAAGATGTTTTACAGCTAGTCGCTTTTTTTCTCCAAAAGTGTATTTTTATCTAACGCGCAACAATTGGGGATTTTCACCCAGAGTCGCAATTTTTGGTGGAGTAGACTACAAATACGAGTTACTGTCATTGTACTCTATTAATATGGTAAAACAACCTTAAAAATAATAGATAATATAAATGTCAACTCTATTATAACAGCCCGAATCTTAGCAGCAAACATGTGGAATTCCATAAGACATTTTAGGTTAATTTTGCAATGGCTGACCTCGTAAGACGGGCAAGTCGTTCTTTCGTTATAAAATACCCCATATGTTTTAATTCCGTTCAAAGTACTCATATCTCTTTCACATAGAGGATAGCTGACTTTTTTCTTCAACCAAAGTTAGAATATGCGTTCACATAACTTTGTTTCTTTAATTCCGTGTTTTACATGCTTTGCGGTAAGACTGATTTGGGATGCCTAAAATCTGATATTATCCTGTAATTAGAGGGTTTTCGATTTTTTTGCTACACTGGCTTTCACATAATTTTCCTAAGTGTGGCTTTATTAAGTTGAAGGTATGGTAAGACTTTTTACTCCTGATCCTACTTAGCTGAATGAGCAGTAGCTGGGCGAGACCATTATCTCCCGGGATGGGTTTTGGGTTATGTAGCGGGGTTTAAAAAGGGAAAATGGTGTAATGATAGGTTCTTGGTGTAGGTTTGGTAATTCGGGAGGATTAATTTTGCTGCCGGCTACTCCGGTAAGGGAATATGGATTCTGGAAACTCTTACCTCAGGGAGTGTGTGGATGGGAGATGAAATGAAGCTCACTTTTCTCCTCTCAGATGGCCCGTTTATTGAAGATCCACACTGTTGTCCTCGTCCGAATACCCATTCACACAAGACGCGATTTCTCCTGTCATCCCCTGCTATTGTTTCCGTGCATTACCCTTACTTAAGTATTTCTCGAAGTTAAAGACGTTACAATGTTACCTTAATGACTTAACCTTTAGTCATGTCCTAGCTACCCTTTTTACTCACAGCTCCTTTAAACTAATTTTTCCCATAATTAAATAAATACTCGTAGACATCTGCACTATTTCCCTCTCTGACATAAAACACTTTGAATTCCTACATCTATCTAATTCTCCCTCATTGCACAACACGGAGTCAACTTCTGTACCCTACGGTTCGACACAAAGTATCCATCTTACATCCGTCTGAAAGTTGCTCTCTGTCATAGATACTTTTCTATTTCACGCCTCTTTTCTAGTTTCGATCTATCTTTTTGCTATGCACGTGACTTTTATTAACTTTTTATTGGTTCTCTCACTGAATGTTTCCTCGTATTCCATTGGCTCTTAATTTCATCGTCCGAGCCTCGCTTGCGTCTCCCATTAACAACTTATGTTGGCTAGAGTGAATTTTCTGTGCATTTGACTGAATTCGGTTTCCGACCCGTTGTCTTCGCATCCTGGGAGCTCTACTCGGTTTCTATTGTGACTTATCGCTTACTAATGTCCCTCTTCCTGTACGTTCCTAAATTTTCAACCTTTCACGGTTTTTCGCCAAGTCTCTTCGTTCTCAAATACACGTTTTCTACATTTTATTTCACTTTCTGATTATTAATTAATAGCTAATCTTTACTTTATTTCTCTCGTTATGATTTTATTTCCCCCCTTTTCTAATTTTCAATGTTCTCTTTTATTCTTTCCTCATATTGGTATTCCTCTTCTTATTTTGATTAGATGCTTAGTAATATACTTATTATGATGTATTATTTATTATTCATACTCTTCAGGCGGATCTTATCACTTCAGTTAGTGATAGGAGAACAGCCGATACAAACCTTAGGTATATTCTGTTGTACTGCGCTAGGGGAATACTGCCGGTTTTTTCTCCCCTCCCCTCGCAAACCTTCTTTTTGTTTGCGTTTATGCAGGGCCAGTTCGAAAAAAATCGTAGTATATATCTCGGTAGATTTTCGTCTGCAGAGACGTGCACTCGATTACTTCCGGGTCTTCCAAAGTCGGAACGTTTCCGAAATTGAAGGGAATGTACACTTATGTCAGGGTTAAGGGCGCTCCTTATAGAAAGAAGCTAGGTTGACCTTGACAGCATAAAAAATATGCGTTAACCCTCCTTCAAGCCATAACATGCGCATGTGGGTAATGTTCATGTTCAAACGTACAACTTCGTAATTATTGGTGAAGTGAGAGAAAAATTGTTATACATTAGACGCAATGTTATGATTGGTTTAAAGTAGATAACTTTATAATACATGTAGGAAATAAAGCAGTGTTTTTGGGTAGACTCAGCTTGAGGCCTAATATAACTTATGCCTCTCAGCTCGCCTAGTTGTTCACACTTAGGGTTCGCTTACTATTTCTTGAGCCCTAGAGATAGATACCAGTTCTACTATTAGCCATCAGTGCCATGTTTGTTTCAGCATTTTCAACCGGATTCCAAATTCGCAGTTTTAAGGAGCGCGAGACCTAAAAAAGTAATAAATAACCCTGATTTGAAATTTCATAACCAAGACTGACATTTTCATTTGGCGGAGAATGTGGTTGTCATATTGCTTAAATGCTAACAGTTCCTCTCGAAATACAAATTACTGAACACACATAAGAAATTATTGCATAACTATACGCTAATGAGAAAAAATGCTATGAAATGACTATAAATGGTATGTTTAACAACTAATAACAAGAGTAACCTAGAGCAATAGCTATGAAGAAAATGACTGCAACATGACATTGTAAAATGGTTCTAGGTTATTTACATTGATTACAGTATCATCACTTTAAAATATTCTGGTAGTGAAATAACAAGAGGAGATTTTAATTATATGTACGAAGAACAAATAACATTAAAATTTACTATAGTAAAATTTTTCAATATTCTTCATTTAATTTATTTTATAACGCTTTTATTTGTTTGTTTAAATTTAACCGATTTTTTCAACTCTTTCGTGTGTTGTGTTTAAAAAATTAGTTTACATGCATTTAGTAAAAAGTTTGTTTGGTATGGTATCTAAAATTGCGATTAAAATGGGTTTTAGTCTGTCGGCGGAAAAAAATGTTAAAGTCAGGATTTCATTTTATTATCATTTAAATTGTCAGTTAAATGATAGGAACATGTTGATATTGTAATATATCATAAAATTACTCTAATAAATACATCTAAAACTATTTGTGAACCCATGAATGAAAGTAGTGCAGTTTTCAGAAAGTTATAAATATTAAAATTAAAAATCTGGAAATCTGCCAGAACACATAAACTGTAACATCCTTTGTTCTTTCGCATATTAAAAATTAGTTTTCTGTACGGTTAATTTGGTTACTAGAATTTTTAAAATTGGAGCCAATACTTTTTGGTTTAACTTAATAGTTGTATAGAACATCAATCAGCTTAACCAAGTTTGGCAACACTACAGAACAAGCGCTCTGATTGGTAGTGTCATGAGAACAGTATGTCAGCACATTGCTGAGTTCTGAGGGTTAATCCTCCAGTAAGTCGGACCATAGCTTAATAACTGTTAACTGTGCTAAACCGAGCAAACGTAGCGTTTGTTGTAATTAAAGAGCATGGCTAAGTAGTTATTTACGTAAATGTATAGAAACGTGAGTTTTTTCAGCACGAGCAAGATGTAGCTGAGGCCGGAATATCCAAAGGAGTCCTAAAAAAAAGGAACTTTCCTACAGTTACCTATAATATTTTATTTCATACTATCCGGTTTTTTATGTTTTTCCGTTTCCAAATCAGAATGGGAAATTGAACTTTTCCGTACGCTTACTTTTCGTACTCCAACACCGACATTTTAGTATTTATTTCAACTGTTTAATCAACAACTTAACCGAAACACATGACTGCATACACGTCCAACATAAAATGCAGTTTCCATATCCGACCTCAGCTTTTCTGCATTGTGTTAATTCGATTCCTAAATAAGGTATAGCAGATAATAAATTAGTAATTACTGTGGAACCTCAAAATGATATTTGTCCTCATGATAAAACATAACCTATAAAAGTTGTTGCTATTACCAAGAACAAGATTATAACTGAACCATTCATGTATAGTAAAATTTATGTGAGGCATAATATAATCCTCGTCCAATATGAACATAAATACAAATGAAAAATATAGAAGCACCTTTAGCAGGTAAAGTTTGTAAAAACCATCCATAATTTACATCTCGACAGATGTGAGCTACTCTAGAGAAGGCTAAATCAATTTGGGCTGAATAATGCATAGCTAAAATCATATCCCAAAATATATCTTAATCACACTCAACAAAAAAATCTATATTAATTAAAAACATCAATTATATAAAAAATAAACAAATAGAATTAACCGGTCATAAACAACTTGCTCGTCCTGAAAAAACTCATTTTCCTATGCAGTTACGTAAATAATCATTGTTTGTTCTTACTTTGTAGAAATATACTTTATATATTGGTTAAATATTGTACTGCATATTATGTTGAACATGGGCGTAGTGATGTTTATATGCTCATATGAGTTGGTATAGTACATGTTGGTAACATTGGAGCTTGTGCAGTATGTTGTTAAGAGGGCTATTCATAAAGTAACTTTCGTGTATGTTTAAAAGAATGTGAATGAAGCAACATAATTTGTTTTATAATACTTTAAAAGTACACGCTCTAAATTACTTTTCCTCATAGTTTCAAGTCACATTGAGACACTCGTCGTAGCATTTGACGAGCTTTGAAATTTCTCAATCGTAGAATTCTGCCGCCTGTGACTGAAATCAACTTACGATGCTGTTTTTAAAAGTCTTTCAAACTAAGCCACTTCCTCAACATGCCACGACGTTTGTTTTGAATGGCCCCTCTCAAGTTTGTTAGAGTGTTACAATATCTTTCAACGTTCATTGTGGCATTTCTCTCCAAGAACTTCACTAGCAAAATTCCTCTTCAGTCCCAGAAGACAGTTTCCATGACCTTCCTACTAGAAAGTACTTGACGACACTTTGTAGATTCACTCGGTGACCCAGTATACTCCCTGTATTGATGACGTTTTGTTTGACGAATAGTTGAAAACCAGCGTCGGAGGTTGGCTTCTATTATTGCGGAATTTCAAAGCTCGTCAAACGCTACGACAAGTGGACGCTACTTGTTGTGGAAACTATGTGAATAAATAAATTAAAGTGTATACTTTCAAAGTATTGTAAAACAAATTCTGTAACTTCATTTACATTTTTTAAAAAAATAAACGGAAGTGTACTTTATGAATAGCCCTCGTAGTATGGGACTGCAGAAGTTTAATATCATTATGAAAAGAAATATCTCTGTAAGCAAATCAATTACGGTAAGTTATTAAGTAATATTTGAAGAAGTTATGCCTCACGTATGGAAACCAACTTGATGAGGATATTACCTTTACGTTGTTCATTTATTTAGCTCCACATATGGACGCCAATTTGAGAAAGTGTTTTGTTGTTGAAGTTTGCACGACGCTTTGGGCGTTAATTTGAAGAACATTGTTTGTTACGTAATATGTTGCTACGTATGAAAAGCCGATTGAAGATGTATTTTTGTTGTTACGCTCCAAGTTTTTAAAAAAGATTAACTTTGTTATTAAACTGATTCTTTAACTATTTATGTTTATGTTTGCCTCGGCTGCGTCAGTATTACTTTAGAGACATGTTTTTCTTAATCAGGGTGTGGTGCGACAAGAATGTAGGCTTACACAGATTTTAAGTTTAAATTCACTTCTGTTTATTAATCATTGACACAAATTAAATAGCACTACACAGATATCAAGAACTGTGAGATTCTTTTAATTTAATACTTGTACTTTGTTAACGCGTATACATAATCTTCGTTTCACACGAATACGTAATATTTCTTTAGAGAACACATCTTCCATCCGGTCACTACCAAGGTCTGCAGGCAACTGAACATATTTCAACCGTATAAACGTTTAAACTTCTGTATTTAAGTTTCTGATTGGCTAATCCTAGTCCAATAGAATACCTGCATTTTACTAAAACTTTTTCTGGCTGTTGATTGGCTATTTTTAAACTGTCACAAAATTTACATTTTCGTTGCTCTAATCATGACCTGTAACCTTTAAACTCTCAAACTCATTCTTGCCTAAAGGATACCTCATTGTTAGCAACTTTAAACTTATTATTCTCACAGCTCTTATATTATTAAATTATGTAATGCATTTACATAACATTATTAAAAATGTTTACAATAAGATAAGCATATGGAATTACTGTTACATGCATTTTTAAAAGTTATTACGTACATATTGCTTCAAGGCGGGCTTTTATTGAATTTACATGTTATATAATTTAATTGAAATTATTTAAGTGTTAAAAATACTGCCTCATATTCAAATATTAAAATTAATATATAAACGTGAAATAGTGCGTTACGGAAGAAAAATACTCATGAAAATTTATTCTCGTAGTAGATTTATCAGTATGTATTCGTATGTTGGTGTTGTAGTACGGAAAGTAACTGAAATAAGAGTTCAATGTGACGTACTGTTTTGGACGCGGGAAAATACGAAAAAAGTTCCGACACGTCAACTTTAATATTACGTTTTATATCTTTGATCCGTCTGGTTTTTTAATTTTGTTTCTATTCCACTCACGGTTGCCTGTGAAACAGGTTACCGATTTGAGGAGTTTATTGGAAAATATGCATATAGTTGTTCTATGCGTCTTCTATTATCAACTCACTCATACTACTACTACCGCCGCCGCCGCCGCCACCACCACCACCACCACCACCACCACCACCACCACCACCACCACCACCACCACCACCACCACCATCACCACCACTAAGAATAATTAGTTTCAATCCCTTTAATTTGTGTTAGAAGCACTATGTTTTAACTAAAATATCATTAATAAAATCTAATACACGTCAAGAATTAAAATGTTACCATAGAAAGTAAATCTATGTGAAACACATGCAAGTTTGAACGCACTAAACTATTCTGTAAACTATTCCTCTCAAAATATGAAATTTGAAATGTTCGACAATTGTTTTATGAGTTCTTTTGGATATGATTTTTTTGGTATTATGCGTTACTTACTATGTATCTTTTATAATTCAGTGCATCTATAAAAGAATGATACTTATTATTTAAATGTTCCATAAAAATGCCCTAGCGTATTTGAATCGCTCTATTTTAATGCACCACATCTTTAGTCTATGCTCCCTAATTTGCAGAAATCTATAAGGAAAACATATTGGCAGTATGTTTAGTCCAACATTTGTGATAAAATTATTATATAAATGCACCAAACTGAAATATTTTATATAGTTTCGGTCAGTCCAGAGACTAATCTACTATTAAAACTAATATTTCCATGCATAGTAGACCGTATCACATAATTGTACCCTTACTGTTTAGGTGCAATATATTTTGGTCTAAGCATATAGAATCAAACTTTAAACGAATCTTATATTTAACATTCCCTGTCTTTTTCTACCCATTACCACTTTATTTATACCCCTTATGCACTACACTGTTCATAAAGATAACTTTTCTGTGTATTCGCCGAGCGAGGTGGCGCCGCATAATGTGTACAATTCGCATTAGGGAGGTCCCAGGTTCTATCCCCGGCAACTGCCCACTCTGATCCATGTTTTTTTCGTAATTTCCCTGGGGTCGGCAGGCGAATGCTGTGGTGGTTTCTTCTCTACCACGATTTCTTTCCATCATTTCCGGTTCATTATGTTTCCTTCTTATCTTTCAGGTGTGCTTCTGGCGTACGGTGGTGCGGGATAGATGGCGCGGATGCATGCTTAATGGGAAGAGTATTCCCTGTGGACACCTGAGAGCTGCTTGGTTGGTGGGTAGCTCTTTGCCCTCTCTCGATGGCTCCAACAGTGGGACGGGTCTGGAAATGTTATGGACTTCCGCGCGTCTCTGTGATATATCTGCCTACGGCCTGTGGCCTCCTGTGGTTCCTTCACCTCATCCCTTCCTCCTGGGGGTGGTAACCGCGATAGATGTGTGCAGGCGCGAGGTGTCCCCCTCTGTTGAATCACCGCTATCTCTACCTCTTCACGAAGAAGGGAAGGTTAAAATGGTTTTGAATCACGGAATGCGTTCTTTGTTACATGCAAGTGCCAAAATAACACCTAAATAAACCTCAAACTGGGAATATTAAGCATACAAAAAACTATGCATCGGAAACGCTTAATGCCGTGGAAAAGGTTACTGATATAAATCATATGTTTCAACAATACCTATATTTTTGTTGAAGTAAAGTTTGTTCTGTCTGTTTTTTTAGGTTCATAGCTATGTGAAATTTAGTTATAATAAAGAAGATGCCAGAAGTCATCTACAGAAATTTCTTTCGTGAATTCGCCAGTTTAGATATACTATAATACATTTAATGAAAGCTATTAGTCAGTTTTGAGAAAATACAAAATTACACAATTTTAGAGTGGGCTAATTTATTGAAAATCGTTTGTAAGTGCCATTTTTTATATTCAGGGGACCTCTAAACGCGTATTTCTAGTAAAATATCAATATAGCACGTATAGACGGAATAAAATATTTCACCTACTGTAGTTAAGCGGTAGGGACAGTTTCACTCGAAACTTAGCTGCAAAAATGACTGCCTTAGCGCTTCTGCATGTAAGCTGATGAAAATTGCAAGAGCAGTATTTTATGTATAATAATATATTTTATAAGATATATGGAATAAGTTTAACTACACAGACTGTCCCAAAATAGTACGATTACTTAAGCAATTCAAGAAAACAGCCTCTATTACATATTTGCCCATATCGGAAAGACCACAAACTGAGAAACGGTAAAAGTCTGCGACAGTCTGAAGAAGTGAATTTGAAGAACCAGACTTGAATTAAATGTCCCTCACTCCACTTCCACAATATTCTGACGAAGGAAATTTTTCACGCACAGAGGCTACATCTCCCATAACATTTATCAGATGACGATACTGAGAGCAGAATGAAAAAAGTGTTGGTTGTTCTTGGATATGTTGGATGAAATGCCGTATTCGTATTCTCGGCGAGGCAAATTTTGCGGAAAGGGTAAAGTCAACAAACGAACTCTGCTCTACTGGTGTAAGGATAATCTACATTGGTACTGTCTCGCTATACAGCAGGAGTCCGATTGTGAAGTGGTGGGGCACCTGGGACGATCGTATAATTGGTCCGTATTTTTTGGAAGGGAATGTGAACACACACACGTATGTGCACATCCTGGGAGAATGCTGACATAGGATATTATTGGAGAGCAACTGCATGATTCATGTAAGGCGGTGCCCCGCTGCACGGCGCCATTGCTGTGCAAAACTGTGAGAAAGGTGTTTTGTTGGAGTTGTTATTTATTTAGCTCCACGTATGGACGCCAATTTGAAGTAGATGGTTTGTTACGTTGTTTGCACCACGGTTTGGGCGTCAATTTGAAGTAGGTAGTTGCTGCTACGTATGAAAAGCAGATTTGAAGTAGGAGTTGTATTATAGTTCAACTGTTAGGGAGCCGAATTTAAAATTCGTTGAAACCGCACGTATAGTAAACAGTTTCCGGTAGCTTTCGCCCTAAATGTATTTTCAGATGGCTTTTGCCCCAAGTTTAAAAAAATATTAAATTTGTAATTAAGTTGTTTCTTTAAATATTTAATATTTATGTTTGCTTCGGCTGCGTCAGTATTATTTTGGAGACATGGATATCTTGGCAGGGCGTGATGCGACAAGAATGTATGCTTACATAGGTTTTAAGTTTTAATTCACTCCTTTTTATTAATACTTGACACAAATTAAATAGCACTTCAATGATATCGAGAGCTGTGAGATTCTTTTATTTAATACTTGCACTTTTTAACACATATACTATTTTAGTCTCACACGAATACGTAATTAATTTCTCGAGGACACATCTCGCGTCTGGTTAAGAGCACTGTTTGGAGGCAACTGAATTGATTTCAACCGTCTAAACTTGTAAACTTCTGTGTTTCAAGTCTCTAATTGGCTAATGCTACTCCAATAGAATACCTTCATTTAACTAAAAATTTTTCTGGTTGTTGATTGGCTATTTTATAAACTGTCACTAAAATTACATTATTGTTACTCCAATAATCACTAGTAGCATTTAAACTTCCTTACTCAGTATTGCCTCAAGGTTACCTCATTGGTAGCAACTTTAAACTTATTATTCTCACAGCTCTACATTATTAAATTACGTAATATATTCACATAACATTATTACACATGGATACAATAATATAAGCATATGCAATGACTAATATACACTTTTTAGATATTGTTGCATACACATATTGCTTCAAGGCGGGCTGTTATTGAATTTACATATTATATAATTTGATTAAAATCATTTAAGTGTTAAAAATACTGGCTCAACTGGCTGGATGAAACCTTTCTTCACCATTGGATTGACCAAAGAGGACCCGTTGATTTAACTCAGGAGTAATTGTGGGACTTATCTAATCTCCAGATTTTGCAGTGTCAACATTGCTATTTGACCAATTGACGCACGAGAAGTGAGGACAAATGCTATGTCAGAGCCCAGAATTATTAACCCATATGCTCAACGCCTGAAATGCCATATACAGACCTGTATGGAATTGGACGAAAGTCATATTGAACACATAATGTGGTTTCATCTATGTGCGGGACATTTTGGACACCCTGTAGACGGTTGTTTGCAAAGACTCAAAGATACGTTTAGCAAAAACAACCAAAGATGCTTAGCCCTCTGATGTAGGGGTAGCGTGTGTGCCTCACATTCAAGATGTTCCGCGTTTGAATCTCGGTTAAGGTGAGCTACCCGGGTAAGTTATTTTCCGGGGGTTTCCCTTATCCTGAAAGATAATTCTGAGCTCTATGCCTCGGGGCACATTTGGGCCGATATGACCTAGCCTGTTAAAGGGCGTCAAAATTAAAAAACAAACAAAGATACTTAATTAACAATCATGTTTCTAAAAGCTAGAATAGCCAAGACAGTCTTCATCATTAATAGAAAGCTAGAGAGGCGTACCTTGGCTAGGTGGGCGAGTGATGGGAAGGGAAGATTTTAATAGAAAAGCAGGAAGTTGGCACGCCTCAAGCTGGAACTGATAACATGCATGTTAAACAAGGATTATTAGAAAAACAATTTACGCCACAAAGTGCTAACGTCTTGGAGCCACAAGCTTCCTGTAATATAGTATGTCATTCTTGAATATCCTAAATTTTAATTATCTTTGCTCTATTTGCTAAGCATATCTTTAGGGCAAAAACGACAGTGATTAAACTCACTACATACACCTTGTTAACTACATTATTGATCTCTAATTCACAGATAACACTTATCTACTTATTTACCAGAAGTAGCAACAATTAATTAATTTTACAGTGACTGGTATGTTTTAACCAATGCAATGCTTTTGACGAGTATTTGAAACTTAACCTAAAGCAGAAACCATTTCTTGAGGGCAGTTTTGCATAAGCAGCAATATTACAATTTTCTAAATTGTAATTTTCTTACAATCTCGGGACGATAATTATGCCCAGAAAAGCAAACAATATTAGATTTTTTTCAGGATTGCCATAGAATATTTGAAAATAAACTGAGTTTGAAATTAAGTACACAACAGGGGACCTAAACTCTTATGTATTCATGTGTCAGGGAAGTCAAACAACAGTCTTCCCTTTGTAGCAGCATCTGGATAGGCTGCGATATATTAAAACACTCCCCCGACCTACGCCCAGTTTTTGTGTGCAAGCACAAAGTTCAATCTCGAGAGTTTGTGTTTATACGCGTTTACATACGTCACGATGAAGACTGGAACGTCAATAAAATCTTCCCCAAAAGTTTGCACGATCGTACACAAGCTATCCTAATAAGGCAGACAAAGCAGTTAGAGGCGTGTTTGCCATTGTTTATACTGTCGCGCGCTCCTACGTACTAATTATGCTGTGCTCCTGTGAGAGAGCGATCCTTTCTCAAAGGAGACGAGTACATGTGTGTGCGAGGGATGATGGTATTGCAGTTTCCGGGGTTCTGCTCAGACACACCCTTCTACTCGACGTCGCAATATCATCAAAGAGCAAAGGGCGGGGGAAAGGTTTGTGCGTACCAGAGTTTGGGAGTTCAAAGGAGAAATATCGTCGTAGATCGAGTTGTCTTCCAAGGAGGGAAACTGACGAGGAGGAAGGGCAGGGTCTTTCACGGTAGGCTTCATGAACCCTCACGGACAACCTATGCTTCGTGCGGGAGATAAATTTCATCTTAATTTTTATGTAGATAAAATTATTCTACTATTCAAAACCCCAAAAAGGACGCTATGGAGCAGCACCTCCATTCCAGATGTAATGCCAGCTTACTTAATACCTCAGGTATTTCTGCTACCTGTTTTACATTTTTGGGCGTTCATTTTTAATGTGACAGGAAATCTGCGTAGATTACTTAACCAGGAAAATATTGAGCGAGATGGTTCCGCGATAACATGCGAGGTTCGCATTCGGGATGACTGACCATGGGTTTTTCGTGGTTTTCCCTGGTTGGTAAAGCGAATGCTGGGGTGGTTTCTATTCTGTCACGAATTCCCTCGCCTAAACTCCATAATTTCGCTTCCCCTTTTATGTTTCAGGTAGGCTTAGCGTTGTGCAGTGTAATCGGTGTCGGACAGATGTGGAAATGCTTGCTCGTTGGAAAGTTCTTCTCGGCCAAGCCAGATGGCAGCCTTCTCTGAGCCGGCTCAGGTGGGTGGGTTTCTCCCCGGTTCTGCCAGAGGGAAGCTTCTCTGAGCAGCCCGCCGGTGTGACCGGATCATCAAGTTTGGAATCATTAGGGACTTTATTGGTCTCTGTTGGCCAGCCTGCCTGTGTCTTATAGCCTCATGCGGGGATTGTAAACACAAAAGATCCGCGCCGGGTCGAGGTACGAGAGGTTCCCTCCTTTCCTGGTCATAGGTCATAGTAGGACCAATATTACTTAAGTTAAGGGATCATAGACAAAGAACTAACAAGAAATAATTATTGATAAGAGTATTATAGTCCTAATTTAGAAGTCATAATTAGATGTGATACATGATATGATCAAATTCGCAGTAATCTCTCCTGTATTCAAAGGAAACTTTTGAGACAGTTTTCTGGAGCGTATATTCCTAAGTGTAATAGTTATCATTTTAAAGCCATAGAAAGTTAAACAATCAAAATGTATAATTCCGCAGCACAGGTCTGTTCAGCGCTGGGCACCTACCAGCCTGCTGTTCATAATATCCTTGCGAGGTCGGCTAACCGGCTGAATAGAAACTTGCCAGTCTTCCTCCCCACCGTTTGTCCTGCAGCAGAGTTGGGTTGCGGAGTTACAGGGCCGGTATCAGGTGAAATTTGGAGTTCTTATAAACCCGTTATGCATCGTGCATGTTCTGTTTGTTTGTGTAGTTTAGTATGATTTCTTTTATGGAGTGTTAATAAAATGCAACAATATCATGAAGTGCTGCTAACGCAATATACATTCAAGGCAGGTTTTACAGTAAACTGGAACTCCAATAATGTGTCCACAACAGAACCATAGTTATTTAATCTCTTTAACACTGTGCTACTGATGACACACGATATTAGTAAAGTTCGCATAAGCACACTTCTCTTAGAGTATTCGATAAATGGAAGTATAGTTGAGTCCCAAAGCAATTGCGGTTTGCCTAATGCTCACGTAGAGGGCTTCACCAGATAATGGAAGAACAAACTCCCGACTTCCATTAATAATCAGCCTAATGAAGCAGATCCAAAGATTTTGTGTATCTCCAGTGGCACAATAGTGCACCGGAAGATATGACGAGAAGGCTAACAACTGAAAACTGTTGTTGATACACCGTTCGACAACAGAAAGGATTCCTCCAGCCTCATCAACTATTTATACCATCGCCATTTATTCTTCGTGCCTCTAAATCTTCGTTAGGCTACCGTTGTAAGATGTTCTAATTCTGAAAATTAACAGCGAAGTTTTCTTTCTTCTTATTGAATTTTATACAACAGGAAAATTATAAGAAATAAATAAAATCTAACAGAGAGAAAAATGTGGAGCTTATTAAAATATATAGTGCACGCTTTCTATCTTCCCCCTCTCGTGGACACGAAGTGAAAGCAGCAATACACAACGTAGCTGTACACAAACCCGTATGTACACGATCGGTGAAGTACAGAAAATGAGCTTACTTTTTCATATATGATGTTGAAAGATTCCTTTATTTGCTGCGGAGGTAGGTGATGTAACACTTAAATACATTTTGATTTCCACGTTGTAGCTTCATGTGTTGACCTGTAATTCATTCATTGTTCGTAGATTTGATCAGACCCTGTCCGTTTTTAGTCAAGATTCCCGAAATTCTCCCCGAAGCTGCGTAGGTTACAAACACTTACACAATACATTTCCTGAGTGAAACTCTGCTCAGCATTGGATGTATGTGCAGTTGAAGCACCTAGCTGTTGCGAAACAGATCTCATAAGGTAGCGGTGGAAGATAAAAAATCTGATGTGATACGTTCACATGACTTTCACTGCTATCTATCTTTATTAGTGGGCATACAAACTATTCTTAATAAAGCTTATTTATTCTGTCTACTACATTTTAATCCAAATAAACCGTTGCAAAAATAGCTACATAAGACATTTCGTAATAGATGCAAAGAAACAGCGATAGTCAAGTATTTAAGAACTGGACACTATATGCTGGCCTTAAAATTCCATACAACAACCATACTGTTTCCATGCAACCGCGAGAAACAAATGAAAATCGATAGGAGTTTAAAGGAATAAATATTGAACAATTATAACATTTAATAACGGATATCTCAGAAACAGTTTATGTCACAAAAAGCTTATTTTAAGTAAATACTGTGCTTTAAAGAGATTTGCATTTTTTGTATGATACGTTTTCGTCTGTCGCATAACGTTTACCAGTTATACAAGTTTATACAAATCTCTTCCGAATGAAGAGGATTTCAAAGGCTGTTCCCAAGAAATTCAAGACATGCATTTTATTTGTAATCTAAATATATTTCATGTATGTTATTTTAATCAAAATCGTTAGAGCCATTTTTAGAAAAAAATAATTTTCGAAAAATGTTCCATGTAAAGGATAGTTGGGAAGGGAAGATTTTCTTAAAAATCTTCGTGTCGTATCCTTGAAAGATACTGAACTCAAATAGCAAGTTTAGTTTTTAGTCAGACACACACACTCACGGAGATGTTTTGAATATCTGATGCGATATATTCACTTGACTTTCTCTATGCTCTATCTTTTATTAATGATTACACAAATTACTCTTACTTAAGCTTATTTTTCTATCTAATACATTTTAATCTAAATAAACTTTGCATAAATAGCTACATTACACATTTGTTAAAGATACAAAGGGAACATGGATAGTCAAATGTTTAAGAACTTGGCGCTGTATGCTGGTCTTGAAATTCCATACTGTTTCCATACAATTGCGAGAAACAATTGAATGTTGAAAGGACTTTAAGACCAAGAAATGGACAATTTAAAGCTTTAATAATGGATATCCCAGAAACGGTTTATGCTACAAAAAATTATTTTAAATAAATTGTGTGTTTTAAATAGACGTACATTTTTTTGTGTAGTGCTTTTCGTCTGTCGCTTAACATTTACCAGTTATGCAAGATTATACAAAATTTCTTCAAATGAAGAGGACTTCATAGACTATTCCCAGAAAATTCAAGACATATACTTTATTTGTCATGTAAATATCTTTAATATATAGCATTTTAATTAAAATTTTTAGAGAAATTTTTCAGAATATCAAAAGTTTCTAACAGTGTTCCATTTAAAGGGTAATCTGGGGTGGGAAAATTTCTTAAAAATCTTCGTGTCGCATCTTTGCAAGGTTTGGTGTTGATTCAACGTTTCGTTTTTGAGTGATGCTGTTCGTACACACGCACACACACACACACACAAACACGGATCTTTTTCTAAAAATGCTTTTTTTTATTCAGGGGGCCTTAAAACATATAATTCCGATGAAATCACGATATAAAATTTTTGGTGGAACACATTACTATATACGTAGTACAGAAAGTAAAAATACTTTTTTTTCTTTCTTTCTTTTTGGATTCAGGGTGCCTCAAAGTATATGTATTTCTGATGAAACCTAGGTATCCAATTTTTGGGTGTAGTGCAATACGATCTCTACCTATATGTACGTGGTAAAGAAAGTAAAAACGTCTACACTTTACATTTATATCAATTAACTTTTTTTTTGCAGCATTACTGTTACTGCAGTTTCCTTTGTTGTGTACTTGTAAAAATTCCGCTTTTCCCAGTTTGACGTTTGCTTTAATGCATCATGTAAGTTACCTTTGTGTTTCTTATTTTTTTCCTATGAGTTTGTTATAAGAAATGACTTGTCATATGAATAGTTGGGCGCTGCTTACGCGTCTTGCATATAGTGATATTATCTAATGTCAAAGCATCCTGGGTAAATATTTAGCAGGATTAAAATTTGGTCATTCTTTAAAAACTCTCCAATTTTCCTTTTTTTCATTCACAGCTATTAACCTTGTACTCACAAATTTCTGAACATTGTCCATAAAAGACTCTAGGTCGATTAAATCAAACTTTTTTGCTTGATTTAATCGACCTGCTTTAATTTGTGTTGTAGTGATTTTAGCAAGTTATTCTGTAATCCGATATAAATTTATAGTAATTTATTTTTATTTATAATTTTAATATTATTAATAATATTATATTTTAGGTTCATAGTCTATTTATAATTTAGATCTTTATCGTATTTAAATGTTCCTTCAGCATTCTTTAAACAATCAGTATTCTGGTAAGTTGAGACGGAACTTACAGTTAATTCCGTTTTTCTAGCGAATTATCTTTTCAACATTTTTTACCTTGCAAATGTTTCACATGGAATTTTCATTCAACCTCTTTAAAATTTTTATCGCAAATTCCTGAAAAACAACAAATAAGTTTTAAGTATTTTTTCGGCCTGAAATAGTTCTTGTATATGGTGTTATTTTTGAAAATATGTTTGTATTATTGCTTACATATGGTATGATATACTTTATAATTATTTTTCTGAAATTTTCTAAAAACTACACTAAACAGTCCTTAGTTTGAAAGAATGGACATTGAAAAATCGATCCTTTATAGCTTAAACTTTTCCAAATGTTCATCTTAGGGACTCCTGTCATAGGATTCCAAAAGATTTCATTTTATGAATATATATGTCAGATATAGCAAAACATACACTCCAAATATATTAATCGAAAACTGTGTTATTTTTCATTTTCAATGTAAGGTTCCCTTAACGTAAAATAGAAAGGCGATTCAATATTTATATGAATAGTTTAATATACAAGAGACACCTGTAATTATCACGTATGGTGGGATAGAGAAATTCATGTGACTCTAACACCATGAGTTTTTATTATTTTGTGAATTCTAGCATTTTGGTAGGTTTGTATAGCACCAAATGTTCCCGCACAGTTGGGCACGATGGTTTTAATTGTTTAGATCTCTCTTCATCCTCTTCTTTCTGCAGCGAGCTCCACAGTCGCCCATTTGCAGGAGGGTTTTCAAGAATTTTAAAATGTTACACAGCAGCATGCTAATCCTTCTGTATTTATCTAGAGCCAAAGGTTGTTGGTTTCTTTCAGAGGTGGTCTATGGACGTGCACGTGAGACCTCTCCAGGAGAAGATAAAAAGAAAGAGATGGTGGATGCGAACAGTAGCACTGGTGAAGATGTCACTTGCTATAATCTTGTTTACGACGTAGGAAGGAATTTCGTGTTCTGAATGAGCTAATGGATACAGACACAGTAGCCAAATTAACAATCTAAATATTCAACAGCCAATGTGAACTGATAAACCTCGGTTCCTGCTCCAGCAACACCCAAAAATTCTCCTTTTCTTTCTTTTTTACCCTCTACTGACAGGCAGCGTGCTAAAGGTGCTTTTTTCAGCAACAAACTTTGTGTTATTTTAATGCTTTCTGGTGCGAAGGAATTAAGGCAAGCGTGGTTTATTTTGGACCTGATGTTTCTCAGTTTTCGTTTTCTTATATTTATGGATGTACAAGGCAGCTTGGAGATTTTAAAGAGAATAATAAATAAAAATATCCTAAAATCCGTACTCTAATCTGTTTGATATTTATTCTAGTAATGCATTAAAATGTTACGTGAAGATAATGGTTCATATTACGGAGGGACTACCAGAACCGGGACAGAGCATCGCAAGTAGCACGTAACGGCTCTTTTTGCTTCCAACGTGACCCCCGGGAGGGACGGAGGGATGAGGGAGGGATACCTGAAGGTCGAAGATCCGGATGCCGACGTGCGCAGGCATGGACGGAGTTCCTAACGTTTCCATATTGAACGCATCCGGGGCCGCCTAGTCCTATCCACAAGCCACCGAACCCCCGGCAATACCCTCTCGGGTGGAGCCCACTCGGGAAAGAGACATGAGTATCCCGCATCGACGCTAGCAAAGAAACCTTTCTTTACAAAGCGCAAACGCCGAACACCGTCGCCTGGTCCTACGACCCTGAAACAGATAACAAGGAAGATCATGGGCACAGTAAGTCATGGTAGAAGATGAAACACTTCAGCATTTGCCTGCCGACCCGGCGAAACCACGAAAAACCCATGGATCAGAGTGGGCAGTCGTAGGGGATCGTACCCGGAACCTCCGGAATACGGGCTCTAGACGTTACCGCCTGAGCATCCCGCTCAGTAAAATGATAGAGCTCCATGTTTACTTTCTGTACTTGTGACTTATATTCGATAACGTATTGCATTTCACCTAAAGCTTTATGTGACGATTTCTAAGGAAATACATGATTTGACGCCCTTCTCAATCTCTAAGTATGTAGTAACCCTTCCTGTAGAGTGAAGCTAGAGGCTTTTCACAGCACTAAAGTTTACATAGCAATATTTAATGACTAAAAAGGTACTCACTTTAAAAAACTCTAGCAGTCAAATTAACGGAGAGGAAGTTCTATTTAATAATATGAAAAAAAAAAATGTTATTTAAAGTTTACGTGTTCTGGAGTTCCCAAATATTTTTATTTGGGAAATTCCCAACTTTCAAATCCTTTCCTGTGTGTGGTATTGACAAAATTACGTTACATGCATTTAATAGAGCAAATTTTTTGGTGTCTGAGAATGCCTTGAAAATGTGTGTTGTTCTGATAGAGGAAAAAACTAAAAGCCAGCAATTGTCAACGTCTTTACTGAATTTTCCCACTGACGCCACATTTTATTTTTTATGGTTTCACAAATGTATTTCTACGCCAATTTAATATTATATGGCGGTGGTTTGTATCATACTATCTAATCAATCAGATGTGATGCATTCACATTATTTTCTCTATTAATAACAAATTCACATATATCCGGCGTGTAGTATAACTTCATTGTATATACTATTTGACGTGCCTCTAAAAGCCAGCAGATAGCGAAAGGTTAGTTTAGGTTAGTTCAGATTAATTTAAGCTGGTTTAGGTTAGTTAAAGTTAGATTAGGGTTACACTATACGCCTAACAAGCTCCGTCATTTCATGAAGAACC
The DNA here is from genome assembly GCA_030765065.1 of Deroplatys truncata. Taxonomy (NCBI): domain Eukaryota; kingdom Metazoa; phylum Arthropoda; class Insecta; order Mantodea; family Mantidae; genus Deroplatys; species Deroplatys truncata. The sequence continues at coordinate 104,620,828 of CM060981.1, read as the reverse complement.
GCGGCAGAGCGCGTACCATTGCATGTTTTCAGCGTACGTCGGCTTTTCATTATCTGCCTAGCATCTTCGTGAGATGAGGATTTCAGCAAAAGCCTGCGATACTATAATATAAATACACATGTGTGTTTACGCCTCTTTTAACCTGAAGTTGGGTTTTATAATCCTATATATATATAGCATTTGTGTCCTATGTGCACTTTTATTATGTATGTCATCTTTATATTATAATAGTTCTGGATCTATATTTGTTATATATATCCACATTTACGAAGGGTGCAACGTGCTACATGGAATGTTTAAAAAAACTGGCTTACGCTACGATAAAACTTATTTGACTCAAATTGCGTATTTTAATGAGTTGTACACCATTCTTATAGCACATTTTTGGCTATTTCTTGTAGTTAAAATTATAAAAGAAAACCAAATTAACGGTAATTGAAGCTGTTAAATTTATTAGTTTACTGGTGATGTCCTGGAAGAAATAAGCAAAAATAGTATACATTTTGCCGACCATAGCAGGTTTACTTTTTGCAGATGATCTAGTTACAGGTGCTATAATACGTGTAGGAATTAAACGATCACTAGAAGTAATAATGCATATTCTGTAAAGAATGAGGCTCAAGACAAATAAAACAAAATCCAAGATCATGGTAGTGAAGCAAGGCTACAAATAAAAAAAAACAACTAAAAAACAAAAAAAAAGGGAAGTGCTGGTGGTACAGCTCAAAAATTAAAACTGTTAGGAAAATTGATTACCTTCGGGTTAAATTATCAAGTAATGGAAAATGGAGTGACCAAAAGAGGAAAATGACTATGAGTGTGATTAGATCTTGTGTAAACAAAGTACCGAATATGCAAGTAAAACTGTTTGGAAAGGGTATAGAGTTTAATGGCAGAGAACAGAATGATGTATGGAGTAGAAATTTGAGGGCCAGACGAAGGTTGGAAAACAGTAAATGCGATAAATAGACTATTGCAGGCTTGTACTAGGCTTACCCAGATCTTCGCCAAATGAGGTTGCTGGAATGGAGTTACGAAGATAGTGGAAAGACTACTGAAGTATTGATATGGAATATGAAGTTAGAAGAGGAAAACATCATTAAATAGTGTTTGTCAACGCAAGCGAAAATTAAGGGGCAAGCAACATGGACTTATAAAATCCAAAATATCCTACAGAAAGCTGGCTTGGGAATAATGTGGTTTGATAGCGAAAGAATACAAAAGAGATTTTCGAAAGAGGTGAAAGCAAAATAGAGGATATTGAAAAAAAGGAATTATAGGCTAATTTTATTAACAAAAGATCTTTGAAACTATACAGATCATTGAAAATTGATTAGGGAAGAGAAAAATATATTGAAATTTGTGACAAAGCAGGAAGGGACGGGTTGGCATGCTTAAAAGGTTAAGGAATGGGTGTATCAAAGGAAAATGTCCAATGTGTGAAGAAGCAAATAACATATGGCATTGTATTCTGAAATGTAAACAAACTAAAATGTGGAGGGATGTGTTCCTTTTACAAAAGTGGGAAAATTTACCAAATGAAATTATCAGATCAGAGGAAAACATAAAAAAACCGGAAAGTTGGTATTTTGTTTTCTCATTAGGATAGTTTATAAAAAGCTATTTACTTTGTGATGAGGAATAAGGAAACAAAATAAAAAGTGTTGATTCCTAATTACGAAACGTAATTTGACTCTCAAATGACCATCCATGGATGGTTCAGCCATTCATTGCGCTCTTCGTACACAGTCATTCAGAATTTTTGTTGTTATTTACGTTGGTGTAAGAGCAACTGCAAAGTGTTTTACAAATGTTGTGTAAATTTTTATGATGAGTAAGAAAACAACATAGCAAAGGTAGGTCCCATTTACAAAAGTTAAAAATGACTCTAAAATGATCATCAGAACGTCCTCCAAATAAAACAGGACTAATGGCATTTACTTTCCCCCATAATATCAAGCAACGTTTATTCAAGACATTTCTTTCTACAAAGCTTACTTCTGGAGTTATTGTACAGTCCCAACTTAAATGGTTCAGCCTGTATACACAGGTTGAAATCAGTATTAGTGCACTAGCCCTCTACTGCATGACTTATTGTTGCACTAATGCCACTCTTCTTCTAACTCCTAAACCGTTTATATATGCTTGTCACAGGTATCCTAACGGCAGCGATTCGAATAGCCATGATCTTTGAGGCGAGACGAAATGGGTATCCATTCAGAGCCGAACCTCATGAGTTCGAATCACAGCGACTGCAGTCAGATATGTCAGTGTAAAGGATGGGGAGTGCCCACGTAAAATCACCGGCGTAATGGCACGCGTTGATGATGACGGGGCCATATTTGACTGAGTTGAATGGATTTTGCTTTTTACTCTATAAAACACTATAACAATATTGTAATACATTAATATATTTATAATATAAATATTCAAAAATATAAAATAGTACAAATACTTATGTTTTATTGTTAAAGACTAGTATAATATGAAAATATTACAAAAAACGGTTCTAAGACTGTTCTCCGCTATGCAGTAGATGATTAATTCTAAAGGTTAATAATTTATAAAATATGCAGCAAAATATCTAATAACCTTCCGTGTTAATGAGGGAAAGTTAATTTGAATATGTTTTACAATCACTTACGAAAAAATGTTTCGGTATCTTTAAGTTTTGAGAGCAGAATATGCATTACAATAGGCGTTTGTGAAAGTAACAAATATAAGCACAAAAGCTGCTTTAAACTGGCTTTATGAGAAAAACTCTGATTAAGCTGTACTTACTCTTGTTTCTTGTCCCCATAGGCATTACTCGCCATAGGAACTGTTGTCCCCATAGGAAATGGAATCTGGAACATCTTAGAGAAGTTGTATTTTCTCTCTGTACACCACGACGATGAACTCCTCTTAACATAACATACAATTTAATCTCTTATAGCAAGTTTTACCAACTCTGGAATATTTATTCTAACTCCAGGATATAGATTGTCATAAATTACGTATATTATTACATTTGATAAAATAGTCAAGCTCTTGTAATTACACATTCTATCGCTGATTATGAGTTGTCAGAGACGATAATTTTTACATAATTTATTTTAATATGCCAGGTTAAAAATTACATATCACTGGTAATTGTATTTATACTTAATGTACTTATAAAAATGAATTAATTCGATAGAGAAAAAGTATTAATGCGAAATTAAATGTCGAAAATTGTCTAAAATGACATTTTTAAGCGTTTTTTGTGCAGTCGCATTCATTAGAATGTCCTCTAAAATAACACTGCATCTACGAAGAAAAAAACAACAAAAAAACATAAGTTCTACACACTGGACTAGAGGAGTATACTTTACCCATTTTTAGAGGACGTTTTATTCAGCACTACTGTTTGTAGCTTCTCTATGCTGAAGACATGCGGTTCCTTTCTTTGCAAATAGATACGAATTTGTTTTCTCCATTTTCGCTTTGAACAGCTTTTTCTGTGAATGACATTTTGTGATATAAAAGAAACTATTGAATACTGCTAAATTATACTTTAGGTTTATAGTGACCTTAAAGTGCTTTTGTGAGTTTACTATGTTGTTATTCACATGGTTGGTTTATTTAAATAAATGATAAATTTTAATCAAAAGATGGTGTAAATGAGAATAAAATATGACCTTCCATAATAAACCAAACATGTTATTTAAAAGTAGATCGGTGAGCTTAGGAGGCATGCATCTACAGTGTAAAATTTCAGTTTGATGTCTTAAATAGTTTGTGAGATAGTGAATTTACCACTCCCCTTAATCTCCCCTTAAAGTTGGCTTTTTTATTGAACGAAATCCTCATCTGTATGAATGGTGTGAGTGAGAAGATATATTTGTAATACCAACCTAGTCTTATTTTTATTAGTATGCAGTTTTTTTATAGACAATGGAAGTAAATTAAATAACCCTATAAAATTGTTGTAAACGCCTCTTTGGAATGCTAGCAAATTATTACTTGGCCTATCTTAAGTTTTGTCTGTGTCTGGTTTCTTTGCTGTAGATATCTGAATTTTTTGTATACACTTCTGGATTTTACACTAAAGATGAAAGTATACTAAGCATACTAGAAAATTAATGATAAAACATTAAAAATTTTAAGTAGTAGTTTATAATGAGTTGATCGTTTTTATCCCTTTTTGTATGAAAAATATTCTTTGATATTTACTGGGTTTTTCCAGAAAATATTCCTTAAATCATTAAAGAATAAAAGCAAGCATAATATAGTGTCTTCAGGATGTTTTTATTTCTAAAATGAATTAATGAACTTATGGCAAAACATACAGAGCTAAGTTTGGGTAATATATAATCAATATGACCGATCACAAGGCCAATTATTTGATTGCCTCCTTATTGTATCCTTAGGTCTGCAGTGTTGAAAGGCATAGGCTTTCTTATGCTCTCGATTAAAGGAAATGCCCTCGTTTTCTGTTTTAAGGCAGCATTTGTGGCGGTTAAAGGTTAAAAAAAAGGTAAAAATACTTGCAGCTTCTGCTTTAGATTTGGTGAGCGTTCTTCACATGTTTATGCAAATATTTACAATTTTTGAAGGAATAATTAATATTTTTCAGGGCATTCAAAAATAACCCCTAATACTGCTGTGAAAATCCAGGAATCGTTTTAAAATTATATTAAAATTGTAAATAGCACCAATAACAGTACATCAGTTGACGCTTAAAGAATAAATGCGTATACAAAGAAAATGTCTTTGATAGCTTTATTAGTTGCAGAAAAACTGTGCCATGAACATGGTAAACATACCTGAGGAAAGACAGGACTTTTAATATCCCATAAAATAAACACTTTTTTTTATTGCTGTATAAATTGAAAAATGAACTTTCTCGCTCACATTATCGTAAACATATGCCTTCCAGACTTTATGGAGGGTGGAGTTAATGTTAATGGAACAGCCCTCTTCTATAGCTGGAAAACGATCCCGTGATCTCTGAGTTGAAAAACCACACCGTGTTCTGTCTTTATTTTATTCCATTTCGACTTTCTTCTTTTTTCATTCTGTTTCTGTTCTCTTTTTTATCTAAACCAAAACAGAATAGGATAAAGGAAAGTACCATCCTTTTTCCTAACTTTTGTTTTTCTTGAAGAGGTTTCATGCTGTTTATTTTTTCAAGACACACCACCACACCTCCTGGTACATGAAGATGTTGGTTTAGTGGGTGGTTTTCGTGGTTGGGGATAGTTTTATGACGCTTCTAAGGGCACAACGGCTCCATCGACGTGAGATAAAATGAGTCTTGTGTTCTCCCGTAGATTTAAAGCCTTCCTATGCAACTCAAGATAGGGACTTCAGATTGTACTAATTAAGAAGTTTTTCTTGACTCAAAAAATAAATTAACAGTGAAGGAAAGGGCTTCTCCTCTGCCTAATTAAGAAAGTCACTTTTTTATTCTTCTTTTCCTTCCTCCCACGTTTTACCACACACACACGCACACGTAGTTTGAAATTCCAATGATGTTTCCGAATCGCCCTCCTAGCTTTATTTTTGGAATTACGCAAAGAGACTCTTAAAAATATTTAAAGCAAATATTGACCGAAGAAACTTACTTTTTATAAGGATTACTCGGTGTCCTCCTCCCTTCCTCCTTCCTCTCCTCTCTGCCTCCCTCTATTGTCCCTACCTCCTCCAAGACTAAAACTTTTCCTCATCTAAAGCTTCTTTGCTTGTCCCTACCGCGATGTCTGTACTAGCTGAAACAAATGCATTCGCCCTCCAGAATCTAAATTAGAGCTTCTATTACCAAGAACATCTCAGCAGAGGTGAGAAGAATGGATATTTTTAGTAACAGTTCCAATTGTTCCAGTTCCAAAAAATCTGATGCCATACACTTACGCGACTGGTCTTTACAACTTCACATAATGTTTATGTTTATATTCATATCTGCCTATAATAAAAAAAATGTAATTGGCATCCTCATAATACAAACTATTAAAATAGGGAAAATACATTTAAATATTTACGAATATCATAAAATAGCATTTTTGTGAGCCAATCAGTCATAGTATGTTTTAATTCAGTTTTCCTTACATAAAAAGCTTGGAATGACAATATGTTTGCTACTTTGACAGATATTATTACAAAGTTATTAATAGTTTTACTCAGCTTACATTAGGAGCATTTAAATTTGAATTTCTCCTTGTATCATAAGTGTGAATTTCATTACTCCCTGTAAATAAGTACAAGTTGCCCTAAATATACACGACCAGCTCTAAGAAATATAGGCAAGTGACTGTAATAATTTTCTCGTGCTCATATAATGGTGTACAATCTTTCTGGTAAACTGAATTTTTAGTTATTGTAATGACCTCCTTCTTTATATATATATATATATATATACTATATGCACTTTATATAGTATAGTAAGTATATTAAAATGCCTTTTATTGTCCTAAATAAATATTTTTTTAATGAAGAGTTTTACAATGCTGATAACCCAAATTACTCTTTTCCGCCTTTTGACCCTCTCTGCCACATTCCTTTGACATCTTCCATCCATGTAATCCTTGCTCTTCCCCTCTTTCTTCTTCCTGCTGGTATCCATTCCAAAATCCGTCTTGGTAGTCTTTCACTCTCCATCTGTCAAACATATCCATATCAAGTTAACTGCTGACCAGTGATAAAATTAATTATTGAACTTAGGTAATCCATCCTTATCCTAAATTTTCATTTTTAATTTTATATAGTCTTGTACATCGAGCGCATCTTCTGAAGTAATCCATTTCTGTAGATTGCAGTTGCGATTTTACTCCTGAATTGAATACCCAAACTTTTATTCCATAAGTATTTACACTAAGTAGGTAGTTTATATATTGTTTTAAAATGTGTTTATCCTGCAGTATTCCATTCAATTCCTTCATAATTCTTCTTCATTTTGCGATTCTCTCATTCATTTCATGTTAATAATCTTTTGTAAATTGAACACCTAAATATTTATATTCATCACAACATTAGATCAGTTCCCCTGTTTCTTCGAAAGTTAAATATCTTATTTCTTCATTTGAAATTACCATATAATTAGTCTTAATCATAATTATCTTTGGTTCCAATACTTGAATTCTTCTTTCAGTTTCTGAACATATAATTTATAATATAAGCATCTTTTATTATTAATTGATAAGCTGCAAACGGTAACGTGTACACAGTATTCTCAACTATCATAACCATAATACTACACCTTCTTTTCCAATTATTAATTGCTAAAAGAGGAGTTTCTGTTATAGCGTTGAATAAATATACAAACATATATGCTTTTTACTATAAATAATCTAAAATTAAGCAACATTAACTTGGTGGCATGTACGATAAAAAACAAAACATTTGTTCACATATAGTAAGGTGGTTTTTATTACTAATGAATCAACACGGAAACAAAATAAGAATCGTGTAAATGGTTTTAAAGATGTCTGACGTTCAACCTTGGAAAACTGAAAGATATAACAACGATTGTTTCCAGAATCATCCATTTTCAGATAAATTTGAATTTCAATGAGGTCTAAATTTTTCGTGTGTCATAAGCTTTTTTTGTCTATCTCTTATGGCTTACTAGTTAGACAAAACTATATCTAATTCATTCAGAGTAAAAACGAATTTACAAGCCATTCGCAGTAAATTAAAGATATGTATTTTATTATTCATTAAAATATCTTTTATAAATGGTGTTTTAACCAAAATAGTTAGAAGCTTGTAAAGGATAACTTGGCAGGGGAAATTTTCTTGAAAATTTTCGGATTGCATCTTTGAAAGATGTTGAACTCAAATACCATGTTCGTATTTATCCAACATTCCACTTTGGCTTATACGGTTCACGTACATAGGCACACCGAACATTTGCTAAAAATGCTTTTCTTTTCTTGTATTCACCGGATCGCAAAATCTGGAGAAATTCGATATAGATTATATGGTTTAGAATGTAACACTTCCTTTACCAACCACAAATAAGTGGTAGAGGATCTAAAATATGATACTGAATCTGAACTTGTATTAAACTGTTATGTTTGTTAATTTCTAAGTTTCGTTTCGAACACATTTTCGAATGTTACTGGGCCTAAATGAGAATACTTTAAATTCTATTCTGGTAGTTTTCACTATAGAATACATTTTAATGATGACTTGGTAATATTATATATACACTTAAATTTCTCTTGAATATGGTGCATTCAGATTATCGTTTGTTCCAATAGCTTTCGTTTTCCGAATATATGATGAAATCTGCAGCAGTATATGCATGGAGACAGCTACTATCGAAGATATGAAGGCTTCGGTTGTCTTAACAAAAGTAAAGGAGACACGCTTGAAAATTGAATATAACTGGTACGTGGCCAGCTTCAAATATTTGCGGTGTACTGTAAGTAGTAAAAAGAGCTATTATCATGAAGTCAACCTGAGGACGTTGATGGAAAAAAGTAGTTGAACAAAGAACTGAGCAAGAAGTTAGCGAAGTGCTTTCTGTGAAGTGTGGCTTGTATATTGTGGCGACAGACGTTGCGACAAAGTGAGGAAAGCATTTTAAATGTGCATATGGAGAAGAATGGAGCATTTCTATCGGAAAAATAAGTGCACAATGAGACCATTTTTAAGAAAATGGTGAAGGAAGAATATACTGAAATGCTTCATGAAGAGGAAAAGAAAGTAACTGGATTATTGGATGAGAAGAAACTGCTTACTTAAAAAAACACCAGAGTGAACGTTGAATGGCAAAAATGTCCAACGCAGTGGACGACATCAGATGATAGTAAGACAAAAAAACCCATAAAACGTGAGGCAAATATAAAAGTGGAAAACAGGTAAGAGTGGAAGAAGAGAATTTGCAATGATGACGCTGCCCTTTTGGAGATTAATGAAGCACTACTACTAATTAATTTAGCCTAGTATCTGATTTCAGATAACTACCGACACGGGTAGCCGAGATCTTTAAGCCACGGACTCGTGAATGGGATGTCTACAGTTCAAATCCCATCAGGACCGTCCTCCCTGACTAGGGTTTTTTCCAGGATTTTCTCAGTTCTCATAACTGGTAAATGCCGGAGAAGTACCCTAAACTTCGTCCTGGAACATTTCCTTTACAAATTTCCTTGGAGTATTGGAGTGTTAGTCAGGCATTTGATAAGGTTTGGCAAACTGGACTGATATTTAAACTGAAGAAATCTTTGCCACATCATTTCTACATATTACTAAAATCTTACATAGCAAAAAGATATTTTCAAGTAAAATTCTAAGGAAGCCTTATGCGCCTTATCCTATAAAGTCAGGCATACAGCAAGATAGTGCCTTAGGACCAATTCTATATATCGTGTACACTGCTGACTTACCAACAAAACCAAACACCACTTTAACAACGTTTGCAGATGACACAGCTATTCTTTCAGTTCATGAAGATCCAAATACTGCTTCCCAACTTGTATAAAGCCATCTATTTAATATAGAAACTGGCTTAAAAAGTGTAGAGTTAAAGTAAATGAAACCAAAAGTCACCATATAACGTTTACACTTAGAAAAAGCTCCTGTCGCTGTTACTCTGAATAATCAGACGATTCCAAAAAAGCAAGACATGAAGTATCTGGGTATGTACCTTGATGGACGGCTTATCTGGAAAAAACACATATGGACTAAAGGCAAACAATTAAATTTAAAATACAGAAAAATGCATTGGCTACTTGGACCTAAATCTTGGTGACATGCAAACTAACCTTCTATAAAACTATTCTTAAACCAGTGTGGACATATCGAATTCAGTTATGGGATGCAGCAAGCAATTCAAACATCGAGGCACTAGAGTGTTTTCAATCATAAACTTTCCGAAGCATTCTTAGCATCCCCTGATACATCAGTAATAAATACATTTCCAAAGTTAAACAGGAAATAAAGGCATACAGTAGTCATCCCAGTAGATTGGGGATAAATCCATTAGACAACAGCACCAACACAACCAACCGACTACAGAGGAACCAGGTTTTGGAATTGCTTTACAGATCTTGACAATTATAAGCTATAATAAAGATAAATCCACTAGACATCAGCACCAACACAACCAACCGACTACAGAGGAACCAGGTTTTGGAATTGCTTTACAGATCTTGACAATTATAAGCAAATATATATATATATATATATATATATATATATATATATATATATATATAGCCAATTGGCATGGTTTGTAACAATAACTTACAATGTTATTCATTATTACTTATTATTACTTATTATTTAACAGATGGTAATTTTGCAGATATGTTAGAATAAAAAAACATTAATTTCATGCATCATCAGTGTCCACCACCTGTGTTGCTGTATGCAGTAAGAATGGCGTTAGACACTAGTAAAAATGATAACAGCTGAATTAAATACCAAAACAATAGCAATTTTCAGGTGGTTCGTATACTGGATCATCTGCATAAGAGTGAGGCTGAACATTCAAGCTTTTGTGCGTATTTGTTATGAAAATAATTGCGTTGTTATATTTGACTAGCATTGTAGCAAACAGAAACAATTCGATGTCTTTCATTCACACGACTGTCCCTAACCTCTATCGTTCATTTTTATAGCTCTTCTACAACTATTCTTACAACTTATTTTACTATTTACTGCTGTTAAACGAAATGCTATCGTTATACATTCCAAGGCATAGACAAATCTTAAAAGAGCAGTTCGGTTACTGCTGGCTTTGAAATTCCATACTCTTTGCATGGCGTCACGAATAACAAAGGAATGCAAACCTAGCACTTAAAAATGTATGACAAAATATTGGAACATGAAAACCAACAATAACCAGCATCTCAGAAATTGTTAATGCCAAAACACCTTGACATAAATTGCGTGATCTAAACGAGATCTGCATTTTTCTTGCAGTAACATTTTGTCTGTCTCTAGTTATACAGGATTATAAAAATTGCAACGAGAGAAACTTCACAGGCTATCCTAAAAACCGACATACACATTTTATTCGTCATGCAAATATCTTACTGAATTAGAAGTTGTGAGATGGAATTCTTCTATCGCTATGGCATTGTTGAGTGAATACTTATTATTTATACGTGTTCTTATATTAACCTTTTTTTGGTAATTTTGTATAATCAAGGTTATATAAGAGCAAATGGTATTTTAATTAAAATTGTTAACACATTTTTTTTAGAAAATCGATAACGACGAAAAATTGTTCATAAAAACTGTATTCTGGTGTGAAGGACTTCCGTCAAATTCGTCATGTCCCATCCTTGGAAAGTGCTGAGTTTAAAGACCAATTTGGGAATTTATCCAAACTTTCCTGTTTTATTTATGTTGTTTGCACTGTTTTTTTATTATTCAGGAGTCCTAAAACATATATTTTCGATCGAAACTTGATATTTCGTTGGAATAATGCTAATGACACTCCAACAATATGTCCTATCAGATTGCTTAGCTATGGACATGGAAGAAGTTAACATGGAACATTGCAGAGCTGGGACTGTATAATATCGTATCCAAACAAGGCGACAATAAATCACCAACATTGTTATAGAAAGTGTTACTGTTATTCACGATTCTTAATTTTTTAAGTCTTTCACTTACGTACCCATTAAAATACATTGAAAAGCGCCATTCGTTGCGCCCAACTCAAAGTTTCTTTTAAAAGCTAATAGCGCTGTTTACAAATTAGTTTTCCTTAATTTTCTTTCATTCATTCAATTATTCATTCATTCATTCATTCATTCATTCTTTCTTTCTTTGTTTCCTTCTTTCTTTCTTTCCTTCCATATTTCGTATATATGGTGGGTAGGGAAAGTACTGTATTCCACCCATAAATTTTATGTTACCATTTTGCCCAAATACGTGTTTTGTGGTCCCCTGAATAATCCTTTTTTTTAAAAAAATGTCTAGTCTACCTGTTTCTGTTTCTGTAACAGCACTAATCGAAAACGAAAATCTTAGATAAATGTCAAATTTAATAGCTGAGACCCACACAATTTAGATATACCATGACAGGATTTTCAAAAAATTCCACCGTCTCAAACAGCGCTTTACAGGAAAAACGTTCCCTAAATTGTATTTTCTGAAAGCATACTCAACAATGTAGATTAAATTATCTTAATTATGTTTAAGATAGAACACTATAGGCAATGCATAAAGGCTTACTACAGGAAGAATTAGGACCTAAAAATATGGGTACAGGTAAAGGAAATGAAGACTTGTAGCATTAATAATTTGCGATATATTTGCATTTTTCGTTTTTTCCAATGATTAAATAATCCTTTATTTTGAAGTGCTAAATTGCTGTTGTTTCTCGTGAGGCATTCAAAGAGTATGCACCAGACACCAGAACATAGCGACCTGTTTTTAAACATTGTATCATCGTATCAGCCTCCTATATGTTCCTGTGTATCTATAATAAAATATGTAGTGAAAGCATTTTTGCCGACATTTGTCTTTAATTGCAGGAAGTAGATGTAGTAACAGGCTTTTATTCGTGCACTTTACAGAACAAGTATGAAAATAAATGTTAATCTGTAGGAGAATTCGTTAGATTTTTCCTTATGCACCCGATGTAATTGATCGTTAATTTGTGAATAAAACGAAAGGATGCTTCTAAAATAGAATAAGATGTTGATGTACTTATTTAAGTAGATTGTCGCACTGTTTTCTTTGTAGTGCAAATGACGCTAGCTCTCCGTCATCTGTTTGCATGTAGTTTGTCTCTTCCACGCTCAGCGGTGCTTCTGTCGAGCAGCTTGCCAACTTAACGCATGCGCATTACTGATTCTGGCGAGAGTAATGCTATAATATAAGCAATACTTTGGTTCCTTCAGAAGCGCCGACAAACGTTTAACGAGCAAAGAGGTACAAACGGATTTGCATTTCGAGTCCATATTTTCTGAGTGAACAGTACTTGTTTCAAGCATTCGTTAGCTTCTGTTCTTTGCAATTAACTCGGGTAGCTGAAACTCTCAATAAGAGGAATGAATGCTTCATCATGTATTGGCGAGGGGAAAGGCAAGGAATTGATTGAGAAGAGAATGGGGAAGAAGCCGAGAGGAGGCCACGAATTAAGAATTCCGTTCATTAACTTTGTTTTCTGAGCAGACAGACGCCGCTCGTCCTGATGACAGTGGCTTAGGTAAGGCATTCCGTCAATTCATTAAAAAACAACGAGGGATATGTTGAGCAAGATGGAAAAATAGATTTTCTGAGGGAATTGAAAAGTTATGATTCATCATCTTTCGCACTTTAAGATATCAAAACTTCCTACTTTTAAGAGAGGGAGAATAATACGTTCTTTCACTAAAAGCATTAGATATACATCACTTCTTGTTTAGAAAGTGGGTGAAATAACGGCTTAACTCTATTGAAAAATACTGTATAATGGTCACACGCTTAATTTAGCCATTAGAATACCTTGGTATTCCTTTTTACTTTTATTGCTACGTGCCTAGGAAGGAATTGCAATCCACTCAAAAATTGGATACCGATATTTAACAAGAAATATACGTTTCGAGGCCCGTAAATAAAAAAATATTGTAAAAAGGCCTTTGAGAGAGAGAGAGAGAGAGAGAGAGAGAGAGAGACAGAAAGGGAAGTATGTGTGTGTGCGTGCGTGCGTATGATTCTGTGAACACACAACCCAAAAACGAAATGTCAGAAAAATACCAAACTTCGTGTTTAGGTTCAGCACCTTCCAATGGTGTGACAAAAAGTTGTTCAAGAAAATCCCCATCACAAACTACCCTTTACATAGACGAGTTTTCAAATTTTCAATTTTCTCAAATGACTCTAACGATTTTTAATTGAAGTACCATAACTATGTTTAAGATATGTTCAGGGTAAAATGCACATCTTAAAGTTTTTGGAAATAACCTCTTCATTGTAGTAAAGTGCTTTCATTGGAAAGTCTTTTGTATAATTTTGAATAATGGATAAACCATATTATATAGTCAAAAAGTGCTACACAAAACTTTAAAACACTTTAAAACACACAATTATTTGAAATAATTTTCTCTTTTTGCAGTCAGTAATTTCGACATATCCGTTGTTATTGGTTTGAATTATTAATACTTTTGTTAATGTATAATGAACATTTCTGCAGAGGTCTAACTCGCATAATGAAGTAGATAGAAAAATAAGCATTGTCAGAATGGCTTATAGAAGCTAAATAAAAATAATATTTAGAGAAAGACAGGCGAATGTTATACATCAGAATTTTTTGTCATACTCTTCATATAAAATGCAAATCTGCTATTCAATTTACGTTAATCTTAATCAGTTTTTACCTAGAAATGGTTTTATGTTAAGCAGAACGGACTTGGTTGCATGCAAGATACAACTCAGCTGTTTATATGAAATGTACTATTTACATTTTAGATTTACTTTAACTCCGTAGTTAAATAGTGACGGTTACTATGGATTCGTTGAACGATCTTAGTCAGGGTATACCGGAAAGATAGCCATAACTGAGTAATTTCCTCCTTGCTTTCATATACTTGTGGAACTTGACCTTAGTTGTGTAGTGAGCTTCCTGTACCATCTACTTTGTTACAATTTAGTTAGTCGAATGTGATGTTTGTAATCGCTGAAGCTCTGTTTTTCACGTACACGTAGTCAGTGTGACCGGATGGATGACCTTATTTTCACAAAAGCCTTTCTATACCATCTACTTGAGTCACTTGTTGATAAATAGTTTGTAGTGTTCTATTTGTTTTATTTGTAATGGCGTTTTGGGGGTGTTAGTACTGAAAACAAATCAAGAAAAAGACAGAATAGACGGTCTATGGGATTTGAACCGGATCTACCAATTGTTTCCACCTGACTAAACTTGATCGCTAAGTCGTTTTTTACTTTCTCTACTACGTATAGTAAGTAGGGGAAGTATTGTATTCCACCCAAAAAGTCGATACTGAGATTTCACGGAAATGCATGTTTTGAGACCCCTGAATCCAAAAAAAAGCATTTTTGGAAACATGTTCGTCTGTGTGTCTGTCTGTGTGTGTGTCTGTCTGTGAACAGCATAACTCAGAAACGAACACTCGGATAAACACCAAACTTAGTATTTAGGTTCAGTATCTTCCAGGGATGCGACACGAAGGTTTCCAAGAATATCCCCCCACCCCAGGATACCCTTTACATGGAAGATTTTTCAAAAATTTTAATTTTCTCAAAAACGGCTCTAACAATTTTGATTAAAATATCATATGTTTAAGATATTTTCATGACAAATAAAATGTATGTATTGAATTTTCTGGGAATATCTCCAAAAGTGTTCTTCATTGTGAACGACTTTTGCATAACTGGTAAACCATAAGAGATAGACAAAATTTTACTACACAAAAAATGTACATCGCGTACAAATACACAATTTACGTCATATACATTTTTTTGTTGAGTGAACCATTTTCGAGATATTGCTTGTTATTCTCTTAAATTTTTCAATAATTTTCTCAAATGGGAAATCGTTATTCACTTTTTTGTCTTGGATATGCAAAGAGTATTAAGCTGTGGCAAAGGGAATGGTGCTGCACCTAGCAACCAGCTATTAAGAGATATGTATGTGCTTAAAGGCTACTGTATTTCTATATTGCCCTTGTAAATATATATTCCCGTTACATCTACAAGAAAATTAGCAATAAGATAGAGTCTGGAAATGGTTATCTCGATTAACATGAAGTATATGGAGAATAAGCGTTTGTAAACATAGTTTGTACAAGAGTAGAGAAAGTCATGTGAGTGTAACACATCATATTTTTAAAATTGTTTCATTTGTACAGTCCGCTTTAACCCTTTGGTCATATCGGAGGCTTTGATTTAAGAAGCAGCTGTTGCCATTGTTATTCTATGAGCTGTAGATTTTAACACGATTTTTGTCCATTTTATCACATTCACTTTCAGATGAATACTTCCAGACTCTCCGAAGGGTAGTGAATGATTCAAGTTAAGGAAACGTTTTCCGACTCTACTCGAGCATCGACCCCGGGGCCTTTGGGTTAAGTTGGATTTTTTTAAAAAAAATACTGTTTCATTTATATAGATCCCTTTAACCTCTATAGCCACATATGAGGCTTTGACTTAAGAAACAACTGATAGTTTTGTTATTCTTTGGACTTCTTAATCGGTTTTTAATACTTTCTACTTTCTCTACTACGTATAGTAAGTAGAAGTATTGTATTCCACCCAAAAATTCGATAAAGAGATTTCACCGCAAATGCATGTTTTGAGATCCCCTGAATCCAAAAAAAAACATTTTTGGAAACATGTCCGTGTGTGTGTCTGTGTGTGTCTGTGTTTGTCTGTGAACAGCATAACTCAGAAACGAGCAGTCGGATAAACACCAAACTTGGTATTTAGGTTCAGAATCTGCCAGAGATGTGACACGAAGGTTTTCAATAAAAACTCCCCACCCCAGACTACCATTTACATGGAACATTTTTCGAAAATTTTAATTTTCTCAAAAATGGCTCTAACGATTTTGATTAAAATATCATATGTTTAAGATATTTTCATAATAAATGAAATGTATATATCGAATTTTCTGGGAATGTCTCCAAAAATATTCTTTATTATGAACGACTTTTGCATAACTGGTAAACCATAAGAGATAGACAAAATTTTACTACACATACAATGTAGATCGCGTTAAAATATACAATTTATGTCATATACATTTTTTTATTGGGTGAACCATTTTCGAGATATTTTGCTTGTTATTCCTTTAAATTTCCCAATACTTTTTCTCAAATTCGTTATTCATTTTTGTTTTTGTCCTGGTAATGCAAAGAGAATGGAATACTCCACATAGCAACCAGCTCTTAAAATATTTGACTATCGCTTAAAGCTAGCAATTCCCCTTGCACCTACAAGAAAATTAGCAATAAGATTAACATGAAATAGATAGGGAATAAGCGTTTGTAAAAATAGTTTGTACAAGAGTAGAAAAGTCATGTGAGTGTAACACATCAGATTTTTTTAGACAGCATGGTCTAAAAGTAGAATTTCTAACACGTGCACACGAGCTAAAAGCTTCGTTGTTACCAACTTTGGTTTCAAGTCCAATTACATGTCAATTACTCTTTGTATTTGCGCATTTTTAACAACTCGACTTATTTTATTAGGTTTTATTTTTCATTGTGTCTTTTTACATGATTAGTTTCTCATGGTGCTTGTGCTATCTGCTCTACAAATCGTCATACTTCAATTTATCATAATTTGTTTTAGAGTTAACCTATACGTTATATTGACAGCCTTCTGCTTTCTTTGATTAAATGATGGAAATTATGAATTCAGAAAAAAACTGAAATGAAAGAGCCAGATGGAATTACAAAAACAGCAGAATGAATAACACTTGAAGTATTTACCCCCAAAATTCAGAAAGCAATATGATAAGGCATTTAATCGCTTCATTGGCTGGTATAAGGCAAGACATTTTGAAAATAATTTCACTCAAAATGACTGCCAGCGAATCAACAAAACATCAAAACATCTGACATCTCGCTTTTTAACGCCATTTCTCTTGTTTCTAAAGAACCTCACTTTAAATGTCATCTCTGTCAGTTTCAGAACTCAATATAATGCTATTGTAATTTTACAAATCCGAGCTCTGTTCGGGCCATCTGAGTTGAGGGTTGACTTTTTGCTAGCACAAAATATGTGAGGAGAAGAAATGTACCTTTCACCAAAGTAAACTTCAACCAGGAAAAACTTAAGACAAACAGCAAGGACTATTTCGGAAACGGCTAGGTAATTATTCATAATTTTATTTGAAACAAATTGTATGATCTCATATCTTCTAGCACATCTTTTCTGTCTCTAATGCTTTTCCAGCTAGAGTAAGCTCGGTATGAATGAAAAGGAAATTACAGATTATTTACAGACGTTCATTATACCTATCAGTGGCTTACAATTAATTTATTTATTGTAGTAACATTATTACAAAAGTCAAGTTACTGCATTGCCTCAAAATATTCAATACATCCAAAGCTTTATTAAAAACCCTTAACAGGAATTTAAATTGTTGCCATTTAATTCTTTAAAATTGATTAGGTAGAGTATGCGAGTGTATTACTTATAATGTTTGTTTACATCATGTGTTGAAGCCATCTTGTGACGTCATTCTTTGTTAGGTTCGTAGCTCCATCTGGTGTTAGCAATTTGCGGCAGTATTAGTTTTGTGTTTGAAAGAATTTAACTTTTAATTTCTATTCAATTCTGTTTCACTTTCCTCCGGCTAGCTATTTGGTCGAACATATCTCTTAAACAGGGTTGTGTAAACGGAAGGAATCTTTTATCCAAAAAGAACACTGATGAAGAAATTTGTTTTATACTTTTATTGTCGAACACTATTACTCTCACATTTACACATTGATCTCGACACTCGCCAAACTGAAACTGTTATAATAACTTCTTACTGATCACTTTTAATCCACGTAGTTCAACTTTTTGTATAATTAACCTTACAACACTTTAGATTATTCATAATTCTGCTGCGCGTAACTTGTGAATCGATACCCGACGTTTGCCGTACAAATACTTTCGACGAATTGACTGACTGAAGACGACGTGTAGTGTACACAGATTTTTGATGAACTGAACGACTGACGGCGACGTGTAATGTATTGAGAATTTTGATGAACTGACAGCGATCTACCTCTGACTTGGCTTTTTATACACCCACTCCCCGATATGCCTAAAGATTATAACTGAGCTGCAATTGGCTAATAAAACGCGCCAACATTAGCGTCTATTTTAATATCCAATGAAAATTATGAATACATATGCTCTAGGGAAACGTTCCAGAAGATTCTCAAGGAAAAACGCGCCAACATTACGTAACTTCCTCGTTTCCAATAATGATAAACAGCTCACCCCCTCGCTGCATTATTGCGCGCTATTATTGACAGTTTCAGTAAGGTCGTATAAACTTACTTATCAACAATAATTACAGTCAAGAAACATCTCAAATCAATGTCACATAAAAATGCATATTCATATTACAATCATTATTTACATTTAAGTAATTTGTGATACAAATTACTGCATCATATGCCCCACTAGAAACATAATTATGAATATTTACAACTTGTTTGGAAATTTTATAATTGGGTTTTTAGTCTCCTAAATCTTGGAACACACGCTATCACTTTCACTTAACACTTATTTAACACACGACATATTTTTTTTTATCTCGCCACTACTTACTGGCTCTGGTTTAATGTGTTTAGACATTAATCTAACATTACAATTTTTTTTATCTCGCCACTACTTACTGGCTCTGGTTTAATGTGTTTAGACATTAATCTAACATTACAATTTTTTTATAGCAAATACTGTACCCTGAATTATTTAATGACGGTTTTAAAATGGTTTACTCTCTTATATTGTTTACAAAAATTTATACATTTAAGATTTTTGTAATTATTAAACATATTTACCAAAACATATTCACCCTCTACATAAATATATTTACATCTCTTAAATCTAGACACTATTTCACATGTTCTGTTTGCTACATAAGTATTTGTTTTGTTTTTTTGTTTTTTTTTAAATTATTTTTAACCCATTTTTGTTATTTTGTACATTATTGCGTACTTTTACTTTTAATATCATATTTAGTTTCAATTTTTACATTCTTAATTTTCAAATACTGTTACAGTTACTAAAAAAATGTTATTTTCCTTTTAAAAATTTTGTTATGTCCAAAATTTATTTCTCCATTATCATGACGTACATATTTATTTAACCCTCTTACAATCCAATACATTTCTCTGCAAGTCATCTTTAACTATCCAGCATTTACTATTTATCATCTCATTGCTATTTACCCTCCTGGATCAAATTGTGTGTGGCTAAACATTACTCGTAGCGGTATCCTAACCTTCAAATTTTTGTTAATGGATAACCTCTTGTATTCATATGATATTTCGTCCAATGATAACATTTGAAAACAATCTAAAGTTTCCTGAACTACACATCTTTTAACAACTGTCATTTTCAATTCTTCTACTATCTCTTTAATTTGAGAATACTCTGACAAATCTTTCATAAGCTGTACTGGATTGGAGTTTTCATTTTGAACATCTTGGTACAATTTATTTCTTTGCATTACTGACTCCTTCTGTATTTCTGATATCTCCCCTCTGAAATTAACCTGCGCCTGATTGACATGTACATTCATAACCTCTTTCATCTCTCTTATCTCACTTGAAATGTTACTCATTCTACTACCTGACTCTGTACATTCTACATCAACATGTTCACTTTTAGTATTAACCTCACTTTTTTTGTTACCTATTTCCCTGCTCATGTCTAGCATTTTCTTTGAAATTTCTCCTATCTCACTTGCTATTACTTCCTCATTTTCATCTCTCATTTTTGGCATACTACTATCTAGCTTCATAACTTTCTTTTCAATTTCTTCCCTGCTTTGATCTACTTTTTGCTCTAATATCTCATTCCTCCTACCAATATCTTCAATTAATTTCCTATGACTCTTTTCCATACTGTCAGTTAGTTTTTGTTCTAATTTCTCATAACTCTGATTTAGTTTTTGTTCTAAACTCCTATTAATATCTTCCATTAATTGATATCTAAAATTTCTCAGCATTTCCATCATCATACTAGCATCAAGATTAACATTTCCTGCTGTTCTATTCTCACTTTCTGCACTAATATTTCCTCCCTCAAATACATTGTTTGAGCTATTTTCTGTACCCTGTATTGAATTACAGCTAACTGTTACATTATCTCCCTCCATAATTATTTCTTCTGTATTATTAGTAGCCATTGTTTTCTTTATCCTACCATTCCTTTTGATTGTTACAATTTTGTTTTCTAAAAACAATTACTATACTCTGACCTTTGTGATGCTGTCTGTTGCTGTTACTTTGATGTCCAGCTTCCTGCCCCTCTCTCCTAGGTTTGTAGGTCGCTTCTGCGTTGTGTTATGATGAATCTGCGTTGTTTTGTTGTCCTGTAGTTTGAATTTCCCTGTTGCCTTGTAATTTCGGAATTACGATGTCCAATCATCCGCGTAGTCTGTCGTCCCTGTTGTTTCTGGAATCTGCGTCTTGTAGATCAATTCACTGCTGCATTCGTTCCACGTCCTGGTCACTCTGCTCCTTCCTGGTCACTCTGCCCCACGTTGGGCGCCAATTTGCGAGTGTATTACTTATAATGTTGATGCTTGTAATGTTTGTGTATGTGTGTTTATTTCATGTGAAGCCATCTTGTGACGTCATTCTTTGTTAGGTTCGTAGCTCCATCTGGTGTTAGCAATTTGCGGCGGTATTAGTTTTGTGTTTGAAAGAATTTAACTTTTAATTTCTATTCAATTCTGTTTCACTGTCCTCCGGCTAGCTATTTGGTCGAACATATCTCTTAAACCGGGTTGTGTAAACGGAAGGAATCTTTTATCCAAAAAGAACACTGATGAAGAAATTTGTTTTATACTTTTATTGTCGAACACTATTACTCTCACATTTACACATTGATCTCGACACTCGCCAAACTGAAACTGTTATAATAACTTCTTACTGATCACTTTTAATCCACGTAGTTCAACTTTTTGTATAATTAACCTTACAACACTTTAGATTATTCATAATTCTGCTGCGCGTAACTTGTGAATCGATACCCGACGTTTGCCGTACAAATACTTTCGACGAATTGACTGACTGAAGACGACGTGTAGTGTACACAGATTTTTGATGAACTGAACGACTGACGGCAACGTGTAATGTATTGAGAATTTTGATGAACTGACAGCGATCTACCTCTGACTTGGCTTTTTATACACCCACTCCCCGATATGCCTAAAGATTATAACTGAGCTGCAATTGGCTAATAAAACGCGCCAACATTAGCGTCTATTTTAATATCCAATGAAAATTATGAATACATATGCTCTAGGGAAACGTTCCAGAAGATTCTCAAGGAAAAACGCGCCAACATTACGTAACTTCCTCGTTTCCAATAATGATAAACAGCTCACCCCCTCGCTGCATTATTGCGCGCTATTATTGACAGTTTCAGTAAGGTCGTATAAACTTACTTATCAACAATAATTACAGTCAAGAAACATCTCAAATCAATGTCACATAAAAATGCATATTCATATTACAATCATTATTTACATTTAAGTAATTTGTGATACAAATTACTGCATCAAGTATCTTATAATTATAATCCCAATTGCATAAATCTTGCTTTGATTGTGAAATTTCTACAAAACGCTCTGAAGCCGCTGTTCGTACTGCCATTGACGCACTGAAATATTTAATCGAATTCTTCTTTACCTACACCAAACAGTCTGACACATTTAACAATACAATTGTCAGTCATTTTAACCATTTATGCATGCTTTTAATGTATGCATAAGATTTTCTGTGTAAAGGAAAATTCTCGATTTGCATTCTTGAAAGATGTATGAAATTTGGTGTTCCTCTGACTTTCAGTATTTGAGTTATACTGTTTTCACCCACGCACGCGCGCGCACTTTAAAAAATTACTTTTGGTTGGGTTTGAAGTGAATTTTTATTAGCTCCACATATGGACGCCAATTTGAAGAAGTTTATTTTCTTTACGTTATTTGCACCACGCTTTGGGCGTCAATTAGAAGTATGTTGTATTTTATTTCAACTGTTGGGAGCCGAACTTGAAATTCGTTGCAACCTCACGTATAGTACCCGCTTTCCGAAAGCCTTCGCTCTAAGTTTAAAAATATTAACTTTGTATTTTAACTGTTTCTTTAAATATTATATATTTATGTTTACCTCGGCTGCGTCAGTAATTTTTTTAGAGACATGGATGTCTTGGCAGGGTTGTGGTGGGACTGTAGAATGTAGGCTTACACAGATTATAATTCCACTGCACTCCTTTTATTAATGCTTGACACGATTTTAAATAACACTTCACTGATATAGAGAGCTGTGAGATCCTTTAATTAATTGCATGCACTTTTTAACACGTAAACTATTTTTCATCTCACACGAATACATATTAAATCTCTCGAGGACGCATCTCGCATCCAGTTACAAACACTGTCCGCAGGCAACTGAACTGATTTCAAACGCCTAAACTTGTAAATTTCTGTATTTCAAGTTTCTGATTGGCTAATCCTACTCCAATAGAATATCTTCATTTAACTAAAGGTTTTTCTGGTTGTTGATTGGCTATTTTTAAATTGACTCAAAATTTACATTATTGTTGCTGCAATAATGACTAGTAGCATTTAAACTTTCAAATTCATTATTGCCTCAAGGTTACCTCATTGTTACCTCGTTGTTAGCATCTTTTAACTTATTATTCTCACAGCTCCTACATTATTAAATTACGTAATACATTCACATAACATTATTACACATGGATAAAATAATACAAGCATATACTATGACTGTAATATACGCTTTTTATATATTGTTAAACACACATATTACTTTAAGGCGGGCTGTTATTGAATTTATATTTTATATAATTAGACTGAAATCATTTAAGTGTTAAAAATACTGCCTCAGTGTTCAGGGGACTCAAAATGTGTGTTTCCGTAGAATCTTGATGTGAAATAGTTTCTTCTACCAGGTGAGTCAGCTGTCCCCACTGGTACAGTTTTATGTAATCCGCAATTTATACTATAACATGAAAACATCGGGTCCCATGGTATCTAAGGAATTTCTGTAACATGCTTATCTTTGCTTTCACACTTAGCGAGATGACTAATATGACAAGTGTTATAGTATCTCTTTTAATGCATTCGTAACACATAGGTGACAAACACATACTTCATATTATGTCAACTTAGCAAACTCTCGTGCTCTAGATAGCTCAGTTGGAAGAAGTATATACTCGTAAAATACGCACAAACACAGACATACGCATGCACAACACACACACACACACACACACACACAACCATACCACAAACACAGATACACAGAATCATACACACATACAGAGACACATCAATCATACACACATATAAAGACACACACAGATACACAAATCATACACTATAGACACATACATACACACAAACACACAGGCATACACAGTCATACACATATAAACACAAACACACACACAGATAAACATTATCATACACAATAGACACATACATACACACAAACACACAGACACACAGTCAGACACACATAATCACAAAAACACAATACACTCGGACACACATACACACAGATAAACACAAACACACACACACACAATGCCTGCCGACAAATTCACGAATTTTTATGTGCGATACATACGTAAAAATCTGATGTGTTACACTCACATTACTTTCTCTACTCTTGTACAAACTATTCTTACAAGCTTCTCCATCTATTTCATATTAATCGAGATAAACATTTGCAGAAACGATTTTTTGACATGCAAAGAGAATTGCATTTTACACATAGCGACCAGTTCTAAAAATATTTGACTATCGCTTACGGCGGACTATGTTCTCCTTGTTTTGTAATTGCAAGGAGAATATAGAAATACATCAGCCTTAAGTATAGACATATCTCTTAATAGCTGGTTGCTATGTGCAGAACCATTCTCTTTGCCACAGATTAATACTCTTTGCATATCCAAGACAAAAAAATGAATAACGAATTCCCATTTGAGAAAATTATTGACAAATTTAAGGAAATAACAAACTATATCTCCAAAATGGTTCACTCAACAAAAAAATGTATATGACATAAATTGTGTATTTTAACGCGATCTACATTTTTTGTGCAGTAAAATTTTGTCTATCAGCTATGCAAAAGACGTTCACAATGAAGAATACTTTTGGAGACATTCCCAGAATATTTGAGATATACATTTCGTTTGTCATAAAAATATCTTAAACATATGGTATTTTAATCAAAATCGTTAGAGCCATTTTTGATAAAATGAAAATTTTCGAAAAATGTTCCATGTAAAGGGTAATCTGGGGTGGGGGGATTTTCTTGAAACTCTTTGTGTCGCATCTCTGGAAGACACTGAACCTAAATACCATGTTTGGTGTTTATCCGACTGTTCGTTTCTGAGTTATGCTGTTCACAGACACACACACAAACACACACACGGACATGTTTCCAAAAATGCTTTTTTTGTTTTGGATTCAGGGTGTCTCAAAGCATACATTTCCGGTGAAATCTCGGTATCGAATTTTTGGGTGAAATACAATACTTCCCCTACTTACTATACGTAGTAGAGAAAGTAAAAACTGTAGGCAGGTACATAGACAATTTCAGGAGACATTTCCTGGTATTCCGGTTCCAGGCAGAGAAACTGTTAGATGTCCGGTTAATAAGTTTAGGACAACGCGATCGCTAAATGCTAAACCTAAGAGGCGATAATGAGATGTTATAACGGAGGAAATAGTTGACGAAATTGGTACATCTATTTGTGGGGAACCCTAAAAATCTAAAGGTTATATCAACAATTCCCACACAATAGACAATATAAAAACAGAAATTATGAACATTACGCGAGAAGAACTTGTTAATGGAAATTTCATCCGAAGAAAATTGCCAGGAATATGTTCATGCAGATGAAGATTTTAAACAAGATTAGTACTTATAGTGAATGCTACTGTGCCGGTTTTCTTTTCCTCTGCACGATATATCGAAAGCTAAAGGGAAATTTTCGACACCTACAATTCCTGTTTTCAGTAATGCTTCTTGTGTTTTGGTCACCTCGGAACGTCTAGCGAGGGAGAGCCAGTTGGTTCGACTTGTACGACGGGACAGCGAAGGTGTTTTACTTTTAATGTGTGTATCGCATGTATAGGTACGGGTTTGGTTAAAGCTATAAAAGTTTTATTTGGTTCTTGTAGATAATTCCTTTAACTTTTACAGAATTTTTCGGTACTGAGTACTCTCTTATACCTCGAGTTATAAGTTATGTAGGTGTTGCTCCTTTTATAATCTGCAAGCCCAGTTTAGAATTCGTGCGTATGTAAAGCTATGTTTGGAAACGGTGATAATATGGGTAGACTTTTATTGCAGTTGGTTATGTTGCGAGAATACCAAATCACAGACTGTTTATTCCTGCTGCTGTTGACGTGAAGCGTGCCTTTAGCTGAATTTCAGGTGTATTATTTTGTAGGACATACTTCACGATTAGGAACTTGGAAATTGTTTTCAATCCTAAGTAACCTTTGGTGTTTTTTATTCTTCGTTTTAATTTGTTTCCACGGTTTACTTCGTAATTGTGTTTTTATGTACTTTACTAAATTTCTTTGTAACTAGCAGTTTCCTTGAGAATTTTAGTGTATGTTATACATTATTCTTATTAAATACAGCAGATGGTTGAAAGGTAACTCGTTTAATTGGTCAGTTGTTTAATTGGATGCATTTAGCGCACTTTAAGGCTTTTCCATGTTTCTGGCGTGCTGGGCTGGGCACATTACTGTACTCGTAATGAGCAACGCGAGAGTTATGGAACGAAAAGCTCCCAGTGTAATAGACAGTGTGCGGAACAGGCATACGCGCGATCCGTGGCCTCGCAATAAAGCGACCGCACAGTATTTGTTAACATCCTTTTTTGACGATAGTGTTTTCGATCCACTTCCCGCTCATGCTGTCATGATGGAAAGTTAAATTTCCTGCAGTCAGTACTGCCTAGCTCAACCTAAAGCGTCTTTTGCCTATTTTACAGCACGTATGTGCATGACGTATATTAACCCCTCTAACGTTTGATATGTTTATTATTCGAGATGAGATATATAGGTAACTAATAATATTTTATGGCTGAATTTTACGATTTAATTCTTATCTGGTCTTTACTTCCTTTTTACCTATTCGTTAATATTTGCTTATGAATTTATGCAACAGTAAGTATGAGCTGCAAGTTATTGGTATTTTAAGATCAGCACAACGAGACGTGGTTGATCGATCAACACTTTGTCCTCAAGGTTTATGTTGGCGACCTTTCTACTAGAACCATCATGTGCAAACCTTTTAGGAAATTATTAATTTTATTTTTGTGTAAGTTCTGTTTGTAATATTCACTATCGTCGAAACATTAGCATGCAATACATGTGCGTTAAGTGGATTGGAGAATCTCGGATCGTCATTCTCCGCTTGTAAGTGCACTTACCGCACTTGTACCGTAATACACTATTATTTAGGACTAGCAGCGGAGGGGGACTTAGCACCTAGACCTAAGAACATCTGTTTGTCTAAGCCCCTGACGGGGTGCCCCCTGGAGGGAGGGCTGCGGTGAGAGGAGACAGAGGGCCGCCGAACCAGGATACATGACAGGGCAGATGTCAGGGTCCCTATTTTTTGCAGATTGAAACTCCCCGGATGGCAGCTGGTACAACCGGCTCCCCTCCCCATTAAACAACGATCTAAAAATCTTTACTAAAATATGAATTAAATTTTAACATCCTCAAATGTACGCTTCTACATCCCCTGCATGGCCCGGAACTCGGAGACCGCCCCCATTCCGGGGACGAAGGATTAAATAAACCATTTTCTCCTACCATGCAATGCCGAGACTCTCGACGACACTTGCAACCCTGAAACAGCCAGGCAGATGAAAGGTGAAGTTTAATGAGAATGAAAGTGAAATGGAGGGACAGGACATTTAAATTGAGTTGAGTTTTATTTATGGACGCTCTTTAACTGCTGTGCTCTTTAGCGTCGCATTCTATATTGGGCGTGAAAGACCGGGAATGTTGCTCAGAGGCCCCTTTATCAGATTTGAGGTTTTTTATGTGCCGTAAATATACGACACGGGACCACCGACTTTACTTCCCTTCCGAAGGAAGCCACGCTAAGGATTTTTACGCCGAAAAAATCCATCGTTTGAACCCGCGACCTCGGGAACTAGAGGCTAGCATGGTAAACACTACAGGAGGACGACACAGGAAATTTGGAGGATGTAATGAACAGCATTCGACTAGCGACCCCGGAAACCCCAAAAAAGCCCATGGGTTAGAAAGGTCTCCCGAATGCGGGCTACAAACGTTACCGCCTGTGCCGCTCGGTTACTATTATTTAACAATTTTACGTTTTCACTCGTCATTTAAATAATACTAACGTAACCGATATGTCACTCCATTACACGCGTCAGTGCGTAGGTCGCATTTTGCAAGCATACCTACACGAGTACATATGATTGGTTGTTTCATAAATCTAAGAGATTCGCCAATGTTGGTTTTGTAATTTGTGAAGATAACTTAAGGGCTACCAAGCAAACTGACAGTTTTGGGCGCAAGCCGCAGGAGCTGAGATGGTTTAAAGGCGTCAGTTCATGTCAATACATTTAAAATACAAAACGTAGTTATTTTCTTCAGTGCACTCGAAGGTAATAAAAATATGTATAACGGATTTAAGGATACCCATCTGTGAAAAAGGCCAAAAATGTATAAAATTCATATATCTGGATTTTAGGGTCATTAAATACTACAAACCTTTATACTTTAGTCTATGTAGCTTGCAGAGCTTTACGAGTTTTTAAAGCATTTCATATAGCAACTTAAATGTCTACCTGTAAGCCTAGCTTCCTATAAATCTGTAGCAAAAACACGAAAATTTGCATGCATAAAAGTGAACAAGCCATTCAAGACTGGCCTTGGGAATTTTTACACGCAAAATTAGCTGTAGAGGCGTAGAAAATGAGGACCTGTATAGGTATTAAATGTTTTTTAAACAACACACAGTCAGAAACAATGTTATTTTAGCTTCATAATGTTTAAACTCTCTTTTCTCGGATTCGCATTTGTCGGTACATTCTCATTGTTTCACACAATGCGCTTTTTGCTATAAATCAATTACATTTTGTATACCTTATTAAGGTAATATTTTTAGCACCTAAATGATTTCAGTCAAATTGTATAATATAAGATACAATAACAGACCGCCTTAAAGCAATATGTGTATACATAATATATAAAATGCATGTAACAGTCATTGTATTAATGTTTATATTATTAATAATGTTATCAATAATGCTATGTGAATGTATTAAGTAATTTAATAATGTAGGAGCTGTGAGAATAATAAGTTAAAAATTGCTAACAATGAGGTAACAATGAGGTAGCCTTGAGGCAATAATGAATTAGAAGGTTTAATAATGCTACTGGTAATTCTTGGAGCAACAATAATGTAATTTTGAGACTGTTTATAAAATAGCCAATAAACAACCAGAAAAAAGCTTAAGTTAAATAAAAGTATTCTATTGGAGTATAATTAGCCAATCAGAAACTGAAATAGGGCAAATTGTACAAATTTATAAGGCAGTTGCTTGTAGACAGCATTCCTAACGGGACGCGAGACGCGTCCTGGAGAAGTTTAATACGTATTCAGTGTGAGACCAAAATAGTTAATGTGTTTAAAAAGTGCAAGTAATTAATAAAAGAATCTCATGGCCCCCTATATCAGTGAAGTGTTATTTAAATCGTGTCAAGGATTAATAAATGTAGGGAAGTAAAAATTATAATCTGTGTAAGCCTACATTCTTCAGCCTCACCACGCCTTGTTAAGACACTCATATCTCTACAAATTTGACGCAGGTAATTCTTTCAGCCCCAAGTTTAGGCGCAATATGACGCAGCCACGCTCCGTCCAACAATGAAGCAATACCTTTGCCTCACGGTTGCTGCTTGTCTCCTCCCAGTTGGTTCTTCTTTTGCCACGGCTGCTCCAGCATGAAATCTTAACCTCAGGGTATGCGTGGGTGTGTACAGAGAAACACTCAAGCGCTGTCTTGGAACACTTTTATTCACTATTTAAAATAATACTTTAGGTTTGCCGATCACTATTAAATGCATACGATGATACTTTGTCTTTACCAAGACCGAAGAATATTAACTACAGCTAAGCGTTCTACCCTCTAGCATGTTCGCCACCATTCTTCTCCACACGACGGGAAAGTCGTCCTGCACTCACCAGGCACTCAGGCAGACTGATCTACCCACGCTAATACAAGGAAAACCAACGCCTAAACTTCCCCTCTCTCCCCTCAAATGCTCGTCACCAAACTTAGAGTGGCCTTCACCAGGCTAAGTGCAGCTGTACTCGGCTAGTTACCAGGAAAAACTTGCTTCAATGGTATTTACCCTTTCTACCTGAGGCTGGTCCCTAATTAACAAAACAGTGCCTGTCTTGTCTTTCTGTCGCTTTTACAGTCAATAATTTTCACAATGCTTCTTCTTTTTATACATACACTGACTTTAATTATCTTATTACTTATTTTATATCACTATCCTCAGATTATTATGATAATTATTGCCTTTATAATTCCGGTTTCAAATTAATACTGACGCAGCCGAGGCAAACATAAATATATAATATTTATAAAAACAGTAAAAATACAAAATTAATATTTTTAAACTTGGGGCGAAGGCTACCGGGTACCATACGTGCGGTTGCAACTACTTCAAGTTCGCCTCCCCAACAATCGAACTACAATACAGCTCCTCCTAAAAATAAGAACTGCTTCATCATTATGCACAATTAAGATGAATTTTTATTAACGCTCTTGGTTGTGATTTTATTAAACAATAATTATTTCTTCATATTTAACAGTATTTTCTCCCAAACTAGTAGGAATATAAACGTTCATCTCCAATTTTAGCATACTATTAAAAATTTTAAATGTAAAATATATTGTTACATATTTTATATAATATATTATTAATATATTGTTATACTATATTATTAATATATTATATATTGTGGCGTATTAGTAAGTATTGTCATACCAGACGCGTTATTGTGTCACATTGTCGACAGTATTGTTGGGTGACTGATTATTTCTTTCGGTTGAACGAGCCTTCTCCTCTGCGCCGACCACGCCAGAGAGAGTAGGCTTTGTTTTGAATCCCGTCTGGTATGACACCGGCCCGGCTAGCTAGCGTGCCTAGCCAGGTTTGGAGATGGAGAAATATAGTTAGCGTTAATTTGTTGAGTGAGTTGTAAGAAGTAGGTCGCGTGTGCGGGGTATCTCCCCTCATTCCTTTGTCACCCTGTGTGTCATGTAGATTCGCCAATTGGCTTATCAATAAATTACAGGTAATGTGATATTTTTGTATAATTTGTCAAAAAAACCTCACGCCTTCAACTGAATGTAGACAACAAGGTCCTGATCCTCTTGCAGTTTCTGAGTTACACTTCCCAAATGCTTGTTGGGGTGATCAAAATTTAATAATTTGCTGGGAACTTTTGGCCCTTACCCCAGCATGTAACAATATATACTTTTTTAAACAATTGCATCCTGTGAGCAATTTTTTAAAACAGTATAGGGGAGGAGCACATCTCGCGCACTGCAAACTACGGGAGATATTGCAACTACCGCTACCTCAGGAGGAAGGGATGAAGTGAAGGATTATAGGAGGCTACATGTTGTAGTCGGATAGACCACAGGGACGCGCGGAGGTCTCTAACATTTCCTTACTCGAAGACCTGTCCCACTACTGGAGCTTCCCAAAAAGGGCGATGAACGACCCCTCCAACCAAGCAGCCCTTCGGTGCCCACTCCTTGAAGCAAGCATCCTCGCCATCTGTTGGGCACCGTCACACGCCACGAAATCTAGAAGCACACCTGAGCAGGGGAAGGAAATGAAAGGGAAATGAGGGAAAATGAATTATGGTAGATGAGAAACCACTCCAGCATTCGCTACCGACCTGAAAAAACCCCAAGTTCAGGATGGGGGTCGAGGGGAATCGAATCCGGAACCTCCCGAATGTGAGCCTTACACCGCGGGGTCAACTGGATCAATTTAAAAACTGTTAAAAATATTAGAAATATTAATATCTTTGGAAGTATTTTTAAAATATGTTATGAAATTTGTTGTAGATATCTATTGTGCATTAAATCCCTATTGCTGTTTTGAAATTTGGAATAAAGTAACTGAACTTTTGGATTTTAGAAATGTCACAGTTGGTATCCTTAAGGAAAAGTTAAAGTTTTGAATACAACCCTGAAGAGAGTGTAATAATACCCGTCTTCACAGCAGGTATGATGATCTAACTGGGCTTCCCTTCACGAGGTAAACCTGTTGTTTGCTCTCTTTGTAAATCGGTTTCAGATCAGCAGTGAGTGATAGAGCTAGGCTACCGCCCCTACCGTCACGCTGGGACGTGACGTGAATCGGTAACAGAGAAAAAAGGCCACTAAAATAATTACCTTGTAATTTCCTACAATCTAAACGACTTTTGTCTTGGCTACTGGTATTCTCAGTGGGCGGTGGTACGCGATAATAGCCACATGCACGAGAAGAAGTAGTTGTCTTGAGATAGCGCGCACATTCCCGGCGTGCCACTGCCACCAAACAAATTGCATATCTCTCCTCTGGCCCACTCTCCACATATCTGGCAAATGTGGTGGACTGCACCCAAAAGTGAAAAATATGTTTCCTAATGGGCGACAAACCTCTAAATGCTCGAGTTGGAACACGAAGTCTATGCATTAACCAAGCTGATTAATCAAAATTTGATGTGTAAGATTTACATGACCTTCTCTACCCACTCTTCTACAAACTAATTATACAAAAGCTTTATTCCTATGTATAGTTCATGTTAATCAAGGTGAATGTTGGCAGAAATATTTTATTGCACCTTTAGCAGATGCAAGGGGAACGCAATACACTTAAGTGATAGTCAAATCCATCGACATGTGATGGTTTTGAAATTCCGTTCCCTTTGTACGACCACAAGAAAAAACATCTTGTGCATTAAATTCACATAACTTTCTCTACTCATTCCTCTACAGAATAGTCTTACTAAAGCTTATACTTCTAATCTATGTACTCTTGTGCAAGTAAACGTTCACAGGACTTAAAAGAATGAACAAGATGTAAACAATATAAACCATTAATAACGGATTTCTCAGAAATGGCTTATGCCACAAAGAAACTTATTTGAAATAAATTGTGTGTTTTAAAGAGATCTATATTTTTTGTACAGTACGTTTACGTCTATCGCTTAAGTTTACCAGTTATTCAGATTATATAAAATTTCTTCCAAATAAAGTGGACTTCACAGCTATTCACAAATAATTCAATACGAGGGTCGGCTGATAAGTCCCGGGTCTCACACGAGACGGTGCCACTAGGCCAGTTAGACGGTAGCAACGTATAGTTGTACTCTAAACTAGCTTATATCCATAGTTACAGATCAATAGCTTGTTTAGGGTTTTAATGACAGCATTTTAAACAAGACAACTTTAAGTTTTCACGAAAATGGAGGATATGGAAAAACGAACAGTGATTAAATACTTCCATTTGAAAGGCTTAACGCCTAAAGAAATCAAGGAGGAAATGGACAGTACATTGAAAGACTCTGACCCTTCATATTCATGATTAAAAGGTGGGTTGCAGAGTTTAAAATGGGACGTACGAGCACTAGTGATGAGCCTCGCTCTGGACGCCCTGTGGAAGTCACAACTCCAGAGATGATTGAAAAAATTCATCGTTTGTACTGGAAGACCGCAGATTAAAGTTGTTTGAGATATCAGAGGCTGTAAACGCATCAAAAGAACGTGCAGGTAATATTTTAAATAATGTTTTGGGCTTTCACAAGGTCTATGCGAGGAGGGTGCCGCGTTTGCTGACACCTAATCAAAAGTTGCATAGAAAAGCTGTTTCTGTTAAGAATGTGGAGCTCTACCATAAAAATCCCAATGCATTTTTGAGACGGCTTATGACCATGGATGAAACTTGGATACATCACTACACTCCGGAAAGTAAATCACAGTAAAACAGTGGATTGCGCCAGGTGAACCAACTCCAGAAACGACAAAGTCAATTTTGTCAGCTAACAAGGTTATGGCGAGTGTTTTCTGGGATGCACAGGGAATTATTTTTATTGATTACTTGGAAAAGGGTAAAAGATCACTGGTGACTACTACTCAAGCTTACTGCAACGTTTGGGTGATGAGGCGAAAAGAAATCTTGTTTCATCACGACAATGCTGCGGTCCATCGTTCAGTCATTACAATGAGGAAAATTTGCGAATTTAAGTTCGAATTGCTTGAACATCCACCCTATTCGCCAGATCTAGCAACCAGGGACAACCACCTGTTCCCTAATCTCAAGAAATTTCTTGGAGGACGAAGATTTCACAGCAACGAGGAGACCATTGATGCGGTAAACAGCTATTTTGAGGAACTTGACAAATCGCATTACAGAGATGGTTTAATTAAATTAGAACACCAGTATGACAAATGTATTAATCTTTCTGGAAATTATGTTGAGAAATAAAAAAATAAAAATTTTTTAAATGTTGTTTTTATTGAGAGGCCGGGGACTTATCAGCCGACCCTCGTATATACATTTTTTGTAATTTAAATATTCTTAATGTATTATTTTAATCAAAATCGTTAGAGGTATTTTTAGAAATCAAGAATTTCGAAAAATCTTCCATGTAAAGAGGAGTCTGGAGTGTGGATATTTTCTTTAAAAACCTTGTGTCGCATCTTTGGAAGATACTGAACTCATATACCATGTTTAGTATTTATCCGAGTTTTCGTTTTTGAGTTATGTTGTTCACAGACCACACACAGACGAACCTTTTTCTAAAAATGCTTTTCTTTTTGGATTCAGGATACATCAAAACACGTATTTCCGGTGAAATCTCGGTAGATAATTTTTGGATCGAATACAATACTTGCCCTATTTACTATAGGTACGCAGTAGAGTAAGTAATAACGACTTTACACTTTAGAAAAGTGTTTGAAAATTTAAACCAATAACAAGCAATATACCTATCAGAAATAGTTAACACCATAAAAAGTGTATTTGACCTTAACTGTGTATTTAACGAGATCCACATTTTTTGTGTTGTAAGATTTTGTCTATCTCTTACGGTTTACCAATGATGTAAAAGGCATTAAGGATGTTGATGCAGTAATTTGTATCACAAATTACTTAAATGTAAATAATGATTGTAATATGAATATGCATTTTTATGTGACATTGATTTCAGATGTTTATTAATTGTAATTATTATTTGGAAATAAGTTTATACGGCCTTACTGAAACTGTCAATAATAGCGCGCAATAATGCAGCGAGGGGGTGAGCTGTTTATCATTATTGGAAACGAGAAGGTTACGTAATGTTGGCGCGTTTTCGGTAGAAACTTCTGGAATATTTGCTCCCTAAAGCATATGTATTCATAATTTTCATTGGATTTTAAAATAGACGCTAATGTTGGCGCGTTTTATTAGCCAATTGCAGTTCAGGTATAATCTTTAGGCGTATCTGGACGAGGGAGTATAAATAAGCCAAGTTAGAGGTAAAGTCAGTCAGCCCTTCAGTTCGCCGAAAGCATTCATACATTACACGTCGTATTTGATGTCAGTTCATCAAAAATCTGTGTACACTACACGTCGTCTTCAGTCAGTCAGTTCGTCATACATCGGATATAGATTCACAAGTTACGCGCAGCAGAATTATGAAAGATCTAAAGTATAGTAAAGTTAATTATACAAAAGATTGAAGTACGTGGATTAAAAGAATTATCAGTAAGAAGTTGTTATAACAGTTTCAGTTTGGCGAGTACCTAGATCAATGTGTAAAAGTGATAGTGAACGTGTTCGACAATAAAAATTATAAAACAAATTTCTTCATCAGTGTTCTTTTTGGATAAAAGATTCCTTTCCGTTTACACAACCCTGATCAAGAGACATGTTCGACCAAGAGATAATAGCTAGCCGGAGGACAGTGAAACAGAATTGAATAGAAATTAAAAGTTAAATTCTTCAAACACAAAACTAATACTGCCGCAAATTGCTAACACCAGATGGAGCTACGAACCTAACAAATGAATGATGTCACAAGATGGCTTCAACACTGATGTAAACAAACATTTGTAAGTAATACCGTCACAAATTGGCTACCCAAACGTGGGGCTACAATAACGTTACACAAATAAATACAACATAACTTTCACAAATTAGCTCCCATACGTGGGGCAGTTAAAATTATGTAACCAAACAAAACAAAAAGCAGCACAATATAAGATCTTCAAGTTCTAATAATTTACGTAAAAACATATTACGTAAACATTAAAACACTCGCAAATTGGCTCCCAAAAGAGGGGCTAACAAATACAAACATATACAAATAATACTACTACAAAATAAGGGCCTTCACAGAGTATTTCCAGAAAATTCAAGATTATTTATCATGCACGTGTCTTAAACATATGATATTTTAACCAAAATCGTTAGTAGGTATATATAGAGAGATCGAGCGCAATTTTTTGCGTTTATATGGGAAAGGATAGGGAAAACGAGGGCAGATGCGACGGTTCAAGGAGGAAAATGCGTTTATATGGGTGAGATAGGGAATACCAAGGCTGATGCTAGACTAGACAGAGGTCGAGGAGCAGAGTATGGTTTATGTGAGAGTCATAGGTAAACGAGAGAGGCGTTAGGCTAGACAGAGCTAGAGGAGTAGAGTATGGTTTATATGAGAGGTATAGGAACAGGAGGAGAGGTGTTAGGCTAGACAGGTAGTGTAGCAGTAGGAATATGGACATATACAGGAGAGATAGAGAATAGGAGGTGCTAGACTTGAAAGCGACTTTAGACGTGAACTTAGTGGAAAACTGTTTCATGTCAATGTTCTAGACATGCTCATCACGTAACCTATTCAGGGAAAAGGTGACTCGTTCAGGGGAAAAAGGTGACTGCTCAGGGAAAAAGGAGGCCCACAAAGGGAAAACGTTGACTAGCAAAGGGAAAAACGTGACCAGCAAAGGGAAAAAGGTGACCAGCAAAGGGAAAAATGTGACCAGCAAAGGGAAAAAGGTAACCAGCAAAGGGAAAAAGGCGACATGCAACGGGAAAAAGGTGACCAGTAAAGGGAAAAATGTCACCAGCAAAGGGAAAAAGGCGACCACCAAAGGGAAAAAGGTGAGCCATAAAGGGAAAAAGGTGACCTCCAACGGGAAAAGCTAACCCACTAACACTAACAGGTAAGTAATTCAGATAGTATTGCAAGAGGCTGACTGGATCATAGCAGTGTATGATTTCACAGGTACTTCAGCTAGTATCGTATGTATTTAAGCTAATTCGTCTAGTAACACAGGATAGATTCCAGATGCTAACTGCATCATGGCTCTGCATGATTTCACAGATAATTCAGCTAGTATCGTAGGTATTTAGGCTAATTCAGCTAGTATCACAAGAGGATAGATTCTAGGGTTGGGTATAGCATAGTTTCATATTTCACAGGTAATTCAGAGGGTATCGTAGGTATTTAGCATAATTCAAGTAACATAGGTGTTTAGAGTAATTAAGCAAGCATTACAGGAGGGTAGGTTCCAGGGGTTGGTTATAACCTAGCTTCGTATTTCACAGATAGTTCAGGTAATATCGTAAGTATTTGAGGTAATCGACATAGCTTCACAGATATTATTGATAATTTCGATCAGAGATTTGTATCACAGCTATTTAAGGTAAATGCAGATGATTCAGGTTGTATCAATGGTATTTGAGTCATTTTAACAGGTAATTCAGATAGTATCACAGGTGTTCGTGCTAATTTAGAGCAGGAATTCGTATCAGAGCTAGTTAAGGTAATTTCACATGATTCGGGTAGTATCACAGGTATTTAAATCATTTTCACAGCCAATTCAGCTAGTATCGTAAGCATTTAAGCTAATTCAGCTAGTATCACAGGAGGCTAGATTCCAGAGGCTAACTGCATCATAGCTATGCATGATTTCACAGGTAATTCAGCTAGTATCGTAGGTATTTAGGCTAATTCAGCTAGTATCACAGGAGGTTAGATTCCAGGGTTGGGTATAGCATAGTTTCATATTTCACAGGTAATTCAGAGGGTATCGTAGGTATTTAGCATAATTCAAGTAACATAGGTGTTTAGAGTAATTAAGCTAGCATTACAGGAGGGTAGGTTCCAGGGGTCGGTTATATCGTAGTTTCGTATTTTACAGATAGTTCAGGTAATATCGGAAGTATTTGGTGTAATCAGCATAGTTTCACAGATGCTCGTGATAATTTCGAACAGAGATTTGTATCACAGCTATTTAAGGTAAATGCAGGTGATTCAGGTTGTATCAATGGTATTTGTGTCATTTTAACAGGTAATTCAGATAGTGTCTAGGTATTTGGGCGATTCAAGCATCATAGGTGTTTAGAGTAACTCAGCTAGTATCACAGGAGGCTAGATTCAATGATCAGGGTTTCGTATCAGAGCTATTTAATGTAATTTCACTTGATTCGAGTAGTATCACAGGTATTTAAGTCATTTTAACAGGTAATTCAGATAGTATCACAGGTATTCATGGTAATATAGAGAGTAATTAGATTATAAACATTTCGCATCAAACGTTACAACAATTTACATACTTTTTTTTCTAAATCTTACAAACTTATTATATGTTAAACAGTTATTGTACGATGCGGAGAGGGATAAACTGCCTGTGGGTTTACAAAATGAAAAGCCATGCATCAACATACCTTAATTTAGTCCGTCGTACGTGCCTCTCCCCTTTTATCTAGGGTTGAGACTAGCACTAGGATTGCTCCTAATGGCAGGGTTACCACCTTCCCTTCCATCTTCTTCTTTCTTCATCAGGCGTCAGCTATCTGCATATACAGCACACAGATAACCTTCTTTTTTAAGATTGTAGACTCACGAGAAAATCTTTATCTTTTTAACTTACATTCTTTTAAGCACTGTTTGTAATGGCTTAATGTCCATACGCATATGTCGTTATTCCATCCTCAGCAATAATTCTTTTATCATCAAAAGGAGTCAATGCAATTTTATTCACTTGCACTGTAGCAAGAGAAGCATTCTCCCACGCTCATTCAGACATATATTTCAAATTCAAAGCCTACCACCACCATCACCACCTATTGTACCAAGGTTAATTCCAGCTGTATTATCACAATACTTAAAGTAAAAGCTTAAAAGGTAACGTAGAAGATTTTCCCCCTTATTTACTTAATTATTTCATGTTTTTATTCCCTTTTCAATTCTTCCTTTCCATCTTCTCACAGAAAGACCATTACATTTCACTACAATCATGAGAAAAGCAATTTTTCCAGAGTTACACAGATTCTAAGCTTCTAAATTGAACCCGGTAATACTTTTAATAAATGTGTTTTAGCTCCGCAATATCAGCATCTACCATTTAATCTTTACTCGTACCTGATATGATCCATAACCTTGAAGATATATGAAATCACCCCTTCGGGATTCGATCTGAGTACTTTAAAGTAATATTTGTCACGATAACGATATTTAAGGACTAGATACTCTGTTTACGTTTACCGTGACATGTCTATCTAAATTAAATTACTAGTTATTAAATTTTTGCAATTAAATTTCATTGAATCGGTATTCGAACCCAGAACACCAGGAACAAAATAATTTATAATATTAGTCTGACATGTTAAACAAAGCTGTATGCAGTTACATCATCGATCTAAGTGATATATTCTAGTGTACAGAGTTGTTCCAAGTTGACCGGGATGCCTGGGTTCGAATCCTAGGAGTGATTACAAATTCATCTTCTAATAACTCGGAGACTAATTAAGATAAAGACGCCAAATAAACTTTTTTACATTAATGTCTTTAGGTAGTTTCTTGTAAATGTATATTTTGGTACCTGGTGTCCTGGGTTCGATCCTTAATGTTTAAATCTCTATTATCTCGGAAACTAAGAAAGATAGAGGAATGAACCAAAGCGTGTTTGATAGCTGTTATAATGTGTAATTAATACTGTATATACTTTTTAATCAGTTGCCTCTAGTTCGAATCCCGATTTTTTAATGACTTCCTTAATTTTTCTCTATACTCTAGAATATATCACTTAGATTGATGCTGTAACTACATACAGCTCTTTTAAATATATCAAACTCATATTATAAATAATTTTGTTTCTGGTGTTCTGGGTTCGAATACTGATAAAATGTAATTTAATTATAAATTTAATAACTCCTAAACTAATTACAATAAAGAGACCAAATAAACTTTA
Source organism: Deroplatys truncata (assembly GCA_030765065.1). Classification (NCBI taxonomy): domain Eukaryota; kingdom Metazoa; phylum Arthropoda; class Insecta; order Mantodea; family Mantidae; genus Deroplatys; species Deroplatys truncata. The sequence goes on along the minus strand of CM060981.1, from coordinate 104,580,883 downwards.
TTGCATTTATGTTATTAGGTAGTATCTTGTAGATGTGTAATTAGATACCTGACGTCCTGGGTTCGATCCTTAATTTTTAAATTTTTATTATCTCGGGAACTAAGTGACGTAGAGGAGTGCACCAAAGCATGATTGATAGGTTCTGTACTGGGTGATTAATGCTGTATATAATTGTCAATCAGTTGTGCTTAGTTCGATTCCTCTTCTTTTAATGACTGCCTTAATTTTCCTCTGTACACTAGAATATATCACTTAGATCGATGATGTAACTGCATACAGCTTTGTTTAACATGTCAGAGTAATATTATAAATTATTTTGTTCCTGGTGTTCCGGGTTCGAATACCGATTCAATGAAATTTAATTGCAAAAATTTAATAACTCGTAATTTAATTTAGATAGACATGTCACGGTAAACGTAAACAGAGTATCTAGTCCTTAAATATCGTTATCGTGACAAATATTACTTTAAAGTACTCAGATCGAATCCCGAAGGGGTGATTTCATATATCTTCAAGGTTATGGATCATATCAGGTACGAGTAAAGATTAAATGGTAGATGCTGATATTGCGGAGCTAAAATACATTTATTAAAAGTATTACCGGGTTCGATTTAGAAGCTTAGAATCTGTGTAACTCTGGAAAAATTGCTTTTCTCAAGATTGTAGTGAAATGTAATGGTCTTTCTGTGAGAAGATGGAAAGGAAGAATTGAAAAGGGAATAAAAACATGAAATAATTAAGTAAATAAGGGGGAAAATCTTCTACGTTACCTTTTAAGCTTTTACTTTAAGTATTGTGATAATACAGCTGGAATTAACCTTGGTACAATAGGTGGTGATGGTGGTGGTAGGCTTTGAATTTGAAATATATGTCTGAATGAGCGTGGGAGAATGCTTCTCTTGCTACAGTGCAAGTGAATAAAATTGCATTGACTCCGTTTGATGATAAAAGAATTATTGCTGAGGATGGAATAACGACATATGCGTATGGACATTACGCCATTACAAACAGTGCTTAAAAGAATGTAAGTTAAAGATAAAGATTTTCTCGAGAGTCTACAATCTTAAAAAAAAGGTTATCTGTGTGCTGTATATGCAGATAGCTGACGCCTGATGAAGAAAGAAGAAGATGGAAGGGAAGGTGGTAACCCTGCCATTAGGAGCAATCCTAGTGCTAGTCTCAAGCCTAGATAAAAGGGGAGAGGCACGTACGACGGACTAAATTAAGGTATGTTGATGCATGGCTTTTCATTTTGTAAACCCACAGGCAGTTTATCCCTCTCCGCATCGTACAATAACTGTTTAACATATAATAAGTTTGTAAGATTTAGAAAAAAAGTATATAAATTATTGTAACGTTTGATGCGAAATGTTTATAATCTAATTACTCTCTATATTACCACGAATACCTGTGATACTATCTGAATTACCTGTTAAAATGACTTTAATACCTGTGATACTACTCGAATCAAGTGAAATTACATTAAATAGCTCTGATACGAAACCCTGATCATTGAATCTAGCCTCCTGTGATACTAGCTGAGTTACTCTAAACACCTATGATGCTTGAATCGCCCAAATACCTAGACACTATCTGAATTACCTGTTAAAATGACACAAATACCATTGATACAACCTGAATCACCTGCATTTACCTTAAATAGCTGTGATACAAATCTCTGTTCGAAATTATCACGAGCATCTGTGAAACTATGCTGATTACCCCAAATACTTACGATATTACCTGAACTATCTGTAAAATACGAAACTACGATATAACCGACCCCTGGAACCTACCCTCCTGTAATGCTAGCTTAATTACTCTAAACACCTATGTTACTTGAATTATGCTAAATACCTACGATACCCTCTGAATTACCTGTGAAATATGAAACTATGCTATACCCAACCCTGGAATCTAACCTCCTGTGATACTAGCTGAATTAGCCTAAATACCTACGATACTAGCTGAATTACCTGTGAAATCATGCATAGCTATGATGCAGTTAGCCTCTGGAATCTAGCCTCCTGTGATACTAGCTGAATTAGCTTAAATGCTTACGATACTAGCTGAATTGGCTGTGAAAATGATTTAAATACCTGTGATACTACCCGAATCATGTGAAATTACCTTAACTAGCTCTGATACGAATTCCTGCTCTAAATTAGCACGAACACCTGTGATACTATCTGAATTACCTGTTAAAATGACTCAAATACTATTGATACAACCTGAATCATCTGCATTTACCTTAAATAGCTGTGATACAAATCCCTGATCGAAATTATCAATAATATCTGTGAAGCTATGTCGATTACCTCAAATACTTACGATATTACCTGAACTATCTGTGAAATACGAAGCTAGGTTATAACCAACCCCTGGAACCTACCCTCCTGTAATGCTTGCTTAATTACTCTAAACACCTATGTTACTTGAATTATGCTAAATACCTACGATACCCTCTGAATTACCTGTGAAATATGAAACTATGCTATACCCAACCCTAGAATCTATCCTCTTGTGATACTAGCTGAATTAGCCTAAATACCTACGATATTAGCTGAATTATCTGTGAAATCATGCAGAGCCATGATGCAGTTAGCATCTGGAATGTATCCTGTGTTACTAGACGAATTAGCCTAAATACATACGATACTAGCTGAATTACCTGTGAAATCATACACTGCTATGATCCAGTCAGCCTCTTGCAATACTATCTGAATTACTTACCTGTTAGTGTTAGTGGGTTAGCTTTTCCCGTTGCAGGTCACCTTTTTCCCTTTATGGCTCACCTTTTTCCCTTTGGTGGTCGCCTTTTTCCCTTTGCTGGTGACATTTTCCCCTTTACTGGTCACCTTTATCCCGTTGCATGTCGCCTTTTTCCCTTTGCTGGTCACCTTTTTCCCTTTGCTGGTCACATTTTTCCCTTTGCTGGTCACCTTTTTCCCTTTGCTGGTCACGTTTTTCCCTTTGCTAGTCAACGTTTTCCCTTTGTGGGCCTCCTTTTTCCCTGAGCAGTCACCTTTTTCCCCTGAACGAGTCACCTTTTCCCTGAATAGGTTACGTGATGAGCATGTCTAGAACATTGACATGAAACAGTTTTCCACTAAGTTCACGTCTAAAGTCGCTTTCAAGTCTAGCACCTCCTATTCTCTATCTCTCCTGTATATAAGTCCATATTCCTACTGCTACACTACCTGTCTAGCCTAACACCTCTCCTCCTGTTCCTATACCTCTCATATAAACCATACTCTACTCCTCTAGCTCTGTCTAGCCTAACGCCTCTCTCGTTTACCTATGACTCTCACATAAACCATACTCTGCTCCTCGACCTCTGTCTAGTCTAGCATCAGCCTTGGTATTCCCTATCTCACCCATATAAACGCATTTTCCTCCTTGAACCGTCGCATCTGCCCTCGTGTTCCCTATCCTTTCCCATATAAACGCAAAAAATTGCGCTCGATCTCTCTATATATACCTACTATCGTTAAAGCCAATAACAAAAAGCTGTCCATGTAAAGGGTAGTTTCGGGTTGGAGCACTTTCTTGAAGTCTTCCTGTCGCATCCTTGTAAATTGCTGAATTTATATTCCAAGTTTGGTATCTATCCGATTTTTCGTTTTTGAGTTATTTGTTCATGGACACACCAGGGATCGATCTTTGTTAATTTGTTTAGTTAGGAGGCTTCAAAATATGATTTACATAAAATATCGGAATCGAATTTCGGATAGAATGCACTACTTCCTCTACTTACGGTATGCAGGCAGTAGAGAAGGTAATAAAAGCTTATACATTTTTACTTTCTCTACTACGTATAGTAAGTAGGGAAAGTATTGTATTCCACCCAAAAATTCGATACTGGAAATATATGTTTTGAGACCCCCTGAATCCAAAAAAAGCATTTTTGGAAACATGTACGTGTGTGTGTCTGTGAACAGCATAACTCAGAAACGAACGGTCGGATAAACACCAAACTCGGTATTTAGGTTCAGTATCTTCCAGAGATGCGACACGAAGGTTTTCAAGAAAATCCCTCCACACCAGATTACCCATTCCGTGGAACATTTTTCGAAAATTTTAATTTTCTAAAAAATGGCTCTAACGATTTTGATTAAAATATCATATGTTTAAGATATTTTCATGACAAATGAAATGTATATCTCGAATTTTCTGGGAATGTCTCCAAAAGTATTCTTCATTGTGAACGACTTTTGCATAACTGGTAAACCATAAGAGATAGACAAAGTTTTAGTACACAAAAAAATGTAGATCGCGTTAAAATACACAATTTATGTCATATACATTTTTTGTTGAGTGAATCATTTTCGAGATATTGTTTGTTATTCCCTTACATTTTCCAATACTTTTTCTGAAATGGGAATTCGTTATTCATTTTTTATGTCCTGGACATACAAAGGGAATGGAATGCACCACATAGCAACCAGCTCTTAAAATATTTGACTATAGCTTAAAGCCTACCAATTCCCCTTGCACCTACAAGAAAATTAGCAATAACATTAGCATCTCGATTAACATGAAGCATATGGAGAATAAGCGTTTGTAAAAATAGTCTGTACAAGAGTAAAGAAAATCATGTGAGTGTAACACATGAGCTTTTTTTGTGTCGCTTTGCAGACGCGTAATCTACTACAGAGAACCTATTAGTCACTTTTGTTCATCTGTCCGTCCTTTCAGAAGCATGAAACATCTTACAACCTGCTGCAGTATGGGTTGAGATTTTATAATTAGGAGCTTGAAGAAAATTTGTCGATACATTAGAAGTTCGGTTAATATCGATACAGAATTACAGATAATTTGTAAAGAAAGTTCCTACATATTTGGAAACTTTACGCGAACCACTGTATGTACAGAGTACATAAATTTGAACAACATTGATTGACACATTACAAATTTCATTGAAACCGGTACATAAATAAGATTAGTTTCGGTGAAGAACTGCGGCAGTCACCTCCTTCGTCCGTTGCTTTAGGCTTACCTTGATGCTTCTCCCGTTGGTTCCAGAAGTTCACAGTGTGTTGGTTCTCTTCAATTTTATCCTCGGCTAGCTGCAGTAGTTTTCTTTAAACTATATAGGAGCATGGACTTATCCTCGGTAAAGGAAGCGTAGATCTCGGGTGGTGATATAGGAAGACATAGACGTGCTTTGTTTATGAAAAGATGACACTGCCGTTTCTTTTTATTCAATTAACACTCGTAGTATACAACACTGGTATTGCCGCCGTAAAATACTGTCCACCGCTGTTAAACTACGGCTCGGATATGACACGAAGTTTAAATATGCTTATTATCTCTTTGCGAGTAGCGGATCTTAGGTGTGTTTCTAAAACTATCTTGATTCCCTTTGTTTTTTTGGCGCGATATCTCACACATCCTGCAGCATCTCTCCATGACCACACATGACAAAAACTGTCGAACAAACTGCAATGCTAAAACTCCCTGACAAACTGTCTTGCTAAAACTGCCTTGACAAAACTGCCCCGAATTTGCTCCAAACAGATCCATTTATAGTCTAAGGCTACTGAGGCTGCTTCCTTTCCTATTGGTCCATTTTTAGCGCCACTCGACGCGTCTAACTATTTTGAATAAACTTCCAGGCATCTCATTGGTCCAAGTTTAATATAAATCGCGGCTTTTCCCACATTTACCGTTAGGCTATCTGTCTCGCTCACTTGGTCACGGCGAATTATCAAATAAAGGGACAAAGGCGTTACACCCTCGCTGTAGGAATAATGGCACTGCGACCGAAGAGATGTCATAAACCTAGGTTTTCTGCCTTCGAAAGCACTATTCCTGTAGCTAAAACATTTCGTCGTGGACAGTATTTTAACATAGCGCTTAAATTATTTACATTAAACCATTTATAACTCTACTAATATTCGTAACCTAGATAGATACATAACGTTAAATCATCCTTCTTAAAATATACAAGCAGTATGAGAAAAATATTTACATAGTACGATTTAACATCAATAAAAGTTAATTAATAAATTATTTATAATTACAGTTCTCGGGCCCGGCCTAGAGTTGCCGTTTCAGAACCTCCTAAAGGTTTTGAATTTTTAGGCGAACCACTGGAAGTATGAAGTACAAATTTCGTCATACATAAGAGTTTGAATAAAATTGTTCGGCACATTTCAATTTTGGCTGAAATCGGTACAAAACTAAGTGTAGTTAAAAGAAATAGCTGTCGAATCGAGAATGCATATGGATATTTCCGAGCCGAGGATAAAGGCTTTGAAACTTTCTGGGCAAAATAAATATTGTAATGACATATATACACAATTGAAATTGAATGCTAACTGACGGAAGGAAACGCTATTTGTCTGTTTGTTTTTTTTTTTTTTTACTTTTATGTCAGTTTTGTTATATAGAGGAGGAGTCTGTAAAGAAATAAATACGCAATTGAAACTGAATGCTACTGACGGAAACAAGCACTATTTCTTTTTTTTTTGAGGAGGAGTCTGTAATGACATATACGCAATTGATCTTGAATGTTAATTGACTGAAGAAAACACTATTTCTTTTTTTTCTTTTACTTTTATGTCAGTTTTGTTATAATAGAGGAGGAGTCTGTAACGAAATATATTCGCAACTGAAATTGAATGCTAACTGACGGAAGGAAACATTATTTCTTTCTTTTTTTCTTTTACTTTTATGTCAGTTTTGTTATATTAGAGGAGGAGTCTGTAACGAAATATATACGCAATTGAAATTGAATGCTAACTGACCAAAGGAAACATTATTTCTTTTTTTTTTTTTACTTTTATGTCAGTTTTGTTATATTAAAGGAGGAGTCTGTAATGATATATGCGCAATTGATCTTGAATGCTAACTGACGGAAGGAAACACTTTTCTTTTTTTTCTTTTACTTTTATGTCAGTTTTGTTATATTAGAAGAGGAGTCTGTAATGATATATGCGCAATTGATCTTGAATGCTAACTGACGGAAGGAAACACTTTTCTTTCTTTTTCTTTTACTTTTATGTCAGTTTTGTTATATTAGAAGAGGAGTCTGTAATGAAATATAAACGCAATTGAAATTGAATACTAACTGACGGAAGGAAACACTATTTGTTTTTTTACTTTCTCTACTACGTATAGTAAGTAGGGGAAGTATTGTATTCCACCCAAAAATTCGATACCCAGATTTCCCCAGAAATACATGTTTTGAAACCCCCGGAATCCAAAAAAAAGCATTTTTAGAAACATGTCCATGTGTGTCTGTGTGTCAGTCTGTGTGTGTGTGTGTGTGTGTGTGTGTGTGTGTGTGTGTGTGTGTCTGTGTGCCTGTGAACAGCATAACTCAGAAACAAACAGTCGGATAAACACCAAACTTGGTATTCAGGTTCAGTATCTTCCAGAGATGCGACACGAAGGTTTTCAAGAAAATCGCCTCACCACAGATTACCCTTTACATGGAAAAGTTTTCAAAAATTTTAATTTTCTCAAAAATGGCTCTAACGATTTTGATCAAAATATCATATGTTTAAGATATTTTCATAACAAATGAAATGTATATCTCGAATTTTCTGGGAATGTCTCCAAAACTATTCTTCATTGTGAACGACTTTTGCAAAACCGGTAAAACATAAGAGATAGACAATATTTTACTTCACAAAAAATGTAGATCGCGTTAAAATACACAATTTATGTCAAATACATTTTTGTTGTTGTTGAGTGAACCATTTTCGAGATATTGTTTGTTATACCCTTAAATTTTCCAACACTTATACTTTTTCTCAAATTCGTTATTCATTTTTTTTCCTCGTAATGCAAAGAGAATGGAATACTCCTCTAGCAACAAGGTCTTAAAATATTTGACTATCGTTTAAAGCCTACCAATTCCCCTTGCATCTACAAGAAAATTAGCAATAACATTAACATCTCGATACCTCGATTAGCATGAAGCATATGGGGAATAAGTGTTTGTAAAAATAGTTTGTACAAGAGTAGAGAACGTCATGTGAGTGTAACACTTCAGAATATTAATTTTATGTCAGTTTTGTTATATGAGAGGAGAAATACAGTCATAATAGAATCTAGGGAGGTGACTGAAAGGATGATAATGTATTTATTAAATGTATTAAAGGTAATTTTAATTATCTATTATTCGACTGAAGGACAATATTTGTTACTTTAAAGTGTATTGCCATGAACTAAGACTAAAAAAATGAGCATATCGGCATACATCCGGAAACGCTAGGTTTGCCTGAACACCCTTAGGATATCTTTACAAGTTAACGCAATACAAAAGCTATCATTAAAAATAAATAAAAGCTTGGGACCCCTGGTTGATTTACAAAACATCCTATCACACAACGTAACGGCTAATCCGTACTCATGTAGATAACCTTGCAACACGCAAACTTCCCACCGATGTATGTAATGAAACAACATATCAATTACGTTGGTATTACTTAAATAAAGAGAGAACAATTGAAGGTGGTATATAAAGATGTATTCTAAAAATTTACGATGTTTAGGATTGTTTCCTAAAATTTCTACTAAATACAAGAACGCAAGACGAAATGTTGAAACCGCAACCGAAATGTAAGGCTATAAGTACTTTTACGATGGTTATGCACCATATCTGAACGTATTTGCATAATGTATTACTGAGATAATTCAGATCAACAGTGAAAACATTTACAAAGAGTATATAAGAGTAAACTTAGTTGCAAACATTTCTTATGTAGAACAACCATACCAATTAAAAACTTCATATAAGGATATGCTTCTATTTTATATACGTTAATCATTAATCATGATGAATGTATAGCTAAAAATCTGATGTGTTACACTCACATGACTTTCTCTACGCTTGTACAAACTATTTTTACAAACGCTTATTCTCCATCTACTTCCTGTCAATAAAGATAAACATTCGCAGACTCTATCTTATTGCTAATATTCTTGTAAATGTAAGGGGAATTTATATTTACAAGGGCAATATAGAAATACAGTAGCCTTTAAGGCTACTGTATTTCTCGTAATAGCTGGTTGCTAGGCGCAGCACCATTCCCTTTGCCACAGATTAATACTCTTTGCATATCCAAGACAACAAAATGAATAACGAATTCCCATTTGAGAAAATAAGTATTGACAAATTTAAGGGAATAACAAGCAATATCTTGAAAATGGTTCACTCAACAACAAACATGTAAATGACATAAATTGTGTATTTTATCGCGATATAATTTTTTTGTGTAATAAAATTGTGTCCATCTCTTATGGTTTACCAGTTATGCAAAAGTCGTTCACAATGAAGAATACTTTTGGAGACATCCCAGAATATTCAAGATATACATTTTATTTGTCATGAAAGCATCTTAAACATATGATATTATAATTAAAATGGTTAGCGCCATTTTTGAGAAAATTAAAATTTTCGAAAAATCTTCCATGTAAAGGGTAATCTGGGGTGGGGGGATGTTCTTGAAAACCGTCGTGTTGCATCTCTGGAAGATACTGAACCTAAATACCAAGTTTCTCGTCTATCCGATTGTTCGTTTCTGAGTTATGCTGTTCACAGACAGACACACAGACACACAGACACACAGTCAGACAGACAGACACACACACAGACACACACGGACATGTTTCCAAAAATGCTTTTTTTTGGATTCAGGGGGTCTCAAAACATGTATTTCCGGTGAAATCTGGGTATCGAATTTTTGGGTGGAATACAATACTTCCCCTACTTACTATACGTAGTAGAGAAAGTAAAAATGGATTCAAATTAGCCAACGGATACTAAATTAAATTAAATGGAGTTTTATTTATGGACACTCTTTAACTACTATGGTCCTTAGCGTCGCATACTACATTGGGCGTATAAGACCAGTAATTTTGCTCAGAGGCATCTTTAGCAGGCTTGGGGTTCTTTTACGTGCCGTAAATCTACGACACGGGACCACCGGCTTTACTTCCTTTCCAAAGGAAGCCATACTAAGGATTTTTACGCCCACCGGGTTTGAACCCGCGACCTCGGGAATTAGAGGCCAGCATGGTAACTACTACACCACGGAGGACGACAGACAACGGATATTTTATTACATGCAAGATACATAAACAATACTTATTGGTCTACATTGCAACTGACTTTTGTTTAGTAATAGTTCAATAATAAAGAAAATTACCGAAAGTAAACTTCAGCTTGAGAGAAGTTAAGTATAGAACAGCGTGGCAATTCCGCTATAAAACTTAACTCTCATAATCTGCTTGTTTTATTGAGCTGCATATTATTCCTGTATTAAAGTTTTTTCTGTCTCTTGTGGTTTCCCTGTTTGTAAAAAAAAATATATCTCGAACATGGCATTTCTCTGAAAATCATTGCAGCTGTTTTTGAGAAAAAACAAGTTAATTATTTCCATGTTAAGCATTTAGTTTGGAGAGATTTGCAGAAAGATCTTCGCCTTATATGAAGAACATAGATGAACTTTTTTATGTATCAAAGTTATCGTTTTTGAGTGTTTCTGTACACAGTCACATTGGACATTTCTAATCCTTTTTCACGGAACCTCAAAACGTGTGATATCTCGACATAGAATTTTTTAGTGAAATGTAACACTTAATATTGGAAAAAGTAATAAGCTTTTCTTATGTCATTCCTAGTATATCTGAGAAAATAAACGTTAATAAATAGACAAAGTTATTTGATTGTTACAAAGCAGAACTTTTTACAACCTGCTTGTGATACAGCCAAATTATTCCATGAACATAAAATGAATATATTTCATATTTCCTGATGTTGGATAAGAACTTCTGAGTTTTTTTAACTTCTAAAAGCGAATAATTTAAGTTATTAATATAATAATCGGAAATGTCAACTCATATAATCATGTGGAGAGTCTCTTAGAAAATACATGCATTTTGTGGATAGAATGGAGAGGACAGAGGTAGTTCATCAGTGAACGAAAAAGGCGGCCTCTGCGTGTAAAAGCACATTAAATTGATACAGCAACTACAAAAGAATTCTTGCAACTTTGCACTTGGAATAATTAGTAACTGCAATTTGAGGTAACATGCTTACTGACAGCAGTGCTCTCAGCGGAATACCTTGCTCTTAATAACGAGTAAACGTAGATATGAGAAAGCAGGCTTTCTCTAGAACACAATTTTCTAACTTTATAACGCAGTATGAATCAGTCTGAGAATTCCTTCGTCAATACCTAGGTTTACACGTTTCTTCCATTAAGATGTGTAATGACCTAAATATGTTAATTAACTTCCAGCCAGAGAAAAGTATTTGAGTTACACAGACGTCAATTATCTTCTGGAGTGTGGTTCTGGAATTTCTGGAGCTTTCAAGATACTTATACGGCGGTTTCCATGCTGAGAGATGCTGCAGTGATGTCGAGTTTATTATGTGAGACGCAACCAGTGGGCTGTAACTCCCGCGTCTGTCAGTTTAATCTATCCGTGCAGTAGTGGAGGACTGGCTCGACACTTTCCTCCCTGATTAATAAGCGAAATGCAAAACAATCTGCATATATAGGTATAAAATATAGTGGTTAACTTGCTAAACAATGAAATTCTTGCTGTTAAATTATAAGAACTATTTTGTAAATGAATACGGTAGTATCATCACTGTTAGCACACACGAATTCGTTGCAGTATTTCCGATTTCGGAAGTCAACTCGATTATAGTTTAGTATGCTGTAAATGTAGGCTTTCCATCAATTATGTCGTCCTCCGTAGTGTAGGGATTACCATGCTAGCATTTATTCCCGAGGTCGCGGGTTCAAACCCGGCGGAGTGCGATGGCATTTTTCGGGTGTAAAAATCCTTAGCATGGCTTCCTTCGGAAGGGACGTAAAGCCGATGGTTCCGTGTCGTAAATTTACGGCACGTAAAGGAACCTCAAAACTGATAAAGAGGCCTCTGTGCAAAATGACCGGTCTTTCACGCCCAACATAGTATGGCATGCTAAGGACCACAGCAGTTAAAGAGCGCCCATAAATAATACTCAATTTAATTTAATTTATGATGGGCGAATTATACGGTGTTGCTGAAAAATTGAACTCGATTAGAACATATGAAATGAAACATCATAGTAACTACCCTTTAATACATTTCAATGCGCAATAAAAATCAACGTTTGATACAACTTGTTTAATGATCTTTACGTGATGGCGAATTGCATCAGGATTGGAATTATATTTTAAATGCTGTGATATGAAGCAATGTGATCTCGCTGCGTTCATTGCTGCGCTGTTCTGTAGTAGTTGCTGTTTCTCTCACAAGTCCTTCATTTTAATGGGTGGCGGTATTGTGGGGAATTTCTTGTCCTGCACTGCTCTGTTTCTAACCAGTTGTAACTCTGTTCCCTCCTCTCCGTGTACCGTCTAATAAGTTGACGCGAAATCTGTACTGTATGTTGTGAGATAGCGCGTTTCAGGGTTATTGTGTGATAGTGCCGTTATAATGTAAAAAATGTCCATGTACTTAGTGCACAAAATTTTCATGTATGATTTTCATTAACAAAAAGACTTGTAGAAAAATGAGACGGCGATTTATAGACACGCTGTTCGTGCACCTCATAGAGATACGGTTCATAATATTGTGAATATATTCAGAGAAACGGTATCTGTACTTGATAAAAAACGAAATTTAATCGCCATGCTCTTACAGAGAAAAAACTCGATAACATCGGAGAAAAGTTAGAACGAAGACAAAGAAATCCCTGAGAAAGCTTGCATAGAAATCAGGAATTTCACAAATCTCGGCTTTTATAATTATAACCCTATAAGATAACTAGTTCAGGAATTGCAACCACGCGATAATGTGAGTGAAGTTAAGTTCTGCAATTGGTTGTTGAGTAATGTTAATGGCCTTAGTTTAATTTTTTACCAACCAAACATGGTTTTATTACATGACCACGAAGAATTAATGACTGTTGATGCAAAATTTCTTAAAAGTTATGAGATATATGTGGCGGCACAAGGACATTTTTTTCAAACCTTCTATGAAGAAGGTATTTGGTGATACTGGTAATTTGCATGAGAAATCTGTGCGCTTGAATTTAAGGAACTGTGAATATCCAACTCTGCCGGTAAACAGTTTGCTTCCCGGTGCCAAGAGAATTCCCACGGCTGGCCACGCGTCCAAACGAAGACTCTGTATTTCTATTCTTGTCCGGCTGTTAGATCGTTGGTAGAGTTGTTGTAAGGCTCTGTAAATTAATTTTTTCGTCTATCGTGAGATAATGGTGCCTGTGAAGTAATTGAAAGACGGATTATCTTATTAAATTTTTTGTGTATTAAAACTTATGAATACCTTCGTCATGGATATTTTCTTTTACGCCTGAATTCGAAGTGTATGAATTTTAAGTTGTTATTTCTGTTTGAAATACTTGGGGATTAAGTATTGTAAGGCTCTGTTCGTGGTAAAAAATTAAATTGAGTTTTATTTATGAACGCTCTTTAGCTGTTGTTGCCCTTAGCGTTCCATTCTATATTGAGTGTGAAAGACCGGTAATTTTGCTCAGAGACCTCTTTATCAGGCTTGAGGTTCTTTTACCTGGTAAATCTACGACACGGGACGACCGGTTTTACTTCCCTTCCGAAGGAAGCCATGCTAAGGATTTTTAGGCCCGAAAACATCCATCGCCCTCCGCTGGGTTTGAACCCAAGCCTTCTGTTGAAGAAGGGGTTTTCTTTACGTTGTTTTGCTTCTACGTATGGAAAGCCAGTTTGAAGAAGATGGTATCTTTGCATTATTTACAGCACGCTTTGGCCGTCAATTTGAAGAAAGTTGTTTAAATTAGCTCACGTATGGACGCCAATTTGAGAAGAAGGTAATTTGTTACGTTGTATCGTATTTCAACTGTTGGGGAGCCGAATTTAAAATTCGTTGCAACCGCACGTATAGTAAACATTTCGCCCCAAAATGTATTTTCAGGTGGCATTTGCCCCAAGTTTAAAAAATATTAACCTTGTAATTTAACTGTTTCTTTAAATATTATATATTTATATTTGCCTCGGCTGCGTCAGTATTTATTTTAGAGACATGGATTTCTTAGCAGGGCGTGATGCGACAAGAACGTAGGCTTACAAAGATTGTAATTTTACTTCACTCCTTTTATTAATGCTTGATACGATTTAAATAACTTACTGATATAGAGAGCTGTGAGATTCTTTTTATTAATTAATTACCCTTTTTTTAACACGTAAACTTATTTTTCGTCTCACACGAACACATATTATATTTCTTGAGGACACTTTTTGTGTCTGGTTAGTAACTCCGTTTGCAGGCACCTGAATTGATTTCAACCGTCTAAACTTGTAAATTTATGTATTTCAACTCTCTGATTGGCTAATTTTTATCCCAATAGAATACCTGCACTTAACTAAAGCTTTTTCTGTTTGTTGATTGGCTATTTTTATAAACTGTAACTAAAATTACATTAATGCTTTCAAGAATCACAAGTAACATTTAAACTCTCAAACTCATTTTTGCCTCAAGGTTACCTCATTGTTACCTCATTGTTAGCAACTTTTAACTTATTATTCTCACAGCTCCTACATTATTAAATTACGTAATATATTCACATAACATTATTGAACATGTTTACAATAATATAAGCATATGCAATGACTGTTACATACATTTTACAAATTATTACATACACATATTGCTTCAAGGCGGGCTGTTATTGAATTTACATATTGTATAATTTGACTGAAATCATTTAAGTGTTAAAAATACTGCCTCTCTGTTCGTAGTGGTGAAGTTCTGCTGTAAGTATCTGTCTAATCTTTTTCGTTACTTACTCGCGTTTTTAATTAGAACTATTTTCCTCCTTCCATAACCGTCTTGCTGCTCGTGTACCTTTCCAGAGTGACTTGACTTGGTCTCTTGTCTAACAACGTTGCTTACGATTGATCGCTAAGCATGGACAATTAGTTAAAATAAAACTGTATTGGTAAGATTATACATATAGCATGTACATTTACTTGCAGTATTATTTCACCTGCTTGTTATTGACATTTAGCAATGGTGTAGATTGGAACAATAGTATGACATCGCCCAACTGTGCCTTGCCTGTTCACTTAACTTCAGTCTTCTAATCTTAAATAGTTTAACACTAATATTTAGCAGTATTTACGTGCAAGGCGTGTTTTGGAACTTAAAATCACTGTGGAATCTTATAAACATAACAATTATTATGTCCCCTATATTTTAAGTAATCAATGAATTAAATAACATTGATAACTTAAAATACTTTTTCAGTTATGTTAAATGTCTCATGTTCCAAAGCTGCAGCTGCAGAAGCGTCCCCTGCAACTTCCTGTGGTCCTAGGAATGGTTCTTCACAACTATCGCAGACATCCGTGCACGAATCACACGAGGTTCTTACCATTTACCCTAAAAGACCAGTGGTATTGAAAGGTTGAAATGAGAGAAAGGCTAGAAAAGTGAAAATATGGGAAATCCCAGCCCGACATTTGTCATGACAGATCTTTAAAAACCACTTGAGTACTAGAAACTGAAAGTGAATTTTTATGTTTCAACCAATATAGCTACAATTTTTATTCAGAAATTTGTTCGTCATTATGACACAAAATTAATGTCATGGTTCAATGTTTCCAAAGTTCATGCAAAATAATTTTCAAAAAGGAATGTGAGAAAGTATTTTGTTTACATAGTTTGCATCACGCTTTGGGCGCCAACTTGAAAAAGTTTCTCATTAATCACATTACCTGTGGTTTATTGAATATTAACACGTTGCCCCTACATCATACACAAAAGATTAAAAGGAATAAATTGGAGGGAGATGTTGCACACACGAGGTCAAGGTCACATTCACACGATTCACACACATCACTCCATGCCAGACACTAGACTTGAAGTCACTGACGCCGCGCTTCACACACCACACAAAGAACAAGTAACGTTTACTCCTCCCTTTCCATCTCTGGCCAGGGGGTGGGGAGAGATGCCGCGCCAGACGAAACTCAAAACCCAAGCCGAAAGAATTACGCCAACAATACTGCGGCTAACAAAGCAATAATGTGTCTGGTGTGACAATACACACACATACACGCCACAATATTTTAAAGTCAAACAATAAATGCAGAGTGTTACAGGATATCACACTCACACTGTGTTTTTGAACAGCTGACCAAGGTTCCATGTCAGTCTGGATTCTTCCAACAAGAGTCTTATAGCACGCATACCACTGGTGACTCGTTAAATTTAATTCCGGAAATGTTTGAAGATAGGGTAATTAGTAAAGAACCGTGGCCTTCATGATCCCCTGATTTAACTGTATGTGGTCTTTATTTATGCGGGATACAAGTGCGATAAGCGCATCATTGGAGAACGAGGAAGAGTTTAAAAATATGAGACGCAGTCGACTGCTTTGTGCTTCCGATATTCTTATGCACTTAAAGCATATGTACTGCATACCATGTTTTCAATGATAATGAATAAAAGAAATACTTTTTTATGCGAAAATAATATTAAATACCAACAGTTATTGAACATGGCGGTTCCATTAGCAAGATCGCCAACATTAACATTTGTGGTAAAATGGCGATCGATTATATTCCTGGTTGTAGACCTTAAAAAAGCCAATGACTTGCAGCTTATTCTTAGCTGCTGCATGTATTAAATCGTAAATAAACTTTAACAAACAAAAAAGAAGTAAGAACTCAGATAAAATTTAAATAGTAAAATTATATTATATGATATATGATTATACATCATGTCTGCAATAGAAAATACATAAAAAGTTATAGGATTTAACACAGTTCATGCACATGCGTGCAGTAAAATAAGCAACAAAAAAAAACCGAAGGTAGGGTAGGATACCAGCACTGACTGCAAGAAATTCAAATTTACACCATGACAGCATGAACGGGAAGTGGATAAAAAAACACTACGTCGAAAAAAATCATTAAGGGATGTATCGTAATGGGAGCTTTTCATACGTCCTGTATAGTGGGATGTTGTGTGAAACTCAATGGAATTCCGTACGCTTCATTAAATAAGTAATAAGCTTTGGATGGTAATGTTTGAAACTAAATATGTGTAACGTACAGTATCGAATTCCAGAATGAAATCACAACCGATTCAACGCTCTGAAAACAGCACTAGCTGTAGTGTTTGCTTTACACAGATTGCCTCTATTATTCATCTTATATGAATATGTACAACATAGTTAAAGGCAGTTCGATGCATTTCTGTGAAAATCATTTGCATGGCACTGTTTACTTTCGTGTGATTGGAGCTATACTCTTACAAGTTTCTTTCCTTACCTGATTGGGTTTGTTCAATTTGCACACCAAAATGTTTTGATATAATATTAAGCACTTGGACTGCAGGTGATTATTATATATGTTGGTTTACATAGATTTCTGTTTGTTTGTTTATTTACGAACATTATTTGTCAAAATATATATAGGTGCTTTATGCTTGTGCGAACTTGTTAATATAAAAAAACACTAGACTGTTCTTCTTCCCTGTTTTCAGTGATAATACTCTGATGGATGAGAAGAATAATTTAAGTAAAAAATCTAATGTAATACATTCACACGAGATTCTCTACCCTCTATCGTTTATTAGTGAGTATAGAAACTATTCTTACTAAAGCTTATTTTTACATCTACTAAATTTTAATCCAAATAAACCTTTTGCAGAACTATCTACATTACACATTTCGTTATAAATACAAAGTTAATAGCGATAGTCAAATGTTATGAACTGGACGCTATATGCTAGCCTTAAAATTCCATACTGTTTCCATGCAATCGCGAGCAACAACTGAATGTTGACAGGATTTTAAGAGAATGATCAAGAAATGAACAGTTCGAACGTTTAATAACGGATATCTCAAACGGCTTATGCCACAAAAAAGCTTATTCGAAATAAATTATGTGTTTTAAAGAGATCTACATTTTTGTGTAGTACTTTTCGTCTATCGCTTAACGTTTACCAGTTATATACAAGATTATACAAAATTCCTTCCGAATGAAGACTTCAAAGGCTATTCTCCAAAAATTCAGGATATACATTTTATTTGTCATGTAAATATCTGTAAATATGGTATTTCAATAAAAATCCTTTCAGCTATTTTTTTAGAAAATCAAACATTTGGAAAAGTGTTTCATATAAAGGGTAGTTTGGGTGAGAAATTTCCTTAAAAATATTTGTGTAGCTTCATTGGAATATGCTGAGATATTCTGTTTATTTGAGTTTTGCTGTTCATACACATACATAAGAACATTTATTAATTCACGGAATCTCAAAAGTGCATTTAATAGGCTACTCTCAAGTCAGATACCGCATTTTTAAAATGTTTCTTTTTATACATGTATGTGCTCATGTTACCTTTTTAGGTTAGAGTTACCCAACCATCCGTTATGGCACCTGATATGTAGCATACCTTGAATTCCACTTAGAAAATATTTTTTCTTAATTACTTTACCCGAAAGGAAGTTATTAAATATTGGCAGCTTTCCTAGGATTGCAAAATTCGTCCCATGTGCAAGCCATCGCAGGGATTTCTTTCGCTTCGTGTGAATGTTTTTCTAGTTTTGTAATCACTTTTATTCTTGCTTAGCTAGTGGTGATTTATTTAATGTTTTTTATGGAGAATAAATCCACTTCCATAAATATATGGACAAAATTACGCTAGTATTTCCATACGGTGTAGAATCACTGGGAAGTTTTCTAAAAGCACACTCTCGTTTTATGATCTCGAATTTCTTCGTGGTTTTCCCAGGCCGATAGGTAATTGCTAGGGTTCATTATATACTGCCACGAATTTTGCTTTCTGTCATTTCCTTTCATTGAATTTCCTTGCTATCCAGTTTTTGGATAGCGTAACTAGATTACGAGATTTGTTTCATGCGGCCACTGGATGGAAGTTGCTCTAGTTGAGCCACTTGTCATGTGCCCCTTGTGATGGCTTAGCGTGGATGTCAGGATAGACACAATCTGAAAGCTTTAGGGATCCTCCTTCGCTTAGCGCGCGTCGCTTTCCTTTCCTCCCGTAGTTCGCTGTAGACGCAATAGGCCCAATCTGTGCTCCATGGTTGGAGGCCGCCTCCGTGCAGTGCCTTTAGTAATCCATATACCAGTCATAGCTACATAAAGGTATCCATAACTGATGAAAACAAAATGTTTGTCTTTTGAAGAATTTGCACTCATCTGCTCTTCAAAAAATTAAATAAATAAATAAATAAATAAATTAGAACCTTTACTATAACCTTGTCTTAATAGATAGAAATAGAGCACACTTTGCTGTAATTTTGATGGTAAAAACAATGCCCTGATCTAGAAGCAGGTCACAAAACGAAAGGCAAATACCTGCGAGAAAATCCATGGAAATGAACCCGGTCTTTTGATATCGTTTTCTTGTTGCATTATATACGTTAAGAAGGGGCAGGATGTAGAACATCATTAAGATCGTATAGCGTCATTGCATTTTAAGTAGAGCTAATTACTTCAGCCTTTTAATGGAGGCTCCGTTTTCTTGTGTCTCTTCTTGTGAAAATGTTCTCCCCCTCCCTCTCTAAGAACCTGAAGACCATCATTAGTTCATATTAATTAGCGGGACCTAACTCCTCTCCCATACCCCTCGCCGGCATCACTTAACACCATATTTTAAAGGGGGCATATGGCGAAAATGAATTTAAAGAAAGCTGCCTGTTCACTTATGACAGTGGCGGCTGGTATAATTTGTTTGAACAAGATAAATCACAACGCAAGGCAATCGGAAGATATTTGATCTATTTAAACGCATATTAAACTCAGGAAACATAATATGTACTTATAAACGGAATTAACAAACCAAAATATATACTTTATAGTAATACTAGTATACGTACAGCTAAACCTCTGTGAGTTTTACATTTATAATTTTGAGTAGGTATTGCCTAAAAACTGGAAGAATAATGTAAAACATATTTTCTTTAACTTACTCAGAAACACTTGAAGCAAAGAGTTGGAATTTTTCTTACCCATTAAAAATGTCAGTTTATAATACCGAGCCACAAGCAGCAAATGTTAATTCAGTTTTAAAACAGTTGTTTTATGAACAAAACGAAGTGATATCTACATTCCAAATTTAAAAGAAAACATTCAACATAGTGAAAGAGATTACTATAACAAATGCAATTATATTCAGTGCGTTTAATAGATGGTCTATAGGTACATACACTAATTGTAATTAGATTTTGGATAAGTAATCCAAATATGTTATAAACCACATTTATAACATTTGTTTGTTAATTTGTTTGTGTGTCTGGTATGTGCGCTGCTTAGAAAATATGACCTCTTAATTCTTTACGCTTTAAGGATAGTAAAGGGCGGGAAGACAAAAATCGAAATATCTAAATTATTTTTGAGTTTTGTATAGCGTGTTGCATAACAAAGTTTTTAGACAGCATGGCCTAAAAAAACTTCTAACACACAGTACACGAGCTAAAAGCTCGTGTGTCCAACGTTGGTTTTAAGTCCAATCACATGGCAATTATCCTTTTATATTTGCACATGTTTTATAACTCGACATGGCATGATTAGGTTTTACTTTTCATTATGTCTTTTTACATGATTAATTTATCATTACGCTCGCATTACCTGTTCACAACAGAAATGGTCATACTTCAATTTATCGCAATTAGTTGTAGAGTTAACTTATACGTTATATTGGTAGCTTGATTTGATGTAAAATGTTGCTCTTTTGTTTAACTTACATAAATATTAAATGGCGGAAATTATCAGTACAAAGAAACTGAAATGGAAGAGCCAGGGGAAATTGAAAAATAGCAGAAAGAATGACACTGGAAGTATCTACCCAAAAATATCCAAAAAACAATATCATAAAGGAATTAATCCCTTCATTACCTGCGTAATGCAAAACATGGTGAAAATAATTTCACTCAAAATGACTGTTAGCTAATCAACAAAACATAAAAAATCTGCATCTCGCTTTTTTAACGTCATTTCTCTTGTTTCAAGAACCGCGTTCAAATAATGATCTCTGTTCATTTCAGGAATCGATTTAACATTATTGACATTTTACGAATTCGAGCGCTGTCTAAAAAAAATAGTATATGTCACATGTATTAAAAGTGGTTTGTTTTGCTCGTAGGATTGCGAAACTCCGCCTATGGCCTTCGTTTCACAAACATTCCTACTCGCAAAATAAAACTCCACTTTTACCCCTTATATCATAATTTACTACTATAAACAAGCTTTAAGTGACAAGATTTTATTTAATACACTGGTAGGACGAATATTTTGTAGGTTATGTACCACTTTTTCGTTGCTATAATTCTTGTACATATGCCGTTTGGTTTGATCCATAAAGGAATTACGAAATAACACCACAACTCCGCTCTGGTTTGATGTCTCCATTAATTTCCTCAAATATAGTTCCAATTTATTAGCAGAATTACACTTAGATAATATCGGATGGGAGAGCACAAATTAATTTGTAATGAATGCGAATTCACCTACTCAATGTTGTTTCATAGATATACTTTATATATTATACCACTCATATAAATTGTGATTCTTCTGTACACCTTATCAACCGCATACAAATATTTGGAAAGATATTATTTAATATCTGATTATCACTAAGAATACGGAAACAACCCTCGTCTGCTTGTATCAGTCATTTTTACTTTATCTATTACGTATTTACAGTGAGTAGAGCAAGTAATGTACACTCAAAAATTGGATACCGAAAAATACATGTTTTGAGGTCTCCTGAATCCCTAAAATTAATTTTTAGGAAAATGTCCGTGTGTGTGACTGATAACAGCATAACTCAAAAACGAAAAGGTGGTTAAACATTAAACTTGGTATTTAAGTTCAGGACCTTCCAAGGATGCGACACGAAGATTTTGAGGAAAATCCATCTCAAACTGCGCTTTACGTGGAAAATTGTTTTTCAATTGTATTTTCTCAAAAATGGCTCTCGTGATTTTGGTTAAAATACCACAAGTTTAAGCTATATTCATGACAACTAAAGTATATATCTTGAATTTTCTGTGAATAGCCGCTGAAGTCCTCTTTATTCTGAACCATTTGAGTATAATTTTTACTTTCTCTACTAGATATAGTAAGTAGGCGAAGTATTGTATTCCACCGGAAATACATGTTTTGAGACCCCCTGAATACAAAAAAACCACATTTTTGGAAACATGCCCGTGTGTGTGTGTGTGTGTCTGAGTGTGAACAGCATAACTCAGAAACGAAGGGTCGGACAAACAGAAAACTTGGTAGTATCTTCCAGAGATGTGACACGAAGGTTTTCAAGATTAACCTTTACTTGGAACATTTTTCGAAAATTTTAATTTTCTCAAAAATGGATCTAACGATTGATTAAAATATCATATGTTTAAGATATTTTCATGACAAATAAAATGTATATCTTGAATTTTCTGGGAATGTCTCCAAAAGTATTCATTGTGAACGACTTTTGCATAACTGGTAAACCATAAGAGATAGACAAAATGTTACTACACAAAAAATGTAGATCGCGTTAAAATACACAATTTATATCATATACATTTTTTTGTTGAGTGCACCATTTTCGACATATTGCTTGTTATTCCCTTAAATTTTCCAATACTTATACTTTTTCTCAAATGGGAATTCGTCATTCATTTTTTTGTCTTGGATATGCAAAGAGTATTAATCTGTGGCAAAGAGAATGCGCATAGCAACCAGCTATTAAGAGTAATGGCCATGCTTATAGGCTGATGTATTTCTATATTGCCGTTGCAAATACAAAGCAAGGGGAACATGGTAGGCCTTAGGCGATAGTCAAATATTTTAGAACTGGTCGCAATGTGTAAAATGTAATTCTCTTTGCATGTCAAAAGATCGTTTCTGCAAATGTTTATCTCGATTAATATGAAATAGATGGAGAATAAGATTTCATAAAAATAATTTATACAAGAGTAGACAAAGTCATGTGAGTGTAACACATCAGATTTTTTGTAGTTCCATTTATACCCCGCCTTTAGCTACATTGGTCTTATCGGCGGCTTTTCCTTTGGAACGTACTGCCTGTTGGCAGTGGTGTTAACTCGTGTAACTTTTGTCGTTAGATTTCTTGCACTTTTGGTTTCTTAATCATTAGATTATACACACATTCACACTTCCAGACTCTGGGAAGGATAGGAATTAATCTTGGCTAGAGAAAAATTCCCACCCCCCAGCCGGAATCGAACCCAGGAACTCTGGCACAGCAGGCAGCTGCTCTACCGACTGAGCTAATAATTGATAAACCGTAAAAATAGACAAAACCTTAATAATAAAAAATGTAGATCTCTCGAAGCACACAATTTATGTCAAATAAAATTGTGCGATTAACCATTTTCGATATATTCCTTGTTACTGGTTTGAATTTTCAGATGCTTTAAATATTTTTCTCAACTGCAAATCGCTATTCTTTTTTTTCTGTCTTTCTTCTTCGTGTTCATGCAAAGAGAACAAATTTCAAAGCCATCATATAGCGACTGGTTTTTAAAAGGTGTGATATTGCTTTAGCTTGTTGTATTCTTCTTATATCTACAACGAAATATGTAAATGAGTAATGAAGATTTATGTGTGTTAACAAGAAGTAGATAGAAAATAAGCTTTTGTAAGAATAGCTTGTAGAAGTGTGAGTAGATAAAGGTAAGTGAATGCAACACATCAGATTATTTTTATTAATAATTAGTTCATCAAAAACTCTGTTTCAAACATATTACACAAATGAGACATCAAAGTAAACTTCAGCCTGGTAAATTTAAAACACATTGTAACGAATATTTCGGAAACATTTACTACAATGAAGAAAGAGTATAATTTTTAGAAAAAGTGTTGCTTATTTATTAATATTGGAGGAGTCAATATATAAGGGCTTCTCTACAGATTACCAAAAATACAAATAATACAAGAAATAACAGAAACAAATTTTATGTAATGCACTATCTACAATAACACAATGAAATGTCGTAAGGAAGAAAAGAGTAATGAGGAATATAAATATTTCTAAAAAATGCAACATTCTTGAAAAAATAATTTTACACAGAGAGAGAGAGGGGGGAGAGAGAGAGACTATTTACAGTGTTTATAAAAGGAATTATTTCTTCACTGGACAAGATAGCACTTACATACCATTTGTAAAATATAACTCTGTGATTTAATTTTAATGAACTCTACTTTTTTCTACAAGTTTTATTAATTAAAAAACTCAGTGAAAACGAACAGAACTCCGTGGGCTATTTTGAAAAATTAACATTTCGTTTTTTTCATGTCCATGTCTCAAAGTTATACTTTCGAGAAAGCTAAAAAGAAATGTAAAAGGGTTGTTGGAAGTGAAGGAAATTTTCTGAAAATTTTCGGCATCCATCTTTAAAAGGCACTGATTTAAGTATGAAATCAGGAAATGATATGATTTTTCGTTTTGGCTATGCTGCACACACACGAGCGCAGATGTTTTTCTAACAAAATATTTTTTTCGTATTCTGGTTATCTCTAAAAGTGCATTACTGGAAAGTACAATTATCAAATTTCTATATGAAATACAATGCTATTTTGATACCTCTATATTAGGCCAGCGGTTGGGAAAATTGAATGAACATAAATGTTTGCCATTAGAAATGGAAGATGCAGAAATGAAAGGATCTAGTAACAAAATCAAGCCGAAGTGAATTAACATGTATTTTCCTCCTAAGGTGGTTCCTCTAGAACGGCCGAGTGCCTGCTACGGACTGGTATTTTCATGGACTTATGCACTGGTATGTTATGGAATGGAAGGAACAAATAAAATAACGTTTCCATGGTAAGTACTTTACGTTTTCATATAATTTAAAGAGATATTATTCCTAAACAGTATCTATGACAACAGATGCTATATGCACCATTCTGAAGATGAACCTTAAATCCGAGCGAGTCCACTTCAACAAGTACTTTGCAGAATAAAACAAACGTATTTGAAAGTGTTGTCAATGCAGTACGAATGCTGCTCCCTCTCTCTCCCCGCTCGACACCCTCTCACAAAACCCCATGTGCCATGTTACTGTCGCTGCAGCGTGTGATTAATGACCCTCGCAACAATGACACCCACACCCCTTGCCACCCCAATAACAGTACAATGCTTTATTGGCCAACAATGGAGCAGACACGCTACCGCTAAATCGCTCGCTATTGGACGGTTACGAAGCGCAAAATTGGAGCCGTTCGACGCCTGTGCTCCGAGCCATTCAAGCGTAGACAATGGGGGAGGGGTTGGGGAGGGGGTAAATAGGTAGGGGGCCACTATATTAGCCTGATGAGTGCAATACTCCGTTACTATAATATCGACCCCTTGTTCTAAATAGTTTATTTTATATTTCCCCTTCTCTGTTGCGCATAAGAGTCACGCTTGAGTGCGTAAAGTAGACTAATTTACTAGCATTTACTGTTATTTTCAAATGTACTGAATTGGGCTGAAGCTCCTTAAAAAAACTAGTTACATCATTTAGAATTAAAACTACACAAACAATTATACGTTAGTTTACATTCTTTTAACACGTACCTCCTATATACTTATGTATTATTTCACTAAGGATCGCATGTTATGTATATGCTTTCACTAAGGAAAGGACATAACGGAATAACATACATGTGCATTTTTTAGAAGCACTAGTATACAGGGCGTGCGACAAATTGATCAGTTCAACATTTTATGACTAGGTAATATGAAGAAGGTGTATCTTTACGTTATTAGCACCACGCCTTGGGCGCCAATTTGAAGGAGGAGTTGTATTGTAGTTCCACTATTAGGGGGGACAAACTTGAAGTAACTGTCCCACGTATGGTACAAAGTTTCCGGTGGCCTTCGCCCCAACGTTCAGGAATCAACTTTGTATTTTAATGTTTCTTTAAATATTATATATATTTATGTTTGCCTCGGCTGCCTCAGTACTAATTTACAGAAACACGTACCTCTTAGCAGGGGGTAATGTGGCTTAAGAATGTAGGCTTACACAAATTATAATTTTTACTTCACTTTTTTATTAATCCTTCACACGATTAAATAATACTTCACTGCCTAGAGAACCACCACCACCACAACATATATAATTTTTTCTTCCCTATCAATCCTTAAATGGTTAATAGTATCCTCATTCATTTGCAACTTTATTGAAGGTCATAATTATTACGCTTTCTATTTTACATATTGCCATGACATGCACCTAAGTATGTCAGGGCTACTCGAATTAATGCAGGGCTATCGTTAAAAGTAAAAAAATACTGTGAAATGTCATAGATTTATAAAATACTCTATTACAATGCAGCCGTAAAACCTCGGATAGATACGCTAGCAAAATGTAAAATACCGTAGATGCATAGGTTCATCGAGACCTATTATATATGGCTTGGGCTGGCAAAAGATCCAAGTTTCGAATCTCAGTTTGTCACCTTCTTGGATGTGCGCATACGTACGTTCGTGTAAGGATATACGGTGCCTGAATGGCGCCCAGTTTGAATATATATTAGTAGTATGTAAATTACTCACATTTAAGTTATTAGTTTTAATTAAAACTACAACGTAATCTCTAGAATAAAATAAAATAAGAATTTACTAATTTCCTTATGGTGACACATTTAAACATTTTACATTAAGGATGAAGCACACACATCGTGGACTTTATCTTTCCAAAAAGCCCACATATTACTTTATCAAAAGGTATGTCTATAACAAAAACGAAAAAACAAAATTGGGGTAGAATGAGAATGAAAGAATGACACTTCTTTCCCATGTGTATATTTTTTGCAATTTATTCTTTTATTAAATATAGTTCTTAATTTTATATAACATACCTTTCAATAAATATAAAAACTTTAGGTATATACAATTATATTACTATCATTACTCTTAGCCAGGTGAGTCCAGTATTTATGCTTGGGGAATGACAATTCACAATATATTTCGATATTTGTCAAGGTTGTGAGAACATTTGCAACGGTCATCTAGTCTATCTACAGGGTGTTAATAAACCTCACCGAAATATTTTCAGAGAATGTAGAGGTATCTTAAAAAAGTAATTTGAGATAAGAGACTCCGTTCAAATTTCAAAGTTACGCTATAATTTTCTAAAGTGCCAGTTCACCACTGGCTAATGATAATGCTACTCAAGAGCAAATGCACGAAAACTTTCAGACGTATGTCTCTGGTGCAATGATTATTAGCTTTCGAGTAAAAGGTTTTCTTTTTTTGCAAAGCATTGTTTTCGAGTTCGAAGCTCGTTCACTACTTTTTTTTTGGGTAGAGCATATTTATGCAGTTTTAAGTTCATGTTTCAATTTATGCATTTTAATGTTAACATATCAGTACAATTACGAATCATACTTGATGCATTCGCATGCTGTACTTTAAAATGGAAAGTGGATTAAAGGGTGAAAGAAAGAGTAAAAACATAAAATATCAAAGTCTTTACCTCAGTTTTATAGCAACTCCTCGAAATGGCGACCAGCATTTTCAAGGTAAGGTTGACAGCGGCGAAGGAGCGACTGTCACACTATATCCAAGATTTCTGGTGTGTGTCGGATGTCACACGCTGTTATTATTTGGCAGTTAAGTCCTCTTCTAAGGTAATAGGTGTTTCATACAGGTGACTCCAGAAAAAGAAATCGATTGGATTTAGCTCCCAAGAGCGTGGTGGCAAGTTACTGTATGATCCTTCGGGCAGGAAAAACTTGATTCAAATGCTCTCACACAGCCAGAGAGAAAAGGGCGGAGCTTTATCATGTTATAGCCACATTCGACGATGAATATGCAGAGGTGCATCTTCTAAACATATAGGTACACTGTTCTGCAACAAATAAACATAAACTGTCCACTTAACTGAAGGGGAAGTAGTTATAGGCCAATAATATGGTCTAAAATAATTCCGAACCATACGTTTACCCAAAATATCTGTTGGTCACTCTTCTCTACAACAGCACGTGGATTGACACATGGTTGTTTACAGAGTTGAAAAACTACACCATCTGTGGTGAACAAGGTCTCATCATTAAACAGTACCGATGAAAAGAATTCAGGCTGCTGGAGCAAAGATCAGTTACAACATTGTGCCCGAGGGCCAAAGGTAAAGGTACGTTATCACAGAGGGGCCCCTAGAACCGGGGCAGAGCACCACACGCAGGCCAGTCGGCCCATTGTGCTTCCAACGTGACTCTGAGAGGGAAGGATGAGGGAGAGACTCTTTTTTTTTTTTTTTTTTTTTTTCGAGTGGAGGAGAAAATGATTTAGTCACTTACCCCAGCCCCGGTGGGAGTCGGGACTGAGAGTGTGGGAATCTCCGAGCGTCGGCATACCCACTAAAAACTCCTCCACCGGATTGGAAGGAAAAGGTTTGCTGCGGTACCGCCTAAAGCACCCGCGCAGTCCGAGGTGATGATTAGAACTGGGCCGCAGTGCGGTCGCCAGTGGAGTAAGGATGTGTGCTAGGAGACAGGCTTGACCAAAGCCCAGCCTGCCCCCTAGCGAAGTGAAGGAGAAGGTGTTTGGTATTCCTGGTGATAGTGTGTTAAGGGCGTTTGGATTTACGGTTAGGATGAGGTTGGGAAGAGGATTGGGAGGGGTGTGGCATCACTTGGGATTCAAGGAAGTTCCGGATCAGGATGTAATCTTCCTGCAGGTGGTCGTAGTTGGCGCTGAGCGCCTTGAAGTTCTCGGTGATGGATTTCCTGGTGCTGGTATGCAGCTCTCGAATCCCTTCGACTGAGGCGCCGAGGGCGCCCAGTCTCGTGGACCGGTCGTCGCTGCCGTCGGTGTAGGGCTCGACAAGGTGAGACTCGATTCTTCCCAGCTTGCGCTGGGCCGACGCGAGAACCCCATCTTCGTCCTGTAGCTTGTGGATCTGGTTGGTGAGCGTAGTTATCACCCTGGCCGAAGTTCGCTGCTTGGCCTCCACGGCCGAAAGGCGCGTGAAGGTTGCACGGCTCAGCTCAGCCAGTTGTGAGGTGAGGTCCTGTATGCCTGCCTGTATGGCTGACAGGAGGCGTTGAAGTCCATGGTGCTCTTTGTCGGTGATGCCGCTGGTCAGGTTCTGAGCCCTCCCTGAAGGCTGCGTCAGGTGGTCGTCTGTAGCTGCTGGTGTAACTGAAGTTGCAGGCGTCGTTGAAGTTGGTGGTGTTGTCTGCGGTCTTGTAGGTTGTCTGCTCCGGGGATACAGGGGGCAATGTGCCTGCCCTGTGAAGTGTGTGTTCCCGGAGCAGGTGGCGCAGAAGCGTCGGCGTCGTCTGAGGTCGTGTTGGGTGCAGGCTGACGTAAGGGAGCCTGACCCACAGTAGTGGCATCTGGGCGCAGCGTTGCAAGCTTCTGCTGTGTGCCCAAAGGCACAACAGTGTCGGCAGGGCACCGGACGATCACCCCTAGTGGCCTCTGCACGCAGGGTCCTCCCAAGGAGAGGTAGACCTGCGGCTTTGGCCGCTTTCACGTCCGATGCGGCTCCCAGATGCAGGCGGACCAGCAATGTTGGGCCTCTTGCAGAAGAGATGCGTGAGGCCCGTATTGCCGAGCGCCAGTGTTGTTGTGCCGCTTCCAGCACATAATGAGGCGGTAGGTCTCTGGGCACACCACAGATCACGACGCTATAGCGTCCATCTGTCTGTGGGTGTGCCGGCGTCGATTGTATTCCCAGTTCAGATGCTGGGCGGGCGGTTGGTGGTGTTGGTGGGCTCTCCGACGGTGAAGAGGCAGAAGTAGCGGTGATTGGCCGCTGGGCTGCATTCATGGGAGAAGCCCGGTCAGTAACTGGCGGCGTCTGCGTTGTGGCGGTGGCCAGCTTCGGCCTAGAAGGCTTAGTGGCCGGGTCAGCTACTGTCGGCGTCTGCGTGCTCGATTCCCGAGGAACCGAGGCGGCGGCGGTCTGCGTTGCAGTGCAGGCCATCTTCGGCCTAGAAGGCCGAGAGGTCTGCGTCGCAGTAGATGTCATTTTCGGCTTTGGAGGCCGAGGCGATCCTGATTGGGCCGGCTCGGGAAAGCGGGCGGAGCCGGCTGCGGCCGGCTGCTCCCTCTGCGGTGGCGGCGGAGGTTCGGCGATTGCCGGTGGGTCTGCGATGATCCCCGTGGTCCATGGTTGTGTCCAGCTGTTCATACCGGCGTTGCGGTGCTTCCACCGTGGCGTTCTGAACAGAGGGTTCCGTTGCTGCGGTGCTGACATCTGAAGGACGACCAGATCCGGATGCCGACGGGCGCAAGCATGGGCGAGGTCCCTAACATTTCCAGGTAGAACGCATCCGCCGCCGCACGGTTCCTGTCCACAAGCCGCCAACCTCCAGGGTCCCCCGGAGCAGAGCGCAACGCTGAGGAGAGACCTAACTGAGCGGTACTGCAGCTACGCTAGGGAAGAAACCTTTACAGAGTGCAAGCCACCGCCCAGCCGAAACCTGCCGAACATCGTTGCCCGCTCCTACAACCCTAAAACAGATGACAAGGAAGATGGTGGGTACAGGAAATGAGAGGAAGGAGAGTCGTGATAGAAGATGAACCACCCGAGCATTCGCCTGGCGAACCAGGGAAAAGCCCATGGGTCAGAGTGGGCAGTCGCCGGGGATCGATCCCGGAACCTCCCGAATGCGGGCCACAGACGTAACCGCCTGAGTCATTCCGCTCGGTAGACGAGGGCCAAAGTTTCCCGAACAACTTCGCCCATTTCACCTTTACACATGTATATATATATATATATATATATATATATATATATAGGGTAGTTAATTATATTCGAACTCACTCGCGGCCTCTCTCTACTGCGCGAGACAGCCGGCAGCCGCCGGGGAAATTACGCCGACAGAGGCGGACTAAAATCCTTACCTTATAATACATGCTGGAAATGTTGACCTTCTGCTCTCAAACAGACCGTATGTGCTGTCGCAGAATCATGCAATAAGAGAGGTGTTTGATGACAGAATAATTAGCGTTGATTTTGGGCCCCCTCGTTCTCCTGATCTAACGAGTTGTGATTTTTATTTATGGGATTCTTTAAAAGACGAAGTGTATCGTTCCAATCCTCGCAAACTACAGAAACTTAGAGAAAACATTGTGCAACAAATCACAAGAATTCCTGCTGCCCAGCTTCGGAGAGTGAGCGGGAATATTTACACGAGATATGCTGCCTGTTTGAGAGCCGAAGGTCAACATTTTCAGCTTGTATTATAAGGTAAGGATATTATTAGTCTGCCTCTACCAGCGTAATTTCCCCGGCGACTGCCGGCTGTTTCGCGCAGTAGAGAGAGGTCGCGAATGGGTTCGAATATAATTTAACTACCATATACATGTATATATATATATATATATATAAACTTATATCCATTAGATTTTTTAGAAATGTAAAGATGTGTGTGATTGAGGGATCTTCCTCTGGCAAAAAAAAAAAAAAAGAAAAAGAAACCATTGTATCCAACGATAAAATCTATAGTTCCAACAGGTACTAACGCCATCAATTGTTTCTCAGGTCAACCCGCCCCTCATATAACCATAGAAGTTAAAGGGGAGTTATACAAGATAATTTAAAATGAACTGTGGTCAAGTGGTCAGCACTCTGGTTTCTCAGCTCAGAGATCTCGGATTCGATTGTCGGCTGGATGGGGAGTTATTCTTTAACTGGAATCATTCCCTAAATCCCTCAAGGCATGGAAGTGTGAGTGTGGGAGTGGGTGTGTTTAATAGTAAAAACTGATGAAATCAACGTTAAGAAACCTTATAGTTTTGGGGGGGCCTTCGGTCGTCCAGCACCATTAAGCCGTCAGGATGTCGTATTTCTTGTTTGCTTTGATGATAACTTTTCCGGGCCAATGACGCGTTTGGTCGTCATTATTTATATGTTGTTGAAAGTGTAATTTAAATGTTTATACTTGGAAGGGTTAACTTTATATCCTTATTGGTAAATATTTCATGTTTTTAATTTATTGATATAAGCATAACTTAAAATATATAAAAAAACAAAAAAAGTTGTTAATACCTTTTTAATGCAAATAGATAACATTTGTTCCGCTACAATGCTGATAAAGTCTAGTAAACATCCAAGTATGCTGTTCACCATTTATTTTACGTGGGCCCATCCTGTTCTTTATAACAGAATGGTAGTACCGAAACGATGATTTTCACCGAGATAATCTCGGCCATTAAAGTCCTGCCTAATCATAAATCGGACTGGGAATGGTTAATGAACGTCAAATTAAATTAAATTTGTTTTTCATTAATGGACGCTATTTAACCAGTGTGGTTCTCAACGTCCCATTCTATACTGGGTGTGAAAGGCCGGAAAAATTTGCTCAGAGGCCTCTTTATCAGACTTGAAGTTCTTTTACATGCCATAAATCGACGGCACGGCACCACCGACTTTACTTCCCTTCCGAAGGAAGCCATGCCAAGGATTTTTACGCTCGGGTTTGAACTCGCGACCTCGGGAACTAGCTAATTAACGTCCTTTAACCGGGTAGGTGGATGAACGAAATGGTTGAAATATCCTGAAATGGTCCCATGGTCTACAGAGCTTAGAGTTACCCGACATTCTCGTTCTACTCCCACACTTCAGAGGTGGGCAACGCTACGTTCTGCAAGCAATAACATCTTTCTAATGTTAAAGCCTCCATATGTTCAAAGAAATTAAAGGGGGACTATAGAAATGAAACAATTAGAGGAAGATTAAGACCAAGGTTGCTTTGAATAAAATAAATATACTCGACGTTTGTTTTCTCATGCCATAACAACACCGACAACGAAAACTTAAAGCCATTTTTATACATAGATATCTTATAGTGTGACTCCACGACTTATTCCAATATCCAGGCCTTGTAAATCCTTATAAGTCTTTTGTTAATTTAGAATTAATTTACATTTCTTAAATAGTTTTGACTATACACAGCATAAACACTTTCGAAATAAGTAGAATGCTTGGGTGTGAAAATATATAAGTATGGGTTTTTCATTCAGTCTTCTGCCATTCTTAACAAAATACAGACATCGTTTTCACTAGGATGCCCATCCACTTCAAATAAAATTAGATGTTAAGTAGGCTATGCATCGCTTCCAAATTCTGAGAGTTTGTTTATTGACTACAGTCGGAATGTTTCCAAAAGAAAGACTGTGTTACTGAAATGAGTGAAACGGAATCTGAAAATATTATAGAAGCTTCCGCAAGAACAACCTTAGAACTGTTTCCACAGAAATCAAGATTGCAATATGGGATGTATTTTTAAGAAAGATGTACATTTGGAAATCAATATTGTGGGCTAATTACTCGATGGCAAAATGTATTAGTAAATATTATTATAAACTGATTGCGGAATTCTAAATGTTAAAGGTACTTTTAATGTGTTGCTTTATAATATTCAGTTTTTAATACAATCGTCTTCTGTTAAAAGACTTCTTTTTAGTTCAAAAAGTTTAAGCATTAGTATTGGATATTTTACTGCTCTTTAGAATTTTGATGAATATGTTTTGTCACAAAAATACAAATAGACTTGTTATTACATGCATTATTACATGCGTAAATAGTATTTATAGACAGCATGGCATAAAAGTAGAACTTTTAACATAGCACACACGAACTAAAACCTTTATATTATCGCACTAATGCAATAAAATCTTTATACCACTCTATTGTAACCAATTTTGTTCTCAAGTCCAATCACATGGAAATTATCCTTTGTATTTGCGCATGTCATTTGACTTGTGCTTTCTTTGACCTAAAACGTTATTATTTTATGTAGTATAACCTATATAAATATTAAATGACGGCAATTATGAATTCAGAAGAAATTGAATTGAAAGAGCCAAATGCAGCAGACAGAATAACACTAGAGCTACTTACACAGAAAATCAGTACACAATATGATGTAGTATTTAATCGCTTCATTGCCTGTTGTAAGACAAAACATGTTGAAAATAATTTCATTGAAAATGACTGCTAGCGAACCAACAAAACATCAAAACATCTGACATCACGCTGCACACAAGAGTTGATCTCGTTTTTAACGTCATTTCTCTTGTTTCAAGAAGCGTGCTATACACATGAGCTGATCTCATTCTATACGTGATTCTTTTTAATCTGAGGAATCAATATAATATTATTGTATTTAAATTTTACACATTAGAGTTCTGTCTAAAAAGACTATATGCCATTTCTACTCGCAAAATTAAGCCCTACTTTTAATACTTGTATCACAATTTGCTATTAAGAAATGATATTTTGTCTATTCCTGAAGCTGTGGACTGCAATAAAAAGAAATACCAATTAAAACTTACCTGTTTTGCTCTATTTTGTTCTTTGAGTTAAATCTAGATTGTGAGTTATTGATAGGATTCTGATAACGACAGAAAAGAATAGAGGGAAAAGAGAGTTATTGACGCAACTAGTAAAGAAAGGTGATGTACTTCCCTACTAGACAGATGTTTACCGAGCTACAGGCGAATGTTAAATATTTGGGTGCAAATAAGAAAATGTTTCTTAGTAGTTGCATGGTATATTTAGCTTGCATTACAAAACTACTTATACTGGTTAAGTGCTGGAACCTATGTTAAAGGTTGAGATAGATATTTCACTCCGCAGTAATATAAACATTTGAATGTTGATTGTTTACATTTTTGGGAATCGCATTTATAAGACTTGAGTAGTTAGATTATAATTAAATAAAATGTCTACCGTAAATGCTTTCTTTCACAAACTATTTAAAAAAATGGGACTTCGTATGAAACAGGTGTTTTATAATTTGCATGTTTGAATCTGGATTGTCCTGAAAGACATTGTCCGGGTTTGTCTCGCGGCAGATATCAGGTTGAATTGCATCGTTCTGCGGTAGCCTAGCTCACGTGGTTACGAAGGGTAATTGCTTTTTCAGTTCGGTACAACGTTGTTTCACATGATATACGAACAGAATAACATTATATGAAGCTGTTTATTGATTTCATTTACTGTGTAGGTATAATTATCATGACGTACATACTACAGAGCAACATATGTTTATTGTATTAAGTTTTCCTAGGACGGAGTCACATGTGAACTGTCATTTAAATTCTCTGGCAAAACCATTCCTAACGAATCCACATTTACAGGTTGGTGAAAAATTTAAACGGTCTGGGTCCGTGTTGGACAAAACGAAACATAGTCAATAATTCTAACCAAGCAAAACTTAGACAGTTGGTGAAAGAAGTCCATAAAAGTAGCTGTCTCGCATTACAACTTGTTTTTTGATGACAGAATAATTGACTCGCCTGCTCACTCTCCAGATGTAAAGTGTTGAGATTATTACGTGTGGAGAATGCTTAAATATAAACTTGATGCAAAAATTCAATACGCTTGACGAATTAGAATAGAGTATCCGTCGTGCGTTTCCCAATATTTTACCTGCAGAAATTCCTCGAGTTTCAATTATGTTTTCAACAGGTGCCAAGCTTCTATTGACGCAGACAGCCATCATTTCAAACACATTTTGTGTAATATATTCATATTTTTTCGCGTCGTTAGCATTATATAGGGGAGAAACGGCCAGTCGTTCCGCCCCTATTACAAGAACGGATTCGTATAGTAGAATAGTGCGAGCGGTGGGCTGTCAGTCGCGTCATTTAAGAGAAACTTGGTATTATTGTGAAGTGTTAGGCTGATGTTATCTGAAGTATTGTAATATTGCATTTTTTCTTCAGTGAACAAACGATGTGGAAGATTTGCCGGAAGCTTTCTAGTGGGCATTACCTTCTATTGAAACTTGGAAGCACTAAAGCAGGAACGATTCCAAGATCTCAAAAGTTATGGCTTGTATCTATTATATTATATTATTTTCCATCAGGACGTTACTTGTGGAGCGATTATAAAAATACTCAAATGGTCGCGTTAGCACAGCTTGGAAACTGTTATTTTAGAACAGTGTAACTGGATTGATTAATTTCTGGAATGGCGACATTCTCGGAACCCTTCCAAAATAACGATTACCTTATTTTCTGCTTTCCCCTAAATCTTACCGTTTCCCATTTGTGTGATTTCAAGTGGAATTATTAATAATAATTTGTCTAACAAATAATAACAAAACGTGTGTAAATAATTCTGTGATAATTTTGCTACTCTGAGCAGAAATAATTTATTGTGTTCAGTACTTCCGGATCATGCAAATTAGCTTTGCTCTTTTAGCCATCTGCATCGTCTTAAAATCAAGAAACCAACCATCTTCGAGAGTTCAAGATCAAAATAAAAGAAGTCAAGCTAAATTATGACAATTTATTATCCTGCGGTAAGGAAATACCGGTTTAAACTTGAACTACCCACGTATTTCGGTAATGCTAAACGTTTATTATTGCTCCTGCCTTAATTTTTGTGCCAGTAGTCATGAATAATTGTGTATTCTTGAAAGTTTGCCAAACACTTTCCGCTACTTATGCCCTGTGCCAAGCGTTTCTCATCTGCTTTCTGCTATAGGTATTAATCATTGTTTCGATATCTGCATAATACTAGGCTCTTTAATTTATCACTTTGTGGTGATATCTGTATCATCGGCAATACTCAACAAAGACTTGTTTTAAAAATATTGATTTGTACAACAAATATTTGACTCAAAGTACTTTTTCCATTTTTAGCTATCTGCTTGATTAACTTGCTGATAGATGATAGATGGCCTTAGGTGCATGGTTCGTTTTACTGTTTAACTGTTATTTGTTTAAGGGAAATATAAACTTTTGGTATCGTAGAATTTCTGGTCTGTGCTATCATAGAGTCGTGTAGTTTATTTCTGTAATATCTGTGTAAACAATTTATTGATATAGCTTAGCTGAATATTCACCTGATTTTATTTACTTTATTCTGAGGTTATAACTTTGTATTTGTTTACCTGTCAACTGAAAGAAATGATGAAAAAAATCTCGATCAGATTGGACGGTATAAACGAGCTTAACCTAAGGTTTTCTTATTGCAACCTATAGATGCTGTTGCTTGAGCCATTTAACAGCCCCTAATAAATTCTCTTTGCATGTTAATTTAGTTTATGCATAAAATTTGGAGTACAACTGTTTCCCAGTAATGCTTAATTTAGATCAAGTTTGGCTTCATACAATATTAACCCTGCTTTAATTCAACGGCTAGAACTCCCAGTAACTTGCGGTGCGGGAAAGCAATGTGAGTAATGGCATGGAAAATGCGTTCTCTGTATTCTGAAAAAACTCTATGGAGTGCCTGTTGAAGGGTGTAAACCTTGTAAGCAGAAATTTTAATTGAGTTCATAGAATATTAAGCATGTGCGCTATAAAATTATGTCATTCAAACTGAAATATTATTTCTAAAACCATAAGTAAGATACATTAAAAGAGAAATAACCGAGAAACTTTGCTAAATTTGAAACCTTTAAAAATACAAATCAAATAATACCGCAAAGCAATAGTACACTTACGTTGTATGTCAGTAACTTGAAGACTTTATCATTATTACGCTTATATTCTTACGGCTTTAGAGGAAAACCTTTAATTACACTGCCGTTTGTGAAAATTGCAACACCAAGAAAGAATATCCCGAATAACTCCAAGCTTGGTGGAAGTGTAGAAGAGTGTGCAAGCGATAAGTGATTTGGTTTGCAGAGAGATGGGGTACACGTAGGCCGAGCACAGCCCTCTCGTGTCGGTCCGACAAGGTCAGTGTTGCGCCCAGTGTAGTCAGTGCACAGCTGTCAAACAACGTGGAAACAATAAAGTGAGTGCCAGTATCCTCGTCGACGTCATAGGGAGCCATATCGGCATGTGAGTTCGAACGGGGCAGAATGATCGGTCTCCGAGAAACGGGTTTGTCATACCGTGCATTTCGGCTCGTACAGGACATGCTGCTACGGCAGTGATGCGTATGTGGAAACAGTGGATAGATGCAGGTCGTACGCAGCGAAGTGTGGGTACTGGACCACGGAACATGACCACAGCACGGGATGACCGTCATCTTGTCCACCGTACAGCTTCATCCACAGTGATGGCTCGACGGTGGAGTACTGCAACAGGTGTGAACTTGTCTGCATCAACTGTTCGCCGTCTGCTACAGGTTGAACTGGTTGTATGCAAGAAGTTGATATTTAATTCAGATTTTTTGTTCTTTATATCATTTATATTTTTAATTAATATAGATTTTTTGTTGAATAAAATTAAGATATGTATTAGGATGTAATTATTTATCATATGGCTTAACTATATTAAGATTTTGAATTTGTGTTTTAGTAACGTCGGCTTCTATTGTCCAGAAACCACAAGCTCCTCCGACTGCAATGGGCACGTGAACACCGTCACTAGGGTGCTGAGTGGCAAAGTGTAGTCTTTTCGGACGAGCCCCGATTCAACGTGCCCTACAGTGATGACCGCATACTTGTCCGGCGGTACCGTCGTGAGCACAACCTGTAGGGCTGCATTGTTGAGCGGCATAGAGGACAAACACCAGATGTGATGGTTTGGGACGCCATTGGTTACAACTGATCTCGCCTCCTACAATGGAGGGCACTTTGAACAGCAACCGGTACCTAACGGCTGGTTATAGAGCCTGAGGTACTCCGCTGCTTCAGCCATTTCCACAGGCCACATTTCAACGGAGCAATGCCCAGCCACATATTGCGAGGAATGTACAAGTCCTCTTCAAAGAGCGACGGGCACCATTGCTTCCCTGGCCCTCACGTTCGCCTGACATTTCGCCCATCGAACATGTCTGGGATATGGTTAGTCGGCACCTGGTGCGTCCCGGTCCTCCAGTAACCAGTATCACGGATTTGTGGGCTGGAATACAAAATGCGCGGAGGGAATTCCCTCAGAAACTTATTCAGAACCTTTTTGATTCAATGCCACGGCGTAAGCAGCTTTAATTGCAGCGCATGGAAGCCACACCAAATACTGAATATTAGGGTTCAAAGCTCATGTATTGATTTGAAAAGTTTATCATTTGTTACCTGTCGTGTACCTACCTGTGGTATTAAATTCATTGAATTCATGCGTTTCGTTCTCGGTGTTGCAATTTTCACAAACGGCAACGGCTGTGTATTTTGTATTACAATCAAATAGTGAGAAACAGACGGCGAATTGGTAAACCAATTTAATTGATTGCGGCCCGCCATTGAGCTGCGGCGACGTGGGGAAATAAATTTTGAAGCTTTAGTTACAGGAACCTTTCATAAACTGAAACAATAGACAAACTAGAATCTCTGAAATGAGAAACCTCTCGAACTCCAGAGTCAGCTAGCTCGAGAATTATTGTGAATTCGGGTGCTCCGTGGTGCAGCAGTGCAAGTAAAGCGTGTGGAGCAAGAGTTGTTTCAAGGCTGAACAGAAACCTATAGTACCAAGAGGATATTGTCATTTTTAGTTCGAGAAATTAGCTACTATAGATTTTCTTTTAATTAAATTTATTTTAAGTCTCTTGAACTCGCTGGTCAAATCCCATTCCATAAGAATACAAACCACTATAATAATTACATTGTAAATGTACATTAGTCAGACACATTATAATTTGGTTTGTTTAATATACTTAAGTATCATTTCTATAAACACTGGATTGCTGATGGCGTTACACATGCTGTCCGGGACTTCTTAATAACATCTTACACTTGTATGGTGCTGACAATCCAGGATCATATGAGGCACAGTAAGTTGACAATTACAGACGTTACAAAGTGCAGGAGGATCGTGAGATATAAGGTAGGAGTGGGTGATGGCTGTGGATCCTGTGTGTAATCGTGTGGAAGAGCTTGGTCCTTGTGAGGAAGGGAAGTCACTGGGTATTTAGGAGAGCGAGGAGAGAATATATCCTGCAGTTTACTTGTAGATGAGCTGTTCCAATGCGGCTTCCATATCTGAGTGACCTTCTTGTGGATGTATCCCAGGAAGCCTCAGTATGGTATTCTAGAGTTCTTTAGAGGAAGACAGTAAGGAGGTAAATGGGTATCTCTGTCTCTATCTAATGCATATATGTTGCCATTATCTTCGTCCTTTACCACTCACGCGCTGTCGCCAAGTTGCTAATAACATGTTGTAAATATTCATTTGTTATAAATTTCAGCTTTGAAAATGTTATGCTATGCAGTATACTTTTCTCTATCAGATCATATCTTTTTAGAGCCTTTATAAATTTTTGTGGGCACAAATTTCTAAATAAATCGAGTTTTTCGGTAAACGTCCGTTATTTGTTGTTTCTATGCTTATCACGCAGTAACTACTAAAGGGAAGATAATGGAAAGAGCTTTGAAATTTTGGTTCAGAACTTTAAATCTAGGAAAAAGTAATGTGTTAAGACAATGTATTGAATACCAAGAGAATAGCTTAATGAATGATGGATGGTTAAGTAAATTACGGAACATTTTGGAGAAAAATGGGTTAGGAGATATGTGGAGAAGGAAAGAAAATAACGTGAATTTTTTTTTGGAAAAAGGCGAGGAAAAGACTGGAAGATATAGAAATACAAACCATGTTCAGTGAGATTCCCGAAAAGAGCTCATTAGTTTGTTATAGGCCAATGAAAAATACATGGGGTAGGGAAATATATATAGACATAGTAAATAAAGAAGAGAGAGAATCTATTGCATGGGTAAGAACCGGAGCATGGAGGCTAAAAGGGCTAAGATAGGGTATTCCTCTGAACCAATGTCCGATATGTGGTGGTAATGAAGACATTGAACACATAGTATTTAAATGCCAAGGAACAGAAAATTGGAGAAAAGACTTTTTAATAAGAAGTGGTTGAAGGGGGATAGAAATACACTTATGATTAAAATGATATGCAAGGACGCTAGAAGCATTGGACAATTTTTGCGTAAAGTAAAAAATAAATGGCTTTGGACAGTGGAAAGAGAAAAGTAAGAGGTAGCGCATCTTACTTTGAATGGAAAACTATAGAGAATGTGTGATGGTTAAGTAATCAATAAATGAAAAGTGAAAAACAAGTGGAAATGGGACATGAAAAAAACTGAAAAAAAGAGCACGATAATTTATTGACAAAAATTGTAAAATGTAAATAAACTGTAGTGATTGTCTTCTGAATGTGTGACCAGGGTCAAAGTTCAGTAAACAATCAAATTTGTAAAACTCTTAGCACAATAAAAATAAACTAAAGGGCAGAACGCAACAATATTTTTTCCTTCACTAGAGTAAACTAGAGTCCGATACCTGTCCAGTTTGAATTCTCTATCTGTAACAAGACGAGCATTATAATTGTTTAAATTAAATATTTTCGGAAAATTCTATATCTATGCAGTAGAAAAGTCAGCCAGTAAGAAAATTTTTTGTTATTGGGTTTACATCCGGGACCAAGCGAGAGAAAATGTTCAGGTGGGTTGGATACATTTTTAAAAGCAGCCGGAAGCCTGTAACTTCTTGCAATTATTGTGTATTGTAGCGGGAAATCGTCGATCCTTGGGTTGATGTGGTCTTCGGCAGTGTTCTTCCTCGGCTATTGATGCTCGTCAGTTGTTACGTGTTCCATTCCAAACTATATCTAATTATTAATTCTCGGGTTATAGTGGGTGAGGCAAGTTTAAGAAATACATTGCAATTTTCCCTTAATAAATGAAGTTTATTCACAATTGAATGGGCGGCTAGCTTTTCCCATTATTATAATCCCACCACTTTAAATAAGTCAGGAGCCTAGCTATCTGCACACGCACTCCCACCCTTGTATGTACCCACGTGCATTTGTAGCACCTCGTGTCGACGTGAATTCTTGAAAATCAGGATACAGAGAGAGAGAGAGAGAGAGAGAGAGAGAGAGAGAGTGGGCTCCGAGGCCTTGCCTGCCCTTATATACGGGCGCCTAGTGACGCTCACCTCTGCGTTTAAAAATGTAACGATGTTCCCTATTGGTCCTCAGACCGCGTTACCTTAACATGTATGAGAATGTGTTTCTTCAGATCCGTGCACTTAAGCGTCATCTTGGAACGTTGTGAAGCAAGTTCCATATCACCGTCTCTTTCTTTTCTCTATCTGTCTCTTCCTATTTCTCCGTACCGTTACCGGTTCCCTGCCTGTTGGCTTGGTGAAAGGTACGCTCTTTATGCTTTCCTGGAATTTTTGCTAGCTCGCCCGTTTCTTACAATCAGCTCTGTACAAATGTTAGATGTTGAATATTTTAACACGTTAGTGAATTAAAGTATTACTGTACAATTCTTATATGTATGGTTCCCTTTCATATGTACAATTCCTATATATGTATATTATATTCCCTTTCAGTATGACAAACAAAAGTCATCCATTTATTCAGATAAGAGGCGCCAGGCGCAAGACAAAGGGCATAGGTTAACACCAGTTGTAAGGAACCGTGGACGTGTACAGCGTAAACCACTTCAGAGTTTACTTGAAGTGGTATGTAGGTTGTTTATTTAACATTTTGTGTAAATATTTATGGTTATGGAGGGAGAAGTTAAGAAGCGACGAAATGCTAGTAAACTAAGAAGAAACGCAAGTAATAAATGGGTTAGATAATTTTTCAAATAAAACGAGTGTTTGTAAGGTAATAAAAGAAACATTAGTGTATATACGATAAAAAAGAAACGGATGAGAGGAACTCCAAGGACCCATAAAAACGAAAGCAAAAAAGAATGGGACAAACAAAAAGCCTCTGGAATATATAATGGATGGAATAGCAATTATGGAATAGCGCTAACTGGAGTGTGGCGCGTCGTTCATTCTTTGCTGTTTGAAAACATTCCATTCACGTTGAATGTGAGTTTATCAAGGGTAAACAGTGGTGATACCCTACTGAATTATAGATTTTATCATTTTATATCTCCATATTTCTTTAATAGTACATTTTTTATGCCTGTATTTCGAAGTATTAAAAATACAAAGAGGAGATATAAAGTGCAGGTGAAAATTAAATGTCTTATAACAGCCTTAAATAATAGTGTAGATATTTCACTATTTGATGTATCATTCACAAGATGACAGTAAATTGGTTTCATCATGCGATCGCTGTGCGCCAAATTTGCGAGCGTGGTATAGTACATATGGCAAACAGTGCCATTTCACCTTACTGTCTTTTAAGCGTGAGAAGCGATAGAAAAGAGACAAAAGAGAGACAAATGCGCTACGAGAGGCATAGCACTACGAAAACATTAATATAAGATACAAATAAACGGTTAAGAACTACCAAAGCTTTCTGGCCTAGGCCAGGTTTTCCCAGTAATTCCAGCCTGTTACATCTCTTTTCCCTTACTGTTTAACCCAAACATTATTTCCATTCTACATGCCTTCTAAACTGGAACTTCTCACTCAATGTCCTAACCAATTTATTTCCCTTTCCTGATCATTTTCTGTATTTCTCTTCCTTCACCCACTCTAGGTATTACCTGTTTCGTCTCCCTATTTCACAAAGCTCCGTGCTTCTCCGTATTATGTATATTTCAATTAATACTTTCAATAGTTTTCTTCACATCGTCACAGGTCTACTTTAC
Source organism: Deroplatys truncata (assembly GCA_030765065.1). Lineage (NCBI taxonomy): Eukaryota > Metazoa > Arthropoda > Insecta > Mantodea > Mantidae > Deroplatys > Deroplatys truncata. The sequence goes on along the minus strand of CM060981.1, from coordinate 104,537,470 downwards.
GCACTATACAGAAACAAACTCCACACCAAGTACTTCACTATCTGCTCACTAGTTCTTTTTTAGGCTCCACAGAGAAGGTTTCGTTTTAGCTTTCTATGTCATTTGAAGTAGATAATATCTTTACGTTATTTACACCACGCGTTGGACGTCTATTTGAAGTAGGTTGTTGCTTCACGTATGGAAAGCCGATTTGAAGTAGTTGCAACCGCACGTATGGTAAAAAGTTTCCGGTAGCCTTCGCCCAAAGTTTAAAAATAATAACTTTGTAATTTGACTATTTCTTTAAATATTATATATTAATGTTTGCCTCGGCTGCGTCAGTATTTATTTTTAGAGACATGAATGTCTTAGCAGGGAGTGGTGGGACTGATGTATGTAGGCTTACACAGATTATGATTTTACTTCACTCCTTTTATTAATGCTTGACACGATTTAAATAACACTTCACTGATATAGAGAGCTGTGAGATTCTTTTATTAATTACTTGCACTTTTTAACACGTAAACTACTTTTATCTACGTATTAAACTTCTCGAGGACGCACAAGCAACGCGTCCAGTTGTGAGCACTGTCTACAAGCAACCGAACTCTAAATTTGTAAATTTTGCTATATTTCAGTTTCTGATTAGCTAATCCTAGTCCAATAGAATACCTTCAATTAACTAAAGCTTTTTTCTGGTTGTTGATTGGCTATTTTTAAACTGTCTCAAAATTTTCATTATAGTTACTCCAATAGTGACTAATAGCATTATTAAACCATCTTATTCATTATTGCCTCAAGGTTACCTCATTGTTAGCAACCTTTAACCTATTATTCTCACAGCTCCTACATTATTAAATTACGTAATACATTCACATAACATTATTGAACATGTATACAATAATATAAACATATACAATGACTGTAATATACACTTTTTATATCTTGTTACATACACATATTGCTTTAAGGTGGGCTGTTACTGACTTTTTATATATTATATAATTAGACTGAAATTATTTAAGTGTTAAAAATACTGCCTCAAATTGCTATCCTCATCTTGATTTCTTGCCAACACCTCATGCTACTAGTGATGGTTTAGAGCTGTCGGCTTGCTCCACTACCCGTATCAAATTCTCAAATATATTTTGTTTGCTTTTTTTTATCCTGTGGACTTTACCGTTGTCATCAGCTCTATCAGGATGTTTCCAATTTTTTCCAGCGATTAAATATTGGTACCATCAGCGTTTTTGTCCTGGTTCAAAGGCCAAAACACCTATGGCTTTAAACAGTTTCAGCAGCAACTTTTTCATATTTTACGACGGCCATAATTAACTGCTCAGTAATTCTGTACTCACAGTCCTGCAGTGATATTGAGCAGCTAAGTATTTTATGGTCAATGTTCAGAAATTTGTGGAGCAAATCAGAGATTTATACCTATTGTAATTGAAAGAACTTTAACTAACAATTTCCTTAGTTGAATTTTAAATTTAACCTAATCATTGAAATTATATTTTTGTTTGGATTGTATAATAAATAAATATTAATTATATTTAATTTGTTGGTGGATTTACTAGTACTCGTATGACAATTCAGATACATCCAAAATGGTTGTGGTGAAATAGTAATTTTATCTCAAACTTTTGTTATAAATAATGGCAGGAAAATACGTAATTATAGTTTTTAACATTATTGGTATTATTTACCATACATAAATACAACCTTAAATGGGAAATTCGTGTTTATAACTTCATGGGAGGAAACCATTTGTTACACTAAATTATAAATCAAAATATTGGTTCATTACTGAAACAAAAATAAAAATTAATTGTAGTTATTTTTTCTACAATTTAATGAAATATGTTAATCTGCTGTGTTGAAAGTAAAACTAATTATCTGACTTACAGTGTCATCCAGAAGTAGCGACCGTTTTGTTTTAATATATGCAGAAAATAATTGAAATATGTCACTTACAAAGTTTAAGCTTACTTTATTTCTCTTATCAATCACTTCCGTATTTAAGCATTTGTTATTTCTGATCACGAGCTTTAGAATTCCCGTGTTGTAATAGGCTGCCGCCAGTCCATTAAGCGTTTAGACACTTTCATCAAGTAAAGAACGAGAAATGTTTGGGAAAGAAATGTGTAACTCATTTAGGGTTACACGTCTGTGTTGTACTATTTTTTTGTTCATATGATTCTTCGAAACATCTGTGATGATTCTGTGACGATCGTGTCGAGTTTCGTCTTACATATTTCTTCGTCCATTATCGAACGTTTAACACCACTTTCTCATATTTACTTCGTTCATTACTGTATCCCATATACTCTTTTAGTTGACTGTAAGTTTCTACAAAATTCAACATCCGAGCATTAAAATATCCAATAATTCTCACCTCATAGTCCTAATATAACACAGTTTATTTGGAACAGTCACAGAAAGCTTAATAAGACCGTGTTTCGTCTGAAACTCGCACAACGCTGAGAAAATCTTTTCTCGAGGAAACCATTTAACCATGAACAGAAGATCCTTCGGAAGGGAAGTAAAGCCGTAGGTTTAAGGCACGTAAAAGAACCTGAAGCCTGATAAAGAGGCCTCTGAGCAAAATTACCGGTCTTTCACGTCCAATATAGAATTGGACGCTAGGGACCACAGCAGTTAAAGAGCGCCCATTAATAAAACCCAATTTAATTTTTTTTATGAACAGAAGCCCGGCAGGGATCTGCGCAGCGGGAATGCGCAACGGACGTTACTTACTGGATGACACTCATATATATATAACTGACTAAAGGCAGAACAAATAGTACCCGTACTTCGCACAGCATTTATCAACACTTTGAGTTTTTAATTTAAAATATGGTACATGAGAATGTGATCCTTATAGCTCTTTCTCCTCCATTTGTTTAATGATATCTCAGCTACTTAAAGAATGCAGTTATTTCGTTTGAATCTATTTAATAGGGATGAAAACACAATGCCGTTATTCCATTGTCTTCTATACTATCCGTTAATATAAAAAGTATATTGTAGGGATTCCGATTCCTATTGGACGTGCATCATCATGTCACTGTTGTTCCGTCCTTACGGCCCTCCCATCTGTTCATAGCTTAGGACAGATCTGAGCAGGCGAGCACCTTCGCTGTGCACCACAGAGCAATGAGTTGATTCACCTGTTCTACGAAGTTAAGTATCGATGTTCTCAGTATATAACGCGTTACTGTGTTTCAGAAGAGGGTAGCAGGATTTTTCAAGGAAACTGAAATAATATTGATTCTGCTATAAATTTTGAAATGTGAATTACAGTCTTATTTACTTCAACCCTTAATTTGCTAACATTAATATCTCTTTGCATATGAAACTGTTGATCTAGTACCAGATGAAGCTTATTATTTATAGAGTCAATGCAGCTCCCAAGGTGACATAAGGAAGGCATCATGCCCTGGCTCTATGCTCCGATACTGTGACAAAACTTGGCCATTGAGTCCCCTCCCCCCCCCCGACGGGTTTTATTCTTCCTGGTCCTGATGCAAAAAGAGTGGCAAACAATGGCGCAGCGTATCACCCCATGACGTAGTGCCACTGTGACCCCCCTCACTCTTTTCATTTTCATTTCTGGGGTGCTCCCAGCGATAACATGGAAGAATAATTGTGGCTGTATTGCAGTAAATCCTAGAGGGGAGGTGCGAGTGTTAGGGGGATAAAGTTATTGTTTGTAAAAAATATGACGTTTGTGAGTTTTGTATGTGTACACAGACAGCGGTGTGCAACAAGAGATGTAAGGGGTGTGTATTTGTGTCGAGTAGTTGTACGTGCTGTCTGCTGCTAATATCAGCTTTGTTTGCGTCTTTCTCACCAAGGAAACGTCCGGACATGAGGTACCAAACATTCACATAACTTACTTTCAGAGATCAGTATAATGTGAAGACATAAAACTGCTGTGGCAAATTATGGAAACCGTTGTGACATATGGCTTTAACTGTAACTTAAGCCATTATCAATGACATCTCATACGTAATAATAATACAATAAAATACAATACAATAAACAAAAAAAGAAAAAGAATAGAATGCACATCATCAAATAAAGTTTAATACTATATCAATTCAGAAATTAAATTGAGTTTTATTTATGGACGGCCTCTAACTACTATGGTCCTTAGCGTCCCATTCTATATTTGGCGTGAAAGACCGACAATTTTGCTCAGAAGCCTCTTTATCAGGCTTCAGGTTCTTTTACGTGCCGTAAATATACGACACGGGACCACAGGCTTTACTTCCCTTTCGAAGGAAGCCATGCCAAGGATTTTTACGCCCGAAAGAATCCATCACCCTCCGCCGAGTTTGAACCTGCGATCTCGGGAAATAGAGGCTAGTATGGTACCCCTAGACCACAGAAGACGATATCAATTCAAGGCAGAGCTAACAAGTTTCTCTGTGTTTTTTTGGGCTGGGTCAAGTTTTGTGAAGTGCAAGAGATGGCCTGAGTCCAATAATCGATATCTTTTTGTAGATGGTACACACTTACGTCTGGCAAGATTTCAGCTAGACAGTTATGTTCTTTTTCTAATCTCAAGACTACCACTGTTCACTCTCTTGGTTTAATTTTATTTTTTATTATAATACGCTATCTTAAAAGACTATTTCGCTACTATTACATCCTCTGTAGTATGTTGGACGACAGAACACATTTACTTCTTTCGTTTCAAGAATTATGTAAGTTCAGGACTAAAAGTTAATCCATTTTACAATATGCAAGAATGTCTTAATACCATTTCTAAGTTCTAATGGTAAGTTTCCATTTTATGAATATTGTATGCTTTATTTAAAGTTTTAGGACTTAGCGAATTGTATTTTATACTTAAGAGTTTGAATAAATAAATTATCAAATTAAATACTACGAAAAAATTGTTTCAAAATTGACTTTATTTTACCGGTTTAGTACTATTCACAATCTCTTATAATCCCCTGTCTTCTGTCAATAATTTCGCTGCATATTTACATATTATCTGGGACTTTGATATTCCGTACCCTGGATAAATATGGAGCTGAAAAAAATCAACTTGTGTATCTGAATAGTGATTTAAGCTCGGGCGAGAAAAATACCTTGTATAAAGTGTTCCTCCCTAATGTGTCTGAAATATTTCTTGCTCGTCTCGTTTCTTCTGCAGTAACGGAACATCAAAAATTTTGTTACAAATCATGGACGCATGTAATAGACTTCGTTAGTTTGTGCTAAAAATACTAAAATGTTTAACGAAGTTTTAAAAACTTAGTAACAGGTAAACCAATGTTATGTAAAATATAGCAAAGTACAAAAATACGCTTTGTCCAATCCTTCTATCCGTTACCTTACATTAACTTACTAATTTTAATAGCTTAGTTTACAGTCTCCTCCGCTTGTATCCGTGATTAGTTTATCGTTACCACATAAATGACCGGAGTTCATGCTTGCGTTCAGAAGGTCAACAAAACAGCCTAGTTATTAAGAACGTCGTCACGGGGAACGGCAGACTCAAGGATGGACACAAACTTTTCAAATTCTCCAACATTGTCCTCATATACGAGTTACAAATTGCAAAATTTGTGTTAGAGAACGCCTATATGATCATACAACTATCCTTATATGCATTTTGCTCTCTGAAACATTTTGTTTCGGTATTACCTCCCAAAGCTTTATGAAATTACAGTACAATGGTCCGATATACTCTCGTATCCATCAATGGCTCGGAATTACTACACTCGTATAACACATGGACACTTCATTCTATTTTATTCCATTTATTTTCTTTACTTCATTTCTAAAACATTACAACAAAATTTATTAAGATTTAAATTTTTTTTAACATTTTAAACATTTTTTACAATCTTTATTGTGAACAATTAATTCTCCGAGGCATTATGGGTGTATTTCCACTACGAACATTGAGAATAAAAAACAGCAAAATTGGGAGTGCAGCCAACATATGTAGAATTGCGAGCGTGCGTTTCTTAACGATATTTATGATTCAATATTTATTTAATCTTAGGTTTCTGATTCACCGGAGATTAGGTTAAGTTTAGTTTATAATAAAATCTTAGTTTAATTAAGAACCGACGGTTACACCAGGTTAGGTTTAGGTATAGTTAGTTTTGTTTGGTTTTTTTATATAAGCCTAGGTTTCTGATTCACAGAAGATTAGGTTTCTGATTAACGGGAGATATTTTTTTAAGTTGCCTTGTTTTACCCAGTTTAGATTACTGTGTTTACTGTTTTCTTTACCGCTTATTACCGCAATTACACACACACACACACACACACGGACAAACACCCATGCTCATGGCGGGACTCGATCCCGCAACCTCCAGCTTGGCGGAGCGCCAAAGCTATACACTCCAGCGACCAAGGCTACGAGGGCTGGCAAAAGGCCCATCGCCATCCATCGTTTGAACCCGCGACCTCGGGAACTAGGGACAAGCATGATATCCCTAGACCACGGAAGACGACAGGGAGGTTAGGTTAGGTTAGGCTAGTCTAGGCTTAGTTTTTTTTCTATAAGCTTATCTTTCTGATTCACGGAGGTTAGGTTAATTTAGCTTTTCTTACGTACGCTTAGGTTTCTGATTGATGGGAGGTTAAGTTAGGTTAGGTTGAGTTTTTTTATATAAGTTTAAGTTCTTGATTCGCGTTAGGTTAGGTTTAGTTTTATTGTATATAAACTTAGGTTATTTCGTAACAAGAGGTTACACCAAATCACGCGAGCAAATAGAGGGTGCGTTCCTTAACGATGCTCATGATTCGCTATTTGTATAAGTTTAGGTTTCTGATTCACGGGAGATTAGATAATATATATAAGTTAGGTTTCTGATTCACGGGAGGTTAGGTTTTGGTTTTTTTTATGCATAAGCTTCGGTTTCTGATTAACAGGACAATAAGTGCTTTATTCCTGCTTTTCCCCAAACATGCGGGGAAAAAGCTAGAAATCTGATGCCCGCGGTTGTTGCAGGGCACTTTTAATTTGCATTCACAGCTCACAGTGCAGTATTAAGCTTATTCCTGTAAATTTTTGCTTCTTCTCCTCAATTTCAACGTATGCATTGTTAACATGACTTTCGCGGCGTTTGTTGGGGGTATGATTGGATGACTATTTACCAATTGTTTTTAGCAAATTCCAGTTCAAAATGGCTGCGTTTCTACTATATATTTAAGTTTGGTCCCTTAAAAGGGTGGGTGGGTAAGTGGGCCACACCACTTCATTCGAGCAACATCTAGTAATTGACTCCTTCCTTAAAACCATGGATTACTCCATAATTATGCATTTTTTGGTAGATTTAGTAAGCATTTTTTGTTATAAAACGGCAGGTGATGAATACGGGAGTGGCCCCCAACGGTGTAGAGGGTTTTTGTAGTGAATCCTCGCCTTTACACCTTATAATTTTAATTTCGTAACTCCCGACTATTCCAATAACGGATGCAAAAATTCCCTGACATTCTCGAAAAAGGATGTGAAACATGGGCGGAACGTCGTGACTTCCTTAACCTCCTCGTCATAGTATCACAAGTTTTGGAAATGCTGCATAGCGTATAAATACCATTTGGCGATGGAAGAATCCTCGGTTGCAATGGTCGAGTAATTCTTTAGATAATAATAGTAGATTAAATTTTAAACCTTTGTACCTTCTTTTTGGACCCATAGTTATTTAATAACATAACGGCTAAATAATTTACACAAAATGGAGAAACCCTTAACATTACAACAAAATAAAATTCCGCACTCCTAGACCAAGATAACCCCTTTGGAAAAAAATTAAACTGAGTTTTATTCATAGACTCTCTTTAACTACTATGGTTATTAGTGTCTTACATTTCTCTGTCCGAAGTGCAACTGGCAACAACACTACAGCTGATACCGAGAGACTAGGCAGTGAAGGTTGACTGTGGCAGGGTTTCTCAGGATTCAGATCGTCACTAGTTCACCGCCTCTCTTAGACCGGTCCGGTAGCGTCAAAATGGTCACTTTCAACTTAAACCTTACGTACTGTAGCATGGTACCTTTAGACCACGGAAGATGACAAAGATACATAGTCTGCGACCATCCAGAAAAATAAACTTATCAGCCAATATAAAATATCGGTTCACTGTTTTCTAATGCTGGCAGTTTTCTCTCTTTATGTAATTATTTAGCATGTCCTGCTAACGAACTTAATCACAACATAAATATAAAGGAATAAAGTAAATATTTCCTACATAAGAGTTATTGGAAGATTTTGGCATTACATACACATCTGCAATATATGAAAAATGGTAAATAAAGAAACAAATTTAACACAGGATCGATTATTACTTTTTAAACTCTGTTTACTTTCTCTACTACGTATAGTAAGGAGGGGAAGTATTGCATTCCACCCAAAAATTCGATACCGAGATTTCACCGGAAATACATGTTTTGAGACCCCCTGAATCCAAAAAAAAGCATTTTTGGAAACATGTCCGTGTGTGTGTCTGTGTGTCTGTGTGTGTCTGTGAACAGCATAATTCAGAAACGAACAGTCGGAAAAACACCTACTTGATATTTAGGTTCAGTATCTTCCAGAGATGCGACACGAAGGTTTACAAGAAAATTCCCCCACCCCAGATTACCCTTTACATGGAAAATTTTTCGAAAATTTTAGTTTTCTCAAAAATGGCTCAAACGATTTTGATTAAAACAACATATGTTTAAGATATTTTCATGACAAGTGAAATGTATATCTCGAATTTTCTGGAAATGTCTCCAAAAGTATTCTTCATTGTGAACGACTTTTGCATAACTGGTAAACCATAAGAGATAGACAAAAGTTTACTACACAAAAATGCAGATCGCGTTAAAACACACAATTTATGTCATACATTTTTTTTTGTTTAGTGAACAATTTTCGAGATATTGTTTGTTATTCCCTTAAATTTTCCAATACTTATACTTTTTCTCAAATTCGTTATTCATTTTTTGTCCTGGTAATGCAAAGAAAATGGAACACTCCACATAGCAACCAGTTCTTAAAATATTTGACTATCGCTTAAAGCCTAGCAATTCCCCTTGCATCTACAAGAAAATTAGCAATAAGATTAACATCTCGATATCTCGATTAACATGAAGCATAGGAGAATAAGCGTTTGTAAAAATAGTTTTTACAAGAGTAGGGAAAGTCATATGAGTGTAACAAATCGGATTTTTTTTGTGTTTGCTGACTTGTTTACATCATGACCATATATGTTGTATATATATTCCATGCAATAAAACGTTAGTGGTTTTTGTTTTTACAATCTGCGAAGATAAGCAACTATTTTTATATTCCGTGGAGTAATAACTCTTTCAACTCTATGGCACTCTCAACTAAAAGCCACGGCACTCTTCGTAAACATGTTCTTTTACAACTGCAATGTGTTTATATTCAAGTGCAAGGGCTTTGTAATCCTTTTTAATCATTTAGTAATATATGAAATGAAATTATAAGGTACTCTAGAGTCCCATGTCCTTAAAACTAATTGGGCTTTTCAATGGTGAAAGAATTATCAAAATTGATTCAGTGGTTTTTGAGCTTACCCTATATACACAAACGCGCGCGCGCGCGCGCACACACACACACACACAAATACACAGACAAATGTTCACTCTTTATAATATTATAATAGATTTCGTCTTAGGTACAAGGAGAATTAGGTGTCTTAAGTGTTATTCACTTTAAAAGGCGGGATGCTGTATGATGGGTTTGCATGAGCATGAAAAAAATAGAAATCCGATATAAATAGCGGCTTAGCATTTCAAAAAATTGTAAAATATTCGACAATTCAAACGAATAACAACGAATATCTCGGAAATGGTAAATGCTTCAATAATTATTTTTTGTAACTTCTGTGTTTTAACAATATACGCATTTTCTTGTAGTAAGTTTTTTTTCTGTCTTACGGTTTACAAATTTATTAAAATTCTTTCAGATGGAAAATGACTTCACAGACGTTTGACTGAAAAATTTGTATATGCATCTTGTTTGTCATGTAAGTATCTTAAACATATGCTGCTTTAATCAAACTCTTTAGATCCATTTTTGAAAAATAAAAAGATACTTAATTTTTTTCATGTTTAAGGTGGGAAATTCTCTTTAAACACTTCATGTGGCATACTTGGAAAATGAAGTTAATACAAAGTCCGGCTTTTATCCGATACTTCGTTTTTTGTGTTATGCTATTCACAGACACACAAAATCAGCTTTTTAAAAATGCTTTTTGGTTTTCAGGGGATCCCAAAACGAGCATTTCTAGTGAAATATGGATATAAAGTGTTTGAGTAAAATACATACTTTCTGTACTTTTCTACTCTTTGTAAAAGCAGTAGAGAAAGTAGAAAAGGTCATATGGTGCTAAAACTCTGAACCCCCCTCCGGGTGTGCTCAAATCATAAAATACGCACATACAAGTGAATATTTTAAAAACTTATTTTGGCTTCAATTTGCATATTATTATTTTAAAGGGATAGTATTTGTATTTATGTGTGTCTGAAAATAAAGAGTGATCTCAAAAACCTCTTTCATCATCAAAAAGCAGTATTCTTTCTGACGGACTTGGATTATAATTCACTTTCTAATTTCAATTGACACATTTCAGTAATATTAAAAAGGTTTGATAAAGCCTGTATACTAGATTGAAGTACACATTGGTGTTATAAAAGGATACGCTTGCGAAGAAGGCTGTGTCTTACAGTTGAGATTGATATGAGTGGAAAATAGTTGCTGTTACTCCAAAGTAAATGCATGTAAAATAAAACAAAACTAGCTGATATTTATTCCAAGCAATGTACATAGATGGTCAAGATTTAGTAACTAAGAAAATGGAAAATGTATCAAAACAAAGGGCAATAAAAATGAATTTTTATATATGTACGCTCTTTAACTACTATGGTTATTAGCATCCAGTTCTATATTGGGCGTGAAAGACAGGAAATTTTTCTCAAAAGACTCCTTATCAGACCTGCAACACGGGACCACCGGCTTTTCTTCCCTTCCAAAGGAAGCCATACTAGGGATTTTTATGCCCAAAAAAAATCCATCCCCCTCCGCCGGTTTTGAACCCACGAAAAAATGCAGTCGGATGTTATAACGGTTTGATATGTGTGCGATACTTATGCCAAAATCTTTTAATAACTCTTATGAAAAGAGGTTTTGTTGTGTTTCCTCTGTTATATGTTTCAGCATAAAAATATTCTATATCGTTGTACCTATGAAATAGTTTCATAAAGAATAGGGGTGGAGGAAGTAAATTAAATTAATTTCATCGTCTTTCGAAGCTCAAAAAACCACCCTGTGACGTTAGATAGGCCAGTTAGCAGCCGAATATATGTGTACATATAAGCAGTAATTATTAAAAAATATATAAAATTATCAGAACATTTCGACGGTTTTATTATGTATATAGGTAACTAACTAGAAATGGAATTAAATCACGCAACATTTTAAGTGTTTTGGACAAACACCGAGTTAGCAGAGCATCTAAGGTAGATGTTTGATTCGTCCACATAATTAGCAAGGATAGTGGGGAAGTGACACCCCTGATTAGGTGGGGATATAGGGTCCATTAGCTCCGTGAGAAAATTTCTTTTGATACCATACGAGGTCACGTGCTCGGTCTATGTGACTTATGAGATATATCAAAGTGACTCTTAAGCACTTTATCTGTAGCTTAATTTCAGTATACTCGGATAGCACTAAAGAATTTGGTGATGTACCGTGAGAAAAAATCTGAAGTAAGCAAACAATATCATAGCGTTTTTCATCATATTGATAACTTTTAGAACTGCGTAAGATGCAGTACATAAAAATCTGATGTGATGCATTCACATGACTTTCTCTACCCTCTATCGTTTATCAGTGAATATGCAAGTTATTCTTACTCAACCTTTTTTTCTGTATACTACATTTTAATCTACAAAATAAGCCTTTGCAGAAATAGCTACATTATACATTTCGTTATATATGCAAAGGGAACAGCGGTAGTCAGATGTTTAAGAATTGGACGCTATATGCTGGCCTTAAAAATTCCATACTGTTTCCATTCAATTGCGAGAAATAACTGAATGCTGAAAGGACAATGACCAATAAATTCGAACATTGAATAACGGATATCTCAGAAACGGAACATACCACAAAAAACTTATTTGAAATATATTGTGTTTTCTAAAGATATCCACATTTTTGTGTAGTACGTTTACGTCCGTCGCTTAACGTTTACCTATTATACAAGTTTATACAACATTTCTTCCAAATACAGTGGACTTGGTAGGCTATTCCCAGAAAATTCAAGATATACATTTCATTTTTCATGTAAATATCTATATGGTATTTTAATCACAATCATTACAGCCATTTTTTAGAAAATGAAAAATTTCGGAAAATGTGTCGTGTAGTAGGAGGTAGGAGGATTTTCTTGAAAATCTTCGTGTCGCATCCTTGTAAAACATTGAACTTAAATACCAAGTTTGGTCTTATTCCAGTTTTCGTGTTTTGAGTTATGCTGTTCACAGACACGCCCACACGCACGCGCGCGTGCGGAGGTTTTCTAAAAATGCTTTGATTTTTATTCTGGGGGCTACAAAATGTATATTTCCGGTGAAATCTCGGTATCGAATTTTTGTGTGGAATACAATACTTCCCCTACTTACTAGAGTATCAGATAAAATAGTAGGGAAAGTAAAAATTAATCCGGAATTATAGTTAAGGGAGAACTAACATATCGAACCTGTAATATAAAACCAAAGTAAAAATTAAGTATTTTGAGGGAATATGCAAATGCGAGATATCAATATTTCAAGAATTTTTTTAAACTGAAGCGATGTCTGGTTTATTTTAATGGTGCATTAAACAAAGAATGCTAAGGTGTATGTCAATAAAGTCATAAATTGTTTTATATTGAGACTATGATATAATAAGCTGATATAAAATCACAAATTTTGATTAGTCACGTTAATAAATAAGGTATGGGTGCTGCTTTCTCAAAATTGTTAGCGATACCCATTATCCTACTTATTCAAATCAGTTTAGGAACATACTTTCTGCTGGTGTAGATAATGTCGTGTAACGTTTTCACAAACTGTGATTCATTAGGTATTTATTTACAGTACATAATGCACATTTTCTCAGGAACATAAACAGAACGGAAAAAAAGTTGAAAACAGGTAGATCTGAAAAGAATATTGCAAAACTGAGTCATGAGATTTATTATTTCAGCTCTTGCCAACTTTTAGAACGTGGATAATAAAACTATGGATAAATGTTGTAGAGTTACCACTTTTTAAAACGAACACGTTAATCAGTATTATTGAATTATTTAAGTATCAGAATTTTATTTTTAATAATATAACGAGAGCTTTGGTGAGGATTGGGTACAGAACTGTTTATTTCTGTATATTTCAAGGATAAAATGATAAAAATTAAATAATTTAGCTTTTCTAAAATGTCTATGTTAAAAAAAATGGAGTTACACCTGTCCAGTCCCACATTGTATATTCCGCTAATTTTGAAATGAATGTACCATTTATCATTACAATAAAACTGAGAAAAACGAATTTTAACAACGGAAGAACACATTGGCAAGTGGCTTTATTTTTAACCTGTGCAATGGATTATGGAATATGTATCTAATAAATTAAAGAATAATGCATTTAATTTCTGCAACAGATACACATTATTAAAATTAACCTTAATTACAAACTTATTCATCAAAATGAAATGAAGGAATAGCTTCTTTATCTTTAAATTACGCTGGCGATTTACACGATCGTACAGTTGGTTACACGTAGGGGAAAAAAACAATTGCCCATGGATAATAAAATGAAAACGATAAAATTAAAATTATAATGATTTGGAAGAATAGACTGCTCTGACTGGTTCAAATTTAAAGCATTTCAATGCCAAATTATTTACTTAATGCATGAATGAAATGATAAATAATGAAAAGGAATCCTCTTAAGTATTCTTTTTTTCTCATTTTCAATTATTGTAACGTACAATATTTTATTTTAATTTGTAAAAATTGCATTTAATTGCATTGCATTGCATTTAATATCGAAGTTGGCAAACACTCGATGCTCATTGTTGAGTCATCTGTACAGAAACAGTTGATAGAAAGTACCAATATTTTAAGTAATAAATAAAATAATATATACATTATTTAAATAATCTGTGAGTGATAATATAATTTGTAAGTAAATGAGGATTTGGCCATATCATAAGTAACATATATTAAATACCTCACCTGCTATCAAATTGTCTGTACATGATTTATATTCCTGCTCTCCCTCGTTTATTTGTAACATTAGTATGTTTGCCATGGTTATTCATACTTTAGAACATGGCGTCCCTTTTGTGAATAATACAGTTTATAAGAAGGAAAAGTACCAAAATGTGACATAATATGAAATTAACTTCACTGCAGATATGTAGTTTTATAAAACTCTTTTTGTGTAACTATTTCTGAAATATTAGGTCCTAAATGTTTTGAGTTTTCCCAAGATAAAGTCTTGCTTCCCTGTATTAAGATTCTAATGCCTACTCTTTACCTACGACATACAAAATTAGACTGTAATCTAAGCAGCCGAATATTATTTCCGAATCCAGGATGAAATCAAACTCATATTTTCTAACCTGCAACTATTTTTGGAAGATACTTATTATGATTAATACATTGGGTAATAAGAATAAGAAAGTTTTAAATTAATAGTATTTATAGTATATGAATTAGTATGGGCAAAGAAAATCTTATGGATGTTACAAACATTTTTACTTTCTCAACCATGTACCTAGTAGATGGAGAAGGTATTGCATTCCACCCAAAAATTGGATGCCAAGATTTTACCGGAAATACATGTTTTGAGACCCCTGAATGAAAAAGCGCATTTTTAGATAAAAGTTCGTGTGTGCGTGTGTCTCAACAGCATAACTTAAAAACTAAAAGTCGCATAACACCAAAATTGATTCGAGGTGCGTCTTTAAAGAAAGTACAGTTTTAATATTTTGCCGCTGTAGCGCTGCAGCAGCGATTTTGAGCATGCGCGATCACTTCCTCATTCATTAGGAAGCCAGACGCAGCTATGAGCGATCGTCACTTTGTGTTTTCCTGTTGTTGGAGCGTTTCCAAATGTTCAAAAGAATCGAACGAACCACCGACGGTGAAGTCAAATCGCTGATTCGTTTTTTGAATGCGAGAAATTTTACGCCAGAAAACGTCTATCGCCAATTGTGTGAAAATGAAAAAATGAAAATGGGGAAACAATGATGAGGGACAATGTCCGGTCACACACAGCAAAACAAACTCAAGATCATTTGGTTGGGAACAATTCGACCACCTTCCCCTACAGCCCGGGTTTGGTACCATCATCTGTTTCTTCATCTGAAGAAATTCTTTGGTGGAAAACAGTTCAACGACGATGATATTGTGAAACAAGAAGTGCAGACCTGGCTTTCATCATACATGGCATCATTCTTTGTCAAACGCATAGAATAAAGACATTTACATGACAAAATGCATATCTTGAATTCCTCTTTATTCGGAAGGAATTTTATATAATCTTGTATAACTGGTAAACTTTAAGGGAAAACGTACTACACAATAAACGTAGTAGATCTCTTTAAAACACACAATTTATTTCTAGTACCTTTTCCTTCTTTCTTTCCTTTTTTTCTTCTTTTTTTTGCATCAACCTTTTCCAAGATATCCATTGTTAATAGTTCGAATTGTTCAATACTTAACCATTATTTAAAATCCTATCGATTTTTAATTGTTTCTCGCGGATGCATGGAAAGAGTATGTAATTTTAAGGTCAGCATATAGCCTTCAGTTCTAAAACATTTTACTATCGTTATTCCCTTTGTATCTATAACGAAAAGTGTAATGTAGCTATATTCGAATTATCTCGATTAAAATGAAGTAGATAGGAAAATAAACTTCATAAGAATAATATGTATACCTACTAATAAAAGATAAAGGTTAGAGAAAGTCATGTGAATGTAACACATCGTATTTTTTCTCTTTTCCTAGGGTTTAGTGATCTTTAAATCTGCAAAAAAAGCTTTTGTTGAAATGTAAAACTTATAGCATTATTACCATACTCGTAAAACACCAGCGTCTTAATTTATCAATACTAAAGGCACCTTAAACTGTAATGATTTTTCTCCTTTCTTACACTCCTGCCTATAAATGCCTTCACAAAACCATGTATACAGACGACAGGTGGTTTGTTTGCTTTTCTTTTCCTTTTCAGTCAGTTCCTAAATTCTACAGTAATGTTTCGTTTATCATACTTTTACCTTTTAAATACGACCTAATTACAAATAGTCACTGTGATTTTCTGTAGAATCTGTCTAATATTCTCAATATTAGCGTCTTCACACATTCTAGGACAGTTTATTTTATGTATATGTGAATAAAATACAAATTGTATTATTTTCTTCGGTTATTTTTCTCTAATTCTTTATGATCACTGGATTTTTTAAGATTGAATATTTGATGATCGAATGTCTTACTTCTACGATCCATAATTTTGAGTTGTTAATGTTGAAGTCGTATCCTCCCCTACTGCTCCAGTTATAACATATATGGCATAGGCTATATGCTTGTTAGATTGATTAATAATAGAATAGTTATAACCAGGCCTTTAACCAGGGAACAACGGAGGCCCCCAGTTTCATGGGCAAACTAATGTTTAGTGAAAATAGTTATAACTGTTTCGATTAAAGTACAAATTTCCTATATTGCGTCCGATGGCCGCAACTGATCCACTCCTCTACTTATAAAAAAACATCCCTCGGCTACACTTTGCGGCTTAGGGCCTTCAATGTTTGCAGTGGAAGGACAATATATGTAACGCTCCCATAATGCGTGTGTACCATATGTAGCGAATGCAGTTCATACCCGTATACAGAATATTATCGCAACTTTGATATAAACTTGTGAGAAAGAGACAGTAAATTTTAAACCCTAATCTACTTTGTACAAATGCTTTACTGATTTTTTTTTCATTGTAGAGTAAGGTTTTCGAAGCTCAAATTCCGAAAATAAAGTCAATCAACCAATATATAAATTGCTGTTAAACCGCAGAAGCTTTGGAATAGGTTTAACGCACAGTTTTACTAAATACGGCGATGGACATCAATAATACATAAAATTAGAAAACAACTGGAAGGGAGACTTTGAAAGGAAATGCTCCAGGCCTAAGCTAAGGATACCTTCCAGTTATGAAGACTGAGAAACACGAAGAAAATCTCGGGGAGGGCGATCCTAACGGATTTGAACCGTGATACTCTCGTTCAGAGTTTATGCCTTAACGACCACGGCCACCCAAGAAAAGGTTCGTGTTTTTATAAAGATGTCTGAAAGAAATAACGTTAAATATGGAATGTATTTTAATATGGAAGTTGTGTTGTTATGGAGGTAGCTCAGTAATTACTCGAGAGCAGTTTTGGGTTGTAGTTTTTCTTGCGCTGCTCGCAGCTGTACTGTTTATCTATCACACTCCACTGCGCTGGTCCGGAGTACGCCTCACGATGCTACTTTGTTTTGATCTCCGCACGTGACTCTTCTCACTCCCGCCCGTCACGTATGAGGGTTCTAATATGAAATGGACAATAGAAAACTGTCGGATGTTTTGCCCGAACATGAAGCCAGTGTATCCCTTTCAACCCTCGTGTGCCTTTTGCGAGGCGCATGCGTACATAAATAAACAAGGAACAATGGCTGGGTCACGTGTAGCCATTGTTGCAGTTATGACGTGCGCGAGAGATTGAGAAAGGAAGATTGATAGGTAGTGGATGGGGGAAGAAACTAGGCTTATCACAACGCCCCTGCACCAAATTAGGCGGTGCGAAAGAAGAGAGAGTGTACTGGAAGCAGTAGCTTCTGCAATGTCAACAAACTGTCATGAAGAGATTGAGGATTCTGAACGTTTAAAATGAATCTGGTTTGATTAGTAAGTTATTGGATGCAAACTGCAACGAAGGCCTGCTAAATAATCCTTGAGGTTTCCTTTGTAACGCGGGTGGAGAATGTTTCTACTTGTCCTTGGCTATCAGCTGGGCAACTGAGTATAGTGACCAACAAAGCAATTACAGGAGCTGGACGTTCACTGCAACCCAGCTTCCTCTATCCTTTTCTCATTCTCCGCATATGAACTATTTATATTAATATTGTCTATCATCTAATGTCCTTTACTCAAGAGTTTTGTCATTCCTTCCAGTGTCTCTCTTGGCAAGCATTACTTTTAATCCAGAATCCCATCCAATTCCGTTTCCGTTTCCTGCTCAGTGTTCTTCCCTCTCTGCTTTAAACACAGATCCCTTAATAAACACGTTTATACACTTTAAGCGTTCAGCTCTTCTCCATATCATATTTCAAACCCTGCCAACTGTTTATCTGGCTTCATATAAATCTGTACTAGGCAGTGACATACTGAACACAAAATACTTTAACAACCTCTATGTTTTCTTCGTGTTCAGAAGAAGACATTTCTTTTTTTTTGTTTGTTAAAAGCTTCCTTTGCCATTGCTATCCTCTGTGCGAGTTCTTCACAACTGCCCATGCTGCTGTTTATGATCCACCTAAGTATCTAAACCTGACCTCGCTTATCTCAAATATCTAAGCACCATGCGTTCAATTAATAGCCGGTCCTCAGATCGCGTATACGTGTAACTCGCGGTCACTGCAATAAACTCGATGTTTTTCCGCAATGCACTAGTGCGATTGACCCGCTCAAGGCTACATTTATCAGCTGTGTTATACTGCGTCAGTTCCTGCATTCAGTTCGTGCTGTAAAGACAGAGTTTGTTCATTGTGCATCTCAAAGTTTAAGTTTATTCAAGACAGCTGTGTTGTGTGTAAATTACTTTTAGAGTATTCTTATTATTGTTGCTGTTCATATTAGTCCATATTAGAATTTACCGAAAAATTCACGCTTGAACAAAGAACTTTTAATTACGATACATGTGTAAAAGCCGAATCGTGTAAAGAGGCGTGTAAACAATTTCAGCAAAAAATTTCTGATATTCCAATCCCAGATAGAGAAACTGTTAGATGTCTGGTTAATAAGTTTAGGACAATGGATCTCTAAACGTTAAACCTAAGAGACCAAAAGGAAATGTTCTAATGTAGGAAAAAAATGACGAAATTAGTGAATCATTCAAAAACTCTCCAAAGAAGTCTCTAAGACATGTTGTCAGCAAGTGTAAGAACCTCTATTATACAGTGCTAAAATTGAAACCCCAAGGAGTGACTATAGTTCATGAATTACAAACTTCGTGACGATGAAAAACGAGTAGATTTCTGTAACTTGTACAAAACATCGATGGTTCTATTGAACCACATTTAATACTTTTCTCAGATGAGGCATAATTTATTTAAATGGTCATGTTGCCTCACAGAACAATAGGTATTGGAGCACAGACAGTCCTCAATTAATTCATAAACTTCTGTTGCATAATGTAAAAATCGGTGTATGGTGTGCTGTAACACCAAAACTGATAATAGAGCCCATTTTTTCAATGATACCGCAAATTCCGGTAGGTACCGCAGAGATATTCGTGCACCATTTTTTCAAATGTTGTCAGATATTGAGAGAGAAAACGGATATTTCCAACAAGATTCCACTACAGCCCATACTGATCAAAACTCCGTTTCCTGGATCTTAATGTGTGCCTCATCTGTTTGTGGAGAACCCTAAAAAATAAATTTTTTAAGAACAATCCCTACACTATATACGAATTTCAGGACAACATAGCAACAGAAATTAAGAAAATTACACATGTAGAACTTATGCGTGTGAATAGAAATTTCATCCTAACATGCCGAGAATGCCTCAATACAGATGGACACCGCTTATAACAAGGTTATAAGTGAATATATCTATAATGCATGTTACTATCATTTGTGAGTTAGTAACGCGGGAGTTTTAGAACGGAAAAGCCCTCAGTCTAATAGACTGCACGCAGCACGCATACACGCAATCTGCGGCCCGACAATAATCTAATGAACGCACTGTATATCTGGTTTTACTATCTCTACTACGGTACATGGTAGATAGAGAAGGTATTGCATTCCATCCAAAAATTCGATTTTACCTAAATATACGTTTCGAGAACTCCTGAATCCAAAAGAGCACTTTTGCAAAAAGTTCCATGTATGTATGTATGTATGTATGTATGTATGTATGTATGTATGTATGTATGTATGTATGTATGTATGTATGTATGTATGTATGTATGTATGTATGTATGTATGTATGTATGTATGTATGTATGTATGTATGTATGTATGTATGTATGTATGTATGTATGTATGTATGTATGTATGTATGTATGTATGTATGTATGTATGTATGTATGTATGTATGTATGTATGTATGTATGTATGTATGTATGTATGTATGTATGTATGTATGTATGTATGTATGTATGTATGTATGTATGTATGTATGTATGTATGTATGTATGTATGTATGTATGTATGTATGTATGTATGTATGTATGTATGTATGTATGTATGTATGTATGTATGTATGTATGTATGTATGTATGTATGTATGTATGTATGTATGTATGTATGTATGTATGTATGCATGCATGCATGCATGCATGCATGCATGCATGTATGTATGTATGTATGCATGTATGCATGCATGCATGTATGTATGTATGTATGTATGTATGTATGTATGTATGTATGTATGTATGTGTGAACAGCATAACTCAAAAAGAAAAGTCGGATAAATACCAAAATTGGTATTTATGTTCAGTACCTTCCAAAGGTGCGAAAGGAAGGTTTTCAAGGTTTTACATGGAACATTTTTCGAATTCTTTTGTTTTATAAAAATGGCTCTAACGTTTTTTATTAAAATACTATATATTAAAGACATTTGCATGACAAATAAAATGTTTATCTTGAATTTTCTGGAAATAGCTTGTGAGGTCCTCTTCATTTCGAAGGAATTAGAATCTTGTATAACTGGTGATACAAGAACGATAGTAGCTCGTTCTGCTGTTGCGAGCGCCAGCGTCTTCAGTAGTAGGGCTATGAGTACTTTATCTGGGTATGCGTAAGTGTAATGTAAAGGATAACACCAGTTTAAATTGACTGAGAAATTTAATGTAATCTAATACTTGAGCTATTGAAGCCAGCTACCGAACTACCACCCAAAACTATAACAATTGACGTATTATATCTGCTAACTTCTGCTATCAATTTTACAGCTTACTGTTTTGCAATAAAAGAAGCCACGAGTAGTAGCGTAATTTGAATCGCTAAATGTTGCTCGGAAAGATCTCTCGCAAAATCTTACTCACACAAGCGCGTCACTAAGCGCTTAAAATATCACACGGGCAATCACATCATTAGCTAAATAAATCCCAAGAGAGACTGTGTGTGTCCAACTGCGAATGTGCGTACGAACGAATGTCGGCAATAAGTACCGGTGGCGGTACCAGAGTTGCTCTCTGATTTAAAATACACGCCTTCTTATTACTTTAGCTCCGCCTACAAGAGAACTCCCTAACAATCGTATTTCACTACCGGACCAATACTTAAATGTCCTCGTCTGTCTCTGTTACTTTGATACTAGGGTACTTTCCCTAATTCTGAGAATATTGTCCGCCTTTCTCTTTTGCAGATTGGCCTACGTGACTCTGAATTTAACTCTAAAATACCTCCCCAGAAACTTTAAGCTAATGTGTTCTACCCTCGGCTGATATTAATGACTTTCGTTAACATGACTTCCTAACTACCTTCTTTCTGGACAAATTTTTGAACTCAAGCTTATTTCATTATACATTGATTTAATATACGGAAATTATTTACGGCAATGATCTCTCTATCTTACTATTAGTTCTTTATTTAATTATTTATATATTTCCGTCGATAATTACGGTATCACTGGTAAACGTTAAGCGATAGACGAAAACCTACCATACAAAACATGTAGATCTCTTTGAAACACGCATGTATTTCAAATAACCTTTTATAGCATTAGCCATTCCCAAGTTATCACTATTAATGGTTCGATTTGTTCAATACTTTGTCATTATTTTTAAGTCCCATCGATTTTCAGTTGTTTCTCGCAATTTCGTGGAAAGATAATTTTATACCCACTAATAGCTAAACGATAGAGAGAGTGAAAGTCATGCGAATGTATCACATCTGATATTTTCTTTTCTTTTGAACAATCCCGTACTTTCTTAGAGTTATTAACCTGTATTATCATGCTTCTTAGGATTATTTACTGTATTTCTGGGGCTTCATGTAGAGGAAAATCATGGGTTTTATTCTTCTTACCGCTATCCTACTGTCACCACTACTCCTGCATGTTCTGAAAAACATCTTTCACCAGCTGCTACAAATATATGTTAAAGGGTGAAGGGTAGGTTCCCTTTTTGACTTCTGACTATCTTCTCTTATTATGACTCAGGTTTGTTGCTTAGTAAGGTGATGGCAAAATTCTCTTGTTTACTGTGCACAACAATTGTTTTCATTAATTTTCTCCAATCTTCTGCTTTGTCACATTTTCCGGATATACAAATGCGCATTCATTTCTTTATTCTTCTCAGTCCTATCATGCATTGCCGATGGTTAGTTTGTACTTTCTTCTTACATCGCTAATCCATACAAGCTCACATCACTACTGTTCCATGCCTGTATATTTTCCCATGCAGTATGAGCTTTACAGTCGATTCTACCTGCATATTCACTGCATAACACACAACTTCCTGCAACTCTATCAATCATCACGCTGCAAAAATATTAGAGTTGACAAAAGGAAGTTGAGTTTCTGAACAGTGGTATACCACTGTTCAGAAACTCTGGGAGACAGAGCGAGAACTAACAGCTCTGTCTCCCAGGATAAAACCGGGGGTCAGGTTATGTCTCACCCGGTGGAGCGCGAGACTTGAAGCGGCAGCTAACTGAGCGATCTGAGATTATCTTTCGATCAGTAGGGCGCTAGAACTGATGGCGGCAATTTGATGGTCAAGTTACATATGTATACGTGTCTGATTATAAGCAACAGTTCAGTCTGATGTTCCTTCACGTGATTTATTTCACAATGAGTAGTCGTTACTGTTCGTGTTATTTGTTTCTGGATAATTTCAGTATAGTTCAGTCTAATTTCAGTGCATGCATGCATACGAATTATTATCCAATTGAAATGCCGGCCGAAAAGTTCACATCAGAAGAAAACATTTTCATATGCACATAATTGAAACTCACTCATGTCGAGAAGTTGGCACACAATATTCATAAAATTTTCCTGGCGTTGAAGTTCCAAATGGAGACCCAAGTAGGCGACTAGTTCTTCGGTTTAGAGAACTTTAAGCTAAAGTGCATATTTTTGGCGGAAGAAAAATTGAATGTAACAGCTTTAGAACGTTTGATGAGAAATCTCTACATCTTTATATCAAGAAGCAGGCGATTCAAAAACGTGTACATGCGGAAACTAATCCGTTCAGGTTAAAATCACACAAAGTGACTGTAGTACAGATATTACAACCATGTGACAACGTAAGACGCGTGGATTTCTGTAATTGGATCAGTTATCAAATGGATATAAATTGAATTGTTTACCTACTAAGAATCTGATATGTTATATTCGCATGACTTTCTATCCATTATCGTTTATTTTTATAGCTTCTATGAACTACTCTTGTATAAGCTTATTTTTCCACCTTCGAGGGCAGTCCAGAAAGTCCCAGATGTTATGGCCTATCGTGACGATGAGTAGGGCTAAAGCCGCCATCTTGGTATCAGAACGTTTCTACATTAAGTACGCATCCAGCTGTGGTTGCATGAGGACTGTGCCTTCCTTACTGTGCTCTCTGTGAGTTGTTAAAATGTGCGCTGCAATAGAAAATCCCGCCAGTTTTGAAGTGCGGTCTGTGATTAGGTTTTTGTTGGCTAAAAAGAACAAACCAATTGAAATTTATCGTCAACTTTGTGATGTTTACGGGCAGGGAATAATGAGTGAAAGCCGAGTCAGACAATTGTGCATTGATTTTAAAAATGGCCGTACCAATGTTCACGACGAGGATCGCAGTGGTAGGCCTAGCCTTATGACTGATGAACTGTCAATGCAAATCAATGACAAAATTCGTGAAAATCGTCCTTTCACGATTACAGAACTTTCGAAACATTTTCTCCAAATCTCACGGAGTTTGGAGCTCAAATTGTGGTGGAGAAGCTTGGTTACTACAAATTTTGTGCTAGGAGGGTTCCGAAAATCTTAACGGAAGACCATAAAGACCTGCAGCACTGACCTTTCTCCAAGATTTCAACAAATATGGTAACGCTTTACTCGATCGTATTGTAACCGGGGACGAGACTTGGGTGAAGCATGTCAATTGTGAAACAAAACAGTAGTCGATGGAATGGGGACACACACATTCTCCCAAGAAACCAAAAAAGTGTTTGCAAACGCTGTCAGCAAGAAAGGTCATGGCTACTGTGTTTTGGGACTCTAAGGGAGTACTTCTCGTTGAGTTTCTGGAACGTGGAACAACATTAACCTCAGAGAGGTATTGTGAAAAACTAAGAAAGTGAAGGCGTGCCATACAAAATAAGCGTCGGGGAAAACTTAGCACCAAGGTGTTGTTTCTTCACGACAATGCACGTGCACACACGACCAATCGTACTCGAACATTCTTGGATAGTTTTGGATGGGAGGTGTTTGACCATCCACCGTACAGCCCGGATTTGGCACCCAGTGACTACCACCACTTCCCAGCGATGACGAAATGGCTCGGTAAACAACGCTTTGATACTGACGCTGAACTGCATGCCGGTGTAAACCAGTGGTTGAAGTCGCAGGCGGCAGATTTCTAGAGAGGGTGTTGAAAAACTTGTGCCACGGTATGATAAATGCCTCAATTTGAATGGCGATTATTTAGAAAAATAGATCAAGAGTGTACCTTTCAAATGTAGATAAAAAACGTTGATATTTGCATTTTGTTAATTGTTTATTTCAAAACGTCTTGGACTTTCTGGATTACCCTCGTATTAATCGAGATAAACGTCTGCAGAAATAGTTTCGTTGTAGGTGAAGGGACATCAGAAACCAAATCGATAGTCAGGTGTTTAAAAGCTGGTCGTATATACAGGCTTTAGGATTCCATACTGTCTCTATGGCATTGCTAGAAACAACTGAATGATGACCGCTTTAAAGAATGACAAGGTATATGAAAATTCAAGCCAATACAACGGATATCTTGAAAATTGTTTAGACAACAAAAGAATTATATGAAATAAATTCTTTAATTTCAAGAAGACGACATTTTTTGGAGGAATATTTTGCCCGTCTCTTATGGCTTAACAGTTATACAGCATTATTTCCAAATGAAGAGGCCTTCGCAGGATATTCCTAGAAAATTCAAGATGTGCATTTTATTTATATTGTAAATATCTTATATATATATATATGGATTTTAATCAACATCTTAAATCCACTTTTGAGAAAATAAGAATAAAAAATCATTTTCTATGTAAAGGGTAGTTTGGAGGTGAGGATATTCTTGAAAATCTTCGTGTCATGTCTTTTGAAGCTGCTAAACTTAAATACCACCTTTGGTATTTATCCAAATTCCGTTTTTGAGTTGTGCTGCTCTTTCTCTCTATTTCTCTCTCTTTCACACACACATTTTTCTAAAAATGCTTTTTGTATTCATGGGCCTTAAAACATGTATTTCCGGTGAAATTCCAAGCAAAAGTTCGACATGCAATTTTTGCGTGGAATACTTCATCTACCTACGGGGTACATGTGCCGGATGTTTCGGTGTGTCATCCGCAGACCAGACGCAATAGCGCTGTATACAACTCCTGCGGTCTCCCGCTGAGACATAATTTGAGCTCTAACTTAATTTCGGTCCACACCTTCCTTGGCTTCTTTGATAATTCTTGTTCATTTTATTCGTTCAGATTTTTATAATTTTATCAAGAATACAAAAATAAATCATTTAAGGTTTGTCCTATTCTTATCACTAACTTTACTTTTCGTAGTAGTATTAATTTCTCTGCATGAGCGAGTGTTACCTTTACAGCGTGCAAGATAGAGTTTACGGTTGCGTCCAGAGAGATAATACAAGGAAAATGGAAAATGTATGCTTTTAACCCAATTATTTTTCTCTACTACGTACATCGTAGGTAGAGAATGTATTGCACTCCACCAAAACATTCGATACCGAAATTCCACCCGAAATGTATGTTTGAAGCCCCCTGAATAAAAAAGCATTTTAAAAAATTCCGTGTGTGTGCGTGGGTATGCGTGTGTGTGAACAGCATAACTCCAGAAAGAAAATATGGATAAACACCAAACTCGATATTTAAGTTCAGTGCCTTTCAAGGATGCGGAAAACACTTCTTGGAGATACTTAGGTTTACAAGAAAATCCCCACCCCAACTACTGTTTACCTAAAAGACGTTTTGGAATCTTTTATTTTATGATAAATGACTCGACCGAACTTGATTAAAATGCCATATATTAAATACATTTACATGACAAATAAAACATATATCTTGAATTTTCTGGGAATAACCTGTGAAGTACTCTTCATTTGGAAAGAATTTTATATAATCTTGCATAATTAGTAAGCGTTGCCCGATAGAGGAAAACGTACCACACAAAAAATTCAGATCTCTTTAAAAAACATAGTTTATTTCAAATAACGTTTTTCTTGTGGCATAAGCCATTTCCGAGCTATCTGTTATTAATGGTTAGCATTGTTCAATACTTTTGTCATTCTTTTATTCCTGTCGACATCAGTTGTTTTCTCGCGATTGCATGGAAAGAGTATAGGCTTTTAAGGTCAGCATATAACGTCCCGTTCTTAAACATTTAGCTATCGCGGTTCCCTTTGTATCCATAACGAAATGTGTAATTTAGCTACTTCTGGAAAGGCTTTTCTTGATTAAAATGAGGTAGATAGAAAAATAAGGTTTCCTAAGAGTAGTTTATATACCTACCAATGATAGAGGGTAGAGAAAGTAATGCTAATGTAACATACCAGATATTTTAAAACTTGTTTCCTGTTTTACAACCTTTGGTCTATTCACAACTAAAATTATGATTATAACAATGATAATGAGATCATGTGCCGAAAATTATAAATAAGATAGAGAACGCAACACGACTTTGAAACTCCGTGTGCATTTTGCTCTCCGATATGTTCATGTTTCGTTAAGATAGCGAGGCGACCAGGTATGATCAGCGCCAATGAAAGAAAGCAGGTTAGCAAGTAGAGGCTATCTATCTTTTTCGCAACACGCTCAAGTGTGAATAGTACGGAGAGCGACAAACTGCTCTTTTTCTGCAACAGTTAGAGTTTTGTTGCTACTTTGTGTATACTACATTAACATACTACCATCTTAGCTTCTAGTGATCTGTTACCGATGGTGTAGGTCAGAGGTGGCAAAAAGTGACTCGCGAGGCATTTTGACTCGCAGGCGCACGTTCCCTCTCTGCAACCGTCCGTTTGATTTTCACATGCTGCTGAGTGACGCAGTGCGTGTTGCATATTTGGTAACTCGCGGAACGAAGTCGTTTTCGCCACCCTTGGTGTAGGTAATTGCTACTCAGCTCTGCTACAAGGAACTATTTGTTTCCCCGTGAAAGGCTGGATTATAACAGCGGATCATGGTAGCAAAATAACATTCATATGCGCAAATAGTGTACCTTAGCAATTACTCGTAATATAAACGTTTCAAATTAAAAGTTTTGCCAATTCAACAAGTTTAGGTAATTATCTATTCACGCAGTACTATATACACTCTGATGCAACAGCTATGACCCAAACTTACCGAGAGGTCGGCGCCAGCAGTCGGAGGTAAACAAAGATAAGCCGCGCTCTCGACCGACGTAAACACCAGAAGCGCTATCGGTAGATAACCAGAATATTCTAGAAGGTTTTTCCTCCAATTACAGAACGTGTGTTCAGAAGTTCTAGAATTTCTGTGGAAGATTCCATTGTTTACATAGTGGTTGTTCTAGCGAAAAGAGTGTGAGTGTAGTTAGTCAATTGGATCGGTTAGTGAGTGAGTGAGTAAGCGAGCTAGTGAGCGCATTTCTGCTGCGACAAGTGTGGTTCTCCGAGCGAATTGGTTACGACTGCTGTGAGGTGCAGTGAGGAGCGTGCTACTGCGGAGCGAGAGATTGTAGAAGTCTTGTGTTCGACTCCTTAGCGAGTGAACCTCCGGAACAAGAGGCAACGTCACAAAGAAAGTGAAGTGACGGAGAAATTGAGCATTAGTAAAATGATAATGTAAACTAAGTGAAGTCTCAGTGAAGTTTGAATCAGATCAAAACAGTGACACGAGAACTGAAAGAAGCTACATTTGAAAAACTGTAACAATATATATTTTCTTTTCGTATAAATATGTTTTTGTGTAATAATTATCTACACATATGAAGTAACTCCACGTGTAAATTTCATGTAATTACTCATTTTAGAGATCATTAGCAGAATAATTTGTTGGTTTGGAAGTTGAGAGATAAGCAACAAGTAACAAACTTCTAAAATGTATTTGCTTTATAAATTATAAAGCTCTCAAGGAACTCCAAAGAAAGATGCAGCACTATGGACAAGCCGGCATCGAAACTATTTTGTAAAACCTTAGGGTTACTCGACATGGAATTTTCAATAAAATTTCGAAAAATAATAACCATTAAAATGTCCATAGAAAAATCTTCAAACATTGTAGGATCAGGATCCAGTAATAGTTATTTTGCCTATCTGGCCATTTAAAGGCTCAAACAGGAAGTTAAATGGAGAGCTAAGCTGTGGCAAGTAGTGAGTGAAACTTTAAAACAACTTTTTCTTGCATTATTGTTTTCTTACTGTTTTCCAGTTTTAAAATGTTTATCAGGATTCAATTTTTGTTCAGTCTCTTTTAAATGTTCAATATAACATATTCTTTGAAACTGGGAGGAAGATATGTAGAGTTTTTCCTGTATGTCAAGTATAGTTTACAATCTATGGTTTTATAATTAATAAATGACGGAGTTTTACAACTTTAAAATTTTTACTTATTTTATTTTTAGAAAAACTCTTAATGTTACAGAACATTATTTCGGTGATTGTATAGAGTTACATTCGAGGTATAATAGGTAGAAAACTGAAAAGTTCAGAACTTTCATTTCCTAAAAGACTAAATTTTGGAATCATGGACATTATTTTCTTGGAAAATTAGGTACATAGGACCATGAAAATTAATTTTATATTGTTATAAATAGTTTAAAAAGAAAACTTTCAACAAATTGCTTCTGTGATCAATATTTAGGTTTCTCAACCCAGAGGTCCCAGGTTCAATTCCAGGCTGGAGCTGAGCAACGGAATTTTTGTTTAGTTAGAATCTTTTCCTATTGTCCATAGCCTGGAAATAAGCGTGAATGTGACTGTGTTTGTGTTAAAATGATTAAAAAAAACATTTTAAAAGAACCCACTCGACGAGTTGTTTCTCATGTCAAAGCCCCCTATGTTACCATAGAAGATATCTAATCCCTTTGTTATATTCACCGTTACTATATTTTTGATTGTCCCAGTACTTAATACGTTATGAAAATCTAAGTGGAGAAAAGAGTTAATATATCAAGAAAATACCACAGCGGCTGTAATTGGGAGTCGATCCCAAACCTCACATATATTTTTTGTTTGGTTTACATACTGGAACTTGTGTAAATATTGCATAAAATTTCTTTAGTTAGCTTGAATAATATGCAGCTTCAGTTCTTATACACATATGTCGGTAAACACCAGCCTCATTTAATTGTACAAAAGCCCCCATACAACTCAACGCCTGTACTTTAGGTCGAGGAGAAACTTTGGTTGCACTGTTTGCTGAGCCAGTTTCGTAGGATTTTCAAGAAATAAAGCTGTCTATGTAAACACACAAGTGTTTATCTGCGCGAGCAGGTGACCAAGGAATCTAGAAGGTAAACACATTAAGAGAGATTTGTCCCGGTGTTTGGAGAATCCCAGTACAACGAAAATGGCAATGTAAACAAAGGAATGAGTGAAATGGACTGCTAGAATCGCCAAGTCTGTTTCTGTCCGGAACACTATAATTAGTGTTTCTATCCGATACACTAAACTTACAGATTACAGGTAATAGTTGCTTGCATGTTTCAGTAGTGACGTGTGTACAAAAGCAAATGTGAATATCCATTTATATCTTGCGATTTTTATTTTCTTAGTAGCTACCTATAATACAATATAATACCTGTAATAGAAGAATTATTGTATTCTATTAAAAATTTTATATTGAGATTTCACCAGAAATGCATGCTTTGAGACCCCCGAATAATATAAAGAAGTTTTAGAAAAACGTATGTGCGTGTATGTGTGCGTGTGTGTGTCTATCCTTAATTTCAGCATTTTCTAAAGATGCAAACCGAAGATTTTAAAGAAAATCTCTCAACATCAAACTACCCTTTACATAGACCATTCTTACCACTTAACGAATTTGATTGTTGTGCTATAATTTGAGACATAACGCATATCTTGAATTTTATAGGAATAAGCTCCTCGGAAGTCCATTTCATTTGGAGTAAATTTATTATACTTTTATATAACCGGTAAACCATAGGAGATAGACAAAAACGTATTGCTCAGAAAAATTTACAGATGGTCAGAACACAATTTGTCAAAATTTTTGGGGAATTAACGTAGTTATTTTGAACTTTCATAAACATACTTTTAAAAAGTGATAAGCTGTCATTCATCTTTTAAAGTTTTAATTATCGATTCACCCAGCGGGATGCTCAGACGGTAATGTCTGTAGCCCGCATTCAGGAGGTCTCAGGTTCAAACCCGGTCAATCTAGCTGAAGGTTGTTTCGCCGTTTTCCTCGTGAATGCTGGGTTGGATAATTTGATTCGCGAATTTTCCTATCAACCCTTTGATCACTACATTTCATTTCCTTCTTCTTCACCGCCATACAAGGCATTGGGCTGATCATCCATCCTGGATATGCTATAGTCCAGAGCTTGCTTGCTCCTCGACAGGCTACTAACCCAAGGCATTGGTTTGTAAGTCCTTGAGGATGTAAGTCCTACAAAGAGGAAGGTAATCAGTTGAAGAAGAACATTATCGATTCAGTCTCCTCTATCTCTTTTATACAGGAAATGTAGGTAGTGCAGAACCCATTTCTGCAAACGTTTATCTTGATTAACATTAATATGCAAGCATATTTTTATAAGAGTGGACATACAAGGTCGTGTGAGCGTAACATATCAGTTTTTTCTAAATATGTTTACCCTTACTGAGTAGCTGCTAACATGGTTTTTACGTTTGACTGTACGTACCTTGAAACAAATCATGAATCACTTGAAATACAGAGCTGAAGTTATACAGGACGGAAGGTGATCTATGACCATCCTTGAACAGGATGACTCTTTGTAATGAATGGAATAAAAAATCTTATTTTATTCATTTTTGCTGCTTTTAAAGTAATTTTTACGACATGTAAAAAAACCTCAGGCCCGATAGAGGCCTCTTAGCAAAACCTTGCTATCTTTCATCTTCAATATAGAATGGGGCGCTAAGGACCGTAGTAGTTAAAGAGCGTCCATAAATGAATTTTAAAAAAGTAATTCTTGAGAAAAAATCTGATGTGTTACACTCACATGACTTTCTCTACTCTTGTACAAACTATTCTTACAAACTCTTAGTCTCCATCTATTTCATATTAATCGAGATAAACATTTGCAGAAACGATCTTTTGACATGCAAAGAGAACTACACTTTACACATAGCGACCAGTTCTAAAAATATTTGATTAGGCCTACCATGTTCCCCTTGTTTTGTACTTGCAAGGGGAATATAGATATACAGTAGCCTTTAAGCATAGACATATATCTTAATAGCTGGTTGCTAGGTGCAGCACCATTCTCTTTGCCACAGATTAATACTCTTTGCATATCCAAGACAATAAAAATGAATAACGAATTCCCATTTGAGAAAATAAGTATTGAAAAATTTAAGGGAATAACACGCAATATCTCGAAAATGGTTCACTCAACAAAGAAAATGTATCAGACATAATGTTTTTATTTTAATGCGATCTACATTTTTGTGTAGTAAACTTTTGTCCATCTCTTATGGTTTACTAGTTATGCAAAAGTGGTTCACAATGAAGAATACTTTTGGAGACATTCCCAGAAAATTCGAGATATACATTTCATTTGCCATGAAAATATCTTAAACATATGATATTTTAATCAAAATCCTTATAGCCATTTTTGAGAAAATTAAAAGTTTCCAAAAATGTTACATGTAAAGGGTAATCTGGGGCGGGGGATTTTCTTGAAAACCTTCGTGTCGCATCTCTGGGAGATACTGAACCTAAATACCGAGTTTGGTGTTTATCCGACTGTTCGTTTCTGAGTTATGCTGTTCACAGACACACACACACGGACATATTTCCAAAGATGTTTTTTTTTGGATTCAGGCAGTCTCAAAACATATATTTCCGGTGAAATCTCGGAATCGAATTTTTGGGTGGAATACAATACTTCCCCCACTTACTATACGTAGTAGAGAAAGTAAAAACGATCATTACTTATTATTAACTCTATTTTAAATTAAGATTTTACGAAACTTAAATACTTTCTAAAATATTTTTTTAGAGAAGATTGAAAGATAAACATTTTCTGCATGTTTAAATGCATTTTGAATTAAAAGAATTCTAACTCTTACTGTTATTATTAGCTTTCTAATAATATTATTCCTATTTTATTAGTTGGATCTACATCGTTAGCCACCAGACTACACAACATGGCAAACGTAAGATCGAAAAAAACGCACTTCAGCTGTTGTTTATTGTGCTTATGGCTTGTTTTCAAAACAGTGGTTTATTATCAGTTTCAAAATGGCTCACTTTACTAATGCAGAGTATTTTGAAATGCAGCTCATTTGCGGTGAAACACTTCGTAATGCCGCAGCTGAGGCAAGAAGTTACCGAGAAAGATTTCCGAACAGACGACTCTACATCATAGGACACTTGTTTTCATCTTCAAAGAGTTCTAGATACAGGCAGCATGTTTCCCTCAAGTTGAAGGAGTTGGCCAAAGAAATGTTGCACAAGAAGAAGAAATCCTTCACTTGGTGGAAAAAGTTTTTGGAAGCGCAGCCATAGTATAGCTCGCGTATCCCACTGGACTGTTTTGAGAACATTAAAAGAAGAATTTCATATTCAGTCCGTCCAGTATCTCTCTGAAACAGATTATGCGCAAGGGTAGCATTTTCCAAATGGTTTCTTCAACACGTTTCTTCAACCTTCCTCTTAAAATTCTTGCAATGGATGAAACAATGTTTACCAGAAATGGAGTAAAGACTAGGGGACGCATCATGGACGGCCCTCGGTACCGGGGCAGAGCACCGCACGCAGGCCAGTCAGCCCATTGTGCTTCCAACGTGACCCCTAGGAGGAAAGGGTGAGGGGAGAGACCCGAAAGGCGACCAGATCCGGATGCCAGTATGCACGGGATCCCTAACGTTTCCAGATAAAACGCATCCACCGCCGCACTGCCCCTGTCCACAAGACATCAACCTCCAGGGACTCCCGGAGCGGAGCCCCACGCTGAGGAGAGACCTAACTGAGCGGTACCGCAGCGACGCCAGGGAAGAAACCTTTATAGAGCGCAAACCACCGCCCAGCTGCAACCCGCCGAACACCGTCGCCTGGTCCTACAGCCCTGAAACGGATAACAAGGAAGATGATGGGTACAGGGAATGAGAGGAAGGAGAGTCGTGGTAGAAGAATAACCACTCCAAATTGCCTGACGACCCAGGGAAACCACGAAAAACCCATAGGCCAGAGTAGGCGGTCGCCGGGGATCGATCCCGGGACCTCCCGAATGCGGGCTACAGACGTAACCGCCTGAGGCTCCCGCTCAGTGGAAGTGGAATAACTAATTACCATAATGCACATACCTGGGCTTACGACAATCCACACACAATAAAGCAAATCAACTTTTAGCCCATATTTTCTGTAAATGTTTGGGAGGAATCTTAGGAAGCACATTAATCGGCCCGTGGGTTCTCTTCGGGTTTTGTCAGGAGCCATCTATCTCCAGTTCCTTCAAGAAAGATTACCAGTCTGCTTGAAGATGTTCCCCTGGCAGTAAGAAATGATATGTGCCTATTACATGACAGCCCACCTCCGCACAAATAGAGCCGTGTTTATAACCGGTTCCGTTGATGATTGGAAACTTCTCTCCTTTAGTGCTTCCAAGTTCCACTACAGGCTCTTATATTACATTTATTTATATGGCATATACAACGTACCAATGAAGGGTTCAATAATCAGCATACGAGTTTTCACCTCATTAAAAAAAATAATAAAACCAAAAGTGTCAGTTATTTCGAATCTTATTCCTGCATATATTAACTAAATTACATTGTCGCGGAGTGGTGAAAGAGAATAAGAGGAATGCATCTTCCAACATTCTTGGAACGGAAGGAAGAATACCGACTTATTACGAAAGAACCCAAGTCAGCCCAGTATTATTAGACAAAAGATTATTTTGCTGTTACAATTTACATAAATATTAAATACTCTTGAACTAATTTGACTGTTTTTTCGAAGCGTTATTTGGAACTTGAATGATCGAAATTGTTACTATAAAAGTTTGATGCTATACATTCATGAAACCTTCTCAACCATGACAAATCCACGTATATACATTATACCTATATTATATTATTCATATAAAAAGTGATTCTCTTATCCTCGCTACGTTATTCACGATATATTTTTACCAGATTAAGCAAGAAGGTTTAAACATGCGGAAACAGCATTCAAATGTTTATTCGTGGTAACAAGCTGTTGTGAAGTTGAAGATGATATTTATTAACTTGTTTGCAACACGCTTTGGGCGTCAATTTGAAGTTTATTATTTTAGCTCCACGTATGGACGCCAATTTGAAGTAGTTTGTATTGAAGGATTTGTATTATATTTCAACTGTTGGGGAGCCGAACTTGTAATAGTTGTAACCGCGTCTGTTTAGTAACGCTGTCTGCAGGCAACTGAACTCTAAATTTGTAGCATTTTCTCCTTTTCAGTTTCTGATTAGCTAATCCTACTCCAATAGAATACCTTCATTTAACTAAAGCTTTTTCTGGATTTTAATTGGCTATTTCATAAACTGTCACTAAAATTATATTATTGTTGCTCCAATAATGACTAGTAGCATTATTAAAATTCTTACTCATTATTGCCTCAAGGTTACCTCATTGATAGCAACTTTTAACGTATTATTCTCACAGCTCCTACATTATTAAATTACGTAATGCATTCACATAACATTATTGAACATGTTTACAATAATATAAGCATATGCAATGACTGTTACTACATTTTACAAATTATTACATACACATATTGCTTCAAGGCGGGCTGTTATTGAATTTACATGTTATATAATTTGACTGAAATAATTTAAGTGTTAAAAATACTGCCTCAAAGTAAACCAAAGATAGGTTGAAAGAGTAAGAAATTAAATTTTCAAACATGACCGTTATATGGCTCATAGGAAAGGTCTAAACTTGTAACATGAAATGTCTGGAAAACTGCTTACATTAGGAAAACTTTCTGACACAAATTGTGCATTTTAATGAACTCCTGTTGAATTTTTTTTTGTCTCCCTTTCAAGACTTGTTATAAAGAAAACACAAAACTGAATGTTAAAGCCCACTTCTGTGGTCTGGGGATAGCGTGTCTGCCTCACATTCAAGAGGTTCCGAATTCGAATCTCGGTTAGGATGAGTTACACAATAAGGTTTTTCCGGAGTTTTCCTTTATCCCGAGAAGGCGAATCTCGGGTAACTTTAAGCTCTTTGGACCCTGGGATAATTTAACACCATTTCACCCATTTCTTCATTCATAATTCGATATGACTTAGATTAAAGGACGTTAAGCTTAAGAAATAAAGTATTAGAAGATGATTTTCACGTCTTGGAAGATGAATTGAAATACCAAGTTCTGTGTTTTTGAGTTATGCCTTTCGCAGATAGAAGGACACACACGCGCGCACACACACATACAAAAATGCCGAACTTTTCTAAAGATGTTGTTTTG
Source organism: Deroplatys truncata (assembly GCA_030765065.1). Classification (NCBI taxonomy): domain Eukaryota; kingdom Metazoa; phylum Arthropoda; class Insecta; order Mantodea; family Mantidae; genus Deroplatys; species Deroplatys truncata. Next base: position 104,501,391 of record CM060981.1, on the reverse strand, counting down.
GGGCTTTAGCGAATTTCAAAATACGTATTCCCGATGTAATCTCGATATCGAATTTTTGGATGGAATGCAGTACTTCTTCTTACCTCTATAGGCAGACGGTAGAGGAAGTGACAACAATTTTTCTCCGCCTCTAAGTAGTTTGTATCGTTCTTGAAGCATATCTTGTTATTAGTGACCAACCGCGTACGGAAATCACAGTACCTAAATAAATTGAATTTTATTGCTAATGAGCTGGAGCAGAAATATTTATAATGCGAGAAACTCTAATAGTCCTATTACATGCCTACTTAGAATTAACATACTGAACTGAACAGAAATATTTGCTATTTAATTTGATTATCAACCTGAATCAAGTTCTTGCCATTCTACTCGTAGCCTGAGCCAACTGTCAAGGTGTCTGAACATAAATCAACGTAGCAATTAATGGTTTTAAAATTACTCAGAAATCGATTATAAATGGGACGCAATAAAAATAGTTTGAAGTGAAATTACGGAAAATATTTTTCATGCTCCCTGAATTTATATACTGTGCAAGAAAGCAAACTTCATTAGTCATTACACAGAAGAGACAGTTCTAAAGCAAGAAAAAAGGGTTAGCTACAAAACTGGTATCGCGAGGAAAAACTGTCGTTTTTATATTGATAGAACCGGTATACAACTTATACTCTTTATATGGAGACACGGCAAAAACAGTCGTGGAATGTTTCTCTTTCGAAAGCTCGCGTATAAAATCTAACATAGCATTCTCTGTCATTTCTGCATAGATTTGTTTACTCTGCAGAAGTCGCGTAGCGTTTTGTTACACGAATAGTCCACAAACTATTATCTGGATCCTTTAAATACTTATGAAATAGATATCCAATACAATTAATCCACTACAGTTGCTCTTTAATTGTCTCCAGATTGTTTGTGTGTCCTGTTTTGAAACAAAACAAATAAAAACAGAATTCAAAACTGAGAATACGTAATCAAGCCACCATTCTTGAAGCACTCCGCAGTTGAAGAAAGCAGGTGAAAAAAGACAATTTTTGCTACCAATTCCATATTTAAAACTCGGTAAAAGGATTGCCAGAGTGTTTTAGAAACCCATCCTGAGATTAAAGATGTGTTGCTTTATGACTCTAACGGGGCGTAACTTGTAAGATACATTTTAAAACTTTAGGCCTACTCTATCAATATTTGCCCTATATATTTATTTTATATGATAAAGTGTACACACATGACGGTAGTTAATTTAAAATCAAGAGCAGACAAAAGTTTAAATAACTATATGCAACTAAGACGGATTCTGATATATTACCTTTTATGTTATAAGTTGTTGAAAGTTTTTGTTTACTTGCTGTTGACTCTTATGGCTATATACACGCTTCTTTAATAGTCTTTGAATATTCAACTGTGGTAGAAACTCTGTCTTTCGTGTAAGTGATCTATGTCAAGCGTTAAGCGAACACACCGACTCTCTTTATGATGAGACACGTTTGAGGGCCTTTCTCGCAATGTTAAAATGCACATTTTAAATGTTCTTTAACAAAGACTCGTTAGATGACAGTAGTGGAATAAATATGAGTTGTGTATTTAAACTACGATTGCTTTATCACCAAGTATTCAAAGAAATTAAGTTTCTCCATAGTTAAAATTTTTCTCTAAATCAGAATGTTTGCAATAGCTTTTCACTACTTGTAAGGTGGTAAGTTTGTTGTAAGATCAACAAAAATTAGGAGCAATGCCATGTTCAAATATACATAAGACCTCAATAAATGCCCTTTAAAAGTTTGATTATATTTTAAAATATATAAGGAACTGGAAATTTTTGCCAAAAAGAAATTACGGGAAACGCCCTTGATGTTGGGCTGATGGTTTACCAGCATCTTCCTCGTCTTCATCTTGCAATTAAAGTAACATATGTATTTTACGTATCATTAGAAAGGAGAAATTGAATGGAATATGAAGTAAGCAAAAACCAACATTGTAAATTTGTACATTTTTGCCTTGTTCACGAGAAGTAACAGTCCCTGATGTTTTAATAAAATAATGTATAAACTACAGATTGGTCGGTGCACTGCCAAACAAATTTAATTTGAAGAATATCGTAAAACATACATTTCATTAAGTTTTTTGAATACATGAGGACAAAACTATTATTTTGAATGAAAAACTAATACATATCACAGTAGTAAGTCCTCCATACAACGGTCAATGAGAGATACTTAAAGCATTGGGAAATGATGAGGAGTAACGTAAGGGGAAACTCATGTGTGCATGTTTACATTATTCAGGTTATTACATGGTCGCAGGTAAAATGTATTTACTGAAATAAAGTTACGTGAATTATTGGCGAAGTAATCCTAGTTTGCGTCCACAAGCTTCAGTCTAAACAAGAACAGGAGAAAAAAAGCAGGCTTCAGAAACACAATCAGTGGAATGAGGACTAAAGAAGTGGAGGAACTCTCTGTTCAATTTTTTTTCTGCGTGCATTCGCGTGCTTCGTTGTTTTAAACGTTCTTCATTCATCAAGGCTCGCATAGTTTGTGGTAATTTTCAAAAATACTGCCGTCTTACTCAGTTGTGCTGCAAACGGATGTGGTTGTTTTGTTTCTACCGGAAGATCCTTGACAACATGATGAATGGTGATGGATGGTGCAGACTTCATACGACATATGTGACGTGCTGCCACCACTCGGACCGATGACCACAGTAGAGGTAAGATAACAACGTTAAGATATTAGAAGAGTGCTTGGAATATTCTAGGCGACAGGAGAAACGAGACGTATAGTATGGAGGTATGTAGTAATAGTGAAACATCCAATATCCTGGCAATTCTTAGATATAAAAAGGCAATCGTTTTTGGTATTCCGAATGAAAATTATGGATTGATTCAATTGTCATCCATAATCGAATTGACAAATCGATGTAAATGCAAAATATTTTGCTTTTATAGCTTACTCTCTTCTCCATATTTAAAGTGCCCGATGTTGCACAGGTAAACTTCTAAATTTCGATTTATTTATTTCATATTTCCCTGTTTAGTTATGAAATCTATGTGAACGATCTAAAAGTCTACTTTTGTGTTATATCCTACAAATTTAACTCTTAAGAATTCCATATTTCATAAAGTTCTCGTGATATTCATAATGCGGACTAGCATCGAAATCCAAAACGGTAGGAAAAATGCTGATATTGTATTTCTATCTCTTTAAATACTCCAACTACAGCAATCATCAAACTTGGAGAAATACTGAATAAACTATGAAATATTTAACAAGCGCAAAAGCGACTCAAATTATCTAATAATGTTTAGGTAATCAGATAAGTGGAACAAGCGATGTTTTAAAATCTTTCTTACCTTCTTTTGGCCCCTCGTCTATTGAATACCGAAGAAGATCCACAATTTTCGGGTTAAGGCGAAAAGTGATATCAGTGTTCAACGAAATATAAGCGAAATTGGGCAATGTGAAGAATCCCTATCTGCGTAATCTACCTATTTCAAAATTATAGATGTGGTATGTAACCTATAACTACCGCGAAAAAATGTTTTCAGCCATAAACATATGAAAATAAAGTACAATTACAATATGTAAACAGTTTCGCCAATCATAAACTTCACTACACGTACGTGTCTCTAGTATTAAAATAAAGATTATTCAAAGGTTTTTTGTGCTAACTGTAAACTTTATTACGTGTATTTGAAGCAATGATATAAAATATGGCTAATAGGAATATGTATTTAATGCCTATCGTATTGCTATAAACAGATTCTGTACTTCATTTGTCAACAGTTCAGCTCTGTATGTTATACGTACTGCGACCATCTGTATTGTTTACATGCATTCTTACAGAAAAATAAAAACTGTCTTCATAATTATATTCTGCAACGTATTCATTCTCTTGTATCCACTTTTTAAACTAATTTTTAGACTTTTATTCTTTTAGGAATTGAAATTAAAGGCTGTAAAGTTTATGCATGTCTTCCCCGTTAAATGTTAGTATACAACTTTTAAAATGATGAGTTAAGTCGTCTAGAGGCATATACATTCGACATTAAATAATCTAGTAAAGTTATTCCTTTACAAAATATAGAAAGTTATTGGATAAAATAGTAGGGTTGATTCTCGTCAAAATAAAGTTTGTTAATTAGAAACTTGCATTTGAGTTTATTTTCACTTGCATCTCTGACCAGGATATAAGAGGAAAATGATAATGTAAACAATAACTTCGTGTAGTTAAATTTGAAGAGTCAAAGTATTCTTTCAAAACACGTTACCATTCGAACGAAATTGTATATGAATATTTCATACGTATGTTTCTAATGAATCTTAGATAGCTGTGCTTTGTACCTACATTTTGCAATATGTAAGATAAGCACATTGCTGTCCTCAAATTCAATTAAATTCCCAAAATTCTATGCGGAGTATGTTTTGAAAATCATTTATAGCGACTGTTTCGGTTACTTGTAATTATAATAGCGTTTTTCGCTGAAAGACTACAAATATAAAGAAAATATGCACAGGGATTGATGTAGAATATTGAACGTATTAGCTTTGGAGCCACTTGATTAGATCGCGTTTTTCTTATCATAAGATAAAGGTGCTGTAATATGATTACTACAATTTATTTTTCTGCAATTTTCAAGCACATTCTAGAAGTATAGGAATTCTGCATTTTCACTGATGTTCAGCAGAAGCAAAAGAAGTTGCTTAGCAACTATTAAGAATAGACAGACTGTGTTTTATTTATAAACAACGAGGTAAATGCGCATTAGGGTTTGCTTAATTTGGAACTGTAACATCGCACCACATCTGCAACAGAAAAAATAACGCAAAAATCATTTTGCAACTTGATGGTGCGCCACCTCACATCGCAAAAGACGTCCTGGATTAGTGTGCGACGCTTTCGGCAACCTTTCGTGGGGACGAGGAGGACAGATTATATGTAATCTCTGCATTCTCAGAATCTCTTAGGGTTTTGTGAATATTATTATGTATACATGCATATTCTTGATATCAGAGAAAATATGCATACAGAAGTTGATATATAAAAGTTAACAAAATTACATGAAATATTATAATAAAGTAGATTGAGAATTAAAGGCGAATGCTGCAAGCATATCTGTGAAACTGCAAGGAACATGCTTCCTGTTGGATGACACGCATCATGCAGCTAGTTATATGGGCGACAATAATGTGCTCTTATATCCTGATCTTCCTTTGCTCTTGCTCTTCACGATCTTGGCTTCGTCTTGCTTCTGCATCTGTAAGGTAACAGCTGCTCTGGAAGGCATAATCAGTCGCGCCCCATCCTTTGGATTCTGTGTGATATCTCTGTTTGCACTATTCACTTTAGGAGCAAAATATATTCTGCCTTCTAGTAAACTTGCATTGTGATTATTATTATTATTAAAGCTACATGGCTTACGTTCTGTACCTCCACCATTAGCATGCAATTTGAAATCGAGCTACTCTCTCCCAATCATACCCTATCCTAATAATTAGGAAACTATAGCTGAGAAAAGAACATAGCGACGTTTTTACATAAGAGAAGGTAAACGACCTTCCCATTCAACTCGTAATTTCTGACACCAAACAGAAGTTGTTATGGTGCCAAACACCACAACAAGCACAACTGTCAGATCCAGCAATTTTACAGTATTTTCTCGCTTTTAAGTTCCTACTCGTATGCTCTTTATGCGCGGATGTGTTGGTGGAAGTAAATGTATCTGTTATATTTCGGTCGTGGTTAGGTGGCGAAACATGATATCAAGGAGGATCAAAATGCTGATCCTTCAACGCAAAGAACTGGACTTTCGTATTTTTAAATAACAAACCCAGCCATAAGAATTATGCTTATTAGTTTTTGTTCTCTAAAACTAAACGAAATACTTTATTTACACCCATTTATAAACCCCTTTGAATAAGTAATTCAGTAATTCACTCTACTATATACTATTTTTCATAGAGTGGTATAATTATTCTTACGAGAAAGAGCAAGGATGATAATAATAATAATAACAAAATAATAATTAACCTCACATAAATGCAATTTAAACTAGGGGTTATCCATGAGTTGTTTACCCATAACCGAAAATAATAGTAATAATAACAAAATAATAACAATAATAATAATTAATCTCACATAAATGCAATTTAAGCTTAGGGTTATCCATGAGTTGTTTACCCATAACCGAAAATTATCACAATTTTGTTAGAAGTAGATGATGATTATTATTATTGGTAGTAGTAGTAGTTTTGAATCTTTCTTGTTATTTTATCACGTCACTTTAAACGTATAATGAAATACAATTACACTACATTAATCAACAGTGTGATAAAATTCGCGAAAGCAGTTAGAGTAGCTGAGAGCAGAAGGGCACTGACAACTCTGTTAAGACACGCATTATGATCTTTGGTGTGTGGCCAGCAGGATCAGGGATGGTAGGTTACTGAGGAAGGTCGCTATGTTCTGTCTACAAGAAATTTATATTGAGTTTTATTTATGGACACTCTTTAACTGCTGTGGTTCTTAGCGTCCCATTCTATATTGGGCGTGAAAAACCGGTAATTTTGCTCAGAGGTCTCTTTATCAGGCTTGAGGTTCTTTTACGTGCCGTAAATCAACGACACGGGGCCACCGGCTTTACTTCCTTTCCAAAGGAAGCTAAGAATTTTTACGCCCGAAAATAATCCATCACTCTCCGCCGGGTTTGAACCCGCGACCTCGGGAACTAGAGGCTAGCATGGTAACCACTACACCAAGGAGGACGACACTGTCCATAAGTATAATACTACCTTGTCCTCACAATCGGGATCATAACATATTTGGTGGTAGCGCCGGTCCCTGGGCTCTTATTTACGCAGTACCGTTTCATAACGTTGTTTTCACAGGCATTCTAAGATTAACGATCTGAGAACAAACATAACCAATGTGCTTTGTACATAATAGTGGGCAGATCATAGTGGTGCTGCCCTATTATGTTGCAAAACGACTTTCACGTTATTTTCTGGTTGCAACTGTGATGCGATGTTACAGTTTTAAATTTAGTAAGCCGTTCTCAGATAGCCAGGTTGCACTTAAGGCTCTAAGTAGTCATAAGGTAATGTCAGGACTGGTTTTAAGCCGCCTAAACATGCTCACAAGCCTTGCAGAACAGAATGAAGTTCAACTCATTTGGATGCCGGCTCATAGCGGCATAGAGGGAAATGAAAAAAACTAATGAACTTGAAACACAAGGTGCAGCTTCACAATTTATTGGGCCAGACCCGGCACTAGGAACATCTCGATGTTTAGTAAGGAGGTTATCAAGAACTGGTCCAAAGTATAAAAACTCAAGCTAAAGCTTAAAACTCCAGGAAACAAACATTGTAAACTATTTATTAGAAAACCATGTAAGAAAAGAGTTGAAAGCTTACTTAAATGTAACAGACTTCCTGAGAACAATTATTGCGGCATGCTCCTGTGAAAAAGCATCTTAACACAATGGGAGTGTTTCAGGGTAACTTAGATTGCGCAAGAAAGAAACTGAAACAGCTCAGCATATTATATGTCCCTGTAGCCAAGGCCTCACAGGAGATATATTACTTTTGGGGAAATGTTTTTAGAACCAGAAGAATTCGAAACCATATCTGTTATGAGACTGTATTCCTTGATAAAGGGAGCAGACATAATGAGTTGACTTTAAAATAATAAAGCTAGCACAGTAAGCCCAAGGCTAAAGTGCATCCGGAACAACGACGGAAAATCGTATGAGACAAGACAAAACAATAAACCACCACATTGCAGATTTAACTCCTTACTTGAAACAAAATGCCATCCTTCTAGAATATATTTTGAGGCAGTATTTTTAACACTTAAATGATTTCAGTCAAATTATATAACAATTGAATTCAATAACAGCCCGCCTTGAAGCAATATGTGTATGTAATAATTTGTAAAATGTATGTAACAGTCATTGCATATGCTTATATTATTGTATACATGTTCAATAATGTTATATGAATGTATTAGGTAATTTAATAATGTAGAAGCTGTGAGAATAATAGGTTAAAAGTTGCTAACAATGAGGTAACCTTGAGGCAATAATGAATTAGAAAGTTTAAATGTTACTTGTGATTCTTGGAAGCAATAATGGAATTTTTAGTGACAGTTTATAAAAAGAGCCAATCAACAAACAAAAAAAGCTTTAGTTAAATGAAGGTATTCTATTGGATTAGGAATGACCAATCAGAGACCTGAAATACAGAAATTTACAAGTTTAAGCGGTTGAAATCAGTTCAGTTGCCTGCAAACAGTGTTCCTAACCGGACGCGAGACACATCCTGGAGAGATTTAATACGTATTCGTGTGAGACGAAAAAATAGTTTACGTGTTAAAAAGTGCAAGTAATTCATAAAAGAATCTCACAGATCTCTATCAGTGAAGTGTTATTTAAATCGTGTCAAGCATTAATAAAAGGAGTGAAGTAAAATTATAATCTGTGTAAGCCTACATTCTTATTGCACCACAGCCCTGCCAAGACATCCATATCTCTAACAATAATACTGACGCAGCCGAGGCAAATATAAATGTAAAATGTTTAAAGAAACAGTAAAAATACATTTTTTGGGGCGAAGGGTATCCGGTACCATACGTGCGGTTGCAACCACTACAAGTTCGGTTCCCCAACAGTTGAACTATAATACATCGTCTTCAAACTCTTTCCATACGTGAAGCAAACATCTATTTCAATTTTCAAATTAGAGAGCGATAAGCCAGTAGCTATCCTATTATTATTTTGTGCCCAAACGCTTCACCTTTATAATGACTGCAAAATATTTACACAGATTAGAGAGCGGACTTCTTATTTTTACTTTCTTTAACACCTATTTATGGTAGGTAGAGAAAGTATTGCATTCCACATAAAAAATCGATATAAAGATTTCACTGGAAATACATATTTTGGAGTTATCTGATTCCAGAAAAATAATTTTTGAAAATAGGTCCATGTGTGTGTAGGTGTGTGAGCAACATAACTCAAAAACGAAAATCGGATAAATATAAGAACTTAATGCTTAAGTTCAGCAACTTCTAAGGATGCAAATGAAGATCTACAAGAAAGTACCTTAAAACTTTTTTTACTTGTATCGTTAGCCATTTTCGAAATGTTCCATATAGCAAGGTTTCCAAGCTGAGTGAGTCATCTAACAGACATGCCTGAATGTTTGCAATTCGTTTGTTTTTCTTTTCTCACAACGGTATATTTTTCTGTTGAGAAGCCTTACAAAGAAAGTATAGTCTATACTCCGTGTGATGAACTTTGAGAAAGTATCTTATTTAATGCTCTGACTCCTTGGAATTATTATTATGCTCTGTGAAGATGGTATTGAAAGAAAGAGGCCTTATTAGCAAGTAAAACTTTTTTTCTCTTTATAAGGAAAGATAAAGTATAAAACTTGGAGAGTGCAAAGGTGTGAAGATGGATGCATAATTGACAAACGCAATGAGTCCTTTGGCTAATTTGCGAAGGCATCTTGAAAGTTTCTTAGATTAGTTATATGAGTAAGGGAGGGAAGAGCGCTAAAAATCTTTACAGACCTTTGGGAAGTAGTTCAAACATCGTTATCTCAAGGCAGTGCAAATATTTTTAATGCTCATCTAAGATAAAGTTGGAAGTTTGTGCCCAGAACTTTCACTCCCGATGGTGGTGGTATCGATATTTCTTTAGGAATAGCTGAAACACTGTTTCTGTGGTACAAAGTGACCCAAAGAGCATTGAATTCTGTTTCAGTACATGAATTTATGGTAGTATGTAGAACCCACAACTAGACTCGCGTTATTGAGTTAACTATGGAGGTCATCTCTGTCTTACTTTCTCAATCTAACTCCTTCATTCTCTGTCTATTCCTCCATTCTCCTTTCCCCTCTATCCTCTCTCCCATCTCCTCCTCTCAACAACTCTCTTGAATTTTCCCCCCTCTCTCTATTATCTCCATTTGTTTTGCCATCTCACTTCCCTTTTCCCCTTTGCTTTCCTTCTGTTTCAGTCTCTCTCTCCCGCGCTTTGTGTACAGCGTACATTTTCAGGTGATGTCCTCAAAACCGATTATAAAACTGCATAACCGATTATTACATTGAGCTTTGTTTCAATATTCTACTATTGTGGACTCTGCTTTGCAGCTGGTGAAAGAAATCGTTATTTCAGTGTAAAGGCTGGTTCACAACCAACGAGAACGTTAACCAGAACGAGAACGAGAAGGTTAAAATACATGTATTCAAATGGGAGTGTTCACAATCGACGGGAAGCCTTCCTGGGCCCCGGTAACGGGAAAGAAGGTTTGCCCAACTTTTAACTTTCTCGTTCTCGTTCCCGGGCACGGCATATTAGATCCATATTGTGCATATTAGACTCTTCACTCTAGAGGTTATTCTAGGCGGCCGAGACATGAAACAGCCACTAGTGCTTTCTATAGTCGCAAGCTGGAAACATGAAACTAGAAGGAATTAGTAGTAAATGTGCTTCCTAGCTTCATCCCGTTACCCACAAATCTAATCAGCGTTGGTTCCTCTGGTAAAGGGGTCATTTGTAGTTTGTTTATATGCAGCTCAAAACTGGCTCTTACCTAAAAAGCAATGGCAAAAGCTACAAAGAACAGCTAAAACCGGTGGAAATGAGAAAAGAACAATAAACCATTTTAATGTACGCCATTAAATAAAGGAATGAAAGCTTGGTATAAGTAGAGGGATCGGAAATGTAATGAATATGCATTTAGATAATGTTTACTCTATCAGTTTTGACGTTGGCTTGGCTTAATTCCAAGTAGGTGAAAAAATAACATTGATAAGTTAAAAACAAATGAAATCCGAATGCGCACTTTGTGATCGATATACTCGTACATTCCCGTTCTCGATACCGGGCTGTTGTGAACCAATATCTTGCATGGTGCATTGCTTCCCGTTCTCGTTTCCGTTCTGGTTACCGTTCTCGGGCGGTTGTGAACCAGCCTTAACGGTTATAACTGCGATAGTTACTTTCCTTATCCGTTATTAGTAACTATTGATTATTAATACCTTAGCTTAAAGTTATCCGCTACTGATATAGTAACTGTTGCTGTATCTCGTTATAAAGAAGTATACTCTGTAACATACTGGATTATAGCGGTGAATCATGATTGCAAGATAAATTGGACATAAGTATTATAACTTTTTAAATATTTGTATATGTATTATTCAAATATTATACAGGGCGGATCATTTAAGTTGAGACTGTACAATATCTCCAAAACTAAGCATTGTAGAAAGAAATGTCTTTTATAAAAGTTGCTTGATATTGTGGGGAAAATTAAATTCCATTAGTCGTGCTTTGTTTGGATGATGTTATGATCGTCATTTTAGGGTCAATTTAACTTTTTTAAATGGAAATGGAATTTTTTTAAATGTTTAATACATTTTGTATGTTTTATCTCATTAGAAAATGGTTCATAAAAAGTTTTTTATTTTGTGATGAGGTATAAGGAAACAAAATAAAAATATGTTGGTTCCAATTAAGAAACCTAATTGACCGTCAAATGACCATCCATGGATGGTCCAACCATTCATTGCGCTCTTCGTACACAGCTTTTCATAATTTTCGTTGTTATTTGGTTTGGTGTAAGAACAATTGCCAAGTGCCTTATGCAAAAGTTGCTTAGTTTTTTATGAGGAATGATAAAACAACATAAAATAGGTAGGTTTCCATTTAAAACAATTAAATTGACCCTAAAATAGCCATCACAACGTCCTCCAAATAAAACATTTTTTTTCATAATATCAAGCAACTTTTATTCAGGACATTTCTTGCTACAACGCTTAGTTTTGGAGATATTTTACAGTCTCAACTTAAATGGTCCACCTGTATTATACCATTAAAATAATGGCATTTCAGATTAAAATTGTTACCCACTGAATATGTTTTTGTAATTATTCACTTGTGAATACTACTCGACATATTCTATTTCAACATAAATATAATTTTGAGTAATTATTATAAACGTGGAATAACATCCGTGTGGCTAATTTTAATATGTTAACTCATCTTCGAGTCTCGTTACAAAAAAAGGCAGTAGCATTAGATCTGCCATAGTCACGTCCTTCCTAGCTAATAAACAGGATTTGTTTGCGTATGTGTTTGTATCAGCTTAAGAACTCTTTAGAAATTTAATTTGAACATTTTGAGTTATAAATCGATTCCATTGTACGTACACGTTAAAAAAGTTGAGCTTTTATTTATGGATGCTCTTTAGTTGCTGTTGTTCTTAGCGTCCCATTCTATATTGGGGATGAAAGACGGGAAATTTTGCTTAGAGGCCTCTTTATCAGCTTGAGGTTCTTTTACGTGCTGTAAATCTACGACACGGGACCTACTTCCCTTCCGAAGGAAGCCATGTTAAGGATTTTTATGCCCGAAAACATCCATCGCCTTCCACTGGGTTTGAACCGGCGACCTCGAGAACTAAAGGCTACACCACGGAGGACGACACGTACACCTTCAAGATTCTGACTCTGAAGGAGAATCCAATGACAGGAATTAGGTGATATTAATCTAGTGCATTAACAGTTAACAACAAATTAATGTATCGTCCGGTTTACACCAAACCGTCACGTGCTTACGACTATTCCCCTTCCTCCTTGTAACTCTCTGCGCGGCAACTCATTTATCACCTTCGTTCCTTATGGAGACTGTAGAGTTAATGGGTAGACTAATCGGTTTGGCTGGAAAGGAAGCGGAATAAAAGCTACAAAGAATTATAAATATTTGCTACACGGAATTTAATTAATGTTAATGTCCTCAGACAGCTTATTAGAAGGATAATACCACGCTGCCTTTGAAAGATAAAATATTACGTAACGCCTTTAGTTGATGCTCTTAGTAATGTTCTTAACAAGTCTGTCTGTAAGCAGTTTCTATTTCCGTTATTTTCGTATTCGTTAAAGCTTACAGTTACTGTTTAGCAAACAGCCAATTGGATAAAGTGCATGTGATATTGGGACAAACCACTTATGCTGACAAAACGGAGATTTCTTGCACAGGATTTAGGTCGTTGTTTGCATTAAATGTATTTTTTTTCCTCTCTGTTGCCTTCGCCCTCACCCAAAGTGTACAGTTTGATCCAAAGCTGTGATAATAAATGTCTAATAGAAAAGGTTTTTCAAAATTGTAAGTTGCAAATGTGCCCAGGTCGAGCCTTTCTTACCAAAAGGAAGATATATGGGAAGAAAATTGTAGGGCAAACCACAAAAGTGAATAAAGTAGTTGTTAATCACTTTGCAGTAATGTTAACCTAACTTTATTTTGCTTTAGTTAAACTGTAAATACGGAGCAGTGTCAGTTTTTAGGTGTCACTGATTAGTGGCAGAAGCCCATAGTATTCATTGAGATAGACAACTATCTTTGTTACCAAATACAAGTTTTTTCTCTTTTTTGACAACCGTGTTAGAACCTATTGCTGAGTAAGGTGTATTGTGTAATGTTACTAACTTTGTGGCAGTAATTTGTATCACAACAATGTAAATGCCAAAGTGATTGTAGTGTAAATAAGCATTATTGTATGACATTGATTTGAGATGTTTGTTAATTATAAGCACTGTTAGGAAATAAGTTTACACGGCCTCAGTGAAACTGACAATAAGAGCGGGTAACAATGAGCGAGGGGGTGAGTTGTTTATCAATTATTAGAGACAAGCAAATGACGTCAGATTGGCGCGCTTTTCTTATAAATGGAGGGAATATCTTCCTTAGAGCATATGTTTTCGTAATTTTGATTGGATATAAAATAGACGCTAATGTTGGCGCGTTTTATTAACCAATAGCAGCTCGGTTATAATCTTTAGGCATATTAGGGTGTGGGAGTATAAAAAGCTAAAGCCAGAGGCAAGTATTGCCCAGTTCAACAAAAATCATCCACGCGTTACACGTCGCTGAGTCCAACGGAATCATTCAGAAGTTAAACTCGCTCAGTTCATCAGAATCGTTCGCGGATTATACGTCGCGCAATTCTACAGAATCTCTCGCGTCGTAAAGCTAGTTATAATGAAATACGCGAATTAATAAGGTGCAACAAATAAGTGATTATAGTAACATTAGAAAATCTAACAGTTTCAGTCTGGCGTGTATCAAGAATCAATATGTGAAATTGAATAATGTGTGACGACAATAAAAGTGTAAAAACAAATTCTTTTATCAGTGTTATCTTTCAGTAACAAATCCTTTCCGTTTATACACCTTGATCAAGAGATATGCTCGACTGAATAATAATAATAGCTAGCCGGAGGACAATGAACCCAACATTCAAAGTAGTAATACAATAACAGGCGCCCAGTAAAAGATAACACAAAGTAACCGCGACAAATTGGCTTCCATACGTGGTGCAGATAAACATGAAGCATCCTCCAACCACCTACAAATATAATACTTCAACTTTTTCACGCTGCTGCTGCGGCAAATATTGAATGTACACAGAAAGGGAACATTGATTTTATAAATGTGTACATTCTGTTTAGCGAAAACATGTTTCGTTAGTTCAAAAGACTTTTTATTTGGTCTTCACAATTAGAAAATAGTTTGAAAAACGTCTTATTCTTTTACTGTATTCAGTTTTAATCACAAAATATAATAATTATATTAAGAATTATTTTATTGTGGTTTCTCATGTAATTATTCCTGCTTTACTTAGAAACATATTTTAATTTATGTCTGTACAGTACTGTGAAACACTTTTTGAGTTACATAATTATCACAAATATTTTGTTTTTATTTTAAAACTTAAAACTCATTCGCTTTCATGAATTTCCTTTACTCATACTGGTTCTATACCTATATCATTAGTTTCATTATAATAGTAATATACTGCTTACTCTCGTTTATATTTTTTTAGAATTTTGAAAAATCTTAAATCTACGGTACTGGGCAACTCTCCCCAAAAACTTCAGTTTCGTGGGAATTCAACAGCCATCCACTCATTTCATATTCGCCATATTTGAGTCATTCAAATGATTTGCTCTTTTGTTCTTTCAAACCTCGTCAACCCACACACATTGGTACACACTATTTCCAAATTTTTAGTAATTCTACCATGAATTCCAGGATAAATCAAATATTGCTTGAATTTTCCTCCTTGATTAAAGTGTAAGTGTATCTTTACTGTCTGGAAAAAATATAAATAAAACATAAGTAAATCGTTTTTTTACAGAATCGAAAAATTTTAACTTAAAATTTAACAAAATATGCTGAACTGGCCTTTGTCTCGCTTTTTACTTTCTCTACTACGTATAGTAAGCAGGGGAAGTATTGTATTCCATCCAAAAATTTGATACCGAGATTTCACCGGAAATATATGTTTTGAGGCCCCCTGAATCCAAAAAAAGCATTTTGGAAACATGTCCGTGTGTGCGTCTGTGTGTCTGTCTGTGAACAGCATAACTGAGAAACGAACAGTCGGATAAACCCCAAACTTGGTATTTAGGTTCAGTATTTCCCCACCCCAGACTACCCTTTACATGGAACATTTTTCGAAATTTTAATTTGCTCAGAAATGGCTCTAAAGATTTTGATTACAGTATCATATTTTTAAGACATTTTATGGCAAATAAAATGTATATCTTGAATTTTCTGGGAATGTCTCCAAAAGTATTCTTCATTGTGAACGACTTTTGCATAACTGGTAAACCATAAGAGATGACAAAATTTTACTACACAAACAATGTAGATCGCGTTAATATACAAAATTTATGTCATATACATTTTTTTTGTTGAGTGAACCATTTTCGAGATATGCTTGTTATTCCCTTAAATTTTCCAATACTTATACTTTTTCCAAATGGGAATTCGTTATTCATTTTTTTTGTCCTGGTAAGGCAAAGAGAATGGAATACTCCACATAGCAACCAGCGCTTAAAATATTTGACTATCGCTTAAAGCCTAGCAATTCCCCTTGCATCTACAAGAAAATTAGCAATAAGATTAACATCTCGATATCTCGATTAACATGAAGAAGATGGAGAATAAGCGTTTGTAAAAATAGTTTTTACAAGAGTAGAGAAAGTCATGTGAGTGTAACACATCAGAGTTTTTCTCGTATATCTGATAACTTTACAAGCATACCGCTCAAACTTGAGCTGACTAGGAAGAGTAAAGAGCCTCTTACCAACCTTTAAAAAAACAAGCATTCACTGGTGATGGCAAACAGTTACTTTTTTCATTCTCACTTTTTTAAGAAAATACTGCGAGCATTAAGGATTTATTCGTCCCGCAAATCTTTACTTACACACCGCAAGGTATTACTCGCACACAAGTGCTGTGGGGAATTTGTAGGGCTACGAAATAGACAGGAAAATGTTTGCCACCATCTTTTACCGCCTCGAATAGAGAATTAAGGGCATATTCAACACTACTAGCAGGCAGGAAGGAAGTCGTCCTCCGTGGTCTAGGGGTAAAGGTAAAGGTAAAGATACGTTTCACGAAGAAACTCCCGGAACCACAGCAGAGCAGAGCATCGCACGCAGGCCAGTGGGTCCTTTATGCTTCCAACGTGACCTCTAGAAAAGAAGGATGAGGGGAGAGATCCGAGGGGCGACCAGATTCGGATACCGATGGGCGCAAGCATGGACGAGATCCCTAACGTTTCCAGATAAAACGCATCCGTCGCCGCATGGTCCCTGCCCACAAGCCACCAATCTCCAGGGTCCCCCGGAGTAGAGCCCCAAGCTGAGAAGAGAGCTAACTGAACGGTACCGCAGCGACCCAAGCCACCCCTCAGCCACAACCTGCCGATGGTCTAGCCTCCAGTTCCCGAGGTCACAGGTTCAAACCCGGCGGAGGGCGATGTATTTTTTAGGCCGTAAACATCCTTAGAATTGGTTCCTTTGGAAGGGAAGTAAAGCCAGTGGTCCCTTGTCGTGGATTTACTGCACGTAAAAGAACCCCAAGCCTGATAAGGAGGCCTCTGAGAAAAATTTCCGGTTTTGCACGCCCAATATAAAATGGGACGCTAAGGACCACAGCAGTGAAAGAGCGTCTATAAATAAAAAACTCAATAGGCAGGGAAGATGAAATTTCTATTTAGGGCGAGACAACTTAGAATCCAGAAGGCTGATATTAAGGGAAGGGGGTTAAATAGAGCTTAACGTACCCTGCCGGGTGTTGGTGCTTTATTTCTATCCTATTTTATGCTATTATTAGCTTTTTATTTTTTATTTTAATGTTCCTTAGTTAACGTCACAGGACACCATAATGCATTGTAATAATATTTACCATTGTTTTGTGCTTTGTTCTTATTATACTTGACTATGTTTCTACTTTTTACTGAAGGCGTGTTTTATTGAAAAGTCCCTTTTACCCTGGCTTTCTTTATTATCCTGTGTAGTTTGAAAGCATGCACGGTCTGTTTGACCATTTCGATTGTAAGGGATACATGTCTTTGTACTTAAACTTAAACAAATACACTCATTCATTCAGTATAAGTGGGAGGCTAACATATGAGTAAAACATTCTATGGCACAGTACACTAATCAGTTTAAATATTTGGGGATGGATTAATGTTTGGGGACCGATGTGTTAAATGATAGGCAAGACTGCCATATTCCATAAATTTATAGCTATCATTCGAGTTGTAGTTTAACTTTACAGTCTATACTAAGTAATCAGTGTTTAAAGTTTAACTACAGAAAAAGAAAGTTAGGTTATGTTACATTATTGCAAAGTAAAAACACTGCATTTTGCACTGTTGTAGTTTTCCCTTCAAATGTTTTCCTACTTCATTTCCGTTGGGTAAGAAAGGCTCGACATATTTTGCTCATATTTAATCTTCTTATTTATATACTTATGAAGCATTAAGTTCTAAAACCGAGAACACTTGCCGTTTTATTCATATCATCTATCGTCTATGGAAAAGCTGCGCACATGTTTCATATTTTTCCGATCCAATTGTACGTTGAGTTACTCTTTACTGTATCTCCTAATCTTAGGTCCACAACAAGGAAATATTAAATGTCTAACTGTAGTTTAAATTATCCATAAAAGTTTGGAGAAGGTGAAACACGTTTGAAGAATTCTAATATTTGCGTTATACACAAACATATAGAATATACCTCAACACAGTGGTTTGCTCTTGTGGAATTCGAAATGACACCGCATCTAAAACGATTCGGTAAGCTTAAACTTATAGAAAACATTTTCTATTAGATATATATTTTCACACTTTTTGTATCAAACTGTACACTGGGGGTGAGAGGAGGCAACAGCGGGACGAAAAAATACATTTAGTGGAAACAACGATCTGGCAGGGAAATCTCTGTCATGAACTGTAAACTCTGTGCAAGAAATCTCCGTTTTGTCAGCATAAGGGAAGTGTTTGCCCCCAATACCACATGCACTTGATGTAATTGGCTGTTTGCTAAACAGTAACTATAAGCTTTATCTAATGCAATTAAGCTAATGAAAAGTGGCGAGAGGGTTTCCACATACATTTTGTCCAAGGAAAGGACTTGCCCTGGGTTATAGGTCGAAAATTGGCTCTCGGCTTAACAGGATTGCATTGCAGACCATCCCCCGCTCGACAATAAACATTCTGCTCGGTCCATTCTCTGGCCAGCGGTCCACCACAAGAGGGGAAAAACCGAATCTCTTTCAGTATATAAATACAAATCCTGGAGGATTAAGCCAGTCTGCTCCGTTATGTATTTACTCTATGCAGACGTCCAGGATGGAGGTACAGCATATACCTAATGTACGCACAGTAATATCTTATATCTTAATTGTAGTGGGCAAATTAAATTGTCTCTTAGAAATCAAGATTATGTAAATTGCGGTATAATAAACATTAAGGAACAAAGGGACAAACTGGGTAATCAATATTTAACCATAAGCATACTTACTCAAAGTTTAAGAGTTTAATCTCCATTCTGCAACATTCTCTCTCTCTCTCCCTCCCTCCCGACTCTGTCTCTATTTGTTTTTTCACTAAGAATGATCCAAAGCAAAGCCATCTATATCTATTTTAATGAGGCAACAATTTTAATGAGCTGATAAATGAAATGACAGTCATTACTTTTATTTCTTGTTATCGAAATAAATGAACGCAAATGATTTAATATGGTCGTATACTTTATTTACTATAAGTAATGACAAGTCATTAAAGAATAGTAAATAAGTCGATATATTTTATGATCATAATTTAATGTTCCGACATAAGTTTCTACACAAAATACAGGTTAGTTATACAAAAAAGGAACTTAAATTGTGAAGAAAGTCTAAACCATATTTAATTCAATAATGAAGCAAACACATCAGGACAACTTCAAGTTTCATGTGCAAGTACTACAAATGTTCAGCATGACTTTCTGTGCAACACGGCATATATCTAATTCATAAGCGAGTTCAGTGGAGTAATTCTGTGCGTTACGGTCAATAGTTGCCTTTGTTCCTCCTATCTGAACTCAGAATTCATTTAGATTTTTCCTGAATTTTCCATGAACAGATGTGGCTGATTGCAATTCATAACAAAGCGGACAACAATGAGCGCGCTCCGCACCCGCATACATTTACATACTGATCGATGATGGTGAGATTTGTTATCTCACCATACTGCAACGCACTCTAGCGTACTCTGGTAGGTGTATAGTAACTTGAGGATGCGGCGGAATTTTAAAAATGCCTTAGATCTTGCCACTATTATATCAGCAGTAGCGGTATAGCTCTATATAGCTAATTTATGGTGACGCTTATATGATTACTTTTAATCCTTTGCGTTATTTTATTTCAAAATACAATATTCCTCTTTTTCACTCTCTATACAGAGCGTTTCATAAGTAACGCTTAATATCAATAAACCTAAATGAACTCTTTTTAAAAAAAATGCATCGGACATACGAAATGTAATATTTTGAGAAACAGCGTTTTTAAGGGTTAATATGTATATATTTATAGGTATGTGTGTTTCTTTAGTGGCATGCAAGATGTATTTTTTCCACACAGAGGTTTTAGTTGTAATGGTTGCAACCGTCAAGTGTGTTTTCCTTTTGTGTGTACTCTTAATCTTTTTAATCTCCTGATGAAGGGATAGATAAACACGAAACAGCAAACATTTTTATTGCTTGACCTTGCGTTTTTTTTGCCTTTCACTCACAACAGCCTTGTTCTTTTACAACTTATTTACGTATATATGGGGCCCACGAATCTGTTTCTAATATCTAGGATCTTAGTGTACTGACAAATTGAGGACAAAAGGTTTATTTCACGAATGTTCTAAATGTAATAGTTCTCAAGTAATAGTCGTACAGAGTTAATCAAACAAAAGATGTAAAACTGCATCATAGTATAGCACTCGTACTTGTCAGACTGGTGCTGATAGATAATACCCATGTGGGCTGGCCCAGCTACCTGGCTAAAGGTTTTCCCCTCCTCCCTTACAGTCCCGCATTGTCAACAATTTTATTAACTCGCCTCCACTGCAGTGTTAACCTTTAGTAGGGATGTTCTTCTTGTAAAAATTACTCTTCTATCTACTTCTTGTTAATCATGTGAAGAAATGCATCTATAGCACATTTTGTTATAGGTTCAAGGGGGATACAGGAGACTTGAGCGATAGTAAATCTTTAAAATGCGTCGCTATGCACCGGCTTTGAAATTCCACTCCTTACATGGTCACGTGTAAAAAATACTGATGTGTTACATTCACATGGCTTTTGCTAGCAAATATATATTTTTATATCTGTTCTACAAGCTATTCTTACGAAAAACTTATTTTTCTATCTACTTAAGTTAAATGAGAGCGATAGTGACACCCTTAAATGCTGGCCTTGAATTTGTATACTCTTTCCATCATATCGCACTGAAGGTGACAAAACACTGACAAATTTAAAGCAATAATAACGAATATTTCGGAAATGCCCAATGCCGGCAATGCATATAAAAGTTATTGGAAATAGACTATAAGTTTTAATAAAGATCTATGTATGTTTATTGTAGAGTAAATTTGTGTCCATCTCTTATATACGGTTTACCACAAGCTGTATCGGCTTGGGTGCGCGCCAGAGAGTAGCGAAGTACACACGACTCACAGGAGTCTGCCTGCAGCATGCAATACAGCTCGGCACTGCGGGCAAGCTGTCATCACGGCGGAATGAAGTGTTGTATAACGACGCTGTACGTTCCATTTCCTGTACTGTGACCTTCGCCCAGTAAGGTATTGGTTATCATGCTCCCCCTCAAGCTAGGCTCCGAGTACGTGCTGTATACCCGCGAGTACTCTGACAGCCAAGCAGAGTTGGAACAGCCTGGTTTTGGGGAATTCATTCCAAATGAAGAGGCTATTCATATAAAATTCAAGGCTAACATTTTATTACTCATTTTGAGAAAATAAAAGGTCGCAAAACAATTTCCATGTAAAGGATAGGTTAGAATGGGGGTATTTTCTTGAAAATCTTCATGTCTCATCCTGGAAGATGCTGAACTGATATAGGAAGTCTGGTATTTATCCAACTTTTTGAACTATACTATTCATAACAGGCACACTGACAGAGGAGATTTTTTCTAAAAAATGCTTGATGCCTAACGAATTTTTGGGTGGAATTTAATACTTCTACCTAGGGAAAGTCATGACGACACAGTTCTTCGATTGCTTATAGAATATAATGCTATACAGCATTATCCTTCTCCATGAAAACGTGTGCGCTTCTCTATGGTGAGGTGTAACCCTTCAGAGGTTTCATTTCAAGTTCCTGTCAGAGTTCAGATTGTTCACCATGCGATTTGTGCATTTGTGGTGACATTGTTCTTGATTACTGCTGTTTTAAATGGTTTGATACCGGTACATCAAAGTATGACAATTGATTATTGGGTTCACTGTCTACGGAGTTTCGCACTCCTGGGTTCAATACTGTATTTCCTGTACCTAGTAGAGTCCATCACTGAGTAATGAAGGTGGCATACAGTAATGTTAAGTGAAACAGACGTAGGAGTCTGTGCAAGACATATTGCAGACCAGCTTGTAATCTCAAACCGCTACTTGGTCCATCAATGACCACTGCACTCTTGATCCCTCCTACAAGCTACCACCTGTGGGTAACAGATTGTCACACATTTGTCGTTCTCACCCTTATAGCGTTAAACCTACCCCCATTAGTTCACCCCTTATAAATCCTGAAGCCTTCCTCCCTCTCCTTACCGCTCCGCCCCCCGATGTGACAGACAAGCCTGATGAATTACCTTGGTTCGACCCACAAAGTGAGCACAAATGCTACAGCCAGCTCCACGGTCGGCTCAGTCATCTGCCATTTGGTCTTCACGTTTAATTAAATGAGGCAACTGGCCTTAGTAAAAAACAAATCCCCATGGCAACCATCTGAGTGCTTTTAGATCAAGTGGTAAGCTAGCACTGTTAAAACTGTTGATTGCTGATCAAATAAGCAATGCTACTGGGGAAATAATAGCAATCTTAACCAAATGCACCTCTGGATATGGGGAAAATCTTAGGGAAATGGTCACTGGGATTGAGTTTTCAACAATAAGTATTCAACTGCTATACCTTCAAAGAATTAAACTGTAATCTTAAAATATCAAAACTTTTTGTGCACCTTACACTAAAATGTGGAAAAGTAATTAACTTTCACTTTTGGTATTGTGAATGTTTAGCTTTATGTGCAGCAAGTTAACAATGTGAAAGCAAAATTAGGTATTTCTGAAATTCTTTCCTTAGCACTTTTATTCGTTCAAAATGTTTCTTACAGTGAGGTTTTGTACAAATTCTTTTGAAATGTTTTATGTAAACTCCAAAAACTGGAACAACTAAAGTTGTCTTTTTTGTACTTCAAAGCGATTCTGAGTTATTACGAGTAATTTATTAATCCATTAATATTTTACTCTAAACAAACATTTGTAATAAAATCGGATTTAAGGCATTTTTATAGTTATGGTTCAGCTGCATGTGATAAAATTTTTAAAAAATTTCCTACAACTTCAAAATTTTGCCTATAGTACTAGGGTAACTAACCCATAAATGATCTTTTCAAATGTGGCGGACATTTTATTTTTTATTATATTTTTTCTTTGTTTCTTTCTTTTTCTTGGCGTAGGGGCCTACTTCCATATGAAGTGCGAGATTCTCCTCACTTCATTTCTGCATTTAGTTTCAAGAAGTGTACATGACTTTACCTACTTGCCCCTGAATAATTCAGGATGTAGAAAGCGACCGTTACAAATTAATAGACTCTTTCCTTTTCCTTTATTGCCATTTGTTAACTGATCTGTGGTCGCCACACACATAAAGGACTGAATGACCTAAGGATATGGCCAGGAAAGCATTCAACCCTAGGACCTGTATTTAGGCCAGGTTTAATTTGGTAAATGGAGGGGTTCCCCATTGTGAATCAGTCGCCACATGTTCACTTTTACTGCGAGCATGTGTACTAAATCTGCCTCGATTTGTTCCACTCATTATTATTCCTTCCCTTCGCAGCAAACTTCCTCATCTTCATATCCCGGCGATGAATTCGTTTCCTACAGCTTGAGCGTCACTCTTCATCGGCTTAAGTGCAACTGATGCAACACGGCTTAAGTGCAACTTATGCTTTAATATGTGTTAATAGTGATCTGAAATAACTGTTTAAATTAGATTTGATTACTTTCTCTTAAACTCCAGTAAATCCGATTAAGAGAGCACAAAATAACACGGCGAGTATAGCCCAGCTCGTTAGATTGCACCCACGGTTGAATATCAATATACGCAGTTTTATGTACTAGTTTGTAGATAATATTAGAAATTTGTATTGACAGTGAAAGTACAGCAATAATGCAGCTATGAGTTAAAATTGTTGTCATTATAAAAATTGTTAAATAAGTAATATTTAAAGTTACATTATTTTACATTAACAACATAGTATCAAGTCACAAACTTAAAAAAAGGAACCATATCAACAAAGTATACAAAAATTCTTAAGATTAAGAACATGAAACCAAAGTTATAAACTTAAGAACATGTAAAGTGGTAGCCATATCATCGACCTAACAACCGCATTGAGTGGAAATGAAAGTGACAAATTAAAACATAAAAACATAATATTTGAAAAAAAAGTAATTGCACTACATTCAATTAATTTATGCAACAAGATTTATTTTCAGATTAACAAAACATGTAATGCTCAGAGAACGTGTGAGTATTTGGAGAAAATATCTCACAAATGTATTCATCCGCGAAATAGTTCCATCTGTTTTCTTAAATTTTACAGCTCTTGGATTTTGACTATGAATTTCAATAGCAGAATTACTCCAAACATTTAGTACCTAAGATTTGGGCAACCAAATCATAACCCAGGGAATATTTTACTTACTTACCTATAGTAAGTAGAGCAAGTAGTACATTCCAGCCAAAAATTCCGAGATTTCCAGAAATGCAAATTTTGAGGCTCCCTGCCAGTTTAAGGAAACTGGCAGTATTTCTGTCTGTGTGTGAACAGCGTAGTTCAAAAACGAAAAATTGGAAGTTTATCAAACTTGGTAGTTAAGTTTCAGCATCTTCCAAGGATGCGATTCGAAGATTTTCAAGAAAATACTTCACCCCCAAGCTACGCTTTATATGAAAATATATTCCTTATTTTTTATTTTCTCAAAAATATTTTACGAATTTATTAAAATAACTTATGCTGGAGATATTTGCATGACGGTACATGCCCGAATGAACTTATCTTAATTTTTTTTTGTGAATCACCATTTTGTATAACTCAACCATTAAAGTTAGACAAAAACCAATTACATAAAAAATGTGGATCACTTTAAAACACACGATTTGTGTCAAATATATTTTTTTGGCGTTAACTGTTTCCGAGATATTCGTTGGCTATTGATTTAAATTTTCCAATACTTTATCATACGTTTTTAAAGTGCTAATTCACCACTATTGTATTTCTCCTGTTGTCCTACAAAGGATATGGAAACTCAAAGCCAGGCATAGAGCTCTCTTTTCAAAGATTTCACTATCGCTTCAGCCCCTTGTTCCTGTAACGAATTGCATAAATAAGTGTTTTTCTGCAAAAATAAATTATTCATTATAATAATGAATTAGAGAGAAAAATACATTTTTGTGGGAATATGAAAATAATCAATAATGGGCAGAGAACACACTCGACGTTTTAGTTTTTGATGGAGTTGCTACTTGTACATAGTGTGCGAATAATAGCATTCTTTAGTTTTTCTAACTTTTTCCTGTTTTACTCGGATGCAGTCTACTGCGAGCAAGAGTAAGCCAGCCATTGTCTCATAGCAGAACGGCCAGCCATGGAGAGTGAGACAGGTGCAAGGAGCCTAGGATAAAAATCCCATAAGACCCATTGACTGAGCGAGTGGGCCGAGTGGAAAGAAATCCAATATGAAGCTTTGCACCTGCAATAGCTATCTTCTTTATGACATGTTTACCAATATATCAGGAAACATTGAATGATGAAGTGTTATTACTACAAAATAAACTTCACAGTATTATAAAAACACAAGCCACAGCAACCATTTTGTGATATTTTAATAAACTTGTCATCCATCATGACATTTCTGGGAGTGGGAAGTGGTTGTCTCAAATTAGTTGCAGCCAACCAAACCTACTACCTCTTTTGCTGATTTTGTAGCCAATAGACGCTGCTCGTATCACAGCTCTAAGCTTTAAATACTCTTTTATTATACACATGAAATATAATCACACTTTTAATAATGCAAAATTATACAAAATTCAATGGAAATGAAGAGCACTAAAAGTAAAAGGTACGTATCACGGGAGACCCCTGGAGACGTGGCAGAACACCGCATTCAGGCCAGTCGCCCATTGTGCTTCCAACGTAACCCCTGGGAAGGAGGGATGAGGGGAGAGACCCGAAGGGCAACCAGATCTGGATGCCAACGAGCTCAAGCATGGACGGGGTCCCTAACATTTCCAGATAGAACGCATTCGACGCCGCACGGTCCCTGCCCACAAGCCATCAACCACTAGGGACTCCCGGAACGGAGCCCCATGCCGCGGAGATACCTACCTGAGCGGCACTGCAGCGACGCTACGGAAGAAATCTTACAGAGCGCAGGCCACCGCCCAGCCGCAACCCACCGAACATCGTCGCCTGGTCCTACAACCCTGAAACAGATGACAAGGAAGATGATGGGTACAGGTAAATAAGAGGAAGGAAATCGTGGTTGAAGATGAACCACCCCAGCATTCGCCTGGTGAGCTGGGAAACCACGAGAAACCCAGGCCGGGGTGGGCGGTCGCCGGGATTGATCCTGGAACCTCCCGAATGCGGGTCACAGACGTAACCACCTGAGCCATCCCACAGACTATTCACAGGAAATTAACAATATACATTATATTAATTAAACACACATCTTAAACATATGGTATTTTAATATAAAACCATTTGAGTGGTTTTGAGAAAATCAAACATAAACAAAACTTTTCCATGTAAAGGGTAGTTTGGTGTCGGAGGGGGATTTTCTTTAAAATCTTCTTGTCGGATCTTAAAATGCGAACTCAAATATCAAGTTTGATATTTAGTCGAAGTCCCGCTTTTCAGTTATTTTGTTCACACACACATACCGAAACACAGACGACGTTTTTATGAACAGTTATTTAAAACACCTTAGAATAGTATTTCCGGTGAAATCCCGATATTCTATTTTGGTGGAATACAATAGTTTCTCCACTTACTATAGGTAATTGATAGAAAGTAAAACTTACTATAAACGTGACGTGGTGTTAGACAAATCGTGTTAGGGGAGAAGGGTTTTGAAAAAGGAAAAAATTGCGTACAGTAATGAATGCTGTTATATTGTACTTAGCATCTCTTGCTTTCATTTCTGCATGATGTATACAGATATAATAGTTTATCAAGCGAGACTCGGGTTAACGCGTATGTATCGCATTCGGGAGCTCGCAGGTTCAAATGGCATACAATTTTTGTTTTTTCGTGATTTCCCTCGGTTTTTTGGTTTAGGGTACAGGTAAACCTACATCGGAGGGGGAGACCTTGCGCACTGAGACCTACGAGTGATCTGTTGCGGCTAACACCTCGCAAGTAGAAGGGATGAAATGAAATGACCACACGAGGGTATAGGCAAGAGTCAGACAGAGACGCGCAAGTCCTTACACCAGCATTTGCCTACCGATCAGGAAAAACCACGAAATTCCAAGGTCAGAGTAGGCGATCGACTGCAATCGAACTTGGACCACACGTTACTGGGTAGCAATCCTGGATGGTCAGTTTCCAGATAGATGGCGGATTGGATATTAGCTGTTGTCAAAGTTCCATCAACACAGCAAAAGCAATAGAAATAAAAATAAATGGTACAAGAAGGTGACTACGCAACTAAGGCCATATTTTTAGGATCGTAATGGCTACATGTACACTCAGAGAAATGCCAGTGATACGATCCCAAAATTGTGCATTAGATTGTGTTAGAGGTTGGTCGTTAAAAATAAGAAAATTATTTTAATACTATTGTATTTGTTATTTCTGGATTTGCGCTTTGATATGTTCGTTATCTCTTTTATAGTGATAGAATGGCAAGGAACAACCATTGATTTTAATTCTGTCAAATAAATAAGTGCATAAATGAACTATAATATCTTTTATAGTGTTATTAATGCTCGTTCTTCCTACACACGGCATCGGACACTGAAGATACATGAAATGATAGTAATTAGGAAACGAAATTTGGGAGGGAAATATTCCAGGCCTGTCTAGCGCACCTCCCCATTGTTTATAAGGGGTAAGGAAAACCTGAAAAAAATCTGTGAGGGTGGATAGTCCTGGGGGGATTTGAACCTCAGATCTTCCGTTCACGAGTCCGAGCCTTAACGAACTTAGCTACTCGTATCGGTGAAGTATAAATAAGTGTTGACGTATTGTGAGATTTTGCAGGACTATAAATTTAAACTTCCGGGTCGTTCTGCTTCGCTCGTTAGCACGTACACTCGATGTTCGGTATCCACGTGGTTGATCTTATAATGTTGGATGGACAACTGCAGAAAGCAGGTGGTGGACTTCACAACAAGGGAATTACACGGTTGACGTGAAGCAACACAGGGTGGCAAGTGACACTCTTCACACAAACAGTAGGCACTAGGCGGAAAATAGCCTGCCTGCCTGTTATAAGCTTGTGTCGCTCCTCAATACAATGGTTTCATTAAGAGTAGACGCCGCGAGGCAATCGCTATCGATCGGCTTCACAACAAATTGCTGTTTATTTACACCGTCACGGCTATGCACATACCCATTCATTCATTTCAATGGAGCCCCGCCGATAATTATGACCTCATTTTATGTACCACCTAAATGCTGACGGAAGGGCTGCTTTTATTCCCTTGTAAATGAGCTTGTAGATTAGCTGTTTAAATATATGCGATAGAACGTGTAGAAATTTTAGACAAAACTTGATGTAGCGCCGTGCTCATATATCCATGCTGTTACAAACTATACAAGGGGGGTTTGAAACCTTCTCTTCAACATAATCGTGATAATGCAATTGCCGAAATAATAATGCTTCTACTTTTTCTATTGCTTACATGGTTAGACACAGCAAGCATTAAGAAACTGGACATGAAATTTCAGTGGAAATACACGTTTCAGTATCCCCTGTATCCAAAACCAGCTATAAAACGAATAAGAAATGAGAGTACTTTATAAGAAATTCAATACATAAACTATGTTCGTCATGCAGATATCTCAAACGTGTGATTTTTAATCAACACCACTATTCACTTTGTTGCAGAGATTTTGTTGAAAACCTTCACCTGGTATATTTTTTTATTATATACGTATTTTTTATTGTCGCTTCAACTTTAAAGTCCTATCTCGACTACATTAGAGTACAGAACATGATTACAATGAAAATACAACATTAAATACTCTAGAAAGGTGTGTTACACATTGTTATACAATTTTGTCGCTTTCATAAACTTTAAAGCTCTTTGTTGTGCTGAAATTAGGGCGTCTGGTAGGCGGCTGGGCATGTCACATCTTCCTCTGTGTTGTACAAACAGCACCAAAGAAAATCTTCGGTGGATTTATATATCTTTTCTGGGGTCTTTAGAGGCGTGTCCTTCACCTTACATATCGCAGAGCGTGGTGGATTGATAACACAGCAATAAGGGGGGAAAGAGGGGAGGTTGATGCCTTTGTTTCTCCTGGTGTTATTGAAACCAAGACACGTTTACTGTCTCAGAACCAGTCATGCCGTATACTAGCGAAATTACTCGTGGACGTATCGTGGGTATGTGGGAGGCTGGTCGCACTGTTACATAAATTGCGACGGCAGTGCATAAAAGTGCCTTTGTAGTAAATTACTGGATAAAAATATTTCAGGAAAGTGGGGAAGACGGTCTACATACTCGTCATAAAGTGGGTACTCTAAAACATCCGTAGATGATGATGTTCATTTACTAAATGAAAATTACTCTTTTGTTATAATTGACTGATCATGTTTAGACACCAGAGATAAATGTGTATATGTATATGGTTTACCGAATATGACATACATATTATGGCAATAAAATTGGGTTATATTTTTGTCTATAATCCTGTTGTATTCCTATGATCAGCAATATGTTAGTAAAGGTATATACCAATTGTAGTTGGAATTGGAGGGAAAGCATGCTGCTTTACTTATTTATTATTTAGTTATGTTTGCTTCTATACACCAACAAGCATTGATACCACTGTGAGAATACAGTTCTGTTTATTTTTTGTTATAAAGTGCTGCTTTGCTGTGTATTTAATGAATACCATTTAAGCTTTAATTTGGAAATCTTCTCACACTGCACATTCTACATTTCGCTAACCTGGGCATTCATCAAGTTTTCCCTTAGCTTTTAACCCTTTCAAAGGGTGTCCTGCACTAGCCGATAAAGTATGGGTTACCAATCACGATGACAAACTGAATGCACTCACTCTACCTCTTTCTCTTTTAGCCAATCTGATCAAGAACGTAAACATATATTTTATTTCTACGCCATTTTGTAACCTTTGTTGTGTTTATTGGTGCAACTATTTAGCGGAAGGACTGGCGTATCCTTGCACCACGGCCTATAGCAACCAATGAAATAGCCATGACTTCACAAGGCCACGTACAACGATAAATAATGTAACATAGACGAGAGGTGCAATGAGATTTTCTTTGGCGCTCTTTGTACATAGTGACGGCAAGCTGTAACGAAATGATGAACTGTGAGGTTGGATCTGCAGAGGTCGCATACAGGAGGAAGGTCACAATTGAGGAGATGATTGTGCGTTATAGAAGTATGTCCAATACGTAGTCGAGTTTATACAACTGCCGGCCCTCGTAGCCTTGGTCGCTGGAGTGGTCGCTCCGGCGCTCCGCCAAGCTGAGGGTCACGAGTTCGAGTCCCCCCCCTGGCATGGGTGTTTGTGTGTTCCGGAAATAACCGGTATGAAAACAGTAAAACACAGTAGCATAAACTGTGTACAACAAGGGAACTTTAAAAAAAAATACAACTTGGTCTTTGCGGTAGTGTCTGACTTAACTTTGCTATTCATCCGACAAATTTATCAACATCAGCATGATTGGGTGAACGTTTCACATAAGATATTTATAATGGCATGGGAAGTCTTCGGTTCAACTCCCGCCAGAACCGTCCTTCCTGACTTAGGATTTTTTTCAAGTTTTCCTGAGTTCTTATAAATGACAAATGCCGAGGAGGTACCCTATACTTAGGTTGAAACATTTCCTTCCTAAATTTCCTTTTCCAATTATCATTTCATTTCGTGCCATGTGTATTTAGAACGGTCGTTAAACACTATTTAGATATTTATGCATACATAACAGCAGATCCTGCAATTCTGCTCGCGTTGTCTTCTTAAATGCGTAGATTCTTCTCTATGTGTCACTCCTGATTTCTCCTTCTGCCCCTGTCTCTTACTATTCCTACATCTCCATCTCTCTCTCGCTTACACCCACTATATCTTCCTTTTCCCCCTCTCTCACTTCATCTCTCTTGTCCTCCATTGCATTCATCCCTTTCTCACATTTCTGTGAAACGTATTCCAATATGACATTTTGAAAACCGCTTACTGTTACTAAAGGGATAAATAACAATTAAAACATAAGTAAAAGATTTAACAATAATTTTTTGCTTCTTCCTTACAGTTGCAATGTGATAGGATAACGGTTACATACATCATTAATAATAACAACGTAGAATTGGTGCAACTTCTTAAATCCTATAAAAATTTTGTATATAACAGAACTTGTTATTAACACTATGCTTACGAACATTTGTTCGATAGCATTTTAAAATATAACAATAAGCGAGGTATTTCGACAGTTTGTCTTTGTGTCCCTCCTCTCTGCAGAGTAATATAGATGCTATATGTGTGATCTAAGGTGTATTATATACCAAGCTCCATAAAAATCAGTTCGGTAGTTCCATTGTACATACACAAAAAAGTTTAAAAATATTGTTTGTGGCTTTTATACACGTTAATATTAATTATTCGCCCAAAATCGAAATTTACCTGAAACATTTTGGCTATAGTTATATTGTTGTCAATCATGTAACAAGTAAATCATAAATAAACTTGTAATTATTGTGTCTATATGCTGTAAAAATTTCACAAGGATATCTTAGGCAATTTCTAGTAAATGGGTCATAAACTCGCCGACGGTATAGGGTTTCATTCTGGGAAAATTATGCAAGATGCTGAATGAATGTATGAAGTGCCTACTCAGGGTCCATAGAAATGATACTAACCCGACATTTGACCTCCCAGGATAAGGAAAACACTAAATAAAGCTTACGCACTTAAACTGGCCCAATCGCGATTCGACCTCATCCCTGCAATTAGGAGGCAGAGACTACTACTGCATACGTTATTTGTTGTTTGTTATATTAAAGAAAGATTGAAATGTTATGCATATGGTATTAACGAAGATGAAATTATTCGTGGCATCTGTGTAGAAACGAAAAGCATGACAAGTGAGCACCCATGGCAAGGCGAACAGTTTCACGCACTGAAGTGAGTTTACATTTGCTGATATCTCATCACGTTAGAAATCTACAGTTCGTCATATATGATTAAAAAGGTGCTGTTCACTTACATATGCCTCAAAACAATTAACACCATGGTGGTAACACAGAACTGTATCCTCGTAGACAACTCATTATAGCAAATACACTTTCAGTTCCGTGAAAAAAGAAGGAAAGAAACGCATCGAGCGCTGCTTTGGCGCAATGTGGCGAAATTCATAAATTCGCATGAGTCGATTATGTAGCTATCTGACATAACCTGGTGGTGGAGTTCGAAAGCTCATGCCTATTGATAATGCAGAACTGTTCTTATCCATTTCACCCTACCTCCACATTCTTTCTTTTCTTCCATTTCATGTTTTCATTAAAATGGAAATGTATGCAAACTTTTTGCACTTATTTGCTAATCTAAAGCATGTAGCACGAGTGTTTTATTGGGAAAGAAATTAACTCTGGGAAAGGATAAGGAATTAGAATAATACTCGTGTTTAGATACACATCATTCTACGTAATAAAGAGTATATAATAAACAGCATTTGCAAATGAACTCATAAAAGTTTATTGTTATATTAACATTGGCTTTCATACTTTGTTAATGTAGAATTACACAGCGTTACTGCGTTAACTGCCGCGCATTTTCTCTTTTTTTATTTATTTCAAATTTATTGTTTTTAACTATTAATCATATAAATATATATAGTATTAAAATAGGTAGATAACATTGAACATAAACTTTTATTAATTACTCAAAAAAGTTCGGGTTTCTGGACAAGCGTTAAAGTCAACATATTGCTTGTTTTGGTGTGAGGAGCGGCCATCAAAATTTGTAAAAGCACTGAAACATTCTGTATATAGTAACAGGTATTTGAATACATTTTATCATAAAAGTACATTCTTATAAGTGTTCATTGTTGTTAGATACTTTATGCTTAGTAAATGTCCAACGAGACTTATAACATTGTGCTACATGCTTCATGTAAGTAAGGGAAATATTATATCAGCAATACTACATACGTTTTATCTTGTATATTTAAAAGGTTATCAAATTCTCAGGGTAATCACCACCAATTTTTTTACTTTAGGATTCGAATTTGTATTCACTGGTTTACAGGCATATACTACAATTAATGAATTGTGTTTTGAAAAAAAAATGTGCCCGATCTTCCTCTCAAAACGTACCGTAACGTTTCAACACAGAACATAATCCGTTTACGCGAATTTTAGCACTTAGCATAGATTAATATCAGGTTGGAAACATTATTACAAAGCAGATGAACAGTATAATTGTAAACAGCTTGAGCTGTAGTTATTTCCACTAATTCATCAATAAAATCATGAAAATTATAGATATACATAATATAAGCGAATAAAACATTAATCATTATAAGAAATCAACTTTGAGTCTTGAATATTTAAACCATCATTAAAATGTCCACTGACATTCGAACAGAAGAAGGTCGGAATTAAAATGGATTTATGTGATAACACAGTTGGCAACTGAGGGGAAAATGCTGCTAATAAAACGGAAACTATAAAATGAAAACGATGAAAGTCGCGGAACTGAAGACTGTGATTTGTCCAGATTAGAAGTATTTTTATTCTAGACTGGCTACGAGATGTATGAAGAAATACTCTATGGTAATAGTTGCTTCCTTAATTTGGGGTAATTTAGAAATATTGCCTACTTTTAACTTTATGACCCAGTAATGGGTGATCGGAGCGCTTTACATGCCGCATTTCCTATAATTTTAGGTGAGGAAGTTGGGATACCTATGCCAGGTAGACCACACAAGCTGTTCTTCGCTGAAGTTAGTTTATCCCTGACACTGCGGATGCCAAAAGGTTTGCCTAAGCAGAAAGGTAAAAGGGACTCCATATAGACAAAGAGGAGACCTTACTACATGAAAGACCATTTCTTGAAAACAAACACTAACTGCTATGTCCGGTATCGTAGCTCAGTCGGTAGAGCATCTAGCTGCTCTACGAGAGGTCCCGGATTCGATTCTCGGCTTGGCTCGAGAAACCTTTCTTTAATCAAGAACGTTTCACGGTATACCCAGGATCTTGTGTTTGAACGTGGGTGTGCGTGCGTGTGTTTTATGGGTTATTTAATAACCAATTTGCCCATAAACAAGAATTCAGGATTGCCGCTAGACGAAAACCTGAGCACAATTGTTACATTAGTTAATCTACAATCAGTACAACTAAATGGTACCAATTGCTGCTACAAATTTGATAAGATTAAACAAAACGCTGTGTATATATATGTGTGTGTGTTCCTTTAAAGCTATGTTATAATTAAATGATATTCTATTAGTGCATCATTCATAATAAACATATTCAAATACATGTTCGCCTTGGTGGATGCATTGATTTAAGTGCGTCTCAGTATCAGCATGGACACGTCTTAGCATTTCTGCTGATATTGAAGCATGTTTAACCTTTCGTTTAAAATTTCTAGATTTTCTGATTCTATTTCCCCATAAGAAAAACCCTAGGGGACGATCTCGCTGGCCGTCAGATGCAACCACTATGACTTATTCTCCGTCTGGGGTGTACATTGTTGAGATTTTTTAAACTCCCCTAGAACAATGGAATGATGCGTCGTGCCGAAACCAGTGGAGCTAATTAAAGTGAGAAGTCTCCTAAAAGGTTCTAAATATTGTGGCGTATTAATGATTTGAGGAGTTACATTGCCATTACCAGACACATTGTAGTTTATGTCAGTCCTGGCTAGTAGCTTTGCAGCCACGAGTGGTGGGAATATACGTCTGTCTCAGTTAGGATTCCGTGAGAAGCGGATCGTGTGTACAAGCCGACTTTTGGATCGGTGGACATCACCTCTCACCTTTCATATTTAATAACGTAGAAACCCCAAACGGTTGGGAAATAAATCTAGGAATATGTAAGTAGGTTTGTGTTATGGGTTTTGTACAGTGAAAAACCCACGCCTTCCTCTTAACTTCCCCGCCACGTTTCGGTCCTCCGCAGCCAAGTGAGTATACGTCCCCTCAATATACGCGCGGGTACTAAAAATTAATTTCATTTTCATGTGAACTTTTAGGCCTCTACACAGCATGTAACAATATTCAGCCCATTATGGAGTTAAAAATAAAGCTGCGCAATATTAGGAACCAAATAAACGGCCCAATGATGTCTCTCAGAATGCCGTACCACACGTTAGCACCCCATTGATCATGCGTATGATGTGGCCGTAACCAGTAAGATACTCAGGAGCCCAGTAATGGAGATAATGTTTATTTGCATTGGAGCCATTGACAAAATAACATTCCTCCACCTGTAAAACCTGCTTGGTGAAAACCTGAGTTTCGTTTATTACATTTAAGATTTTCTGCAAACAGATACGCGAATCTGAAAATCGTAGGTCAGGTGCAGCTCTTCATTTTCCTAATTACGATGAGAAAAATTAATAGTTAAGAAATAACAATACCTGGAATAAACCATGAGTTCTTAATTGCATTTCTGTACGTGGAATAACGCGCGCAGAAGGCAGACGTCACATCTGAAAAGGTTCTTCTAGCCTCAGCTGCATTTCGGTGGGTCTTCCCATAGGACATAACCATATCGGTATATTCATTATTGGTGAACACATTAACCTGAATGACCTGGCTCGAACTGCAAGCAGGCGACCACGCGACGCTTATCAGTACGAAACCACAAAGTAAGTACATGCACTACCTGAGTGACTTTGCTTGGTACCTGCACTATCCCTTTGAAAATCAGTAACGCGGCAACTTCTTTTGCACTTATGTATGCGGAAAATACAAAACTGTAAAGAACGGCTTGTTTGGGCAACTTGTATTCCTTATTTTAGCACCTACTTGTAGTGGGGAGAGGAAGCACTGCATTACACCCAAAAATTCATTATTGAGATTTCACCAGAATATATGTTTTGAGGTCTCCTGAATACAAAAAAAGCATTTTTATAGAAAAACAACAGCGTGTGTTTGGGATGTGTATGTGCGCGCGCGCGCGCGCCGTTTGCATGAGTAAACGTGGGTAACTCTAAAACAAAATGTCCAATAAATATCAAATTTCTTATTTAGATACAGCATCTTCCAAGGATGCAACACTTAGAATTTTACTTAAATGCCACATCCCAAATTATCCTTTATTTGAAATTTTTTCCTGATGTTTGATTTTCTTGAAAATGACTTTAAGAATTTTGATTGAATACTATATATGTAATTTAGTTACATAACTAATAGGATGTATATTTTAAATTTCTTTCGAGTAGTCTGTGAAATTCTCTTCATTCGGAATTAATTTTGTATAATTTTGTATAATGAAGTAAACGACGGGAGATACACAAAGCTTACTACAATAAAAATGTAAATATTTTTAAAATACATAATTTATTTCAAATAATTTTTGTGGCATCAGCTTACCATCTCTCGAGATGTCATGGAAAGGGTATGGAATTTCAAGGGTAACATATACCAATTCGCGTTTTCAAAAATTATCGCTTCAGCTTCCTGTATCCCCTTGTAGTGCATACAAAGAAATTAATGTACATTGAAACTATTTCTGCAAACGTTTGTATGAATTTACATAAAGTGGATAGTAAAATAAGCTGTTACACGAATATTTTATAGAAGTTATACGAAAACAAGGCGGCGCCGTGGCCGAGTGGTTAGACCGCTCGCCTTCCACCGAGGCGGCCCGGGTTCAATCCCAGGGACCTGCATGTGGGATTTGTGGTGGACGAAACGGCGTCTGGGCGGGTTTTCTCCGGGTTCTCCGGTTTCCCCCGCCATTCATTCCACCAACTGCTCCATCATCACCTTTCCTATCATCCATTTCACCAACATTTCGTTTCATCTACTTCCTTCGTCCCATACCAGGCATCGGGCTGATCACCCTTTCTGGATGCTCTGTCTGATCCATGAGTGTCTGCTCCTCGACGGGCCTCTGACCCCAGGCACCCGCTTGTAAGTCCTGGGGGGTGTAAGTCCTATATAAGAGGAGGGTAAACAGATAATGAATGAAAAAAGTTATACGAAAACAAATGATAGTGGCTGGACAGAATCATGTGAATTTAACAACACGTCATACTTTCTATTGTAAATGTTAAAAACCTTCTAGGTAAATCTAGGTTATCAGAGTTTTATTTATGGACACTCTTTAACTTTTTTCTTAGAGTGGCATTCTATATTGGGCATGAAAGACCGGACATTTCGCTCAGAGGTCTCTTTAATCACGCCTAAGGTTCTTTTACGTACCGTAAATCTACGACGGCTTTACTTCCCTTTCGAAGAAAGCCATCTAAGGATGTTTACGCCCGAAAAAGCCCATCGGCGTCCCCGGGTTTGAACTGCGACCTTGCGAACTAGAGGCTATCATGGTACCCTTAGACCACGGAGGACTAAGAATTGCGATAGCACCACACTTGGTGAGCATGGCAGATGTGCTACTTCATATTTCCAGTCACATGATGTCAACCGTGATCCTGGTCAGGGTCGCATATTACGTATGCACTCTCCACAATGGGGTGTTTTAAATTTCAATATGATCATTGGTTCCATCAGTCTGTACTGTTATTAAACATTTATTTTACATTTTAATTTGATATTTGCTGTTAGCCACTGGAATACGTCGCATACTCCTAACAAATAACATATAAATGCATAATCAAACCAATCGTACGTTGAACTGATGGTAAAAAGCAATACAAGCAAGCCCAAAAATCACTAATTTGTAGGTGTTATACACCACAGGGTTCCCAAAATCTGGGAACAGTATTATTTTTGTAAATGTTTAAATGATTGCTGCAAGCAATTTAATCAAGAACGCAAATATGTGTTGGACGGCCTCTGTGGTTTGAAGCTTAGCATGTCAGTCTCCAAATCTATAGGTCTAGGGTTCGATTCCCGGGTGGAAGGTACTCGTTTTTCTTTTACCAGGTTTATTCCCTATTCTCCCAAGGGTTTTAAAGTATGAGAGAGGGTGAATGTGTGCATGCGAATTAGAAGACAATCCAAAGATTAACACAAACAGAACGAGTGAACGGCATTGCTATGAGCAATTATTCCAAATGGCAAAGCCGGCGATATAATCTAGATGTTACAGGCAGCATATAAATGGAACAAACAAATATATGCTTAGCGTAAATTTCAGGTGATTTGTTTTCTGGTGAAAATAATCTGGTAGAATTGGTAGCTTTTATTATTATTATAAATATTCGCGAAATAATTCTAAAAATTATTGCTCTTGATAATTCTCCATGTATAAATTTCCCCTGGTTTTCTGTCCAATTCGGTATGCGTCGACAAGCATTCCTTATAATAACTCATTTTAAGTTGTATCTTAGATATGCATGTTTGGTCAATGAACCATAACTGTTTGTGTAATAACATTAATAATTTGACACTGATAAAAATAGTTTATCCAGCTATAAATTCGTATATTAAAGTAGATAACCGCAGCTCCACTCGCGTTATTGCAGTAATTCTTGTATAAACATGAATATATCCCAATTTATATCCGCCCCTCTCCCATTCATCCTTTCTTTCTCTGTCTCTGGCCCTCCTTTTCTTTTCCCTCTGTTTCTCTCTAGGCCAGCAGTGAGAGTGGCAAACCTTATATCCTTAGGCATGCGAAACTAAAATTTTTCCATTTAATTCGTAAAAGAACAGAATTTATTAAACAACTGCTAAGTGTATCCCAACTTGAGGTAACTCCTTTTAATATTGATTTAGTATCGAAAACTAAAGAACAAAATTGGTTATGCAACAGTATTTTATTTATTGCCAGTCTACTGGTATGTAGGTATATATATATTTCTTGACTTCATATACCATTATAAAACCCTATTTGAGGTAATTAAACTCCATATAACATCTCTAATTGTGACTATTTACACTTTACATACAGAATGTAATTGAAAAAGGTTAATCTTTTATACTAATTTTATTACATACCAATTATAGGGAATTAGTTAATAACATTTTCGTCTATCTTTGGTAATACTACATAAGTTAATTAATAGGTTTTCAGGTGAAGAGCATGCAAGTCCTTCCACAGGTAGCCATTATTTACGGCTTGTTGCTTTGAGTTAGGCCATATGGTGAAAAGCATGTCTGCGTTGCGTCGAAGGCGTCAAGCATGACATAAATAACCCGATTCATCTAAAAATAATTTGTTTTTAGGAAGCTAATATATAATATATCCTTAATTTTGCACGTATAAAGTGCGTATCAAATACTCTTCAAACTACTAACATGTAACATTTCCACTCCTACGAGCTGTGGTTCATGAGTTGTTTCATGAATATCGACAGATAGAATAAGCCTATGCTATTAGTTGTTTCACCTGGTGCGAACGCGCCTGAAAATTGAAAGCTACATCCAGACACAATGTGAGAAAGACAAGCACAAGTTAGTTTTCGTACATACGTAAATTGAAGTGATTTTTAGACCTTAAGTTTACAAAAATGTCTTAGAAACCTTTATGCAATCTTAGCATTATAAATAAAATAAATGCATACATACTTTAATTTTGGAATAGAAATGAAAGTATATGCAAGTAACTATACATGCTATCAATGTTTTTTTCCAAGGCAGTTTAATGGTGACTTGCAATATAGGAGGCGCAAGTTAAGGAATTTTAAAAATAATTTAAAACATATAATTGTTTTCCTGTTTGCATTGTTTTTCATTGATTCAGCAGAGAATAGAAGGACTGTACTGGTTAGAACTGTATTATATTAATAGCCGAAATGATTGTGTTATAGAGCAATTTTGGTATACCCGGATGACTGAAAGTAACGACTGTCACTTAAATAAACCATGAGGCAGTATTTTTAACACTTAAATGATTTTAGTCAAATTATATAATATAATGCAATAACAGCCCACCTTAAAGCAGTATGTGTATGTAACAATATATAAAACGTTTATATTACAGTCATGATATATGTTTATATTACTGTATACATGTGTAACAATGTTATGTGAATGTATTACGTAATTTAATAATGTAGGAGCTGTGCGAAATAGGTCAAAAGTTGCTAACAATGAGGTAAAAATGAGGTAACCTTGAGGCAATAATGAGTAAGAAGGTTTAATAATGCTACTAACCAATCAACAACCATAAAAAGCTTTAGTTAAATTAAGGTATTCTATTGGACTAGGATTAGCCAATCAGAAATTGAAATACAGAAATTTACAAATTTAGGCGGTAGAAATGAAGTCAGTTGCTTGTAGACAGCGCTCATCACTGGTCGCGTTGGTTGTAGACAGTGTTCCTAACTGGACGCCAGACACGTCCTAGAGAAATTTAATAGGTAATTCGTGTGAGATAAAAATAGTTTACGTGTTAAAAAGTGCAAGCAATTAATAAAAAAGTCTCAGAGCTCTCTCTATATCAGTGAAGTGTTATTTAAATCGTGTCAAGCATTAATAAAAGGAGTGAAGTAAAATTATAATCTGTATAAGCCTACATTCTTCAGTCGCACCGCAACCCTGCAAAGAGAAACATGTCTCTAACAATAATACTGATGAAGCCGAGGCAAACATAAATATATAATATTTAAAGAAACAGTCAAAATTAAAATGTTAATATTTTTTTAAACATTTTTGGGGGCAAAGGCCACCGGAAAGTACATTTGGAGCGAAGGCTACCAGTAACTTTTTACCACACGTGCGGTTGCAACTACTTCAAGTTCGGCTCTCCAACAGTCGAAATACAATACAACTCCTACTTCAAATTGGCTTTCCATACGTGAAGCAACAACCTACTCCAAATTGGCTCCCAAAGCTAGGGGCAAGTAACAATACAACTACCTTCTTCAAGCAAACTTTGGTCGCTGCGGTATATCATCACTTACATTGTCAGCCCAAATCAGAAGAAATCAAAACAGCATTCTTACAAAAGGCGTTATAATTGCATTTAATTGTTTGTGTAATTTGAGGCTTTATAAATCTAATAATCATGTAATAAGCACAACTATAACACGACTAATTAGATAATTACACTTCTATTAAGCAACCATAGCTTCCGTCCCGAACGAAGGTGATGGATGAAAGTTGCCGCGCAGCCAGTTCCAAGGATGTGGACGGACAAAGTTCGCAAGCACATGATGGTTTGTTGCGAATCATTTTGATAAACGTTAGTGCACTATGTAATTACATATCTTAACTCATTCTTCATCAGAGTCAGAATCCCGGAGGTATCCTCACATTCGACGTATAGCTCGTATTATAAAATTTCATTGTCAAATAGCAAGCAAGTTCAAACAAACACGCTCTGAAAGAGGCTAATGTTGATTAGCAAACAATCACCTGATTTATGACGTCGCAGATTTTTTACTGCTGCGCAATAGTGACGGAGACTGTAGTTAAGTAATGCTAATGACATTTCTACTACTTCTTTTGAAAATATACTATGCAGTTGTCTTAGACTGGTAGAACTTCAGCTTTTCGTTTCAAAAACAATTATGTGGTATGGAGCATGAACTTGATAACCTATATTTTTAAAAAAAATATGATGTGCTACACTCATATGACTTTCTCTACTCTTGTACAAAATATTTTTACAAACGTTTATTCTTTATATGCTTCATGTTAATCGAGATATCGAGATGTCAACCTTATTGCTGATTTTCTTGTAGATGCAAGGGGAATATGGTAGATTATAAGCGATAGTCAAATCGTTTAAGCGTTGGTTGCTATGTGGCGCATTTCAATCTCTTTGCATGTCTAGGACATAAACAAAATGAATAACGAATTTGAGAAAAAGTATACGTATTGGAAAATTTAAGGGAATAACAAGCAATATCTCGAAAATGGTTCACTCTACAAAAAAATGTATACGACATAAATTGTGTATTTTAACGCGATCTACATTTTTTGTGCAGTAAAATTTTATCTATTTCTTATGGTTTACCAGTTATGCAAAAGTCGTTCACAATGAAGAACACTTTTGGAGACATTTCCAGAAAATTCGAGATATACATTTCATTTGTCATGAAAATATCTTAAACATAAGATATTTTAATCAAAATCGTTAGAGCCATTTTTGAGAAAATTAAAATTTTCGAAAAATGTTCCATGTAAAGGGTAGTGGGGTGGGGGGATTTTCTTGAAAACCTTCGTGTCGCATCTCTGGAAGATACTGAACCAAAATACCAAGTTTGGTGTTTATCCGACTGTTCGTTTCTGAGTTATGCTGTTCACAGACAGACACACAGACATGTTTCCAAAAATGCTTTATTTGGATTCAGGGGGTCTCAAAACTTGTATTTCCGGTGAAATCTCTGTATCGAATTTTTGGGTGGAATACAATACTTTCCCTACTTACTATACGTAGTAGAGAAAGTAAAAATTGAGTTAGGTGCTGATTAATGCTCCTCCTGCTGTCTACTGTCAAACTGAAAATAGCTACTTTCATTTGTTTACAACTGAGGAACATTTTCTTCTCTTCAGCTTCATAACTATAAATTGTTTCATGCATGAACTTGATAACCAAAAAAAAAAAAAAAAATGACTGGTGAGAAAAGCAAACGCCTTTCTGCTACCAGAAAATTTGATTTTTCACAGCTTCTAAACTCCGATACAGGTAAGATATAAATTATAAGCCTGATTCATTTTGATTTTTGTACTATAAATACCTTATAAATGAACTTAAGCGTAATATTAATGAAATTGCAGGCTGTTGTGTTCATCATAACAGTATGTCTCATTAAACTAAATTTTTATTTCTACAGGGACTGAAGATTATAAAAATTTAGTTTAATGAGACATACTGTTATGATGAACACAACAGCCTGAAGATTATAAAAATGAACCAAGAAAAATTATTAAGAAGCAGACTGAAGGTTTAGATGTTATAGTCTCTTACACAGTACTGGTACGTATTGTTAAATTACAACAATACTAATATTCACATGTAAACGTTTTGTTTACAACAAAAATATTCAGTTAGATAAGCTTCTTTACCTTTTTCATGTCTGAAAATACAATTCTTATTACCATAATTTAATAAATAAAAATAAAAAGCGTTCATGATTTTAGTTATTGACTTTCAATAACAAATATACTACACAAATTCCTCTATTTTCAGAGTAATAACCAGGTCTGAAACATATCAAATGAGCTTAGTGAAATAGATGTAAATGAGATTTAAGAAAAACAGCACCAACTCTAACAAGAATAAAGGGATAAACAACTATGGAATAAGTGTTTACTTTAGTGAAAATTAATACAGAGTATCATAACTTAGTATGAATGTAACTTATAACAATCTGGGCAAACCTACTGAGAATTGATTTAATTTTTACCTAGGTAAACAAAGAGGCAGGAAACGCAAGTGTGATCCAACATTTTGGGTACGAAATGTGCAGGCAAAACGATGACGTGAAGGTAGAGGTTGTATAGATTACAAGAGAAGGGATATTCCAGCAGCAACTGAAGGTAAAATGTGCAACTGACACAGTAAATGTTTTATGAACATTAATTCAGATACTAGACCAGAACATTCATTCAAAATACTATAGCCTGTCGAGCTGTACTGCACAAAGAATATTTTTGTCATTCTTCATTAACCTACCTAAGAGGAGGTTTCTTCTAGTCAAAGAAAAAGAGAAACATATCAATGGAATATAAAGTTTTAGTGGAAGGAAGCAGTAAACAGATTTATAAACAGGCTTTAGTAAGTATTTTAGGAATTAAAATTTCCAAAATGAATTACACTCTAGACATTCTGAAGCAGCATGGATCACCTCAAGAAGATAAAAGAGGTTACCATCAAAACAGATCCAACAAAATTCTAGAATACAGTAAACGACATGTTCGCGATTTCATAGAACTATTAGCTAAGTATAGAAGTCACCAAAGAAGAAAGAATAATCCAAATCCTGAATTCTCATATCACCGAAACGTTAAAAAAAAAGGCTACATGAACTGTATATGGCCAAATGTGCATCTTTAGCTGTAAAACCTGTGTTATATTTTACATTTTTGCACATTTTCAGTACAGAACATAATCTACG
Source organism: Deroplatys truncata (assembly GCA_030765065.1). Lineage (NCBI taxonomy): Eukaryota > Metazoa > Arthropoda > Insecta > Mantodea > Mantidae > Deroplatys > Deroplatys truncata. The sequence continues at coordinate 104,457,366 of CM060981.1, read as the reverse complement.
TTTCAGACAACCAATCCTTGATACCTGTAAAACTGTGATAAAATTCAGATGAGCATCAAGAGCGATAATGTAACACAAGCTGAAAAAACTAAAATAAAATCTAACTACAGCTCCATTTGAGAAAAGCTGAAAAGGCACAGACACAAATGAAGACACCTCTGTTTACTTTAGCGTTTGGCATGCAGCTAGCTTACCAACTCCCCTTATATTCACAACTGTGACTTTCTACTGTAGGCATTTATGGACCTTTAAACTAGGAATTCATGATTCCACTAATAAGGAACACATTCACATATGTTCTGAGGATATCGCTGGCAGAGGGTCGCTTGAGGTCATATCTTGTTTGTATTCTTACCTGAAGAAGTTAAAGGAAAACAATAATAACGCGGAACACCTCATGGCATGGTCAAATTTTTGCGAAGGCCAAAATAAAAATCAGAATGTGATCACTTTTTGGTATTATGTTGTTCCATCGTGCTGCAGCCACATTGCCTGTCGTATTGCCAAAGGCACATTCTCTAGTAATGGAGGCAGACTGTTTTGCAGGAAGTTCAGATACGTTTCTCCGTTCAGGCGTTGTGGAAGAAGTACTGGTCCAAGGCAGTCGCCAATAATCCCTGCCCAAAAACTAATGCTGGACCGCTGCTGATGAGACGCTTCAACCATTCCGTGAGGATTTTCTGTAGCCCACAGATGACGCTTATGCAGGTTAATGATGCCATCTCTACCAAAGGAGAGTTCATCGGTATAGAGGACTGAAGACAGCAATCCCATAATAGTGATGGCCTGTTGCACAAACCAGCGACGGAATCTTTCCCGTGGAAGAAAATTCGCCGGCAATAATCCCTGCCACGTTGGAGGTGATAGGGATAATAGCGGTTGACATGTAGGATACACAATATCGCCCTTTGTCTTAACCAAGATTGCGGCCCAATTGCCTGGAGTTTGTGCCAAGACTGTTCTCACTATCATGGAGAACATGTTCCTCCACATCTGGTGTACACACAGTCCGCGTCCGCCCTGAACGTTCGTCCGTCTCAAAGGACCCATGTTCATGCAAACGCCGAAAAATGGCTCCAAATGTGTGATGTGGGCGGTGCTGTCAGTCAGGATACGTGACCCGGTACATCCGTGCTATCCGTTTCCATCTGCTTGGAAATTGACGCTCTTTAACTGTTGGGGTGAAACACCGGTAATTTTGCTCAGAGACCTCTTTATCAGGCTTGAGGTTCTTTTACGTGCCATAAATCTACGACATGGGACCACCGGATTTACTTTCCTTCCGAAGGATTTACTTTCCATGCTAAGGATTTTTACGCCCGAAAAACTCCATTGCACTCCGCCGGATTTGAACCCGCGACCTCGGAAGTAGAGGATGGCATGGTAACCACTACACCGCGGAGGACGATTCCATCTGCTTGGCCATACACGAACACCATCTCGGCTTGTTCCTGAAATGAATATCGGACCATTGTGCTTCTATGTTGCTTAAATCTGCAACACACAAAACGCACACTACAAGTTATGAAAGACTATCTGCAACACACTGAAAGTTAGAAGAGAATGTCGTTAGTGCTATCTACCGTGGAAACTATGCATTTCTAGACACATGGTGATATGAAGTGTACCCAATGAATGCTACTTTCCGTCAGCATAACCACTTTCTACATTTTACTGCATCATCTTCGGTGTTTTTACACCCTATATCTTACGCGTGATTTCGTTGTACTAAATATTATATTGCACTATTTTCAGTATTTTCAATATTTAAATTTTCTTTTGAACTGTTTATTTCTCCTAGTTACCACAGCGTCTACTGTTGTTCTCTTATAAACCAAAATCTAAGGTGCTCAATACTAATAAACCAAAGCGATCGCCTCCTGCAGTTGGGAACTATGCTAATCAAAGTTAACGAAACTAAGAATACCGAGCGGGATCCTAGGTGGTAACATCTGTGACCCGCATTTGGGAGATCCCGGATTCAAATCCCGTGGACCGCCCAATCTGATCGATATTTTTTCTTGTTTTTCCTCAGTCGCCAAAGTAAATACCGGATTGGATATTAATACCACGATCCAAAGCTCCATCTTAAATTTAAAACAATAATAACACTGAAAAAGATAGTAATGGCGAATGCTCTGTCATCTATCTACAGATAATGAAATCAGAAGACTGGACGGCACCCTAATGCCATCTGCCTGACACGTACAGAAGCAGAGGTACAGATGCTCTGCACATGCCTCTGTGGACATGTGACGAAGTAAGATGGTATGGTATAGGAATGAGATCTAGAAGACTAGTTGTCTGCCACACATTGATCCACAAGGCAGCTTCTAAAAGATCCTTTGAGATATGACCGCGTAGGGAAAGCCAGTAAAATAATAAACAGAGGAAAAAGAGGAGGAAACTAAAAATAAATAAAAACAGAGGCTTCATTTCCATTTCTGGAGAGGGGAGCAAAATTGCTTAAAGCAGTTCTCCGAATTTTCATGCGATTTCCTAACGATACACTTACCTAAATATCGTCTTTTATTTCTTAAATACGAAATATTTTTAGTAAACATACATTTGTAATATTTATTTCTGTAGAGAAATAATATCAGTAGCCTAATTATTTCTCGTAACTTAGAGGCCAAGTTCCCCCCCCCCTAAAGAGTCGTCCTTAAATAAAACGTTTCATCAAAGTACATAAAATGACGCACAATGCACATTTCGTAACATCTTGTAATTCTCGATTGGATATCAAACTCGTAATTTAATCAAATACTATGGTTAAGAGGAAATTAGATTGGTACAAGTACTTGGGTTGGATTGTGGATTGTGAAAGGGTGGGTTTCGGCACCGATCCAGAAATAGGATATTGTACCGACGCCCACGAAGGGGGCGCCGCCGGAAGGAAGGGTGATTTGAAGGGAGACACCGGGCGGCCGAAACCAGGAGTGACGTTACAGCAATGACAAAGTTCCTACAGTTTCCAGATATAGACGCCACTGCAGTCGGACAGGCAGACCGGGATCCCGCCCCACAAGGGGTCCAATGTCTCATCCCGGCAATCAGCCGAAGGCCTAGGGATGGAGAAAGTTCACAGAGAGCATTCGTTTCCCTGCCGCACTGCACCGAAACACCATCGCTGACACTTCCAACCCTGAAATAGATCTAACGGGGGAACATGAATGAAACAAAATGGAGGCACAGGTAATTTGAATGAAAGAAACCCTCCAGCATGCGGGGATCGAATATTATTTTAGTATATTTACTACACCATTGCTTTTGGCATACCATAAAAAGGCCAATTATTCACGACATTTGACATCAAAATAACCTGTATATAATACTATAAATTTGTTAAATCAAATCACCTTTTATTGACACAATATTTTAGCTGCATTCGTCCATTTAATAAATTAAATATTACGAGAAGTTATTACGGCCTACGTATATAAGAATCACGAAGGTATAAGAAAGTACAAATTTTCTTTTCCGTTTGATTGTTGGTGGTGTAACGAGAGAGAATGCTGACCGGATGTACAACAATGAACATGCTCAACAATAACTCCGTCAGAATCTTCTGCTGGGCTGCTCGCTTTGCAGGGTCACCGGGTTGGAGATACGATCAAATTCACTCATCCGGAAAATCACAGTGTCAAAACCTTAACACTGGTGCACTGTGTGAAAGGTGTTAGGGATGCGTGTGCCGCTGAATGCAGAACTGAATTTAATGCCTCGGGAACTCTATAGAGATGCGAAACCTATTCATAAGCAAATATCCGGGGTTCCTCGCTTCAGGGGACGTGGCAGCGACCATTGGCCTGTGAGGGCGCTTCTTTCCTTGTGGCGCTACTGGGGAGTCTAACCTAGTGGCCTGTCACAGCTCCAGTCCTTGTGAAAACCTTGTTTCTATGGCTACCGTATGAAGAATATCTCATCTCTTTCTTTAGTTAAGATAATTGACTTCAATGGTTTTCTAGAATCTATCGAACAATCAAGAGCAGCTGCATGATCAATGAAAATCAAATTATGCTAATAATAATCAATATCATGTGGCTTAAAAACGTGTGTGATAGATACCTTTTACTTTCTCTGACACGTACCTGTGGAGGAAGTATTGATTCATTCCACCCAAAAAATCGATATCGATATTTCATAGAAAATACACGTTTAAAGGTCCCGAATCCATAGAAAAGAAGAATGAAATTCCATATATTGAAGTTATTTATAGAAAAGCTAAAATGCATATCTCAGGCTGTAAATTTTGTTCATTGGGGAACAATATTGTATAATTCAGTATAACGGATAAGCCATAAGTGATGGGCTTTTGAATTGTTGAGTACATTGTGATTTTTTAAAGTGTAGTTGCTTTTCTCGCGAAGTCATGGGAAGAGTATGGAATTCCTAGGCCAGCACATAGCGACTCGCTTTTAAATATCTGATTATCGATTCCTTCTTCTACCCCTTTGTACCTGCAACGAAATAATAAAAGTTTATTTCAATTAGCACGTAGTAGATGGAAAAGTTACTTACGTAAGAATAGTTTGTAGAAGCTATATAAAAATAAAGATACGAGGTAGAGAAAGTAATGCATAACATTTTTTTTCGTTTACTTTGATTTGTTGTTCCTGATTTGATCAGACCACGGAATGAGAAAATACACACTTGCCTATATTGGTGATTTGTTTGTTTTTATAACCTCAAATGTTCAATTATTATTAATGTATTCAATTTCAGATATCTATCCTGTTCTGCTTTGAATAAAAACTAATAAAATTGTGTATGTTTTATAAATAAAGATGAAATAGGCAAGTCACGCAGTAATGACAATAATGTAATAAAAGTATGAAGCAAAACATGGCACTTTCTCCCATTGTAATTGTCTCACCATACTTTTGCAGTAGCAGTTTACATTCTTAATTCTTGCATCATTTCACAGGATTTGTTCTCCCTACAGGTTTGTAACTAATCATTTTATGTGGCAGTCTAGGAATGTCAATATTTCTGTGGTATATTCTATATTCCCTTATTAATGTTATTTAAATTAAATTTGCTTTATTCGTTCTGTATGTCTTCATTTATCATTTACTGAAGTAGTGTATACTACCCCGGATTTACTCTCTCCCCCATTTCCTCTCATTTCATTTCCCTTTCATGTCTCAGATCGACTCCGGGGCTGTGGTTCGGTCGATTTTGGGCAGATGGCGCAGTAGCTTGCGATTTGGAATTTCTCCTCGGCCCTGCTAGAGGGAAGCCTATCGAGCCTCCACTGCTGGGCCGTGTTTCCTCAGTACCACTTGAGGGACGTCTCCGAGCGACTTCCCATGGTCAAGCCTGGTACTGTTAGGGAACTCTACGCGTCTCTGTCGACTTGCGCCGGCCTCACTCTGCAACCCACACGTCTCCCGGACTCCCTCACCTCATCCGTCCCTCCCGGGGGGTGTACGCACTTGACGCTGACCTTTGACACATCTGCGTTTTTCCTTGCTGTCGCTTCAGGAGACTCAGAGCCCCGGGTTCGATTATTGGATGGCAGGGATTTAGGAATTTCTTCTGGTAGAGCTGAGGTTCTGGTTTTCAGGGGTGGTGACACTGTCTTGATAATATTAATAATGCTGCCGGTGAAGATTGAGTTATTACTTTATTTTGTTACGAATATTCCTATCTGGTCGACCCGCCATCTTCGTCGTCAAAACCACTGTTATTATTGTCGTCACTTTCGAAGTCGTACTTATGTGATCCTCCGACTAGCACCTCGAATTGCCTAGATTTCACAACTTCATTTTCACACTATAAACTTTCTGAATATTTTCTTCTTATTTTGTTTCATCAACCGTCTTCGTGGTTAGTTTGTACCGGAATGTGTCTCGGCGTTTCTTTTCCTTTCATGGAACTTAGAATTTTCCCCCACCTTTCTTATGTTTCGTTCCGTTTTAAGTTCAAACGTATCATGTGATGTATACGCGATCTTTGATTGGCTATCATTTTTGTTTCGTGATTTTATTATTGGCTACCTCCACTTTGACAACTTTCACGTCTGCTTCTTACAGCTTTTTTTAAAATTTAAAATCTTCCCACGAATATTCTTAGATCGTAGATAATACACGTATACTTTCTGACCCTGTTAAACTTTGAAACCATTGTAAACTACACTCCGAGCCAAAGTACAGAAGCGAAACTTCTGGTAGACTTCTTGTCGCCGATAGCAGGTACATCTGCTTTCGTTTCGAGGAAAACAAAAATTGTTTTTCTGCCTTTTCAACAAAACCCCTTTCTAGTATGAATTTACAGAGCGGGCGTCTTTTTAGTTTATAAATTGATTCTCTTTATACCATTTATCTCTTTTCAGCACATTTTTGTCGTTATGTTTGATTTCAATCATATATTATTATTATTATTATTATTATTATTATTATTATTATTATTATTATTATTATTATTATTATTATTGTTAATACTACTACTATTTTCCCTCCTGGGTCTCGATAACCGGCTTTACACTAAAGATTGCATCGGTCACTACACGATTATACAGTATATTTTAGTTTCCTGGGCGTTGTTGTAATCTGAATCTGCAGCACATAATTACTGATATCGTAAATATTTTATTACTTACGTTACTGTAGGTTCTTGCAGATGTGTTTCTCTTGCCTCCGCTTAGTTCTGATATGTATCACGATGGAACAAGCACCTCTTCGTCAGGGCGTAGTAGCGGAAGGAACTTATTTGAATGTATGGTACACAGTTCAGAGTAATAAACAAGTGGGTGAAATTAAACTTCTCAAGACTTTATTTCTAATCAATGTTTAAAGTTAACACTCTTGCTGATAGTGATAACACAAGAAATATCTATTGGTGAAACTTATACTGTGATGTCATGTATTGCTGTTAACAGTTAAAGGTTCTAAGTTCCGGTGTAGCTGTTTTAATAAAAAATCTCGTGCTTACACAGTTTACCTTGACGAACGTAGATATTGTTACTTAATCTGAGTTTACTGTATGTGTTGCGAAATTCACATTATTAAACAGAATTATTACACTACATACTCAAAATATCACAAAACACGTATTTTAATCTTGACGTTAAACTAGTAACTCGTACGCTTGGGTAAGCTATTCTCAACTAACTCCTTACGAAAAGTATATTAAATCTGTTTGTTTAAAGTTTCATTGGTTGTTTCTTGTTCACGTTAAACATTTAAAACTACCATTTGCTGCCAGAAATCACATGACATACGTTCTAATTTCGTCTGTTGGGTGTTCTACTATTAACTGTCTACAGAACATTTCCAACAATCACCCTCGGCATTGTATACACAATAGAAAGAGGCCAAGCTATTGTATATTTCTGTACCTAACAACGCTCTCTGCACCAAAATAACAACACTCTTCACATTTTAAGCCATCATCGTTTCCACCAAAAATACATTTACTTGTACACTATCACTTAAAATAATAGACAGACAAATACATACATACGGGAATATATTCATAGCTCATTTAATATTAGTGATGTCCAATATTATTAGAGCTATTTAATTATTCTATTAACTAATAAATTAATTTACATTAATTAGTGAGGTACCAAAAGTACTGCCTCAAGATCTATTGGGGTCGAGGAGTTAGAGAGCCCATCATTTAGCTAGTCCTATCCTATCCTACGTCTTCATTTCTTATGTGTTATATTTTTGGGTATCTCTTTAAAGTCTTATTTCATTCACTTGAATTCTACTTTCATCTTTGTTACTACCCTCGTCTCACGTCCATATAATTTTGAGACTAGCCCAACTTTGTACACTTTTACAACACTCATAGTAGTATTCTTTCTGTTTTTTCTTTGTAGAGCTTTCCATATTGTTCCGTTTCGATAGTTACTTTTCCAGTTCTATACTTAATCTAAATTTCCATTTATTAGTGTATTCTGTCTTTAAATTTATTAATCGTTAGAGGCGTTTATCTGTCATAATTATTTTAAATCCTATATGTTCTGATTAGTAGAAATCCATAACTTTACCCTCATTAACCAATAAATCCTCATGTTATGTTCTTTTGCTGTTTATTTTGTACATGGATTGCTTTTTGTTAATCACTTGATCACCTGCATATATTTATTAAGATTATGGGAATACTATCAATAGAAAGACAGGTTATAAACATCCCACAAAATAAAACTCGTAAAAGCTGATATATTCTCTTTGGTAATTTAATTTCGCGCTTAGTCTTAGTATGTTGTGAAACCCGGTGTTGGTCGTCACCTTTGAAGCCTTACCCTTTGCTTCATTATCTGCTGTTGGTTCTGCTGCCGGCTGCTACATTGGTTGGCTATGAGGTCTTTCTCTCAGAGCATGCGTGGGGGTGTTTAAATTGACCAGTTTAAATTGACTGAGAAATTTAATGCGATCTAATGCTTGAGCTATTGAAGCGAGTTGCCGACCATTTGAAGATAAAGAATGAACCGATTATAAATCTTAGACTCAAAACTATAGCAATAGACTTATTGTTAACTTCTGCAGTATCAATTTTACCGTTTGAAATAACTTTTTTCCGCCATACATAAACTAGAAGCGTATATTTCCGTGCAGCGCTAAAATGCTTACCGGCAAAACCCTCGCGATGGTCGTAAAATCTTACTCACATAAAACGCGCCAATGAGCGCTTGAAATAACACACGAGTCGTCACAAGTATCCAGATTGACGAATGTATGCACCAAAAGAGTGTGCACGAAGATGTGCACGAACAAATGTCTCTGATTAGAATGCATGCCCTTATATTAATGCAAGCTCCGCCTACATTTTACTCCCCCTACCAACGTTACTTTATATCATATGCGTTCCATTATCAAAACTCTTATGAATGCTTATGTGACACTGTTACTAGGCGGTACTTCCCCGACTCTCAGAATGTCATTACCTTGCTCTTTTTTCAGAATTTCTGCCTACGTGACTGAATTTATAACCTAACTGCATTCCAAGAATCTTTAAACTAATGCTTTCGCTTCTCACGCTGTTACTAATGACTTTACTTAATGTGTGACTCGCTAATTACCGTTTTCTTCCGACAAATCTTTCAAATCAAGCATGCATTGGTTTAATGTAAGGAAGATATTTATTGCAATTATTTATTTATCTTATTATAATTTCTTTATTCAATTATTTATATCTTACTGTCAATAGCTATGGTATCGGTTGTAATAATAATTTCTCGATATTCGGGCGGGAAATCAATATAATAAATAAGAGTATTTTTAGGATAGATTAAATTACCGAAACACTGTCAGCACTCGTTATATTACCGAAAAATATGTTGAGAGTTTTAGGAATAACTTCGAGTAATGTATGGCTATCAAAAAATGTATATACACTTTTATACACACAAATATTTTATTGCACTTTATTCTGCACTTGCTGCTGTTATTTTTTGACGAAAGCCTGTAATATTTTACGTGGTTTACTGTGATACACAACATCCTTCAAGGCCCCCCCAGGTAAAACTCCAGAAGTGTTTAATCTGTTGAACTTGCTGGAACTCGAATGCATCTCTTCGTCCTTTTTCCTGGACTTTTATCCAGTAAAGTCCTCACGCCTCGGTGGTACTGTGGCGGTGCCCAGTTGATTAAAGAGCTCACGGTTTTCATAAAGTGCAATAGCTGGCAAAATTGCTGTATTTAGAATTTCCAGATGTGTATCTGGTGCTAGTAAGTGCAGTTTCAAAGAAGAAGGTACACTTATTGGATGGCAATCCACACCAGACAACCCTGGTAGATTGACTGCCTTGTCAACATGAACGTGTGGATTTTCTGGTTTCCAGTAAACCAATTATGACGATTCACTGTTCCGTTAAGTTTGAACTGGGTCTCGTCAGACCTGGTAATCTTCGTCACAAACTCTTAGTCCTCATTTATCAGATGCTGAAGGCATTTAAACTCCTTCCGGCGATCAGGATCATACTCATTTAATGCGTACAATAATTTTGGTGCGTACACTTTTTACTCGCACTGCTAACTCGTCACACGTGTAGCAGAATTCTGAGACAACATTGCAAGCTTGGAGACCACAGACGAAGATGCAAGATTTGTAGTTATACGAGGTCTTCTGGATCTTCCCTTGTGCACGTCACAAATGGTGCCATGCGTCTCAATCATAATTGTCAAACGTTTTGGAGGCTGTTGTTGTAAACTCACGCCTCCACGCACGTTGAATTTCAGTGACATTTTCACTTGAACCACCACTTTAAAATGAACTTCCGTTCCCCAAACGTTGGTCATTTCGATTCACTATCATATGTCACATGTTAGTCATAGGAGTTATATACAGGCATCTCTTAAAGAAAACCCATACTATATACTCGATAGATAATTCAATGTGATTCTGAAAACAATACGCTGATACGTTTTGTAAAAGTGTACATACATCCTGTTTAATGGACCCTGTATTAGAACTTATCCTTTTGTTTTATTGAAAAATGAAAATAAATAAGGAAAAGTATCAGGCGTTTTGGAGTAATTTCTATGGAACTTCCTTAATTTAGAAGGGGGAAACGTTTTCAACACACTTTGTAAAGTTTACTAGTTAAACCCAACCAGGTAAGTCCTTGGGGTGTAAGTCCAACGAAGGGGAGGGTAATCAGAGATTGCTTTGCTTTGCTTTTATATTCGACCAGAATTTTTTTTATCTAAGTCTACTCGAAAATTTTGTTAGGAATATGCATTAAGCAAGTGATGCTAGATTCGACTTAAATTTTCTGCAAAAGTATACACTAATATTTTTAAAAATATTAATTATAAAAATATTATTCTTATGGCATATTGAAGTTAAATGCAGGAATTAGATGCTCGGTACTTTAGCTTTCTAGTTATAATAATTCCAAAGACATTTTTACTGTTTAGACAAAACTGTATTTTGAATAACTGCTTGGAATCATTTCCAGAGAGGTCTTCAGCTGATGTCCAAAATTTTAAAATCAATTTTGCAAAACAAACGGCCCACTTAGATGCGTTAATACAGTATATTATTTTTATATCTTGAACAGAAGTTTCAAAGAATTTGTATAAAAATGTGTGCATTTTGAAAGTCTGCCTTTAATATAATGCTTTTTATCGTTAAAAGTTTTGAACCAAAGAACCACTGTGTCATTGTGTTATGAGTAGACATCGGACTTGTATGCAAACGCACATTTAGTTCGTGTTTACTTGTGATATTGAATTACGTTTTGCAACACGCTTCATGTTCGTCTGTGCTTATATTTAAAGTTTTATAATGCATATAACTGCATATTTCCGATGTTGCTGCACACATGTTTCATCACATTACTATTTTTAATTTTAAAATTCATTTTTAAACACATTAGTGACAAAATAAAGGTCTTTACTCTGTATACTTGCCTATAAGGAGGTTCAGATTAAACTTGGGGGTGCTCCTTTAAACGATAAGTTGTGCAATGTTTTAGAGAGATATCCTAACATTAAAATTTTGTGTTCTGTATTCTTAAAGGCGAAAACGTACTGCTTCCTGAATAAAATTCTCCAGAGTTAGTAAATGCTTTCAAATGCTGTTCAATAACAGCTGTAGACATGGAAAGTCTTTCTTAGCATAAAATTGTGTTAACCGATAAACGACATAAACTTGGTAAAGGGGACATACCCGGTAACAAATAAGCATAGGAAACAACAGCATATAAAATATTGGAAATAGTATTAAGAATCAATGTTAATATTGGGAATAATTTAAAATGTGAAGCCAACTTGTAACATAGCTGCAATTAGAACAGCCTAGCTAGAAAACGAGAGGTAAAAGTCCATTAAAATGCCTATTAATGTGCACAGGGTTCAGGCTAAAACGTCAGAAAATATAAAGAGAGGGCAGAGAATAGAAAGAGACAGAACAGTGGTCTATTTCCCAGAACTCGAGGGAGTTAGTCAAATAGAAAGAGTAACATGCACTTTAGAGAAGGGCAGAGACGTTGAGTTTTACGGAAATTTGGCACATTCTATTGTCATAGCATACCATGTAATGCTATTCAAGAGCCAATGGAAATTGTTGTAACAAATAAAGGTGCGAATTTTGGCGTCATAGGAAAGCATATAAGTAGGCAGGGAAGCCTCGAGTTTAAACGATCCTCTCAGATACTCTCTTGGCATTAGTTTGCGTGCTACTACCGTAGCAACCGATATTAGAATCAGTGATGTAATGAACTTGCGCAACCAGGTGGAAGATACTGCATATGTGGGTGGGAAGATAGTGTGACAAATTAGCTGAGTCCATAGAATAACATGGAATGATAGTGGGAAGGTTTAAGCTATAAGATTTAACAGGCACTTCATAAGAGAAAATTGCAGCCGCCTGTATAGACGTAATTCTTCAATAAATCAAGCTTATGGGAAAATCAGTTATTATTTTGCCTTCACCTACAAAATCCCAGAGTTGTTCTTCGACTAGATAGAATAGGAATTATTTTCTCAGCTTTTCGGCTGGCGGCCGGCAGAATGTCTAGAAAAGAACGGAAGTGCGGGAGCCAACGAGAACTCCCACCAGCACTTACAGTTGAGCATTTGGAAAGAATTATCATTGAATATTGGAAATAAAATTAAAGCAACCGGAATAATGTCTAAATATAAAGTGCATTGTAAGTACCAAAAGTATAAGCTTAAAGTTAACAATTTAATGCATAATAAGTGTATATTTTCGAAATTATAGAGCATGTTTTAAAGACTATGACAGCATAAATGTCTGCATATTTTAGATGTTTTTAGTGTATACAAATTCGTGTATAGTTATGAGATCAGTTATTGGTCTTTACCCGCCCTCATTTTTCTCACACTCTCTCTCCCTCTTTCTCTCCCTCAGCTCGTTTCTCTCACACTCTTCCTCTACCTCAGTCTTTCTCTCCCTCACTTGCTCTTTTCTGTTTCTTTCTCCCCATCTCTCCCTCCCTCTCCACTCGCATTACCTATCCTCTCTCCCTATTCCTTAACATCACACCTTTCTCTACCTCTTTTTTCACTCTGTATGTATGAAGGTTTCGAGATATTTTGAAACCTGGCAAACATTATTTTTCTGGAATCTTTGTTAACATTAAAACTTAAGTAATACTGTTGTGTCTGTTCTTTAGGCTCGCATTATGATGGGCATTATAACTGTTTCTCGTGGTAACCTGTTACGCACATAATGTAGAAAAAAATTAAATAAGAAAAATGGCATAGCGTCATAAAGATTCAGCCATATCGCAACTGTAAATCGCGCAACTTGTGAGGCACAATGCTTATAAACTGCAGATGGGAAAAATTGTTATTTTCAGTAACTGTTACGGCTGTTCCACTTTCAGAATACTAGTACGATACAAATAATCGTTCCAAAATAACACCAAGTAGGTAATACACGAGCAGCCGTGCGGGATGGTTCCGCGGTAACGCATGAAGCTTGCATTTGGGAGTCCCGAGTTCGATTACTATTGGGCCACTCTCTCTGACCTTGGTTTTTTCGCGGTTTTTCTTGATTGGTAGGCGAATGCTGGGTTGTATTATACAATGCCGCGAATTTTCCTGTCCCCCATTTTTTATAATTTAATTTCTTTAAGTTTCAAATCAAAGGATCAGGTGGGTGGATGTTTGGCGAGGCCTGTGGGGGTGGACTTTCTTTTGAGAAACGTCTACCCTGGCATAAGAGGGATCCCCCTGTGCAAGGAGATCTCTTCGTGAAGAAAGGCCTGACGGGGTTCCCGCCGACGTCAGGATTTATAATATCTGAAGACATTAGGAACTCCACCTGCACCCAAGCCTGCCGCCTCGGATCTGGTCACCCTCTGCATTCTTTGCTCACCCTACCTTCTGAAGGTTTCCAGAAGCACAATACACCCTCATGTGCGCTCAAGTGCCAAAATCCTCCTCCACTTCCCGATAATCATAACGTCCGTGAGTATTTACGTATAACCGTAACAAGATAGTCTTTGATTTACTGTTATGTTACTTCCTTGACTGAAGTTCTTTCGGATCAAGACGCGTTTCTTCGTTACGGTATCTAAAGATTATGTTCCCCTCCCTTCTCTCCATTCCGCCGCATATGTGCGGAGCGGATTGTAATGTACCATTAAAAGCAATAATCAGTATACTTTTTAAGCGTAACGTCCTGTAACTAGGTAGGTCATATCGGACGATGAATGAATGAAATGTTTGAATTGAGTCTCAAATGAGCCCCGGGTCCATAGAGCTTAAAAGTTACCCGACATTCGATATCAGTATACTTATTATAAATAATATATACATACTTATAAGCAATGTTCACTTAACTCAAGTTAAAAGAATTCATGTCTCTCATCATAATGACCATCATGATGTTAATTCTATTATGTTGCAGAACATAATCTGAAGTTATTGTTTTCCTGATGTCTATTGCAAGAGCTTAATAACTCAATTAAATCTGATTGGCGGAAGATTTCTAGTGCAGGTTGCTCTCAATTGGAACTTGGAAGCTGTGACGGTTCCAAGGCCTTACATACTTCAGCTGTTGTATTATAATGTAATGTGCACTCTATCAACAGAGGTTATTTTTGGAACCGGTTATAAAATAATCCAACGATTGGGTTGGTGCAAATCTGGGAACCTTAATTTTTATGTAATTGGACCTGTGAAACTCCTACCTCTGTTATAAACCTTCGTTATGTAACATTTTTCAGAAAAAGAAAAAGAAAGAAGGGAAATAAAAAAAAGAGAAATGTGTTATACGCGAGATATTTTGGGCAAAACAATCAACAGTCAGTTCTTCTGAAGTAGGTATTAACAAACGCAACGAAATCTATTCTTGGAGCATAATGCTGTACTGACAGACGGCTGGATGTTGCGGCTTCCTGTGGACTGCAGGTAGCTGCCTTGTTGAAAAGGAAGCTTCCAGATGCAGGAACAATTCGGAAGGAGCACTACAAACTCCGGAGTAACTATTGAATTTTTTTCTGCTAAGTCTATTGTATTGGCATGAAAACCATTGTGAAGCGAGAGGAACAAGTATTGTTGCGGGTGTTTAAACGTGCAGTGCTGCGAAAGCAAGACGATGCTGACTTGTGTGAGTGTAAATCAATTACTGAGTGATATAAATCTGTAGAGATGTATTGTAAGACTTGAAACTGCCAAACAAAGTGCTGAGTTTATGCTCCAAGAGAGTTCAATGTTTTTCTTTTGAAGAATACTGTATCATTTTTGAAATAATGAATATTTTAGCTGTTGAATAACAGGGAGAAATGAGTTTATCACTCCAGAAATAAGCCGTTGTGTTCGTTTAGAACAGGATTCCCCCAAATGATTGGTTTACAAAGAGCCAGTTTGTCAATATGTTCACAAAGAGCCAGCTGAATCTGATAGAAAAGAGTGGCCTATAGCAGGGGACATGTTTTATTTACATGGTGCCGTGACCACCAGAGTGCTCTCCTAGTGTGTCAGTGACACGCGATGATTTCACAGAGGCCGGGTTCGATCCTTGCCGCTGAAAGTGCTCTCATTTGCATACTAATCGTGCAATTTCGATGCGGTTGATGTGGCTGTAACAACTTCACGGTCTGTTCCAGCACTCGTCGGCTTCTCTTTTCGAGCCGCTTTTCACTTTTCACGCAGCAGTGCCGCCAATTAGCCCCCGTTATTTAAGGCGACATTACCATTCGCGCTTTTCACATTTCCTGGAGAGTTCACGTTGAATAGGTTAATTTGCCCGCGATTTTGAGCAAAACACGATCCTCATATTTTCATTTATATGCATCCAGGCTTCTGGTTATTGTTTGAAACGCTGCATATGCGAAATAATACCGCATGTATGTCCTCATTTGTTTGTCCCTATCCCTGCTTTTCTGCGTTAACTTTGTCGGTTTGCAGAATGTCTATCGTTTTTCCCTTGTCAGTTACAGCTAACAGAGGATGTGAACTGATTTCATTGTTGTACAAATTACAGCAGTGTCTGATATTGTTCTGTAGTTCAGAAACTTAAGTGCTAGTAATATCTACTTCAGGGGCGTAAGCGGAACTGCGTGTATGTTTGTTTGTGTTAACAATGAGGGACCATACATTCGGAACTATAGTGCTAATTTAGAGAAGAGTCTGACATTACAGCTGTGGTGGAAAACAATGAGCGCTGGAGGTCCGTTGCTATGGTAAGCACGACTATGTTGCTGGCGTTAGAGATGCTGCATTACTTGACGGTCATTCGTTGTTTGTATCATTTTTACTTTCTCTACTACGTATAGTAAGTAGGGGAGGTATTGTATTCCACCCAAAAATTCGATACCGAGATTTCACAGGAAATATATGTTTGGAGACCCCCTGAATCCAAAAAAAGCATTTTTGAAAACATGTCCGTGTGTGTCTGTGTGTATTTAGGTTCAGTATCTTCCAGAGATGCGACACGAAGGTTTTCAAGAAAATCCCCCAACCCAGATTACCCTTTACATGGAACATTTTTCGAAAATTTTAATTTTCTCAAAAATGGCTCTAACGATTTTGATTAAAATATCATATATTTAAGATATTTTCATGACAAACAAAATATATATCTTGAATTTCCTGGGAATGTCTGCAAAAGTATTCTTCATTGAGAATGACTTTTGCATAACTAGTAAACCATAAGCAATAGACAAAATTTTACTACACAAGAAATGTAGATCGCGTTAAAATACACAATTTATGTCATATACATTTTTTTGTTGAGTGAACCATTTTCGAGATATTGCTTGTTATTCCCTTAAATTTTTTAATACTCATTTTCTCAAATGGGAATTCGTTATTCATTTTTTTGTCTTGTATATGCAAAGAGTATTAATCTGAGGCAAAGAGAATGTTGCTGCAACTAGCAACTAGCTATTAAGAGATATGTATATGCGTAAAGGCTACTGTATTTCTATATTGCCCTTGCTAATACAAAACAAGGGGTACATAGTACACCTTAAGCGATAGTCAAACATTTTTAGAACTGGTCGCTATGTGTACAATGTAATTCTCTTTGCAGGTCAAAATATCGTTTCTGCAAATGTTTATCTCGATTAATATGAAATAGATGGAGAATAAGAGATTGTAAAAATAATTTGTACAGGAGTAGGGAAAGTCATGTGAATGTAACACACCAGATTTTTCACGTTACGTTTGCAGTTATCATGTTTCATTTTTGCTATTTTGTTATTTCAACTGTGCTGTTTGTTACTTGGTAATAGTTATTTTGTATTTTTTTCTTTTTTTTTGCGTTTTGTGCGGTTATGAAAACTACCTTGAGGCAGTATTTTTAACACTTAAACGATATCAGTCTAATTATATAATATAAAAGTATAATAACAGCCCGCCTAAAAGCAATATGTGTATAATATATGGTGTAGTAACAGTCATTGTATTATGTTTATATTATTATGTACATGTATAATAATGTTATGTGAATGTATTAAGTAATTTAACAATGTAGGAGCTGTGAGAATAGAAGCCGAAAGTCGCTAACCGTGAGGTAACAATGAGGTAACCTTGAGTCAATAATGAATTAGAAAATTTAATAATGCTACTAGTAATTCTTGGAACAATAATGTAATACTTAAAACAGTTTATAAATAGCCAATCAACAACTAGAAAAGCTTTAAGTTAAATAAAAGGATTCTATTGGAGTAAAATCAGCCAATCAGAGACTTGAAATAGTGGAAATATACGAAATTAGGCGGTAGACGCCAGACACTACTAGGCAGCGTTCGCTAGCACTTCGATACGGTACAGGTTAAGTGTGAGACATAAAACTAAATAACGGCAAGAATAAAAATAAAGTTTACGTGTTAAAAAGTGCAATAAATAAATAATCTCACAGCTCTACAGTATGATATATCAACGAAGTGTTATTTAATCGTGTGAAAGATTAATAAAAAGGAGTGAAGTAAAAAATAATAATTTGTGTAAGCGTTCATCCTTTAGCCACCTCTGCTAAGAGATACATGTTTCTACAAATTACTACTGACGCAGCCGAGGCATACATACATAATATTCAAATAAACATTAAAAAATACAAAGTAGATTTTTTTAAAAAAGTGGGACGAAGGCCATAGGAAACTTTGGTACGTGGTTGCAACTACTTCAAGTTTTGGCACCCCAACAGTGGAACTACAATACACCTCCTTCAACCTTTCCCATATACATTTCAATTGATCATGTATTGGACACAGCGGCAATTTTGGCAGCTAACCTTCAAAATTTGCACCGGAATACTGGTTACCATGCTAGTCTCTAGTTCTCGAGGTCGTGGATTCACACCCGGCGGAGGGCGATGGATTTTTTCGGGCGTAAAAATCCTTAACATGGCTTCCTTCGGAAGGGAAGTAAAGCCGGTGGTCCCGTGTCATAGATTTACGGCACGTAAAAGAACCTCAAACTTGATAAATAAGCCTCTGAGCAAAATTACCGGTCTTTCATGCCCAATATAGAATGGAACGCTAAGGACCACATCAGTTAAAGAACGTCCATAAATAATAAGCTCAATTTATTTTTTGATTAACATGAACTAAACAGAAAAATAGGCTTTAGCTTGTAGGTACATCGCCTGATAAACAATATAGGGTAGAGATAGTCATGCGAGTGTGCCACATCAGGTTTTTTATTTTAATAACGATTTTGTTTAGAATACTATATATTTAACATATTTCCATGTAAATTTAAATGTTTACCTTTAATATTCTCAGAATAGCTTATGAAATCCTCTTTATTCTGAATGAGTTTTGCATACTAAATTGATAAGCCGTAAGAGACAGAAAAATCTTACTACACAACATATCTGAATCTTCTTAAAACATAGAATTTACATCAAATAAAATGTTGTAGCGTTAACCATTTTGCAATATATTTATGTTAGTGGTTTGAACGTTCAAAGTCTTATAGCTTTGTCGAGTATCTAGTCGCTATTCGTTTTTTCGTCGTTGTCACACAAAGAGCATGGAATTTCAAAGCCATCATGTAGCGATTTGCTTTTTTAAAATCTGATCAATGCTTTATTCAGCTACATATGGACTTGAAATTTTGCAGCTATAGATTATTTTAAAATATTTTTACGCAATAAACCTCCATTGAAAGCTGCTGCTATCAGCAAAAGGATATCCAACTCAGCAGAATACCTAACTGGACATAGAAAATTCAGGAAGACTGTATGTATGATCGAATGGTCAGCATTCTGGCTTCTTCAACCAGAGTGGTGGGTTTGATTCTCGACTGTGTTGATGAGGACTTTTCTTTGATTAGGATAATTCCCTACTCTCTGCAGAGTCTGGAAGTATCAACGTGGCTGTGAGTGCGAACAACATCGTGAACCTACAGGATACGAGTTCCAAACATCGTCAGTTGTTTCTCAAATCAAATCCTTCGATATGCCCGTGGAAGTTATAGTGGGCTATACAAATGGGGAAATAAAAAAGCATTCAAAACTGAAGTTAGTAATGTTTATAATCCCCATTACTTTGTTAAAATTGAGTATTAGTACTTTGCCTGCATGTATTTTTTTTACATATAATACATGTATGACCTTTGCATTTATTCGTACTGAATTTTATAAAATTGTAAGAAGGAGGCAAAATCTACTCAGAAAAAAATTTGAGCTTAATAAATAAAATACAAAATTTATGTCGCATATTTTCCTCCGTAAACGTTAGACATTTCCGAAATATTAATTTAAATTGTTTCCATAAGTGTCTCATCTGACGGACACATTTCAAAATTTGCAATCTTTTTTATCTTTTCCATCGCATGAGTTTGTTACTGGGACTAATGACACACACAGCTGAATACTGTGTTCCGTGCTGAAATCAACTAGGTCCAGTTTAATTTGCAATATAAAATATGAGAAGTATTTTATTAGCCCCACGTATGGAAAACCAGTTTGAAGAAGATGTATTATATTTTAACTGTTGGGGAGCCGAACCTGTAGTAGTTGCAACCGCACGTATAGTAAACAGTTTCCGGTAGCCTTCGCCCCAAATATACTTCCAGGTGGCCTTTGCCCCAAGTTTAAAAAAATATAAACTTTGTAATTTGACTGTTTCTTTAAATATTATATATTTATGTTTGCCTCGGCTGCGTCAGTATTATTGTTAGAGACACGTTTCTCTTAGCAGGGTTGTGATGCGACAAGAATGTAGGCTTACACAGATTATAATTTTAGTTCACTCCTTTTATTAATGCTTGATACGATTTAAATAACACTTCACTGATATAGAGAGCTGTGAGATGTTTTTATTAAATACTTGCACTTTTTAACACGTAAACTATTTTTCGTATCACACGAATATGTATTGTACTTCTTTCGAGGACACTTTTTGCGCCTGGTTAGTAACACTGTCTGCAGGCAACTGACTTCTGAATTTGTAAATTTTTCTCCTTTTCTGTTTCTGATTGTATAATCCTACTCCAATAGAATACCTTCATTTAAATAAAGCTTTTTCTGGTTGTTGATGGACTATTTTATAAACTGTCTCAAATTTACATTATTGTGGCTCCAATAATGACTAGTAGCATATAAACTTTCAACTCATTATTGCCTCAAGGTTACCTCATTGTTACCTCATTGTTAGCAACTTTTAACTTATTATTCTCACAGCTCCTACATTATTAAATTACGTAATATATTCACGTAACATTATTACACATGGAGGCAATAATATAAACATATACAATGACTGTAATATACACTTTTTATATATTGTTAAATACACATTAATTTAAGGCGGGCGGTTATTGAATTTATATTTATTTATATAATTAGACTGAAAATCATTTAACTGTTAAAAATACTGCTTCAAATATTATCGTGAATATGTAACGTAAGTAAGCAGAGGAATAACTTTTTGCTCGACTAGTATAATGTGTAAGAGGTATACACAAGAGTTTGTTCATGGGTAGAGAAAGCAGTGGAGTATTGGGCATTGGGTTTTTTTTTTTCCTTTGGCAGAGTGAAGGCACGCAATATAAATTTGCTATTAACACCCCATGAACATTGTGATAAAAGCCACACGACTTCCTCTTCTCATTAAACCGTTTATATTAATGGTATTCATATAAAAAGAAGTTTTTCTGCTCACTTATACACCAATCGCAACTCCTTGCTTGGAAGTGGTTTCATTTAGGCAATATGGACTTGCTCTCAGCACTCAGCTATATGTATCCTTAGTAATTAACCTATATTACACATCGGCCCCTAAGATGTGCTTAAAAATGAAAATATGAAACGAATATAGTAAGGCTATGAGTAAATTATGTGATATAAGATATGTGTGCTTTTCTTCTGTTATGTTGTCTATCTCTTATGAATTCGCAGTTCTATAAAATTAAGCGGAAATGAAGAAGCCTTCTCAGAGTATTTACAGAAAATTAAACATATCTGTACCATTTATTACTAATAATGTCTTAAACACATAGTGTTAGTCCAAACTATTAGAGGTATTTTTAGGGAAAAAATAATAAATTTTGCGTGTAATGTTGTTTTAGATAAGGGATTCACCATTTTGCATTCTTTAAATCTGCCTGATTTAAGTATGAAGTTCGGTATGTTTTGACATCGATTTTGAGTCATGTTGTTTATATTCAAGCGCAAGCTGACCTTTGACGAAAATTATTTTTGCAGATTCAGGTGAACTTAGAATTATGCTTCGAGTAAAATTTCATAGCGAATTCCTTGATGGAATACGATACTTTCTCTACCTAAGTTAGGTAAGCGGTAGAAAAAGTATTATTTGATGACAGTGCCTTATTTTTTATTTGCTAGCTGTCTGTAACTGGCATTCGCTTGTCACTGAATATGATGAACTATTAATTTCATGTATTCCACCGTATTACCTGTTGATTTTACGAATTTCTGGTTTAACATTAATGAAACATATAATTTTAATTAAATATATTTAAATGTAACGAAATAAATCGTGAGAATATTACGAGAAAATTAACTATATTTGATGCAAATTAACAGGAAGCATTGCCAATCTCTTAAGCGTAAATTTGTATTTGTCTAATATTATAGTAGGGATAGTATAATAAATGATGATGTTTTTGTTTCATTAAGTTGAACAATTTAAGCACCATGATGGGTTCGCAGGGTTTAAATTATTCAGATTGCATCACGAGAATGAATTCAAAACCATCATCATTCCTGTGGAGGTCTAGCCGATTGCATTTGCACCAGGCATCATAATCAAACTGTGTAATGGAGATGCATATTTTATGGCAAGTGTTGCATAAACAAAATAGTAATGGGTTGTCATCCTATCTTTTGTGGAGTTTAACAGCTTCAGTGTTAAATCTGAGCACAGGTACAACGTGTATGCATTCTTTCCCAGATGCCAATGTTAATCTTGAATGTCTGTTATTCATTCGCATGGTCTTGGTTTCAGCCCGAATTTGGAAAGGTCGGGCTGCTTCCGGGGTTTTTCCTTACAAGGGAAAATGCTGTCCATGTTTAAGGAATCTTAAAATTTCAGTGATATAAAATGTTGGGTATCATATCAACTGCAATAAAGCGATGTAGAAGATGACTGCTGCTGAAAATAGGAGTGGAGTTGTACTGATGATAAGGGGAGTAACCTGTAAAAGTTGGAAATTCTGTGCTTCTTAAGCAATAGTATCACTTTTTACTTTCTCTACCATGTATTCGATATCGAGATTCCGCTGGAAATACATGTTTTAATATCCCTTGAATCCAAAAAAAGATATTTTTAGAAAAAGGTCCATGCATGTGTGTGTGTCTGTAAACAGTATAACTCAAAAACAAAAAGTTGGATAAATATCAAACTGGTATTTACTTTTAGTACCTTTCTAAGAAGTGACACTAACATTTTCAAGAAAATCCCCCATCCCAAACATCCTTTACATGGAACATTTTCCAAAAGTTTTCATTTTCCAAAAAGTGATTCTAACTATTTTGATTAAAGTACCACATATTAAAATATTTACATGGCAAATAAAACCTATATTTTGAATTATCTGGGAATAGCCTGTGAAGTCCTCTGTATTCGGAAGGAATTTTGTATAATCTTGTATAAATGGTAAACGTCAAGTGATAGATGAAAACGTACTACACAAAAAGTGGGATCGCTTTAAAGCACAGTTTATATTTTCAAATAACCTTTTTGTGGCAACAGCCATTTCTGAGATATAAGTTATTAATGGTTAGAATTGTTCAATGCTTAGGCATTCTTTAAGTCCTCTCAACATTCTGTTGTTTTTAACGATTTCATTGAAACAGTATGGAATTTTAAGGTCAGCATATAGCATCCAGTTTTTAAACATTTCACTATCACTCTTCTCTTCTTATCCTAAGGAAATGTGTAATGTAGCTATTTCTACAAAAGTTTATCTGGATTAAAATGAAGTGTCTAGATAAATAAACTTTCGTAAGAATAATTTGTATACCCACTAAAACGATAGAGAGTAGAGAAAGTTATGTGAATATATGACTCAGATTTTTCACAAGATTTTGCACCCTATTGTGTAAAAAATTTCCAAATTTTCAGATCAATTCCTTGAAAAGTTCCGGAGAATAAAATCGGCGTTTTAATGATCTACAGCATTGCGTTCTTGCGTTGCAGTTTTTATAATTTTGGAACCAAATTTCAACTCCATTCTCCAAGCATAATTGTTCTGAGAAACTTACCTCATTATTTGCTAATAAAATCTGAATTATTTTAGAAATAAATTCAAAAGTATATATATTATACTTCTTACGTTTTTTAATTAACAAAAACAATTGCTGAAACATAAACTACGTCATTTTTACCTTCCTGAATATTCCCAGCCATAAATTGTTTCACAAGTTTGAGACTTCTCGTCAAAATGTTCAAAGCAATTGAAAAATATTTGCACCTCAAGAAGCAGTTTGAGTGATAAGGAGTACTGAAAAAAACGAGGAAAATAAATTACTTTTAAAGATAGGAAGGTGATTTTAGAACTCAAAACTGCACTCCTATATTGGCTGGTACTTTGATGGGTTTAATGCCTACACCATTATATGTCCATTCATCTTAAAGCACTAAAATGTATTACTGCACGAAATATGTATTTTTTAGAATTTTCGACAATTTTCATATATTGGTCCCCTTAATAAGCTCATTTCTAGCTAGCCATGAGTTCCAAAATATGCAATACAGATGTCCCAACGTTAATGCTTCTTTAAGGGTACTCGATTTGAATTTACGGTAAAATTTCATGAATAAAGATCCTCAAACATTGTAGAATAAATAACGGTTTTGGCCTGCTGTTCATTCAAATACTCAAACGGGATGTAACTACAATAAGCTTACTAAATTTATTGATTAAACTACTTCCATATACTGTTTCTGTTTCTCTTTGTGCTGTTTGGTTTGTGCTGTATTGGTGAAACTAAATCTGAATATTTTTGCAGAAAACTAATGACGATCGCAAACCAATTAGCAGATGCTAGGAAGGTGATAAAAACAGACAAATGCCAGGGAGGGGATAAAAGTGTTGGATAAGTAGCCATGATTGGTTGAAACATGTCGTTTCATAGGTCTTATTGGTCAAAAGTAGTATGACGTAGAAAGAGTGCGGTAATCAATTCTTTACATTACGTAATGTTTGTTAAATCTCTTTCAGATTTTCAGTGTGTGCTACTTGAAGGTTGATAAAACGATCTAAGGAGCCTCTTCTTGATATAAAGTTGAAGATTTAAGGTTTTAATAATTTAATACATGCTTGATGTTTAGAAAATTAAGAATGTTGCATATTTTATTATTTTTCTCAGGAAACGTTTTAATTTCCACAACATTTAATACTTGATTTTAAAGAATTATATTTGAAGAATAGAATACAAACTTTAATAGCTTGAACTTAATAAAACTTGGGGTATTTAACATGAAATTTCAATTTTGGAAAATTAATTTCCTTGGGGAATTATGTACATAGCAGAATGCATATTGATTTACGTCATAATTATTTTGTATAAACTATAATAAACAGTCCTAAATTGGTTGAAATGTCTAAAAATTAGGAATTTTGGTACTGACTAAGTGCCCCATAGATGGATTGTTAAAAACAGGTATTAGGATGAACTTAACATAGCATAAGTTTACGTGACGTGACATAACATGATGTTCTAACGTATATAACGTTTAACAAACATTGCTAAATACTGTATCTGGCTCTGGCAGCTTCAATTGAAAAGCTATTGCCCATCTTATTGCTTTAAGTTAGACCTGAATCTCTTCTGTTTCCAGCGTAATATTGGAAGTAATTTCATCGTGGCCTTTGCTCCTCACCGATTGGCTCTTATTAGTCACATGGCAGTGAAACTTAAGTAACGGAAGGAAAAAATTGGCATTGAGAAACGCTTAAGTTACCTTAAGTCACGTTAATACCATGTGTTAAACCTGTACGTTACGTCGCGTTAAGTCAAGTCACGTTACGTCAAGTTTGTCCTAATCCCGGTTTTAGCGTCCATTTTGCCTTTGTAGCTCTAAGATAAAAGATAAGACGAAATGATTGTTTTCTCCGGTAAAAGTCCCGGCTTGGCTTGAAAGAATTCAGTCACTGACTGATTACTTTGTGTGTGAACAGACATGTTTGTGAGCAAGTCTGATATTCATTGCGTTTCAGCTTTGTCCACTTCAAATGTACTAGGATGTGAAGTAGTCGTATTTTAGGAGGAGTTGTATTGTAGTTCAACTGTTGGGGAGCCGAACACTTGAAGTAGTTGCAACCACGTATGGTACAAAGTTTCCGGTAGCCTTCGCCCCAAGTTTACTTTCAACTTTATACTTTAATGATTCTTTAAGTATTATATATTTAGGTTTGCCTCGGTTGCGTCAGTATTAATTTGTAGAATTATGTGTCTCTTTGCAGCGGGGGTGTGGCTGAAGAGTGTAGACTTACAAAAATTGTAATTTTTACTTCACTCCTTTTATTAATCCTTCACACGATTAAACAACACTTCACTTTTATAGAGAGCTGTGAGATCCTTTTATTAATTACTTACACCTTTTTTAACACGTAAACTTTACAAAATACTCGCCGTAATGAATTTTCGTCTCACACTGAATGCGTATTAAACTTCTCGAGGACGCGTCTCGCGTCCAGTTAGGAACGCTGTCTACAAGCAACTTACTTCTAAATTTGTACAATTTGCTCTATTTCAGTTTCTGATTGGCTAATTCTACTCCAATGGAATGCTTTTATTTAAATTTTAGCCTTTCTAGTTGTTGATTGGCTATTTATAAACAGTCTCAAAAATTACATTATTGTTGCTCCAAGAATTAATAGTAGCATTATCACTTTCCAATTCATTATTGCCTCAAGGTTACCTCATTGTTACCTCATTGTTAGCAACTTTTGACCTATATTCTCACATTTATCAATGTTAAATATCATTTTTTAATATCATGTTTTAATATCATTTCGACTCATTTCGACTCATTTATTATTCTCACAGCTCCTACATTATAAAATTACTCAATACATTCACATAACATTATTAAACATGTATACAGTAATATAAACACTAATACAATGACTGTTACATACATCTTATGTATTCTATTATACACATATTGCTTTAAGACGGGCTGTTATTGAATTTATGTTATATAATTAGACTGGAATCATTCACTGCATCAGATGATATGTTAAATTGAAGAACAGTATCCTGATAATGTATTAGAGAATTCATACAAATATAGAGAAGTGGCATATTCCCAGTCACATAAATAGTAAAACTATTTTTTTAAAAAAGCTGATGTATTAATTTTGATTTTAAATTGTTTCATGATGTATAAGAAACAGGGTACAATTCATAAAGCCCTCCTCTCATTCTCACAACTCATCATACAGCCTTTAGAAATCCAGTTTATTAGTATTCAGATTGGTTAGTTCCAACTGAGGTGTTTTACTAGTATATAACTTTTTACATTTTGAAGTGTAACGACTGGCCCCGTAGCTTGTTGTGCTATGAATGAGAGTGTGATTGTAGATGTGATCTAATGATTGATAGAGTAGTAATTGTATTGTAGTTCAAATGTTGGGGAGCCAAACTTGATGAAGTAACTGCCCCACGTATGGTACAGAGTTTCCAATGGCCTTCGCCCCAATGTTAACTTTCCGGTGGTCTTCGCCCCAACTTTAGTTTCCGGTGGCCTTCGCCCCAAGTTTAGGAATCAACTTTGTATTTTAATGTTTTCTTTAAGTATTATATATATCTAGGTTTGCCTCGGCTGCGTCAGTATTAATTTGTAAAATCATGTGTCTCTTTGCAGGGTGTGATGCGGCTAAAGAATGTAGGCTTACACAAATTATAATTTTTACTTCACTCCTTTTATTAATCCTTCACACGATTAAATAAAACTTCACTTATATAGATAGCTGTGAGATTCTTTTATTAATTGCACTTTTAAACACGTAAAGCTTTATAATATTCTCGCAGTAATGAATACGTATTAAACTTCTCGAGGAAGCGTCTCGCGTCCGGTTAGAAACGCTGTCTACCAGCAACTGGCACCTGAATTTGTACAATTTGCTCTATTTCCGTTTCTGATTGGCCAATTCTGCTCCATTAGAATACCTTTCATTTAACTTAGGCTTTTTCTGGTTGTTAGCTATTTATAAACTGTCTAAAAAGAACATTATTGCTGCTCCAAGAATTACTAGTAGCATTATTAAACTTTCCAATTCATTATTGCCTCAAGGTTACCTCATTGTTACCTCATTGTTAGCAACTTTTGATCTATATTCTCATAGCTCCTACATTATTAAATTACGTAATACATTCACATAACATGTGCACAATAATATAACCATATACAATGACTGTAATATACACTTTTTATGTCTTGTTACATACACATATTGCTTTAAGGCGGTCTGTTATTGAATTTATATATTCTATAATTAGACTGAAATCATTTAAGTGTTTAAAATACTGCCTCATGATTAAAATAAAAAAATGCAAGAAACCCAGCGACAAGAGTACGAGTTAACACCATTGCCAATAGGCAATATGCTTCAAAGCAGAGGCCGCCGATAAGAATAATGAAGTTGAAAGGCGGGGTATAAATGAAACTACAAAGAAAACCCAATTACTACAGAATAAAATTTAAAATTCCACTTGATATTTGTACACAACTGCACACATTCATTTCAAAGTCGCAGCCGTGGTCGCTGGAGCGTATAGCTTCGGAGCTCCGCCAAGTTGAGGGTCGCGGGTACGTGTCCCGCAATGGGCATGGGTGTTTGTGTGTGTGTACTATGTGTAATTGCGGTAATAAGCGGTAAAGTAAACAGTAAAACACAGTACTCATAAACTGGATAAACAAGGGAACCTTAAAACAAGAAAAACCTTTATTTAACCGAGCGTGATGACTCAGGTGGTTGCGTCTTTGGTCTACATTCGGGAGGTCGTGGGTTCGATTCCCGCGGCCGAACATGGGCCTTTTCGTGGGTTTCACCGGGTCACTAGGCGAATGCTGGGAAGGAATATTGTCTCTCCCGAATTTCTCTCTACCTCATTCCCTGTAATTTCATTTCCCTCTTTCATGTTACAATTTGATTTCAGGGCTGTGTGTCGGACGACTGCGGACAAGTGGCTTCTACGCCCCGTCTATGGAGGGTGCTCGAGTCTCCTCTGCTAGGTCGAGCTTTCCCCGGTCTCCTCTCGGGGGAGCCTATAAGCCATCCTCCGGTGGCTTGGGAGGGCTGCTTGATCTCCGGCTGAGTGATCAAGCCTAACTCTTGGAAACTTCTGAACGTCTCTGTCATTGGCGTCGGCCGGTCCTACAGCCCATACGTCACCTGCGGTTCCTTCATTTCACCCGTTCCTCCCGGAGGTGTGTGCACAAAAGATCCCTGTATGGGTCGAGGTGCTAGGTGTCCCTTTCGTAGCGTAATTCTAATCCTTTATTATATGAATTACTTGTCTATATATGCCGTTCTTCCTCTAATTCATAAACCAGTTTTTTTGTCTCTATTAATGGTAGTGATTGGAATAGTCATGAGATCGTTAAAGCGAGACGAAATGGATTGACCATACATTCAAAGCCGAACGTCGTGAGTTCGAATCCCAACGACGGCAGAAGCAGAGCCAACCGACTCCTCCAGCCGCCTGCCCAGCATCTTCAATGGAGTTGGGATTCCTACCGACGCCGGTGCATCTGCAGATGGATGGACGTCACAGCGTTGTCGTCTGTGGTGTCCCCAGGGATCTTCCACCCCACTTTGTGCTGGAAGCAGCACGTCAGTACTGGCGCTCGGCAATACGGTCCTCACGCATCACTTCTGCTAGAGGCCCAACTTTGCTGGTCCGTCTGCACCTGGGAGCCGCATCGGACGCGGAAGTGACCATAGCTACAGGTCTGCCTCTGCTTGGGAGGAGCCTGCGAGTTGAGGCCACCAGAGGAGAACGTCCTGTGCCTTGCCGACGCTGCTGTGCCTTCGTGCACTCAGCGGAAGCCTGCACCGTTGCGCCCAGATGCCACTACTATGGGTCAGGCTCCCTTACCTCAGCCTGCACCCAACACGACCTCCGAACACGCCGCCGATTCTGCGTCACCTGCTCCGGGAACACGCATTTCACAGGGCAGGCGCAATGCCTCCTGTATCCCCGGAGCACATCAAGACCTACGACGACACCAGCTACTACATACAGCAACCCGACGCAGCTCTCAGGAAGGGCCCAGCATTCGACCAGCGGCATCACAGACCAAGCGCACCACGGACTTCAAGGCCTCCTGTCAGCATACAGGCAGGAATACAGAACTTCTCATCACAACTGGTTGAGCTACGTCGTGCAACCTTCACACGTCTCTCGGCTTTGGAGGCCAAGCAGCGAACCTCAGCCAGGGTTATCAGCGCACTCTCCAATAGAATCACCGTATTGCAAGACGACGACGGGGTACTCGCGTCTGCCCAGCGCAAGCTGGAACCTCGTCGAAACTTCCACCGAGGGCAGCGATGACCGACCAACGCGACGGGTGCCCTTGGGACCTCAGTCGCGGGGATTCGAGAGCTCCAAACAATGCCATCAAGGGACTTCATGACCACTTCAACCAACTTCAGGAATGCTACATTCTCATCCGTAACTTCCTGGAAACCCACGTGATGCAACACTCCTCTCAATCCTCTAGCTCCTATCGAAAACCCAAGCGCCATTAATCCTTCACAATATCACCTGGAATCCCAACTATCCTCACCTTAACTCCGCTGCGGGGGCAGACTGGGCCCTGGTCAAGTCTGTCTCCCGGCAATAATTCCTTACTCCCCCGGTGCCCGCACGGCGGTCCAGTCACCCGTCACCTTGGAATGCGCGGGTACTTTAGGCGGTACCGCTGCAAACCATCTCCTTTCTTACTCCGGTGGAGGAGTTTTTAGTGGGTATGCCATTCATTGGTGAGTCCCACACTCCCAGTTCCGACTCCCATCGGGGCTGGAGTTAGTGATTAAATAATTTTCCCCTCCACTCGAAAAAAAATCATGACATCGTGAGAAACAACTGAAAAGCGACAGCCTTTAAAAACGACAGTTTTTAAAATGCAAACCAATAATAACGAATATCTCAGAAATAGCTGATGTCACAAAAATTAAGGTGTATTGTGTATTTTAAAGAGATCTTCATTTTTGTAAAGTACGCTTTTTTCCCTCTATTTCTTAACGTCTACCAGTTATACAAATTCGCTTCTTAATGAAGAGGACTTCATAGACTTCCCAGGAAATTCAAGATATGCGTATTATTTGTCATGTAAATAGCTTAAACATTTGGTATTATAAGTAAAATTATTATAGCATTTTTTGAAAACAAAGAACATTTCGAAAATATTCCACGTAAACGGTAGTTTGCGGTGGGAGGATTTTCTTGAGTATCTTTGTGTCGCATCTTTGAAAGATACTGAACTTAAGTACCAAGTATGGTGTTTATCCGAGTTTCATTTTTGAGTTATGCTGTTCATACACTCTCTCTCTCTCTCTCTCTCTCTCTCTCTCTCACACACACACACACACACACACACACTCACACACACGAAAGAGAGAGAGAGAGACACGCGCTTGAACCTTTTATCTAAGTATGCTTTTTTATTCAGGGGCCTCAAAACATGTGTTTTCGGCAAAGTATAGATATGTTAAAATTGTTGGTGGAATGCAATACTTCTGTACCTACTAGGTTCATAGTAGAGAAAGTAAAAATTAGTGATAACGCTGCAGATTGCTGGATATACATATACGAGTTTGAAACCGGATATTGTGAAGACTACCCTGAAAATCTCAAAGTTATACCTACAAAGCGTATGCATGATGTTAAATATTTTAATTTAAAACGCTCAGTTTGTACTATATTCAGTCAATGAGACATTTGTCAGAATTAAATCCGTTGGCTGTTGTAACCCATAGTCAGTATTCATTTATAAGTGGCACACAATATCACTTGATTATATGAAACGTAGCTTTGATGAAGCCTTTGGTAGTTAAATACAAAAAGTGAGATGATAATTGGACATATAATTGACTGATTATAAATATCTTCAATTGATTATAATTATATGTCAGGAGGAAAAGAAGTCGGCTTTATCTTACCGACGTTTAAAGATGCTTATGATTGTAGAAGAAAGTAATTTTATTGCATCTGGAACAGTGGAAGGTAATACCATCTTACCATTTAAGTTGTGTGAACAATAAAAATCTATGGATCATTCATATGAAGTTCGTTTAAAGTATTGGCCACGATGGAAACCAAAGGATTGTTGAGGCAGTGTTTTAACACTTGAATGGTTTCAATCAAATTAATATAACATGTAAATTCAATAACAGCCCGCCTTGAAGCAATATGTGTATGTAATAATTTGTAAAATGAATGTAACAGTCATTGCATATGCCTATATTATTGTAAATATGTTCAATAATGTTATGTAAATGCATTACGTAATTTAATAATGTAGGAGCTGTGAGGATAATAAGTTAAACGTTGCTAACAATAAGGTAATAATGAGGTAACCTTGAGGCAATAATGAGTTAGAATGTTTAATAATGCTACTAGTCATTATTGGAGCAACTATAATATAATTTTAGTGACAGTTTATAAAATAGCCAATCAACGACCAGAAAAACCTTTAGTTAAATGAATCAGAGACTTGAAATACAGAAATTTACAAATGTAGACGGTTGAAATCAATTCAGTTGCCTGCAGACAGTGCTCATAACTGGATACGTTGCTTGTGCGTCCTCGAGAGATTTAATACGTATCCATGTGAAACAAAAAATAGTTTACGTGTTAAAAAGTGTAATTAATTAATAAAAAGAATCTCACAGTTCTCTATATCAGTGAAGTGTTATTTAAATCGTATCAAGTATTAATAAAAGGAGTGAAGTAAAAATTATAATCTGTGTAAGCCTACATTCTTAGTCGTACCACAACCCTGCCAAGAGAAACATGTCTCTAACAAATACTGACGCAGCCGAGGCAAACATAAATATAATATTTAAAGAAACAGTAAAAATACATTTGGGGTGAAGGCTACTGTTTACTATACATACTACAAGTTCGGCTCCCCAACAGTTGAAATATAATACAACTTCTTCAATACAAACTACTTCAAATTAACGCCCAAAGCGTGGTGCTAATGAATCACGTAACAAACAACTTTTCTCGTTGTATGTGAAGTAAACATAATTACAAAAATGTTATACAAGAATATTTTTAGCCGTATCTGAAATATTGTATACCTTGTCAAAAAAAGCTGGGCATCTCAGACGAAGATTGGGTTACTAGGCCGATGGCGTTTTCTGCAATGAATAGTCGGTATCGGTTGATTTGATCTACATGCAATCACAGCTTGACACAAACTTTAGTTTCACCATGGTATATCAAGATCACCAGACCAAGTTAGTATAGTTAAAGCCACAAATATCAAAGAGAGCAGAAATATCAAAACAATGGACATATTTTATATTTTTTAAACCCTGACATGCTTAAATCAGACCATGACAGAGAATTTGGTAAATCGTGTTGTGTACATATTGAAATCCCATAGAGTAATTTGGCAATGAAAACCTCGGCACAGATTAGTATTGAAAGAGTAGTATTGAAAGGGTTAATGAAGATATTTAAAACATATTACTCTATGGAAATTAAATACTGTAATCTTGGTCGGAGGGATTAAGATTCGTCCAGGTCGTATCATCCATGAATTCGACGATCGCCTTATGAAGCTGCTTGGTTGTGGGATAAAAGTGGACTTACGTTATTCTAATGGAAATAGAAGAGGAACTTGTGAATATTTTGGAAAGCGTGAGAACGGTCGAACGTAGTATGAATGATTTGTTGAATAAATGTCGCAAGATATTTCTGAAGCTGGACTATCTCCTCAGGGTTCCATAAGGAAACCGGTGAATGAATCCAGCTCACAAGATGAAGTCATTCAAGCGACTTGCTCATCATGTGAAAGGAAGTTCCCGAGGATGGAATGCAATAATGGAGACAAATACGTATACCACGTGCACATTAGGCACAAAGAAAATCAACATACATAAGTTGGAGATGATGTTAAAACTCGTCTTATCCTGCCCTCCAAACTAAGGCTCGTTGATGCTCGAAATATTCTGTTTAATGTTCTATAAAGAGCGAACGACAAATTCTTCAAACTAGAAATCAATATGGAACTCTGCCTCTATGTGTAACCAGTTAATAGTTTCCCCTGAAAATCTGGTTTCACTAGGTGATCTAGCAGAAGAAAAGTCACTACGTCTTGTATGCAAGCCAGGGTTTCACGAGATGCCACTGTAAAGCTAAATGTGAAATAAATGTGAATACACTATTTCGTGTGATCTGTGCAACAGCAAGTGACACTCGAGGTTGAACTCTAAAAATAAATAAACAAACATATGTAAGAGGTTTGAGACGCCTAACATTTAATTAATAGTAACTATGTTTATGTAATGTATATGTTTATTTTAATTAAGGTTCATTGTTCATATAGGTGCAAACATTTAGATACAGTATGCAACAATAAATTTCACTAATGTATGCGTAATAAAAATAAACAGAAATAATTGGAGATCAACTTTAGAGACGCTTGACATTTAATCTATCGTGTTTTTGTTTTTATGTATTTTTCTGTATATTCATTAATTTTTATTTAAATCAATTCTAATAATGCAGTTCCGGTGTGATTTCTTAAAATATAATATAACTTATAACTTAACGTTTAAAACAACATTATCCAGTGCAAACAAGCTAATGGCAAGAGTATGCAGCAAAGGTTAGCATTCAAACATTATCTGATACCAGTTGGGTAATATCAAAATTACCCGACTGAAGTCAGCAATGAGTTCAAAATAAAATTAAATTTTGACATTAACATTGTTTGAATAACAAACCCGGAGAGGCTTGACATTACCATTTTCATTCCTTACCCATTGCATATATACAGGTACCTCTGACGAAGGTCAAGACTCAGGATGGCCGAAAGCTTGTTCGACAGTCCACAGAATGCTTGGCTGACAGCCCGTGAGACAGTAATAAAAAGTGCTTTAATAGCCATTTGGTTTTGTTTTTCTAATTTTCTTAAAATTGAAGGTAAAGGTTTTGGCTAAAACATTTCACCAGAGTTAAACAAGTCGCAAAGTGTATACCTTGAAATTTCTGTAATTAGCCTGTGAAATTCTCCTTATTTTTGTTGAATTTTGTACAACATGAAAGCCGTAAAAGACAATCACCATTAGAGATAGAAATAAAGACATCATGTGACATATTACACCAGGGACCCAAAGTTTTTCAATGGCACATTGATTAGATGTTGCTGGTGTATGTTATTAAAGAAGCAGTATGGAAATTCTGGGGTCTTACATATATAAGACTTTCGCCACCCACTAGAGTTTATTTCTATATATTATAACTACTTCATGTTAATCAAGGAAAACGTTTGCAGAGACGATTTAATTACACAGTTATAGATACAAAAGGGATACGGGAAACTGAAGCGATAGTATATCTTTAAGAAGCGAGTCGCTATGTGCGAGTTTTGAAATTGAATCTCTTTCCATGACATCCCTAGAAAGGATTGACCACTTAGCGCTCCAAAAAGTGTATGACAAAGTAGTGTTGGAAAACTCAAACCAACAGTAATTAATGTCTTGGAAATGTTTAATGTCATAAACATTTATTTGACATAAACTGTATGTTTTAAAGAGAACTACACAGTTTTGTGTTGTATGTTTTCATCTATCTCTTATGGTTTACCAGTAATATAAAATGATATAAAATTCACTCATAATGAAGAGGATTTCAAAGACAGAAAATTAAAAATATATATTTTATTAGTCATGTACATATCATAAACATTATTTTATTCAAAATTGTTAGTGCCATTGTTTAGAAAATAACGAAAAATTCTATGTGAAGGATAGTTCGGGATAGTGGTGTTTTTTATTGATGACCTTCCTGTCGCACCCTGGGAAGCTGCTGATGGTTTATAGAAGACATATTTATTTCGATTAATACTTGTCTATGACTTGCATATCGAAGTTTCTCCTAAATGCAAAACTGTCTCACGTTTGAAAGCCACTTAGTTTCGCTGCCTGTATGATCCTGCTAGGTCTTCTGCAGAAATGTGCGTGTGCTACACAGCGTAGCTTTGCAAAAGAACACTAGTTAACGTCAGTATATTAATGTTTGTGATGTTTCGTGATCCATTGCAGTTTCCTGTTACACAAAATAATATACGAATTTAATGGGTTTTGTTCCGTCATCACCACACTACTTGCCCGGATACTGACAGCTTTTAATTACAGTTTTTACCCTGCATCTGTGCACTGACACATTTTAATTACTGTTTCCCATCCCACGGTGGTTATTTCTGTAATGCAACAGCAATGTTACGTGTTTCTGTACTTGCATTATGTCCCTTGTAGCCCATAATGTTCTTGCTTAATTTTGGGGTTAACAACTTTCAGTATTTCATGCTTTCGCTTTCTACCTGTCTAAACATTTTCTATGCTTAAAAAGTACACAATGTAAAGAAATATTATAGCGAAAATAAAGAGAATTTGTTTTGATCCCCTTCTCATATCGAAGTTGGAGGGTGTATTGGTCCCAAAAGAGGCGACTTTGATTATTAAACTCCTTTAATGTTTCATTCAAAAGGCCAGCTGAATGCCTTAGTAACGCCTAAAACTTTCCAAATGATTGAAAATTATAAAGGTCGAGCCAAGAGCCAGACGAGACACGAATGACAATACAGAGCAGGGATAACAGATTGAGTAGAGAGTTAATCACTGAAATAAGAGTGATAAAATATATTGCTAAGGGAAACGGACACATTGACAATGCTAAATTTGAAAATTGTTTTTACTTCTAGCTCCTTAGCCGTTTAGCAAGAATCGATAAAATTCAGCCAGCATTTATGATCTCCTTACCAACTTATTAAGTATAATTATTAAATTTGTGCTATGTACTCGTATTCTACATTATACTTCACAATTCTGTTTGCAAATTTGAAAGTTTATGCCCGTTTTCTTAATCATTATTTTTAAAAACAAAACGTTTATTTTGTTTATAAATGCTTTGTATTTAACCGATGATAAGAAAGAACTCCATACATTTAATATTTTTCAGAGTTCTACAAGCATAGGCTTTTAGGTTTAGTAAGTACAGTATACTTTGCTCCTATTCAATGTGAAGGAGTATATTTGTTACACCACGTTATGGATACCAAACTTGAAGTAGTTGGGACCACGTATGGATGCCAATCT
The DNA here is from genome assembly GCA_030765065.1 of Deroplatys truncata. Lineage (NCBI taxonomy): Eukaryota > Metazoa > Arthropoda > Insecta > Mantodea > Mantidae > Deroplatys > Deroplatys truncata. The sequence goes on along the minus strand of CM060981.1, from coordinate 104,420,671 downwards.
TGCGGGTGATATGTTTATAGGAGTGTTCTCCCCACGCTTTGGGTACAAACTTTCCGGTGGTTTCGCCCCACTTTTAGGAACCAACTTTTGCGGCCGTGCCATGTGTTTATTTTATGTGTAATAATTATTTTTATGTTTATTTATTATATGCCTCGGCTGAGTTAGTAGTATTTTGTAGAGCAAGTATCTTTTATTAGGGCTGGTAGGGCTGGAGAACAAAGTTTACACAAATTTAATTGTATTTTACTTCTTTATTAATCCTTCACACGGTTAAATAACACTTCAGTTATGTATCCTACTATAGAGCTGTGAGATTATTGTTAATTACACTTTTAACACGTAAACATATATATTATCCTTACCGCAATGACTTTTCATGTCTCGCATACAATCACTGAACCCGTACCGAAACGAACTGCCTGGGTACGCTAAAATATAGCGTCGACCGTTTAAATTTGTACATTTCTCTATTTATAGTTTCTGATTGGCTAAGCCTACTCCAATAGAGTACTTTTATTTTACTTTCGCTTGCTTTCCACATCCACGTGACCATTTGTAAACTGTTTTAAATATTACATTTGTATTGTTCCAAGAACTATAAGTAGCTTTTTTTAACTTTATAATTTAGTTGTCTCAAGGTTACCTTATTGTTAGGAACCTTCGGCTTTTATTTTGTAATTCTGTTTGCTACGAAAAGCAGCTTGCTTCTATTCTCACAGCTCCTACATTGTTAAACTACGTTAATACATTCACATAACATTTTATACATGTACATAATAAAATAAACATAATACAATGACTGTAATATAAACTTTATATATTATAACATACGCATATTCCTTTAAGGCGGGTTGTTATTATATTTTATATTATATAATTGGACTAATATCGTTAAGTGATAAAAAACACTGCCTCAAATAGGAATAAACGTGTACCTGAATCAGGGAATTTTAGTACTAATTTTAATAGTACAGCATAGACTAACACTGTGTAACAGAATATATTTTTGTCATGTCCTTGGGAATAGCTGTTATTTTTGGAATTCTTATATCTAACTAGTTTAGAAAATACTTACTTTCAACAGACTTTATTTCCATGCCCAGGACTTCAATATTTTGAAATATCTTGTGGAAATATACTGAATTTCTTTGTTTCTAGGTTGATGTTGATGCAATTATCAAAACAATTATTAAACAAAATTTCAAAACTTCTAGAAGTATCTTTAACCTGTATGCAGTAAATGCGTGGTCTTGAATACACAGTTCAGCGGCAAATGTCAGGACTTCAAGACGCTGCAAGCATCCGGCAGATGCATATTGTTATATCGTGTGAGTCTTCTCATCCTGCGGATTGGTAACTAGGCAACCCTGTATTTTACAGACGATGCGAAATGCAGGTGCTGACACCACATTCATCACCCCGCTGATTAGGGCTACGGTGGTGCTAGTGTTAGCGTTCTATAGTAGCGCAATGGTTAACATGCTGGAAAGTTGTGGTGAAGGTCGGAAGTTCCAATCATGCCTGCGAATAAATAAGTTTTTTATTCATTTCTGTTCCATGTTTCGAGAACGTTCTAGAAAATCATGACTACAGTAGAAAGTGGGTTTGCCTATAAATACGAAGTTCCAGCTTTTGTGCTCACTGTGGAACAATGAGTATCTGGAATAGAGAGTATCTGGACATGCTGTTAATATACGGGGAAGCGCAGCAGAATGCAACGGAGGCATATCGTCTGTACCAACAGAGGTTTCCGCAGAGAACACTTCCTACAGATCACACGTTTTTGCGAGTTGCGAACTGCCTTCTGGAACCAGGAACAGTACACAAGACACCACATCCACTAAGAGATCGCCCTGTCTGTAACCAAGCAACAACGGATCGTGTGACTATGTCATTCAGCATCCGTATTGTAGTACGAAGGACATTCACAAGCATTTCATGTTAGTCAATCTTCTGCCTGGAGAACACTACATCATACAAAGTTTCACCCTTATCATCTTCAACTACATCAGGAGCTACAGCAGCCGGACCATGGACGGAGAGTGGCGTTTGCTAGGTGGATCATACGACAAACTGAACAAGATCCACATTTTTTTGGCAACTGTGTTAGTTACAGACGAACCAAGATTCCAAAACACAGGACATAACACTGTAAACTCACATTGGATTGAGAGGCGGCCTTACAAGTCCGATGGAGTTTCAATGTTTGGGCTGGTATATTCGGTGATCAAATAGGTCCGTATTTTTTGGTGGCCAACTCACTGGAAACCGCTATATCCATTTCCTACAACAACAGCTGCCTACTCTACTGGATGAAGTGCCGTTGCAAAACCGACTAACTGTGTAGTACCAACATAATGGGATGCCAGCTCATTCGACCCGTCGTGTAACGGCTTATCTCGATGCGCCTACCCTGAGCGATGGATCCGATGGCATGGACCATTAGGGTGGCCAGCACGCTCACTAGATATAACACTATTAGATTTCTTCTTATGGGGTTATCTTAAAGATATCGTATACCAGAAGTGGCCAATGATACCTCAACAGGTCACGGAACGCATCACTTTAGCTTGCCGTGACATCACGCCGGCCATGTTGCGCCGGGTTAGGATGCCGATGATGGTTAGACTGAGATCTTGCATGCGCCGGCATAGTGGCCAGTTCAAACATCTATTACAACCACATGGAGGAAACGGGTAAATTGTAAAAGTTTATCTGTGTGATGATCTAGCATGATGCCGTAGTCATTGTTAAATGCACTACTTCGGGAACCAGAGAGGTTCACAGCGATCGTAATATGGACTTGCAAACGTTATCTAGTTTGTATGTACGTACTGCATTTTGTAAACTCTCAGAATAATTCATTGGCTTTCTTTTGTGTGAAAGAATAGCTTTAAATAGTTAAATATTATTTAATAATGCCTTATGTTTGTAAGATATAATTATAATGCTATATGCATTTATTTATGACGTTCATTAAATCATATTCTAGAAGTAACAATTTGTGTTTGAATGAAATTCACATAATTAAACTAATTATACCCCCGCCGCTGTAACGTTGCACTTGACAGCTAGCGTTTAAGTTGGTACAATCGCAAAAAAAAAAAAAAACAGATGAAAAGCTTCAACCGTTTGACTTCCTAAGCCAATCACAAGGCAGCATTCCGGATGGTCGATGACAAAAATGGAACCGGAACTAGAATCGGCTCTGTTGCCGGATGTAACTATTCCCAACCACGTGCTTCAGTTTGTGAATCTCTAGCACGAGCGTCGAGTTGTTCTTTGCAAGTTACATATTGTTCATTGTTATTTATACTTGTGGTTATTGTTTGATAGTTTTGTTATTGTTCATTTATATATAGTTATTTATACTTATCTATTTTATATCTATATATTTCATTCATATTATATATTTAAACAAAACCTAAGTGCGACAATGTCTGAAAAACGACGCTGATCGTCGAGTGATGATTCACGAAGTGAAAATCCTTTGCGCCGAGGTGTGCCACTTAATAGTCAGGCATTGGAACTATTAAGGAGAACCCGGAAATTCTTTGAACAGGAAAAGCAGTACGTGAAGGTTCATGGGCATCCTTCTATTCCTGCTGATAAAGCCGTACAACGAACTGCAGCAGCTCTTGGACTAAGCTCGAGAACTGTTATTCACAAGGCTACGGTGGACGCGGCTTCGTGGAAGAAGAAAGTAGATCATGTGAATAAGGTAATACGAAAAGCACAAGAAATAGGCGGAATTATTAGTGACTGTGAACCATTGATGATATGCCTTGGTGGAGATGATGATGACAATGATGCTTCCGAGGATGATGACGACGACGACAACGGGGATTTGGATGGAATTGAGCCATTGCAGTTTTAAGTTGGTGGTGAAAATACTTTGTTATGGCATGCTTACAACTTGTTTTATTTCTGCTCATTTTAGCAGGAAGTTTGTATTATTTTGTTTCTATATTATCAAAAGTGCGTAATTTATTCTCGTTTCGCTGCAATGTTTATGCAGAGTTATTTTCAATTAACAATAATAATGCGAAATAGTTATTATTCATTGACGTTCGCTACTTAGTACACTTTTTGTATGCGGCTTACAAACGATAGAAAGGAGAACAATCAGCTGTTGTTGTTTACTAACCACATCGCAACCACAATGTAGCCAACCTTACGCGAAGCCACACGAACTATCAAGTGCAAAGATACAGCGGCGTGGGTATAAGTGGAACGACACTTGCAAACTATCAGTTCTCGTTATATTTACTAAACATGAAAAGTACGACAGTATTTGAATCTGTGACCTTCACCACTGAAGACCAACGCGCACACTTTTGCGTTACAAGTGCAAGTCACTGCACTCACAGCAGCGCAAAGCAGTCATTTCGGCCGAACTTGATACGACGCGATACAGTGGACAGTAGTTACAGCATATCCTGTACAACGCCGGGACTTCATAACTTCTCAATCCGCAGGCTGAGAAGACTCACCCGGTATATGTGGACAATTTATCAAGACAAGGGGGGAAGCTACCACCTAAAATCGTGTAATGTTCTTTGTGATGCCTAGAGGTCATATTTCGGCATCCCTGTTGGAAATTTTGATAAGTATTGGGCACCTAATTTATCCGTGAACGCTGCAGACAAACCTTAGAACGTGAGAGAAATTAGTATCTTTATAGTATTTAAATAACCTGTTAGGTTACGTAAAACAACATTATTAGTATATAGCCATATGTTAACACATTCGTTTTTATAAAGGATAGTACTGAGGGGGAAAAAGAGCCACGAAGTTCGATATCTGGAGAATTTGACGAAAACGTACTGACCACTCAACCAATTGCTACTTTTGCATGGTGGATTCTTCGAAACGTTGCAAGAATGCATAAGCTATGATATACTCAAACATTCCTTCATCTCGGTCGTCCTCCGTGGTGAAGTGGTTACCATGCTAGCCTCTAGCTCCCGAGGTCGCGGGTTCAAACCCGGCGGAGGGCGATGGAATTTTTTCGGGCGAAAGGGAAGTAAAGCCGGTGGTTCCGTGGTGTGGATTTACGGCACGTAAAAGAACCTCAAGCCTGAGAAAGGGGCCTCTAAGCACAATATCTTGTCTTTCACGCCCAATGCAGAATAGGACACTAAGAACCACAGCAGTTAAAGAGCGTCCATAAATAAAACTCAATTTAATTTTTTAATTCCTTATCTATTGACCCGGTCCCACATAGACCTGATCTTCCAGTACCGACTCCTCCGAAAAGTCTGCCGTAATCATCTCCAGAAAAAGAGCACTACCAGATAGTAAACGCGAAGTCAGAGATCCTGAATACAGTGGGGGAATCAGAGATGAAAAGAGAAATCCACATTACCCCAAATAGAAAGACCTTAAAGACTTAGTCAGAGACCTTGGTCTTACCAAGTCCAATGCTGAAATTTTGACCTCTAGGCTAAAGCAGTGGGACTTGTTAGATAAAACTGTACTTGTCACAAGTCAGACAAAACGTCATCAGGTCTTTTCAAGCTTCTATACATGCCAAGAAAAGTTCTGTTTATGTAACAATGTCTCCGGTTTGTTTGATGCAATGCAATCAAAATGAGTCGCGCTTGTTTATTGGCAACTCGCCCAGAAGTCTTAAAATCGTATTACTCCATAATGGGAATACATACCATCTCTACCCCTGGCGTATTCTGTGCATTCAAGGTGGAGTAAAATAGCATCAAGAACCTACTAAAATCGTTGAAATATAATGAATATGACTGGGAAGTGATTGGTGATTTTAAAATGGTGACATTCTTAATGAGTCTCCATGGTGTATTTACCAAATTTTCTTGCTATCTTTGCCTTTGGGACAGCAGAGAAACCAAGGTGCAATGTCACAGACGACGCTGGCCAGAGCGCTGGGAGTTTTCTGTGGGGAACAACAATATCAAGTGGGAACCACTAGTAAATCCCAGAAAAGTGTTGATGCCACCACTGGAAATCAAAACGGGCCTTATGAAGCAATTTGTTAAAGCTTTATCTAAGAGTCAGTAGCCCTCCAATACCTTAGAGACATTTTCCCTAAGTTGTCTCACACAAAGGTCAAAGCTGGTATATTCATTGGACCGCAGATAAAGAAGAAGTGTGCAGAATTCCGCAAGATGCTTAATGAGATGGAGAAAGAAGACTGAAATAGCTTTCTTGCAGTTTAAGGGGTTCCTTGGGTAATTACAAAACCGAGAAGTATGTGGAACTAGTTGAAACTAGGTACAGGGTTTTGGCACAATGGGTTGCAGAATGTCACTTTAAGTGCATATGCTTGATGTAAATCTTGAGGAGTTTAAGTAAGACATATGAGCCTATTCGGAAGAGCAAAGCGAACGCTTCCACCAAGATATATTGGACTTTGAACGTCTTTATCAAGGGAAGACTATATTTGGGACTTTTATTTGTGAATGTGATTTGCAATATAGTAGAAAATCTCGGAAAAACATCCACTTTTAATTTTTTGTGACGTCTTTAAGTGTTTTTTACATTAATTAATTTCAAAGCACAAACCTATTTTAAATGAAGTGAAGTTAAAAGAGAAACATGACTTAAAAATGATATGTATTAAAGTCCAGTTTACAAAAGCAAAGTTTGTTAACAATAATTGTCATTTTCTCCTTGTTTTAGACATAAGCAACCAAGAAATAATACTTATTATCCAGGAACAAAAATTATGTTATATAGTGTAATTTATGCAAAGAAGAAGAATTGCATTGTTCATAATTTCAACCCATTTCTAAGTATCTAGTTCCCTCAAGAGAGGATTAAAAAGCCCTATTTCGCAATGTTAAATCTGCTAAATTCATGACCTATGGAAATATTTAAATAGTCAGATTGAAATTTTTGTTACCTTCTAGGCTTACTGATTTTCTTTTATTCAATGAGTTTTTATATTAGAAAGATAGAATTTTTTCTCAAATATACCACCTTTAGATTAGAATTTATGAACAATTATTTTTTTAATAGTTTACCATAGGTACTTTTAACATAAAAGTAGATCCACAATAACATCTAGAGGTTGCTTTTATCATTCTAAGATTCACTCTGGCTATCTTCAACAGTTCCTGAGAAAATAGACCATTTATACCAAAAAATGTCATTCGCAGAAAGATGTGTTTGAAGCAGAAGTGGAGAAAACAAACTCGCATATATTTGCACACATTACTTAAAACACAGAAGCTGTCATATTTAAAGGTAGTATAGAGCAAAGCTTCTCTTAAACGGGTTAACGTTTATTTCTGTACTCCAAAGTATGTAGGAGTTAAGATTTTTCTCACGAAGTTGTGCCGAATTCACAGTATAAAAAGCAGTTGCATCGCCATTTAAAATGTATATTTAAAAGATAAGTAGTATTCTTACAACGATAAAATTATTATCAAATTAAAGAGGAAATTCCAATTTTAAGGCTGCACAAAAATGTTTAAAAAATGTCATTTTTGTTCAATTTTCGCCATTTAAACTTCTCTTAACGTTTGTGTAAACCCATTTGTTTGCTTCTGTGCCAATAAAGTTATGGCACTTCAAACTGATTTGCCACAATTTATCCTCTATGTAAAGCGTTGATTACTTGTTATTGGACTTAAAAAGAAAAGGAAGAAAATGTCTTATGAGATATTTAAGGAGCGGCTCCTCCTCTCACACTCCTGTTATTGCCTACAAATGGAGAATAGTGTGTGCTACGACGAACACGGTACGGAAATATATAAACAAAAGTACTAGTCGGCCACGATATGAATGCGCTTGGCGGAGGGCGTCATTGTTTTGTTGATAATCAAGGCTAGGGATCAGAGGGGAGCGAGGGGCAAGGCGATAGGGAAATGCAGTTACACAACAAAACAGTACTACATGTGAAGGCCTCAGCCTCACTAGTAAATGCAACTCGGAACTGCTGACTGACCTTCCGATGCCCCACCCGCTTGTTTCGTAACTGTTTGGCTCCTCTTCCCACCACACGCATTCATATTATGGCCGACTATATAGCATACAAATAAGAAGCAGACAGTGTGTTTGTTATCCATGGTACCAGAGGTTTTTTGGTAGTAGAACTCGGCTGTTCCATTATCGAGTGGAATAATGTTAAACACTGTGTACCAAAGTTGGCATCTGTGATTATGTGAAGCCCTGCGTGCTGCGGCGATCACCTCCTCATCCGTTGCTGTAGCTTACCTTGATGCTTCTCCCGTTGCTTCCAGAAGTTCTCAGCGTGTTGGTTCTTCAATTTATCCTCGGCTAGCTGCAGTAATTTTCCTTAAATTATATGGGAGCATGGACTTATCCTCGGTAAAGGAAAACGTAGATCTCGGGTGGTGATATAGGAAGACATAGACTTGCTTTGTTATGAAAAGATGACACTGCCGTTTCTTTTTATTTAATTAACACTCGTAGTATACAAAACTGGTATTGCCGCTGTAAAATACTGTCCACTGCTGTTAAACTATGGCGTGGATATGGCACGAAATATCTCCCTGACCACACATTACGAAAACTCTCGAGTAAAATGCAATACTAAGCTGACATGACGAATTTAACTTGATTCCCTTTTTGGCGCGATATCTCACACATCCTGCAGCATCTCTCCCTGACCACACATGACATAAACTGTCGAATAAAATGCAATACTAAGCTGACATGACAAATTTGACTTGATTCCCTTTTTGGCGCGATATCTCGCACATCCTGCAGCATCTCTCCCTGACCACACATGACATAAACTGCCGAATAAAATGCAATACTAAGCTGACATTACAAAGCTGACTTGATTCCCTTCTTGGCGCGATATCTCACGCATCCTGCAGCATCTCTCCCTGACCACACATGACATAAACTGTCGAATAAAATGCAATACTAAGCTGACATTACAAAGCTGACTTGATTCCCTTCTTGGCGCGATATCTCACGCATCCTGCAGCATCTCTCCCTGACCACACATGACAAAAACTGTCCCGAATTTTCCCTAAACAGATTCATTTATAGTCTCAGGCTCCTGAGGCTGCTTCCTTTCCTATTGGTACATTTTTAGCGCGACTCGACGCGTCTAACTATTTCGAATAAACTTCCAGGGATTTCATTGGTCCAATTTTAATATAAATCGCGGCTTTTCCTACATTTACCGTTAAGGTTGTCTTTCTCACTCACTTGGTCACGGCGAATTATCAAATAATGGGACAAAGGCTCTACACCCTCGCTGTAGGAATAATAGCACAGCGACCGGAGAGAGGTAATAAAACTAGGTTTTCTGCCTTCGAAAGCACTATTCCTGTAGCTAAAACTTTCCCTCGTGGACAGTATTTTAACATAGCGCTTAAATTATTTACATTAAACCATTTATAACTCTACCAATATTAATAACCTAGATAGATACATAATGTTAAATCACCCTTCTTAAAATATACAAGCAGTATGAGAAAAAGATATTTACATAATACGATTTAACATCACTAAAAGTTAATTAATAAGTTATCTGTAATTATAGTTCTTGGGCTCGGCCTAGAGTTGCCGTTTCAAATTGCCCTGTTCTGGAAAAGAATAAATTTTTCAACACTTGATACAATTTTCTTTTACAGAATAATTCCTCTGATTATGGCCTTTGTTCGTTTGTTTTGTTGACAGAGACCCTTCGCTATACCTGCTCCTTCACAAGGGCTCTGACAAACCGGTGATGTTTATATTTGGGTCATTCACTCTACCCTCTCCCTTTAAAAACAGGTTTCCGAGAGACATTCTTATACACAATACATTTCCCGCACACGAATAACTTGTGACGCATACAAATACTCTAATACCCAATTTAAGTTCTAAAATTAAATCTATTTACATACATATTGGTACATAATTATTATGCCTTTATTTATTTCTTTACATCCTTATTTATCGGGTGTATTACCTTTACTATTTGTTCACAGGGGTGTTACCTCATTTCGAGTAAAACTAACCTGATTCTTTTCATTATATTCTTCACCCTTCTCATTCTCTAAACATTTGTACGGTTTGAGCAACTGTTTATGGTATCTCCCTACGATCTTGGAATTCTTTATTTCTTGTAACTCAAATGTATCCGAGCCAAAAATGTTAATCACCCGGTATGGACCTTTAAATAAATTTTCCATTCTATGATACCTTTTGTTCAGAATGCTAGACTTTTTCTTGTCCCGTACCAATACTAAGTCTCCCAATTTGATCAACCAGTGTTTTCGTTTCTTCTTCTTAAACTTTTCTTTTCTTTTCTGCGCCTTATTGGCCATTCTTTCAAAAGCTTTCTTAAACATCTCTTCTTCCGTTAGTGCTTTCGGATCTTTAGCTTCTAGTGTCTGTGGTAATTCCCCTTCGAGTGTTTCCATTAATTTCCCCTTCATCAGCTCGACGGGCTTATAACCGGTAGTAGGGCTCACACTTTCATTTAAAATACTTTCGATGCGCTGATAGTGATTTGCCCAATCACTGTGTTTTTTATTGGCCAAAATTCTCAAATAAACCGAAATGTCCCGTATTATTCTTTCGCAGGGATTGCTTTGTGGGTGGTATTTTGAGCAATGATACAACGTGATTTCGTTTTCTTTTAAGGTGTCTACAAATTTTCTGCTGGTAAATATTGAAGCATTATCACATAAAATTGCCTTCATCTTTCCAAATTGTGGAACATACGACTTCATTATCTTCCTTAGGCATGTTTCACTTGTAATCTTCCGGACTGGGTAAATTTTCACAAATTTTGAAAATACATCTATTAACACTATTATATACCTAAATCCAAATTTACTACGGGGCATCTCACCATGACAGTCCAAGGTCACTAACATTCCTGGTTTTTCTCTTAGTATTGAGTTTGTCTCGTATTCGTATTGTATATTCAGTGGCTTTGCTTTTTGACATTGTAAGCATGTCGAAATTATTCTCCTTACTTTATGGTGTAATTTTGGAATATACAGGTTTTCTTGGATCATTAAAGCGGTGCGTTCTGAGCCAGAATGTGCTAGAGCTTGATGGAACGTGCTTATGAGTTCATTCTCCATGTTCTTAGGTATATATGTCTTCCATTTCTGTATTTCACTGCCATGTAGTTTATATAACACGCCCCCTTTTAACCCTATGTTTCCCTTGATATTTTCATCTATTTCTGGGGCCTTTTTTATTAATTTATTTAACTTCTCATCTCGTCGCTGCTGGTCCCCTATTCCTTTTAATTCTTTTATCAATCCTTTACTCAAGGGTATTTCAATACTCATTAATGTTACTTCATTTTTAGGGCGTTCTATTCTCTCCGGTATTTCACTGTTGTTATGTAACCTAGACAGCAAATCGCTAAAAACATTTGTTTTTCCTGGAATGTGTTTCACCTCAACATCATACGAAAGAATCTCATGGATGTACCTAGATAATTTAGTACTCGTAAGCCGACAACGTTTCATAAATGAAAGACTCACATGATCTGTGTATATAATAACCTTCTGTAGATATATATATGATCTAAATTTCTGTAGTGCGTAATACACAGCACAGATCTCTAATTCGGTGACCGAAGCATTTTTCTCTATTTGACTTAAACCTCTTGAAGCGGTACTTATCACGTGCAGTTGATTTTCCTCATCTGATTGGGCTAGGACACACCCATATCCGTGACCAGAAGCATCCACGTAAATTACATATGGTAGGTTGTCCTTGGGTCTCTCTAGTAGAATTGATTTCGCAAATAGTTCTTTTATCTTTTCAAAAGCTTTCTGGTGTACCTCGTCCCATTTCCATCGCACTTTCTTTTTAAGTAATTCGCGCAAAGGCGCTATTTCTGCGGCGTACCTCAGGATAAATTTGCTTTGATAATTTAGCACTCCAAGAAAGGACCTAACCTGCTTAACACTCTTGGGCGCTGGTATTCTTCTCACAGCCGCTACTCTTTCTTCGTTTGGCTTCATTCCTCTATCATTAATTACATAGCCTAGAAATTCCACCTCACGGATGCAAAATTTGGATTTATTAATGTTCACCGTCATACCGTTTTCTCTCAGCTTTCTAAGCACATAATTCACATGTTTAATATGCTCATCAAAATTTTCATCAACTATTAGAAAATCGTCGATATATTGGATCAAAAATTCGTCGGCTGAGTCGCCAAATATTTTATCGATGGCTCTTAATAGTCCACTACATGACGTAAGCATACCAAAAGGCATTCTCAAAAATTCGAACTGTTTCCCAAAAAATAAAAAAGAAGTATACTTTCTAACATCCTCGTGAAGCTCAATCTGCCAGTATGACGCCGTTAAATCAATAGTGGAGAAATACTTGCCTTTGGTTATTTTTGACAGCAATTTTTCTACACTTTCGCTCCGAAATCTGTCTGGTTGTGTATATTTATTTATCCTTCGAGCATCTATTGTCATCCTAAGTTCGCCATTGCGTTTCGTCACCCAACATAATGGACTGCTGTACGGAGAATTTGACGTTTGTATTATTCGGTCTCTCAACATCTTATCGATCACCTGTTTGGCTCTCTCCCTTAATGCAATCGGAATATTCCGATACTTGTGTGTGAAGGGTGCAATATCTTGTACCTTAAAACTGTGTTTGTATGCTTTGCACTTGCCTGGGACGTCCGAAAATACCGCTTTGTTTTCTTGTAACATTCGCCTTAATAGATGCCTTTGTGTCTCTGTGAGGTTCTCGGCAAGGGTCACTTTCTCCTCTACTGCTTCTACCTGGCTGCCGGTATCTTGGAATTCTTTATTTTGGGCGTAACCATAATCTTTCTCATTGTGCTCCGTATACCCGTTGTAAAACCTGTCAGCGAACGCATGCATCTCATCGGTTTCTTCCCCTTGTACTATAGCAATTAATTTCTCACTCCTACCTGTTTGTAATAATTGTACGAAAAATCTTTCTTCGGCTATATCTTCTTCTCCTTGGGTTTTGTTATAAGTATCCTGCTTCATACCCTCTACAAAAGGGATTTCTAATGTTTTTCTGTTCTTCTCTATTTTCAAAACTTTATCAGCAAAATCAACCCTAGCTCTTAATTCAAACAAAACGTCACACCCAATCAAAATGTCACAAATCAAATTATTGATTACCAGAAAAATAAACTCAAAATTTTCTTCTCCTATTTTCATGTTCAACATTACTTGCATTTTTATTCGGGTAACCTCTTTGTTAACTGCTACCCGGCATACTGTGTTCCTTATGGGTAATGTCATTAGCTTAATTCCTTTATTTACCAGGTTCTGATATAACCTCAGGCTGCATACACTCACATTGGCTCCAGAGTCTATTAAAGCATTATATTCTTCATCCAATAATACTACCTTTATGCTAGGGGAATCTGTCAGATCCTTTTCCGAGTGATTTTGAATAGTAGTTATCAGTTCTCCCAGTATAAATTCATTTTTGAGCCCTGTTTCACATTTTCTGTTTATTTGAGAATTTTGCGCGCTTAGAATCCGCTCCGAGCTCTTGAATGGATCCTGTCTTAGTTTTCCGGGTTATCGACACTATTTGGTGCTCCGCTAGTCTCTTCCACATTTCCCTCTCTCTGCATTTGCCTATAGTTTCCTCTGCTTCCTCTAAAATGTCCCCGGGAATGTCTCTCTCTCCTTTCGTTTCTTTCTGGATAATTTTCGTCATACCTTTCTCCTACATCACTTTCCCCTCGGTCAGAAAAATAATGTTCTCTGGATCTGTTTTCATTGTTTCTGCCTCTCCTATAATTAAAACGGCCACTATATCTTGGTCTGGTTTGTATAGCATTTATGTGATATTGGTTATCACCTTCCCTCCTGAAACGGTTATTTTGACATTTTCTGTTCCCGGATTGAGGTACGTCGTTCCAGTATCTCTCTCTGGGGTTATAGTTCCCTCTCGCGTTTCCTCTCCAATTCGCATTCCTTGAATTATCCGGTAATGTTCGAACTGTATAGTTTTGTACGTGGTTCCTACTACTTGTCTCGAATGATGATACCAACTCAATCAATTCGGGAATAGAATTTGGCTTCGCAATGAGTAGGTAATGGTGTATACGTTCTGGATAATGTGGTACAATCATATTAATGAAATCCCTCTCGCTTATGGGTGGCTCGATTAGTCTACTACTCTGTGCTTTAGTTAGCAAATAATCTACCATGCTTAGGTTTCCGCGTTCATCGTACTTGCCATTAACTAGGATAGATCTCACCTGGTTCTGAGTATTAGTACTCCAGTACTTATTCAAAAATGCCCTTCTGAAATATTCAAAATTATTTTTCTCCCCCAAAGTCAATCTTACCCATTGGAGAACCCTTTGACGTAAACCTTTACGAACGATTAACATCTTTAGCTCGTCCGGAATCTGCTTCAAACGGAAATACTCCTCAAGGTCATTTAGGTATTGTTTAGGATTATCAGCCGAATTTTCCTCGAAAGTAGGTACCCCTATCTCATTTAATAAATGGTAGTTTGCATTACTTGCATGGTTAGATGTACATTGGTGCCCTGAATTAAAATTATATGGGTCGGCAGCTGGACTTTGGCCTCCATTTACCTCCCTAAAAGTGGTGCTAGTTTCACTGGGTGAGCTATCATCACTCTGTCTCACACTTATCCCTAGTCTACCAATAGAGCGTTTTAACTCCTTTACACAATTTTCATGCTCTTCCACCCTCTTCACAATTTCATGATGATTTGAGAGCTGTTCAGTCATTTTTGACGAAAGTTCATTCATCTTTCCCTGATCCTTTTCTAACACTATTCTAAATTCTTTGAACTCCCTTTGAATGTTAGATTCTAAGGTACTTTGTTTTTTTTCTAAAGAAACATTTACAGCTCTTAAGTCATCATCCAATTGTTCCTTTATGGCTAAGCTGGTAACACTTAATTCTGTTTCTACATCCTTCCTTAGTTTTTCTACATCGTTTCTTAGACATAGTTGTCCTGCCTGAATTTCTTGCACTACCATCCCTTGCTGACTGAATTTGGAGTCCAATTGACTTTGTAATCGGGTGACCTGTTCACCTAAATATTCCCTCATCTCCTGAGCTAATTCCCCTCTCATCTTCCTGTTTTCCTCTCTGACATATTCACCTATCTGTATACTCTGCTCATTTAATTTCCCTTCCAAATTTTTATTTTGTTCACTCAAATTTCTTTTTGACTCCTTACTCAGCTCATTTAATTTCCCTTCTAAATTGTTAATTTGTTCACTCAAATTTCTTTTTGACTCCTTACTCTGCTCATCTATCTTTGCGCTCAAATGTTGAAGCAATATTAGCAGCTGGTTTTGACCTGCGTCAATGACCTGCTCAATCGGTGATTGCCTTTCCCTAACTTCTACTTCAGCTGCACCCATATTTTCTCCATCTGTTGTTATGCTGACAATAGCCTCCCCATTCAGTTCTTCCAAATCTTCCCTTGACCTACTCATGGTTCCGTTAGCAAGTTCTACCTCCCTAGTAATGACTTTACCCCCTCTCAATAACATGTGTTCACAAAACTGAGTCACTACTCTGCATGCCTTTTTGTTTGTTTTTGAATAAAAGTTCTAACCTGTATTTTTTTTCAATGTTAACTGATGCGTTCCGGGTTCGAATCCTGGTGAAGTTCTAGAAGCGATGTTCTCAGCTGTTTTGTTGTCCCACGTAGGTAGACTAGAAGTTCGCGTTGTAATTTTTGTTCTGCTGTGCCCCTTTCCTCTGAAGATTCTTCGTCTGTTCGTTGTTTCCTAGTCCTCCGTTCGTGTCGTTCTTCCCTTCGAGCCGCACGTTATGGCGCCAGTTTGCGGCGATCTTAACGTTTGTTAGCCCCACGTTGGGCGCCAGTTTGCGGCGATCACCTCCTCATCCGTTGCTGTAGCTTACCTTGATGCTTCTCCCGTTGCTTCCAGAAGTTCTCAGCGTGTTGGTTCTTCAATTTATCCTCGGCTAGCTGCAGTAATTTTCCTTAAATTATATGGGAGCATGGACTTATCCTCGGTAAAGGAAAACGTAGATCTCGGGTGGTGATATAGGAAGACATAGACTTGCTTTGTTATGAAAAGATGACACTGCCGTTTCTTTTTATTTAATTAACACTCGTAGTATACAAAACTGGTATTGCCGCTGTAAAATACTGTCCACTGCTGTTAAACTATGGCGTGGATATGGCACGAAATATCTCCCTGACCACACATTACGAAAACTCTCGAGTAAAATGCAATACTAAGCTGACATGACGAATTTAACTTGATTCCCTTTTTGGCGCGATATCTCACACATCCTGCAGCATCTCTCCCTGACCACACATGACATAAACTGTCGAATAAAATGCAATACTAAGCTGACATGACAAATTTGACTTGATTCCCTTTTTGGCGCGATATCTCGCACATCCTGCAGCATCTCTCCCTGACCACACATGACATAAACTGCCGAATAAAATGCAATACTAAGCTGACATTACAAAGCTGACTTGATTCCCTTCTTGGCGCGATATCTCACGCATCCTGCAGCATCTCTCCCTGACCACACATGACATAAACTGTCGAATAAAATGCAATACTAAGCTGACATTACAAAGCTGACTTGATTCCCTTCTTGGCGCGATATCTCACGCATCCTGCAGCATCTCTCCCTGACCACACATGACAAAAACTGTCCCGAATTTTCCCTAAACAGATTCATTTATAGTCTCAGGCTCCTGAGGCTGCTTCCTTTCCTATTGGTACATTTTTAGCGCGACTCGACGCGTCTGACTATTTCGAATAAACTTCCAGGGATTTCATTGGTCCAATTTTAATATAAATCGCGGCTTTTCCTACATTTACCGTTAAGGTTGTCTTTCTCACTCACTTGGTCACGGCGAATTATCAAATAATGGGACAAAGGCTCTACACCCTCGCTGTAGGAATAATAGCACAGCGACCGGAGAGAGGTAATAAAACTAGGTTTTCTGCCTTCGAAAGCACTATTCCTGTAGCTAAAACTTTCCCTCGTGGACAGTATTTTAACATAGCGCTTAAATTATTTACATTAAACCATTTATAACTCTACCAATATTAATAACCTAGATAGATACATAATGTTAAATCACCCTTCTTAAAATATACAAGCAGTATGAGAAAAAGATATTTACATAATACGATTTAACATCACTAAAAGTTAATTAATAAGTTATCTGTAATTATAGTTCTTGGGCTCGGCCTAGAGTTGCCGTTTCAGTGCGTTCCTTCCCCATTTTATTATCGTTCAGGGTTTATTGATCATTATTTTAAGGTGAAATCATTCTTCGTTATTATTATGTTCTTTTGCATAACTTTCGTTGTGGCATTAGTTTTCGGCAACATGAAACGTTGGGCAGTAATCGGGTTCTGAAAGTCGTTCTGTATGATGACCGGTTCTAAAATTCATCGAAAATGATTAATTAACGCTCGATGACACAATTAATGTTGTTGGTAGCAGGAGTATATTTTGTTTTAGTCCACGCGTTTGCTTATGTTCATATATTTCAACCACGAAGATACAAAATGTATACATAGGTATAGTCATTAAAAACAAATAAATAATTAAAGTTGTAGGGTTCCTCCTTGTAACTTTAAAAATGGTTTGTTAGTCTATATATAAGTTTTATATCTAGGTATATTGAAGTTATATGCAATCGGAGGTAATTTGTTAGATAATTTCAAAGACATATATTTAATTTTTTTAATTGTATGATTTTATACTGACTGTTCAATTAAAAGATACTTAATTAAATCTGTGTTAAAATCCTGTTCTGTAATCATCGAGTCCTACCTTACATCCAAATATATAGTTTAAAATCTCGTATCACTCAACTTTAGAAGCGTGTGGTTCAATCAACTGAAACTCGATGTTTGGGGATAGCTGTATTTGTATCGCTGACATTTTGGACTTCCGGTTTAAAAGGAAGTATTCCTAACCCTTTTATTTTAAATTTAATGCCCAATAAATCTTTATGTTTCGAATGATGTTCATTAAGACATTTTTAATAAGCAATCAAACCAAATATCTGTACAAATTAAGAAAATAGATAAGTGTAAACCTTAGGAATTATACAATAAAAACGCTTCCTTTCTTTACTGTAATTTGAATGTCCTTTGTTTATCCATGGAAACATATTTATGGATGCAAACACAACTTATTTAAGGGATTTAATCTAACATCAAGAGTGTTATTGATTCTATTTTATATGGAACCAAAGTGGAAATAATTTTAATTATAATGTTGATTGGCTATGGAGGCAGGCAACGATCTCGTCGAGATGCTGCAAATTTATTTAATTGTATGCATCCGATCATAATCCAATTCCACATACAACGATGACAAGGATCGTAAGGAAGTTTAATGGCGCTGGAAGCATAGATGATATACCAAGATCATATCTCCCAACAAGTTCATCTGAGGAGAATATTTCATTGGATGTTCTCCTTCGTGTGCAAGAAAATGCAAAAGTTTGTACCAAACTTTTGGTATTAGAATCCAATACAAACCAAGGTTCCGTTATGAAAATCCATAACAATGCCAAGCAACATCTTTATAAAGTTCAACCTTTGCAGGGACTTTCAGAGGCTGATCTCGAAGAAGAATGAGACAGTATAGATAAACTCGGCTAGTAATTAATATCCAGTATGAAACGGCAACTCTAGGCCGAGCCCAAGAACTGTAATTACAGACAATTTATTAATTAACTTTTGTTGATATTAAACCGTACTATGTAAATATCTTTTTCTCATACTGCTTGTATATTTTAAGAAGGGTGATTTAATGTTATGTATCTATCTAGGTTACTAATATTAATAGAGTTATAAATGGTTTAATGTTAAGCGCTATGTTAAAATACTGTCCACGATGAAATGTTTTAGCTACAGGAATAGTGCTTTCGAAGGCAGAAAACCTAGTTTTATTACCTCTCTTCGGTCGCTGTGCCATTATTCCTACAGCGAGGGTGTAGCGCCTTTGTCCCTTTATTTGATAATTCGCCGTGACCAAGTGAGCGAGACAGATAGCCTAACGGTAAATGTAGGAAAAGCCGCGATTTATATTAAACTCGGACCAATGAGATCTCTGGAAGTTTATTCGAAATAGTTAGACGCGTCGGGTGGCGCTAAAAATGGACCAATAGGAAAGGAAGCAGCCCCAGAAGCCTGCGACTATAAATGGATCCGTTTGGAGAAAATTCGGGACAGTTTTTGTCAGGCAGTTTGTCATGGAGTTTTAGCATTGCAGTTAGGCAGTTTTATCAGACAGTTTGTAGACAGTTTTCGTAATGTGTGGTCAGGGAGAGATGCTGCAGGATGTGTGAGATATCGCGCCAAAACAGGGAATCAAGATAGTTTTAGAAACACACCTAAGATCCGCTACTCGTAAAGAGATAATAAGCATATTTAAACCTCGTGTCATATCCGCGCCGTAGTTTAACAGCGGTGGACAGTATTTTACGGCGGCAAGACCAGTGTTGTCTACTACGAGTGTTAATAAAATAAAGAGAAACGGCAGTGTCATCTTTTCATAAACAAAGCACGTCCATGTCTTCCTATATCACCACCCGAGATCTACGTTTTCCTTTACCGAGGATAAGTCCATGCTCCTATATAGTTTAAAGAAAACTACTGCAGCTAGCCGAGGATAAAAGTGAAGAGAACCAACACACGGCGAACTTCTGGAACCAACGGGAGAAGCATCAAGGTAAGACAACAGCAACGGATGAGGAGGTGATCGCCGCAAACTGGCGCCATAACGTGGAGCTTGAAGGGAAGACCAACACAAACGGAGGACTAGAAAACAACGAATAGACGAAGAATCTTCAGAGGAAAGGGGCACAGCAGAACAAAATTACAACGCGAACTTCTAGTCTACCTACGTGGGACAACAAAACAGCTGAGAGCATCGCTTCTAGAAATTCACCAGGATTCGAACCCGGGACGCATCAATTAACATAGGAGAAAATACAGGTTAGAACATTTATACAAAAACAAACAAAAAGGCATGCACAGTAGTGACTCAGTTTTGTGAACACGTGTTATTGAGAGGGGGTAAAGTCATTACTAGGGAGGTAGCACTTGCTAACGGAACCATGAGTAGGTGAAGGGAAGATTTAAAAGAACTGAATGGGGAGGCTATTGTCAGCATAACACCAGATGGAGAAAATATGGGTGCAGCAGAGGTAGAATTTAGGCTGGAAAGGCAATCACCGATTGAGCAGGTCATTGACGCAGGTCAAAACCAGCTGCTAATATTGCTTCAACATTTGAGCGCAAAGATAGATGAGCAGAGTAAGGAGTCAAAAAGAAATTTGAGTGAACAAAGTAAGAATTTGGAAGGGAAATTAAATGAGCTGAGTAAGGAATCAAAAAGAAATTTGAGTGAACAAAGTAAAAATTTAGAAGGGAAATTAAAAGCGCAGAGTATACAGATAGGTGAATATGTCAGAGAGGAAAACAGGAAGATGAGAGGGGAATTAGCTCAGGAGATGAGGGAATATTTAGGTGAACAGGTCACCCGATTACAAAGTCAATTGAACTCCAAGTTCAGTCAGCAAGGGAAGGTAGTGCAAGAAATTCAGGCAGGACAACTATGTCTAAGAAACGATGTAGAAAATCTAAGGAATGATGTAGAAACAGAATTAAGTGTTACAGCTTAGCCATAAAGGAGCATTTGGATGATGACTTAAGAGCTGTAAATGTTTCTTTAGAAAAAAAACAAAGTACATTAGAATCTAACATTCAAAGGGAGTTCAGTGAATTTAGAACAGTGTTAGAAAAGGATCAGGGAAAGATAAATGAACTTTCGTCGAAAATAACGGAACAGCTCTCAAATCATCATGAAATTGTGAAGAGGGTTGAAGAGCATGAAAATTGTGTAAAGGAGTTAAAACGCTCTATTGGTAGACTAGGGATAAGTGTGAGACAGAGTGATGATAGCTCACCCAGTGAAACTAGCACCACCTTTAGGGAGGCAAATGGAGGTCAAAGTCCAGCTGCCGACCCATATAATTTCAATTCAGGGCACCAATGTACATCTAACCATGCAAGTAATGCAAACTACCATTTATTAAATGAGATTGGGGTACCTACTTTCGAGGAAAACTCGGCTGATAATCCTAAACAATATCTAAATGACCTTGAGGAGTATTTCCTTTTGAAGCAAATTCCGGACGAGCTAAAGATGTTAATCGTTCGTAAAGGTTTACGTCAAAGGGTTCTCCAATGGGTAAGATTGACTTTGGGAGAGAATAATAATTTTGAATATTTCAGAAGGGCATTGGAGTACTAATACTCAGAACCAAGTGAGATCTATCCTAGTTAATGGCAAATACGATGAACGCGGAAACCTAAGCATGGTAGATTATTTACTAACTAAAGCATAGAGTAGTGGACTAATCGAGCCACCCATAAGTGAGAGGGATTTCATCAACATGATTGTACCCCATTATCCAGAACGCATACACCATTACCTACTCATTGCGAAGCCAAACTCCATTCCCGAATTGATTGAGTTGGTATCATCATTCGAGACAAGTAGTAGGAACTACGGACAAAACTATACAGTTCGACCAATACCGGAGAATGCAAGGAATGCGAACTGGAGAGGAAACGCGAGAGGGAACTATAACCCCAGAGAGAGATACTGGAACGACGTGCCTCAATCCGGGAACAGAAACTGTCAAAATAACCGTTTCAGGAGGGAAGGTGATAACCAATATCACGTAAATGCTATACAAACCAGACCAAGATACAGGGGCCGTTTTAACTATAGGAGAGGCAGGAACGACAAAAACAGATCCAGGGAACATTATTTTTCCGACCGAGGGGAAAGCGATGTAGGAGAGAGGTATGACGAAAATTACCCAGAAAGAAACGAAAGGAGAGAGAGAGACCTTCCCGGGGACATTTTAGAGGAAGCAGAGGAAACTATAGGCAAATGCAGAGAGAGGGAAATGTGGAAGAGAATAGCGGAGCACCAAATAGTGTCGACAACCCGGAAAACTAAGACGGGATCCATTCAAGAGCTCGGAGCGGATTCTAAGCGCGCAAAATTCTCAAATAAACAGAAAATGTGAAACAGGGCTCAAAAATGACTTTATACTGGGAGAACTGATAACTACTATTCAAAATCACTCGGAAAAGGATCTGACAGATTCCCCTAGCATAAAGGTAGTATTATTGGATGAAGAATATAACGCTTTAATAGACTCTGGAGCCAATGTGAGTGTATGCAGCCTGAGGTTATATCAGAACCTGGTAAATAAAGGAATTAAGCTAATGACATTACCTATAAGGAACACGGTATGCCGGGTAGCAGTTAACAAAGAGGTTACCCGAATAAAAATGCAAGTAATGTTGAACATGAAAATAGGAGAAGAAAATTTTGAGTTTATTTTTCTGGTAATCAATAATTTGATTTGTGACATTTTGATTGGGTGTGACGTTTTGTTTGAATTAAGAGCTAGGGTTGATTTTGCTGATAAAGTTTTGAAAATAGAGAAGAACAGAAAACCATTAGAAATCCCTTTTGTAGAGGGTATGAAGCAGGATACTTATAACAAAACTCAAGGAGAAGAAGATATCGCCGAAGAAAGATTTTTCGTACAATTAGTACAAACAGGTAGGAGTGAGAAATTAATTGCTATAGTACAAGGGGAAGAAACCGATGAGATGCATGCGTTCGCTGACAGGTTTTACAACGGGTATACGGAGCACAATGAGAAAGATGATGGTTACGCCCGAAATAAAGAATTCCAAGATACCGGCAGCCAGGTAGAAGCAGTGGAGGGGAAAGTGACCCTTGCCGAGAACCTCACAGACACACAAAGGCATCTATTAAGGCGAATGTTACAAGAAAACAAAACGGTATTTTCGGACGTCCCAGGCAAGTGCAAAGCATACAAACACAACTTTACAGTACAAAATATTGCACCTTTCACACATAAGTATCGGGATATCCCGATTGCATTAACGGAGAGAGCCAAACAAGTGATCGATAAGATGTTGAGAGACCGAATAATACATAAGTCAAATTCTCCATACAGCAGTCCATTATGTTGGGTGACGAAACGCAATGGCGAACTTAGGATGACGATAGATGGTCGAAAGATTAAATAAACATACTCAACCAGACAGATTTCGGAGCGAAAGTGTAGAAAAATTGCTGTCAAAAATAACCAAAGGCAAGTATTTCTCCACTATTGATTTAATTGCGTCATACTGGCAGATTGAGCTTCACGAGGATGTTAGAAAGTATACTTCTTTTTTATTTTTTGGAAAACAGTTCGAATTTTTGAGAATGCCTTTTGGTATGCTTACGTCATGTAGTGGACTATTAAGAGCCATCGATAAAATATTTGGCGACTCAACCGACGAATTTTTGATCCAATATATCGACGATTTTCTAATAGTTGATGAAAATTTTGATGAGCATATTAAACATGTGGATTATGTGCTTAGAAAGCTGAGAGAAAACGGTATGACGGTGAACATTAATAAATCCAAATTTTGCATCCGTGAGGTGGAATTTCTAGGTTATGTAATTAATGATAGAGGAATAAAGCCAAACGAAGAAAGAGTAGCGGCTGTGAGAAGAATACCAGCACCCAAGAGTGTTAAGCAGGTTAGGTCGTTTCTTGGAGTGCTAAATTATCAAAGCAAATTTATCCTGAGGTACGCCGCAGAAATAGCACCTTTGCGCGAATTACTTAAAAAGAAAGTGCGATGGAAATGGGACGAGGTACACCAGAAAGCTTTTGAAAAGATAAAAGAACTATTTGCGAAATCAATTCTACTAGAGAGACCCAAGGACAACCAACCATATGTAATTTACGTGGATGCTTCAGGTCACGGATATGGGTGTGTCCTAGCCCAATCAGATGAGGAAAATCAACTGCACGTGATAAGTACCGCTTCAAGAGGTTTAAGTCAAATAGAGAAAAATGCTTCGGTCACCGAATTAGAGATCTGTGCTGTGTATTACGCACTACAGAAATTTAGATCATATATATATATATATATATATATATATATCTACAGAAGGTTACTATATACACAGACCATGTGAGTCTTTCATTTATGAAACGTTGTCGGCTTACGAGTACTAAATTATCTAGGTACATCCATGAGATTCTTTCGTATGATGTTGAGGTGAAACACATTCCAGGAAAAACAAATGTCTTTAGCGATTTGCTGTCTAGGTTACATAACAACAGTGAAATACCGGAGAGAATAGAACGCCCTAAAATGAAGTAACCTTAATGAGTATTGAAATACCCTTGAGTAAAAGATTGATAAAAGAATTAAAAGGAATAGGGGACCAGCAGCGACGAGATGAGAAGTTAAATAAATTAATAAAAAAGGCCCCAGAAATAGATGAAAATATCAAGGGAAACATAGGGGTAAAAGGGGGCGTGTTGTATAAGCTGCATGGCAGTGAAATACAGAAATGGAAGACGTATCTACCTAAGAACATGGAGAATGAACTCATAAACACGTTCCATCAAGCTCTAGCACATTCTGGCTCGGAACGCACCGCTTTAATGATCCAAGAAAATCTGTATATTCCAAAATTACACCATAAAGTAAGGAGAATAATTTCGACATTCTTACAATGTCAAAAAGCAAAGTCACTGAATATACAATACGAATACGAGACAAAACTCCATACTAAGAGAAAAACCAGGCATGTTAGTGACCTTGGACTGTCATGGTGAGATGCCTTGTAGTAGATTTGGATTTAGGTATACAGTAGTGTTAATAGATGTATTTTCAAAATTCGTGAAAATTTACTCAGTCAGGAAGATTACAAGTGAAACATGCCTAAGGAAGATAATGAAGTCGTATGTTCCACAATTTGGAAAGATGAAGGCAATTTTATAAGATAATGCTTCAATATTTACCAGCAGAAAATTTGTAGACACCTTAAAAGAAAACGAAATCACGTTGTATCATTGCTCAAAATACCACCCACAAAGCAATCCCTGCGAAAGAATAATACGGGACATTTCGGTTTATTTGAGAATTTTGGCCAATAAAAAACACAGTGATTGGGCAAATCACTATCAGCGCATCGAAAGTATTTTAAATGAAAGTGTGAGCCCTACTACCGGTTATAAGCCCATCGAGCTGATGAAGGGGAAATTAATGGAAACACTTGAAGGGGAATTACCACAGACACTAGAAGCTAAAGATCCGAAAACACTAACGGAGGAAGAGATGTTTAAGAAAGCTTTTGAAAGAATGGCAAATAAGGCGCAGAAAAGAAAAGAAAAGTTTAAGAAAAAGAAACGAAAACACTGGTTGATCGAATTGGGAGACTTAGTATTGGTACGGGACAAGAAAAAGTCTAGCATTCTGAACAAAAGGTATCATAGAATGGAAAATTTATTTAAAGGTCCATACCGGGTGATTAAAATTTTTGGCTAGGATACATTTGAGTTACAAGAAATAAAGAATTCCAAGATCGTAGGGAGATATCATAAACAGTTGCTCAAACCGTACAAATGTTTAGAGAATGAGAAGGGTGAAGAATGTAATGAAAATAATAAGGTTAGTTTTACTCGAAATGAGGTAGCAACCCTATGAACAAATAGTAAAGGTAATACACCCGATAAATAAGGATGTAAAGAAATAAATAAATGCATAATAATTATGTACCAATATGTATGTAAATAGATTTAATTTTTAGAACTTAATTTGGGTATTAGCGTATTTCTCTCCACCACAAGTTATTCGTGTGCGGGAAGTGTATTGTGCATAAGAATGCCTCTCGGAAAACCTGTTTTTAAAATGAGAGAGGGATCAACCATAGCAAAGTGTAAGAGTGAATGACACAAGTGTAAACACCACTGGTTTGGCAGAACCCTTGTGAAGGAACAGGTATAGCGAAGGTTCTATGTAAACCCAAAACAAACCAACAAAGGCCATAATCAGAGGAATTATTCTGTAAAAGAAAATTGTATCAAGTGCTGAAAAATTTATTCTTTTCCAGAACAGGGCAATTTGAAACGGCAACTCTAGGCCGAGCCCAAGAACTGTAATTACAGATAATTTATTAATTAACTTTTGTTGATATTAAATCGTACTATGTAAATATCTTTTTCTCATACTGCTTGTATATTTTAAGAAGGGTGATTTAACGTTATGTATCTATCTAGGTTACTAATA
Source organism: Deroplatys truncata (assembly GCA_030765065.1). Lineage (NCBI taxonomy): Eukaryota > Metazoa > Arthropoda > Insecta > Mantodea > Mantidae > Deroplatys > Deroplatys truncata. Next base: position 104,394,540 of record CM060981.1, on the reverse strand, counting down.
TTAGTAGAGTTATAAATGGTTTAATGTTAAGCGCTATGTTAAAATACTGTCCACGATGAAATGTTTTAGCTACAGGAATAGTGCTTTCGAAGGCAGAAAACCTAGTTTTATTACCTCTCTTCGGTCGCTGTGCCATTATTCCTACAGCGAGGGTGTAGCGCCTTTGTCCCTTTATTTGATAATTCGCCGTGACCAAGTGAGCGAGACAGATAGCCTAACGGTAAATGTAGGAAAAGCCGCGATTTATATTAAACTCGGACCAATGAGATCTCTGGAAGTTTATTCGAAATAGTTAGACGCGTCGGGTGGTGCTAAAAATGGACCAATAGGAAAGGAAGCAGCCCCAGAAGCCTGCGACTATAAATGGATCCGTTTGGAGAAAATTCGGGACAGTTTTTGTCAGGCAGTTTGTCATGGAGTTTTAGCATTGCAGTTAGGCAGTTTTATCAGACAGTTTGTAGACAGTTTTCGTAATGTGTGGTCAGGGAGAGATGCTGCAGGATGTGTGAGATATCGCGCCAAAACAGGGAATCAAGATAGTTTTAGAAACACACCTAAGATCCGCTACTCGTAAAGAGATAATAAGCATATTTAAACCTCGTGTCATATCCGCGCCGTAGTTTAACAGCGGTGGACAGTATTTTACGGCGGCAAGACCAGTGTTGTCTACTACGAGTGTTAATAAAATAAAGAGAAACGGCAGTGTCATCTTTTCATAAACAAAGCACGTCCATGTCTTCCTATATCACCACCCGAGATCTACGTTTTCCTTTACCGAGGATAAGTCCATGCTCCTATATAGTTTAAAGAAAACTACTGCAGCTAGCCGAGGATAAAAGTGAAGAGAACCAACACACGGCGAACTTCTGGAACCAACGGGAGAAGCATCAAGGTAAGACAACAGCAACGGATGAGGAGGTGACCGCCGCAAGTACTAAATATATAAAGGAAATACGTATATAAGCTATTCATAAGAAAAAGCTACACGGAATAATAATGGTAATAATAGGAAAGGGAATATTTAATGTTACGATTAATAACTTTACCTAATATGATTGCAACAGTTTAAATATGTGTATAATTATTTTATTTAAAACTTAATGCAATATTTGAACTGAAAAAGCAAAAATTTTGTTTAGAGGGGAAGTAATTAGTGCCCAGGCCGGGGTCAGCCATTGGCGAAGTCCGAGGTAATGCTTCTGAATTCTAGATATAAGTAGACAGATTATGGTTCGGAGAATTAGCTAGCAATTTCACGTAAACAGTCGCATCAGCATTAAAAGAAATCACTAAACGGTAGGCGGAGCATAATTGAAATAAAACTGCGTGTGTCGACGCACCTGTCATAAAGTTCATTGAGCAGTCAGAACTCAGTCCGCAGCTCTCACTCACGTATTACACTCCCTCGGCTCGCGGCGATGTAAAGTAGCGCAAGTGTTCTTGGATCATCTAATGCACAACATTAATTGCTTGAAAGTAACGTCCGTAATAGGAAAATAATAGCTTGGCTTGGGTAGCTAATTTAATGCTTCGTTCGCTACACTCCGGAAAACAAATAAAAATTGTAGCGATAAAAGGCAATGAAAATGTCATGATTTAAAAATTGCTGCACTACCCACACCCACGAGACGAATTGCCTGAGGCAAACCAGAACCAAATGGCATGTAACATCCAATAGGTAATTGTTTATTCCGGTAACAGCAGTAACAGCGCCATACCGTTTTGTGAATTAATGATGCAACGCATTAACAACAATCCAGGTATTCTTAAACAAATAATTATATTCTCAGATGAAGCCACGTACAGCACAAATGCATTTGCCAACAGATGAAACTGTCAAATTGACCACGTGTAAACCCAAAATGGCTGGAGGAGAACCACACGCAGCATCCGCAGAAACTTAATGTTTGGGCTGGTATTGAGGGTGACCGTATTGTTGGTCGTGTCTTCCTGGGTAAACCTAAACGCTAATGGACTGGCTTCGAAATCAAGCACTACCGCCTATCGGAAACTTATTTTCACATCCAGTTAACCATTTTTACTCAGAGATGATTTTATTTCCTACAAGTTGGAGCTCCAGATCACTAAGGACAGAATGTTCGTCAGCTCTAGCAGGTTTTTCCATAACGATGGATTGATAGGTAAGTTTACATAGAGTGACCAGCAAGATCCTCAGATTTGTCGCTTTTTGACCTTTTTTGTGATGCCGTATGAAGTCTTTAGTATATCGAGAAAGACCCAGAAACTTAGAATATCTAGAGTATTGAATAATGGAATGGCTGGCGCAAAATATTCCTAAAGTTAGTTAAGTAATTCTTTAAATGCTTCTAAGATCAACTGGTACTTTGTTAAGCAGCTAAGGGCTGCCAGTGTGATCACATATTTAATTTAGGTGAGCTAGGTTTGTTCTGTTTTTGTTAACTAAGGAGCACTTGATTATTTTATCATTATGTACTGTTTTCTTGTTTTAGATTTACAAACAATGAATCATTACAGAAGAATATAATGTATAATGAGCATTATTTTAAAATATAAAAATGCTAGTTGACTATCCGACGATTGCGGGTAGCTATTCAAAATGGAATGAGTTTCTTTGTTAAGTATATAGACTACTCGTAAAGTTAGACGTTTAATGTGGTTGATTGTTACTGGATTTGTTGAACTAAATCTGTATCTTATATTACCCTTACAATTGTTATTCTGAAGTTTATCTACCACGTACATGCTAGGTAGAGGAAGTGTTGTATTTCACCAAAATATTCTAAATCAAGATTTCACCGGAAATACACCTTTTTAGGCCACGTGGATCCAAAAAAAAAGCATTTTTTGGCAAACGTTCCGTGTGTTTATGTGAACTGCACAACTCAAAACGTCGGATAAATGTCAAAGTTGGTATTTTTAAGTTCGGTATCTTACAAAAATGTGACACGAAGATTTTCAAGAAAATCCCCACCGCAAGCTACGCTTCATACTACACATTTTTCCAATTTATTTATTTTATCGAAAGTAGTTCTAATGATTTTTATTAAAATATATAAATTTTAAAAATTTATATGCAAAATTAATTTTGTAAAATGTTGTATAACTGATAAATCTTAAGAAATAGACAAAAACATGCCATACAAAAATGCAGAACTGTTTAAAACACAAGTTTTATGGTATCGGACATTTACGAGATATCCATTACTAATGGTTTCAGCTTTTTAACACTCTGTCATTTTAATTTGTATTCACTATTCAGTTGTTTCTCGTAATATCGCGAAAAGAGTAAGGAATTTCAAGCCCAGCACACAGCGATCCGCTTTAAAACATCGAATTCATCGATTCGGTTTCCTTTATCCCCCTTGTACCTTCAACAAAATGTGTAAGATAACTGTTTCTGCAAAGGTTTATTTCGATAAATAAGCTTTCGCAGGAATACTTTGTAGAAGTTATACAAAAATAAATGATAGTGTATAGAAAACGTCATATGAATGTAACACATCGGATTTTTGTTGTCATAATTGAATACAGAATTGCAAAGAAGTCAACTCGGCTGAGTACTGTAGAGAGTTTCCCTATTTAGAGTTTAAATTTTGCGAGAATTCCCTCTTTGAGCCATTTATATGGTAAAAGTTGTGAATGCAGTTGTATTGTATTTCAACTGTTGGGGAGCCGAATTTGAAGTAGTTGCAACCGCACGTATGGTAAAAAGTTTCCGGTAGCCTTTGCCCCAAGTTTAAAAATATTAACTTTGTAATTTGACTGTTTCTTTAAATATTATATATCTATGTTTGCTTCGGCTGCGTCAGTATTATTGTTAGGGACATGAATTTCTTTGCAGATAGTGGTACGTCTAAGAATGTAGACATACACAGATTTACTTCACTCCTTTTATTAATTCTTGACACCATTTAAATAACACTTCACTGATATAAAGAGCTGTGAGATTATTAATTAATTACTTGCACTTTTTAACATGTAAACTATTTTTGTCTCACACTGAATACGTATTAAACTTCTCGAGGACGCGTCTCGCGTCCGGTTAGGAACGCTGTCTGCTAGCAACTATCTCTGAATTTGTAAACTTTGCTCCATTTCAGTTTCTGATTCTACTCCAATAAAATACTTTTATTTAACTTAGGCTTTTTTCTGGTTGTTGATTGGCTATTTATAAACTGTTTTAAAAATATTACATTATTATTTCCAAGAATGACTAGTAGCATTATTAAACTTTCTAATTCATTATTGCCTCAAGGTTACCTCATTGTTAGCAACTTTTAACCTATTATTCTCACAGCTCCTACATTATTAAATTACGTAATACATTCATATAACGTTATTAAACATGTACATAATATAAACATTAATACAATGACTGTTACATGCATTTTATATATTATATTTTACACATATTGCTTTAAGGCGGGATGTTATAATAAATTATATTACATAATTTGACTGAAATCATTTAAGTGTTAAAATACTGTCACAAAGCCAGGGTATCTCTAAACTCTAATTACACAGTATACTTACTCGTATACAGGCATGTCATGTACCTGAATATAATTAGGCTTGAAAATGGAGTTTATTTAATGACTGCTTGCTAATTGTGGAGTTTTGATCCACAATTAGCACTTTTCTAGCCTCTTCCAAAAATGTTGCAAAACTTGCTAACCGCTGGAATTGTTAGGAAAAGGATCTTGTTATCTTCAACTCAAGAGTACATGAACGTAATGGTTCCTTTCTCTTAGAGAAACAAATATGTCAGCAGTAGTTATGGCTTTCTTCTGTATCTATGAGATAATTTCACGACGATCTTAAGAAATCGAGTCAGCTTTACAAGGCTATATCATAACACATGTATTACACATTAATTTTTAAAGTTTCCCAGCTGATTATCATGAATAATTCGCGTTTGTAAGAAAAAAAAAGTTTTCTTGATTTGAAGGTGTAAAAAGAAGGAGCATTAGATTTTTAATTTGGTAATGAATTAGTAAGCTCGTCATTTTTAGTAGGAGGCCATACTTTATCGTCATATATTAATTATGGGACACTGAGGGCGCCAAGCTCTAGTTCCCGATTACGGAATGCGCCCCGGTTCGATTCTACCCATGGATGTGTGGATTTTAAGTCCCGGATATGGGACCGGTGCCCACTCAGCTTGAGAGGGAAATAAGGAGCTACGATGGAGCGGTCCTGACTTTTTGAACCAAATTTCTGGCGGAGGATGAGGATGCTGGCCCATCACCTCCCCGAATCGTTCGGATGATCGCCCATTGCTGTCATGCGTAAGTGGGCGTGAGGCCGCCAGTCGGGTTGGCAGGCCTAGGTCCTTCGCTGGCTGTAAGGCAGGATTTATTCATTTCATTGATTATATAAAATAAACAAATTTTACCTCATTTTAAATTAACCTCATTTTCTTAATATCTCGTAACGCTGACAAATTTTATAATAATACTAATTTAAAAGCAGGAAATATGTTTGTTCGTGTAGGAATGAGCACCTTTTGCAAATGCCTAATCCTCTTTCACCTACATTTTACTATTTGATACATTTGTGCGACGTTTAACATCTTCTTAAAGTGTGCATTAAAACGTAATTAAAACCTTTTCGATTATTGCTAAGAAAATATTATTTGAATTTTAATGTGCTTATTCTGCCTTATGAGATGTGCAAATTGTCTAGAAACGTCGGATTTCAGCAATATTGTCGTATTAACAACATAACATATTTTATTTATGATTTAAGAATAGTCAATACTGAATTTTAGTAAACTCCTCAAACAGTGTAGAACAAGGAAGCAGTTGTGGTTTTGCCTTTTTGGCAATTTAAGTACCCAAATGCGACGTTTAAATGGACGTGCACAGCTGTGAAATTTCAAACATCATGTCTTAATCGTTGTTATCTTATACTATTGCCATTTTAAAATGTTTTTCATGAAGCAATTTGTCTCCAATTACTTCCAAGTTTTCAGAAAAACTCCTTTGCAGTTGGATGAAAAGACCTAAAGCCTTTTCTTGATATGAAGTATAGTTTTATTTTTAGGGTTTTAATAATTTATTTAAAGTAATTAAGTGTTGCATTATGTATTATTTCTTCCAGAAAAAGCTTTAATGCTACACAGAATTAATCTTTGGGTGTAAATAACCATATTTGAGAAATAATATGCAAAATTTCAAATCTTTCATGTTGAAGTTTTAATCGTGGTTGGGATTTCACATGTGACTCAATTTTCATTCTTTAAATATTATTTGCTTGGAAAGTTAGCTACATAAGACCACGAAAATTAATGTATCATAACAGTGTTGAAATAGCCCGTTATAAAGTTTTTGAAATTTGTAGAAAATAGCAATTTCAGTAACGAGTATCCTAGATTCGTTTCTTGTTCACTAGAACAAGCTGAAGCTATGTGGATTCATTAAGATTCAGTCATTTTCTTTGCAACAATGTTGGCTGAATCATGCGCTGCATTTGGTCTCATCTTCGAGACCTGATCAGTATTCGATCATGATTCCTTCTGTTTAAGTATTCTAGCGATGCATCATGTAACAAAGTTCTCTTCATCAGTATTTGTTTGTACTTCTTTGCAAGTTTGTTGACAACATTAAGATTCGACCTTGGTACCTCGAAGCTGTTAACTACTGAGTTTTATGTCTCGTAAATCTCTGCCTACCTCCTGGGTACCGCGAATACAAACTTGGTCCCATTTATTCTATAGCTATACCTTCTCGGTTCAAGGGATCGGGACTAGCTGGTCTCAAACAAGAACCTTCTAATAAAATATTAAAATAACTTACTAACTTGTACTGCATTAACTTGCTGTTAAGGATAATCCACAACAATCGAGAAGGGTAACCAGAACGAGTTAAAATACATTTATTCTAATGGGAGCGTTCAGAATCCGGGAATTTTTCTTGGGCCCCGGGAATGGGATAAAAAGACTTGGCCAACTTTTTTAACTTTCTCGTTCTCGTTCCAGTTCCCAAGCAAGGCGTATTAGATCCATATTGTGCATATTAGACTCTTTACTGTAGCGATTATTTTAGGCAGCTGTGACATGCAAAAGCCACTTTCTCTCTCTAGCCGCAAGCTAGAAACATGAAACTGGAAGAAATTCTAACACATGTGCGTCCTAATTACAGATCCGATAGCCGCAGTTCCTTTAAACGTTGGTTTTTTTTAGTGAAAACGTCATCTATAGTTTGTTTATATGCAACTAAAACTGACTATTGTCTAAAAACAATAGAAAAACTACAGAGAAGAGCAACAACCGATAGAAATTAATCAAATGTTCAAGGTAATGTGCATGAAGAAGTAATTCAGGCTCAACCCCTAGACCACATCATACTCAGAATCAGAGAAATAAACATGATAAGTTTTGAAGTTATGACATGTGCGACATACACACAACTATATCAGAAACGTACAAAAGCATCTTTGAGCTGTCCTGCTGCACCGCTGGTTGCGTGCACCCTCTCGGCACATGCATGCAAGCTTCAACTATACCGATCTTTCCTTGAGGCTGGATGTAGTAGTAGTTACCTCAGTCTGTTGTTAATGAGCTACACTGAAAGGCGTATAATCAGTAGGTACACCAGGGAGGCGACTACTAGTGTTATAGGATGATCGCTTGCAATGTATCTCTCTGTGGATTTCTCTTTGTTTTGGAATTCTCTTAGCCTTTTACATCTCTGCCACCTACCTATAGCACTACTCAAGACCAAGTGTTTGTACTCAATCAAAAATTCAATTAAATTATTTCACCAAAATGCACGTTTTTGGATAACTGAAGCACAAAAAAGAAGTATTTTTGAAAGCGGTTCATGTATGTGTCTGTCAGTGAACAGGAAAACTCAAAAATTCACAGTTCAGTTGTACAGCAAAATTGGTGTTTGAGTTCAGTATCTTTTGAAGAAGCCACTCGAAGATTTTCAAAATAATCCCTCCCCCTACACTGCCCTTTACATGAAAAACATAATGAAATTTCAAATTATTTTTTATTTTGTCAAAAACTATTCAAATTGTTTTGATTAAAATGACACATGTTTGAATATATTCACATGAGAAATAAGATTCATATCTTGAATTTTCCGTGAATACCCTGTGAATTTCCTTTTATACGATTAATTTTCTGTTATTTTGTGTAAAAAGGAAATTTATAGACAAACAAAAATTTACTACAGGAAAAATGTAGAGCTCATTAAAATACACAGTTTGTATCAAATAGGTACATTTTATCATGGTGTTAGTCATTTAGAGCCTTTCGAGTTGCAAGTTTTCATGTTTGCATCACCTAACGGATTTGCTTGAAAGTTTGGGATATTTTCTGTCCTCTCGCCTCCTTTTCTTTCCATTTCAAGAGCTAGTTACGCGAATGAACATTTGAACTCTGTTTCTGCATATTGAATCTTTCTTGCTTAATTTCAAACAATTACTAGATAAAATGCATCGTGAGTACCTGCTACTTGGGTAAAAGTAAAAGCGAGAATAAAAGAACAATTTTTATAGGAATAGTATGATATATGGTAAATATATGTGAATTTGTTATTCATACTTAACGTAGGATGCGTGAATCACATCAGTTGTTTTTTAAATGAACAAAATGTTTTAAAAGCGGGAGATTTTGAACCTGAGAATAAACAGAAAGCGACAAATATAACTTCACCTAGAGCGCAAGGATCCTTACAAGGGAATACGGCATCCTTGCCACCATAATTATTAAATAAAAACGATTATGAACTAGAAGACCATATCTAAATGTAGGCATATAAATGCAAAATAAACTGTTTTGAACAATTGTGGTCAATTTTCACCAGTATGTCTATAAAAGGAAAGAGGAATCACTTCTGACCAGGTGTTGATCAAGACATCTTAGGGAATGTTACAGAACAGCATTAACCACGTAAGAAACTTCGAATTTTCGTTTTCTTCCGAGCTTGGAGAACCTCGAAATAACGAGCTCGGTTATAGTTTGCCCGAATAGAGAGCTGTCGAGCGAGCTTGGAGTCATGCGCCAATTTACATTCTCTGGTTTACAAGCTGCAGGTACTGCATATCACTCCGTTACATGTCAAAGGCATTCCTATGCAACACGCTGTAAATACTCCACAATTTAACGTGAAACACTGAGGATACAATAAGAGTAGACGAATTCCTTATTAAAAAGAATTTGTTACAGCCAACCTGGGCTAGCATGTAGACTAATTATCGGCGTTGATAAGTAATTTTCTGATTTTACATTATGAACAGAAGATATGAATTATCAACATTAGTTTACGGCCATTCAATAGAAGTTTACCTCTTGACCAAAAATTGGAAGCCAAAATTTCACTGGTAATGCATATTTTGAGGTTTCTGAATAAAAATGTATATTTCTGTGTATGTGTGTATGTCGGTAAACAGCAAAAACTCAGAAACAAAATTTCGGACATATTAGAAACTCTCTATTTAAGTTCAACATACTCCAAAATTATTTAAAAAAGCAATCCCTAACCCCAAACAATCTTTCCCATGGAAAACTTTCCGTTGTTTTTCTTGTTCTCAAAACTGCTTTAACGCTTTTAATTAGAATTTCAGATGTTTAAAATGTCTCCATGACTAATAAAATGTATATCTTGAATTTTCGGCAAATAGCCTATAAAGTCCTCATCACTAAATTAATGTTTTATAATTCGTAAACCACAGCGGATACACTAAAACTTACTAATAAAAAACGTAGCTCTCGTTAAAACACGTAATTCATTTTTAAGTGGAATTAAGTAATTTCGAGATATTGGTTGTTATGGCTTTTTCTTTTGAATAGTCTACACATTCTTTTTATATTATTCATTTAATGTCACCTTAACAACGAGGTCAATTTGCGGCCTCAATAAGTTTTACAATTCATTACATAATTGGGTTATAATTAGGGGAGCCATGATCATCGACGGCGTTAAGATGGCTGCTGGCATATTGCATCATCGTGAGAATGTGAGTGATATCCCGGAAAGAATCTAGGATTTCAACAGCATTACATAGCGATCATCTTTTTAAATATTTGACTATTGCTTCATTTCCCTTTACGCTAGTTGTCCTACAATTAAGCTGTGATTTATGCTCAAAGTTATATACTCAAATTCTAAAAGTGCACTACTGGCAATAAACAATCTGTCATCATCTTCTTGCACAAGAAATCCAAGCACTACTTCATAGGGCCAATAAGCAAGGAAAGCAAGTGTCTTTAGTATGGAATCCATCTCAAATTGGAATACAAGGCAACGAATTTTCCGATCAGGCAGAAGAAGCCACTAAACATCCACTAAATGACCCATTATAACTATACCAGTCCATGATGTTATTTCAACCATTAAAAGGAAGCTCTACCAACAATGGACGATTGGATGACTTGACTCCACGAGAAGCAAATTCCGTGATATAACATCAAATTTTTCGACACATCTCCCCAGTAATTTTCTTTCCAGACAGGATCAGGTTTTAATATCCCGACTGAGAATGGGCCATACCAAGATCACGCACAGTTATCTTCTTTCAAAAGACCAACCATCCATCTGCCACCAGTGTAACATACTGTTAACGACGAAACACATAATCGTGGAATGTCTACAATACGACCAATGGAGACAATATACCAGATACCCAATGATTTACAAACAGTACTCAACTATTCGATGTACCCTAAGATAGTTGAATTTTTCAAAAGCATAAATTTATATAAAAGTATATCATGTTCAAACAGTTTTATGAATTATAGTGTCACAATTTTATACTAGTACAAAAGCATAAATTTATATGAAAGTATATAATGTTCAGTCAGTTTGATGAATTAGTTCAGAATTTTATACTAGTTCATTCTAATGGTTAAAAACTACCAGTATCTTAAATAAGCTCATTGTTTATTGTTAAATAATTTGTTTTATATGACTAATATGTTAAAGCGACTATAAACTTTCAAAATAAAAATAGTAAAATATAACCATTTCTACAAACACTTTGCTAAATTTGCTAAACTTTTGTTAAGTATGTTTGTACAAAATATACCTATAAAAACAAACGATAATAGCGAGAGAGTCATATGAATGTGACACACCAGATTGTTTGTACCAAAGGGTCAGCTCTTTTAAGTAGTGTACTTTAATCCCTTTCATCCTGTGTAATTAGTTTGCTTAAAGTTAAAGATCCCTTTCCCCCCTGATCGACGTGAAGTAAACCATGAAGGAAAAACTGTTGGGCATAGCTTAACTGTTTTTTGCATCTTTGAGTGTAATGTTTAAAGTGCAGTAGCGGTAGAGGAAGCAAAAATACCATTAAATTCCCGTGATATGATGATAAATGGCGATCCATAAATTCTCGAGCCAATACTTAATTACTTGAAAAGCACAAACACTTAAATGAGAAGGTTTTTAACGATATTCTGGAGGAAATATTGTTTACTATGACAGCTCGGAGAATACCAATATCAAATTACGGGTAGGACAACTGGGACCTAGCCATCTATCCGGTAGAAAACCATTTTTAACAGCGTATATCACCGCACTACATCCAATTTAGATCCCCATTTAAAATTTTCAGATTGTGGTGACGTGCGAATGACGTGTCAGAAAGGGAGGGAGGGGATGGGGGTGAGATGTGCGAGATTACGTCGCTTTTTTCTCTCGTATGTGTGTATGTGTGTGTGTGTAGTGTGTCTGTGTGTGTGTCTGTGTGTGTGTGATGCTACCGCCGCTGACGTTGGTGGTGGTGGTAGTTGCGGCTTTGAATCCTGTGGTTACGTCTGATTTGCATACTATTTAGCTTTATCAGTCACTGGCAATAATTTGTATTGAGGGTGGAGGGAATAGGTGTATGGTATTATAGAGTAAAACCATCATAGCGTAATGGGGGTAGTCGACGGAGTTCTGGAAATTTCATCCCCCTTCCATCACAACTCTCGCTTTTCCCCCAGCTCCCTTGTGCTGCGTATATTTAAATTAGCTTCCAATTGCCTGCTAACTCCATTTTCATAGAAAACTGACCTAGATTAAGTGTGCGCCACCGGACAACGGACTTGGGCTAACAGCGTTACGGCTCTTCAGATTTTTGTGAAGCTTTACCAAATGTGGATGACATTACGTTGTTTCGCTTTAATTAATTCGAGGTCCTGACTCCAGAAAGACGAAGAAAATCCAGATGATTTAATTACATTCTCCTCGCAAACATATGGGTTTCCATTTCAAACTTCCCATCTTCGTTGATCAAGACTGCTCTATAGGATCACAAAAAAGTTACAAATATGATGCTACATTCACATTAGCTTTTCTGCCCACTATCGTTTACTATTATTTATATCTCTTCTACAACCTGTTCTTATAAGAGCTTATTTTTCTATCCGCTTCATGTTTATTAAGACAAACATTTACAGAGATGCGTCCATTACACATTTAGTTGTGGTTACAGGGGGGCGGATACAGGATACCGAAGCGATAGTTAAATCTTTAAAAGGAAGGTCCCTATATGCTGGCTTTGAAATTCCACTCTCTTTCCATGGCTCCACGAGAAACACAAGCACTTCGAAAAACGTGTGATGAAGTAAAGGAAAATTCAAACCAATAGAAACGCATATCTCGGAATTGCTTAATGCCACAAAGATATGTCATAAATTACACTAGTCTGCATTTTCAAACTTTTTGTCGGATTATTTCTTAAAAGTAGGTGTTCTTGAATCATGTTTTTATGATGATTCCATAAATAACTTCCGTTCTTTTCTATCACGTCAGGTTTTTACACAAAATAAGTAATGTTTTGACAACTTTACTAATCAGGGTAGGAAAGTATTCAAATGCCATTTCACACAAGGTAAGTTTTTGTTCAAGAAACATTTTAAGAATACTTTCAAGAACTCCCCTAATTTATTTCATGATTACATTTTAACAAAACAAGAAGCCAAAGTGTTTCATTTAATTTTTTTTCTCAAACTTTCTCTTCTTTGACTTCCTTGCAGATCCTTGAAGATGACTGTCCCTCCTCAACATCCAACAGTAGTCGGTCATCATAGTTTCATTCCATCTCCCCTGTTACCTCCTCTCCATTTCCTTAATATCTTTGTGAAAATGTTCACCCTGCTCTTCACTATAATATCCCAGATCTTCTGGAAAGCAGCCGATATGTGAATGCAGAAAATGCACCTTTACACTCATGTTACAACCCATCTTTTTGAAATTTTTCAACATTGTTTCGACAATGGCCTTGTAATTAGGATCCTTGTTATTGCCTAAGAAGTTTTCAATTTCATGCTTCTATTTCTCTCTCATTCATTGTCTTCTCAAAATCTTCATCCTTCATCAATTTCTTTATTTGAGGACCAACAAAAATTCCAGCCTTTAATTTGTCTTGTGTAATGAAGGAAAATGTCTTGGAAAGCTACCTGAAGCAGGGTCCATGCTGTGGTAGAGCCTTTACAAATTGCTTCATCAAGCCCAATTTTATGCGTAGTGGCGGAAGCAATATTTTATAAGTGAAATTGTGAAAAAACTGTACGTGATAAAACAAACTAAAAGAAGTTTTGAAATCAGCATAATAAAGTCAGTCAGAATCACTTATTAGTTTTCAGTCATTCGATATCATACAGACTAGTGTTATGTATCTTAACGAGATGCGCATTTTTAAATATTTTTTATGGTTTACCCGTTAAGACAAAATTACAAATATTCAATTTATAATAATGGAGAGGAGAAAATATAATCAGAAAATCCAAGAGAAATATCTGTTTTATTAGTCAAACATATGGTAAATATCAATAAAAGTATGTAATAGAAATTTTGGGGAAGTCAAAAAATGCATGTAAAGTTTAGTTTGGGGAGGGCTTTCCTAAAAATCTTTGTCGCATTTTTGGGAGATGAATTGAAATACTATTTTTGTTATTTATCTACTTTTCTTTTTTTTGAGTTGTGCTGTTCACACATAACACAAAATGTGAGTTTTCTCACAAAGATGCATAGTGTATTCCTGTTGCCATTATAAATAATTATCAACAATATAATTAAAGCATCAGGTGTAGGAATTTCAATGTTCTAGCATGTCTCTGTTATAAGTCCTTTTTGTATTTAGCTCGCAAATGTATACAACAATATATATGTATATATATTACCAAGAATCATCTATACGAGAGCTAGAGAACTCTATTACTTGTGACTATGTGACACAGAAACCACAGTGGAGTTATTAAAGGTAAGGGATGTGGAGGGAAAGTAAAGTAGGTTTGTTTTTAAAGCCACATGTATAAAAAGTACAACCTGCATTACCCCATCTATCTTGAATTTTATTAGGTTCCCCAGCGGGTACTGGAGACCTGTTCTTTGATGTCACACGGCTATGAGTTGGCCGACACTGACCTCACCACCTCTAAATTTCAGTTATTCTGAACCCGTATGCATTCAGATGGGGAGTCCAAAAATCAATGGTTATTACTAAGGCTGGAAGTTGGGACCTTGCGTGCAGAAAGTTGGGACCTACCAACACAGAGGTACTGTCACAAAGTTCACATTGTGTTAGCTTTGTTTACGTTGTGCCTGTAACTCCAGTTGCCCGGATCTCAGTAATTATGAACACGAAGCATCTGAATTACAAGTTTGAGAAGTTTTTGCCACATGCAGTACATTATGTGTTTGTGTCCCTCTACCGTCATGAAACACCATAAAAATAATTTCTTATACGTGTACACTTACTACTATCTAAGGATCGGTACACTGTTTTTCCAGGATTCATTCTGGGGAGAAATCGGAGATGGAAATGATAAATAATTTATATTCTAAGTTCTTCTGGTATAACAGCTTTACTAATTAGAAGGCGCAAAAAGCCACTACACTCCTACGTCAAACACTCGTGCTTGAAGTTTACACCTGGAACCGGAAATCTTACTGAAGGCAACTTGTCGCCTTTCTTCCTTTGCTTCGCAGTCCGTCGAGCCAATACCTCAATGAAGATATAGACACATTAAATACTTGTGGCTTATTAAATATAACGTTGGACTTGAATGTATGCTTATGATTCCTTTAGATAATCTGCACCTATAACATTTTCCTAGTATCATAATTATTATAACGTAATTGCTATAAGACACTTTTTAAAGCTCCTTACGTTTCTGTAGATGCTACAAGGATTCAATTATTACGTGATTAGATTATTTTGCGCTTGCGTAAGAATTTTATTAGCTGCTTCACTTCTTATCACATATTAAAATTTTAGATATGCAAAGCTCTGCAAGAAACACTCTACAGAGCAGTGAAAGGGGGGATAAAAACAGCATTACTGTAAATTAGCTCATAGACACAGGCAGACGGACATAATAAATATTATATTGTGTTTAATGATTGTGGGTGATATGATTATGTGGGTGTGTGTTAGCTTTAACTTCAGGGATTTGTTTTCTCGGTAAGCATATACATGTTTTACTTTCTTTAGCATTACATAGTAAAGTAATTTATTCCATTCTAAATTCGATATCGAGATTTCGCCGGAACTAAATGTTTTGAGGTCCTCTGTGTGAACAATGTAATTAAAAACGAAATGTCAGATAAACATTTGGTTTTAAATTTAGCGTCTTCCAGGTCATTTAGATTCTAACAAAATGCTCTAAGAATTTTCATTAAAGTGCTATATACTTAAGATATTTAAATGGAAAATAAGATGTATATCTTAAATTTATTTCGAATGGCCTGCGAAGTTCTCTTTACTCTGAATGAATTTTGTGTAATTTTTAATAACTGGCGAACCATAAGAGATAAATAAATACAGACGTAAAATGTAAATCTCATTAAAACACAATTTATGTCATCTAAGTTTTTGTAACAGTAACCATTTCCAAGATATTGGTTTACATTTTGCAATACTATACATTTTTTGAAGGGTTGTCATCATTCAATTTTTTGCTCGCAATGCCATGGAAAGAGTATGGAATTTCAAGGCCAGCGTATAACGACCTGCGTTTTAGAGATTTTACTATAGCTTCAGCCTGTATCCTGTATCCCTCTTGTATCTACAGCAAAATGTGTAATGAAACTGTTCTTGTATATGTTTATCTCGACTAACACGAAGAAGGTAAAAAACTAAGGTTTCTAAGAATAAATAATAAACGATAATAGATAAAGTCATGTGAATGTAATACACCTGACCTGTTTTACTCATCTTATAACTATAAAAAGTGGTTATGATCAGAATCATGTATAACTATGTATGTATGAGTTTCGTACCACAAGCGTTTTATAGAAATAATGACGAATAAACTATAGAAAGCTGAAGAAGTTGTATTTTTGTATTATTTGTTATTTTTGCCCCACGCTTTGGGAGCCAATTTGAAGAAAGGTTTGTATTATAAGAGTTGTATTATATTTCAACTGTTGGGGAGCCGAACTTGAAGTAGTTGCAACCGCACGTATGGTAAAAAGTTTCCGGTATCCTTCGCCCAAAAAAATGTTTAAAAATATTAACTTTGTAATTTGATAGTTTTTAAATATTATATATTTATGTTTACCTCGGCTGCGTCAGTATCATTGTTAGAGACATGTTTCTCTTTGCAGGGTTGTGGTGGGACTGAAGAATGTAGGCTTATACAGATTATAATTTTTACTTCACTACATTTATTAATCCTTGACACAATTTAAATAACACTTCACTGATATAGAGAGCTCTGAGATTCTTTTATTAATTACTTGCACTTTTTAACACGTAACTATTTTCGTCTCACACGAATACGTATTAAATTTCTCGAGGACGCATCTCGCGTCCGGTTAGGAACACTGTCTACAAGCAACGCGTCTAGTTATGCGCGCTGTCTACAAGCAACTGACTTTATTTCTACCGCCTAAATTTGTAAATTTCTGTATTTCAAGCCCCTGATTGGCTATTCCTAATCCAATAGAATACTTTGATTTAACTTAAGCTTTTTTCTGGTTGTTGACTGGCTATTTTATAAATTGTCATAAAAATTATATTATTTTACTCCAAGAATGACTAGTAGCATTATTAAACTTTCTTACTCATTATTGCCTCAAGGTTATCTCATTGTTAGCAACTTTTAACCTATTATTCTTACAGCTCCAACATGATTAAATTACGAAATGCATTCATATAAGATTATTGAACATTTGCATATAATATAAACATTTACAATGACTGCAATATACACTTTTTATATATTGTTACATACACATATTCCTTTAAGGTGGACTGTTATTGAATGTATATATTATATAATTAGACTGAAATCATTTAAGTGATAAAAATACTGCCTCAAAGCTAGCTTCAAGGATAATTCCTTGTGGTACTACATCATTCATGTTAAGTTTACAGTGTAAATTTTCGCTCAGTGACTAAACTAATAATGAGATAGGCGTTGTCTTTGAAACGCTTTCTATGAAATATTACGTCAGAGTAAGAAAACAATAAAATTGTAGTCATTTAATTTTCCAATGTCCAGGGCGAACATAAGCATGATATATGTTTATAATTTGAAATGTTCTAATAAACAAGTTATTTAAACTTAAATATTTTACTTAAAGTTGCATTTGTATTCTCAAGTATTTAGAATGGATGCTGAAAACAGCTTTTAAACGATTGTTTCTTTTTTGACGATAACCTACTCATTCTTATTTATGAATAGTTACGCTATTCTTTAAATCTTTGAGAAGTGAGTTTATTGTTTTAAAATATGGATTGCTATGCCCTCGCTACATTAATTGGGTGAATCCTGTGCCTATCTGTTCCAGTTCTAATAAACTATTGGCTGTGTTACAGTGCGCTCTGTATTTCAAGTAAACCTAGAGATAACCATAAGGTTAAGTTCCGAATAAGGGTAGAGAAATGATTACTGGAACCTACACAAAAAAATAATGATTAAATTAATAAACAAGGCGAAAATTACACAGATTCCCACCTTAAACTACGGGAAGAAGTAATTGAAACAAACCAAATAATCTGCATAGCCTTTGGTCCATTTCCAAGCATTTCGTCAAAAATATATAAGCAAGCATGTGCCGCATTGCCGCATGTGCCAACTGCCGCCAGCTGTCTTATGAAGGTAGACAATAACGTTCTAGCACGGAGGAAGGTGCAGCATGTATGGAGTGTTTGCACTTTAAACGTATTTACACTGAAATGAGTGAAAACGTTCTATGTCAAAGTATACTGTCAAGCAACATAAATGTTCAAGTTAGATATTAATAAGCACTTAACACGGGAAAACGAAATGAGACACTGAAGTAACGTTTTGGCAAACCATTGTTTAAATACACATACCTGTGTTTATTCTCAATCTGCCCACACAGGAATGTTGTAAAAATGAATACATGACATTTTAGAAGTCACGCTTCATTGGTCACTAGTATCTCATTAACGAATTCTCAGCCCTGATTTATCCTGTAGTGCTTAACAAATCCCAATTGTAGCCCAAAATCCCTCTTAACACTTTCGTAATGTTAAGTGAACTTGTTTTCAACATATGTAAGATAAGTTTGTAAAACAACTCAATGAGGGACTTCAAATACTCAAGCTATTGTTCGTTTTTAGATTTCACTGTCTCAGCAGCACAATACATTTTTCTGCATCAATATTTTTTTTTTACGGTCATCCATTCAAATCTAACGATTCACTTATATCATCTCTGCCCCGAACAGGAAAATATCGCTTGGGAAATCTTCCGCTAGGTGATTTAAATTGATATATTCTAGCTGTGACTCAATTCTTAAAGACAATTTCTAAGTACTGCCCATATGCGAAACATTTCGTAGTTGAAATTTTAACGCTGTGCTCTTAGTTTCCCTTCAGTATACGTGCAACCCCAGTTATCCACTGGAACCCAAAACGCAAACGGTATGTTGCAGGCCAGGATTGAATCAGTATGAAGATACCTCTCCTCAGATTTAGTACACTACGAAAATTGTGATTCTGATGATACCTTAATGCTGAATTATGCGAAATGTGTTGGTTAAACCTAAAAATTGTAAAAGAAAAATCTAGTCAATATTTTTTAACTGTCCATAAGGTTAAGCGTGCTTTTAAAAAAATCTTATGTGTTACACTCACATGACTTTCTCTATTCTTGTAAAACTATTTTTACAAACGCTTATTCTCCATATGCTTCATGTTAATTGAGATGTTAATCTTATTGCTAATTTTCTTGTAGGTGCAAGGGGAATATGGTAGGCTTTAAGCGATAGCCAAATCTTTTAAGACCTGGTTGCTATGTGGAGCATTTCATTCTCTTTGCATTACCAGGACAAAAAAAATGAATAACGAATTCCCATTTGAGAAAACGTATAAGTATTAAAAAATTAAAGGGTATAACCAGCAATATCTCGAAAATGGGCCACTCAATAAAAAAAGTGTATATGACATAAATTGTGTATTTTAATGCGATCTCCATTTTCTGTGTAGTAAAATTTTGTCTATCTCTTATAGTTTACCAGTTATGCAAATGTCGTTCACAATGAAGAATACTTTTGGAGACATTTTATTTGTCATGAAAGTATCCTAAATATATGATATTTTAATCAAAATCGTTAGAGCTCGAAAAATGTTCCATGTAAAGCGTAATCTGGGGTGGGGGATTTTCTTGAAAACCTTCGTGTCGCATCCTTGGAAGATACTGAACCTAAATACCAAGTTTGGGGTTTATCCGACTGTTCGTTTCTGAGTTATTTTGTTCACAGACACACACGGACATGTTTTCAAAAATGTTTTTTTTTTTGGATTCAGGGAGCTTCAAAACATATATTTCCGGTGAAATCTCGGTATCGAATTTTTGGGTGGAATACAATACTTCCCCTACTTACTATACGTAGTAGAGAAAGTAATAAGGGAGTCGCAGAGTAATGATGTAATAAATATCTCATACAAACCAACCTTTTTAAGAGGAATCTAATGCCTAAAGGAAGAAAAAAAGGCAATATAATATTTCACTATCATGTAGAATCGCCAGTTATGCTGTGGACATCTATACCGCAACATCCTCTATGCACAAGCAGAATCACGAAAACAGCGCAGCGATGTAAAGTTATCGTTTAGAAAGATTTGGATTTTTGATACACTCCACCTACACTACCTCCTAACGTTTTCAAAGTGTCTGGATTATTAAGGCAAAGGAGTGTAAGTCACGACGATGTTTTCAGAAGACATGTTTTCTTTTCTTATTTTTAACATTAAACCTTAATCTGTTCTCTGTATAAATGCCCTAAGATTCCTAATGAAATGTAGCAATTATGTGTTGTATCTGTATTTCAACATATAAGGTATATGAAAAACTATTGCGACCATCTCCTAAAAATGCGGGGTGAACAATCCTTCACGCAACCGGTTTCACGGCGTGCGGCCGGCCGGCGAGGCTGGCTCAGTTGTACGGTTGACAGAAAATCCGCAGTAAATATAGTAGGGTTTGTTGCGTAAGTTATCTTTAACATACATCATAAACACACAAAAACAAAAGTATTGCTTACGTATATTAAGCAAGCAGTTGCTGGAACTGCCTCCCTTCGTTATTCAAGCATTTTTGACACCTGCTTAAGAAAATGCTCATTACACACTGCAGTTTCCACTGAGAAATGGCAGCAATTTCTTGACGAATGTTAGTTTTAAGTGTGTGTATTTGTATTGTACACTTTCTCTTTTAATGATCCCCAGAGATAAAAGTCGCAGGGGGTTAATAGGGGGAATAGGGGAGCCACTTTATCTTGAAAAACGTCATGAATTTACTGTAATGAGAACTTGACTGTATGTGCTACTTGTGCAAGATTTCAACTCACATTGAAACATCGCGCAGCGGAGAGGAAATGTACTCCCCCCGCCGCCGCCGACATAGCGGCCAGAGCTGACGGCCGGTCCCACGGTTGCGTCAAGTATTGCTCATCCAGTATTCTTCTCACTCGCTCTACTTGGACTTAAATCACTCTCTTAGACAGTGTACACGCCAAATGTATACTCTTTTTCTATCTCTGAATATCCTCGGTATAGGAAGTATTGCATTCAATCCAAAAATTCGATTTAGGTATAGGTACCACCGGGCATTCAAATCTTCTGGATCTCCCCTAAAAAGGATCAGTTGCATCACACACCATTTAAGGTATCAAGCGCAGGTCTTGAAGAGCATCCCTACACCCCAGACAACTCTTTACATTTATTTTTCGTCATTTTTTGCTCTAAAATGTCCCTAACAATTTAATTTAAAGTGTCATCTTGGGTTTTGTGTGAATTGACTTTAAAGCTCGCTTCATTCACATTGAATTTAATGGAGTTTGGAAATCATTAACCAAAGTAAAAGCTTACTAGAGAAAAATGTAGAACTGTCTCAAATATACAATCTATATCGTAGCATTAACTGCGTAGCATTAGCATCTGATGGGCTATTCCAAAAATCGGGTTCTTCTGTTTCAGTTACTTTCCTTTGAACTTCTTACTAATTAGAACAGATTAATGTTGTTTTCACATTTTACATGTAGGTATAGGTTGTAAAGCGATGGTGGGCATCTCGCACACTGCGACCTACATAGGTCAATTGTGGCTAGGAATTGTGCTCCAAGAGGAAGGGATGAAGTGAAGAAATCACTGGAGGTTACGAGCCGCAGGCAGACAGGCCACAGAGAAGCGTGGAAGTCCCTAACAGTTCTGGGTCGAAGATTCGTTCTGCTGGAGCAGCCTAGAGAGGGTAATGAGTGACTCGTCGACCAAGCAGCTCTGTAGTGTCCATGGGGAGTACTTCTTCCTTTGAACAAGCATCCGCGCCATCTGTCCGGCATTACATAGAATCACACCTGAAAGATGAGAAGGAAATGGAATGAAAAGGAAATAATGGAAAGGAAGTCTTAGTAGAAAAGAAACCATCTCAGCATTCGCCTACTGACCAGGGAAAACCACGAAAAAAACAAGGTTAGATGGGCGGTCGATGGAAACGAACTCGGGGCCTCCCAAATACCAGGCTCAAATGTTACCGCAGAGCCGTCTCCCTCATTTTGCATGTAACTACGTCCATATGCTTAATTTGAAATCGTTTTCAGGACAACAGTTATGTTGAACAATACCGGGTGTCCCAGAGCACCCGTATCAGCGGTTTTTCTCTAAAACTAGAAGATACCTGTTGTTCGCAAAAACAATTTTTTGATAACCAAAACCTATGTAAAAAATCGGTTGATGGTAGGTATTTCCATTTTTCGGAACAACAAACCGGAAGTACGGTTAGTCGTGGTAAACTTTAAAATTTTAAATGGGAACATGGGTAGTTTAAGGTATTCTTGGATAGTACTTTTAAAATGAAACAACTATTACCAAACTTTTTTTCTATCTTCTAAGGTTTACTCACAAATAAACGATGGACTCCCTCGTCTACATTTTGCATCAGTTGCTTGATAGTGTTCCTCTGGCTGCACGGTTACCGACGTGGCTTCAACAGGATAGCTGTCCGGCTCACTTTTCTCTTAGGGTCGGTATGTTCTTGACCAGTTGTTTCCTGGACGTGGATTGGACGAGGAGGGCCAGTACGTTAGCCGGCCCGATCTCCTGACTTAACACCAAACGACTTCTTCTTATGGGGAAGAATTAAAGATACTGCCTACCAGGTGCGTCCTACAACTAGACAAGATATGAAAGAAAGAATTCTAGCAACTTGAGCGTCTCTTAGCAGTGATGAACTTCTCCGTGCCATCAGTGATGTTAGGAGTAGGTCACAGCGTTGTGTAGCACAGGATGGTGGACATTTTTAACATTTAGAGTGAGTGTTCACAATCATAACCATCGGTGCGTACAGCATTTCTCAGATTAGTCATTAATTTGTTTACTTTTGTCTTTCATTTAAGCTTAAGCTTCTTCTTAAGCATTTCTTTCATATTTTGTCTAGTTGTAGGAGCACCTGGTAAACATTGTCTTTAATACTCCCTCATAAGAAGAAATCGTTTGGTGTTATGTCAGGAGATCGGGCCGGCCAACGTATTGGTCATCCTCGTCTAATCCACCGTCCAGGAAACAACTGGTACTATCCAATGATATCTTAAACTACCCATTTTCCCATTTAAAATTTCAAAGTTTACCACGAGTACCTCTACTTCCGGTTTGTTTCGGAAAATGGAATACCACTAATCGATTGTTTACATAGGTTTTGGTTAATAAAATATTGTTTTTGCGAACAAAAATGCTTATAGTGTTAAAGAAAAACGGCTGATACAGATGCTCTGGGACACCCGGTATAATGTGGATAAAAATACTTGAATTCTTATATGAATATGTAGTGAAATATAGGAGATACGTATTAAAATGCTATTGATAGTTATGTGCAGGTTGTGGTTTAGATTGTTTGACTTTATGAAAGAACATGCTTTTAAACCAAACGTAAACGACTTAGGTATTTATTTTTGTTTACTATAACATTTTGCATAAAAGTATAAGCGATATACATCAAGCAAATAAAGTATTTAATACTTTTAGGAAACATTCAAATTATGAAGCTATAAGCAGTATTCTATATCTTTGGTTCACTCTGTATATATTAAACAATGCCTGTATCAGTGTATAATGTTATTTATGCCATTCGCTATTATACATATTTCCTTCCCGTCGTGTGTTATTAAATATACAGGCAATCCAAAAAAATAGCTTTTTTATTGTAGTTCTTGTACTTTCATGCTATGCAAATGATTATTAAGTTAATATTGGCCATTTTTAAATAGTCACGCCATTTAGATAAAATATAAGGATTTAAACAAGTTCACTTTCGTCTATTCGTTTTTTCCCAACATTTGCATCATGCAAAATGCTATACGTGCCACAGTTTTTAACTTGAATGCCGCAGAGTTTCAGGAAACATTGAGATATTACACTCCTGTGTAATTCTTGAAAATATTAAATAATTCATTTTCAACTAAACACATTTCTTAGTACACATTTGTAAATTTGGTAACACATATAGAAATGTTTCGTTATAGTATACAAATTAAAATTAATCAATGCCTTCAGATCAGTTTCTTCATGATGATTTTGAAGTTCTAAATAAAAATGTACCAAAGATATAATAAACCATTTAGTACAAGGAAGTGCTTGTATTGGATAATAAAAATTTATTAAATATAAATTTTGTCTCAAGTTAATCATAAAAAATAGCTTATATTTGGTTTTTTTCAGATTCATTACCTTAATCACAAGGGCTATTCAATTGTTACACGTTGTATAATTATGCTTCCTTAATGCCATCGTAGTATTTCAGTATTTTAATGCCGTTTCATGAAGCAAAGACTATTTTAACTGTTGATTTTAAAAATTCTTTCAGGTATTTTCTTTTATTATGAATCAAAAATTTATCCATAAATTGTGAAGAAGTGTCATATGTATTCAGCTACTTTACTTTTTTAAAATACGAAATTTTCTAATACGAAATGGAAAAGAAAATGCACGGGGAAATAAAGAGGTAGCAAATATTTAGAAGTTTTTGAAAAAAATAAGGGAAGAAAATAATTTAATAGTACCCTAAAAGTGTCTTCATTTCAAAATGACATTCCAGTATAAATTTTCATCTCCATTTTTAAGATAAACGTATATATTTAGAATTTCGGTTATAACATTTGAACATAAAATAAAAAAAAATTGAGGTTTATTTATGGACGCTCTTTAACTACTATGGTTCTTAGCGTCCCATTCTATATTGGGCGTGAAACACCTGTAATTTTGCTCAGAGGCCTCTTTATCAGGCTTGAGGTTCTTTTACGTGCCGTAAATCTACGACACGGGACCACCGGCTTTACTTCCCTTCCGAAGGAAGCCGTGCTAACGATTTTTACGCCCGAAAATTGAACATAAAGAATTAGGTTCACATTTCTGGCATTCTAAATCGTTCTAACTTTTACGTTTGATTTGTATCTCCATTCAGAAGCACGTAGTTTTAACAACTGTTATCAGCAAATACTCAATTCCCTGCCTCTCCTAATCTTCCTCTTCTTCTTCGACTCTTCTCCAGGAGATGTTATCCCAAAAATTACTGCATTATCTGCTGCAGAAGGTCACCTGTAAAAAGTACAACAGTAAATATCAGCATGTATACAATGACTCCAGAAAGCATTCGTCTCCATTTCAAAAAATTCCAGCACCCAATGGGAAAAAAAGTAATTTTAATATGGAAAAGAATAAACATGATTAGTTTGCGACTTCTGGTGTTTTTCACATTTTTAATTTTCTTGCTTTACAAATTTGTTGGCAATTGTACCGATTTTTCAACTAGTACGTTTGCGGATTTACGAAATAATTTTACGTATTTTTTGGTATAAAATCTGAAATTGCGGTGAAAATGGGTTCTGTTCCGATGGAAGAAAAATGTCATACCCAGGAATGACCAATATATTTGTGGAACTTCCTCATTAACACCTTAGATTTACTGCTTCACAAATGTATTTCTTCGTTAGTTTAATTAATTATAGGTTGTAACATTGTCAGGTATTATATAAAATTGCTCTACTAAATACATATAAAATACTTTTGTAAACACCCCACATGAAAAGTTGAAAAATCAGTGCAGCATTTAAAAACATAAAACAAATAAACTGAAAATTTTAGGATGACCCTGAACTCGTAAACTCTAATACAATTTATTCTTTCTGCATATAAGAATGATAATTTAGTGGTGAGATTTCTGAAAATGGAGGCTTTCTAGATTGTCTTAAGGTATTAATATACTAAAGGAAAGCGAAGGTTAAAACAGAAGATTTAAGAAAACTGTGTTGTTTTAGTTAAAATTTAAAGTAAATAATTGATCATTATTCTATAGGAACGCTGAACAATGCTATAAATCATCCTCTCTTTTTCATATGCGCCCCTTTGAGAATTTCAACATTCTGTTTAACTGTAATAAAGTATCACAGGTTTTGACTAATGCCATTAAGGATAAGTTATTGTCTTCAATTCTCTGTAAAATTCGTCTTGAACCATTTTTATTCTTTACTTTGAGGCAGTATTTTTAACACTTAAATGATTTCAGTCAAATTATATAATATGTAAATTCAATAACAGCTCGCCTTGAAGCAATATGCGTAATAATTTGTAAAATGTATGTAACAGTCATTGCCTATGCTTATATTATTATAAACATGTTCAATAATGATATATGAATGTATTACGTAATTTAATAATGTAGGAGCTGTGAGAAATAGGTCGAAAGTTGCTAACAATGAGGTAACAATGAGGTAACCTTGAGGCAATAATGAGGTTGAGAGTTTAAATGTTACTTGTAATTCTTGGAAGCAATAATGTAATTTTAGTGACAGTTTATAAAATAGCAAATCAACAACCAGAAAAAGCTTTAGTTAAATGAAGGTTTTCTATTGGAATAGGAATAGCCAACCAGAGACTTGAAATACAGAAATTTGCAAGTTTAGACGGTTGAAATCAATTCAGTTGCCTGCAAACAGTGATTGTAACCGGACGCGAGACACATCCTCAAGAGATTTAATATGTATTCGTGTGAGAAGAAAATAGTTTTACGTGTTAAAAAGTACAAGTAATTAATAAAAAGAATCTCACAGCTCTATATCAGTGAAGTGTTATTTAAATCGTATCAAGCATTAATAAAAGGAGTGAAGTAAAATTATAATCTGTGTAAGCCTACATTCTTAGTCGTACCATAACCCTGCTATGAGAAACGTGTCTCTAACAATAATACTGACGCAGCCGAGGCAAACACAAATATTAATATTTAAAGAAACAGTTTAATTACAAAGTTAATATTTTTTAAACTTGGGGCAAAAGCCACCTGAAAGTACATTTGGGGCGAAGACTACCGGAAACTGTTTACTATACGTGCGGTTGCAACTACTACAAGTTTGGCTCCCCAACAGTTGAAATATAATACCACTCCTTCAATACAACCTACTTCAAATTGACGTCCAAAGCGTGGTGCAAATAACGTAAAGATATAATAACCTTCTTCAAATTGGTTTCCATACTTGGGGCAAATATCAGTACAACGAAACAACGTTTCTCAAATTGGCTTTCCATACGTGAAGGAAAACAACGTTTCTCAACCTAGCCTAAATCAAAAGACAACAAAAGCTACTATAACAAAACGACAGATCTCATTAAAACACTACACTTCTCTCTACCGCCTATCTAATGTATGTGAAGTATTGAATTAGTCCCAAAATTCAAAATCGTTATTTTTCAGAAATAGAGTTTTCGAGGTTCTTTTCACGTGGAACTACATATTTCTGTGGTATCAACTACTTCCGAAGCTTTTGTTCGTGGTTTAAATGTTGCCATATTTTAATCAGTAGGCTTTAGAATGCTAATTTGACATTATTTTGTTTCTTTTAACCTCATACAATGTGTAATATACTTGTTATAAAGATAATTATCGACATAGTTCCTAAATTTTTTTTTATAAAATAGGGAAACTTACTTATTGGACGACCTTCGTATAACGTAATATATATGTTAGAACGATATGCATTCATATTCTATTCCATTCTAATTTCCTAATAAGCCACAGATAACTCAAATTGGCGCGTTGGATGTTGCAAATTCCGACTGCAGCATAAGAAACCCCAATAGCGGCCGTGAGAGAAACTAAGTAGGTATCTATGGTCATAACTATAGACTACCCTTTTGCAGCAATCTTGCAGCATTTTTGTGTTGATTTTTTATATTAATACGAAGATTTCATTATACCTTTTATTGCACGAGTTATTTGTAACACACAGGATGGACCATTTAAGTTGAGACTGTACAATATCTCCAAAACTAAGCGTTGCAGAAAGAAATGTTTTAACAAAAGTTGCTTCATATTATACACGAAAGTAAATGCCTTTAGCCGTGTTTTATTTGGAGAACGTTTTGATGGTCATTTTAAGGTCAATTTAAATTGACGTAACTGTAGGTTCCTATTTAGAGATATTAAATTGACCATCATAATGTCCTCCAAACATAACAGGACCAATGATACTTCCTTGCTCCATAATATCAAGCAACTTTTATTCAAGACACTTCTTTCAACAACACTTAGTTTTGAAGATATTGTACAGTTTCAACTTAAATAGTCCGCCCTATTTATGTGAATACAGTCAGCAGTCATTAACACGAAATTGTATGTAGATATTAGTTTGTTTTAACATGGAGATGCATTTAAAGAAAATGTGCGGTAATCGGCTGTTGAGGCAGTAATTATACGTAATTCTCTTATAATAATATCGGAACTAATCTTAATCTAAACAACCAACTTTATCTGAGTTAATTTTGCAATTGCTGTTTATTATGCAAGTGTTTATTACAGAAGAGTGCGCTATTCTGCGTCCTGATGTAATAAGTTGCAAGTGTTTGCCTTCCATTCCAAAATGTGATCTCTAATCCTCTATCATTAAAATAAATTTCAATGTAATATTCACTCTAAATGCTAGAGAATAGTAAATAAATGTAGCGATTTATATGCATTTTCAGTTTTATACAAATATGAATTATAGAAAGATATTAAATGAATGGGGTGTGGCTGGAATGGCTAGGAAGCTTGTGAATATCAACAGATTATGTCAGCTGCATTATCGACAAGTATCGAGTTTACAAATTTTACCGCATTTGGCCAAGAGAGCGCTTGATGCGTTTCCCCCTCTTTTTCCACGGAATCGAGCGTGTGTTTATTGTAGTATGTTTCTATGGAGTACTAAAACGTTCTGTAATAGTGACCTTTTGGTTATTTCTGGTTCAATTTAGCAATAGTAATAATCCATTTGGCTTCGGCTTTTACAGCAATTTTATTCAATGTGAATAACTATTGCTTAGTGTAAATTGTGCATTATTCTGCTGCACCACTAATCGCATTTGCGTATGCACTAAATATTCACTTTTGCTATAATTTACAGCATTACATACTTGTTATGTAAATAATTATAATCATCTCATCGTCACTCTGGTTTACATTAGTGTCAAAGTTTACGTTTTAAAACAGGTAGTTTGAAACTTGTTTAATGAATGTCACGTGTTCAGTAGAAAAACAGTTCATGGCTCACTCTACATCCATTTTTGAATAATTGGGCTGTATAAGAATGTCAAAGCTGTTACAGATTAGTTTCGCTGTTATGATATAAAACTCAAGTGCAGCCTTTTAGAAATTAGAATGTGGGCCTTAGGGAGGACATTAATTTGTATTCCGCTGGTGAACATGTCCAGCGACATTTCGTGACAAACAAGAGCAAAAGTGGTCCTGAAGATGATGGCAGTGCTCTCTGTTGAAGACGGCCAATGGGGATCAAGGACACTACATTACTTGTACATGAAACAACAAACAAAAGGCGGAGCTGTAGCTCGATAGCGAACCTATCACAATGGGTTGGTTCTCTGTGTGAATGTAGGGGAAGGGAGGTAAGGAGGAGAAATCCGTGCCTTGGATACCATGACGAAATTGCAATACCGCCCATAACACTCTCATGTTCAAGTCCTCTTGATCAACAATAACATTTTTTTATGCTCCGTGCTAAAGTCATTTTTGTGACGGGAAAATATTAACTCTGAATGAGAGTGCAGAAAAACAGAAGTATCTTCGAACTATCACCTAAGCATGTCCACAATTTAGTGGTCATTTGTTAGATACAACAGTATTCTAGACGAACTTCAGTGATGATTTTAAAAATGGAAATCGTCTTCGATTATCCTTAGTTAAACCATTTAGTCAATAAGAACGGTGTTTCTCGAAACTCTGTAGGCATTTCGAGATACACTGCTGCTATTTCCAGCACTGTTGCTGGAGTATTATTGAAATACAGGGTGAGCCAAAAAACTACGAACCGCCTGCGCGTTCTCGGCGCTCGCTACCGTCTCCCGCTATCATAGAAAGGCTCGGATAAAACCATACAACATTTTTAAAACTACTTTTAAAGGCTTCACTCACCAACTTTATGATAAGAAATGTTGAAACTGGCCACAGTCGTTGTCCATACATTTTTGGCACTTCTTTAGGAAACTATACATCACTCGTCGTAGCTCACGTTGAGAAATGCTGGCAATTTCCTGGCGGATATTTTGTTTTAATTCTTCCAGGGTGTGTGGGTTTGTCTTGTATACTTTGTTTTAAGTTACCCCAGAGATAGAAATCACAGGGTGTTAGGTCGGAGAACCGAGGGGGCCACAAATCTATACTAATAATTCTGTCCTCAAATACGCTTTTAATTTTTCTCATCGAAATAGTGGCCGTGTTGCAGAGTCTTGTTGAAAAAAAGCAAAATCACGCTCCCTGGCTGTTAATTCTCTAAAAAGGGGGGTGGCAAAATTGTATTCACATATGTACGGGCTTCAACTGTTGACTCGAAAAACATTGGCGAGTGATGGATAGTTTCCAAAAGAGGTATCAAAAATGTATGTACAACGACGGTGGCCGTTTCAGCATCTCCTTTCATAAAATTGGTAAGTAAAGTCTTTAAAAGTAGTTTTAAAAATGTTGTTTGGTTTCATCCGAGACTCTTTATGATAGCGGTAGACGGTAACGAGCGCCGAGGACGCGGACAGGAAAAACACCGAGCAGGCGGTTAGTAGTTTGTTGGCTCTCCCTGTAGCATCTCGCGCTAACCCTTACAAAAACCTACCTGGTTAATCAGGAGCGATCTGCATTTTGTACTCTGCCATGTAACCGTCTATTCATCTAAGGTCTGATCCATATAATTTTGCCCCAATCTCTTAAAGGTGCACTAGTCACTGTTCATTGGCTGCTGTCGTGGGATAGGTTGTTCTGCAATACAAAATAGTTCCTTATTTAACATTATCATTTATCTTAATATATTCGAAGATAATTGTTAAATTTTCATTAACCTAACTGTATGAATTAAATATATTACGTAACAATGTTAATGCATCTGGAATGAATGTAAATTCTTATCAACAAATAGATGGAAGGATCCTTCGGTTTAAAGTACCACTCAGGGTGGCATGCCTCATTGTCCATCAAAACAATGTTTTTATTGTTTTTATCGCCTAACCTTGCACTGCATACAGTTTATCACCAACCAAAGAAAAGGGGAAGGAAAGACAGCGCGAAAGAGTATATCTCTACTGGGCAAGGTTATAAGAAACAGGGTTTACTTGAACTACTGCTTAAGAGCACGGGTGATGAATATGGACCACAGGCGCATCTTCGTGATCGAGAGGTCCTAAGTTTGAATCTTCATTAGTATCATTTATCTGAATACGTCCTTTTCCGAGATTTTCTCTTATCCTCCGAGGACGGATATGGGGTGATGCTAAGCTGTTTGCAATCCGGATTTATTGCAACATTATTTCACTCATTCATTGTTCGATATGACCCGCCTGATTAAAAGACTTTAAAATTTAAGTAACTCGCCCGCAATTGGATACTGGACACCCTGACGGACAGCAGGGATGATAATGAAGCCTAGTTTCATAAACTAGAAATTGTACGCGCGCTATAAACGGTTTGAGTTTCACACACGTAAAATCCTAAATCGACTTTCTCGCTAATCTATTTCTCCTTGTGCTAATCATCTTTAGACTGGTTAATAAAGGGATTCATAACTTAACATGGAAATGAGATCGAGGACCTGAAACACTAAGATAAGCACCCTGACTGAAACACTTAGCTAAACCCTGTTCCATATAACTGTGCCCCATATCTCTCAACTGTCATGTGCACTTTTCATTGGCTGCTGTCGAGGAATAAATTGTTGCGTAATGCAAATTACTAGTTCCTTATATAGCATGATTACTTATCTTAATATATTCGAAGAAAATTATAAAATTGAACATTTTCATAACTCAAGTCTAATACGTAACATAGTTAATGCGTCTGGAATGCACGTTAATTCCTGTCAACAAATAGGTAGGAGGATCCTACGGTTTATACCTGCCTCTCAGGATGACGAAACATGGGCATTTATCATATTTTTATCGCTTTTATCGTCTGACCTTGCATTTTGTTTGTCCATTCAAAGCTGTAATTAGCCAATCAGGGGAGAGGGAAATGAAAGGGAACGCGGAAGAATACATCTAAGGGGGGTAAGGTTATAAGAAACAGGGTTTAGGCAGTTTGACCCTACCAGGATTCTAATCTGAGCCCACCAAGTTTTTGGATGGCAGAGCTCAATTTTATTCGCTGGTGAACATTTAATAGTTTTAGTAGTATATTGGTAACAATTAAAAAAACGAATAAAAATAGTTTAAAAAGTTGATATAATAGTTTAATATACATTATAAACCAATACAAACCAGATTACACTTCTGTTTCCTCGTTATTAGAAACATTTAAACAACTTTAGTATCGATTTGTAGTCTTGACCGTGGGTAATATCAATCAAATGATGGCTATTATATCAATAATATGTAATGTAATTATTCATCTTTGAATGTTGGAGAAAACACAAATGATATGCTTTAAAGCAACAATTAAACTTCTTGAGAATAAATAAAGTATTATCTTATGAATGTCAGTGTGTTCGTTATAGCCCTGCGCTTATACCTAAAACTGCCTTCGTCTTTCTCCTCTCTTTCATTCGTCTTAATGAAGAACGAAGATTGTTTATTATGTGCCCCAATATATTTCAATCGTAATATATTTTTACATTTTTCTTGATTACTTTCTGAATGAAGTTCAAGAAACAGTTTTGCATGGTAACTGATTTTGGAACAATTCAAAGTAAGTATATATATTCGGGATATAAAAATATACATTCAAGTACTACCTAGCATTACTTATTTAAACAAATATTGTAAAATGTGAAATAATGTTCAAAGCATATATGAACTGATTCTATTATTACATTTGTGAATTAACTTCTCAAAAGATGGTAATTCCAAAAATAAACTTGTTGTTTAACAATTTTCTCCGGTATTTTTTGTGTCTTTCCTTGAAGTCCAGAGGAGCCCGTGACTAATTGCTCTCTCCCATAGGGAAGTTTAGAAAAATTATTCAGGAACCTAGTCTAATTGTTAATACTGAATTAATTTATTCCGAAAGACTTATAGCTTAGAACAGCATAATATGATAATATAAACTATGTTCGTTATGTTATTATGGCCCTAAATATTGTTTTAATATACGGAAGACGAATGAAGAAGGACATGTTTTCCAGTAGAACTATTTGACTCTGTCCAGTAATGATCACGCTATTATTTCTCAAATATTCAACCTATGTAAACATATGCCTCTATGCATTCCTATAAATACTGCAATATTGTGCAGTTCCGGAGTCTTGAGAGCAAGCTCGAGCAGATGCAAACAAGTGGAGAGGAAATAATGGGTAGGGCATATCTCCTGTTTCTTCAAAGTTATTAGAGAGTAGATTTCGTGTGCAAATACATTGTGCATTCTTAATAAATGGGTAAAAGCACAATAAAAGACAATTTATCCAAGTTTAAATACTGTATTCCATAGTGAAACTTGGACATCAAATTCGGATACTTTTGATTCTTCACCTTGAAAATATGTTTTATAAACATTAAGTTTCATAATCTTGATACGTACATGCACGCATACAAGCACACGCGCATTCCGCTTGAAATGTTGAACTCAGCTAAGTAAGTGCTTTTCACCGCCCCCCTCTCTTTTCTATTTTTAAGTTTCCCATCTTTAGATCGGATAGGTCATATCATATGATTAATGAATTCATAAAATTAATGCAGAAATTAGCTTGGGGACATGAAACATTAAGGTAATGCATTAATCATTATAAAAAGTAGCTAAAACCCGTTAATGTTACTCAGCCAGGTTGCCTTATCCAATCAGTATTCTAATCTTGTTCCCCTGTGTTTCAAAAATATCTCTTTCACTTTCTATAAATAAGGTAAGCAGAGAAAGTATTGTACAATACCCAAAAGTTCGAGATCGGGATTTCAATGGAAATACATGCTTTGAAGTTCCATGAAAAAACTAAAGTACTTTCATACGACTTTTTCTATCCAGGCTCCTACAGTGTTTACTTTCTCTACTACGTATAGTAAGTAGGGAAAGTATTGTATTCCATCAAAAAATTTGATACCGAGATTTCACCGGAAATATATGTTTTGAGACCTCCTGAATCGAAAAAAAGCATTTTTGGAAACATGTCCGCGCGCGCGCGTGTGTGTGTGTCTGTCTGTCTGTGTGTGTATCTGTGAACAGCATAACTCAGAAACGAACAGTCGGATAAACACCAAAATTGGTATTTAGATTCAGTATCTTACAGAGATACGACACGAAGGTTTTCAAGAAAATCCCCCCACCCCAGATTACCCTTTACATGGAACATTTTTCGAAAATTTTAATTTTCTCAAAAATGGCTCTAACGATTTTGATTAAAATATCATATGTTTAAGATATTTTCATAACAAATAAAATGTATGTTTTGAATTTTCTGGGAATGTTTCCAAAATTATTCTTCATTGTGAACGACTTTTGCATAACTGGTAAACCATAAGATATAGACAAAATTTTACTACACAAAAATGTAGATTGCGTTAAAATACACAATTTATGTCATATAATTTTTTACTTTCTCTACTACGTATAGTAAGTAGGGGAAGTATTGCATTCCACCCAAAAATTCGATACCGAGATTTCACCGGAAATACATGTTTTGAGACCTCCTGAATCCAAAAAAAGCATTTTTGGAAACATGTCCGTGTGTGTGTCTGTGTGTGTGTGTCTGTGTGTGTGTCTGTGTGTGTGTCTGTGTGTGTGTGTGTGTGTGTCTGTGAACAGCATAACTCAAAAACGAACAGTCGGATAAACACCAAACTTGGTATTTAGGTTCAGTGTCTTCCAGAGATGCGACACAAAGGTTTTCAAGAAAATCCCTCCACCCCAGACTACCCTTTACATGGAACATTTTTCGAAAATTTTAATTTTCTCAAAATGGCTCTAACGATTTTGATTAAAATATCATGTGTTTAAGATAATGTCATGAGAAATGAAATGTATATCTCGAATTTTCTGGGAATGTCTCCAAAAGTATTCTTCATTGTGAACGACTTTTGCATAACTGGTAAACCATAAGAGATAGACAAAATTTTACTACACAAACAATGTAGATCTCGTTAAAATACACAACTTATGTCATATACATTTCTTTTGTTGAGTGAACCGTTTTCGAGATATTGCTTGTTATTCCCTTAAATTTTCCAATACTTATACTTTTTCTCAAATTCGTTATTCATTTTTACTTTCTCTACTACGTATAGTAAGTAGGGGAAGTATTGCATTCCACCCAAAAATTCGATACCGAGATTTCACGGGAAATACATGTTTTGAGACCTCCTGAATCCAAAAAAAGCATTTTTGGAAACATCTCCGTGTGTGTGTCTGTGTGTGTGTGTGTGTGTGTGTGTGTGTGTGTGTCTGTGTGTGTGTCTGTGTGTCTGTGAACAGCATAACTCAAAAACGAACAGTCGGATAAGCACCAAACTTGGTATTTAGGTTCAGTATCTTCCACAGATGCGACACGAAGGTTTTCAAGAAAATCCCCCCACCCCAGACTACCCTTTACATGGAAGATTTTTCGAAAATTTTAATTTTCTCAAAAATGGCTCTAACGATTTTGATGAAAATATCATATGTTTAAGATAATGTCATGCGAAATGAAATGTATATCTCGAATTTTCTGGGAATGTCTCCAAAAGTATTCTTCATTGTGAACGACTTTTGCATAACTGGTAAACCATAAGAGATAGACAAAATGTTACTACACCAAAAATGTAGATCGCGTTAAAATACACAACTTATGTCATATACATTTCTTTTGCTGAGTGAACCGTTTTCGAGATATTGCTTGTTATTTCCTTAAATTTTCCAATACTTATACTTTTTCTCAAATTCGTTATTCATTTTTTTATGTCCTGGACATGCAAAGAGAATGGAATGCGCCACATAGCAACCAGCGTAAAAATATTTGACTATCGCTTAAAAACTACCATATTCCCCTTTCATCTACATGAATATTACCAATAAGATTGACATCTCGATATCTCGATTAACATGAAGCATATGGAGAATAAGCGTTTGTAAAATTAGATTGTACAAGAGTAGAGAAAGTCATGTGAGTGTAACACATCAGATTTTTTTATGTCCTGGACTTGCAAAGAGATTGGAATGCCCAGCATAGCAACCAGCGTTAAAATATTTGACTATCGCTTAAAAGCTACCATATTCCCCTTGCATCTACAAGAAAATTACAAATAAGATTGACATCTCGATATCTCGATTAATATGAAGCATATGGAGAATAGGCGTTTGTAAAAATAGATTGTACAAGAGTAGAGAAAGTCATGTGAGTGTAACACATCAGATTTTTTTTTTACTTTCTCTACTACGTATAGTAAGTAGGGGAAGTATTGCATTCCACCCAAAAATTCGATACCGAGATTTCACCGGAAATACACGTTTTGAGACCTCCTGAATCCAAAAAAAGCATTTTTGGAAACATGTCCGTGTGTGTGCATGTGTGTGTGTGTGTCTGTCTGTGTGTGTGTCTGTGTGTGTTTCTGTGTGTGTGTCTGTGAACAGCATAACTCAAAAACGAACAATCGGATAAGCACCAAACTTGGTATTTAGGTTCAGTATCTTCCAGAGATGCGACACAAAGGTTTTCAAGAAAATCCCCCCACCCCAGACTACCCTTTACATGGAACATTTTTCGAAAATTTTAATTTTCTCAAAAATGGCTCTAACGATTTTGATGAAAATATCATATGTTTAGGGTAATGTCACGAGAAATGAAATGTATATCTCGAATTTTCTGGGAATGTCTCCAAAAGTATTCTTCATTATGAACGACTTTTGCATAACTGGTAAACCATAAGAGATAGACAAAATTTTACTACACAAAAATGTAGATCGCGTTAAAATACACAACTTATGTCATATACATTTCTTTTGTTGAGTGAACCGTTTTCGAGATATTGCTTGTTATTTCCTTAAATTTTCCAATACTTATACTTTTTCTCAAATGCGTTATTCATTTTTTTATGTCCTGGACATGCAAAGAGATTGGAATGCGTCACATAGCAACCAGCGTTAAAATATTTGACTATCGCTTAAAAGCTACCATATTTTCCTTGCATCTACAAGAAAATTACCAATAAGATTGACATCTCGATATCTCGATTAACATGAAGCATATGGAGAATAGGCGTTTGTAAAATTAGGTTGTACAAGAGTAGAGAAAGTTATGTGAGTGTAACACATCAGATTTTTTTTGTTGAGTGAACCATTTTCGATATTGCTTGTTATTCCCTTAAGTTTTTCAATTCGTTATTAATTTTTTGTCTTGGATATGCAAAGAGTATTAATCTGTGGCAAAGAGAATGGTGCTGCACCTAGCAACCAGCTATTAAGAGTAATGTCTATGCTTAAGGGGTACTGTATTTTAATATTGCCCTTGTAAATATATATAACCCTTACATCTATAAGAAAACTAGCAATAAGATTAACATCTCGATTAACATGAAGCATATGGAGAATAAGCGTTTGTAAAAATAGTTTGTACAAGAGTAGAGAAAGTCACGTGAGTGTAACAAATAAGATTTTTTTTTAAGTTTAACGTACTTTAACTTGGTACTTCATATCAAATGAATCATTGAAATGGGTGAAATGATGCTCAAACGAGCCCGGGGTCCTTAGAGCTTATAGTTGCTCGACATTCGTCTTCTCAGTGTAAGGGGAAACGTCGGAAAGAACCTTATTCGGAGAACTCACGTTAACCGAAATCCGAAATTGGGGCCTTTAGAATGTGAGACAGACATGCTACCCCCACACAACTGAGGGTGGGCTACAAGCTTTTCTTATAAAAACGTATTCTACCTACTTCTTGTTAATTGAGATAAATTATCGCTTGCAGAAGTGCTTTCATTACATCAAGGAAGCTTAAGCGATAGTCAATTGTTTAAAAAGCGGGTCGCCATGTGCTGGCTTTGAAATGCCATTCTTTGCATGACCACGGGGGATAAAGACTAACAGTGACTCAGAACATTAAAAAAAATATGAAATTTAGACTAATAAGAAAGAATGTTTCGGAAATGGTAAAAGTCATAAAAATGTGGGATGTGACATAAATTGTGTGTTTTAAGAGATCTGCATGTTTTGTGGAATAAGCTGTTGTCTATCCATAACGGTTTACAACATATACATAAAATTATGCAAAATTAATTCACAGTGAAGTGGACTTCACGGCCAATTTGCATAATCCCTCACCCCAACCAACTACCATATGCAAAATTGTTCCTTATTTCTTATTTTTTAAACAAAATAGCTCTAACAATTTTGATTAAAACAGGTACTGTACCTATATTTAAGATATTTGTCTGAAATTTAAAATTTATATCTTGAATTTTCTGCGAATAGCCTGGGAAGTTCTCTTCATTCGGAATGAATGCTGTATAATTTTGAATAACTGCTAAACCATAAGAGATCTCCACAGCCTTACTGTCCGAAAAGGATAGATATTGTCAAAATACACATTTTATGTAAAATATACCTTTTGTGGCATTAAGCTTTTCAAGAATTCATTCCTCTTGATTGAATTTTGCATTACTTTAATAATAGATTTTCTGGGGTGCTTAGATATAACATTTGTTTCTCTGATGTCATGCATAAGAGTAAAATTTCAAGGGCAGTGTGTACCACCCACTTTTTAAATACCGGAGTGTCACTTCAACCTCCTGTACACCCCTTTGTAACCATAAGAAAATGTATAATGAAATAATTTCTGCAATTACTTACTTCGATTAGCATGAAATAGAATGATAAACTTTTTTAAGAATACTTTGTAGAAGAGATATAAAAATAAACAATGGTAGGTAGATAGTCATATGAAAGTAATACATTAGATATATATTTTAATGCTTTTGTAAGCAAGGTTTACTCCTCTCTTGTAGATGAGCCATAGCATCCTGTTTCCTGAGGTTAATATTCCGAACGGTAGATGTCGGTGTTGTTTAATAATGGCTATTTAATGTATTCATGCTCTTTCTGGATGGATTTCTTTAGTTTTTAGAACATAGATAATTAGAATTTGTTTAAAATAGGTTACTACATAGAATGAGGAAGTAAAACCAGATTTAAACCCCACAGTTTTAATTTATTTACTTAATTTTAGCTTGCAAAATTTAGACTAATGAAATATTTTATATGTCCATACGTTTGGATTTTGTTTTTACTTTTACCATTGATAACTAAATAGAAACGTCTATACTTTTCAGATTCCCCATTTGAAACACGCAGGGCCGGATTTAACTTTTTAAATACATGCTTATTTAGGGATTATTTTGCGCAGAGCAAGAACTTCGTTGCAGAAGCAAAATCAACTTTTTCATGTGTTTCTGATTTTAACTGGAAATTACCGGTGGCTATGGTTTGAGTATTCCCAGCTTTTGTTTACCCGAGGCAATCATTTCATATTAAGTATGGATTTGAGTATCAGATTACAATTCAAATCTTTTTATTCAACACGGACGAGTTACGCAAGGCAAATCGGTGTTTATCAATGTTGATTGGCAAAGTGACACAATGTCCCCACGGGGCGCACGTCCCCGACCTTATGAATGTTACATTTGTGTTTTCTGTTTGCCCTCCACATGTAAAAGGCACAAGTACCTCAATTATACAATAAAGAACATGCCCATTTTTTGCGGAATCACAATTTTTCTGCCACGAGAACTACAAAGCATTTGTAACAAGCACTTTAGGGCATAATGTTTT
Organism: Deroplatys truncata; assembly: GCA_030765065.1. Classification (NCBI taxonomy): domain Eukaryota; kingdom Metazoa; phylum Arthropoda; class Insecta; order Mantodea; family Mantidae; genus Deroplatys; species Deroplatys truncata. Next base: position 104,354,906 of record CM060981.1, on the reverse strand, counting down.
AGAGCTGTCTCGTATTTTGAATATTTGTGCGACCTCACGCAGCATCATATTTTAGCGAGGGAAGGACAAACAAGCGTATAAAAAACCGTTACGCCTTGTACACATTTTTATACTTCTAAATGACTCTCCGTAATTTTTTGTAAACACGACCTCTGCAGCTATTTTTCACATTTTTAAAAAGTTCGCATCCATATGCATTGACAATTAGTTATGGAAAAGCGGATCCAACTTTTGTTTATTTTATGCGACTGAGGCAGGTAAGTGCGTATGTATGCAGGTGGCGGAGGGTAAATCTGTGTACACAAAAAATTGTGTTTACCTGCCGGAAAACGAGAATAATGTTATCATAATAACTTGAGAATGAATATTCACTTCGGGAAGACCCTGGAGTTGTTAGCGCAACCTCATGTAAATGCTATCATAATAACTTGAGGATGAATATTCACTTGAGATGCCTAGAGTTGTCAGCGTGTACTTGGCTCCCGTTAAAATTAACACGGGCTGCAAGAAATGCTGACTTCATACGCGTCACACTTGGCAAATCTAATGTGTAACACCACATTTCAGGACTATTCATGCAACGGCTTGCTACTTTCTCTATTTTGTAGAGAGGAGTAGGTAATGTAGTTCAAAATTCTAAGTCCCCTAACTCCCCTCCCAAAATGTATGTGTGTGAATAGCATAATTCAAAAATGAAATGTTGGGTAAATATCAAATTGGTGTTTAAATTCGTCTTCCTAAGAATACAACACGAATGTTTCCAAGAAACCTGCAAGGTTAGCATGCTTAACCTCCAGATCCAGAGGTCGCGGGTTCGATTCTCGCCTGAAGTGTAGGGATTTTACTTTGGCAAGGATTATGTCCCATCCTCCCTAGAGTCTGGAAGTGTGAATGTGTATGCGAACTAATGCCACTCCAAAGATTAACATCCCAGTAAGCGAGTGAACACCATTGCTGACGAGCAATTGTTCCAAAGGTAATAAGCCGCCGATATTATCTTATATGTTGTAGGCTGCATATAAGTGGAACATTTAAGAAAATCGTTATCACTTATTTTCTACAAAATAGCTCTAACGATTTTGTTTAAAGTGCCTCATGTTTACGATATTTGGCTGAAAAAATAAACCTATACCTTGGGATTTCTGCCAATATCCTATGTAGTTCTCCTTACTCTGAATTAATTTTGTATAACTAGCAAACCATTAACAATATATAAAAGCTTAGGTGCTACACAAAAATGTAGATCTTACTAAAATACACAATTTATGTTTGCTGTATGTAGGTATATTTTTGTAGAACTAAGTATTTCCAAGATATTCTTCGCTCTTGGTTTGAATTTTTCAATGCTTTACGTTTTTGAACTTATTATCGCGATGTCATGCAAAGAGTATCGAATTTCAAAGAAAGCATAAACCGAATTGCTTTTTAAAGATTTGATTATTGTTGTATCTCTCTTGTAATTACAACGAAATGTGAAACGAAATTATTTCTGCAAACGTTTATTAACACAATGCAGACAGAAAAGTAAACCTTTGTAATATATGTAATATATAAACGGCAGTGGGTAGAGAAAGTCATGCAAATAACTTTTATATGTGTGTGAATAAGACAGGAATTTCCATGCATTGTTTTCTATGACAAGACATAGAGATGCATAAATTTAGCAAATGTTTTACCATTACTGTTATTTTAAACGGAAGATAAGATGACAAAATTAATACGACAGTACATGTTTGTTCTGTCAGATTAACAGTTACACTTTCCCCATTAATTTCGTGCATCATTTATTTTACGGTTTTTGGGCGAATCTAAGTATTTTAGTGTATGTTTAATTTTTCTACTTGCTTAATGATTTAAGAGTTATTTATTATACTTTGCTGATAATTTTGACCTAAGATGGTTGAGATACGGCTTCCCATTAATTAAGTAAAATGTTTAATACAAGCGAAAATGTGCAAATGTTTAGTGTTTTCTAAGTATTACAATTCATTCCCTAAAATAATTAGACCAATGAAAGTAACATCGATAGATAATAAGATATTAATATATATTCAGAGACATGATATATTGTTTAGTTCCAGAAAAAACGGAAAATTGGTCAAATTTTATGTGTTCTAGGTTCTTTAATTAAAACAACAAATATTTCCAATGTGGTCAGTGGCAGAAAAGATTATTTGACTGGAGTTGTATAGATGGACGTTCTCTTATTGTGAATAATGTTAAAAGTTAATTGTTGAATATTTCTAAATATTTAATGCGGATTTTCGGATCTCGTGGTCATATTTTTTCCAGTAATAATGCATAATCTAATTTATACGTACTTCTCTCTAATAAACACCTTGTAAAGTAATATTTGATCTACGAGTATACGCTAAGGTTTCCTATTTTTATAAAATTCAATAAGAGCTATCTCTATAGTCAAGTGATCAGTCTTCTGGGTTCTCAAACCAGAGGTCCCGGGTTCGTTTCAAAACTGGAGCGAGGGAATTTTTCTTTAGTTAGAGTCATTCTTTACACTCCGCAGAGTCTGGAAGTATGAATGTAGCAGTGAGCGGTATAAAAATTCAGGATACACTTCTTATTTTCTCTGAATGTCTGAAATTGGTGGGTCTTAACCAAACCCGTTGGGGCGTTTAGAAACGCACAATCAAAACCTTGCATTCTCATAGAATATTTGACTTATCCACATAAGAAATTTGGTGTTGATATGGTTCATAAGCAGTGGTAGCCATTCATGACAACTTAGACGATTGAAAAATCTCATCAGAAGTTCCATGCTCAGTCGGATGAACAGAAAAATTACGGAAAAGATAGTAATTCTTTTTAAATACGTCCTACACAGCCCAGAACTTTCTCTGGGGGATGTGGAGTCGATATGTTGAAGAGGTGGAGATACGCCAGCCTACTATTTGAAAGAATGGGTGCAGAACTCTCTTAGAGCTGTCAAAAAGATTAGTATTTTCCACCACCCCAAACGAAGTTTTACAATGGAATTTTTTCCTTCATGTCTCGAAATTGGCGCAAAATTTAAGATATGTTTGAGATATTATCCTTAAAAATAAAATGTATATGTTAAAATACATTAAGCAGCCACTGGGATCCTTATTTAAGAACTATATATGGCGATCGACAGAAACATATTACAGGAAAAACGAAGTTCATTAAACAGCGTGGTTCATGTGCCAAAACCTTCTCATTTGTAATATGTCGCTTTCGAAAGTTTGTTGTATGTTTTTTAAGTTTTCCTAGGTTGAAGTTTACTTATTATACAAAATGATCCAAAACCTGTGAATCTTCTTTTTATCTTGTAAGCTTGTTGTCGAAATGTTGAGTTTTTCTGCATCTTCCGTGTAATCCAACCTCGAATTGGCTAATTTGAAACCGTTTCCAGGCAAACGGCTGTGATTAAGTAAATTGGGTAGGAGAATAGCTTTTTATATGAATACTATAATGTAATTTTATTATAATAGCGTCGCGAATTGGCAGAGAATGCCTTGTGTACTGTTACAGATCAGAATTTGTTTCACCTGTCGTACCAGTTCCTGCTAATCTCCAAATATCTGCAAAAAGTTAAAACACTGCAGCACAAAAAGTATAAAGATTTATAGGATTTTTAGAATTATGTGTAATGAATAAAAATCTAGCAAGGTTGATTCAGTCGTCAGAGACGCGGGAAACACAGGATGTAGATTTACGCGATATGTTTTTGTTCCTAAGAGACCGTTTTACTCCCGGGAATTTTTTCTAACTCAATGTGAACGCGAGCAGCTCAGCTCAGGTCTGTGTCTGGTGCCTGAGGATACGCTAATGATGAGAGAGTACATTTCTGTCACGGAATGAATGCAAGACTGTCCCGCATGGTGCTGCTCTCTGGCGTGGTTCTGACATAACACACTCTTCGCATCATCTTCAAAGTGCCACACTGAACATTGCATTTCACCACTTACAATGTCAGTTTCGAAAGGTTTCAGTGTTACCGATTTTATTCTTCAGACTTAACGTCGGTCTAATTACATCCTCAAATATAATATGTAGACGTTAAACCCAAGAATTCCTGTCAATACAATTTAGAACCTAATTTTGGAGCATCTTAGAAGAAACATCTATAACATTCTATAAAACTCTTTATTTGTTTGTTAATATATGACATTTAGATATGAACCAAGTAACTGTAATACTTCTACAAGTAGTAGCGGTTTAGATTTATGGCTGATTTTAGCTTAATACATCTTAAAGTAAAGGAGAAAACCTGATGAAATGGCCAATACCAGGAAATTCATATGTTATTAAAGTGTCGGATAATTTTCTGAAGCAAGGTTGTATAGGAATATAGAAGATTCACAACTTACTTTCAGAAAGTTCAAGAACTGTCTTTTAATAAAAGTCATTAGAGCTTTTTTTTTTGTTAAAAAACAAAAACAAAAAACTTCCATGCTAAAGGTTGTTTAGGGTAGGGAATTCTTTGAAAATCTTCGCCCTCATGCTTAAAATGTGTTTTTGGGTATGTAATGTGGTATTTATCCCAAGAGGTTTGGTTATGCTCCTCACTTACTACAGGAATATATGTCTGCTTGATTTTTGTTAAAAATACTTCTCTTTTCTTGCTTTCTTTCTTTCTTTCTTTCTTTTCGACCTCTACCACGTATTTACCTATAGTCGGTAAAGGGAGTTTTGTGTTCCAACCAAAGATCGACAAGAGATTTCATGGAAAACGAATTTTTATGGTCCAATGAACATCCAAAAATATGTTTAGAAAAAAGTCAGCTAGCGCACGTGTGTGCATCAATCTTGAACAGCGGTAAAGTCGGATAAATATAAAATTTCATTCTTGAATCACTGTTTAAGCCTACAAAGAGAAGATTTTCGAGAAATTACCATTTACACGGAAATAATGTTGCTTTTTTACTTTTTATAAAATTTTTACAATTTTGATTAAAAATACCATGTGTTTAAAATACTTGTATTACTAATAAAATGTGTATCTAGAATATTCTATGAACAGCCTGTAAAGTTACCTTCATTCTGAATGAATTTTGTATACTTTTGTAAAACTGGTACGCTAAAAGAGATTTGCTGCTTGAAAAATCAAAGCTGATTGAAATATAGAACAACTTATCCCAAATAACCTTTTGTAGCATTAGTGTTTCCAAAAAATTGTTTTTACCTCGATAAGTTTCCCAAAGTTGAAATGTGATGCGGCATCTATAACCCATCTTTCGCGATTCTTAAATTTTTTCGCATGGATTTACTAATTCAAAAACTGGCCAACGGTATGTGTTTTTGTTTTTCGTAACGTGTATCCCGTTAAGTCCATATCGCTAAATTTGAGGTTATTTCTAGTATAATTACTGGTCGTGATTGGCGCAGTGTGAACAGAAGAATCATTTTTATATGAATACTATAATATATAAGAGATTATGTGAAATTATAAAGGGAGAAAAATATTGCGGGAGTCTGCCACATTCATAGTAGGTAGAGAAGGTATCCAGTTCCATTTAAAAATTCGATAACGATATTACAGCGGAAATACACGTTTAGAGGCCCCTGAATAAAGAAAAATATTTTTAGAAAAGGTGTGTGCGTATTTGTATGCGTGTGTGTGTCTGTCTTTCTGTGGATAAATACCCAACTTGGTATTTAAATTCAGTATCTTCCAAAGATGCGACTCGAACATTTTCAAGAAAATACCCACCTATATATCCTTTATATAGAACATTTTCTAAATCTTTGATTTGCTCAAAAATGACTAACGATTTTTATTAAAACACCATATATTAAGGATATTCACACCACAAATAAAAATAATTTTCTGCAAATAGCCTGTGAAGTTATCTTCATTCGAAAGGAATTTTGTGTAATCTTGTATTGTTAAACGTTAAGCGATAGACGACAACGCACTACACAGAACACATCGGATTTTTAATTATTTCTTTGTATTGTTACAGGGTACCACAATCCTGTATTTTCGGTGAAATCTCAATGTAGAATTTTTGGCTCAAACGAATAAGCAGTTCTCCCTCGCCTTAGTTAAAGAGTGAAGAACCTAAAAATATCACGTTTGCTTGTGTGCACCTTATTTTATTAAAATACCCATTGAAATGAGCAACTATTTTGTGAAAGCACTGCCCGTTGGATGGTGCATCGGTTTTCGTTGTGGCAAATGTTTTCCAATTCCGTGTTAGAGCGCGGGAGTAGACATATGACAGTAATTTGAGGTATAAGAGATTAAAATAATATTTTTATATTGAGTAAAAACTTAAACGCACTCGGTAAGCCTCGGGCGATCATTTTTACGAAATTTTAAATGCTTTTTTTAATCTCGTGTGACATACGATATTTTATCCGCTACTAAAACGTAAATCAGAGCAATTATTTTGATTAAATATTTAGATTTATAGTTGCTGGATGAGAACATGTTGGCACCAATGCTGGTTGTCTTGGAGATAATGAATATATAAACTGAAATTTATGACAAAATGAATGACTGTAAATTGAAATGTGTGTGGAAAAGGGAGAAATATTTACTCTTGAAGACATCCTAATGGATCTCAGAGTGCAGTGAATTTATTGGTCCCTAAAAGTCTGGTTTTCTGTATGATAAAAAGTGTAAGTCATTTCGTGAATGGAGAAAATGGATAAACGTTAAGGGATTTAATGTAGACATTGTTCTAGCAGATCTTAGAGAAGTTAAGTAAATTCAAACCATAGTCATTGTGGTCACATCATTCTGCGAGGCGTGTTTTTAAAGTAAGTACCAATAATTTTTTAAAAATAATCACAAAAATTATTTTCCAAGTACTTCAGTATCATTCATTACCTTACACTACTTCTCCACAAAGTCACTGCCGTTATTCAGGCACTTGTCATAACCGGAAACCAGGTTTTGTATGCCTGCGTCAAAGAATGATGCCGCCTGTGATAAAAGCCAAGTCTGCACTTCTTATTTTACAAACCAAGCGATTTACATCTGAAGAAATTCCTTGGTGGAAAACATCTCAACGACGACAATGTTGTGAAACATTGTGGCTTTCATTACATGCGGCATCATTTTTTGACAAAATACAAAAACTGGTTTCCGTTACGAAAAGTGCCTGAATAACGGCGGTGATTATGTGGAGAAGTAGTGCAAGGTGTAGGGTAACGAATGATAATAATAAAGTATTTGGAAAACAATGTTATTTCTAAAAATCTGAACGGTACTTACATTAAAAACACGCCTCTTATACAACAGAAGACAAAATATGAAAATGTTATGTAATTGTTGAGAATGCATTTCTGTTAATTACTGTTAGTTGAAGTCTAGTTTCATAAATAAGTAAAAATATTATAGCCATAGATTAAAACGTCTTAATTCAGTATTGTGATTAACACCACTATTTAAGTTGCTAGGAACAACAAAACAAATGATAGTTTATAATTATGGCAATAGCGGATAAAATGATTCATCATGACTGCATTTATGATATAGTGCTTAACATGCTAGCTTCCAAATCCAGAGGTTCCTGGTTCGGTTCCCGGCTGAAGGAGGGAATTTTTATTTAACCAGGATTATTCCCCATCCTCCCTAGAGTCTGGAAGTATTAGTGAGTGTGTAAATGTGTGTCTGAATTTAATGTTTATAAAGAAATTACAACGTAAACAAATCCAAAAGAAAGCAATAGTAAAACGAGTGATCATTTAGATTTAAAAGGCGGCACATAAATGGAGTAAAAATGGTTTAGCAATGGAGAAAACATTTCTGCGTGATTTTATGCGAAGAACAAAACAAGCGCGGAAGTGAAATGCAGCGTGAGCAGATGGCCATTAGAAAATCAACTTTTAGAAGCTTTAACCAAAATTTAGGCTTTATAATAAGAGACGATCATATTAAAAATTCAGTTAAAACTGCTTTTATCATTGGTGAAATGAATATTCTTCAAAATACGCCAAAATAACATATTTGTTGCATTGTTTGCTCACTACATTTTCTCTTACAGCATCCGATGGATCTATCATAATAAGCTATTATGATGTTTCTTTACGTATTTCTGCTGTTGCGCTAGCTTCTACGAACAATATATTCAGATTCTATGGATCCTCTATTACTCGTTTTAGTAACACAAACTTTCTATTAGTGAATAAGTAAATTTATGAGAACTTGAAAAAACTTTATAAACTCCAGTCACTTGTGAGGTAGATGTTTACCATAGCTAATCCCACAAGAGGTTACGAATGTACCTGATGAAACTCGTAACATCGAATGGAATTTATTAAGATTATTCCATGAAGAAAATATAACAGATTATATAAATAATTATTACTTTCTTGTGTTGTTTAAAATCAAATCACCATTGCGTCAGCTGTGCTACGGAATAATAACCAATGATAGTGGAAATAAAAGAATATTTAACCTCAAAATAAGCTGAAATCCGAATGCAATGAAGATACTTATTTCAAGAATATAATTTATTTGAAAACTGACGCTAATTGAGTGTGCAATGATAACGTAGCCTATTAATCACTGCATATTGATGCTCTTATGGTTCAATAACCTTTCATCCGATAAAATCGTATCTTTGCAAGCATATTATTAGGTAAACGAACATGACTGGTCAAAATCTCAGACATGAGAACGCGTAAATAAATTCGTTAACTTGCAGTCAGTGTAAGCATCGTAATATGTGATTCAGTTGACAGTGTGAAATATTCATTCTTTCCTCCTAGCCAGTGCCCACTATATGTGTTAACAAAAAACAGGGCGTAACTGAGTTCTTATAACACCTAACCTTTTATTGTGAGAATAACATGTAACCAAATGGAAAATACACCTCTAACCAAAACATATAAACATACGAGTTCACTTGTTTCATGCAGGTTACCTTGCTTACAGGCGTCTTGGCAATTCCTGATTTCGTAGGATCCGACGAGTGCCGCGAGTGGCCAAGACCTGCCGGCGGAGATCGCCCTCTGTTTCTCCCAGCTGTTCGATTCTCTTCCTGCCTGTAAATTAACACCCGTTCAGTCCATCCTAGCAAGATGTGTATTTAAACATAAGGCATGCAAATTTAAATATAGCTTCATTCATAAATATGTTACACTGAGGTAGGACGTCTTAATAACGCAAGCATTTAAATTATATTTACGGTTTTACTTAAAATCTTAAAGATAGGTAGTTAATAAAGTGATTATTGGAAATTGGAGAAGCAGTTTAATTAAACTTTTGTACAAAAAATAAGTATTCTCCCATGAAAATCATTTAAGTGACTTAGATCGATAAGAAAATTACAATAATTGCCAGCTGTTTCTCACTTTAAACACTATGCAGCCCCTTTGCGTAAACCTTAAATAAGAAATTATTTTCTTTACGGAAAGGTATCGTCCATGGTGAAACTCTTTCTATCAAAGGTATAATAAATATAAAAGTAATTATATTTTATTGTTAATTATGAAATATACGAAATACGTTCACGTTCTCAATCACAATAGTAGTAAAAATAAGGTAGGGGAGTAAACAATATAACTGTTTGCGTAAAAATGTAAATTTAAACTACAAGGTACATTCACCAACGACCTATTTTGGCTCAATAAGATCTTAATTTGCAAATATTTGTAATGCACATTCATCTTAGTGTTTTGTTCTTGATGTCTGGTGGGAGGTAGACAGTGTTTGCAATGTGCTTCAGATACATACAGCTTCGTTAATTGTATTGCCCAAGTAAGAGGAGCTTTGGGCAATCTTTGCTATGGATACCCCTGATATGCTGGCAACTTCCCTGCTTTAGTTGTGCAGCGGGACGATCGGCAGTTTTCACCTTTGGTAGAACAGATCTACTCGCTGCACACCTAAAGTAGAGAACAGTATACGGATGTGACTGTAGTACATATTGCATTTGGAAGAAAGGCAATGTTTCTCTGAAGTCAGAGTATTATTATTATTATATCCGTCCTTATTTATAAGTGTGATTCAAGGAAGATATCACATAATGAATATAGGGAGCAGTAGTACAAACAGAATAGGTAGGATAAAAATTTCTCAGAAATTTTAAGTTATGATTTTTGTTACATAATAGTGCAGATCATATGAAAGTAAGCTAAAGCTCTCTAAGCTGACGTGTTGGTTCTATTTATGGAAGTATGAAGACACTACGTTATTTTCCTGTCCGAGATTATAAAATCAAGCCTAATATCTTTTGTCGATGTAATACTATAGTTTACAGATATCCCGAGTTGTAAAACCTGTTTGTAATCTTCATAAACACGCTATTAGGAAAACCGGGCACTAGCAGACAACAAACTTGAAAGGCAAAAGGTTATATTGCACAGTCAGGAGAGAACATATTTTTTCAGGGCTATACTTTTTTTTAGACAAGTGAAGAAAGCTGAACTTCCCTATAAGTCAAAACGTGATGTTCGTAAATAAATCCGCAGTGCTGTCCTTAAATTTCTCTGCTATTTTCAATTCCTGGAAAACTCGTTAGTTTTTATTCGTAATTATATGTTTTCAAGGAGGAATGCTTCTAGCACCTTGATAAACCTGCCTCTATAATTATAACCATCTTCGGTAACTTATTGTCAATTTGTAAAATGAATGCTTGAAATAATAAGCCTTATATACGTGACAAATGCACAGACTGCTTCTGTGGTGGGGCCTGTAGTCTAAAATTAAAGAAAATAAAATATCTTGATTTCAATACTCACAGGACTTTCTTCAAGGCAATACCTTCAAATTCTGCCAATTTAAATGTATTGCCTTTATTTCTTACTATTTATACAGAAGTGACCTTTCTATACACTTTGCATTAACGCCAATACACTTTTGCCTAGTAATTCTATAGAATTAAGCAAGAAACAACGCAGTTGTTTATATCACAAGTCAATACTTATTATTAATGAGCTCGTGTGAAAAAAAACATGACTCGCGTATTTTCATACATATTACATTGGTAGAAAACATTTTGGAAACGGCTAATGTCACAAGAAGAGTTACTTTAAAGAAGTTTCATGTGGTTTTTTTCTAGCTCTTGTTGTTTCTGATATACAAAAATCAGTAAGAATAAAGAGAAATTCACAAGTTATTTACAAATATACATTTTATCCGCTATAGAAATATCTGTACACATGGTATTTTAATTAAATTCGTCAAAGCTTTTTAAGAAAGTAATAAAAAAGGACACTTTATCTTGTAAAAATTTGTTTGGAGTGGAGGAATTCCTTAAAAATCTTCGCTTTGCATCTGTATAAATGCGGACTTAGTTTAGGTAGCCATCTGAATTTTCATTTTTACTTTCTTTACTACGTATAGTAAGTAGGGGACGTATTGCATTTCACCCAAAATTTCGATTCCACGATTTCGCCGGAAATACATGTTTTGAGGACTCCTGAATCCAATAAAGCATTTTGGAAACATGTCCACGTGTGTGTCTGTGTTTCTTTGAGCAGCATAACTCAAAAACGAAAACTTAACCAAACTTGGTATCTTCAATATCTTTCAAAGATGCGACACGAAGATTTTCACCCAAACTACCCCTTACATGGAGCATTCTAGAATATTTTGATTAAAATACTATATGTTTAAGACATTCTCATGTAGAATGAAATTTATATCTTGAATTTTATGGGAATGATTTTATGGAAATGTCCCCAAAAGTTCTCTTTATTCTGAATGACTTGCATAACTGGTAAACCATAAAAGACAGACAAAATTTTATTACACAAAAATATAGATCTCGTTAAAACACACAATTTATGTCGCACACATTTTTTTGTGGAGTGAACATTTCCGAGATATTCCTTGTTATTTTTTTAATTTTCGAATATTTATACTTTTTCTGAAATGGGAATTCGTTATTAGTTTTTTATGTCCTGAACATCACGCAAAGAGAATGGAATGCTTAAAATATTTATTATCGCTTAAAGCTTACCACATTCCCCTTGCATCTACAAGGAAATAAGCAATAAGATAATTTCTGCAAATCTTGATTAACATGAAGTAGATAGAGAATAGGAGTTTGTAAAAATAACTTGTACAAGAGTATAAGAAAGTCATGTGGGTGCAACACATCAGATTTTTAAAATATGCAACACTTACTCTGCATTAGATAATCGGTAGAAAAAATAAAGATTTCTATATTTGGAGCAAATAATTATGGTTTATTTGTAAGCTTAAAAAAACTATCCCATACACCGCACTACCACTATCATCTCTACCCTTTACGAGGTCGTGTAATGCTTTATATACTATGAATATCTAGTGCCTATATAAAATGTAATTCCTCTATTCATGTTATATTACTCAACATACGTTTTGACTATGGATAATCTTAAACTGTCTACATGTATGATACAGAAAACAAAACACAACTCTTCGCCTATCATAAGCCAGTTTTTGTTACTAATGAACCCATAAGGGTAAAAAACAAGTTATCGTGTAAGATGCTTTATAGATGACGCATGACAGCTCCGACCTTGCAGAACTCAAGGGGAAAAAATAGAAAACGACTAATTCCACAAAAAGTTGTTTAACATACGTTGTGAACGTAAATAAATTCTACATATTTCCCAAAACAAGTGTTTGTTTATATACCTATTACAGTACCAGTAGTATAAAATTATGCAACATTGTTTCAGAATTAAGAGGACTCAAGAGATGTTCACAGAAAATTCCAGATATATTTTATTAGTCATGCTAATATCTTAAATATACGGTACTTTAATCAATGTTATTTGAGCGGTCTTCGAGAAAACGAACAAAAATTTTCTATGTATAAGAAAGTTGTTGTGTAGGGATTTTAATGAAGCTCTTCCTCTAGCATACTTAAACTGTGTCTGCCTCAAGCAAGAAATTTGGTATTTATTTTTCGTCTCCCAGTCCTAACTTCATATCAGTTATAGACAAGTAAGAGTCTCTCACAGAGTACACATATCGAAAGAAACTCCTGTATATTGTAGTTATTTTTTCGTAAAAGCAAAAGATAATTGCACTAAAAAAAGGTTAATAATGCTGATTGTTCAGGTTTTTCAAATGATCCAGATGGAGAGCTTATTTTCTCCAAAGTATAATACCATTTGCCTTTTTCTTGACTTTAATCATCATCGTTGCACCCATATCAGGTACTCCTGCATATCTAGCTGCAGCACTATATTACGTTAGCCTATCATTATTACCCATTGGTTTTCTATGCGCTCTCCAATTTTTGTACCATATTTACCATACAGATTGCTTGAGGTACATTTAATATGCGCCGATATGTATAAGGATCGTAAATACGTTCCTTTCGTAACAGAGATAATGCGCTGATGCCATGCTGCCAGAAATACAGATAGGTATATTGGCACTGGCTGCTAATCTCTGCTGTCTTCGGCGGACCTTTCAACAGCAACAAACGTACTGTACAAAATTCTATAATACTTTTATCGTAAACAAAAACGCCCTGAAGGATACTTAAAGTAAAAATATTAATTGTTGCATTCTTATGAATTTTACTGCTGCTCCTCTACAAACTATTCGTACAAGAACATATTCTTCCATCTACTACTTGTTAATAGAGGTGAAGTATGTATAAGAAGGGTAAAGCAGGCTAAAGCGATAGTCAGATTTTTAAAAAGTGTGTCGCTATGTAGTGGCTTTGAAATTCCATACACTTTGTATGGCCACGAGAAAAAACGAATGGCAACTTTTGACTTGAAAAAAAGTATTACTATTTGAAAACTCAAACCAATTTTAAAGAATAACTCGGATATAACTCTCATTTGATATAAATTGTGTGCTTCAACGAGATCTATAGTTTTTTGTAGTAAGATTTTATCTTTGATTTACGGTTTATCAATTATACAAAAATCATTCAGAATAAAGAGGACTTCACAGGCTATTCCCAGAAGATTTAAGATATACATTTTATATGTCATGCGAATATCTTAAACATTTGGTATTTTAATCAAAATAGTTTGAGCCATTTTTGAGATAATAACAAGTAACGGAACATTTTCTATTTATAGGGTAGTTTGGGATGGAAAGACTTTCTTGAAAATAGGTACCAAATTGGGTTGTTTAACCGTTTTTGTTTTTGAGTTATACCGTCGACAGACAAACAGATATGCACACACACACACACACACACACACACACACACACACACACACACACACACAAGCCTTTTACTAAAATGCGTTACATTCTGATTCAGAAAACCTCAAAACGCGTATTTTCGGGAAATCTCGGTATCAAATTTTTGGATTGAATGCAATACTTCATCTAATTACTACAGTTGTAGAATATAGCATAGAAAGAAAAAAGTTGATGTGTAACTGTCAACAACTTACTGTCCACAATTCCAGAACAAACAGTATTCCGACACCACCTTATTTCAATAATAGAGATGAAATTTACATTTTTAATGTGTATAGCAAACCATAATACAAGTCTCGTGTTCTGGCGATTTTCAGTATTCCTTATTGTATGAGTTTTATAATTTTGGGAAAACTGCTCCATATCTTCAACTTATTATGCACTGAGTAGAGTATATAATGTGACAGAAATACATTCATGAGTAGCTATAATCGATGCTTTTTTCTGAAGTTCCTCATTAATGCTATTTAAACAATAACTTCATATAGTTAATAGAAACGTAATAACAAAAAGGTTCACGGCGGAAAGAAACGACGAAACCGTATCAGAATACTGTCAACATATGTGTCTCTCGTAACTTCTTAATCAAACCATAGCCTTCTATAATAAATAGATGTCGGGATGTATAGTTTTAATTGAACAATTTAAAAGAGAACCTAAATTATAAAGCGTACAGTCATAGTTATTTATTATACAAGCGATTAATATCGATTTTACCCACAAGTGGTTAGTTCATGGGATGCAGTCGACTGTATCAAGTCTAATTAATCACTTAGGTAATACAAAATGTTTTCCAACGCTTGTTAATTAATTGATACAATAAATAAGTATAACAGTTATTTAAAATGAGATACTGCATTGACAGTAATCCTCGGGCAGTTACAATAGGCGTATATTCTATTGGTAGCTTTGATCGGTTGCTAGCTTGTTACTAGGGATTGTAAGCAAAGTTTTTGTTTGTATTAGGAGATAGCTAATTGTAATATGGATACTGAAGGAAATAAACGTATTCCTGATGTTGTGTTGGAAGAAGCTAAGGCGGCTTCAAGCAGTTTATTACCTGCAAACTCAAAAAATATTTATTAGAGGGAATTACACTGTTTAAGATTTGCAGAAATGAGAAGAATGTTGTTGGATGAAGATATTTTACTTCCCTAATGTGTGGAAGACAACAAAGACATCTTAGTTATGCAGTAAATACTCTATGAAACCCTTAAATATGCAGGAAAACGTTGAGATGTCAAAGAAAGATTGTCATAATATTGCGGTAAACTTAGACTGTTAGTCATATTAATTTTGTGATGTAAATTACTCACTTGACATATGCAATTTTATACAATTTCCAATAATAATTGTCTGGAATAACCTGTTGTGTTAATATGTTACTGACTTGACATATATAATATTATTCAGGTTTTTAACCCACTAGTTGTCACGGCAACGCGTGGGTTTAGCGATGTTTATTCTTTCCTTGCTCCTAGCTACCATGACATCGATGTAATAGACAATTTCATATATCTGATAACAATGTAATATTGGTATACTTTAACAGATAGCTTTGGATAAATTAATTAAAGCATATCGAATATTCCTAACCAACTAGAACTGATAAATTATACACCAAATTAATCAAGAAATTCAAAATATTAATCTGTAATAATGCATTTTGGATACATTTTATTATTTAATCTCCACTAAATTTCAAATCTTCCCATGTTTAACGCCAACGTTTATTATTTTATATCAGATACGCTTAGCATCATACGTCCCCAAGCTCATTTACGTAGGTAATTATTAATTATCCATTTATTTGTCGTTAAATGTGAGAGAAATAAAATGTTGGAGGGCATTTAATATGTTGTAAATAAACAAACATTAGTTTTCTTGTAGTTGTTTGAATAAAATAGATTGAACCACTGTAGGTTTTATTAATCAAAAATCAAAAGACAGTTGAGATATTGATATAAACAGGTGAGAGTTGTATTTGCAGCCTACCAGTATTACTATTTATCTGAGAAAATGTGTCAGGCACATGTCCACATTCTTGGAATAGTGCTTAATCCACTGTAACTACACCATTTTTATTTTATGATATATAGGTGTTTGGGTGCTGCATATTACATAGGTATATTAGGTAGGGTAGGCCAACAAAGTATTTATCTTAGGTGTCGCTTCTGATTAAAAAATGCATTTTTAAATCAACCTTGTTTATCCAGATAAATATCACCCTATGGAAATGTTTTCGTGTACATATAGACCTATAGATACGGAGACAACACTTGGCTGTATATTTCACAAGTCGATTTTTTTATTTGGTAATGAGCGAAGCGTTTATATTACATACTCTTTGGTGTGAGAAAGGAGAATCGTTGATTTTGGAACGTTCATAAAAGCAGCTTTTAACTTGTGGAAATTTAATAATGCAATAAGGAATGTTACGGAAGCCTTTTTATTGCTAAGATAAACAGTTTTTACTTTCTCTACTACGTATAGTAAGTAGGGGAAGTATTCATTCCACCCAAAAATTCGATACCGAGATTTCACCAGAAATACATATTTTGAGTTACACTGAATGCATATAAAGCATTTTTGGAAACATGTTCGTGTGTGTGTCTGTGTGTTTCTGTCTGTGAACAGCATAATTCAGAAACGAACAGTCGGATAAACACCAACCTTGGTATTTAGGTTCAGTATCTTCCAGAGATGCGACACGAAGGTTTTCAAGAAAATCCCCCACCCCAGATTCCCTTTACATGCAAAATTTTTCGAAAATTTAAATTTTCTCAAAAACAGCTCTAACGATTTTTATTAAAGTATCATATGTTTAAGACATGTTTATGTCAAATAAAATGTATATCTTGAATTTTCTGGGAATGTCTCCAAAAGTATTCATTGTGAACGACTTTTGCATAGCTGATAAACGATAAGAGATAGACAAACGTTTACTACACTAAAAAGGTAGATCGCGTTAAAATACACAATTTATGTCATATACATTTTTTTGTTGTTGACAGAACCATTTTCGAGATATTGCTTGTTATTTCCTTAAATTCTACAATAGTTAAATGTTTTCTCAAATGGGAATTCGTTATTCATTTTTATTGTCCTCGTAATGCAAAGAGAATGGAATACTCGACATAGCAACCAGCTCTTAAAATATTTGACTATCGCTTAAAGCGAACCAATTTCCCTTGCATCTACAAGAAAATTAGCAATAAGATTAACATCTCGATATCTCGATTAACATGACGCATATGAAGAATGAGCATTTGTAAAAATAGTTGGTACAAGAGTAGAGAAAGTCATGTGAGTGTAACACATAAGATTTTTGACATAAACTGCACTTGTTAATGAGCTCTGTATTTTTTCTAATATATGGTCGCAGGCTACTCACGGAAAATTCAATATATAATTATTATTTATCATGCCAGTTCATCCTCTAGTTCCCAAGCTCGCGGGTTCAAACCCGGCGGAGAGCGATGGATTTTTTTCGGGCTTAAAAATCCTTAGCATGGCTTCCTTCGGAAGGGAAGTAAAACCGTGGTCCCGTGTCGTAGATTTACGGTATGTAAAAGAACCTCAAGCCTGATAAAGAGCCGGTCTTTCACGCCCAATATAGAATGGGACGCTAAATGCCACAGCAGTTAAAGAACATCCATAAATAAAAAAAAGCCAATTCATCAACCTTATGATAATTTAATCGAAATTTTAGAGATAATTTGTAAATGTATTTAAAAGGTGTTTGCTTGTAGAGTATTTCGTATAAATGTTCCCCGTCTATGTTTAAAAGTTTCCTGGTCTAAGTGTGAAATTTGGTATTTATTCGTCGTTTCGTTTATGAGCTATGCTGTTCACGACACATGGGCCGTTTTATACAAAATACCTTTTCTGTCTCAGGGACCTGAAAACATGTATTTGCGAGAAAAAATCTGGATATCGAATTTTGTGTCAAATGCAATACTTGATTTTCCTAAGATAAGCGGTAGAATAAATAAAAATTTATATTTTTGTGCTTATTTTTAAAATTACCTCCACATTGCATTGGTTATTCTAGCAGGTTATGTTTGCCTTCTATGGAAACAAAATTGCATTTAACAAACCTTACAATAATAAATGCGTAAATAAATTATTTTCACAGAATAAAGAAAGTTTACCGCGTTTAAGGTAAATTTTTATCAAAACGCGCTCGTTTTTAACGTGGGTGTCAGTACAAAACATTTTAGTTGCACGTGTAAGCACGACAAAATACAGAAAGTCACAAATTTGTAAAATACTATCGATGCATATGTTTGTGAGGAAGTTTGTTTTTCTATTAACAAACGTAGCATAAGTATTTCAGAGTCTTTCAGGCCAACAAAAAAAGTTTAAATATATTTGACACTTATTGTAATAATTTTAAATTATTGAAGTTGCTTGCCTATTTTGGCTCGGCAAGAAGTTGGGCGTGCACGGGATTAAGGCAGGAACCGTGACCGTCTTATTCTTCAACTCAACCTGTCCGCAATTCTGCCAGGGCCATAAACAAGCAACAATTGTTATTGTTCCACAAAATTATAATTTTAACGGACTTGGCGCGCAGGAAATATATCAGCTAGTTGCACCTGGAACAAGACCCGCGGTGTGTCGACATGGCCCCCTGGAATAAATTCAGGTGACATCTGGGAGACGGTGAAGATCCCACGGAGAGATTGCTTACGCCAATGAATTTACATGAGTTCACGGCGCGGCGATACGTTTCCCAGATATATTCATTTAATGTAAGGTTTCCTCGCTTCCGTCTCCTGCGGTTAAATTGTTTCACTTCCGATGTCTCGTCACAGATGATAACCATTTTTAAGCTATTTAAGACGGTTATGCGGAAAGGATTAATGGAGTTCTGTCTCTTGAAGCCATAAAATAGCTTCATAGAGAGCAGGGGGTGATAATGAGGCTAGCTCTTCGCAGGTTGCGTGTAGCAGTGTAAAGACGATTCACTTAAGACTAACCGTTCTCATACCTCTACCTCTAAAATGAGCTATTCAATGTTACAAATCTGATGTATGAAATTCACAATACTTTCCTCAGTCACTATCAGCTATTACTTTCTCTGCTTCTTACCTATAGTAAGTAGAAATGTGTTGAATTCCACACAAAAATTCGATATGGAGATTTCACCGAAAATACACGTTTTGAGGTTACCTATATGAATTAAAAATAATTTTTACAAAAATGTGTGTGCATGTCTCTGTCTGACTGTGAACAGCACTAATAAAAAACGAAAAGTCAGTTAAATATCAGCTTGGTATTTAAGTTCAGTATCTTCCAAGGATGCGACACGGAGATTTTCAAGAAAATTTTACCCAAACTCCATTTACATGGAAAATGTTTTTTATTTTATTGAAAACGGCTTGAATGATTTTGATTAAAACAGTATATGTTTTAAGAGTTTGCATGACAAGTAAAATGTATACCAAAATTTCCTGCAAAATTTCCGCTTTTAACCTGAATAACTTTTGTATAACTGTAAAAGTAGAATCAGACGATTGAAAAATTCAATGCCATATCCGGGATTTGAACGACGGATTTCCCAGTCTCCGTCCGTTGCTCTAACCACTGAGCTACCATGGAAACATGCAGGCACGACATTAAAATCCCCAAGTGATTTTTCCGGTAAACCACAAGGAGATCTCAAATTGTATTGAGATGACATACCCCAATGGCGACTTACAATGTTGCAAGTACTTTAAGTCTCGGGTTGCATAGTTATATTTGTATTAAATAAGCGTAGGAGATCTACACAAAAGGTATATATCTCGTTAATCTCGTTAAAGCACACAACTTATGTCAATAAAATGTTTGTAGCGTTAACCATTTCCGAGATGTCCTTTCTTATTGGCTTCAGTTTTCAAATAATTATACTTTTCAAAGTGGTAAGGCTATTCATTGTTCTATCTGGATTGAATGATTCTCTCCTTGGCCAGCTTTTTTTAACATAGTGATTGCTTATCTCTACTATCTCACATGCACAAGAAACAGCAAAACTCTGTGTAGCCAATTCGTAATCCAAGTAAGATAGCCACCACTTTAAAATCTGCACATATGTGCCATGAATAGCCATCATACCGGTTACTGCATAGCAAGAGAGATGCATATTCGTAACTCTTCTTCATAGAAACTGCGTGGGCTATAGGAATGGATGGAAACTTCTTTCTATTATGTAGCAAGACTTCTTTCAAGCTTGTTTTCGAGGAGTCAATGAACAAACTCCAATCTTCAGGTTTATGTTGAACACCCAGGAACTCTTCAAAGAATCAATATTATTACAGAAAACTAGGTACTCCTGTTTAGATAAGAAATCCTCAAATTCCTTTTGGCGTTAATGGAAAGAACCTATTTTGGTGCCATCCTACAGGAGGTGCCAGGCTTTCAATCTTGAAGCAAGTAACTCGGCTTTATTTTTAGATAATCCAAGGTCATTTAGATCCTCCTGCGTTAGGAAGTGCGGTTCGTTTATGGTAACTCCTTCCACAAAATCTGGGTCACTCTGTTGTTTTAACTCACCAATGCCATCAATACTTTCAACATTTTCAGTCAGACAGACATTTCTGTCGTCTGGCAGAGTTGGTATGATAAGGCCTGGTCCATGGGGCACTAGTCAAATTGCTGATTCTAAAGATGGATATTTAACACTATGTTTGGACTTTGAACTTATTTAATATATATTTGTCAAGCAGAAGTAGCGGTCTGTTGTATGATCCTTAATTTCCCGCCATATCATAGCAATTGCAAAGGGCATATGACGGGACCCTTTTAATAAGCCGGTTAATTTTGTTACATAGTTGGCACAAGAGATTTCCGGAGCCCAGAACTATTTTATTATCAAAATAACTCTCATAATCTCTTTTAATTTGAGGAGTCAAATATCTTCTCTGAATTTTTAAAGTGAACTCACCATAAATGTAACAAAAATTGTTTTTAAACTTTTAAACTCACAACGCTTAAGAAAACACTATTAACTGACACTACACTTGTTAATTCATAACTGAGAAGACATAGGATTAGCTTCTTTCATTAAACAAAGCTTCTACTCCTCTGAAAATTCTGTAGGATCCGTTCTATCTGTAACGGACCTTCACTATCTGTTGGAGTAAACGTTCACCTGGGCGGGAAAGCCATAGTTTTGTGAGAAAAAAATGCATTGTTGAACACTGTCATTCCTGAAGTTACAAACAACAACCGCCTAAAGCAAATATGTCATTTGTTGACCTAATGAAATTAAATTATTTTATTTCGTCAGTATATCTACTTTGTTAATAAACTGAAAACATTTTTTTAATATTATAAAAAATTTGTGGGTGATGAAACATTTTTGGCTTATTTTTTGATTTGGCAGATACAAATACATAATAATCAGCAGAAATTATTTATTTAACGTTTTCATTGTTGACCAGTGTAATTTAAGCATATTGTATATTAATTATAAGCTTAAGCGATTTTAGAGGAATTAGAAAAAAGACAAAAATTCCCACGTAAAGGCTAGTTTATGCTGGCAATTTTCTTTCAAATTTTTGTGTCGTATCCCTTGTTTGAGCCTAAATACCAAGTTAGTTTGATATTTATCCGAATTTCCATTAGTAAGTCCAGCTGTTCTCTCTCTCTTTCAGAATGACGTTTTTAAATGTTTTATGTTCAGGGGACCTCAAAACATGTATTTCTGTAAAATCTCTTTATTGAGCTTTTGGAAGGAATGCAATACTTCTCGAATCATAAGAAGGTGTTAGGGAAACTAAAAATTGGCAAAATCGAACATTCGTGGTAATTTTTGCTTTCTCTAGTATTTAACTGGGGTAGGTAGAGAAAGTATTGTAATCAACCAAAAAGGTCTATATGGGGATTTTATGAAACATGCAAGTTTAGAGATACCCCTTGGCAAAAAAAATATTTAAAAAATAGAAAAGGATTAAAGTGTTACATGTTTGGGGTATTAACATAGCATATGAATGCATATTTTGAATTTTGTGTAAAAAGTCAGTAAAGCCTGTAAGTTCTGCCATAAGGAAGTAAATTAAATAACAAGTTTTGAATTAATTTTTCAGAATGCATATGAAAATAAATAATAAGGATAGAGAAAGTCGTATGATTATGGCACATCTTTGCATTAGAAATGGAAATATCCCTTGTATTCATATGAGGTGATGTTTTAATTCCTTTGATGTTAATCGTATTATATATTTACTTAGAAATTGTTTCAAAATGTCAAGAGGATTTTGGATACACACAGCTGTTTATATCACAAACCGATTTTTGTTAAGAATGAACTCTTGAAAAAAAAAGAAAGAATCGCACATCCTTAAACATTATTCATAACATAGCAAAACAAGGTAAACTTCGACTTGGGAGAACTTAAAACTTCAACAACGAATATTTTGGAAACTAATGTTATAAACAAGTTTGTAGTGCTCTTCTCTGGGAACCAAACTAATTAATTGGCGATCCTGCTGCAAGGCTTTCGAGAGCTATCGTTGCTCTTCTCATCACTTTGGTGAGGAGCTCTATAGAGCAGGATCCTCGCATTTACCTGTTTGGTTTCATTTGAAGAATTGTTGTGCCAGTAAGGCTTCAAATCAAAAGACTTTCGGGAAAATGTTTTGCGACAGATATAGTGTGCTTAAGGAGTTCTACATTTCTACTGTAGTAAGTTCTATCTATCTTTTAGGGTTTCCACGTCATGTAAAAATCCAGTCATATTTCCCAGTTATGTAAAAGACTTCTCCTGAAGTAAATTCAGAAGTAAATTTAATTCGTCCTGTCAGTGGGTTAAACATATGGCATGTTCATTGAAATCCTTAGAACCCTTTTTGGATAAGCAAAAAGTAGATAAATATTTTCCATTTAAAACATTGCTTAGGTTGGGATGAGCTTTCTTATAGTATGCTGACTTATATGCTGATCTAGGTATGAAATTGCCATTCGGCATTTTGCGTTTGAGTTATGCAGGAGTATTTCTCCAATTCAAACTAAACATAAACCGAGTTATTTCGGAAACCTCTAATACTATGAAAAACATTATTTGGAATAAAGTCTGTATTCTAATGGGTTTATCCTTTTCCAAGTAAATTTGCGTTTGTCTCTTATGGTTTGTTGAGTACAAAAATCGGTAGGAATGAAGAGCATTTTTACGGCTATTTAATGAAAGTTCAAATTATACATTTCATTTATCACGCTTATACCTCAAAGATGTAATGTAGGAAAGGTTGTTTTTGTGGGAGATAACTTCCTGAACACCTTCACCTTCTATTCCTAAATGTTACGTGATTTAGGAACGAAATGTGTGATATTTATCTGAGTTTTAATTTATAGGTTCACTGTTTACAAAGATGCACACAAACTGCTGCAGACGCTCATACGGACATTTGCAAATTTTTTAACTCAGAGACCTCGAAATGTGCACTCCCAGTGAAATCTCTATATCGATTTTTAGTGAAATGCAACACTTCCTCTACCGTAGGTGAGCAGTAGAGAAAGACATGCGTCTGAAATAAGCAAGCGAAATAAGAAAGGAATACTGCATCAAGACAAAATATTGCGTAACGGTTTCATTGTGTGTATAATTGATTATTTTCGTAAACTAACAGAGCCCGCAACTCTGTTCGCATTTGCATTAACTGCAGAGAATCTACCCTCTATCGCTCTCTCTCTCTCTCTCTCTCTATCCTTCTCTCCTACTTCCCCTCTCCCACTTTCTCCCCCTTTCCCTGTCGCTCTCACTCTCACTTTCTCAAAATCTCCATTTCATTCGCCATCTTCAGGTGCAATGTTTGTATGACGTGACGTTTTGAGATAACTGGCGATAAAATTAATTTTTCTGGTGTGCTAATAAAAATTAAATCGTAAGGATGTACTTCTTATGCTACAATGTAAGTATTCGTAACTATATGTTCTGTTTCTCGTAATAACGTACTTGAATAACGGTAAAGAATGCTGTTATAACTTGTTATTACTCATGCTATCAATATATAGGTACAGGAGGCTGACACAAACATTTTAAAAGCTAATTTTTGGCTTAGTATTAACTATTCATCCAAATCGAAAAATTTGCCAGACACATGTCTATTAGAATTTTATTATATATATTTTACAATGTAACACACCTTCAACATAACCTTTCGATATAATAATTAAAATATAAGCAGAAATTAAAAACAAAAAAAAAAAAAAAAAAAGAGTTTGAAGCAGGAAAAGTTGGTGCTTTGAGATCATTAAGAACATGCACAAAATTAGATAAGGAGAAAGACAACATAGCTACCAGTTATATAACACTTTTAGAAGTGGATAACAATTGCTTGCCTTCCTTAGACAGTAAAGAGATGTGTAATTTATTTTTGAGTTAACGAAGAATGAAGTAACAATCAGTAACAGAAAATTGCAGTCGTTCATTAGTTTCAACTTCAAAACTGAGGTTCTGTATTCCACAGCTCTAACTGTAGCTAATGTTATAGAGATTATAAGGTTAATGATGCTATTTATTTTTATTTATATGGTTATGGTTACTGTAGGTTGCAATATAAACCGAAGCGAATGGCCTTAGTTGCGCACTCGCCTTTCTGCACTCAATGTTGTTGCTATTAAACTTTGGTGGAGTATGGACTTTGAGGACTGTGGGAGTTCTGGTTTTCTTTCGGTGTACACGTAGTCATTTTAATTCCGGAAAGCCGGTCTCAGTTACACAGTCGCCTTCCTGTACTATATGCTTCGTTAACGTGTTGAATAGTCACCTACCTAGTTTTTTATTTATATTTCTTTGGTCGTGGTATTGAATGCCCAATCAAATATTTTCATGCAACTGAGGAAAACCACGAAAAAACCCAGTCAGATTGGCCGGTACACGGGATTTAAACCCGTGACGTCAAGAACGCGAGCTAGGACGCTACTATTGAATCATTCCTCGGTGAATAATGCTGAACCGTAATTAAATACCCAATTTACTAAAATAATTCACAGCTCCGTTAGCGTTAATGTGAGAATTGTGGAGATTCTGCTTGCTTTCTCTCCCATTCTCTCCCCCTCTGTCACACATTGTATAACACTCTTACTTTCTCTCTATTCACCGAATAATATTTTCATTATATCCAAGATATTTTTAAAAATCAAAGCTTGAGCAACGAGTTGTATATTGCTACAAACCTGTGTGCACTGTTTCCAACTTAACCGGAAAATTGTATTAAAGAACGTAGATTTGTAATGAATCACACCTTAGCCGGTTTATGTACATAAAAAATTATAATGCGGAAGGGTTACTGTTCATTAAATATTCACCTTGTCAAATAGTTGTATAACAAAGCCTTGTCAGAAAATTATGTTTTTAAATTTTTATTATACAACACTCCTACCAAACTAATTATAAGTGAAATGTTCCGGTTTTTTATACTGTCCAATCACAATTCTACTTTTGAGGAAACTAATTCTGGTACCACTTGCCTTGTTCTCTAAGTGGAGCATAAATGTATACTATACTATAAGTTTTATAGCATTTGGTTCTGTCCATTCTTAGGTAAAAAGAGAGCAAATTAATAAGAAAACACCATTTTCAGTTTCAGAAACGTTCATTTAATTCAAAATAGAAAATTACCAAAAACTGTTGGTTACAACTATATTATTTTCATAGATTATAAAAAGTAAGTAACGCATGTACACTATGTGATCAAAAGTATCTGGACACCCCCACAAACATACGTTTTTCATCTTAGGTGCATTGTGCTTCCGCCTATTTCCTGGTACTTATTATCCGTGACCTCAGTAGTCATTAGACATCGTGAAACAGCAGAATGGGACACTCCGTGGAACTCACGGACTTTGAACGTGGTCAAGTGATTGGGTGTCACTTGTGTCAGCAGTCAGTACGTGAGATTGCCACACTCCTAAACATCCTTAGGTTCACTGTTTCTGATATGATAGTGAAGTGGAAACGTGAAGGGACATGTACAGCACAAAAGCGTACAGGCCGGCCTCGTCTGTTGACTGACAGAGACCGCCGACATTTGAAGAGGGTCGTAAAGAGTAATAGGCAGACATCTATCCAGACCATCACAGAGGAATTCCAAACTGCATCAGGATCCACTACAAGTACTATGACAGGCGTGAGGTGAGAAACCTTGCAGCCATTGTCGAGCGGCAGCTCATAAGCCACACATCACGCAGGAAAATGCCAAACGACGCCTCGCTTGGTGTAAGGAGCGTCAACATTACACGATTGAACAGTGGCAAAACGTTGTGTGGAGTGACGAATCACGGTAAACAATGTGGCGATCCGATGGCGGGTGTGGGTATGGCGAATGCCCGGTGAACGTCATCTGCCAGCGTGTGTAGTGCCAACAGTGAAATTCGGAGGTGCTGGTGTTATGGTGTTATGATATTTTAAGCACTTTCTTGCTTCCCACTGTTAAGAGCAATTCCTGGATGGCGATTGCATCTTTCAACACGATCAAGCACCTGTTCATACTGCACGGGCTGTGGTGGAGTAGTTACATGACAATAACATCCCTGTAATGGACTGGCCTGCACAGAGTCCTGACTTGAATCCTATAGAACACTTTTGGGATGTTTTGGAACGCCGACTTCGTGCCAGGCCTCACCAACCTACATTGATACCTCTCCTCAGTTCCGCACTCCGTGAAGAATGGGCTGTCATTCCCCAAGAAACCTTCCAGCACCTGATTAAAAGTATGCCTGCGAGAGTGAATGCTGTCATCAAGGCTAAGGGTGGGCCAATACCATATTGACTTCCAGCATTACCGATGGAGGGCGCCACGAACTTGTATGTCATTTTCAGCCAGGTGTCCGAATACTTTTGATCAAGTAATGTATGTATCCAGGAATTCAAGTAGATCGAGTCAAAGATTTTTCAGAATTTCGGTTCAACACATTTCCTAAACCTATGGCGTTGGAATGCTGCCCTTAAACATTTGATTGAGAATCAGATTCTCTTTGGAAAACAAAATGAATCGTTATGGATCAACAGCTAAAATGTACATTCAGTGGCTTATGCCTTGTTCGGCACTGTCTTAAAATGCCACTCAATTAGCATGCAGAGGCGATTTTTATTATCACTTTACCCTAAAGCAATAGAGCCAACGAAATTGCCCATTTATTTCTGAAATTATGTACAGTATCAAAACTGCAAGCTGCATTGTTGTGCGGTAACAAATTTTGCCTTCTAGGACGCTCTCTTAGACTGCTTGGGAAATCAATAGTCCAGAAAAATGTAAAAGTGTAAGACTGCTAAAACAAAACTCGCAAAATATTCTTTGCAAAATAAAGGACAGTGGTGAGTTAGCAGGAGAAAGCACGAAGGGTTTTCTATCTAGGACTATATCAATGAGACTGGCGTCAATAAAGTCAATAAAGTAAGTTCATTATGGCTTTAAATTAGACAATTGTTTAGTCTGGTCTGCAGGGCAAAAATCTTATTTATCAGCTGCCGACGCAGATGGGCCGCATGTGAATGCATATTATTTTTGCTTTGATTTAATAATAATTTCAATAATTCGTTAACCTTTCAGGAAATAATTGTTTTTCCCCCAATCGGAATGGTATAAATTTTCAAATGAAGCATCACATAGCCTTATAGGTGTAACAGTTTTCACAAATTTTCACTATAGTTTCAAATTACGTTCGTAGATGCTTAATAGCAATAAACAGAAGCACGATCATGCCTCCGTGAGTACTTAAAAAGCTAAAGTGTAATTGGGTACATTAGTCATATCGTTTACAAGCACGGCATTCCAGAAATTTAAATTAATTGTTGAAAAGTTTACAGATATAGCAAACTTATTAGAACTAAACCTGGTAAATTACTACATCTTCCATTAGTTAGCATATTTTAAAATGATACATACTCATGGTTGTCACATTTATGAGTTTTAACGTTTAATCTCAGACCACCGTGGATAACATTAATGCATTAGAAACAGTGAAGTGCTTTATTTTGAAGGCCATATTTTACAGCAATAATTTTCCAAATTTGATTCTTTCATCAGAACCTTAATGGCCGAGCAACAATTTTTACACTAATGTAACTAGACTAATATATCAAGAAATTCTTAAAAGTTAGCATTTCTGCAGACACTGCTGTCATAGAAACATTAGTAAACGTTTAGCAAAGAAACAGTGCAGCTTAGTAATATTGCACAGTATTTATACAAAATATACGAAAAATTAAAAATTATTTTCAGGCTGAAATTAATTCACTCTAAGCACTAAGTATTAATAACATGTTATTACATTTAATAGTTGCTTAAATATAATCGCTAACAATTTATGTTACATGAATATTATGCTGAGCGGGATGACTCAGGCGGTATCGTAGATGGCTGGCATTCGGGAGGTCGTGGGTTCGATTCCTGACACATGATCGCCAGCAAATACTGGGAAAGATCATTGAATCTCCCGAATTTCCTATCCCTCCATTTTATCTTCATTCTCATTTCACTTCACCTTTCACCTGCTTGGTTTCTTTTAAGGTTGTAAGTGTCGGCGGGAGGTCTTGTCGTGTGCATGACAGGGGAAAGGAATGCTCTGAGTAAACCTTCGTCCCCCGGACTGCAAGCGGTCTCTGGGCCTCAGACCCCCGATGATGTGTAAGCCCACAGGGGGAGGGGGAAAGAGAGCAGGCTGCACCAGCCACCATCCGCCGAGTTTTCAAATCTATAAATGGTAGGGACCCTGTCCTATGCCAGGTCGTGTCTCCTGGTCCAGGCGCCTTCTGTTTCTTCTCACGTCATCCCTCCCTCCTGGGGTGTTAGATCCCTTCACTTCTAGTTCTATCCTATCCTAACCTATCCCTCCATGAGTTTTTATTTATGGACGCTCTTTAACTACTATGGTTCTTAGCGTTATGAATATATTTTCAAGTATTAAGCAAATTAGAACGTTTAGTCTAATAATTTGTCCACGTGTGTAGACACTGTCATAAGCAGGAAAGTGAGTGAAAAAGGAGCAGAAATAAAAAATGCAAAGGAAGGTCAAAAGAGGTTGTTTTGTTTCTTAATGAGAAGTGTAACACTGGCTGTCGCATTATAGCCTCAGACTTAGCTAACGTTGATGATGGGAAATATTCAAGGTATGGGAATCATAAAAAAAAGGTCGTGACCATCAGACATAATGTATACAGGCGCGTTCAGAAGGTCAGGTGGCTTTGTTCATGAAGAACCGCTTATTTTGTTTCCGCAAGAAACTATGTGTAGTTTATTGCAATGCTTTTGTTTGTCAGTTGCGATGTTTCTAATAGTCTTAAAATTACTTTATAGCGACGTAATTCGTTTGATAATTCCTCTAATAAATCTACAAACCTGCGCTGTGTAACAAGATGAATTTAGAGGCTTGGTTTTATTTAATTACTAATGGCATACCGGCGTGTGTTGCGTTGAGTTGTTTGGCTACACAAAAAAGGAGAATATTTGTTTGTGGATAAAAACAACAATACATTATCCTTCATAATATACACCTATATTAAATTTTGCTTAATAAATAGCATTTAGCTTAATTTTTCTTAATGAGAAATGTAGAAAAATGTTTACGTAATCAAGTTTTAGTGCTAATAATCTATGATTAAAACTTCTTAAATGGAACCGGAAATGCCCTGTTTTACCAACGTTAAGATTAGAATCTTAATGTCCCATTTTGCCATTATCTACCTACGTTGGTCATAGCTTATTGAAAGTTTAACCTCACTTTTATGAACCTCACAATAATGAAATAGATGCAGGGATATTGTGTTATGTTGAGCTGCTACTGTGAAATATGAATTTTACATTTTTATTAATTTTTAACACAAATGTACCCAAAAAGTGGAAAAATCTCTCCTAATTAATTTATACAACCTCTTTTGTGAAAAGTTGCAAAATTATGTAAGCAATTTATGTTCCAAATTTCATTATTTTAAGTTTAATAATCCCTGAGGAAATGTGACATTTGCAGAGAAAATCTTAGTTTCGAGAAAAGTGCACATAAAATAAACAATAGATATAACTTGGCTCAGAAAAACATTTACGCAAAATCTATCTGTGATTTAACCGACATAAGCAAACATTTTCAATATCAGCAGGGATTCCAATACCAACATACAAAAGGGAAAAGGTCTCTCTAACCAGCCTCATTGTTATAGCCTTGGTTAGAATGAAGTTATTCAGCCTTGAAATTGAAGAATTCTTCTATTCATTCATAATTTTTTTTTAAATCACTATATTGGAATATTTTAAACTAAATCGTAGAACTAGTTAACGTAAGTGTGATATATAATCTTAAATCTAACATTTTTTAGATACGTAATCAATGAACAAAATGTGTAGGTATATTTAAACATTTTTACTTTCTCTAGCACCTACTTAAAGAAGGTAGAGCAATTAATATTGCATTCTACCCAAAAATTTGTTATAGTTATTTCACCGGATGTACGTGATTTAAGGTCCCGTGCCTCCAATAGAAAGACATGTTTAGATAAGAGTCTGTCTAAGGCGTGTGTGCATGCATATTTGTGAACAGCATAACTCAAAAGGGAAATGTTGGATACATACCAAACTTTGTATTTAAGTTCAGCAGCTTCCAAGAATGCGATACGAAGATTTTATAGAAAATCCTCCCACACAAACTACCCTTTACATGGTAAACTGTTCATTATTCTTTATTTGATCAAAAATGACTCAAAGATTTTGATTAAAATGTCATAGGTTTGGGATACTTCCATGATTAAAAAAAACAAACAAACAAACAAACAAAAAATGTGTATCTTGAATTTTCTGCAAATACTCTGTGAATTTCTCTTTTTCATAGTTTTGTATCAGTGGTAAACCCTGAGAGATAGACAAAAACTTACTATACCAAAAGAGCAGAACTCTTTAAATATACAAATTATTTCAAATATCTATTCTTTTCTTGTGGTATCAGTAATTTCCGAAGTATTCATTGTTATTGGTTTGAATTTTTTAGTTGTCTTATTTTAACTGCTGTAACCACTCTGTTGTTTTTCTCGATATCATAGAAACAAAGAGTATGTAATGAAAGCATCACATAGCGACCCGCTTTTTAAAGACTTGACTATCACCCCACACTCCTGTGTCCCACTTGTAGCTACAAAGAAATGTGTAATAAAACCATTTATTTAAACGCTTACTATTTAACATGAAGCAGAGAGAAAAATAAGCCATTGCAAACATTGTTTGTAGAAGCTATAAAGAAGTAAATGACAGTGGATAGAGAATATATCATTCCTAGTTACCTTAAAATGGCATATCTTTATCTCAAATTGATATTTAGACTTTTCAATTAATGTTCTATATATTTTATTAATTCTGGCCGATTAAAAGTATTTTAGTGTGATTCTGAGTATTTTGTAGCACGCTTTATAATTTATCCTCTCTTGTACACTTGTTCAGTTATAAATTTTTATCTGGGAAAGCACTGTAGTTTGGTTTAAAATTTAGAGGAAACTCCACATTTTGGTAACATTTTTCTTACAATCTCCTGTTTTCCGCCACCTTGAAGTTGTTTGTTATCTACGCTGCAGTTATTGTTTGAATCGCAATTTCCGAAAATGGATCTTTTTAAAACAAATGACACTTTTTCTTAGCACGTGTGTTATATGAAATTAACTTTTAATACACGCAACAATCTAAAAATGATTTACAGGTATTTTAGAAAATAATACCTCAACCCTAAAAGTATGACACTAGATTCGTAGACGCACAGGACATCGATTTATATCCTGGGAAAATGTCATTGTGGTATCCTGATTCCAAAGAAAATGGGTTAAGAACTCGGTGTATTAAACTTTCGCAAGACACCCATTTGATTTCCGCTTAATTCTTCGAATCAAGCAACTTGTTTTGTGTTTCCGTTTAGAGATAGGATACAATAGTCAGACGGAGAAGCCCACTGTAGCTCATTCCATTTAGGGAGAATACGGGTCATGTTTTTAGGGTCCCAATGGGAGCAGAAGAATAAAGGAGACTTCAGGTTCGGAAACGTATGCACCAAAGGTAGCGAAAATGGGACTCGCCCGACATTTTGAGTCGCAGCTGCCGCTCTCTCCCTGGCTGACTGCCCATTGGTTTGTTTTCACATACTGTCAAGAGGTGTAAAGGGGTTGTATGTTTGGTAACTCATTTTCCACTTCTCTCTATATACATCCATCTCTATAATCTTCTTCTCCTTCTTTAACGGATTACCCTCTTCTTTGTAGTACTTACACTCCCAAGGACTTACAAGCCAATGCCTTGGGTCACTAGTCTCTCTAGCAGCAAGCAAACTCTGGATCATAGCATATCCAGGATGGAAAATCAGCCCAATGCCTGGTATGACGGTGAAGAAGAAGGAAATGAAATGTAGTCATCAAAGGGATGATAGAAAAATTTGCGGATAAAAGTATCTAACCCAGCATTCGCCTATCGACCGAGGAAAACCGCGAAAAAGCTTCGGTTTTGAACCGGGACCTCTCGAATGCAAATCACACACGTTACTGCGTCCTTGGTAATTACATACAGATAAAATAATATAAATACCCTTAATGTGTGAAAAGTTTAGCATAAAGAAAGCATTTCAATTGTACTATGCCTCTGATTTCACGCTGTCTGTAAGCATAACTCGATTTTCTTTTATTTTTGTCTAGTTGAAAACCAATGGAGCTCAGAATAGTATATGTTTATTAATGGTATTAATAAAATTATTCTGCACGGATTGATTGTAGCACACTTATGTACAATATCTGAAACTGAGATGAAAATAGTTTATCTGAGGGGGTATCAAAGCCAGGAATTATGAGTTTTTACTGAACTTCCTCAATTAACGCTTCGGTTTTTACTACTTTACAATACATTTCTCCTACGGTTTAAATCATACATCGACGACATTGTGACATATCAAGACATATCAAAATATATTGCTCTATCAGATACATATGAAATTATTTTGTAAAAACTACTTATGATAAAGTACAACAATCCTACAATTTTTTAAAAATATATATAAATAAATGTAAACGTTAATAGCGTTTATTATTTCTGCGTATTAAAATGAGAATTTTCTCTGGGTTAATCTAGTACTAGAATTCTTTTTAAGTGGAGAATAATATTTACTGGAGGTCGTTTCTAAACATTTCAGTTATTCTATGCCTTCCTCCGGTTTCTAAACCGACAGTGTAAGCATGGCGTCTACTTCGGTAAAAACAGTATGAATTTGTATCAAGTCTCCTTGAGAGAAAAGTGGAATATTAATTAAACCTTTAACTCAATGTCGTTCATGTGTTGTGCCTTAAACGAAGGAAGTCTACGTTCATTAGTAACAAAAATACCCCATTTTATGAGTAATCTTTGAAGTGAACAAGCTTGAAAAACATAACACCACTTTAGATATATGTTTTAAAGATATTATTTAATATAATAGTTTTCTGCGTTGTAACGTTGGTATAAAATTCGCTCACAAAACTCCGTGGCGTATTTTTAAAGTAATTACCGTTTTAATATTTGCCGCTGCAGTCGCGATTTTGAGCATGCGCGTTCACTTCCTCCATTCATTAGGAAACCAGACACAGCGATCGTCACTTTATGTTATCCTGTTGTTAGAGCGTTTCGAAATGTTCAAAACAATTGAACGACCCGCCGACTGTGAAGTCAGATCAGTGATTCATTTTTTGAATGCTAGAAATGTTAATCAGCAAACATTCATTGCCATTTAAATTTGTGGGGAAGCAATAACGAGTGAGACAAACTAAGGATCTGATCGTATCATTTGGTTGGGAACAATTCGACACCTTCCCTACAGTCCGGATTTGGTACCAAGTAATTTTCATCTGTTTCTTCATCTGGAGAAGTTTCTTGGTGGAAAAATTTTCAACGATATGATGATGTGAAACAAGAAGTGCAGACTTGGCTTTCATCACAGGTGGCATCATTCTTTGATGAAGGAATAGAAAAACTGTTTTCCCGTTACAAGTGCCTGAATAACGGTGTGACTATGTGGAGAAGTAGTGTAAAGTAATGAATGATAACAAAGTATATGGAAAACAAGGTTATTTTATTTTTAAGCAATTATTCGGACTCATGAGGCGTATATTCCTTCTTGCATTCGTAAAAATTAGCAAACGAGCCAGAACGAGTTTTCCAAACACCAGCTCATTAAGGAAATACAGAATTATAAACTGGTTTCTGTTTTACAGACTTAAGAAGTACAGAAAGCAATTTTCAAGAAATAAAAATACATTTTATTGAGAGTACAATCCCTGTTTTTGCGCTAAAACTCATTAAACAGTTATAATTTCATTAGAAAGAACGTTGAGTTAAAATACATCATACGTATGGTTTTAATTTCCAAATTGTGATGCCTTATTTACCTGGAGATTGCATAAGTAATGACACTCCTAGGTGTTAATGGAAACGAGAGTTTTTTTTAAAAAAAAACGTTCTTACTTAAATGTTTTATATTAATAGTATTTGTATAACATGATGACTGTTGAATATTAACAGGGGACAAAAACTACTCGCGTGCACTTGAAAGATTTTATCCTTTTAACATTCAGCAGCACTTTTCAATTGAGAACATTGGTGCTGTGCAGTTAGAAGCAATGCAATACTTTCCTTAAGGGGAAATATACAGGTGCTTGTGTTTCAAGAAGATATCATGCTATAAAAATGTTAGCCTCTAGTTCCCGAGGTTGCAGGTTCAAACCCGGCAGAGGGCGATGAATTTTTTTCAGGCTTAAAAATC
Source organism: Deroplatys truncata (assembly GCA_030765065.1). Lineage (NCBI taxonomy): Eukaryota > Metazoa > Arthropoda > Insecta > Mantodea > Mantidae > Deroplatys > Deroplatys truncata. The sequence goes on along the minus strand of CM060981.1, from coordinate 104,320,069 downwards.
CTTAGCATGGCTTCCTTCGGAAGGGAAGTAAAGTCGGTGGTCGTTGTCGTAGATTTACGACATGTAAAAGAACCCCAAGCCTCATAAAGAGGCCTCAGAGCAAAATGTCCGGTCTTTTACGCCCAATATAGAGTGGGACCCTAAGAACCATAGCAGTCAAAGAACATCCATAAATAAACCAAAATGATATAAATATAGGCAAAAGTAGCATAAAAAAGATCTAAGCAAAACACAGGTTTGTCAAAAATTTCTGATCGTGACATCACGACGCATCATAGTGTAATGATGAAACCAAGATATAATGTGTTTATAGGCAGAGAAGTATGAAGGATTTATTATGCATTACTTCTCTCTATGAAGTTAACCATAGCAATCTAGATATATTTGATGGACCAAATTTAGTTCTTCTTAGAGTGAGACGATTTAAGGAGTTGTTTATTTTCCCCGAGTTGTACGTAATTAGTTTTTGTGATTTTCTTAAACGCTCGTTAAGCAAACCGGGCGTCCCTGACGACAAACACCAAATAGATAAATTTATGCATATAGTTTTGGTATTTACAATTTTGTGAGGATACGTACCGCAAGAACACCTAACGTATGGTGTAAAAAAAATCCACAGACTTGCATATATGTAAGGGGATTAAACAATTGGGATCTTCGGTTTCTGCGTTAAATTAATTTTCCCGCGTAATCAGATATCTTACATTACTAAGAGAAGAAGTTAGTTGTATCATTTTAATTATCATATATATTTTATATTTATGTGTATAGAATTACATATTTGAAAACAACATATTAAGTGTCACTTAGCTCAAAAACCAGTGACCAACGTGCCTTAAGATTATCAGGAATCTCAAATAATTACCGCTGGACACATCACATTTTTATAATTTTCCTTTCATGAGTTTCATTTTATCACAACATTAGAACAGCGCATCAAATATCTTTCTAGCTCCTTTGTGCATTAAATTAGTGTGTAGGTTAAAGTGCTTTATTTATCTTCAATTATGCAGTTATTACCAAAGAGTTTCACATATTTCAGCGTTGAAAAGTTTGTTCCCTGAATAGTTTACAGGTAGAATGAATCGAGTTGCATTGACGTAATGAGTGAAGTCATGAAAATCAAATCAAATACACATGCATTTAATTTGGTTGTGTGTTATTTTAATTAATTATTTATTTATTATATGCTTATTTTGCTGTTATTCGCTAGTAGGGAAATTAATTAGCCCTCGAGCTCGAGAATCCTCAAGATGAATTCGTAAGCTATTTTATTACTACAGATAAATGCTGTACGTCTGCAGGAATGCACTCTGACAACCTAGAACTCTTCGTCTGCCTTAAAGATTGACACGGACAAGAGTTTAGAAACCAGACATAAAAATCAAAGCTTGTAAGCCAATATTAGCTCAGAGTCTTCAGTAATTATTGTATCGGCTTTTCACTAGACTATTTCATAAGAAAGAAAACAGTTTGTATTCATGAAACGATTTGGATGTGATATATGCTTTTTTTTCGATAACTGAAGATGTTGCCTTTAATGACAATGGCTGTTCACGTAACATCGGTTTCCCTCTCGTAGACTCCGTTTTCTTCCCGATGAGAACAAAAGCTCCTTCTATGTAACGTTTTACGCTTGGTTCGGTAGGAGTGTATTTTGTGCAGTACACGAATTGTGCCTGCCACTGTAATTTTACGCTCTGTAACCTGCACAAAACAAACAAGATTTAATAACCAATAAGAATTCGTGATGATCTTTCTGTAACTCTTGAAGATTTCACAATTTTCTCGGTTATTCTTCCCACAGCGCTTCTGGCCCAGTTTTCCTCCAGGGAAGCACAAAAAAGAAAAAGTAGCCCATTCATTAAGGTAGGTAATCCTGTTCAAAGGGTGGCACGATTCTCCACCAATCATATCATTATACCCTGAGCAATGACACGGCACACGAAGAAAATTATTGTTTGCTGAAGATGAAGAATTTTCCCATGAGACTGTTGATACTGTACAACGGTGTAATGGAAGGGCTGAAGATATTAGGAGCCTACAACATGTGGCCTGTGTGCCGAGGGCAGTTATTTGTTTCTTGTTTCAAAAACTGCTCCGGTAGCTCCAAGTATTTAATGCTTAAGTGACTGCTGAACCAGTTTCTTGATAATAGTAATAACTTCAAAAATAAAACAACCTGTGGTTCAGTGTTAGATACAAGATTTAAAAATACCCGCTTTGAAGGTGGCGTTTGGAACAGGATGTTCGTCAGACAAAGACCCAATTGCTCATACCTAAGGTTAAATATTGAAGAGACTGCTCTTTTTGGTATTTATTGAATCAAAAGACAAATACAAGGTAATCTGTTTGAAAGAATAAAATAAAAACGTTATAATGATAATCACTCCTATTTATTTTTCCATGATTTATAAATATATTATATTCAGTACAACGTGTCCATTATTACGTACACGGCACAGTTCTTATTTGAAGGTAAATCCTCCCTTGTGGGGTGTAGCATCATAGGTGCAACTCTTCCAACAGCTCTAAAATATTTTATTATTGAAATTTGAATAACCTCCCTGTGCATTTCTATACTAAAGACCGGAGAAAGAATCGAGTCGTATGAAATATAAAAAAATACCAGGCACATAATAATTGGTCGATTAGGGTACTAATTGTTCATAGTGTGCCACTCAAATAATCATGGTTGTATTTTGCTCAATGTGGTGATTCATCATCGTGCTGGAACAGGATATCCATTTTATCACCCCGTTGCTGAAGTGCTGCGAAACTTCAATACACATACTACAATACACATTTAGGTCTTTGGTGAGTTGCAAGTCGTATTTTGATTAATTTTAGTTGTTAAAGGCAACTTCTTTTGTTTTTAATCAATTCATGTTTTGCATCAATGCAAAATATCCATCCCTTTAGAATGTACTGCAAGTTTAAAAACTAATCGCAATGTATTAGCAAAAGCAGATGTTACAGTAGTAATGTTGCAGTCACATAAATAGTTACAGTTTTCTAAACAACTGCTTTCCCAATACATTGATACTTATTTAACACAGAGGCTTCGCTTGAACGCGTGGCCAGCCTAGCGGGAAATTTGCGTGGCACCAAGTGGCACCCTATTTGCTGACGGATGTGGATATTCATAGCTCTTACATTCAAACTTTGATAACTACATACATTCGTCATAGAAGATGTTGGAAATGATGTAAGTTTGCCATCACACATCCCTCACACCTTTTAAGAAGGTTTGCATCAACACTCATTACTTCTTCTCTAAAATTACAGCAATTTCCTGCTTATATTGTTTCAGTTCTTCCTTCGTATTCGGGTTATTCCGATGCACTTTACTTTTTAAGGTTCCCCATACATAGAAATTACATACAGATGAGAGATTTGTCGATTTTCGTTAAACATTGGGTTTGTAATACTTTTGGTTTGCTTTACAAAACATTATTAATCCGACGTATTCACAATGGTGTCCATACATTCAGTCTCAGGGGAGGATAGGGTATAATTCTGACTACAGAAAAATTTCCACCCTCCAGCCGAAACTCTGGATTTGGAGGTTACAACGTTAAGAACAGTAACCACTAGACCACAGAGGCAGACTATTTAAAATATTGACAATGGCAAATAAAATGCATACCTCGAGTTTTCTGTGAATAGCTTGTGAAAATATTTCATTCTTATTAATTTTTGTATAACTAGTAAACCATGAGAGATACTACAAGCTTACTGGTAGCAAAATGTAAAGCTCGTTAGCATATGCAGTTTGTGTCATATGGAATATAAACAATTTTTTCCTGGCATTTGTTATTTCTGAAATATTCGTTACTTTATGTTCAACTTTTCCCGGAATGAACCCTAGATTTGACGCTTTCTAGTTTGAAACTAAATCATTCTCCTTTTTTCACCTCAGCGAGCGACAAACAAAAACCGACTTTTGTGGTATAAACAGCTTCATTTCCGCATGTTGCATTTAACTACGGAGGAATAAAAGCATACTACGTAGTTTGAAATCGTTTCTAGACAACATTTATCTCAATGAAGTGGATAGAAGATTCATCCATTCAAGGTCGAATGTCGCGAGTTGAATCCCAGCGACTGCAGTCAAATGTGCATATGATAAAGGATGGGGAGAGCCCACGTAAAATAACCGGTGGACAAGCGTGGGTGATGACAGGTTTACATTTGACTGCAGTTGCATGGATTTTACTTTTTATTCTAAAAATAAGGCGGCGCCGTAGCCGAGTGGTTAGACCGCTCGCCTCCCACCGAGGCGGCCCGGGTTCAATCCCAGGGACCTGCATGTGGGATTTGTGGTGGACGAAGCGGCGTCTGGGCGGGTTTTCTCCGGGTTCTCCGGTTTCCCCCGCCATTCATTCCACCAACTGCTCCATCATCACCTTTCCTTTCATCCATTTCACCTACATTTCGTTTCATCTACTTCCTTCATCCCATACCAGGCATCGGGCTGATCACCCATCCTGGTTGTTCTATCTGATCCATGAGTGTCTGCTCCTCGACGGGCCTCTGACCCCAGGCACCCGCTTGTAAGTCCTGGGGGGTGTAAGTCCTACATAAGAGGAGGGTAAACAGATAATGAATGAATGAATTCTAAAAATACATTACAGTATTAATACTTTAATGTAACTACAAATACGGGTATGTTATTGTTAAATGTTAGTGTAATGTGAAAATAACAGAAAACACTATAGTAATGAGTAGAGAAATATTTTATATTTGGAACTTTTACTCATTTTGACGGGTAATAGTCCGCCTCCAGAATTGATAGACACATTGTTGCCTAATAATCTTTAGTTGAATGAGAAGAAACTTGCTGTGGAATGCACAGTTTAGTAACTGTTTGAAATGACAACCCTGTGACTATAAGGGTCATAAACTTCCGATACTCTGAAGTTTATAATAAAATTAACGATTTAATCATATGTGGCATAGGTGAATGAAATGCCAGAACACAGATACGTTTATTCTTCTATTTGTGAAGTAAATAATGAACCCAGCATAAAAAGCTGCTGGAAGTGAACAAGGTTTCCGAGGAAAGTGCGCACGTTCACGAAAGGAATTAGAAATCAGATGAAGGAAGGACCAGTCTGGGAAAATGAGAATTCTATCCGTATGCATAGCCATCAATCTGTCCAGGCACGGCAAGGGCCTTGTCCATCAATCTGCGGCCTGTCGCGGCCTGCTACCGCACACATACAGGTCTAGATGTCGGTTGTCGTAGTCGCTCCTGCCCGCAAGATCCTGTCCAACTTTCCACATTCCTGGACTACAATTACTGCGTCTAATTCCATCTGGAGTACCTCCAAAGATGCTGCTTTAAAAACACTGCAATTGCCTTTTAAATGATAAAGTCAGAACATAACGCCATGACATAAACGTATTTCCTATTGTTGGCGTAAATCTCTGAAGTTAAACAAGGACGACATTGGTTATGCATTTACTAGGAGCAGTGGCTTCTAGATTAGGAGCACGGCCCTGGTGGGGATTGAGAGATTTCTGGCGGACAAAGACTACTTATTCCGAAGAAAAACATGTGCCTGATAAATAGAGGAATTATTAATATGCAATAATTGTACTCATAGAATTTCATTTCAGTCATAATCGTTATCTATAACTTCTGAAAACATAAGTAAGTAATAAGGAAAGAATATGATTTATTATTTAAGCTTTTAGTATTCTAAAAAGAATATTCTTTTATAATTTTGTAAAACCTCGTTAATAATTACACTATAAAAATTAAAGAAAGAAATAAGAGATGAAGAGAATAAATATATGAAGGTTGTAATTCTAACTCTGCTATAAAGCCTTAGATGAACAATAATCATAGAATTGCATGTTTCTTTCACTCATTTGTAACCCATACAGTGCAAAAGGGGATCATTTTTAATTAATCTACCAGTTACTTATAGTAGTTAAAGTAAGTTTGTATTCAACCCAAAAATTCGATGTCGAGATTTCACCGGAAATACACATTTTGATATATCCTGTTAGGAAAGGTCCGCGCGCGTGTAAACGAAAGTCGGATAAGTGCAAACTTTCATACTTCAGTGAGTTTGTGTTTACGCATGCCAGGTGCAAAGTTTTCAAGAAAATCCTCCCACACCAAACTACTGTATAAAGGAAAACCTTCGTTATTTTTAATTTTCTGATAATGATGTAACAACTTCTTTTTTAAAATACCGTGTGTTTTCTCTTGATTTTGATTGAATTGTGTATAACTATTAATTTCAAATAAATAGACAAAAATTATTTCAGTAAAATATAGAGCTAATTAAACACCAAATTGTGTGTGATATTTTGTTTACATACGTTAATCGATTTAGAAATATTTCATGCTATACCTATATTTGAAACGTAAGAGATTATCTAGTGAAGATATTTGAAGTTTCTATTTTTCTTTTCTTCGCAAGAGATTGTTACTATGACTTCTGAATATATTCCTTTATGCTTCTGATAAAATGTGAACGTTGTTTAATCACATTAAAACTATTGTTGATTAATTAAATCATTTCTAGCCATAAACATGTGTCGTTAATAATCTAACGTGAACAGAAAAGTTACTTTATAATGAATGCTATAATTGTTACCTGCGATTTTATAATGGGCAGAGCAAATGCCTAATTGTTCCACATCAGATATTAAGTTTAATTTGATAAGCTATAGACAACCATTTATGGTAGTATTTATTTATAACTACATTAAGGTTTGTTATTAGCAAATTAAGCGTAAAGTTAAATATTTTATTTACTCAATTTAAATGTTGAAGCAATATCCTCAGATATAATATTGCCATGGTAGGCAAGGATGGTTCTAACTTGATATAAATGTAAGTTTTCATTTTTACAGGATTGGCTCTAATATCTATAGTCTTTTATTATTTCACCGTGGAACAATATTTACATTGCGAGAAATATATTTTCTCGAGTTTCTTGGCAAAATACGCAGCCTCATTACTATTCAAAAGAAAGATAAAGGAAAAGCTGTACTTTTCTTAGCACTCAACGTCTATATTTAAATTAGCACGTTTAAGAGATGTGCTGAATTATGGGGTCGAGTTAAGAAAACGTTCTTCCTTTTTTTTACAAGGCTGTCGGTGGGTCGGTCGGTCGGCAAGGGGAGTCACAAATAAGCTGATATCTCAAGTTCTGATCGTTCATTTCCATACAAGGACCCGCCACGGCTTTGCATTTCCTTTTTACTTGTTTTAGGCACTATTCTTCCAAAGCTTTTCCTTCCGACCACTCGCCAACAAAAGGCAAACGTTCGTGAATTAAATTATCGTGTGACACTTGCGCTTCCGATATCATTTCTCACCTACAGGGTTATTCATTGGAAAGGTTTCACTGAAATTGAGCCGAAAATTGATAATAAAATGGGAACACATATTTCCTATTCAAATACATTCATTTCGATATGAGATTTCCCTTAGATACTAATTAATTCAAACACATCACTTCCTGCAGAATTTTAGGAGGTGTTGAACTTATCGGTATCATTCATATCGAAAAACAAATTAACACATTCATGTTATACGTTACAATTATCATATTTAAAACACAAATTCCTGTAAACTATTTAAAATTAGGCAATACTGAATTGGTTATGTGCAAAATGTGGAAAAAATACTCAGCTGTTTATATCGCAAGTTCTTTATTATACGTCATGTTGTCCTCCGTGGTTTAGAGTGGTACCATGCTAGCCTCTAGTTCCCGAGGTCGTGGGTTCAAACCCGGGCGATGGCGATGCTTTTTTGAGGGGGCATAAAAATCTTTAGAATGGCTTCCTTCGGAATGGAAGTAAAGCCGGTGTCTCGTGTCGTAGATTTACGGCACGTAAAATAACCTCAAGCCGGATATGGAGGCTTCTGAACAAAATTTCCGTTCAATATAGAATGGGACGCTAAAAACCATAGCAATTAAAGAGCGTCCATAAATAAAGGCTCAATTTCATTTTTCTTTGTTGTATGTCCTGAGATCATTTTAAAACACCCATAGATGGTCACCAAAGCGAACATCAACAACTTCGAAAGCGGCTAATGCTACGGTAAAAATTGCTAGACATCAACTGCATAATATGTTAATGAGATTTGCGTTTTTCATAATTAACTTTTCCTTTATCTCTTATAGTTTCTCAGTTACATAAAATTCAGTAAGCACTAAGAGGGATTCACAGATGATCAAAGAAAATTAAATATACACATGCCAATGTCAAACACATAATATTTTAATGAAATTCGTTTGGGCCATTTTCCAGAAAGAAAGTTGAAAGTAAGGTTTTTTGGGGGGTTGAAAAAAACATTCCTAAACATCTTCGCTTGATATCCTTAAAAGATATTTTTCTCAAGTATGAGAAGTCTGTATTTATTCGACTTTTTATTTTTAATTATGCTGTTTACCAACGCACTCATACACACAGACCCACACATGCACAAAATACATTTTTCTAAAAATTATAATATGTATTTAATTATAAATATACTTTTTAGAATAATGTGTAACATAAAAGCATATTCAAAAGCTTAAAACGAATAAATACTAAGTCCCATGCTTGTGTCAGGCATGGTTAAAGATAAAGCGAAAACTTTAAAGAAAATTCCGCACCCCAAATACACTTTAGACAGAACAACTTATGCACACATATACCAATGCAGGAGACTTCAAAGAGTACACAATGAGAGGAGGAAACATAACGCTTGATTTGTCAGGCAGTGAAACGGAAAATCATAATTTCATATCATTTGAGACGGATAACTTAAGAAATAAAATAAAAGGAAATATCTAAAAAGGATTGTATAATGATTCATACGCAAATTTTTTGTTTTGAAGAGTTGTATTAAATATGTTAATGTTCATACGCTTAATGTGAGTTTAAAATGTATTAATTATTATATTTTGTAGAGTTAAAGTCAATGTTTATGTTAAACATGGTTAAATAATATAAATGGAAATGTTGTTAAAAAGAAAAGTAGGATTGTTTGGATTGTAAGTAGAATGTTCATGCCAGAAAAAATGCGTTGCCATGGTGAATAAATATTGAGCAAGGAGAAGAGAAAACGAAATTGCCTGTTTTAGTTTCGTCTTTTATAATTGGCATGTCTTACATGGAGGTATAAGTACACTATATGATAAAGTTTTATTAACAAAACTAAAAATAAAAGCTATATTGGAGTCCGGCGGAGGGCGACGGCTTTTTTCGGGCGTAAAAATCCTTAGTATGGCTTCCTTCGAAAGGGAAGTAAAGCCGGTGGACTCGTGTCGTAGATTTGCGGCACGTAAAAGAACCTCAAGCCTGATGGAGACCTCTGAGCAAAATTTCCGGTCTTTCACGCCCAATATAGAATGGGACGCTAAGGATCACAGTAGTTAAAGGGCGTCCATAAATAAAACGACATTTTTTATGTATTCGGAGTTTTATTATTTATATATTTAACCCGATACACCTCCTCGAGATCACACCGATATAAGAAAATATCTCATTGCACGTGGCTGCAGCAAACCGACGCTACCAAGCATCATCTTCATTGACACTAATACCTCACATTATATTAATTCCTTGTGCTACATGTTCCAGTTTTATAGCGGTATGTCAGTATACTTCAAGTTATTAATATAAACAGCTGTCATTTGCTGGTGAAGTGGTGTAGCTCAAACACAATCTAATACAAACCGCTTAAATTCTCACGTATAAGTACGAGTGCTGTCCCAGAAGTACCCGACCTAACAAAGAAGACATAAACAATTTTTGGGAAAAAACATCTTTATTTCTCTACATAGCCTCCGTTCAGCTCCATACACTTTTCCAGCGGTGTTCAATAGCTTCGATACCTTGTTTATAGTGAGAACCGTCGATTGCTGAAACATAAGCCATCAACTGCCAACTCCACATCTTCATTGTTGGCAAATGTTTTACCACCAAGCCATTTATTCCACTTTGGAAACAGAAAATAATCAGAGGGGTAAGTCTGGCGAATAGGGTGCATGAGGAAGCAATTCGAACTTTAACTCATTGATTTTGGCCATGGCGATAATGGATGTATGAACTGGCGCATTGTCTTGATGAAACAGAACTTTCTTTTTCGCAAAATGCGGCCGTTTTGTTTGATTTCATCATTCAAACGCTCCAATAAGTTTGCATAATACTCGCCATTGATTGCTTTTCCTTTTTGAAGATAATCAATAAAAATTATCCCACGCGCATTCCAAAAATCTGACGCCATGACCTTGCCTGCAGATGGAACTGTCCTTGCCTTTTGGAGCCAATTCGTCCCTTTCAATCCGCTGTTTTGACTGTCCCTTCGTCTCAGGTGTGAAGTGATGGGCCCATGTTTCATCAATGGTTATGAAACGACGCAAAAATTCAGCTTTATTGCAGTGAAACATCGCCAAACACTAGATTGAAACATCCTTCGCGACGCTGCTTTTATTCCATTGTGAGTAAACGCGGCACCCATCTTACGCACAACTTTCTCATGTCTAAATTTTCAGTCATTATGCAATGTACAGAATTTTTTTAAATGTCTACGATATCTTTTAGCTCGCGCACTTTCATTCGACAGTCATCCAATACCATTTTGTTGATTTTCTCCACAATTTCTGGCGTGGTCACCTCATTTGGTCGACCACAGCGACGTTCGTCTTGGCAACTCGTACAGCCTCGCTTAAACTCTGCCACCCAATATTTTACTGTTGTAAACTAAGGAGCAGACTCCCTCAGAGTAGAATCTAGCTCAGCTTTAATATTAGTTGGACTAAGACCTTTCAAATGAAACTATTGTATCACATTTCGACGACCAGTTTTATTCATGTTTACAAATTCGCTGAGAGAGTTCACTATTGATGACTGCCAAACAATTACTAAACAACGTAGCATCACCAAACTTCATACTTAAGCTTTATAAGGGTGGTAATTTCTACCATAGTCATTTTTTTAATACAACAACCGCTATATATACCTTAGGCCGGGTACTTCTGGGACTGTTCTCGTATTTAACGAACAGTATCAGAAGTTATTCGGCAAATATGACAAGATTCGTTTATCCTACTATTGCTTGGATTTTTTTCAGGTAAACATGCATTATTGTTTGATTAGTAATAGAGGCAAATTTGTATATTGTTTGTTTTCTTTAAACGCTTTTTAAAAATGGCACTACGATGCTTTATTGTATTGCACTCCGTATATATTAGAGATGCGATAGATAATTACAAGGATTGCGCCCCCTCACTTTGTGCTCAATTTAGTATATGCAGTACTTTATGTGAGGTTAAAACCTAGGCTTTTAGTTAGCAATAAATAATATTGAAAGAGAACGCTCCTTCACTTCACAGCCTTTTAACTCTGTCCAATTGTCACCCAGACAATAAAATACCATACACATGAATGATTTTAAACGTACATTCAAACATGATATGCCTTTTACATTTGACTTCAGTACAATAAGTTAGAGTGATAACAGTGCTATCTAGGTTCAGTATTCCTTTCAGAATTTAACCATAGCTGCCTCCTGTTGCTATATACTCTCTGCCCACAACAAACAAAAGCAAGAAATTAAATTAAATTCACTTATTTATGGACGCTCTTTAACTCTGTGGTCCTTAGCGTCCCGTTCTATATTGGGCGTGAAAGATCGGTTATTTTGCTCAGAGGCCTCTTTATCAGGCTTGAGGTTCTTTTACGTGCCGTAAATCTACAACACATGACCACCGGCATTACTTCCCTTCCGAAGGAAGCCAAGCTAAGGATTTTTACGTCCGAAAAAAATTCATCGCCCTCCACCGGGTTGGAACCCGTGACCTCGGAGCTAGCATGGGCAAACACTACACCACGGAGGACGACAACAAAATTAGGCTTGTCATACAATCTGAGGTGTTACACTCACATGACTTGCTCTACTCTTATACAAACTATTTATACAAACGCTTATTCTCCATCGACTTCATGTTAATCGAGATAAACATTTGCAGAGCCTATCTTATTGCTAATTTTCTTGTAGATGTAAAGGGAATATATATTTACAAGGGCAATTTGGAAATACAGTAGCCTTTAAGCACATACATATCTCTTAATAGCTGGTTGCTAGGTGCAGCACTATTCCCTTTCCCACAGATTAATACTCTTTGCATATCCAAGACAAAAAAATGAATAACGAATTCCCATTTGAGAAAATAAGTATTGAAAAATTTAAGGGAATAACAAGTAATATCTCGAAAATGGCTCACTCAACAAAAAAAATGTATATGACATAAATTGTGTATTTTAAAGCGATCTACATTTTCGTGTAGTAAAATTTTGTCTATCTCTTATGGTTTACCAGTTATGCAAAAGTCGTTCACAATGAAGAATACTTTTGGAGACATTCCCAGGAAATTCAAGATATACATTTTATTTGTCATAAAAATATCTTAAACATTTCAGGATATTTCAGAATACTGATATCACATATTAAATGTACATATTTAATTTTCTATAAAAATCCCGCGAGGTCTTCTTTATCCTGATTGAATTTTACATAATTTTATTTAAATGGGACAAAATGTTACTACAGGAAAAGTGTAGAGCTCATTAAAATACACAGTTTGTGTCAATTTTTACTGTCTCTGCTCCGTATAACAAGCGGAGGAAGTATTGTATTCCACCTAAAAAATGGATGTTGAAATTTTACCGAATATATATGTTTTTAAGCCCCTGAGGCCCCAAAAAACATTTTTAGAAAATGGAGTGTGTGTGTGTGTGTGTATGTGAACAGCATAACTCAAAACGCATCTTCTAAGAATGCGACACGAAAATTTACAAGAAAATCCTACCACTCCAAATTACCCTTTACGTTAAACATTTACGAAAATTTCCGATTTTCTCTAATATGTCTTTAACGATTTTAAACACTACACGTTTGAGATATTTTCATGCCAAAATGTATATCTTGAATTTTCTGGGAATAGCTTCTGAAGTCCTCATCATTCTGAATGACGTTTACATAACTGTAAACCGTAAGAGACAGACAACAAATTTAGATCTCCTTAAAGCACATAGCTTACGTCAAATACCTTTTTTGTGGAGTTAACCATTTCCAGGAAATTCCTTGTTATCGGTTTTAATTTTAAAAAATTATACCTTTCCCAAATGGGAAATCATTACTCGTTTTTTATGTGTTTGTTTGTTTTGTCCTTTCTTTTTTTCTCTGTTATGCAAAGAGAACGAAATTCCAAAGCTATCACATAAAGACCAGCTCTTAAAAGATTTGACTATCGCTTAAGAATACTGTATTGCTCTATTCCCATTATGCCTACAAGGAAAAATGTACTAAAACATCTCTTAAAATTATGTTTATCTCGATTAATATGAAGTAGATAGAAGAACAAGCTTTTATGAGAATAATTTCTTGAAGAAGAGTAGAGAAAGTCACGTGAATGTAACACATCAGTCTTTTTTTCGTACTTTTCGAAATATCTCTTGTTCCAAGTTTACTCATTCCCAAATGTAAGTGAAGACATGCAAGGTTTGCGATTCTTCTTTTACCATAAATAATCATTTTAATGCGGTTTCCGAATTTTGTACTTAAACAAGAAGTTATTGTTTAATTTGAGGTCGTTCCTAAGTAAAAAAATCTGATGTGTTACACTCACATGACTTTCTCTACTCTTGTACAAACTATTTTTACAAACGCTTGTTCTCCATATGCTTCATGTTAAGCGAGATATCGAGATGTTAATCTTATTGCTAATTTTCTTGTAGATGCAAGGGGAATTGGTAGGTTTTAAGAGATAGTCAAATATTTTAAGAGCTGGTTGCTATGTGGAGTATTCCATTCTCTTCGCATTACCAGGACAAAAAAAATTAATAACAAATTTGAGAAAAAGTATAAGTATTGGAAAATTTAAGGGAATAACAAGCAATATCTCGAAAATGGTTCACACAACAACAAAAATGTATATGACATAAATTGTGTATTTTAACGCGATCTACATTTTTGTGTAGTAAAAGTTTGTCTATCTTTTATGGTTTACCAGTTATGCAAAAGTCGTTCACAATGAAGAATACTTTTGGAGACATTCCCAGAAAATTCGAGATATACATTTCATTTGTCATGAAAGTATCTTAAACATATGCTATTTTAATCAAAATCGTTAGAGCTATTTTTGAAAAAATTAAAATTTTCGAAAAATGTTCCATGTAAAGGGTAATCTGGGGTGGGGGGATTTTCTTGAAAACCTTCGTGTCGCATCTCTGGAAGATACTGAACCTAAATACCAAGTTTGGTGTTTATCCGACTGTTCGTTTCTGAGTTATGCTGTTCACAGACACACACACATGGACATGTTTCCAAAAATGCTTTTTTTGGATTCAGAGGGTCTCAAAACATGTATTTCCGGTGAAATCTCGGTATCAAATTTTTGGGTGGAATACAATACTTCCCCTACTTACTATACGTAGTAGAGAAAGTAAAAATGCATTGTGATGCATTAAACCTAACCTGGATTGAAGAATTGGTTTATTATGAACATTGTAATACATTATAAAGGAAACATGTGAACCGTTATGGGTAGAAAAAGTCCTCTGAGCGTATCATCTCAATTGTTTTATTATTCTATACGTAGAATTTATTTGGCATGATTTAGATTTATAAAACATGTATGTGTGTATATTCACGCAAGGTGGAACATTTTCTAATGGTATATCTAGATGCAGTTTTTATCCCCCACAATTCTTTGTAATCCTAATTATTGTGTTGTATTTACAGCAACTACTCGTTAGACATTAATATTTCGTGTTATACACCCTTTTAAATATTTAACGTTAAAGCACAAGTTTCTTGGATATATAGCTAGAAACACGAAGTAAAAATGATCATCAATGATCTATTTCGTTCCACTGAGTGTTACAAATTAAGCCTAACGTTTCATTTTATTATTTTATGGTCTCTAGTCGGGATACCACGCAGTTTTTCGTAAACGAAACCAGAAATATGCAGTTTTCGAGTGAATTTAATCGGTCTAGGTGTAGAATACCTTCGGCCTTGTTGCCTCCACATAAAAATTAGCGAGAAACTGCGATGTACTTACATTTACTGTATTATTTTGGTCTATAAGCATATATAGAAGGTGAAGTAAACATCGAGTCAGCCAATCCTAGGAAGAACGAATTACACGAGCCAGGAAAAAAAGAATCGAAGCTAGACCTTAGAGTATCTGCCTAGTTGCTAAGAAGGATATTTTTAAGTAAGTAAGTAGAAATGAGAACTGCTAGATAAATTACGTTCTTTCATTTATTTATTCTTTATCCAAGTTTAAGCATCTGAAACTACTTTTAAAGATAGTTTTATGATCATATTTCGGTATCGAATTTTTGGGTGGAATGCAATATCTTCTCTACCTACTATGAACGTAGTAGAGAAAGTAAAAATAGACGAGCATTTGAAAATATCATAAAAAGATTTGCTAAACATTCTGAAATCCGAACGTGATTGGTTTTTGTACTTTTGACAGCTGAAATGTACAAACGCGACGTTTAAGTGGTTATTCGCATTTCCTCGAGAAGCAACTTTTAACACAATTTGTTTCAAATTTTCGGTGTACGTTCTTTGATTAAGAGTTCCAAAGCGCCCCAAACGTAATTTTAAATTTAGGGTAGATATTAATAATTTAAATATAATTTACTTTTATAGTATTAAAAGTATCATATGCTTTATTATTTCCTCAGAGTAGTATATTATGGAAGTTACGTTAAGCTTCTTTATGATTACGAACTAATGTGTTTCATAACATTATAAATCAACTTAATGCGTTATTTTAAGAAGAATTATAATAGTTAATCAAAAGTAAAGTTAATTTTTTCTAAGGGATTACTATGAAGTTGATGTGTGTATTGTTTTGATGGTGTGTGTATTTATGGGGTTTCACTGTGGTAATGTTACTAAAATAATGCCATAGTTTAGCATTTATAAATTAATACCATAATTTATTAAATTATTAACTATTTTTGACCATCAATAAAGGATTTTTATAATTTTGGTGTAAAAACCTTTAATGTCATTCAGAATTTAAAGTTTGATTGTAAAGAATTATACTCCAGAAATAATACACAGAATTTAAAGCTTTAAAGTCTTCACACTTTCATTATGGGGAGCATTTCACATATGACGCGAATCACTATTTTCTCATAAAATTAGCTGCATAGGATCACGCAAATTAATTTATTATTGTAACTCTTTTTGAACAAATTTGTGACTAAGCCGTCAACTAAATTGGTTGAAAGTTGTAGAAATTAACAATTTCGGTATCGAATACTCTTTGACTAAGTTTGTTTAACGATAATACCTACAGCCAGGTTCCTACCAGTGTCGCCGTTGTGAAGGGTTATTGTACTCTTTTGGAAGTGCTCTAAAGAATTGAAAAATGAGCTTTATTTATGGACGTTCTTTAACTGCTGTGGTTCTTAGTGTCCCATTTTATACTGGGCGTGAAAGACCGGAAATTTTGCTCAGAGGCCTCTTTATCAGGCTTGAGGTTCTTTTACGTGCCGTAAACCTACGACACAGGACCACAGGCTTTATTTCACTTCCGAAGGAGGCTATGCTAAGGATTTTTACGCCCAAAAAGATCCATCGTCCTCTGCCGGGTTTGACCCGCGACCTCGAGAATTAGAGGCTAACCTAGACCATGGAGGATGACTCGGGAGTTCTCTTGCATGTTAGTAAAACTAATGTAACTGGTTTGGGCACAGAAAACCAGCGTAGAAGCAATTTACGACATTCAGGCCAACAGAACATAGATTTTATCTGGCACAAAATTATTCACTAATATCACTCATGTGCCAAGGGATGTAATTAATATCTCTTTCTTCTGTATAGGCTACAATTCTTAAGCAACACTATCTTGAATCCATTATAGTATTAGTTTACATTGTGCTACAGTAATTTTTATAACATTAAAATGTTACTTCTTCAAAATAAAGCTCAGTGAAAAAATTAAACAATGTATCAATACATGCTTGCGGAGTGTTTTACAAACTCGGGGGGGGTCTAAATTCAGTCATTCCTTAATCTTTTTGTCAACACTGTTTAGCATTTACCTTAAAGGGCCGGAAGTGAGGTTTACAGATAGTTGAGATGAATATACTTTCATTGTTGTAACGTAAAATATTCAAATCCATACTATGTTCTACTTCCTTATTTTTATTAAAAATAACCATTAAAATGAAATTATGAAGCTCAGGTCAAGGTGCACAATTCAACTGACGGCATCAAGAGGTAATTTTATCTCTCGATAAATGAAATAATTGCATAAGAGGGTCCACTGTAGAAATCTATGCTGTCCACTGTTTAAGATAAATCGAAGGAAGCAATTTAGGAAACTATGTATAGGAATAGCTATATTGTTGGAAAACAATGTACAACGTAAACAAACTGAACCAGGATATGTTAGACCATATGTTGGTTTTAATTGTGTTCAAAGTTTTGTAAACTCGCATTACGCCCTTGCGGGGCCATGTAAACAACCAGATTACTAGGATACACACAGAACAGATAGACAATATGATGGACACGTTTACACGTGCGTCCACCTGGTACATGCCTCTAAAATTAAAATTGAGTTTTATTTATGCCTCTAAGTAACTGCAATAATGCATCTGCTGGTATGTTTATATATTCGAAGAAGGCTGGTGGCGTAAGTAATGCAGTAGCTTAAAATTTAATTTACTAAGTTTTCTTTTGAAGAAGGTGAACTTTGAAATGCGATAAAGTGTGAAATAAAACTCATTTCGCGACTAATGTAGCAACATGGTATTAATGAAACTTCTATACTTCCCTATATCTGAGTAGTCAGTTTTGTCTGCAGCAAATATTGTTATTATTGGTGATGGCGGCGCCAGAAATGGTACCTAGTTTGTTAATAATGAACTAAAATTAAACTATTGAGATTCTGTTGATAAGTATAGGCCCCATAAGTTAATTTTTGCTGGAAAAAATGTTTATTTCTTTACTAGGGTAAAAAAAACAATTTTATCATAAGATAAAAACAGTTGTCAGTAACTTCAAAATCTGCAATAAATGAATACGGAATTATATATATTTTCCTTGCATAAAGGGAAATACCTTATGGCGATATAAGGTCTTAACATTTCACAGAAATTTCGGACATCCCAGATCGCAGCTACTGAATGCATTTCACGCACAGGCTCACAGCCTAAGAAACCTTAAGCTTGATGCAATGCGTACAAACAATAAAATGCAGGAACAGCGTAAAGAAAAGAACGTTTCTCCAGTGTCACGTTTCGGTGATAATAACCGCTGTATGATGGAACTCGACACATCCTTGGATTGGACACAAGAAAATAGCAGCGCGTGAAAATGACCAATCACGTACTAGGATGAGTTAGCACCAACCATTTCGGCCGAACCCATTGTTAAGGCTATTTATAGATATCCGATGTTTAAGTCACGTGAAGGCTAGAACAATGCCGGGAAGGAAATATCAATAACAAACAAAAGACATAAGCTGTCACACGTAGTGACCTTCCCATGTACTTATTGTTATTCTAGAACTCTGTGAATTTAGGTTTCTCAGAATTTAAACATTTCAAATATTGTTTTACTTATTGATTGTGACATCTGCTGCTAAAATTTGTTTTCTTGGCGATTTACACATTAATTTCGCCTACAGATTCCAGCAGCAGCATCGTGCATGTATAATTAATAGGGCCACTAGGTCTAAGAGATTTATCACTGTTATTGAACTTGGCAGAAGTTGGAGCTTCTCTGCGCCTCAGCAGGAATCCTTAAGGAATCTGAGAATGTGGTCAGTCTGTGTCTTCTGGAATTGTAGGATTTATGGCTTATACAGCAATATTTTATAAACACTACAATTCTGTCTTCTTCATGGTTCAACTGAGAGAAAGTTGTAGCTTCTTCTTTTCTGTAAGTCGTATAAAAGTTTACAACTTCTGGCGATTATTTCATTCTAAGTGTAGACCAACCACGGCTTGTTTTCCTAAATCTAAAGCAATAACGTAACCTCCACACCGAAACTGCCATCCTATGTTTAAAACGCAAAATCCGGCACTATGTATTTCAAATGTGTAATACGCTACAAACACCCTTACGGTGTTCTATGGAAACTAATGACAAGCCTTTTGCTTACATTTGAAAGGGTTTATGTTCTAAATAATCAAAAAGCATCTAAAACATTTTAAGTATGTATCAATTTCTAAATGGCCAAAAGATTATAATATGAAACTTTAGAAGATACTTATCAAGATGAATTTTAATTTTCGTTGTTGTTACAACATAAAAAATACATGTAAAACAAAAGCAATTGTGCTTTATTCCAAATAATCTTATATTTAACATTTTGGCTCAAGGGTACAATATTTCAGCATTTCTATTATCCCAAGTTGAACCAGAGAATGTTAACCAATATTTATGACAACTGAGGAGACTATTTCTCTCAATGGTTACAGACTATAGGCTATATCCAAATTTTATAAATTGGTGTAAAGGGTATAGAATCTTCACTTTCGATAGTTTCGCCTTACATTGTTGAATATTAATGTGGCAGAATTATGTATATATGTTGTAGAGCCTTGTGGTGTTGAATAACATGAGAAGAAACAGAAGTTCAACCTTCACCCATTAAGCTTATCTTAAAGTTACTCGACCATTTGAAAAATTCTTTCACACCTAAAAGACCAGATTTTCAGAATTTGGAAGATTATTATTGGGGAGGTTAAGGATATCAGAAGTACGATATCCGCCGATATTTCATTACCGTTTCCGAGAATATCACAGAATTTTTGGTATGTTATGAGGGTGATACTGAAAGTTTTTAAAATACTATGCATCTAGAAACAAATTAAACTTCTTTATATCTGACAGCTGCTTTCCAATGTTTTTCGAGGTTATTACCGTGTATTTTGTTTGATTTTCCCTAATAGTTTGTTAATTATGATCATTTAAAGAGGCTCACTCAAAAATGAATTTGACAAGAGAGCATTTCGCTCGTGTTAGGGCAGAAAGGCATAAGTCAAGTTTTTATTAAAAATTAAATATTTATTCCCTTTGGAAGGAAATGACTCAGATTTTCTTAGGGAAAAAGGCTATAAATTAATGTTTAATACTTCCGTCTCTATCTCAAGTGCAATACAAGTTAAAAAGAGAAGACATAAAATTATTTTGGGAGAAGGGTATATGTATGACATATTTCCTGTCTCTTTATCTGACAGTTTGAATGTAGGTATAAATTGACTTGTACCCTTCTGCACAAGTAAAGAAACTTATGGTTTCGACTTATACTTTCCGAAATTTTAAGTGTTATAAATATAAAATTCCAGGTAGTACGACAAGCAAGAAACAAAATTTAGAAGTTTTGAAATGAGCCAGGAGGTTTTCTTCCAACTTTCCAGCCTTCTGAAGCTCTCTTTGCAGATGAAGAAAACTAATGATGGGAAACGTTTTTCTGGAAGAAAACTGTAAACTTGTTTACAAAATCATATGATAAATATTACGGTTTTCAGTTGTTATTTAATATTCCTAAATTTCTGAAGGCAGAATGCATGTAAATAGTTACATTTTTACCTGTTTAAGGCTTTGAAAAATTAATTATAACCTCTCAGAGAATGTTCCAAAAAGCGCTACGAATTGGTTTTGCTCTACATGCTAACCTGAAAAGGAAAAGTGACTCTTCATTTAATTATAAATATATAACATTAATGTTAGATATTATGTGCTTTAAATAAATATTAGTTTTGATTATTTTGAAAATCTTTCTTATATGGAATTATTTCCGTCGTTGTACGTTATGCTGTCAAGTCCTGAATTTATCTAAAAGATCAATAAAATAGTACAAAAGAATATAAGTTATAATTGAACGACATCCCCCGCAATATGTTATGAATTAAATAAACTATCTAAGGGAACACAAATAATTAAAGAGAACTAAATATTCTAAAATAATTAGGAGAATCACAATTAATTAGGAGAGCTAACTAAATACTCGAAGAGAAAGACATTGATTACTTTCTATACATATTTCAGGGTAGATTGCAAATTTACTTTTTGTTTCCTGTAAAATTACGAAAACAGTACTTATGCCGTTCTGCCCTAACACGAGTGAATTCTGGGCTTGATGTTTCACAATTTTAAATTAACGCCTAAACAATGCGAAAATCGGCTTAGAAATGCATTTGGCGAAGAAGCCACATCTAAGGTAAGAATTTATAATTATTCCAAGACAGCACTTCAAATTTGCTTCGGAATATCGTTACTGGTGATGAATCTTGGATTTACTGTTATGACCTTGAAAAGAAAAGTCAATCGGCTCAATGGGTCTTTCAAACAGAAACTAAGCCTACGAAAGTCCGACGAATTCGCAGTGCTGATAAGAAGATGGTTGCTAGTTTTTTTTCTAAAACGGGCCATAGTGCTACTATAACATTAGAAGATAGAGTACCGTTACTGCCGATAGGCACAAAAATATCTGGTTACCGCAAATTTTTGAAAAAATTCATAAAAATTCCAAAATGGAAAAATAATGTTACGTCTTGAGCGCAATATCCGCCGAGCAAGAAATAAACATAATAGCAATATTCGAAGGAATAGAAGTAGAATAAAGTAACGAAGGCAAGATGAATAATTGGAAAGAAAAATATTAAACAAATAAAATATTAATGTAATAAATGAAAGAACAAGCAAGGGGAGATAAAGGGGAATATAAATAAAACATTACAAAACAAAGAAAGAAAATAGAACGCAAGAAATAAACAAAGTAATATAAATAAAATTAAATAAATTGTAAAACATATGTAATAATGTAATCTGTGAGGGTAGAAGGGAGCAGAAAGTGTGTAAAGTTAGCCAGTTTCAAAATTGCACAACTTCTATTAAACACTGCCAGTATGTTAATATAACTACTACAGGTTACTTGTTACTTTTGTAGTTATTACAAATTATGAGGACAACCTACGAGTGAATCATGTAGCTCCAGTATAAGGAAGGATGCATTCTGTATTAATTCGCGTTTACATACCTTTTCAATGATTTAATATTTTAATGAAAACTTTGATTCAGTTCCACTTTAAAAAAGCTGCTATAAAATTTTTTAAAGTACGCTTGACAAGTACAATTTTAAGAATTTAAAGTGATTTTGAGGAAAGTAATATTGTGATTGTGTTATATGCAGTAATACAAAACATGGTTGCTTAGAATGTGAAATCACGAGGGAATAAGGTACAGTTTTTACATGAAGGTACAGTTTTTACGCTTATTAGATTCTAATTGCTTAATCTGCAATTCTTTATGGGAAGAGTTACACGATATTCACGGTTAAAATTTTTATGGAGAAAGGCAGACCAATAAATCTCTTAATAATGACAGAAAAGATGCTAATCCATTCTACTTATAGCTTATAAAAGACACTTTACTGCTTAAGATTTAGAATTTCTGTTCGTGTTAGGTTAGGTTTAATTGTTAGGTTTAAATTAATTATTATTTAGTTTCGTTGTTGTTATGAATTGAAGTGAGTCGTTACATTATTAATTCACATCCAAACCTCTATAGTTTATTAATGGGTATACAAACTACTCTTACGAAAGTTTATTTTTCTATCTAGTTCATTTTAAATGAGATAATTTGTTATAGATACAAAGATAATAGCGATAGTCAAATGTTTTAGAACTTGACGCACCACGCTGGGTTTTAAAATTACACATTCTTCCCTCGACATTGCGTAAAAATCGACAGGACTTTAAAAGTGTTAAACAATTCAAATTATTAATAGTGGATATCTCGGAAATGACTGATGCCACAAAAAAATTATTTGAAATAAATTGTGTATACGTTATTTTCTATTTAACGTTCACCAGTTATACAGGATTATACAAAATTACTTCCAAATGAAGAGGACTTCAAAGGTTAGTCCCAGGAAATTAAATATATAATTTTGTCATGTAAATATCTTCAATACAATATGGTATTTTAATCAAAATCATTACCGCCATTTTTTAGAAAATAAAAAATGTCGAAAATGTTTCATGTAAAGGTAGTTTTGGGTGGGGAAATTTTCTTGAATATTTTCGTGTCGCATCTTTAGAAGGTATACTGAATATAAATCCCAAGTTTGGTGTTTATCCGACTTTTCGTTTTTGAGATATGTAGGCACACACACGCGCGCGCGCGGACGTTTTTATAAGTTGTTTTTTTATTCAGGGGGCCTCAAAACATGCATTTCCAGTGGAAGTTTTGGGTGGAATCCAATACCTTCTCTATCTATCAGGTACTTGCAATAGATTAAAGCCTCCAGTAAAAAGCCTGGAGCCTTAGAGATTCCTTAGCGAAGCATTAGCTCATAAATATTTGCATGGGAGGGGGAGAGAGAGAGAGAGAGAGAGAGAGATTGGATGACCCCGTTGGAGGTGGAGAGAGCAATTTGAAGATTAGCGTACATCTTTGAAGGAAGAAGTAGACGATGGTGGGGAGGTGGTGGTAGTGGTGATGATGACGATGACGATGATAATCTTGTGTAATTACAGCCACAGATTTTGTGTTCCCCTTCTAAATAAACAGTATATATATATATATATATATATATATATATATATATATATATATATATATATATATCAATAACTCGACTTGGATTGAATGGGTTTTACTTTTCAGTTTGTCTTTTTACATGATTAATTTATTAATTTTTCTTGGCGTTTGCATTGTCTGATCACAATACAAATCGTCATAATTAAATTTAGCTCATTTCGTTTTAAAGTTAACCTATACGTCATATTGACAGATTTCTGCTTTCTTTGATATAAAAAGTTATTCTTTTATCTAAGATAACCTACATAAGCATTAAGTGGCGGAAATTATGAATTCAAAGAAACTGAAATAGAAGAGCCAGGAGAAATTACAGAAGCAGCAGAATGAATAACCTACAAGTACTTACCCAAAAAATCCAGAAAGCAATATGATATAGCATTTAATCGCTTCACTGGCTGGTGTAAGGCAAACATGTTGAAAATAATTTCACCGAAAATGACTGTTAGCGAACCAACAAAACAGCCGACATCTCGCTTTTTTAACGTAATTTCTTTTGTTTCAAGAGCCACGTCTAAACGTGATTTCTCTTAGTTTCAAGAATCGATATAATATTATCGATATTTTACAGATTCGAACGTTGTATAATAAATAGCATATGCCATACTGTTTGCAAACATTCCTACTCGCAAAATAAAACCCTACTTTTTTCTCGAGAATGGGTCATAGCCAATGTAATAATTGCCACGACAACGTCTAGAATTTTCTGAGTTACCTAAAAGCTACAAAAAGGAGGTCCAAGACTTCCGAAGATGGAAACCGGAGCTAGTTGGGCTGTAAATGGTTACGATGTAATGAGGATTTCGAGAGGATGTTGCCTTCTCCCCCCCCCAAAAAAAAAGATAAGGAAAAGGAGAAAGGATAAGAAATTCGTTTAGATTGAGTAAATAAAGCATTTTATTTGTGTGAATACTAAAGGTGACAAACTCTAAACGATTTCTTTTAATTAAAACAAATGTATTTCAAGGCCCTAGCTACTTACAACCATATGGTAAAGATTTGCATACGGCCTTGAAGAAATAATGGTGTACTGCAAGAAAAGGGTTACAGAATATTAGAAGGATATTTAAATTTCAATTTTGTACAACTGTCTGGTACAGAAATGGCATACAATTTGTTTGGTCAGAAAAAGCAGTGTCTTTTGTTAAAGCCAGCAGCGGTTGGTTGTCTGATTGAAGAGGTTCTTGTATAGCAAAGCGCTGTGTGGAAGCGGAACATAAATCAACTCCATGTCAAAACGAACAGAGCGCGCTGGTCTGGTAGGAGGGGGAAACCAGTTTCCTTATCCAGCTTTAATTTTTATCGTGTTCCCTTTTGTTTTTAAGTCTCGTGACAGGGGGGATCAATAATATTTACACGCTGTTAAAGAATATTCCTGCATGCCTATAAACAAGGCCGTTTAAGGGGTAGATACACCGACCCCATTACCTGGAGAGGAAAATAAAACCATATGCATTATTTGCCTCCAATAAACAGAGTGCCAAGGAAAGATAGATGGAGATTTACTCCTAATATCGTAACCATGCGTCTAACATTTCACTAGTTTTACTGAAGAAAAAAAAAATATTGCTTTCATTGGACTAAATTTTATTAGAAAATTGTGCTTTGTTATTGCTTCGTTATAAATAGCTAATAAATGGAGGAAGCATTGCATTCCACCCAAAAGTTCAATGACAAAATTACACCGAAAATACACGGTTTGAGATCCCCTAAATAAAATAGCACTTTTTGAAAAATATCTCTGTGTGTCTGTAATAGAACAGTATAACTGAAAAAACTAAAAGTAATCTTGTCAAAATGTAGATCTCTTTAAAAGCCGCAAATGTTTTACACAACGTATTTTCTTTGTGGATTCAATCGTTGTGCATTAATATTGTTTGATTTTTTTAGTGCATTATACAATGATTTTTAAAGTGCTGTCACATTCAGTTGTTTCTCACGATTTCATGGAAAGAGCATGGAATTATAAAGGTTGCAATTAGCTAAACATCTGACTTTCGATTCGGTTTCCTCTATCTCTCTTGTACCTATAACGAAATGGATAGGCAATGAACAGTTTTTGCAAATGTTTATTATCGATTAACGTGAAGTAGATAGAAAGACAAGCGTTCGTAAGAACGATTTGTAGAAGCCGTATAAAAGTAATGATATTGGCTAAAAAAGGTTATGTAATATATCATTTTGTTTAGAAATTAATAGCTTTAATTGTATTGGTACTAACATTGCTGCTTACATTTCTTAAAACAACTAATCCACTGTTTGTTAGATTAATTACTGTTTTTCATTTTTTAACAATCTCTGAAGCATTCCACGAAACTAGAAAGCATAGCAGCTTAATGATATAGAATTACATTCCTGAGATAAATTTGAGACTGAGCAGGATAGGTCAGGCAGTAACCCCTGTTCTGAAGCTTTTCTTCGCGGTTATCTTCGGTCGCTAGGTGAACGCTGGTTTGGACAATTTGATCCGCCAATTGTCCTATCATCCCTTTCATTATAACATTTCATATCCTTCTTCTTCTTTACCGCCATACCAAGCATTGGACTGATCCCCTTCTTGGATATGCTATGATCCAGACTCCCAGAGTTTGCCTGCTCCTCGACAGGCTACTGAGCCAAGATATTGACCTATAAGTCCGACATCGAGGAGGGTAATTTGTTAAAGATAAAGGTAAATTTGATTTTGAAGCATTTCTGCAGCTAGAATCTTTAATATTAATTTATGTTGTCACCAAAGTACGTCGAAGCAGTTGGTGACTTTGCTTTACATTAATGCATTTTAGAACACTTGGATAACAAATAACCACTTCGTGGATAGAACTTGGCACAACTCATCACTAAATAACTCAAACTCTAAGATATGAGAGCTCCTGAAATATGAGAGCTCAGAATTTGTTTCCAGATTTAATGTTACAAATACTATTATCCTTTTAAAAATAGATTATAGTGCACGTTTACCTGTCATGGATGTAAAGGCAGCTATTTTGAGAGAAAAATGTTTCATTTCTTTAGTTTACTTCAGGTCAGAGAAGAGTAGCCAACCTAACCAAAACACCTCAAACATAGTAAATAGTTCAGGTGTGCCTGTAGAATAACTTTTATATTGAAATTTATTTTTAAAGACTAACGTACGTTTAGAAATCGATAGCCTATGCCTCTCACAACATTAAAGAAATAAAACTCCACCAATCCTATGGGAAATTGAATGCAAGTCTCTTTGCATACAAGTCAGGAGTGCTGTCCATTACATACAGGGATAAACAATGTAGAACAACATCCCTCTGGTACAAAGTTACCCTGAGTTTCGTTAAAATGGACTTAGTTTTCCCCTATGGTATTATATGCTTAACCCGTAATCTTCTTCAGCACAACAAAACATCACAGTTAATAAAGATTTCAGCAGAATGCGAAGTCAGGACTAATGTTTGATAAGAATATCTGATGAGAATGTTGTTTAAAGACTCTGCAACAAACATCGAAGTTGAAATCCCACGCGTTCCTTAACGTTTTCCACCTTATCTCAAACTCGTAAAGAATGCAAAACGTAACTGCTCTCATTTTGTTAACGGTGATAACGTGACAGTATAAACGCAGGTGTGTTTGAGAAATAGTGAAAAGTCACGGCTGGGAACTTCCCAATACAGACATCACGCTATGCCATATTTCTTTCACTGAGTAATGGTGAATCCATTCTCATTTAATGGAAATGTTACTAAGGCTTAGAAGCACGCGAGTGCAAAATGAACGCTTAAAACTCTAAAAATAAAAGTATTAGAAGGAATTTTTATTAAAGTGCTGTAGTTTCACATTTTCTGTAAATTTTCCAAATCCAATATTAGATTCTGGGATTCTTCGGAAAGACCATAACAGGTTACGACAACAATTTCAAAATCTACAAAACTATGAATCGCTGTGACATTTCAATTTCAGAAATTAATTATTCATATTGCTGCACTATAAATATTAATGTATTTATTAGTATAGTATTTTATTAAAAATATTCAACTGTTCATCAATTCATCTGCGCGTATGAAGCGCTGCACATACAGAGTTTGCAAAAATGTATTAAAAAGTGACTCCTGTCTTAATCTGTAAAAATTCATGGGTAAAAATTCATATGCGCACTATTTCACTAATGTATCAAGCGAATTATTATGCTTTTAATTGGCCAAGCTGTCTCTTCAGCCTGGTATATCGTTTTCTTGTCGTCTAGAAGTCCAATTGTTTTTTTTTTTGTGTTGCCAACTGTGTTAATTGTTTTAATTTCGACCTTCATATGTTCGACTGTTAAGAAATTCATATACTGAACTGCAGATTCATAAATGTAAATCTTATAATTTTGTATGTTTTGGCATTTTATGTATATAATATTTGATATTTAAATTTTATAAAATCAAAACAATTTCAACTATAGCTCTAGATTAATATAGCATAAATTCTGCAGCTCTCGTTCAGGAATTTCCTAATATTTTTGGAAAAATCTACGAAATTTCTCAGTGCAGGGCAAAAAGGACGTTTTTATAATTTTGTACCAGATTTTCTTGCTCTAACTGACTAATTTTCTCATCAAGAACGTCTCTGAAACGTTCACATTTTCATATTTGGGGCATTTTACATATGACTCGAGTTTCATTTCTGGAAAATTGGGTATACTACGAAGTTTAAGGGGAGACTAAATGGTGAAAAAAAATTCATTTTTAGTTTTTTTATGTAGTCTGATGAATAGGAGTTTCCTTTTTAATTTTATATATATATATATATGCAAAATTCATAAATATGTTTTTAAAAAGGTAATCCATCTACCGTTACTGTGGATTCTGCATCACCTCACAGAATAAAATCATAGCTCCAAACACTTTGAAGAGGTAACTTTAGCCCATATTTTAGATGAAGGTTTGCTCTACAAATTGGTACTACCCTGGCAGCTATGCCCTTGAGGATCGACCTTGGTGTTAACGATATTAACAAATAACTTTTAATTTTAATCAAAGAATGGCATAATTGATAAAAGTTCCAATTTCCTTAATAAACAAAGCAGATCACTGAACTTATAAGGCACATTCTATAAAAACTTAAGTTTAATATCTTAAACATTTTCTGAGATAATGTGTGATGAATTTAGGAAATTTAACATTGGAAGTATTATATATCCTTAACTTTTATTATACTTTGTTCATTAATATAGCTGCCTTTAACTATCCTAATCATTTCGGAGGCTTTGACTTTAGAAACAATCGCTTCTTGACTTGCTTATGTTTGGTTTATGTTAATTTTACCATGAAACGCGCTCCATTCACACTTACATTCGTGGTTCCAGACTCTAACCAGTGTAGAGAGTTATTCTAATTTTATAAAATTTCACGTCGCACCTGTAATCGAACTAGATCTCTGAGTTGAATGCCAGAGACGTTAAGTGAATGTTTGAAATTAATACTCAAATGAGCTGGGAGTCCATAGCACTCAAAGTTACCCAGGATCTGTTTTCTTAGTATAAGGGAAATCCAAGAGCAAACGGTATCCAGCAGCTCACCCCAACCGAGATTTGAAGTCGAAACCGTCGGAGTGCAAGGCAGAATCTCTATGCCCATACTATGGAATTTGGTGCATTCATGCTACATACTCGTATGGTATAAATGAAAAACGAAACGCCCTGAAACATTTTAAGATGCAGATGAATATTCTGAAGGAATTTCTCACATTCCAGCTATTCCTTTGCTAGAAAAGTTTTAGTTGCTTCTACTTTTCTAATATAGCTAACGATTTTGATTTTAGGAACTAATATCACAAGTATTAGATACTTTGGTGATAAATTAAACCGTATCCTGATTTTTAAAGAAATTTTGGGCCAGATACAGTAATGGTATTGCAAAAATGGATTATAAAATTTATAAACATTTGTAGATTGAAATTCAAAACTATTATAGTTAAAAAGGTAGAATCAGATGACTGAAAAATTCAATGCCATAGCCGGGATTTGAACCACGGATCTCCCGGTCTCCGTCCGGTTGCTCTAACCACTGAGCTACCATGGCAACATGCCGACACGACATTAAATTCTCCAGCTGATTCGCATTTTTCCCGGTGAACCACAAGGAGATCTCAAATTGTATTGAGATGCCATACCCCAATGGCGACTTACATTTATGTAAGTACTTTAAGTTCCGGGCTTTATAGTTGCAACCACTATTAGGTCAATTAATGGAATTAATTGTTCTTTCACACAAGCCGTGTGTTGGACAGGGTTGGAAAGGTAGAATCAGATGACTGAAAAATTCAATGCCATAGCCGGGATTTGAACCACGGATCTCCCGGTCTCCGTCCGGTTGCTCTAACCACTGAGCTACCATGGCAACATGCCGACACGACATTAAATTCTCCAGCTGATTCGCATTTTTCCGGTGAACCACAAGGAGATCTCAAATTGTATTGAGATGCCATACCCCAATGGCGACTTACATTTATGTAAGTACTTTAAGTTCCGGGCTTTATAGTTGCAACCACTATTAGGTCAATTAATGGAATTAATTGTTCTTTCACACAAGCCGTGTGTTGGACAGGGTTGGAAAGGTAGAATCAGATGACTGAAAAATTCAATGCCATAGCCGGGATTTGAACCACGGATCTCCCGGTCTCCGTCCGGTTGCTCTAACCACTGAGCTACCATGGCAACATGCCGACACGACATTAAATTCTCCAGCTGATTCGCATTTTTCCGGTGAACCACAAGGAGATCTCAAATTGTATTGAGATGCCATACCCCAATGGCGACTTACATTTATGTAAGTACTTTAAGTTCCGGGCTTTATAGTTGCAACCACTATTAGGTCAATTAATGGAATTAATTGTTCTTTCACACAAGCCGTTCAAGCGGTTCAAATCCCGGCTATGGCATTGAATTTTTCAGTCATCTGATTCTACCTTTCCAACCCTGTCCAACACACGGCTTGTGTGAAAGAACAATTAATTCTATTATAGTTAAATTTCTGTAAATTATTTAAAAGTACTCTGTGTTAAAATTATAACTAATTTATGTAAATTTCAACCAGTTTAATCGTAATTTTTACCATAGACTTTTTCAACTTTAATAAACAGAAATTTGGTTTTCGATACCCTTTACATTTATATTTCCAACAAATTAATTTTCTAGAAATAAAAATCCAGTCAAATGCAGAATGACTCACTATTACATTTTGTATATTATACTTGAAACAAAAAAGATAAATATAAAATGTTAATATTTCTAAAAAGCAATCGTGTATTAAATTATTAAAACTTAAACCCCCCCAAAAGTTTTTTAGTTCTCCTCATCCACCTTCTTCCACGTATTCTAAGAATTTGAACGAAACTGAACAAAAATCGTATAATGAATGTTTTAAAGTGAAAACAATGTAAAGAACAAGTTAATAACAAGAAAGTCAAGTTTAAAGATGCTTGCACTATTTGCACTTATCTGCGCACGTCCAGTTTAATATACACTTAAAATGCCCAAAAAGGGAAAAACACAAATGGGTTCTGCTTCTACAATATTTTAGGATTTTCCCTGAAAGCATTAAAAACGATATCTTTTTCGACATTTTGACGAATGTGTAGTATTCGGTACTCTTAACTATGTTCTGTTACAGTAAAATTGAATATCGTTTCCTAATTGCTAATCAAAAGATTCTTAAACACATTGTACCTGCCGGCTTCAAAATATAAATTTTTTGGCCTCAGGAATTCGAACGTAAAATTTATGTGGTCATAGTTTCAATGTACACATCTTCGTTTTAGTATGCACATGTTCACTGTGGTGTACCATGCTCAGAACATTTGGTAGAGATTCATGCAGGAATGCCAGAGCTGTGGAAAACATTCAATAAAATGTAATTTTGGAAATCTAGCAAATAAGTTACAACTTGATTATAAAATTACTTCACTGATACATACAAATTTAAATAATTACTATAAAAACGGAGCACATATTGATTTATCTGAATGAAATAATCGGAGTACTCTCAGTAATTAAAAAATAATATTTTTAAATACAAACTTTTACCAGTTTTAAATTTTCTGAGGTTTTGTTTCACTGAACAAACCCAAGATCAGAACAGAGAAGGGAAATTTATATTCCATTAAAATATTCCAAATTATGTTGTTTTGTGGCATTGATAATTTCTGAAAAATTAGCTGTAGTAGGTTTAAATGCTCCAATAGTTAAAAAGTGTATTTATAAATCTTAGTGTACACTCCGTTGTTTCTCTTGAGCTCAGGCGCAATATATATCGACCTGTGTTATAAACGCAAAGGCGTTGTGTCAGTTACCTTGATTTTATTTGAAAGGTTTTTGTGCTGGTATCCATACCTTGAAATTCAAACAAAATCAGCTGTATGGTTGTTATACGTTAGATTTTTGTATGGTAAAACTGTCTTTCACTACACGAATTTGTGCACGACAGTGCCATTTCTTCCAGATCAGTGCCTACTTGGAACGTTAAATTGTGAAATGATACGTTTGTAAATGTAAGCAGGAATGTTGGAGCTGTATCGCCAGTTAGAGACATGATTCACTGAGAGTGTGGTACGTTAAATTAAATAGCTCAGGGCAGACGTGGCCGATTAAAGTGAATCACTTAGGGGAGGGGGGAACAGCGATAACTCCCCCACCTTTAATTTCATGATCTCCAAGCACGTGATAGCCTCTGGGCTAGCAAAATGTTCCCCTCAACACAATTGCTGACGAATTGTACATTCACAAGCTCCTAACTTCTTTACCTTGTCATTTACTGGGCCTTTAAGCAAATATACTGTACCTCTTTGTGGCGTTCTCTGACATAAAATAAAGTTTAACTTCGTTACACTGCGGCAGAAAACATTTTTATGGCACTGGCAGCCAACTCCAAAAGTCAATGTAACATTGGAGTATTCGCAAAAAAATCTGGGTAACGCTTTTTTAACGCGGTTTAAGACGTATTATCGAGATAATGCATTTAAAGGTTTATTGAGCGATTAGCTTACGAATATAAGATACAGCAGCCAACTGCAAAAACCAATTTAACATTGGGCTGCTAGTAAAATATCTGGAAAACGCATTTGAAGATGCGTTATGGGGAATACAAGATACAACAGCCAATTGCAAAAGTGAATGCAATACTGGATACTTGCAAAAATCCTTGAAATATTTAATCCATTTTAAAACGTGTTATCGAGATAACACATTTCAAGGTTTATAGAGAGAATAACACAGAAATGTAAGATAGTGTCACTGTGGGTAACATTGGTATTCCCAAAACATCTGAGAAGCTTAAACAATGTTATTGCGTTTTAAGATGTCTTATCCAGATAACGTATTTCAAAGTTTATTCAGAGGATAAGGTAGGAATACAGAATGTGCATTTCACTCATTTTATGTTGCTAATATCAGCTTGCAGCAAATTTTTGTGATGCATCAGCTCTACTCAGCGAGTAAACTGTAGAGATATGGGGAAAAATAACCGTAGGTCCACTTATGCACTTTCAAAAACAGTTCTCCAATCCTACACTAACGCGATCGTATATTTACGCTCCGGTTATAAAGAGTGCGTTGCGTTAAAGTGCAACAGTTACAAGTATGTAAATGATGCATGACATTGTAAGCGTCCGTGCTCCTAATAGAGGGAAACATCCACTATATATAAATCTTCCGGCCAATCAGAGTTAATAATGCTGCTGAACTCTTGCGATACACGTGCGAAAGGCAGTTATCGAAGATGCTGTTTTGGAACATATTGTCATTCTTGGAAACGGATGTACTATGGATATTACTTTGATGAAGATGTTTAGGATGATGATGTTTAGGATGATCATGAACAGTAATTATAATGAGCATATAAATGTTGTGTTGTTTACAGTACATTATGAACTGACGCTAGCATGGAGGATGAGTAAGAAGAGAGGGGAGCATCGTCTGATACCGGAACGAAGATTCACGACTTGATGCGAAAGAACCCGAATCAGACTAGCGTAATAGTGAACCAACACTATCTGGCTGTTGCGAATACTCGAAAATGCTCGTGGATGGGTTGTTTGGAACGGTTGTTTGTAACATAGTATTATTTTGGAACTCAAACGGTTGGAATCGTTACTGAAAAATATTAATATTCCTCGGTTATAGTTATAGTAAGAATAACTACCTTAAGGCATGTTGAGGTTACGTGATAAGCAGGTGGTTTCATAGACGTACCTCGAAGCATGAAATTAAAACAAACAAGGAATCGCTTTTTGAAAATCCCAAAAGGTGGACACGTAAAAACAGAACAATATCATGGCAACTGTAATTTGTCGGTGGAAGTACAGCGTAGCGGATGCACAAGCTGCAACCTTCTTTGGTCCTTAGTTTTCAAGTAATACAATCACGAAACAAAATACTTTCGTTAGCGCTTACGGCACGTGTAGGTGAGGAAAAAATGGTATTCTAACCAAAAATTCGACATCCCGTATGTGTGTGCGCTTACGTGCGAACAGCGTAACTCAAAAAGAAAATAAATTTTATAATTGAGTCAGCATGCCAAGCCAAATTTTCAAAAAGTCTCTCCAACCAAGTTACCCTTCATATGGAAAATTTTTCCTTACTTTTGGTTTCCTGCAAAACGGCTCTAGCTATTTTGCATAAAGCATAAAATATTTGAAGTGCTGGCCTGAATAAAATATGCATGTCTTGAATTTCTGTGAATATCCTGTGAAATCATCTTTATTCTATATGAAATTGTTATAACTTCGTGTAACTAAACCATAGGATGTGGACAAAAAACCCATATCTTGTTAAAATAAAAAAATTAATTCAAACGTTTTATAGCAATATCACTTTTAGATACATCGGTTGTTAAGCTCATATCAATGTTATGTTACTGTTATGCTCAAATACCCATACAGTATTTTTAAAAAAACGTTTTACGAGCTTCATCTTTTTCCCAAATGGGAAATATTGCTTAATTTAAGATTATTTCTACTTAAAATATGCAACATAACGTGAAAAGAAGAGTGTTTTTGTACGAATAATTTAATATATCAGGGATTCTGGAAGGTTTCTGTGGGTAAAGGAAATCGTATCAGAGCCACAACTAGGATTATTAGAAAAAGGTTCGCGCGAGCTTGTACATATGTAAATCAGCAGCATAACGAAAATCTTCCTAACCTAAACAATGCTTTACATGCAAAAAATGTTCCTTATTTTTTATTTTGTTAAAATAGGACATTGACGATATTGAATTCTATATGCCTAGATAATTCTATGAAAATAATATGCATATCTTGAATTTCTATGCATAGATTGCAAATAACCTTTCATTCTTATTGGAGTTTATATAACTTATAAATAATCCTTAATATATGAATACAAAAGTTACTGCAGATGAAAAGACAGGAAAAACGCAGAGGTTCTTTAAAATATACAATTTCTGTCAAATAACTTTCTTCATAGCATTAGTCGTTTACAAAATATTCATTGTTGTTCACTTGAAGTTTACAATATTTTGTGCAATATCCTTTCAGGTGCCCTTCTTTCGTTTCTCTTTTATTTCAGAGTATACGATATTAAGACCAGCATGTAATGAACTTGGTATTCCAGCATTTGACTGTTGTCCAGACTATGCTTCAGCGTATAACAAAATGTGCATTGAAGCTGTTTCAGTCAACATCTATTTTGATTAACAGGAAGTAGGCAGAAAAACAAGCTTTTTATAAATATTTTATGGAATAGCCATGAAACAAATGTTATTAAACGGATAATGACATGTGACTGCAAAATAATATATATTTACTTAATCCCATACACTTGCACAAAGCATTAAAGACGGAAGACTGAACCTATATAAACTTGAAGCCTCACGATTTTTTGCGCAATTTGGTCTTTGAGCCCTCGGTTCTGATAGCGACTTGAGCCTCTGTTAAGGTCAAAATTGCTGACGTCTTATACTGCTGCTCTTTTGTGCGAAACTATGTAAGTCTTAAGTGCTGAAGATCTCGTGTGTCCGTCCATGTTATTGTTTGTTTGTTTATTTGTTTGATTTTTTGTACGAGTGTACACCCTATCTCTTTCACCATTTTCTTCGTACACTTCATATAGAAGTCCGGGGTGTCAGTATTAAGAATGATCATTGTGTTATACAAACTAGGAATAAATAGACGGATGCAGGTGACGTTATGCATACCAATCGTGTCATAGAGTTTCAGATAAAAGCATAAGATGGACATTCCCAAAAATACGACACATGGATATAAGATGTAATTTAACAGGCCGTATTCTTCCCCTTTCCCCAGGGATAACACGCGAACTGAACCTAATTGAGCCGTACGAAGGGGGATGAAGGCTAAATACGTTCTTTCTTCAGCTATATAATTCCCCCGAGTCGGTGGGACACGCTTCGCTTAAAAATACTAATCCGGCCAATTGCGTCACCCTGAGGACATATCCTATTGTTTAGGCACGGCCCAACACTTAATGAATTCTCCCTCTTATGAGTCACAGGACTTTAACACCTTCCTTGAATTGCAGCTTTCGGAGTAGCTAAATGGATATCAGCGTCACAATCCCCAAATAAATTCCTGAGAGTATTGCTGTCACAGCTCTTTCTGAGAAACATGGCAATTAGGTTTCTTCTCTGAAAAATATGCTAAAAATGAAGAGTGAGATGACAATCTATGTTTTTCAGTGGGAACATATGTGTGAACTGTACTAAATATATTGAAAAAAAATATTTTCGTATTGTTTTAGTGTTGGAGCTCTTCTTTTTAATATTATGTGGCTAACTTAGGTGTCTGCAATTAAAATTCGTCATATAATAACTATATGGATTTACGCTTCAATAGATTTTAATATTAATAATTATTAGAAACCTCAATTTTTAAATCAAGAAGACTACGTAATCAAGACTAAGAATTTAAATATTCATAGCTGCTAAATGGAGGGTATTCAAAGAACTTATCGTTGCATTTTGCTTTTATATAAATATTATTGAAAACGTAATTTTACTTAACACAGCTACAATATTTCACATGAAAAGAAAACGAAGGTTATGCCTTAGAGAGAAAATAAAGTTGTGGTAGTCTCTGCAAAAAAAAGTATTTTGAGCTCTTTATGAAGGTTTCATTGGATAGGTAGTTTCATTGGTTAGATAACTTATACGAGCGAAATATTGCATTCCAGAAATTTAAAAATATTTCTTCACAAAATACTTGCACTTATTATCTTCAAACTTTGACGCTGCATCTGCTTCAAATGATTTTTATAGGTAACAACAAAATCTCTTTCATAATGAGTGACAAATAGTTTCCAAAGTTTTTAATAACGACTTTATATTCAGATAACGTAATCGCCAAAGGCTTTTATTCAAATTTTCTAAGTGTTTGAATGTGTCTTATAAGAGTTCGTGTTTGCATTAATTAAGTTTGTTCATTAAGTTTGTTAATAGCTGAAGACATAATTGTTGTTCAAATATTCATAGAATGTTTATATTATCGTGAGTAATTCTCAAATTTTCAATAAAACTTATTGAATTGCCTAAATGCACTGAAACATTAGATTACAGACTAATATGATATTTATTTTTGTACCTGATAAACAAAGTAATACATTTTTACGAATAAAACCTTTAGGACAGGTAATACAAGTTATTTTTTCAATAAAGGTACGGTTATTGCACTTTATTATTTGCATAATACATTTTATTGCACACTAAGTCGAAATTACGTTGTGGTTTTTTAAACTATTAAATATTGGAACATACTTTTATATATTGGTACTATATTGCTCATTAGACCGTAACATACTTCTGAAAGTTGCGTTGGTTTTTTTACTTTCTCTACTAGTACAGTAAGTAGAGGAAGTATTGCATTCCACCCAAAAATTCAATACCAAGATTTCAACGGAGATACATGTTTTGAAGTGTCCTGAATTCGAATAAAGCATTTTTGGAAGCGTCCGTGGGTGTGTCTGTGCGTCTGTCTGTGAACAGCATAACTCAAAAACGAAAATCAAATAAATACCAAACTTGGTATTTGATTTTAGTATCTTCCAAGGATGCAACAGGAAGAGTTTCAAGAAAATACCCCCCCCCAGACTACCCTTTACATGGAACATTTTTTAAACAATTTTGATTTTCTCAAAAATGGATATAACGGTTTTGATTAAAATATCATATGTTAAGATACTTTTATGGCAAATGAAATGTATATCTTTAATTTTCTGGGAATATCCCCAAAAGTCCTCTTGATTCTAAATAACTTTTGCATAACTGGTAAACTGTAAGCGATACACAACATTTTACTACACAAAAAATGTAGATCTCCTAAAAACACACAGTTTATGTCACACATTTTTTTTCGAGTGAATCAATTCAGAGATATTCGTTATTTGATTGAATTTTCCAATACTTATGCTTTTTCTCAAACAGGAATTCCTTATTCGTTATTTTTTATATTCTGGACATGCAAATAGAATGGAATGCTCCACATAGTAACCAGACCTTAAAAGACTTGATTATCGCTTAAAGCCTCGATTAACATGAAGTAGATGGAGAAATAGCGTTTGTAAAAATAGTTCGTACAAGATTAGGAAAGTCATGTGAATGCAACACATCAGATTTTTTTTTCTAGAAAATGCTTCTATAATGTTCTAAATATTACGTATGATAAATGGAAATTTGTATCACGTTTTAGTCCTATACCTAAAGTTTAATTCATTATGATCTCAAATACGAAATATTTGTAGCAAATATATTTTTATAAATATATTTTTCTTTCTGTGCGCTTACTTTCGGTAGATAAAGGGAGCATGTAATTTCACCCATAGATTCGATATTGAGATTTTATCAGAAGTACAAGTTTTGAAGTCTTCTGAAGCCAGAAAACAATTATTAGAAAAACGTTGTTATGTGTATATTTGGATATCTGGGTGTTTTGAGAAACATAAGACAAACATGAAAGATTAAAATAAATATCACACTTATATTTAAGACCAGCATCTCTCAGGGATGTAGTGCATAAATTTTCACGAAATAAACTTTCACCTCAAATGATTCCTGAGATAGGGAACGTTTCCTTATTTTTTCTCTTCTCAAAAACATATTTGTCAAGTTTTACCATGACAAGCACATTTTTATTTTTGTTTGTGAGTAGCCTAGGTTCTCTTCATCCGTATCGAATAGTAGATAATTGGTAAACCATAAGTGAGAGACATAACTTACTCTATGAAAAATACATATCTCGTTAAGGTATTCAATTTATGTTCTTGCTTAGTCTTTAACCATTTACGAAGCATTCATTGCTGTTCCTTTGATTATCCCAATAACTTTGGAGCGTTAGATGACCGATCTTGAACTCATACAAAGGAGGTTGTTATATATATAAAAATAATATGTTGCATTCCATTGAGGTTCTCTGTCCAGCCTCGTTTATTTTATATTTCTTTTACTAACTATTCTTACAAAGCTTATTTTTATATTTATTCCTGTTAATCTAGATATATTTGCAGAAATAGTTGCATTATACATTTCATTGTAGATAAAGGGAGATTCAGGAGGCTGAGGCGGTAGTCAACTCTTAAAAAGCTGGCTCGGAATTACATACTCTTCACAACAGGAAAACAAAAGAAAAAATATTACTTAGCACTTAGAAAAATGTAGAATAGAATTATTAGAAAATTCAAACAAATAGTCGCAGACATCTCAGAAATAGTTGGGAAACAAAACTTATTTTACATACACTGTTTTAAGGGGATCATTTTTAGCTTTGTGTGTGTCTCTCTCTCCCTCTCTTTTGTGGTTTGCTTATTATAATAATTATAAGTAATCATTTAGAATGAAGAGAACTTCACAGCCTATTCCCAGAGAATTCTAGATATACAGTTTATTTGTCATGTAATTATCTCAGACGTATTTTAATCAAAACTTAGAGCCATTTTTGAAAAATAAAAGCTTACAAAGGACAGTTTTAGGTGGTAGATTTTCTTTAAAAATCATCATGTCGCAGTTTTGGAGGAAATTGAGCTTTGGTACTCACCCAAACTATTATTTTTGTGTTATGCTAATCACACACACACACACACAGACAGAAACACACATGCATACGTGCGCGGTGAAATATCAATTTCCAAATTTTTGGGTAAAATAGAATGCTTCACTCCTTCTATAAAGAGGTGCTATAGAATGTAAAAATGTACTGTCATATAAGCCTCATGTATGCTTTTAATTCAAACAAAGTGTGTATGAAACTGCTTTTGCCTATATTTATCAGGAATAACAAAAGGACGAAAGCAAAACAAGGTGATATGTGAATAAATTTTCCTATACTCTCCGGATCCCGAAGTATGAACGAAGGTGGAATGTGTGTGTGATGTAAAAGTTTAAGCAAAAAAACTAATACAAAATAAAACAGAGGTAACTGAAGTGAAAAAGAAAAGAAAGAAAGAAGGTTGGTTCAATAGGTGGGAAAAAAGACGAGGTAGGGAGAAGTCGTGTGATAGTAGCACAACAGATTTTTATAAGGCATCATACTTTTACAGTGGTTTCACTTTCTCTTATTTTAAAAATAGATCGGTGTGCGCATGTGAGGACAACTTCAAAAATGAAAAGTCGAATAAATACCAAACTTTGCATATAGCTTCTTATTCCAGACTAGCCTTGACTTGAAAGAAGTTTCGTTATTTTTTGTTTTCTCAAAAATGGATCCAACGATTTTTATTAAAGTATTATGTATTTAAATAATTACATGACTTATAGGTATAGGACACCACGCACACTGCGACCTACATTGATATATTATGGCTACCATCCTCAAGAGTTAGGTACAGCCGCAGGAAGACAGCCCACAGAGACTCGCTGAAGTCTATAACAGTTCCAGGCTCGCAGACCTGACCCACTGCTGGAGCTGCCTAGAGAGGGCGATGAACACCCGTTGATCGAGCAGCCCTCCTTTGATCA
Organism: Deroplatys truncata; assembly: GCA_030765065.1. Taxonomy (NCBI): domain Eukaryota; kingdom Metazoa; phylum Arthropoda; class Insecta; order Mantodea; family Mantidae; genus Deroplatys; species Deroplatys truncata. The sequence continues at coordinate 104,279,530 of CM060981.1, read as the reverse complement.
AGCATCCGCGCCATCTGTCATCTGTACGTCATGAAACCTAGAAGCACACCTAGAGGATGACAATTAAAAGGAATGAAAAGGAAAATGATAGATAGGAAATTATGATAGATGAGAAACCACCCCAGCATTTCGCCTACCGGCCAGGGAAAACTATACGTGATTAATAAAATGTCTTGAATATCTTGAAATATAAAATATCTTGAAATTTCTGGGAATAGCGTGTAAAGGCCCTCTGCATTCTGAACAAATCGTATATAACTTGGTAAAGCATAAGAAATAGACAAGAACTCACTATACAAAATATGAAACGTCTCTAAACACACAATTTATTTAAATTAATTTCTTGAGGCATTTATCATTTCAAAAATATTAGTTGTTGTTATTCTTTTAAATTATTCAATGCTTTGTGTCTTTTTGGAAGAGAGTCACCATTCTTCTGTTCATGGTGATGTCATGAAAACAGTTTTGAATTTCAAAGTCAGCATATATCGATACGATTTTTTCAAGATTTGACTATCGTTTCAGCACACTTTATCCGCTTTGTACCAAATGCACAATAAAACTATTTCTGCAAACGTTTATTTCAATCAACATGAAATAGATGGAAAATAAGCTTTTGTGAGAATAGTATGTAGAATAAATAAACAAACAATTAAATTATGGTGGTATAGAAATTAATGTGAAAGTTGATAATCGTAAATTGTGTACAATAACTACTTAAGGCTACTTTACGTTTTCAGTTCGGAAACATAAATTTTGAACAATTTGGATATTTTTTCACAGCCTTTGTCTGTTTTTACTTTCTCCGCCACGTGCCTAGTAGGTACTGCATTCCACCCAAAAATTCGATAGCGATTTCACCGGAAATACAAATTCTGAGGCCCTCTAAATCCAGAAAAAAGCCCCCGCGCGCGTATGTGTCTTGAACAGCATAACTCGAAAATGAAACTTCGGATAAATACCTAACTTGGTATTTAGGTTCAGAATCACGGATACTTTAAAGGAATCCCCACCCCAAACTACCCTTTACGTAGAACATACTTCGAAATTTTTTATTTTCTAAAAATTGCTTAAGAATTTTGATTTAAATACCATATATTAAAGATATTCATTTACATGACAATTAAAATGCGGATTATTAATTTTATGGGAATAGCCTGTAAAGTCCTCTTTATTCGGAAGGTATTTTGCATAATTTTCAATAACTGGTAAACGTTAAACTGTAGGCAAAGAGATGTAGATCCCCTTAAAACACACAATTTATTACCAATAACTTTTTGTGGCATCAGCCATTTCCGAGATATCCGTTATTAATGGTTCGATTTGCTCAATACTTTATCAGCCATTTTAAGTCCCATCGATTTTCAGTTGTTTTTGGCGATTGCATGGAAACAATGTGGAATTTTAAGGCCAGCATAGCGTCCAGTTCTTAAACACTTGACTATCGAAATGTATAATGTAGCTTCTGCAAAGGTTTATCTGGATTCAAATGAAGCAGAAAAATAAGGTTCCCTAAGAATAATTCTTATACCCACTAATAAACGATAGAGGGTAGAGAAAGTCATCAGAATGTAACACATCAGATTTTTTTATATTGCTCTGAAGCAGAATCAGTTGCAACACAGTCTGTGTGTTATGATCTCATTTCAGTGGTACCAACTGTAACCGGGAAGGAAAATTCCGCAGGTAGGAGCAAGCTCAGCGAGAAGAAACAAAAGGAGTGCATAGACACATATTTGTGTCTGTGTATGTGTAACACGTAATTAGTAAAACAATTACTGTCGCGTTCCGGCGTGTCCCGGCATGCACTGCGAGCAAAGTTCCACCCTGTTGCATGCGTGTAGGTAATTATACGTAATTAACTGTCTCTCCCCGCCCGCCTTTTCATTTCGCCTCCCTAATTACATGAGACGTTGAAGGATTGGTGCATGCAAAAGGCAACGCGGGGGTGGGGTATGGGGGTGCAAACGCTAACTAGCGGTTGGTGCTCTCTCATCTGACGAGGATTTGTTTCGCCTTATGACCGCAGCACCGTCCCAACCTTATTATTTTTATACGCTTGTGATTTTTTCAAAAAACTGTCGCTGCCTGCCTACTCATATCAGTGGTACAAACAGGTGTCGAATCGATAGCTTTATCGTAAGTTTATCGACAACGTTAATCCATATTATTTCCCGCTAATCAAGAAAACAATTTTATACCATTAAGGGAAGAGGTGCAGATTTTTATTTTCTCATATTAAGACAGGAAGTATTGCATTCCACTATAAATTTGATATCGAGATTTCACCTGAAATACATGTGTTGAAGTCCCCTGAATATAAGAAAAACAAACCAAAAATGCATTTTTAGAAAACGTAGCTAAGTGAGTGAGTGAGTGTGTGTGTATAAAAAGCACAATTAAAAACAAAAATACTTGGTATTTAAGTTCAGCATTCTTCCAAGGATGCAACACAAGGATTTTTCAAGAAAATCTTGCATCCCAAACTACCCTTTAAGTGCAAAAAATTTTGTTCTATTTTTACTTTCTCTATCATGTACCTAGTAGGTAGGGCAGGTACTGCTTTCCACCCAAAAATTCGATACAGAGATTTCACCGGAAGTACATGTTTTAGGGTCCCCTGAATCCAAATAAAGCGTTTTTGAAAACATGTCTCTGTGTATGGCTGTGTTTCTGTGTGTGCGTGTGTGTATGTAAACAGCATAACTCAAAAACGAAAAGTCGATAAATACCAAACTTTGAATATAGGTTCAGTACTCTCCAAAATGCTACACGAATACTTCAAAGAAAATTCCCGCACCACTCCTTTATATGGAACATTTTTCGAATTCTTTTATTTCTAAGAAAATGTCTATAACGATTTTGATAAAAATTCCAAATATTCAAAATATTTACATGACAAATAAAATGTATATCTTCAATTTTCTAGGACTAGCCTAGGAAGTCCTCTTCATTCGGAAGGAATTTTGTTATGCGTGTATAATTGGTAAACGCAAGAAATATAGATCTCTTTAAGCATACACAATTTATTTCCAATACTCTTTTTGTGGCATAAGCCGTTTCTGAGATATCCCTTATTAATGGTTCGAATTTTTCATTTCTTTGCATTCTTGAAGTCCTGTCAACATTCAGTTGTTTCTCGCATGGAAACCGTATGGATGGCCAGAATATAGCGTCCAGTTCTTAACCCTTGGGTCATAGCTATTCTCTTTGTATTTATAACGAAATGTGTAATGTAGCTATTTCTTCAAAAGTTTGTTTAGATTAAAATGCAGTGAATAGAAAAATAAGCTTGAGTAAGAGTAATTCGTATATGATAGATGGTGGAGAAAGTCATGTGAATGTATCACATCGGCTTAAAAAAGTATTTTCTAATTATTTTGATTAAGATAGCATACTTTAAAGGTATTTACTTGTTACTTCTTGTAAGAGAATAGCCTATATTTAACCAAAATGATATTTTTTATTTGCCTATGGTATTTTATGTTCTATTCCTAATAAATTAGGAGGAGTAATTGCTCTAGTAATATAAATTCTATTTTATTTGTGAAGTCCTCTTCCCTCTGAAGGAATTTTGTGTAAGTGGTAAATACACAAATATTTACTACAAATAAACTGCGGAAACTTTAAACTTACAGTTAATTTCAAATTATTTTGTAGCATCAGACATTTCCGAGATATCAGTTGTTAATAGTTAGAATTTTTCACTACGTTGTCATTTTTCGAAGTGGTCTCGCCATTCAGTTGTAATAGAAAGCGCACGGAATTTCAAACCCAGCATACAGACACTCGCCTTCTAAACATTTGACTATCGCTTAAGCCCCCTGATCCCGTTTGTACTTAAAGCTAAATGTGTAATGAAACATTTCCAAAAACGTTTATTTCGATTAACACTGAGCAGATACGAATATAAGCTTTTGTAAGAGTAGCTGTAGAAGCTATTATACAAATAAAGTGGCTAGAGAAAATTTATGAATGTATCACATAAGGTTTCTCGGTTTGTTTTTCTTGCTAGGATGAACGTTTCTGTTTAATTTACTGGCGTAAATATTTATTGAGGGCAGTATTTTTAACACTTAAATGATTTCAGTCAAATTATATAATATAAAATATAATAACAGCCCGCCTTAAAGCAATATGTGTATGTAACAATATATAAAAAGTGTATATTACAGTCATTTTATATGTTTATATTATAGTATACGTGTGTAATAATGTTATGTGAATGTATTACATAATTTAATAATGTAGGAACTGTGAGAATAATAGGTTAAAAGTTGCTAACAATGAGGTGACATTGGGGCAATAATGAATTATAAAGTCTAAATGCTATTGGTAATTCCTGGAGCAACAATAATGTAATTTTTGAGACGGTTTAATGAACAGCCAATCAACAACCAGAAAAAGCTTTAGTGAAATGAAGGTATTCTATTGGAGTAGGATTAGCCAATCAGAGACTTGAAATATAGCAAAATTTACAAATTTAGGCGGTAGAAATCAACTCATAACTGGACGCGTTGGTTGTAGACAGTGTTCCTAACCGGACGAGAGATGCGTCCTCGAGAAATTTAATACGTATTCGTGTGATACGAAAATAGTTTACGTGTTAAAAAGTGCAAGTAATTAACAAAAGAATCTAACAGCTCTCTGTATCAGTGAAATGTTATTTACATCGTGTCAAACATTAATAAAAGGAGTGAAGTAAAATTATAATCTGTGTAAGCCTGCATTCTTCAGCCAAACCACGCCTTGTTAAGACATTTATGTCTCTAAAAATAAATACTGACACATCCGAGGCAAATATATAATATTTAACGAAACAGTAAAATTACAAAGTTAATGTTTTTAAATTTGGGACGAAGGCTACCGGAAACTTCTTACCATACGTGCGGTTGCAACTACTTCAAGTTCGGCTCCCCAACAGTTGAAATAAAATATAACTCCTACTTCAAATCGGCTTTCCATACGTGAAGCAACAACCTACTTCAAATAAATAACAATACAACAAAATAACTTCTTCATTATTTATCTAATCAGCTTCCAAAAATATATTTATAAAAGTCAAAGCTTCCTCTCTTTAAATCCAGTTTCAAAACATCTTTTTTGGCTTTGAAACTCCCTTTGCGTAATTTTGATTTTTGTAAATGGTGTTTTGCATATGTAACTCAGAAATTATTAAAGATACAGGAATTAAATTTTGACTGTTAATCTACATCTTGAAAATAAAACCACCTACACTAGAGTCTAGTATGTTTATATATGATTTATTTTTTTAATTTATCTTTCCAAGAAGAAATTACTGGAAAAATAAATAATTCATAAAAATATTTATTTTAGGTATATCTTAAGATTTTGCTTATTCTATAGAGGGTCCTTAAATAAAATTCAGTGTGAGCATCCTGCAGATATTTAATCACTTTTGGAATTTATTTTGTAAATTCTACCAATGTGAATATATATATCTCAAAAATTAATATTGTATAATGGTTTCTACATTTTTAGAAAACTATATATTTTAATGTTTAAATAAAGTATATTTTCCACAAAATGTTTTAGTTCCTCAGCATTTAAGGAGGCTGAGTTTTTGTACTTGTAACTTGTTGAGTTACAAAAATTTGTAAAAATTATGATAACGAAAGATGTGCTTTACCCCTTAAGTGGTTTTGCATTAAATTTATCATTATTAACACGTTTCTGACTGCACCTGCTTCAAATTTATATGTAAGTTACAACATAAGAGTTACTTTGTATCCTAGTTTATGCGTCAGTGCTGCATACTTTATTCTGAAATGCTGAACTCAAATATGGTAAGATATGTGCAAATATTTAAATAAATGAAGCGAAGAAGTTTATAAATATCTATAGTTGGTTATATCCCACACAAATAAGAAAGGTTTTTTCACATCCAAATGACGCTTTTAAAGCTTTTTGATTTAAATGAATTTTAACACACTCTAGCTCCGAAAGTACTAATATTATCATAGTATTTGTATCCTAAATTAATGCGCTAAACATCTGTTTAGACAATAAATTTTATCATTGTCACAAAATGTCATTTATCATTGTATGGCGAATTTTCATTTCATTTGGAATTTGCGGCTTCTATGAATGATACATAAGGATAATTCATTTAAAAATAGACTTTATATCACTAAACGTATCTGTTTGGGCAGAAGAGCTTTCTAATATTTGTTTTTGAAGTCTCCCTCGGTTACAAGAGAAATTTCTTCTAAAGTATCATTGTTTACATGCACTTATTTTAGCCTCTCTCATGCACATACCTCAACTGTATTTAATCCTCAGCTTTTCGGTTATTGTTCAGAGCAAATATTCATTCAAATGCTTTTTAAAATAATTGCAAGATAAACTTTCTAAAAAATTGTACAAAAACACAATTTAAGTAAGTTATGTGAATATACTTTCCAATGTCTGAATTACTTCCAGTTTGTTTATCACTCAGATTACTATTACTTTTACCCCTTCACATGGGAGTGCGAAGGGATGAAAACCTTTGCAAAATAATCAAGATTAGTGTCCAATCCATATTTTCAGGGTCGCTGAGATGAACACATTTTTCTCTAATCAGTTTGAATCCAACAGTTTGAATATATATATCTCTCTCACGCACACACACACACACACGCGCGCGCGCGCGCGCACACACACTAGCCCAATCTCGGCTTAAATCCCAAAACGAGAGGACCTGTGGTTTCACTGCGGCTCGCTACGGCCTTTCGGCCGTGCGCTAATGGTGTCGAGATACAAGATCCGTTACTTGTTTTAGTAAGATATTATCTATAAAATAAATTATTTGATTTTGATCCTTTTTTTGCATATTATGGGGTATATTTTAAAATGTTTTTGCACCTGTCGTGTTTGCATATTTTATTATTTGATTATGAATATAAATCCGGGCTATATTAATAATACAATAATTATTATTTCGTCACATGTCCGTGTGTTTTATCACTACGAGAACTTCAAGGTCATTTGATTTTTTTTTGTTCCTTCTTCTCCCGAGTAGTAGCAAAATAATGCTTTCCTCACAGATTTTCTTACATACACAATAGGACCTTTGTATTTATCTGACGCAATCATTTTGTAAGAGAAACAAGTGTTATCTGGTCTTGCACTGATGTTCTTCTTAGCCTTTTCCCATAGTGAAGACGTGTGTAGCGTTTGTGATTCCAGACCGTAATAGAATACTTACAGAAATTAGAGGGGTATGGAAGGGGTATAGAGGTCACCGTCTAAGGAGGTAATTCTATATAAAAAGATGAATGAAACAATTTAGTGTGCGAATGCTTATTTCAGTATTAAACAATTTTTCTCTTTTTTTCCCATTATAATCCACATACGAAACGATTAAGGTTATTCATATTTAAGTGTGTAACAGAAGAGTAACTAATCTACATTTTTTGTTATCTTTACTCTCTTCTTTGGTCTCTCATTTCGCCAATGTTTAACATTTTAGTTTTGTACACTTAGCCATTTAGGTTTAGTTACGACGTTGTAACAGCAGCTGAATAAATGGCCACACAAGGGCGCACAGGCTGTGGTATCACTTGCCCATTTACGTATAAATATAGGTACCAAGTTTGCACGTCTCTCTTTTTTGTACGGTATTTAAATAATACAATTTACTTTGCTTTATTGAATTTTCCTTAAACTGCTAAACGAAAATATCCATATTGCTTTACTGTTCTCACTGAATGCTTGTATAAGCATCTGAGCCTTTTTAAGACTGTGACTGATTTTTATATTGTGGATGTTAAAATAAAACAAGTATTGCTTTTATTGTTTCATTTGAATATAAACTAGTATGTTTAGTTTTACTTGCTTTCATTAAGCATTAAACATTTCCGTTAAAATACACAAAAGAACTGCCTTGGGAATATAATACCATTGAAAAAGTTAATATTTTTCCCGTAATGCAGCAATGACTCCAAAACGACTTCGGAAAATGAGCGCGCATTCTGGGATGGACCTGACCTTACGAGTCAAGTGTGATTCTCCCACCCACCTGCAAGGGAAAGCCCATTGTTGCCAAACGTCCCTGTATTTCAAAGCTTCTGTACAATTCTATTAAATATGGAACAAAAGTGTTCATAAACCTTTTGATGTACTCGTCGAAATCTATCTCTGGTTTAAAGATGGCATCTATATCTCTTGCACCGGGAATACTAACGCTAGACGTCTTTGTAGTTTTCTCTTAGAGTTATAAGGGCTTATAAAGAAAATTTAGCAGATATCATTTATGTTAATCTTCTTTATTTCTTTGAAGTGATAAACAGAACGGTTTGAAAATGTTCGTTTTAGGAGTAATTGTGCCTTCGAAGAAATCACCAGGTACCTTTTTTGTTCATTCATTGCTATACATCGTTATAAAACAGAAATTCTCAATTTCCCTGACTTCGTGAAATTTATACATACATAAGACATGAAAATTGACTTCTTGTTATGGAATAGTTGAACATTTTCTCGAAGTATTTGCTATGATAAATTATTAAAATAGCAAGTATTATTAGTATTATTCCTATGTTAAATACGTAGAATGTTTTTAATTTTTAATATGGATTAATGTGTGAAATAGAAGGACTATGGAAGAAATATTCATGCTTTAAAGTTATTGCCCGTTTTGCCTATAATTAGTAATAGTTATGACATTAAAGCCATTAACGATATTAACAAAGCTGTCAACTAAGATTAATTGAAGCATATGAGATTTCAAAGTAATAATAATAATAATAAGAAGAAGAAGAAGAAGATATAACCTTTATTACCACTACTTTGCTTACCACCGCAACAGTACGAATAATCAAAACAGGATAATCTTAGTAACGTAGGAGCAGTCTGCCTGCTTTCTAAGCTGGAAGTTGTGTGTTCTAATATCGCTTGAGTTGCTAGGATAAGTTTCTTCCGGAGTTTTCATTCATCATCATGAGACAAATGTCGGGTTACTTTCAGCTTTTGGGTTGTCCTCCGTAGTGTAGTGGTTACCATGGAGGCCGATGGATCCTTAGAATGGTTTCCTTCGGAAGGGAACTAAAGCCGGTGGTTCCATGGTAGATTTACGGCACGTAAAAGAACCTCAAGCCTGATACAGAGGCCTCTGAGCAAATTACCGCTCTTTCACGTCGAAATAGACGCTAAGGACCACAGCAGTTAAGGAGTGTCCATTGAAAGAAAGAAAGAAAACTCTCAGCTTTTGGACCTAGTTTATTAACAGAAGCGACGACGGGAAATTATCTTAGCTAAAGAAAAGCTATTATCGCATTCAGATCAAATACAATAAACTGAACAATTACACGAATCCTATTCCTACTTATCCCACCACCCGCGAATCGAAAGACCTCTGGATTTAAAAATTAGCATACTAATAAACACGCTGAGGAGGCAGTTATAAACTATGTTCTCCCAAAAATTGTTTTATTCTCTTATTGCAGGCGGACGAAAACGCCATGCTTCCCTGAGCAGGAAGAATGTGCAATGTGCACAACACCAGCGGTAAAAGCAAATGGAAATCAGACCGCGTGTTGGCCAGAGAGGGAGGTTCAGCCTTATCTTATCGTAAAATGTTAGCTTCCATTGAAAGAAAGAAAGAAAACTCTCAGCTTTTGGACCTAGTTTATTAACAGAAGCGACGACGGGAAATTATCTTAGCTAAAGAAAAGCTATTATCGCATTCAGATCAAATACAATAAACTGAACAATTACACGAATCCTATTCCTACTTATCCCACCACCCGCGAATCGAAAGACCTCTGGATTTAAAAATTAGCATACTAATAAACACGCTGAGGAGGCAGTTATAAACTATGTTCTCCCAAAAATTGTTTTATTCTCTTATTGCAGGCGGACGAAAACGCCATGCTTCCCTGAGCAGGAAGAATGTGCAATGTGCACAACACCAGCGGTAAAAGCAAATGGAAATCAGACCGAGTGTTGGCCAGAGAGGGAGGTTCAGCCTTATCTTATCGTAAAATGTTAGCTTCTCTTAATTTTTATTGGATTTTATTTTTATTGGAATTTATTTTACAGTTTACATTATGATACAATTTGGTTTTAAAATAAGACTTTCTATTGAGATTATACCTACTTTATTACTGTTTTATAGTTAATTATATTTATGTTATAATTTGTTAATTACATTCCTGGAATAGCGTGATTTTAAACGAGCCTATGTGCATGCAAAATCATTCGCGGAAACGCATAATGATAACAAAAACTGACACAAACATACGCAAGGCCTGATACGCATTCTACATAAAACGTCAAACTATTGTTTTTACACGCGGCGGTATGTGAGTTTTCAGTTTATACATACACACCTGTTCCTGACACAGTTAATTTTAATTATTAAGTTCTTTAATTCCTCTACTAGCATTAAATGTTACGTTTAATACACACCCATCTACAACATCGTGATGTTTTCAGCGTTGGTTGGAATCATTAAAAACCTGTGTAGGTTTACGATGTTCTACTTTTAATCGCCAAACATAAACACGGTCGTGAGCTTGCATGTCTGCTTCAAGTCTCGTAAGGGTTCTTATCGCACATCAGCTGTCTGGTATAATGTAAGCTGCAAGATTTCCTGTAAAGGGCACACAACATCTCTATTGTACAGGAAATTAGGCACTAGTAACACCAATAACGCGGTATGAGATTAATAAATGAACAAAATGTTTTAATCAGTAATATTTCTCACTTCTGCAAAATGTTTCGCAGTAGATAAGGTCGGTTAAGGGAAAATGGAAGTGTATGACGTTCCTAGACCCGAACAGAACTCAGGACACATACATATTATTTTTTTTACAATGCTTTACAAGCTAAATAGAATTAATTTTGAGGTCTAAAAGAATTGAATATAAAGGATTTTTATCAAATAAAATAATTAAAATAATCTTTATAAGGTTATTTCTCCCCTGCTTATCCTTTAAATTTAGTAATATATAATATAAAGTTAGGTATTTTGTATATGCTTCTTATTGCCGGATAACACACAAATTAGGTATAGAACAGAGAAGAACGTGTATCCTATATAGTTTAAAATTCCTAATATACAACATCTTAATATTATTCAGAAAAAGAATACTTTGAGAGCAAACTTACATTTGTTTTTAAGGTTACTCGATACAGATATTTTGATATTTTCCAAAACTCACTATTTTAAAACTTTTATAGAAAAAAACTGTCAAAAAATGCATAAACGGGGTTAAATTACACTTGTATTCTTATGATCATTCAAATGAAGTGCGAAGATATGTACAAAAAGGGCGTCAAACTTGATTTTCTCCCTATTTTTTTCTTCTAACATTTGTTCCTCTTTATAATGTTTATGATGCAGCTTTTCTTCAGTTTCTTTCAAACATTCGGCATACGTTGTTTGAAGATGACTTTTCTTAATTTCCAGCATAGTTTTGGATTTCGGTTTTTAATAATTTTACATGGCTGAATTTTAGAAAATTAAAGGTGTTATGTACTATATTATTATTTACCGGGAAGAGTTTTAATATTGCGCAAAATTTTAAAGTTTAGTTTCCTATTTGTCTTTACCTGGAAATATAGGTACCTGCAAATATGACTGGGTGTTGATATTTTCTTAGGAGGTTACGTTTATATGGCCATAAGAATTAAGTCTCTATTATAAAGATATTGCACTAACCTGATAGAACCTTCAAATAAATTGGTTTAAATTTGTAGCAATTAGCGAGTTCAGTATCAAGTACCTTAATAGAATAATTGTCCTAAAGGTGCCAGAAATTAAATCAGAATAACATAGCGTTTAGTTATGTTTTTAATGACAACAGCCAACCGGAAGTCGCCATTGAGCTTTTATATAAGATACAATTGAAGTAACTTCGAATAATTAATTTGAAAGACAGATTAATGAAGAAACTGCTGAGCTTAATTCCCAAAACACTTCACTTACTTTTAATGCACCAACTTATCAGCGATTTGCTGTTAAATATATACACTAGAAGCATGTTAAACGCAATTATTCAGATTCTACTTATTTTCATTCCCGGTACACCAACTTCATTTATTCATTTTAAAATTAATAATTGTGCTCAAAAACACCTTTTTACTTTCTCTACCACGTACGTAGTAGAGAAGGTACTGCATTTCACCAAAAAATTCGATACCGAGATTTCATAGGAAACACATGTTCTGAGTCCAAAAAAAGAATTTTTAGAAAAAAAGTCTGTGTATGTGTGATGTGTGTGTTTTTGAAACAGCATACCTCAAAACGAAAAGTCTAATAAATTTCAAATTTGTATTTTGATTCGGTACCTTCCAAAGGTGAAACACGAAGATTTGCAAGAAAGTTCCCCCATCGCAAAACTATCCTTTTCATAGAACATTTTTCGAAAATTTTGATTTTCTAAAAAACGGTTCAAACGATTTTGATTAAAGTACCATATATTAAAGATATGTACATGAAAAATAAATTGTATATCTTGAATTTTTTGGGAATAGCCTGTAAAGTCCTCTTCATCGGAAGGAATTTCGTATAATGTTGTATAACTGGCAAACTTTATGCGATAGACGAAAACGTACTACACAAAAAATTTAAATCTTTTTGAACCACACAAAGAACTTTTTTTGTGTCATCAGCCGTTTCCGATATTCGTTATTAATGCTTCCATTTGTTCAATGCTTTGTCATTCCTTTTAAGTGACGTCGATTTTCAGTTGTTTCTCGCGATTGCATGGAAAGATTATGGCATTTTAAGGCCAGAGTATAACGTCCAGTTCTTAAACATTCGACTATCCTATTCCCTTTTTTGTATAACGAAACGTGTAATGCAGCTATTTCTGCTAAGGTTTATCTTGGTTAAAATGAAGTAGATAGAAAAATTTACTTTCGTAAAAATAATTTGTATACCCACTAATAAACAATAGAAGGTAGAGAAAGTCATATGAATTTGACACATAAAACATTTTTATAAACAGAATTATTTTCCATATTCTTTTTCCCAGATCTCCCATACTCTTATAGCATGAGAAATATTTAAAATAGTGTCCATAGGAATTACATTCTTTGATTGGATATAATAAGACGTCATTTTTCATTATGGCGACTATACCTTTTGGAAATTGAGTTATTAAACATAAATATACAGAAATAAGTTTCCTTATAGCACTAAGCTACGTTGGCTTTTTACGTTTAACATTTCTGTATTTTATTACTAGAGTTTGCTTAACTTTATTTTAAAATAATAAAAAATCTGGACGAAAGAATCTCTCGCGTATCACGGCATCTGTTGTAGGAAATTTTAATCTCGTGTAATACAATTCTAAGATATCTATGCCTGTCGTTTTCGCTGCCAATCTGATATAGCTGAATTATAAGAGCATTGTTAAACACATTCGAATTTTGCAGGTTTGGTGGAAATTAATATTAAGGCGTGTATGAAATTCCGTGCGCGTGCAGTTACGATAGTTTTATTTTCTACATGAATTACGTATCACAGGTGGAGATCTGCTGAAATCACTCCCCCACAAAAAATTAGAAAAAGACCGGTGTGTTAATTTGTTTGTGTTGTGTGTATCTCTTAACAGTACTACTCAAAAAACAAAAAGTAGAATAAATACCAAAATTCACCTTCATGGATGCGACGCGAAGATTTGTCAGGAAAATCTCCCCATTCCAAACTAACGTGGTAATATTTTCGTTAAATTTTATTCTTCCAAAACGGGTCTAACAATTTTGATTAAAATAACATTTGTTTAAGATGTTGGCTTCACATTAAACTTACATATTTGAAATATTCTGTGAACAGCCTATTAAGTTCTCTTCATTTTCAGTTAATGTTATATAATTTTGTGAGTCTGATAAAACCATAAGATACAGACAAAAACCTACTGCACAAAAATTGCGAAACTATTGAAGTATACCGTTTTTCTGCAATATTAACCATTACATATTACGATATCAGAACAGTTAGATTTTTTTTTTTGTTTCATGCGTGTAAACGTCTATATTGCTTAATTTCAGATTATTTCTAGTGAAACGTTTATCGTTAGTAGCGTAACGTGAATATAATGATCACTTTATTTATGTGCACTATAATCAGCACCGGCTCCAGGAATTTTGCCGTGCAATAATTGCAAGTGCCGCCCCCTTACACTTTCAGACAATTTTTATCCGCAATATCAGTTCTCCATGACTACTCATTCTAACACAAATAAATATATATTTGCAGGGGTAATCAATAAATAAAACTCAGGAAGTGGTGAAACAATGAGATTATCCTGAGTGAAAATTAAAACGCCCTAAGTTACACAATAAAAATGTTCAATATTTTGGGTTCACTCCTTCATCAGATGCTTAAAAGAATAAACACACACACACACACAATAAAACACATTTGACGGTCAAATTGCACTGGTTAATAGTCCACAACATAATTGCACCTGAGTTTATTTTCATTTATATGTGAGAAAGTAACAGAATTTTCTAAGTTCCCCTTATCTCATTGTATTATTAAATGTCACTATTTAGTATGTGCTTATGTGCTTAGGCCATGTGGTATTGCCCACAACAATAACTCGGGATGTTAAGGAGTAACTAACTGATGCTCAAACCACCTGTAGAAATGGTCATGGTTAATATCTTCATGGTTATCCTGAGATCTCGAATTGAAGGGTAGTAGGTGGCCATAAAGAATTAGATGACCCAGTAAGGGCAATAATAAAGTCCTGCGGTGACTCATGGAGCTTTCAATTCTGCCATTAGTTCACCCTGTGATATGGTATGACCGGCGTTTAACCACGTTTCAACCAACCATACTATTTCCTTCAGATTCTATTTTTTAGGGCTTCAGTATCCGAACATTCGAGTATAACTTCTCCCTTGTTTATTGTGGAACTAAATTGAGGTTATGGAGGAACTTGTTCAAGGACATAAAACTTCCCTCAAATAGCTCTGCTTCTTTAAGTGATAAAATAAGTTTACGTATGGTTACGATGCTCATTTCGGGTGTGGTAGGCATGCATTGTCTTCGTATTGCATTTAATTCGAAGTTGTTCAATTAAGTTTCTCTGGAGTTAAAAGCAGTAGTTACTAACGAAGTAGGCTAACAACACAAGAAGTAACTGAGCGCTTACACAGCGACTTCCACGTTACCACTAGGGCGATGACTGACCTGAGAGGTTCATGGGTCACCAATGTATGTAAATAAACCAAAGTTAGTGATTGTTGAAACACTCCTGTTTAAAAACGTGTTTAAACACCTGATGCGCACGGGATGTTTTGACGATGATCATTAATGGTGGTCGCATCCAAATCACACTAGTGCCTCATTTGTCAACAGTTTCATAACAAAAACTCCCCAGAAAGTCGCTAGATTTTAAACATGATATTTAATTCCGTCATATTCTTACATATTTTGTCCAATTTTAAGATTTTGCCGCCCTTAAGATCTACCGCACTGGGCAGTGACACGGCTCAACCCCCTTAGCCTACTCTGACTATAGTACATTATAATATGCTATAATATACAACTTTATGTAAAGTTGCAATGGGCACAGAAAATCACGCGAGAGCGATACATCGGATTCTAAAAGCTGTAGGTGTCTCGCTCGTTAATATTTTTAGAAGTTATATCTAAGCTTTATCTACGCTTTGTCAATTAGTAACGCTTATTAGTAACACAATAATTTTAAATGTTTTATTTTTTATATATGAGTACTCTTCACACTCTTTAGCATCGTTACTTAAAAAAATCTGATGTGTTACACTCACATGACTTTCTCTACTCTTGTAAAACTATTTTTACAAACGCTTATTCTCCATATGCTTCATGTTAATCGAGATGTTAATCTTATTGCTAATTTTCTTGTAGGTGCAAGGTGACTATGGTAGACTTTAAGCGATAGTCAAATATTTTAAGAGCTGGTTGCTATGTGGCGCATTCCATTCTCTTTGTATGTCCAGGACATACAAAAAGTGAATAATGAATTCCCATTTGAGAAAAAGTATTGGAAAATTTAAGGGAATAACAAGCAATATCTCGAAAATGGTTCACTCAACAAAAAAAAATGTTTATGACATAAATTGTGTATTTTAACGCAGTCTACATTTTTGTGTAGTAAAATTTTGTCTATCTCTTATGGTTTACCAGTTATGCAAAAGCCGTTCACAATGAAGAATACTTTTGGAGACATTCCCAGAAAACTCAAGATATACATTTCATTTGTCATAAAGATGTCTTAAACATATGATGTTTTAATCAAAATTGTTAGAGCCATTTTTGAGCATATTAAAAATTTCAAAAAATGTCCCATGTAAAGGGTAATCTGGGGTAGGGGAATTTTTTTGAAAACCTTCGTGTCGCATCTCTGGAAGATACTGAACCTAAATACCAAGTTTGGTGTTTATCCAACTCTTCGTTTCTGAGTTATGCTGTTCACAGACAGACACACACACACACACACACACACACACACACACACACACACACTCACGTACACGGACATGTTTCCAAAAATGTTTTATTTTGGATTCAGGGGATCTCAAAACATATATTTCCGGTGAAATCTCGTATCGAATTTTTGGGTGGAATACAATACTTCCCCTACTTACTATACGTAGTAGAGAAAGTAAATATATTTGAATAATGTTGGCTGTCTTAATATCTGAAATCAAATATACGTGTTCCTATGTTTCAGCACAATTTTCTATATCTTCTATTTTCAGATCATAGGAAAGTATTCTTGAGCCATTGGCCCGATTTTCCCGTATTTTGAATTTACACTACTTTAAAAACAATGAAACAAAATTAAAAGGGCCAGTAGCTATCATTACATTGTCTAGTGTCTAGCACTGAGGACAAATGGTAATTATAGTAATTAGGGCATTTGGCAACTATTTTGACCTTCTTGTAATAATTTTGTGATACTTAATTACCTATGAAGGAAATGGAGAGAAATGTGCTTGCAGCAATGCAGCATTTTGAATCACAAACGCTAGAAGCTTTCATAATTAATCATCTTTAATTTGTCAGTTATTATTCACTGAAATCAGTGTTTATGTAGTATAGCACTTATTTTTGTAAAATCCTTAAGAGAAGCAAGAAAGTAATACCTATATTTCTGCCTCTGTTTACAGAGAGAACCATGAGCAAGTGGAGACAAGTGAGGCTGACATGTGGTCAGCATGCCGCTTCCCCCAGTCGTTTATGCGCGATGCTTCAAAGCTGGTCCTCGTAGCCGTGGTGGCTGGAGTGGATAGCTCTGGCGCTCCGTCAAGCTGAGTGTCGCGGGGTTCAAATCCCGCCATGGGTGTTTGTGTGTGTGTCTGTGTGTTGTAATTACGTAATAAGCGGTGACGAAAACATTAAAAATACAGTAAAGCATTAACT
This sequence comes from Deroplatys truncata, assembly GCA_030765065.1. Classification (NCBI taxonomy): domain Eukaryota; kingdom Metazoa; phylum Arthropoda; class Insecta; order Mantodea; family Mantidae; genus Deroplatys; species Deroplatys truncata. The sequence continues at coordinate 104,262,162 of CM060981.1, read as the reverse complement.
GGGTAAAACAAGGGGGAAAAATACCTGATAGCTGCTACTGGAAATGTGAAAAGATTGATTTACTAGCTCTTGAAATATTAAAATTTGCACCTCGGTGAAGTTTGTAGTTTTAAAATGACAATATTAGATAATATTTATGTACCTTTTCCTTGTAAACCACAATGAATAAATGAAACTATGCAGATACGTAGTTTCTATTATTATTATTATTATTATTATTATTATTATTATTATTATTATAAAGCATACAGTGTCTAGGTTTAATTTTATCGGAACGTCATGGGAAAATAAAAGTGTAGGAAAATTATGTTGAAAATAAGACAATTATTTAATAGAAACTAGAAAGTAATTATTTTTCATATTAGTAGAAATAGTTTATTATGAAGCATATATTTACTAGGTTTAATTTTATCGGAGCATAATATATAACTTCATGTGAAAATAAAATTGTAGGAAAGTTCAGAATAAGTCCATTATTTCATAGAAAGCAGACAGTATTTCTTTTCTGTGGTATTAGAAATAGTTTCGTAAAGTTTGATTCCTTTTGGGTTAATCGTTTCTGAGAAAAAGTAAGTACATAAATATGTTACTTTTTCAACCAAAACTGTATCATAAGATATACGTGTTAATATTTGAAGAACTAATAAAGGAGACTTTTATAATAACTTCATGAAACATCCGCGTTATTGCAGTTTATAACTGCAAAATTTAGTTCTTATGACTCTAGTAGTTTCAGATTTATTCAACTTTCATTGGATAGCAACAAAACGCACACCGTTCAGTCTCGTAACTCCCCTTAACGCACAAAGTACTTAACACTAAGTGGATAAAAAAAATAAGTGTTTAAGTGAGACAGCAGAAATTAGTAATGGATAGAAAAATTCGTGTCACTGTTGCTCATGTAATGTCTGTATAACCAGTCAGTATTTTTCAAATATGTGAAAAACAGTTGAGTTATCTCTTGGCTTAATGGATTACAGTCTCAGCGAATGTTTTGGGAAAGAGTTCAGAATTATAATCTCAATTCTAGGTTTCTAATGCCTTTTAAGAGCACGGGTCAGCACGGTCAACATCAGAGGTAGACTTCAATCTCCATCTGTAAATTAATACCAAGAATCCCTTCGGGTATTCAAGCCCGTTTAACATTCCGAGTGGTTCTAAAGGTAAGATAAATTGACCCTTAACTCTTCGTATACTTTGTAAAGGCTATATGTAATAATATTATAAACTATACAAAACTCCACCCTTATTTGTCTTCCCTATTGTTGAAATTCTCAATCCATCATCTAAGGTAGAAGAAGTATTGCATTCGATGACGAGATTTAACTACCAATCCTTATCCGAGTCTCTTATATCCTGCCCAAAATTGTGTAGCACCCCTCTGTCTTTGTGCCTGTCTGTACGTCTATGTGTCTGCAAACAGGATTGCTTCAAAAACAAAAAGTTGGATACTGAATTTACTATTTTTATTCGAGCGTTGGCGAAAGATGTGTGGCGCAGGTTTTCAAAGTTTTCTCCTATCCCAAATAAACATTTACAATAAACATTCTTCCTTATTTTTGGTTCTCTCTAGTATATCTTCTAAGGTATGATTAAAGTATCATGTATTTGCCATAATACAATGGCAATCGAAATGTACATCTTGAATTTTCTGTAAAATATTATTTTATTTGTTGTGAAACGTAATATATAAATTAGAAACTATAGATGAATATTATACAGAAAACACAGGCCTCGCAAACATAGTTTCTGTTTCCAAAGAAAGTCTGCAAAATATCCGATATGTATTAAAACAGAACATCTTAGATCCTTTCCATTTAAGAGCTTTAGAAATGCCTATACTGTGCCTATACTCACCGGTAAGGAATATGTTTTCAACAACAGAATAATTAATATACCTATTCTTCTCCTAGATTTTGAGCTGAATTGACTAACATTTCACAGTTCGGGGATTTAATATTGTAAAACTGTATTCTGATTAAGAGACAACAAGAACACCCCGGCTTCAGTATTCAACGATAAGAAGCGAAGAAATGTAATAGAAAATATTGTATACAATTTTAGAACATACAACTAATCAGAAGCTTTTTAAAAAAATCCCTTGGAACCTATAACAGTTTAACCGTTTTTTCAAAATGTAAAGTAATTATCAAAACTGACCGAGCAATTTCTATTTATACCGAACACACAGAAGTTTTTTTTTCGACAAAAAATCTGAAAATCTGTATTAGCATGCTATTGGTATAAATGATTACCTATGTGTGTTCTACGTGAGGCAGGTCCCACCAAATTAGGCTAAACCTTGGGCGACAACATCCCACCTTCCCAAGGGTATTATGGCTGCCGCAGTAAACGATACCACATGCATTCAGTCTTGAATTGAGTTTTACATCCATGAAAAATTCCTACCGCAGCCAGCAATGGAACTGGGTCCTTGTGTGACTTCTGACTGCAATGTTTAGTTTAGATAAATAACAGTTGAAATTAAGCTACGCTTTAGTGAGTGAATAGGAGGTTTAAATTTGAAGCTAAATTATGCCACTTTTTAAGAAAAGTTAAAATCTGGAGTTCATGAAATAAAATTATTTCCGGGGTAAAGTCTCGGTTTAAGTAGCCGATTTCGATCACATGCTGAACTATACAAAATACCTGAAATTTGCAATGATTTTTTTTGTGCAAAATGTTTATTCGTATTTGTTTTCGAATATAATGCATATATACTATTAGAATAAAAATGTAATATTTTACGTGATCCAAACTAGGAAAAAACACAGCTTCTACCATAATATTGGTCTCAAAAGCCAATTTTATGTATCGGTAGAAGAACTCCAAGCATTGCAGTCTGGATCCCAGATCCTTAGGTAGGAAATTAAAATCTGCAACTTCTAACATTTATATGGAATTAAATGTTACTAAATATTAAAATATTTTGAAGGACAATTTTTTTGAGAACTTATTAGAGCATAAAAGTCTACTCAAGTGTTAAACCTATTTTCAAGAAATAGCACGCATTATGGTATTATGATTTTACAATTATGTTATAAAGGACAATTGCAAACTACTTGGTATTTTTGCTAACCTATCTTATATAGCTCGACACGCTTGGACACGTATATGAATTAATATTTTAACCCTCCGTATTTCAATTCACTTGGGTAAATGAAGTTCAAACAACGGAGCTCGAACCCAACTTTTGTCCTTGATTGTTGTTGTTAGTATCGTGGGAACGAACTGAATTTCACTAGCGTTCAAAATTTTAAAGAAACGGCGGACATTGTGTCACACTATACTTTTATATCCATTACACAGAAACAATGTCTGTATTTTGTATCTTACTTGGAATATCTCATAATGAAATTAAGCTAAGTTTACTTCGCAATATAACTGCAGTAAATATTACCTAAAACATAAGAAAAAAAACTACAGGCATACAAAATTCTAATGCAATATTAAATCATAGCTCTACTGCCAGTATTTATGAATGCTAGAGGAAATGTTAAACAAGGAAATAGGAACTAAAATGAAAATATAATTACAAATAAACATGCAAAGTAATCAGTACTATTGAGCAAACTGTAACTGATTAAATAATTTCACCTAAAATTACAAAGTTGTAAAAACAAATAAAACCTTTTTAAAACCCTGTCTTTGATAAATCTACTACAATTGGCTAATGGGAGTGTTACAGCCATTATTGTTAGTTATTCATTTGTTAGGTACTATTTACTTGTATTTAAATGATTATTCGGAGCAATAAACGGGCTACAATATAATCCACTATAGCAGCGAAGTAATATTAGTTAAACAAAAATCCTTGAAAGAGAACATTCGATGATACCGATCATGCATGTCTTCGAAGTTTTGTGAGAAAAATCAGTAAGCCATTTCTCTTCTATCACAAAAGGAAGATAAAAACAAGAGAAGCTGCTACTTCGGGAAAGCCGTGACAGATAATACACAGTTCATCCCTCCGCTACTCCCCTACCATCCCCACCACCAAAAGAATCTTCGCTCTCCCCTCATGCATGCCTCTGACCTATACTGGGATTGATGAGCACCTGACTACGATGACTTGTTCCACACTGTCATCGACTTTCACTCTCTTCACTGCAACACAAGATGCACTGACACTGGACACAAAACACACCAAGCACTGCTGGTTATTCTCCTTCTTCTTCACTTTGATTATGAACACTGTCGCACTTCAGGGATGTCCATATCTCGTCTCCAACTTCTTGCATCAGCTGGTGTCAATGGAATCTAAACATTCCAATGTCAGACAACATTTCGTAAGAGATAAGTATTAAGAGCAAAGGTGTTACGCCTCCTTTCCAATCTATTTGGTTCAGTCTTACGTATAGCCATTTATATACTAATAAAACTAGTTCACATTCAATGACCAGGTATGCCAGCTACCTAGAAAATGGGATACTGAAGAAGGCTTCGGAACCTGCAGGATTTTTTGTGGGTCTCTTGTTCTTTTATAGGAAATTGACGAGGAACAAAAAGTTCAAATAAAATATCCTTACTAATGCGGTATATATTTGAGGGGCGTGTCTTGAAAACTCATAATTCTTACATAATCCAAAATGCTGTGAGATTCTCGTGATCAATTCACCAATTGGCTACATGACTGCCAGTTTCGCTTAAGGCAATTTTTAACAAGGTAAAGAAATATAACTGCCATCAAAAGCGACCTTCACGGTCTGTGGGCTTTCATAATGATTCTATAACGAACAAAGAAGATTTGCCAAAATTGACCAATCAACAGAGAACTTCTCTGAGACGTTTGAAAGAACACGTGTAAGCTGGGAGCTATACAAGGGAGCGAAGTTCTACCTCAGAAATATTAGAACCAAATTGAGGATTCAGGACTGTCTTCATTGAGGTTGCTTCATCCTCAAATACCGTGTGATGAGGGAAAACGGACAGATATTGCAGTATCAAAGAGGAAGGCTGGTTTCCAAGAAGTATTGTTGCCAAAGTCTATGATGTGTCTCAGTAGACAAGAAAATATTCTTGAGACTAGAGGAGTAAATCGGGCGAGAGCAATGACCGAAGAACATTCTCCAAAGAGAACAAAAAGGTTTTAATAGCGTTCCCATTAAGGGATTAGGGACGGGGGAAGATGACTGAACAACCGGTGGTTGTCGAGCTGCTGGTGGGCACACCTGGACCTCCAGATCTTCTGTTGCGGGGGCGAACGTCGTCGCAACGGCACTCGCACCAGGAGATCTTCACTTGACGTTGTCTAGAACAAGAATGCAACCATCACCAACGTCCCATCCCAATTTTATATGTAAGTCACAAGCTGGAGGAACCGACGAAGAGGAGGGGTAGGGGGGTAAAAGAGGAAGGAGGGAAAACCTTTTTTTTCCCATCAGGCTGCAAGCAGTGGCAGGCAGGCAGGCAGCAAGTCTCCTCTACTCATCTGCAAGTCCTATAACAGAGCTAATTATCAAGTTAATATGGCCATTCTGTATGGGGAAGCAGTAGAGGCTTTCTATAGTATAAAGAGGAGAGAGGGAGGAGGGGGAGGTTTTGGTTTGGAGCCAGCAGTGATAGACAGAGATAGCTACATTGATCCTTACATCAAGTGCGAGCGAGACGGGGCTACTACATTGATATTATAAGTTGCTTCAATCGCTGTATTCATTTGTAAACTAACCAGCTTGGTATATTCCAGGGAAGTGTATATAGTCTTCCAACAGGCGGCATGCAAGGCATAGCACATATACCCAGACGTTTGCTCATGCAACTTTCATACAATTTAAAGTGCCGTTATTCAACAAGGGAGAGAGGGAGGGAAGGAGGAGGAGGTGCTGAAAGGATGGGAAGGCTAAAGAAGGAAGGATTATGCAGGAGATAGAAGGACGAAAGGTGGGGGCGGGAAAGTGTCTTAGAGGGGCGCACGCAGGACGGGGGGAGGAGGTGTTTAGATTCTGCTAGGTGCCAACATGGTAGGAATTTTGATTCGAGTGTTTGCTAGTTTACTGGAGGTTTGTTGTAGTGGTGGGGCATGGAAAGACCAAGGATAAGAAAGAAAAAAAATACACCCTTAGCATTAAGAATTTCAAATTCTTTCCTCCCCACATATATCTGGTACATACATTTCCTCAGAAGGGATCATTCTTCGGTCGATGCATAGCGTATGTGCTGTTTTCATGCATTGACAAGGACTGGCCGGGCAAGTCGCCGTATCCTAGCCCACCTTTTGGTCGGCAAAGGCGGGGCAGCGACGGAGGAGAATAGCGGAGGGGAGGCCATGCCAAAACATATTCATTTATACATTCATTCATTTTAGCCGTGGAGCGAGAGAAAGAGAGAGAGGAGAGCCGGTGCTGGCTGCCAGCTGAATAATATCCAAATCTGAATATAAAATAATGATAATACATATATGGATGGATACTCGCGTCAGCGCTCAAGTAGAGGCTGCCTGCATTTCATTACAGAGCGAGGTTCTGTAGGTACCTTCACTGCAACTCAAAACTTGCCACGCCAACCGCCTTGGCTTTCGTTCTCTCAACGTAACACTAAACTGATGGCTGTGAAACCGAAGCTAGAACTCCACTTAGTTTAGAACCTGCAAACATGCTTGCGCTATCTTCTCAGGTCTCCTTTTCTTTGGTTTTTGTTTTTGGGATGTTAGCGTCATTAAAAGCATGTTTAGAAGGCCCACACCGCTTTTAGATTCGTTAAGAAAGCAAACGTAAGTGTAATTTGTGGATGGGGGTAAGGCGAGCATTTATCTCCCTTTAATATTTCCAACTCATTTGGAGTTACTTTTAGTAAAGCATAAAATTGTATATTATATTCAAATTAATAGAGAACCTTTCAGCTGAAACATCAGTGTATTGTGAATGTTTTATCACAATTATCCTATAATCATATGTACAATGTTGGGGTTTCAGACCTAGTGTATGTTTATATTACTCTATTAGGAAGCTGGGAATGATGAAAATATCATCAGTGTTTTGCCATGTGGTTATATATTTTTTCGACGATAGTGTTTTTGATCCTTTTCCTGTTCATGTTGCCATCATAAAAAGTTGAATTTCCTGCATTCATGCTGATAACCCAACCTACCTGCATGCTTTTCCTACTTTACTTCACAAATTATGTCCATGAACTACATTAAATACTCTAATTTTTATATATTATATAGAATATAATCATATTTGAAAGCTGAATTTTACGCTTTAAATTTTACCTTTACTTTCTCTACCACGCATTTAGTAGGTAGAGAAGGAATTGCAATCCAACCAAAAATTCAATACTGAGATTTTACCAGAAATACTGTTTTGAGGCCTCTGAATACCGAATAGCATTTTTGTAAAAGGGTGTGTGTCTGTAAACGGCATAACACAAAAACGAAAAGCCGGTTCAACACCAAACTTGATATTTAAGTTGCATTGCCTACAAAAATGCGATACGAAGATTTTCAAGAAAACCTCCCTACCGCAAAGAAGGTACCCTTTTCAGAGAACACTTTTAGGAATTATTTTATTTTCTAAAAATATTCTAACAACTTTGATTACAAATAAATAATTAAAGATATTTAGATGATAAATAAAATGTTTATCCTGCATTTTCTCGGAATAGTCTTTGAAGTCCTATTCATAAGGAGGGAATTTTGTATAATCCTGTATAACTGATAAAGTTAAATGATAGACGAAAACGCATTGCACAAAAAATGTAAATCTCTTTGAAACACACAATTACTGAGCGGGATGGCTCAGGTGGTAAAGTCTGTTGCCCACATTCGAAAGGTTGTGGGTTCGATTTCTATGGCCAACCTTCCTAACAATGGGTTTTTTGGGGGTTTCCCCGGGTCGCCAGGCGAATGCTGTAAGGATCATTACATTCCCCGAATTTCCTGTCCCTCCATTTCATCTCCATTCTCATTCACTTCATGTTTAATCTGCTTGGTTTCTTTCAGGGTTGCAAGTGTCGGTAGGAGGCCTCGTCGGGTGCATAGCAGGGGAAAAGGATGCTCTGAAGAATCCTTCGTCTCCCGTACTGCGAGCGATCTCCAGTTAGCACCTGAAGGTTCAAATCTGTAAATGGTAGGGACCCTACCCTCTACCTGACGTGCCTTCTGGTCCGGCCGCCTTCTGTCTCCTCTCTCCTCATCCCTCCCTCCCGGGGGCTCCCGTCAGGGGCCTAGGCATAAAAGATCTTTGTAGGTGGAGGTGCAAAGCCTCCCTCCGCCTCTAGCCCTGTCCTATCCAAACAATTTATTTCAAATACTTGACGCTTGTGACATCAGTTTCCGAGATATTCGTTATTAATGGCTCGAATTGTTCATTACATAGCCATTCTTTTAAAGTCCTGTCAACATTCAGTTGTAACTGTCGATTACATTGAAACAATATGAAATTTTAAGGCAAACATATAGCATTCAGTTCTTAAACATTCGACTATCGCTGTTCTCTTAGTATCCCTACGAAGTGTGTAATGTAGCTATTTCTACAAAAGTTTATTTGGATTAAAATGAAGTAGATGTGAAAATAAGCTTCAGTAAGAATAGTTTGTATACCCACTAATAAACAATAGAGGATAGAGAAAGTAATGTGAATGTATAATATCAGATTTTTATTTGTTATTATTCAATTAGGATTTAATTCATGCAGTAGCTAAGTATCAGCTGGAAATTATTATTTTCTACGATGAACTAATGCATTATCGATCGTCAATCGCCACCAAGGTTAATGTTGGTATTCTTGCTACAGGAACTATCATGTTCAACAGTTGGTAGTAGTTAATTTTATTTTCGCATAAGTATTATTTTCGTTATTCTCTATCGTCGAAAATATAGTATGCAATACTCGGCCTTTAAGTGTATTTTCAGACTGCTCCACGTTCTTCATTATCCATTAAGCGCATCTGAATTGCAATATACTATTAATAAGTTTTGGAGTGCCAACTTTGTATTAGAAGTAGGTAGGGTTATAGGGCAATTGTTTACTTCCTTTGTGTCTTATTAGCACAAGCAAATTGTTTGTAACATCAGGCTAACGTGCTTACATTGACTTACTTCTTAACAGTCTCACCCTGGTATTAATTATTATCGGAAACTGTGTTGCGCAAAAGGAAGCAGGCAGCAAAATCAAAATAAAATTTCGTATGAACAACTTGTAGACTGGCTATAGTAATACTTCTTAAGAAAGTTGTGCGACTGTTACACAACGGACATTTTATTAAGGGTGCTTGACAGAAATAAGAAAAAATCAGTTTGATAGTAGAACGAAACATGTTTAACATGTGTTACATTATTATTATTATTATTATTATTATTATTATTTAAATCTTTTAAAGCTATTAATATTTTACTTCTATGAAAACTTGTTTTAAATGGATTTTATGTGCATTTCATTATGTAGCTCTCACTTACTTTGCCCCCTCCCCAGCTGAGTTCCAAGTTAAGCCCATGAAAATAGGGGTAATGTCAAACGCGCATATCTCAGTCAGTTTATAAGCAATTGCAACGTACGAAATGCCGATTTTTATACAGCAACTGTGTCGCAGTTTTATATGTATATGAATTTTCCGTTCTTAATTTTTCACTTGTGATGTCATTACAAATTTAAATTACAAAAATTGCTGATCTGCAGTTCTGAACCATACAAATTCTAAGCTGAAAACAGTTAATTTAAGGGTCTCAACATATTCTTTCAAAAGCAAAGAATATTTTAAAACAGATTTAAATGTTTATAAACATTTTGGAGAAGTAACATTTTGTCTTGCAAAGAAAATACGGCTGTTGGAGGAAACGAAACGAAACGAACATCAATAGAACCAAAAGCTACAGCAAATAAAGGACAAATCATGCATTAAGAAAAGTCCATCCAATATTGGAGAGCGCATGCTCGTACTCAGGTAGTGTCGGAAAGCCGTTAGCTTGGTGCGCCATCGGTTCCTTGGTCTTAGTAACACTAAAATTAAAACTGTATGGGATTCTGCCTCCATACCCCGCTTTAACTTTCTTTCTATCTTTCCATCTTTTTCATCGCGCCTGCTAAAATACCGCTTCAAAAATTAGTGATAAGTTTATTTTAGACACATCTACTTATAATAATAAAAGGACATAAAATTTTATTAAATACCTGTATTTAATTGCTCAGTAAAATAGGCGATTTGTTGTGCCTATAATATATTGTTTACTTAAGCAATTCTTTTTTCAAACTGTAAAATATCTAAAGCTTTAACCTTGCATTTTATTAACTCCTTTTGTGCTCTCTCTCCGCCTCCCTTCCTCTATCTTTTGTGTAGGTTTAACTTTCAAACAGACCAAATTGGAGATGAAATGAATTAAATGCAAATAACTAGGGACTCTATAGTACTAGAACTGGCTGAGGAAAACCAACGAATTAAAATTTCAGCAGGGCTGCTTGATCTAACCGGGATTCGCACCGAGACAGCAGCATGAGACCAAAGAATCTTGTGCCTTTAAGACATTGGAAATTACATGTTTTCCATAGTAACTGGTAAATATCAAGGTTCATCAAAGAGGTGGGCTGTGTATTCACATAGGAAGGACAAATTGGAATAACTTCTTAAATGTTCATCATATGGAAGTGATGGAATTATACATAACGACATTAGTCAGAATATGTTTATAAATGTTTACGAAGAATTTCTCACCAAGCTTAAGAATAAACTTGATATTTAGACATTTTTTAGATTATTACTCTACAACTATCTCCCATTTTTGGGTAACCCAATAGGCTATTTACGATCAATTCTCTAAGTGGGACCTAATTGTATTATACAGTAAGTTAATTAGAAGCGGTTCAGCCGTTTTTTAATGAAGAACTTACACACCAATAGAACCTAAATGTTCAAAATGTGAATTTTGGATTCAATGCAGACCATTATACACCTTAACATAGATTACTTATCCAAAATCGTCCCTCCGTGGTCTAGGGGTAGAAACCGCTAGTTCCCGAGGTCGCGAAGGTCGATGGATTTTTTCGGGCGTAAATTTCCTAAGCAAGGCTTGCTTTGGAAGGGAAGTAAAGCGGTGACCCGTGTCGTAGATTTGCGGCACGTAAAAGAACCTAAAGTCTGATAAAGGAGCCTCTCAATAAAACTTCCGGTTTTGCACGCCCAATATAGAATGGGACACTAAGAACCGTAGCAGTTAATGAACGTCCATAAATAAAATTTAATTAATTAATGTTTATCCAAAATCATTAGGAAACACATTGTGGTAACAATTTTATTACGAGTGTAGCAGGTAAACAATTACCTTCTCCAGAAAATCTGCAAAGAGTTATAAACTTATAGATTTTTTTTTTGGAGAATAAGCTGCAGGACTCAATTTCTTCACCATATTTATTCTTCTAATTGGTTTTATTGTTCACAATATTTCGATAAGATCAATATCTAGTAACTACACCAGTGTATTGATAATTCATTAAATTGGTTGTACTAAATTGGAAAGCTGAATTATCCAAGTTTGATTCTACCTTAGGAATTAAACTAATTTTCCTCTATTATTTTTAGATATACCCAACTTTTTGATATGTTAGGTTGTTTATTTACTGGAATCAACTGTAATTCTCCCAATAAAGGCTGCAAAAAACACAAAACCTATAAAAATATGAAGATAAATCTTATCAATAATAATGAAAAAAATAATAAAATTCATTACAGAAAATCATAGATGAACACAATATATAATTATGGAGGAAAGACACCCACTGTGGTACTTCTAGAGGTCACTTCAAACTTTAAAGCATAATTAGCGTAATACTTACAAGGGAAGAATCACACCCTACATGCCGAAACTTAAGTTGATGTTCTTGTGAGATAATTAATTTGGTATAAGAAGCCATAAGGAAAAAAATTAAGTACCAGATATTGGTTCTAGATATTGAACTAGAATTCCGAAACGGCAGCGCAATGGGAAACGCAGGACATACCTGGTGGAAGTGAGAGTAGCTGTTTTGTTGTATGAATCACTCCCCTCTCTCACTTACCAGGGCCATCCATTTCAGTTAGCGTAAGTGTTGCTTCACTAAATGGTTGATGAGTTGCTGTATTTCTAAGCTATAAGAAAAAACTGGCAGCCATAACTTTACATGCTGCCTTTTTATAACAAATCGCTTCTGTTACCAAAATTTCAAGGCAGGTTTCGGTATGAACGATTTGATACTTTCCTTGTTAGTACAAACATTAAAACAGCAGTTTGGTCAGTTAATAAGCTTGAATTTTCAGTTTTCTTAGCCATTTTATTTAAAACGTATGCTGGTTAATATTGCAACAGAAATTTTAAGATACGAGTCAGTGTTCTAGGATTAAACGTGAAATAAGCTTCTCCAACAAAAGCCTTTAATTTATGGATGGCAATTTGTAATTTGTCCGTGTTGTTAAAAAACACTTGGTCATTTAAGAACGGTATGGTGTTAAAGACCTCATCATTGATTATAAAATAGGTGTCTAATTGTTCATACTATTTCTTAATGACTTCGTAATATATATACTGCTGGGACATCTAGCAACCCTGTTTAACTTCTTGGTTTACTTTTATTAGTTCACTGTTGTTTTTGTCTGTTGTTTTGATTTATATATGTGTTCCAAAGTACAAAGTATATTAAAATTAATCGCAAGCGAATATAACATCAACATTTATGATAAGAAAACAAAGAAATGCCTTTCGAAGGGACAAACCGTAGACGATGCAAAATAAGGGTAAACAACAATCTAATAGAACATGTCAAGAACTTCAATTATTTGGGATTCAACGTATCATGCTGTGAAAATGATGATATCGAATTAAAACTAAATAGATTTAACAACACGTGTGGTACAATAAGAATATTGAAAAACAAAACCTTGAAGAAAGTACACTAAAATTTTACAAAACGGTGGCGGTACCCACACTAACACTTAATAGATCAGATAAAGGAAGAATAGAGTGTGCTGAAATGAAGTTCTTACGTTCAACAGGTTACACATTATTAGACAAAAGATACAATGAGGAACTAAGATGTGAATTAAGCATTTATAACCCGTTAAAGAGACTTCAAAATTTATGATCTAATTGCCTCAACATATAGAAAAATGCCACCCAACAGGCTTCCACAGATTTTACTTCAGTACCAACCCAAAGGTAAAAGCAATGTTGTTCGACCAATAACAAGATGAAGAGATTCAATCTTTTGATGTGGAAACAGATATAAGACCTAATTTAAAGAGAAAGAAGAAGAAGAGCAAAAATATTTCCCCATGTCTGAGAAAATCTACAGCACCTAGCGCTTTAAAGGATGCTTTTGTTTCATTTTTAAACTACAGTATTAAAAAGTTGGTAGTCATATCACCTTCAGGCACAACCTGACTTCCACAATATACAGAGATTAATCTGTTGGCTTTCGATTGCTAGGCTACATGAAAGAATAATTTTAGTGGCTTACCATTAATGCACATAAATGATATATTTCCATTAGAAACTGAGGAATACCAATACCATGGGTGAAAAAGTGCTCTGCATAGCATCACAGAAAGGACTGTGCACAACGGAGGAATTTTCAACATATTCTCATTGATTTATGTTAAACAAATTCTAATATTTTAACAACAAATTGATGTTTTTGCTACTTTCGTACTCCAAATGTTACAACATTTAACTAAAATGAATGAACGCCATTACAGATGCCCATTTGTTTCTAAAGTCAAAGCCACCTATATCACTTTATAAGCTAAATTAGAAGAAAAAGAATATCAGTACCTAGATATTTTTAATCGCATTGCGCATGCGCCCATGTTGGTGGAAAGGTAAAGCGACTATCCTTTCACCCTGTAAATAAGGGTTTCCACTTGGGGCATGCGCAATATGTTATTGTTTCACTCAAGAGTGAAACACTCAACGGCTTTCTTCTCCACTGACATCATTTTGTAATTTGTGGTCACAACAGGATAAAAGGGATAGATTTTGCGCTTTCATTCTTTTTCGTCTTAATGATAATGCAATGTAAAACTTTTTCAACTACATATGCCATAATATTAAATTTTTCATAACGGTCATTTTTTCCCTACAAGACTATTACTAAGTTTAATTTTTTCCTACTCTACAAACGGGTTTAATATCCACTTGCAGAACTCGCAGCTTTTATCGCTTATCCCGTTGAGTGACAGGCTTCTTTTTTCACCTCTCCCTCCTTCCCTTTATATTTTGGCGTGTATGTGTGTGTATTGTCACGCCAGACACATTATTGCGGCGTTGGCGACAGTATTGTTGGAGTAATTCTTTCGGCTGGGGTTTTGAAGTTTCGTCTGGCGTGGCGACTCGCCACCTTCTAGCTGGTGATCCTAGCTAGCGGTGGAGAATGGGGGAATAAGCGTTACTTCTTTGTGTTGTGTGTTAGCGTCACTTTGATCTGAGTTTTGTGTCTGTAAGGTTGTATGTGAAATCGTGTGAATGTAGTCTCGTTTGTGTAGCATCTCCCTTCAATTTCTTCCTTTTTATGTTTTGTGTGTTGTAGGGGCACCGTGTTGATACTGAATAAAGCACAATGTGATTAATGTGGAACTCTGTGTATTTTGTTATAATTATCCCACGTCTGCACTAGAATGTGTAGTTTAAGATTCTGGTCCTCTTGCTGCCTCTCCAGCTATGCCTCCCAATGTGTATTGCTGGGGTAACTAAAATTTAATATCTAGCTGCAAACCTTTTGGCCTTCTCCGGGATATAACAATAACTGTGATAGGAATTATAATTTACGTAGCTTCTTTAAAACCATAGAGCACGTAAGGCAGGAATCACAGACAATATAAATATTATATCATTAAACAATTACTTTGAAGGTCGTTTTACAGTGCTAAGAAACAACTTTATATAAGCAATACTGGAAAGTAAAACCATGTCAAAGCTTTGATCTTTAACGTCATTGTTAAAGATATATCCAGCAATAACAACAATAGTAAGAAGAAATACACATAAAAACGAAAGCATAAAATGTTTCCCTCTTCTGCACTAAGAATTACTCTTTTTACTGTGATACTCGTACTCATAAATAACAACGAATGTAATCTGTCTCTTTTATAGGTGCAAATAAACTATGAGATAACTTAGTCTAGCTTCTTAAATATTTTTCTTGTCAAATGATATAAACAATAAAACTCAACTGAAAAAAAGTTGCTTACAAAATACAGTTAGGATTTTTTCAAATTTCTGAGGAGGGCACTGGATTCAACAGCAAGCGAGATACTTCGATGTTTGAATTTGTGCCTTGTTATAAAACCCTTTTTGGGGAAAGCAATTAGGATGTCATACTGACTACTTTATATGGATCAACATACAATGTCGCTCATCTGCGCCACATCTGCTGACTTAGATTTTTGCCGTGCAGACCAGGCTATAGCGGTTGCCGAATTTAAAGGAATACTGAGTATGCTTTATTGATTTCCTCTGAGAGCGGCAGTCTAATTGATATTTCCCCTTAAAAATAGAAAACTCTTCGTGCATCTCCTGTTAGAATGATTGTGTATATTTACTTTTCAACAGTCGGCGATAATGAGCCACCTGATATAACAAGTTTCATAGCAGTTGGTTCTTTCAATCTTGAATTATAAGCTTCGATACAGATACGTTAAGTGCAAAAAAAATACATTTTAAAAGCGTAGTGCTTAGTTCATTATGCAAACATTAACATGGGTAATCTACTAAAATATAAAATTAGCGGAAAATTTCGGTAACAATTTCATTGAGATTGCGGATTTTGGATACATTAGATGTATGGATAAATCGCAAACAGAGAGAGATATAAAGTACATTTTTATCTTATCTTACCATTTTCTCACTATATAGGGAAGACTACTTGTCCACAGGTTCCTTAAATTAGAAAAAAGCTTATGCTTCAGCTAGTATTTTATCAAGATAAGAGGCAAATGTTTTCATATCATTTTTCGCACCCCAGACAACCTGTTAACTCAAACAAACCTTTTTTCATATTTTTTTTAAAAACAGCCTTATGATATTGATGAAATTATTTTCCTTTTATGAATTTTCATAGGTAATAAAATGCATCTAACTTCATGCTAAACCTACGTAAACATGTCTTCATTTCTGCTGAATAATAGTTAGCCGGGAAACTACGAATGACGGATAAGTATTTACTCTAGGAAAAATACACATACTACCACTATACACAATTTATGTGTAATATTCTTGTGACAGGTACTAAATGTTTCAGAAATATTCATTTTAGTACAAGTTTCATTATTTGCTTTAGTAGTTTATATGATTACTATCTGTATTTCCAAAATCATACACAATACTTGAAGTTACAGAAATAATTTCTAACGAGCAACCTAAAAGAAACCCTTAATATAAAATGTATAAGTTCAAGAGTAGATACCACCTACCTCAGTGGTTCAAATTAATTAAGAAATGTTTTTTCATACTTACAAGTTATGCCACCTATTTAGTATTAAAATTATCAAAGAAGCGATTCCATTTTCCTTCAAATATTGGATAAAATTAAAGAAATTAGACTCTTATGTCTAAACATTCTAGATTCCTCTCTATCTGAATAACCATTAATTTCTAACCAATTGCAACCAGATTTGAAAATTATCAATAAATGTTTTTCAAGCTCATTCAAATAAAAACTCAACTGCATACTTGTAGCGATTTGCGAGTAGATTGATATATACGTGTTGATGGGCAGATGTAGGCACAGCGAACACACCTAAAATGAATTTTTTTGTATTGTGAGACTCAGATAAGCGGACTCCTACAATTTTCTATTCAAATCATATAAAATCAATTCGCACATTACTTTTATCTCATTATTATTTTCTCTACCACGTACGTACCTATTTGCCAGATGCATTCCATACTATTATCTATGCATTTCATTCCTAAATTTCATATCGAGATTTCACTGGAAATCTTTAAAGGCCCCAAAAAGGTATTTTTAGAAAACTTCCGTATATGCGTATATGTTTGTGTATGTGTGTGTGTGATAGAGTGAGATTGAGTCGATGAACAACTTAACTAATAAACGAAATGTCACATAAATACCAAACTTGTATTAGTTCGTACCTTCCAAAGATGCAACACAAGATTTTCAAGACAATTTCCCCATCTCAACTACCTCTTACATGAAAATGTTTCGTTAATTTCGATTTTTTCAAAAACATTTCTAACGATTTTGATGAAAATAAATATGTATTTAGTATATTTACACAAAAAAAATATTTTGAATTTTTTGGGAATAGCCTGTATGGTCCTCTTCATTCGGAAGAAACACTGCATATATTTGTATCACTGATAGACTATTAGAGATGAATAAAAACCTATTGTGTCTTTAGACGTCTTTAAAACACAGTTTATTTCAAATAGCTTTTTTGTAGCAACAGCCATTTCCGAGATATCCGTAGTTATTGGTTTGACCTTTTCATTTTTGAAGAGCTGGTATGATTCAGTTGTTTCTCGCATTGCCATGGACAGAGTATGGAAAATATCAAGGTCAGCATATAGCTGCCCGCTTTTAAATGTCTGATTATTGCTTCTATCTCCCGTATTCCCCTTTTCCCTACAATGAAGTGTGTGATGTAATCATTTCTGCAAACGTTTATCTCGATTAACATGAAGTAAATAGATAAATAAGCTTTTGTAAGAAGTTTATAGAAGTATGCATATAAAATCTGATGTTATGCACTCACATGACTTTCCTACTTTTATATAAACTATTCTTACAAACGCTTATTCTCCATCTACTTCATAATCGGGATAAACATTTGTAGAAACTAACTTATTGCTAATTTTCTTGTAGTACAAGGGGAATATGGTAGGCTTTAAGCGATAGTCAAATCTTTTAAGAGCTGGTTGCTATGTGGAGCACTCCATTCTCTTTGCATGTCCAGAACATAAAAAAAAAAAACGAATAACAAATTCTTCTTTGAGAAAAAAGTATAAGTATTGGAAAATTTAAACAAATAACCAGGAATATCTCGGAAATGGTTCACTTGACAAAAAAGTGACAAATTCTGTGCTTTAGCGAGATCTAAATTTTTTATGTAGTAAAATGTCTATCTTTTACGGTTTACCAGTTATACAAAAGTCACTACGAATGAAGACGACATTTGGGGCCATTCTCAGAAAATTCAAGATATACATTTCATTTGCCATGTAAATATCTTATGATATTTTAATCAAAATCGTTAGTCATTTTTGAGAAAATCAACATTTGTGAAAAATCTTCCAAGTAAAGAGTAGTCTGGGATAGGTGAAACTTCTTCAAAATCTTCGTATTGCATTCTTGGAGGATACTAAACTCAAATACCCAGTTTGGTATTTATCCGACTTTTCGTTTTTGAGTTATGCTGTTCACAGACACATACACGACGTTTCCAAAAATGGATTTAGGGCACCTCAAAACTTTATTTTCGGTGAAATCTCGGTATCGAATTTTTGGGTGGAATACTTCCTCTACTTAGAGAAAGTAATAAACAATACTGGGTAGAGAAAGAAAGTATGTGAATGTAACACAGATATTTTTAATGTGTCTATTTTTACAGAGAGCTTGTTCACTGCTAGAGGCCAACGAATCGGGTAAAATTTTACCGTTCTACTGTCGATGCCATAAGAAACACTCAATTCAAGACTTAATTTGCTATTCAGATGAATATAGTTAATAAGGGTTTGGATACTAGATATTGGGTATGGTTGGTGACTCGTTCATCATTAGCATTCAGGCATGAGCATTGCAACCAATCCATAAATATTGCGTAGCTGATTTTAAACTTATTTTGTTATTTGTTTTAATCTCTGTAGTATTTTCCTCAAGAGAAAAGATTACAATTACAAAAAATATCCCAAACTCCTTTGTATCATCATAAACTCCAACTTTAATATTTAGGAAACCCAGCCTCATTACTCTCTTCTGGATATGCAGAAAACTTTTTGACACTTAAAAGTTTTCGGACACATGCCCGGAACTGTTTCCGTTCTCAAGAGCGAGTCTCTTCCCCAGAAAGCTTTAAGACGCTTTCTCTCGTCGTCCATCTGGAGTCTCCGGTAATCTTCCCAAGTAGAACGTGAACACCTTCTGCGCTGCTTATCACCGATGCAAAGAAAACTTTTCCTACTTCTATTCTTCTCTCACTTCATCTTCAATCCTCTTTCAGACGTGAATCCTCCAATTCCGTGTCTTTTCTTATTTCTTTGCCGCCTTGGCACTCGACGACTTAGCTCCGGAAGATATTCCTTTAACCTGCTGTCGCATAACGAAGAAATGGCACAGGGGCGTTGCTCAAAACTGCCTCAAGTACAAAAGGGTGGATAGAGCCCTTCTGAAATAGATGGTTAATTGTACAAAGGTTTTGTACGAGCAGAACTCATTATTTCTTAGTTTATCTACCGCTTATTTAAATCAGAGGAGGTAATGCATTCGGCCCAAACATTTATATCCAGACTTCTCTGAAAATGGACGTCTGTAATCCCCCAAATAAAAATATATTTGTAGAAAAAGTTTCGAGTATACATTGGTCCACGTAAATGCCTGAGGATATGTTATCAGTATAATTAAAGAATAAAAACGACGTTTCACATTTAACCTAGTACCTATTTAAGAATTCAGAACGAAGATGTGAACTACATTGTTTCACATCAAATAATCTTTTAGAGGAATGTTTTATCAAAAGTAACTATAAGGTTTCTAAATAAGATATCGCAAGTTTCAGATATTATCATAAATATAGTTTTCGGTTTCAATTGTCTGTAAATAATCTGTGATGCCCCCTGTAGTCTTATTGAATTTTAGATTAATGGAAAACCATAAAAGAAAATTGCATGTGATACACTCATACAGTGTTCTATAATTAACATGTATCACTCTATTTTATAGTATTAATATAAAAGGTGATTCTCTCACTCAGAATATGTTTTTGGCAGGAATTATTTCAAGCAAAGCATGCGGTGCTTAGTTTAAACTTCGGAAACAACATTCGAATGTTTATTCATGGTAACGGCAGTTTCGTAAACTTTAAAGCATGTCGTGGCATGTTATTGGTTTTACTGAACCACCATGCCTCATTGTCCTAGACAATAATATTACATGGTCCATAAGATTCAATTTTACGGTACACGTAATGTCATTTTTCATTTTAATCCTTGAAGTAGAATATATTTGTTGGTAGTTGGAAGATGTTTCATGTTTATCTGCACCACATATGGGAGCCAATTTGTCGCGGTCACTTCGTGTTATCTATTGCTAGGCGCCTGTTATTGTTTTACTACTTTGAATTGTTGGGTTCTTTGTTCTCCGGCTAGCTATTATTACTACTCAGTCGAGCATATCTCTTGAACAGGGTGTGTAAACGGAAAGGATTTGTTACTGAAAGATAACACTTATAAAAGAATTTGTTTTTACACTTTTATTACCGTCACAATTAGTTAATTTCACATATTGACTCTTGATACACGCCAGACTGAAACTGTTATATTTTCTAATATCACTATAATCACTTATTTGCTGCACATTATTAATTCGCGTATTTCACATTTATAACTAACTTTACAACGCGAGAGATTCTGTAGAATTGCGCGACGTATAAACTGCGCGACGTATAACCTTTGTATGATTCTATTGGACTGAGCGACGTTTACCTCGTGAATTATTCTCTCAAACTGCGCGTTACCCGTCTCTGGCACGGAATTTATACTCCCTCACCCCAATATGCCTAAACATTATAAACGAGCTGCTATTGGTTAATAAAACGCGCCAACATTAGCGTCTATTTTTATATCCAATCAAAATTACGAACACATATGCTCTAGGGAAAATATTCCCTCCATTTCTACAGAAAAGCGCGCTACTCTAACGTCATTTGCTTGCCTCTTCTAATTAATAAACAACTCACCCCCTCGCTCATTGTTGCCCGCTCTTATTGTCAGTTTAAGCGAGGCCGTGTAAACTTATTTCCTAACAATGCTTATAATTAACAAACATCTCAAATCAGTCATACAATAATGCTAATTTACACTACAATCACTCTGGCATTTACAATGTTGTGATATAAAATACTGCCACATCCTTGGTAACTTTATTTTTACTTAATATAAGTATGAAATTATTTTTACATGTATACAATACTACTTTTGCAACTATTTGCAACTTCAGCACACACTTATACTTCGGAACGTCTAAAGATGCAACTTAGGATATTTCTTAAACGGATAAGACTAAGAAAAAAATACACCTGAAATAAATTGTGCACTTTAATAAGCTCTACAGTAATGTTCGTCAATCTCTTATTATTTTAAAGTTGTATAAACTTTTACAAAATTCAGTCAAGAGGAACAGGACTTCATGTGCTGTTCACAAAATATCCAAGACATACATTCGACCTGTCACATTAATATTTGAAATATATTCTAGATATTTTAATAAAAATCATTAAATTCATTTTTGAAAAAATGAAAGCTAAGAAAAATTTTTCTAAGTAAAGAATAATTTGGAGTTGGGACATTTTTCCGAAAGTCTTGCCTGCCACACTTAAGCTTTTTTCTCAAGTATGAAATTTTTAATTATCCGACTTTTCGTTTACGAGTTATGCATTTGAAGTAGGTTGTTTGTTGTAGGAGTTGTATTGTAGTTCAACTGTTGGGGAGCCGAACTTGAAGTAGTTGCAACCGCACGTATGGTAAAACTTTTCGGTAGCCTTCGCACACAAATGTACTTTCCGGTGGCCTTTGACCCTAGTTTAAAAATATTAACTTTGTAATGTTGACTGTTTCTTTAATATTATATATTTATGTTTACCTCGGCTGCGTCAGTATTTATTTTTAGAGACATGAATATCTTAGCAGGGAATGGTGCGACTGAAGAATGTAGGCTTACACAGATTATAATTTTACTTCACTCCTTTTATTAATGCTTGATACGATTTAAATAACACTTCACTGATATGGAGAGAGCCGTGAGATTTTTTTTATTTAATACTTGCACTTTTTAACACGTAAACTATTTTTGTCTCACACTGACTACGTATTAAGTTTCTCCTGAAGTATCTCGTGTCCGGTTTAAACACTGTCTACAACCAGCGCGTCCAGTTATGAGCGCTGTCTACAAGCAACTGACTTGATTTCAACCGCCTAATTTGTAAATTTCTGTATTTCAAGTTTCTGATTGGTTATTCGTAATCCAATGGAATACCTTCATTTAATTAAAGCTTTTTCTGGTTGTTGATTGTCTATTTTATAAACTGTCACAAAAATTATATTATTGCTTCCAAGAATTACAAGTAGTATTGTTAAACTTTCAAATTCATTATTGCCTCAAGGTTACCTCATTGTTACCTCGTTGTTAGCAACTTTTAACCTATTATTCTCACAGCTCCTACATTATTAAATTACATAATACATTCAGATAACATTAATGAACATGAATAAAATAATATGAACATTTACAATGACTGTAATATAAGCTTTTTATATATTGGTACATGCACATATTGCTTTAAGGCGGGCTGTTATTATAATTTTTTATATATAATTTGACTAAAATCATTTAAGTGTTAAAAATACTGCCTCACTGTTCACGAACATGTAACCTACACGCCCAAGGAATATTTTCTAAAACTACCTTTTTAGTACAATGAACCCAAAGCCTACATGTAAAATATCAATATCGAACTTTAGGTGGAAAAATAATACTTCCTCAACCTACTTTAGTTGAGTAGTAGAGAAAGCAATATAGTATATTACAGAAAACTTTTATAGCTTGTTTAAATATACAGCTTATATAAAATAACCCTTTTGCAGCTGTAGCCCCTCGGAAACGTTCCTATTCTTCTAAATAGGTGCTATGAATTTTCTGCTAAAATTCCACGAATGTACCTATTACTCCCTCGAAGCGGAATAGATTTAGTGATTAGTTACATTATTCGTTTGTTTATAAGCATACCGAGCGGAGAATTATTTTTCAGGTGCAGATCAAGCCTTTGGTAATTGTTATAAATGGTTTATGTTTAAACAATCTCTGCTTAAGGACCATGATCTCAGAAGTGTTACACACTGAAGCATTTTGACACGTTTCTTTCCCGATAATATAATTTATTAGCTGTGAATAAAATACGGTTCGCAAGTTTTGGGTAAACAACTTCTCTAAACAGCTTCTGGAAATCATTGTTCAGATTGCATACAACTTAGTATATATTGCTTGGAAGGATTGTACGGGAATAATTTGGGACAAAAATATTTAATGAGGTTACAAATAAGGGAAAAACGCAGATTCAGTAGCGTTTATCTAATTGATTTTAAACGTTTTTCAGAAATATTTATCAATACTGTTACAAATTTTAACTAACCATCTCTCACGACATCCGCTAAACATCTCGCTTAAGGAATTGATGTGTGTGTAGTATTATTATTGAATTTGCAAGAGAGGGTGTACACACATTACCCACAACATATTCCAAGGTTACCTTGGGATACACCAAATGAATAAGTGAAATTAGTATTAATAGGACTAAAGATTACAATATAAAAGCCTCAACTTGTCACAAAATAGCATATTTTAATATGTTTAACGTTATTACCTTAGCTTGAGCCTACATATTTGTCAACAGAATGAAAACAATTAGTCTCGCCGTTCTAAAATTAATACGAGATGATAAATGTAAAATGAAATAACGTTGTTGATTTCTAATAAATTCATGACAGCTGGAATGCTATTGAGAATTTTCAGCAAAATAGGCACATTTTGACGAAAGTATGAAGTAGTTGTAGCCCCACTGTTGGAGAGCCAAACTGGTAGCCAAACTTGAAGTTGTTTAATTGTTTGTTATTGCACCACGCATTGTGGGAGATATGTTTCTTCGAGGGTTTGCCCCACGTACGGTTCAAACTATCCGGTGGTCTTCGCCCCACGTTCACTTTTCCAGTGGCCTTCACCCCACATTTAAAATTTAACTTTTATTTTAATGTTTATTTAAATATTATATATGTATGCCTCGGCTGCGCCATTAGTATTTTTAGAGCACGTATCTCTTAGCAGGACTGGTACGGCTAAAGAACAAGTCTTACACAAGTTATAATTGTATTATACTTTTGTTTTATTAATCCTTGATACAAATAAATAACACTTCACTGATATATCCTTCTAAAGAGCTGTGAGATTATTGTTATTTTTGCACTTTTAAACACGTAAACTTTATATTATTTTCTCCACAATGAATTTTTATGTCTCACACTGAACCTGTACCGTACCGAATCTAAACCGGACTGCTTGGTTACGCTTCTTTGTAGCGTCTACCTCCTGAATTTGTATATTGTTTCTATTTCAAGTCTCTGATTGGGTAATCCTACTCCAGTAGAACATTTTTATTTAACTTAAAGCTCTTCTAGTTTTTGATTAGCTATTTATAAACTGTTTTAAATATTGCATTATTGTTCCAAGAATTATTAATAACCCTTATTAAACTTTCTAATTTATTATTGTCTCAAGGTTATCTCATTGTTAGCAATTTTACTTTATAATTCTGTTTGCTACGGAAGCCAGCTTGCTTCTATTCTCACAGCTCCTACATTGTTAAACTACATAATACATTCACATAACATTATTATACATGTACATAATAATATAAACATAATATAATGACTGTAACATACACTTTATATATTATACACATATTGCATTAAGGTGGGCTGTTATTATATTTTATATTATATAATTAGACTGATATTTAAGTGTTAAAAATACTGTCTAAGTATATATTCTTGTTTGAAAACAATTAACACTAAGAGGATGTTTGTTAACTAAAAAAAGTGGTTTTGTATCAGATTATACCAACTAAAGGCATACTATCTAAACACCGCATGGAACCACTTTTTATATTTATATAATTTATGTCTAAGAAGTTTATTATATTTTTGTATGATATTGCACAAAATACTAATTCTTCAGGTTATAATATTTGTACAAAGTTGTGTTAAAATATGACTCCATAATTGCAAACAACTGACAGTTTGTTCCACTTCTACACTTGAATTATAATTTTTACTTTCTCCAAAGACTACCAATAGTGAGATAGGATAAAGCTTTGTGCTTTTGTTTGTGTGTGCGCGCGCATGTGTGATGCGAACAGCATAATTCAAAAATGAAAAGTCCAAGATTATTATTTAATTTCAGTGTCTTCCAAGAATGCGACATGAATATTTTCAAGAGAACCCCTGCTACCCAAATTAATATTTATTTGGAAAAAATCTTTCGTTATTGCCATCTGAACGAATTTAGGAGATCACGGCTCATCCCAACGGAATTGACTTCTAGAGGTCACAATTCTGATTTCGGTTGTGAAAGCATATGCTTACTGTAAAATCCATATATTTATATCATAAATAGTAAAATATATATTTTGAACTTAGAAGTCCTCTTCATTTGGAGTGAATTTTACATAGTTTCTGGTCACTGATAAACTATAAGCGATAGACAAACGCTTACTAAAAACAACAAAAAACAAACTTAGATATTTTTAAAATATAAAATTTATTTCAAATAACTTTTCTCTCAACAGCCATTTCCGAGATACATGTTGTTATTGCTTTGAATTTTTTACTACTTTGGCATTTTTTGAAGCACTGCCATCATTGAATTATTCTTTCTTGCCATGTCGTGCACAGTTGGAATTTCAAAGCCGCGTATAACGATCCACTTTTAAACATTGGATTATATATCGCGTCAGCCTCCTGTATCTCGCTTATAATATTTAATGAGACTATTTCTGCAAATAATTATCTGGTTTAAACATTGGATGCTTGAGTGATAAAAAATGAATTGGTTCATATTAAATGAACCAGGTAGTTACTTACATTATAAAATTGCAAAGAAACACTCTTGCATAAGGAAACTGCAATATTAATAATGCCGTGCCTCTTGTAGCCGTGAAATTCTTCATTAGTGTATAGTTTTAAATATGAAAATCATACGTTCCGTAGCAAAACTGAAAATATGCATTTTTTACAGTTAAATTACATCAAATAAGCACAAAACTTTGCGTAAATTAAATCTTCATATAGAGAAAAATAAAAAGTTTTAGTCGACCTTTTTGAAACGTTTACCAATAGTGTAATATATGAGCACAAGCCTTAAAGTATATCGTATTGAAAAGTCTTTAAAAATCTTCTCACGATACACTGACCTTTCCAAAATTTTAGATTTTGTTCTTCCTTTAAACTAGGGATAAAATTATTTTGAATTTAGAGATTTTAAAGGATGGCGCCGTGGCCGAATGGTTAGACCGCTCGCCTCTCACCAAGGCGGCCCAGGGATTCGCATGTGGGGTTTGTGGTGGACAAAGCGGCATCTAAGTGGGTTTTCTCTGGTTTCCGCCGCCATTCATTCCATCAACTGCTGCATTATCACATTTCCTTTCATCCATTTCAGCATCATTTTATATTATCTACTTCCTCGTATAGGCATACTCATACTAGGCAACGGGCTGAGCACCCATCCTGAATGCTCTATCCAATCCAAAGTGTCTGCTCCTCGACAGACCTCTGACTCCAGCACAAGCTTGTAAGTCCTACATATGCGAAAGAAGAAGAATAGATTTTAAAGTCATTTTGCATCTTAAAATATATTTTTAGTTAAATGAAACGAAGTAAAAGAAAAGGAATGCGAATGCGTCATTTTATGCACTGCTGATAATTTTATCATGATAAATATTTCAACTTTTGAAGAATAGGAAAAGAGAGAAAAAACAGGAATGTGGAGAGTAACTCACGGGCAGGAGTATTTAAATAGTGGTCTAGCCCCCGACAGCACACGTTACACAAGATAAGGATTACAGCTTAATTCTGTTAAATGTAGTATGAAGATGTTAGTAAAAAGCAATGCAATTAAATGATTTATATCCTCTGAGACAGAAGCCTCTTCTTATTTGGCTAAGACATTGCCATTTTTCACTTCCATGTATACACAAGAGAACTAACATTTCAAATACCAACTGTGTTCTAAAAAATTGTGCAGTCAGATTAAATAAGCTGATAATGAGATTGATAGAAGTACTCTCACCCGGTGTACTTGGTGGTACAATAATTTGTGCTTTGCTGTCCTATAAATAGAGGCGTGTTTTTAAAATAACTATCGATATTTTTTTTAAATAACAGAACATTATTTACCAAATACTTTATTCTCATTCATTACCTTACACCCACCTTACATTAAATTTCCACGTAGTCACCGCTGTTATTCAGGCACTGGTCGTAACGGGAAACCAGATTTTTTATGCCTTCGTCAAAGAACGACGCAGCCAATGATGAAAGTCAAGTCTGCACTTCTTGTGTCACAGTATCATCGTCGTTGAAATGTTTTCCACCAAGGAATTTCTTCAGATGAAAAACAGATGAAAATGCTGCCAAATCTAGACTGTAGGGAGGGTGGTCGAATTATTCCCAACCAAATGACGCAATCAGATCTTGGCTGTGCGTGACCTGGCATTGTTTCTCCACAAAGCTCACAATTGGCGATGAATGTTATCTGGTATAACATTTATCGCATTCAAAAAACAACTTCTGTTTACAGTCGGCGGGTCATTCGATTGTTTTAACATTTCGAAACGCTCTAACAGCAGGATAACACAAAGTGACGATCGCTCACAGCTGCGTCTGGCTTCCTAATGAATGGAGGAACTGATCGCGCATGCTCAAAATCGCGACTGCAGCGCTTCAGCGGCAAAATATTAAAACGGCACTTACTTTAAAAACACGCCTCGTATAAGCCATGTGTGTATTAGCTTTGCAGAGCAAGAAGTCTGCATTACCTCACGTCCAAGCTGAGGTCTGATGGACAGTTGCCTGGGAACGGCAACGGAAATAACCAGAGCGGGAACGGGAAGCAGCAGTTCTATCCTCAATTTTATAATTGAAGTTTATCGGTTTTTAAGGTTATTCCACAACATTTTTGAAATAGAAACCAGTATCCACTTTCCGCCAAAATTCAATAACAACAAGGTGTATGATATAGGAAGACGACTACACAAATAAGGTCATCGCCATCTATCAGACAGCTCCTCAAGCAGTTGGTATGCTGGACCAACGAACTTACAGTAAGCACGAGTTATGAACAGGAAATAATAGTGACTTTAAAAAAATTCTAATGTGTTATATTCACAAGGCTTTCTCTACTCACTATTCTACAAACTAATCTTACTCTTCCATTTACTTCATGTTAATCAAATAAACATTTGCAAAATGGTTTTATTACACATTTTGTTGCAGGTTCAAGGGGAATACACTAGTCTTAAGCGATAGTCAAATACATCGCTATGTGACGAGTGCCATGAAATTCTGTTCTCTTTACACGACACCAAGAAAAGTAAAAAATACCGACTTACCACTGGAAAAACGTTTAAGCATTGAAAATTCAAACCAATAAGAAATAATATCTTGGAAATGGTTAACGCCACAAAAAACGTTTATTTGATTAAACTGTGTGTTTTAACGAGGTCTATATTTTTGAGTAGAGAAAGTTTGTCTATCCCTTACGGTTCACCAATAATACAAGTCACTCAGAATTAAGAGGACTTCAGAGCCAATTTGCAGATAATTCAAGATATACATTTTATTTATAATGTAAATATCTTTAATATATCTTACTTTAATCAAAATTATTACAGCTATATTTGAGAAAATCTAAAATAACGAAAATTGTTCCAACCAAAGGATAGTTTGCGGTAGGGGTTTTCTTGAAAATCTTCATGTCGCATGCTTTAAGGATGCTGAACCTAAATACAAGTTTAGTATTTAACTGACTTCTGAGTTAAACTGTTCATAAACTCTAGAACTGAGTATTTGGGCCGAATTAAATAAATACCTCCTCTACTTACTACAGGTAAGTAGTAGAGAAAGTAAAAAGAGAGAAAGAATGCCGAAAAGTTCATGTTGTCCAATCACAATGAGCGGCATAAGTTTGTACGGATACTCAATGACAATCACGACATACGGGTGTTGTCTGTCATAACCAGCTGCAAGTGTTTATAATTAAATATTGCAATAACAAAAGATTTCAATCCTGTTTGAACAAACACTGCAATTAGAGTGAAGTAGAGTGAACAATCTGACAACGAATGTGATAACAATACTCTCATGCAATGTGCTTGGTACAAGAGTAATTTGTGATGTTACCATGTCATAAAAGCCACGCAGGCAACAGCTACGCAGAGTAAGTTTGCATTTTTCTAAGCTCAAGATTTTAAGGTTAAATGCAATGGATGTCATGGAACTGCCGAAGACAGCGAGCGCAGCAGGCGGAACTGTGCTGCCAGAAAGTCTAGAGTTAAAGGTAATAATATGAGACTAATTTTATCTGCTGAGGTTAACTGTTTTCTGGAAGAAATATTTAAATAAATATGTTGAGGATTCGCAGTGGCCAAGCAGTGAGTATGTTTTCTCTTCCTCCATTTTTAAAAGCTTTTTCTGTGCGCCTGTTATATATACATCCTTATATGTGATCAATATTGAACTGTACATATGCTCTATAGTTATAACATTAAGGCAGCTTAACGGTATAAATGTTGATTTGGTTGTGAAATCGGTTATATTTTCAAAACGAAGGTGCTTGTAATATAGAACTATGGAACAAGAATGCTTGTCAACTGCTTGATGTGAGCCTATAATAATTAACCTTTCTCCTCTTGGTTAATTACCTATTCTGTGTTTAGTGCTGTTGATCTGTTTGTATTTGTAATGTGTTTGGATCAATCTCACCGCACAATATACTCAGTACATAAATTAATAAATAAACAGATAAAAATACTTAAAACCTTTATTTTTTGTTGCCTTAATTTTGTTTCAGTAACATAATTACTAACTTGTTAAGTCAGATTATAAATGTTAATTTCTTTCGGTTATTTTTACTTAAATGTTTTCCAAAATTAAAACCTGTAATTTTAATAGGTCATTCATAATGACAGAATGAAGAAACTTAGTATTAAAAAGGTTCTCATGTGCGAAAACAAACGGGGATATTTCCATGTTATCATCTTTACATCTATCCGATGTGAACTATACTGTATTATGCTTTACAGTTGGTGATGCGAGATTTTATCAGTACTCTGGACCAGTTAAACGGAGGGAAACGTTGAATTTCAAATAAGCTTGAGTGCCTATTGCTACTATTTACCATTTCGATGTTATCACTTTCCTAACTTTTGTTTTACGAACATTTCCAGATGATCAAGTGCAGTGACTGCTCGAGGCTCTACTTAGTGGCTAGATCAGTGTTTTCAGTGACAGTACTCTGTAACATTCTTAATTTTTATTATATCATTCTTAGTTTTTCGTTTAAGACCTTTGTTTTTATTTCTGTAGCTATTAATTTCTGTTAGCGTCTTCTACATTTGAGGTTAGGCAGGCTTGCGTTTTATTTGTTAACTCATTACCGAGATGATGATTTGTGTTTAATCTGTACAACTCTTTGAAAGGGAACTTAAATATCTTATTGATTTATTTTCAACAATGTCTTTCACCATCATCATCAACTTTCACGGGTTAAGCCGTGATCGTATACTTCAATCAAAAAGTAGCAGCCAACGCTTTTCGATCTATCAAAATTATTTTCACCTTTCGCGTATAATCTGACAATCTTATTATTTATACAATATATTACATTTTTTTTGTAACACGGCATAATTGAATCTCACTGGAATTTTGACTGCACCATTCTTAAATTTATCGATAAAATCAATGTGTCATAAGTTATTACATATAGTATTTATAGGTTATTTGAATATCTAAGTTTCTATAAAGTTTCAGACGTAGTTTTGGCACTGTAGATGTGCGCGAATCCCTTGTAAAAAATACCTCAGACAGAATTCCCATGGTAAGTCAGTAAAATTGCTTCCCCGGTTACAACATGATAATTCCCTATTTCATGCACGTAGGTATTTTAACCGGGCAAATATGTGTATAAATGCGTCGGCAGAAAGGAAAAACGCCAAAAGATGTGCTTGTGGAGACTTTTCCAACCAAACGTGTATGTTTCATTTCTAGTAGAGAAATAAAAAAGTCAGAAGAGAGGGCACCATAAGTCAGGAAGATGGCGCATTCGGAGAATTATCGCCGACTATTTCCTGCAGACTTTGGGGCGCAGGGAACCAGAAACTGTCATATTCCATCCCAGAAGTTGAGCACGGAAGTGATGATGGTGATTATTATTGTGATGACAGAGAGAAACAGAAGGCAGAAACTGGAAGAGATAAAAAAAGAATAAGAGAAGAACACAACGCCGAGTAATTTGAGGAGACAGGAAAAAGATAAATATAAAAAATAATGGAATGATATTACCATTACAGCAAAGGACGATAGAAATATAAGGGGAGAAATGTAGCAAAGGGAGAAGAAACAACAGTAGAGATCAGGGGATGCTGTTGCCGGCAGTTGATTGGTCGAATGCCACATCCATCCTTGTGGAAAAGGAAGAAATCTCGTTCCTTATCGCTTGTGGTTGGCTATGTCGTTTGTTTGAGACGGTTGGCAGAAGTGATTAATGGCGCACAAAGGCTTCTAGAAAAAAGAAATATCTACTGTGGCACAAGTCAACAAGATTTGGTTCAAATGAGATTATTAATTTGAAACTAACTGGTAACATTCGTGATCTCTAGTGAGGATTAAAAGTAACATTAACGAGATAAAACATTTACGCCTAGTGAAAAACTTCCGGTTCATTTCCTGCTAAAAGATAGAGGACTACTGTCTGGTGTTGATAAATGGTTTAAATGAAATTACACAAGCATGTTTTAACTTTATTCCGGCCATGCAATTTGTACATACAGGTCAGTGGTTTCCCATCCGGCATCTGCTTCATAAGTTCTGCAATTCTGGTATCTCCCTGAGTTATTGCATTTTATTTTTCTGAGAAACACTCTTCTTTGAGAAAAGTGGAGATAATTAGAGGATTTAAAATCCACAATAAAAAGTAACTAATTTAAAAAGAAACTATAGAATGTATTGCTTAAAGTAATGCAAATTAAAGATCTCATAAAATAATAATTGCTCAAGAAATTGTTGATATAAAGTTTCTAGTTCAAATGCAAGTAGGCCGAAGATAAATTTGAAGAAACATGCACATATATAAATTAATTATTTCATTCAGACTTACCTATCTGAATATATTTTTAGAATTTATTGAATTAAAATGATCGGGAATATCTCTTTTGACTCCTTCCTTTGTTTTAAATTATATTCTGTTAAAAAGCAAACAAATTCAAAGATGAAAGAAATTAATTATTACAGCACAAGAGTACACAAAACTTCCACGATGAAGTATGTAACACCAGGACATTTAATAGGAATCCTTATATTATTGTATACACCTTTTCTATAAATTACCACCAAAAACAAAACACGGACAAGGATGTACTTTCAAGATAAAATTAAAAGAATCGACATTTTATACTCCTTTTCGCGCAACAATTTTAAATTCATGAGAACTAATATGTACTTATAATGTAATTTAAATCGATTAATAGCTGGAAATGTTGGTAAACTTGTATCTAAGCTATTACTTAACAAATATTGTTAGTACAGTTATTTCTTGTCACACATTTTATTTTTCTTCAGAGTAAGTTGTTCATGCCCTGCTTGCAAACCTCTCATTCTCTCCTGTTTGAGAATAACTGCGTTAAGCATACATTTATGTAGCATATACACTATGTTAATATTACTAGTAAGCAAACTTTTCTTACATATTTGCATTCCTACATAAACGCAAGTTATAGAGTAATAAAAACAGCAAAAGAAATCGAACTTTTTCTGATTATTTAATACTTTAATTTTTGATTACTCTAACGCTTACGTACGACGTAACCATCTAAGGCGAGAGCTATATTCAACACAAATTTTCATTATTGTATATGTTTTAAGACCTCCTAAATAAAAAATATAAAATGTGTGTGTAGTTAAATAACTCAAAGCCAGTTAGGTAGCGTTTTAGTTTTTTTTATTTTGTCAGAAATGGTTCTAACGACATTATTACAATGTCATTTTTGAAATAAGGTATTCTGAATAAAATTTTTATCTTGCATTAATAATAATATATTTAAATCAAGTGAACTTCCCTCCTTATATAATCAGAATACAATACAATGAGAATACATGTTTGTTTTCCTTCAAACAAAGAAATATCTGCTGCCTTGAAATCTCTTTGTTTTTAAATACGTAGATGGAAGCTAAACAAGATCGTAACTGTACGCGTAGCTTTAAATTTCAGGCGCGTTTGTTTTGTGGCCCAAACAATAGTGTACCATTTGTAAATGTTGTCGTCGTTTCTAATGTTCCCCAAATGCCCTATGACGTCATTCTACCAAGCGATGACTGAACCCATTTCTGAGGTGGAGGCACCCATCGGGCAGAATTCATTGCCTCCGATGGTAAGGTGATGATGAGGATGGCGGTGAAATGAGAGCTACAGCTTTTACTGTGGACCTCGAACCACATTGGGCCTTGGGGATACTTCACATGAGCAAGTCGGAGGTGAAATCGTGGATAAATCACCACACCAGAGCCGGAAATGTTACCCCGGACCTTCAGTATGAGACCCGAAAACGAAACCATGCGCTACCCCGTGGCCTCCATCTGTAAATTTTATTGAGTATATTTTGAGAAATGATCATAAATTCCATTAAGGATGTCTACATAAAGCACCCTTAATGTCGTAAAGGTTTCAACGAAAACTTAAAATATGTGCACATAAGGGTAGAGAAAGTATTATACTGAAAGTTTATGTAAAACGTCAAATTGAAATGTTTTAGCAAATTTCGCTCAAACTCTTCTTCTTGTTCTACTTCAAGATAGACCAATATTGACTAGTTGCGTCACAGAAATCAAATATCCATCTAATTCTTCGTTTGCCGGCATCAGGTTTCCCTCTTGGCTAGTAATCACATATAGAATTGCTGCTCCCGTATATCAGGTTGATCTGACCTCTAAGGATATAATCAGAAATATACCGTAGGATTTTCATTTTTTTTCCGCCATATTCCAATTATCTGCACTGATGGGTACAGTCACAATTTTATGAGATATAAGCATTGTTTCCTCAAACACATGTGTATAAAGTTTCAGCTAGTAGGTGCTGTGATTGGCATAAAATGTATACATTTTTGTGAGACTCTCCACATAAACTAGTATTAATTTTATACTGATGTCAACCAAATTTTAAATGTATCAACAAATTTTATTTAAATTTATACCTAAACTCTTGACCCCGTACTTTGAGGCAATATTTGTTATCCCTTAACTGCTATCAATTTAGTTTTATAATATAAAAATAATAGTCCGTTTATAAGCGATCAGTAATTGCTATAAAGTGTATATTACAGCCATTGTATTATATACAGTTATTGCATATATGTGTAATTACTATGTGAATGTATATTTCTTAGTTTAACACGTAGGAGCTGTGAGGGTAGAAGCAAGCCGTTTATTGTAGCAAACAGTGTCATAAAGTGGAAAACAGAGGTTGGCTAACACTAAGTTGTAACCTTGGCAGAACAATAACTTAAAAAGCTACGGGAGGCCACCGACAGTCGATGGAAAAACACTGATGTAACGTCAAAAATTTTGTAAATACTCACGTGGGTGCAAAAAGCCAATCAAAAGTCAAACCAACAGTGTTCTGCTAGAGTAGGCTTAGCCAACCGGAAAATAGAAACATTGAATTTAAAATTTTAAGCTGTGGACGCTAAGAGGTAGCGTACCCAAGCCAAGTCAGTTCAGTGGATGCGGCACAAAGTGTGCAGATGTGAAATATTAGTGCAGTGCGGAGAAGATAAATATTGACCTTTAAAAAAATGTTGTTAGGAACAGATAATTACTACAACCGTAAAACCGTAAAAATATTTGTGTGATTCATAATTTTTTAACGCGAATAAAGAACTTAAGAAGTTCTCTGTAAACTGCAGTTCATTAGCACATATAGAACTTAATATCTTACAGCTCCATACGTAAATACTTCAGTAATTTGTTATTATTTGATATATTATTCAACTGACTTCAAGGATTAACAAAAAAGTGAGAATTCAAACCATAATTTGTGTAAAGTGTGTGAAACTATTCTACAGCTGTACCTCCCTTGTTAAGAGATACTTGCTCTACCAAATATAACTGACGCAGTTGAGGCATAATTAATTAAAAATCTCAAATTACTACACGTAAACTTTATTACACACACACACATACGAGATACCACCGCAACATGCAGTGTGCTCTGTAGCAGCTCGCATCACTTAAAAATAACAGTTTTCTAATTAATTATCTTTAATGAGGCCATCAATATGTGCCTTAGATGTAATTTTTTAGAAGATATTTTCTAGGTAAAGGACTTGGTGAAGGACTTTTGAAGTACACAGTACTTGTAGAGGTGTATTGACTGAGGCAGAGAAAGTAAATGTTCCCAGTTTGCTGTGTCATCGCCGAGCCCCAGTTGAACAGACGAGAAACATCAGCACAAGTTCTCCCGGAGACCAGAAATGGCGTCTCGCTCTATCTCACTCTCCGACTGTATAATAACGTTATAATGTAACGTATAATATTATCCTTTACCTCTTTTATACAGTGGCCAAAGCCTACTTATACAGTAGCATCCTCCTCCATAAGGTTCCGTAGCTTTATTTTTTATTCCGTAGCTGGCGCTAGCAGAAGCTGCAGTTCATTGAGGAAAGTCATCAGTATCCATAAGTAATAAGTTTGCACGGGAGGGTTGGAGGATTCTCTACTCAAGTATGTTTTCTATAAAAGCCGAGGCAGAGTTTGCGAAGAAGGAAGAAAAGGGAGGAAAAGAGCGAGGGGTAGGAGAGCATGATTTTCTTGGGTCACTGAATATAATTTGGGAAGAAGAAGCGGACGATGTGGTTACGAGTTAAGGAGGGGTGCGGCGGGGGTGAGGGTAGACCAAATGGTGCTTTATACCACCGACGGTGACCACCCTAGTATATATATATACCTACACGCTTCTTGGTTAATGAAAATGGTGGAAGGGCTAGGCACCATTAATTCTAATACTGGGAATCGTTCATTCCTTGATAGAATAACTGCCACAGACGATTCCTCTTTTCAAGCGCAATAAAACGAGTTCTTTCTAAGGCTAAAAGATACAGAGAACTGCTGTATGTGGTCAAATGTTCAAAGTTTGGTTTCTAAATTCGAAGCTCCCTGGTTCGTTTCTCGGCTGCGCCGTATGAAGTTTCCTTTAATTAGAACCATTTCGTACCCTTTTCAGAGTCTGGAATTATGAATGCGAGTGTGTTCAGTATAGAAAGTTAATATCAACCTTAAAAATCCACACTAAAGGAATTACTAACACCAATTGTTTCTCAAGTCAAAGCTCCATATATGACCATAAGAGTTAAAAGAGAGAATAAAAATATATGTCACAAGGCCCAGTGGTAGATAGATGTGTAACACGTAATCATATTCTGTTTATGAACCCATACTCAGAAACTTAGTTTACGCTCTAGAGCCTCCGAAAGGGAAAGGGGGATGACTGTAGATAAACAAACCGTAAATTCTGTGACAAGTAGTAAACGTCATATTCATTAGTTAAGAGTTATTTATCAGTGATACTGCATCAGCTATTACGTGATACATATCCGTCCGTCATCATACCTAGATGCTATCAACGGTAGTGTTTATGGTATTATTCTATTTAATAGTTTCATAGTTTACAGTATCCATTTGTGTGGCCCTCGTCAAGTGGAAATGAACAATTGTGGCCTTGTACACAAATATGGAGTACAACGAGGTGCTTCTCATTTACGGGGAACTCGAAGGAATGCAAAAGAGGGTTGCCACTCTATTAACAACGTTACCCCAACAGGTCTCACCCAGCCCACACCATACTTCCAAGATTAGAGCGGCGTTTAAGTGAAATAGGCAGCTTACTTCCTACAAACACACCTGTGGACATCCGCGGGCACGCCGTACACCACAGTTTGAGTCCTTAGGCGAAATATACAATGCAGTTGGCGACATCCTAGTTGATTAAAATGTTACCTATTCACATAGTGTTCTTCAGTATGTTTTTTTTTTTTTTTTTTACTTCTTTCGTATCTTTTGTGATCCGTATTGCCTAAGAATCACACCATACTTTTTCAAAGACCCTCGTGCATAAGCAAAGTGTTTTTGGACATGGCTTTATTTACAAACTATGATCATATGGTACCCGTATACCGAGCCTGTATAAATGAAACAATTAAAAAAGCATATGCCATAAAGAAATGGCCTTTTGAAATTGTACGTTACAAATTCAAACATATTACACTTATATCTAATGTTTTATGTTTTAAGTATAGTTAAAAATAAACTTGAAACATCATTCCCTGATTTTAATTACAGAAACAATAACCTATATTGCTTTTTCTAATAAAAATGAACACGTAATCTCGGTGGTACGTTTATGTGCAAGTAATGCGGTAGCACTGAAAAGAATATTATTATTATTATCATTATTATTGTTATTATTATTATTATTATTATTATTATTATTATTAGCAGTAGTAGTAGTAGTAGTAGTAGTATTTAGCTATCAGTGTCGTGAAATTTGCTGTTGTCCGCGGTCCTATAAATTTTTCCAAAATCGCTTGTCATTTATTTTAAATTTATCGTCGTTGGTTACATTTTACATTTTGCTCTCCTATTTTTACGCAACCCATCCATTTCAGTGCTATCAACATTTTATAATTCCTTTTACTTAGAAGTAGTATTTCATTCCAATCAAAAATTGAACATCGAGATTGTATTATAAATAACAGTTTTGAGGCCGCTTGAATCTAAAAACCAGACTTTTAGAAGAAGGTCTAGTTTAAATGTGACTTTTTAGAATACAAGGCAAATATTTTCAAAAGGTCCTCACTCACAGCAAATAAAGTTTTGTAATTATTAATACCGTAATTATTGACAAGAGTATATAAATAATTAAATAACTCTACAGATGTGGTGAATTCTTCAATGTCTGGATTCTTCTGAAGACTAGATTCAAGTTTATCTTTGGCAAAGCTGGCACTGCTCCATCACGGAAGTAAAAATATCCCATTGCATTGTTTTTGCTTTTCCAGACCTTGTTTTTCCAATCGTTTAATAGCTGCAGGCAGGTACTTGTAACTATGGACACAATATAGTTCTGACTGCAAATTATGTATTTTCTCCGGTAACAGAAGTTGCTGTGCCTTGGAAATTGCACCTGCGTCGGATGGATCCAAAGAAAGCACAAACTCTTTAATTTTGTCAAAATTCTCACACAACATAGCAGCACACTCAATCCAAGATCCCCAGCGAGTAAATTTGGAAGGGGCAGGCCAGTGATTTTCCTGTATTAAATAACACGGCTCGGAGCTTTCAGTAGAATCTTCTTCAGGGCAGAGATGAATTGATTTGCGATGTCGTATTCGTTCCTTATGGATTCACAAACCATGTGAAGGGCATGAGCCAAGCATACCACATGCTTCAAGTTAGGAAATACAGGTTTCAATTGGTTAACAGCTGAAACCATATATGGAGCCTGGTCCGTAACCACAAGAAGAAGTTTTTCAAACTCGATACCAGTGGGCCAGAGTTTTTGGCAGAAATCCATAATGGATTGCATTACTGTACTGGTATAGGCTTTCTGCAGTTCGTACATTTTTAACAATATGGGCTTAACTTTCTCCCTTGCTAAGGGAAAAACTAAAATGTTCAAAACATATCGTTCCATTGAGTCTATGGTTTCATCCACAATGATTCCCACATCGCAATCAGATACTTTCTCCTTGATTCTTTCTATAGTTTCTTGATAAACAGCCTCCTTGTAGTTTTTCTTAAAGTACTCTCATCGGTCATTGACATCTTTGTGTATTTCTCAAGAAATCCCTTGAAGGCTGGATGGTTCACCTTATTGAGTGGAATTCCTGCTTGTGTAAGAGCTGCACACAAATCAATGTTTAATTCCTTCAAAGTTTGGCTTTTTGAAGAACTCTGTTGAAACACATTTCATAATAGGATGCCGTGATTTGTTTGCTTGAAAAGTCTTGTTCATTTGATGATTAGAGCTGGAAATGTGTTGTTTGATGCGATCTCGCTGGTGTTTTTCATCTAACAAAATTCCTGAATCACAAATAGCACATCGCATAACAGCTCCACCTGGATCTATGAAATATTGTTTGAATTCCTTAGCCAGAACAATAAATCGAGCACTGGACACCTTTGGCATGGTAAAATCTAGTACTAGTACACTCGTTTGGAGAGCTAACACTAGTTCACTTGCTAACACAATGCGACTGTCACACAACTCACTCTTGCGCTCATTCGCTGTCTACATTCTCTTATAACACCGCGACAATTACCAGAATGTTCTAATTCATGCTGGAACTTCAGTCTCAGCAATTTCTAGTAGTTTCGAGCAGAACCCACTCTTAATAATTCTCGGAACTGCGTGGGTGAGGTTGCTGTCGTCTCTGCGTGCCCATCCTTCGCCTCCACGCAAACAGATGACGTCTCTCACAGTAACAAACTCATTCACGAACAGCAGGCTACTAATTATGGTAGGATAGAATCACTGATAGTCAATTTATAGTGGTAAAGCGAGAGAAACTGGTTTTCGTCGAACACACTAATTATTTTTCATTGTTGCGGGTGTGCTTTCAATTCCCGCGCAGAATTTACTGAAAGAGGTAGGCTTACTATTCGCACGTACACAGCAAGCTGAGGAGACGTTAATTGAAAGTTAAAGAATAAATTGGAATGAAACTTAAAAGAAAAAAGGGGGAAAGGGGATTATGGGCATGGTGGGGGAAAATGGGATAAAGGAGCCAAAAAGGGGTAAATTTCCCAAAAAAGGAAAAAATGTGCGGGAAAAAAATGCCTCTTTTCGCAACTAGAAACAAAATTTCACACTGTGATATCTTTCCGCACAGCTTTAACTTACCCTAAGAAAAAACGTGCGCGCCTAAAAATCCTAACCCTGGTCATTACCAACAGCCCAGAATAGAATGTATTGGCTTAAAAGATTCTGGGAAGGCAGTTTACAGCTAAGTTTAGCACGCTTGAACAGTCACGTAGGCTAACTCTGAAAAAAAAAGAAAAAGAGAAGTGAAAGGTATTTCTGAGATCTCAGCTAGACCAGCATGGTAACAGTTAAGGGAGGTTAACATTGGACAACGCGTATAAAGGGATTTTGGAAGAGGAATAATATTTAAGCGTAGGTTAATAATCTAAATCAGAGAGTTACTCTGGTACCGTCACCGGTTATTACTGAACGTCGACACGACAACCTGGATAGTTGTGACTACTCGTGTGATATTTTAAGCGCCCAATGACGCGTTTGTGTGAGTAAGATTTAACGGCTATTGCGAGGGATCCTTCCGGTAAGCATTTTAGCGACTCATGGCAAGTTACGCTTCTAGTTTCTTTTATTGCGGAAACAGTTGTTTCAAACCGTAACTTTGATACTGCAGAAGTTAGGTATAATAATTCAAGTGTTAGGATTTTTAGAGCTGCAATTCAGAGCCAGTCTATTTCTTCATCTCAAACGGTCTGCAACTCGCATCAATAGCTTAAGTATTAGATCACATTAAATTTAACTGGTGACTTTCCTTCACATTATACTCATGCATACCATGAAAAAATACTCATAGGTCTACCACTGGAGCAGTTGGAGCACGAGACAATAAAACCAGTTATGAGATAACGGCAACACTGAAGCAGGTAAGGTATACAGCTTCATAAGCCCTAACCATCGTCTTGCTTCATGGTTTTGTTTTTCCTTAAATTTCCCTAACGGTTTTGATTACATCTTTTTTTGGAAAGCATTGTTTTATAGAATGTTTTAAAGAAAGAAATTTAAAGAATTTCTTAGGCGAGAAATTCACTTAATTTCGGTTATTGTTCTCTAGAGTGTGAAGAAAAGTTCCTGGGAAGATGCCAGAAATGTGTGGATAGAGGACATTTCCAACATTTTCTATGATAAGGTATGTGCTTATTATCATTGTAATTGTAACTATGAAAAGTGAGGCGGTTGCAGGGATATTATAACTGTTTCAGTGGGAGTCCGAACTGCGGCGGGTGGCGTGCGAGCAGCCGTGCGGCGTCCGCAGTGTGAAGGAAGAACACTGTAAAACATAGAGTTTTAGAAGCATTTATTCTTTTGGAAATATCGGCTGCTTTTCTTTGATTCTTGCGTTATTTTTAACAGCTGGTTTTAAAATTTTGCCTAAATAAATTTTTTGTTCTCCCTTCTTTCTTTTGACATCATGCAAGGAGTATGTTATAATAAGTCCAGCATATTATGCTGATTTGCGTTTGAAGGACTATAAACTTAACCCCTTATGCAACTTTGAAACTGCAACAAAATGTGTATTTAAATAATTTACGTGAAATATTTATTGTGACATTAGGAAATCGAAAAGAAAGAAAACAATCGCATATGTAGTAATCACTTGGCCTTCTCTTTGTATGTTTGTTTTACGTTAATCAGAATACACGTTTACCCATAAATATATTAGGCAATAACCA
Organism: Deroplatys truncata; assembly: GCA_030765065.1. NCBI lineage: Eukaryota > Metazoa > Arthropoda > Insecta > Mantodea > Mantidae > Deroplatys > Deroplatys truncata. The sequence goes on along the minus strand of CM060981.1, from coordinate 104,220,668 downwards.
CATGGTTTCAAGCAAAATGTGAAAACAAAATTCAGTTTTCAGTTGTTTGTAACACAATAACACCATGGTTACAAGGGGAAGATGGAGGACAATTTATGAATCGCACTTCATCTTCGGAAAAATTTAAATATACCCACAAAAATATTTTGGAAACGGCTACTACTACAAAAAATTATATTTTAAGTAACTATACCTTTTTTCTGTAACAAGTCGCTCATTTATAAGTCGCTTTCTTCATGCCAATACATCAAGCTTGTGGCATTGTAATTACAATACAAAATAAGCAACATTTAAAAATTTAAAGTATACTTGGGTTTAAACTTTGGGCCTTGCGCTCTTAAAAATGCTGAAATTTTAAGTAAATTTTATTTTTGTACCACTTACCTATAGTAAGCAGAGAGGCATTGCATTCCACGTGGATATACCATCGGAAATACACGTTTTGAGAACTCCTGAATGAATAAATAAATAAATAAATAAATAAATAAAAAGTATTTTTAAAAAAATACTCGCGCGTGATTGTATGTGAACGATATAACTCGAAAACGAAAAGTTTTGTAAATACTAAATTTGGTATATATGTATGTCTAAGTATATAAGTTCAGAGTCTTATAACGATGGAACACAAAAGTTTTCAAGAAAATCTCCCCATGCCAAACTGCTTTTATAGAAATATTATATTATATATTAAATATATTAATAAGGAAAAAATGCATATCTTGAATACCTACTCTACAAAGTCCTTTGTTCAGAATGAATTTTGTATAACTTTTATCGAAAACTTATAGCACAAAAAATGTAGATCTCGTTTAAACGCAAAAGTCTAATACAACTTTTGATGGCATTAAACATTTTCGAGATATCTTTTGGTGCTGTTCTAACACTTAGTACTCGCACTTTCTTGTCATTCGTTTGTTTCTCAGGTAATGAAGGAGTGGAATTTTAAAACCAGCATATAAGCCGTTTTAAATATTCGACTATCACTTCAGCCTTCTGTATTACCCTTATTCCTCCAAAGAAATGTGTACTGGAACCATTCCTGAAAACATTTATCGTCGATAGAAGAATACGCTTTTTTAAGAATAGTAAAAGAGCGGGTAGGTAATGTTAATGTGAATATAACACCAGAGCGTGCATTTCTGATGAATTCTCGATATCGAGTTTTTGGTCCGAAGAGTGCCTAACCTCCTCTGCCTACAGAACAGTGTTGATAAACATTTATGATTATTATAGAAAGTCGTGCCAGTTTTGAGAGTCGTGCGAGTTTTTCTACTTTGTACACAGGTAGGGATATTCGATAACGATATTTCACCTGAAATTCATGTTTTGGGATAACTTGAATCCGGAGAAGGCGTTTTTAGAAGGTCCGTGTGTGTCTGTGAACAGCATAACCCAAAAATGAAATGTCCGATAAATACTAAACTTGGTATTTACGTTCAGTATGTTCCAAAAATGTGACACGAACATCAAGAAAACTTCGGCATCTCTTACTACTTTTTGTACCAAAAAAATCGATATTTATTATTTTCTCAAAAATGATCCTAACAAACTTGATTAAAAAAATTAGAATCTTTGAATGAAAAATAATAGTTATAGGTATCTGAAATTTTCTGGAAGGAGCCTGTGAAGCATTTTCTCGAAGGAATTTTGTTTAAACTAAGAGATGACAAAAACGTAAAAATGTGAATCTCTTTAAAACACTCAATTTATTTCAAAGAAACTTTTTGTGACCATTATCGAGATATCCGTTTTAATTGGTTTTAAATTTTTCAACGTTTTTGTAAGTTTTTCATAATTCTATCGCTATTCAGTTGTTTCTCGTGTTATCATGAAATTTTAAGGCCAGGATATAGCGACCTGGTTTTTAAACGACTGACTATCATTTCGGCTTCTTCTATCCCCTTGTGCCTACAATGAAATATATAATGAAACTATTACTGCATAAGATTATCTGGATTGACATGAACTAGGTAGAAAAATAAGCTTTCGTCAGAATAGTTTGTAGAGGTTGTATAAACATAAAGTAGGTTGAGAAGGCAATGTGAATGTAACATATAAGATTTTTACATCTCATTGCCCCAGCTGCAGTTGTTAAACAGAGGGGCAGCCAGCAGCAGTAGAAGTGTTGAGAAGCTCATTGCAGACACGCACCCTTAACTGGCTATGGTCACATCCCCGTCCCGGTGTAAGTAAACGACTCGGAGCTGTTTCGTATTCACCACGGGGCCTCCTCGTGCTAGCAGATCGCGGGGATTGTCAATTGTCCGTCCAGAGGACCTCGTCTGCATACAGACCAAACTCTCTCTCTCTCTATGTGTACATGGGGACGTGCGTGTGAGGGAGGTTGTGTTCTTCACTACTTGTTGCTTCTTCCCCAGCTTCTATATTACAATAAGATACACATGCAGGACTACACTACTGTTATAACTCAGATCAAATCTTTATTTAATAAGTAGGTACCAGTACATAACTGAGAGAAACAGTTGCAAAGGTAGTCATTTCTGTTAAAATATAATACAAATGTGTTCCATTTCACAGGTGGTCTTTATATAATACTATTCATTTAAAAACGCATGTTTGTAGACTTTTGTTCCAGCCACTATAATTTATTTTCATACTCTTCCACAAAATACTCTACAACGCTCGTTTTTCAATCTATTACCTGTTAACCAAGTTAACCATTTGCAGAAACAGCTTCAATCACATTTTTTAATGTAAACAGAAGCATAAAAAGACTAGGACAGTGAAATGCTTAAAATGTAGATCTTTGTATGCTGATTTTGATATTACATTCTCTTGCAACCTCAGGAGAAAAAAAGGGATAATGACTAATTACTTCAGAAAACGTATTACTTAATATATACAGGAAAATTGAAAGTATCTAAAGCAATATCTCGGAAATGGTCAATGCTACAAAAACCCATATTCGATATAAATTCCATATTTTAACCAGGTCTGCATTTCTTTGCAGTAGGCAAATGTGTGCTCATTCCATTTGATTTTCCAGTTCTACAGAATTATGCTAGATTCACTCAGAAATTTCAAGATATTCATTTTTCTTCATATTAATATCTAAAACTGTGATATTATAATTAAAATATTAAATCTACTTTTAAGAAAAGAAAAAATAATGAAACTTTGCTATTCAAGGGGCAGCTTAGGGTGGGTGAAATTTCATGCTATCTTTGTCTTGTGTCCTTGAAGAATCCTGGACATAAATATCAAATTTGTATCCATACCAATTGTTTTATATTAAGCTGGTCTCTTTCTCTCTCTGCCTCCCTCTCCCTCTTTCTCACACACGTACATACAAATGTGTACCAGTTTTGAAAAAAAAAATTTCTTTTGCGTTCAAATGACCTCAGAATCCGTGAAATCTTCATACCTACTTTTTGGGTGGAATAGAATACTTTATTTACCTACCAAAATAAGTAAGTGGTAGAGAAAGTGAAAATGGTAACATTTTCAGGAATTCTGCTTCTCACCAAAGGAATTTAAATCTTGGAAAACTCGAACATCAACCACAATAATTTGGAAGCACCTAATGACGGAAGAAAAGTTAATGCGCCGAAATAGTAGATTCAAACAGACTTTATGTTTTTCTTGTAATATTTTTCTACCGCTATCTAAGGTTTTCTAGTTATATAAGCAACAAGAGGACTTTAATGTTACTCACAGAAAATTACAGATATATTTTTTTACACAGGTAATAAAGATGTGAGATTTTAAATCGGATCACAAAAGCCATTTTTCAGAAATCAAAAAATAATGGAAATATTTCCATGTAAAGGGTGTTTTAGGGTGGAACAATCTTGTTGAAAAACCTCTCTTATTATCCTTGAACGGTGTCTGTCCTGTTTATGAACATACGTATTGAACACAGATGGACATACAAGTAGAAGATCGACAGACAGACACACATAGATCTTTTCCTATAAATGCTTTATTTGGATTAGCTGCCTTCAAAAATGAGTTTGCTGTGCAATCTCAACAGCGAGTTTTTGGATGGAGTATAATACATCTCTGGAGTGTAATTACCCCATTCAAGCGTTAGAGAAAGTAGAAGAAAAGGAGTTTTTAGTGGTAGTAGTATTCATTAAAATAAGAAAAGCATTTTCAAAATACGTAATTTGAGATTAATATTGTTGAACATTTTCCGAAAAAAAAAATTGGCTTTAAAATTCAAATTCATGCATTACAGAAGAACAGTTTAAGATGCAGTAATTTTAAATTGTCGATATTTGTTAGAAATTAAATTAAGTGGAAATAAAGAAAATTAATGGTGCTAAAATTTAAATATATAACAACAAAGACTTTGAAAGGGCTACCGCTACATAAAAATTATCTCACATAGAATTCCATATATGTTTATGGTTTACCAATAATATCGATTCAGTGAAAAAGAAAAGGATAATTACAGAAAATTCCAGATTTAGTGTATTGTATTCGTAACGTCGATATCTCAAAAATATATATACATACATTTTATTCAACATTGTACAGATAGTTTCGAGAAAATAAAGGGAAAATAATAGGAAAAGATTGTTGGAGGCAAAATTCTTTGTAGAGAGAAGAGGAAAATTCATGATAATTTTCACTTTTCAGCTTTAAATGATGCGGGATTTAATCTGAGTTTGCTATTTTTCCGACTTTTTATTTATCATATATGCCGCTTACAAACAGATTGACATGTATACTTACTTGAATTTTTCAAGTATGATACAGCTTTCCAGCTTGCTGCCTACACACGACCAGTGTGAGAGAACAATAATCAAACACTAATTTACCTTAACATAGAATAAGCATGAATCCCGTCTTTAGATATAATATCTGAGTATTTGAGATCACCTTGAAAGTTTATCGGGATACCTGAAACTAATTTGAGGGTAGATATAATGCAAATATGGGAATCTAAACACGGTAGCTTAGCGGTGGAATATCGGAACGGAAAGTCGAAGATCCGTTGCTGGGATCACAATGATGACATTGGCTGTTTTCAAGTTTGATTTTTTTTTTCAAATTGGTGCTCATAAAATATTAACTTCGTACCTGTAATGATTTAACAAAAAGCTGGAGGCCTCTTAGGACACCCTCCATCTACACAGCTCTTAATTTTTAACAGTTTAAAATAAAAACGAAATGTTTAAATAAATGTGCGTCAGACGTTGTATGCAATATTTAACTCCGTATGTACAAACGCTCGTGTAAAACCTGAGCATTTTTGGAAGGCTCTCTGCTTAAGGTACTACTAATTTGGAAGCAATTTGACATTTGTTTTCAAGTTTTCTTCAAACTGAGTATATGGAATTTCAGCTTTCTATCCGCAATGATTTGCTTAACACTTTAACATTATTAGTAAGTTCTCCATCTAGAATAGCCCTTATTGTTTAACTATTTCAGACAAATTTTAATTGTTGACCATTTTTTCAAGCTCCTAAAACTAATAGTAATCTACGTCACAAGAACTGAGAGTGAGGTTTTAGTGATGAGTTGAGAGATTTTCGAAAGGAATACCTAAAATATTGTCATTCTTGTAATGTAGAATATTTTGTTTCATATTATGTCGATTTTCATTATTTTTACGCAGTGTTTTTAACACTTAAAATATTTCAGTATAATTATATAATATAAAATATAATAAGAGGTTGCCTTAAAGCAATATGTGTATAATATATAAAATATATGTAACAGTCATTGTATTATTGTTATTATTAGTAGGTACATGTTTAATAATGATATGTGAATGTATTATGTAATTTAATAATGTAGGAGCTGTGAGAATATAGGTCAAAAGTTGCTAACAATGAGGTAACAACGAGGTAACCTTGAGGCAATAATGAATTAGAAAGTTTAATAATGCTACTGGTAATTCTTAGAGCAGCAATAATGTAATTTTCGAGAGTTTATAAATAGCCAATCAACAACCAGAAAAAGCTTAAGTTAAATAAAAGCCTTCTATTGGAGAAGAATTAGCCAATCAGAAACTGAAATAGAGCAATTCTACAAATTTATAAGTGATTTGCTAGTAGACAGCGTTCTTAACCGGACGGGAGACGCGTCCTCGAGAAGTTTAATACGTATTCAGTGTGAGACGAAAATTCATTATGAAGTTTACGTATTAAAACAAAAGTGCAAGTAATTAATAAACAATCTCACAGCTCTCTATATCAGTGAAGTGTTATTTAATCGTGTGAAGGATTAATAAATGGAGTGAAGTAAAAATTATAATCTGTGTAAGCCTACATTCTTTAGCCGTATCACACCCTGTTAAGAGAAACATGTTTCTACAAATTAATACTGACGCAGTCGAGGCAAACATAAATATATATAATACTTAAAGAAACATTAAAATACACAGTTGAAAGTAAAGTTGGGGCAAAGGCCACCGGAAAGAAAAGTTGGGGCGAAGACCACCGGAAAGTGAACATTGGGCGAAGGTCGCCGGAAACTTTGTACCATACGTGGGGCAGTTATTTCATCAAGTTTTTGGCTCCCCAACAACGGAACTACAACACTCCTCCTGAAACGAACCTCCTTCATTTTAACGAATAAATATAAACGTCTCTAATGTTGAAGTTAGTAAATGCATTAAGCTCATCGCAGGACAATCTATGTAGGAACAGTTGTTAAACAGATGGGAAAGAGTGAGGGATATATAATTTGCAAATAAATAAGGAGGATTTGACCATTTTATCCCTATTGAGTACTTTACTTGTTTACTATGAAATAATCTGTAAGTAAATAGCATTTCTCTATGATAATTTCTATTAGTTCCTTCACTTAAAATTACTAAGTAAGTTCGCTATGCTATTGACATATGTTGGCGATAGTAGTGAGTGACCTTTTGTGAATATTTCTGTACTATTTATAAAAATATACAGAAACGAGACTTGTATGACATAAAACTTCAACCAGCACAGTCCACTGATGACAAGAATGCTAGCAACAGGAATGTGCTACGTAAACATTTCCTATTCTCTTCAAGCAAAGGCATTTACTCACGCATACTCAGGTCAGAGCTCCGCGAGGGGACTGCATTTGCATTGCAATAAACAAATTGTCATCGTGAGCAAATAAACTCTTCTGGCCTCTCACCACAAAGTAGCATTCTTCTCATCCGTGAACTGCACTTGCAGCAATTGGGGAGCTATTATACCCTACGGACGTGTCTTAATAGGTGCTTCGCAGTAGCTAAAGCACCTAAAAGCCTATCCGTTTAATTGCCTTGAATTTTATAGAGAGAAATGGGCACATTAATATAATAATAAACTTTCGTTGTAAAGACACAGGCTTGATTCTGTATGGGAGAGGCACGCTCAACTGAAGACACGATGTTACAAAGGGACCATGTATCGTCAATATCTCTGCAACACTGTGCCTCAAGGAAATGGACGTGTAAACTTGGCAGTTGCGTTTGAAGCAGGAAACCGACAAACATTTACACGAGCAAGAACCTAACCCAAATAAGAAGCGAGAAGAGGGAGAGGTTGATTGAGAGGGTGGCAAGGAGGAAGTTCAGAACGGAGTAATGTCTAGGGATTTGCATTTCATCAAGCCATGAGGTAGACTACAGGTCCTAACTGCTGTACCAGCGTCGTCTGCCTAATCAGCCATTAACGGGAATGCTTCCACCCTGATAAAGCTGTTCCTCCACTTGTACCCTGGCATCAAGACGGCTTTAAAACTCTGCAGATATCCTATATCCCATTGCTACTTAACACCGTGTCTTGCCAACTTCAAAAAATTTGATGCCATACGTTCACACAACTTTCTCTACTCATGACAAATTCACTTTTATATTATACGTAGTGATCAATAAAAATTATAAATCTATCCACTTATGTTGCTCATGATATATTAATTCCTCTACTACTTAACTTTATAAATAGAAATAGAAATAAATTGAGGAAGTATTGCATTCCATTCAAAAGTTCGATACCGAGGTTTCACCGGAAATGACTTCCTGAAACCTCCAAAATAGGATTTTTAGAAAAAGTTCTATACGTATGTATTTATTCGTCTGGGTCTTTAGTGTCTTGTCTCTGTGTATGTGCGCGCGTGTTTGTTTCTGTCTGTTCATCTGTGAACATCATAAACAAAAACTGAGAAGTCGGTTAAGCACCAAACTTGAAATTTAAGTTCAGCGCCACTAAGATTTTCGAGAAAATTCCCACACCCTAAACTACCCTTTTACATGGAAAAAATGTTAATTATTTTTTATTTTCTCAAAAATGATATTGATTTTTATTAAAATACCACATGTTTAAGATATTTGCACGATATATGAATTGTATATCTTGATTTTTCGGGTAATATACTGTGAAATCATTCTGAATTACTTTTTTATAACTGGTGAACCGTAAGAGGTATACAAAATCTCATACACAAAAAATGCAGAACTCGTTAAAGCATATTGTGGCGTTAACCATTTACAAGATATTCTTTGTTATTAGAATCAGTTTTCAGATATTATACTTACTTCAACTAGTAAATTCTCAACATAGAATTTTAAAGTTACGAGTATTGCATAGCGACACCCTTTTTAAGAACCTCGCTGTTTCTTTACATAGTGTATTCTATAACGAGTTGTGTAGATGTGAATTGAAAGTTTATCTGGATTAGGATAGTACTAGAGGCGGAGGGGAACTTAGCACCTCGACCTACCCACATCTTTTGTTCCTAGGTTCCTGACGGGGCCTCCCGAGAGGGAGAGATGAGGTGAAATGAGTCCGAAGACGGCCGGACCAGGAGGCACGACAGGCAGGGAGCAGGTTTCCTAATATTTACAGATTTGAACTCCCTGGGTGGTGACTAGTGCAACAGACTCCCCTCCCCCTGTGGGTTTACACATCCACATTCTTAGCCGCACCACTCTCTGCAAAGAAATTCATGTCTGTATCAATAATACTGACGCAGCCGAGCAAACATAAATATATAATATTTAGAGAAACAGTCAAATTACAAAGTTAATATTTTTAAACTTGGGGCGAAGGCTATCGGAAACCTTTTACCATACGTGAGGTTGCAACTACTTCAAATTCGGCTCCCCAACATTCGCAATATAATACAACGTACTTAGCTTTCCATACGTGAGACAGAAACTTCGTCCCTCAATCTTTGGAAGATTGTAGATTTAAATACTAAGTATGGTATTTATCCGACTTCTTATTTTATTATATTTACGCATACATACACAACTTTTTCTAAAAATGTACCTTTTTTGTTTTAGTGCTCTTCAAAATATGTATTTCCATAAAACCTCAATATCAAAATTTTGGGTATAATATATTGCTTTCGCTACCTGCTATAGTTGGTTTAAAGTTCGTGTTGCAGTAAATAAGAACTGGTGAATATTTCGGGTTATATAAATCCACACTATTTTGTTGCTATCTTAAGGACTTTTCGGACGGACAGCGAGAGGATTCAGATATTGGACAAGTCTTCAAATATCCATCGTTGATACCTACAGGTATCTTGAAGTGGATCTTAATCGTGTTTTGTAGACTCTTGTCGCTGAAATTTTAAGATTTCAGCTGTACTACAGCACCCAGTTCATCATTCCTGAATTACAGTTAGAAAGTTCTGAATCTATAAAAACAAGGTGTAATTTATTTACCATTTTCTCTGTTTAACAGATTCAGAGCTCAATTTTAAGAATACTGAAGGAATTAGCGTCCCTTTTATAGCAGCCATAAGAAGCTGCTTCGAATGAAGAAATCTCTGAAAGTTGTAAGCGTTTACGGAAAATGCAGAATTCAAGTCACAATTGTAATAATGTTCACTGATATCAAATATGATACCGAAATATCCACAATTAGGTTTTACCACTCTTTAAAAATACTTTTTTTTAAAGACTTTAAAGGAAATTAAAATCCCCAAGTCGCCAAGTTTAAATTTGCTAACCTCATGACTCAGTATTGAGGAACTGTTTAAGAAATCAGACTGAAATGTTTATAGAATATATATGCATGATCTCCAGGTTTTCTTTTATCAATAATTAATTTTGTTCAATAGTTATACAAAGCAAATCATTCACAAAAAAACCTGTTCAATGCAGAAAAGGAGAAAAAAAGTTACATTTGCTACAAAGAAAGGGATCACATGGCTTAGCACACAGAATCTTTCGTATTCATAAGAATGTGGCGTATTCCCGTCACCTCCCCCTACAGGAAATATGATCCAGTCCTCAAACCAAGTGCCAACAGCATTACGCTCAGGACACTAATTTCTACAATTGAAAAGGTCACTGGTTCGAGTTATAACAGGCGCCCAATAGTTAAGCTTAAACTTTTACTCACTACTTCATAAAGTAGCAATTTTCTTTGTTAATTGGTGCAGAATTCAGGTAAAAATGGCACAATCACTGCCACATTAAAAAATATATTTAAAATGTAGTATTGTGCCTGTAATGATATTATACACAAATATTCCAATTTACAAAACAGCAAAAATGTAATTTCTTTGCAATTATTTTCCTTTTAATTTCTCCTTAATAATTCAGCAAACAAATAACCACTGAACAAATTTTTTAGAGAGTTGATAAGGGCTTAGAAAATGCACCGCTTGGCTACCCTCATACCACAGGAACGGCAAGCCCTTTATTCATTTTGGAAGAGTTCGAGCACACGTATTGCAGCATATGAGAGTCACAGATTTCTTGCTGGTCTTTCGCTGGCTTTCAAACGTCACTGTTCCACAAGTATAAGAACATTTATGTGCACGTTTTGCAGTTTCCAGTCATCACTGCTCTTGGGTTTTGAACAAGAAAGATTGAATAATTATATTGCTACTGACAGAGAAAAAGAAGCAAATTCTGGAATAGATATCCATCACCTACTCATGCTATCTAAACACGTTAACAGAGTTGCCAATTTAGCAGTTTTCTCGCCAGATTTAGAAGCTTATGTTACTAGTCATATTGCGAAAAATATTTTATCCCGCATAGTCGGAATTTTAGCACTTTTAAACTCATAATTAATAATAAAATAGATATTAGCACAATAGCTGCACCACATAATTATAACGGTATTCAAATTTCGAAACGGACATCGTATACGTTAATTAAAAAAATAACATGTCGGGATTAGTACTTGTCTAGACCTTATGTAGAGGATTTAAGTTCGGCTTTATAAAATCAAAGGCAACCATGATTGCAGATTTGAATTATATACAAATTCCGGGGATACATCATTGCAAACATCTGCAGTTGGTAGTTAGAATGGTCTTAGTTTCGATGTCCAGTAATAGTAATATCCAGGCATTGGAATTTCTAAGCATTAAGACCAGGACGAAAGAAAATAAAGTTGAACTGTTACGGGACTTTACGCAGGGACGTCGCAGGTGACAAACCACTCCCTCATATAGTCTGTTGGCGTTAGTAACTCTTGACCGCTGTTGTTTACAATCTTTGCATTGACAATGGTTTGAGTGAAGATGACGTTAAGCAAATAATTAGTAATTCCTATGGCTGGTAACCAGGGCTTTTCTGGTTAAGAAGATGTTACCATTACCTTTAAGATCAAGTAGCTCTAAAGGTGCATCCATTTTCAGCCAGTAGTAGTGTTACTAACGCTAACAACACGATTTCGGCTCTTGGTATCGTTAACCATAATTTTCTTCGTCTCAACAAGTTGTTATTGTTACGATGTTAGAGGATACCAAATAGTGCGTAGTAACTGGTTAGTGGCTTTAACATGTTGTTAAACTTTAACCAGATATTGGTCATCTAACGGAATTCTAAACGCATGTGTTAGTAACCCTGTTCATTAGGGGGGGGGGTAAAATTGAGTCTCTGTGTGATGTAAGTAACTGCTGTATATGTTTGTGTGTATGCGTGTGTGTGTGTGTGAGAGAGAGAGAGAGTTAAATTCAACATAATGCAATGCGGTGCAATAATCTACAACCGGAAAACTGAATTACAGTATTGCTAAAAGAATATTCTGCATGTATTAAGAACAGAGTCACTCCTAAACAAAAGCATGTCAGCAGTTTAAATTCTCATTTTTACATATAGAATTTCAAAATGAGTGAAGGTGAGCTAATGTGGGGTAAACATGCGTAAGGGCAGAATCGAAGAATGCCTTCTTCAACATTGTACCACAAATCTCTTGCTAAAAGTCACTTGCAATCGAAGTGTTGATTCCAACAACATTTTCTTCCTCCAAACAGTCAAAAGTAAACTAATAAACAAACGGGGTGTATATATCTTTCTTCAAAGGTTTTTTTGAAGCAGGAAAAATGAATTTCATCAAATATTAATGTTTTTTCCTATGGTATTAAATGTATTCGCACTTTGGTTTTTATCACAAAAGAGGCAAATTGTGTATTTTACTGTTATTGGAAACATTATACGTATCATACTAATTTAGACATCCGAAGCAGCAAACCTCGTCCTCATATCAGCTGATTTATTTAACAAAATACTAAGCTTGTTTAAAGTCCTTAGTTGTTTGTACAAAATTGCAAGTAAGTAAAGCTAATAAGAACGTTGAAGTAGAATATTTGTTGGTAGTTGAAATATGCTTCATGTTTATCTGCCACACATATGGGATCCAATTTGTCGCAGTAACTTCGTGTTATCTATTGTTGGGCGCCTTTTATTGTACACTAGTTTAAATTTTGGGTTCTTTGTCCTCCGGCTAGCTATTATTACTACTCAGTCGAGCATATCTCTTGAACAGGGTGTGTAAACGGAAAGGATTTGTTACTGAAAGATAACACTTATAAAAGAATTTGTTTTTACATTTTTATTATCGTCACAATTAGTTAATTTCACATACTGCATCTTGATACACGCCAGACTGAAACTGTTTTATTTTCTAATATCACTATAATCACTTATTTGTTGCACATTATTAATTCGCGTATTTCACATTTATAACTAACTTTACAACGCGAGAGATTCTATAGAATTGCGCGACGTATAACCTTTGTATGATTCTGTTGGACTGAACGACGTATTACCCGCGAATCCTTCTGTTGGACTGAGTGACGTTTACCTCGTGAATTATTCTGTCAAACTGAACGACGTGTAACTTGTGAATGTTTCTGTTGGACTGAGCGTTACCCGTCTCTGGCTTTAGCTTTTTATACTCCCTCGCCCCGATATGCCTAAACATTATAACAGAGCTGCTATTGGTTAATAAAACGCGCCAACATTAGCGTCTATATTTATATCCAATCAAAATTACGAACACATATACTCTAGGGAAGAAATTCCCTCCATTTCTATGACGCGCTACTCTGACGTCATTTGCTTGCCTCTTCTAATTAATAAACAACTCACCCCCTCGCTACATTGTTGCCCGCTCTTATTGTCAGTTTCAGTGAGGCCGTGTAAACTTATTTCCTAACAATGCTTATAATTAACAAACATCTCAAATCATTGTCATACAATAATGTTAATTTACACTACAATCATTTTGGCATTTACATTGTTGTGATATAAAATACTGCCACAACGTTAATTACGTTAGTCTCTCTCAACTCCTTCCAAAATTAATTTTATGTGAATATGATGTGTAATTTACAATGATATACGTGGACGATGTCAGAAACAATTCACACGTTTCATCCATACGTTTCGTCCCCGAAAAGGATAGGGTTGTTATGTAATGTGCAATTCTAAGAAAGTCTGTACGGCTTTCATAAAAACTTACTAGAATACAAATTATTAACGATCTTTGGTTAAAATGAAGCTTTACTTCGACGACATGGATGAACGTGATCATCATCAACAACAATGCGGTTTAGGCCATATGGCCTGTTCCGTCTCCACATAGTGTTAATTAAACTGGTCACGCCATCGTCTTCTTGGTCGGCCTGCACTTCGTCTTCCTTGAGGTTTATCGTTATACAATGAAGTGAACGTGATATTACTATATATTACGTGATATTACTGTATATTATTATATATTACGTGATATTACTATAAAAGACAAACAACCGACTTCACTGCAGAGCTCAGTGTCTTTGGGAAGATAAATGCAGGACTCGTGAACTGTTGGCCATTAATGCGTTTGCACCATACTAATCGCATTTAAGCATAACATCACTGTTTGTCCACGAAAATGCAAGTCCACATATCGGCGAACAGGAATGATATGTGTTGACCGATCACATTGGGGAAACATTCCCCCCAGCCTGCACTCGGACATGAATACAACTTATCTCAACCTTTTCCTCAAACTGAAAAATACCTGAATACAGCTGCGACCCGACGCATACGAAGGTTTATATTTCAAAGCGGACTTAAGCGCATTCTACAGCCACCATGACCTTGAAAGCAGCCGTTTCATTACAAGGATTATTTTGTAAGGAAACGAAAGAGTTAAAATATGCAACACTCAACAAACTTGGTGCATCAGTTCTTCATTCAAGACTATCCGGGAACAAATTCAAGGACAAAAGTACGCAAACAAGCGTATCGCCAAGTGAAATAATTTAGGACCACAAACATGAAGCTAATACAAATATAACGTTATAAAAACATTGTTACATGCTGGGGTGAGGGCCAAAAGGTTCCCAGGAAATTACTAAATTTTGATCACCCCAACACGTACATGGGGGAGCGCAGCTCACAAACGGCGAGAGGGCGGGGAACTTGGTGTTTACATTCAGAAGAAGGCGTGAGGTGTTTTTTTTTAAACAAAATACATAAATATTACATAACACACATTACCTGTCATTTATTGATAAAATGCTTGGCGGCTCTACATTACACTTAGGGAAACAAAGGATGAGGGGAGATACCTCAAAGTCGAGGACTGGCCACACGCACCTTGCTTCTTACACTCTCACACACAAAGAGACGCGCACATTCAAGTAACGCTAACGCTATATATCCCGCCCCCGCTCCAGCCCCGTCTAGGCAAGCTAGCAAGGGCTGGCGTCATAACGGGCGAGATTCAAACAAAGCCTTCTCTCTCTGGCGTGTTCCGCGCAAAAGGAGAAGGTTCGTTCAGCCGAAAGAAATAATCAGTCACCCAATAATGCTGTCGACAATGCGACACAATAATGCGTCTGGTTTGACAATGCTTACTGTTACGCCACAATGTAAGGTTTAAAGTTCTACAAATGTTTACTTATTTTAAAATTAAACTATATTACTGAATGCATCTTTAACTGCACAGATTATAATAAAATAAAAGAGTTCGAAAACCTAAAACTAAAGCTCACTGGTGTTCAGCATAAGGACAGAAGGAGAAATTCGGAATGAAAACGTCAATTCAATATCTTCGCACAATGCGATCCAATCTTTGATCATAGCGGAGGATCACGGCCTTATCCTCCACTATCAATCTGCGCCTATTGACACGGGTGACCGTGTTAGTTAAGCCACGGACTCGAGAAAGTGAGCTCTGCGGTTCAAATCCCACCAGGGTCGTCCTCTCTGACTGAGATTTTTTCCAAGTTTCACTCAGTCCGCATAACTGGCAAATGCCGGGAGGTACCCTAAACTTAGGCCTGGAACGTCTCCTCCCAAATTTCCTTTCCCAACTATCATTTAATTTCATGTAACACCAGTCTCCACCGCCTGTGCCGCCGATTATAATATGAACGGGCGTTAAGTGCCATTGAAAATATCAACCTGCGCCTCTCATAAAAAGGGAAACCGTAAGAAATTAAAAGTAAATTAAAGTCGATAAGTGACATCAAAACGTTTTGTGTAATTATTTCATCGCTGCTGCATTATTGCTTCAATATAAAATAAAAAATTGACTTTCAGTTATGGACGCTCTTTAACTGCTGTGGTTCTTAGCGTTCTATTCTATATTGGGCGTGAAAGACTGCTAATTTTGCTCAGAGGCCTCTTTATCAGGCTGAGGATCTTTTAGGTGTCATAAATCTACTACACGGGACCACCGTCTTTACTTTCCTTCCGAAGGAAGCCATGATAAGTAATTTTGCGCCCGAAAAAATCCATCGCCCTCCGCCGGATTTGAATCCGCGACCTTGAGAATTAGAGGCTAGCATGGCAACCACTACACCACGGAGGACGAATCTTTAATAGATAAGATACACCCGGGTATACTATTTGAAAGTTCAAAGGGAAATGCAAATATTTATGCACAAGAAAAGGTTAAGTTGCAAGGCCTTGGATTAGCATTAAAGCTTGAGAGGGTTTTGAGAAAATTCTAATGTATTTAAATACCAAATAAGTAGATTCCGTTGGTTAAAAATCACAACAGCGTCCACAAGTACAATGTGACGCAGAGGCTACAGCCCGAGCATATCGGAAGGATAGCGTCAACGGAATGGCCGGTTGGAGAGATAAATAGAGACAAGTAGACACAATAGCGCTCTCACCCAGCGTAAATACAGAATCGCTATCGAGAGCTAAACAGATTCTCCTGGAAGTTTGTTTCCCCCGCTTTCGAACATTCTAGAACACTCTCGAAAACTCCAGCGGCAATGTATAAGTGAGGTTCGCGAGTGAGTTGTTCGATGCGACAAAGTGCGATTCTAAGAGTGAGGTTGAGATGACAGTTGTGGCAGTTATAAAAGTTCAATTAAAACAAAAAGGAAGCACTGTAATGCTTCACACTTAAAACTCAATTTGACGTAGGCGCATGTCATTAACCAATCCGCGATACGCGGGAAACCAAAGAACGACATAAAACATAGTACTTTAAAAATACGCGATTATCTGAGAGTTTTCAAGAAGTTAATCACAGTTCAAATTGTTTATTAATATGAAATACTAAATAATAAGAATAGTACAACTAAGGAAACTAAAGGAATTTGTAGACTCCACTTAATTCTGTGTAGCGTTGTTCACCTCCTTTCTTCATTCTTACGGTCTAATTATGAAGAGTTTGTTCATCACAGCTTATGCGAACACTTGACTAACGCGGAGGGTTACAAAATGTTTTGTTTACAAGTCTGGTGGTAAACCTGGATCGACTGTAGTTAACATTAGCTGATGATGAGGTTAAAACAACGCAGCAACTCATCTACCTTAGTTGTAGAGGCAGAGAAAGCAAAATTATATAGAATATTATTACATATTGCTATCCTTAAAGACAGCAACTGACTATATTTTCTTATTTCTTTCCGTCTAAAAAAACATCTATCTAAATAACCCCTCAGAAATTAACAAATTAAAAAAAAGGAGGGAAGGAGCTTAATAGGTAAGGTTTACTGCTCGTTTAACAAATGACATTAACATGTGAATGGCCATAGCACAATAGCATCTCCTGGACAAAAAACAAAGTTTGATTTCTGGTAAGGAAACAAAACTTTTGCTGTTGGGAGTCCGCTTAAGAAGATTCAACAGTGTCACATATTTCATATCCTTAAAAATGATCCGTGATTTAATGCTGCCACATCTGGGAGAGCGCATGTATCAGATTATCTCTGTCAAAATAGCATGCAATGGTTAAACTGTTATCCATCCTGTAAATTTACTAGTTCATTGATTGTGACATAAAATTAACAGTCGATTTGCAAGTGCTTAATTTCAAGCTTAATTTGATATTTATGTCGCCGAATAAATTAAACGCTAACAGTGCTAATGTTAGTTCAGCTCCATAGAGAGAGTAAGTAATCTGATTGTCAATGAAATTACTAGTAGAAGCAGTAAGAATTGGCTTTATTTTACTATTACACAGTTCAATACGTAGTTTCACAATTTACGAAACTAAACATTATTCCAGATTCAGAATGTTAAATAATATTTCAGAGAAATTAAAGCCTATGACACTTCTAATGTCGTGAGCTTATACAGTTTTTTATCTGAAAATATCAGAACCGTTTGAGCGAAAATAAAAAAGAGAAAAATCGTAATTGTTACATTCATATAACTTTCTCTACCTATCGCTTATTTTTATCTCTCGTATACAAACTCTTCTTACAAAACTTCTTTTTTTTCTACTTTTTGATAACCAAGATAAACGTTTTCAGAAATGGTTTCATTACACATTTCGTTATAGGCACAAGAGCAATACAGCTGGATGAAGCGATAGTGAAATTTTTAAAATTGCGGGTCGCCGTATGCTGGCTTTGAAATACCATATTCTTTGTACACCACGAAAAACAACTGAATGGTGTCAGCGCTTCAAAAAATATCAAGTATTCAACAATTCAAATCAGCGGCTGGCCCCGTAGCTCATTCGGTAGAGCCTGTTATACTAGAGGTCCCGGGTTGGATTCCCGGCTGGGGGGTAGGAATTTTTCTCTAGCCAAGATTATTTCTCATCCTCCGCAGAGTCTGGAAGTATGAATGAGAGTGTAAATGTGTGTATGATCTAATGATTGAAAACCAAAGTGCAAGAAAGCAAAGACAAGAGCTACACGAGTTAACACCATTTCCAATAGGCAATAGGTAGTTAAAGGGTCTAGCCGGACCTCGTAGCCGTGGTCGCTGGAGTGTGTAGCTCCGGCGCCCCACCAAGCTGAGGGTTGCGGGTTTGAGTCCCGCCATGGGCATGGGTATTTGTATGTGTGTTGTGTAATTGCGGTAATAAGCGGTAAGGAAAACAGTAAAAACGCAGTATCACAATCTGGGTGAAACAAGGGGGAAAAAGTGGGTATAAGTGGAACTAAAAAAAATCAAATTCAAGTGGTTAATACCACAAACAAAATTATTACACGTTAAGTTATGTTTAAAAGAGATCTGCATTCTTCGTGAAATAAGTTTTTCTCTATCTCCTATGGTTTTACCAGTTATAAAAATTCATTCAGAATGAGGACTTCAGATGCTTTTAGTTCACTTTAATAGCAGCAGCTAGTTTGGGGTGAAGGGATTGTCTGGTAAATCTTCTTCTTCTTTGGAAGACGCTGAACCTATTTATCACAATTGATATGAAACCGAATTATCTTTCTTTAATTATGTCGTTCACAGGCAGAGGCGTGCGCGCACACACACACACGCGCGCGCGCGCAAACTTGCAAACGTTTTATAAGCGTGTTTTTCTTGATTCATTGGACCTCAAAACATGTATTTCCCGTGAAATCTGAATATCAATATTTTGGGTGCAATATGATAATTCCTCTACTTACCATAGGTATGTTGTAGTAAGAGTAATATTAGAAACACATGCTATATGAATCTGAAAGTACATTTAATCCCATGCATTTGTTAAAAGCAAACTTAGAATAATCTAGAAACTTAGCCATGGAATGCAGTTTTAAGTCATGACCCCGACTTTTACGCCTTACAGCTTCAGCCCTGCAAGTCCAAATACATCTATACATTAACATTAAGTACATATGAAGTACGTTTTTTAAAATTTCCGATTTTTACTAAAAAGAAACTGAATGCTGCGTGTATATTAGGCTAACATGCAGCAAAAGGTGTACTTTTAAAATGGATGAAACACAGCTAGATCCTATTTTATCATTCATAACATTTGTTTGGGATTAACTTTTAAGCAGTTACAAAAACTTTCACTAATATTATTCCTATAAGTAAATCGGATAACTTTATAATTCTGAAACTTTATTCGTATTTTTATATAACAGTATATAGCAGGGAAACAGTATAAATCCGAATACATATTGATATAAGGACCTGGTACGGTTTTATGTAATGTATATTTTATTATGTTTTAATTCATGTTAACACCCCAGAAGAAGTAATGTTATTACCGGTTTTTAAAATGTGACACAAAACGAATACATTGCACATTCACACATTGAGAGAGGGGACCCTATCTCCATTAACTAGTAGAGCGTCTGTCTTCAAACCGGGAGGACCCAAGTTCAAATCGATTGAAGTAAGCTGCCGAGATAAGATTTCTACGGTGTTCTCACAAGGCAAATTTCAGGCAACTCTTAGCTCAATGCACTCGGACTCATTAAGCAATATTTCATCCATACCTCCATAGGTATGAGTTTTTAGAAGTAGTGCTAAACAATTCAAAGAGAGGGAATGCGGCTAAGACAGCAATTGGAATGGAGCTACGGGTTTTGCTAAGTACACTGATTTCAGTGCTCAAGGAAATTTCAGCGAAATAAGGAAAATTCGAAGGGTTTTCTAAATATCCCACTTAAAGCTTTTGCTAATATAATATAGAGTATAACAAGCTGAAAAAATCGGATGTATTTGTTTTTGGGAATACATTGAGTAAACAAATCCATCACACTGGAGAAAAGTTTGCTCTTTTTAGGTTATTTTCTTCTTCGTGCACCAAACAAGATTACCACCTACCGAAATGTGAAGAATCTTCCAAGTAGTCTTCTCTTTGGATCGTTTATGTCACCCGAAAACTTGTGTTCTGCCTGCCATGAAGTAGATAATTTGTTTACTTTATTTGCCCCACGTTTTGGGCGTCAATTTGAAGTAGGTAGTTGCTTGACGTATGGAAAGCCAATTTGAAGTAGGAGTTGTATTGTAGTTCAACTGTTGGGGAGCCGAACTTGAAGTAGTTACAACCGCACGTATGGTAAAATGTTTCGGGTAGCCTTCGTCCAAAAAACAGTGTTTAAAAAAATATTAACTTTGTAATTTTGACTGTTTCTTTAAATATTATATATTTATGTTTGCCTCGGCTCCGTCAGTATTTATATTTTTTAGAGACATGGATGTCTTAGCAGGGAGTGGTGCGACTGAAGAATGTAGGCTTACACAGATTATAATTTTACTTCACTCCTTTTATTAATGCTTGACACGATTTAAATAACACTTCACTGATATAGAGAGCTGTAAGATTCTTTTATTAAATACTTGCACTTTTTAACACGTAAACTATTTTTTCACACAAAATACGTATTTAATTTCTCGAGGACACATCTCGCGTCTGGTTATGAACACTGTCTACAACCAACGCGTCCAGTTATGAGCGCTGTCTACAAGAAACTGATTTGATTTCTAGTGCCTAAATTTGTAAATTTCTGTAATTCAAGTTTCTGAATGGCTAATTCTAGTCCAATAGAATACCTTCATTTAACTAAAGCTTTTTTTGGTTGTTGATTGGCTATTTTATAAACTGTCTCAAGCAGCAGCAGCATCAATAATGACTAGTAGCACTATTAAACATTCTTAAATTCATTATTGCCTCAAGGTTACCTCATTGTTTCCTCATTGTTAGCAACTTTTAACCTATTATTCTCACAGCTCCTACTTATTAAATTACGTAATACATTATTGAACATGTATATAATAATATAAACATTTACAATG
Source organism: Deroplatys truncata (assembly GCA_030765065.1). Taxonomy (NCBI): domain Eukaryota; kingdom Metazoa; phylum Arthropoda; class Insecta; order Mantodea; family Mantidae; genus Deroplatys; species Deroplatys truncata. The sequence continues at coordinate 104,199,544 of CM060981.1, read as the reverse complement.
ACTGTGATATACACTTTTTATATATTGTTACATACACATATTGCTTTAAGGCGTGCTCTTATTGAATTTATACATTATATAATTCGACTGAAATCATTTAAGTGTTAAAAATACTGCCTCAACCATCACATAATACATTAGATTTTGTAGAACCTAACCATGCTCATTATGGGTATATGCTCTCACATATTGACATCTGTCTCCAAAAGAATAGCATCAACTTTCTCGCAGTTCTGTTTTACAATGCGATATATTTAAATTCTTTTAAATACGCGTGACCATTTAATAAACTTTATTTCCTGTAATATCAATGTAAATTACATTCGTGTCTTATAAATACGATTTGTAAACTATATCCAACTACTAGCATAAATATCCGACGTTTCTTTCATATTTTGATAAAACACCACTTTTGGATATATCTTTTTTGTCTCTTACATTTAAAATAATTACATCAATTACAATATTACTAATATTTAACTATATTAATTGAATTATTTTGGAAAATTTCTCATTCGTCCTGAAAATTCTCAAAATTGCCTCCCGCCGAAAATTTCATATCTCCCTCTTTCGTTGGGGGCAGTTTTTTTACAGTATTGTTACTCTTGTTCTAAATGTGCCAAAATTTGCTCGAATGCAAGGGTTAAGAATCAATAAGAAACACTCACACACATATTGAATTCTAAATAGATTAAAATAAGCACTTAGATTTTATATGTGATGTACACCAAATTAATAAGTAATTTTACGAGTGAATTTATTTAAGGAAGTTCAAAATCGAAATTTGCGTTTATTAAGACTGTTGTCGAATAAAACATTACGTATTCTATAAGTGATAACTATTATGATAAATCTCATTAGTTATGTCTAAAAAGCAGCTGTCTCCAAAAATACGATTATGTAGGAAGTAAATACTCCTTTGTCCGAAACATGTACTCTAGGTAGTCGCAATCTAGAAGTCTTTGTGCACCAGAGATTCTTCTGCCCCATTACAATTATATATCCATTGCTTTTTAGGACTTAAAATTGTAAACATCTTCAGTTAATCATAGTTCTGATTGGTTGTAAAACTGTTAGCACATTTTTATACAGAATTACTCCAGAGGGGATTGCATATCTGTGTGTGAAACAGTCAACGCAAATGTTATATTTGTTAGAAGCATCTAGTGTACGTAACTCAGAATTTATAGTAACTGGCTTACAACCTTTATTCCCAGCTGTTCGTGCATTAGTGCAAGCCATAGCTATATATGCATGGATTTGCCTCTTTAGTTAACATTATCCTGCTATTAGTCGTATTTACTGACAAGAATCCTGTTGAGTACTGTCGGGATATAGCACCCCCTGCCGGCCAAGTTTTATAACTTGCCGTTAAAATCTAAAACTCTCACTACGGAGTGCCTCCTCTCCATTATCTGCTAACTCCAGCCCCCTTCCATGGCTCCAGAACAGCGTTTTTAAGCAAATGGCTTTTGGTTTAGGACCAGTGGTTAGACAACTCAACTTGCCGAGTTAAACGAGTGAAATATATAGCTGGGAAAAAACTAGGGGACTTCGAATAAAAAACGAATGAAAAGCACAGCACCAAGCGAGATTGGCAGGTACAGATTATGAGGTTATGGTTACCGCAACAGCATCCGAAAAAAGAATGTATTATTAATTAAGAATGCGATGAAAATAATAGTAAGTTTATTAAATTAGTAATCAATTAGACATCAAATAGTATTTTCATCATAGGAAATACTAGTGAGAATATTTCTTTGTACCATATGAAATGCTCGTATTAATTTCACAGCACCTGACAGCTCCAATGGTTATCTCCGATTGACTTTTAATCACATCAAAACACTAGTGTGAATGTTCCTTTACAAATATATGTATTTATTTCGCAGATCACTGGTTCGAGCACAATGGACACCTGATATACATTACTAACTTAACAATGTATAGCATTATTTTAATTTAACACATGCGATATGTAATATTAAGCATAACGTTTACCTGCCTGTAATTTTTGGGAAGGTGCAAACTCAGTTTAGGTGAGACAGAAGTGGAAAGAAGTATACTCACCTGCATCTAAACTGATGCAGTCAAAATGTATTGTTTCATTAATAATATTTTGCTGTTTATTGTAATTTTAAAAGTAAAATAAAATTAATTACAAAATTAAAAACAAAAATGAGATATTGTTTCCCGAATGTGAGGAACCAGGAGACCAGAGACCAGGTGAGGAACCTACCAGAGTGTGCCGTGGAATTTTGCTTTCATGACACTGAAGTAGTTATTTTGTTGGAGTTGTTTATTTATTTAGCTTCACATATGGACGCCAACTTGAACTAGATATTATCTTTACGTTGTTTGCTGCTACGTATGAAAAGCCGATTTGAAGTAGTTTGTATTGAAGGAGTTGTATTATATTTCAACTGTAGGGGAACCGAACTTGTAATAGTTGCAACTGCACGTATAGTAAACAGTTTCCGGTAGCCTTCGCCCCAAATGTATTTTTGGGTGGCCTTTGCCCCAAGTTTAAAAAATATTAACTTTGTAATTAAACTGTTTTTTAAGTATTAAATAATTATGTTTGCCTCGGCTGCATTAGTATTATTGTTAGAGACATGGAAGTCTTGGCAGGGCGTGATGCGACAAGAATGTAGACTTCCACAGATTTTAAGTTTTAATTCACTCCTTTTTATTAATCCTTGACACAAATTAAATAGCACTTCCTGATATCGAGAGCTGTGAGATTCTTTTATTTAATACTTGCATATTTTAATACATATACTATTTTCGTCTTACACGAATACGTATTTAATTCCTCCAGGACGCATCATGCATCCGGTTACTATCACTGTCTGCAGGCAACTGACTAGATTTCAACCGTCTAAACTTGTAAATTTCTGTATTTCAAGTCTCTGATTGGCTATTTTTACTCCAATAGAATACCTGCATTTAACTAAAGCTTTTTCTGGTTGTTGATTGGCTATTTTTTAAACTGTCACTAAAATTACATTAATGCTTCCAAGAATCACAAATAACATTTAAACTCTCAAACTCATTATTGCCTCAAGGTTACCTCATTCCTCATTGTTACCTCATTGTTAGCAACGTTTAACTTATTATTTTCACAGCTCCTACATTATTAAATTACGTAATATATTCACATAACATTATTGAACATGTTTACAATAATATAAGCATATGCAATGACTGATACATACATTTTACAAATTATTACATACACATATTGCTTCAAGGCGGGCTGTTATTGAATTTACATATATAATTTGACTGAAATCATTTAAATGTTAAAAATACTGCCTCAAATTGCCCCACTACCTTGCTGCCATCCGCCAATAAACGTTATCCTTGGCAGGTTAATATAACCTTTAATTTAAATATTTAAGACCAACACATTTTCATCTATATTGGTTAACTTAAGATAAAAGTTTCTAACAGTTCACGCGCTGCCTTCCCAGAGGTTAACCACGTTTCTATGAGTTTACCAGCCTTTCATAATCCACGTGTATTACATATACTGAACACTATAAGTATATCTCCGTATTGGTAGTAGATGTAAGTAAGATTAAGCATGTGGAGAAAAAGTTTGAAATACTCGCAATCTTATAATACATTTTTTCTGTGTTAAAATATAGTGAGTATGTCATAAGACTTTTAGATCAAAGTTAAATTTTTACTCTTTTCGAATTACTTTTATGTTTATTCTATTGCATGGAATGGGTGTGGCATTATTTAGACTACAAAGACAACGTTTTAAATTACACATTAAACATTTATCAACATTTCCATGTTTAGTTGTATGAAAGGTATTTAGGTAATTTAAGTATATAACCTAATATTTGAAAAAATATATTTGAAATTGTTTACAAACCAAAGGCACCTTCATAAATGAATTTTTGATTCTTCATTAACTATTTTACATAATTTTCCAACAATTAAATTTTAATCCTACAGTATTTCGTGTTTATAAAACGGAATAATACTTCATAAGAATGTAAAATGCTCACCTCGTGGAGTGGTAGATGTGTTTACTTACATTCAAGAGGTCCCGAGTTGAAATCTTCTTGTGTAAGTTACCTGGATGAAGTTTCAGAATCAAATAACTAAACTTATTTGAGCATCATTTCATTAATTTCATTCATTAATCGTGTGATATGATAAATTAGCGTCATTAAATCACAAAAAATAAATAAGTATAAATAATACAAATTATAAAAAAATGTTTTTATAATACTACACAATTAATATCTCACCAATATTTTTATCACCTAAGAAGAGTTTTACAGAAATTGTCATTTGTATATCTGACGTAATTCTCAAAGCCTTCTTAACCCAAATTCCGGAACATAAAACATCGCGATATTCATACATTTTGTCGAAAATGCATCACATCTCCATGGTAACAAAATAATATATCCCTTTTTACTTTCTCTACTACGTATAGTAAGCAGGGGAAGTATTGCATTCCACCCAAAAATTCGATACCGAGATTTCACCTCGGTTTTGAGACCCCCTGAATCCAAAAAAAAAAAATTTTTGGAAACATGTCCGTGTGTGTGTGTGTGTGTGTCTGTGTGTCCGTTTGTGTGTCTGTGAACAGCATAAATCAGAAACGAACAGTCGGATAAACGCCAAACTTGATATTTAGGCTCAGTATCTTCCAGAGATACGACACGAAGGTTTTAAGAAAATCCCCACCCCAGATTACCCTTTACATAGAAAATTTTTGGAAAATTTTAATTTTCTCAAAAAATGGCTCTAACGATTTTGATTAAAATATCATATGTTTGAGATATTTTCATGACAAATGAAATGTATATCTCGAATTTTCTGGGAATGTTTCCAAAAGTATTCTTCATTGTGAACGATGTTTGCATAACTGGTAAACCACAAGAGATAGACAAAATTTTAATACACAAAAAATGTAGATCACGTTAAAATACATAATTTATGTCATATGCATTTTTGTTATTGAGTGAACCATTTTCGAGATATTGCTTGTTATTCCCATAAATTATCCAATACTTATACTTTATCTCAAATTCGTTATTCATTTTTTTGCCCTGGTAATGCAAAGAAAATGGAATACTGCACATAGCAACGAGCTCTTAAAATATTTGATTATCGCTTAAAGCCTACCAATTCCCCTTGCATCTACAAGAAAATAAGCAATAAGATTAACATCTCGACATCTCTATTAACATGAAGCATATGGAGAATAAGCGTCTGTAAAAATAGTTTGTACAAGAGTAGAGATAGTCATGTGACTGTAACACATCAGATTTTTTGTTACAAGTTACGAACATAGCGTTTAAGCTCAGGGAAAATCTTAACTCAAGTAATGTATGAAAACGAGTATGCTAGGCTGTTATGTGTTCTTAATACATTTTCAACTTTAGGTTTAAACAGGGTGACTGTTTTTACGAAAGTATTTAAGACAAGTAGGTACTTCTATCTTCCTTTTATACTGATGCAAAATTGCTAACCAACATTTAAAAAAAGACTGAATTTTCAGCAATAGAAGGAAATATAACCGCTGTAGACAGATTGAAAGCCTTTTATAATTGCATTGAAATCTCACAAATGGGATGGGAGGTCTGTGAAAATGATACCTATCTAAATTATGCACTAAAGACGTGTTTAATTGCGTTAATATACAAGGAGCGTTCGATAATTTGTGTACTCAAGCAGCATCCGTATGTATTACAGAACTCGGTTTGCCAATGCAGTTGATGCATGTCTCAATATGCAGCACACGCACTTTCATGTCCGTCGTAACAAGCAGAGAGAGGGGGGGATGGGTAAATATATCACTGCACTTAAGTTAAGCATGAATGCTAAAACGCTATTTTTAAGAATCTATGTACATTTTTCTGTATTTTATGAACATACTCTTTTTCATAGATAAAATGCTATCGGTTTATTTAAAAACTAGTGCAATTCGGAACTGCACTCGCGTTTGTTATTTAATTGCAGAGATTATTTTCTTTCTTCCCTCCTGACACCCACTTTCTCTCACTATTCTTCTCAAACTTCCCACCTCTCCCCTCTGCTTCTCTCCCTATTTGTTTCTGTGTAACGTACATTCATGGGAAGGTTTGAAAACCAGTAATAAAACGGTATTTTCTAGAATGTTAATTAAAGCTCTTACACAAGTAAAACGTTTAAAGCAACAAACTTGTCTCCGCAATGCGATCGGAACAATACTCTTTCTCGTGGTAATTGGTTTACGTAAAGGGATGAGAGAAAACAAAAAATGTTTATAGTTTCTTATTCAACAATTCTATCGAAATATTGTAAATAATGAGCTTCCTCAGAAATATTAAGTTTACAAACCTTTCTTATGAAACATTTAAAAAAAAGTGCTTAATAATAAATTTGGATATTTTGAATTGCTCGCTCCATTAGAACTCCCCCTTCTGGATAAATATTTACAACGCCATATAAGTCTGTTTTCTAAAATGGATATGAAGTATTTTTCTTTCAAATAGGTGGGCGTGACATATAGATTGCTATAACCATAATCTTTAATCTTCTGATTCAAAGTTCTCACCCTTTTTCGTGCCACAATCAAAACAGCATTGGCAGCGCTGTTCTAAACCGTTCAAGCATGCAACTTGTTGATATGCATAACATGTCTGACCTCTGACCTTAAATTCCTAAAAAGCGGACATTTCTACACTTTTCAACCCTTCAAACTAGACTTAAATTTAAATTAGAGGTTCTTTAATATGTACAAAGAATTAAAACATTCAAACTATAATAAAAAATATGATCCCCATTAATTTTAAATCTCCTTTTCATAAGGTTAATTTATCTTAGAGAAAAATATTGCAAAACGTATAGCCAGTACTAAGACATTCTGAAAGCTGTGTGTGTTTTTATATATTCTATTATTTTTATATTTAAAAACTAGAATTTTAAATGTTCAATTTATTTCTATTAGTGAAACTTAACTAGTTCTTATTTTAAAAAAGCCAGAAATATTTAAAGAAGCTATAACATTTATTTATTATCATTAAATCGTACCTTAACGTGTGGCAAAGTTTTCAGATGACCATCGAATTTGGAGTTAAAAACGCACTGAACTACAGGCTTTCAGTGGTTGTATAGAGTTATTCATTGTGCATTGGGAGAATGAGTTCAGGCGTTTCATTTTGCGCATAATTTTAAACTACCTTTATGTACTTCTAACTTTATATTTCTAACCAGGTTTTCACAGCAGGAATTAAAATTAAATAAATAGAAAGATGTTACAGCACTAGGTTTGAAATACTGAATATTTACTTTAGTTTTTACACACTGTCTAAGTTTGGGAAGTTGAGTCAAATTGGAAAACAATCATTGTCATTATTGGACTCGAACATAGGAATCTTCAGCTTTCCGAGCCGGCGCTTTTTATGCTTTATCGCGATGATTTTGCGGTTTGATACAGATACACCAGATAATTTGGCCTTAGTTGCTTCCCTATAACATCTGGTATTTTATGTAGCCTTAGTTGTTTAGCTTAGTGTCTTTATTATACAATTTATTTTATTTCTCTTTAGTTTAATATGTGTGTGGAACTTTGTTTGCTGGCATCGAAATATCGAAACTGCCCTCGAAAAATAACTCTCTAAAGTACGATACTTTGGATTTGGAACCGAGGGCTATAATTTACGGGTTGTATAGCTCTATGAAATATTTATTTGTAGATAGGTATCTAGTTAGGTAAGCAGGTACCGAGCCAGTTAGCTCCGCGGTAACGGTGCGGCTTCATTCAGGGAGGGGGTCCAGAATTAATTCCCGGCGACTGCACACTCTGACCATGGGGTTTTCGTGGTTTCCCTGTGTCGGTGGGCGAATTCTGAGGTGGTGTCTCCTCTGCCATGATTCCCTTTCCATCATTTCCCCTTCATTCCCTTTCCTCTCTCATCTTTTAGGTGTGTTTTTTAGGTTTCGTGGCTTATGGTGGAGTATCTAGAGGGCAGCTTCCTCGACGGGCCATTGATCGCTCGCTCTAGACAGCTCCGGCAGTGGGACGAGTCCTTGAGCCTGATATCGTTAGAGATTTCGGCGCGACTCTGTGGCCTGTCTGCCTGCGGCCTGTAGCATCCTGTGGTTCCCTTATTTCAACTCTTCTTCTGGGGGATGATAGCCCAAGAAATCTATGTCGGTATAAGGTGTCTCCCTCCGTTGTAGGCCCTAACCCTAAACCGAGATGGGCAAGATAAATAAGATACCTAAGATACAATACAAGTGAATTGTCCAAGCTTAGGCGGTCGTGCCTGTGGCTAGCATTTGGGAAGGCCGTGAGTTCAATTCCCATACACCAGTCACTCTAACTGGGTTTTTCCGTGATTTCCCTCTGTAAATACCAGTTGGATATTCATCACCATGACACAAACTTCCACCTACAGAACAAAAGAAATAGAAATAAAGGCAGATGGTATATAGGAAACCGACTGGGTAACTAAGGCAATCTATCAACAAGTTACCTACGCATATGGTAAAGAAAGGCCTACACAACTAAGGTCATCAGACCAGCATCACCACACGTACACCGAAAGAACAGCAGCACTTCCATGATCATAAAGTCCACATTCCACCAAAACTCATTAGCAACAAAAATAGAAACAGTAATCCAACTGAGGTCGTGTGTCTGGCATGCACTACATCGCGATATGACCAAGAAGTTAAAGCAACAAAGAAACAAAATTACTTGAGTTACCTGTTCAACACTTCATGAATTAGTCAAAATCGGAAAACAGAGCCCATCACTGAATCTGCCGGCAAAGGTCTTCGAGAATCAAGATACATTACCATCAACTAGCTTCATACTTATTTCTAAAATGATTTAAGGTAGGTGCGTCATATAATCCAAGTTCGAAAAAAGATCAGATTGTGACCAGGTTTCGAAGTAATTAAGTAACCTATTTAATGCTAAGTTCATTACAGAATGGAGTCTACGGGAGTTGGCCATAGCCACTTATCACATAAACACCTAGTGCTTACAGTTTATTTTAAATTTTTCTCTTCTCTTTATACTGACTACAATAACCTCCTATTTACAGTAATGGGATTATCATTTGTCGAGAATTGATACCATGCATACATAATTTTGGCACTTCAGAATCTACTATCCTATAGAACTCGTCACTTTTCTCATTAACCCACTTGAACCGCTTTATTTTCACTGCAAAATTGTTCCTTTCTGCGCTGATTACTTCGTCTGCAGTTTTATTTATCGTTAGTGCAATACTCAAAAGTTTGCCTAGCCTATGGATATATACCCATGGCTTGGAGACAAACAAAGGTGGTGTTTATACTTAACCAGGGCGTCCTAGTTACGCCCAGGCCAAGGCTTATCGCCCTATAAGTCTCTCCTCTTTTATGCTTAAAACTCTGGAGAGGTTAGTGCATATGCACATTAGGGATAATGTTTTAATGGAACATCCATTAAACAAGTACCAAATAGGGAAAACAACGGAAGCAGCACTTCATCAAGTGGTCTCGGCTATTGAGAGGGCGCTTAATACCAGAGAAATAGCCATTGGTGCTTTTCTTGATATTGAAGGTGCGTTTGACACGACATCTTGTGATGTCGTGTCGAACGCCCTCTATGGACACGATGTACCTTCACTTCTTTGTGAGTGGATACGTTTTGTCTTACAACATAGGAAGATAACCATGAATCTATGTGGGGAGACGCTGGATGTGTCCACGGAGAGGGGCTGCCCGCAGGGGGGTGTTTTATCACCCCTGCTATGGAACCTCATAGCGGACACACTTCTTTGCGCACTCAATAGTGATGGTTACTTCACATGGTTTTGCAGAAGATATTGCAATAATCATAAGAGGGAAATTTCCTCACATAGTTTCTCAAGTGCTACAAATGGCGCTTAAGAAAGTGGAAGCTTGGTGCAAGATGAATAATCTAACTGTTAATCCAAGCAAAACAGTAGTGGTAGCCTTCACCAGGAGAAGGGGGCCTGATTTAACCAGACTCTCTCTCTCTTTGGTGAAGTAGTGCCCTATTCAACACAAGTTAAATACCTTGGGCTTGTTTTAGACTAGAAATTAACTTGGAAACATCACATGGAATTATGCATTACCAAAGCCTACAGAGCCTTTTGGACATGTAGAGGTATGCTTGGTAAGACATGGGGTCTGAAACCTAGCATAGTGTATTGGATATACACTGCCATGGTGAGACCTATATATTCTCTTATGTGGTGGCGTAGAGCTAATTTAAAGGTCTGCAGAAAGGAACTCTGTAAATTACAGAGGACCTTCTGCATTTCAATTATGGGAGCCTTCAAAACTACTCCAACTGCGGCAATGGAAATGCTGATTGGGCTCACACCTCTACACATATGGATGAAGGCAGAAGCCATGATCGCGTATCACCGTATTTGTCGCCAAACCAAAGTGTCATATTAAACATCTCAAGCTTCCTTGGGATAAGAATGTACAACAGATACTCAACATGGGGACCGACATTCTTGAAACAAGTTTCAAGTTGATTTGAAATTTACAGTCTGCTATCCACAGCGGAGTAAATGGGAAAGACTGGTAAAACCTCATAATAACAAAGGCCCAATCTGGTATACTGATGGTTCTAAACCAAATCGGGAACAGGGGCTGGGCTTTACGGTAATGGCACCAAGATTTCTTATAGTCTGGGTACCTTAGCTACAGTTTTCCAGGCTGAGGTTTATGCAGTCCTAGCCAGTGTCATGGAAAGCATTAAAAGGAGATATAAGAATAGAAGTGTTCTTATCCTCTCAGAGAGTCAAGCTGCTCTTAAAGCACTTGAATCACCATCAATAAAATCAAAGCTCGTCTCAGAATGCCGGGAATCCTTAATGACACTTGCTGAACACAATAAGGTTCAACTTATGTGGGTGCCAGAACACACAGGTATACCAGGCAATGAGAAAGCAGATGAAGCAGCCAATATTGGCAGTGAAATCCCATTTTTGGTCCGGAGCCTGTACTGGGAGTGTCCTACAGACCAGTGTAACAGGTTATTAAGTGCTGTGCTCAAGCAGAACACAAGAACTACTGAACTCCATTGAGGGTTGCAGACATTCCAAGTTGTTTATTACAGACCTGGATAACAGCAGCGCAAAATACTTGCGCGGTCTTAGTAGAAGAAGACTTGCATGGGCAACAGGATTCATTACAGGACACTGTGCCCTAAAGTTTAATCCATACAGAATGTGATTGTTTAACAACCCTATCTGTAGTAGATGTCTAGAAGGAGATGAGACTGTTACTCATCTACTATGTGATTACCCTGCTCTTGCGAATCAAAGAGCAAGTATTTTTGGCAATCAATTTCCAAAGAGAGATGAACTATCGAAAGCCTCAGTTAGCAGTCTGGTTAAGTTCATATCGAGCGACAGGCTACTTAACTGATGAAGGGAGGATGCGCAATAGATCTTAAGGTCGCAGTGCTTGGGCATAAAACCCACCCATTTTCAAACTAGAACTAGCAATACTCAAAGCAAAATGAACAGTTACCAGATACTTTTGATATTTTAAATTAGCTATCAGTGGTAATAAATTCTTATTACAAAGTGAAAAACATACACTATGTGATCAAAAGTATCCGGATAGCCCCAGAAACATACTTTTGTCATCTTAGGTGCATTGTGGTGCCACCTACCACCTGGTACTCATCTGCGACCACAGTAGTCATTAGACATCGTGAAACAGCAGAATGGGACGCTCCGTGGAACTGACGGACTTTGAACGTGGTCAGATGATTGGGTGTCACTTGAGTCAGAAGTCTGTACGCGAGATTTCCACACACCTAAACATCCCTAGGTCCACTGTTTCTGATGTGATAGTGAAGTGGAAACGTAAAGGGACATGTGCAGCACAAAAGCGTACAGGACGGCTCGTCTGTTGACTGACAGAGACCGCCGACATTTGAAGAGGGTCGTAAAGAATAATACGCAGACATATATCCCGAACATCACACGGGAATTCCAAACTGCATCAGGATCCACTCCAAGTACTATGACAGGCATGAGGTGAGAAGCCTTGGATTTCATTGTCGAGCGGCTGCTCATAAGCCACACATCACGCAGGAAAATGCCAAACGACGCCTCGCTTGGTTAAGGAGCGTCAACATTACACGATTGAACAGTGGTAAAACGTTTTGTGAGGTGACGAATCACGGTACACAATGTGGCGATCCGATGGCAGAGTGTGTGTATGGCGAATGCCCGGTGAACGTCATCTGCCAGCGTGTGTAGTGCCAACAGTGAAATTCGGAGGTGGAGGTGTTATAGTGTGGTCGTGTTTTTCCTGGAGGGGGCTTGCACCAGCGCAGACCTAATTGAGTATTTAAGCACGTTCTTGCTTCCCACTGTTGAGGAGCGATTTGGGGATGGCGACTGCATCTTTCAACACGATCGAGCACTTGTTCATACTGCACGGGCTGTGGCGGAGTCGTTATACAACAATAACATCGCTGTAATGGGCTGGCCTGCACAGAGTCCTAATTTGAATCCTATAGAACACCTTTGGGATGTTTTGGAATGCCAACTTGGCGCCACGCCTCAGCGACCTACATCAATACTTTTCCTCAGTTCCGCACTCCGTGAAGAATGGGCTGCCATTCCCCAAGAAACCTTCCAGAACCTAATTGAAAGTATGCCTGCGAGAGTGAACGCTGTCATCAAGGCTAAGGGTGGGCCAACAGCATATTGACTTCCAGCATTACCGATGGAGGGCGCCACGAACTTGTACGTCATTTTCAGCCAGGTGTCCGGATGCTTTTGATCACGTAGTGTGTTTATATTCAGAGCCCTTATCTGCCGTTCCATTCTCCGTATCACAAACTTATCCTTTCTGATCCTGTATATCTGAAAGCCCCAAAGATACAAAATGCAATTGGTTTGAGAAGAACTAATCTCATCACATTTTAATGCAGTTTTACGCACAGATGAATTAATTCATTTTAATATGGCCTCTCAGTATTGTTGTGGGAGAGGAGTCATGGATGTAAGATGTTTCGCTTTGCCCTTGGCTAGTTCAGCTTCTTTGATATCAGAGAAAATAAAGAACGGAATAAACACGTCACCATGATGATTAAATAATTAAATTGTTTTATTTATGGACGCTCTTTAACTCCTCATGGTACCCCTAGACCACAGAGGACGACTCACCAGGGTGTTGATGAATGATGATGGTAGATGAGTGACCTATCAAACAGGCTTTGCATGCAGGCTCAACCCATTGTACTTCATATTTTGGTATTACTCTAGTTCAATGGTCCATATAAAACGGACTACGTCCTTGATATCTGCCTTAATATCTTATCTCCTCAGGTCCAAAAAACGATCCTAAGGATACACACCTATGCACAGCGAAGCCGTGGCATTCGTATAGTATATGCTGTGAGATCTCAAAGTCCCTCGCACATTTCCTACATAAGGAGCCTTGTATATGTATTGATGTCTGCGCAGTGTTTTGTGGCCCGTAAGATATACCACAACTCCTCTGAAATTAACTTTGTTCAAATTGAAGAAACTCGCTCACTTTCCGGTCAGGCTCCGATATTAGATCACGGACCTACTGACAGTGGTTTGCTTACTCGAGATTTCAAGATGAGCACTCGCCGTAAACTGGGTTATCTCATACTTGACATTACCAGCAGACACACTGTAAAAGGGGTCAGGCCTAATAAAATAGCGGCACACAATCCCTTCTTCACAAAAGTGTCTCCCATCTCATTTTCCAAGTGTCTCCCACCAGCATGGGGCATGAAGCTCAAAGAATTTTAATCGGGAAGCTGGTACATAGTCCATCCAACATCCTCTGGCATTGCCTCACCAGTCTGAATGCAGTTTTAACCGCTTAAGGGCTTTCAAAGCTGCCATACTATCCGAGCAGATGTACACATCCGCTCGTCTGCATGCCACAGTGTAAATATGCACAGACAGGCAAAGATCGCATAGACCTCAGCTTGGAAAATCGTGCCAAATCGTCCAAGGGGAATGACAAGCCTGTTCCATGGCCATAGGCCCCCAGCCCCGAGGCGGTAACCGTCCGTGAACCACGTGTGCCCCTGCCTTCGGGAGAGACCCGGTCCCTGGGTCCGACTCCTCGCTGGAAAGTATTACCACAATGTAGGATGGACTTAGGTATACCTAGTCCCCATCAAATTCCTGATCATCTCGGATATCTGCTGTAATCCAGAAAGGTCAGTGATTGCCCTTTTTGGGTAGCTTGAAACACCACCCTCTACAGTCCAGAGGCGATGCGCACTCATCCTGGCTATCTCCTCCGCAAACAAGCACAGAGGAGGGAGGTCCACCAAAATCTCTAAGGCAGATTGAGGAATCGTACGCTCCGCCCCATGTTATCAACGTACATCCAATCTTAGCAGTGAATCCAGCCAGCAGCCATTACCTTCATTTGAGAGGCAGGCCACCAAATCAGCGCCCAATAATAATTGATGGTCTTATAACCGAGGTAAATAAATTAAGTTTTATATACGGACGCTCTTTAACTGATACGGTTTATAGCGTTCCACTCTATATTGTGCGTGAAAGACCGATAATTTTGCTCAGAGACTCTTTATCAGGCTTGAGGTTCTTTTACGTGCGGCAAATCAACGAACGTCTGTACTTCGCTTCCGAAGGATTTTTACGCCCGAAAATATCCATCGCCCTCCGCCGGGTTTGAACCGGTGACCTATTATTTTAGTCTTGTCCTGGTTAACGGACAAGTCCGTTTCTCTACACCATCCCTCTAGAGCCTGTAGGGAGCCCTGTGTGAGCTCCAAAAGAGTACTTGGGAATTTTTCACTTGCTACAAGTCATATATCATCAGCATATCCTTGAACATGAATTCCTATCTTAAGTCTGTACAGCAGTGCATCTACTACCAGTCACCAATAGGGTAAGTGACAAAAGTCTCCTATGCGGGCAGCCTCGGGGCACTGTTGCCATCACGGACACGCTCTTCAAGGTCGCCATGCCTGCCGGCCTTCCAAGGAGGTCATAATCCAGTCCGTTAAAATCCTACTGACCTCCCTGCTCTCCAGACATTTTCGAAGGAGTCTAAGGTAATATTATTAAAGACGCCTTCAATATTCATGAAAACTGCCGTGGCGAGTTCCCCACAGTCCAGCGCCCTTCCCAGCATCACCACAAGCTAACGAAGTGACGTATTCGTGAATTACCCGGTCAATAGGCATACTGATAAAGATGTATGGGTTTGTTCACCTCACCATTCCTCAGAAATCTATCTACCAGTCTGTCCAGAGCCTTTAATAGAAAGGCTATTAGACTGATGGGACGAAAATCCCTAGGCCTGCGGTAAGATTGCCACTGAATGGGATAAAACGATCTCCCAGCCTTCCTGAAGGAGGGTCGGGAAGACCTCATCCACTTTTATAGGCTCAAAAGTATAAATGGCCCATTTACACTTTTTAAAAATAACAATCTCGGTGGGCACTGTCCAGGCCGGCGTACCCTACCCGAGTTGGTTCTTGGTTTGTAATGTAAGTTTTCGGTAAATGGGTCTCAAGTAATAGCCTTAAAATCTATCCCTCCGTCTATATCACAACACTGGAGGGATCCTCTATTGAGGCCAGCTTTGCTCTTGCTCAGGAGGCCAGCAATTTCTGCAGGCGAGCGGTGTTCGACTGCTTCTGTATATTATCACAGAAGAGCTTCTAAGATTCCTCTGATGCCTTCCTGATTTCTTTTTTATAAATGGTTTGAGACTCCTTATAGGATGAGACTTGGTTGTCTTAAATAAAATCAACGCATTTAAGGTCAACATTAGTACTTGTTTGTTTACCAACCGCTTACAAAGACAATTTATAACAGATACAACCTTTTAACCAGTGTAAGAAACAAAGATAAACGTAACAGATACAACACTTTAGCCAATGTAGGAAACATGGATAGTCAGATGCAGATCCTGAGAACTATTATCTCTGGTTCAGTACTCTACATCCTCCCAGCACTAGTCAACTGCTAATGGAAAGACCAACTTCACAGATGGGGATATCTGTTTTCCATGTGATGTACGGAGTAACACTATTCTGATCTTCTCCTCTCTTCCGAGCTGTAGTTCTTCTATGACTGCTGTCTTCCACATGTGAGCGGAGGTGGATATCTTCTTGTAGTTGAACCAAATCCTCAACTCTGAATGTTGCAGATCTACCGTTTGGCTGACGAACGTGATGAAAACTACTCAGCTGCAACAGATACTGTTTGCTCCAACGTTTCCATAAGTCCTCCATTGCTTGTTCGTAAAGTGTGTTCTGCCTTTTTAGATTATTCTTTATTGGTGGTTCTGTCCTGTTGCAATTGCTGTTGGTATCTCTCCGTGAAGGAAATGCTTGTTAACATTCTTCAAAATCCAGTTTCAGAAAATTACCCGCACGTTTTATCACATGATAACAATTCGTGGACAACGGTGTTCTTATATGGTTTCAATTTGAAGGTTTGGTATCTCGCAATTCTAACGTAATTTAAATTACAGTTTTCTGTGTAATCTGTCCCAGAGACTTTTGAGTAGAATGCTCCAATCGTTCTACAACTGTATATGTCTGGTTTTTCGTCAATAAGCACGCACTTCTTTACACTTAGCTTCCTGTCGAGAACGGAACTTGTTTCCCTAAATTTATTTACAATATTTCGCAGCCAATGCAGCTGGCATTTCATTTAAAATTCACCTCTAACCTCCCTGGAAGATGATGTAATCAACTAATCACATATGAATCCTACATAACATTTTGCTGTAATAAGTACTTATCTAGTGGCATTATTAAACACAAATCAAAAATACTTATATAGCATATAAACACTAAAATCGCTTTCAAAATCACTGGATATAAGCTTGGGCAGGATTGAGGAACTAACAAGCGCAAGCCAAGATCGCAAGGTGAGCCGTGTTACTATGGTGTTCCGAACGGCAGACTGATCGTCTCAAAGGGCAGCAGCATTCTCTCAACCTTGGCGCTCAAATGCCCCGCGAGATAAATGGCATATTGATTCTCAGTTCCTATTATACCTGCACGCCAAACACCAAGAAATCTGTCTTTTCAGTAATCTCTCTTCGGTGTGTTCGTTTTGAAAGGTGGAAGAGTATAATGTTTTGTTGGAGTGTGCACATTAAGGGAGAGGTTAACCGAGAGAAATGGCTTAGGTGGCAATGTCTGGGCCCCCATTCGGGAGGTCCCGGGTTCGATACCCGGTGACCACCCACTATGACCCATGGGTTTCCTCGGTTTCCCCGGGAGGTCGAAAGGCGAATGCTGGGATGGTTTCTTCTCTACTATAGTTTCCTTTGAGTCATTTCCCTTTCGTTCGTTTTCCTTCTTATCTTTCAGGTATGCTCCTAGATCTCGTGGTGCATGGCGGTGCCGGACAGATGGCGCAGATGCTTGCTCACTGCGAGGAAAACTCCCCATGGACCCTAGAGGGCTGCTCGACTTGTGGGCCGTTCTTCGCCCTCTCTCGGCGACTTCGACGCCGGCCTGTGAACTTGGAAATGTTAGAGATCTCCACGCGTCTCTGTGCCCTGTCTGCCTACAGGTTATAGCCTCCTGTGTGGTTCCTTCACTTCACCCGCTCCTCCTGGTGGTGGTAGGTACCATACATCTCTGTAGGTCGCGGTGCCAAAGTGTTCTCCTCCGTAGAACAACCTATAAGGGAGAGGTTAATGGAAAATATCAAGAGAAAAAGAAGAGAGTAGGTTAAATAGCAGAAATTGCATCAATATGTGTACACTCATCTTCTCCACTACCTGACCGTCGAGATTCGTTCGCTTTCTTTAATTCATCTCTCCAAATATTTCTCCGGGAGTAATATATTTTGCACCGCCTCCCTATTACCATCCGGGTCTATTTCCTTTTTGATTACAGGCCGTTCCTAAAACTTGCTAGTCTATTGCTGTATTGTTTATATTTTACTTTCCAAGACAAGGAAGTTCCCTAACATGTCAATAAACTCCAAAAACTGTTTGGAACATGATCTTAAATCGCTCATTTGGTGCATGTACACATAAAATTACGTACTACACACAAGCAGTGATAAATTGCATTTATTTACATTGCGCTTGGGCACCAGGAGTCCAAAAGCGCATGCGCAGTAGGCTAATACGTTGCGTAAAGCTGTTGGAGTACACGGGACACCAGACATGTCGTTGCACGCTTTCCAACCAGTTGGATATTTTACAAGCATATCACTTCTAGCTTTTTTCCTTATTAGACGGGCACGCATTACCAGCGTAAAGCGTGTATACGCCAAGGTTGAGGGAATGCTGCTACGTTTAATACCAGCTCCAGTGCGAGTTATCAGACAGAGGCCTACAGCACTGCAGCACAGCACCGCACGTAGGCTATATTGGACCCTTTGTGTTTCCAACGTGACCTCTGGGAAGGAATGAAGGGAAGCCCGAAGGATGACCAAATGCGGGAGACGTTGTGCACTAGAAAGCACGAGATCCCTAACGATTCCAACATGGCACCAATCAAGCCGGCTAGCCCGGGAATAGACGAGATACTCAGGATGGAATGGGGCCCCAGCAGTACCGCCAAGCATCGGGAAGGAATATTTCTATAGTGCACATTTAACCGTCCTGCCGCAACACACCAACCGTCATGGCCTGGTCCTACAATCATGAGGTTAAACAGATAAAAGGAAATGATGGGGATAGAAAATGACGGACAGAAGTTCGTGGTATATATGGGGAACCACCCCAGCATTCGTTTACTGGCCCGGGGAAATCACGAAACACCATGGTCGGAGTGGGAATCGAACCGGGACATCCCGAGTGCGAGTCTCACAAGTCACAGTGGAGTCATTTTACTCGACGCACGCCAGTTGTTACTGTAGTCCTGTAAGTGATCTAAGCCTACCTTGAGGACAATACTTCTCCAACAGCTGTGCCTCCCAGAACAACGTATACCTACCTATATGACATTTCACTTCTCTTCCTGGCTGCAGAGGTTTGCCTTGTTAAACTTTATACATCCATCTTAACTATCTATTCTCAGCTTTATTATCTAAAATATAATAAAAATATAAAAACATTTTAATATACAATGCTATTTTATGTTATGAATCTTATCGCCACAATATCTATCATCACCTTGTGCATTGTTGTGAGAGGATGTTAATTCTATTGTTGCGAGACTGAAACACCTTCATCACAGAAACGTTCAACATTTTCGGAGTCGTAACGTTACGCAGTTTCTGGTTTCCTTTATTGCACAAGCAATTCCGTAACAACTCCCCCCGTTATTCCGTCCTCTTGCCTCGGCTACATTCCCTTATTCTTTTTATTTACGGTAATGGGCCCATTATTCTTGCTCCAACAAAATATCCTTTTAACACATTCTTCTTCCCCTTCTTTTTCATTTATTTAATTGTGTTTCTTTAAGCCCTCTCTTCCATTTGAAACTCCATTTCTTTTTCTTCATCTTTTTCCTTTATCGCAAGCGTCGCCTGCTCCTTTGCATATTCTCCGTGTCCTTCATCCGAGGTTGTGACTGTTTTAGTTTCACGACTCAATTTTCTGTTCAGACGTCTGAAACTTTAATTTTATGTACAGGTAGGGCAAAAAGTTAGCATCTCGACAATCGTGCCGGCTATAGGTTGAGAAGTAACCTCCTCTTTAAATGAGCTGCAAACTCTTCTCTCACTAAGACAACTTTTGTTTCTCATATTGGCACATAAAATGAGGTAAGAATAAAAAGCTAGTTTTAAATGCTACTAGTTCTTCATGTAATCTGGACTATTTCTTTTTTATTATCTTAGATTTAATTTTAAAAAAAGTTATTCCTCACATCCTTAGAAGTTACCGTCACGAAAGAAGACGGTTGCAAAAACTCTGGAACGTCATTGTCAGGTCACGTCACGTACTTTGTAGCCAATCAGCAGCTTACTTGTCGTTAAACTCGATAATATTCAGGTAATAAATTGACTCCACTGTGCGATTCTTTTGGGATCTGAACTGTAAGGAGAATTCAACGAGAAAGAATAAGGTATGATATACGTATTATGCATTGTATTAACGTTTAACAACGGGATAATGTGTTGTTTAGATTCGCGCCAAACCGCCACATGCTTGCGACCACTACTCTCCCCCTTCTTTGAAATTGTCTGCGCGGCAACTGCCATCCAAACGACTCCTCGTGCGGTGATTTACGGTTTATTAGGAATGTAACGTAGACTTACGTAGGCAAACAGGACTATCATTACTTTTATTCAAGCATACGTTTTTACACTTCCAATAACGTTATATTCTTGAGAAGACTGTATTAATTGTGCTGGAGCAGCATCAAGTTTCACTCCAAATTTTGGAATGATATATGAGTGAATTCCTCTACCTCGGTTAAAATGGGACGTCAAGATATTGTGTGGCCAGGAAGCCGCTTTCCCTTGGCCCCTTTGGCGCGGTTACCGAGATCGGAGCCGCTACCTTTCCATCAAGTAGCTCCTTAATTAATCTCCAAGGATCCACGGGGTTCAGTGCACCCCATACCGAGGCGGCCCGGGTTCAATCCCAGGGACCTGCATGTGGGATTTGTGGTGGACGAAGCGGAATCTGGGTGGGTTTTCTCCGGGTTCTCCGGTTTCCCCCGCCATTCATTCCACTAACTGCTCCTTCATCACCTTTCCTTTCATCCATTTCACCCACATTTCGTTTCATCTACTTCCTTCATCCCATACCAGGCATCGGGCTGATCACCCATCCTGGATGTTCTGTCTGATCCATGAGTGTCTGCTCCTCGACGGGCCTCTGACCCCAGGCAACCACCTGTAAGTCCTACATAAGAGGAGGGTAAACAGATAATTAATGAATGAATGAATGAATGAATGAATGAATGTATATATACGTTACAATGTGCAGCTACTGTTTCAATGCATCGTAAATTAGGAATTACTTTCGACATATTATATTTTTGTTCTTGTAACATAACAGTGCCTCAAATAATTTTAAACTTTCGAGATTTAAAACATATTTTAATGTAGCTCTTAAAGACGAGCTCCAAATATTTGTAAAGTTTGAGAACCTAGTTAAAAGAGAAGCGGCTATATTCTTTCATCTATACGCCGCCTTTAATATCTAAAATCATACTCGCGGCTATAACAATAGAAGCAATTGCTCATTGATTCTAACTTATTTATATTTGGTTCTGATCGTTGGCTTTTTCACTTTAGAGCATCATAGGTGCAGAACTCAGAAAGCGGGGATAAACGGCAGAATATGGAGTCTTTATTGCAGAAGCTTAAGGGTAAATAACTTCTAACTTAGACACATCAATGTGTTCCAGTTCTGCATGCCTGCTTTAGGTTTTAAACGTTAAATACTTCTCTCTCTTTTTCTCTCACATATGTATTCTCTAATTTACACTTCCAACTATGGAGCTAAGGAAACAAACCTAAGAAAAAATCTCTGTTTTAGGAGTGTCAAATTATGCAGTGTTTTTAGTGAAACTACAATGTAATTCCTGTGTAATAAAAGAATGTAATTTCCGGCCGGGTTCGCTGGTTTGCCCTGGCTATTAGTAGATTTAGACAAGAGAGATAACGCTCAACGTGAGTACATTGCAATCAAAACCAAAATACAACATACGTAGCGGAATTGTTAGACATTACGTTTCTTTTCTTTACAAAACTGTAACACCTTGAATATTACTTTTCTACCTTGTGAGGGTATTACCTCGCGTGGCGGTGTTTGCATTTTAACTTGTTTACTAACCCGTCTACTGTGACTTGTACATGCACCGGTAATGGTTATGTTTTTGCACTTATTCCTCAGACAGGTAGTATAGTCTAAGAGTTTTCTACAACACATCATCTTCCCTAGCTAAACAGGAAGGAGAACGCAAGAAAGAAAACAAAAAGAAAAGTTTTAGATATCATTACCTCACTGATGACCAAGATTGAGACCACTAAACTATGCTAGAGGAAGACACAAGAATAAGCTAGATATAGGTGCTGGTGCTCTTAAAAGATTAGAAGTTTCCAACGCGTATAAAAACGTAGGAAAGGGAAGATTTCTTTTCGTCTAAGGACAGAAAACTCCTTTAAATATTTTAATAGGCGACACACGTATGAAGCGAGAAGTTTAATTTGCATTTCATGCAGAAGGGGGAACATTCCTTAAGGCTATCGTCGTTTCGTTTGATTAGACCAACATGTGGCGAGTCTGTTCCCGTCGAGATAAAACAATATACCACATTAAGAGACTCTTTCTCCCTCTTTCTTTCTCCCTCTTTTATTTAAATATTCAGCGCTACATGAAATTGGTAGGATTTGA
Source organism: Deroplatys truncata (assembly GCA_030765065.1). Lineage (NCBI taxonomy): Eukaryota > Metazoa > Arthropoda > Insecta > Mantodea > Mantidae > Deroplatys > Deroplatys truncata. Next base: position 104,177,239 of record CM060981.1, on the reverse strand, counting down.
AAGTAAAATGGGCGAAAAGTTTGTAATGGTTTTCTTAATTTTTCAGCGTATTAAAACGTGGCTGGCCGACTCAGTCACTAATCCGTGTTTCTGCGCGGAAACGCATTTTGTGCTAGAGTGAGGCAAAGAGAAAATGTGCGTGAAATTAGCGGATCTTCCCACAATTTTGTCACGGCAACATACACTTATAAGAAAGTAAGGGTGACATAGTTCCTATTGGAGTTTTAGAATATCTGATATAGTATATGGTCCAAAGATTCTATTGTGGAACACTTTGCCACAAGCGAACTATGTCTTCCACAGCCGAGTTATAATTGTCCATAAGCATGTAATTTGCTGCATGGTAGCAGATACAACTACTATTGCAAATAGTAATGATAAAAGCAACAATTATTATAACTGAGAATATAATAAACATTATAGTCGCTTCTGTACATTATTATAATATTTAATGTACAGAACGTAAAATATTTTCATAGGTAACGTTATTCCAACCTTATATTATTCTTGTTTTGTTAAGGCTAAATGTGTTTGCCTTCACGCAGAGTCTAAAGGTGATGAAAAACATTCTTCTAATCATTCTTTTATTGGCCTTCCAACACTTCTGCTTCGTGCTTGTCATTGGTTTCTACTATTTTAATCAATCTTTCCCTCTCTTCTCTGCCCATATGTGCATTCCAATGTTTCTTTCTTTCCTTTAAAAATTTTATTATATCTTATACTACACTCTTTTCTTCATACTTTATTCTATGCATTCTTCTTCTCGCTACTATTGCCCTTACTGTGTTTATTTCTGTTGTTCTGAGTAACTGCTTAGGTTTTCTGTTTTCTGCTCTTGTTCCTGTTCCATATACCAACACAGGTTTTGTTACGTTTTTATAAAGTTTAATTACACTTTCAGTGTTTGAATATCTATTCTTTCAAATAGATCTCGTAAAAATTTATATTTTTGCTGTTTTGTGAACTAGATGTTTAACTTCTTTAATTATATTTCTTAACTTGATGTTGTTACTCCCAGTTGATGTTACAAATAGAAGTCGAATGCTTTCATAAAATATCTATCGGGGATTATACCAAAAAATTGAGAAAACAGCGAAGAATTTACATTTTTTTTGTTTTTATATAGTTCTCTGGTGCATTATAAACATGTTACAAATGATTTAAAGCTCTTGTACCGTTGTAATTCCTCATAAATGAGTCATTTTAATGCGGTATTTTAGTATCTGGATAGATTCATTTCAACTTAGAGGCCTTTCATCGGGTATAAGTTCTTTCATCTCAGAAAAAAATGTAATCTTCAACAAATATTAAGTTAAAAGCATAATATCTTTTATGCATTTTCTTCAAGTCATAACAATTATTTTCCGCTATAAAGTAATTCAGTTAAGTTAAAAAGTAGCTGCAAAAAATTTAATTACCAGAAACTTAAAGGATAGTAGCAACCAACTTTTTTCAATGATTAAGTTTTTCTATGTCTTTTAGTATTTTGAAACTTATGATAGTATAAAAATTTAGTAATTTTATAAACAATATCCAGAAAAAAGGAATAAATATGTTTAAATTTAAATGAGTTGAAACATTTGAAAATGAATAAAATAAGGACATATATACCCAAGCACAAGAGATATTTTCACGAAAGTGCACTGAAATGATCTTTGTATTTTCTGCACTAATATTCTAATTTTCCTTAAAAACTACAGTTCTGACTTTAGTAGATAAAAAAATTATATCTCCAAGATACTCCTTAAAATTAAAATTATATCTGCGTGTTATTAAACCATAAATATCAAAAGCTGATAAGGCATTGTTTTGCGCTAAATATTATTATCTTCAATATTGTCATAAGATATTAAAGGGAATTAAAATGACATAATCGATTTAAAGATGCATTTACGTATTTAGTTTATGTTAATTAGAAGTTTCTGATTAATTTTTTGAATAATTTCTTTATTTTGGTTGATTATAAGTATTTTGATGGGCTTTTAATTCCTTTGCTACACGTTTCGTTATTTAAGTTTTTTTTGCGCACTGGTTTAGTTAAACATTCATATTTTGGAAATTATTTACAGCAGAGAGTTATCTTGGTTTAAAATAGGCATGATATATATAGACAACATATTTCATAAGACATGAAGTTTCTGGTTCCTCTTGCGTTGATTTTGCTTCGTATCTGTATTTACTGTTTAAATAATAATTTCTGAAAACCTATTTTTCTAAAGACAAGTGACCCATTTTATCAGAAATTTAATTATTGACTTAGCAACTGCTACGCAAAATCCTTGGTAAGGGATGCGCAGGTAAGGAAAAGGGAAGCTGAAGTAGATGCAAGGTTAAACTTGCATATCTCTTGCCCCTTAAGTCTTTCTCTTATCACAGATTCCATCTTTCCCCTTGCTTCACCTGCCTTACACTCCTCCGTGAGCTTCTCTCGGTGTGCCGGGGAGCTAGGGAACTGCATTCCTTGACTTCACAGAGCATTCAGTTGACTGACACTGTACTAAAACTTCGAAATGTTTACACATATCCATATCTTTTTACTGATATGTTGGATATACAGGAGATTACAGAAAACATTCTAAGAGTAACAGTTCTCAATTTATAACCGTGAAAGGTTAACCAAACAAAAGGCGTAATAATATGACATCACGGTTTAGCAGTACGCACTTCCAAACCTGCTACTGATAACACCCATGCAGGTTGGTCCGGCTACCTGGCTAAATGTCAACTTGCCTCTATTCCTCCCTTCCCTTACAGTCCCGCCATATCCTCAAATAATTGCAAGCTGGCGATTGCAGGGTGGAACAGTGATAAGTTAACCTTTAGCCAGTAAATCAAGCAGCCCACATGGGTGTTATCAGCTGCTGGCTGGCAAGTGCATAACACTAAACTTTGATGTGACATCGCGCCTTTTCATGCGTTAGCTTTTTTATGTCTGTAACTTACGAAGTAAGTATTACACTTACAACATAGTGTCATATGCTCCATTTTATGCACACACATACACACAGAGATACATATATTCCAAATTCCAATTAAGAAAACAGTTGCGCTATAAAACAAGTCTTTTCGTACATAATAGAATCCAATAGGCAGTCATTCATAATTTTCTCAGATTTCAAATCAGCTATTATGGCAACTCAAAACGTTTGCACTGTCAACCAACTTATACAGAATGTTCAAATTTCATATAATCAGGCCATAGAAGAAGGGAAGCAGGGTTTCTTTTTTTAACTTTTATTTATTCCTTCACACCAACAAATTTCCGGCAATGAGAAAGCAGACGAAGCGGCCTAGGATGCTCTTCTGAATCCCGCTCGTAACACTGATATTTCAGTAGGTCATTCAGACTTCTCTATTTACATCCGTACTAAAATCAACAAAGTATGGAAAACTCAGTGGTCTCAACGACAAGGAATCAAACTTCATACAGTTCCACTGCTACTTGTTGTTTTAGAAATCTAAATCGAAAACACTAAGTGATCATTACTCGTCTGAGAATCGGCCATACAACATTTACCTACTCACTGCTACCTGATTACCAGAGATGTTCCACCACAATGTACAACATGCAATACTCCATTGTCAGTGTCTCGCGCATTTATAGAATACCGCCGCTTTATCCCCAGAGGAAAAAGTACAATATTCTTGCTAATATAAAAGCTCTTAACAATGAAAGTGTGTATAAAAATGCTATTATGATTTAGAAGATATTAATACCTACAATGTAATTTAAAATTGTAACATACATTCATGTAGCTCTCAAATAGTCTTCATTCATTTCTATTCATGGTTTACTTGAAATATTTACTCAATGTTAAATATTTCTGCGCAATTTAATATTATTCTCTGTTTAATTTTCTAAGGATGATGTTATTGTCATAAATTTCGTGGCTTTGTTGTTACTTGTGTTACAAACGTTACTGTTAATTAGCGTCATTTATATTGAATTCCAATGGAACATTATAATTCTTTTGTAAATTGTTATTGTTAACATTATGTATAAATGTTACAGTAACGACAAGACTTTTACAAGTCAAAACGACTAAAAATGAATACAAAAAAAAAAAGATTATCTGTGCAATCTTAGTCCGGAATCTATACAACGGTATGGATTTGTATGGGTGGCTTGGATAGATACTGAACAGTAGGTTGGGTGGTGCACTCCCGCTTGCTGAAGGGACTTCTTGTAATATGATGTACTGGAAACTTAAATATGTTAAAAAATATACATATCGGTTTGCTCATGCGCAACAGCTCTGCAGTTGGTATGAGTACTTGTGGTAATAGTCTCCCTTGCTGCATTTTACAGTCAGGGTCTTTTTGTCTCATGTGTAGTGACTGATTTTATGTTAGCAGCCGACCATGATTCCTCGGCCATTCCAATTGATGGAAAATATTCGTCCAATCGTGTAACCAGAAACCTTTAGCTATAAAGTTCTCCTTATCTACATCGCGTGGACATTCTGCAAACCTTAATAACATATCAACCAATTCCCGTATCGAGTGAAGAACTAATCATAAAAGGAGCGCAAGTCACACAGTTGCCAAGTTTAGGCATGTGTCCGTCAAGAAGCTATGTGTTGCAGTTGCGCAGTAATACGCATGTCCAAAGACATAGTGCCCCTGCAAAATAGACTACCCAACCTACTGATCAGTATTCATTCGAGCTACACAGAACAATTTGTGCAATAGCAGCTGACTTCTGTCATTAAACTTTATCCCAACACTTTTGTTTATTGATGAGAGAAAATCTCATCTGCTAATGACACTGCTGTTTCTGAAACATAACAGGAAACGGCAAACTGTAATGCAGGTAATGAAAATAATAGAAAGGTAAATACAAGTAGAAAGAGGATAGAATAAATTACATACTAACCGGATAGCGAGAAATAAAAACGAGACAAACGTTCATTAGTTAAATTACCTAAAAGGATTTACTGCACCAACCTTACTTAATACCACTGTTGCAGTAAACCTGCATGGAACCGTTCCGCTGACTTCTGCATCCTTCCTGCGAGGTCAAGGAAAAATCATTGATGAGGAAAGTCCTAAAGAAGCAAAAAGAATATTCGTCCATCAAAAACAAGGATAAATAATATTCACTCTTTGTTAGCCAACAAGGTTTTTTTTTATTCGGTAGCTTGTGTTTAACAATACTTATCTCAGAAATATTGCACTTATAATGGAGTATAACGAAAAAACAGAAAAATGTGTTCTATATTTTAAAAAATAAATTGGCTTCCCGGAAACGCCATCTTGCGGCCTGTTCCATGCAACCTGTCACATGCATACCAACCTCACCTGTAACGCTGATGAATATGTATAAGTGTATACATTATTCCCTACGTCACAGACACACTCAATTGTTTGTACGCCGCTCCCCCTGTTATTTTCCTCTGCGTTATCTTAACACTTCTTTATGGCCTGTACATAATTAACACAATGTGGTAAGTGTAGCGGGGAAAGATACTGTCATTGTAAAGAATAGGTAATGAGTTAAACCCATGCGACAAATTTTTAATTTTTCAAAAAATAGTTTCTCTAGCGTTTACCTACAGCGTGGGAAGCATTACAGTGCCAAAACATTTAGAATGAATTTTCAGGTACCTTGGCTTAAATAATAGTAATAGTAATAATAATAATAATAATAATAATAATAATAATGTTAACACACACTTTTTCTATTCATAATAGATTCACATATCCATTAAGTGATTCTTCTGCCCACGTTACTTTATTTTGGATTTTCACTAAGGGCCGATTCAAATTAAGAAGCTAGTCATTAATTACATACAACATTCAGAAACATTTAAACGTTTAGCTGGGGTAACAAACTCTTGCGATAGAGGGAAAAACTGCTGATATGTTACATTCACATGACTTTCTCTACTCTTGTGCACACTGTTCTTACAAACGCTTATTCTCCATCTAAGTCATGTTAATCCAGATATCGATGTTAATCTTATTACTAATTTTTTTATAGGTGCAAGGTGATATGGTGACATGTCAAATCTTTTAAAAGCTGGTTGCTATGTGGAGCATTTCATTCTATTTGCATGTCCAGGACATAAAAAAAACGAGTACGAATTACCGTTTGAGAAAAAATATAGGTAAGTATTGCAAAATTCATGCATACAACAAGAAATATCTCGGAAACGGTTCAGTTGATCAAGAAAAAAATGCAATGACATAAGTTATGTGTTTTAACGAGTTCTACATTTTCTGTGTAGAAAACTTTGTTTATCTCTTACGGTTTACCAGTTATGCAAAAGCCATTCAGAATGGAGAGGACTTTTGGGGACATTCCCAGAAAATTCAAGATGTATAAGATATATGTATAATAAAAATGTATCAATATGCATTTTACTTCACATGAAAGTATATAAAATATATGATATTTTAGTTAAAATCCTTAATGCCAGTTTTGACAAAATCAAAATTTTCGAAACATGTTCCACGTAAAAGCTAGTCTGGATTGGAGGGATTCTCTTTTAAAATATCCGTGTCGCATCGCTGAAAGATACTAAACCTAAATACCAAGTTTGGTATTTATCCGACTTTTCGATTTTGAGTTATGCTGTTCACACACAGATCACATCCACCCGGACCTTTTCTAAAAATCCTCTTTTTTGATTCAGGGAGCCTCAAAACATGTATTTCCGGTGAAATCTCGATATCGAATTTTTGGGTGGAATGCAACACTTCCCCTACTTACTATATGTAGTAGAGGAAGTAAACGGTTAATTCAAAACTTTCAAGTAGATGACGCAGTTCGGGAAACAAAAACATGCAGCATGGAATGTTTAAAAAAGAGTTAACGGTACGGAAGATGTGTTTGGTAATAATTGTGTATTTTAATGAGTCTACATTTTCCTTCACCAAGTTTTTATTTATCTCCTTTAATTTATACAAAGCTACAAAAATCAATTAGTATGAGAAGGATCTCATTATAGATAAGTACACATTTAATTTGTCATATTAATACCTAAGGTATCTTATATTTTAACAAAAGTTGTTAAAACCGTGTTAGAGAAAATGAAAAATAACAAATGTAATTTGAGACGGAAAAGATTTCTTGAAAATCTTAGAGTGGAATGTTTAAACGGGTTCTGTCTTAAGTATGTAAATTAAAATATTTCTAACATTTTTGCTTTTGAGTTATGCTGTTTACAAATAGAAGGTCACCTACGTACACACACTTTTTTCAGAAAATTATTTTCGGTTGGTTCAGTGGACCCCAAAATATGTATTTCCGGTGAAATCTCGATATAGAATTTTTGAATGAAATAGTTCGGGAAACAAAGAGTTAAAGTAAACAAAAAGCATTATACGAAAATGGTCCATATGTTTGTATGTGAGTACTTTTTTACTTCAGTCTGGAACAGCTTAAGTCAAAAAGGAAACATCGATACTTGCTAAGTATTATGTTCACATAAGGATCATTTAAGGATTCAAAGTTAAGATTTTTAAAAGAATTGCTCCTCCAAGCAAAATTTTATATGGGTATTTTTTGTTATTTTGTTATTTTTTCTCAAATGATTCTTAGAGATGTTGATTAAATAACCATGTTGGCATATTGGAATAACGGAAAATACGTATTTTGAATGTTCTATAAATTGCCTGTGAAATTCCTTTTCATTCTCATTGAATTTTCTATAACTGGTAAGCTATGGCGTTTCTTTCATGTGACTTCTCTACCCACTAAAGTTTATTTTCATATCTTTCCTAATTATTATTATTCATGCAACACTTTATTTTTCTGTATGCTTCGTATTGATCATGACAAATCTTGGTAGAAATGTTTACAATACACATTCATGGTACACGAGCTTGTAGGCGACTGATGCGTTCGCCAACTCTTTTGTATATGTATGTCTCGATTTTACGTACTCTTTGCATGAACTCAAAAGAACGATATTGGAAAGTGTGTTGCCTAAGATACAGAAAATCTCAAATGAAGAATAGCACATATTTTGGAAATATCTATTACTGTTAAAAAAATTAATTTATCTTACACAAATATTTTAGTAAGCTGCATATTTTCCCTGAAGTAAATTTTTGTCCTTCCATATGGTTTATCAATTTTATGAAAGTATCTTATAGGCTTTTCATCTTTGGTGAAAATTCAGAATATACGTATATTTAGTACCATAATCATAGTATATTGTAGACCTAGCCGTCAGGCCATCTTTGAAAAAATAGTAAAGAACACAAATGTGCCTATGTAAAGGAAGTGAGTGAGGGGATTTTCTTGGAAATCTTGTCTGATATTCTTAAACGTTGATTGACTCAAGTATCAAATTTGGTTTTAGATTAGATTAGACGTAAAGATGGAGTAGGCATATATGCCCCAACACTGAATCCAGGAGGTCTATTGTATTATTCTCCATGTTTATTGTTTCAAGTTAAATAGACCAGTACCTTTAACAGGGAGTGTAGAATACTAACTAAACTCATTTTTGGGAGATCTCTTGTTGAGCCAGTCAAAAATATTTCGTTTTTAGCTCACTTTTCTTTTACTTGTTCAGGGGAGCTTAAAGTGTGTGTTTCTGTGCAATTTATATATAAAACGTTTGGGTGTGGAATGTTTTCTACATCTTACCATAGGTAAGTTGTAGAAAAGTAAAAATGTTGAGCCCAATAAAATAAATAAAATCATTAACTTAAGTCAAATAAAGTTTTTCGTAGTATTAACCGTTTCCAAAATAATTGCTGTTGTTTGTTTAAAACTTTCAGCATTTTAGGCAACTCACCTTGAGATGTTGCTCAAGAGCTCATATTATGAGTATGTAAAATTAGTTATTATCAACCTATTTTATAAGCAACTGACTATCCTCCCAGCGTCATATATTATTATATAATTTACTTACAAACAAAATGTAAACTAAAACCGTTTCTAGCGAATGGCTATTAACATTAATTTAAGTACTTCTGTTTAATAACATTAATAAGAATCAACCAATAAGAGTTTTTTGACCAAGGGTAAGTCCTTCAATGCAAACTCAACCTTTCTCTTCTTACCTCTTTTCCGCTGTCCTGTGTGTCTCCTCCTATGAGTAATTTATCCTAACATCGTCTAACATCTATGCCTTTTATCCCAATCATAATTTCTTTTATGTCTCATAGAAAGTAGTTTTCTTCTCAACTAGTGCCCAATGTCTCAATCAATTTTGCTTCCTGTTCGACTTTCGCCTACTCTTTCTAAATCCGCATAGTTACTTGTTTTTTCTGTTTATTTCATAATATCCGTTCTTCACCACATCTACACTTAAATTCATCCAACCTTTGTCTCCATATCGATGCAACGTTTAAGTTTCCGCACTATACAATTCCATGTTTTCGCTGTGTTTTATTTGGAATAAAATCGTCATATGATTGAGATACTGGTATTTCACAAATGAAACGTGAAGCTTCGATTTCCGAAAATGGTGTATAAATCGCTCTTCAATTTGACACGTAACACATGACAAATGCATAAAAAGTATAGTAGTTGAAAATGCAGAGATCGTATACATCCAGTAAAATATTTGTTGTATTAATTACATGAAACATTCTCTGCTGTTCAATTAAATGTTTCCAGATTTGAAACAGTGAAGTTTTAAATATTAAAAGCTATTTTGTTTCTCATGAGCTGATACGTTATCTAAGCTTACAAAATGTACATTACTGTCATATTACACGACTGAAATTATTTTTGGCCAATGTTAATCAGAAAGTATATAGAATAATGCTTTTATACTCAGACTTTATAGAGCAGCTATGGAAATAAACAGAGTGAGTAGAGAAAGCTGCTTGATTGCTACACGTCATGTTTTTTTCAGTAATTTTATATATGTTCTTCTAGAACTTGCTTCTGATTTAGTAATCATTATCTGTGAATTATTTTTTTTATATTTTAAAAGCTTAGAGACACTAAAGCTTTGACAATTTTTGTGTCAGGAACATTTCGGAAAGTGTTTGCAGCTTCCGTTGCCTTTGTAACAAATCACTAAACGCAGCGAAGAGTAAAACAAAAAATGGGAGTTTCTACTATCTGTTAAATCTTATTCTTTCTCCCCTGGTGAAAATCACACATCGCAGCGAGTGTGTGTACACGGGACAAACACAATAACTCAATACAGAGCGAGGACGCATGCGTGTGGGGGATCGGAAGTTGGTATCGGAAGTGCAAATGTTGACTGTTGGTCATGATGCGGCCAGCCATGAAAGCGGATGGTAATTTATGCACGACAAATAATATCACAATCAACCCTGCACCACGCTGGAACCTGGCAACTGCTACGTATGTACGTTATATTGATCTACTGAGAAGAGTTTTTATGCAGTGTCTTCGTGCCACCTACAGTATAATAAGTACTTTCTTCTTTCAATAACCGTAGTAGTCACGCACCAGCAATTGCACCTCGCATTTATCCCGTTAACTCTGAAGGTTTCCTGCATCTTTAAGTTCAGTTATCTGCAAATGTTCAAAAACTAACTCTTCCCCCCAAAGATAAGTCCTTCACAGCAGCCTTCTACATCCTTCCTGCGCTCGCACCTTCTTCACCGGCTCGGCATATAAACTGTTATCTCAATATGGTGTGCAGAGGTGTGAAAAACTTTCGTTCCGAAACAATATTAGGTTCCAAATAACCGTTTCAAAATCACAGTCAAGTTTATTCACGACTATTTACGTGTACATAGCCTATAGGTTATGCAACGTAGAGGGACAACTCGCGCACTGCAACCTTCGTAGATATTTTGTGGCCAAAACCTCCCAAAAAGAAAGGATGAAGTGAAGGAACTACAGGAGGATACAGGCAGCAGGCAGACAGGCCACAGAGAACACGCGGAAGTCCCTAACACTTCCAGGCTCGAAGACCCATCTCCATACTGGATCTGTCTATACAGGACTTTGAACGACCAAGCAGCCCTCTAGTGTCCACGGGAAGTACTCTTTCCTTTGAGCGAGCATCCGCGCCATTTGTCCGGCAACGCCATACACACGAAATCTAGAAGGACACCTGAAAGATGAGAAGGAAACGGAATGAAAGGGAAATGATGAAAAGGAAATCGTGACAGATGAGACATCAACCCAGCATTCGCCTATCGAGTAGGTAAAATCACAAAAAAATCCAACGTCAGCGTGGGCGGTAGACGGAAATCGAACACGAGACCTCCTGAATACGAACCTCATTCATTACCGTGGAACCATATCGCTAGGTATTTCCGTGTAATGTAAAGACACTGTTATTTGAATCATTTGGGTTCTTTCGCATCAAGTCGTGATTATTCGTCTGTTACGAATATTACCAAGGGGAAAGACGAGCTTCCCTTCTTTCTTCTCCACCTTCCATTCTATGCAAAATCACTACGCACTTTTAACAAAAATGCGTATTCCGTGTCACTACTCTTTGTTTCACGTAACTCATATTATTTCTTGCTTGTTTGCTGTTGATAATTAATTATTGCCCTTTAACCGGGTAGGTCGCATAGGAAACTGAGTGAATGAAATGGTTGAAATGATGCTCAAATGGGCAATTTAGGTTATTACTACTACCACCATCCCCACCGTCATTATTATCATCATCACCGTAAAGTTCACCATGACTGAAATCTCGAGAGATTGCCTTTCGCATATGTATCGCAGTGGCACAATTAAATGTGGCTGGCTGCAACAATTCTAAAGTCTTGCATTACATACTGTAACGCCACGAACTCCCTCTGATCAGAGCGTTACGTTTAGAATTGGTATTAAAATACCCAAACAATCGCGTTAGTGCAACGCTGGAGGGCTATTGTTTTAGAACTGCCTCTAATAGTGCATATATTTTATCCTCCCCCGAACGCGAAAGTAGAGTGGAAGCGACGATTCGCACAATCCCATACTCTGCGTGACCGGTGAAGTTTAAAAAGCTGTTCCAAGATGGTGTTGAAAGATTCCCCATTTACTACGATACAGCACCTAAATGCAATTTGATGTAAATGTTGCAGTTTAGCTTCCCAGTTTTGGCTATCCCTTGTTGTATGTTGTTATGCAGTTCTTCGAATGCACGTGGACTTGTTTTATAGACAATGTGAATTTAACACATCATAAATAAACCAAGAAAACGTTGCTGAAATTGTCTCCAAAAATATTTGTGTTTTAAAAAGTCGCAACAAATGAAAAACTCTGTTCTGTATTAAACTTCTGAGCATGACTCAAGCAACAAATAGGGAGCTGAAATGCCAAAAGTGTACTCAACATTTGTTATCCTGTATGCCAGTGGAGGGGAGGGAGGGGCGATAAAAAGCATTCACCGCATTGTCATTTAGTAGGCATCTTCTTCTGCCTTGAATCTTTTCCCATTCTCCATTTTGCAGTTCATCATGCCTTCCACTTAACAAGCACTTCTTATCCAACATTCCAGCCAAATTCTTTTCCTCTTCCTGAGTTGTTTTAGTTTTATTCTTCCTCCACCAAGTCTTCCTAAAATAGCTTTATTAAGTATTTCGCCTGTCTGTTTCACTAGCGACATTCTTCTTTGCCATGCTGGATGAGGTTTTCAAAATATTTGCAATGCTATTTTGCATTTTGACTGCAGAAATTTGCGTAAAGGCTATGGCGCAACTAGTGTCAACATTGGTTTGTGCTGTGCTTTTGAGGAAAACCAGCAGCAGTGCAGGTAAATAAAATGAAGATATAAATATTTAATGACATTTGCAACTGAATGATTTCTCTAAAACATTATCACTAGTTTATTTGACTATTTCATACCGATACAATTAGTGTGTAACACTCACATGACTTTCTCTAACCATTACAAAAAGCTCATGCGTATTCCATAATATTACACAACTCTATGAAAAGTGATTCCGTCCACTTTAAATTAATCACGATAAATATTTGATGAGGAAGTGGAGGAAGTTGTTATTTATCAGCATTTATATTTTTGAGCTTTACACACATAGCCTCCCCCCCACACACACATGGAATGTTTTCTATAAGGATTACTGCTTGGGGTTTGAGGATCCCAAAAAGTGAATTCCTCGTGAAATATCGCTTAGTAATTTTCTCTACTTATTTAGGTAAGCCACTTTACCCTAATCCGGGAGATTATAATAGGATGAGCAAATACATATTGAATGTACGTACTATTAAAGTATTAAATGTATTTAAATTTTATTTTGTGGCCTTGTATATTTTCGAAGTATTTTCCTGTTACACCAATTGTGTAGATACTCTAAGGGGCTGAGTTATGACAGAAATTGCTGTTATATTTTTATACCATATGCTTAATTTTTATAGGCTAACCCCCTGATTAATGGTATTAATATACTCAAATTTCATCACTTTAATAGCCTTTGAAAGATTAAAATATTTTGAAAGTAATTTTTTTTTCAAAATGTATTTAGTCCATAAAATATATCTTACAGGTGTAAAAAAACTATATATCATCGTTGAGTTGCATGGAATTTAACACCAGAGGTAAAATTATACTCTGGATGTATTAAATACCTATCTAAAATAACATAATGCAGTGGATTTCAAAATACTATTAGGCCTTAGCATTTAGATGGCACTGTTATTTTTTACTTCTAAAAATTAGTTACTTTTACTAAAACATTTTATGCATAGACCTTCTCTACCCTCTATCGTTTATTAGTAGGCATACAAGCTATTCTTACTAAAGCTTATTTTTCTAACCACTACATTTTAATTCAAATAAACCTTTGCAAAAATTACACATTTCGTTATAGATACAAAATAATCAATATTTAAGAACTGGACGCTATATCTGGTCTTAAAATTTCATACTGTTTCTACACAATGGCGAAAAACAATTGAATGTTGACTTAAAAGGAATGGCCAGGTAATGAACAATTCTAATCATTACTAAAGTATGTCTTAGTAAATTGTGTGTTTTAAAGAGGTCTACATTTTTTGTGTAGTACATTTTCATCTTTCGTTTAATATTTACCAGTTATACAACATTATAAAGTATTCCTTCCAACTGAAGAGGAATTCACAGGCTATTCCCAGGAAATTCAAGATCAATATGAGTTTATTTGTCATGTAAATATCTTTACTATAGCGTATTTCAATGAAAATCGTTAGAGCCATTTTTAGAAAATAAAAGAAAGGAAAAATGTTCCATGTAAAGGTAGTTGAGTTAGTGAAATTTACTTGAAAATCTTCTTGTCGCATCTTTGTGAGGAACTGAACCTAAATACAAAGTTTGTTTCGTTTTTGACACACATTCACATACGGACATTTTTCTGAAAATGCTTTTCTTGGATGCAGGAGGTCTCGAAACATGTATTTTCGGTGAATTCTCAGTATGGAATTTTTGGCTGAAATGCAATATCTTCTACCTATTATGTACGTGTAGGAAAGTGAAAAGGATTGTGTAGATCAAAACGTTTAGAGCATGCAGTAATTGTATCAGTCAGTTGGCATAGAAACTGCAGCATTCTGAAACATGTGAATATAACAAAACCTAGTAAAAATTAAAGTGAAGAAAAATTATTTAGAATGACAGAAGAAGCGTTCAAACGTGACTTTTTAAAGGTAGTTACAAGCGTCGTGTGGCATTAAACTTTGGGAAATTTCATCTATAAGCCCAATTAAGGGATTGTTTGTTCTCAAGAGCATGGCCAACCCAGATCATTATTTACAAATAGTTAACTATAGTTTTAGCCTTCTATGCCAATATTTATCGTGATCAACATGAGTTACATAGGAAAATAATGTTTTTGTATCAGTGGTCTATGCAATCCGCATGAATCCTTTCTCAGTAAACTCTGAGGTAAATTTGCGGTATGAAATTGGGTCAGTTTGGGTCAACGCTTCTACTGCATGCGCCAGTGGGTATCACATCACCATTATGTCGGGAGAAAAAGGACTGATTAAAACTAATTATACAATTTCCGTTTCCGCAAAACGTCTACGCGTACAATAGGAGAGATGTCAATCGTCGCTCTAGCACACACGGCGGGCGAAACTAACAGTAATTACTTTAATTTATTGTAATGTATGATAATATATACAGCACCTAGCAACGCTATGCGAGCGCATTTCAAGTGAGAGGAAAAAAAAAGAGGTGTGCATAGAGGGAACTACTGCACAAACTTCAACGGTCAAAGCGTGCGTATCAGAAACAAAACTTCCTTTCAAAGCGGCGTGGGCTGTTCATTAAAATTCGGCGGGAATATAATTCTCAGAGTCCAACAACATTCATGTCGCCTGCAGAAGGTAACAACTGTCCTCTTAGGGAACAAGCCTACAGCTTAAAAAATATTTAACTACCGGGAGTAAATAGAAGTACTGAAATTACGAAGAAAGCCAGATCTTTACAGTCTTTGTCATCCAATAAACGTAGCAGCAATTCTACAAGAGCCATTCAATACTACTCGCAACAAGGGTTACAGCTGCCATTAATATCAGTAAATAATGTAAGAGGATGAGACGTGTGTTTCTTCTGCGAACTAGAAAGCATTAATCTAGTTGATAAGGTGCTAGCTGGCTGCCATGTGCTAGCTTTTTATACTTGAATGATGATTTAATTTATTTAATTTAACCTCGCCCCCCCCGTTCTTTATGAAACTATTGTACAATGATCTAGAAGATATTTATGGTGAATGCTCCCCTTTACCCCTTATAATTGTAATTTCATACAGCCCCGGCTATTTCTAAAACAATCCTTTGATATTCATGCAAAAGGACGTGGAACATCGGCGGGATGTATGACTTCCTTAACCTCCTCCAACTTTTTACAAGTTTTAGAAATGCTGCAAACCTTAATAGTAACCTTTGTCTCTGTAACAATCATCGATTGGGGTGGCCGAGTACCTTCTTAGATCATTACAGTAAGTGAAATTTTAAACCACTGTACCTTCTCTTTGATCCCATAGTTATTTAATAACGTAAAAGGTACACAGTTTTCACACAATGCAGAAACCCTTAACATTACAACGAAATAGAGGTGAAGCTGGTGAATATGTAGATTTCGCACCATCATGTTAACCTCTCTGGAAAAGACGTGAAAACAATAAAGTGAGGTCCAGTATGCCTCGTCGACGTCAAAGGGATGCATATCGGCATGTGAGTGAGTTCGAACGGGGCAGAATGATCGGTCACGGGTTTGTCATACCGTGACATTTCGGCTCGTACAGGGCACGCTGGTACGACAGTGATGCGTGTATGGCAGCAGTGGATAGATGAAGGTCGTACGCAGTGAAAAGCGGGTACTGGACCACGGAACATGACCACAGCACGGGATGACTGTCATCTTGTCCGCATGGCCATAACGGACCGTACAGCTCCATCTACAGTGTTGGCTCGACGCTGGAGCACTGCAACAGGTGTGAACTTGTCTGCATCAACGGTTCGTCGCCGTCTGCTGCTGGTTGGACTGGTTGCATGCATGCCATTACGTCGGCTTTCATTGTCCAGAAACCACAAGCTCCTCCGACTGCAATGGGCACGTGAACACCGTTACTGGGGTGCTGAGTGGCAGAATGTAGTCTTTTCGGACGAGTCTCGCTTCAATGTGTCCTATAGTGATAGCCGCATACGTGTCCGGCGGTACCGTGGTGAGCGCAACCTGTAGGACTGCATTGTTGAGCGGCATAGCGGACAAACACCAGGTGTGATGGTTTGGGGCGCCATTGATTACAACAACCGTTCTCGCCTCCTACGAATTGAGGGCACTTTGAACAGCAATCGGTACCTAACGGTAGTTATAGAGCCTGAGGTACTCCCCCTATTTCAGGGATCTCCACAGGCCACACTTCAATAGGACAATGCCCGGCCACATATTATGAGGAGTTTAGGAAGGAGGAAGGCTTCTTCGAAGAGCACCTGGCTCTTGCTTCCCTGGCCTGCACGTTCGCCTGACATATCGCTCATTGAACATGTCTGGGATATGGTTGGTCGGCACCTGGTGCGTCACGGTCCTCCAGTAATCAGTGTCACGGATTTGTAGGCTCGAATACAAACTGCGTGGAAGGAAATCCCTCAGGAACTTATTCAGAACCTTTTTTATTCAATGCCACGAGTATAACAGTTCTAATTGCAGCGCATGGAGGCCACACCAAATACTGAATATTAGGACTCAAAGGTCATCTATAGATTTCAAAAGTTTATCATTTTTTACTTGTCATGTTCCTAAACTGTGGTATTAAATCCATTGAATCCATGCGTTTCCTTGTTAGTGTTGCAATTTTCACAAACGGCGGTGTATTTGTGTTGTAGAAATATTAAAGAAATATATCCTCAAAATGTCTTAACAGGCAGAGGTTTCCAAATAGTACCTGTGTAGTTGGGTGAGTGCATTTAGCATTAGGAGGGAAGTATTCATTAGAAACTTGCAGCTGGAAGTAACAACTAGAATGTGAACCCTTTAAGAGCACTGTTGGAGAAACAACACGTAACTAAGAACTGTAAGGCGCCGGTGTAAACATAAACATTTGGACACTAATACACAATGCTTCAAGGCGAGTTGTAATGCTTTGTGTTAACAAAAGGGCATTTGTCCATTTGCATCAATGCAAATCCCCAGGAATGGGGGCCGGCGCCCACAGTGAGGTGTATAAGCCTGCAGGGGGCAGGGGAGCCGGCTTGAACCAGCTGCCATCCGGGGAGTTTACATCTTGAAGGAGATAGGGACCCTGCCCTCGGCCCTGTCATACCTCCTGGTCCAGCCGTCCCCTGTTTCCTCTCAACTCACCCCTCCCTCCCGGGGACACCCTGTCAGGGGCTTAGGCTTAACAGATCTTCATAGGTCTACAACATGCGGGAACAGTATCCAAAGTTTATTCTGGTAACAAATTATTGCGATGGAAAGAATTGGAGGAGGCAAATGCCAACTTCCACGCATGTCTGTTGATGCACGTATACTGAGATTTAAACTTGTAACATTAAATACTTCGAAAACAGCTAATGCTACAATAAACTATAAGGTCTTTGTAGTAAGTTATTTTATCTAACTCTTATGGTTTACCAGTTATACAAAATTATAAAATATTCAGGCTATTTGCAGAAAATTCAAGATATGCATTTTATGGTCAAAATGTGTTGTAATCAAAATCGATAGAGGGATTTTTGAGAAAATAAAAAACAGCTAAACATTTCCCATGCAAAGGATGGATTGGAGTAGCGGGACTTTCTTGAAAATCTTCGTGTCGCATCCTTGGAATATTCTGGACCTAAATATCAAGTTTTGTATTTATTCAACTATTCGTTGTGTTACGTTGCTTACAGATACACACACATACACTGAGCTTTTTATAAGAAGGCTTTCTTATTCAGATAACCTTAAAACATGTATTTCCGGTGAAATCTCAATAAATAATATTTATTGGAGTGCAATACTTCCTCAACTATTTATTATAATTAGGCGCTAGAGAAAATAAAAATAACTTCTGCAAACTAAACGTTCACGTGCTGTTACTAGCAGTATTACAAGAATTCGAAGTTTCTATATTATAAAATACAGAATTTCCCTTCATTAATTTATTTATTTTAATTTCTAGAATCTGACAATTTCTAATTCCCGAAGTGAGAGGATGATTCTTAGCAAAGCATATAAAATATATTTAATATAGTAACTATTCTAATATGTTAACTAATATTAAATAAATGAAAACATCCATATATTTGAGTTAACATTTCTATATTAGACCACTATGTCGCTGATTTAAGATATATTGCATAAATTATTATTAAAAACATTAGCTGAAAGAATCCGTATTGCAGCTTCTTACTGCTAAGAGTCCCATAGATAAACCTAGAATACATAACTATAATTTTAACTGTAATTTATAGAACATAAATTATTAAAGAAGCAAATTTGTGTTAAAGCTGTTCTAGATTTTAGATATTAGTTATTAAAAGGAAAATATTAATTACCTGATGTCAAAACACTTCAGAAAAGTTGTGGATATAAATCAAAATAGCAAGAATTAGCTGTCAATACCAGCTGCATACTTCTGAAAATCTTTCCGGAATGTTGTTGTACAGTCGGGGAAGATAATGAGGCAGAATTTGACTACAGGTTGAAACATATGTTGGGCACGTTTTATGAAATGAGGTGATAGAATTATTGGTTGTTATAAACGGTGTTTATTAACAGTCATAGATATAGATATTTTAAAAGTTGGTGAAAGGTTGTAGGGAATATTACTCCCTCCGGACCTGAATTTGGCAAAGACATGATTTCGACGCCTAGATTATATCGATACGGGTGGTATCGATATAACCTAGGCTAAAACTAATGCGCTTAGAAGAAAGACTAACTAATAAAGCTTCCTAGTTTGGAATGAAAAGCAAAATAATTATTTTTATCTTATTATAGGTTGTCAAAGTGAGTTTATTTTTCTTTTAATAACAGATGTATATTTTTTCTACTTTTGTCTAAAAAAGAAAAGGATCTGATGTGTTATATGCACCGAGCGGGATGGCTTAGACGGTAACGTCTGTGGCTGCATTCGGGAGGTCCCGGGTTCAAACACCCGGGGCGATAAATCAAACGAAGTCAAAGTGTTTTTGCGATTTTCCTCGCTCGCTAGGCGAATATAAATTAAAGAGATAGTGATAAAGATAGCTAGTAAAGCACTAGCTAAAATAAGATGAGAAATAAATAAAACAAAATAAGGAAACTGTAATAAAGCGGGCATTTATAAATTAAAGAGAAGAAATATTATCATATATAAGCAGCATGCATGGTAAAGAAGGAAAGTAAATGTATTAAGTTGAAGTAACACTCAGATGTGGACCGCAGAAATTCAGCGAGGGTATAAATTAAGGTAATTAGAAAAAAATATTGAATGCAAGAAAAGGTATCAGGGTTTAATGTTGAATATGGGAGAGGATATTTTGCGCTTGTTTTTAAGTGAGTATTCAAGAATTTTATTTATGAGTATGTCAATATGTGTTTTGGTTCTGATTTGAAATAGTTAATATCTTATTTGATAATTTTTATTGCTTTTTAGTTTGTTTGTATATTTGAGTTCGAGGAACTTTACCACCGGACGGTCCGGATACGTGAGCAAAGACGGGGAAAACCAAATGTGTAAAAATGAGCCAGGCGCACAGAAAATTTAATCAGGGGAAAATAATGCGGTAATGGCAAGTACTTTTTAAAATGTAACAATAAACGTATGTTAAAATTTATCACGTGAGCTAATAAAATAAATAAATAAATAAATGTGAATAGAAACGAAACCCGATGTAACTAGAAAAAGGGCGTGAAATAGACATTTTTCTAGGCCGGGAATTCATTTTCGGACGTGTGTAGCATCCGTACTTCGTGTCTTATCGGATCATGACAGGTCACAGCCCCGCGTTAGCACTGCTGGCGTATTAAGTATTAAAATGTAAGTAGCAGACTTCATCGCTCATTGAATTTTAATATAGAGGAAAATGGTTAGGATATGGGGATCAAAATTGAACGAGTTTAAAGCTGGGAAATATAAATAGCTCTACCGAATTTTGTTTATCATGGAATATAGACAAATTTTGCGTGACGGGAACAGGAAAAATAATTGTTTTCAATGAGGAACAACACATAAAGAGGGCAGTGACGGAGTAAACGAGCAGTTTTAATTTATCTCCTTTCCACACCCCCGGAGAGAAGTCTCTCCTTTCTTAAAAAGCACTTCTCCTGCCAGAGCAAGCCGACAAATATCACCTTTTCCTGTTATCTTCTTCACAAACGTAAAAAGACCAACCAAGAATCCCAAATCATTTGATCCGCGAATTTTCCTATCATCTCTTTCATTACTACATTTCATTTTTCACTGCCATACCCCTGATCACCCATCCTGGATATGCTATAATGTGTGTGCTTGCTCCTCGACAGCTGCTGACCTAAGGCATTGGCTTGTCATTCCTTGGAGGTGTAAGTCCTACAACGAGAAGGGAGCGAGAATTTGAAGAGGAAGAAGATGTGTTACATTCTCAGACATACTCTACAAATTATCGTTTATTTGCGTATTTCTTCTACCAGCTATTGTCGCAAAATTTTTCTGCGGTTTGCAGAAATAGTTTCATTACACATTTCGTTGTAAGTACAAGAAGAATACAAAAGGCTGAAGCTATAGTTATGTCTTTAAAAATGTGGATCACTATATGCTAGCTTTGAAATTACACTTTGGAACGACGTCACGAAAATGAAAAGTACGAATGAAGTATTAGGAAATTCGGAACATAAAAACGAAATGGTTAGCGCTATAAAAAGTATTTTACGTAAACTGCGAGTTTTCATAGACATTTACAGTTTTTGTACAGTAAGGTTTTGTCTATCTCTTATGATTTACCAGTTGTACAAAGTATTACAAAATTAATTTAGAACAAAGAGGACTTCGCGGCCACTAGCAGAAAATTCAAGATACTCATTTTATTAGTCATACAAGTATCTTAAAATAAAAATCATTACGGCAGATTTTGAGAAAATTAATATTAACGAGACATTTTCAGTATAAAGAGTAGTTTGGGTTAGGGAAATTTTTCTTGAAAATCTTTGGAAGATACTGAAATAAAATACTAAAGTTGGTATTCAGCCTAAATTTCGTTACACACACGCCCGCACGCGGGCGTTTTTCCTAAACATGCTTCTTTCGAATTTAACGGACCTCAAAAAATGTATTTTCGGTGAAAACTCTGTTTCAAAGTTTTTGGTTGAAATGCAAAACCTCGTCTATTTACTATGGATATGTGGGGAGAAAGTAAAAAAGAATAAAACGCCTGGACGGTTAAATCAAATTTGAAAAGTTAATGCCACGGTCGGAGCTCAATCCACGGATTGAGTGTCGGTTTTCCGTTCTATCCCCGAGTTGCTATGCCGAGATACCCGAACACGCTTTAAAGCTTTTCACCCGATTAATACGTCCTTCAAGGCTATATCAAATAGTTCAGGGTATATGTATTACTTTTAAAAGCGCCGGCCGTCGTAGCCGTGGTTGCTGAAGTGTATAGCTTCGGCGTTCCGTCAAGCTGAAGGTCGCCATCTCGAGTCCCACCATGGGTATGGGTGTTTGTGTGTGTCTGTGTGTTGTGTAATTGCGATAATAAGCGGTAAAGAATACACTAAACACAGTAATAATAAACGGATAAACAAGGGAACTTAAAAAAGGCGACTTGCAGTTTTGATAAGGTTATTTCCACTGGCGGCACCTACTTGAGATCGCCTGGAAAATTTACTGGGTTGCTTTAACTAGATGAGGGAGTTTTAATAAGCGTACGAGCAGTACGCGATGATAGCTCAGAGGTAGAGTATGAGCACAGAATCCTGTAGATAAGGGTTCGGTTTCGGTCCTGGTGTTAAGCTTATCAAGTCATACCTATTCATTTTATTACCTACAATGTTACAAGTTTTTTAATTTCTGGGCGTTAATTAGCCACTATTAGGTTTATGTTTTAATAATATTTCCTCTCAATGCCGAGACAAAAATTGGAGTGTTTTTTTAGAAACTCACACTGGCAGAAATAAATATAGCTTTAATACCACTGTTGTCAAATAAAAAAAACAACAACAAAGGATTACTAGTCATTAGAAGCATAAGTTTTCCAAGAATAGTACATAATTACAAACACTATTTGCTTCATGGGCAAGGCATTCAATATTGACCGATCAAATTTATAACCCGTGTCAGTTTGAACCAATCACGGTTGACTATCATTGAAATCTTTCGAAATGGATTGTCGTAATAATTCACAATTGTTTAGAAACTGTACCAGCTGATTCGTAAACACCACTTGTACCTTCATCTTGTACACACTATTTATCTCATGGGTCGGGCATTCAATAGTAACCAATCCAATTCACTGGTCGTGTCCGCTTGAACAATCCGATTGACCATCACTGAAATCTCTTCCAAATGAGATTGCTGCAACGGAATCGCTGTTGTTTGGAAATTGTCGCAGCTGATTCTCAAATACCACTCTTGGCTTCATCTTGTACAGAAGCTACCTCGCGTTCGCGCTCATGAAATGTTCCACAAGTAAAACATTCATCAATTTCCATTATGTTTTTATTTACCTATTATAGTCGCTTCAACAATAAAGTCACAGCATGACAGTCAGTTCACTCACGAACTGAGTGAAGCGAATTTGATTCAGCGCGTTTGCATCAGTTACTCCTTATTGAGACACAATTAGAATGAACCTTTTCTGGAACGGCTGGTAACTTGAGATGATAAGTGGATTGTGTACAACAGCACTCAATAGAGTAAATCATGGCGCAAGAAAGACAGCCACCACTATCGGTTCCCAAATCAGAGCTGCATACAAGAAAGGTTATGCTATGTATTTGGTGGGATTGCAAAGGAATCCTATATGACGAACTTCTTCCGAATAATGAGACTATCAATTCCGAGAAATACTGTTCTCAGTTGGATCTCTTAAGGCAGCCATTGAAGAGAAAAGACCGGAATTGGGAAACGATGTCGTCTTTCACCGCGGCAACGCCAGGCCACATACCTATATGGTGACACGTCAAAAGTTGCGTAATTTTTAGTGGGATGCGTTACCTCAACCGCCGTTTCTCCAGACGTTGCCCCATCCGATTTTCATCTATTCCGTTTCCTGCAGAATTTCCTGAATGGCAAATGCCTCACTTCCTTGGAGAAGTGCAGAAGAATTCATCAACCAGAAAACCACCACGTTTTGGAGAAATGGAATTTATAAGCTTCCAGATAAATGACAATATATTGTCGACAATAATGCTGTATACTGCAGGAAATAAATAGTTTGTTTACAAACCTAACTGCCGTAGTTATTTATCTTTAGAACGACCTTGTGTTTAAAGTTTGTAAACGTAAAGTTTGGCAACCACTCTGCCATAGCTGTTCTGGGGGTGAGGTGTGTTCCCAGGCGTTCTTAGTGATTGAAACGAACGAACTTATGAGGCAACCCTACAGATTCGCGCATCATAGTATTCTGTCGTTCAATTACAGGATTCGCCAAATGAAGTGATTCTTTATGTTGTGCACTTTCGTCCATTTTCAAGTAGTTACAGTCATCTGGATCTTATCTTACGTCTTTCATTAATATGCTATTGTACTTTTCTTCTCAAAAGCCACTTTTTTCACCATTTCGATCGGAGCGTCTGGTACACTTCCTTTTCACCAATAAACAGTGCAGAAATGTTAAAAACAAAAATAAATATTCGGGCTACATTGTTTTAATCTTGACAACCTCCTGTTTCGATGACCAACTTCGTTCTGAGGTTTGTGCAAACTTACTTGCACCGTGAGGATACGCCATACGGTGTTCCATTTGTTTGCGCCAACTATACCGTGCAAGTAAGTCGTTGCCGTGTGTACGGTGTATTAGGGTAAACAAAACCGTACACGGGAGCTGGCCCGGTAGGACTTAGTCATAGAGCCTGCTGTGCAAGGGGTCCTGAGTTGTATTCCCTGCTGGAGGCTTTAGGCGCTTTTTCTCTGCCAGGATTATTCCCTATCCTTCCCATAGTCTGGAAGTATGAATGAGAGTGTGAATGTGTGTGTGATCTAATGTACAAAACCCAAAGAAGAACCACGAACCCAATGACAAAAGTATATTGCCGTTAGGCTATATGTTCCGAAGGTAAAAGGTCGCCGATATGGTCATTGCACTTATAGGTAATGTATAAATAGTTCAATAAAACAACAGTGCACGAGGACATGCATTTAGCGAAACAATTAGGGCTGTCATTTATCCATTTTCATTAACAGGTGCTGGATATATTGAGTTTCCCTTATACTAGGTGTGGCAATAAAGAAACCGGACTGATGCTCTAACTCTCTATTTAGAAAACTTATATAGGGTCTTTTAACAAGAGTGTCCTATATTTGAACTTAAATTAAACACGTTCTATAAAAGATATAGGTTTATTTATTTTTTATTTTGGAACATAATGACATTACGTGCGAAAGAGAACATCGGTTAAGTGACGGCCGCGACTTCGCTGGGTTGCCTGTAAACGGTTGACCCAATTTTCAATGACACAGGAACGTAAATTAGGTCCGACTTCGAGAATAACACGCGTGATGTTATTCATAAGATTATTTACTGTTCCTGGCTTGTTGACATAAACTCCAGATTTAACATAAGCCCACAGGAAGTAATCCAACGGCATTAAATCACATGACCTCGTAGGCAGTTAACATCATCGCCACGGAAAATGATGAAACCTCTGAACTTCTCCTTCAAAAGATCGATTGTTTCGAGAGAAGTATGCAATGTGGCACCATCTTGCTGGAACCAGATGTTTCTGAGATCCATACCATCCAATTGAGGCTAAACATGGTCCCTTATAAGAGCCTGGTATCTTTCTCCATTGACAATTAGAGCTTCTCCATCTTCATCTTGGAAAAAATATGGACCAATGATTCCACCATACCAAAATCCACACCACACAGTAACCTTTTGGGGATGAAGTCGTCGTTCTTGAATCTGCATTGGATTGTGATTGCTCCAATAGCGGCAATTTTGTTTGTTAACATAACCATCCATCCAAAAGTGGGTTTCGTCGCCGAATATGATTTTTGGACAAAAATCCGGGTCAGCTTCCAATTGCTCCATAGTCCAGTCAGCGAATATATGGCGCAACCTATTGTCGTTGGGCTTTAGTTCTTGAGTTAACACCATTTTGTAAGCGTGAAACGTCAAGTCCAGATGCAAAATTCGCCAAGTTGTGGTCGGTGAAAGTTCCAAATCTTGCGCTCGATGAGCAATTGACTTGTTGCCGTTCTCGAGTACACTCCCAGAACGGCGCCTATGTTTTCGCTGAAGCGCTAACGCCGATTACGTACAGGCGTTTTTTGAGCGCTTAAGAACCACTTCTTTCAAATTTATCGATCAAACGCCGAATCGTTCTCTCGCAGGGACGATTATGCATACCGTAAACTTCACGCAGTACACGGAAGGTTTGGAGAACAGATGATCCATTTTGACAATACATTTTCACAATTTCTACGCGTTGCTGAATGCTGTAACGTTCCATGGCTATTTGTCAATAACAACTATAACTACATGAAAAAAATAACTGTTGTAACTCAATAATTACGGCAGCTATCACATGTTAAAGAGAGGACACTCCTGAAAGGGTCTTTACAACTGAAATGTTGTCCCTTTCATTGTAGTCCTCTTCCCGATACCTGCTCCGCTCCATGCGAATTTTCCACTGTTGGTAGCAGTGCTGCAGGTATTTTTCTGTTATGCTGTTGAGGAGTCTCGTCGCCTTTTCCTTTACCGCATTCATAGATCCTAACCTGGTTCCATTGAGCGCAGACTTCGCTTTTGGGAAGAGAAAAGTTGCATGGTGCTAGGTCAGGCGAATACGGTGGATGTTCCATCACTGGAATATTGTTTTTCACCAAAAACCTCTTTACAAGCATCGCGTTATGGGCCGGCGCGTTATCCTGATGAAGAATATAAGAGAGATTCTTCCACAGATCTGGTCTGCTTCGTCCCACACACGGAGGGTCTTCAGAACAGTTGTATAATAAACTTGATTGACAGTCTGACATTCAGACACCCTTCAGGCGGTCTTCTCGAACAATTCTACTGACCTCCTCCACATTCTCTTTTTTCGAAGTGGATGGACGACGCGATTTCGGATCGTCTTTGACGTCTTCTCTACCGTCCTTTAACCCTTAACCAACTCAAAAACTTGCGTACGAGATAGACACTGATCAGCATAAACTTGTCTCATCAAATCGTAAGTTTCTGTGGCGTGTTTTTGCAAGTGTTGTTAAGAATTTGATGTTAACACATTGTTCTATTTTAGAGCGTAGTAGCATAATTCCGACCCGGCTCAGATACGCGACCCGTTTCTAAGAAGGCTCACAGCCAGACTAACCACCAGAGTGGCGTGAAATTTTGTACACGTGTCAGGGAGAGTTAAGTTAAATTGAGTTTTATTTATGGACGCTCTTTAACTGCTGTGGTCCTTAGCGTCCCATTCTATATTGGGCGTGAAAGACCGGTAATTTTGCTCAGAGGACTCTTTGTCAAGCTTGAGGTTCCTTTACGTGCCGTAAATCTACGACACGGGACCACCGACTTTACTTCCCTTCCGAAGGAAGCCATGCTAAGGATCCATCGCCCTCCGCCGGGTTTGAACCCGCGACCTTGGGAACTAGAGGCTAGCACGGTACCACTAGTCCACGGAGGAGTCCCAAGGCCAATCCCCCACTCTTCTCTTTGCCATGGACGAAGCCGGAAATGCACACAACAATCACTCCGGTTTCTTTATTGCCACACCTCGTAAACTGTTTTGTAGCACGGAATATGAAATGCAGGCATGTTCCACATTAATTGTAAAGCCCAGGATGCCAAACAGAACGATGTGTTTTATAACGAGAGCAACACGTTTCTTGAAATTCTGTTTAAAATGACGAAAACTGGCTACATTTAAGAGGACTCAAATTTTTGGTTGCCCTTGAGAGTTTAGTAGTCAATAGTTTTCCATCGATGGAAACAACTGCAGTTGGAATTTGCTATCTCTGTTTTATGTGTGCATTCTCTCTCGATTTTCCATTGCTTTCCATGCTGCTGATCTCCAGTACTTCCTTTCGCATTAATTGGTTTTCTCTACTCCATTTCCTTGTTGTCTTGTGTTCCTTGTATCCATCTTCATGCCTCCTCTTTCCTTCAATGTGACCTAGTATTATTTATTTTTCCAATGAGGCTTCATTCCTCATGGCATGTCCGAAGTGTGATAGGTTTAGTTTCGTAGCCATTGCTTCAAAAATGCTTTGATTTTATCTCCTCATTACAAATGCGTTTATTATCCACAGGATTATAAAGATATCTTCTTCCTATCTTACTTGTCCAGAGTCAAGCTTTCACATCAATGCAGTACTACTTGGAACAATATGGTCTGAATAAACCTAATCTTACTATTTTTACTTATGTCCAGGAGTCTAATCGTTTTTCTCACTCTTCCCAAAAATACTTTAGAGGATCTTCTGTGAGATTATATTTTTGTTGGAAGAAAGCAGAGGTATAAAGAAGAGTAAATTAATTTATAAATCTATTCATGCTCCTATTCATGAATTAGAACATTACGAAATCAATACTTCTCTATGGCCCAGTCTTATTATTTCCGTTTTGATGACTCAGCTTTGGTCATGAAGCTCACAAGATGTTTAAGTTGTCCACTTTTTTCTGGACTACATGCAATGCTAACTTTAATAAAGGACGTGTATATGTGGATGGTTATTAAAGCGGTATATTCATTCTTACAAAATCTAAGTTGGTATTTCGTATTCCTGATTAACGCTTTGAATTCATCGTGCAATTGTTAGCCTCCAATGACGGAAATAAGCACATTTCTGCAACATAGGCCGCCCAGCTCAATTTATTGTTAAAAACAGCCCGTTTTCTGAGATATTTCACTTTCCGATGTCCTCTCTCTGTTTTAGACGAAAAAAGGAAGATAGAGCAAACAATTCATTGCACTGTTTGTTGGCAAAGGATATGAATTTTAACTATTTCTTTTTCTGTTTTCCTCCCTTTCTTTTTGGCTACGATTCCAGTTTCGTGTACGAACGCAATCGCGTAAGTATCAAATTCAATTTGGGACAAGAGGGGGAAGTCAACATGTAATTTATGGGCCTCCATGAACCTGAAACAGAACCCCAGCGCTGCAGTCAAACGACAGCTATGTAATAACGAAATGAGTCTGTGGTTGTGCTTCGAGTGAACTGCATGCATTGGAAAAACATCCTTTTAGATGTTATTGGATTGTATACTTGCTATAGATAACAAACTGTAGTTAGGTTTCCAGACGTGTTCATTATCATCAACATGATTGTCACTACCAAGCTTTCTAGATTACTATATATGCTTGCTCCAGTAATTCTTTTAGTACTTTTGAGATTATAACCGACCGCCAATCCCTGGACAAAATTTCTTAATCTCTGGAAATGTCTTACTCAGCATCACTCGCATTACAATGCACGAGCGGCATCTGTCATTATAACTATACATTCTTAATTTTATAGTTTCTGTTTTATGTACACAAGCTTAAATTGGCAAGTAACAAAAAATGCTTTCTCTAAATGTACATGAGATTAGATAACCATATTTTCATATGTTATTAATTTTTCAACTTTCATGAGTTATCAGCCATTGATATATAAAGATTCCCTGTATAACTGTGCTAAATTTCATACCGGTATGAATATTTTCAATTTACATGATCATTATTGACGTACAGCATTCTCCAAAAATTAAAAATCTGATCATACTAAAACTGCTCATGTCCTTTATTGAAGGAAGTTTATGACACCACAGGCTTAGATTTTTATATTTTAAACAGGGCATATCAAGGTCACTGCTGGTGGCAGTAGCTCGGCGATACCACGGTGACAGACAAGATCAGTCATCTCAGTTCCTCTGCTGCAGAATCATACTACAATTACTACGACTACTACTACTACTACTACTACTACTACGTACCGATTGCATAAAAAGTTTTATAATTTATTTCCACTACCTACTTTTTATACGCCGTAGGTTTCTTACGGCATTGGCATTCATAACCCTATTTTATAAACGAAGTACACAGCTTAGTTAATGGTTAACAAACTCCGCCTTGTCAAACACATTTTAACATTTAACATATTGTTCCAACCTCGTGAAATAACTGTTGTATTAATACATTTGTTATAATAATGTGTTAATTGTCTTTTATAACATTAGTTATCCATAGGTTAACATACTTTACTTTGGTATTCCGGACAGCATAATCCAGATGGACATAACACACTTCAGTGTTTTATTTTGTCACTGTTCTGAAATATGTTATAACATTAACAAAGGAAATTTCCCTGAGAATACTATGATAAAGTGATCTAGCTTTTGAGAAAGCAAAGGGTTTGCTTGCCATGATTGCCTCAGAAACTACTCAACTAATAATTACAATTAAGTCTACAAATATTATTTCTTTGCTGGTTACAAATTATAGTGAAATTTCTTTACAATTCGATAACACATCATTAGAGACGCCAAAATGAACATATTCATGATGTTAATTTGATTCAGTTAATTGATTGATTTGGGGTTAAAATGATTATCTATATTCCACTCATTTATTAACTGGAGGTAGGGGAAAGGTCCCTAATTTGAACTGCCTCTTAAATTGAACCGCTCCGATATTTTCCAAACTGTTCGACAGATGGCACCATAATCCTAGCAGAAGCATAGCGTGTACAGCTATGAATGCTTGGAGTTGTTGACTTTGCATTTTGAGCTGTGGTTTCAGTTGAAATGAAGTGTTGTGTGTTTTTGGTGCTTCAGAAGTAATATTTGATTCATCTAGCTAAGCTTATAGAACCGATTAGATAAATTTGAGATGATCTATGTATATTACAGGTTATAAAGTGTTTATTTAGCAACAATATTCATGCATACGATTCTTCAAGCAGCGTCTCTCCTTGTCAAATAGATGCTAAAGCATTCAAAATGGCGTGGCTCGTAAATTGAACCACTGTTTGAACCCTATATTGAACTGGTCCAATTTAGGAAACCTATTGAAGTTCTAAGATTGCTCAACTGCGAATAGTATATAGTGTGAATAAATATCCACATAATATGCTTAGTTAAAAAACATCGTCTTAAAACAGTGGATGAGCTGAACATGTGAATTGTCTGAAATGATGGACATGATCCAGTGTGCGAGTTGTAGGATATGTCTTCATCAAAAGTGTGCAAAAGTTAGTGACAAGAAGAAAGTGTTTTATTGTGAAGACTGTGTATAATTGGACTCTTCTGTATGAGAGTAAAAATTTGTAAAAACTCTATATTTGCAAATAATACCTATTCCAAAAACCAACTGATTGTTATTATATAAAAATTCAAAATGTTCAAGGAAATTGCTATTCTTATCTCAATTTTGGGCTCTACTTTTTTGCTGCTAGCACATTTGTTTTGAATGTGCAATAAAATATGTGTATTTTGTATTAATAAAAATACTTTTAAACTTAAAAGTATGTGGTTCATTTTAAGACACGGGTGGTTCAATTTAAGGACCACGTTCCTAATTTGAACCGATTTACACCATCTCACTTTTAAATGTTATTCACTTAATAATTGTATTAATTTTAAATTGTGTTGAGGATATTTATAGCGCAAGAATTTGTTACTTTAACGCTTGTGTTTCTGGAAATTTTGATTTGAAAATATAATTATTATTTATTAATTAGGCTCAAGTGGTTCTATATAGGGACCTTTCCTCTACTTAGGATTTGTCCGTTACCACCAATGTTAGGATAACAATGGGAATGGTGATGGAACGACAGGATCTACAGCTTTTCCGTGGACTCCGAACAAGTTAGGCCTTGGGGTACTTCACATGAGCAGCTAATCCGAGATGAAGGTCTGGGATAACCCGGCGCCCAAATTTAGAATATTATCCGAGAGGTTAACGAGATCATAAAAACAGTATCCGTTAATTTCAGTTCGTTTTTCAGAGAACTGGAAGAGGGAACTTTTGGTCCGTTATTGTGAATATCATAGATAAGGGAGAAAAGGGGAGTGTTCAAAATGAACAAGAAAAACATTGTGGATACTGTATATTTATTCGTTGAGTACTGGGAATTAAATAACAAGATTAGAAGTGTAGACATTACTTTAAATTTCAAATGCGTTCGTTTTGCGGCGGAAATAATAATAGACTGGTGTACTGAATAAATCCTTAAAGCTGTAAAATTTTAGAAAGATTTACACGTTAAGTAATTTTGTACCGATTTCAACCACATTTAACACGTTGGACAAATTATCATGAAACTGTATATGTGCACAGTGGTTTACCTATAAAACATAAGCTCTCAGTATGAATTACTTTGTTAAAGTTTATGTGAGGTTCTACTAGAAAATCCTTTGCTTATTCTGAATCAGCATATAATAAATAATGTGAAAAATCCATATGACAGGTGAAGTATCGGCATTAAAACGATATTCCTTTATACAACAAATCTTCCAAAATGCACCTTTGAAATCTCTTTACTTTTTGTGCCAACCGCTGGGTTTTCTATTAGGTGGCGGAGGAAATATCTTTCAAAACGATATGTAATCCATCATAGCTAGCATTCAACACGAATCTGTGAAGACGTGGCTACAAAAAACCAGCATATATAACATAAGATAGATCGAAGTTTTCTTGTGCAGATATAAACAAAAGACGACGCATGTTATGAAAAGAGGAACCCTGAAACAAGTTAGATTTTGTGTGAAGTTTGAGGAAGAACGGTAAGATTGATGATGGAGGTTCTTGAAATTTCCTCAAAGAGTTTTCTTTGTTTATCCTTCGCACCGCATTTCCTTCCCCTCTCCCTACACTTCATTCCAAACGTCTAGAGAGAGAGTTCGAGGGATGTACTCTTTATCTTCTATTCTGTCTCTCGTTTTCCTTTCTCTAAGTAATGTGAGATCCAAATCTTTTATTCTCTGTTAAATTGTCTTGGAATATCCACCACATTAGCCACTAATACAATGAGTGTCTTCTGTTTTCTTACAAAGACGTTTAACTTCGCGAAATAGGTTTTGCTACTGAATCTGTGATACAAAGGGAAATAGTATAATACTAACTGCCTTACCTTAAGTTACATGGGTGGCTCTTTAAATCTCGAATGACATTATTAATGTTAATCAAGAAAACTGTCTATAAGCTTTACCCCTTTGAATTGAAATTTGGTAAACCTCAAAATATTTGTACCTAATAATAGACCAAAAGAGTCCCTGGTATTTATGAAAAGAGTGTTCGCAAGCTTTGCGTATGTGTCAATGTGCTAGTTTTAGCTTCCTGCGCTGCCATTGCCTGGGCTACGATCCCTTGAGCGGTCATCGTCCAAGTGGTAACCATGCTGCTTAACTTGCCCAGCCGTTTGCGTGGTTGCCAACTTAAACAGGTTGGCTGGCAGGAAGGCAGGATTCATTGAGGTTTGTAGGTTTGGATTAGCCGTATTAACCATGTGGGCGGGGCACAGCTCTCCGGCCACTCGTCCAGCAGTGACTAAGCCCAATGCTGCTTAACGTGGAGGTGTAAGGATAGGAGTGCTAGCCCATCACACCAGAGGCCCCAGGGCGTCCTTGGGCATACTTTGTGCCCTGTGGTCGTTCTCTCCCATACCATGTCCAAAATGTATGGTAGACCGAAATAGGTATGTAGGATGTGTGACGGGAATCTACGCCCGGTATCATAGATCATTCTTAGAGCCCTGTTCTGGACGGTCGCTGCCGCCGATCCCCAGACATTGCAGCCATACAGGATCAGGGTTAGAGTAATTACCCGATATAGGCGTTTGAGATATGTAGGCATGGTGGATCTGAATACAGGGTACAACTGCCTGAGAGCGGCTTGGCCGAGACCAAACTTTGCCCTGACATGCGGTGTGAAAGTGAGACCTCGGTCGCGGGCTCCGAGATATTTGGCCGAGGTAACCCAGGGGATTCTCCTCCACCGCAATCTCAGGGGCCACTGCGGCCGCCAGCAATGAACCTTCGCTAGGAGAAACGCAGAGGTCTTCACCGGACTGATGGTCGTCCTCCACTTCTCACTCCACCTACCAATGGCTCGGAGCTGTCGCTATAGTGTGAGAAAACAGAAGTATGCGTTCTTGTTCTGTGCCATTATGAGGACATCGTCGGCATACTGGCACGTAACAGTCCTGACTTCCGTTGGAAGTTTGACATGTAGGCCTCAGAGAGAAGCGAGGACAGTACGCTGCCTTTGGGACTCTGGCGGCTATGGGCCGGGCTGTTGAGACCTTACCCTCCATTCTCACCCATGCGGTCTCGAAGGATACTGCTTATCAGGCCGAGATAGGCGGGAGGGGTTTCTGCCTCCTTTGTACAAAATGCCTTAGTACCACGTAGTGACGAAGGCCTTCTCTACGTCCAGCAGCACCGCGATCGTCTTGAAGTTTTTTCTGGAAGCCTAGGACAGCCTTCTCGGCCAATCGCAGTAGTTGCTGGGTCGTGTAGTGTCCACGACGAAAACCGAATTGGTTATCCGGGAGCAGATGCCTTTCCTCAAAGAGAGGATTAAGGTGCGCTACGAGCAACCGTTCAAAGATCCTTAAACTATCGGGAGTAAACTTATGGTAACTGCAAGGGAACGGATAATTGTCGGGCTTCAAAATGCATACCACTCTTGCCTCCTTCTAACAGGTTGGAAAGTGACGGAGATGCAGGCACGCGTTGTAGATTTGCATCAAATGGATGATAGTCTTTCGGGGAAGGTGTTGGAACATGGTTGCCGTGAGGCGTCAGGGGATTTGTTTCGATTTAGCTTTTGGATCTCGGAAGTCACCTCTTTCGGGGTGACTATAGGAAGGTGGATCTCCTCATGGTGCGGTTGCGGCCCCTCATTGATATAGGCCACAGTCGCCTCCACGAGGTCAGTAAAGTCTTCGCCCTGGATGTCATCCGAGTTTCGAATTGTAACTCTAGATAGTCTGCTAACACCGCGGTTTTCTCGCCGGGCTCGAACGCGAGCCTCCCCCGAGTGCCATGTAAGGGATGTTGGTATTAGATTTTATCCTTCCTCAAGGATCTAATGATTCCGCAATGGTTTCTTCTCCTACAAGTTCACGTTTCTCATTTTGTTTTCCCAGACTACTTTTGTGTGCGCAAGGAGCAGTCGTCTTGCCAGAGTTTTGAATCGCTGGTATACTGCACCTATCCTGGAATGACGGAAACGCTGCAACAGTTTTCGGACAGTTGCTTTAGGCTTTAGCAGCTAACGCAGTTCATTGGGAATGGTCTTTGAATTATGGTTGTCAGGCGGAGATGCGGTGTGTTTGTGTGTATGTGTGTGTGCCGTATTTAGGATGTATTTGGAAGAAATCCGACGCTGCTTCCATCGCCTCGATGGAATCGAAGCGAGCTAGCGGGCCAACGGATCGGTTTACATCTAGGACGACTACATCTCAGTCTACCTCATTTATCAGGTCTGGGCTAACCAGCGCTGGCATTCAACTTTGGAGTCCACTATGTTCTGGGTGGTTCATGTTCTGAGTCATGATCGGAGCCAACTCGTTGATCGCCGAGAGGTCTAGATGGAATGGAATGCTTTTGGTGATCATGATGTCGAGAACATCCGCCGCGGGCCGGATGAAATGTAAACCCTCTCAGTCCGTGCGTGATCAGACTCGGGTCTCCTCTGATGGTGCGGTAGATCCTGCGGGCTTTCTGGTTCCTTGTGCGGTTGTCGTGCTTCGCGTTGAGCTCTTTTGGAATGAAAACCACAGGGTGTAGGTTTAGAGAATGGTGTAGTCAGCTTCATAGAAGTGATGGTCTAGTGAGTCATGTACCGCTATAAGCAGTGTGTCGAGCCCACCAATGGTAAGCCGAATGGCGCAGGCCTACACATGCTGACTAGCGGGAGATGGAAGGTTGTGTGAGTGATGTGGTTCTTGATGAAGATAGCAGTACTTCCCCCCGGTCGGAGGACCGTTGGGTGACGTAACTAGGCACCGAAAAGTTAGTACCATTAATTGTCAATTCCGTGGGAGTGCACAAACTCAAGCATACTGGAGTAATGCCCCTTATTCCATTTGCGTTCCAGAATGCAGCTCAAATGACCTTCACGAGTCTGGAAGTTATTACAATGCGGAACTTCGGAACAGATGCGTTTGGAGCATAACTGTTTTGTATGGGGCTCAACTGCTGGTTAGCAAGCTGCAGCTTACAGTTTCGAAGCGCAGGAAGGGCCCTTTTGCTAAGGTCACCGAACTACAGGGATAGGACTCGGAATTCCTCTAGGTCTTCATGAAAACAGCGACAAAGCACAGTGGCACAGCAGGCAAAGAGGCCGTCGATGCTGTCGGGAGCGCTGGTAATGAAGTACCGGCGGTTGCCGTCACTGCGGCTGTTGCTGGTGTCTATGCCGACACTGTAGGCGGGTCTTCAGCCTGTGGTAGCCATGGTCTGTGATTGGCCTGGCTGAGTTTTAGCTGCAGGAGGTTTCCTACCGCTCTTCTTCTTACCTTCCTTGTCTATCGCTGCTGCTGCTCCTTTGCCTTCTTAGTGTGCTGTTGCGACTGTAGCACCTCTTCCTCCGTTGTAGATTCCGTCGTGGTTGGTGCTGTAGCTCCCTTCCGTTGCTGCAGATCGCCTCCCCCCAGAATCGGTACCAAACCAACGCATATACTTTGGGCAATTACGATCCATACATGAACCGATCAGAGACTAATCAGAGAATGAGTTGAAAGAACTTTATATATGTAGAATACATTGGTGATGGATTAGTTTACATCATTCACAACAAGTACGGAACAACTTATTTATTTGAAGGTTATTACAGGTAATATATTGGCATCCAGAAACTTAGCTATATACTCTTATGGAATTATCATAAATGTTAGGCGCTAATGATCTAGAAGTTGAGCACCCTTAAGCAAAACCATAAAGGTTAGTTAGAGGTTTTGATATCGCTTCAATATACAATTCGGTATTTGGCAACATACCAATATATATCCATATATCGGATATATGACGTACCGTAATAAATAGGATACGATTGCCGTTTGTTTTACTGTCTTCTGTTTACTTATCACTATTCTAAGACTTAGTCCGTGTAAATCTATGTAAATCTATTGCTTGAAATAAAATATAACCGGTTATTATTTTCACGCACATCCTCACAGAGATGTATGTGAAAGGCTTTGTATGTATTCAATAATCATTGCAGTATAGCCGTATTCTAATATCTAGCCCATTTAGGAGTTGAAATTTGGACTTGCCTTATATTCCACGTCCGACTGGAAAAACAAAAGTATTCAATTGTGAAATAATTGTCAAAACTGGTTGAGCTGATTTCGAGATTACTTTATATACACTGTATATAAGATTTGCCCTCTTTATTAATATATACATATGTATATATAATGCATATGGGTATATGTATGACTTGAAAAATACCACGTGACATTCCTTCCCTCTCAGTCGCACATAAGTTTATGCCTACCCCGTAACTTTCGTCTTCTTCGGTTACTGAGACTCAGATGCGGCTATTCACCCCGCAGTGTACTAATACCTTTCTCAGTCTTGCTACGCGCCTCGAACGGAAGATTACACTGGCTCACTTCCGAAGCTCTCTAAATACTTGTTTGATAATCGCCGCTCTCCTACCTGCTTCACTTGACGTCTATCAGCAACTCAACTCGCTAGCACTCGACTGAAATTTCTTCTTCTTCTTCTTCTTCTTCTTCTTCTACCTCTCCATTTAGAATGCTACGCCCTGTTTAAACAGCTATGGTGAACTTAGTGACTGCTCCAACACTGCCAGTTATATAGGTGCCGCCTTTTCTCGAAGTTTCTCTTTCCAAATTGTCAGAACCTTCGACAACTCGCTGCGCTTCTATGGACCTCTCCCGTATGCCCACCAAAACATATCCTCACTCACAACATAATAACCCGATAACGAGCCAGATTTATTTTCATAAAAGTATAGGATGTATTTTATATTCTCTAAAAGTTTCCAAAGCCTCTATTTCTCCAATGAGCTACACAAAAGTATGATTAGGTTTGATTACTTGCTGCATCATTTTTATAATTGAGTTGATTGCATAGATATAGAAATTTATATCGACCGAGCGATATTGGTAATAATGAACCTCGGATTAAGATTGAATTCTTATTCCAACAACCTGAGTAGATTCTCTCACGATTTTCTCTAGCTGCACTGTGAATGCCGTATTAATATACAGCATTTCCACGATCCACAAATACAACTTTATAGCACATAAGACAATAAATCTAATATCAACGCAAAGCAGGAAACTCCCAAATTGTTGGTCATCAACAGAAACAAAAACAGACGGTACAGAAGGCAACTCAAAGGTCTCTGTCTGGCATAAGAGCACTATCTCCCATAAGAACATTCAAAGAGGAGCTAAAGATATCCCGATATGATCTTAAGGCGACAATAAAAGACGAGCGTGTATTTTAAATAATTCTTTAATGGATTAATGTATCGCATTATCATGACTTTCTCTAACTATTCCTACGTCACGTACTCTCTTATTTGTTATACATAGTATTCATACAAACGCGATTCTTCTTTTGAGCGACAGAGGAAAGAATTTCAAAGTCAGGAAGTATCAACCTTTTCTTGAACTTCGTCATTAACACTTCATTTTTATATTTTCCCAGATTTATTCTCCATTAGCTTAAACCGTATGCCGGACATCAGGTATTATATATACAACATTGTTTTACTAAATGCATAAAAATAATGTCGAAAACACCAGACATGAATAAGTTGAGAAAACGGTGCAATTTTCAAAGCATTATAAAAGTAATAAAATAAAAAGTTAGAAAATTTAAACAATAATAAAATTTGTTCCTTCTGCAAGTTAAGAAAGAAGTTTGTGTTGCTTATTTTGGTTGTTAGAATTGCTGAAGTGAAGGTGAATACCTTGTCACCATAGATGACTTTCATCTACATTTTTGAAGATGGAAAATGGTCTACATGTACCGGAATACTTTTACACAGTGGACTGATACTTAGTTATTGAATGAATAGTGGCATCTGCACATATCGTACTGGGATTACTATAGTTACAACTTTTATCTGAATCTCTAGGAAACAAGAGTGGAAAAGTGGAGGTGAAATAGAGAATCCTCTTCTCAAGGTTCACACTTTTGCTGCATGCAGAATCCGAAATTCAAAACAGGATTGGAAAACTTGAAAAGTGTAGGGGGAGTAAAGAGTTTTGAAGAACAGGGAAAATCTCCATTTTAATCTTCTTTCCAGAAACCGTCGAGAGGGGCGCTACTGCTGCAGAAGCATTAGAGCGGAGACGTTTTAGTGCTCTCAAGTAGGTACTCCCCCGACATCACGTGATCTCTCATCATTTCTAGCGTTCCTTCTTCTGAACTTTCAGCTCGAGGAGTCAAAATATAGGCTCGTAGAAAGAAAAGCGAATAGGTAAAATGAGTTTTTACTTCTTCATCTTTATAATTATTTATTAAATATTTATGACATGTATAAATCTCGTTTAAAATTATATTTTTTAGTTTTTATTTTCAATTATAGTTTTGTTAATGTTTTAAATTTAGTCATCCCTTTAGATTTTTGACAACATGGAGCTGTGAAATTCAGGTTTCTACTGCTTTTTAAGCATATGTTATGCTTAAAGGAAATTGTATTTGCTCTACATGTCGAAATATACATGTAATAAAAACGGTGACAAGAAGTATGACTGTGTGCTTTAGTATTTATTTTCCGCACTAAATTTTTACCAAGAGGAAAAGTGATCTTAGAATATTTCAGGTTAAAACAGGATGGCGCTCAACAGCACTATAAAATGTCAATTAGTGAATCACAACTGTGGTCACGTTACACTGTTTCACGCCACTTACTACAAATTTGATTATTCTATGTTTTTGGGCGCGGAGCTTTGTCCGTCTGCAACATTTATCGAAACATTTCAAATTTCACTGAAATCGGTGGAAAATTAACGTTAGATTAGATGGGCAGCCTCGTCCAGATTTTCAATTTTTGGACGAACCATTGCACTTAAGCAGCTGATATTTTATACATTAAGAGATTGTACAAAATGTATGAACACATTTCACATTTGGTAGAAGCTGTACAAACCTAACAGTAGCTTATGTAAATAGTCTTCGAATCGAGGTTGAACTGAATATTTCCGAACGGAGAGTAAAAACTTTGTCAGCTAAAAGAAAAACTATAATTAAAACATTGAATACAAACTAGCGAGAGGTATTAAAGAAGCTTTTTTATTTAATTTTTATCCCAATTAGAGCAGAATATAACAATATTATAGCATTGTACTGAAACACAAGGCAAGGTTTTCACTAAGTTTGAAGGTGTATGTTTTATAGATGGTCCAAAAATACTAAAGTATGTAAATTATTGACACCAAAATTAATAGAAGATTAAAACGCTTTTGAAAGGTCTGGATATTAGATACTTAAGATGGCGCTCGCTTTTCATCATTTTTGCTGTCATTCCACAGTAAATGCATATAAAATAGAAGCCAAGTATAGTTTATTCCAAGCAGCACACATGCTCGTAGACAACACATATTACCCAACTTTGTACATCCTTCTAACAACATTGCAAGACATAATAGCGAAAGGGTATTACAGGAACAATGCAAATAAATAGTGTTGCAGTCTGGTGGGAAATAGCGCAAATGTTTGGTGGGAACAAGTTGTTTGAGTTGCCTTGGAGGAAGGAAGGAAGCCTCTTCAAATTTTTCGTGATTCTTTGAAGATAACAAAACTACAAGTATAAAATGGATCTTAATCTACTGCGAATGACAAACATGCTACATAATGTTAACTTTTATATGTTTCACTGCAATTAAAACCCAAACTAATTGTTCTGATTTGTTTAATATAATCTCGGCCATTCAAAAGCTTGATATTTCCTCAGACACGTTTTCCCTTACTTAAAGTGGAAACACACAACATTTTACCACGATATTTGCTGGGAATCTGTGGCAATAAAATATTTTTTTTTTACTTAAGTAGCAAACAAATTGCTTCCTATTGAGATTTTATACCTAACGCAAAATACAACTCTATGTAATGTTGCAGTTTGAAGTATCGACAAGCTATTTACGTCTCATTCCACAAGGGGCGCCTCTGTCCAAAATCTCATTTCCATGTATCTTAAATTTACACTCGCACCTATTCATAGTATGTACAAGGAGTATCGTATTCCACCCAAAAATTCTATATCGATATTTTACAGAAAATGTGTGTTTTGAAGTCCTTGAATAAATAATCAGAAAAAGGCTTGCGAGCGCACCTGTGTGTGTACTCTCTGAACAGAATAACTCAGAAAAAGTCGGATAAAAACCAAATTTCCCCCACGGACACAGCGTCATTTTTCTTTTGAATGTGCGAGTGTCGATATTTTCTAGTATTGCTCTAACTTTAAAAGTTATGTATTAATATAATTAAACATGGCATATTCCGGCGAGTTTCATGCAAATAGTGGAACTTTAAACTTCTTCTGTTTGTATTAAACATTCATTATGAACATTATACTTCAAACAAAATATCTTAAATATTGCTACCTTTCCCTCGGAAAGACAGAAAAGCGACGAAAAAAATTCTAAAGTAAAATATACCCAAAATAAGGATGACTTGGGTGCCTTAAGAAAATGATTCTCTGTTACACTGTCTGAAAACACTTTGGGATGAACAACGAAACAACGAAAATGTGGCGTTAGCGAGGATATTTGTAAACAGCAACAATATAACTAGCAGTGTAGTGGGAAAATGTTTATTCAAAATCTTTTTTACGCTCCGCTACTGGTCACCATTTGGTTGTTTCTCGGTATGTCGTGCAAAGAACATGAAATAGCGACCAACATTTTAAACATTTGAGTATCGTTGCAGCCTACTCCTTTTCCTTTGCACTTGCAACGATGTGTAATGAAACTATTTATGTAAATGCATATTTTTGATTAATATGAAGTAGATAAAAAATTAACTTTGGCAAGCGTAGTTTGTAGATGCTATACAGCAATAAAAGATAGTAGTTAAGACGAGTCATGTGAATCTGACTCATCAGATGTTTTGACTTTTGACTGTTGACTCAAAACATAAGTCCTATTTCAAAATCTAGGAATAAGCAACATAATCAATTCTTATAACAATGAAATTTATGGAAATCTAATCATTTATAACCTAATAATATATGTATGGCTTAATAACTCCTGTATTATCCAATCTGCGTTGACAAAGACATTAATATTTGAAATAGATTATAAACTTGATTTAATTTTATAGGTTATGTTTTATTATGTGCATAAATTAAATACTTTATAAACACTCAAATAGGCCTCTTTTATTTTTAGTTTACGCAGGTTGTTTTAATGAAGAAATAATTTGAGCTGCAAAGTTAAATCTGCAAAAAGACATACTTTTACTTTTAGAGCCAGAAAAGTTAAAAGTTGTTCAAACATATATGTATTAAGGAAAATATTAACGTATTAAAAATAGAGATACTCCCTTTATTTGAGTAATGGCTAATTGGAATGATGACTTAAGGCACTTCTGCAATATATTATTGGTGTGCTTAGCTTTTAATACTTTTGTCATAAAAACATATCCGGTATAAGACGTAATTGTGTCACAGAATAGGGCGTTGAACCACAAAATTCATTATTAAAGAATTACAAATAAGAAATGGGAGGAGGCTTCTGCTGTGACAGCATCATACAGGAAAAAAAAACCTGAGGAAGACGTAAAGCACAACTGACAAGAGAAGCAAAAATGGAATGCAAAATTTCAATTCCTTAACTTATCCGAAAGTTTCAAGCGAATAGCTTGAGCAGCGAGTTCAGAGTTTCTTCTGGCCGGCGATAGAGGGCAGGGTCAATAACAGTATAAGGACAACTTCTGAACTATGTGACAGAAAGCAAAGTTTGTAGTTCATTTTTGTTACATCTTATGAAGTACTTGGCTTCTATATATGGATTTTATTTGTGTCAGATATCGAAACGTTTACTTACGTGTTTTTTTCTTTCATTTCTTATTCTTTTCTATCAAGCAATGCATCACAATCACCAAACTTGTTGCATAAATTAATTAATAAATAAGAGCACGTTAACTGGTAGCATTAATGGTTGAAGTCACATGACGTCCTCCAAAATTTTTATAAGATTGCCATTGATAATCCTTAAGTATCTTTTATTTTCCATTATTGGTGATA
The DNA here is from genome assembly GCA_030765065.1 of Deroplatys truncata. Taxonomy (NCBI): domain Eukaryota; kingdom Metazoa; phylum Arthropoda; class Insecta; order Mantodea; family Mantidae; genus Deroplatys; species Deroplatys truncata. The sequence goes on along the minus strand of CM060981.1, from coordinate 104,134,583 downwards.
TTATTATTATTATTATTATTATTATTAGTAGTAGTAGTAGTAGTAGTAGTAGTAGTAGTAGTAGTAGTAGTAGTAGTAGTAGCAGTAGTAGCAGTATTCACCTTTTTAGTCCTTCTGTTGAAGTGGTTCTATTTTCTCTAAGAATTCTATTAGCACTTTTAACTTCTAGAAGCCGTGCAATCCGAATGTAGATGATATTCATGTCAAAATCTACGCATAGACGACGATGAATTCTGATTATACGAAAAGAATATGTTCATTCTTTAGACAGTAGCGAGGCGACTAGCTATGAACCTTGCCGTTGAAGGAGCCGGCCCTCGTAGCCGTGGTCGCTGGAGTGTATAGCTCCGGCGCTCCGCCAAGCTAAGGGTCGCGGGTTCGAGTCCCGCCATGGACATGGGTGTTTGTGTATGTGTGTTGTGTAATTGCGGTTATAAGCGGTAACAAAAACAGTAAAATGAAAAAAAGGGGGTCGGTCGAGTCTTTTTACTTCTGCAGTGTACTCAAGTGTAAATGCTATTATTCCATTCAGGGGCACGCTACTGTAGGTACAAAGACATTCTTTAAAAAGGCTCTGGAAGTAAGTAGATCAACTCAAGGTTTTATCATTTTCAGGGGCCTCCTGAAAGCAATGTAGAGAAAATGTATAAGTAATAGTACTGTTTTATTTATTAGTTTAACGTTCTTTAATCTGGTATCTACACGGGTAAACCAGGTCCTTAGAGGCACGGATTCGTGATCGGGAGGTCTGCGGTATCCTATCAGATATGTCCTCCCTGACAGGTTTTTCCAGGTTTTCCTCAGTCTTCATAACTGGCAAATACCGGAGAGGTACCCTAAACTTAGGCTGGAACGTTTTTTTTTCCTCAAATTTATTTTTGCAATTATCATTTCATGTATCACCAGTATCCACCATCTACGGTGCCGTGTGTAGTAAGAATGGGCATTTAACAGTACAAAAATTGACCTGGTAGGTCGTAATGAATGAAATGGATAAAATTGTGTTCAAATGAGCTCGGGGTTCATAGAACTTACGCCTTCTGACGATAAGGGTTCCAGAAGGAACTTTATTAAGTTAACTCATCTTAACTGAGATTCCTGTCTGTAAGACGACATGCTACCATCATGCCACGGAGGTGTACTTCGGATTTTGCTGTGTTCAGGTTTTGTAATTATAAATTATAAAACCAATGTAAAGGCATTGCCAAGAACTTTCGTGAATGTGTTGTTTTGGAGGAAAGAATTCAGTTTAGTTTTGTTTGGAGCCTAGTCCAAACATATCAAAAGTAAACACTTAGAAACATAAAATATGATACCTTTATTTTCTCTTCCAGTTTGCACTGAACTACAGCAAAATTGGTGGAAAAATGTGCTTTGTGTACTGGAATCTAGTGTAGTTGTATCATTGTTATTAATGCCAAACCAAATGAATCAATGTTGTAAAATGATGCAGTAATTTGTATCACAAATTACTTAAATGTAAATAATGATTGTAATATGAATATGCATTTTTATGTGACATTGATTTGAGATGTTTCTTGACTGTAAGTTAGCTGTAATTCAATACACATTACAGAAAATAGCTCAAACAATGTAGGATTTGAGGGAGGAAATACTAGTAAAGAAGGTAAGAATAGAATAACAGGAAATATTAATAATGATGCTGGTATGATGATGGAAATTATGGAAATGCTGAGAAAGATTAATGAGAAATTAGATCAAGAAAGGGAAGTTATACAAAAAGGAGGGAAATATTGGAAGATATGGAAAAGAATAATAGGGAATTAAGGGAAGATATTGGTAGGAGTAATGAGAAATTAGAGCAAAAAGTAGATCAAAGCAGGGAAGAAATTGAAAAGAAAGTTATGAAGCTAGATAGTAGTATGCCAAAAATGAGTGATGAAAAGGAAATAATAGCAAGTGAGATAGGAGAAGTTTCAAAGAAAATGCTAGACATGAACAGAGAAATAGGTAACAAAGAAAGTGAGGTTAATACTAAAAGTGAACATGTTGATGTAGAATGTACAGAGTCAGGTAGTAGAATGAGTATTATTTCAAGTGAGATGAAAGAGGTTACGAATGCAGATTTAATGCAGGCGCAAGTTAATTTCAGAGGGGAGATATCTGAAATTCAGAAAGAATCAGAAACGAAAAGAAATAAATTGTACGAAGAAGTTAAAGTTTTGCCTGTAAATAATCAAAAGCTAACTTCTGAAATTAACAAGTACCAAGATGTTCAAAATGAAAACTCCAGTCCAGTACAGTTTAGTACAGATTTGTCAGAGTATTCTCAAAGTAAAGAGATAGTAGAAGAATTGAAAATGACAGTTGTTAAAAGATGTGTTGTTCAGGAAACTTTAGATTGTTTTCAAATGTTATCAGGAGATGAAATTTCATATGAATACAAGAGGTTATTCATGAACAAAAATTGGAAGGTTAGGATACGGCTACGAGTAATGTTTAGCCACACACAATTTGATCCAGGAGGGTAAATAGCAATGAGATGTAAAGTAAATGCTGGATAGTTAAAGATGACTTGCAGAGAAATGTATTGGAACGTAAGAGGGTTAATTATTTATATGTCATTTGAAAAGAGAAATAAATTATAAAAAAAAATTAAATTTTTAGTAACTAACAACATTTGAAAATTAAGAATGCAAAGATTGAAACTTAATATGATATTGAATTAAAAGTACGTAAATACAATTCCAAGAGTATTGTGAATATACAGTATAAAACAACAAAAATTGGGTAAAAATAATTAAAACAAATACTTGTGTAGCAAACAGAACATGTGAAACAGTGCCTAGATTTAAGAGATGTAAATATATTTGTGTAGAGGGTGAATATTTTTGGTAAATATGTTTAATAATTACAAAAAAATTCTTGAATTGATAAATTTTTGTTAACAATATAAGAAAGTAAACCATTTTTTGTAACAGTAATTAAATACTTCAGGGTACAGTATTTGCTATAAAAAATTGTAATGTTAGATTAATGTCTAAACACATTAAACCAGAGCCAGTAAGTAGTGGCAAGATAGAGGAAAAACATGTCGTGTGTTAAATGCGTGTGAAGTGTTAAGTGAAAGTGATAGCGTGTGTTCCAAGATTTAGGAGACTAAAAACCCAATTATAAAATTTCCAAACAAGTTGTAAATATTTATAATTATGTTTCTAGTGGGGCATATGATGCAGTAATTTGTATCACAAATTACTTAAATGTAAATAATGATTGTAATATGAATATGCATTTTTATGTGACATTGATTTGAGATGTTTCTTGACTGTAATTATTGTTGATAAGTAAGTTTATACGACCTTACTGAAACTGTCAATAATAGCGCGCAATAATGCAGCGAAGGGGGGTGAGCTGTTTATCATTATTGGAAACGAGGAAGTTACGTAATATTGGCGCGTTTTTTCCGTTTAGAACCTTCTGGAATATTTCCCTAGAGCATATGTATTCATAATTTTCATTGGATATTAAAATAGACGCTAATGTTGGCGCGTTTTGTTAGCCAATTGCAGTTCAGTTATAATCTTTTGGCATATCGGTGAGTATGGGTATAAAAGCAGTAGGTTAGAGGTAAAGTCTGTCAGTCGCTCAGTTCATCAAAAATCTGTGTACACTACACGTCGTCTTCAGTCAGTCAGTTCGTCGAAAGTATTTGTACAGCAAACGTCGGGTATCGATTCACAAGTTACACGCAGCAGAATTATGAATAATCTAAAGTGTTGTAAGGTTAATTATACAAAAGATTGAAGTACGTGGATTAAAAGTGATCAGTAAGAAGTTATTATAACAGTTTTAGTTTGGCGAGTGTTAAGATCAATGTATAAATGTGATAGTTAACGTGTTTGACAATAAATGTGTAAAACAAATTTCTTAATCAGTGTTATATTTGGATAAAAGATTCCTTTCCGTTTACACACTCTGATCAAGAGACATGTTCGACTGAGAAATAATAGCTAGCCGGAGGACAGTAAACAAAACTTAAAATTCTTTCAAACACTAATACTACCACAGATTGCTAACACTAGATGGAGTTACAAACCGAACAAAGGAATGGCGTCACAAGATGGCTTCACATGAAGTAAACACACATACACAAACATCACAAGCATCAACATTATAAGTAATACCGTTACAAATTGGCTACCACAACGTGGGGCTACAATAATGTTAAATAAATACAACATAAATAACACTTAGAAATTGGCTCCCATACGTGGGGCAGTTAAAATTATGTAACCAAACAAAACAATAGCAGCACAATATAAGATCTTCAAGTTCTAATAATTTACGTAAAATCTGACATTACGTAAGCATTCAACCACCAACAAATTGGCTACCACAACGTGGGGCTACAATAATGTTACACAAATAACATTTAACCTACAAAAAGAAAATTGAAATCGAGTTTTTGGTAGGCAAAAATTAGATCCGTGCTTTTATGAAGGGCTTTTGTTTACCTATTTATTCTAAAAATTGCCGCTTTAAATTAGACATTTTACTTTTTAAGGATGGAAAAGTTTGTAACGAGTAGTTGAGAAGCCGCTATTACGTCACGTTTATTTAACACTTGTAAATTAATTTATTGCAATTTTACTAACGAAATTTTTTTAGAGGTGTTAAGTAACTAGAATTGTTTAAAGCAAAGAGATTTTGATGTCTTAAATATTGCATGTTATATCATTTGTGCAAGAACAAATGTATATGGACCGAAAAATTTGCGTTGAGCTAAAGCAATTACGCCAACGCGAGGAGACTTAACTACTCGGTAAACTTTTTTTCTTATACCAATTATTCTCAGAAGACTATTTATAATGGACGATATAATGGGAAACAAATGTGGCAAATTTTTTAAAGTTCCCTTGTTTTACCCAGTTTATTATAATGTTTTTTTTTACTGTTTTCGTTACCTCTTATCACGCAATTACAGAACACACATACACACACGAACACCCATGCCGAGACTCGAACCATGCGAGCCTCAGTTTGGCGGAGCGCCGGAGCTACACACTCCACTGACCACGGCTGCGAGGGCCGGCAACTAATTATTCTTTCACAAAGGCTTGTGTAGAATAAGGTTGGAAAGGTAAAACCAGAGTGAAACATTCAGTGCAGTAACCGGGATTTGAACCATGCGTCTTCTGGATTCCGTTGGGGTTCACCGGGAAAAGCGTGCGTCAGTTTGGGAATTTAATGTCCTGTCGGTATGTTGCCATGGTAGCTCAGTTGGTTACAGTAACCGGACGGAATCCGAAAGACCGTGGGTCACATTCCGGCTATGCCACTGAATTTTTCAGGCTGATTCTACCTTTACAAACGTTTCCCAAATATGATACCGATCATCTGCTATCATTCAGAAAATTAGATCCCTGTCCTACACATTTTACTTACTCTACCAGGTACCTGTAGAATTCCACCCAAAAACTTATATGAATATTTCTTGCGAAGTACACGTTTTAAGATCCATTAACTCCGAAAACATTTTCATAAAAAGCTCGTGAGTTTGTCTATCGGTCATGTGGAAGAATTTAAATTGCAGACCTTCCGTGCCTTAAATACTTTAGGTAGCCGCGTTTGTAACCATAATGCTGACCACTCGAGAACAAAGACAATCAGTAGTTAATTTACCAGATACTTTTTTAATGAACTTGTTTCATAATGTGTTTTCATAAAACTCAATAATACGATATTTTCATTCTTTTACCCCGTTGTAACCATATTAGGAGAACATAAGTAAATGTCATATAGCCTTTTCTGAAATAGTAGATATATTATACTATACAAATAATAATCAACTGCCCCTTCAAACTGAAAAACTTAAATATCTGCGTTTGTGTCAATGAATTCTTCAGTCTGATTTTACCTTTTGAATTTATATAGCAACCTTCATAAGTATCGGTTTGGCCATTCTTGAACGAAAAGTTAAGATACACAAATACATACAAAGAAAGATTGAATACATTTTAGCTTCATTATAATACATCATACACCTTACAATCCGAAAACTATCAACCAAGTTTCGGTTAAAGCCGAAATATTACGTACAGATCATATATTCTTTATGTCATTGACCTTATTTTCAAGGCTCTATGTTCACATACTGCCATTACTTTCCCAAAACTCCTTCTTACGCCATTGTTGTGTTTAAATTCGCTCTCATTTATTTTATTCTCTCTAAATGCGTTTCTTTTGTTCTATTTCCGAAATATACGACACCATAAAGAACCGCTATGAACCAAAACACACCTAGGGCATGGCATACCATCTCCTTGACTATCAGCAAACGTGCCACTTTGCGTCAGCTGCAATACAAAGTTTGGCGGTTTCTTGTGCTATAACTTAGGGCTGTATACTGCACATAATACACTTTTATTAGTGTTTTATTGACCCTGAATACTCGAGGCTATTCTAGAGTTTCATCTATTTCGCCAGTCGAATTCACTTTCTTTCTCCCCTCTGTAGTTTCACTACAGATGTTACTCTAGGGGGAAATCAACGGTTGCCTTGAAACAAAAGTCCACGTGCTTCCAAGCTATATGATTACTTGTTGCTATTTATCTTCTTGCATGCTTTTCCTCACTTATGAAACAAGTACCACAATACATATAAAGAAACAAAAGTTCGTACATAAACAATAAGTATTTTGTATTTGAATCAGGTAACTACAAAAGATGTAATACAAACCATTTTAAGAAATAACTGTCATCCCAGCTAAATCGTTTACGAGTGTCTCCTCAAAGATCCAGTATTTTGATTAAAACAGCTTAGGAGTTTAATGCAACACAATGACGAACAAAATATACATTTAAATTTTTAATATTTTCTATAATTTGTTTTCATTCGCTCTTGTTTAATTTATATAAATAAAAAGAAAACCATAAATACAAACACACTATAGGAAACCTAGTGATGTCTTTTAAGCGTCAATAAGCGTTCCAATAATCTTTTTCGTAGCATTGTTTTTAATTTTTAGGTTCTTCATTTCAGATTAATTCGTAAAAACCAGGTACAATTTTTATAAAATTATACAAAACATGTGCCAACATAATTGAACAAGCGGTGATATTATTTATTTAGATAAGTTTCCATCTATTAACTGTAATAAGTTTTCTATCCAAGTTTGCTTGACAATTGTGAAATATTAAAGCAATGAAAGGGTGCTTTATATGCACATGTCTTCTTCTTTTAGTCCAGTATTGAGTTGTTATGTTACGTTCAATTAAATACTATCGCCTGACTCCAATAAACTTCATTTCTGCCCTCCACATCAAAATTAGAGGCGGCACCGAACACATTACAGACGTTTAGAACACGCGACTCTGTTTAGAAACGCAGCAGTGAATTCAGAGGTAGCAGTGAACGCAAAAAGACAAAAGAACATTTTTATTACGCTTGTAAGAAGTTGCCTATTTTCTTCACATAAGTGATGACTACAAAGCTAACATTGATTTTAATTATTCAAAAATCTATAAAAAATGACAATACTCCAAGAAGAGACAAATTGTCCCACCCGTAAGAATACACAGGCTTCTTAAAATGCCTGAATATATGGAATTCTTTTATTAAATACTAAGTAAACCTCATTTGTAAACAGTTTGACTGACTTGTGTTTACTAAATGAGTAGAAAAATTATTGTGTATAATTGTTTTTGAAAAAAATAATTCTGGCCTAATCTACATTTTAATTTGTATTGTTACATTTAACTGGTTTAATTTTACTGAATTGGCTTGCTTTAAGTTAAGTGTTTGTCATATATTATAACTGTGCAAGAATCGATCCAATATTCCACAATGAAAACAGTTAAACTATTAGTGGTTTGTTAACCTTGGTCTCCAGGATATTTTGAAGCAATAGTGAGTTTCCAATTTTCTCTTTGACATTATGTGAGTTTTTCTACCCATTATGAATCAATGTAGTTATAATATAATATATATGATAAAATTCAGGTAATAAACTATTCTGTTAGTACATTATCTTATTCACATTGATTAGAAATGCCTTCAAATTAAGCATATCGATATGTATATTAAACGTTTATGTATAAAAATTAAGCATATCTTTAGTTATAAAAACTTAAGTACACAAGACTCAGCTTTTTATATCACAATTCGGTGTTTGTTAGCAATAGGCTCTCATGCAAAGAAAAAGAAAAGAAAAGAACACACACATTGTAAATGTTCCCTCAGATGACTATTTCAGACTAGGGAAAGATAAGCATAAAACAGAGAATATCTTGTAAACAAGTATATACTGCAAAGGAAGCTATTTGACGCAAATTCAATCCACGTGTTTCTCTCTAGTACGTTTTTGCGTAAGTATTATGTTCTCCAAATTAATGATACCAAATAACAATGAAGAAGCTTTCAACGACCTTTCACGAAGATATATATTTTGTTATATTTTGGTGAACATTTTTAGAGTCATTTTTTGAGAAAATAAAAAATAGGGAAATATTTTCTGTGTTTTGGGTAGGGGGAGTTTCTTGAAAATCTTCTAGTGGCATCGTTAATAGTGTCTGATAAGCGCGCGCGCACTTACACACACACGCACGTAATTCTTGTTCTAAAATGCTTTATTAGGATTCGGACCTCAAAACGTGTATTTCGATAAAATATACAAATATGAAATTTTTGGGTGGAATACAATACTTCCTCTACCTACCTTACATAAAGAATAGTTAAAGAATCATTTGTAGTAGCGCCATGAATTGATAGTGTGTGACTGTTACACATGAGAAGTTTCCTAAGTTTTCACTCTGAAGTGCATATCAGCTTATGGAATGCCGAAGCTTATGAATATTCTTTTATACTGGGTCAATAGAAACATTATTTGTTTACGTGCTTTCTCAAGGTGGTAGCAGCGCATGCGCACTAGTACCAGAATAAATATCGTGCGGTCTGCACTCCTACTGTGCGGATGTGGAGGAACGGAACCGCTGGACGATATCGCAACATCTGCCCCGCCTGCCGGCTACAAACTAGTACCGTGTACAACCGTGGAGGAAGAGATACCACTTCAAGATATCAACCGTGTAACGTAAAAAACAAGGGAGCACTACAGACCACAGGACTTCACAAAACACTGTCATCCGCCCAGCTCTTATTATCTTTTATGGGCCAGTTAAAACACGTCTGGTAGTTAATGTTTTACGGAGTTAAGAATGAGGTATCTATTTTTAAAAAGCAACAGGCACCTGAGTTCAATGTGCGTTATAACTTCTTACTGTCTTGGTTCATATAACGCTGAGTATTTGAGTTTATGCACTACACGGATATTTAATGATGACATTTTTAATTCATACCACGTGAGACAATCGCTTGTATGTTGTTTGATACACCGATAATTTATAGTCGACGTCAATAATTGGCCATATGAAAGGCATATTCTGCAAAATTAATACAGGCTGATTTATGAAGAACTGACACGTTTCTTTCTTTAATTATTCAGTGCCCCAATTTTAGCACCAAATTAAGCAGAATGTTCTGGAGTTTCGATTACCTGTCACTAGATGCGCAGATGTTCATGCTTTATTCATAATTGTTAGTTTTATTGTCGGCAACTATTTTTGTGATTTTGTTCTAGTCAACGTGAAAATGGAGTACACATTAAATCAACGGCTTTTCCTTGTAAAGCAATACTGGATTACGAATTCAATTATAGCTACTCAAAGGGCATGTCAGAGAGCATTTGATGTCCGGAATCCTCCCCAAAGAAACACAATACTGGGCCTGTAAACAAATTGAAAAGGTCTGAATCTCTGGTGAGTGAAAAGACAAAACTCGTTCATCTAGGCTTCCCATGGTTGTTGTTGGCGTAAGAGCACGACTGGATCAGTTACCCAAAAATCTTTACGACGTTTGTCGCAGGAGACAGGGTACAGCTACTTAATGTGTCAGAGAGCTGTGAAAAGTGCAGGCCTAAAGCCGTATAGAATTATGGTTGTCCATCAGTTACAACAAACAGATAAGGATAGACGACTGAATTATTGTCGTTGATTTCAGGCGTTCATTGTGCAAAATCCTGTCATATAGTCCATCACATGGTTCACAGATGAAGCATGGTCCCATTTATACGGCTATGTGAACTCAAAGAACTCACGCTATTGGACCAGCGAAAATCCACCTGTTATTCATGAAGCACCTATGCTCCCGGTTAAAATCGGAGTTTGGTGCGCAATATCCGCACAGAGAATAGTGGGACCAACGTTTTTTTTTCAAACAATATGAACACTGCAGAGTACCGACGGATTTTCATGGAGTTTGCTGAGCAACTAGACGATGTAGAGCTGAGTCAAGGATATTTTCAGCAGGATGGCGCTACATGCCATACATAAAATGAATCCATGGCACTAAATGCAAGGTTTCTTTGACGACCGAGTAATTTCCAAGAACCTGTGGCCACCGAGATCTCCGGATTTAACATCGCCGGACTTCTTTCTGTGGGGTTAATTAAACGACAGTGTTTATGCCACACGTCCCCAGACAGTGGACGATCTGAAGCACAACATTACACAGGATATTCAAGCTATTGACGACAGATACCTCCAACGAGTGGCCAGTAATATGGAACGACGTGTTGAGTTATGCCTTATGCAGGATAGAGGACATTGTCAACATTTGCTATAGAGGTGAATAATCTCCCAATGTTTCTCTACATTTCAGCTATAATAAACTGTCGCTAGTATAACTCATTTTGAAAAAATTAAAGAAATAAGTGTGTCAATTCTTCATAAATCAGCCTGTATATTTGGTTACACAGGGTGTCCACGTTTAAACTAAATAAAGTAAAATCTGCGATTACACGTCCCGGCTATTAAAAGCTACACCAAGACGTATGATCTCAAACTTTACTTATTTATTTCTCAGAAATATCTAGCCCTAACTCACATTTTGCTTACATTTCATATTGCAGATGTAAAATAAAATTAAGTTAACATTAAACTATATAACTTCTGAGTAATCTAAATTATACACTAATGCCACTACTGACCTACAATTCTGTTTTCCTACTGGAATCCAGTACTTCCACTGTCTAAAATTCTCTATCTAAATCACGTTTAAACTATGCCCTCTATCAACTATAAATTGAAGGCACTGAAACGAGCAAAATGTTTTAATGGTATTTTATGTCTCCAAGCATTTTACGAAAAATAAATCATTTGTAATGCAATATTTGTCGTATTGCCGCCGAGAAAGGCAGCTGTCATATGAATGGAATAAACAACACCGCTCTCTCACTGTATCTCTTGAAAGAAGGGGTAGTGTGTGTGTGTGTGTGTGTGTGTGTGTGTGTGTGAGAGAAAGAGTGCTTAGTTTAAACGCATTTATACTGATTGTTAAACACGAATGACAAAATAAATTCTTCACAATATTTGTGTCAGTTTACCTAAGTTACTTCCTTCAACATTGTTTTAGGTTTATCTACTTTATCTTAACTCTACATTTTCTCAGGTTTCTAGCCATTAATTACATTACGTGATCAAAAGTATCCGGAATCCCCCATAAACATACGTTTTTCATCTTGGGTGCTTGTGCTGCCACCTACTGCCTGGTACTCATTATCCGCGACCTCAGTAGTCATTAGACATCGTGAAACAGCAGAATGGGACGCTCCGTGGAACTCACGGACTTCGAACGTAGTCAGATGATTGGGTGTCACTTGAGTCAGAAGTCTGTACGCGAGATTTCCACACTCCTAAACATCCCTAGGTCTACTGTTTCTGATGTGATAGTGAAGTGGAAACGTGAAGGGACATATACAGCACAAAAGCGTACAGGCCGACCTCGTCTGTTGGCTGACAGTGACCGCCGACATTTGAAGAGGGTCATAAAGAGTAATAGGTAGACATATACCCAGAGCATCACACAGGAATTCCAAATTACATCAGGATGCACTCCAAGTACTATGACGTTAGGCGTGAGGTGAGAAACCTTGGATTCCATGGTCGAGCGGCTGTTCATAAGCCACACATCGCGCAGGAAGATGGCAAACGACGTCTCGCTTGATGTAAGGAGCGTCAACATTACACGATTGAACAGTGGCAAAACGTTGTGTGGAGTGACGAATCACGGTACACAATATAGCGATCCGATGGCAGGGTGTGGGTATGGCGAATGCCCGGTGAACGTCATCTGCCAGCATGTGTAGTGCCTACAGTGAAATTCGGAGGTGGTGGTATAGTGTGATCGTGTTTTTCCTGGAGGGGGCTTGCACCCCTTGTTTTTTTGTGTGGCATGATCACAGCACAGACCTACAGTGATATTTTAAGCACCTTCTTGCTTCCCACTGTTAAAGAGCAATTCGGGGATGGCGATTGCATCTTTCAACACGATCGAGCCCCTGTTCATACTGCACGGGCTGTTGCGGGGTGGTTACACGACAATAACATCCCTGTAATGGACTGGCCTGCACAGAGTCCTGACTTGAATCCTATTGAACACCTTTGGGATATTTTGGAACGCCAACCTCGTGCCAGGCCTCACCGACCTACATCGATACCTCTCCTCAGTTCCCCACTCCGTGACGAATGGGCTGCCATTCCCCAAGAAACCTTCCTGCACCTGATTGAAAGTATGCCTGCAAGAGTAAACGCAGTCATCAAGGCTAAGGGTAGGCCAACACCATATTGACTTCCAGCATTACCGATGGAGAGCGCCACGAACTTGTACGTCATTTTCAGCCAGGTGTCCGGATACTTTTGATCACGTAGTGCAGATTGTTTCAACCAACGTTTCGAAGGTGTTCATCATCTTCGTCTTCAGGATAAACTGATGGAAATGGAAGCCCGGATCTCCATATTTATAGTGGCGGAATGAAATCTTATTGAATCAGTTTATAGTTATTATGTCGTCAGGGAGGCTTTAACTGTTATTTTATTCTGCTTTATCTTTTTCGCTAGTCAATTGCTGTAGAACAATATAAATGTTCATTTTACAAGACTTTAACACGGGGTAAAAGGAAACATCCAAGCAAATTATTGCCTCTGAAAATGACCTTTATATTCTCCTCTGCCCATATAGGATTCTTATGAAGGATAGGATAGGACTAGAAGCGGAGGGGGAATTAGCACCTCAACCTACGCAGGTCTTTTGTACCTAGGCCCGTGATGGGACGTCCTCGGGAGGGAGGGATGAGAGGAGAGAAGAGGAGAAAAGACAGAGGGCGGCCGGAACAGAAGGAACGACAGGAAAAGGGTAGGGTCCCTACCATTTACAAATTTGAACTCCCCGGGTTTTGGCTGGTGTAGCCGGGTCCCCTACCCCTTATGGGCTTACACATCCCTGGGGGCCCGGAGACTCTCGCAGTTCGGGGGACGAAGGTTTCTTCAGAGCATCCTTTTCTCCTGACATGCACGCGCCGGGACCTCCTGCCGACACTTGCAACTCTGAAAGAAACCAATCAGATTAAAGGTGAAGTGAAATGAGAATGGAGATTAAATGGAGGGACAGGAAATTCGGAGGAATATAATCATCCTGATGGCCCGGGGAAACTCCTGAAAACGGTCAGAAACGTTGGTCATGGGAATCGAAATCACACCCTTTCGAAAGCGGGCCACAGACCTTACCACCTGAGACATCCCGGTCGGTATTCTTATGAAAGTTGAAAACACATTTTTGCAATTTTCGCTTTATCTGTCACTAGTACCTTATAAAAGAATTCCTTTTCCTCATGTAATAGTCATTAACAAATACCTATCATTTGGGATATGACACACGTTCGTAATGTTAAGTGCATTTGTCTCCATAACATATGTCGTAAAACAGCTGAGTAACGAACGTAAGCTATTATTCGTTTCTAGATTTACTTTCTCAGCAGCAGAATACAGTTTTCTGCATCAAGAATGTTTGGTGGAGTTTGCGGTCCACCCTTTTGGTACAACGATTCACATTTCGCGTTTCTGGTAACCGAGATTACCTGGGGAACCTTCTGCTAGACGATTTAAAGAGACCTTTCTATTCATACGCCGCGTATTTGATATTGTGGCGTATTAGCAGGTGCTAGTAGCTATTGTCATGCCAGACACATTATTGCGTCGCATTGGCAACAGCATTGTAGGGGGTAATTCAGTATTTCTTTCGGCCTTGTGTTTGAAGTTCCGTCTGGCATGACGACTCACCGCCCCTAGCTGGCGAGCCTAGCTATAGGTGGAGAGAAAGGGGGAATATTTTAGCGTTATTTTTCTTTGTGTGTACGAGCGTCAGTTTGAGTTCTGTGAGTTTTGTGTGGAAGAGTGTAGATGTAGGTCATGTGTGGACCATCTCCCCTCAATTCTTTACTTCCGTGTGTGTGTGATGTAGGGAAACCATTTATTTAATAAACCACAGGTAATGTGGATAATGTAAAATTTGTGTATTTTGTTATAAGCACTCCTTCAGCGGAATGTGAACATCAAGATCCTGGTCCTCTCGCAGTATCTGTAGCTACGTTTCCCCCATGTGCATGTTGGGGTGATTAAAATTTAATACTTGGTTGAAAACCTTTGGCCCAGTATGTAACATTTTTTACCAATAACGTTTAGTAATGCCTCGTATATCGGCCAATATATTATACAATTATTATAATATGCTGGTTGCTATTTTATCAGATAAAACTTCAGCTCATTACTGAACCGTAATAGTTCAGTATGCAGTGAAAAATAGGCTACGACATCTAGCGTTTTTAAAGAGGTAAATTTCCAAATAAACCATGTTGTTTAAAAAACGTGTCTATTATGTTATGATTTTAGTTTATTTTGAGGTTAACTATTTTCTCGTTCCTACAATTGGTAGCGTCGGTAGCATAACACATTCGATTGTTCATTCCTTTAGTAATCATACCGTGAACTGACAGTTGATACAACGGTAATTTAATTTTAAATAACAGATTAATGTTTATATACTCTGTTACATTTTATTAATGGTATAACCTTAATAAACCCCACTCGAGATTACGAGTTTCATCGTGGGTTTACCTATGATAAATTCTATTTGCGACTATTTCTGCAAAACAATTATTTTTAAGTATTACACCATGCAGTTAATACTTCGAAGTTGAAATTCTTGTCGCACCTGATCTAGTTTCACCCGCTGTCTACTGGAACCCCAAACACAAGCAGTGTGATGCAGGCCAAGTTAACGTCCCGTATAAGAAATACCTTTCTTCAACGTCAGATATATTTAACACACCAGAAAATTGTAGTTCTTATTAAACCAATGGCTAATGGTGCGAAACGTATTATTTCTACAATAAAATTGTAGAGGAAAAGTCGATTCAGGTTCTTTAGAACTGTCAATGGGCTTAAGAATGCCGTTATATTGAAACGCGTGATAAACTTCTCATACAAATAAAATATTTACTGCGAATCTATATTAGTGCTGAAAGGGAGAGATGTTTCTTTAACAGTTAATTTGGTATAAAATGCAGAATCACCAATTAGGCTATGGATCTCTAAACCCATTTCATCCTGAATACACGTTCAGCAAACAACACTAATATTATATAAGGTTATTCGAAAACTAGTGGTAACAATACAGGATATGCATAATTTTATAGTTGTTTTACATTTATGTATTTTCTCTACAGAATAATTTTGAATTGTGGCAATACAATTTTGTATCATTAAACTGAAAAAAGAACTGTGAAAGTTACCATAACATAAATTAGGAGTGTTCAACATGGGATCCATTTGTGACATGGTGTACATTCAGCCAGTAATCCATTTCATATAACACTCAGGGAGATTGCAGGTAGAGGTGGAACGTTTTCTTAACACCATCCACGCTGTCTTTCAGGGCTATTCTGTAACTTCGTTGTTAATAGAGCGACTACAATTATTTGCCAAGCTTAAAGAAACGCTCCTAACAGATGTGCCACTATTTGGCATTTTGTAACTTGTTTGTCATTGTAATATCTGTTTTCAGTGGCTTGTTAGCTCACTGGAGTGACTAATCGAGAATTTGTACTGTCGTCAGCGCTGCAATACCAACTACTGAGTGCTTTTGTTACTTTTCCTTACCAAGATTCTCCACCTTGGCGGCTATGAAAACGTCACACAAAAAATATAAAATACATGTGGATTCCCAAAATTTGCAAATTAGAATAGCATGACATATTTTCTTGCGATCCCAAAGAAATTAGATTTTTATGGGGAAAACTTTCCAAGCTGTTAAACAGGTGCGGCAGTGGCCCTGCAAAATGAGTTTAATTTTAAGTTAGGAATGACGATAAAAGAATTAGCTTGATATTGTTTTGATGCAAGTTTCATTATTTCATATCAATCTACAATTATTGTTTAATTTTCTTTATGTCAGACCGCAATCCGGAAATGATAACGTGCACATGAACACTGTAAGAGATTTTTGAAAGACGTTCTAACGTCAAATTGTATATTTTGAGGTCTTCTGGGCACTTTTGCTTTATCCACAGCTTATCCTATAGTAAGTAGAGGAAATATCGTATTTGATATCCAGAGTTCACCGGAAATATACGTTTTGAGATTCTCTTAATACTTTTAAAAAAATCAGAAATAGGTCTATATATGCTGTGTGTGTGTGTGTGTGTGTGTGTGTGTGTGTGTGTGTAATGTCTAGCTGTTCGTCCGTCCATATGTCTGTCTATGAACAGCATAACTCAAAAACGAAAAATTGATTGAATACCACTCCTGGTATTTTAATTTCAGCGTCATCCAATGTTGTAAAGAAAATTGCTACACCAAACTACCCTTTACACGCAAACGTTTGGTTATTTTTTATTCTCCCAAAAATGACTAGCGATTTTGATTTAAATAACACGTATTAAAATTTTTGCATGAAAGATAACATGTATATTTTGAGTTTTCTGCGAAAATGCCTCCTAACTTATCATCGTGATTAAATGTGAGTAACTCAGCTCGGTCCCTAGCATACACTGTCAAAAACCAACTCAGTCCCATAGCATACGTTGTCGACAACCCAACTCGGCACCGTAGCATATAGTGCGAAATCATAATACTCTGAGCATAGTGAAGTGAAAAGTGATATAGTATCCCTGTCATGAAAAAATCAATAGTGGCACTGAGCACACGTAATTGGTTGTGACCATGACATTGCTGGTAGCTCTTTATAAAAGAACAAACGTTTTTACAGATTTTGTATTTTGGTTTTTTTCAAATATTTTCATTTAATTAGAATTATTTTGAATAATACAATCGGATTTTTCAACTATTTTGTGTGTGGAGTTTACAAAACTGTTACATTGATTCAGTAGGTAGAGCAATTTTTACTTTCTCTACTTCGTATAGTAAGTAGGGAAAGTATTGTATTCCACCCAAAAATTGATACCGAGATTTCACCGTAAACATATGTTTTGAGACCCCCTGAATCCAACAAAAGTATTTTTGGAAACATGTCCGTGTGTGTCTATGAACAGCATAACTCAGAAACGAACAGTCGGATAAACACCACACTTGGTATCTTTCAAAGATGCGACACGAAGGTTTTCAAGAAAATACCCCACCTCAGATTATCCTTTACATGGAACATTTTTCGAAAATTTTAATATTCTCAAAAATGGCTCTAACGATTTTGATTAAAATATCATATGTTTAAGATATTTTCATGACAAATGAAATGTATATCTCGAATTTTCTGGGAATGTCTCCAAAAGTATCCTTCATTGTGAACGACTTTCCATAACTGGTAAACCATAATAGATAGACAAAATTTTGCTACACAAAATAGTAGATGGCGTTAAAATACACAATTTATGTCATACACATTTTTTTTGGAGTGAACCATTTTCGAGATATTGCTGGTTATTCCCTTAAATTTTCCAATACTTTTTCTCAAATGGGAATTTGTTATTCATTTTTTTATGTCCTGGACATACAAAGAGACTGGAATGCGCCACATAGCAACCAGCTCTTAAAAGATTTGACTATCGCTTATAACCTACCATATTCCCCTTGCACCTACAAGAAAGTTAGCAAGAAGATTAACATCTCGATTAACATGAAGCATATGGAGAATAAGCGTTTGTAAAAATAGTTTGTACAAGAGTAGAGAAAGTCCTGTAAGTGTAACACATCAGATTTTATATATATATATATATATATATATATATATATAGCATGTGATTTAACGGTTAAAATCGGGTTTGGCTTAACATTAAATTACAATATCGTTTTGCAGTCGTTATTGGTTTGCTCAGAGTCCAAGCTGTTTTAAAATGGTAAGGGAAATTATGCATTATGAACTAAATTGAGATTAATTTTCGAGTTAGGCTGTTTACATTTTGGAAGACGGGACCGATTTAGGATTCGAAAGTAGAAAATGGAACCGAGATGGACTTCACCGTTCTGTGAATAACCTGCAATTCATTCTCAATAAATTTTGCATAATTTTACATAACTGGTACTCGTAAACCATAAGAGATACACAAAAGTTTACGACACAAAAACGTATAGATTTCATTAAAGTACGTAACTTTGGCAAATACCTTTTTGTGACATCAGCCATTTTCGAGATATCTTATTGGCTTAAATTCTTTATACTTCTTCAAGTGTTAAGTCATTATTCATGTTTTCTCTTGGTCATGCATTTGAAAGGCACCACATAGTGATAGAAGAGTAGGCTTTAGTAAGAGTAGTTTTGTATGAGTGTGTACAGAATGTTACATTAGGATATCACCAGATTTTTGTATCTTTGCAGTGCCTATGTTCTTTGAATGTTGTTTCTATTCTATTCACTTATGTAGTTATGTCACAAAGATAACCCTTAAATGTTATCTACCTATCCAAATGCAATGCCTTGAATGTTGCAGTAACAACCAACGTTTCAAGTGTCAACTGAATTCAGTGTTGTCACAGTAAGTAGCTGATAATGGAGCTGATACAATACTCTCATCCGATGTATTTGGTGGAAGAGTACTTTGTGCTGCACTGTGCTATAAATATAAGCCATGGTGTATTAACTTCGTAGGGCAATAAGTCTACATTACCGCACATGTCCAAGTTTAGGACTGGCGGGTAGTTGCCTGGGAACGGCAACGGAAACGAGAACCAGGAAAGGATCGGAGAGTTGAAAACACCATACACAGTCAATCGAGAACGGAAAGGGTAGCAGCAGTTCTATTCCCAATTTGATAACTAGAAATGAGTCGTCGTTGAAAAGCAAAACCTATCATCCGTATTTCGATTCTGTCAGTATACGTTAAAAACATTTCATTTCAGGCTGATATCAGGAATCAGAATAGTTTTCTTCGCTCAATATCTGATACACAAGTGAAGAATTAAACTGGTCCCAGTGCAAGCGAACTTCTGTTGCTAAGTTATAGATGTTAGTTACAGAGGGTTACATACTACTAAGTAAAATAGTATCTTTAAGAAAAAATAGACTACTATTTAAACTTAAAACTCGGTTATATTAGTTTTATTAATATTATATGTCACTTAATACACATTTTGTATATGAAACATCCAGGGTTCGTATACTGTAGACTAAACAACGGAGGGGCTCACCTATGTGAGATATATTGCGGCTATCCTCCCCTGAAGAAAGCATGAAATGAAGTAACCACAGGAGGCTACAGACCACAGAGATACGCGGAAATGCCTAACAATTACTTACTCAAAGACCCAAACACTACTGGAGCTGCCCCAGAACAACCCTTACAACGAGGCAGCCATCTGCTGTCCACGGGGAATATTCCTTCCTTTGAGTAAGAAACTAAACCGGTAAACATGCATTTGGTATTATTAATTTAAACAAAAAAGGTTCTTAATTATAAAGGTAGTGCAAGAGATAAAGTTAGCATCCACACCATCTGTCTGACACCGCCTCGCGTCACGAAACCTAGAAGAAATTCTGAAACATGAAAAGGCAATGAAATGAAAACTAAATGAGGGAAAGAAAATGTAGTAGATAAGAAACAGCACCAGGATTTGCCTACTGAACAAGGAAAATCACGAAAAACCGAAGGTCTGAGGGGTAGTCGACTGGAATCGAACCCGGGACCTGCCGGATGAGAGTCTCACACGTTACCTCGGAGAAAACTAGCTCGGTGGGGCCGTATATAACGAACCTAAGGAATAGGATATTGCTATTACCGGGAGCTTACTGAAAAAATTAACTGCACTTACAAAGTATAACGAATTAATTTTCGTTTTGAGAACTTATTTCAGTGGATCAAAAGTCATGTATTTTTGTGATGGGTTATTTTCTTTTAATGTAAATAGAATTTTTTTTGGGGGGGAATTAATTTTGAACTTAATAACTTTATCCTCATGCACTATCTATACCAGTATATGGGAAGTGTAATCCATGGACTGTTTGGCTGCCTTCTGGCAGTTTTTGTTTGTCTTTGGCGATGATGATAGACACGCCCGTGGCCTCAACTTTATGGCACATTTCTGGCACGACAGGGCAACTGTAACGTGTTCCTCTAATGGAATTTTCAGCACGCGAGGCACAAAATAAAACACGGCAGAATAAAAAAGAAGGGAACAATCACGCTGTAGATATACAAATGTTAAGAGCCAGCCCAAAGACTTTTTATTACATTGTTACGTTGCGGCTGGTCGTGTGTGTTTGTGTGTGTGCGCGCGTGGTTGCGTGCCGAGCCGATTTTTAACCCCGTGCAGTTTTCGTGGTTAGAACAATAAACATTGAGAACATCACGCCCTTAGGCCAACCCATCTCAAATAATGGCCATCTTTTCTGCAGGATATATCGCTCCAAATAGAGGCCAGTTCGCACTTTATTGCATAGTGTTCCTACCATTCAACTTTAAGGCTAGAATAAAACTTTCCCGAATGAACAATGTCATTATTTGAGTTGATGGTAGAAAAGTTTGAAGTTTATACAAATATAGCAGGCCAAAAACTGACGTCTTCAAAAAAGCTTATTCTCACCTTCAATAAAGTCAGTCCACTAAAATAGGATCTGTTCACACAAGTCCATTAATAAGTGAACGAGATAAGCAAATCTCTATTTTTCTTCTTCAAACTAAGGGCTTAAAAAATCTGATGTGTTACATTCACATGAATTTCTCTATCCCCTATCGTTTATTAGCGTGTATACAAATTATTATTACGAACGTTTATTTTCCTATCTACTTCATTTTAATGAGATAAACCTTTCCGGAAATAGCTACCTTATACATTTATCATAGATATAAAGGCAATAGCGATAGTCAAATGTTTTAGAACTGGATGCTATATGCTGACTTTAAATTCCATACCCTTTCCATGAATTCGCGAGAAACAATTGAAAATCGACAGGCTTTAAAACAATGGCTAAGTATTGAACAATTCGAACAATTAATAATGCCACAAAAGTTATTTGAAATAAGTTGTGTTTTTTAAATATCTTTACATTTCTAATGCAGAATGTTTTCGTCTATTGCTTAAAGTTTACCAATTATACAAGATTATATAGAATTTCTTCTGAATGAAGATGCTGTTTCCAGAAAATTCAGATGTACGTACATTTTATCTTTCATGTAAATATCTTTGATATATGGTATTTTAACCAAAATCTTTAGAGCCATTGTTTAGTAAATAGAAAATTTCGAAAAATCTCCCATGTAAGGGGTAGTTTGGAGTGGAGGGATTTTCTTCAAAATTTCCGTATCGCACTGAAGGTACTGAACTTAAATATAAAGTCTGGTGTTTATCCGACTTTATTATTGAGTTATGCGTTCACAGACACACGCTACCTATCTACAAGTTACGTGGTAGAAGAAGTAATAAGTATGGTGTCTTTCAACAAGAGTGTCCTATCTTTGAACTTAAATAAAACACGTTCTATAAATTATAAAGCTTCAGTTCTTTTTTTATTTTGGAACATAATTAATGTCATTACGTGTGGAAGAGAATATAAGTTAATTGACCGCCGCGACTTCGTTGGGTTGCGCGTATACGGTTGACCCAATTTTCAATGACAGAAGAACATAAATTAGGTACAACTTCAGGAATAACACGCGTGGTGTTATTCATAAGATCATTTACTGTTTGTGGCTTGTTGACATAAACTCGAGATTTAACATAACCCCACAAGAAGTAATCCAACGGCGTTAAATCACATGACCTCGGGGGCCAGTTAACATCACCACCACGGGAAATGATGAAACCTCTGAACTTCTCCTTCAAAAGATCGATTGTTTCGAGAGCAGTATGAGATGTGGCACCATCTTGCTGGAACCAGATGTTTCTGTGATCCATATCATCCAATTGAGGCCAAAAATAGTCCCCTATAAGAGCCTGATATCTTTCTCCATTGACAGTTAGAGCTCCATCTTCATCTTGGAAAAAATATGGACCAATGATTCCACCATACCAAAATCCACACCACAGTAACCTTTTGGGGATGAAGTGGTCGTTTTTGAATCTGCATTGGATTGTGATTGCTCCAATACGGCAATTATGTTTGTTAACACAACCATCCATCCAAAAGTGGGCTTCGTCGCTGAAGATGATTTTTCGACAAAAATCCGGGTCAGCTTCCAATTGTTCCACAGCCCAGTCACGGCGCAATCTATGTTCGTTGGGCTTTAGTTCTTGAGTTAACACCATTTTTTAGGCGTGAAACTTCAAGTCCAGATGCAGAATTCGCCAAATTGTGGTCGGCGAAAGCCCCAATTCTTGCGCTCGACGAGCAATTGATTTGTTTCGGTTCCCGCGTACACTCTAATGAACGGCACCTATGTTTTCATTGGAGCGCTTACGTCGCTTACGTACAGGCGTTCTTTGGTCGCTGACAGAATCACTTCTTTCAAATTTATTGATCAAACGCCGAATCATTTTCTTGCAGGGACGATTATGCACACCGTAAACTTCACGCAATACACGGAAGGTTTGGCGAACAGATGATCCATTTTGTTAATAAATGTTTACATTTCTACGCGTTGCTGAATGCTGTAACGTCCCATGGACATTTGTCAATAACAACTGTAACCACATGAAAAAAAATGACTGCTGTAACTCAATAACAACGCCAGCTATCGCATGTTGAAAGACCCTTTACATAGAAGAAATTAAAAAAGTAGAAAGATAAGATAAATGAAAATGTTAAATTACCCCAGAAAAATTTTAGTGCTATGTGACACTTCCTCAGTCTAGCATAAGTAAAAGTAAAACACGAGACTTGAACAATTTATCTAAACCTGCCTTGGGTAGGAGTACTCAGACCTCAAGTAACTAGAACACAGCACTGTACATAGGCCATAGTAGACCCTTTGTGCTTCCAACGCGAGCCCTGGAGAAAATAATGAAGAGACTGGAAGGGCGACCATATCGGGACGACGATGTGCGCTAGCAAGAAAGAGGCTCCTAAAGATTCCAACATGGCACCAATACTGATGCCGTCTAGCCCTGCCTTAACCACGTGTGTAGACGTGGCAGCTCCCCGGGAGAAATGTATACAAAGCGTAGATTTTACCGTCCTGCCGCAACACACAAACCGCCGTCGCCTGGTCGTATAACCCTGAAACAGACGTGAAACAGGTGAAAGTAAATGTTGGGGACAGGAAATTCGTGCTAGAAGGGGAACCCCCAGGATTCGCCTATCGATCTTGGGAAACCACAAAACCCTTTGTCAAAGGGACCCGGGACCTCAAGAATGCGAGCCTGACACGCTACCACCGAGGCATCTCGCTCGATTTCCTTGGGTAACACACTATACCACCGAGAAAGGGAACAGAAACAAAGGAAAATAAACAGACATACAGACTCCTCCTTTAATGGTATCATATTACGGTTTGTTTAACTAGGAGTCATTTCAGTTACATGGATTTTTGCAAATGAGAACCTAAATAAAAGCCATTTAAGGATTGTTGACGGCCTTAAAGAACGCTGCTCTATGCTAAAGTAATGAAACAAGATTATTATTAACTATATTTCTAAGTACTGAAGAAATAAAACTCGTTGAATCTGCAGTTGAAGGAAGGCGAGTAAATGCAGGGTATAAAATCAAAGACAGAAGCCAAGCATCCACCGAGAGATGTTAATGATAGTTTTCTGGGATCATAAAGGAGTGGTACTTGTACTATACCCGAAGCAACGAGGGACTATAAAGCCTGTAATGTGATAAAAACACCGGCCTTTGTTGTCCCTAGGCACGTATCAACAGAGGTTCCTTGAAGTGCTACTGCATCCGCTGTACCTACCGGATCTGGCACCCGGTGATTATCCTCATAGATGCACTGCATGAATATTATCTTGATTCACATGAAGACTTAAAAGAGGCGATCCGTAACCAGCTTACTCACCAACTAGAGAGAAAAACTGTTTCTTTAGAGATATTCTTAGATGACTAGTTGAGAATGTTGTTAAGGACACTTGGTAGCGTATTTTTACGCTTTTTGGTAATTCAAAGAAGGCCAGTTTTCTCTAAAATTACACATCTAGGACAATGAACTTTTTACTGCTTACTAAAGCAGGTTTTCTGAGTATATTCGTATCAAGATGTTTTAGCTAACTTTAAATTGTTTAATTATTAAAATATTTCAATATGTAAAATAATTTCTTAAAAAAAGTTTGCTTTTATTTATAGGTACACTTTTCTCTGAATTTAAAGATCAGAATTGCCCCAATTTTTATTAAGAGTTTTTATGAATAAGTAAAGATAGCCAATTAACTATTGTCAATTTGAGGGACTAATTTAGTTTTAAAAAGTGGTCACAAGAAAATAATTTTTAGTGTAATTTTTTTGCAGAAACCATATAATTTAGCTTCAAAGATTCTAACGTACTAACTGCAGCTAACATTCTGTACATCCATAAAGGCTTTCAAACTTCTAAGTTAGAATATATTTTGAGAAAAGTGTATGCGAATTTAAAAAAAAAAATTAAACTTACTGGAAATAGGAAAAAACAGCAAGATGAGGAAATTGTTACATACCAATATACTATAACATCTCTGGACTATAAGATTCCTTTAAAGGTCCAAATAACAAAAAATTACATAGGTATGTTCCATATACCATTTATAATCCATTACAACAAAAACATAAAAATCAATTTTTGAACTCAAATCTCTACCAAGGGTTCTATAAACAAATGTTATTAGTTCAATAACAAATAAAACAAATCTGATAAAACACTCACACATCTTTCTCTACCCATGCAGATTCACATACATCCTTATATATTACAGTATTCATATAAAAAGCAATTCTTGCATGCTGAATCTCTACAATGGGGCAAAAAGGTTAAATTCTAAAATTACTTCGTTAATTGCCCACATATTTAAAAAATATGCGTATACTTCACATAATTGGCTGTTTTAAGTTCATAAACACCTATATTTGTTGTAGACAAACAGAAGAAAGTGTTTATTTATCATTGGTGCGTTGATCACAGTGTTGGTAACCATGTCACCAAATGTGTACCCGCTAGAAAAGACAGTACTACAAGCTTAAAGTAATTATCGTTAACATTTTGGTTAACTTGCTAATCTAATATGCAACTTTATTATCTAAATGCTGTATTTAATATTGCGGCGCGCTCTTTCGTTACATTTATCATTGGCCTATTATTGCAATAATGATCCAAATACGAATATTGAATTAGGAGGTGTTTAGGAAATGGAGGAGGAAGAGAACAACATCTTATGATCCTACTTTCAAGCGTAAAGTGATTCTTTATACTGAAAATGTGGTAACGAAAGGCAAGAAGAGAGTTCAATGTAGCGAAGAGCAACATTCCCTTATGGCGGCAATAGAAGTTAGCATTAGTTACAACTGAAGCTAACAGAGAGGTTGTTGTTGTTATTTTTCTTTATAGTCGCTTTGACTACTAGGTTATATCACGATATATCCATACATACGAGTACAATAATAATACATTGCATACTTTACATTTATTAAATAATACAATAATTGCAATATATTGTTATAAACATATTTTACATTACGTCTTGAAACCAACTAGAACAGTATAACCTATTATCTATTATACATTTTTATTTGATGTGTTGTATTTAAATTTTGTTATACAGTTTGATATCTTTCAAGTGAGGCAGTATTTTTAACACTTGAATAATTTCAATTAAATTTATATAATATGCAAATTCAATAACAGCCCGCCTTGAAGCAATATGTATGTAATAATTTATAAAAATGTATGTAACAGTCATTGCAAATACTTATATTATTGTAAACATGTTCAAAAATATTATGTGAATGCATTGTGTGATTTAATAATGCAAGAGCTGTGAGAATAATAAGTTTAATGTTGCTAACGATGAGGTAACAATGAAGTAACCTTGAGGCAATAATGAGTTTGAGAGTTTAAATGCTACTAGTCATGATTAGAGGAACGATAATGTAAATTTTGTGACAGTTTAAAAATAGTCAATCAACAGCCAGAAAAAGCTTTAATTAAATGCAGGTATTCTATTGGACTAGGATTAGCCAATCAGAGATTTGAAATACAGAAGCTTACGGGTTTGGACGGTTGAAAATATGTTCAGTTGCCTGCAGAACTTGGTAGTGACCGGATGGAAGATGTGTTCTCTAAAGAAATATTACGTATTCGTGTGTAACGAAAATTAAATTAACTAATCGCAAGTTTCAAGTAAAAGAATCTCACAGCTCTTAATATCAGTGTAGTGCTATTTAATTTGTACCAAGGATTAATAAAAAGAAGTGAATTTAAACTTAAAATCTGTGTAAGCCTACATTCTTGTCGCACCACGCCCTGTCTAAGAGATACTGACTCTAAAACAATACTGACGCAGCCGAGGCAAACATAAACATAAATAATATCTATAGAATCAGTCTAATAACAAAGTTAATATAATATTTTTAAACTTGGAGCGTAACAACAAATATACATCTTCAAAAGTCGGCTTCTCATACGTAGCAGCATATTACGTAATAAACAATCCACTTCAAAATTGACGTTCATACATGGTGCTGATTAAATAAATAAACTCCAAGACAATAACTACTTCAAATTGGCTTCCAAAGCGTGTGGCTAACAACAACAGTAAAACTTGAACAACAATAAACTGCAACAGTTGAAGAACAATAACTACTTCACAAGAAAGAAATAATGTTTTTGAAATGAGTAGGGTTGTTTAAAGCTAAAAATATATCTTCAGGGATGATGTCTTCTTCTCTCCACGGTATAATTTCTGCATTTAGTGATGAGGTGTTCGAGCAGCATTACTGGCAGCAGTAATGTTCATTTCGAGTGTTTGTGTAGCATAAATATTTCAAGTTCACTTTAGTAATCAATAGTAATTGCTTTAACTTTGATTTTATCACGTAATAATAGGCTACTTATGAATACTAGGTTGTTCTGAAACGTTATGCACAAATCCAAGTTTGCATAAAATACATTTAAATAAATTTATCCTATCATTGTTGCCCATTACATTCGCCAACCAGCTCTTGTTTTTATTATCCTTAGTTTCAAATTTGGGGTGTACGTTAGATTCAACGCCGCATAAGATTTGTGTAAATACAGTATTCTTTGCGTGGTTTATATTGTATATATGATCTGTGTTTAATAATGAGTCATCGTTTAAGAGAACGTTCACAACGGTGTGGCATAGTGCTAAGGGATTCTTCAACAGCAAGATCCAGAGTATGAATAATGAAATATTTGTGAAAGAGATGTAAGCCCCTGGGGCTGCAGCACTATTTAAAATGAAAACTGTATTTTAGAGAGGAAATTTACTCACAATATTGTGTTTTAAGTTATATGGAATTAAAGTGTACCTGAGAACGTTTTTAATAAATACGTTTCTACTTTCAACAATTATAGTATTTATTTGCAGCTAATGCTACGATTAGGCACTAGTCTGATATAGGTATTACTTTTTCAGGCTTCCACTTGCAGAGGAGGTATTGCTTCCATCCAAGTATTCGAAATCCATATTTCAACCAAAATGTTTGTTTTGAGGTCCCCGTAATAAAAGAATACAATTTTTGAAAAGTGTGTGTTTGTGTGTGCGGCTGCGAACAGCACAACTTAAAAATGATATTTCGCATAAATAATAGGCTTGGTATTTTAAGTTCAATACCTTCCAAGGAGACGCCACGAAAATTTTCAAGTATCCTCCACTCCAAACTACCGTTTACATAGGACATGTTTTGCTTAATTTTGATTTTCTTAAAAGTTCCTCTAACGGTTTTGATTATAATACATGTTTAAGATATTTGCATTAATTTAATTAACATGAGGAACGTAGAATATAAGCTGAATAGAAGTTAGATAAAGATCAACTATGATGGCTAGAGAAAGCCATGTAAATATAAAACGTCAGATTTGTTGTATGGGAATTATTTTACACTAAACAATAAGTACTTAGTTACACAAAATATGGGAAGTAGCATTCAAGTGTTTAGTTCGGTAATGAGTTCTTACGATGGAAATAATGGGACAATTATTGCAAACTTTCAGGCATACCCATCAAGATTGTAAACTGTACAGAATACAGAATATTTCGAAGACATAACACCAGGAAAGCATTTACTTGGCACAGCCTGTGTATTTTAATTAGGTCTAGATTTCTCTTCAGTAACTTATGGCCCATTTCTTTTGATTTCCCAGTTATAAAAAATTATGCAAAATTCAGTTGGGGTTTGAACAAAACTTTACATACTATTCAAAGAAAGTTCCAGATATATATTTGTAAGGTCAATATTTCAAATATTTTAATAACAATCACAGTCGTTTAACATCGTTAAACACACCGAAAAATTTGATACATAATGAGTAGCTTGTGTGTCTGCCTATCTCTGAACATATAACTTGTAAACGAAAACTGGGATAATACCCACTTGGTATTTAAGTCCAGCATCTTCCAAGGAAAGAACAGGAAGTTTTTGGAGAAAATTCCCCAAACCAAACTATCCTTAAACGGTTTGATTTAAAATATCATGTATTTAAGATATTTGCATGAGGTAAAATAGGTGTATACCTTAAATTTATTCAAATAGCTTGTAAAGTGTCCTTTATTTGATTACATTTTGTATAACATTTCATAACTAAATGAAAAATGTAGAGCCAATTTAAAATACACAATTAGTGTGAAAAACTTTTTGTAGTGTTAGTTGTTTTAGAAATATTCCAAGTTGCAATTTATGCCTTTCCCAAGGAGCACGTCATCTATCAGATATTTTTGAAACTTTGCAGTTCTTTCTTTCTTCTTTTTCCGACGCAAGAGCTTGCTACCAAGAATAAACGTCATCGTTGATCCTCTATGGCCTATGACCTTCGGGGAATACCTCATTCCACCAAGCGAGACTGGTTCTTATTCTGAGGTGGAAGCACTTAGCGGGGGAATCCTTGCCTCCGATTGTAGGGGAAGATGAGGACGGCGATGGAATGTGAGTTCAGGTTTTACTGTAGACTCCTAAGTTAAGGCCTAAGGCTCAACGCGGGGATACTTCACATGAGCAAGTCGGAGGTAAAGCAGTGCATAATGTCGACTTAAAATCGCCATTCTAAAGCCGGGAATGGAACCCCAGATATCAATACCAGAGCCGGATACGAAACCACTGCGCCACCCTGGTCCACGAATAAAGGTTTGAATGCTGTTTCTGCATGTTGAAATCTTGTATTCTTTCATTAATTTTAGATGATTTCTAGATACAAATATATTATAAGTAGCGTAGCGTAGATAGAAGAAGCACTTTTTATATGAATACTATACATATATAGCAGATATAATATGTGAACTTGTTATTGGTAGAGTCGTGTTAATTTTTACTTCTCTACTACGTACATAGTAGATAAAGAAGGTATTGCATTCCACCCAAAAATTCGATACCGAGATTTCAGCGGAAATACATGTATTGAGGCTTCATGAATGCAAAAAAAAAGGATTTTTGGAAACATGTCCGTGTGTGAGTGTCTACGAAAGCATAACTCCAAAATGGAAAGTCGGATAAATACCGAAGTTGGTATTTGAGTTTAGTATCTTCTATGGATATGACACGCAGAGTTTCAAGAAAAGCCTCCCACCACAGCTACCCTTTACATGGAACATTTTCATGAATAATAAATTTTATTAAATTTTGTGGGAATACATATGAAGTTCTTCTTATTCTGAAGGAATTTTGTATAATCTTGTATAAACGGTAAACGTTAAGCAATAGACCAAAACGTATAACACAAAAATGCAGATCTCTGTAGAGCACACAATTTATTTCAAATAAGTTTTGTTGTGGGATAAGCCGTCTCTGAGATATCCATCATCAAAGGTTCGAGTTGTTCATTTCTTGGTCATTCTCTTGAAGTCCTTTTAACATTCATTTGTTTCCTGCAATTGCTTGGAAACAGTATGGAATTTTAAGGCCAACATGTAGCGTCCAGTTTTCTTAAACATTTGACTGTCGCTGTACTCTTTGTATCTACCTATAACGAAATATATAATGTGACTATTCTTGCAAAGGTTTATTTGGATTAAAATATAGCAGATAGAAAAATAAGCGTTAGTAAGAATAGTTTGTTATTCCCATTAATAAAAATAGAGGGTACAGAAGGTCACATCAGATTTTTTACTAAATATTGCCCATAGTTTACCTTAAAAATTCATTTCGTTATTGAAAAATTATAGCGCTGCTTCACCCTTGTGTTATGTAAGCTGAGTTTTATTGATTAAAGAGCAGAGTGTGAACATTCTGCACATTTTCTGTATTTGCTGTTGAGTTCTGTTAGAAGGGGGGAACATTACAACACTGAGCTGGCCGCATGCAAATACACCGAGGGTTCATGTACGCAAGAGTTTTCCAGCGAGTAGTACTCTGAAAAGTGTCATACAAACATTGAATTTGGTTACTGGAAGACAGCCTGCAGTGCAAGCAAATGAATTTATTTTGTGTGGTGGAAGCTTGCACATCATATGACAGAAACATGTCTCGCTGTTAGACGGACGGATTTATGCAACTTATCACATGTGAATGCCACAGCTTGGAACACGTATGATGCGTGGAAACATCCTGAATATTCAAACTTACCCTGCCACGAAAACGCATGCTAATTCTGATGTTTGATCCGACAGAGTGCGCCACATTCCGTTGTGGTATCTAATTATACTCCGTTCCTCAGCGTTTCACACTAATGGACATCTCCAGAACAAATATAAAGTGGACACACGGGTTCACTTTGTCTTGGCTCACCTCAGGTGACACTAGCCTCGTGTAGAATTAAATATTTCAACACTAAAAGTTTGATGTACAACACTCGCTTAACTTTCTCTACCAATTACACATTCAGTGGAATTCTATGCACTTCTAGTTCAATCAATCTTTTCTTTTAAACTTGAGTGTTGCTTACTGACGTATTTGTAGGGTAGAATTAGGCTTTGAGACTTATAATTAACATAGAGTCACTAATTTAGGTGATTATTGTTGAATCATTTTACCTTTTTTTACTTTTTACTTTCTCTACCACCTACTTTTAATAAATAAGAGGAAATACTTGATTCCAGCAAAAAAAATTATGTCGAGATTTTAAAGCAAATACATGTTTTGAGCTCCCCTGAATCCAAAAATGCGTTTTCAGTAAAGGGTCCTTTGTGCGTGTGTGCCCCAAAACGAAATGTCACTCAAATACCAAACTTCGTATTTAGGTTCAGCATCTTTCAAAGATATGACATGAAGATTTTAAAGAACATCCTTCCATCTCAAACTATCCTTTACATGGAAAATTTTTCAGAATTTTGGGTTTCATAAAAAAATGGCTCTGTCGGTTTTGTTTAAAATACATATGTTTAAGGCATTTACATGGAAAATAAAATTGATATCGTGAATTTTCTGGGAATAACTTGTGAAGCCCTATTCATTTAGAAGGAGTTTTGTATAATGTTTTAAATTGTTAACTATAAGAAATAGACCAACGCATACTACACAAAAACATAGATATCTTTAAAACACACAATATTTCAAATACATTTTTTGTTGTAACAGCCATTTTCGAGATATCAGTTGTCATAGGTTTGAATTTTCCAATACTCTCTCATTTTTTTTAGTGTTGCGTTGTTCAGTACTTTCTCCTGATGTCATGGAAAAGCATGGAATTTCTAGGCCAGCACATAGCGACCTGGTTGTTAAACATCTGCTTATCGATTCAGATTCCTCTATCCCTCTTGAACCTCCAACAAAATGTACAATTAAAATTATTTCTGCAAAGGTTTATCCGGAGTATAATGAAGTAGATAGAATTAAAATTAAATTGAGTTTTATTTATGGACGCTCTTTAATTACTATAGTCCTTAGCGTCCCATTCTATATTGGGCGTGAAACACCAGTAATTTTGCTCAGAGCTCTCTTTATCAGGCTTGAGGTTCTTTTATGTGCCGTAAATCTACGACACGGGACCACCGGCTTTACTTCCCTTCCGAAGGGGTGCTAGGGATTTTTACGCCCGAAAAAATCCATCTCCACCCGCCGGGATTGAACCCGCGACCTTCGGAACTGGAGGCTAGCACGGTATCACTAGTCCACGGAGGACGACAAAAAGTAGATAGAAAAATATGCTTTCGCAAGAATAGTGTATAGAAGTGAATACAGAAAGTTATGCAAATATAACACATCAGATTTTTCTACAACATATCTATGGTAGATAAAGGAATTCGATATAGAAGTTTCACCTAAAATATAGGTATATGTATGTTTTGAGAACTATTGAACCCCAAAAACAGCATTTATAGAAATACGTCCGCGCGTGCGCGTATGTACGTGTATGTCTGAGTGTCTATGAACAGCATAACTCAAAAACAAAAAGTTGGAATAAATACCAAACTTGGCATTCTAGATCATTCTCGAAACTTGCGACAAGAAGATTTTCAAGGACGCCCTTCTACCTCAAACTATTCTTTAGATGAGCTTTTATTTTGTAATTTTTATTTTCCTAACATGACTTTTAAGATTTTTATTAAAATAGCATGAAAATATTTAATGACTAACAAAATGTGTACACTGAGTATTCCCTAAATAGTCCTTAAACTTCCCTTTATTTTAAGTCTTTTGGAAATTTGTGTAATTAAGGAACCTTAACTTATAGAAAAAACTGTAGAAAAATACAAAGCTCATAAAAATGCAAAATTTTGTTTAAATAAATGTTTTTCATAGTTCAAGCGTTTTCAAAATGTTTGGCGTTAACGTATCCCGCTTGAAAGTTTGCTATTCTGGTATCTTCTTCTCCCCCCCCCCCTTTCACTTCTTTCCATCGTAAAAGCTAGTTACGAAGAAAAAAAATTTGAATATTATTTCCGGGTGTTGTAACTAGTTCATGTTACCTCATTCCTAAGCAAAAATATATCTATGTAACGTAACTGGTTAGAATCACTTGTTATATAGTATAATAATGTGAATTTGTCATTGGACCGAGTGGTATGTCTCAGGCGGTAGTGTCTGTGACCCGCATTCGGGAGGTTCCAGGTTCAAAACCCCAAGGCTGACCTATCTCGTAGTTTTCCTTGGTTGCAGATGAATGCTGGTGGGATAATCTGATCCACGGATTTTCCTATCATCCTTTTTATCACTTCATTGCATTTCCTTCTTCATCGTCATACCTATATACTTATGCTACGTCTGTAGGTATTTTGTGAGGAATCCTACTATGATTCTGTTTTTCTGTTTTCTATTTTCTGAATTTCAGAGATTCTTTTTCCTGATTCTATTTTCTGTTAAAGCACAGGTCCTTTATTGCAAATCCAGTCCGCTTCACTATTCCATCTTTCCTCATTCATCATTTTTTTAATTTATTTATTACAGCGTGTTCCCTTACATGTTGGTAATCCTACATGCTAGGGGTTGCTTCTTTGCATGAATATTTTACAAAAAATAATACATTTGGCTCCATGTTAATATCATTTTACATAGTTTTTAAATCATCAAATTTAATTTTGTTAACAACTTTAATACTGTCCTTCGGCTAGTACTTCCCTATGCGCCGAACCTTTATCCTATCCACCATGTCCTTGCAAGAATATGGTTCTTGTCCATTGTCCCAAGCGATTTCTTTTCTTCTTCCTAATATCTTTCTGCACGGTTCTTCCTATGTCCACTCGTTCTAAAATAGCGCCATTACCAATTATTTCTGTAAGTTTTCTTTAAATCAACTTTTGAAATGCTTCTAATCGACTTCGTTGCAACGTTCAAGTTTTACAATGCCGCACTCCACTTCACTAATCTCAGTTTTGAATCTTCCTTCAAGGTTTCATACTTTTTTTCTAGTAAAAGCTTAATTTTTCCGTTGTCATTTGCTTGACTCCTAAACAACAGCGCATGCTATTGCATTTGTAACGTGTCAAACATCTAAAGCTGTCCCCTTGCCTCTCCTTCTTGTTTTGAATTTGGTTTGCTTCCAATAACCACAACTTTTACATTGACCTACATCTCAGCTGACGTTCGGCTCCATTAGCTCCATTAGACGTTAGCTCCTTTCAATCTAGCAATGTAAAACCATCAACAAATGTATGCACTGTGTTCTTCTTCATCCTGCTATTGCTCCTTCCTTTTTGTCGGAATAAATTCGTCGCCAAATTCTCCAAGTAGAACTAAGGATATCACTTTTCAACAGTTTCAAATATATAACGTCATTCAGCTCTAAAAATGAATGCGCTTTTTGAGAAGGCACAACCCATTGGAAAGAGTTGAGGGTAGTTCTATTCTATTGATCATAGTATCAATCGTTTACGAAATGAATATCTATCAAGATACACTTTGAGCTTTTTAAAACAGGAATAGTCCATGGCTTCAAGAATACTCTTGCATAAATTGATAGTATATCCTGTCTCTATAAGCACAAATGTGACTCAATTCGAAGAGCACCTTCCTCCTGTTCCTAAGGTTCCGGGCTCGATATCCGGTTTGGCTCAAGAAACTTTCCTTGATAAAGAAGGTTTCTCGAGTCCAGAATCTGGCATACGAATATGAATGTTTTCGTGAGTGCTAGGGTGATTTAATAGCCACTTATCCTATATCAGGACTTAGCTGGATAGATATCTGGATACTTGTTCCACAGCCATTCTATATAACACACTCTCTTACCCAGCCTTTGCATGGATGGCTTTTAAACCTCGAATGGCAGTTTAATTGATTTCATTTGACTTCCTGCGATACCTTTATAAAACTATTATACAAGTTTTAGAAGTGTTTTTGCAGCTAATTTATATAATCCGTGTAGATGTGCGTCTAAAAGTCTGCACCTTTCTTTGGTCCAGTTATTTAATCACACAAAGTTAGTATCCATTTAATACGAAAATTCCCGATTTTAACATACAATGGCATATGACAAAACTTGAAGGTTTCTCTCTTCCAGGCCACCAAGATAAACGTCATGGTAATGGCAAATATTTCATAACCACGATAAAAATAAACTTCTCAGCTATGATTATAAATATCAGCTGAGAAATTCCTGATGTCACATTGCACCCAGTTTTCTCTTTTAATTGTTTAACATGGCTTGATTACAACAAATAGAGAAATATAACAAAACTTTCTTACCTAAGAGTTATTAAAAGGTTTCGGAATAAGTATCGCATACATACCCTTCTGTTGTTAGAGATCCAATTGTCTATTTCTCTTTTTTTTTACTTTTTCCACTGGTATAGTCAACAGGGGAAGTATTGCGTTCCACTCAAAAATGTTATACCGAGATTTCACCGAAAATAAAGGTTTTGAGGTCCATGAATCTAAATAAAGCATTTTTGGAAACATGTCCGTGGACTTTGAACACCATAATTCAAAAACAAAAAGTCGGATAGATATCAAACTTAGTATTTATATTCGATATCATGCAAAAATGCGACACGAGGATTTTCAAGAAATCACCTCACCCCAAACTACCCTTTACATGGAACACTTTTCTAAAGTTATGATTTTCTAAAAGTTGGCTCCAACGATATTGATTAAAATAGCATACATTAAAGATATTTACATGACAAATAAAATGCATATCTTGAATTTTAGGAGAATAGCCTTAGAAACCCTCTTCATTCGGAAGAAATATTGTATAATCTTGAATAAGTGGTAAACATTAAATGATAGATGAAAAGGTACTACGCAAAAAATGTAGATCTCTTTAAAACACACTTTATTTAATATAAGTTTTTTTGTGGAATAAGCCGTTTCTGAGATTCATCATTAAAGTTCAAATTGTTCATTTCTTGGTCATTCTCTTATTTCAACATTCATTGTTGTGATTGCATGGAAACAGTAAGGAACTTTAAGGCCAGCATATAGCGTTAAGTTCTTAAACAATTCACTAAGGCTGTTCTCTTTGTATCTATAACGAAGTGTATAATGTAACTGTTTGTACAAAGGTTTATTTGGATTAAAATGTAGTGGACTAAAATAAGCTTGAGTAAGGATAATTTGTATACCCACTAATAAACGATAGAGGGTAGAGAAAGTTATGTGAATGTATCTCATCAGATTTTTTCTTTCTGCCCTCTTGTTTCCTTAGTTGCTAAACCGTGGTCATCTGTGTATATTGTTTGGATTGAAATATCCGAGGCTTTTCTCTTATTTTTACGCGCATTTTCTACGGAGTAACAATTTTCTAACTGTCCCTTGGTCGAGTAGTCAGCATTCTGGCTTTTCAACCCAGAAGTCTCGGGTTCGATTCCCGCCTGTCTTCGTGGAGTCTGGGGGTCTGAATTGGGAGTGAATGTGAGTGTGCTTAAAAGTAAAAGGTAACAAATTGCCTCTCTTTATAATATTAGTATGGATATGTCATAGTAATCACCTCAACTACATGCTAAAGTTAACTGAAATGAAAAAAGTTGATTACAGAATCTAAAATCCACGGTTCCATATCGTTAAATGATTAAACGTTTGCTTTCTGCAAATTTGGAAGCAGTCACGGTGTTCAGTTTGTTCTGATTTCTGCGTTCTGAAGAACTGAAAAACAAACTGTGTTTTTATTTACTGTGGTTTTTAGTGTTACATTCTACATTGGGCGTGAAAGACCAGAAATTTTGCTCAGAGGCCTGTTTATCAGACTTGTAAATCTACGACATGGGACCACCGACCTAACTTCCCTTCCGAAGGAAGCCATGCTAAGGATCTTTACTCCCGAAAGGATCCATCGCCCCCTGTCGGGTTTGAACCCGCGACCTTGGGAACTAGAGGATAGCTAGAAGAGCCGAGGCTATAGACGTTAGGTTCACGAATCACTGTATCTGAAAGACCGTACTTTCGCTCCTTTACAGAAGCGATATCACACCTTACAGAAATGGAATCTCCAAGCAAGGGTTTTCTCAGAATGTGAAACAGTGCTGTTCTCGCAATACCCAACAAAAGAGACAGTGGGAATGTCGGCCGAGGGATGATTTATTGAGAATGTTAATTGTAGCAATGGTCACTCTTATCTTGAGACGGATCGCCCCTGTAGATAATGAGTGTGTGTGTGTATCAGAGACAATAGCGAAGTTCCTGGGCCGAGGGCAGGAGGAAGTGGCACCGGAAAGATGGTACGGACACCATAGATAAATAACACCGGAACAGGTTGCGGTGAAGCAGGTGATCCAGAAGCGCGTGCCCCCTTCCCCCCGTAATTACCTGCTGGGTCTTTCAGCACAACCTTCAGCTGGCCTATGTACTACTTCTCCCTTACAATTTGGGTCACTTATTTCTGCTATTGCAAAGGAATCTCGAGAAAACTCAGCGCGGCTGTTTCTTGTGTACGAAGAGTGAGTTATGTACACGTCTGCGCGCTAATTAGAGTATTTAGAGAACAAATACTTTTGCTGTTTTGGTTTTTATATAGCATTTGTTGAGGAAGCTTTATGTACGTATATACAAATCCAATACGTGACCAAAGGAAGCTAAATTATGAAAGCCCTATGAGAAAATAAAAAGTACACATTTCTTCTACGTCAAACATTGTTTCAACTGAAATCTTGGCATCCTATACGTTTATATGAAATTAAATTTATCTGAGATTTTTTTTTAAATTAGACTATTAAAATCACATACACACTATGTTTTTACTTTCTCTACTACGTACAGTAAGTAGGGGAAGTATTGTATTCCACCCAAAAATTCGATACCGAGATTTCCCCGGAAATACATGTTTTGAGACGCCCTGAATCCAAAAAAAGCATTTTTGGAAACATGTCCGTGTGTGTGTTTGTGTGTGTGTCTGTGAACAGCATAACTCAGAAACGAACAGTCGGATAAACACCAAACTTGGTATTTAGGTTCAGTATCTTCCAGAGATGCGACACGAAGGTTTTCAAGAAAATCCCCCCATCCCAGATTACCCTTTAAATGTAACACTTTTTCTAAAATTTTAATTTTCTCAAAAATGGCTCTAACGATTTTGATTAAAATATCATATGTTTAAGATATTTTTATGACAAATAAAATGTATATCTTCAATTTTCTGGGAATGTCTCCAAAAGTATTCTTCATTGAGAACGACTTTAGCATAACTGGTAAACCATAAGAGATAGACAAAATTGTAGATCGCGTTAAAATGCACAATTTATGTGATATATACATTTGTTTTGTTGAGTGAACCATTTTCGAGATATTGCTTGTTATTCCCTTAATTTTTTCAATACTTATTTTCTCAAATGGGAATTCGTTATTCATTTTTTTGGTCTTGGATATGCAAAGAGTATTAATTTGTGGCAAAGAGAATGGTGCTGCACCTAGCAACCAGCTATTAAGATATATGTCGATGCTTAAAGGCTACTGTATTGGCCTTGCAATTACAAAACAAGGGGAACATAGTACGCCTTAAACGATAGTCAAATATTTTTAGAACTGGTCGCTATGTGTAAAATGTAATTCTCTTTCCATGCCAAAAGATCGTTTCTGCAAATGTTTATCTCGATTAATATAAAATAGATGGAGAATAAGAGTTTGTAAAAATAGTTTGTACAAGAGTAGAGGAAGTCTAAAAACTTTGATGTGTTCAGGGGATCTCAAAACTTACATTTATGGTGAAATCCCTACATCAAAATTTTCGGTGGAATCTGTTTCTTTTAACTACCATAAATAAGTGATATAGAAAAGAACACAAAATGCGCCACCTCCGTTGCGTAAGGGTAGCGTGTCTATCTTTTCCTCTCGATTTCCCTTATCCTGAAAAACAAGTTCAAGGTAATATCAGCTCTTTTGATCCCATGCTAATGTAAACACTTAATTCATGCTTCTGTGTATCTGAAACCTTTTATATAATAAGGAAATTAAATGTTAACGAATAAATAAAGGTATAAAAATGATAAAAATTCATAGAATTCTTAACC
This sequence comes from Deroplatys truncata, assembly GCA_030765065.1. Classification (NCBI taxonomy): domain Eukaryota; kingdom Metazoa; phylum Arthropoda; class Insecta; order Mantodea; family Mantidae; genus Deroplatys; species Deroplatys truncata. The sequence goes on along the minus strand of CM060981.1, from coordinate 104,095,392 downwards.
TCCAGTGCTTTTATTCCTTTCTCTAGCACCTACTTATAGAAGATAGAGGAAGTATTGTATTTCACCAAAAGATTTGATATCCATACACTGAAATACATATTATGAGGTCCCCTGATTCCAAAAAAAACATATTTGCAAAATGATCCGTGTGCGTGTGGTCGTCTGCGAATAGCACACCTCAAAAACGAACATTCGGATAAACACCAAACTTGGTATTCAAGCTCAGCAGTTTCTGAATGAAGATTTGCAAGAAAATACCTTCTCCCCAAATAGCATTTAAATGGGAAAATTTCTTATTTTTTTTATTTTCACAAAAAATGACTCAAAGGATTTTGATTAAAATAAAACATGATTAAGATATTTGCATGATCAATAAAAGGATATGCTTAATTTTCTGCGAATAGCCTGTGAAGTACTCTTCATTCTAAAGGAATTTGGATAATTTTGTGTAAGTCGTAAACCATAAAAATAGACAAAATTTACTATACAGAAAATGTAGACCGCTTTAAAACAGACCATTTATTTTAAATAATTTTCGTCGCATCACCTGTTTCCGAGATATTCACTGTTATTGCTTTGAATTTTTCAATAATTCGTCATTTTCTGAAGTATTTTCATGATTCACTTTTTCTCGCGATGCCAAAAAAATTATGAAGTTTAAAAACTAATATATAGCCATCAGTTTGTTTAAAAACTTGGAATATCGCTTTTTATTATAATAAAATTGTGATGAAACATTTGTGTAAAGTTGTATCTCGATTAACATAAATTAAACAGAAAAATAAGCTTTTGAAGAATAGTTTTTAAAAACTGTATAAAATTAAATGATAGTGACTAGAGAATGTCGTGTAAATGTGACACATAAGACTCTATTTTTTTCGGCAAATGGAAGTTATTTGAAAATTTTGGAATTAATGACTTATACTGAAGATGCAATGTTTGAAATTTTTGCGGTATATTGATACACATTTATATTCATACGATCTTTTTATATACAATTTATTAGGCAACAATACCACAGTAGCTATTTACTTTAGAAAAGTGGAATTTTTTAATGTCATGTTCTGGACCAACAAAAAGAATACATTTGGTTTAGATGTACTTTTAAGCCTTGTATTTAAGAAAACTACAAAGATGTACATTTAAAATACAACTATATACTTTCATTACCCAAAGCCTAAAAAGGCAAGCGACAATTTCCCATTTAAAATATGATCGGCATACCTGAAAGGGGACTCGCATCAACCAGGGGTAGCTTTTATATACCATTATAATAACCCTTTGGGCACCATAAATATTCAAATGCCTTGACCCATCGAACCAGAGTGGTGCAGAATCTTCTAGAGGAGATTAATAGCACATATCAACCCCTACATCATTATGGGCAATTTGGAAACAAAACTTTTTTGGAACATGAAGGGTTAAAAGTATACCGGTCCTCTTTCTAGAGCTATTTTACCTTAGTTTGCATTTAAATGAAAAGGGAAATTGTAATAAAGATGCGATTAGAATTAAGATGTTCTGATACATTATAATAAACACCCTTTCAATATTTTCTTGCCTGTATGAAATGTAAAAACAATTATAAACACCTGCTGGATTTATAAAAATGTCCCTAATTGTAGAAAGAAGCTCTACAGATTCGTAAACTGGGACAAAGTCTGATAATATAAAAACAAAATAACTTTCATCAAAATTAATGGACTTTGAATCGTTTTTCTGATTTTTGCACAATGACTTACAAATAGGTAATTATTGAATTTATACAAGTAATAATAATAATAATAATAATAATAATAATAAAAATACTTGATTCTTATACAGGATGGACCATTTGAGTTGAGACTGTATAATATCTCCAAAACTAAGCGTTGTAGAAAGAAATGTCTTTTGTAAAAGTTGCCTGATATTATAGGAGAAAGTAAATGCTATTAGTCGTATTTTGTTTGGAGGACGCTATTAAGGTCATTTTTGGTCCATTTAATTCTTTTAAATTAAAATCTAAAATTAGGGTCTATTTAAATTGACCCTAAAGTGACCAACAACTTCATCAAAAATAAAGCACAACCCTGTATAAAGAAGTACTCTTTATCTTATCCTATTTACACACACCTCTCACACATGATCCATTTCGCGAAGAATATTTGTGTAATGAAGAACATATCCTATAGCATATATAGTCTATCAGTGATTTTCAGTTTCATCTAGAGAATTTGAAAATTACAAGTTGTATTTACTAGGATTATTTTACGAATAAAATGCCCCAGTAAAACCTATAAAATAAGATAACATAGATGCCTACAATAAATGATAGCATCTGCTTCAAAATACTTGCCACTGCAGCTATGATTTTAAGCATGTCAATTTACTTAATGAACTTAAATTAAAGATGACGCTACATATTTTAATATATCTCAAAAGTCTTTTCCGCTTATCTTTCCCATATTAGTAGGCCGTCTCTTAAAATATTTGTGTTCGTTTTTATTTTCCATTTCATAACCTTTCACTTGATTTATTTCCTGTTTTGTAGTTTGGTCAGTCTTTTTTTACTTTAGAGTTTGTTTCCAGTGACATATATTCTTTATGTCTGAACTAAATTGCCGGCGATAATGGAATATGGCTCGTAATTATCGATATAGAAAGTTATGATTTGGTTGATATTTTCCACTTTCTAGGGCATGCTTGGTATATCCATCAATGACTGACGTATGACTGGAATCTATAGGTATATTTGATACGTCAAGGTGAGTATGATCCGAGTCATCAGAAGAAATCGACTCCATGGATTTTTATGACCAAAATGTCAAATTAAAGTGGTTGTCACTTAAATTTGCCATCATCTTTTAGAATTTAAAATCGTGATCACTGAAGGGCAAGCATCTCTCTTAAAGTATTCATCATGGTCTTTTTCTTTGGCCTCCTTCGTATAATAACCTTCTTCGTGGCTTTCTCGGTATTAATATCACGCCATTCTTTATCATGGCCTTCGATATCCTTTATGTACAATCACATTTTGTTTTCATTGAAATAAAAACAACTTGCCAGTTACCGTTTTTACTTTCTCTACTACGTATAGTAAGTAGGGGAAGTATTGTATTCCACCCAAAAATTCGATACAGAGATTTCAGCGGAAATATATGTTCTGAGACCCCCTGTATCCAAAAAAAGCATTTTTGGAAACACGTCCGTGTGTGCGTGTGTGTATGTGTGTGTGTGTGTGTGTCTGTCTGTCTGTGTGTCTGTGTGTGTGTGTCTGTGAACAGCATAACTCAGAAACGAACAGTCGGATAAACACCAAACTTGGTATTTAGGTTCAGTATCTTCCAGAGATGCGACACGAAGGTTTGCAAGAAAATCCCCCCACCCCAGATTACACTTTAAATGGAACATTTTTCGAAAATTTTAATTTTCTCAAAAACGGCCCTAACGATTTTGATTAAAATATAATATGTTTAAGATATATTCATGACAAACGAAATGTATATCTCGAATTTTCTGGGAATGTCTCTAAAAGTATTCTTCATTGTGAATGACATTTCCGTAACTAGTGAACTATAAGACATAGAAAAATGTTTATTGCACAAAAAATGTAGACCGCGTTAAAATACACAATTTATGTCATATGCATTTTTTGTTGGGTGAACCATTCTCGAGATATTGCTTGTTATTCCCTTAAATTTTTCAATACTTATACTTTTTCTCAAATTGGTTATTCATTTTTTACTTTCTCTACTACGTATAGTAAGTAGGGGAAGTATTGTATTCCACCCAAAAATTCGATACCGAGATTTCACCGGAAATACATGTTTTTAAATCCCCTGAATCCAAACAAAGCATTCTTGGAAACATGTCCGTGTGTGTCTGTATGTCTGTCTGTGTGTTTGTCTGTCTCTGTGTCTTCTGTGAACAGCATAACTCAGAAACGAACATTCGGATAAACACCAAACTTGGAATTTAGGACAGTATCTTCCAAGGATGCGACACGAAGGTTTTCAAGAAAATCCCCCCACCCCAGAGTACCCTTTACATGGAACATTTTTCGATAATTTTAATTTTCCCAAAAATGGTCTAACGATTTTGATTAAAATTTCGTATGTTTAAGATATTTTCATGACAAATAAAATGTATATATTGAATTTTCTGGGAATGTCTCCAAAAGTATTCTTCATTGTGAACGACTTTTGCATAACTGGTAAACCATAAGAGATAGACACAATTTTACTACACAAAAGATGTAGATCGCGTTAAAATACACAATTTATGTCATATACATTTCTTTTGTTGAGTGAACCATTTTCGAGATATTGCTAGCTATTCCCTTAAATTTTCCAATAATTATTTTCTCAAATGGGAATTTGTTATTCATTTTTTGTCTTGGATATACAAATAGTATTAATCTGTGGCAAAGGGAATGGTGCTGCACCTAGCAACCAGCTATTAAGAGATATGTCTATGCTTAAAGGATACTGTATTTCTATATTGCCCTTGTAAATATATATTCCCCTTACATCTACAAGAAAATTAGCAATAAGATAGACTCTGCAAATGTTTATCTCGATTAACATGAAGTAGATGGAGAATAAGCGTTTGTAAAAATAGTTTGTACAAGAGTAGAGAAAGTCATGTGAGTGCTACAAATCAGATTTTTTTCCTGGTAATGCAAAGAGAATGGAATACTCCACATAGCAACCACCTCTTAAAATATTTGACTATCGCTTAAAGCCTAGCAATCCCCCTTGCATCTACAAGAAAATTAGCAATAAGATTAACGTCACGATATCTCGATTAACATGAAGCATATGGAGAGTAAGCGTTTGTGAAAATAGTTTGTACAAGAGTAGAGAAAGTCATATGAGTGTAACACGTCAGATTTTTAAACAGATTCAATGACATCAAGTACTTAGAGTCGGAATTACACTGAAAAACGAGAACGAAACACTGATCGAAGTCGAATGAGAACAATCAGTAACCACGGAATCAACAAAGTGGACAATAGCAATTTCATGACCTTCGATGTCTACAAAACGGCAATAATAGGTACGTATGGCGTTCCTTCAAACATGGTACATATGAATTGCAAATGGTTTACACATTAATTCCGAAAATATTCCTTGTTTATCATAAGCACAAAGTAATTGCTCCCAATTTACGATTATTACTCACAAAGTCTTGTTGAGAAGAAGCAGTCGGAGGACAGAGCTGCTCGAATTAAGACTCGAACTGTTTTTTCTCTTCTTTTTTTAAATTGTATTTAGGGTCGTTTTAACCTTCCTAGGTTTTACCACAACCTTCCATGTACAGTTGCTCACGTTATTGGATTACAATGATTACTTACACATTATGTATAAATATACAAGTTACAATTTAATTAAATGTATTGATCTATATTCATTAATTTAAGAAAAATGATTACTTTCTGGATGAAAGCTTCATCATTGAGTGCTGCAGAAATATTTTTGAGCATACCAACCTGACTACGTTGATTTTCACATTTTGGACATGTTAGTATAATATGTACTACTGTTAATGTTGTTTTACATGTTTGACATATTGATGGGGAGCTTCTATTTAACAAATAAGATTGTGTCAGGTTGGTATGCCCAATTCCTAGTCCGGATATTACACTTTGGTTTCGCCGCTGTAGCTGTCTTATTGGATATTCTTGAGTTGAAGTTCGACGTACACCATGAAGTTTACTTGTAGAGTTGTTCATCCAGTTGGTCAGCCATTCTTTGTGTATTTTCTTCTTAAAGTGTGTGACTGCATCTTGGACAGATATTTTGATATCAGTTGGTAGTTCTGTAGCTTGTTTTGCTACAGTATCGGCTCTTTCATTACCGGGTATGTTTTTATGAGATGGTATCCACACAAAATTGAGTGACTTTTTTAAGTTATAAAGGATGGTAACAAGATTATGTATTTCGTATACAATACTATTGGTAGAGAAGGTGTCTTGTATTGCGTTTATAGCTGACAGAGAGTCACTGATAGTTATGTAGAAGTCGCCATGTGCAGTTTCCTGAGCGTATTCTAGTGCCTTTTAATAGCATATAATTCACAACTATATATAGAGAGCAAGGATTGTAATTTGTATTGAAAGTTGATATTTCCACATAACACAGCACATCCATTGCTTTTTCAGTTTTAGAACCATCCGTATAGAAGCAGAGTTTGTATGTATATTTTTATAGCTTCTCTTTAAATAACTGCTGGCAGATTAGTTGGTTGGTGTTTATGTGATTATGCTTGCTTAAATCTATATCAATTGGAGGTATTTTCTTCTTCTTCCAGGGTGGATGATCCGACTGTTGTTGCCTTGAGGAGATATTAGAAATTGTGGTGTTCATTTCTTTGAGATATCTGTTTATTCTGATTTGAAATGCCAATGCATGTGATTGTTGTGTGGGGAAAGCATCACAAAGAGTTGAGAAAATCGGTGGGTATAGATTTCAGTGTAAGCGTAGTGTAGCGGGAAAGCGTTGTGCATCATTCGTAGTTGGAAAACGTTGTTCCTCTGGTTGATGCCCTCTGCTGCAGTGTTCTTGTCCGCGGCTATTGCTGCTCGTCGGCTGCTCTATTCTCCATTCCTAATCATTACCTATCTAGCTAATTTCATGGGCCTCTGGATTTTCGTAGGTGAGGCAAATTAAAATACACTGCATTTCCGTTAGAAAATGTGGTTTATTATAAAATAAAAACTTATGGGCGGCTAGCTTTTCCCATTTTAACAATTCCCACCATTATAACAAATCAGGAGCCTAAACTAACTGCACACGCTTCCCATCCAATGCACACACGTGTATTTGTCGTCCAGAGAGCAACACTGTGTGTCAACGATATTCTATAAGAGAGTGAAAATCTGGGGCTTTCTTCCCGTTTTTATACCTAAGCCTAGAGACGCTTACCTCCGCGCCTCAAAATGTAACGACGTTTCTAATTGGTCCTCAGACCGCGTTACGTTATCATGTGTGAGAATATTCTACTCCAAAAGATTCCATGACGCGTCAGGAAGCGCATTCAATATATCTGTCTCTTTCTATTTTTCCTTACTGCTACCAGTTCCGTGCTCATTAGCTTGGTGAAAGGTGGGCTGTACCTAGAATTATCTTTTACCTGAAATTATCTAGCTCACCTGTTCCTTACTTATCTAACTTACAACTGCTTTTGTACAATTCTTGGTTGTTAAATATTCTCACATATTTCTTGGTGAATTATATTATTATATTAAACAAGAGTTGTACATATATATACAGCAGGTAGATTTTCAGCAGGTAATGCTTAATTGTTGAATACGGCATTGTAATGGAGTTTCATTGGCTTCTATTAATATGCTATCTACAGGACTAGTGCGATAAGCACCTATTACAATCCGAATAGCTGAAGTTTGTATTGAATTCAGTATTTTTATAATTGATGGCTTGGCACTACTGTATATTATGGAACCATATTCTATTTTAGGAACTTGTTTAGACAACAACATAACCACTGCTTTCGCCATTGTTAGTTCAGAAATACATTTAAATGGGAACGTAATAGGTTCAAAATAGTTCAGCAAATAAAATACTCTCAATTAATTTGCTCTATTTGGAGCAACGGGTTAAATAGTACTCATTTAGACTTTGCTTACAAACGCAAGAGAGGAAATGCCTACACAGATGGCAAAGTATGCCCAACTCAACAAAAAGTGGTATGCAGCGAGTTCTCCCCACACATAAACATGATTTCTTCTGAATTTTGATAATCTGGTGGTTGAATGAGTGACCCACAAGAGTAGGGTAAATTACCTACATAAAAATACACAGTATGAATACCAAACGTTGTTATGTAAACATATTGTAACCATGAAAAATCGAATGGGCTTATTCGAAAACATGTGTATTAGAAAAGCTCCATTAGGCGGATAAGTTTCTATCTTCAATCAAGGCAAGACGACTTACATTTTCTTCTAACACCAAGTGCATACTACAGAGTTCAGCTGTACTGTAAGTCATAGCTGGTTTAACACCAAATACTATACTCCAAGCAGGGGCCAACTCTCAAAGTTTGCTGCGTGATCCAACGTTGTTCCTAGAATTTCCGCATATGTGGTGTTCGAGTGACGGAAGATCATTTTAGTAGTGCAGCATGTGTGGGGTTACAGTTTGAGCTCAAACCCGTGCATTCCGTTACAAAGGAAATAATTCTTGCACCATCTGACATATGGAAGACGTTTAAAAACAAATAAAGTATCAAATCCTACCTTATTGATGCATGTTTTGATGTCGCCTGTTGTTACGTCCTGAACTTTGAAGAATGCACTAGGTATTCACTGTTATATAATATCTGTATAACAAACAAACAAACAAAAAATTAAGAAAGCTTTCATATTCCGATCATACAAATTCATCTGTAATGTTACAAGCAATTAGTCAAACCGAGTATTCCAACTTCACATAAATGCCAATTTACTATTTCGCAGAACAGCAGAAATCCTGATTAGACAAAGTTAGGAATAAATTGTGCATTAAACGTTTTATTAGCTTGTTAGCCTCATAGCACTCTTTTACTTTAAATAATAGTTCACAAAGTAGATGTACCACTGAAAATTATATTTTCAGAAACTACAGTCGTTTAACTCAAAGTTAAGCCATAAGTTTGTCCAAATAGACAGTCAACAGATGTACATTTTATTTCATTTTTTTTTCGTTTCCTTTAAAGTCTTTCAATGAAGAAGTTTACTGTTGTATGTCAAATTTTTAAAGCGATAAAAATAGGATCCTTCTGTAGATTGTGCATTTTTGGGATTTATTTTTTTCTAACTCCAAAGTTTAGTTGACCGCAGCTGTGAAAGAAAGGTTTGAAAGAAATTCCGCTACCCCAAACTACCCCTAACATGGAACATTTTTCGAAATTTATGTAATTATCAAAACGGCTCTAATGATTTTGATTAAAATACCATATGTTTAAGGAATTTCATGACAATGAAATGTATATCTTGAATTTTCTAGGATTAGCCTTTGAAGTCCTCTTTATTCTGAATGATTTTTGCATTATTGCTAAACATTAAGAGATAGACAAAACCGTACTACGAAAAGACGAAAATCTCATAAAGCAATTTATGTAAAATATTTTTTTTTGTGGACTTAACCACTACCGGGATATTTCTTATTATCGGTTTGAATACCAAATACTCATACTTTTACCAAATGTTTTTCGGTTTTTACTTTCTCTAATACGTATAGTAAGATGGGGAAGTGGATACCGAGATTTCACTGGAAATACATGTTTTGAGGTCCCCTAAATCCAAATAAAGCCCTTTTGGAAATAAGTCGTGTGTGTGTGTCTGTCTATCTGTGAACACCATAACTCAAAAACGAAAACTGGAATAAATGCCAAACTTGGCATTTAGATTCGATATCTTGCAAAGATGTGACAAGAATATTTAAAACAAACCCCCCACCAGAAACAACCCTTTATATGAAATATCTTTTTAAATTTTTTCTTTTCTAAAAATGGCTCTAACATTTTGCTCAAAATGCCATATGTTAAAGATATTTCCACGAAAATAAAATGTATATCTTGACTTTTCGGGGAATAGCCTATGAAGCCCTTTTCATTCGAAAGGATTTTTTAATCTTGTATAAGGGGTATACGTTAAGCGATAGACGAAAACTTACTACACAAAAAATATAGATTTCTTTAAAACACACAATTTATTTCGAATAAGTTTTTTTGTAAGATAAGCCGTTTCTGAGATATCCGTCATTAAAGATTCGAATTGTTCATTTCTCGGCCTTCTCTTAAAGTCCTTTAAACATTCAGTTGTTTCTCTCGATTGCATGGAAAGAGAATGGAATTTTAAGAGCTTACAGTGTCCAGTTCTTAAAAATTTCACTATCGCTGTTCTCTTTGTATCTATAACAAAACGTGTAATGTAGTTATTTCTGAAAAGGTTTATTTGGATAAAATGTGGTAGATAGAAAAAAAAGCTTGAGTAAGTAAAATTTGTATACCCACTAGTAAACGTTAGAGGATAGAGAAAGTCATGTGAATGTATTACATTATATTACTTTCTCTACTACGTATAGTAAGTAGGGGAAGTATTGTATTCCACCCAAAAATTCGATACCGAGATTTCACCGGAAATACATGTTTTGAGACCTCCTGAATCCAAAAAAAGCATTTTTGGAAACATGTCCGCGCGTGTGTGTGTGTGTGTGTGTCTGTGTGTGTGTCTGTGAACAGCATAACTCAAAAACGAACAATCGGATAAGCACCAAACTTGGTATTTAGGTTCAGTATCTTACAGAGATGCGACACGAAGGTTTTCAAGAAAATCCCCCCACCCCAGACTACCCTTTACATGGAAGATTTTTCGAAAATTTTAATTTTCTCAAAAATGTCTCTAAACGATTTTGACCAAAATATCGTATGTTTAAGATAATGTCATGAGAAATGAAATGTATATCTCGAATTTTCTGGGAATGTCTCCAAAAGTATTCTTCATTGTGAACGACTTTTGTGTAACTGGTAAACCATAAGAGATAGACAAAATTTTACTACACGAAAAATGTAGATCGCGTTAAAATACACAACTTATGTCATATACGTTTCTTTTGTTGAGTGAACCGTTTTCGAGATATTGCTTGTTATTTCCTTAAATTTTCCAATACTTATTCTTTTTCTCAAATTCGTTATTCATTTTTACTTTCTCTACTACGTATAGTAAGTAGGGGAAGTATTGCATTCCACCCAAAAATTCGATACCGAGATTTCACCGGAAATACATGTTTTGAGACCTCCTGAATCCAAAAAAAAAACATTTTTGGAAACATGTCCGTGTGTGTGTGTGTCTGTGAACAGCATAACTCAAAAACTAACAGTCGGATAAACACCAAACTTGGTATTTACGTTCAGTATCTTCCAGAGATGCGACACGAAGATTTTCAAGAAAATCCCCCCACCCCAGACGACCCTTTACATGGAACATTTTTCGAAAAGTTTAATTTTCTCAAAAATGGCTCTAACGATTTTGATGAAAGTATCATATGTTTAAGATAATGTCATGAGAAATGAAATGTATATCTCGAAATTTCTGGGAATGTCTCCAAAAGTATTCTTCAATATGAGCGACTTTTGCATAACTTGTAAACCATAAGAGATAGACAAAATGTTACTACACAAAAAATGTAGATCGCGTTAAAATACACAATTTATATCATATACATTTTTTTTGTTGAGTGAACCGTTTTCGAGATATTGCTTGTTATTTCCTTAAATTTTCCAATACTTGTACTTTTTCTCAAATTCGTTATTCATTTTTTTATGTCCTGGACATGCAAAGAGAATGGAATGCGCCACATAGCAACCAGCGATAAAATATTTGACTATCGCTTAAAAGCTACCATATTCCCCTTGCATCTACAAGAAAATTACAAATAAGATTGACATCTCGATATCTCGATTAATATGAAGCATATGGAGAATAGGCGTTTGTAAAAATAGATTGTACAAGAGTAGGGAAAGTCATGTGAGTGTAACACATCAGATTTTTTTTATGTCCTGGACATGCAAAGAGAATGGAATGCGCCACATAGCAACCAGCGTTAAAATATTTGACTATCGCTTAAAAGCTACCATATTTCCCTTGCATCTACAAGAAAATTACCAATAAGATTGACATCTCGATATCTCGATTAACATGAAGCGTATGGAGAATAGGCGTTTGTAAAATTAGATTGTACAAGAGTAGAGAAAGTCATGTGAGTGTAACACATCAGATTTTTTTTATTTCTCCTGGCCATGCAAAGAGAAGTGACGTCACATAAGACCAACTCTCAAAATTTGTCTTAAAATTTAATACCTTTTTTTTTTTATTAAAATCATAACATTGCAGCCACGAAGCGTGTTTTTTAAAGTAAGTACCGCTTTAATATTTTGCCCCTGCATCGCTGCAGTCACGATTTTTGCGCACGCGCGATGAGTTCCTTCATTCCTTAGGAACTCAGATGTTGTGAGCGATCGTCACCGTTTCAAAAATGAACAAAACAATCGAATGACTCACCAACTGTTAAATCAGATCAGTGATTCGTTTTGTGAATGCGAGAAATGTTTTACGCCAGCAAACATTCATTGCCAATTGTGTGAGGGTTGTGGGGAAACAACGATGAGTGACAATGCCCGGTCAAACAGACTCAAAATCTGATCTCAACATTTGGTTGGGAAGAATTCGAATATCCTTCCTACAGTCCGGATTTGGCACCACGCGATTTTCATCTGTTTCTTCATGTGAAGGAATTACTTGATGAAAAACATTTCAACGACGATGAAGTAAAACAAGCAGACTTGGCTTTCATCACAGGCGGCATCATTCTTTGACAAAGGCATATAGAAACTGGTTTCCCATTACAAGTGCCTGAATAACCCCGGTGACTATGTGAAGAAGTAGTGTAAGGTAATGAATGATAATAAAGTATTTGGAAAATAATGTTCTGTTAGTTTTACTTTCTCTACTACGTAGTAAGTAAGGGAAATATTGCATTCAACCCAAAAACTCGATACCGAGATTTCATCGGAAATACAGATTTTGAGGCCCCCTGGATAAAAAAAAATAGAACAAATCTGCTTGTGGATCTGTCTGTATGTCTTGTCTGTGTGTCAGTGTGTTTGTGTGTCTGTGAACAGCATAACTAAAACAAATCGGATAAATACCAAACTTAGTATTTAGATTCAGTAGCTTCAAAAGATGCGACACAAAAATTTTCAAGAAAATCTCCCACCCTGAACATAGAACATTTGTCGAAAATTTTTATTTTCTAAAAAATGGCTTTAACGATTTTGATTAAAATACCATATATATAAAATATATTTACATGACAAACAAAATTTTTATCTTGAATTTTCTGGGAAGAGCCTTTGAAGCGCTCTTCATTTGTAAGGAATTTTATATTATCTTGTATAACTGGTAAACTTTAAGCGATAGACGAAAACGTACTACACAAACATGTAGATCTCTTTAAAACACACAATTTATTTCAAATATGTTCTTTTGAGGCGTAAACCATTTCTGAGATACCCATGATTAATGGTTCCAATTTTTCATTTCTTGGTAATTTTTAAAGCCCTTTGAACATTCAGTTGTTTCTCGCGATTGCATGGAAACAATATGGAATTTTACGGCCAGCATATAGCGTCCAGTTCTTAAACATTTGACTATCGCTGTTCTCTTTGTATCCTAAAGAATAGTTTGTATACCTACTAATAGACGATTGAGAGTAGAGAAAGTCATGCGAATGGAATGTATCACATCAAGTTTTTTTAAAAAAATTATCGGTACTACTTTAAAAATTAAAAACTCACCTCGTACTTAAAGAGAATTATATGAGGTAAGCTGTCAAATGCTTTAGCAAAACAGCTAAAACAGCCTAGGACTTTTAGTTTATTTTCTAAAACATAAAATACTTATCAAGGAGTTTGAATCCAGTGGTAGATAATATGAAACCAGGAATAAGGCCTGTTTGATGTGAACTGTGTGCTGTATTATATTACTTTAAATTCCTCTTGGATACATAGTTCAGGCGCTTACAATTGATGTTTGAAATATTGCTGAAGGTCATAAACTAGTGAGAAGCTGTTGATTGCCAACGAATGATCATAAATACGCTCAACTCAAGCACAAAGCTTTTCTTTACATACCATATTTTATAACAATCTGACGTTAGAAAGATTGAGGGCATAAATATTTTTTTAACAAAAGGTTCACATCAATACAGTTTTTATGAAGATCGTAAATGAACATCCGGCTATAAATAATAGTAAGGGGTATACAAAGTATTCCAATAAATTAAGACGGTAATTAGCATATCATGAGCGACATAGAATCTAAATAATGAATAGGTATTGAAACAGTAATCATAAAAAATCAGCTACTTATCATTTTAATCCTTCTTCCACTGAACACCTTTAGTAAAGTATTGCATCCGAAAATTCCATATCTAATATTATCCATCGAAAATGTTTACTATGAGGCGCTTTGAGATCAATAAAGGTGTGTGTATGTGAGCAATATAACACAAAAAAACTTTCTTCTTTTTGAGTACCAAAACTATAAATAGTTTTCATTTATGACCAAAATCATTAATCACTTGCTACGTTATGGCATTATTTTAATAAAATTAACACAGTACTGTCGTAATTGAAGACATGTCCGCAAAAACGGTTTAACCTTCAATGCTTTAAAACTGAGAAAAGTTTAAAATATTAAAAATATGTTGAATCATTACGATATTGTTTATTTCAATCTATAGTATTAACAAGTATTTAAACTTGCGTTTTATGATGTTTGAGTGGAATAATTTTAATAATTATTCTTTAATTTATTATCATTATTAATATTGCATATTAGAGCGTATGAATTTGGATTTATACCATAAGAATATGGGAACTTGTGAACTAAAAAAATTAATGTTTTAAATTAGGTAAGAATGCGTTATTGAAAGTAAATAAAATATTACATATTTGCTTAAATCATAATAATTTGAATAATAGCAAGAACAATTTAATTATAATCAGAAATATCGAAGTAAATGTCCTCACCATCTTTACGGTTACTTTCTGATAGGCCTGTTAGATTGTTACAATACTGTTGAGATAATGATGGCACATAATTATTGCTCCAGCAGTCAGTTAGGTTGTAATTGTTGACCAGGGACAATCGTATATATTAGACAACGTAACATTTAGCAGAAGGGGCTTAGTATAACTCGACCACATTAATATTACACTTTGCTGAACTGGCTTCCGCGTGTATTCAAATGCAGGTTTCCGCAAGGTCAAGAGAAATAATATCGATAATAGTACACAATAGTCTGTGCCTTATGTTGACACAGTCAAATACGTCTAGATTGGAATAGTGAAATAATTTTGTAGCTTCTACCTTATAATTAGAGCTCGGCGCTATGGATGCTAAAGCTTAAATAAATACATTTATATTAATATTAGTTATTGCATAATATTAATAAACAACCGTAAATAACAAAAATAGGAAATTACGATAGGCAAAAACCTTGATATAAGTTCTAATTGCACAAACATTAAAACAATAAAACCATACTAGGCACCTGAGCTACGAAAAGACACACACTGTGAAAATAAACAATTATAGGCACTATAAAATTAGTACATTTTGCTTCAGTAAGCATGAAACATATTTATCTAGGTGTATAAAGCCTACGATCCTAAACAATGGAACAAAATGGGCAAATATCGAACTTTATCTGTAATAGACCACTATACTTGTCAATAATCCTCGTTTTGAAAATGACAGGTTATTAGTTTCTCTAATACTTACCTATAGTAAATAAGGGAAGTATTCCACTCCACTCAAAAATTCGATATGAGATTTTACTAGAAATACACATTTTGAGGTTCCCTGAATCCAGAAAAGAACATTTTTAGAAAATATCTACGCGCATACGCGTCTGTGTGTATGTCTGTCTCTAAACAGCATAACTCAAAAACGAAAAGTTGGTTATCCACCAAACTTCGTATTTAAGTTTATCTTAAGGATGTGATACGAAGATTTTAAAGAAAATCCCTTCATTCCGAATTACTCTCTACATGGAAAAAGTTTCATTAACTCTGTTTTTCTCAAAAACGCTTCTTAACGACTTTGATTATAATTCCATATGTTTAAGATAATTTCATGACGAATAATGAATTTTCTGCGAATGGCCTGTGAAGTTCTCTTCATTATGAATGGCTTTTATGTAATTAGTGAAAGTAAGTCTGGAAAAAAAAATGTAGATCTCGTTAAAATGCACAATTTATATCAAATGTTTGTGGCGAAATATTCTTTGTTATTGGTTTGAATTTTCAAGTACTTAACGCTTTTGTCACTCGGTACGTCGCTATTCGTTTTTGCTCGTGGTCATGCAAAAAGGGTGGAATTTCAAAGATATTGCATATTGATCCACTTTTTAGAATCTGAATATAATTTTAGCCTACTCTATCCTTGTTATGCCTACAACGAATGTGTGAATCTGCAGAGAAAGCTTATCTCGATTACAAGAAGTAGAGGAAAAACTTTTGTAAGAATAGCTTGCACAAGAGTGAGTAGAGAAAAGCGTGTGAATGCAACATAACAGATGTTTTGTTGTAATTTTGTCTCCGAAAGGCTTTATTGTTATCATCTTAATTACAACAGAAGGGTATTTTACTCGAGTTTTCTAACAGTACAGTTATAGCTGCGCGCGGATGTTGGCTACAGTTGTTTGGTTTGCTTTTCAAGGGATTGGTACTTGATAGCTATTTTTAGCATTTTACTCTGAATAATGTATTTAACAGATTAAGATATTATGAGACCGAAAGGTGTATAAATAAGGATATACCAATGGAAATCAAAACATAGGATTAGAGATTTAACATGGAAATCAGTTCCCTATATTCCTGTTAATTACAGAAAAATATCTGATGTGTAACGTTCACCTGACTTTCTCTACCCTCTGTCGTTTATTAATGAGTATACAAACTATTCTTAATAACGCTTTTTTACTTTCTCTACTACGTATAGTAAGTAGGGGAAGTATTGTATTCCACCCAAAAATTCGATACCGAGATTTCACCGGAAATACATGTTTTGAGATCCCCTGAATCCAAAAAAAGAATTTTTGGAAACATGTCCGTGTGTGTCTTTGTGTGTGTGTGTGTGTGTGTGTGTGTGTGTCTGTGTGTCTGTGAACAGCATAACTCAGAAATGAACATTCGGATAAACACCCAACTTGGTATTTAGGTTCAGTATCTTCCAGAGGTGCGACACGAAGGTTTTCAAGAAAATCCCCCCACCCCAGATTACCCTTTACATGGAACATTTTTCGAAAACTTTAATTTTCTCAAAAATGGCTCTAACGATTTTGATTAAAATATCATATGTTTAAGATATTTTCATGACAAATAAAATGTATATCTTGAATTTTCTGGGAAAACCTCCAAAAGTATTCTTCATTGTGAACGACTTTTGCATAACTGGTAAACCATAAGAGATAGACAAACTTTTACTACACAAAAATGTAGATCGCGTTAAAATACACAACTTATGTCATATACATTTTTGTTGTTCAGTGAACCAATTTCGAGATTTTGCTTGTTATTCCCTTAAATTTTCCAATACTTATACTTTTTCTCAAATTGGAATTCGTTATTAATTTTTTTTGTGCTGGTAATGCAAAGAGAATAGAATACTCCTCATAGCAACCAGCCCTTAAAATATTTGACTATAGCCTAAAGTCTACCATATTCCCCTTGCATCTACAAGAAAATTAGCAATAAGATTAATCGAGATGGATTAACATGAAGCATATGGAGAATAAACGTTTGTAAAAATAGTTTGTACAAGAGTAGAGAAAGTCATGTGAGTGTAACACATCAGAATTTTTTTATATCTACTACGTCTTAATCCAAATAAACCTTTGCAGAAATAGCTACATTACATATTCGGTTACATATACAAAGAGAACGGTAGTCAAATGTGTAAGGACTGGACGCTATATCTGGTTATAAAATTCCATGCTGTTTCTATGCCAGCACGAGAAACAACCGATGTTTAAAGCACTTTAAAGAATGACCAAGAAATGAACAATTGGAAGCATTAAAAACGGATACCTCAGAGATGGCTTATGCCACAACAAAACTTATTTAAAATAAGTTGTGTGTTTTAAAGATATCTACATTACTTGTGTAGCACGTTTTCGTTTATCTCTTAACGTTTACCAGTTGCACAAGATTATATAGAATTCCTTCCAAATGAAGAGAACTTCAAAGGCTATTCCCAGAAAATTAAAGATATACATTTCATATGTCATTTAAATATCTTTCATGTATGGTGTTTTAATCAAAATCGTTACAGGCATTTTTTTAGAAAATCAAAATTTTTGAAAAATGTTCCATGTAAAGGGTAGTGGAGTGATTTTCTTGAAAATATCCGCGTCGCATCTTTTGAAGATACTGAACTTAAATAACAAGTTTGGTATTTATCCGAATTTTCGTTTTTGAGTTATGCTGACACATACACACACATACATGAAACGTTTTCCAAAAATGGTTTTGGGATTCAGGGGAACATATATTTCCGGAGAAATCTCGATATCGAATTTTTGGATGGAAACAATACTTCCGCTACTTACTACACATAGTAGACAAAGTAAAAAGAAATTGGAGTGGCGGTATTTTCTTTAAAATCTATGTTGTATCTTCGCAAAATGTTGAACTTGAATACAGTTTGGTATTCATCCAACGTTTCTTCTTCTTTTTGGAGTAACGCTGTTCACAGACACACACGAAAATCTAAAAATGTATTTTTGGGGGGGATTCAAGGAATCTCAAAATATGTATTTATAGTGAAATCTCGGCATCGAATTTTTTGTTGAAATCCTTTATTTATTAAGGTTAAGCAGCAGAGAAAGCAAAAATGGATCATTATTTTGAGCAGCATCTTAAAATATTCACATTATTTGAAACATACTTAATTATTTTTATTACCTGAACATTGGGGACTCCGAGAATATTTTGGAGGATTGAGATCTTCCCGTGCCCCCCTTTCTATGAGCTTACCAATAGTATATGTTTTAAATAAAATGGATAGAAAAATCAGGGTTTTTTTATGTAAGCAGTAAATATACGTAATATGCGTTACCAGTGAGTTGTAGTGAAGAGAGAAATTGATATAGTTATCAACATATTTCGCATAGTAAGAAATGCACACAAAAGCATCAAATACCTAGTGGTACAAATCATTTGTTTATTAGGTACCGCCGTGAGTGGCAGTGGTTTTGACAAGCGAGACAGAGAGAGGTCTGCCGTTACGGCTTGTTACCGTGTGGAAGATATGCAAGGTGCAGCAGGCGTCTCATCACCTGCTGCCCTCTCTCTCTCACCTTCCCCTACTTTTATGGCTGTTTGATTGTAATGCTTCATTATGAAGCCACTAATGTTCTTCTGCTACTGCAGCAGGAATCGTAAAGGAACAACTAACGAGCTATTAAAGTTTTCCCCACACGATTCGCAAGGAAGAGCTTTTTTCTTTATTTTAATATCCTATCTTCTTATTTGAATATAAACACTCAAATAATACAGGTAGCTACGGTCCGGTGCATTGGTATTCTCATCAAGAACGACATACCTCTTCAATTCTTATTATATATTATAAGAAGCCTTTTAGAGACAAAAGTGCATACCGAAGTGTACAAGGTGTTACAGACTGCCTCTGTGATCTGGTGGTTAGCATGCCAGCTTCCAAATCCAGGGGTATAGCTTCGATTTCCGGATGAACGATGGGAATTTTTCCTTAGCTGGGATTATTTCCCAATCCTCCTTTGTGTTAGAAGGTATGGGTAGGAGAGTAAATATGTGCGTGAACTTATGTTTACAAAGAAAATCCAACATAAATAAACCCAAAGATATACAACGGTAAACGAGGGATCATCATTGCCAATGTGCGATTGTTCCAAAGGTAAAACCACCGATATGACACGGGGGGAAAAAATCTGATGTGTTACACTCACATGACTTTCTCTACTCTTGAACAAACTATTTTTACAAACACCTATTCTCCATATACCTCATGTTAATCGATATGTTAATCTTATTGCTAATTTTCTAGTATGTGCAAGGGGAATATGGTAGTATTTAAGCGATAGTCAAATATTTTAAGAGCTAGTTGTTATGTGGCGCATTCCATTCTCTTTGTATGTCCAAGATAAAAAAAATCTGATGTGTTACACTCACATGACTTTCTCTACTCTTGTACAATCTAATTTTACAAACGCCTATTCTCCATATGCTTCATGTTAATCGAGATATCGAGATGTCAATCTTATTGGTAATTTTCTTGTAGATGCAAGGGAAATATGGTAGCTTTTAAGCGATAGTCAAATATTTTAACGCTGGTTGCTATGTGGCGCATTCCATTCTCTTTGCATGTCCAGGACATAAAAAAATGAATAACGCATTTGAGAAAAGGTATAAGTATTGGAAAATTTAAGGAAATAACAAGCAATATCTCGAAAACGGTTCACTCAACAAAAGAAATGTATATGACATAGGTTGTGTATTTTAACGCGATCTACATTTTTTGTGTAGTAAAATTTTGTCTATCTCTTATGGTTTACCAGTTATGCAAAAGTCGTTCACAATGAAGAATACTTTTGGAGACATTCCCAGAAAATTCGAGATATACATTTCATTTCTCATGACATTATCTTAAACATATGATATTTTCATCAAAATCGTTAGAGCCATTTTTGAGAAAATTAAAATTTTCGAAAAATCTTCCATGTAAAGGGTGGTCTGGGGTGGGGGGATTTTCTTGAAAACCTTCGTGTCGCATCTCTGGAAGATACTGAACCTAAATACCAAGTTTGGTGCTTATCCGACTATTCGTTTTTGAGTTATGCTGTTCACAGACACACAGACACACACACACACAAACACACACACACAGACACACACACACACAGACACACACACGGACATGTTTCCAAAAATGCTTTTTTTGGATTCAGGAGGTCTCAAAACATGTATTTCTGGCGAAATCTTGGTATCGAATTTTTGGGTGGAATGCAATACTTCCCCTACTTACTATACGTAGTAGAGAAAGTAAAAATGAATAACGAATTCCCATTTGAGAAAAAGTATTGGAAAATTTAAGGGAATAACAAGCAATATCTCCAAAATGGTTCACTAAACAAAACAAATGCATATGACATAAATTGTGTATTTTAACGCGATCTACATGTTTTGTGTAGTAAAATTATGTCTAACTCTTATGGTTTACCAGTTATGCAAAAGTCTTTCACAATGAAGAATACTTTTGGAGACATTCCAAGAAAATTCGAGATATACATTTCATTTGTCATGAAAATATCTTAAACATATGATATTTTAATCAAAATCGTTAGAGCCATTTTTGAGAAAATTAAAATTTTCGAAAAATGTTCCATGTAAAGGGTAATCTGTGGTGGGGGGATTTTTTTGAAAACCTTCGTGTCGCATCTCTGGAAGATACTGAACCTAAATACAAGTTTGGTGTTTATCCGACTGTTCGTTTCTGAGATATGCTGTTCACAGACACACACACACACACGGATATGTTTCGATAAATGCTTTTTTGGATTCAGGGGATCTCAAAACATGTATTTCCGTTGAAATCTCGGTATCGAATTTTTGGGTGGAATGCAATACTTCCCCTAATTACTATACGTAGTAGAGAAAGTAAAAATTAATCTAGTGTGTTAGTCACATGACTCCATTGTCCATTAGTAGGTATACAAATTATTTTTACGAACGTTTATTTTTCTGTATAGTTCATTTTAATCGAGATAAACCTTTGCAGAAATAGCTACAATACACATTTCTTTAGAATACAAAGGCAACAGCGATAGTCAAATGTTTAAGAACTGGACGCTATATGCTGGCTTAAAATTCCATACTGCTGTTTCCATGCAACCGCGGGAAATTGAAAATCGACGGTACTTAAAAAGAATGACAAAGTATCGAACAAATTCAACCATTAATTCGTATATCTCGGAAATGGCTGAAATGGCGTATATCTCGCAAAAGGTTATTTGATATAAATTGTGTGTTTTAAACAGATCTATATCTTTTAGTAGTATGTTTTTGTCTATAGCTTAACGTTTATCAGTCATACAGATTATACAAAATTCCTCCCGAATGCACAGGGTCTCATAGGCTATTTCCAAAAAAATCAAGATATGCTTTGTATTTGTCATGTAAATACCTTTAATATATGGTATTTTAATAAAAATCGTCTGAGAAATGTTTTGGAACATAAAAATTTTCGAAAAATATTTGGAGTGAGGGAATTTTCTTGGAAATCTTCGTGTCACATCTTTCGAAAGTACTGAACCTAAATACCTAGTTTGGTATTTATCCGACCTTTCGTTTTTGATCATACTGTTGACACACACACACACAACACGCGCGCGCGGACCTTTTCATAAAAATGGATTCAGAGCCTCGAAAGATGTATTTCCGGTGAAAGCTCGGTATCGAATTTATTGGGAGAATACAATACCTACGTTTTCTACCTATTATGTAGTAGATACGATAGAGAAAGTAAAAAAATCTACAAATCCCACTATTTAGCTATTCCACCTGAAACGGATGTTACTATTTGTGTGAGGAATAAGTGCATACGGAAGGCAGAGGAAACCGACAGGCCGTATAACGTCACCATTCCCGGTCGTTCTCTCTCCTGCCTAAACCTAGTGATGGCACATTAGCGACCTCGCCTGAAAACTGCACTCTTTCTTCGGGCAAATAGTGCACTACTTTCATACCGAGCGGGATGGCTTAGGCTGTTACTCTATGGCCTGTATTCGGGAGGTCCTAGGATCGATCCCCGGTGACCACCCACTCTGGCCCATGGATTTTTCGTGGCGAATGCTGGGGTGCTTCACCTTCTATCACGACTCTCCTTTCTCTCATTTCCTGTACCCACCATCTTCCTTGACATCTGTTTCAGAGTTGTAGGACCAGGCAACGGTGTTCGGCGGGATGCGGCTGAGCGGTGTCTTGCGCTCTGTAAAAGTTTCCCTGGCGTCGCTGTGGTACCGCTCAGTTAGGTCTCTCCTCAGCGTGGAGCTCTGCTCCGGGGGATCCTGGAGATTGGTGGCTTTTGGGCCGTGCGGCGGCGGATGCGTTATATCTGGAAACGTTAGGGACCCCGTCCATGCTTGCGCCCGTCTGCATCCGATTTGGTCGCTCTTCGGATCTCTCCCCACATCCCTCCCTCCCAGGGGTCACATTGGAAGCAAAATGGCTGACTGGCCTGCGTGCGGTGTTCTCCCTTCTTGGTAGTACCTACCTTTATCTTTTACAATAATTTAATTCGACTGCCTTCGCAGTGGTCGCGCTACCCCCACACTAAAGAGATGGGCTTAATTATACTTTCTCAAGTGTAAAAATCGCAAAGAGAAAGGAATTTCAATGCCATCACATAGCGACATCCTTTTTAAAAATCGTGTAGAAAGTTGTGTTTACTTACTAACACAGTTATAGTTTACTAACTATAGAAATTTATACAAAAATTAATTCCTAATGAGGACTTCACAGGGAGGGATATCGTTAAAAATAATTTTTGAGAAACTGAGAAATAATGTTTTTCCACATAAAGGGTGACTTGGGGTGAGGATATTTCCTTGGAAAGCTTCCTCTAGCAAGCTATCTTAAACAGTGTCTTTACTCAAGTATGAAACTTAGTGCTTATCCAACTTTATGAGTTATGCTATTCATACACATGGGCACACGGTCCTTTTTCTAATAATGCTTTTATTGGTTCTACCGGACCTCAAAATGTTGTTTCCGAAAGAATCTCGATATACAACTTTTGAGTGAAATACAGTACCTCCAAAACTTACCTAAGGTAGGGAGTAGAGACATTAAAATGGTATTTTGATACCCAAAACAGTTGTGTTGTTTATGAAAGCCTTATGTAACTAAATCTGCATTGCTTAATTTGAAACAATTTCTAGTATAATACTATGATTACCATATGTGCAGAAAATTGGTTTTTTACTTTCTTTACCACGTACATAGTAATAGAAAAGGTATTGCATTTCACCAAGAATTTGATACCGAGGTTTCACCGGAAATAATGTTTTGAGGCCCCTGAATCAAAGCATTTTTAGTAAAAGGTTCGTGTGTTTGTGTGTGTGTGCGTGTGTGTGTGTGTGTCTGTGAACGCGTAATTCAGAATAGGATAAATACCAAACGTAGCATACCTTATCAAGATGTAACACGAAGATTTTCAAGAAAATTTTCCCACCCCAAACTACCCTTTACAAGGAACACATTTTTTGAAATTTTTTATTTTCTAAAAATAATTCTAATGATTTTGATTAAACTACCACAAATTAAAGATTTTACATGACAAATAAAATGCGTATATTGCACTTTCTGGGATTAACCTATGAATTCTTCTTCATTCGGATGAAATTTTGTATAATCTTGTATAACTGGTAAACGTTAGGCAACAGACGAAAACTTACTGCTCAAAAAAATATATCTCTTTAAAGCACAGAATTTATTGCAAATAAGTTTTTCTGTGGCATAAATCATTTCTGAGATATCCATTATTAATGGTTCGAATTGTTCATGACTTAGTCATTCTCTTAAAGTGTTGCGAACATTCACTTTTTCTCGCGATTGCATGGAAAGTATGAAATTTTAAGACAATTTATAGTGTCCATTTCTTAAACATTTGACTATCGCTGTTCTC
Source organism: Deroplatys truncata (assembly GCA_030765065.1). Classification (NCBI taxonomy): domain Eukaryota; kingdom Metazoa; phylum Arthropoda; class Insecta; order Mantodea; family Mantidae; genus Deroplatys; species Deroplatys truncata. The sequence goes on along the minus strand of CM060981.1, from coordinate 104,071,121 downwards.
TTTGTATCTATAACAAAACAATTAAATTGAGTTTTATTTATGGACGCTCTTTAGCTTCTGTGGTCCTTAGCGTCCCATTCTATATTGGGCGTGAAAGACCGGTAATTTTTCTCAGAGGCCTCTTTATCAGGCTTGAGGTTCTTTTACGTACCGTAAGTCTACCACACGGGGTCATGGCTTTACTTCCCTTCCGAAGGAAGCCATGTTAAGGATTTTTACGCTCGAAAAAAAGCCATCGCTGGATTTGTACCCGCGACCTTGGAGTATCTATAACGAAAGTGTAATGTAGCTATTTCTGCAAGGTTTATTTGGATTAAAATGAAGTAGATAGAACAATAAGCTTTAGTAAGAATAGTTTGTATACCCACTAATAAAGATAGAGGGTAGAGAAAGTCATGTATGTGTATCACATCAGAGTTTTGTAAGTGGTATGATAGGTATAGAGACAGGTAGCTGTGGACTGGTAAATAGCGCTGTGGCTGTTGTATTATTTTGCATATCTTAAACCAGTTATGTGCTTTTTGTTTTTCCGCCCTTAAAGCAGTTTCGTTACTGATTTTGGAAAAAATATGTGAAAAAATGTGTGTGTGTGAGAGAGAGAGAGAGAGAGAGAGAGGGGGGGGGAGGGAGAGAAGAATGAGAGTTGTATAATAAAATGACTAAGGCAGCTTCTAGAAGTTCTTTCGTTCCCTGTGAAATTTAGGCAATTGAATATAGGTATTATAAAAACTTAATTAATTACTACATGGCCTTCACGAAACTGACTTAGAGCAGATATTTTCAAACAGCTGGGGTTTCGTTACGTAACCTGAGCGTCTTCGGTGAAAGACATTTCATCGCCGTCCGCTGCAGATGTGAAACAACTGCAAGCGTGAAAAGGAAATGGGATAAGGTGCACAAAAAATATGTTAGAAGAAAGAAGCGTAAAAAAGAATGAGTAGCGAAGAGCAGGTGAAAGGATAGATAGCGATCGTACCGCTAATTTACGACACATTTCCCCTCACTGTAACTTGTAACCCCCTCTCAGCTATCGTATTATTACGGCTTGTAGAGATGCCTGAAGAATGCCGCGTCGTTGCTGACCATTTCCGCAATTAAAACATTGGAATTATTGTGAATTTTGTTAAGATGTACAGTAGTTGTGTTCAAATTATAGCTGCGGTTCAAGTTTGCTTCTATTCTAGTGCTACATTATAGCAAACCTCCTCTATAGGTTCCTGTATAGAGTAATTATTTTCTCTACCGCCTTCCTAAGGTGGAGGAAGTATTGCATGCAACCTAAAAATCTGATAATAAGATTTAATTATAAACACACATTTTGAGTTGTCTGGAAAAAAAGCTTTTTATAGAAAAGAATGTCGGCGAGAGAGAGAGAGCGCTCAAACATCATTAAAGAAGACGAAGCTCCGACCAATATCAACATTCACATCGAGAAACCAGGCCAATCGAGCAAGATGGCTCAGGGTGTAGCGTCGGTAATTACACATCAAATTATTGTGTTAATAGATTCCTGCTTCATATTATAAGGTTAAAAATAATTAAGCAGAATAAATTGACTGTTTGCTCTTGAAATGAACCAACCATATTTACAAACAACTGAAATAGGACAGCTGTAAATACATTTATTGACCGACATGTAATAGATGGTCAATATTTAGAAATTCTTTGAACTACCTCATAAGAAATTCTTTGTGCAACAGCCGTACAGATGAATAAGTAATTAATGCTTTTATATCCATTATAATATAACATATTAAACATATTAAACTAACCAAAAATTCTCGGGGCTCCAAGTATTAAGGGTACTAGCAATAAAGGCAGATTGCAGTTAAACCCTGTTTTAGAGAGGAATACAGAAAATAACAGCAATAGGCACTAATATTTTAGCAGAAAAAATATTAAGGACTTATGGCATATATTATAAAAGGCAAAAACTAGTCCAATAGGGCAAAATCCAGCGCTATATTCGTCGTCTCTAACATTCCCCATACATGGCCTAACACCTTCAAGGTTACCTCATTCCACCAAGCGATGACTGAGGAGGCACCCAGCGTAGCAGATGGAATCCGTTAAAGTAAGGTGATGATGAGGATGGCGGAATAAGAGGACCTACCGCTTTTACCGTGGACTCTGAACCACGTTTGGCCTTGGGGACGCTTCACTTGAAGTCGCCAACCCAGGGTCGGAAATCGAACGCCGGATCCTTAGTAAGAGAACCAATGCAACCCTGCTATTCTATTCTTTCTCCGCTTACCCCGCATGTATATACAGTAAGCTGTTTCCTTCGTCTGAATGCCTAAAGCTATTCGCATCATAGACTATATTGCCTAGCACTGGACGGAACAACATACGGAAAAACCGTTTGAACACGCACAAAAACATCCCAGCACATAAAAATGAAGTCTTCGAAGAATTAATCTACACATGTTTAAAGAGAATATTCAACCTACCTTCTTGGAGTTTTCTTTCAGAAACCAATTAAACGCAGAGGACTGTATCGCTATGGAGCATATGAGCGGTATGTTTTAACAATCTATAGTTTTAAACGTAACTGAGCAAATTACGTACTCTAGTTATCATAAATCAAGTTTAAACATGAAAGCTAACACACCCTCCTTCCCATTTAGCTATGGCGTAATGTATGTATAATCTACGGATTCGTCTCTGCATCAACATACATATTTCATTTTTCTGAGGTTCTTGGAATATAATGAGAACAGAATTATCTTCAATAACACGTAATATTTTACACTGGCGTTTCTGTGTTCAAATGGTAATGAGAGATGACCAATAAGCGTGTTAATGTTGAAATGCAACTAGAGTTGCCAAGGCTTCGCTGATGTAGAGAATTTCTAAAGTAACTTAGATAGAAATCCAAAACCAACGACTAACTTTTTTTCTAACGATTTTAGGAACCATTTACAGACAATTCTGGTGAGTTTTAATTTATGGATTGGTACATTTGTTAATTGAAGAATTTAATTTCAAATAAAAATGTAACTAAGCACTTTTCTTGTTTTGCATAGATATGACATTAACATAAATACCTTCGGATGTTAACCTTCCCGGAACGATGATGCAACTCTTCCATAGCTCAGTTCGATCTATAGAGAATTGCTGCACTGCAGAAATGATTTCCCATGTAATAAGTAATAAGTTGTATTTGACTTATTTCCTTACTATACTCTCTGACGTTCGGTGAACAATAAAACGTTTGAGGCTGAAAATAATTATTTTAAAAGTTTGCTGGATAATTTAATAATTTCAATTCTTTTGTTAAGAAAAATATCGTTAAATTATACAACTCGAGTAGATGTTTTGTCTTTAATAACTAAAGTTGACAGTTGTCTTGATTCAGAACCCGATACGAATTTGAAAAACGTTGTCAGAGCTGATTCGCATTTAGTTGATGAAACCAGATGCGTGGAATGAACCATGAGACTACTGAATCATCTGAGCATCCAAATAATTTTCAAATACAATAAGCGATGTTCCCGATACCTGTAAGTAACCATCTGAAAGTTGATGCATCTCACTGTTGATCTCTGGCGGTTGCATTCCTCCTCGAATAAGTGTCCTAACACAAGCTTGTTTGATCAACTACCAGGTACCATCCTGATCTCAGTCTGATGGATACCATTGCGCGGGACGGAGGACGGGAGTCGTAGGGGGTGACTGGGTAATGAAACATTCTCAGTCCCAGAGTATCATGTAGGACTGTGTTCGTATCCGCTGATAAAGCTCAGTCCCATGGAGGGGCCATGCATAAGCTGTAGTACCCTTGAAGGCATTTGGGTTCCTCTGTATATAAATTATGGATACCCTAAGGTGAGCAGGGTCCAAGCCAGATCACTCACCTAAGTGGGGGTGGCGACCAGGATGTGAGCATGTCATCGTATACCTTTGCAGTGGTGAGGGCTTAATCCTATGGAAAACAAAAAATTAAAAAAGGCATTAAAGATAAATGGAAAACAACTAGACGAATCTTGTTGTCATCGCTACTTAGTAATAGCAGAACTACGAAAGGAAAGAACTTAAAATCGATGCATCCATTTGAAATTAAAAAAGGTTTGATAACATTGCTAGTTCAGTTAAATCATGAACTAGATCTTGCAATGGCACTCTCCTGGTTGAACTACATTCAGCATCCCAGGCAGCGAGAATACTGACAGCAAATACTGACAGCCAACTATCCACCACGAGTTGAGATGCACAGAACCTTGATCTTCTCGCGCCATTTGGTAAACACCAGGGCACGGTATGTCCGAGGAGATTCAAGAAAATCTTGAAGATCAAGGTATGACATCTGTATCGGGTTCAGCGGAAAGAAAGTAATGAATTCCTGCTCCTTGCCTCAAAGGATTAAGGCTGGTTATGAAGCCATTGAAGTTAGGGCATACATACGGAAATCTTTGAGATGTTTAAGTGTCACCCTTTGGACACACAAGTGATTCTTGTTATCTATCTGCGTTAACTCTGGAGACGCCTCATACGACAGAGCATGCGCATGAGCTCTAACTTGCGTTATCAAGGTCCGGAGAATGCCCCCGATTTACAGAAGAAAGAGGGATCCAAGAGATCCGGGTTAGAGAGAAGGTGTGCTTCTTGGAAGCCCAAAAACTCTTGCGTATTTGCCAACACTCTGCCCATAATTCCGGTGCCTATAGCTCAGTTGTAGCTAAACCGGTACCGAGTCGTGAAATCGCAACTCAGACCAACGATATTAATGGGGCCACCATCGAAACCAGGTTAATTCCAAAGTCCTGAAATCAACACCGAAATCTGTATCAATATCTGCCAAAATCTGTTACTGACAAAATTACTTCACCAGTGAACTCCTCAGGAACAGAATAAAATCAGTATCAAAACTATCAACCTCAACCAATAGGACTGGCAAGCCCGTAACGTATAATGCATCACCGCTAAGGTTCAGAACCATGACAAAACCGAATTTCTGAAAATCTGTACCCAGAACATCACAACGGAAACGAAGCATTCCATGGGGAGCATATTCTCGCAGATCCTCCTCTGCGGAATCTTCTAGGAAGAACTCAGATCGGCGAACTCCACCTTTCTGATCTCTACTTTCAATCGGTTCGAGGTTCTAGAACATAATTTTTCAATTGGAAAAGCGTCCTCCCCGTAGAAGAGATGGAGCAGGAGGACTCTGCCTACACTGCCAGAACACTGTGAGGAAGAAGCAGGGTAATCCTGCCGCAACAGGTAGGATAAAAGGGCAAATTCATTCGAAAATCGCTTTCCTAAACGTAATGGAGTCTTACAATTGAGAAATAACCCCATTATAATCATTATGGTCATCAGAGATTGAACGTTTGTTCAACAAGAACGAGCCTTTGGTTGCATGTTTGCAAAGGATTAAGCTACGTCCGAGGACAACTTTTAAATCAGGCGATGTATTCCAGTACGGTGTGATCTTACACCGCAAGGAGATATTTCTGTGCATGGGGACACTATAATGGTCATCAGAGATAATATATTCGTGGAATTTGTATCCACACAGTCTGACACCCAGTCAGTCGCTCTAAGGATTAAACTGACATCCATCCGATTTACTATTTGAAGTATATATCTGCCTCCATCTGAAGACCTCTCGCTCACTAATTTAGAGCATCTAGTTTCCCATGTTACCAACACCTTTTCTGTTGGTGGGAGACGTCAATGCCCATCACCTTCTTGGGGCTCACCTCGAGCTTTGCGAGAGGCAAATTTGACGATGATTTCTTTGGCAATCTAGCTCTTCTTAACACCGAAGAGCCTACTCATCTTTCAGACTCCTTGAATACTTTTTCACATTTTGATTTAGCAGTTTGTTTACTACGGCCAACAGTTTCCTTACAATGGGATGTCATTGGAATGTCAACTCTGATTTGCAGCCTAGTGACCATATACAGAGCGGTCCCTCAGCGCTCAAACCGGGAATTGCACGGCAGTCTTGTGGGACACGTTTGAATGAACACAAGGTCACGGGCTCTGCCCCTTATTGGGCTTCAGTCAGCAGTTATTGCTTCTTGTGTATAGACGCGAGTGTATTTGTGTAGGATTGAATTATCGGATTATTACAACCCAGAAATGGTACTCAAATTTTCGCTTGAACAAAAACATTTTATGTATGACACGTATATGAAAACCGACTCATGTAGCCAGGTGTGTAGGCAATTTCACGACAAATTTCCTGGTGTTACAGTTCCGAACAGAGAAACAGTTAGATATCCAGGGAATAAAGTGAAGAGAACGGGATCATTTAATGCTGTAAGTTGTAAAAAGAAACGAAGGGTTCTAACTGAAGAAAAACTTGATAAAATTGGCGAAGCATTTGAACGGTCTCCGAATAAATATTACGACGTGTAGCACAACAAGTCAGTGTTTCAAAAACCTCCGTACATAGGTCTACGAAACTGTTGAAATTAAAGCCATATAGAGTGACTATTGTCCATCAATTACAACTGCGAATGATGAAGCCCGCTTAAAGTTCTGTAACTGGATGTTAAAATTATTGCTGGCGGCACTGTTGACCCACATCTAATAATGTTTTCAGGTGAGGCATGGTTTCATTTGACTGGCCATGTTGCTTCACAAAACAATAAATATTGGTGTACTGAAAATCCGCATTTAATTCACGAGGTCCCTTTATATGATGAAAAAATTGGTGTATGTGTGCTGTAACAGCAGAAAGCATAATAGGCCCCATATTTTACAACGATACCGTAAATTCCAATAGGTACCGCAGAAATATTCTCGCGCCATTTCTTGCAATGTTGAAAGATAATGAGAGGTAATATGGCCATTTTCAACAATATTCTGCCACAGCTCATACTGCGGAGGCTTCCTTGGAAGACATAAGAATGTTTTTGATGACAGAATAATCTATAAAGGGTTATAGCCGGCTTGATCACCGGATCTTACTGTATGTGACTTTTATCTGTGGGGAACTCTCAAAAATAGTCTATAGTAATAATCCTCGCACCATAGATGATCTTCAAAGCAATATCAGAACATAAATTGGGGGAATTACGCAATAAGACCTTATGCGTGTGAATGGTAATTTCATCAGAATGTGCCAAGAATGTTCATCTGCCGAAGGACACCCTTTCAACACCGACGGTGAAAAAGGTTGCTACTGATAAAATAAAAAGTAATTATATTTGTTCAATAGGTAATCAATATATCGTAATAACCATCATAAAATCAGTAATAATATGGTATCAGTATCAATAATGAGAATAATAAACAGATACGCTGAATATAGCGCGCGAAAGACGCATTGTAACTACCGGCCAGATGGCTGAGGGATCGCGCGCGGAACACGCATCGCGACTACCGGCCAGATGTTTGAGGGACCGCTCTATATATATTCCACATGTTTGCCTATATGGCGCTCAGATCAAGCCATCTGATATCTTTACTCCCAATTGGCTGTGTTTAATTAAAATGAGAACGACTCTGTAAATGTTTTAGCCGAACATCTCGCAGACAATTCTTTCTGCTACTGAGGAATCTATTCCTTGGTCGACTGCCAACCCCCCTTGACTTATGCTCCCTTGGTGGCGGATGAATGCCGGAATACCTCTGTGCACTCAAGCATGTTCTCAGGGGTTTTCAGCGTCATCCTACTCTGGATAACCTCATCCAATACAAGAAAATGCGTGACAAGTCTAGACAGGTTATTACAAATAACAAAAAGGATCATGGAGCGAGTCTGTAGTTTCATTTATTCAATATATACCTTCCTCTGTCGTATGGGACAAGCTAAGGCGTGTGACCGGAAAATCGATCCAGATGGCAATCGCCGATCTTAAAACAGCAAATAAAATTTACGACAAATAAAACTTATATCTCGAATTGTTTGTACAAGAGTAGAAAAAGTCATGTGAGTGTAACACATCAGATTTTTTCCTCTTATGGATGTTCTATATAAAGATATATTTTGATCTACACTATCTATCTCACCCATATTGTTACTATATGCTCGGAACAGTTTAGGTAGAGGTACTGAAACTTTCTGTTTTTTCTCCCTGAAGAATCGACCTACTTGTCTCGATGGCAAAACATGGTCATAATCGGTAGCCAATGTAACGACGCTGTTGTCATTCCATATAACGATTAGTATTCCTGAAACGATAAAAATTAATTAACATGTTGATCTATTTGAGAGCATAACATAGTTATTCATACAAGTTTAGACTTTTACCGGAATTTTTGTCTTAACAGTGTGGCAGTAATTTGTATCACAATAATGTAAATGCCAGAGTGATTATAGTGTAAATAAGCATTATTGTTAGACATTGATTTGAGATGTTTGTTAATTATAAGCATTGTTAGGAAATAAGTTTACACGGTCTCACTGAAACTGACAATAAGAGCGGGTAACAATTTGCGAGGGGGTGAGTTGAATATTAATTAGAAGAGACAAACAAATGACGTCAGATTGGCGCGCTTTTCTTAGAAATAGCGGGAATATTTTCCCTAGAGCATATGTTTTCGTAATTTTTGATTGGATATAAAAATAGACGCTAATGCTGGCGCGTTTTATTAACCAATAGCAGCTCGGTTATAATCTTTAGGCATATCGGGTGAGGGTGTATAAAAAGCTAAAGCCGAGAAGCGGGTGGCACACAGTCCAACAGAAGCATTCGCGTGTAATACGTCGTTCAGTTCAACATAAGTATTCGTGGGGTATACGTCACAAAGTTTGAGAGAATCGTCGCGCAATTCTACAAAATCTCTCGCGTCGTAAGGTTAGTTATAAATGTGAAATACGCGAATTAATAAAGTGCGGCAAATAAGTGATTATAATAACATTAGAAAACATAACAGTTTCAGTCTGGCGTGTATCAAAAGATAATGTGAAATGAATAAAGTGTGACGGCAATAAAAGTGCAAAAACAAATTCTTTTATCAGTGTTATCTTTTAGTAAAAACTCCTTTCCGTTTACACACCCTGTTTAAGAGATATGCTCGACTGAGAAATAATAGCTAGCCGGAGGACAATGAACCCAACATTTAAAGTAGTAAAACAATATCAGGCGCTCAGAAATAAGATAACACGAAGTGACCGCGACAAATTGGCTCCCATACGTAGGGCATATAAACATGAAGCATCTTCCAACTACCACAAATATAATCTACTCCAAATTGGCTCCCAAACGTGGGGCTAACAAATATAATCTACTTCAACAGGACTCGTATATTTCTCTTTTCTCCTTCTTGAGTTTTTCTGACGGAGACAAAATGCAGTTTTTAGGTATTCTGTTTCGGCGGATGTCCCAGAAGCTTCAATGCCTCGTTTTTTTGAGATATTGAAGAAGCTGAACGCTGGTAAATAGGTTGTCAAAGTAAAATCCATATGGAACATATTACAACAGCTGATCGGCATATGTACATATAACGTAATATCCCAGACCCTTACCCTCATACTTTTCGCTGCAAATTTCAGATGCCTAATAAGGTTCCAACCATATAAGATATCCATCGGAGGTACCTCCACACCAGAAGTGATATCCATATCGAACTGGTTTTCCTGAAATAGATACAATTATAAATACACTTGAAATTATTTGAACATAACGTAATTCTTTAAAATGAGCTATTTACCTTTTATGAACTGTTTGCATCCATGTCGTCCAAAATATGGCACCATTGACTCATCAAATTGAATGATGGCGCTCATGTGGTGCCAGTGTTATGAATCTCTCTTCAACATGGATAACAATTTTCTGATTTTTGTAAATCTATCTTTTGGCTTAGGTTCGTCATTGTTGCAAATATGAAGATTGTTCATGATAAAATCGAATCGGTCCCTTGATATGTCATTGGAGACAAGTTCATTATGGCTGTCAACTTCTGCTTGCCAGTACATTTTCCTCAAAGCACAATGTACCCACTAAGGAGGAGGACAGCATTTCATTTTCACTGCAGTCACCCAGTCTGTTCCTTTTAGCTGCACACTGATTGGTATAGATAACCATCAGGCTAATAACCTCTTCATCAAAAATTTTTCAAAGTATTCCGAAGGACTCATACCTGTTTTCTTAGGTACAGTACTCATTAGAGGCAATTCTACTGTTGATTCAGCAATGCTGACTTTGTCCAGTTATAACTTTCTTCTCTGCTAGAATTGCCTTTTGAAACACAATCCTTTTATGTTTTTCGGAAGAAGCAGTAGCTGATTGAGATATTTGATGATTATCAACTTTATTATTGTTGTTATTGCACATTGAAGATGTACCAGGTTCTTTGGATTTCTGAAAAGAATTTCTGTTCGTTGGCGAATCTTGAGTTAAAGCCCTAATATGTGGATCAGTAATCAAAGCTCTTGCATTTAGCTGAGTTGCAGGCAAGTTATCTATACAAGGATTATCCTCAACACCTGAATCTTCGTCAGTGATGCCACCTGTGGCATTCAGAGGAGGAGTTAGGGCCACATTAACACCATTATTTGGTAAATCATCATTGCTGTACAGAATTTCATGTAGTTCATTTAGTGTAATCCTTTTCCTGTAAATAAAATAAGATGTCACATAATCCCACCATCGTTCTGGAAGGATATTTATAAATTAGATCCTAATTACTGCCTATGATAAAAAATTTAGGTAACATTTTTACAACTACATGCAAAATTAAACATTTATGCTACTAATACAATCCTTCTGGAAGAATCATAGAGTCAAGTGGGTTAAATACCGAGCAGAGATGGTTCTGTAGTAACGTGTGAGGCTCGCATTCAGAAAATGCCGGGTCCAATTTACTACATTTGGCCGGCAACTCTGACCTTGGGATTTTTCGCGGTTTTCCCTGGTTGGTAGTTGAATGATGCAATGGATTATACCATGCCACGAATTTTCCTTCCAACCATTTCCTACCATTTCATTTCCTTATCATGTTTCAGGAATGAAGAATCAGACTAGAGGACGGGCGGATTAGGCGTATACTATGGAGTTTGCTTTGTGGAAACGTCTTCCCTGGCGTTTGTGTGAGACGGAACCTCTGAGAGACCTCTGCATGAGGAGAGGTAGGTCTGTAGGGGATCCCGCCGACATCAGGATGTAATACCTGGAGATGTTGGGGTTCCTGCCTGTCGTGTGTGCCGCCCCAGATCTGGTCGTCCTCTGTGTTCTTCACTTCACCCCTTCCTCCTGGAGGTTTCAAAAGCACCATAGGTGATTCGGTGGTTGTGTGCCGAAATCCTCTTTCGCTTCCTGGTAGTCATGAGTAAGTATAGCGCAAAGAAAATTAGTGCTAAGTTGGCCACATTAAGCAACGACAGCAGGTAAAGTATTAAACTCTGGGATATGATTAACATAGAGTATGTCTCCTCTTGCTTTCATTCCCCGGAAAACTTCACTATGAGCAGACTGTAGTTATCACACGGAGTCTGCAAAACAGAAATGTGTAATTATTGATGATTTAATTTACCCATAATTTCCTATTTGTTCGAGTGTACATAACTTTGGAAAGCAAAACGCTGGCCTTATATGCTAAACCAGGAGCAATGTCGGTTTAGCCCCGCTATATTTGGCTTACTGTTCATCTGTGTATCTGCCCTTTCGCACTTGTTCGAGCGTACTTGCTTGGAATGAAAAACGCTAGCCGTTTTCTAAACCACTCCAGTTTTCCTTGTTTTTGTGTGCGTTTAAGAGCTTTTTCTTTTTTGCTTGAGTGCACAGATACCTTGGAATGTTAAACTCTGACCTTATTTGTAGAATCAGGTGCGATGTCAGCAATAGTTCAGCTCTGCTTCCATTTCTTTTCTTATTCCTTTTTTTATTTATTTGGCTGCCTCGGCATGGAATATTCTCTCCTGTTTTGCTAAACCACACATAAACAGGCCGCTCTGCTTGACTTTCTTTCTTCTATACATCCGCGCTTTCTTGTTTGTTCGAGTGTACATTCAGCTTGGAAGGGAAAACGCTGGCCCAGTTTGCTAAACCAGGCGCGATGTCAGATTTATCCCTGCTCCGCTAGTCTTTCTTTTCTTCTGTATATCCGTGTGTTTTCCGGATCGTTTGTTTCTCCTTGCAGAATACATGTAGATGTGAAAATTAGGCAACCAGCTCTAATTTAATACTCGGTCTTTAAAAAGAAGGACCTGCCAACACATTTTGAGCCCCCTAACGTGACTTGATTGCAGGTGCCGCGGAGTGATGCACGCACGCACGCACGCACACGCTCTCTCATGCATTTTCATGACGGTGACGGTGACGGTGGCGGCGCGTAAATTCGAGTTAGTGTGTGTGTGTGTCCCCCTGGCGGAATTTCTGCTGGGAAATGTGCCATAGTGGCCACGGAAAGAAAAAGCATCCAACTGTTTATACGCCGATCCTCATTTGTTTAGCGGTGTTGTTTTCCACGGCTTAGTTTGTTTTGAAGAGAAGAGAAAAAATATCCACATACGCGGCTAAAGAGGACAAGCCCGCAGGTGTGGACTCGAACCCATATATCCCGAGGGACAACTGTCATGAATAATACGCGCTGGTGCTTCTACAGCCAAGTTAGGGCAGAAGGATATTCAAATACAGAATAGTGTTTAAACACTTTGAACGATTCCTCAGGTATTCTAATGCATTTTGAAATTTTTTCGAAAAATTAACCTGTGCTAAAGGCCTTGAGAATCTACATTTGAGTGCACGGAAATCTGCCGATATATCGAGTTTGAGATACTGTTTTTTAATGCTGGCAGAAACTCCTTATCACACCTACTTTGCTGTCCAATCAGTCCCTTGGTGAATCAGTTCTTTATTGGTTTGAAGTGGATTCCAGCATACAAACATTAATCTATTAACAATAGGCCAGTTCAGTGTGAGAAGTGAGAGAGGAGGAGACGTATTGAAAACTGTGATCTGGATGGCTAGAAGGCGCTGTTTTGTAAGCGCTGTCATTTGTACTATTATACGTAATTTCAAGAAGTGAACATGAATAACAAACCATTTGCATTTATTGATAAATGTTCAGGATTGCTAAGAAATATGGTATCTCATAATTTTCACACTAAATTATTACTGAATAAGGCTTAGGTATTGTTCACAGAATTGTACTTGTAAATACTGATCTTGACCAAATGCTAATTGTTTCAGCCGAAAGTGTTGAAATAATAATAATAATAATAATAATAATAATAATAATAATAATAATAATAATAATAATAATAATAATAATAATGGTAGTGTAGTCATTAAACCTACCTCTCACGAAGGTTACATACTATTTATTAAATGTATGCATATTATGAAATACTTCTTGCGTATTATAATCAAAGCTACTATTTATAAAGCAATAAAAGTTTCCCAAATAAGTGAGGAACGTTTAATTCTATTCTTCTTATTACTGCTATTACTATTAAACGACGATTATTGTAATTATTAGGTTTATGTATTTATGTAATACGTTTTACATACTATAATCAAGGCTCCTGGTTATAAAGCAGAAAACCTTTTACAAATAAATGAGGAATGTTTAATTCCATGGCTAATATTTAATCGCTTTCATCCCAGTCCATTTAGGATTTATCTTAATAAATTATATAATGTTAGATTATTGTTCAAATTGTAGTTATTTGCCTATAACAATCCAGTTTACTTTTCATTTACTTATCACTTATCATTTATGATAGCGTATACAAGTAAACTTTATAACGTGAAAATTTGGTTCAAATTGTAATTACTTATAAACCCCAGCCATTTTTCCTGTAATTATTGTGCTAAGTCATTTTAATTAGATACTAAAATAAGTTATAGAATCTGAAATATTTGTTCTAATTGTTAATTATTTGTTTTTGACTGCAGCTGTGATTTTTCCTAAACTTGAATGATAAATTTATATTTTATAATGATACCAAGTTTGCTACCTGTGAATATTACATCACTGTTTATCGGTGTAATTTTCCTGTAACAAGTTTTGAAAATAGAGTGGGTTGCTTTGTGAAAAAAGAGCGAAAAATGAACTTTTTTTCTGCGTTGTTGTTACGTGACTTATCAATACATTATAATAAAGCCTATAACCGAAGGTTTTCTCTTAATTCTCGATTTTGGATGATTGGATGGTGCTAACGTGTATAAACCTTGAAGGCTACGCAGGTTCTGTCCTCCAGGGGCATGTGTGTGTGTGTGTGTGTGTGTGTTTGTGTGTAATTGCGGTAATAAGCGGTAAAGTAAACAATAAAACAGTAATCATGAACTCGGTAAACAAGGAAACTTTTAATTAAAAAAATACCCTTGAAGGGTTTTAAAAATGTGTGTGTATGTAAACCTTTCGTGTAAAAATGATCATATTGATTGTTTTGAACCTTTGTATATAAAATACCTTTATTTTACTTACAAAATACATTATGTGAAGTCTTAATTACTCTCCTAGAGGTGCTTCTAATTGAGTACAACATAAAAGATTACAAATTTCAGATAGACTTGAAAATACTTACATATACAAGTTTGTTTATATACAATGTTTGGATAGGATGAGTATTTAAGAAGTCACTCGCATTTCCTTTGAAAGATTAATCACGTATTTAAACCGGTTACTATGAGCAATAGTATAGCGCCCATCATATTTTAAGTATAGGGAAGAGGCATACGTTTGCGTGTTGTTAAATCTTTGACTTATGCTTTAATGTTTATTAACACACTAGTAAATTCAGTTTTATTACTGCCTTCTAAAGTCACATGATATGCACATTGCACAGAGAGAGAAAGAGAGAGAGAGAGTGCAAGAGATGGAGTGGAGGCGACAAAGTGGGGAAGTCAGATTTGGAAGAAGAATGAAAGTAGAGAGGAGAAGAAAGCGAGTGTAAGAGAGGAGTAAAAGGAGGAAGATAGTAAGAAAGGGAGAGAGACACAGAAAGCAATAAGAGCAGAGCAGGATCTCCTCAGCAAACGCAATAACGAGAGTAGAGCTACGGGTTCTGCTACTAAGTATTAAAACTGATCAAGTGTATAAACGGAAATATAAAAAAAAGTGGAATTAACAAAAAAAGGACGACCTATTCACTTTACTTTTGGGAAATGAAACTTTGCGAATGAAGTTTCTAGACATTTCTAGGCAGCATACACTAGACGTTACAGAGATGAAATCATGCACATATGTAAGGAGATTTTTCGATCAACGCCAAATAGCGCCATCTAACAATTGTAGTGTGCTACACACGGTACATAAACTGACTATGATATACCTAAAAGTAAAGCAAAATCGCAACTGAGTCGAAGAAATTGCGCACAATAAAATTACGTCGATATGAATAAGCTATGTCCTGAAGTGTTCCGCGTCTGTATTTGGTGTAGGGATAGATAATTAAATCAACATCATCATTCATCATTAACCTAAACAACGGCGAGATGATCGAAACTAGTTAAATACTGTTGGGGCACTAATTCCTGTATGTTCCTTTGGCTTGTAGAATGAACTTATTTTTGGTAGTCTCTTTGTGTCTATTCCTCACATATTTTACAATTACTCTAATTTTCTCTCTTTATTAAGACTTTTAATATTTTTTCCCTTACGTATGACACTACTTCTTATTTAGTCTGTGATTCTTTATCCTGTCACTCTCCTTAAAACTTCCATTTTGCCTGACTCAGTCATTATTTTATTTTTCTGTGGCCATAATATTTAAAAAAAAATAGACTTTAGCACAAAAGCATGTTTATAACTTTTGCACAGACGCTGGATAGGTATTTTAACCTATTAAGCCATTTTAAAGGCACAGCATTGGAGATTTTCATAAAAGAAATAGAAGAAAAAGCTGTTTTTCTGAGATTGACATACGAGCTCCAAAGGAATTAAATATTGGTAAACTTTTCTGAAAATTGATATATATTTTCACCACTAGTGCTGGAAAAATTGTATGCTTGCGTTTTGCTCTCGCTTTTAAAATAGATATCTTATAGCAAAGAAAGGGGAACATTTTATTAAAAATTAGAAGTTTGTAAATGAGTAGAAAACAGGATCTGCTGTAGGTTTCTAAAATTTATGAACAATTATTTCTCTATAGCACACTGATTGCTATTAATTTTTTTTCAAGCGACTTCTTACATTAGGAAGTCCCTTGGGGCATTTTATATTTTAGAATAAAAATAATGAAAATATGCAGATTCTAAATACTGCTGTATTTCATTTAATTAATCTTATATTGTTTGATCACGAATTCTGAAACTATTCCACAATACCTGTATATATTTCATCCATTAGTATCTTTTAATTCCCGGTTTACACTTCCGTATAGTAAAATCGCTGTAGGCATTTCTTTGTTGTATTTTAATTGTGTTTGTTTTGTATAGGTATTTCTTAATGTTGTTCTTATTGTATACCACACATCATTAGGAATTTGTTATGCTTGCCACTAATAGTTTCTTCTCTGTAGACACACACATATCCGGGATGAATTTGTTAACTTAAACATGATTCTTGCTGTAATTAAATTTTTTCCAATGATTGCCATAGACTTCGTCTTTAGGGAGGATTTGTTTTTAAATTGTGCACATATATCTAATTCAAAATTTAATTTATGTGCGTTAATGTGCAACTCTTCTTTGTTATCTGCTAAAATCATTTTGTCATCTGTGAATAAAATCACATCAAGATTAGTGTCATCTGTTTTAAAGCACACTACGTTAAATTCATTGACATTTGGAAACGGCGTCATCGATACGATATAGGATTTATTAAATTGATTTTATACAATACGAATATCTACACGAGACATGGGAATTTTATGATAAATGTAAAGGAATGTTTTCCCTGAGCAAAGGAATTTAGGTAGGTGGGTAATTTATTTTATTTACCGATACGGTAAGGTTTACTCTTATTTCGACATATTCAACATATCTATGCTTTTTTCACTGTTAAATTAATTCATTCACACAAAAGTCAGGCTGTAACCTTGTAAGTGATCTCTTGCAACAGTTGGCAAACCTGTGTCGTAAGATGAAAACAACTGCGTTGAAGCTTATCCCAGAAAATATCTCGTTAGCGGAATGGTATATTAGATTTAAGATGGCATTTCTCACTTTGTTTTGCTTTTGTCCCACCAAGCAATAGACTCTGTGTGATGGAAGAACCGCTGCAATCAGATGAGATTTCTCAAGACGATATACGCTATTGCTTCATATACGTCAATAAAAAACTATTCCATCAGCTTCTGTAAAGAGAATCCTTTGGGAAAGCCGTTTCGAAATCACATAAGCCGGTGCGTGAGAAATTAACAGATCCGTAATTATTATCACATACCAACTGCAAAAATGAAGAATCTATTGCTCAGAGTATATATGTTTTTAAAATTCCCAGCAGTTGTTTATAGCGCAATGCAGTCCAATTTAACTATTTAAAAAAATTTAACTTTAATAATGTATTAACTTCTTAGGTATCATATATGGAACAGATAACTGACAACAGTTGGAAGCATAATGTAGCTATTATTACTTTTTCTACCATTATCTACAGCTAGAGGAAGTACTGCACTCCACCCAACAACTCAATATCGTGAGTTTGTTAGAATATATGTTTTATGCCCCCTGAGAAAAAAAAAAGCATTTTTAGAAAAAGCTCTGTGTATGCGCGGGTGTCGGATGAACATCAAAATTGGCATTAAGTTTAGCATCTTCCAATGATACCACACGAAAACTTTAACAAAGTCCACCCACTCCTAAACATTCTTCACATAGAAACATGTTAGAAAGATTTATTTTCTCAAAAATGGCTTTAACGATTTTTATTAAAATACCATAGGTACATTTAATATATACGTATACACATAACAAGCAAAAAGTATGTCTTGAATTTTTTGGACATAACCTGTGAAGTTCTCTTCATACAGAAGGAATGTTGTATAATTTTGTATAACATGCAAAGCATAAGAGGAAGAAAAAAGCTACTCACAAATAATGTAGATCTCAATACACAAATTACTTCAAATAACGTTGCTGTGGCATTAGCCATTTCCGAGATATACGTAGGATGTAGGATATGTTTATCGGAGGGGGACACCTTGCCACTGTGACCAGTGGCTAGCCACCCCGGGAGGCCGGGATGAGGTGAAGGAGCCGTAGATGGTCGCAGGTCCGCAAGCAGACAGTCCCACAGGGACGCGCTGAGGTCCCTAAGATTTCCAGTTTGAACATCCGCGCGCCCGTAGAGGCAAAGGATCCCGAGAGAGGGCGACGAAGCGAATCTAACGGGTGGGGATAAATCTTTCCAATGCGCAAGCAACTACGCCATCTGCCCGACACCACCACCGCAGGATCCAAAGACACTCCTGAAGCGTGAAAGGGAGAGATGAAATGAGAGGAAACGGGGGAAAGGAGAATATACCTACACTCTGACATTCGCCTAGCAACCAGGGGAAAACCACGAAAAAATCCGTGGTCACAGGCTATCACCGGGAATGAACTCGTGACCTCCCGAATACGGGTCACAGATGTTGCCGTCTGAGCCATACCGCTCATGAGATATCCGTTATTATTGGTTTAAATTTCTCAATATTCTATTGCAGAGGCTTTAAAGTTTTTGAGTCCAAGGATGCCCTAAATAACAACATTCTTTCCGCGATCCCTCTGTGGGATACCCAGTAAATGCTATCAATATATTGGCATTTACCCTGAGAATCTGTGAAAAAATTCACTAACCAACGTACCTACCATAAAAAAACTTTTATACACAAAGTGTATTATGAAAAACCAACACTAAATTATACAAAGCACAACATAAAATGTTGTCTTTCTGACATTTTTAAAATTATAAACTAAAACAAAAAAATTGAAAGGAACATTATAAAAGACAAAATATTATGAATAAATTACATGTCACCTCAGAAAATTTTACCATGTAAAACCTGAGCTTGCTTGTTTTATACAGCTTGTCTAATCTTGGCACTGATTGAGATGAAGATATTCTCATTTCCTTCTCTGCACACAGTCCTGATCTGTACTTCGTATTTAACACAGCCACTGTTGAAAACGCAACTCTCGCAGGGATGACAGGTTGCAAAAGGAATTAATACCTATCTTCAACGATCTCTTGCTCAAGCTTTGTAATTCCTGCCTTACAGAATACCAAAATTGAAGGAAGAAACTACAAAATACAAATATTGACAATTTCAGAAAGTCAAAAATACTTTTTTCTTTTCTACTTTCTTTGAAAGTTGCGTTTTTACATTCTCTACTACGTATAGTAAGTAGGGGAAGTTTTGTATTCCACTCAAAAATTTGATACCGAGTTTTCACCGGAAATATATGTTTTGAGACCCCCTGAATCAAAAAAAAAAGCATTTTTGAAAAAATGTTCGTGTGTGTGTCTGTGTATGTGTCTGTGTGTCTGAGTGTCTGTGTGTCTGTCTGTGGACAGCATAACTTAGAAACGAACAGTCGGATAAACACCAAACTTGGTATTTAGGTTCAGTATCTTCCAGAGATGCAACACGAAGGTTTTAAAGAAAATCCCCCCACCCCAGATTACCCTTTACATGGAAAATTTTTCGAAAATTTTAATTTTCTCAAAAATGGCTCTAACGATTTTGATTAAAATGTCATATGTTTAAGATATTTTCATGACAAATAAAATGTATATCTCGAATTTTCTGGGAATGTCTCCAAAAGTATTCTTCATTGTGAACGACTTTTGCATAACTGGTAAACCATAAAAGATAGACAAAATTTTACTACAAAAAATGTAGATCGCGTTAAAATACACAATTTATGTAATATAAATTTTTTTGGGTGAGTGAACCATTTTCGAGATATTGCTTGTTATTCCCTTAAATTTTTCAATACTTATTTTCTCAAATGGGAATTCGTTATTCATTTTTTGTCTTGTATATGCAAAGAGTATTAATCTGTGGCAAAGAGAATGGTGCTGCACCTAGCAACCATCTATTAAGATATATTATATTATTTATATATATATATATATATATGCTTAAAGGCTACTGTAATTCTATATTGCCCTTGTAAATATATATTCCCCTTACATCTACAAGAAACTTAGCAATAAGATAGAGTCTGCAATGTGTATCTCGATTAACATGAAGTAGATGGAGAATAAACGTTTGTAAAAATAGTTTGTACAAGAGTAAAGAAAGTCATGTGAGTGTAACACATCAGATTTTTTAAAGTACTGCCAAACTTTGTGTTTCTCGTAATGTCATGGAAGGAGCTTGGAATTTCAAGGCCAGTATATAGCGACCAGTTTTAAGAATTTGGCCTCGCTACTGGTTTGTACCTATAACGAAATGTGTAATGAGGTTATTTATGCAATCTTTTATCTTAATTAACTTGAAGTAGGTAGAAGAATACGCTTGTGGAAGAATAGTTTGTAGATTTTATATAAAATAGTGAGAGAGAACCATGTGAATGTAATACGTCCGATTTTTTAAATTGCTGTCTCTATGCAGTTGTTTCTCGCCATGTCATGGAAAGAGTATGGAATTTCAAGACCAGGAACTTCAATATCCGCTTTTAAATATCTGATTATCGATTCATTTTCCGTCATCAATGAAATGTATAATGAGACTATTTATGCAAATATTTATTTCGATTAACAGGAAGTAGATGGAAAAATAAGCTTTTGTAAAAACAGTTTTAGAAGACGGCGGCGCCGTGGCCGAGTGGTTAGACCGCTCACCTCCCACCGAGGCGGCCCGGGTGCAATCCCAGGGACCTGCATGTGGGATTTGTGGGTGGTGGACGAAGCGGCGTCTGGGCGGGTTTTCTCCGGGTTCTCCGGTTTCCCCCCGCCATTCATTCCGCCAACTGCAATAATCACCTTTCCTTTCATCCATTTCACCAACATTTCGTTTCATCTACTTCCTTCATCCCATACCAGGCATCGGGCTGATCACCCATCCTGGATGCTCTATCTGATCCACGAGTGTCTGCTCCTCGACGGGCCTCTGACCCCAGGCACCCGCTTGTAAGTCCTGGGGGGTGTAAGTCCTACATAAGAGGAGGGTAAACAGATAATGAATGAATGAAAGTTTTAGAAGATATAAAACAAATAAACGATACTGGGTAGAGAAAGTCGTGTGATTGAAACACACAAATTTTTCTTTATTGTTTCATTTGTATAGTTCCCTTTAACTTCTGGTGATATCGGGGCATTTGACTTGAGAAACAACTGAAAAATTGCTTGACCGAGCTGGGCATCGAACACTGAACCTTTGGATTATGAAGCAGATATTAGTAAAAGGATCAAAAATAATTTCTAAAACTTGCTAAGGAATGCTATAACGGAAATCCAGTGGAGTGGATAAGGAGTTACATGTATGAATTGTGGATCATAATTATTGTATTATTATTTTAAAACACCATTTGTGTCATAAACTTTTCCTGGAGCAGATATACATTTTAAATTGTTAATTACAATTACATTTACTGATAAACAGAACTAAATAAGAAAAAATTGAATAACGTAGAAGATACGTTAAGCAAAATGTACGAAAAATATTAACTTCCCAATAAAATAAATATTGTAAAAATACAAAGAGTGTAACAAAAAGGAAGAACTTCAGTAAAAATATGTTTTATATGTAATGGGATTGTAAATGTGTTATTCTCATGACATGTTATTTATATCATGCAATAATTTTAAACATATATGAATTGTTTTATGGTTGGTATTAACCGGGCTAGCTATATAATACAGAAAGAAAATAATAATAATAATAATAATAATAATAATAATAATAATAATCAAACTGTAGTGAATTGTTACAAACATTTTCACTAAGAAGGAGACGCTTACAGCAAAAGAGAAAGAAGTGAAATAATTCACTTCGCAAAGTATAGTATTCTAGGCTATAAGTTAAGATATTGTATTATCATTGCCAGGAAGATACAAATAATGAAATAAAGAAACGATAATAAGATAAAGCAATAATTACAATAAATAATTTCCGTATATTAAACCAATGTATAAGATAAAAAGTTTGAGTTGAAATATTTGCCTGAAGAAAAAAGTAATTAGCGAGTCATGTTAAGCAATGTCATTAGCGATAGCTTAAGTAGCGAACGCGTTAGTATTAAAGTTCTTGGAATCCAGTTAAGGGGTGAATTCGGTACTTTTGAATAGTCACGTATACCAGAATTCTGTAAAATAGAAGATAAGAGAAATTCTGCAGAATTGAAGAGACCTAAATAAGTAGTCCCCGCAGTGACGCCAGGGAACAAACCTCTACAGAGTGCACATGCACTTTCCAGCCGCAATCCGCCGAACACCCTCGCCTGGTCCTACAACACTGAAACAAATGACAAGGAAGATGATTGGTACAGGAAATGAGAGGGAGGAGAGTCGTGGTAGAAGATGAACTACCCCAAAATTCACCTGTCGACCTGCGGAAACCTCGAAAAACCCATGTTCCAGAGTGGATGGTCGTCGGGATCGACCTGTTTACGTTTTTTACGTTACGATTCCGTTTACGTTCGACAGTAAATAAAAATCCAGCATGGACAACATAAATCGAACAAACAATCGTTATTAAAAAATATTGTATCTTGAGTGCAGGCTATCATTTCCATATTATCACTGTTTAATTACCAGATCACTGCGGTCTTAACATGCGATGAAAGTAATACTATATTTTCCAATCCACTTAATTTTAAACACAATTTACGTGCAATATTATCTTAATAGAAATGATTTCTAATAATCAGGAGACTCAGAAAGCAATTAGCTATTTAATATGGTAACCTGTGAGATAAAGGAGAAAAGAATCACATTATTTATTTACAAGCATGTAAACTTGGCGTAAAATCCATATGCCAAAGCGCCCAATCTCGAAAACATACACCAGCTAGTATATAGAGAATGTTTAGTTCTACGAAAAATATATGTATTTGACACAATTTTATGTTTAAACAAGGCCTATCTTTATCTATCTATACTTTGTCTATTTTTAATGGTTTCCGAAATATACCTATACACAAAATTACATAAATTCAACAAGAATGACGTTGGTCACAGTTTTCGCTCACAGAAGATTCAAGCTATGCATTTAATTTGTTATTTTATGATAATACCTCAAACATAATATTTAAGCCAAGTTCGTCAGAGGCATTTTCGAGAAACTAAAATTTAGGAAAGCTTTCCATATAAAGAGTAGATTGGGATAGAGAGATTTCCTTGAAAAATCTTCTCCTGATATCCTTAAAGGATGTCTAGTTCAAGTAAGAAATTTGCTTTCATCTGGCTTTTGATTTTTTAGTTATGCTATAACGGATTCAGGAGAACTGAGCATTATGTCCACAATCAAATAATTATTGTTAAAAATAAGGGGTATTATTGTGCTGATTTAGTTGTATAATTTTAAGACGTCAAGAAACCATGACGTACTAGCAGAAATAAATAGATTTAGTGGGAAACTGACTGTTTTATCAAGGATAGTAAGAAGACCTTTCCTAAAGCCACGCTCCGCGTCAAGGTGTTGCCTTAAAAGCTCTTTGTAAGTGAAACAGAGTGCTATATCAACACAAGCTAGAGTTATATGTGCAAAGATTTCAGACAAGCGTGACTTATCTTGTTATCGCAACAGTTCGCGTCAGAATGCTTATACTTCAGATTCACCGAACAGAACTAAGTAGGGAGTTTCTGTAATATTATATTTATTATAAAGAATACGTTCAACAAATAGTAAGGATTAAAGAAATATGTCGTGACTTAACGGGCGAAACGAAAAATTATGTGACGAAATCTTACATCTACAAGTAAGTTCATTCACGATCTGGAAGTCCGCAAAAACGGTTGTGCAAGTCAATGCGCTGTCGGGCATGTAATATGTGAAACGTATGCTTGACGATAAAGGAAGTCTCACCAGTTAGGACACCGGCGCGAAGATATAAATTTGTTTGTGTGATCGGATCATACTAAAGGAGTGCAACAAGTGAGGGTATGTAAGGTGCATGTGGAATAAAGTTATTTAGCCATAAACGGCGACTTCGTTTAGCTTTGGAACACCACGACCCGAGATATTCAAACATCAATCGGCTGACGCACCTCTTTATCTGTCCTGGCGCAAATCTCAAAACCTGTGTCAATGAATTGGTCTAATTTTAAACCAAACAGTATCTGTAAATGACCTTATTAACATAATTAAAGTGGGCGCCGGTGTAGCGCTGTGGTTTCATTTCTGGCTCTCGTACTGAGGGTCTGGGGTTCGATTACTGGCTCTGAAGGTGGCAGTTTTAAGTTCGGAGTCCACAGTAAAAGCTGTAGGTCCTCTCATTCTACCGCTATTCTCATTCTCTCTCTACCATTGGAGGCAACGGATTCCCTCGCTGAGTGCCTCCACCTCAGAGGGTCCAGTCGTTGCTTTTAGGAATGAGGTAATCCCCGAAGCTTTGGGGAGCGTTACATAAATAACAATTGTAATGTAGCTGGAAATAGGTAGTTGCAGGTTCAGGTGCTGTAAACATTTATAATCCGCTTGTCAACTTTAGAATACCACTTCCTCAGTGAAATGAAAACAGCACTAAAAAATGTCTGAGCCACATATTTGTGCAATATGCAAACCAGTCGTTTACTTTCAATACATGAGTGAGGCTGTAATCACAGTTTTGATATTCCTCTATTGGGCGCACTGCTCCGTCTTGAACAATACACGAATTAAGCGCATTGTGTGATGCCGAACACACGTAAACTTGTTGTTCTTTTTATTATTTGTGTGACTGCCCTGTGTTCTCGAATTGAAGACAATTCATTTGAATACATTATATATTACTTGTGTTTCACATTTGTCCATTGTATGCAGAACAGAGGTGGAGATGTGATCCGCATCGAAACGACAGGATTTAAACGCTCCCCCCGCCTCCCGTATCGCTGCGACCGAAGGGGAAGTCCTGTCACCAGACGATCAGCCTCAGCTGCCCAAAAACAATCGCAAAATATGCGCTGTATATCCGTGTGGCAGCCACATGTCTCTGGGATTGCTGGAATATCTTCCATGGCCAAGATTTTATCTTTATTTGGTTACTCTCCTACTACATTATCAGCGTTCTTTCACACTACAGCATCTAACTTATCAGAAAAAAATCTGATGTTTCAGATTCACATGACATTCTCTACCATGTATGGTTGATTAGTGGGTACACAAATTATTCTTACGAAGGTTTGTTTTCATACTTCATTTTAATCAAGCTAAATCTTTCCGAAAATATCTTTATTGCACATTCTGTTATACAGAGTGAGCCAAAAGACTCCGAACCGCCTGCGCGGTGTTTTCCTGTCCGCGTTCTCGGCGCTGGTTGCCGCCTGCTGCCATCATAGAAAGGCGTGGATGAAACCATACAACATTTTTAAAGCTACTTTTAAAGGCTTTACTTATCAACTTTATGAAAGGAGATGCTGAAACTGACCGCCGTCGTTGTCCGTACATTTTTGGCATCTCTTTAGGAGACTATTCATCACTCGCTGTAGTTCATGCTGAGAAATTTCCTGGCGGGTATTTTGTTTTAATTCTTCCAAGGTGTGTGGGTTTGTCTTGTACACTTTATGTTTTATGTTATCCCGGAGGGGTATTTTATGAACAATATTGCCGGCTGCGCGGTGTTTTTCCACTGGGCGTGTGGAAATATGATAAAACATGATAACGTACTGCTGCTATAAACAAAGTCACGTTGTGATTTAGCTTTGCAGCGTGAAGTGCAGTATTGAATTGACGGTGATGTGATGTAGTTCAGTTATTACGAGTTAGTTATTATTTTGTCCATAATATCTTTGTATATTACGGCTCAGCATATATTTTCTACTGCACCGCCTGTATTCATTTTTAATTCGTATGTGCTAACTCGGTAAGCTCGCCAGTGAAGACTTGCAGAAATATTTCCAGGTGTAAAAGTTCCACGCAGTTCCACAATCCATGAACTTTACAGTAAATTTCAAGCCACAAGAAGTGTTCAGGCTAAGAAACCTAAAAGACGGCGTTCGGTTCTTACCAAAGAAACATTAGACGACATCGGTCATCGTTTGGAAAATCCCCCTCCAAAAAAATGCCATGATAGATAGTTTCCTAAAGAGGTGCCAAAAATGTATAGACAACGACGGTGGCCTGTTTCAGCATTTTCTTTCATAAAGTTGGTAAGTAAAGCCTTTAAAAGTAGTTTCAAAAATTTTGTATGGTTTCATCCGCGTCTTTTTGTGATAGCGACAGACGGCAACGAGCGCCCAGGATGCGGACAGGAAAAACACCGCGTAGGCGGTTCGGAGTCTTTTGGCTCACTCTGTAGATACAAAGGGAATAGCGATAGTCAAATATTTAAAATCTGGACGCTATACGCTGGCCTTAAAATTCCATATTGTTTCCATGACATCGCGAGAAACAGCTGAAAATCGACAGGATTTTAAATCAATGGCTAAGAATTGAACAATTCGAACCATTAATAACGGTTATCTCGGAAATGGCTGAATTCACAAAAAATTATTTGAAATAAATTGTGTGTTTTAAAGAGATCTGTATATTTTTGTGTAGTACGTTTTCGTCTATCGCTTAACGTTTCCAGTTATTGAAGATTACACAAAATGCCTTCTGAATGAAAGAGGACTTCGCAGGCTATTCCCAGGAAATTCAAGATATTCGTTTTATTTGTCATGAAAATGTCTTTAATATATGGTATTGAATCAAGTTCGTTGGAGTCATTTTTAGAAAATAAAAATTTCAAGAACTCCCCCATGTTTGGTGTTTATCCGAATTTTCATTTTTGAGTTATGTTGTTCAGAGACACACACACGGACGTTTTTCAAAAACGCTAAAAGCGTTGCTTTTTAATCAGGGGACCTCAAAACTTGCACTTCCGGCGAAATCTCGGAATGGAATTTTTGGGTAGAAAGCAATACTACCTACTATATACGTGGTAGAGAAAGTAAAAAATAAACATAAATAATGCTGCTAAATAATGTCGATATGTATTATAAAATGTAATAATGATCATTATATAATTATAATTAAAATGACTCTCCATCAATTATCGTTTATTTCTATATCTGTTCTACAAGTTATTCTTACAAAAGATTACTTTCATATCTGCTTCATATGAATCGTTTGCAGAAATAGTTTTATTACACATTTCGCTGTAGATACAAGGGGAACACACCGGGCCTGAAGCGATAGTCAACTCTTTTAAAGCGGGTCGCTCTATATGCTTGCTTTGAAACTTCATTTATTGCATGAACGGAACGAAAGAAACAAAGGAATGGTAACTTAGCAGTTAAAAAAATGTGTGTTAAAATATTGGAAACTCACATGAGGATTTCACATTTAGGTACACTTAAATACCTTCATCCACTATCTTGGGTACAGAAAGGCAGAGTTCAACCAACTGGCCCTACAACTCATGACTAATATATCAGCCTTTTATTAGCAGTTGACTGCTGACTAAAATAACTATCTGTAACAAAAGTCATAGTAACACAAATATTATCATATAATAAACTTTAATTATAGTGCATTTACTTTAAGTTGAAACGACGAAAGTAGAAAGAGATAACACTATACTCCAGTTAACAAGGACAGTTGGTAATCCTTAACTGCCTAATCTCAAAATCTTTACTATTGAAACTTACTATTTAAAATCTGGGTTAGTTTGAAACTTGAAATTTAGAAGAGACCAACCGACACACGCTTGTAACAATACGAAAACCAGCGAAGCAAGGACGACTGAAGACATCAGGATATTTTCCGTATTTATCTGCCAAGTGCAACTGGCAACTATACTACAGGTGATACTGAGAGACTAGGCAGTAAAAGGTGACCGTGGCAGGGTTTCTCACCACTTGGACTGTCATTAGCGCATCTCTCTTCTAGACCGGTTAGGTAGCGTCAAAATGGTCATGTTTCAACTTAAACCTTACGTATTATAGAAACCTACCAACTTAGACTGTGCGGATATGAGTATTATATTTTTAATTTTTGATGTAGAAATTGCTTTAAGTTTACTAATAACCATTATTCCTTTTAAATCAAACATACTGTTTTTGGAATTATGGTTACAATATTAGGATTCATTAAATTTTCATATGAATTCAATGAAAAACTATGCCTTCTAAGTCGGAGTACTAGGATTGTAATCTCAGTTCTAAAAAGGGGACGTTAAACAAAACACAAAACCATATGTGTGTAATTCCCACGAGTTTCTCTTCTCATCACAAATTCACATACATAGGTATATTATTTGTATAAAACTGATTCTTCTAACAATGTTACGATATTCACGATAAATGTTCCCCTATAAAAGATTTCAAGCTAAACAAGAGACTTTAGTTATATATGTGTAAACAACATTCAAATGTTTATACCATAACTCGTAGTAATGAGTTCATTTACAAGAAAACAAACAACAACAAAATAAGTGAATGCCAAACATCCAAAAATGTTCGATCAAATGACGTACTTGAATTTGAGGAAGTTTAAACAAAGAACGTGGAATATTTTACAAACGGCTTAGGCTAAGAAAAGAATTAGTTGATAAATAGGTTGTATTTTAAGGAGCTCTAGGTTTTTTCCACAGTAAGTTTCCGTCTCTCTTGTGGTTTTTAAGTTATACAATATTATACAATTCAATCAGAATGAAAATGACATGTTATTTGGGATTGGAGAAATACATGAAAATCCTTGTATTGCATTCTTGAAAGATACTGTATTAAATACAGACTTTAATACTCATCCAAATTTTAATTTTATTAATTATTCTATTCTCCCTTTCTCCCTCGCAGCCTCTCTCCTCCCTCTCTCACTCCCTCACACACACACACATGCAAACCTTTTTTTATAACTGTATTGTTTCAAACCTCAAAACGCGTATTTTCGGCAAAATCTGGATATTGAAATTTTGGTTGGTATAGCCAATATATCCCGCTGCCATCCTCAGCTACAGATGCACTCAAAGAAGTTTAAAAAGTAGACCGCAATAAAAGTGTCAGTTTTGCTTTTCAGATTAATAATTACAAAACATTTTATTTAATCATAAGCCTCTCCAACTGGAGTGAGTACAAGAATGTATTGACAAGCAGTGAAGTGCCTTTAATGAGTTGGGTTTAACCGTCTTAATTGTTCGCGAAACGAGCCCCGTTTTGGGGAAATAAGTTAAGAGAGTGTTGCCATAAACCTGGAAGCAAAGGAGACCGCCTGTCGATAAGGGTAACACATCAGTAATAGGTGATAGGACAAAAAGCTACACAGGTATTAATAGTAATTATCATCAAGTTTATTCCTTCGAAAGGGAAGTAAAGCCGTTGGTCCCGTGTCGTACATTTACGCCACGTAAAAGTACCTCAAGCCTGATAAAGAGGCCTCTGAGCAAAATTACCGGTCTTTCACGTCCAGTATAGAATGGGACGCTAAAGACCACAGCAGTTAAAGAGCGTCCATAAATAAAACTAAATTTAATTTTCATAAAGTTTATGGGAAAATAACTGTTATAATACATTTGTATAATTGCTACGAGACGGCGTTGGGGATGATAAGATAGTCAATTTCTATTTTTCCCCTTAGATTATAGGATTATAACCATTATATTCTGGTTAGGGAGATAAAACAGTCGCTGGCATCAATGTCTAACGGAATGTGATCGATAAATATCCTGCTTTTGCGATCGAGTAACCAGCATGCTGGCTTATAAACCCAGCGGTCCGGGTTCGACTCTTGGGGGAGGAATTTTTTTAAATTTTAGAGTAATTACATACTCTAAGCAGAGTCTGGAAGTGTAAATGAGTGGGTGAAATGAGTGTGTTTCAAAGGCATAAATCAAAAGTAAAAACCTACATAAGTCATTTGACCAGAGTAGTTAAAGTGACCATAGAATTAGGCACTAGCTCAGCCTGAGAGAGTTTGACATGTTGGAGCGGGGTAGCCCTATTACTGCCGATACGGGCTGGAATTGAAGAGTCCCGCGTGAACCTGTGGACTTCACCCGTTGCTCTCGCACGACGTCCAGCTCGAGGACTGCGTCGGAACGCACTAAGATGAGACGCGACGACATCTCTGTGTGGACGCCGCACTAGCAGACGCCGCTGGCGCCGCTCCTCCTGCTCAGATTGATTTTCTACGCGCGGGAACACGTGATTCATGAATCCTCCGATTGGTGCGTTTGATTTGTATAGGCGTGGACTGTATGTATGTGCGGGGGTGTTTGTTTACCGACGCTGCTTGTTATACGAGCGGTAAACTGGAGATAAAACACCCCTAGTCTATTGTTGTGAAACTTGTGTGATAATTCGTTATTATGGATATTAATATGTCTGTTAAAAAACCCACCACAGTCAAAATTTCCCAAATGTTTGTCTTGAACAGTTATACATATTCCAAGCTTGCATCCTAATGTCTCACTCATTTTCTATGAGTTATAAAAATTATGTCACAAAACAAACAATGTATGGTACTTTGTGCACATATTACACATTCACCACATTTAGTATTTATTAAAAAGTTGTTCTTCTATACACCTTACGTTATTTACGATATATTTTTGGTCAAAAATTAAGCATTAAGTGTTCACTTAAATGTTACATACCTACAACATGCGTAAAGGCATCCAAATATTTAATCAAAAGCATTAAGGAATAATTTCAGAAGTAAAAGCTCTTGCCAGAAAAGAAACCTGGAGGAATCGTAAACTTTCAAGTACCTTCCACCATATGACACTCTTGGAAAAATGCAATGCACGCAGCGAAAAAAAATAAAAATATATAATAAATAGTGTATTATCCATTTTAATACGATTTTATGAAATAAGTTCTTTTTATCTCTTGTGGTCTTCTTATTCTACAAAATTAAATAAAAATGAAGGGTAATATTTAAAAACATCTAATACATGTATATATTTTACTCCTATCAATATATCAAACAAACACTCTCTCTCTCTCTCTCTCTCTCTCTCTCTCTCTCTCTGTCTGCCTCTTGACTCCCCACAGCATAACGAGAAAATAAAGAGTTCGTATACAGGACTTTAATTATAAATTTTGAACACGCATTTTCAGAGAATAGGGGCAGATATTTTTAGCACGCGTTACAACAACCATTTTTTTAAAAGATTAATATGCTTTAAAAAATCTTTTGAGCCGTTTATGAGGAAATCAAAGAATAACAAAATACGTTCTATCTAAAGGGAAGAGTTTCTTGAAAATCTTACTGTAGCATCTTTAGAAAATACTGAACTTAAGTACGGAGTTTAGTATTTATTTCTTTGAGTTATGCTGTTCACACGTAGAGACAGACGGACGGACGGACACACACACACATGGGCCTTTTTTGTAAAAATTATTGTTATTGAGAGCCCTCAAAACATGTATTTCCATATGTCCATTGTCGCAGTAATCTGCCTCGTGTTATATTATTTGTTGAGCGCCTGTTATTGTTCAATTATTTTTAAATTTGGGTTCTTCGTCCTCCGGCTAGCTATTATAACTCAGTCGAGCAAGTATCTCTAAGCAGGGCGTGTAAACGGAAAGTAGTTGTTACTAAAAGATAATACTGATAAAATAATTTGTTTATACACTTTTATTTCCGTAACACTTAATTAATAATTCACATATTTAATCTTTATACACGCCTGACTGAAACTGCGATATTTCCGAATGTAACTACAGTTGTCTTTAATTGCCACGCACTAATTACTTCGCATACTTCACATTTTTGTAACTAACTTTGAGACGTGTACATCGCGAGAGATTCTTCCAAACTGTATGACGTGCATCTCACGATAGATTCTTCAGAACTGCGCGACACATGCTTATAGCTCGAGAATATATACTCCTTCACCTCGAAATGCCTAAACATTATAATAGAGCTGCTATTGGTTACCAAATCGCGCCAACATTAGCGTCTGTTTTATCAGCCAATCACTACTACTAACATATATGCTCTAGGGAAGATATTCCCTCCATTTCAAAAGAAAGGCGCGCTACCCTAATGTCATTTGTTTTCCTCTTCTTAGTGATAAACGACTCACCCCCTCGGTTTATTGTTACTCACTTCTATTGTCAGTTTCATTTAGGCCGTGTAAACTTATTTCCTAACAATGCTTATGGCTAACAAACATATAAAATCCTGTACATACAATAATATTAATTTACACTACAATCACTCTGGCATTCACAGCATGTTATGATATAAAATACTGCCTCACCATATCGAAGTTTTGGGTGGAATATAACACCTACCTCCTCTATATAACCTATTTAGAGAAGTAGTGGAGAAAGTAACAAAGAAGAATCGCAACATTTCAAACATCTTCCATCAGATGTTGCATTTGGGAAAATGTAATCATAAGCATCACGCTGCGGAAAAAGAATTCTTAACTCGAATTCTATGCATTGATGAGCTTAAGGTTGTTTTCTGAAGTAAAAATATGTATATATCTTAGGTTTCTAATACATACAAAATTACACAAAAGGCTTTCAGAAGGGGATTGGCCAGGTTATTCAAAGATTGCGCTTTATTCCTTACATCAAACATGTGACATATTAAACAAAATATTAAAAACGTTTTATGGAGGTAAAAGGTAACGAACATTTTCTACGTAAATGGTAGTATGGAATGTGGGACATTTTCTGTTATTTTGAATGCGTAAATATATAAACCAATAGCAGCATGTATTTTGGAAACGATTTCCATCATCTATCAAGATATAAACTAAGATCAATGAGTGCCACTCTTTTCCTTGTATTATTTGTCTATAGCTTATGGCATGCCAGTTGGGATAAAATTTAACAGTACTTTATAGACGTTTTGAAAAAAAAAAGTATGTTTATTTTAGTGGTCAAAGTGAGCCGAAACTCTTGATGTTGTAATAAATATAACATAAATTAGAACTTTTTCAAAAAATGATTGTTGCAACACGTGTTAAAAATCTCTGCCCCGTATTTTCTGAAAGTGCGTGTTCAAAATTTATAATTAAAATTGTGTATACGAACTCTTTATTTTCGCGTTATGCTGTGGGGAGTCAAGAGACAGGCAGACAGACAGACAGACGGAGAGAGAGAGAGAGAGAGAGAGAGAGATTCCTAATAATGGTTCTAATGCGAACGTAAGTGAACCTCCAGGTATAAATTACGATGAAATTTCACAAAACTTCCCAAAACCAAATTTTGTTTATACGTCGGCGCTTAGATGTTGATTGTATTGTAAAACCAGCTGTGGAAGTGCATTACATTTTACGCAGTTGAGTTTTTGTTTCCATTTTGTGGAACAAAAGCCGAATGGGAACAGATAATACGACCAGACAGTTCGATCACCGAGCTCTGACAATGTGCGTTGATTATTTCAGATAACCGCTATTCGTCCCGGTCATTAACACCTGTTTTCATAAGGTTAGCTTCAAGGCACTGGCCTCTGACCGGCTAAGCGAAACAATGGAGGTCATGAACTGGACGGAAAAGCGGCACTACGCTTTTCTGGATTATTGCAGTGATCGGCGAGCCAGTTCATCAAACCCTAACGTCACTCTTTGAAGAGCAAATATAGTAATATTGTTCTACATTTCTATGCTAATATCTATATCATAGGTAGATACGAGAAACTTCGTGATCCCGCAACCCTCGGAGACTTGCTTAACCGCAATTCATCCAAAGAGTTAGAAAGTTAAAGAACTCTGAATAAAGCTTCAGCAAGAATTATCTACCCACCTCCGTGGTGTGGGGGTGCCGTATCTGCATCACATTCAAGAGGTCCCGAATTCGAATCTCGGTTAGGGTGAGTTACCTAGATAACATTTTTTTCTGGGGTTTCCTTTATCCTGAGAAGGTTAATGTAGAGTAATTGTAATCTCTAGGGACTCCGGGGCCATTTTATCATCATTTCAACCATTTCGTTTATTCACCATCCGATATGATCTACCAGATTAAAGACGTTATCTTAGTTTCTGTTACGGAGGGGACTCGGCACCGATCCAAAATGGATATTGTACCTCCGCCCCACGGGGAGACATCGGCGGCCAGATCCAGGAGCGACGGCGCAGCAATGACAGAGTTCTTAAGCTTCCAGATGTAGACACCCCAGCAGACGGACAGGCAGACCGGGGAGCCCGCACCACACAGAGGGGGTCCAATCCCCTAAAGGGGGTTCGGATACACCGGCAGAGCCAGCCGAAAGCCGAGGTACGGAGAGAGTTAACACAGAGCACCCCTTTGCCCTGCCACGCTGCACCAAAACACCATCGCCGACCCTGAAAGAGACCAGCGGGATGAAGAATGAATAAAATGATGAATTGAACGAAATGAAGGAACAGGAAATTTGGGAGTTGAAAGAAACCACTCCAGCATTCGTCTGATTACCCGGGAAAAACCCATGGATCAGAGTGGGGATCGAACCTGGTACCTCTCGAATGTGGGTCCAGACATTGCGCCTGAGCCATCCCGCTTTGTTTAAAGGATGTTAAACCTTAAAAAAATCTATGCACTAGCCACCTACATAGGTGAAAAATTAGGGACCAAGTGGCAAAAAGGAGGGGCAATTTCAGGATTTTAAGGGACACAGCTCCAACTATGATTCCTTTGTAATGTTATTGTCTTTCTTATATTATTTACAGATGGAAAATATTTAATAAAGAGATCCAGCTACAATACTTACAACACAAAAAACAAAAGATTAACACACACATTATTAGACCGCTAAATTCTGATTTTTACATCCTCTGGCACCTACTTCAGGCATATTTGCAGAGAAAGTATTATATTTCACCCAAAAATTCATGTTTTGTGCTCTCCCGAGAAATTGTTTTTGTTTGTTTGTTAGGAAAAGGACATGTGATTGTGAACAGCATAACTCAAAAACTAAGAGTCAGATAAATACCAAACTTGGTATATAAGTTCAGCTTCATCCAACTATGCGACAAGAAGATTTTCAAGAAAATCTGGCACCTCAAACTCTTCTTTACTGCCCTTTTATTTTCTCAAAAGTGTCTCTAACGAGTTGATTAAAGCAATTGAATTTCTGCGAATAGCACGTAAAGTCCTCTTCATTCGGAATGAGTTTTGTAAAATTTATAGGTATACCTTGTAAAAAATAAGAGAAATACAAAAGCTAACCAACAAAAAATTTTATCTCTTTAAAACACATAATTTATCTCAAATATTTTCGAGGCATAACCATTTCCGAGATATTCGTAGCGCTTTGTTTAAATTTTCCAGTACTTTATCATATTTTTTGACGTGCTATGGCACCATTCATTTGTCTCCTGAGATGTTATGCAGGAGTGAAATTTCAAAGCCAGCATATAACGCCCTACTTTATTAAGATTTGATATTAGCTTTAACCTTGTTTATCCGCGTGTACCTTTAATGAAATGTGCAATGAAACTATTTCTATCAACGTCTATCTCAACAAGAAGTAGGGAGAAAATGAGCCTTTTTAGAATGGCTTGTAGAAGAAGTAGGTATAAGTGCTAAGTCTACGATTGCTCTTGTTTCTTTGTTTGTTTACCTTCTAATATTGTGGACTGAATATAAAGTACCTTTCACTTTTTTTCTGACTTTAAAGCTACAGAACTGCATATAAACAGGTCATTGCATTGCTTTTCATTTCAGATGTCGCTGCATCAGGTTCTGATAATGGCAGTTACTTCATACACTGCTTTTTCGATGGAGATTCTAGAAACTTCACTCGGTGCGTGGAAAAAACATACTTGTTTATAATGGTGCATTTGTGATTTATCCGTAGATTTTTTTCTGCCTTCGTTAATGCCACGTTATTATTTGTTGCATTATCTTCGAAAATGTTCCATACTTCATTCATATTTTTAATATCACTGATGTACATACTTTAGTACAGCAAATGAAGCAAATTGGTCGTACGATACATAGTGTGGACCATACTTACGGAAAGTGCGTTTGCTTTGCCAGAAACTAACAGATTGAAGGAAAACATAACGCTTAGTTATCTCACGTCTGAAGTTCTGATTGGTTTCTGCTGGATTTACCGATTTTGGTCATGTAAAGGGTAAGAGCGAGTTACTTACCAAGCCAGGCGACTGTAGAAAGAATGCAGCGTGGTGCGCCCGCTAAGGGGTAATTCGAAACTCAATTTACGCTGCAAGTTACACGCTTATCTTTCTTCCTTCCCTCACTACGTTTTAATTCAGATATAAAAATCAATGAATGATGAATTTAGCAATACTTAGCTGACACATGCTGGGCAGCAATGCGAGCCTCAGTCGCGCCCTAATCCCTTCGTCCTTGCCTAATGCAAAATGAAACGTAGCAGCCATCTCGAATAGTAATGCAAACATTAAAAATTTAGAAGTATCCGAAGGCATTGAAGATTTATTTCCGTATGGGCTAACAAATAATAATAATAATAATAATAATAATAATTTTAAAAAAACACCTCACCCTTCTACAAAATATTCGTACAAAAGCTTATTTTATATCTGCTTGTTAATCGAGATAATCTTTCACTTCACATTTGCACATTTCGTTGTAGGTATCTATAAGAAGGATGCAGTAGATTAAAGTGGTAGTCAGATTTTTAAGAAACAAATCGTTATATAATGGCTTTGTGATTCCATGCTCTTTGCATGAACACGAGAAAAAACGAATAGTGACGTACCGCTTGAAAAAAGTATAAGTTTTTGAAAATTCAAACCAATAATAAAAAATCTGATGTGATACATTCACATGACTTTTCTACCGTCAATCGTTTATTAATGGGTAGGTATATAAACTATTCTTACTACAGCTTATTTTTCTGCCTTTGCAGAAATAGCTACATTACACATTTCGTTATAGACATAAAGGGAAAACCGATAGTCACATGTTTAAGAACTGGACGCTCTATGCTGGCCTTAAAATTACATACTATTTCCATACAATTTCGAGAAACAACTGAATGTTTAAAGGGCAAAATGACCAAGAAATGAACATTTCGAACTTTTAATAACGGATATCTCAGAGCTTATTTTAAATAAACTGTGTTTTAAAGGGATCTACATTTTTTGTGTAGTACGTTTTCGTCTGTCGCTTAACGTTTATCAGGTAACGTTTATCATTCCCTACAAATGAAGATGACTTCATAGGCTATTCTCCGGAAATTCAAGATATAAATTTTATTTGTCATGTACATACCTTTAATATAATGTATTTTAATCAATATCGTCACAGCCATTTTTTAGAAAATAAAAACTTTCGAAAAACGTTCCATGTAAAGCGTAGTTTGGAGTGGGGTGCCCGTGAACAGTTATGCTGTACACAGGCCACAGACAGACAGACACACGGATATGTTTTCAAAAATGCTTTAGTTGGATTCGGGCGCCTCAAAACATGTATTTCCGCTGAAATCTCGGTATCGAATTTTTCGTTAGAATGTAATACTTCCCCTACTTACTATACGCAGTAGAGAGAGTAAAAATATGCCTTGGAAGCAGTTAATGCCACAAACAAGTTATTGGACATACGTTTTGTGCTTTAATGACATCTAGATACATTTTTTATGCAGTAAGATTTGTACGGTTTACCAATTAATTATACAAAAGTCATGCAGAATGAATATGTTACAGCTATTTGCAGAAATTTAAAATATACCTACATTTTATTTGTCATGCAAGTAAGTATCTTAAACGTATGTTTGAAATTTTAATCAAAATCGTTAGAGCCATTTTTCAGGAAATAAAAAATACTGAAAATTTTTCCATGTAAAAAGTAGTTTTTGGTAAGAGGAGCTTTAGAAAATCTTACATCACATCCGTGGTATTTAACCGACTTTTCGTTTTTGAAATACGCTGACAGGCAGATAGACACATGCTCGCACCATTCTCTCTGTCTCTCTCTCTCTCTCTCACTCTCACTCTCTCTCTCTCTCTCACACACACACACACACACACACACAAAAGAACCATTTTATAAAAATGTTTTAAAAGGATATGCTGAGTCCCATATAGTGTATTTCCGAAGAAATTTCGATATCGAATTTTTGGGTGGAACGCAATAGCTCTTCCGCTTATTATAGGTAAGTAGTAGAGAGAGTAAAAATTGGCTTATGATACAAACAGCTTGTTTCTTTTTCATAATGTACCTTAAACCAAATCCTTATTATCTTGCTTGGCGAACTTTCACGTGGTTTCCATAAAGCGAATAGAAGAATAACTTTGTTTAAAGAATAGTACAATATCGGAGCAGTGAAAATTGATCTAAGTGCCTCCTTGGATTTAGTGAAGTAAGAACTTGCGGGAATGCCATTCCAGCAGGCTTTTGATATATATAAATAGGACTTAAATCCGTTTTTAATTCTTCTTTAAATGTCGTTTTACATCTAAAAATTGGTGGAAATTTACAGTTTCATAATGACGTATATCGAATGTAATTTTAACCGTTTTGAATTGCTGCAATTTAAATAAATGAAATAAATGAATACATTTTTAAATTACTTACAGTAATAATGTAACAAAATCTAAATTCGAAGTTTTTAAATCACTTTTAGACTGATTACATAAATAGTGTGCTAATTGGTCAGTGTTATATACTTTTTATAAAACAGGCAAATTTAGTTATATATTTATAACATTCAAATTATTATTAAAAATCATGACTTAATAATATATCGTAAAGTAAGATTAAAAGACCTATACCATGTTAAGTTTACCAATTTTATGGCCCATTTTCTCTGGAACAATAGAGAAAATTAACTTTCCTTTAGTATATAATCGATATTTATACCTCTATTGATTTCGATTTTAGTATATTTTCTGAGTGTATTTAAGTACAAACTGAGTATGCTTTTCACTGCATTGGCATGAGATCTGCAGTGACATTACAGATCCACATTATTAAGTTTCATGAATATGTGTAAAGCATTTCGAAGTTCTAATATAAAAGAGTTCTAAGAAAAGCCATTGGTTTAAAAGTCTAAGCTTTTCGGAAATGGATTAAAACAATAACTAAAATAGCAAACAAAAATGTTAATAATAAGCAAGTACAAGAGGGGAATTTCAGTAGGCAATACAGAAAATGCTGCCAATCAGGCCCGTAGACCTTATGTTTGGAGGAGCCCATTATAAAACTGAGAGGAAAGACAGGTAATGTTTTATGTTGTTTTATAAGTAAAAACTGCCATATTGCTTTCTGCGACTACTTCTTTTTCTTCGTCAACCCACCAGAAGCATCAGAAACAGTGAATTTAAAATATGTACACATCGCTCGTCGCTCTCGATTAAATACACATTTCAGTTTTATTTTTTCTTTGAAGGAAGTTTAATTCTTATTTTATTTTTAATTTTTTGTTTGATTTTTAGCGAGATTAGTATGTTTACGTCAATTTGATATGAAGGCCTTATTCATCTGTATTGATATTCAAAACAAAATCGAAGCGTTTCGTGCAAAAAACCGTACTTGTATAAATAAAACCTTCTTATATAACTCATTAAGGCATTATGAGATAGAAAGGTGTGTACATAAGGAAAAGTCACATCGGAAATATTTGGAACTAGGTTAATTATTACG
Source organism: Deroplatys truncata (assembly GCA_030765065.1). Classification (NCBI taxonomy): domain Eukaryota; kingdom Metazoa; phylum Arthropoda; class Insecta; order Mantodea; family Mantidae; genus Deroplatys; species Deroplatys truncata. The sequence continues at coordinate 104,031,713 of CM060981.1, read as the reverse complement.
TATTCTCTAAATAAAATACTTTAAATTGCACTCAGTTCACTCCAACTTGATTGATTATTGCAACAAACCATTATATAAAGATATGCTACATATATAAACAAAATTCACTTTAAAAGCAATATACGAAAATTGAAACTACACAAATAAAATGTAATGGAAGAATGAATGAAAACATGACACCAGGACTACAGTAGTTTGCTACAATGTTACTAACACTATGTGAACACACATTGTCCCCAAACAGGATTGCATTAAATTCAAACACTTTAATGATTGCCATGCTCTCTAAAGTCTAAAACGAAGAAGTACTTACCCGAAGTTACTCTAAAACCTGCTTTCTAAGAGACCATTGCTACGTTCAGTAATAGTTATGAAATCTGTGGTGGAATTGAAACAGAAAATTTGATTACTTCAACATTAGAGGGACCCGAACAATATTTTAGGGGAACCCAAGGATATTTTCGGGGTCTAGACTGCCAATATATGCAAAGTAATTTCTTCTGAATTTTAAAAAACATTTTCCACAGCAAATATTCAATATACTTCTACATTAGTTACATAAAACATTAATCAGGAAAATGAAATGTTAATTTTCTCTAAAAGTTTATTTCTCCTTAAAATGGTGCAATAAACAATAAATAAAGCAACATTTAAAGAATATAGGTCAGTAATTATTACGTTCATACATGAGCTATTTCATGAACATATAACTTTTTTTGTTGTTTCTTCCTTTATCCACTTTAAATTTAGACAGATACAAATGTGCAGTTTCGGGTTTGCTTATGTGAGCCAAAAAACTTACATTTAGTTAATTTTTTGTTAGGAAAATAAAATTAATATAACTTGAAGGTCGATACAGCGTTTCCGTATTGGAAGTGCGGACTAAAGCCCTTTTCCTAAGCTTTACGTATACCTACTTTGCAGACATTCACGGTTTTATAACCGTGTATTTTCTGCTCTCCGTGGAAAGATCACCATCAAACAAAAATATCAAAATGAATCCCGAGTTTTTTCACATCTAATCCTTACCACGTATTTGCATCCGTTGGACTCGCTGGGATTGGAGACGTGCCTTCTTGCGCCGTTGAGGGATTACTCGGTATACACATCCTGCGATGTGAGTTTTCCATTCACCCCACAATCTTGAATAAATTTCCACGCTGGGGGTCTATTTAGGGGCAGATAGTGCCCGACATGAGTCACATGCGTCCTCCCCAATATGTAGATTTTTGCCTCTTCCCTTCCTGCGAGGGAATCCCCCAGACCGTATCTAAATAGTCTTTACTCATCCGTGTCCCAAACACGAACCGCAGAACTTAAGATGTCAAATGGCGAAGTATACATCCGCGTGAACAACATGGCGCCATTATGTCTCATTAGCAGCGATGCTCACTTGTTCAACATGACACGCTACTTTTGTAGCCAACTGCAGAATCGCTTAAAACTGCAATACCACACGCAATTTATTTATTCTGCACTTTAGTGGTTATTCTACAGTAAATTGCGATAAAAGGGTGGCAAGTAGTTTATACCAGAATCGAAGAAAAGTTTGAAAATACAAGTTGAAGTAGAGTATCTTCTATTTCCGAGATTCTATTACAGGTACACTTAACATATTGCAAAATATTTCTGGGCAATCAATGCTAATTATGTTAACTGTGACGTTATCTTCCTAGTAGCTTCATTAACAGCTAGTTGGGTACCTATCAAAATGGCCAACTTAAAAATGCTGCATATAAATGTGTGATTCGTGGACAATTATATTTTGAAATAGACGCCAGACTGACATAAGTCGAGCCACAAAAATTCATTGCATTGACTTTTTTCGCTTTATATTAGGAAAATAATAAGAAGTACTATCATGGGGAAAGCTTTTGAGCCGGAAATTGAAGAGGCATGGCAAATAGGATGTAATTCTTCTGTTCCTAACAAATCCAAATCAAGCTATGATAGAGCATATGCTATATTAAAAAAACCAGTCAGCAGAAGAAGGCCTGATATGCGTCAATACGCATCCGTATTATAAAAACATCTGATGTGATACATTCACACGACTTTCTCTACCTCCTATCTTTATTAGTGGGTACACAAATTATTCTCACCAAAGCTTATTTTTCTATCTACTAAATTTTAATCCAAATAAACCTTTGCAGAAATAGCTACATTACACGTTTCGTTATGGATACAAAGGGAACAGCGACAGTCAAATGTTTAAGAACTGGACGCTTTACGCTGGTCTTAAGATTCCATTGTTTCCATGCAATCGCGAGAAACAGTTGCATCTTGAAAAGACTTTTAAGAGAGTGACTAAGAAATGAACAATTCGATCCTTTAATGACCGTTATCTCAGAAACGGCTATCGTTTATCGCTTAATGTTTACCAGTTACATAAGTTTATACAAAATTCCTTCCGAATGAATAGCACTTCATACGCTATTCCCCGAAAATTCAAGATATACGTTTTATTTTTATTTGTTTTATACTCTATTTTTATTTTACATCGCTTTAACTCCTTGGTCATATCGGGACGGATCTGCTGGTGAATATCTCTTAGAACGATATGTGATGGACAGTTAGCCTTCTAGGACTCATCCCTGTAACCCCTGCTTCATGCCGTGCAGATGGCATTAGGGTGCCATCCAGTCTAACTGCTTACATTGTCTGTAGATAGATGGCATAGCATTCGTTATTACCACTTATTTTTCATTTTACTATTGTTTTAGACTTAAAATGTAACTTTGGGTCGTGGTTTTAAATATCCAATCCGGTATTTACCTTGACAACTGAGGAAAACCACGAAAAAGCCTCAGACAGATTGGTTGGCCCACGGGATTTGAACCCGGGACCTCCCAAATGCGGACCACAGACTTTACCGCCTGAGCCATCCCGCTCGGTTACATTTTATTCTTCATGCAAATATCTGTAATATATGGTATTATAATCAAAATCGTTATTATTTTTTAGAAAATCAAAAATTTCAAAAAATATTCCATGAAAGGGTAGTTTGAGGTGGGGGGGTTGTGTTGAAAATCTTTGTTTCACAACTTTGGAAGATATTGAACCTAAATACCAAGTTTGATATTTATCCGACTCTTCATTTTTTATTTACGTTGTTCACACACACATGGACACCCACACGGACATGTTTCCAAAAATGTTTTATTTAGATTCAGGCCGCTCACAATATGTATTTCCGGCGAAATCTCGGTATCGAAATTTTGGGTTGAATGCAATATTTCCCCTACTTGCTATGCGTAGTAGGGAAATTAATAAAAGCTTAAGTAAAGAAAGAGGATATGCTGAAATGATAAAGGTTTAACTAAAAATATTACTATATTTCATGCCTATGACAATAAAAACATAAAAAGCTCATGGCTGTGATATGAGAAACGCCTATAGGCTAGTTATTTTGTGCATCTACGAAAATATCTTGTCTTGATTCTTGGACCGCAAATGAAAAATAGTTTTTCTGGTATACATATTTGTGACTTCTAAATGTTTTTATTTACCACTCAATGTAGTTCTTTACTTAGATGGTTGCAGACTACACTTTTGTTCTTAGGGTTATGACTTTAATATTAAAATGAAATAGTGTTGTATTAAACTGCATTTTTTTCAAAAACTTTTGTAATAGCAGCAATCTTGGACTTATTACTGCCTTACTTCTGTATTTTTTCTGTTTTCATTTATATTTATTCTAAGAGTAGCTCCAGAGTCATTACGAGAAACATTATGAATATTCGTTACTGTTGGTTTGAATTTATATTATCAGCAATACACTTAGATGCTTTAAGTGAAATGTTTTATTTCTCACGAGTTCTTGCAAAGGGTATGTTGTATCACGATTAGCCCACTTTTCAGACAGTTAAGTGTTGCCTCAGCCTACAAAATGTGCATCAACTAATTCATAGTAATTCAAACTAATTTGGTGGAATATTAAACAGTTATAATGAATAGCAGAAAGTGGTTAAAAAAATAAGCAATGAGTGTATTGTATTGAGTGTATCGAATATCTCTACACTCATCATCTTTTACTGTTAAGGTTGCTAGGCTCTGGAATTCACTTCCACAAGATGTCAGGGGCTGTCATACTTTATATGCTTTTCGTCACAGGTTCAGATTTTAGTTAAAAACAATTGTTAACTTAGAAGAAATATCATTTTAATTGTATATATATGTATGCATTTTTAGGATATTCATTACTATTAATTAGTTTTTTCTATATTTTCAATTAACTTAACTTTACTGTTCCTTCAATATTTGTATTAATTCTGTTTTTGTTCCTTTAGATATTATCTGTGTACCATCAATGTTATCGTAATATTGTATTCAGGTTAATTCTAGGTGGTTGAGCGGAAGAGAAGGTCAAATGGTCTTAGCTCTGCCACAGTAAATAAATAAATAATAAATATTCACTTAATGCTATGAAGGTGGAGAAAATCGTGTGAGTAATGCACATCAAATTTGGACATCAAAGAAGTGGAAGTTTTTTAATATGTGCTGAACATTTTTCAAGTAGTTTAACGTCCTGGAAATTTCTTGATTTGGTTAGAAACATGAGCAGATAGCAATACTGCTATGTTTAAATATAGATCCATTTCTTCAATATTCTCAAAGAGTAAGTTTTTTTTAATATTATTATTTTTTAAGCCCCGTTTAACTACTGTGGTCATCTTATGCGGAACTTTGACTTTAGAAACGGTAGTAACTCGTTGATTGTAGCTTTTTACTAATTTGCATTAGGAAATACACACAGATTCACGTACGCATTCATGGGTACTTTCAGATTCTGCGAAGCATAGGGAATTTTGCTAATTAAAGAATAGCCTAATTAAGGCCCTGAATCGAACCCAGGACCTCTGGGTTAAGAAGCCGTTGACCACTCGACTACAATCAAATAATATTTTTTTTAAATGTAGTCATAAAATAGTTGTCTGACAAAAGGAAAATTCTCACAAAAGAGAACAGACAGATGTTTATTATAAATAGACTGCTCACTGTAAAACTTATTTTAAGGAAAACAACATACCAACCTTACCCTGCTTAGATTCATATTTTAGAAACGGCTTTTTTTTCACAAATAACAACATTCAACATTTCCAGGTGAATATACAGTATATGATCATAAAACAAGGAACAGCAATAAAATACATTTACAAGGTTCCAGATTTACTAAAAGAGTTAACTCCATTTTACATAAAGGTAATGTACAACTTAATCACTAAGAAAATAAATGTAAGGATAAAAAAAAATTCAGAAGAAATACAAAAAGATTTCTAATAAATCATAGTTTCTATAAACTCAAGAATGTTTTCAATATTTCGGATATCATTGTTAGTGTAGGATAGCAGACTTGCATGTAACCCTTTGTTATTATACGTGAATATACTTAATATAATTAAATATATTTATATGAATAATATCTAAAGATTTCACGTTTCAATTGTATTTGTACCAAAACTCTTCATTATGTACTATAGTGACCATTATGATTGTATTTTTCCAGTAATTTTCTTTTGGTTTTATTTTTTGTTAATTAATCTATTTTGTACAGTACATTGTATAGGATATATAGACTCTTATTGCATTCTATTTAACTTCATGTTTACTATGTTAGTACCTTGTGTTTAAGACTATGTTACCACATTTTCCTATCTTATATACATAGGTATATCTATAGGTATATAAAAAATTTGTGAAACCATGAATTTGTAAAAATATTTCTAATGGTGAATAAAGAATAAAGAATTGTGTTTACTGGAGCTTTAAAACGATAATTTTATTATGACTGAAGGCCTTAAAAAATAAGGTAGTCAGACCGTGCATTTATGTACCTTTATGAACAGCTCTAACACGTCACTACTCAATTGGTAATTTCCAAATTTTTAGGTAACATAATCAATTTAGTAGTATAATGTCAACATGAATCTAATGGCAACTACAAGAGAAAGAGACTGAATAATGTAATAATATTTAAGCGACAACAACAATTTTCTGTTGCGTGAAAAACTATATTTTTAATGTTTATTTATGCAACGCTTCTAGGGCCTTTTTTATGCGTAAAAGTCGAATTTCAGGAGTCTAGAACATAGAGATGAAACGAAATGAAAATGATGAGTAAATGAAACATCTCTATGTAAAACCTTGTTCTAAGTTTGAACGTAGCAACAATCTTTTTATTACTACTTTAAAATGTTTTTAAAATCTTCACACTACTGGTAAAGAGAAAATAGACCAAACTGCAAAACTTTCAAAGACATTGAGAAGTAAAGGAATTGTACACTTTAGTCACATTAACTTTAATTCACAGCTAAAGAAGTGCATCTTCAGTATTTTCACCTTCAAATAGGATATAATTAGGATGTCATATAGTCTATAATCCGAGTGGGACCCAACTCATGTCACACACAAAGTTCCAAACAAACATTGTTGTGGTGGTAGCGGCGACATATGTCGCTGTTGTTCTGACATGCGCTCCCTCTTGAGAAACAATCGGAATTTCACCTCCTCCCTATGCTTGTGTCTACAGAGAGAGACAAAAGATGCTGCTGTACAAGAGGTGACCTTATAAGGACAGGGGAGGGGATGGATAATGAAGACGAGGGGAGGGAACACGGTACAGATCCACCAATAGCGGCGCGCGCTGCGTCCTCGACAGCTAGCGACCTTCTGGCAACACGCCGAAACAAAATGGTTTCCCAGTCAGCCTTAGTTCGTTAGGCTGGCCGACAGAGGGCAGGAGTAGAGCATTCCTTCACATAGAACGTCTTTTCAAAGAAGCACCCGACCACTGATGTGCCCAAGGGAATACAAAATTGGCACGTCAACAGTTTTTATGTTCAAAATTAATTAGTAAATATCTGATAATCCACTGTTCCTTAGTTAAATAGAAACTTACTACTTACTTCTTCAACTTTTGGATAGGTTCCAGTGTTGTGTGTAATAAGTTAGGTATAGAGCGTGATAATGTTATTTTAGTACATTATTTCATATTTTAAACTCTTTTTAAACAAACATTTAAACTCGACCTGTATTAAAAAAAGAAAGAAAAAAATAACAAAACTTTTTCACATTATCAGCATACGAAGCCCACATTAGAGAAAGGGAAGAAAAGCTACTGGCAGCAAATCAAAGCTTTCATCACACGCCAGCCATGAATTCAGAAGAACGGAAAGAACGAAATTTCCAGCTCCGACACGTGTTGGGTATACTCAAGAACGGCAGCACACGGCTTTCACTTCAGAATCTGTAACCAAAGAGGATTTCACTAGACGTTATTTCAATGTTCCTGTATCCTATGCGGACAAGACTGTGAACGGGATTCAAGGGAAACAACGCACACTGTACATTATAATACCTAAAATTAATGGCACAGCCGATAATTCACGCTTAGTCATTGTGTGAATAGACTTAATCTTAAACACTAGAGGAATCATATACAGGATGAGCCAAAAGACTCCGAACCGCCTACGCGGTGTTTTTCCTGTCCATGTTCTCGCGCTCGTTGCCGTCTGCCGCTATCATAGAAAAGCGCGGATGAAACCATACAACATTTTTAAAACAGGTTTTAAAGGCTTTACTTACCAACTTCATGAAAGGAGATGCTGAAATTGGATACCGTATCGTTGTCCATACATTTTTGGCACCTATTTAGGGAACTATCCATCGTGACCGAACGCCGTTTTTTAGATTTCTTAGCCTGAACACTTCCTGTGGCCTGACATTTTCTGTAAAGCTCATCAATTGTTATACGGCCTGCAACTTTTACACCTGGAAATCTTTCTGCAAATCGTACTTTCACTTGGCGAGCTGACCGAGTTAACACATACGAATCATAAATAAATACACGCTGTGCAGTAGAAAACATATAATATACTTTGTGACTAAGTACAGGACAAAGTAATAAATAACTCGTAATAACTGAACTACATCACATCACCGTCAACTCAATACTGCACTTCACACTGCACAGCAGCGTGACTTTGTTTATAGCAGCAGTGCGTTATTATGTTTTTATCAATTTCCACACGCCCAGCGGAAAAACACCGCGCAGCCGGTAATATTGTTGATAAAATACCCCTCCGGGTTAACTTAAAACATAAAGTGTACAAGACAAACCCACACACCCTGGAAGAATTAAAACAAAATATCCGCCAGGAACGTGAACTACGACAATAGTTTCCTAAAGAGTTGCCAAAAATGTATGGACAACGACGGTGGCCAATTTCAGCATCTCCTTTCGTAAAGTTGGCAAGCAAAGCCTTTAAAATTAGTTTTAGAAAATGTTGTATGGTTTCATGCGCGCCTTTCTATGATAGCGGCAGACGGCAACGAGCGCTGAGGACGCGGACAGGAAAAACACTCTGTACTTCAAACCGCGTTTCGGCCATAGTTCAGGTAGGCAAATGGTTCGCGCAATGTTGCCAACTTTGATGATGAAAAGTGGCTAATAGTGGCTATCAGAAAGACCAGAAATGGTTAAGTATGGAATAGCTTATAAATATAATCATTATCTGGGCCCAAATCAGGTTTCACATTAATGAAACACATTATAAAATAATTTTTCTAGTTTGTCAAAGAAATTCCATTAATTCAGGAATGGTTGTCTACTTTTTTATCATAAAATGCCCATGAATAGTACCTATGTTTTTTCTAGAAAAGAAAATTAAATAGAAAGGAAACATAGAGAATTTCATCAGCCATGTAAACATCCATTCTTACAATTTCTGGCTTGTAGTATGCATATGCACTATGCTGTAACTAAGCAGAAAGTCTTCACTTCGGAACCTCCCCGTCCTGACTGCTCAGACACTAAGAGTGGAAATGATAGATTGTGAACATATCTGTGCTTCATTAAAGACTAAGATATAAACTTCTTGATATTTTAATGATTTTTGTTTAAAATTTAACCAATGGAAACTAAAATTCACTAAATCACTTTGTACAATAGTTAAAAATGCCTAAGTTGTATGTCAAAGAGGTTACATTTTACAATGGATTTGGCAATTTTGGCATTATTAGCAATAAAGTAATGAAATCTAAAAACCGTGAAGAAAAGTTATAGCTACTAATAATTTCGCAATAGGCGTAGAAGATTTATTAAACACACTGTGAATAAGAAATATAATTATACAAGTTATTGTGATTGGCATAAAATGGTAGCGAGTTTGTCCTTGCTTCGCAGTCCAGTAAATGATAGGTAAATTATGTGATTTAACGAAATCTATACTTATTTTGTGTAGTAAGTTTATATCTAACTCTTACAATTTACAACTTATTAAACAATCATTGAATACGAAGGCTTCACAGGCCATTCCCAGAAATTCAAAATATACGTTTTAATTTTGATATAAACATGTTAAAGCTATAGTGTTTTAATCAAATTTTGTGAGAGGCAGTTTTAAGAAAATCAAAAATAACGAAAACTCTTTCATGTAAAAGGTAGATAGTTTGGAATGGGGAGGATTTTGTTGAAAATATTCGTGTCGCATCCCCGGAGGAAGGTGAACTTAAACTCTAAGTGTGATATTTAACCGAGTTTTAGTTTTGAATTATGCTGTTCACGGACACAAACACACAGACACACACACACACACACACACACACACACACACACACACACACACAAGGATCTTTTTATACAACCTTTTTTTTTATTCAGGGGATTTCAAAACATGTGTTTCCAGTGAAATCTCGGCATCGAATTTTTGGGTGGAAGGTCTTATTTACTTACTATAGGTAAGCTGTAGAGAAAGCGAAAATAGCAAACGAAAAAGAAAGGAACACATTATTCCAGATAGATGATTTTATCAAACCACCACATTTATTACTTTAATTACCTACATTGTTTGGTGTGTGTAGGTGTATGGTGTGCATCAAGCATGTGCAGTTTGTTCAGTATAAAGTATTTAACATTACAATACATGTGTATCCAAATGTGCTTTGAGATTACACCTATAAAGTTCTCTCTCTTGTCAGTCCGTTAAGTCCGAATCTATACGAATGAATGACTTCTAATGACATTTCTGCCCTCCAATCAAGATTTTGTGAGTTATTCGTTCGTATCTTCAATTTTTTTTTAAATGCAGGTTATAGTCATGTTATAGTAAAAAAGTAAGATAAACTTAATTTGAAAGGAAATGGTAATTTAATATCTACTAATCATTCAAATACGAGGGCGGTTTGATAAGTCAGTGACTTTTTAAAGAAAATAACAATTTTTTCCAAAAAATAAATCCTATTTCTCAACAGTTGTCCAACATTTCTCCAATTTTTTAACCCTTCCAAAATAATGATTTTTCCAAGTCTAAAAATATGTGGTTTTTCTGCCATGATGTGTTCACTGGACGTAAATTTCTTCCTAGCAAGCCAATTTTTCAGGTCTGCGAAGAGGAAGAAGTCGCTCGGAGCCAAATCTGGAGAATATGGTGGGTGAGGTGACGTTCGTAGCCTAATTCCACAATCTTTGCGATGTTAATGGCTGACTTGTGTGCGGTTGCATTATCCTGGTGAAAGAGAACATTTTTCTTCACCAAATGGGGTCATTTCTTTAACAATTCCTTGTGAAACTGATCCAGCTTTGCGGCATAATATGAATCTGTGATCATTTTACGCTTTTCCAGGTAGTGGATGTCTTGTGAATCCCAAAAGACGGCTGCCATGATTTTCCGGCCGACGGAATGGTTTTCGCTTTCTTTGGAGCAGGTTCGCCGAAGGAAATCCACTGCTTTGATTGTTGTTTGGTTACAGGTTGATAGTAATGGATCCAAGTTTCATCAATGATGAAACGCCTCAAAAACTCATTTGGGTTGCTCTGGAGCATATTCAAACATCTCTGTGAAATGATCACACGATTCCGCTTGTTCTCAACTGTGAGCAGTCCCAGCATCCATCCTGCTGACGGCTTTCTCATACCCAAAAATTCGTGCAGAATGTTATACATCTGTTCACTCGAAATGTTAACGGTCTTGGCTATCTCGCGGATTTTCACTCGGCGATCTTCCAACACAATATCGTGAACTTTGTTCACCATTTCTTCTGTTGTGACATCAACCGGCCGTCCTGTGTGCACGGCATCTCTTGTGTTCGAACGGCCATATCAAAATTCTGTGAACCACTTGTGAACCATGCCATGTGATGGAGCAGAGTCCCCATAATACTTGTTCAGCTTTCTTTCATTTCCTTCACCGTCTTACCACGCAAAAAGTATCAGAACACGAAATTAACTTCTCTCCATTTTCTACGAAGCCGAGACAGTATATTTAACATTTAAATGATTTCAGTCAAATTATATAATAAGTAAATTCAATAACAGCCCGCCTTGAAGCAATATGTGTATGTAATAATTTGTAAAATGTATGTAACAGTCATTGCATATGCTTATATTATTGTATCCATGTGTAATAATGTTATGTGAATATATTACGTAATTTAATAATGTAGGAGCTGTGAGAATAATAAGTTAAACGTTGCTAACAATGAGGTAACAATGAGGTAACCTTGAGGCAATAATGAGTTTGAGAGTTTAAATGTTATTTGTGATTTTTGGAAGCATTAATGTAATTTTAGTGACAATTTAAAAAATAGCCAATCAACAACCAGAAAAAGGTTTAGTTAAATGCAGGTATTTTATTGGAGTAGGATTAGCCAATCAAAGACTTGAAATACAGAAATTTACAAGTGTAGACGGTTGAAATCTAATCAGTTAGTGCAGACAGTGATAGTAACCCGATGCAAGAAGCGTCCTCGAGAGATTTAATTACGTATTCGTGTTAGACGAAAAATAGTTTTACGTGGTAAAAAGTGTAGTTAATTAATAAAACTAATCCCACAGCTCTCTATATCAGTGAAGTGCTATATAATTTGTGTCAAGGGTTAATAAAAAGGAGTGAATTAAAACTTAAAATCTGTGTAAGCCTATATTCTTGTCGCATCACGCCCTGCCAAGACTTCCATGTTTCTAACAATAATACTGATGCAGTCGAGACAAACATAAATATTTAATACTTAAAGTAACAGTCAAATTACAAAGTTAATATTTTTTTTAAACTTGGGGCAAAGGCCACCTGAAAGCACATTTGGGGCGAAGGCTACCGGAAACTGTTTACTATATGTGCTGTTGCAACTACTACAAGTTCGGTTCCCCAACAGTTGAAATATAATACAACTCCATCAATACAAACTACTTCAAATCGGCTTTTCATACGTAGCAGCAAACAACGTAAAGACAATATCTACTTCAAATTGGCGTCCATAAGTGGAGCTAAATAAATAAACAACTACAACAAATCAACAACTTCAAAGCAACACACATCTGCTTATTTTAAACGCTCTCAACAATGTTCTAAGAAACAAATGACGAATAGCCAGAATTATTAGCCAGAATAGATGTAGGACTTGGGTGCAAACAAGAAACCTGTGATTAGAACGCTATCTCTCGTCAAAGTCATGGACTTATCAATCCGCCCTCGTACAACCTCAATGTTGGTTTTTTTATGGGCTTTCATGTTGATGTAGGATAAAGGAAAAAGTTTTTCAAAGCTCCTAAGGAGTTACTTGTTCGTGAAGAACAAGGACATTTTTAAAAGTGCTATAGTAGGTACCTCAATAGGCTATGCGTCTCTGTGGCGACAGATTAATACATCTAATGTCGTGTAACATATGCTTCTGTTTCCAGATAAGAGGATTAGTGATACCAGATACCAATTTCCTTACAGCTGGCTCATACATATGTCTCATAATTCAGTTGTCTATCGTTCCTGTAAGAAGAGAAGCCATATCACGTCTTTACAGTGGCGTAGCATACTTTCAGGCAATTTTGTAATACTTTTTGTGACCTTACAACGATATATGGGCTCTTAGAGTAAACCAAATAAATACATCTAAGTTGCGTGTGATCGGGGACACAGTGGTGTACAAACGGAACCTGGAATAAGCAAATATTTGATGTTGGTTGTTTCCGTCTGTCATTAATTAAACATTACAACTTATACGCATCTTGTGTTCATGACTTGATAATGGAAATGCACAGGAAGTGGCCCAGTAAGGGTAGAAATATACACAAGAAGCAAACATTTCGTTTATAAACAAGCGTTTAAAAACAGAAACTCGTTTTGACTTTAGAGTAAGAACAAGGACTAACTACGGAGGAGGACTTAGTACCTCGTACGACAAGATCTTATGTGCTGAAGACCCTGATGGGATCCTTCCGGGAAGAAGGGATATGGAGGAGACAGAGGGCGGCCGAACTGGGAGGCACGGCAAGGCAGAGGGCAGGGTCTCTACCTTTTACAGATTGAAACTCCCCGGATAGCAGCTGGTGCAAACGGCTCCCCACTGCCTTGTGGGCTTAAACATCCCCTGGAGGGGACCGGAACTCGCAGACGGACCCCATTCCGGGGGACGAAGGGTTACCTAAATAGAGCATCCTTTTCCCCTGCTATGCAACGCCGAGACTCCCGCCGACACTGTTAACCCTGAAACAGACCAAGAGATGAAAGGTGAAGTGAAATGAGAATGTAGGTGAAATGGAGGGACAGGAAATTTGGGGGATGTCCTAATGAACCTTCCCAACATTCACTAGCCACCCGGGGAATCCCCGAAAAAACCCATGGGTTAGGAAGGTTGGCCACGGGAATCGAACCCACAACCTCCCGAATAGCGGGCCATAGACACTATCGCCTGAGGGATCCCGTTCGGTGACGCTAGAGTAAAATAAAATAATAAAAATTGCACTCTTATGATTAAAAATAATAAGGTGCATATTAATACCTACAGAGTTATCTAATTACATATCTGCTACAGTAAACTGGTGTCTTTCCATTAAATGCATATTTTGAATTTTAAGGAATAGCCTCTGAATTACTTTTGATTCTGAATGACCTTTGCAAAACTGGTAAACCGTAAGAGATAGACAAAATATTACTATACAAAAAGTGTAGATCTCGTTAAAGCACACAATTTATGGTAAATACATTTCTTTTTAACTAACCATTTTCAAGATATTCCTTGTATTTAGTTTTAATTTTTCAGTGCTTATACTTTTCTCAACCGGGAAGACGTTATTCGCCCTCCCCCTCCTGGTCATGCAAGGAGAATGGAGTTTCAAAGCCAAAACATAGCCATTACTCTTAAAATATTGACTATAACTTAAGGCTGCTGTATTCCATTGTTCTCATTGTACCAACAAGGAAATATGTAATAAAACCATTTCTACAAATGTTTACATCGATTAACGTGAAATAGACAGAAGAATCAGTTTTGGTAAGGATAGTTTGTTGAGGAATTGAGAGAGTCATGTCAATGTAACACATTTGATGTTTCGTTAAAGCCATGTTGTTGACAATCCTTAAACCACCTCCAAAAATCGGTAAGAGAAGTGAAATATAACACGAGTCACGTCAATTAGCTAACGCGACAGATATACATGCATATCTGATGCTTTTAACATGATTATAATCTAGCGTAATAATTTAGCAGGTGTTGTAAAGTTCATGTAACTTGTTATTGTATTTCACGTTCACGTTGCCTTTCACGCGAGCAGTTCATCTTTAAATATCAAATCTCTTGAATACGGTTAGAGACCTAAGCGAAAATTAATTAACAAATGAATCAGTCTATAAAGCAACAGTATGGAAAATATGCTACTAGTATTGATATCCAAATTATGGAATGATTTTTATTGGTCAACACTAAGCTTAAAAACAGCGACTTGGTTGTGCATTCAATAATACTACGATACTATTCAATATCTGCACATAAAAGAATAAATGTAACTGTATCCCGTACCCTCAAAGGAGAAAGTCCTATTTAACCCGTAAATGACATTAACACCAGACATTCATTCCCGGTAGGACTGACTGCCTTATCGACATGAACGTGTAGATTTTCTCTCTCTCGCTCTCTCTCTCTCTCTCTCTCTATTTTATTTTACGTCGCTTTAACTCCCTGGTCATATTACGACGGAACTGTTGGTGGATAACTCTTAGAACGATATGTGGTGGACAGTTAGCCTTCTAGGTCTCATTCCTGTAACCACTACCCGCTCCGTCACGTGTCACAGAGACCCTAGCGCATAGCTACCGAATCTTCTGCTTCGTGTCGTGCAGACGGCATTAGGGTGCCATCCAGTCCAACCGCCGCCCCCATACAAAGGCGGACAGTTAGCCTTCTAAGTCTCATCCCTGTAACCACCTGCTTCATGCCGTGCAGGTGGCATTAGGATGGCGTCCATTCCAACCGCCGCCTTCACACAGAAGGCGGACAGTTAGCCTTCTAGGTGTCATCCCTGGAAATGCAATCTTGCTTCGTCACGTGCCCACGGAGACCCCCAGCAAATGGCAGCCAGCTCTTCTGCTTCGTGCCGTGAAGATGGCGTTAGGGTGCCGTCCAGTCCAACTGCTTATATTGTCTGTAGATGGCATAGCATTCGCTATTAACTCTTATTTTTCATTTTACTATTGTTTTAGACTTAAGGTGGAACTTTGGGTCGTGGTATTAAATGTCTAATCCAGTATTTATCTTGGCGACTGAGGAAAACCACGAAAAAACCTCAGACAGTTTGGTCGGTCCACGGGATTTGAGTGTAGATTTTCTATTGCTTAGTACACATAGATAATTATGACAATTCACTATTCCGTAAGATTTGAATTTGTACTCATCGGACCTAACAATTTTTGTCACAAACTTTTCATCCTCATTTACACATGCTGAAACCGCTCACAAAACTCCAGTCGGTGATCTGGATCGTCCTCATTTAATACGTGCAATAATCTTAATACATACACTTTTACTTAGCGGCTTTCAGAATGCGTCGTACACTTGTAATGTCTCACAAGCAAAGCTCATGGTGTAAGAGATCTCTGAGGCGACGTTGCAAAGTTTTCTAAGACTATAGTCGAAGAAACAGGACTTAAAAGTCTTCGGATCTTCCCTTGTGCACAAATGGTACCATACGACTCAAACTTATCACAGACATGCAATTGGAGATTGCATTGCAAACTCACCCCTCCACGCACGTTGAACTTCAGCGGTATTTTCAAACTTGAACCACTTCTTTAAAATGAGCTTCTATTCCTCACACGTCAAGGCTGCCCTGGCCGTTTTGATTTACTATCACAAGTCACATGTTAGTCATAAGAGCCACACGGGTACCGCCATCTATTGAGAAATCACGATATTACATACACCACGAATAATTCAATGTAACTCTGAACACAATACTCAGATAGGAAAGTATACATATACATTTTTTTGACTGAGCCTGTAGATTCAATAAAACTCACAGTGGAATCGCTTGAAAATTGCAAATTACACTCAGGTTTGGCTACTTGAACTCATGCCATACCTTTCTATAAACAGCTATTCAGAATCAGCACATGAAACAAGTAAGGTGGAGGTTTTAAAATGAAGAATACAACATTAATATTCTAATATTTACAATGGGGGTCATTAGACAACATTTTTACGCCAGTAGATATGTTTTATATAAAACATCAAATAACGCTATAATTATAAAGGTGAATCAGGTGTAATAAATATGTACATTCCTTTTAATACCTCAGGGAATTAACGTTCAATTGAAGTTTTATACAATAAATAACATTTTTAAAGCTCATTTTCTCAGCTTTAAGCACATAATCAGAATGCACACAATCTGATAGATTTAGTTGAAATAACTCCTTTCTGTTTAATCTCGAGCAACGGTGGCGAAAACGCCTTCCTGTCGTAACTCACCAATATGCAACACGCATCACTCAGCAGCATGTGATAAACAAATGGATTGTGGAAGAGAGGGAACAGCACCTACGAGTCAAAATGCCTCGCGAGTCCCGTTTTCGCCACCTCTGATCTAGAGCATCGAGTTTCTGTTTGACATTACTTCTCTTACAAAACAGCGTATGCTTCTCTTTCGGCAATATATTTTAAACATGACTATAGCATTATAAGTCAAACGTTTACAAATCAGAACTGTAGCTGCCCTATCAAGCAGACATGCTGTACCACCGTTTATTTAACCTGGATCCACCTCAATGAAAATTCCCAGGCGAGAGATTGAGAGCACCTGCGAGTTCTAACTACATCCTATAAACACCCTTGCATTAGAATGAGAACTACTAGCATTTAATATATGCATGCAAGCTGACAATACGAGTATATTGCATATAAACATATATTTCATATTAAAACCAAGATTCAAAAACTATATAAAACTACAGGACTTTTCAAACTAGTTACAAAGAAAGAAGAAAGAAAGAAAGAAAGAAAGAAAGAAAGAAAGAAAGAAAGAAAGAAAGAAAGAAAGAAAGAAAGAAAGAAAGAAAGAAAGAAAGAAAGGTAATATATTGTGGCGGGGATATATTGTCTCAATCCAGAGATTCCGCGTTCCATTCCTGCCTGGAGCATGGCAATTTCTCTTCAGTTAGAATTATTATTCTCTGCTCTCTGTGAAGCCTGGAAGTATGAATGCGATTATGTTTCGAAGAAATATGGAGTTAATACATAATATTAAACATTTCATGATACATTCACTTGACTTTCGTAGCCACTAACTATTATTTTCATATAGCTTCTACAAGCTATCCTTGCAAAACTTTATTTTTCTCTCTGCTTCTTGATAATCGAAGATTACACATTTCATTGAAGGTACTAGAGGGACACTGGAGGCTGAAACGATTATCAAATGTTTATAAAGCGGGAATATATTATTCATCCGACAGTTCTTTTCTTAGTTATGCTGTTCACACACACGCGCGCGCGCGCACACACACACACACACACACACACACACACATACTCAGAGTAGCTACTTTATAAAAATATTTATTTTGGGTTCAGTGAACCCCAAAACATAAGTTTGGAAATGTCGATAACGATTTTTGGGTGGAATACATTACTTCGTCTCCTACCGTAGAATTTGTAAACAAAGCAAAATAAAAATAAAGAACGGAAAATAAAATAGTATAGATATGTTGTTTTAAGTTAATTAAATTTATTCTTATTTTTACTTCGGCATTTACCAAGCGAGATGGCTCCGTGGTAACGTGCAAGGCTCGCATTTGAAATGTCCGGGTTTGATTGCCGTCGACCGCCCATCCTGACCTTGGGTTTTTCGTGGTTTTCTGTGGTCGGTAGGCGAATGCTAGGATGGTTTCTCATCTAACACTATTTTCTTTCCATCATTTCGTTTTCATTCCATTTCCTTCTCATCTTTCAGGTGTGCTTCTAAGTTTCGTGGCGTATGGCGGTGCCAGATAAATGATGAATCATCGCCCTCTCTACGCAGCCCTAGTAGTGGGACGGACTTCGAAATTGGAGCTATTAGGAACTTCCGCGCGTTCTCTGGTCTGTCCTTCAGTTCATCCCCTTCTCCTGGGAAGGTAGTCACAATAGATCTATGTAGGTCGCAGTGTGTGAGGTGTTTCCCTCCGTTGTAAAACCTATACCTATCTACACTATACTTGGACAGTTTTATAAAGCAAATGCAAACAAAGTACAGTGGGGAGAGTATTTGTTCATGCACAACTTATCATCCATACCCTTTCTTTTCTTTTCCCATTTATACCCGCCTTTAACTGCAATGGTCATATCGGTGGCCTTCTCTCATTCATTCTTCCAGACTCAGGAGAGGATAGGGACTGAACTAGGGGCCAGCCCATATCCTACGGTTGTCTGTTTGTTTTATAATTCCATAGCACTTGCTTTACTTTTTCGCAGCTGACCCAAATATTGCAAAGGTTTTGCATAGGTTAGGTAGTGCTGAGGGTAATACCGTCGCCTCTCAGTTACTCGTTCGTTATTTTCATTCTTGTCTCTCTGGCACCTCTGTTGTTATTTAGTGCCGTTTTACCGCTTATCTGGTGACATTGCTTGGATGCATTCTGTTGTAAGTAACAGATTCTGAAAATAGAGATAGGAATAATTTTTTTAAACGTGTGAATAGCCTTTAATTTTCCCTTGTACATAAAGTTGGTCAAATGGAATAGATTTGTACCTACATATGGGGTTGAAAATATAAGCCGGGATAGTTATTTGAAACTGTAAGGTGTCCTATAGCTTTCACCTAGTCCTGCAGCTCAAAAATACAAATTTCTGCCCTGATTCTCTAAGCAGTTCCTAAGTGTAAGCGTAGTTTTTAAAAGTTTCAATGATTACTATATGATTCAAAATAAGGATTTGATAGTTTTTGGGAATTGTAGATAAGTTAACCTATGATTTTTGTCAAGTAGCAGAAAATCTTCATTGAATCCCATAGTGTATACCTACCTATAAAGTGTACAAAGTGTCGTCTGGACGGGTCAAACAGTGTTTATTTGTAAATTAAGGGTTGAAAATAAGGGTAGCGGAAAATTCTAAAAGTAATACCAGATTTTGCCAGATTCTAAAGCCCAAAAAAACCAGTTTTGACAAAATCCTATCAAAAATACTCATTGATAACAAAGTTAGGCGAAATCAGACAGAAATTTGGTAACTTGAACATGTTATACAACGCTCGAATTCTAAAATATTTTAAACCTCACCATTTTAGGCTTTCGGGCTAGAAATAACTAAAATTTTCTAATGTTCGCAATGAAAGGCTAAACATATCCTATTATGTTCAAATCCAACGAAACGAGATTGGAATTCGGTTAAATCAATATGAAAATACCCCTAAACCTCCCATTCCTTGTTTTAAATCCATTCAGAAAAGCTGTACTACGCTTTTCAAGGTGAAAGAATTATAAAAATGCAGGAAAACTCAATTAGGTATGTTCACAAAGGAAAAAAATTGATATCTTACATTCACATGAATGTCTTTACCTTCTATTGTTTATTAGTGGGTGTTTACCTACAAACTATTCTTACGAAAGCTTATTTTTCTATCCACATCATTTTAATCGAGATAAATCTTTGCGGAAATAGCTACATTACACATTTGTTAAGTATACGTACAAAGCCAACAGCGATAATGTTTAAGAACTGGACGTTATATACTATCCTTAAAATTCCATACTCTTTCCATGAAATCGCGAGAAGCAACTTAATATCGACAAAAGAATGACAAAGTATTGAACAATTCAAGCATTAATGATGAATATCTCGGAAATGGCTTATGCTACAAACAAGTTAGTAGAAATAAATTGTGTTTTTTAAGAAGATTTATATTTATTGTACCTACAGTACATTAAAATTCCTTCCAAATGAAAGGACTTCATAGATTGTTCCCAGATTAAATTCAAGATATACATTTTATTTGTTATGTGCATAGCTTTAATATATGGTATTTTAATAAAAATTGTCGGAGCCATTTTTCAGAAAATCGCAAATTTTGAAAAATGTTCATATAAAGATAGTTTGGGGTGGGGAAATTTTCATGTAAACCTTCGATTCGCATCATTGGAAGATGCCAAATTTAAATACCATCTTTTGGTATATACCCGATTTTTATTTTCTCTATTACGTATAGTAAGTATTGCATTCCACCTAAAAATTCGATATTGAGATTTCACAGGAAATACATGTTTTGAGGCGCCCTGAATCCAAAAAGGCATTTTTAGAAAAAAGGTCCGTGTGTGTGGATGTGTGCCTGTGAACAGCATAACTCAAAAACGAAAAGTCGGATAAATACCAAACTTGGTACTTAGGTTTAGCATATTTAAAAGATGCCACAGGAAGATTTTCAAGAAAATATCCCCACCACAAGCTACCCTTTATATGGAACATTTTTTGAGAATTTTCATTTTCTCAAAATTGGCTCTAAGCATTTGGATTAAAATAGCATATATTTAAGATATTTTTATGAAAAATAAAATGCAATTCTTGAATTTCCTGGGAATTTCGCAAAAGTCCTCTTCTTTCTGAATGACTTTCGCATAACTGGTAAACCGTAAGAGATGGTCAAAATTTTACTGCATAAAATGTAGAGCTTGTTGAATTTATGTATGTACAACTTTTTTGTGGAGTGAACCATTTTCAAGATATTCCTTGTTAATTTTGAATTTTCCAATACCTAAATTTTTTCTCAAATGGGAATTCGTTTTTTTTTTTTTATACCTTGGGCATGCCCAGAGAATGGAATGCTCCACGTAGCAACCAACTACACCGTCGCTTAAAGCCTGCCATATTCCCCTTGCACCTACAAGAAAATTAGCATTACGATAGTTTCTGTAACTTTTTATATCGATTATCATGAAATAGGTGGAGAATAAGCGTTTGTGAAAATAGTTTGTACAAGAGTAGAGAAAGTCATGTGAGTGCAACACATCAGAATTTTCTTTTTAGAGTTAAGCTCTTCTACACATACACGCAGGGACCTTTTTCTAACAATATTTCTTTTTTAAAATCAGGGGCCTCGAACATGCATTTATGTGAAATATCGATATTGAATGTTTGAGTGAAATGGAATGTCTTTGCTACCTATGTACGTGGTATAGATAGTAAAAAACATAACTACCTATTGTATAATATAGCTACCTATCTATGAGATGCGCACCCGTAGTTTAAGGGTTACATTTCACGCGAGAATACCAATGAACCTTTATTACATACTATTTTTATTACTTTCTCTACTACGTACAGTAAGTAGGGGAAGTATTGCAATCCACCCAAAAATTCCATGTCGATATTTCACCGGAAATACATGTTTTGAGGCCTCCTGAATCCAAAAAAAGTATTTTTGGAAACATGTCCGTGTGTGTGTGTATGTGTGTGTGTGTGTTAGTCTGTGTGTCTGTCTGTGAACAGCATAACTCAGAAACAAACAGTCGGATGAATACCAAACTTGGTATTTAGGTTCAGTATCTTCCAGAGATGCGACACGAAGGTTTCAAGGATATCCCCCACCCCAGATTACCCTTTACATGGAACACCTTTCGAAAACCTTAATTTTCTCAAAAATGACTAACAATTTTGTTAAAATATCATACATTTAAGATACTTTCATGACAAATAAAATGTATATTTTGAATTTTTTGGAAATGTCACCAAAAGCATTCTTCATTGTGAACAACTTTTGCATAACTAGTAAACCATAACAGATAGATAAAATTTTACTACACAAAGAATGTATATCGCATTAAAATACACAATTTATGTCATATACATTTTATTTGTTGAGTGAACCATTTTCGAGATATTGCTTGTTATTCCCTTAAATTTTCCAATACTTATAGTTTTCCTCAAATAGGAATTAGTTATTCCTATTTTTTTTGTCCTGGCAATGCAAAGAGAATGGAATACTCCACATAGCTACCAGCTCTTAATATATTTGATAATCGCTTAAAGCCCACCAATTCCCCTTGCATCTACAAGAAAATTAGTAATAAGATTAACATCTCGATATCTCGATTAACATGAAGCATATGGAGAATAAGCATTTGTAAAAGTAGTTCGTACAAGAGTAGAGAAACTCATTTGAGTGTAACACACCAGATTTTTTTTACTTTTTCTACTACGTATAGTAAGCAGGGGAAGTATTGCATTCCACTCAAAAATTCGATACCGAGATTTCACCGTAAATCATGTTTTGAGGCCTCCTGAATCCAAAAAAAGGATTTTCGGAAACATGTCCGTGTGTGTGTCTGTGTGTGTGTGTGTGTGTGTGTGTGTGTCTGTCTGTCTGTCTGTCTGTGAGCAGCAGAACTCAGGAACGAACAGTCGGATAAACACCAAACTTGGTATTTAAGTTCAGTATCTTCCAGAGATGCGACACGGAGGTTTTCAAGAAAATCCCCCCACCCCTGATTACCCTTTACGTGGAAAATGTTTCGAAAATTTTAATTTTCTCAAAAATGGCTGTGACGAGTTTGATTAAAATATCATATATTTAAGATTCTTTCATGGCAAATAAAATGTATATCTCGAATTTTCTGGGAATGTCTCCAAAAGTGTTCTTCATTGTGAACGACTTTTGCATAACTGGTAAACCATAAGAGATAGACAAAGTTTTACTACACAAAATATGCAGATCGCGTTAAAATACACAATTTATACTATATACATTTTTTGTTGAGTGAACCATTTTCGAGATATTGCTTGTTATTCCCTTAAATTTTCCAATACTTATAGTTTTCCTCAAATAGGAATAGTTATTCCTATTTTTTTTTGTCCTGGCAATGCAAAGAGAATGGAATACTCCACATAGCCACCAGCTCTTAATGTATTTGACTATCGCTTAAAGCCCACCAATTCCCCTTGCATCTACAAGAAAATTAGTAATAAGATTAACATTTCGATATCTCGATTAACATGAAGCATATGGAGAATATGCATTTGTAAAAGTAGTTTGTACAAGAGTAGAAAAACTCATTTGAGTGTAACACATAAGATTTTTTTTACTTTTTCTACTACGTATAGTAAGTAGGGGCAGTATTGCATTCCACTCAAAAATTCGATACCGAGATTTCACCGTAAATCATGTTTTGAGGCCTCCTGAATCCAAAAAAAGGATTTTCGGAAACATGTCCGTGTGTGTGTGTGTGTGTGTGTGTGTGTGTGTGTGAGAGAGAGAGAGAGAGAGAGCAGCAGAACTCATGAACGAACAGTCGGATAAACACCAAACTTGGTATTTAGGTTCAGCATCTTCCAGAGATGGAGAATAAGCATTTGTAGAAGTAGTTTGTACAAGAATAGAGAAAGTCATGTAAGTGTAACACATCAGATTTAATTCTCTTATTTATTAGAATTGACTTTAACTTGAAATATGAAAAAAAATAAATAATCGGCAGCTATAGTGTTTGTATGCACGCTTCTATAGTAACATATTCTTTCATTGTTTATTAGATCATTAGTGGCTGTAGAGGGATATGTGGACGAGTCTTCGAACTTTAATTCGAAATGTGCACCAGAACGTTTGGAAAGAGTGAACCATCTGATAAAGGGAACAACAACCATTGATATTCCGCAGCAGTGACACAATGAAAGGAATCCATGACGATTGTCCACGGGCAATTACAAAGAATACTGAAATACAGGTCATAATAATGTACCAGGATGTGAAAGACTTTAAAGGAGTCCTTTGACCAAACTAATGAATTACAAACTGTAGGTATGTCAAATAAAATGTTTATAGCATAACCATTTCCGAGATATTCTTTATTATAGGTTTGAATTGTGAAATACTTTATATTTTTTCAACTGCAAAATCGCTGTTTCCTTTTCTCGTTATCATTAGAAAGAGAAAAGAATTTCAAAGCGACACGCTCTTAAAAGATTTGTCTGTAGGTTAAGCCTAATGTAGTCCTTTATTCTGCTTGTACCTACAAGGAAATATTATATAAGAATAGACTGTTGAAGAATAGATAGAGAGAGTCATTTTGATGTAACACGGAAATGAGTTCGGATTCTTAACCATTATGATATGTAACTAATGAGGGAAACCCCCAAGCCAGGCAACTTCACTCAACCGAAATTCTTCTGAGTTTAAAATCTTCCTTCTCATGCTTCTGTCATAGGACAACTATATGCAGATTAGGATACTTCACCATGGGGGTTGTTTACCGATAGCTGTTGCGATTTCAATATATTTCAATTAACAACATATGCAAAAAAACTTGTTGAGAATAAAATCACAAGTAGATGACCATTTCACCAAAGATTGAAACCGTAAAATCGAATTTGATGTATTAATGTGAATAATTCGCTTAAACGTTTGAAATACTTTTTCACCATACAGAGGACAAAAACTTTCTAAATTAGTGAAACGCTTACCATAAGTTTCAGTACAACGTTACAAATAAAACCCTTTAGAATTTTTTCTACTTTCTACGTTGGAATCAGAAAAAGTATGTAAGTTGGCATTCACAGCAATACTCACTGTCTCTTAAAGAATGTGCTATCTTCAAGCACTAGATGGTAGCTTAATATGCATTAGATTCTCGATCCTTGGAGCCTGAAATGAAGACAGAACGTAATGTAAATAACTGCATTATAGTGTTTGTATTTTACACTTCAAAAAGATAACACAGTGGAGTATGAAGTATGGAAAAAAGTATTGGCAATCATTTTTATGTTGGAAAAATTTAATCTTTTGCACAATTTCTTACCTTAATTACTACTTTAATCTTCCTACTTCCTCTTTTGTTAAATAATTCTATTTTTGATGTTCAGTTATGGATAGGAAGAGCTACTAAAATGTAAAATTTTAGAATTGTTTCACATAATATAAATAATAAAAGATTTTACTACAACCCAAAGATAATTTCTACCGAATGCACATGAAATTTTAAGCTATGCTTTACATTTACCACCTGGTTTTCTTTTCTCAATGACGCCAAATTAATAACTTTTTGGTAAAATACCTATCAAAAAGTGATGGACAATCCTCCATTATCAGAGTATTTGCTTACCATTGTCTATTAACTTAGGATTTAAAACAGTGACTTCCTAATGGGAGCCACAGACACAACCACCTGGACCATCTCGCTCGGTAGAATTAATTTATGGAAAGCATAAAGCTGTTTTAATCACAAAGGCGTAGTAATAACTATACGAGCCTTTCATTTATAAGAAGCCTTACTTCTTCAAAACTTTTACTTAAATTTTGGGTGATGGGTGAAATTAAAATCAGGGCCTATATTTGATTCAAAGATAATCGTAAGCTTTAAAAACGTTTTCTCCATTTGGTAGAAAAATGCTGAGAGACATTACAATACTGCGTTCAGTAGTATATACAGTACGTGATCAAAAGTATCCGGACACCTGGCTGCAAATGACGTACAAGTTCGTGGCGCCCTCCATTGGTAATGCTGGAAGTCAATATGGTGTTGGCCCACCCTTAGCCCTGATGACAGCGTTCACTCTCGCAGGCATACTTTCAATCAGGTGCTAGAAGGTTTCTTGGGGAATGGCAGCCCATTCTTCACCGAGTGCGGAACTGAGGAGACGTATCGATATAGGTCGGTGAGGCCTGACACGAAGTCGGCATTCCAAAACATCCCAAAGGTGTTCTATAGGATTCGAGTCAGGACTTTGTGCAGGCCAGCGCATTACAGGGATGTTATTGTCGTGTAACCACTCCTCCACAGCCCGTGCAGTATGAACAGGTGCTCGAACGAGTTAAAATTAAATTCAGTTTTATTTATGGACGCTCTTTAACTACTATGGACCTTAGCGTCCCATTCTATATTGGGCGTGAGAGACCAGTATTTTTGCTCAGAGGCCTCTCGAACGTGTTGAAAGATGCAATCGCCATCCCCGAATTGCTCTTCAATAGTGAGAAGCAAGAAGGTGCTTAAAATATCAATGTAGGTCTGCGCTGTGATCGTTCCACGCAAAACAACAAGGAGTGCAAGCCCCCTCCAGGAAAAACACGACCACACCATAACACCACCACCTCCGAATTTCATTGTTGGCACTGCACACGCTGGCAGATGACGTTCACCGGGAATTCGCCAAACCCACACCCTGCCATCGGATTGCCACATTGTGTACCGTGATTCGTCACTCCACACAACGTTTTGCCACTGTTCAATCGTGTAATGTTGACGCTCCTTACACCAAGCGAGGCGTAGTTTGGCATTTTCCTGCGTGATGTGCGGCTTATGAGCAGCCGCTCGACCATGGAAACCAAGGTTTCTCACCTCACCCTGTCATAGTACTTGGAGTGGATCCTGATGCAGTTTGGAATTTCTGTGTGATGGACTGGATAGATGTCTGTCTATTACTCTTTACGAGCCTCTTCAAATGTCGGAATTCTCTGTCAGTCAAAGACGAGGTCGGCCTGTACGATTTTGCGCTGTACATGTTCCTTCACGTTTCCACTTCACTATCACTTTAGAAACGGTGGACCTAGGGATGTTTAGCAGTGTGGAAATCTCACGTACAGACTTCTGACACAAGTGACACCCATATACCTGACCATGTTCGAAGTCCGTGTGTTCCACGGAGCGTCCCATTCTGCTGTTTCACGATGCCTAATGACTACTGAGGTCGTGGATAATGAGTACCAGGCAGTAGGTGGCAGCACAATGCACCTAAGATGAAAAACGTATGTTTGTGGGGTGTCCGGATACTTTTGATCACATAGTGTAGAATGTTTAATTTCTATTTGCTTCCATCAAACACAAGCTTACGAAAAAAGCCATATAATATCTAAGTGGTATTGATTTCTTTTAACGGCGCTTCTTGAGCATGTTGCGGCGGTTCGTATAGGTTCGTTGGTTCACTCGAGTTAGTGTATGCCAGGCATTACCTTGCTTAACCTACTGAATCATATTCTTGAGAAACTTTCTGATGGGCAGACTTAGTTGCATAGTTGCCCTCCTGCGCCATTTATTTTATTTCTATTGAGTTTTGGGGGAATGTAGAACTGCTAGATATTCTTTGAATGTACGCGCAGTCAATGCACTGCAAGACAGATACTCTTAGCTGCATAGCTCCCTTCCTGTTCCGTCATATCCTCTAAATGTAGTGACATCTTTTATGCTTGACATCAAAAGATATTTTGAATCCTAAGGTTAGTAAGTAGTAAGTCACTCATTATAAAACTAGCAAAATTAAAAATATGAAAGGGTGAAAAACCACAAGAACATGTAAACTATAATATCCTTTGCTCTTTCTGCATGTAAAAATAAAGAATTTGACTTCTAGAATTTTGTGATAAATGCTCTATGAGCTCACTGTGAGTCTTAGCCAAGTTAAATACAGTATGCATACCCTTGGCTTACAGACCTGACACTACCCACAGGTAAGCCGACTGTGAAGAAATCAAATGCACTCCCGACCGCTTCTTGGTCCGCTTCTGTAAGTTCGGCCTAGGCACCCATATAATTAAGAATGATCATTAAAGTCATCTATATACTGTACTCGTTTAACTGACTTTTGAAACTTGATCTTGTTAATTGTTCGTTTTGATTATATTGTTTTTTGTTTTTTTTACCTTCTTTACTATATATAGTAAAAAAGGGAAGTATTCCGTGTGTGTATATGTGTGTGTGTCTGTAAACAGCATAACTCAAAAACGAAAAGTTGGATGAATACCAAACTTTGCATTTGGGTTCAGTGCTTTCCAAAGTTACGACAATCCCAGACTCCCTTTACATTTCACCAAATTTTTTATTTTCTAAACAAGACACTAACGATTTTGATTAAAATACCATATAATATTGTTTATATTACAAATAAGATGCATATCTTGAATTCTCTGTAAATAGCCCGTGATGTTCACTTCATTTGGAAGTAATTTTATATAACCTTCTTTAACTCGGAAACACTAAGCGATAGACACAAACTTACTACAAAGAATGTAGATATCTTTAAAATACAAAATTTATTTCAAATAAGTGTTCTTGTGGCATATCCCATTTCTAGATATCCGTCATTAAAGGTTCGAATTCTTAATTCCTTGGCCATTCTCTTAAGTAAACATTCGTTTGTTTCTCACGATTACATGGAAACAGTACGAAATTTTAAGGCCAGTATATAGCATCCAGTTCACAAACATTTGACTGCCGATGTTCAACTTGTATCTATAATGAAATGTGTAATGTAGCTTATTTCTGTGAAGATTTATTTGAATTAACATGTAGTAAAGCTTTAGTAAAAATAGTTCGTATATCCACATACAAACTTAGGGTAGAGAAAGGGTAGAGAAAGTCATTTGAATGTAACATATCAGAATTTTTTATAATTACTGCTACTGTGTTGTATATCTTTTTGTTTCATTTTGTATGATTATTTTTATACTAGTTTCCTTTGTTAATGTGTTTGGTTAATTTTCTGGTTTGTTATCCCTTGTCCTTATGGCAGTCTCAGAATGAGAAGGCAGAAAGGCTTTTCTTTCAAAATAAAGTTCTGAAAACGATTGTTGTCAACTTTGTCTAATATGAAGTCATTACGCATTGTCCTAACAGTTTGATTGGGAGTTTGCCAATAATTCTTCGAATCTGTTATTTATACATATCAGGGAGATACTTTCTTGCATCCTTCCAAAAGCAGTACAGTGTTTGGAAGCTCATAATACCATGTACTCATGATGATACATTTTTCCTGATTTCATTATTTCATATAATTAGTAGACGTTAAGAAGTTAAGCGTGGTAATGAGCGACACAGTTAAGTTGTTGGCTTCAAGTTATCTTGCATTACAAGAGAGATCAAGGGTCAGTGATAGGTAGGTCCGAGTGCTATCTGCAAATGCCAAAAGAATGTACGAAGGATACGAGTGGTTTGTTGCCCCCTTGTTTACATTCCGGTGACAGTTCAACTTTTATTTCCCTGCGTCCTGGCTTTAGTGCTTAGTAATTCCTGCCTGGTAGTGAAATTTTGGGCACACTCTATACATGAAATCCAAGAGAAACTAAAGAAAGTATACACTACAACAAAAACGCCGCTGTTCGTGCTTTTTCCTAAAAGTTGCCAGTTGCTATACAGTTTATACTAACTTAAAAAATTATGATGAAGTCATTTTTATATAAATTAAAATGTAAGACGAGAGGAAGAATTGAAAACTGTTCCCCCGGAAATTCTCTACAAGAAGTAGAAATAAAGAAGAAAGAAAAAAAAGGCGAGGGATGGAAAATGAGAAGAGGGGATACGTCTGTGTCGAAAAATATAAATCTTCATCCCCGGCTTAAGGGGAGGAAAAGACTCAGCACACAAACTTTTAATTCAGTTTCAACGATATTTTCTACGCTATTTTTACGTTTTATTTTTAAAAGTTAAAAAAGAAGACGGAAGAAGTTGGGAGAAGAATCCGCTAACGCTTTACTATTCAAAACCACCTGTCTGTCCCTCATAATTCTTCTTGCCTACTTCTTCCCCACCCCCTGCATTCCTTGCGGGAAGTACTATCCATGCATGTGGCATACAACACTATGACCGTTGTTGGTGGCTAATTGGAACACAATACC
Source organism: Deroplatys truncata (assembly GCA_030765065.1). Lineage (NCBI taxonomy): Eukaryota > Metazoa > Arthropoda > Insecta > Mantodea > Mantidae > Deroplatys > Deroplatys truncata. Next base: position 104,001,889 of record CM060981.1, on the reverse strand, counting down.
AGTTGACGCAACCAGCTCTACTTTTAAAAATTCTAACAACAAAATTTATACAGAGAATATTATAATTTTGTATATTCTGAAAGAACAAGCGGCATTGCAGTTTACGTGTCCTGACATTTTTCAAGGCTTTTCATTTTAGTAACTCCATAAGTTTTTGTGAAAAAATCGTCATCATCCTTTAATAGAAAGGATGGTTCATAACACATTATCATTTATTTTTGAAAAGTCACTATTCATTTGTTTCACGTGTATGAAATTTCAGTCGTACATAGCGGCCGCTTTTTTCAAAGATGTGACTATCACTTAAACCTGCCGTAGCCCTCTGTTGCCAACAATGGAATGAAACATTTCTCTTGTTTAACATGAACAGATAGAAAAAGGTCTGATGTTTTACACTCACATGACTTTCTCTACTCTTGTACAAACTATTTTTAAAACGCATATTCTCCATATGCTTCATGTTAATAGAGATGTTAATCTTGTTGCTAATTTTCTTGTAGATGCAAGGGGAATTGGTAGGCTTTAAGCGATAGTCAAATATTTTAAGAGCTGGTTGCTATGTGGCGCATTCCATTCTCTTTGCATCACCAGGACAAAAAAATGAATAACGAATTCTCATTTGAGAAAAGTGTAAGTATTGGAAAATTTAAGGGAATAACAAGCAATATCTCGAAAATGGTTCACTCAACAAAGAAAATGTATATGACATAAATTGTGTAGTTTAACACGATCTACGTTTTTTGTGCAGTAAAATTTTGTCTATCTCTTATGGTTTACCAGTTATGCAAAAGTCGTTCAAAATGAAGAATACTTTTGGAGACATTTCCAGAAAATTCGAGATATACATTTTATTTGTCATGAAAGTATCTTAAATATATGATATTTTAATCAAACCTTTGGAGCCATTTTTGAGAAAATTAAAATTTTCGAACAATGTTCCATGTAAAGGGTAATCTGGGGTGGAGGATTTTCTTGAAAACCTTCGTGTCGCGTCTCTGAAAGATACTGAACCTAAATACCAAGTTTGGTGTTTATGCGACTGTTCGTTTCTGAGTTATGCTGTTCACAGACACACACACACACGGACATGTTTCCAAAAATGCTTTTTTTGGATTCAGGGGGTCTAAAAACATGTATTTCCGGTGAAATTTTGGTATCGAACTTTTGGGTGGAATGCAATACTTCCCCTACTTACTATACGTAGTAGAGAAAGTGATAAGTTATTATGAGATTGTTTTGTAGAAGAGAGATGAAAATAGGCAGTAGAGGTGGAGAAAGTAATGTAAATGTAACACATCAGATTTTTAAGTTACACTATTCACAAAGACTCACACAGTAACTTTTTCTAAAAGTACTTTGTTGGGGTTCGTGGGTATTCAACATGTAGGTATGTATATTGTGTTGAAAGCTCGATACTGAAACTTTGGATGGAATCTAATACTTCTCTACCTCCGAAAAGAAAGTACGAGCAGTTGATCTGAATTGCGAATTTTAATGAGCTCTTTGCGCTTAACTTCAATAAGTTTTTATGCATCTTATGAAGTTTCATGGTTTTATGAACTTTATTTACCGAAATAGAGCTTTTCAGACTGTTCAGAAAATCTTTATTTATTACTTTCTCTATTTCTTACCTACATAATAAGCATTGCATTCCACCGAAAATTTAAGATATCGAGGTTTCACTGGAAATGCACGTTTTGGGATTCGCTGAATAAAAAAAATAATTTCTAGAAAAAGGTGTGTATGCCCGTAAATATCGTAATTCAATAACGAAAAGTCGATTAAATACCAAACTTACGACACGAAAATTTCCATCCCAACTACTCTTTACATTGAAAATGTTTTCATTACTTTTCATTTCCTCAAAAATGGCTTTAACGATATTGATTAAAATATGTTAAGGTACTTATATAATAAATAAAGTGCACGTCTAAACTTTTTTGGAATAACCATTGAAGATCTCTTCATTCTGAATGCCTCTTGTATAACTTGTAAACCGTCAGATATATCTACACAAAATCTTATATACGAAAGATGTAGATCTAGTTAAAGCATACAAGTTACGTCAAATAATTTTTTATGGCGTTAACCATTTCGGAGATATTCTTTGTTATTGGTTGGAATCTTCAAATGCTTATACTTTTCTCAATGTGGTAAGTTGTTATTGTTTTTTTTCTGTTCATGCAAAGAGTATGGAATTATAAAGCCTTCACATAGAGATCCGCTTTTTAAAAATCTGATTAATACTAGCCTTCTGTATCCTTCTTATACGTACAACGAATGTGTAATGAAGTGTTTATTTCAATTGACAAGTAGACAAAAGAAATAAAGTTTTGTACAATTCCTGTCCGGGGGATGGGAATTTTTCTTTAATTCGGATTAGTCCCTACCCTTCATAGTCTGAAAATATGGATGTGAAAGTTAAAAACAGCTAAAACATTCGGTAACGTAACCTAAAAGTTCAAAAAGTAAAACACCATCAAATGTATCAGTCAAAGCCCCCGAAATTAAAAATTGAGTTTTATTTATGGACACTCTTTAACTGCTGTGGTCGTTAGCGTCCCATTCTATATTGGGGCGTGAAAGACCGGCAATTTTGCTCACAGGCCTCTATATCAGGCTTGAGGTTCTTTTATGTGCCGTAAATCTAAGACACCGGACCACCGGCTTTACTCCCTTCCGAAGGAAGCCATGCTAAGGATTTTTACGCCCGAAAAAATTCATCGCCCTCCATCGGGTTTGAACCCGCGACCTTGGGAATTAGAGAAAGACCCCGATATGACTATAGGAGTTAAAGGGGGCTATAGAAGCTTTTGTAAGAATACTTTTAGAAGAGTGAGTAGAGAACGTTGTGTGAATGGGACATCAGATTATTATTTTTTTATTAATTTGTTCTACCTGCCTATACCTCTAACTCGTGATATTTTAATGGAAATAGCAATCATAGCTGGGTAACGTATTTTTATGCTGAATGCAATACTTACTCCATTTTAAACGTTAAGTGGGGAAAATAAAAAAGAAAATTCGTTTAAGCATATTGTTCCTCAGGTTACCTTCCAGAAAGCAAAACAAATGACTGCTACTCTTTTGACTACAGTAGTATAATTTCCGTCGTGAGTTAAACATCCATCAGGGAATGCACAATATTTTCCAAATAGGTAATACATTTACTCTCGCAGTCTGTAAGCATTTCATCATGAATATTCATTATGCATTAAGAAGGGAAGAGGCGTAGGGAAGGGTGAGATGCAGCACAAAATCCGCGGCGATTGGACGGAGCGGTGTTTACACAGGGATGCGATAATTTGGTAAATTAATTAGTTTGTTCCTTCTACCACCCCCACTTCAATCTCCCGCGCTCTGTGCCATTTCTCACCCTCTCTCCCCCTCCATCCCTCGTTTCCTCATCAAGAGCCCGTCACTCTAGGATGCGGTACAACAAAAACGTGGCTCAATATCATCACTCATCATCAAGGAGCCAGCGCTCAGCTTTTTAAAACACATGTAGCTTTGTCCAGAACACTGGCTCTTCAGAGTCGAGAGCCTCCATACCTTACCGGGGTGCTTGAAAACTTCGTGACCTCGCATACAACCACTTGCTATAACCAAGTCTTCATTCAAAAACACTTGTTAATATGGCGATATAAAGCTGTCTACTAGGAGTTTTCTTTCAACAACTGTCCGTCTCACAATGGGTCCATTTTGTAATTTTTACTTTCTCTACCACGTACATGGAAAGTAGAGAAGATATTGCATTCAATTTGGTATCGAGATTTCATTGGAAATACATGTTTTGAGACCCCTGAATCCAAAGAAAGCACTTTTACAAATCAGCGCGCGCGCCGGCTCGTGCGTGTCTGTGTCTCTGTGAACAGCATGATTCATCGGCGAAAAGTCGGATAAACACCAAATTTGGTATTTAAGTTCAGTATTTTCCTAAAATGCTACACAAAGGTTTCCAATAAAATATCTCCGCGCCAAACTACACTTTACATGGATTATTTTTTGAAATTTTTTATTTTCTGAAAAATGGCTCAACGATTTGATTAAAATACCATAAGTTAAAGATGTTTACATGACAAATAAAACGTATATCTCAAATTTTTTGGTAATAACGTGTGAAGTACTGTTCGTCGGAAGGAATTTTATATAATCTTGCATAACTGGTAAACGTTAAGCGATAGACGAAAACGTACCTCACAAGAAGTGTAGATATCCTTAAAACACACAATTTATTTCAGTACTCAGGCGGTAACGTCTGTGGTTCGGATTCGGGAGGTCCCGGTTCAAATCCCATGAGGCGGCCAATCTGACTCAGGTTTTTTGTGGTTTCCCTCAGCTACTAAGGTAAATACCGGATTGGATATTTAATACCAAGACCCAAAGTTCTACCTGAAGTCTAAAACAATAGTAAAAATGAAAAATAGGTGTTAATAGCGAATGCTGTGCGATCTATCCCAGGTAATGAAAGCACGTAAACTGGACGGCATCCTAATGCCATCTGCACGGCACGAAGTAAAAGATCCGGTTGCTATGCGCTGGGATCTCTGAGGACACGTGACGAAGCAAAATGGCATGGCTACAGGAATGAAACCTAGAAGGCTAACTGTCCGCCTTTCTATATGAAAGTGGTAGTTCGACCGGACGGCACCCTAATGCCATCTGCACGGCACGAAGCAGAAGATCCGGTTGCTATGCGCTAGGGCCTCTGTGAACACGACGAAGCCGGTGGTTACAGGGATGAGACCTAGAAGGCCTGTCCACCACATCTCGATCTAAGAGATATCCACTAACAGATCCGTCACAATATGACACTGTAGCTAAAGCGACGTAAAATAATAGGATAATTTTTGTGGTATCTCATTTCCGAGGTATCCGTTATTAAGGGTTCAAATTGTTCAGTACTCTGCCATTCTTTAAAGTCCTTCGACATTCACTTGTTTCTTGTGATATTATGGAAAGAGTATGAAATTTTAAGACCAGCATATTGCGTCGAGTTCTTAAACATTTGAGTATCGGTGTTCCCTTTGTATCCTAAGGAAATGTATATGTATCTATTTCTGCAAAGTTTCTCTTGATTAAAATGAAGTAGATAGGCATATAAGTTTTCGTAAGAATAATTTTTATACCCACTAATAAACGATAGAGGGTAGAGAAGGTCATGTGAATGTAACAAGTCATATTTATACTTTAAGGCTAGAGGTCACTGAAAAAATATTCTAGCTTTCATAATTTGGCAGTTTTTATCCTTTGATCAACGCACAAATACTTTGCATGAAAGCTTTAAGAATTACAGTTCAAAGGCAGCTCAAAACTTACAGCCATTGTTTATTTCAATTAATGTTTTATAGTATTTCTTAATATTTTTATGAGTAAAACTGTGAAGCAACTGACTACAAATATGCTGCAGACCTTAGTATAATAAAATCATGATGTGTTACATTCACATCAATTTATATACTCTATGCCTCTTTTAGAAATATTAGAAAGGTTAATTTTTGTATCTGCTTCATGTTAACCCAGGTAATATTTTAAGAAATAGGTGCATTATACGAGGCGTGTTTTTAAAGTAACCACCGATAATTTTTTTAAAAAATAACAGAACATTATTATCCAAATGCTTCATACTCATTTATTACCATGCACCTTGCACTACTTCGTCACGTCTATCGTCACGTCACCGACGTTATTCAGGCACTTGAAACGGGAAACCAGTTTTTGTATGTCTTCATCAAAGAATGATGCCAGTAGTATTAGTCCCGGATGAGCCAATTGGATTAACGATAATCCTGCCGCTAGGGGCACTAGTGTCGCTAGTGTCGCTGCGTGCGACGGCGGCGGCGGGAAGTTTGAAAAGCGCCCTGAGCGGAAGGATTATCGTTATTGCAATTGGTTCATCCGGGACGAGTTAAAAGAATTGAGGATTAGGGTAAGGTGAAGGAAAAAGAGGAAGTGACGTGGAGTGTTTTGATTGGTTCGTTAATTCGGGTGGAAGATGAAGGAAGGAAGATGAAAGAGTATGGAGGTCGCGTGATGGAGAGGAGCGGGGTGGCGAGGTGTTGTCTGTGCGGAGGTCGGGACTGAAAGAGGGAAAAGATGGGGAGCGAGGGATAAAAAGTATAACAGAAAGTGACGTGTGAAGTTGTGATTGGTGGGAATAAGAAGTGATGTTATTGGTGGAAAGGAACAAATGAAAGTTGTTGATTGGTAAGAATAAGAGAGATTATGATTGGTGGAAAGAAAAAGGTGTGGGAGTGGGGTATGTTGGAGATGATGGGAAAGGTAAGTTTTGCTAGCAACAAGATTTTCAAAAGCCTGTCGAGAACTGATCAGCAATTTTTGAACGTTGGATGGTAGTTTTCTTGAGTGGATAGAGAGATGGGGCGATATGAGATGCGGTGGCGAAAATGGGAACTAAACAAGATGGTTGAGACAAGAGGTTTAAGGACGAGGAAATTTGGAGGTTAGTGGTGAACATGGCGGTCGCAAGAGGTGGGGGCAAGGAGACGCGGTGGTGTGAATGGGAACTAAAAGAAGATGGCGGTGGCAAGAGCTTAGAAGAGCAGATTTTGAGGTTAAAATAGTGGGAACTAAAAATGGCGGAGGGTCTGCGACAAGGAGATGCGGTGAGAACTAAACAAGATGGCGGACGCAAGAGGAGGGTAAGGAGATCTGAGGTTACAGTACCAAAACACGAAAGGATATATTCCTAGGCCAAGCAGGTCCGAAAAATAATTATGCGTGTGGTACTTACCTTTTACTGGTGTGGATGCGTCACCAAAAGCGCAGATGCTTCACGCGACGCGAAAAAATAAAAGCAAACTGTTTTTGAAAATGCTTAACCAGCTTTAAGATCAACAAACATCACTACGCACTGATATACCTAGGTTGTTTAAAGCGGTACATACGCCCTTTGCACAGACGTAATTTAACTATACCAAAAACCTGGTACTGGACCATCGTAATGGTCGCTAGCGTACGTAGGAGCAGGGTTCTCATAGCCGGTCGAAAGCGGTCAAAAAAGTGTACGACGTAGGTGTTCACAGTAGCTGCTGTCGAGTCAACCGTCGAGGTGTGAATGAACGAGATCTGTTCTTGCCGGCAATCTGGTTGGGAGATGAGAGGCGCGGTGGTAAAAATGGGAACTAAATAAGATGGCGGAGGTATGAAGTTGAGGTTAAGGAGCGGTGAGGTGTTGTCTGTGCGGAGATGGGACTGAAAGAGGGAAAAGATGGCGAACGAGGGATAAAAAGTATAACAGAAAGTGCCGTGTGAAGTTGTGATTGGTGGGAATAATTGGTGGGAAGTTGTGATTGGTGGAAAGGAACAAATGAAAGTTGTTGATTGGTAAGAATAAGAGAGATTATGATTGGTGGAAAGAAAAAAGGTGTGGGAGTATGTTGGAGGTGATGGAAGAGGTAAGTTTTGCTACCAACAAGATTTGCAAAAGCCTATCCAGAACTCATCAGCAATTTTAAATAACTAGTGTTTCGGGGTTTTCTCTGGTTGGTAGACGAATGCAAGCTGTTTCTGCTTTTTCATAGGTTTTCCCAAAATTGAAAATGCATATATATTGTAACACAAATCTGTGCAGTGCAAAAGAAAATAAAAATTAAATAGGCACACAAACACACACACACACCCGTTGCAGTTGCCATACTTATATTATTCGTCTTTTCCTTTTTTCTTTTTTTTCTTTTTGTTTTTTCGTTTTTTTAAAAAATAACTAGTTTTTGAGGGTTTTCCGCGGTTGGTAAACGAATGCAAGCTCTTTCTGCTTTTCATAGGTTTTCCCTGGTTGGTAGGCGTTTGCTGTAGTGGTTGACGAAGCCCTTTCTAATTTTCGAGGTTTTTCAGGTTTTTCGTGGTTGGCGCTGCCCGGTAGGCAAATGATGAACTTTTTGCTTGTCGGCGCACGGATACTAGGCACATACTGGCGCACACACACACACTATAATAGCAGCGTATAAAAAATTTGACAAACAAAATCTACACAATGACAAAATTGAAAATGTATATATATTTTAACACAAAAGTGTGCAGTGCAAACGATTTTCTAGCCCCTAGTGAGTGTAAAATTGCGTTTACTTCACTTCTTTCAAACTGCTTAAAAATTATATAAATGGTAGTTTCACGTTATAATAAGCCTATATATACCAAGAATACTGAGTTTTTAAAAAGTCAAGAAATTCGATTTTCTAGCTCCTAGTGAGTGTAAAATCGTGTTTACTACATTTCTTTCAAACTGCTTAAAATTAATATAAATGGATGTATCACCTCATAATAAGCCTCTATATACCAAGAATATTGAGTTTTTAAAAAGTCAAGAACATCGATTTTCTAGACCCTAGTGAGTGTAAAATCGCGTTTACTTCACTTCTTTCAAACTGCTTAAAAATCATATAAATGAATGTATCACCTCATAATAAGCCTCTATATACCAAAAATACTGAGTTTTTAAAAAGTCAACAAAATGGATTTTCTAGCCCCTAGTGGGTGTAAAATCGCGTTTACTTCACTTCTTTCAAACTGCTTAAAAATCATATAAATGAATGTATCACCTCATAATAAGCCTCTATATACGAAAAATAATGAGTATTCAAAAAGTCAAGAAAATCGATTTTCTAGCCCCTAGTGAGTGTAAAATCGTGTTTACTTCACTTCTTTCAAACTGCTTAAAAATCATATAAATGGTTGTTTCACGTTATAATAAGCCTATATATATCAAGAATACTGAGTTCTTAAACAGTCAAGAAATTCGATTTTCTAGCTGCTAGTGAGTGTAAAATCGCGTTTACTTCACTTCTTTCAAACTGCTTAAAATTCATATAAATGGATGTATCACCTCATAATAAGCCTCTATATACCAAAAATACTGAGTATTCAAAAAGTCAAGAAAATCGATTTTCTAGCCCCTAGCGAGTGTAAAATCGCATTTACTTCACTTCTTTCAAAATGCTTAAAAATCATATAAATGAATGTATCACCCCATAATAAGCCTCTATATACCAAAAAATACTGAGTATTCAAAAAGGCAAGAAAATCGATTTTCTAGCTGCTAGTGAGTGTAAAATCGCGTTTACTTCACTTCTTTCAAACTGCTTAAAATTCATATAAATGGATGTATCACCTCATAATAAGCCTCTATATACCAAGAATATTGAGTTTTTAAAAAGTCAAGAAAATCGATTTTCTAGCCCCTAGTGAGTGTAAAATCGTGTTTACTTCACTTCTTTCACACTGCTTAAAAATCATATAAATGGTTGTTTCACGTTATAATAAGCCTATATATACCAAGAATACTGAGTTCTTAAAAAGTCAAGAAATTCGATTTTCTAGCTGCTAGTGAGTGTAAAATCGCGTTTACTTCACTTCTTTCAAACTGCTTAAAATTCATATAAATGGATGTATCACCTCATAAGAAGCCTCTATATATCAAAAATACTGAGTATTCAAAAAGTTAAGAAAATCGATTTTCTAGCCCCTAGTGAGTGTAAAATCGCGTTTACTTCACTTCATTCAAACTTCGAAAAAAATCATATAAATGGTTGTTTCTCGTCATAATAAGATTTCATATACCAAAAATACTGAGGTTTTTTCGTACTCACCTATAAGAGATAGAGGGTAGAGGTCATACGAACGTAACACTTGAGAATGTTTTATTCTACAGTTGGTGTTACTCCTTAGAAAGGAAGTATCTGCTGATTCTATTTAATTCTTACATTTTACATAACACGTATGCACGGCACAACACAAAAACACTACACACGACACTCATAGTTTTAAATATTGCACTAGTGGGGGTGCAAGCTGAACCACTATTAGCAAGCGTTATAGTTCTGCTCCCGTTAGGCTCGGAGAAAACAGTACAAGAGTCATTCTCATGTGCAGCACTACGTGCAAAGACCGTGTGCTGATGTATGTGAAAAATGAGCGTGAGAAACGGATGTTCGTCAGCGATAAAATCTTTTAACGGCCTGTATTACGATCTCCGGTTAAAAGTCATGGTTTGTAACCTATCAGTTATCGCTACCTGAAGGTTAGATGCATTGCCGCGTATTACAAACGCATATCAACCGATGGTTAGTAACCCTAAGGTTTATGATGCTGGGCGAGAAGTTGGCAACACCAAAGAGATAATGTATTTCTCCTTGGCAATAGTTTTCTGAGTGATTTCACTGTTTATACAACGCTATCTCGTGGTAACCTGCAACATTATAGCGTCATTATTGGTCATTAGTAACAAGGCGAGCGGACAGACTATTATAGATTGTGAACGGTTTTGGAGATTTTTTTTAGAGAATCTTGACATGAACATAACCTAAAATGTAATTTATATACATGTCATTGAGCATACAAGATGCGGTTCTAGTACGTTATTGTATTACTGAGCTACAATAGGATACCGTAAACAATAGTTATAATTACCTTTTTATTAGCTTTTCCGTTCGCGAAAGCTATTATATTTATAGAAAAGCAACATCGATGGTTCTAATGTTGATTCGGATTTACACATGTTGCCTGACATTTTAAGTTCAACACAATATTCTTAAGTTTGTTGCATCTTTCTAATACCGTTCCTTGGTTATTCTATCTGGAAAACTATGCCACACTTCAAAGTTTCGTTAAAAATAGTGTTAAGAGTTTTGACGTAAAAGTTTTACGAATATCACTTTAATAACCGAAAACCATAGTCTTTTGATGCAAACATTTCATGAATATCACTTAAAACTAACGTAGAAAGCCATTCGACAATTTTAAAAACCAACCTAAATATAAACTAACACGCAAAATACGTTTACCTTTGCCCACACTGCTTGTCATTTAACCTAAAATGTTTGGCCTTCCAAAAACAATCCAAGCACAATGGTTAGTTCCTTACGCCCTGACAGTAATATTTAAGACTGGGTGTTGGAGTGAACTATTCTAATGTATAGATAACATTTCCAAAAACTTGAAAATATATTCTGAATCACTCTCAATAATCAATCTCTGCCGGTGGTACGCCATGTTTCATTCGGAAATACGAGTTAACTCCAAGGTATCATCTTTATCCACCACTTGAGGTGGTGGTTAGTTTACCTCCAAAAATAACTCCCGGGTAGCCCTTAACCAAAGATTGTAATACAGTCGCAGTACGTAACTCTCAGGTAAATCTTACCCCAAACCTTAACCGGAGATCGTAATACAGGCCGTATATGCAGTTTTATTGTCGATGGTAGGGATCGTGCAGTGGTGGATCGTGACAGGAAATGCACTGCAAATGACTGCGTTTTACGTTTCTAGTTTTGTTTTTTACTTTCTCTACTACGTATAGTAAGTAGGGGAAGTATTGTATTCCACCCAAAACTTCAATACCGAGATTTCACCGGAAATACATGTTTTGACACCCCCTGAATCCAAAAAATAATCCATTTTTGGAAACATGTCCGTGTGTGTGTGTCTGTGAACAGCATAACTCAGAAACGAACAGTCGGATAAGCACCAAACTTGGTATTTAGGTTCAGTTTTTTCCAGAGATGCGACACGAACGTTTCCAAGAAAATCCCCCCCAGACATCCCTTTACATGGAACATTTTTCGAAAATTTTAATTTTCTCAAAAATGGTTCTAACGATTTTGATTAAAATATCATATGTTCAAGATATTTTCAAGACAAATGAAATGTATATCTCGAATTTCCTGGGAATGTGTCCAAAAGTATTCTTTATTGTGAAGGACTTTTGCATAACTGGTAAACCATAAGAGATGGACAAAAGTTTACTACACAAAAAATGTAGATCGCGTTAAAATACACAATTTATGTCATATACATTTTTTTTAGTTGAGTGAACCATTTTCGAGATATTGCTTATTTCCTTAAACTTTCCAATACTTATACTTTTTCTCAAATTCGTTATTTAATTTTTTATGTCCTGGATATGCAAACAGAATAGAATGCGCCACATAGCAACCAGCGCTTAAAAGATTTGACTATCGCTTATAACCTACCATGTTCCCCTTGCATCTACAAGAAAATTAGCAATAAGATTGACATTTGGATATCTCGATTAACATGAAGTAGATGGAGAATAAGGGTTTGTAAAAATAGTTTGTACAAGAGTAGAGAAAGTCATGTGAGTGTAACACATCAGTTTTTCTATAAAATCGTGCTATTTGACGTGATATAAGTTTTAGAGCAATACGCGCACATGTGCGGGTGTCTAGGTTTAGTATCTTCCAGCGATGCGACACGAAGGTTTTCAAGAAAATCCCCCCACCCCAGACTACCCTTTACATGGAAGATTTTTCGAAAATTTTAATTTTCTCAAAAATGGCTGTAACGATTTTGATTGCAGCTTCGATACGTGTCCACGGAGATCTTAGTGCTAGGCAACTATACCTGTTTCTATACGTGAACGGCAGATTGCAGCTTCGATACGTGTCCACGGAGACCTTAATGCTAGGCAACTGTACCTGTGGTTCTATATGTCAACGTCAGATGGCAGCTTCGATACGTGTCCACGGAGACCTTAGTGCTAGGCAACTGTACCTCTGTTTCTATACGTGAACGGCAGATTGCAGCTTCGATACGTGTCCACGGAGACCTTAGTGCTAGGCAACTGCACCTCTGTTTCTATACGTGAACGGCAGATTGCAGCTTCGATACGTGTCCACGGAGACCTTAGTGCTAGGCAACTGCACCTCTGTTTCAATACGTGAACGGCAGATTGCAGCTTCGATACGTGTCCACGGAGACCTTAGTGCTAGGCAACTGCACCTCTGTTTCTATACGTGAACGGCAGATTGCAGCTTCGATACGTGTCCACGGAGACCTTAGTGCTAGGCAACTGTACCTCTGTTTCTATACGTGAACGGCAGATTGAAGCTTCGATACGTGTCCACGGAGGCCTTAGTGCTAGGCAACTATACCTCTGTTTCTATACGTGAACGGCAGATTGCAGCTTCGATACGTGTCCACGGAGACCTTAGTGCTAGGCAACTGTACCTCTGTTTCTATACGTGAACGGCAGATTGCAGCTTCGATACGTGTCCACGGAGACCTTTCGCTTCAGGTGACAAAATAACACTAGGCACTTGTGTGCCGTGGTGTAAGCCGCAATCACGGCATTGGTAGCGTTAATCACCTTGGGGCTCTCCTCGGAGTTACCTCAACACCACGTACATGACCTGGTTCGTCACGGGTACGCAGGTCTGCACTACCACTTCCTCGGCGTTGAGCAGGCCCAGGAGGCGATCGTACCGGTACACCAGCTAGCACGTGGACATGTTATCACGCTGTGGTGTTGCGTGTGCGAGGTATGGAAACTCAAGGACGCAAAACATGCACGACCGAGGGATAAAAAGTAGAACAAGTAGTGACGTGGAACGTTGTGATTGGTGAAAATAAGGCGATCTCTGATAGGTGGACAAATTGAAATAACGTGATGTGATAGGCGAAAATAAAATCAAAGGTGATTGGATGAAAAATGGCGAGAAGGAATTAGCGGTGAATTTGTGAACTAAGATGGCGAAGATTTTTTTTAAAAAAAAAAAGAAGACGGATAATATAAGTATCGAAGCTGCAATCTGCCGTTCAAGTATAGAAACAGAGGTACAGTTGCCTAGCACTAAGGTCTCCGTGGACACGTATCGAAGCTGCAATCTGCCGTTGACGTATAGAAACAGGTATAGTTGCCTAGCACTAAGATCTCCGTGAACACGTACGATGCTACAATCTGCCGTTCACGTATAGAAACAGAGGTATAGTTGCCTAGCACTAAGGTCTCCGTGGACACGTATCGAAGCTTCAATCTGCCGTTCACGTATAGAAACAGAGGTACAGTTGCCTAGCACTAAGGTCTCCGTGGACACGTATCGAAGCTGCAATCTGCCGTTCACGTATAGAAACAGAGCTGCAGTTGCATAGCACTAAGGTCTCCGTGGACACGTATCGAAGCTGCAATATGCCGGTCACGTATAGAAACAGAGGTATAGTTGCCTAGCATTAAGGTCTCCGTGGACACGTATCGAAGCTGCAATCTGCCGTTCACGTATAGAAACAGGTATAGTTGCCTAGTACTAAGATCTCCGTGGACACGTATCGAAGCTGCAATCAAAATCGTTACAGCCGTTTTTGAGAAAATTAAAATTTTCGAAAAATCTTCCATGTAAAGGGTAGTCTGGGGTGGCGGGATTTTCTTGAAAACCTTCGTGTCGCATCGCTGGAAGATACTAAACCTAGACACCCGCACATGTGCGCGTATTGCTCTAAAACTTATATCACGTCAAATAGCACGATTTTATAGAAAAACTGATGTGTTACACTCACATGACTTTCTCTACTCTTGTACAAACTATTTTTACAAACGCTTATTCTCCATCTACTTCATGTTAATCGAGATATCCAAACGTCAATCTTATTGCTAATTTTCTTGTAGATGCAAGGGGAACATGGTAGGTTATAAGCGATAGTCAAATCTTTTAAGCGCTGGTTGCTATGTGGCGCATTCTATTCTGTTTGCATATCCAGGACATAAAAAATTGAATAACGAATTTGAGAAAAAGTATAAGTATTGGAAAATTTAAGGAAATAACAAGCAATATCTCGAAAATGGTTCACTCAACTAAAAAAAATGTATATGACATAAATTGTGTATTTTAACGCGATCTACATTTTTTGTGTAGTAAAATTTTGTCCATCTCTTATGGTTTACCAGTTATGCAAAAGTCGTATACAATAAAGAATACTTTTGGACACATTCCCAGGAAATTCGAGATATACATTTCATTTGTCTTGAAAATATCTTGAACATATGATATTTTATTCAAAATCGTTAGACCCATTTTTGAGAAAATTAAAATTTTCGAAAAATGTTCCATGTAAACGGATGTCTGGGGGGGAATTTCTTGGAAACGTTCGTGTCGCATCTCTGGAAGATACTGAACCTAAATACCAAGTTTGGTGCTTATCCGACTGTTCGTTTCTGAGTTATGCTGTTCACAGACACACACACACGGACATGTTTCCAAAAATTGATTATTTTTTGGATTCAGGGGGTGTCAAAACATGTATTTCCGGTGAAATCTCGGTATCGAATTTTTGGGTGGAATACAATACTTCCCCTACTTACTATACGTAGTAGAGAAAGTAAAAAACAAAACTAGAAACGTAAAACGCAGTCATTTGCAGTGCATTTCCTGTCACGAGTCACCACTGCACGATCCCTACCATCGACAATAAAACTGCATGTAAAAAGATTTTATCGCTGACGAACATCCGTTTCTCACGCTCATTTTTCACATACATCAGCACACGGTCTTTGCACGTAGTGCTGCACATGAGAATGACTCTTGTACTGTTTTCTCCGAGCCTAACGGGAGCAGAACTATAACGCTTGCTAATAGTGGTTCAGCTTGCACCCCCACTAGTGCAATATTTAAAACTATGAGTGTCGTGTGTAGTGTTTTTGTGTTGTGCCTGCATACGTGTTATGTAAAATGTAAGAATTAAATAGAATCAGCAGATACTTCCTTTCTAAGGAGTAACACCAACTGTAGAATAAAACATTCTCAAGTGTTACGTTCGTATGACCTCTTATAGGTGAGTACGAAAAAAACTCAGTATTTTTGGTATATGAAGGCTTATTATGACGTGAAACAACCATTTATTGATTTTTTCGAAGTTTTAAAGAAGTGAAGTAAACGCGATTTTACACTCACTAGGGGCTAGAAAATCGATTTTCTTAACTTTTTGAATACTCAGTATTTTTGATATATAGAGGCTTCTAATGAGGTGATACATTCATTTATATGATTTTTAAGCAGTTTGAAAGAAGTGAAGTAAACGCGATTTTACACTCACTAGCAGCTAGAAAATCGATTTTCTTGACTTTTTAAAAACTCAATATTCTTGGTATATAGAGGCTTATTATGAGATGATACATCCATTTATATGAATTTTAGGCAGTTTGAAAGAAGTGAAGTAAACGCGATTTTACACTCACTAGCAGCTAGAAAATCGAATTTCTTGACTTTTTAAAAACTCAGTATTCTTGGTATATATAGGCTTATTATAACGTGAAACAACCATTTATATGATTTTTTCGAAGTTTGAAAGAAGTGAAGTAAATGCGATTTTACACTCGCTAGGGGCTAGAAAATCGATTTTCTTGACTTTTTGAATACTCAGTATTTTTGGTATATAGAGGCTTATTATGAGGTGATACATCCATTTATATGAATTTTAAGCAGTTTGAAAGAAGTGAAGTAAACGCGATTTTACACTCACTAGCAGCTAGAAAATCGAATTTCTTGACTGTTTAAGAACTCAGTATTCTTGATATATATAGGCTTATTATAACGTGAAACAACCATTTATATGATTTTTAAGCAGTTTGAAAGAAGTGAAGTAAACACGATTTTACACTCACTAGGGGCTAGAAAATCGATTTTCTTGACTTTTTGAGTACTCATTATTTTTCGTATATAGAGGCTTATTATGAGGTGATACATTCATTTATATGATTTTTAAGCAGTTTGAAAGAAGTGAAGTAAACGCGATTTTACACTCACTAGCAGCTAGAAAATCGATTTTCTTGCCTTTTTGAATACTCAGTATTTTTTGGTATATAGAGGCTTATTATGAGGTGATACATTCATTTATATGATTTTTAAGCAGTTTGAAAGAAGTGAAGTAAATGCGATTTTACACTCGCTAGGGGCTAGAAAATCGATTTTCTTGACTTTTTGAATACTCAGTATTTTTGGTATATAGAGGCTTATTATGAGGTGATACATCCATTTATATGAATTTTAAGCAGTTTGAAAGAAGTGAAGTAAACGCGATTTTACACTCACTAGCAGCTAGAAAATCGAATTTCTTGACTTTTTAAGAACTCAGTATTCTTGGTATATATAGGCTTATTATAACGTGAAACAACCATTTATATGATTTTTAAGCAGTTTGAAAGAAGTGAAGTAAACACGATTTTACACTCACTAGGGGCTAGAAAATCGATTTTCTTGACTTTTTGAATACTCATTATTTTTCGTATATAGAGGCTTATTATGAGGTGATACATTCATTTATATGATTTTTAAGCAGTTTGAAAGAAGTGAAGTAAACGCGATTTTACACTCACTAGGGGCTAGAAAATCGATTTTCTTGACTTTTTAAAAACTCAATATTCTTGGTATATAGAGGCTTATTATGAGGTGATACATCCATTTATATGAATTTTAAGCAGTTTGAAAGAAGTGTAGTAAACACGATTTTACACTCACTAGGAGCTAGAAAATCGAATTTCTTGACTTTTTAAAAACTCAGTATTCTTGGTATATATAGGCTCATTATAACGTGAAACTACCATTTATATGATTTTTAAGCAGTTTGAAAGAAGTGAAGTAAACGCAATTTTACACTCACTAGGGGCTAGAAAATCGTTTGCACTGCACACTTTTGTGTTAAAATATATATACATTTTCAATTTTGTCATTGTGTAGATTTTGTTTGTCAAATTTTTTATACGCTGCTATTATAGTGTGTGTGTGTGCGCCAGTATGTGCCTAGTATCCGTGCGCCGACAAGCAAAAAGTTCATCATTTGCCTACCGGGCAGCGCCAACCACGAAAAACCTGAAAAACCTCGAAAATTAGAAAGGGCTTCATCAACCACTACAGCAAACGCCTACCAACCAGGGAAAACCTATGAAAAGCAGAAAGAGCTTGCATTCGTTTACCAACCGCAGAAAACCCCCAAAAACTAGTTATTTTTTTAAAAAACGAAAAAACAAAAAGAAAAAAAAGAAAAAAGGAAGAGACGAATAATATAAGTATGGCAACTGCAACGGGTGTGTGTGTGTGTGTTTGTGTGCCTATTTAATTTTTATTTTCTTTTGCACTGCACAGATTTGTGTTACAATATATATGCATTTTCAATTTTGGGAAAACCTATGAAAAAGCAGAAACAGCTTGCATTCGTCTACCAACCAGAGAAAACCCCGAAACACTAGTTATTTAAAATTGCTGATGAGTTCTGGATAGGCTTTTGCAAATCTTGTTGGTAGCAAAACTTACCTCTTCCATCACCTCCAACATACTCCCACACCTTTTTTCTTTCCACCAATCATAATCTCTCTTATTCTTACCAATCAACAACTTTCATTTGTTCCTTTCCACCAATCACAACTTCCCACCAATTATTCCCACCAATCACAACTTCACACGGCACTTTCTGTTATACTTTTTATCCCTCGTTCGCCATCTTTTCCCTCTTTCAGTCCCATCTCCGCACAGACAACACCTCACCGCTCCTTAACCTCAACTTCATGCCTCCGCCATCTTATTTAGTTCCCATTTTTACCACCGCGCCTCTCATCTCCCAACCAGATTGCCGGCAAGAACAGATCTCGTTCATTCACACCTCGACGGTTGACTCGACAGCAGCTACTGTGAACACCTACGTCGTACACTTTTTTGACCGCTTTCGATCGACTATGAGAACCCTGCTCCTACGTACGCTAGCGACCATTACGATGGCCCAGTACCAGGTTTTTGGTATAGTTAAATTACGTCTGTGCAAAGGGCGTCTGTACCGCTTTAAAAAACCTAGGTATATCAGTGCGTAGTGATGTTGGTTGATCTTAAAGCTGGTTAAGCATTTTCAAAAACAGTTTGCTTTTATTTTTTCGCGTCGCGTGAAGCTGCTACGCTTTTGGTGACGCATCCACACCAGTAACAGGTAAGTACCACACGCATAATTATTTTTCGGACCTGCTTGGCGTAGGAATATATCCTTTCGTGTTTTGGTACTGTAACCTCAGATCTCCTTACCCTCCTCTTGCGTCCGCCATCTTGTTTAGTTCTCACCGCATCTCCTTGTCGCAGACCCTCCGCCATTTTTAGTTCCCACTATTTTAACCTCAAAATCTGCTCTTCTAAGCTCTTGCTCTCGCCATCTTATTTTAGTTCCCATTCTCACCACCGCGTCTCCTTGCCCCCACCTCTTGCGACCGCCATGTTCACCACTAACCTCCAAATTTCCTCGTCCTTAAACCTCTTGTCTCAACCATCTTGTTTAGTTCCCATTTTCGCCACCGCATCTCATATCGCCCCATCTCTCTATCCACTCAAGAAAACTACCATCCAACGTTCAAAAATTGCTGATCAGTTCTCGACAGGCTTTTGAAAATCTTGTTGCTAGCAAAACTTACCTTTCCCATCACCTCCAACGTACCCCACTCCCACACCTTTTTCTTTCCACCAATCATAATCTCTCTTATTCTTACCAATCAACAACTTTCATTTGTGCCTTTCCACCAATAACATCACTTCTTATTTCCACCAATCACAACTTCACACGTCACTTTCTGTTATACTTTTTATCCCTCGCTCCCCATCTTTTCCCTCTTTCAGTCCCGACCTCCGCACAGACAACACCTCGCCACCCCGCTCCTCTCCATCACGCGACCTCCATACTCTTTCATCTTCCTTCCTTCATCTTCCACCCGAATTAACGAACCAATCAAAACACTCCACGTCACTTCCTCTTTTTCCTTCACCTTACCCTAATCCTCAATTCTTTTAACTCGTCCCGGATGAACCAATTGCAATAACGATAATCCTTCCGCTCAGGGCGCTTTTCAAACTTCCCGCCGCCGCCGTCGCACGCAGCGACACTAGCGACACTAGCGCCCCTAGCGGCAGGATTATCGTTAATCCAATTGCCTCATCCGGGACTAATACTACTGATGCCGCCTGTGATGAAAGTCGTATCTGCACTTCTTCTTTCACATCATCGTCGTTGAAGTGTTTACCATCAAGGAATTTCTTCAGAGGAAGAAACAGATGAAAACTTATGTGATCAAACCTTGAGTTTGTTTGGGATGTGTGGCCAAGCATTGTCATGAATTAAAGGATTCCACGCGAAAACATTCCACGCCTTTTGTTCTGTATTGCACGACGGAGCTTTCTTAGCGTCTCACAATAGACCTCTTTGCTGATTGTGGCATTCCTGGCAAGAATTCAACCAGCAAAACACTTTGTCTGTCCCAGAAAACCGTGCACATGATCTTGCGAGTGGATATCGTCTGTGAATTTCTTCTTCACGGGGGATGTTGTGAGCCTCCACTCCATGGATTGTTTCCTTTGAGTCAGGAGTGATGTGAGACATCCATGTCTCATCGCCTGTAACGATATACCTTGGCAAATCATCGCCTTCCTCGGCATATCGTGTGAGTGAATCAGTGCATTGGTAGATCGCTTGTTCTTGTGCTCATCAGTAAGATTTCTGGGCATACATTTTGAGCAGAATTTCGAAATCCAAAGCGTTCGGTCACAATGTTGTAGAGGACTGGCCTTGCAATTTGTGGAAAAGGCGAATGTTCTCTCCTCGCGAATGTTTTTTTTTTCCTCAGGTTCACCAAATCATTAGTGACCACAGACGGTCGGCCTCTTCTCGGCTCATCATGCACATTTTCACGACCTTCGTTAAACTCTCTAATCCACTTCCTCGCCATTCCATCGCTCATTATTGTTTCCTCATAAACCTCACGCAATTGGCGGTGAACATTTTTCGCATTCAAAAAAACGAATCAGTGATTTGACTTCCCAGTTGGCGGGGCGTTCGATTGTTCCAAACATTTCGAAATGCTCTAACAACAGGAGAACGCAAAGTGACGATTGCTCACAATTTCGTCTGGCTTCTTAATGAATGGAGAAAGTGATCGCAAAATCCTCAAAATCGCAACTGCAACGGCAAAATATTAAAATGATTCTTACTCGTAAATTTTTAAAGTACGAGAGGATACAGGAAGCCAAAGTGATAGTCGAACGTTTAAAAGCGGGTCATTATACACTGGCCTTGAAAATGCACATCGCGAGACCAAGTGAGTGCTGACTTTGCATCTAAATGTATGATAAAAGCATTCGAAGGTTAAACCAATAACAACAAGTATCTCGAAAATGGTTATTGACAGAAAAAAAAATATTGGACATAAATTGTGTTTCAACAAGATCTACATTTTTGTGTAGTAAGATTTTGTCTGCTACCTACGCTACGGTTTTACAAATTTATTGAGAATGGAGAGGACTTCACAGACTATTAGCAGAAAACTTAAGATATGCCTACATTTAATAAGTCATGCAAATATTCTGAACATTCCTATGGTATTTTCATTAAAACTGTCGATGAAAAAATAATTTTTGTACCTACCTATTACTAAATGTGTAATGAAATTCTCAGCATACTTAATAATTAGTATAAAATAGAAAGAAAAATTAAAGGTTTGTAAGAATAATTTATAGAAGAGAGATAAAAGTAAGCGACAGTGGCTAGAGAAAGTTGTGTGAATGCAAGACATTAGTTGTTTAAATATACTTTTCTGTCTTTCTTCCATTTTTTCACGTATAGGCGCCTCTTAGAGGAAAAGTTGATGCCTATCTCTTCCATGTCCCGATGCCTTGATGGTACGTATTGGTGTGCTAACTTTGGAGGCTTTTTTGATTCATACGGTGTAAGTGCTGTTTTCAATTATTTCGATATTGTTGAATTTTATCACTTTTGGAATAAATCTGTAATTAATTTCTGATGTCTTTATTTCGTATGTGATCTAGTCTTGTACAGCCGTTAGTATTTATCAAGAAAGTAATTTCTGCACTTTGAATTCTGCTATTAATTTTCTTATTAGTCATCCAATTTTCACCAACACAAAGAAGTAAAAAAACCCATTGTTTTATAGAACTTTATTCTTGTTTCCTTTCTTGTTTTTGGTTTTAATGTCCTAAACTATATTAATGTTATTTTAAATTAGTTATATTTTCTATTGACATAAAATATTTCTGTTTCTCGTTGTCCAGAAAAATAAACATTCGCGATTCTTTCCTATGTTTAGAGTCATGATACCTGACTTGGCAACGCTGTCTTGTTTGAAGTCTCGCAGATTACATTACAGACCCCCAATGTGCCATGGACGTCATTTCCAATACAGCCTAACTAGCCAATAAACATGGAGGCCAGTAATGGCCTGCTGAGGACTAACAAGCTCTCAAAACCCGCCGCAACAACAACAAAAAATCTCGCATTCACACCCACTAAAAGAAGAAGATGGAAAGGTGGCAAAAGAAAATGAACACCATTGTGTATGTGTAATAAAGTTATTAGCTCCCTTATATACATGTCCCTCCACTTCTTTGAGAGGGTGTGTGCCAGTCTCAGACACAAAACAACGCCGCAATTGGATTTTCAGGCCCCGGGATTGGATGTATAGACAAGCCACGAGAGAGTGACTGATGGTTAGGCAGATACGGGACGGGGTGCTCTGGGATTTTATACTTGTAGTTCTCGTCTTTTTCGTTCTACAGTTTGTCACGTACTAGGTCGCCTTCGACGTATGCACCACAGAAGAACTCAGCTGTTGGAGAATGTTAGAACAGGCAGTTATATCTTATACTTAAAACGGAATCTAGCGTTGTAACTTTAATCGGGGTTCTGCTGAAATAATGAAAATCATTCTACTTTTTCGTAGGGTTTTGCCTTGCAGATGATCCAAAAAATACCCAAAATACACATTATTGTCACTTATAGTACTGCAATTGAATTAAGAATTTAAATCTGTGACGGTACATCTGAGAATGCACTGTGGGACGTCACAAAGGCCACATTTATGATAAAGTATCACCGCGTACGAATAGTAAAAAATCTGATGTGTTACACTCACATGGCTTTCTCTACGCTTGCAAAAAAGGGCTAATTCTCCATCGACTTCATATTAATCGAGATAATATTTGCAGAAACTTATAGCTAATTTTCTTATAGGTGCAAGGGGAATATAGGAATATAGAAATACAGTAGGCTTTAAGCGATAGTGATTTTTTTTAAGAGCTGGTTGGTATGTGGAGCATTCCATTCTCTTTTCATGTTCAGAACATTAAAAAAAAAAAAGAATTCACATTTGAGAAAAAGTATAGGTATTGGAAGACTCAAACAAATAACAAGGAATATCTCAAAAATGGTTCACTCGACAAAAAAAAAAGAAAAATGTATATGACATAAATTGTGCTCCTTATTGCGATCTACATTTTTGTGTAGTAAAATTTTGCCTACCTCTTACGGTTTACCAGTTATGCAAACTTCATTCAGAATAAAGAGGACTTTTGGGGATATTCCCAGAAAAATCGAGATACACATTTAATTTGCCATAAGTATCTTAAACATATGACATTTTAATTAAAATCGTCAGAGCCATTTTTGAGAAAATAAAAAATTTTCGAATAATGTTCCAAGTAAGGGGAGTTGGGACAGGGGGTTTTCTTGAAAATGTTCACGTAGCATTTTGAAATTACTGAATCTAAATGCCAAGTTTGGTATTTATCTGACTTTTCGTTTCTTAGTTATGCTATTCACAAACACACAGACACACACACGAACCTTTTTCTAAAAGTGATTTTTTATTCAGGGGGCCTTAAAACATGTATTTCCGGTGAAATCCCGATATCGAATTTTTTGGATGGGATGCAATACTTCCTCTACTTGCTATATGTAGTATAGAAAGTAAAAATTGTTTCGGAAAGCAGTTTACGTAGCCGTTGCATAATTCTAGCTCAGTGAGACATACCTAGCGTAGAAAGTTACTCTCTCCCAAGTTTGGTTGATTACCTCGGCAAATGAATTCCAAATTCTAAATGTAGCTCTGGCGTCTTCAACCTTAGTGTTGTTAGGGTTTAGAAGCGGAGGAGGAATTCAGCACTGTGGCCAAGGCTAGGACTATTATGCCTTCAGAACCTCCGAGGAAGGGATAAAGCGAGAGAGCACAAAGGGCGGACAGGCCGTATGGAAGAAGGCGCAGTGTAGCGGGGTATCTAACGTTTACGGATTTAGCAATCTCGGACGGCCTTTTAATTGGGCCTCCCTTATCCAATGAACAGGTTCTGTGTCAGAAGAGAAAGAATTCTGCTCTTAAAGCACATACACCGACACCAGAACCTAGGTTTTATAACCCTGAAAGAAGGAAGGAAATGAAATGATAGTACATGGCACTATATGATCCATTTTGTCGACCTGGGTAATCCACGAAAAACTACAAGGTCCGATCCAAAGGAAATTAAACCCGGGATCTCCGGAATGCAAACCTTAAATGCTGAGCCGTGTGCTCGGTGTGTTCAACGTTATTATCCCGATCATGGTCATAGATAATTGAATGCCTACTACAAGTTATTATCTATGTGTACTTAATGTTGCAAAAGTAAGAACTCATTGCTAATGAAAGTTCGTGTTCGAGTAACTGCTAGAACCGGACTATGGGTACATTTCTGGAATTTTGTCCTGTAGTCGTATTTCAAAATTACCATTACTGGTGAAGCAAGAAAGTTCATTAGGAATACAAATGCATTGAATAGTGTATTACTTTCTCTACTACGTATTGTAAGTAGGGGAAGTATTGTACTCCACCCAAAAATTCGATACCGAGATTTCACCGCAAATATATGTTTTGAGACCCCCTATATCCAAAAAAAGCATTTTTGGAGACATGTCCGTGTGTGTGTGTGTCAGTGTGTGTGTGTGTGTCTGTGTGTGTCTGTGAACAGCATAACTCAGAAACGAACAGTCACATAAACACCAAATTGGTATTTAGGTTGAGTATCTTCCAGAGATGCGACAAAAAGAAAGAAAATCCTCCACCCCAGATTACCCTTTACATGGAACATTTTTCGAAAATTTTAATTTTCTCAAAAATGGCTCTAACGATTTTGATTAAAATATCATATGTTTAAGATATTTTCTAGACAAATGAAATGTATATCTCGAATTTTCTGGGAATGTCTCCAAAAGTATTCTTCATTGTAAACGACTTTTGCATAACTAGTAAACCATAAGAGATAGACAAAATTTTACTACACAAAAAATGTAGATCACATTAAAATACACAATTTATGTCATATATATTCTTTTGTTGAGTGAACCATTTTCGAGATATTGCTTGTTATTTCCTTAAATTTTCCAATACTTTTTCTTAAATGGAAATTCGTTATTCATTTTTCTTTTTTTTTGTCCTGGTAATGCAAAGAGAATGGAATACTCCAGATAGCAATCACCTCTTAAAATATTTGACTATCGCTTAAAGCCTACCAATTCCCCTTGCATCTGCAAGAAAATTAGCAATAAGATTAACAGTTCGATATCTCGATTAACATGAAGCATATGGAGAATAAGAGTTTGTAGAATAGTTTGTACAGGAGTAGAGAAAGTCATGTGAGTGTAACACATCGGATTTTTTTTAGGTGTAATGTCAACGTTTCCAAAAGCTTTAATTTGCGGACTGAAGTCAGTTGGGACCAATATATTAATTCTGATTTGAATATTTAAGAATCACCTTTGCTATTGCTATCATTTGTCACAACTAGGGGGATGTCTCAGGCGTTCGGGAGGTTCCTGGTTCGATTTCCTTTGGACCGGCCACCCAGACAGATCAGTAGGCGAATGCTGGCCTGGAATGAATTTTATTATATGCTACGGCTTATTTCCCAGTGCGTAATTTTCATTTGCTTTAGAGTTGCGGAACTAGGCGCGGTGACTGGTTTGCGGCAGATGTAGTGGATGTGCTTTGAGGAGTAAACTGCTTCTTCCATGGCATGGAATAAACTCTGCCCGAACCTGCCCTTGCTATATGGAAGCGTTATGGACCTCGCCATGCTAGCTCGCTGTCTTGTTATTTGCAATTTTAAGTCATATAATCTTTAATTAATTTGGCAAACATGTTGTTTGTAGCAATTTAACCCCATTCTATGACCATTTGGGGCTTTAACCTTCAGAAGTTCCAATCTTTCCATTTATTAACTGTTAAAATGTATATATGCATCATAAACATCTATGTCATTTGTGGCGGTATTTCGATTCTGGTTGTGGATTGTAGGATTTGTTGGAAATGGTCCCGGCTTCGGTACTAGTTCAGGGTTCTTTGCATGGTTCTTGGATCTCGGGTTAGTGGTGAATACGACTGTTTGTTTTCCTGCTCGATTATTTACCGTCACCGTTTTAACATTTGATTCCTGCTATTACTTCGACACACACACACGTGCACTTTATTATTTGTTACACTTCAATCATTGCGCCTATCTGCTGTCTTCTAAACTTTTCTGCCAACCATCTCTAAGGAACTATCACGAACAAGTGAGTATTCTAAACTTTCCTACACATTTTCCTAACAAACATTTCCAAGGAGCTACAACGATCAAGTGTGTATTCTAAACTTTTCTGACGACCATCTCCCGGGTACTACCTCTGTCAAGTATGTATTCTAAAATCTCCTGTTTCTCTATTTCGAACGTTCTATATCTCCCCATTCCACTATCGCCTGATTTCTAGCTTCTTTCATTGGAGGCCTAAGGCTATCTGTCTTTTGGTGAACATTGACCCTTTTCTACACCTCTGCGTTCCAGCAACCTAACGGGACACTTAACAATAGAGGGAAAAACCACCCGTTTCCGGCCGCTGATGACACTGTCTCTCTCAACCCTTATTTCCACTTACAGTAACATTCGCTTTCCAGTTTTATTTAACACTATCCTTACTGTTATCGATACTTATTCTCCCTGTGATTATAATTTTATTTTACTACTCAAAACATACTGCTTCACGTATTATGAAAGCAAATATAATGGAAATGCAAAGAACTCTGCTAGACGACAGTTTGCAACCAGTGGACAGTGACACAGAGTTTAGCCGTACGAGAGAGGGAGGGTGCAGCCCTTGGTGAATTATGCCACAATTTGGACCAAAGTCTTTGCGACTTTACTTACAAAAATAAATCAATTATGGAAAACGGTTTGAATTGCTTATATAAAGTAGTAACATATGATCTCTTTACTAAAACACAATAAAACGATCTTGAAATCACATTAGTATCTCGAACATCTATTAATAACTCGAGTCTGTCCTCTATCGCAACCTCTAACAAACTGCCTTATATCAACAACTACCTATCTTGAGTTGAGGTTAAAGAAATTATGTGTTGCGTTCATATGCCTTTCTCTAATTACTCTTCTAGAAACTTTTCTTATTCTATCTGCTTCCTGTTAATCCAGATAAACTTGCAATTCACATTTATACATTTTTTGTACGACACAAAGGGAGTCAGAGTTTTAAAGAGCGTGTCCCTAAGTGGTTCTGAAATGTCATGCCCTTTGCATAAATACAAGAACAAACACTAA
This sequence comes from Deroplatys truncata, assembly GCA_030765065.1. Classification (NCBI taxonomy): domain Eukaryota; kingdom Metazoa; phylum Arthropoda; class Insecta; order Mantodea; family Mantidae; genus Deroplatys; species Deroplatys truncata. The sequence continues at coordinate 103,974,704 of CM060981.1, read as the reverse complement.
TAGCGACTTCGCAGTTGAGAAAAGTAAAATTATTTGAAAATTCAAAAAGATAGCAATTGAAATGGTTAATTAAAAAAAGGTTATAAAAATGACAAATTCTATACTTAACGAGATATACATGTTGTACAATAATATTTTGTCCACCTTTTAAGGTTTACCAACTACACAAAAGTCATTCAGAGTGAAGAGGACTTCCGAGGATATTCCCAAAATATTTTAGATATACATTACATTGTCATGCAAATATCTTAAAACGTCTTATTTTAATCAAAATCGGTAGACCCATTTTTGAGAATATAAATATAAGTAAACTTTTTTCATGTAAAGATTAGTTTGGAGTGGAGTATTTTCTTGAAAACCTTCGTGTCACATCCTTAGAGGGCTATGAACTTCAATGCCAAGTTTGGTATTTAACTGATCTTTCATTTTTGAGTTATGTTGTTTACATACAGACAGATGCAATTCTTTTTTCTAAACATGTTTTTTTATGTAGACAGCCTCACAACGCATATTTCCGGTGAAATCTCGGGTTAAAATGTTTGAGTGTAATGCAACACTTCCATTTACTATACCTAAGTAGTAAAGAAAGTAAAAGGCTTTTACACAAACCATCTATAGATAGATATCTCATGAAGTAATTAAACACAGAGATCGTGTGTGACTGTTACACATGAGATGTTTCAAAGTAGTTTTGTTAACCACGACACTGTAGTATTTAAATGACACGCAGATAAAGCGATGCACTACGGCCGAGCTGGCTGGGATTAGAGGATCGATCATTATCTAAGCTTTCATTGCCGATAAATAACGCCTGTTGTAAATCAATATGAAGCTACCATATATTCGAGGTAGGCCTTCACGTGCACGTTTTGAAATATGGCTGAGGTAAAGCCTAATCAAAACAACGGCGGCTGCACGCACGTCGTGATGTTTCACCAGGAATCATCACAAATTCCGTAAAGGAAATGGGTCACTGAATAAATTACCTTGTTAATCATTTTGCAGAGTCATGCGTTTTCTTGGCCCTACAGAGTTCGGAGGCCAACAATGGAAGTAAATTATGCAATATCTGTACAAAATCTGCTTCGTAATGACAACATTACTCTTTATTTTCCACGAGTTTTAAGAAATATCTCTCTGTTTTACTACCATCCACATAACTCTGCTGATTTCAATCCACCATAGCATCAGTTTGTCTTGCAGCGCAGCATTTTCTTCATACGCTACGTAACACTGCGAGGACGTGATATAACTTTCACAGAACCGAGGAAACGTTCAGAAAAATTTGTTGCGTCTCACTCACACCACTTTCTCTATCTATGGTAACTTCACATAATGGATAATATTATAGTATTCTTATCTTCAAATCCAGAGTTCCCGGGTGCGATTTCTGGCTGGAGGATGGTAATTTTTCTTTAAGATTTCTCCAACTTCCTTAGAGTCTGGAAGTAGGAGTGAGAGAGTAAATGTGTATATGATATCCTGATAGCAAAATTGCAGTTGACGACCAAAGGCTGCTCCCAAAACTTTATTGATAAGAAATAGTCTCAAATTAAATAATTGATTTTTTTTACTAATGAAATCACGGAGAAAAATATGTGATATATTACTTTCACTTGACTTCCTCTGTTCAGTTTTACCTTCTCTGCACGTGTAGTAGGTAGAGAAGCTATTGAATTCCAACCATAAACTCGATACCGAGATTTCACCGGAAATACATGTTTTGAGGCCCCTTGAATGCAAAAACAAGCATTTTTAAAGAACGGTCTGTATGTGGTATATGTGAACAGCAAAACTCAAAAACAAAAAGTCGGATCAACACAAACTTGGTATTTAAGTTCAGTAACTTACATAGATGTGATACGAAGATTTTCAAGAAAATCTCTCTACCCTGAACTACCACTTACATTTTAAAAATGAGTAACTATTTACATGGCAAATAAAGTGTATATCTTGAATTTTCTGAGAATAGCCTTTGAAGTTCACTTCATTCGAAAGGAATTTTGTATAATATTGCATATCTGGTAAAAGTTAGACAAAACGTACAACATAAGAAATTTAGATCTTTTTAAAACACACAATTTATTTTAAATAACTTTTTGTCGCATCACCCACATCCGAGGTATCCGTTATTAATGGTTCGAATTGTTCAACACAGCCATTCCTTTGAAGTGCTGTCAACATTCAGTTGTTTCTCGCAATTGCATTGAAACGGTATGGAATTCAAGGCCAGCATATAACGCACAGTTCTTAAACATTTGACTATCGCTGTTCGCTTTTTATCTATAACGAAATGTGTAATGTAGCTATTGCTGCAAAAGTTTATTTGGATTAAAATGAAGTGGATATAAAACTAAGCTTTTGTAAGACTAGTATGTATAACCAGTAATAAACGCTAAGAGAGTGGAAAGCGTCAAGTGAATGTATCACATCATATTTTTCTACAAAGTATTCTTACAAAATCATATTCTACGGTCTATTTATTGTTAATCGAGATAAATGTTGGCAGAAATGCGTTTATTATATATTTGTTTAAGCGATAGTCAGATATCTAAAACGCGGATGGTGTTATGATGGCTTTAAAATTCCAATCTTTGCATGGTTCCGGGAGAAAAATTAGTAGTGACTTAGCACCTTGAAAAACTAAAATGTATTCGAAAATTTAGATCAATAACAAGGAATACCTGTGTCGAAATTGTAAATGCCAAAAATAGAATTAGTTGACATATATTGCGCGCTTTAATCATATACGCATTTTTTGTGGGTTAAGCTTCTCTCTTTCTTTCTCTTTCTTTCACCCTTTAGTGGTTATATAAAATTATACAAAATTCCTTCAGTAATGAGGACGACTTTCCAGGCTATTCGCAGAAAATTGAGGTTAGATATTGTGACGTATGTAACCATTGTTAAGTGTATACGTGTCCTTGGTCGCCTGGATCGGGGATTACGTAAGAGTGGTGGAGGTAGAAGCGTAGATAGCGTCCCCACGCTGTAGTAGCGTGGCTTGGCTTGGCTTGGTTTAGCTAGTCAGTCAGTGAGTAGAGGTGCACCGGGCAGGTCGTGTTGTTACGCACTCTCCATACACGAAGATGTATGGCGTCCTCGACGAGTGGACATGAAGTCAAGGAGGTAATGTAAACACTTTCAGCAATATAACTTAATACCATCCAAGTCTTCCCTGTTTAATTTACCATAGTATAAAGACCCTGCCTTCCATTCTGAACCATGTATGAATCCTTTTTAGTAGATATCCTATAATATTTTTCATTTTCATTTAGCTGCGTCCCTTGCCGTGGCCTCGTCTTGTTTAAATTGTTAACTTCCTGGTACCTTATTAGCGAGTTGTTCTACCCCATTGAGCGAGTTGTTTAGAAATCGTCAGAGGCACTCGAGACTCCCAAATATGCCAATCAGCATTTAATTCTTTCACAGATATGTATGCTCCATATTCATTCGCAGATACTGCTTGTTGTCCAATTATCTAACCTCCTGTATGTCATATTTTCTTCTGTATTGTACTTTTTTTTCTCTTCTCCATAAACAAAATCCTCCTTGTGTCGACGAGGGCGTCGAGCTGGGTGACCAGAGGGAGATGTGACATATGCAAGCATTGTTAAGTGCATACGTGTCCTTGGTCGCCTGGATCGGAGATTACGTAAGAGTGGTGGGGGTAGAAGCATAGATAGCGTCCCCACGCTGTAGTAGCGTGGCTTGGCTTGGTTTGGCTAGTCAGTCAGTGAGTAGAGGCGCACCGGGCAGGTCGTGTTGTTACGCACTCTCCATACACGAAGATGTATGGCGTCCTCGACGAGTGGACATGAAGTCAAGGAGGTAATGTAATCACTTTCAGCAATATAACATAATACCATCCAAGTCTTCCCTGTTTAATTTACCATAGTATAAAGCTCCTGCCTTCCATTCTGAACCATGTAGGAATCATTTTTAGTTGTTATCCTATAATATTTTTCATTTTCATTTAGCTGCGTCCCTTGTCGTGGCCTCGCCTTGTTTAAATTGTGAAATTCCTGGTACCTTATTAGCGAGTTGCCTACCTCCCATTGAGCATTTGTTTGGAGGTCACGACAATATATTTTGGGTTGCCGCATCCATGGAAGAAGCTGAACGCAAGCATCAAGTTTATATTTACTGACTTTCTTTTTAGAGTTATACCGTTCACAGACAGACAGACAGATAGACAATGACAGACCCTCACGCACGCGGGCCTTTTTTTAAAAATGTCCTTTTTATTTCGGGGAATCTCAAACCGTGAATTTCAAAAGGAGCCGTATAGACTTAAGCGATAAGCTTTTAAAATCTTTTAAAAGCGGGTCCCTATGTGATGTCTTTGAAATTCCATTCTCTTTGAATGACCACAAGAGAAAAAACGAATAGCGATTAAGCATTTGAGTAATATATAAATATTTTGAGAATTTAAATACATTTTAAAGCATATCTCGGAAATAGCTAATGACACACAAAAAAGTATTTACTCCAGTTGTGTGTTTAAACGAGATATAAATTTCTGTGTAGTGAATTCTTGTTTGTATTTTGCGGTTTACAAATTATAAAAAAATGATTCAAAATGAAGAGGCCTTCGCAGGCTATTCGCGAAAATTTAAGATATGCATTTTATTTGTCACAAAAATATTATCAACATATGGTTTTTAATGAAAATCATTAGAGACTTTTTTAAAAAATAAAACTAATGAATGTTTTTCTCCTTTAGGGTAAGGGAATTTTCTTTAAAATCTTTGTGTTATATTCTTGGAGATACTGAACTTAAATACCAAGTTTGACAGCTATACGACATTTCGTTTTTGATTATGCTGTTCACAGAAAAGTTAAATTCAGTTTCATATATGGACGCTCTTTAACTGATGTGGTTCGTCCCATTCTATATTGGGCGTGAAAGACTGCAAATCTTGCTCTGTATCAGCTTGAGATTCTTTTACATGCCGTAAATCTACGATACGGGACCACGGCTTTACTTTCCTTCCGAAGGAAGCCATATTAAGGATGTTTACGCCGAAAAAAAGCTATCGCCCTCCGCCGGTTTGAACCTCGGGAACTAGAGGTACCACCACATTTTTCGAAAATTTTGATTTTCTCAAAAATGACTCTAATGATTTTGTTAAAGTATTGTATGTTTAAGATACTTTCATGGCAAATGTAATGTATATCTTGAATTTTCTGGGAATGTCCCCAAAAGTCGTCTTCATTCCGAATGAATTTTGCATAGGTACCAGTAAATCACGGAGGACGACGACAGCTGTTCACAGAGAAACACACATTCACCACATATTAATAGACCTTTTTCTAAAAATGCACTTTTTGGGTTTATGGGCCATCAAAACATGCATTTCCAGTGAAATCTCGATATAGAATTTTTGGGTGGAGTACAATAAATACTTCTTCTATTTGCTATAAGTGAGTAATAGAAGAAGTGAAAACGCATTCCCTCTGTGGTCTGCTGCTTAACATTATAGCTTCCAATTCTACAAGTTTCAAGTTTTATTCTCCCCTGGAAAAAAACAGTTTTATTTATCGACGTTGTTTAACTACTATGGTTCTTAGTGCCTCATTCTATATTGGGCGTGAAAGACGGAACATTTTGCTCAGAGGCCTCATTATCAGGCTTGAGGTTCTTTTACGTGCCGTAAATCATTTCACCTCTCTTCCGAAGGAAGCCATGCGAAGGATTTTTTACGCCCGAAAAAAATCCATCGCCCTCCGTCGTGTTTGAACCCGCCACCTCGGGAATTAGAGCATGGTACCGTTAGACATCTCTCGCCTGGAGAATGAGAATTTTACTTTAGTTAATTTTATTCCCTATTCTCCCCAGAGTCTGAATTATTAATGAGAGTGTGAACATGTGTGTGATTTAATGTTTAACAGAAAATGAAATGTAATATAAAGTTACCTAACAATTAAAACAGCAAAACCAGTAAATATCATTGGAAGTGAGCAATTGTTCCGAAAGTTAAAGCCGCTGTTTTGACCCAAGATGTTGTAGATGTTATACTAATGGGAAAAAATGAAGAAACATTTTTGTTATAAAAGTTAACCTTATTTGTTTGTCTGTTCCCATTGGTTCCCTTAGAGTAGCCAACCTAAAAAAACTACCTCAATCAAAGCTTTTTTTTAAAGGCACCTTTGGAATACTTTACTCGGTTTAGCGTCTGATTGTCAACTTATTTGTTTCTTTCACTTCTTATTTAATGTCAACCTGAGTTAAACAGGTTATCTTTATCGTCTAACTCAACAATATTTCATTGTTTATCACATTAAATCCTTCCTCTTTTGGAATTAATTTTTCTTCCATACAAGCCGTGTGTTGGACAAGGTTAGAAAAGTAGAATCAGACGAATGAAAAATTCAATGTTTTGTTACTTTAGTGTCTTAAATTCATTATATTTTAACTTCTGTGGACTGTTTATCTACGCTAGATAAAAATGTTTATAAAATGTTCGTGTTTATCAGTATGCATGTGTGCGCGCGTGCGTCATTCTCTTTGTAAACAACTAAAATAACGATCTGATGAATACCAAATTTCATACTCATAAAGCAAAACATTAAAGAAATTCCATCCCATACAAAAATACCCTTTACGTTTAAGAATATTATTTATTGTTATTGTCTCAAAAGAACTCTAACGATTTTGATTAAAATAGCATTGGTTTGAGATTTCAACATAACAAATGAAATGTATATCTTGAATTTTCTGTAGAAGCCTAATTATGAAACCTTCATATGTATTACATATTTTATACTGTTTATATAATTGCGAAACCACAAGATATAAACGAAAGCTTACACTAGGAAACATAGAAACGCAGTATGTATTTTGAATCGAACAATTATTTGGTAGCATTAGCCATTTCCGAAGCACTTGTTGTTGCTTTTTAAATTTTCAAGTATTCTAAGCAATACACTTTCAAGTATTTTTGTTTCTCCTGACTTTGTGTAGGAGTATGTAATATGAAAGTAGACAAATCAAAGTAGCTGACTGTCTCTACAACCTCCAGTATTCTCGTATGTATAAATGCTACAAATACGTATTGAAACCATTTCTGTAAACATTTCTCTTAACAGAAAGTAGATAGGAGGACAAACGTTTGTATGAATAATTTATAGAAAATATACGTCAACAAATAATTGTGGTGGAGAAATCTGTGCAATAGTACAATATCAGATGTTTTTTCCAAATCGTTTAGCCAATTTTAAGGAAATAAGAAAACGCGATTTCTTTTTTTCTCTGCTAACTAGATATACTAGGTTAGAGGAAGAATTGTATTCTACTAAAAACTTCGATGTAGAGATTTCACTGGAAGTACATGTTTTGGGGCACCCTAACAAAAACATGTGTTGTTTTTAGAAAAAAAACTGATCTGCGTATGTGTGAACTGCCCAAATCAAAAACGAAAAGCCGGGTAAATATCAAATTTAGTATTTAAGTTCAGAATCTTCCATGGAGACGACATAAAGATGTTTTAAAAAATGCTCCATCTCAAACTACCCTTTAAATGGAAGACTTCGAAGTTTTCGATGTTCTCAAAAATAGCTTTATTAAAATGCCATATGCTTAAGATATTTAAATGACAACATAATGTATATCTGAATTGAACATTCTGGGAATAAAATAGCCTGTGAAGTCCTCTTTATTCGGAAGGAGCTTTGCATAATTGTTGTTTTTAATTTATTTATGGACTTCTTTAACTGCTGTGGTTTTTAGCGTCCCATTCTATATTGGGCGTGAAACACCGGTAATTTTGCTCAAAGGCCTCTTTATCAGGCTTGAGGGCCTTTTACGTGCCGTAAGTCTACGACACGGACCACCGGCTTTACTTCCCTTTCCAGGAAGCCATGCTAAGGTCTTTTACGCCCGAAAAAATCCATCGCCCCCCGTTGGGTATGAACTCGCGATCTCGGGAACTAAAGGCTAGCATGGTAATCACTAAACTATGGAGGAGACTTGCATGTCAAATAATGTCTTTTAATATCATCCATTTCCGAGATATCAGTTGTTATTGGTTTGAATTTTAAATAGTTTGTTATTTTTTAAAAGCTGTCGTTTTTGAAATGTTTGTTGAGATATCGTGGAAATAGTATGGAATTTCTAGGCAGCATATAGCGAATCGGTTTCTAAACATCTACTATTTCCTCTATCCACTTTATACCTTTAACAAAATGCATAATTAATTTATTTCTATACAGATTTGTCCCTATTAATTTGCAGTGATAGAAAAATTTGCTTTCGTAGGATAGTCTGTAAATGGTATTTAAAAGTAAGCGATATTAGGCAGAGAAAGTCATGTGAATGTAACGTATAAATAATTTTTTTCAAGTAAATGCAAGCTAGGATGAATAAATTCCCGATTATTTGTGCTGCATTTTCAGAAGATGATTTAGTTTTAACACCTGTTTTTGTATGGAAATGACTTTTCGATTTAGTTAACGAACATATGTTTTTCATAACGTGAATAAGGTGCAACAGTAAGAAATAGGGAGGTTGTAAAGCGATGATTTTGGCAGGGGCTGTACGGTGTGTGTGTGTGTGTGTGTGTGTGTGTGTGTGTGTGTGTGTGTGTGTGTTGATACAGGACAGAGGATACCAGCGTACCGCTCTCGATTTCATCTGGCTACCGTCTAATACACCATAACTTATGTGCACAAAGAAAGGACATTACACATGTACCTATAAATATTATATGGACCAGCAAGCAGAAAAACTTGTTCTACAGGTAACTCTATATATGTAATGCGCGCTGCTCCGCTTACGATACTTTAAAAACTTCGCTATAATTTATAATTTTTTTTCGTCTTACTGGGGCGAAGGTGTGGTGAGGAGAAGGGAGGACCAGGCAGAAGAGAATTTATAAGGTTAGGTTTCTCCAAAGGCAATGAAAAGAATCCTGGGATAATAGTGTAGCAGTTATGTGTTGGAAACTGCCTGACACTCATCTTAATGGCCACTATTTGATATTGTGAGCCAGTCGAGATAATTACTTTTCTCTGCACGATAGAAACTTGTCAGCGTTTGGAGTAAATTATTCTCGCTCCTCTACCTGTGGACCAAAAAAGAAAACAACATATATTTTTATGTCCCAGCAAGAGATAAATGAATGAACATCTTCAACAGTACATCTGCAAAGCGCGTGCCACGTTTGGGCTACCGTTGATCCTCTCTAACAGCCTGACAAACTTGGAAATACACAACACATAAACTGTGCAGTCAGCTCGTGAACGAGGATGCTGCGCACTCCAAAACTTAAGATCTGAAACTGTAGAATATTCAGAAGTGGAATTTCTATCAGAAATATTTTAATTTTATCAAATAAGTCTAACTTTTTTTTAAATATAGAGTCAACTGAAAACTTCAACGCCACAGCCGGGATTTGATGCGGGAGAACCGTGTCTGTTAAAAGTATAATTAAGTTATACAATAACAATAAAAAATTAAAAACCTTACAAAAACTTATTTACCCAGCACTGAAGTACCTGCGATAAGCAGGTCGCCGCTATGTTTGTCATCTAGAGTGAGATGCCTTAGTGGTCTGTCTGGAAAACAACTTGGGTCAATTGGGGAATTCAATGTGCCATCGGTATGTTGTCACAGTAGCTCAGTGGTTAGAGCAACCGCACGGAGGGCAGGAGAACCGTGTTCAAATCCCGGCCTAGCGTTAAATTTTTCAGTTGACTTTATATTTAAAAACTTGCCTACACCAGCCTAAGGTCTATTAAAAGTATAATTAATTTATACAAAAACAATAAAAAATTAAGTCATAATTTTTTTATATTTGTCTTAGTAAAAGCTGAAAATTAACTTCTGTTGCTTTTCCCCTTAATTATCAAAAAATAATTACCGTAAACATCATTCTAAATATGAGTTCCTTATGAGAGAATATATTAACAAAACATACCGTAACGCTATGATAATTGTAAGTAAACTTTCGCGTATGCGACTGCGCAACAATCCGATATACTGGGTGCAAACTGAAATAACTTTTCTTGATTTCACTGGTGATGTACCTGTAATGGTATAACAAGAGCTCCAGAAATTTTCTTGAGAGTATCTGGAGCTCTAATTCTACTTATTTTGACCATTTCTTTAATAAAAATGATAAAAATAAAATCATATACTATAAAATAAACTTATAAATGTTAATAACTTTAAAAGTTTGATTTAATAGTCACAAAACTTTCCCTACCCATTAAAAACTTATATATATACAAAATTCATTATATTAATAATGTAGAATTGATTAGAAAGTGCTTATTCTATTCACGTTACGTTAATATTTTTTTCCAGTTCTATTTATACTGAAGCAACATACAATGCTAGCCACGGACAAACTAATGCAATAATTCATTAGTGTAATAATATATCTAATTCACAGCTTCTCAGCATCTGCACATTAATAAATTCTTTCTTTAATATTTTTTGTTCTGTTTTACGTGTTGTGTATTTTTCTTTGTTAATATTGTACGTATAATAATTAAAAGGGTGTTAAAATACATATATTGATAATGTACAAATGGTAGAGAACAAGTATATAACGTTATAACGTATAAAATAAAATATAAGGGGGAAAGGCCGTTGTTAGGTGTATACCTTGGATTCATAATTAAGACGATGGAAGTTCATAAACACACACACATGCATATACACACATACGCACGCACACACACACACACATATATATATATATATATATATGCGTGTGTGTAACAAACTGTTATTGGATGTTATTGGATTGTAGCACCAATCAGGTACATTGAACATGCTTATAATTCAAATACGTTAAGAATAACGGTTGGAAGGAACGCTAACGGAAGCTTGTCAGTCTTCGAGCAGGAAGGTAGTGTATAAGCTCGTCTCTGAATAGACGCTAAAACTACGTATTAAAGTCTACCAGTTATACATATTTTAACATAACAAAGGTGATAGTGAATTGTAAATATTTATATGTAGTTTATCTAAACTAAAAGTGAAATAATTAAACATAAGACAAATGTGTTTTAATCTTCTCCATACACAACCCTGACAAGACGCAAGTGCTCTCCGACACAATTATAAATAATAATTGCAACATACTAACATACACACAATAATACAGATATACGATCATCAGATTCCAGTCTACGAGAACGTCGAGATACGTCACGAGAGTATGGGCATCAAGACGATCTACAGGTACGTAATACAGCATCCATCATCATCAACGTAGTGGGGGCCTACCAAGCGAACGGCTATAATATCCGCCTTTAACTACAATGATCTTATCGGCGGCCTTTCCTTTGGAACTTATTGTTGCATATAATCATTGGTGTTAACTCGTATTGTGGTTGGTTTTCTGGTAAACACTCTCATTCATACTTCTAGACTCTGGGGAGGATAGGGATAATTTTGGCTAGTGAAAAATTCCCACCCACCCCTCAGGCGGGAATCGAACGCGGGACCACTCGCACAGCAGGCAGGTAGTCTACTGACCGAGCTACGAGGCCAGCCGTTATGTTATTCACGATGCATATTTGTGTGGGAAGGGCGGAAACGATGTTCAAATGTTTATCGGAAGCACAGAGATACAAACTCAATAGTCTTAGGAAAAGAAAAAAGAAGAATTGGAAACTTTCAAGGTCTTCAGACCTTACATTTAAACATACAATATGAAATTTTACAAAACTGCTAACGCTACGAAAAAAGGATGTATCGAACACAGATTATATGCTCTAATGAGCTCAAAAAGTTTAAGAAGTAAGTCCATATCTTAGGTTTCCTAGTTAAACGTAATCAAGCAAAATTTGTTTCGAATATAGAAGACTTCACAGAAGAATCAACACATACATTGATTAAGCATACCTAAAACTGCATGTATTAAAGCTACGGTATTTTAATCAAAGCTGTTAGAGCAATATTTAAATAAATGAAAAGCAAGGAAAACGTTTCCACGCAAGGGTAGTTCGAGTAGGGTAAGCATGCTTAAACTACAGTGTCTGACTCCCGTTTATTTATTTATTTCTTATTTTTTGTAATGATATTTACAGAGAGAGACGAACGCAGTTCTACATTTTTCTGAAAATTCGTTTTTATTCATTGTACCTCAAAATGTCTATTTTCGCTGAAACTCCAAATCAAGGTTTCGGATGGGATACAATACACCCTTTACCTGCTTTAAGGTAAGTAGCAGAGAAAGGAAAAGTGTTATTTTCGCTAACAATCAAAGAGATGAAACAATTTACGAAATAGCACAGAATATGTAAAAAAAAAAAAAAAAAAAAGCAAGAAATATTATAAAATTACAGCGGTAAAATGCCAGGATCGACAGTGTTTATTGGCCCGTTTCAAAACCTTATCCGGGTATCTCACTCCAATCGAGATACGAACTTAGGACCTCTTGGATGTGAGGCAGACACGTTACTCCTGCACCACAGAGTCGGGCCCTTAAATTTTCAACTTCTTTTTGATCTGTGGGAAGTAGTGATTTAAAAGCAGAAAGGTCCCACGGTTTTCATAGAATACAAAACAGCTTGACAATGGTATCCAATGAAATAGGGACGAAACGCTAATTTTAAGATCCTCCCCATTCGGCACTCTCGAGTCATCAATTTGGACATGTTATAAATGGCACATAGTCTGTAATTATCGAGAAAAATAATCTTGTGAGGTGTTAATTACAAATTTCTGTGTGTAATTTCCGATGTTAATCTGGTAATAGTTTTCTCTCGTTATTTAGCATACACCTGAACTTCATTACAACATGCAGAAAAAATTCAGCTCCATCTATATGCCGCCTTTGATATCTCGGGTCGTATCAGCGTCTTCTTACTTTAAGAACAATTGCTCATCGGAATGATGTTAACTCGTTTACAGTAGTGCTAACCTTTGGGTTGGTATTACTTTAGGTCCTTACTTTAAATTCACACCCATATTCACAGTCTCATTCACAGGGAATAATGCTGGCTAAAGAAAAGTTCCCACATCTCCAGCCGGGAATCGAACCCGGGACTTCTGGATTTGGAGGTCAGCATGCTAATCACAGAAGTACTCTGAGAAAAGTTTTCTTGCATACGTATAATTAAAAGGTTTTAGCATCCAGACATTTAATTATATGCATTTGTAGAAGTACAAGAAAGGTCACGACTCATATATATCTGCAGTATTAGAATAAAGTATAAATTAAGATTAAAGTTTTGTATACATAGGTACATCATGTCGTTATAAACAGAATTCACAGTTGGTCTCTCTCTCTCTCTCTCTGTCATCCTCCGTGGACTAGTGGTACCGTGCTAGCCTCTAGTTCCCAAGGTCCCGGGTCAAACCCGGCGGAGGGCGATGGATTTTTTCGGGCGTAAAATTCCTTAGCATGGCTTCCTTCGGTAGGGAAGTAAAGCTGGTGGTCCCGTGTCGTAGATTTACGGCACGTAAAAGAACCTCAAGCCTGATAAAGAGCCTCTGAGCAAAATTACCGATCTTTCACGCCCAATATAGAATGGGACGCTAAGGCCCATAGTAATTAAAGAGCGCCCATAAATAAAACTCAATTTAATTTAATTTCTCTCTCTTTCTCTCACCATGTCTTCTCTATTTTTAGTTGCTACATGGTGACCATATACAGAAGGGAAAATCAAGACACTGCACATAGGAATTTAATTAGGAATATAAGTTTTTCTCTAATGCTCTCTCCCTGATAATTTCAAAGAAAAATCTATAAGTTATTGTAATTAGAGTTATAAAGTGAAATAGAATAAATTATTTAACAATTTATTTTCGTTTATTAATCCTTTCTATTAGAAATGACTCATTATAATGTTAACAGCTACAGTTACTTCCTTTGACAGATATGTGATTAATCTAAGCTCCCATATCATGATTCTTATTTGTTACAAACTTGTGGTGAGCCATGGCCCAATATAGTGAAACAAAATTAATGATGTAAAGAAACAATAAAAGTTATAATATAATATTTTCTCTAAAATAAACAAAAATAAACTTGAATTCCATTAAATTTTAGTGCTCATAAAATATTTTTATAAAATTTACATCTAAAAAAATCACGGGAGAGAGTATCTGAGAAAAACGTTTTTCCAATTTTAAATCCCCATGTCCAGTTATTTGACTTCCAATTTGTATAATGCTTGGAATGAAATTTTCGCGGCTTTTGTCACATTTTACACAAGAACTATTTGCTATTCCATGTTATTTTGAACGAAAAGCCAAAACCACCTTCACAAGTATGTTCTTTTATTACCCAAATCCGTTTGTATTATAGTATTCCGTTTGTTTACCTGTTTAGACTTTTAGTCATTAATTGAAATCAGAAGTTGTCTTTTAGGATATGTCTTTTGGGAAGAGTAGCGTTTTTCAATAGCAAAAAAATTTAAAACTCTTTTGAATGGTTGTTGGAGATTACTTCACATACACAAACATATGTACACATTCATTCTGTTTATACCATTAGTGTAAACTTACAATTTTAACTAAAACCTAACTTAGTTTTCCAGTAGGAATTTTAACACGCAAATATGTTTCTAACATTATATGTCGGAAACATCTGATGTAGCACTATTATAAAGTAAGAGTAGTATTTTATAACTTTGGATAAAATTTACACATTTTATTATAATAGAATGCTTTTATTATATACACTGCTGTTTGTGAAAATTGTAACACCAAGAAAGAATTTCCCGAATAACTCCAAACTTGGTGGAAGTGTAGAAGTGTGTGCAAGCAATAAGTGATTAGGTTTGCAGAGTGATGAGGTACACGTAGGCCAAGTAGAGCCCTCTCGTGTCGGTCCGACAAGGTCAGAGTTGCGCCCAGTGTAGTCAGTGCGAGCTGTCAAACAAGGTGGAAACAATAAAGTGAGAGCCAGTATGCCTCGTCGACGTCAAAGGGAGACATATCGGCATGTGAGTGAGTTCGAACGGGGCAGAGTGATTGCTCTCCGGGAAGCGGGTTTGTCATACCGTGGCATTTCGGCTCGTACAGGGCATGCTGCTACGACAGTGATGCGTGTGTGGAAGCAGTGGATAAATGAAAGTCGTACGCAGCGAAGAGCGGGTACTGGACCACGGAAACATAACCACAGCACGGGATGACAGGCATCTTGTCCGCATGGCCATTACGGACCGTACAGCTTCATCCGCAGTGTTTGCTCGACGCTGGAGCACTGAAACAGGTGTGAACTTGTCTGCATCAACGGCTCGTCGCCATCTGCTGCAGGTTGGACTGTTTGCATGCATGCCATTACGTCGGCTTCCATAGTCCAGAAACCACAAGCTCCTCAGACTGCAATGGGCACGTGAACGCCGAGACTGGGGTACTGAGTGGCAAAATGTAGTCTTTTCGGGCGAGTCCCGCTTCAACGTGTCCTACAGTGATGCCCGCATACGTGTCCGGTGGTACCGTGGTGAGCGCAACCTGGAGGGCTGCATTGTTGAGCGGTATAGCGGTCAAACACCAGGTGTGATGGTTTGGGGCGCCATTGGTTACAACAACCGATCTCGTCTCCTACGAATTAAGGGCACTTTGAACAGCAACCGTACCTAACGGTGGTTGTAGAGCCTGAGGTACTCCCCCTGCTTCAGGCATCTACATAGGCCACATTTCAACAGGACAATGCCCGGTCATATATTGCGAGGAATGTACAAGGCTTCTTCGAAGAGCGACGGGTACCATTGCTTCCCTGGCCTGCACGTTCGCCTGACATGTCGCCCATCGAACATGTCTGGGGATATGGTTGATCGGCACCTGGTGCGTCACGGTCCTCCAGCAACCAGTGTCACGGATTTGTTGGCTCGAATACAAACTACGTGGAGGGAAATCCCTCAGGAAGTTATTCAGAACCTTTTTGATTCAATGCCACGGCGTATAGCAGCTGCAATTGCGGCGCATGGAGGACACACCAAATACTGAATATTAGGGCTCAAAGGTCATGTATAGATTTGAAAAGTTTATCATTTGTTACTTGTCATGCACGTAACCTGTGGTATTAAATTCATTGAATTAATGCATTTTCTTCTTGGTGTTGCAATTTTCAAAACGGCAGTGTATTTAAGCCCCAGTTTGCAAAACAATAATGATGTCATTGCCAGACGTATTCCTTCAATCTAACCTTCACAGTCTGCGCATATAAAACTATCCGGGTTTTGATTGGTGAGTTATATTAAAGCACGAGTTTTTGTATGGGTAGGTTACCCAACAAACCTAACGCTATCCAAATATTTCCTTCAGCAAGAAATTGAAAAATGTCAGGTCCTAGACTAAAGCATAACGTCACAGAAAAACACTTCCACTTCTTCTTCAACGGAGTACCCTCCTCTTTGGAGGACTTCCACACCCAAGGACTTACAAGCCTATGCCTTGGGTTAGTAGCCTCTCGAGGATCAAGCAAACTCTGGATCATAGCATATCTAGGTTGGGTGATCAGCCCAATGTCTGGTATGGGGTAAAGAAAAAGTAAATGAAATGTAGTGATGAAAGAGATGGTAGGAAAATTCACGAATCAAATTATCCAACCTAGCATTCGCCCAGCGACCAAGGAAAACCGCGAAAAAAGCTTCGGATAGATTGGTCGGCCCCGGGGGTTTCAACCCGGACCTCCCGTACGTGAGTCGCTCACGTTACAGCGGCGCCACCGCACTCAGTCGAACGAACACTACAGTAAACATGATTATTCAGAAATGTTCTTATAGTTTATAAAAAAAGTGACAATAATGCTTTAAAGTTTGAAGTGACTTATGTCACACTCATAAGACTTGTTATACCATTGCCTTCACATAATTATAATATTCAAATAATTCATAAGGTGTCCGTCGACAATCTTCAAGCATTGCTCGAACAGCGGCAATGTTTTCATCAGTAACAGCAGTTCTTGGGCGTCCTTCACAAAATTCATAACTAAGAAAAAAACAATCTCTTTTAAATTCGCTGTACCAAATATAAACTGTTGCCTTGGATAAGGCTTCTTCGCCAAATGCATTTATAAGCCAATCTTCACATTGTTTAGGAGTTAATGACGATACAAAATCGTAAAACATCCTAGCCGGGAAATGTTCAGTCAAATTCATTTTTGGGTGAACACAAAATCGTTAAATGATGATAAAAAACTATTAGAGTAAATCGAACAAACAAACATAACTGTCAAATATACCTAAGGAATTCAATTTGTTTTTAGAAATATGGCATTCTAAAATGTTTCAGTTTCGCCCTCGTATATCCTAGTGGCAAGCACGATGTTGAAAACAAAATACAATGTTAGTCAGTGTTTGTTATTAACGAACCCACTGCAAAAGAAAATAAGAATCGCCTATGATGGTTTATAAATGCCACATGGCATTTCAGTCTGAAAAATCTAAATTTATAACAATAGATACCAGAAAACGGCTAATCTTACAGAAACATTTGATGTGATGGCGTCTTTCTCTATCTACTGGTGTTTAAGATCTCTTCTATAAAACTATTTTTACAGCAGATTATTTGTGTATTTTTATACCGAGCGAGGTGGCGCCCACTCCGACTCATGGGTTTTTCGTAGTTTCCCCAGGTCGGCAGACGAACGCTGGGTGGTTCATCTTCTACCCTAGCTCTCCTAGATTTCCTGTACCAATCATCTTCCTTGTCATTTTTTTCAGAGTTGTAGGACCAGGCGAGGGTTTTCGGAGGGTTGCGATAGCTGTGTGGTCTGTAGCGGTTTGTTTCCCGGCGTCGTTGCGGGATTGCTCAGTTAGGTCTCGCCTCCAATTGGGCCCCGCCCTGGAAGATCCGCCGAGGGTTCCATGGTTTGTGGGGGTCGGGCGGCGTCGGCTGCGTTGGATCTGGAAATGCTAGGAACCCCGTCCAAGCTTACACTCGTCATCCGGATCTGGTCTGTTCCCTCATCCCTCCCTCCCTCCCACAGGTCACTTAGAAGCAAAAAGGGTCGTTGTGGCCTACGTTCGGTGCTCTGCCCCGTTTGCGGAGTCCCCCTGTTCGTCTGTACATGTACATTTTTGCCTATCTTCATGTTAATACAGATAAACGCTTCCAGAAATTGTTCCATTACACATTTCGTTATAGGTACAAGAGCAGTACAGGAAGCTGAAGCGATTGTCAAATCTTATAAAAGTGGGTCGTTATATGCAGGTTGTGAAATTGCAAACTATTTGTATGGCATCCAAGAAAGAGCGAGATTTAGCGGCTCAAAAAATGTATGATAAACTATTGGCAAATTCTAACCTATAAGAAGGAATATCTTGGAAATTGTTAATGAAGCAAAAATATTTTAAATAAATTGTGTGTTTTAATAATATTTACATAATTCAGTGGAAGGCACATTTATCTGTTATGATTTACCATTATACAAATAACGCAAACTTTATAACCAGATGAAAATGACTTAACAGGACATTCATAGAAAATTCCACACTCATACGGGTCTTTTTCGGTTTTATCGGCTCCAAAACATATTTCCAATGAAATATCGATATCGAATATTTTGGGTGGAATGCAATACCACCACAGGTTAATGACAGAGAAGAAAATTATAAGAAATGCATTTTATTAATCATGCAAATTTCATTAATATAGGTATTGTATTTTATTCTAAATATTTGGAGCTATGTTTTAGAAAAGAACAAATAAAGTATAAATTTGCATTTAATGATAGCTTGTAGTTGAGGAGGGGGATTAAAATCTTCCCCTGGCGTGCTTATACGTGACGCAAGATGAAAGTTTGCATCTGTCCGACTTCTTTTTTACTTTCTCTACTACATTTTTGGAAACATGTCCGTGTGTGTGTGTGTGTGTGTGTGTGTGTGTGTGTGTGTGTGTGTCTGTCTGTCTGTGAACAGCATAACTCAGAAACGAACAGTCGGATAAACACCAAACTTGGTATTTAGGTTCAGTATCTTCCAGAGATGCGACACGAAGGTTTTCAAGAAAATCCCCCCACCCCAGATTACCCTTTCCACGGAACATTTTTCGAAAATTTTAATTTTCTCAAAAATGGCTCTAACGATTTTGATTAAAATAACATACGTTTAAGATATTTCCATGAGAAATGAAATGTATATCGGGAATTTTCTGGGATTGTCTCCAAAAGTATTCTTCATTGTGAACGATTTTGCATAACTGGTAAACCATAAGAGATAGAAAAAATTTTACTGCACAAAAAAATGTAGATCGCGTTAAAATACATAATTTATGTCATATATATTTTTTTGTTGAGTGAACCATTTTCGAGATATTGCTTGTTATTCCCTTAAATTTTCCAATACTTATACCTTTTCTCAAATGGGAATTCGTTGTTCATTTTTTTATGTACTGGACATTCAAGGAGAATGGAATGCGCCGCATAGCAACCAACTCTTAAAAGATTTGACTGTCGCTTAAAGCCTACCATATTCCCCTTGCACCTACAGGAAAATTAGCAATAAGATTAACATCTCGATATCTCGATTAACATGAAGCATATGGAGAATAACCGTTTGTAAAAATAGTTTGCACAAGAGTAGAAAAAGTTATATGAGTGTAACACATCAGATTTTTAATTATGTGTTAATAGACTAAACGCGCGCTCACACAGGCACACGGGACTTATCCTGAAAATGTCTTTTGGGTCAAGGGATCTCAAAACAAGTATTTCTCGTGAAGTCGTGATGCCAATTTTTAGATGGAATGCAATACTTCCTCTGTGTGTAAGAGGCAGAGAAAACAACAAATTTTACGTTTGTATGTTTTTAAAATGTATTTAGGGAAAATGAAATTCAAACGTTGGGTATCAAAGAAGGTGGGTACTTGTAAACGCTTTCTGCCGTAATGATTGACAAACACGCCGTCCCTCGTGATACAGTTTGAGCACGATAATAGCACATGAAGACAACGTTGTTTCAAGCTTATAAAAACGAAAACGTGAACGATTGCGGAACATTATTCAATTACGGGACATATCAGCCGAGTACATACATACATACATATATAACCTCTGTGGTCATTACCATGCCTAACTTCAGGTTACCGAATCAATCACTGGCCAAGCCATGAATCATTCAACAGCCGTTAAAACAATTACTTTAATCTGTTCATATCTTGTAGAGGTACCGCTACCTGAATAAACCAATTGAATTGCGGCCCACGGTTTGATAACGTCTTGTTCAGCGCATATACATTCGTCATTGATGAATGCTCTGACAATAATACGGATTAGCAATAAATTACATAGCCACCGGTTGTTCCGGAATAAATTGCTTGTAGCGCTCTAGTCGAGCCCATATAACTTAGGGACTTCATTACAGCCCAGACGGAAATATGATGCTTCCAGATTTAGACCACACCTAATAACAGGATTCTCATTAATACGGGCGACAGACATAAAATATAGCTAATATCCTCCAACTGTCACGGCTAAAGAGATGTCCACGTCGTATTTCAAATCGCGGATTCATTTCATTAGCACCAAGATTTACCGTGTGCAGTAGCCTCCGATAATGAAAGTTAAAGGACAACGCCTTCAACCTCTTGCAGGACACCTCCGTCATTATTTCACGAATACATTAGAATTCGTTTCTAAATAATAAGCGGAAGATGCACAATTCGAATTCTATCGGTATTTTCGTGTCGAACATGATTTCATTATATACACCTCATTAGTTTCGCCCACCTCTCATTATGGGATTATAATTGGTAACTAATTTACATTTTCTTGTACTTGGAAGTCCTTCAACCGTATCTCTCAAATTCGTTTTTGTTTTTAAAGCTATATAAACTTAAGGTGAGATATAAGAGTAAAGAAGCTGTTTTTGTCGTCACCTAATTAAAGTGAATAACACTAGAATAACATTTTTACTTCCTCTACTACGTATAGTAAGTAGGGGAAGTATTGTATTCCACCCAAAAATTCGATACCGAGATTTCACCGGAAATACATGTTTTGAGATCCCCCGAATCCAAAAAAAAGCATTTTTGTAAACATGTCCGTGTGTGTGTCTGTGAACAGTATAACTCAGAAATGAACAGTCGGATAAACACCAAACTTGGTATTTAGGTTCAGTATCTTCCAGAGATGCAACACGAATGTTTTCAAGAAAATCCTCCCACCCCAGATTACCCTTTACATGGAAAATGTTTTCGAAAATTTTAATTTTCCCAAAAACGGCTCTCACGATTTTGATTAAAATATTATATGTTTAAGATACTTTCATGGCAAATAAAATGTATATCTCAAACTTTCTGGGAATGTCCCTAAAAGTATTCTTCATTGTGAACGACTTTTGCATAATGGTAAACCATAAGAGATAGACAAAATTTTACTACACAAAAAAGTTAGATCGTGTTAAAATACACAATTTATGCTATATACATTTTTTTTGTTGAATGAACCATTTTCGAGATATTGCTTGTTATTCCCTTAAATTTTCCAATTCTTATATTTTTTCTCAAATTCGTTATTCATTTTTTATGTCCTGGACATGCAAAGAGAATGGAATGCACTACATAGCAACCAGCGCTTATTTGACTATCTCTTAAAACCTACCATATTCCCCTTGCATCTACAAGAAAATTAGCAATAAGATTAACATAAAGCATATGGAGAATAAGCGTTTGTAAAAATAGTTTGTACAAGAGTAGAGAAAGTCATGTGAGTGTAACATAAGATTTTTCAGCTATAATCTACAGTACTACAAATGCACTGCATACAAATAAAAT
Organism: Deroplatys truncata; assembly: GCA_030765065.1. Lineage (NCBI taxonomy): Eukaryota > Metazoa > Arthropoda > Insecta > Mantodea > Mantidae > Deroplatys > Deroplatys truncata. Next base: position 103,953,019 of record CM060981.1, on the reverse strand, counting down.
CTGGTGTGTTACATTAACATGACTTTCTTTATTCTTTATCCCTTATTATTGGGTATACAAATTATTCCTATCAAAGTTCATTTTCCTCTACTTCATTTTAATTCAAATAAACCATTCTGGAAATAGTGTATTACACATTTCGTAATTACAAAAGGAATAGTGATAGTCAACTGTTTTAAAGCTGGACGCTATACGCTGGCTTTAAAATTCCATAGTTTTCCATGTCATCGTGAGAAACACCTAAATGTTGAAAGGAATTTAAGGGAATGGCTAAGTATTGAACAATTCGAAACATTAAAACGGATATTTCGAAAATGACTGATGCCACAAAAAAGTTACTTAAAATAAATTGTGTGCTTTAAGGAGATCGGCATTTTTATGCAGTACATTTTCGTCTATCTCTTAAAGCTTACCGTTATACAAGATTATACAAAATTCCTTACGAATGAAGAGGACTTCACGGGCTATTCCCATAAAATTTCGGATATACATATAATTTTTCATCTAAATATCTGTAATGTTTAGCATTTTAGTCAATATCGTTAGAGCGATTTTTTTACAAAATAAAAACAAGTGTAAAATATTCGATGTAAAGGTTATTTTTGGATAGAGGGATTTTCTTGAAAATTTTTGTGTCGCATCTTTGGAAGGTACTGGTATTTATCTGAATTTTCGTTTTTGAGTTATACTGTTCACAGACACAACAGCTACACATACCCACACACACCTACACAAGGGCCTTTTTCTAAAAATGTTTTTTTTTAATTTAATGGGCCTCAAAATATGTATTTCGTTGAGGTCTCGGAAATGAATTTTTTTGGTGGAGTGTAATACTATGTATGTGGTGGAGAAGGTAAAAAAACGAAATGCATTATTAATTGTTTTAAAATATTAAAATTTACTTCATAATAAGTATGACAATATAGAGGGGATGTCCCCTATGAAGGTTACCCAATTTGAGAAAGTCATGTTTTCTGTCAAAGAGGTGAGGGCGTCGTGCAATGAACATTGGAACTAGAAGGCAGCCATGTGGCTGACTATAGAAGAAGAAGTTTTCAATAGAGTGACATTGTCTTGTGTTGTTACATGTAGGAAAAATTGTTCACGTTTCTGAAGATTTTGTTCATTGTAAGAAAGCTACAAATATATTAAATGGAATGAAAAGCTGATTAAATAATTATACGTATTTAAAATATAGGCTGCTTCAGCTTATAAATTATAGAAAAACATTTGTTGTTCATTAACTTCGAAGGCGATGCCTTAATATGTTTCTTTAACACATGCAGCTGCCTCAATTTGGGGAAGTCTGGGATTGCTAATATAGGGCCCCCGAAATTGGAACCGAAATTATTCTTTGTAATTGTAAGTTTTATTTTGCTGTTAGCTATGAGGTACAGTACGTTTTCTCTGTTATTATTAAAATACCTTCTATGGCATGGCATTCAAGGCTGTTATAAACGATCACAATGCAGAAAACTAAATTCGGTACCAAAATACACAAAATGCACACATACAGCATGTGTTGACTCTCCAAAAGAGATATATTTGTAATATAGAAGTTAGAGGTGCTAAAGATATCAAATATCTGAATACTTGGTTTGTATATAATGCACTTAAGACCACCCCAAATTAGGATCATATTTTCAAAGATAAGGTTTTGCAACATTGTTTGTTTTCCAGCATATCTAATGTACCTAACTGTATAAAAATAAAAGAAACTGAACATGCATAATCATTTTAAAGTATCAAGTAAGACACATTTGGTGTTTGTGTTAATATAATTTAATATTCTTGTACAACCTCCTAAAAATCTCTGCAAAATAGGCGACTTTATCCCACACTTTATTTCTTGGAAACCACACTAGATGAATTAATGAAAAGTTGCATTTAAACAATTTATATCTCGAAAATGTTATTTCTAGCCCTTTTTAATCAGAGCAAATAATTATTTTCAGTAAAAATATTTAATTTTCAGGAAAAAATAATCAGATGGTCTTTTTTGCGTTACCTATAGGATTTGTTTTAGTAAAGTGTGGAAAAATAATTCCTGATAGTTTATAATGGAATCTTTTATACAAACTAATTCATATAAAAGCTTATTTTATATGTCTTTCATGCTAATCGAAATAAACGTTCGCAGAAATGGATTAGTTACACATTTTGTTGTAGCTAAAATGGGCTGAGGCGTTAGTCACATCTTCAAAAACTGAGTCGTTATGTGCTAGCTTTGAAATTCCACACTCCTTGCATAATATCACGAGAAACACAAGACTGTTGACTTAGCACTACAAAATATATGCATATTAGAAAAGTCAAATAAATAGGAACGAATATCTCGGAAATATTGCTACAAAAATTACATTAAATACATTATTTGTGCTAACGTTGCAATAATCCACTAATAACCCCTTTAAGATGCACTCAACATGACATTTAAGCCATAAGGGAAGTATTTTCAGATATCAGGATATGGACTGCGATCCAGAAAAACACTGTATGTATAGACGAAACTTTGGATTGTTGTCATAAATATCTCATTTTACAGACTTCGAAAAGTGCAATAAACCTTAAATTCCACTTACTAGAAGAAAAACGAAAATGACGAGAAGTAATTTTAAACTATATTCATTCCTGTATGGATAAAATAAAACTGTGTATACGTATTTTACTATGTGATCGTAGATGTTAAAACAGTTATTAACATTTTTTTTTTTCAGGTTTTTATAAACACCATTTAATTTACCACCTGGATCTGTGAACCATGGTGTTCTATTTAACCCCGAAATTCAATATCGATATTGTATATGAAGGGCAAGTTTGGGGATCCGTGTATTCCTAAAAAAGATTTTGTTGTTGTTTTAAGCGGGCGTCTCTGCTTGATCATGGGAAGCGAAACCTAATGACGAAAAGCTGGATTAACATCAAATACGAGGCGTGGCAAAAATTTTCAAGATATTCACATCCAAATTTAACACTTTATAGTGAACATTTTTCGTTTATTTTTATTTTATCAAAAATGTATCTAATTCTGATTTAAGTATCATAAGCCTGGACCCTGGTATGACTATTAAAGTGTACTTCCTGTTACTACGTATAGTAAGTAGGGGAAGTATTGTATTCCACCCAAAAATTCGATACTGAGATTTCACCGGAAATACATGTTTTGAGTGTCCCTGAATCCAAAAAAAGCATTTTTGGAAACATTTCCGTGTGTGTCTGTGTGTCTGTGAACAGCATAACTCAGAAACGAACAGTCGGATAAATACCAAACTTGGTATTTAGGTTCAGTATCTTCCAGAGATGCTACACGAAGGTTTTCAACAAAATCCCCCTACCCCAGATTACCCTTTACATGGAACATTTTTCGAAAATTTTAATTTTCTCAAACATGTCTCTAACGATCTTGATTAAAATATCATATACTTAAGATACTTTCATGACAAATAAAATGTATATCTCGAATTTACTGGGAATATCTGCAAAAGTATTCTTCATTGTGAACGACTTTTGCATAACTGGTAAACCATAAGAGATAGACAAATGTTTACTACACAGTAAATGTAGATAGCGTTAAAATACACAATTTATGTCATATACATTTTTGTAGTTGAGTGAACCATTTTGGAGATATTGCTTGTTATTCCCTTAAATTTTCCAATACTTATACTTTTTCTCAAATGGGAATTTGTTATTCATTTTTTTTGTCCTGGTAATGCAAAGAGATTGGAATACTCCACATAGCAACCAGCTCTTAAAATATTTGTCTGTAGCTTAAAGCCTACCAATTCCCCTTGCATCTACAAGAAAATTAGCAATAAGATTAAAATCTCGATTACCATGAAGCATATGGAGAATAAGCGTTTGTAAAAATAGTATACACAAGAGTAGAAAAGGTCATGTCAGTGTAACACATCAGATTTTTTTTGACAAAATGGCTGCGGAATTCTCTCCATGGGTATTAAATTTGACACAACCGTGTAACTATAAAAGTTAGACGAACATTTTATCTAATTAAAGTACATAATTTATTCCATTATTTTATGGCATTTATCATCTCCAAAATACTCATCGTATGGTTTGTTTCTCTTGAGTGAATCTTTCTCTTATAATGTATTCAGTGCTCTTTGAGCCCTTACAGAACAGGAAGTGTCATAGAAAACCTACAAGGCGCTTCGTTTAAACTATCTCATGCTACCTCTGACTAATGAAATGGAAACAAGTCTGTTTCTTTATAATTTATTTCTTATTTAGCTCAATTTTTGCGCTGTCGCCTTTCTGTACCACCTAGTTTGTTGCTATTGATTTTATCGGAAGGTGCAGTTTTCTGATTGTATAATTCCTATTATGTGGCTAGGTATTCAGTGTGATGTCGTAGAATGACCTTAGTTGCGTAGTCGCGTTTCTGTATCATTTGTTTTACTTCTATTTGTTTTTTATCTGTGCTTGGAACTTTGAGTCGTAGTATACTTTAATTCGGGTATTTAAATGAGGGAAAACAAGAAAGCCCCAGGCAATTTAGCCGACAAACACAATTTGAATCTGCGACCTCCTAATGCTAGTCAGAGGCGCTACCACATGAGCCATCTCGCTCGGTGCTAAAAATTAGGATTGTGAATTGCATAGATATGTTTTCAATAAGCGTACTATTAAAATTATTAAACTGGGTTTCCTTTGTTTTAGGAAATTGTGAGTATTCATTTATATCTGCATTTTTTAAACGTTTAACTGCCCTTAATTTTTGGTTACGCATCCACTTATTTTAATCGTATGAATGAAATTAGAACACCATTTTAAATCAAATACCACTCCATTTTAAACATGGATGATGGAATAAAGATTAATCATTTTAAAGGGTATAGTTATTAATAGCAAAAGCATAACCCTATGAAGATACTATGCTGTTACTTGAAGATTTTCTGGCAATATTTACAAAACTAAATTTAAATTGGTGATTCATAGAAATAAATTGTTAGCGAGAGGCAACTATGATTTGTTGAAATTCAACGTTTCCTTCCGTTTTATTGGTCAAAAGTAGTGACTGTGCCGTAGTTTATGTGAAATAGTCTGTATAAACTACCAAATATTTGGTTTCTCTTGAATGCCGCAACTGGCAGCCCGCCGCTCCCCTACACTGCAATATGAATCCGTTCGTGCAGTGGCTGCGAACCGGCCCGCTGATTCTCCCCTAAAGAGCATGAAGATATTACTCCGATCTTTTCTTGTAAAAGGTGTCCGGAATGATGTCTGTCTGCGTCTATACGAAACTGGCATCTATTGAGCACATTCTTGAACTCTCGATGAATTTCTGTAACCGAAATATTGGAAAATGGGCGCGAGACACACTTCTAATTCAATAAGCGTGTGAAGATTTGTTACATAAATTTTATCTTTAAGATAAAGTGTATGTTTATCCACAAAGATAATAATCACATTTAAGCCAGTCAATTATTTCATCATAAAAACACAAAGACGAGCTACGATTTTCTTGGACTTCTGTCCTAAATTTTTCCAAAGTTTTAAGTTAAAATTGTAGTAGATATAAGTTATCTTAGGTTATGATATATTTGCCATTATGTTTTATTGGATATGAAAAAATGTAATAAAACATAATGACAAATATATCATAACCTAAGATAACTTATTATACTACGTTTCGTTTAACAAGTGGGATAGTTGAGGCGGTTACGTCTGTGGCCCGAATTTGGGAGGTCCCGGGATCGTTCCCCGGCGACCGCCCACTCCGGCCCATTGATTTTTCGCGATTTTGCCGGGTCGTCAGGCGAATGCTGGGGTGGTTCATCTTCAACCATGACTCCCCTGTCCTTCATTTCCTGTACCCATCATCTTCCTTGTCATCTGTGTCATGGATGTAGGACCAGACGATGGCGTTCGGCGGGTTGCGGCTGGGCGGTGGCTTGAGCTCTGTAAAGGTTTCTTCCCTGGCGATGCTGCGGTACTGCTCAGTTAGTTTCTCCTCAGCGTGGGGCTCCGCCCAGAGGGAACCGAGAGTTGGTGACTTGTGGCCAGGGACATTGCGGCGTCGCATGCGTTCTATCTAGAAGCGTTAGGAACCCTGTCCATGCTTGCGCCCGTCGGCATCCGGATCTGGTCGCCCTTCGGGTCTCTGCCCTCATCCTTTCCTTCCAGGGGTCACGTTGAAAGCATAATGGACCAACTGACTTACATGGTTTTTCGTGGTTTCCCCGGGTCGGCAGGCGAATACTGGAGTGGTTCATCTTCTACCATGACTTTCCAATCCCTCATTACCTGTCCTATTATCTTCCCTGTCATCTTTCATATGGCGGTGTTCGGCGGGTTGCAGCTGGATGGTGGCTATGCGCTCTGTGAAGGTTTCTTGCTGATGTACAGGGACTGCTTGGTTGGATACCGCCTGTGGGTGCTTTCGTGCAAGCACTACTTTGGGAACCCCCCTAGAGGCTCGAGGTCCTATGGGTGGGCTCCATAGTTATAACTTTATCTTTAGCGCTACCTTTATGATTAAGATTTATAATTTTTGGACTGCATTGGAGGCGTTCAGTCTAAAAACATTAGGGACCCCGCCCGTATTTGTGCCGGTCTTCATCCAGATCTGGTCGCCCTTCGTGTCTCTCCCCTCATTCCTCCCAAGAGCCACGATAGAAGCAGAATGCGGATGGTCTATGTGCGGTGCTCTGCTCCGATTTTGGGCCCGTCGGTTCGTCAGTACCTTTACTTTTACCCCCCTCCCATCTTGTATAACCTATAACATCGGCTCAGCCTGTTAATTGTTTTAACAACTTATAAATTGTGAATTTGTTAGGAATGGTGACATTAGAGAATTTCGGTATAAATTCAAAGTGACAGCCTACATGTGACTCAGTTCGAGCAATACTTAACACTACACACGGTAAACATAATCAAAAAAAGAGCTTCACATTACGTTATTCCAACTATACGCCTTGCCAAAGAACGTTAATCTGAATCACAGATGCGGTTACACTATGTAGGCACGTGAGCTAAGTTACCGCAAGCAAGATCATTCAATCCGATACATGCTACGAGCGATACCCGGTGGCCGACAGTCCCGTCATTAAAAATAAACCGGGCGTTATTCAAGTGGTAACATTTCTGTGCAAGTGTGTAAGTAATTAGTTTAAGTGAATGGTAAAATAAACTTTCTTAAATGTGTATTCTGTGAAATGTTTATGAAGCAGTAATAGGTAGGAAAATTCATGGCTGTTAGAGATTGCTATTTCTTTCTGTTTATGGTGTGCTATATAACCTATATTGTTGTTAAATGAAGATAAGTACAAAGGTGTAACCCTATTGTTTTCTTTTTCTCTCTTAGTGCTAACTCAAGAAATTAATTACATATTCTAATTTTAACCTTATGTGCTACCGACCTCGAGGTCAGCCCAAGTACTTCTTATTTTAATTAGCCACTTAATGGAGTGTTCGTGTAAATTATTGTTTTCCAGAGTAGAGATTTAGTCACGGGTGGGCACCCTCATTTAGCACGTGTCTGGAGTCTGGGTAATTATGGTGAGGGAAGTTATGGCAGGAATGTGTGGAGCCCTTTATTGATCAATTTTCCCGATAGCTGCCGCCTGTTTAATAGTTCGTACTACACGATACTCTCCGAGATTACACATGCTTATTGCTTCCACGAAAAGCTTGCTTTACACGTATTCGTGAAGGCTGTGTAAAAATACTACACTAATAAATTAATGTGAAATCAAGTATACGTGCAATGATTACATGATATTTACAGCGGCTTGGCCAGTTATCTTGTTCTCTTACTTGTGCTAGTAGCAGAATTATATGTCCTTATAAAAGCTTTACTCAGGCAATGACGGAAATATAAAACAAATATTTATATATATATATATATATTTTTTATTCAAGTATCACAGTCAAACCGGATGGTGTGAGGAAGGATCTTTCTATGGAATATTTTAGATAAATACGTGAAACGTTTCGTCTGAGAAAAAAAAATATCTTGAATTTTCCCTATATCACCTCCTAGTATCTTTCATTGCGAAATTTAATGAAACTGGGAAGGCAAAATATACATAGATAATTTTACGACGAAAAATATTTTATGTGACATACTAAGTTATTGTATGCGTTGTTGTACAAAGAGCGCCAAAGAAAATCTCACTGCACCTCGCGTCTATGTCACATTATTTTCGTTGTACGTGGCCTTGCGAAGCCATAGCCATTTCATTAGTTGCTTTATGCCACGGTGTAAGGATACGCCACCTCTTCTGCTAAATAGTTACACTAATAACCACAACAAAGTTTACAAAATGGCGTAGAACCGAAATTTATGTTTACGCTCTCGATCGTATTGGCTAAAAGAGAAAGAGGTAGAGTGTGTGCATTCAGCTTCTCATACAGATCTCTTATCGTAATTGGTGGTCCATACCTTATCGGCTAGTTAATGACACGCCTTTAAAAGGGTTAAAAGCTAAGGGGAAAACTTGAAGAGCGCTCAGGTTAGCGAAATGTAGAATGTGTAGTATGAGACGATTTTCAGGGGGTACAAATTAAAGTTTGAATGGTATTCGTTAAATACGTAGCAAGGTAGCAATTTATAAGAAAAAATAAACAGAACTGTATTCTCACAGTGATATCAATGCTTGTTGATGCACAGAAGCAAACACAACTAAATAACAAATAAACAAAGCAGCATGTTTTCCCTCTAATTCAAACTATAATTGGTTAATATACGTTTACTAATATATTGCTGATCATGGGAATACAACAGGATTATATAACCCAGTTTGTTGCCATAATATGTATGTCATATTCGGTAAACCATATACATATACACATTTATCTCTAGTGTCTAAACATGATCAGGCAATTATAACAAAAGAGTAATTTTCATTTAGTAAACGAATATCACTGGGAGTACCCACTTTCTGGCGAGTATGTAGACCGTCTTCCCCGCTTTCCCGGAATATTTTTATCCAGTAATTTACTATAAAACACTTTTAGGCACTACAGTTGCAATCGCTGTAACAGTGCGACCAGCCTCCCACATAACCCTGATACCTTGACGAGTAATTTCGCTAGTATACGGCATGACTGGTTCTGAGGCAATAAATATGTTTTGGTTTCAGTAACATTAGAAAAAGCGAAGGCATCAACCTCCCCTCTTTTTCCTCTTATTTCTGTGTTATTAAGCCATCATGCTGTGTGACAGGTAAAGCGAAGGACACGTCTCAAAGGACGCCAGAAAACTATACAAAATCCGCCGAAGATTTTCTTTGGCACTCCGTGTACATTTATATTTTCCCAGATTTTATACAGTTGCCTCGTTGAATGTTGTACAGGTGAATTTTTCAACTTTGGATGAAGGTTTTATTGGAAAGGTGAAATCAGATGACTGAAAAATTCAATGCCATAGCCGGGATTTGGACCACGGGTCTTTCGGTTTCTGTCCGGTTGCTTTAACCAACTGAGCTGCCAGGACAACATGCTGGTACGACATTAAATTGCCCAACTGACTCTCACATTCCCCGGTAAACCACAAAGATCTCAAATTATTTTGAAATGCATACCCCAATTTAGTCATCTGATTCTCCTTTCCAATCTTCTCCTACACACGGCTTATGTGGAGGAACAATTAATTACCGAAGGTTTTATTACTTAATTCCCTATCGTGTACAGACAAAAACGTATATTTAAAATCTTCAAGAAGATTAATTTGTATTGAAACCTACCCTTTAGAAGTGTACTTTTCTAATTGTCCCGTGATATTTCTAATCACAGACCCTGGAAAGTGTCGGGGAAAAGAGGGTAAATTTGGAAATATTGTGTTTACTAGGGCGGATGGATAAATCAGTGACTTTTTAAAGAAAATAACATCTTTTTCCAAAGAAAAATCAATTTTATTTCTGAACATAGTCCCCTTTCAACTCAATACACGTTGTCCAACGTTTCTCCAATTTGTTAACCCTTCCAAAAATATGATTTTTCGAAGTCTGCAAAATATGAGGTTGTTTCTGCCATGATTGTTCACCGGACGTGAATTTCTTCCCAGTGAGCCAATTTTTTACATTTGCGAAGAGGAAGAAATCCCTCGGAGTTAAATCTGGAGAATATGGTGGGTGAGGTAGCATTCATAGCCCAATTCCACAAATTTTGCGATGACAATTGCTGACTTGGGTGCGGGTGCATTATCCTGGTGAAGGAGAACCTTTTTCTTCACCAAATGGGGTCGTTTCTTTAACAATTCCTTATGAAACCGATCCAGCATTGCGTCATAATATGAACCAGTGATCGTTTTACCCTTTTCCAGGTAATGGATGTCTATCATCAAAAGACAGCTGCCATGATTTTTTCTGCCGACGGAATGGTTTTCGCATTCTTTGGAGCAGGTCCGACTAAGGAAATCCAGTGCTTTGATTGTTGTTTGGTTTCAAGAGATAGTAATGGATCCAAGTTTCATTAACGTGATATACCCCGCTAGAACTCATTTGGGTTGCGCTGGAACATGTTCAAACAACCCTATGAAATGGTCATACGTTTCCGCTTGTTCTTAAATGTGAGCAGTCGCGGCACCCATCTTGTTGACAGCTTTCTCATACTCCAAAAATTCGTGCAGAATGTTATACACCCGTTCACTTGAGGTTTACGGTCTTGCCTATCTCATGGATTTTCACTTGGCGATCTTCCAACACAATATCTTGAACTTTGTTCACCATTTCTTCTGTTGTGACCTCAAACGGCCGTCCTGTGCGCACGGTATCTCTTGTGCTCGAACGGCCGCATCGAAATTCTGTGAACCATGCCATGCGATGGAGCAGAGTCCCCATAATACTTGTCAGCCTTTCTTCCATTTCCTTCACCGTCTTACCACGCAAAAAGTAATGCTTTATCAGAATCCAAAATTCACTTTCTCCATGTTCTACGAAGCAACAACATCTGCTTATGTTAGATGCTCTCAACAATGTTCTAACAAACAAATGACGAATTTCTGTGATTATACCCAGAATAGGTGTAGGACTTGGGTGCAAACAAGAAACCTGTGATTAGAACGCTATCTCTGGTCAAAGTCATGGACTTGTCAATCCGCCCTCGTATGATGCAATTAAACCTTCTCTCATTCTTCTACCCCCTCGTCTGAAAATTTTCAAAGTGTATCTCTTAACTGCGAAATGATTATCTAAATAGTCAAATAAACATTTGACAAGTGTTGTAAGTGGAATTTTAATGTGTTTGACCTACCTTTGTCTACGGTAGCTGTTCAAAAACGCAATACTTTCAAAATGTTTGGGTTAGAATCTTCTTACATCAACATCCAACAAAGTAGGCATGAAATTGCTGGGTATGAAGAATTTCCATCTGTAACCCACCCATTCAAAAATTGTGGACATGGTGTATAGTCTGTAACTAAAAAAAAAATCTCTGGTTTAGTGATTTTATTGGAGTGGTATCTTTACCAATGATGCGTAGATCATTTCATTATGAAATAAAACAGATCAAAATCACGTTCTTTGAGAAAAGTTAATCCCCATACCTGTTTTCTCGGAAGTGCTAATAGTCTAATACCCTGTAAATTCGTTTTATTACGTTATTAAATTCTTATTTAAGACTTGAAATTAAAGGTTGTAAAAGTACTAAGTTTGGTTGCTTGTTAAAGAATACTTATCTACACAGACTCCAAACGTAATAGGCCCAGTGACCTAGACAATGACAGCGTATTAAAGCAATCTAATATGTTGTATTGGCATTACTTTCTCTAATCACTATTCTAAAAATTATTGTTACGAATCCTATTTCTTTATCTACTTCATATTACTCAGAATGAACCTTTGTCGCTCTGGATGACAGTTGGTTAGGCGCTGGCCTTCTGATTCCAAGGTCGCGGGATCAAACCCGGCCCAGACCGATGGTTTTTAAGTGTGCTTAAAAGCTAAGTCCCATTTCAGTAGATTTACTGGCATGTAAAAGAACTCCTGTGGGATGAAATTCCGCCACACTGGAGGTGCTGATATGATCGTTAACAAACAGATATTAATTACTCTTAGATGAGCGTTTGTTATGCATTTCGTACAGGCACAAGAGGGGATGAGGAAATAGTGAAATCTTTAAATAGTTGGTGACGAAAGTCCACTCTTTGCATGTATGACCACGTGAAACAAACTAATGACGACTTTAGCAATTCAGAAAGGTATAAATTGTCTGAAAATTAAAACGAATAACAACGAATACTTCGGAAATGGTTAATCCACCAATAATCTGTCAAAAAGTGTGTGTTTTAATGAGATATACATTTTTCATGCCCTATCTCTTATAGTTTACCAAGTTATGCAAAATAAATCCATTCAGAATGAAGAGGTTTCGCAGACTGATTCAAGATACACATTTAATTTTTAATGCAAATATCTTGAACATATGGTATTGTGACCGCGGTGTGAAGCTATCTAAGGAGCCGTCGGTGCGACACATCCCGGTTCGTGTACCTGACCGGCTGGGTGCGGCAAACGACCGGCCCTTCCGAACAACAAGCTCATTATGTACTACATTCCCGAAATTTGGGTGATTGCTGCTCCAGAACATTCCTTTTGCCAGGTACTAGTAGCCTCCCCTTCGAGAATGTTCCGCTTTGTATGCATAGCCTATATAATAGGCTCCTCTGTCCAGTCCAATTGTGTAGTTCAGTTAGTTGCGAAGTTATGAATTTAAAAGTGGACAGCGAAGAGGACAGTGTCGAGTGCAGTTCAGTTGTAAATTGTGACTCAGCAGTTCAGTTATGATTCGATTCAACAGATCAGTTGTATTCTGTCCTGAGTGTGTGTCAAAAGTGTAACGTTTGTGCTACGCTCAGCACTAAGTGATAAGTAAAGTGTGTTTGGCAGCAATTGGTTTTGTCAATTACTACAGATTTTAATCAAAATCGTTTGAGCCATTTTTGAAAAAACAAAACGTGACTAAAGTTGCTCAATGTAAAGGATACTTTGGGTCGGGGATGTTTAAAAAATCTTCGTATCGCATCCTTGGTAGATGCTGAATTTAAATACTATGATACCGTGATTATTGGCGGGAATACATACATAATTAAATAAAAGAATAATAGTAAGATAGATCATTGCTGTAAATAATTTCTGAGATTTTAGCTAGGCCGCCTAGTAACAAGGAAAGATACTCGCAAGAAGAGAGTTTAAATATTGGCCCGGGCGTGAAATAAAGTTGGAGGGGAGTAATAAATTAGGCGGATCTAAAATTAATAAATGCTCTTCCAATTTAAATCAGAGACTTACTCTTGTCGTCCTCCATGGACTAGTTGTACCGTGCTAGCCTCTAGTTCCCAAGACCTTGGGTTCAAACCCGGCGGAGGGCGATCGATTTTTTCGGGCGTAAAAATCCTTGGCATGGCTTTCTTCGGAAGAGAAGTAAAGCCGGTGGTCCCGTGTCGTAGATTTACACGTAAAAGAACCTCAAGTCTGATAAAGAGGCCTCTGAGCAAAATTACCGGTATTTCAGGCCCAGTATAGAATGGGACGCTAAGGACCATAGTAGTTAAAAAGCGTCCATAAATAAAAAAAAGAGACTTACCCTGGTACCATCACAGGTACACTTACTGCTAGTGTGAGATTTTAAGCGCTTTATAACGCGCTTGTGTGAGTAAGATTTCACGGCAAGTTACGCTACTAGTTTCTTTTATTGTGGAAACAGTTATTTCAAACCTAAAGTTGATACTGCAGAAGTTAGCAGGCATAATAGTTCAATTGCTATAGTTTCGAGTGCTAAGATGCATAATCAGTTTCATTCTTATCTTCAAACGGTGGGCAACTCGCTTCAATAGCCCTAGTATGTGATTACATTAAATTTCTCAGTCAATTTAACTGGTGTTAACTTTTACATTACATTCAGGAATACCCTAGGATGTACTCAGAGCTCTACCACTGTAGTAGCTAGCGCACGAGACAACAGAGCGAGCTACAGACAACGAAGACACATCAGAAGCAGCTTCAAAATTGCTGACCATCGTTCTTGTATCAACCAAGTTTATTATTTATCCGACTTTTCGTTTCTGAGTAATCCTGTTCACACACACAGACACACACAAAAGCAAGGATATTTTCCTAAAAAATGTATTTTTATTCATGGAACCTCAAAACGAGTATTTTCAGTGAAATATCGATTTGAATGTCTGCGTGGAATGCAAAACCTACTAGGTTCGTGGAAGAAGAAGTAGAAGAAGAAGAAGAAGCAATAAGCAGACAAACTTAAGCCTTGCAGACGTATATTTTGAAATGCTAAGTGCTACATCGTTAAGAAATGCTAACTACTAGGGAAAGCCATTTTCCAATAATCGGACAGAATAATATGGGTGGTAATGTCGGTTAGAACGAGTTGTGCCTTTTCCCTTTACTGCGCAGGAACATAAAGTTCTAGTACTTCATCTTTTGTTCTATGAGGGCCATGAAACATTCATAGCCTCACTTTACAAACTGCGTGGTTGTAACGCGGGCAATATAAAAAGATCACCTACGTTACGATCCTTTTCAATCTCGACATTGACGAGGAAGACGGGTCATTCGCTCGTGCTTGGAGCCACATTAACACATAGGATAATTTGATTCAGCCACGCATTAATATGTCTCACGGCACTACTTCCCCCGGCCGCGCCAGAATCACGGAGTCCCGTATTGATCTACCTTCAGAGACCAGTCCGAGTGCGTCGACTCCTCGGGAAGGACTTCGCCGTCCGTCCTACACGTGGTTCGTACTTAACGACTCGATGAGCACGGCACCTGTGCTCTACGTTGTCGTGTTCACGCCCATCAGGTGGAGAAGCGACCCTCATTAATTTCTGACTGGTGCGTAGGTATACCTTCCTTCTCGTCTTCCAATATAAATCGGTTCATGGCCTGTCCCAGTATTCAAAATTTGTAAGATCTGCCTCGGGTGCTTACTATCTGTAATATTTCTTTCGTTGTACATTGTTTTAAATACCTCGGATAACACTATTAAAACTTTTTAAAAATAAAGAAAATCTTTGCAAAAATTAAATTAAAAGAATCTGTGCTACAATTTTTTACACCTGGCGTTTATTTTTTTATTCAGCTGATGTTCAAATTATTCTTGCAAAAACGTATTTTTATATTTGCTTCATGTTAATCGTAATAAACAATTGCAGAAATTATTTATTATATATTTCCTTATAGATATAAGGGAAATATAGGAAACTGAATCGATAGTCAAATGTTTAAAAAAGCAGATGGCTGTATACTGATTATTAAGTTCAATACACTTTCCGTAACATCAGGGGAGAGAGAGAGAAAGGGAGAGAGAGAGAGAGAGAAACCAAGCATTTAAAAAATATAAAGTATTTTAAAATTCAAACTAAGAACACGAGATGGCTCAGAAATGATGAATGACACAAAACTTATACACATTATGTATTTTAATCTGTCTACATTTTTTCGTATAGTAATACTGTTTCTTATGAATCCTTAGTACTTAAACACAATTACACAAAATGCATTCAGAGTAAAGAGGACTAGACAGGTATTCGCAGAAGATTCTAGATGTACATTTTACTATTAATCAAATATGTTAAATACCGTTAGGCTCACTTTTGGGTAAATCAAAAACAACAAAATATTTTACATAGAAACGCTATTCTAGAGTGAGAGTATTTTCTTGAAAATTTTCGTGTCGTAACCTCAGAAGTGAACTTAAATACGACATTTTGTATTCATCCAACATTTCGTTTTGAATTATGCTGTTCACACACACACACATCATACATATATACATACATACATGCGAGCGCGAATTCTTCCCTAAAAGTATTTTTTTTTCTTTCTTTCTTTTTTATGCAGGGAATCTTAAAACATAAATTTGCGGTTAAATCTCAATATGGAATTTTGAATAGAACAAAATACCCCCTCTACTTATAAGTGGAATAAATAGCAATAATAATTTTTATGCAGTTTGTTGGCTATCGCAGAAAAATAAATTGTTAAACACAAGCTCAAATAACTCTGTAATAAATATTAATTAAACAAAAGAGGTTTAATCGAATACTACTGCATATTCATGCACATGTTGCTTCAATTTCATTGACGTGAGAATGGAGCAGTGCTCAGATCTCGTTGGGGTGAGTTAACTGGATAAACTTTTATTCAAAGTTTTCCTTTATTAAATGTCCCTTAACTCTCAGCTTGGTGAATTCGGGTTCATCTGAGTATTCCTTTCGCCTATTATATTTGTCATATCTAGGTACCTTAGTTATGAGGCTGAAAATAAGAGCAAGAATAGCTTTAAAAATTAGGGTACTACATAATAGAAAATGAGGATTGCAGTAGTGGCATTTGTCATGTCCTGGGTATAATTGCACAGAGTGTTACATAGGTTAAGTCTACTTCAATGTAACATCTATTAACATTTGAAAAACGAGCGATTATATTTCATCGCCTAGCTCATGACCCAAGATTGCGTAATAAAAAGGTAAACTTTGATGTGAGCGGTTAGGTGGTCGATTCCGTATAATTTGTATAATAAATTCAAAACACGTTCATTATTGATATTTCAAAGCAAATATGCAATTTGAGGTCCACTGAAGACATAAAAAGATTTTTTATAAAAATACAATGTGTTTGTTAAATTTCAAATTTCAAGACACTGTTAAAGCCAAGCAAGATTTTAAATGGAATTTCCTCCCCATCCAAAATCATCCTTTACATTACCAACATTTCATTATCTCAGAAGTAGTTCTAACAATTTCTATTAAAATATACTATATTTGAGATGTAAAAGTGACAAATGAAACGTACATAATGAATATTCTGCGAACAGACTGTGAAGTCCTCTTCATATTGACTAAATTGTGTATAATTTTGGATAACCGGTAAATTATCAGGGATAGACAGATGCTTATTATGAAAATAAAACAATAACATGCAATGTTCATTAAAATATAGTTTTTGTGCTACATCGGATTTTCGTAGCTTTGGTGGTTTTCGAAATATTTCAATTTTGAATTTTCTGTTTATCGTCTGAGGAACATGCCTCAAGGTTTACCATTTTTGTTTCTTTCTTCTATCGTAGGACCTCGTTATTACAGTTGAACATGTTAGTGATTTTTCATTGTCTGCTTAAATCTTATTGATTAGTTTGAATCCTTTCGAAGTAAAATCTATTTGAATAATGTAATGCTGATAAAATAATCACTTTTATATGAATACTATAACATCTAACGGTTATATTTGTTATTAATTTATCGTGGGTAAAGAAAATCGTGTGAGGTACCTTATTAGATTTTTTTTCATTTATATATAGCCTCCGTTAGTTTCTATGTTCATGTTGGGGGATTTGACTTCAGCAGTAATTATTGATGGCATTAGCATCTCGTTGACTGCAGGTGTTAGTACTGGGTTTTAATATGATGTGATTCACGCCGCATTCCTACCTTCCAGACAGCTGGGAGGGCAGAGAGTGACCCTGAATATAGAGAGTATGTTTATTCCCATCCGGAAATAGTTTCCAGGATCTCTGGTATGAGAAGTTCAATTACCTAATTTGAAAACTCTTCTTGAACAATTATTAATCGTCATTAGCGTAAGATGGACAGAAGAAAGAGGTTTTATGTGAAAGTATTGTAGTGTACTGTGAATTGATAATCAGTGGACAAAGTTGTGTGATTGTTACATATAGCATGTTTTAAAATAATTGTACAGTACTGGGTCAAAATATTTCATCATATTGAGCAATTTTTAAAATTTGATATACGCAGTTAGGAACTATCAACCATCTAAATAGATTATTCACCATTCATTATTAACTGCAGTACTGAAATGTAAGTAAAATAGTGTTTTATTTTCAGTGAACGGTCAACATATTACAGACAACCCCAACCATCTGACGTGAACAATTTCTCAAGATTTCCTCCATCAATTACAAGTTATCATACATCAGTTGTATATGAGCCCTCATACAAAAAGTGATTCTTTTATTCACGTTACGTTGTTCGCGATACCTTTCTGTCTAGGAATGATTTCAAGTTAAGCAATAAGTGCTTAGTTACATTAGCATAATTCAAGCAGAGTCCATTAAAATACGCCAGTTATGCCAAATACCATTTTTCTTAGCGTTAGTTGTTTTCGAAATATTTCATTTTTGCATTTTCCTTTTATGGTCTGAGGATGATGCCTGAATATTTACCATTTTTGCTCCTTTCTACAGCAAGAACTCGTTATTACAGCTAAACATTTTAATGATATTTTACCATGGAAAGAAAGAAAAGAATTATCGGAAACTTTTTTGTCCCCTTGAAGTTTTGCATTTTTTAACCGGGTAGATTATATCGGACGGTGAATGAACAACAGGTTAAAATGGCACAGGGTCCCTAGCGCTTATAGATAGCCAACATTTATTATCTTCTCAGGATAACGGAACCGAGGTTAAAACGTTTTCCTGATAACCTTTTCTAGTATTCGAACTCGGGACCTCTTTTTTGTATACATCCTTTTTTTTTTATTTTTTAGTATATTGCAAATTTATATATATTATAATCTTAAGTACATAAATGAGCTATTATTCTTAAATACTGCTCTAATATTTCTAACGTGAATCCTTTCTATGTACATATAATTTTTTTAATCTCATGCCCTTCTACATCTGGCACCTAGAGTCTCTGTAAATGCGAGGGATCCAAGAACAAAGGGTTCCGTTTGTCCATCTCCCAGCCTTCTTTCCGGATAATGAACTGGGAAGCCTGTATATTAGCTGCGTCTCCAACTCTGATTATCCACAAATAGGTGGCAAAGATTATCCAAGAAAGAATATGCGTCAGTTGTTTATCATCTTGATGGAATACGAGGGTCACATAGGAAAAAACCGTTTTCAGGTAGCCTTTTCTAGGATTCGAACTCAGCAGCTCTTGAATGTGAGGCAGATCGCTATCCCCAAACCACGGAGTTGCGAACTTTCTTGTATATCCCTCAAATGAGGAATTTGGAAAGTGTAAACATTCCACAAGAGTATTTTGAAAACAGCTAACAGTGCGAAAAAATATTTCACACCAACTTTATATTTTGATGAGATCAACAACTCAATTTCTTATCCATCTTTTATGATTTCCAAGTTATAAAAATCATTCAAAATTCAATCAGTGTGAAGAGGACTCATAGGCTATTCACAGAAAATTCATGATATACATTTTATTAATGCATTTTAATCGAAACTCTCCGAGCCATTTTTGAAAACCTAATGAAATACATTCATATGGCTTTCTCTACCAACTATCGTATATTCTTATAGCACTTCTACAAATTAATCTTACAATACCTTATTTTTCTATCCATTTCACCTTAATCAATACAAAGTTTGCAGAAATCCTTCATTAAATATTTTATTGCAGGAGGTATATGCGGGATACAGGAGACTAAAGTGACAGTCAAATCTTTAAAAAGCGGCTAGTTGTATAGTGGCTTTGAAATAGCAATCTTATTCCATGACGTAACGAGCAAAAAAAGAAAAAAATAGAAAACAGACATTTAAAAGTGAAGTATTGGAAAATACAGACCATAGCAATGAATATCTCGGAAATGGTTAATGTGGCAAAAACATTATTTGAAGTAAATTGTGTGTTCTAAAGAACTGTTTTATGTTTTTATCTTTATGGTTTACTATCTATATGAAATTATACATAACTCATTAAGAACGAAGTGGGCTTCACAGGCTATTTGTAGATGATTAAAGATATACATTTTATTAATCGCCCGAATATCTCAAACTTATGGTAGTTTAATCAAAATCATTTAAGCCATTTTTGAGAAAAGAAACATAATAAATTTTGTCCATGAGTGGTATTTTGGTGTAGGAGAGTTTTCTTGAAAATCGTTGTATTGCGTCCCTGGAATATGCTAAACTTCATTCCCAAGTTTAGTACTTGTCTGATTTTTCGTTTTTTAGTTATGCTTTTCGCAGACATACGCGTACGCACGGGTTCATGGGACTTCAAAACACGCATTTACGGAGAAATCTCTATATTAATGTTTGGGAGGAATGCAATACCTACTCTCTTTACTATAATTGCGTGGTAGAGAAAGTAAACTGTGTAAAGTAGACAAATGACAGCTGATAAGCAGGCTCCAGCTGCATGGGCCGAATTCTTTCAGAAGACCTGGCGAGAATGAAATCTCAAGAAAATCCAGGCAGAGTCAGTGTCCCCGTTTTCTGACACCCGGCATGGAAACAACCCCCATCCCTCGCTGCTCTGCCTCATGTTAAATTCATCGCTGACTCACCCCTACACTACTTTCCTAGTACTATCACGACTGCGTCAGCTGAGAGCTAAACACTGCCACGCGACTCCGGAACAACGACAAAGAAATGAGGTGCTGCTGCAGAGCTTTGTGTCGCCTAATTAACTCCAACTCAGGTGGTCACTTTGTCACTGCTGCGATAGATGCTTTTGTCCACTAAATGTACAGGTGTGCCGCACAAATTTCCAGTTACGGTCCTCTGGTAATAAAATATTTGAAGCAAAGTAATAGAGAGATGAAGAAAGTGAAGGCGACCAAAGCCACTACGGTCACTAATGGTCTTTTCTTGAAGACATTTTTCCCCGTATAAACGCGAAGATCAAAAACTCATCTTTCATTTCAGCATAGGTATACTTTTAAAAATAATCTGATGTGTGACGCTCACATGAATTTCTCTACTCTTAAACAAACTATTTTTACAAACTCTTATTCTCCATCTACTTCATTTTAATCGAGATAAACATTTGCTGACTCTATCTTATTGCTAATTTTCTTGTATATGTAAGGGGAATATATATTTACAAGAGCAATATAGAAATACAGTAGCCTTGCATAAACATTACCCTTAATAGCTGGTTGCTATGTGCAGCACCATTCTCTTTGCCATAGATTAATACTCTTTGCATATCCAAGACAAAAAGATGAATAACGATTTTCCATTTGAGAAAATAAGTATTGAAAAATTTAAGAGAATATCAAGCAATATCTCGAAAATGGTTCACTCAACAAAAAAACTGTATATTACAAAAATTGTGTATTTTAACGCGATCTACATTTTTTGTGTAGTAAAATTTTGTCTATCTCTTATGGTTTACCAGTTATGCAAAAGTCGATTACAATGAAGAATACTTTTGGAGACATTACCAGAAAATTCAAATATACGTTTTATTTGTGATGAAAATATATTAAACATATGATATTTTAATCAAAACCGTTAGAGCCATTTTTGAAAAAATTAGAATTTTCGAAAAATGTTCCATGTGAAGGGTAATCTGGGGCGGAGGGATTTTCTTGAAAACCTTCGTGTCGCATCTCTGGAAGATACTGAACCTAAATAGCAAGTTTGGTGTTTATCCGACTGTTCGTTTCTGAGTTATGCTGTTCAAAGACAGACACACAGACAGACACACACACAGACACACACACGGACATGTTTCCAAAAATGCTTTTTTTGGATTCAGGTGCTCTCAAAACATATATATCCGGTGAAATCTCGGTATCGAATTTTTGGATGGAATACAATACTTCCCCTACTTACTATACGAAGTAGAGAAAGTAAAAATCTGATGTGTTACATCCACATGACTCTCTCTACCCTCTATCGCTTATTAGTGGGTATACAAATTATTCTTACGAAAGTTTATTTTCCTAACTACTTCATTATAATCGAGATAAACCTTTTGCAAATAGCTGCACTACACATTTCGTTATGAATACAAAGGCAATAGCAATAGTCATAAACGCTGGCCTTAAAATGCCATGTTCTTTGCATGTAATCGCGGGAAACACCTGAATATCGAAAGGACTTGAAAAGAGTGATAAAGCATTGAACAATTCGAACCATTAATAATGGATATCTCGAAAATGGCTGATGCCGCAAAAAGAGTGATTTGAAATTAGTTGTGTGCTTTAAAGATATCTACGTTCTTTGTGTAGTATGTTTTCGTCTATCGCTTAACGTTTCCAGTATACAAGGTTACTGCAAATTCCTTCCGAATGAAGTGGACTTCGTTGGGTGTTTCCAGAAAATTCAAGATTTTATTTTAAATGTAATGTCTTTAACATAAGGTATATTAATCATAATCCTTAGAGCCATTTTTTAGAAAATAACAAATTTCGAAAAATGTTCCATGTAAAGTGTAGTTTGGGATATTTTCTTGAAAATCTTCGTGTCGCATCTTTAAAAAATATTGAACCTAAATAGTAAGTTTGGCATTTAACCGACTTTTCGTTGTTGAGTTATGCTGTTCACAGACACACATATACACACACATGGCCCTTTTTCTAAAAATGCTTTCTTTTGGATTCAGGGGGCTACAAAACATGCATTTACGGTGAAATCTCGCTATCGAATTTTTGGGTGGAATACAATTCCTTCTGAAATCTGATGAATTACATATATCTGTCTTCCTCTACTCTACTTTCGTGAGTATATTACAAGTATTTGTATAAAAGGATATTAGTCTATATACTTAATGTCAATCGAAATAAACGTTTGCAGAAATGGTTTCGTTACATGTTTCGTTCTGGTACTAGGCGATATTTAATTCTTTAAAAATCGGCCTGCTATTTGCTGGCTTTGAAATTCCATAAATTTTACAAAACATCACAGGTAACAAAAGAATGGTTGCACTTCAAAAATGCGAAGTATTGAAAAATTTAAACCAACAACAAGGAATATATCGGAAATGCTCAATGTCAAAAACATTTTATTTAAATAAATTATGTATTTTAACTAGATCTACCTTTTCGGTGTAGTTAGGCCTTGTTTATCTCTAATGGTTTATCAGTTATATAAAAATTATGCAAAATTCATTCACATTCATAATAAATGTAATTTATGCGATCCTTGGTTGAAAAGCAAGGGGAGAGAGAATTGAAAACAAAGATATTCGAAGAAGCTCGAGAACGTATGAACTAATATACCATAACATATAACTACAGAGACAGTGGAAAGTTCAGGCTATGGGAGCGCCTCCTTGTAGATTCCCAAAGCTTGCACTACGGTGTAAATATAAGGAATTTGGGATGACCTCGGCGATGCAGTGACCAACATATCCGAATGCAAATATATTAGCCTCAGAGCTGGTCATCGGCCTAAACCTTGAACTGAAAGAAAAAGAAGATTAATAGTTTAAATTTATTTCTCGGATGTATCACTCGGTCAATAAACCACGTGTTTTTTTGTTTGTTTTTTCAAAGGCGATGGTTAGCTTAGTCGAGAAAAAGAAGTAAGAAAGACACTTCCTCTGATGATGCCCACCGTAGTGTGTGATGAAACGTCCACATAATACACAAATAGACAACACCGCAAAGCACGGAAATTCGTAATATTAATATGATTAATGCGTTTATTCGTTAAATATTTGTTTACGGACTGGTGGTTGACGTCTATGCCGAATGTCTACAAGAACTTATACCAAGTTAGGATAAATGCTTAAACAACAGCGAATGTATTGGGGAAGTAGCGTCAGGTATGCTAGTACGCAATAAACGTAAAGTGAAAAAGGTGTAATACCTCTTAAGTTAATGCAGAATTGGCACCTGTGACAAAAAAACACAAGAATCCTTAACTATGTACATATTTTGCTCTTTGATACTTTAATGTGAATAGTTGGTTGAGTGCTAGCTTTCTACGCCCAAGGTTAGGGTCCGATCTCGGTCTAGTACAAGTGACATTTGTGCCATTAAATATGACAGAGTCATATCAGTAGATTTTCGGTTCCTACCGGACGAAATTAATTATTTAGTAACCACGAGACAACTTGCTATGAACCGCATCAATGAAGGAAAGCAGCTTGGAAGGTCGAGACTGTTGACTCTTGTAATGCAATGAAGCACAAAAGATAGCCTACTCAGTCGGTAGAGCACCTGCTTGCTGTGCCAGTGGTTCCGGGTTCGATTCCCGGCTGGGGGTGGGAGGTTTCCTCTAGCCAAGATTATTCCCTATCCTCCCCAGAGTCTGAAAGTATGAACGAGAGTGTGAATGTGTGTGTGATCTAATGAAGAAGAAAAGAAAAACCAAAGTTTACCAGTAACCCAATGACGGGGAATAGTGTTAACACCATTGCCTAGACAATAGTCTGTTCCAAAGGAAATACTGCCGATTAAGATCATTGCAATTAAAGGCGTGGTATAAATGAAACTTAAAAAAATCTGATGTGTTACACTCACATGACTTTCTCTGCTCTTGACAAACTATTTTTACAAAAGCTTATTCTCCATATGCTTCATATTAATCGAGATATCGAGATGTTAATCTTATTGCTAATTTTCTTGTAAATGCAAGGGGAATTGGTAGGTTTTAAGCGATAGTCAAATATTTTAAGAGCTGGCTGCTGTGTGGAGTATTCCATTCTTTTTGCATTACCAGGACAAAAAAATTATTAACGAATTTGAGAAAAAGTATAAGTATTGGAAAATCAAGGGAATAACAAGCAATATCTCGAAAACGGTTCACTCAACAGAAAAATGTATATGACATAAATTGTGTATTTTAACGCGATCTACATTGTTTGTGTAGTAACATTTTGTCTATCTGTTATGGTTTACTAGTTATGCAAAAGTCGTTCACAATGAAGAACACTTTTGGAGACATTCCCAGAAAATTCGAGATATAAATTTCATTTTTCATGAAAATATCTTAAGCATATGATATTTTAATCAAAATTGTTAGAGGCATTTTTGAGATAATTAAAATTTTCGAAAACTGTTCCATGTAAAGGGTAACCTGGGTTGGGGGATATCCTTGAAAACCTTCGTGTCGCATCTCTAAAAGATACTGAACCTAAATACCAAGTTTGGTGTTTATACCACTGTTCGTTTCTGAGTTATGCTGTTCACAGACACACACAGACACACGGACATGTTTTCAAAAATGCTTCTTTTGGATTCAGAGGGTCTCAAAAGTATTTCCGGTGAAATCTCGGTATCGAATTTTTGAGTGGAATACAATACTTCCCTTACTTACTATACGTAGTAGAGAAAGTAAAAAATGAATAAAGATGCCTAATGTATAGAGGTTCGTTAAAACAGCCAAGTCTAACTTTTAAAGCCCTTTCTGCCACAGACGATGAACGAAGCGATGATTATTAACGACGCTCAAATAAGCACGGGTACCAAAGAGTTGAGCTTATGCTCGTACTACATTTTCTATTCAGGAAAAGAGAAAGCCGTGGAAAAACATCGTCCAGATAACCCTTTTAAACGAGATATGTGCTTGGACCCTCTGCATTCTACCCATAACACCAAGAATGTGGCCTCTGGACTCTAATAGTAATTTTTACAAGTGCAAAATCTTGATGATTATGGCACGAGTGTATGTTTGTCACACTCACAGTCTTTTGTGGGACAATTTTCACGAGTGTCATATTAAGATTATCCGGGAATTGAATAAAACACTTTATGCAATCTTAGCATATAAAATCATGAATTTAAGTCAGTATCCATAGCTGACATAAGTATGAGCGTCATCATATGTTACGAGATGTTTTTCTCACCCTGCATTCAATTGTTATTACCTGATGTTGAACCGATAGGTAAGCAAGACAGCCACTTGCATGCATTTCCTTCCTGAGAGCGAAGTGAGGAGGTGTAACGGACTGTGATGTAGCCTATTATCAGCTGGCCCTCGTAGCCGTGGTCGTTGGAGTTGTCGCTCCGGCGCTCCGCCAAGCTGAGGGTTGCTGGTTCGAATCCCGCCACGGGCATGGGTGTTTGTGTGTGTATGTGTGTTGCGGAAATATGCGGTATGGAAACAGTAAAACACAGTAGCATAAACTGGGTACAACAAGGGAACTTTAAAAAAAAAGTACAGCATGGTGATTGATTATTATAAATTCGGATCTTGGTTATGCTACATTAATAACATAGAAAGGTTTTGCACCTTTGTTGTTCAGAGAAAACAATATCACAAAATGGTATCATTTTCTCTCTATAAGCCACGGCAACGTGGTACGCCGGTATTACGTCATGGTTATAGGGAATACGCCATTGCTATTATTGGCATGCGTACCATAATGGGCCAATTATACACGATACTGAATACAGTGACAACATTTTTGGGCCAATACAACATGGTAGGGTTGCATAAAAACTAATATTTGTTAGAATTAAACATTTATGTCTTGCTAATTTTTTATTTAAAAATATTTAGGAAATATTTCTAACATACCATCAAGGTTTTATAATTACTACGTCAGATATTTTTTCTTGTTTTTATTTTTACGAAATGCAAAGCATTTTGAGTACGATCTCAAAACAATCTTTCAGCTAATAAAATGAATAATAACGCGTAATTAAATAATTGCATAGCGCTAGCATTATATTGTATAAAGTGCTAGGTAGTGCATATAGCGTTTCTTTTGTTTAGAAAGGCGGTAGGCACTTTTTTTGCCACAGCTATCTCTTTGACTTGCTTCCCCTCTAACGACGCCACTGGTTTGTGGGCACTGGTGTTGACAGAGTGTGGTGTGCACTGCGGGACAGATGAGATGCCAGGGGCAAGCGAACTTGGGGGAGAGAAACTGGAAGGGTGCAGGCATGCTGTACGTTGATGGAGTACGCAAAACTAGGGGAGCACAGAATTGCCACGACCCTCGCTTTCAGTTAGCTTACTCGGACACTCGTTTGTTTATTTATACCAACTGAAAATAAAATTGAAAATATTGGAATTCAAAAATTCAAGCACAATAAAATCTTATCCATTGAATGAATGCCTTCTGATAAAACTTGTTATGAATCCTCTTAGCAACCTGTGTGCAGTAAAACCATTCAGGAGATCCCTGGTTCGATCCCCGGCGACCACTCACTCTGACCCATTGGCTTTTTCGGGAGTTTTCCCGGGTCGTCAGGCAAATGCTGGAGTGGTTTCTTTCATCCCCTGAAATTTCTGTCCTTCCATTTCATTCCTATAATCATTTCATTCATCCTTCACCCAGTTTGGTCTATTCCAGGGTTGAACATTTCGGCAATGGTGTTTCGGTGCAGCGTGGCAGGGAAAACGGTGCTCTCTGTGCTCTTTCTCCGTCCCTCGGCCTTTCGGCTGGTTGTCAGGGTATAACGACTGCCTCCTGGGGGCGTTGGACTGTCCGACTGACGGGGCGTCTATATCTGAAAACTGTAGGGACCCTGTAATTGCTGTGTCATCACTTCTGGTTCTCCCTTCCGGGAGCACCCCCTCGTGGGGCGTCAGTACAATATCCGATTCTCCGCATCGGTGTTGAATTGCCCCGCTCTACAATCCAATTCAAAATACTTCAAGTTATTCGAAATATATTTACTTTCTCTGATACCTATAGTAAGTAGAGAAAATATTGCATTTCACCTAAAAATCCAATACCGAGATTTCGCTGGAATTACACAAAACATAAGTTTCGAGGACCCCTGAATTAAAACAAGAAGCAATTTTGAAAAAGACTCCCAAGCGCGCTGGTGTGTCTTTGTATGTGTCCGTCTCTATGGAAAGCATAACAATTAAGCGAAACGTTGGTTATTCAAACTAAATTTCTATTTAAATTCAGCATTTCCCAAGATTAGACGAGAAGATTTTCAATAAAATCCTCCTAAACCAAATTGTTTAGATGAAAAACGTTTTGTTATTTTTTATTTTATAAAAAATGTCTAATGACCTTTATTAAAGATTACATGTTTAAGATATTTACATGACAAATAAATAAAATATATATCTTGTGAAGTCTTCTTCATTCTGGATTAGTTTTGTTGAACTTGTAAACATTATAGATAGAGAAAAGTTTACTACACAAAAAAGAGACATTTTAAAGTCATCACGAAGGAAACTAATTTTAGTCTACTGTATCTTTCTTACACCTACAACGAAATAAATGTGTAATGAAAGTTGATTTCGATTAAAAAGAAGTAGATAAAAGAATAGCGCCTCTAAGAATGGAAAGGTAGAATCAGACAACTGACAAATTTAATGCCATAGCCGAGATTTGAGCCACGGATCTCCCGGTCTCCGTCCGGTTGCTCTAAGTACTGAGCTAACATGGCAACATGCCTACACGACATTAAATTCTCCAGCTGATTCGCATTTTTTCAGGTAAACCACAAGGAGATCTCAAATCGTATTGAAATGACATACCCCAATAGCGACTTACAATGTTGTAAGTACTTTAAGCTCAGGCTTTATAGTTTCAACCACTATTAGGTCAGTTAATGGAATTAATTGTTCTTTCACATAAGCCGTGGTTCAAATCCCGGCTATGATATTGAATTTTTCCGTCGTGTGATTCTACCTTTCCAGTCCTGTCCAACACATGGCTCGTGTAGAAGAACAAGTAATTTCATCTTCTAAGAATGGTTTGTTGAGGAGTGAGAAGACAAAGATTCGTTTTATTTGTTACTAAGAAGTAACATTTTTGTTCTGAGCAAATTATGTTACCGAAAAATGGATAGATTTAAAAGACTATGAGGGCAAGTTCCATAACGATTGCATACTCCTAGATAAAGTTTGACGTGGAACTGTCGGTTGAACGGGGAATTCGTGCAATTGCGCGTAGGCAGTTTAAGGGTTGTATTCGCTGACAAATTCGGAAGAAGCAATGTTCGAATGTTTTGTCAAAACACTTTTAATTTAAACACTAAATTGTGCTACAAAAATAAAAGATTCATGTCATATTAATATGAGGGTGGGAAAACTTATATTTCACCACTAAATGCATTTTAATAATACAATTTTTAGTGATTATTGTTAGTTCGGGAGGTAAGGATTTTTTTAGTAATAAAGCAAAATATTAGTTTATTGATAGAACTATATTTACATTGAAGTTTAACTGCAGTTTATTATATTTAATACAGAGCAAAATTAATTTTGTTTAATATAAATTTTAGCATTAAGATTTTCAGTTTATTATTTTCCCTAGCAAGTACAAGAAGTATGGCATTCTACTCAAAAATTTATATTGAGATTTCACGGAAAATACAAGTTTAAAAGTACCCTGAATATATAAATTACAAAGGCGTTTTAAGAAAAAGGTCTTTGTGTGTGTGTGTTTGAGTGTTTCTCTGCCTGTCAATGAGCAGCATAACTCATAAACGAAAACTGGAATGGATACCAAACTTCGTATTTAAGTTCAGCGTCTCCCAAGAATGCGACAAGAAAATTTCAACCCCAACTACCCCTTGCGTGAAATTGTTCTTTACTTTATATTTACTTAGAAACGGTTATAACAATTTTTATTAAAATAATGCATGTTTAATGCATTTATATGGCTCTAAAATGTGGCTTTAAAACACACCATGTATATCAATTTTTCTCTATCAGCGATTTATTGATTTGAATTTTTGAATACTTTTGTTAGTTTTTAAGTACTGTCACATCCAATTGTTTCTCTGCGAGGCGATAGATGGTGTAGATCCGCTTTTTAAGATTTGACTATGCTTCGGCCTCCTATATCAATTTTACGTTACAAATGTTTATTTCGGGTAACATGAAGTAAGCAGAAAAATAAGCTTATCCAAGATTCGTTTGTGGAAGCTATATAAAAATAAACGATAATGGGTAGAGAAAGTCGATGGAGAAAGTGAAAGTAATACATTATCCAGATTTGTTCAGATAGATACATTGTATACAAGCATATTATCTAACATTCTGTTATGCTATATTTGTCTAATAATGGGGTAGGTAAAATTAGTATTTTAATTTTCAATTACAATAGCTGTTTCACTTAATAAGGATAACATTATATTCCAGTATAGAACTGAAAACTAATTCCTTAAAAAGTTTCCTTTAAATTAAGCCTTATAAAATGTCGACCATGTGACACAGATTCCTCCTTCTCCTTCACAATTGACGATTTAAGGCTCGTGCAGGCAAGTAACTTCAGAGTGAAGTCCATGCATCTGGGATAATGCTCCCAGCTTTAATGCATATAAATGGTACATTTTAAATATGATATGTTCTTAAAGCACCGTATTTGTTTTGCAATACAGAACTCATAACAGAGTACTTCAATCTGTTCCCTAGATAAATGATAATTTGTGTAAAAATGAAGTTCTCTTTCTTTTAAGCATATACGTTGAGGCAGTATTTTTAATACTTAAATGATTTCAGTCAAATTATATAATATAAACTATAATAACAGCCCACCTTAAAACAATATGTGTATGTAATAATATATAAAAAGTGAATATTACAGTATTAATATTTATATTATTATGTACATGTTCAATAATGTTATGTGAATGTATTACGTAATTTAATAATGTAGGAGCTGTGAGACTAATAGGTTAAAAGTTGCTAACAATGAGTAACAATGAGGTAACCTTGAGGCAATAATGAGTAAGAAAGTTTAATAATGCTCCTAGTCATTATTGGAGCAACAATAATGTAAATTTTGAGACAGTTTATAAATAGCCAATCAACAACCAGAAAAAGCTTTAGTTAAATGAAGGTATTCTATTGGAGTAGGATTAGCCAAACAGAAACTAAAATATGGCAAAATGTACAACTACAGAAGTCAGTTGCTTGTAGACAGCGCTCATAGTTGGACGCGTTGGTTGTAGATAGTGTTCCTAACCGGACGTTAGATGCGTCCTCGAGAAATTTAATACGTATTCAGTGTGAGACGAAAAATAGTTTACGTGTTAAAAAGTGCAAGTAATTAATAAAAAAAATCTCACAGCTCTCTCTCTCTCTCTCTCTCTCTCTCTCTCTCTATATATATATATATATATATATATCAGTGAAGTGTTATTTAAATCATGTCAAGCATTAATAAAAGGAGTGACGTAAAATTATAATCTGTATAAGCCTACATTCTTCAGTCGTACCACTCCCTACTAAGACATTCATGTCTCTAAAAATATATAAATACTGACGCAGCCGAGGCAAACATAAATATATAATATTTAAAGAAAGAGTCAAAATTATAAATTTAATATTTTTAAACTTGGAGGAAAGGCCACCAGAAAGTACATTTGTGGCGAAGGCTACCGGAAACTTTTTACCATACGTGTGGTTTGTTACTACTTCAAGTTCGGCTCCCCAACAGTCGAAATATAATACATCTTCTTCAAACTAGCTTTCCATACGTAGCAGCAACAAAACTGTCATCTCAAATTGACGCCCAAAGCGTGGTGCAAATAACAATACAATAAACAATCTTCTTCTCAACGTATTAAATTTATACCTAATATATCAATAATTCTAAGACTGAACTAACCAAGTATAACCTTTTATTAAGCAGAAAAATCCACAAGTAGTTGTCAGTTCACCTGTTGATCAGATACGGAGTTTTGATTCTGTTGAAGAAATGAAGGCAAAGAGGATAACCACAGTTCATTTTTTTTTCAGATATGCTTGACACTGAATTGTAAGGAATGAGAACAATGGTGATATGATTGGCAGGATTATTTAGAGTATCCGGGGAAACCTGCCCAAGCGCCGTTCATCCGACTCAAATGCCACCTGGGGTTCAAACTGGGTATGACTTAGGTGAGAGGCGAGCGACCTAATCACTCAGCCATATCGTCGCCATAATCCATAAGGTACAAAACTTAAATTTAATTCTGAACTTGGGTAAATTTGCTTTAATTTTGCTATTGTTTTTGAGAATTAATAATATCCCCTTTAACACATCATTTTCTTTTTTTGCAGATGATGAGGCAATTTCAGTACACCAGAATATAAGTGGGAAATTGTCAACCCCTAAAACTAAATGATTAATATTCCAAGAAAAAAATAATTGCAGGTGTAAAAGAGTAATTAATTGAAAATAGAACAATTAAGCAACTTCAATTATTCTGTTTTAATGTTGCATACTGCCAGAAAAACTGCATTAGCACAACAGATCAGAAATTACAGAAACTATAACAGGAAAAATAAAATAAGAAACGCAGCTTAAATTTTACAAGTCCTTGGGAGTGCTATTAATAACGCCTGGATGTGAATAATGGGTAACAGCTGCTGAAATGAGATTTATGAAAGTGCTGGCGGGCTACACTATCTTGGATAAGGAAGGAAACACAGAAATAGAGCTGAATTACAGATAGTTTATCTAATACAAAAAATACATAAATGAGGAAAACCTTGAAAGTACATTCAAAGATAAGACAGGAAAACGGATGTAAAACATAATTTATTCATATTGTGAAGTAAGGTCAATTTCAAGGTTAGCACCATTATTATTAATCATATAATTGTGGGTTAGCATTAGTAAGCGTCTGTTGAAAGCGAGCACATCGAGAATGTTCAGATTGGAAGCTTGTCGAATACTCCTCTATATACTCGATAGCACAATACGCATACGCGAGAGTGGCGATGGAGCTCTCAACGGTTAAAAAGTGCAAGATAAGGTGATAATGGAGACAAGGCAATGTCAAATATGCGACGCTCAATAATTTTAGTTTACCTTCAGGAATAATTGAAAAAGTATTAAGCAGGTAACAAATCTTCGTCAAGTGTTCAAAATAAGAACACAGAGGAAACTATGCCACATATTCTGATTTGTAAATTAATAGTTAACCTTCATGTTTCAGACTTCTACGTAGAGGTAGTGCCTCCAATAGATGGAAAGCAATTCTCTTGAGGCCCGAACAGGCAAATATACGCAATACAAGTTCATTATGATGCTCATGATGATCATAAAAAATAAAATCCAAAATATTCATTGGAAAAGAAAGGGTTGAAAAAGCACATTGTTGGAAGTATAGCAGAGAATAGCGTTAATTAATTACTTTATATAACCATACTTTCTGAAAGTGAGTATTAGAAAAAAAACAATTTCTGACAATTTCAAGCTCAGTGTATTGAGCACAAGGGATACCAGAAGCGTTTTAGGGTTACACTCTGAAAATATGATAGACATATTGTTCGTCTATGAAATATCTAATTTCCGTATCAGAAACAAGTAGTTTAGTAATGTTTACTCGCCTTCGCCGTTTTATAACTTTCAGATTGCCGCATTTTATACATCAAAAACCACTATGTGCTGGCACATTCTATATTTTGACAGTTACTGTGCTTTTCAGAACATGCCAGAAACTCTAGGGATGTGGTGAATCTGCCGTCCTACTTGCGAAATGTGAAACTCTCTCTAGGTGTGGGAAGGGATATCCCTTGGGTATGTAGAACCAAGCACAAAGAAGACTGTGACCGTCAGAAGTGGTGAGCTTTCACATACAGCATGAAGTAAAAGCCTCTTCGTCATATAGAAGGCCCCGCATCTTCTATACCTTAAACATAACTTCTGCATCTCTTACGGTTTTATCCTAATGAAATAAGTTTTATTTATAGATATTGTTTTATAATTAAAATGCATTATAGACATTTAAAATACACATTTTTGGTTGCTTTGGTGAATAAATGACAGAAATATCAGACAGAAAATTTATCTGAATATAAAAACCACTGTAAAATACAATGCTACACAAAGTGTTTTCTGTGCAACCCAACTGCTGGACAGCGCTGGTATGACCGAAAGCGTAAGCTGAATATTTTACAAACATACTGAATAACAATCATTACATGTTCTCTATGCTACAGTCTAGTGTTTTAAAAAGTGTATAACATTAATTAATGTATCACAATATTTTATACACAATTTTTTGAATGGCAACTTATACTCGCACCCACAACATTTTATTGGTATGAGTTGCAATCCAATAAAAGCTATGTATACCTGTGCAAGTTACAAAAGTAATGAGTAAAATACAAAGTGATACATGTTCAGCATTAAACACTTCTATGAAACATTCAGATTATATCATAACCATAAGCCATTTATCTGTACTTTTATTCACAATGTATAGTGAGTATAAGTTGCCTGGATTTTTCAGAATGTAGCTATTGAGATCTATTTTCGGCCACTAAAACACCAAAATATAATTAGAAACTCACAGTAAATGTATCAATAATCAAATACACATATTTTCATATCTCTTACTCTCATATCTTGACAAATTTGGAAATTCCAAAATAGTGTGCACTTTTAAGGATAAATAAATTAAATAATTACATCACGGAATTGTTTTTCATAATCGAATAATAAAGGAGTATTTCTGAATTTTGCCATTTATTTCTCAAGTACTCTTCACGGGTATTCACTCGCATTTGCCAGGTGTGAGGACTGAGAAATAACTAAAAAAAGAAACCCACAGTCATAGAGGACGGTCCTGGCTGGAAATGCTGAACTGCAGATTTCCCGGGCACGAGTCCGTCCTTAACGACCTCGACTACCCGTGTCGCTTAGTATTTTTTATATGGTTACACTAATAACAAAAATAACAATAGTAATAATAATAATAATAATAATAATAATAATAATAGTGCCGGGTAGTTCAGCGGTTTCGTTTTTGGATCTCGTACTGAGGGTCCAAGGTTCCATTCCCGCCTCTGGAGTGGCGATTTTAAGTCGGACCTATCTACGCCTTGACCTCTGACTTGCTCAAGTAATTACCCCCAAGGCCCAGCGTATCAGGATCCACGGTGTCGTTCTCTGTGGTGTAGTGGTTACCATGCTCGCCTTTAGTTCCCGAGGTCGCGGGTTCAAACCCGGCGGAGGGCGATGAATTTTTTTCGGGCGTAAAAATCCTTAGCAAGACTTCCTTTGGAAGGGAAGTAAAGCGGTGTCGTAGAGTTGCGGCACGTAAAAGAACCTCAAGCCTGATAAAGAGGCCTCTGACCAAACTTGCAGGTCTTTCACGCCCAATATAGAATGGGACGCTAAGGACCACAGCAGTTAAAGAGCGTCCATAAGTAAAA
The DNA here is from genome assembly GCA_030765065.1 of Deroplatys truncata. NCBI lineage: Eukaryota > Metazoa > Arthropoda > Insecta > Mantodea > Mantidae > Deroplatys > Deroplatys truncata. Next base: position 103,918,306 of record CM060981.1, on the reverse strand, counting down.
CTCAATTTAATTTAATTTTGGTCCACGGTAAAAGCTGTAGTTCCCTCATTCCACCGCCATCCTGATTATCACCCATTGGAGGCAACGATTCCGCCCGCTGGGTGCCTCCATCTCGGAAATGGGTCCAGTCATCGCTTGGTGGAATGAAGTAACCCCGAAGGTCACAGGACATATGAGGAGTGTTATAAATGACAATGATGGTAATAATAATAATAATAATAATAATAATAATGCTCACCCACGTGGTATGGGAGTAACACGTCTGCCTCACATTTAAGAGCTCCCGAGTTCGAATCCTAGTTAGGGTGTGTTACCTGGATAAGGCTTTTTACCTTAATTTTTCCTTATTCTTAGCCTGAGCAGACGAATGTCGGGAAACCCTAAGCTTGGGCCCGTTTGAGTATCATTTCAACCATTTTGTTCATTCACCTTCCGATATGATCTACACGGTTAAGGGACGTTAAAATTCAAAGGAAATAATAGTAACAACAACAACAACAACAACAATAATAATAATAATAATAATAATAATAATAATAATAATAATAATAATAATAATAATAATAATAATAATAATAATAATAATAATAATAATAATAATAATAATGCTCTGCAAAGCCATACATGTGCGTGACCAAAACGTTATCTATGAGGTGCGAATTATGGAGCAGAAATTCGTAGGTAGCTGACCTGAGAAACCTACTCGTTTACTTCTACCGGTTAAAGTCACCAGCTATTGCATATTCACTTGCATCATTTGGAGGGAACAACTCGTTTTTCGTTTTACGCTATATAATGACGATATCGATTCCGAATATGCAAATGGCGGAGTGCCCTTGAAGTATCACATGGTGGATACCGTTTTCGCTTTCAGCGGTAGAGGTGGAGAGGGAGGGACTACACAAGACGCCTGGATGTTTACAGTGCGTCGATCGTACCGCGCCGCCGAGCGAGAGAGCACGCGTAGTCATGGCCGACGTTAAAGATCGCCTTGGAGGCAACACTGCAACTCTTCCTTCCAGATTCGTGAGAATTCACCTCTCCCATTTCTCACAAGTGTGTATGTTATCTTCTGTTAAAAGTACGTGCAAAGATTCTGCCAGTAACTCTTAAAGTTGCAAAACATTCCTAAGAATGAAAAGATAAACGAGGGCACGGTATTCCCTAACATTTAATATTTAACGTACCCAATGTATACTATTATTGCAATCATGGTTTTCTATCCAGTGTTAATCAATTCATTGAAAATTCAGTCTTCTCTGTTCCTCTATAATCTACGCTTTCCTCCTTATGTCCATGTGAACATTTTGTCGTAATATTGTCTACTATTCTTTCGCCCATAGCATTTTTCTTATTCATTCTTCCTTTCAGCGCATTTCTTAATAAACAATTTCTTCTCATCCAATGTCTCAGTCGGTTTGTTTTCCTCTTCCTGATCTTTCAGCACCATCTCTTTATAAAAACTGTTTCATTATTGATTTTGTCTGTTAATTTTCTCTTACCCTATTCAACCTTTATTTCCATATTTCAAATTCTTCGAATGTAATTCTGCCTTTCCGCACTATGCAATGCCACAACCCAAACAAATGCCTTTCTTCAATGTTCTGCAGAATATTTCTGTTCTACAGAGAGAGCCAAAAAATTACGAACCGGCTACGTGGTATTTTTCCTGTCCGCGTCCTCTGCCGCTATCACAGAAAGGCGCGGATGAAACCATACACTTTTAAACTACTTTTAAAGGCTCTGCTTACCAACTTTATGAAAGGAGATGCTGAAACTGGTCACCGTCGTTGTCCATACATTTTTGGCACCTCTTTAGGAAACTATCTATCACTCGCCGTAGTTCACGTTGGAAAATGCTGGGAAATATTGTTTTAATTCTTCCAGAGTGTTTGGGTTTGTCTTATACACTTTGTTTTAAGTAACCCCAGAGATAGAAATTGCAGGGAGTTAGGTCGAGGGACCGAAGGGGCCACAAATCTCTTAATTGTGTCCTCAAACACACTTTAATAATGTTGTTAAGTAAAGGCTTTAAAAGTGGTTTTAAGAATGTTGTATGGTTTCATCCGCGCCTTTTTATGATAGTGGCAGACAGCAATGAGCGCCGAGGACGCGGACAGGAAAAACATCGCACAGCCGGTTCGTAGTATTTTGGCTCTTCTTGTACATTGTCATCGCTAATTTTTGTTTCAGTCCTTAATATCAACTCATGGTTACCAAACATGTGGCCTAATATCTTGAGAGCAAATTGACGCACCCGGAAGTTTACAGAGATATGTAAATTAATGGGTGGATTCTAGCGAAAATACTACAGCTTTCGTCATGTCCTGTGCACTTTTTAACCAACAAACAGCCACAGCAAACGCTGTTGAGCCTAGCCCTTCTACCTCTTGATGTTTATTGTTCCTGTATATCCCTTTATCTGGTCCCGCAGGTGTTTTCGGTTACTTCCGCAATGATAATTTCATAACTGGGATACTGCTGACACATTTGAATTTTCTAATATTTCTACTTGCTTTACTAGTTTATCTCAAATTCACAATAGCATAGTTTTTATTTATCTTCTAATAACTATTAACTCTACCTTCTTTTTGCATCGAGCCTCATTCCGTATCAAAGAACATTAGCATGTGCTTTGGCATCTTTTTCTCTTCTGCTCCAGTGGCATATATTTAGTAAATTTTGTATTTTATTCTTCTTCGTCCCACTGCTGCTTTTCCATTGTTCTTTTAAGCTTCGCAGTAAATATTATCTATTATATGCAACTGCTAGTGTATATAATTAAATTTTGCAGTAACAAATGCATTCACAGTGGTCAGCAGGGTTTCAAACACCAAGTGAACTCTGCTTGAATTAACAGTGTAATCACTGAGAGTAAGCTGACAAGTGTATTAACAATATGCTACCCAGCGTGCTTGTGAAAGAGGAATTTGTATTTTACCGTATCAACTTCTAAACTCAAATGTGTATACGGGGGCATTAGTTCCCTCGGAGTTGTTGAAGAAGGCGAGCGCAGCAGGTGAAACTCTTTAGGATATTCCGTTCCGTTGCAAGAAAGGCCACACAATGTGCATTTACAGTATGTTAGCCAACTTTTTAAACAGGTTAAGTTCTTTTATCCTTACAGCTGCATATAGTCGGTATTATTTACACATAAATATATCCCTTAAATATATTCATTCATTCATTATCTGTTTACCCTCCTCTTATGTAGGACTTGCACTCCCCAGGACTTACAAGCGGGTGCCTGGGGTTAGAGGCCCGTCGAGGAGCAGACACTCATGGATCAGACAGAGCATCCAGGATGGGTGATCAGCCCGATGCCTGGTATGGGATGAAGGAAGTAGATGAAACGAAATGTTGGTGATGATGGATCAGTTGGTGGAATGAATGGCGGGGGAAACCGGAGAACCCGGAGAAAACCCGCCCAGACGCCGCTTCGTCCACCACAAATCCCACATGCAGGCCCTGGGTGGCCCTCGGTGGGAGGCGAGCGGTCTAACCACTCGGCTACGGCGCCGCCCCTTAAATATAAACCTAGGTATATTAAATTTAAGTTAGGGTTGTAGCATAATAAGGGTATAGATTTTCCTTGTCAGATGTCATTGAACATGTTAAGTTACACAGCCTCTATGTTGCAAAACAATTAATTTCAGAATAGGTGGTTTGGACTATATAAGAAAATTTTATTTAAATATTTTGTTTCCATTTTGTTTTATTTCAAAGAAAAAGTTTTTGTTGCGATTTTATAACCTCAATGATATTGCAAATCGAATTAAAAATAACTGTAACTTCTGATCAATTACAACAATGTCTATTGAATTACATGGAGTTATATCTGAAATAGTTCAGTTTCATTCCCACGAGAATATAATGTAAGAAAATAAGTACGAGTAAATTTGCATGCTAGGACCTCCGAAATTAATACTTTTGTCTGCACATGTTTTATGTTTTTATCAACAAGAAAATTCCAAGGGGATCGCGGCCCACCGTTTGAGAACGCCATTATGATAGCTGTATTATATAATAAATAATACCTACAAGTCCCACAACTTATTATTTAAGTAGTTTTTGATTACGAATGAACTAGATTTATAACAAACCAAAGGAAAAAAAATAAATAAAAAGAGTGAAATCGACGCCTTCCCTTCTGAGGTGCGGCAGTCTTTGATTTCGAGATTCGCCGACGGATGTCTCTGATGGTTTCTATGAGGCGTCAAGTCTCTGCAGCAGCCGTATTTCTTTAAGGAGGCCATGGTTTGGCTTGTGCTGTTATGGCGAATTATTCCTTTGTGAGTTTCTTTGAATCAGATGTTAATAAAACAAATGCTACTTTTAAGCTTGGACTCATCAAAAACATATCTTGGGTGTAAGACCAGAAGCAGATACGTTTGACATATCCAACTCTGGCAGAACGATTGCGTGTATATCATCTATCCATGTATTATTTAGTACAATTGATGGAATACATAACTTGAATTAAGTAAGCGCTGAAATATTTAGATTCTTCTAACAACAATGCATAAAACAAATGTTTAGTCCAAAAGTTGCCAATTGAAAGTGCTTTGGAAATGTCGACTTCGAATATAATTGTTTTATGATGATAAAAAATGACAGAAGAAAACACACACCAAAGTTTTCGGAGAGGCTCTTAAAGTGTCGTTAGAATATAATTAAAATCAAGCGAAATGTAATTCGAGTAACATTTTTACATGCAGTAACTTAATTATCTGCAGTAATATTACCAAGACCCTGTGCAGATGGTTTTGTTTCCTGGAGTCTCCTGACAAGGATAGCATTTTAAAACGATATATATATATATTTGCAGACATCTTTTAATGAATTGTATTGTACTGTGGACATTGTGTGATACATGATTATGTAAACTTTGGATTTGCACGATCCAAAATCCTTTTCAATTTTTTAACATTGTCATAATTTTTTTAAAAATTTAAATATAAATACTTCAAGTAATTTTTCCCTAAAGTGCATACTACTTTTATAATGCATAACAATATTGGTAATTACCTACACATTCAATTTCTGCAACTTTGTTTTTTCTTCATGCTTTGTAAGATTATAGTTTTTAAACTTAGGTTATTCTATAGAAAGTCGAAGGTGCACATAATAGTGCTGTAATTTATGTTTATTTGTAAATTGTTTATACGTAAAACTCCTGCCTGTGTATCCTAAATGTCTTTGAGTTTACTGAGTCCATCGTAATATTAGTTAACCTTGGCAGTGGAGTGTTTATTTCCACTAAGCAGATTATTTGTAGTACTTAAACGCATTATATTCCCAAAATACACCCCTGTGTATAAAATAATGACATTTACGTCTGTGAAGTGTTTTACAGAACCTCAGAGATTGTTCTCCTCTCAACTATAACTGCTTGCTCCAATTAAATAAAACTGCTAAGAATGAAATGATAAAGCAGATGTTGTAATTCTGAAAATGAATGCATGAAAGTTAATACTATTTAAAAATCTTCTTCATGAAATGATACCATTACGATTTCGGTCGCAGGTTTTATTTATTCTTGTTTTCCAGTATTTAATTAATTTTTCTTGAATCTTTCAGTACATATATTTAGGAATTTTATCTCTTATTTTAGTTTTCACTATCATATTTTATAATTTTTGTATTTAGAGTCTAATGTGCTTAAGGCTGGTAAAATATTGACTTGTGCAGGTGACAAGAAAAAGACGCTTTTTATAAATCGAAGTGAAAATTGGAGGTTTCGTTTTGTAGTGTTGGAGATACTTAACATTACAATTGCAGAAGTTCTCAATTAGCATCGCCAAGTTTGTGAATCATTACAAGTCATATTAGGTGATCGTAATTGTTTTGGGGGGAAGGGTTACAAAGAAAATTCATATATTCCCTAATAACTGTATGGTTTACAACTTTAACGTGTTTTAACCGACTGATCATATAAGACTGTGAATGAATACAGGAAGCGAATATTAATACCGAATTCCATAATGGGTACTGTTTGGGTAACACTTGTCTTCTCAGGATAAGATAAAGCCCGGGGGAAAAATCTATCTAGCTAACTCTCCCCAACTGCGAACCGAGCTTAGGTCCTCTTAGTTAACGATATGATACCCCCAAAAGAACGGAGATGGACAATAATTATTTTAGTGGTTGCTTATTACAGGACGCAAGAAAATGTCTGCCTGTCTATCTGTCGGATATGTGTAAAAAATCTCCCGTATTTGCAGTTTAAAAATCTGGTAGCCTTAAGTTATGACTCTCGGATTTTTTTAAATTTATGTATGACTTCCTCCTTAAGGAGACTATTACATATACAGAGCACAAATATATAAAAAATAAATAAATTCAATTACCGTGTAAGTTAAATTTGGAATACAAAAGCGAGTAGATCGAAGAAATAACATTATCACAACAAAATACAACAGAAAATAACTTTATGATGTATTAGTATTTAAAGTAACTACGGTCCATTAAAATTCAGAGATTAGTAATTCGGCTTGAAATAAGTAGTAAATATTTTTTGTGAATAAATTGTAAAAACAACGTTCACAATGTATACTGGAATTCAGTTTCGCTTCGTATTACTTTCACATTCTTCTTTTGTTGAGGCCAATTCATTAATAAAAAAATAAGTAATAAATTATTTAGGAGTACAAGAATTAGTTTTAATATAGCCTCTCTTTATGCTTACGCATCGGTTGTTATTTTTTGTAGTTTGTTCTGCATCAGCAACAGTTATTAATTCAATGGTGAAATAGTATTATGTGTTCAACCGAACTGTAGCAGAGTTGAATTTCGATACAAGTAAGGAAATTACACTTTAATATTGTGAATTATAGAGGGTGATTTATGAAGAACTGACACATTTTCTTTCTTTAATTATTATATTCGAAATTCACTCAATGCCCCAAATTTAGCAGAATGTTTTGGAGTTTTGATTACCTGTCACTAAATGCGCAGATGTTCATGTTTTATTCGCAATTGTTAGTTTTATTGTCGGCAACTGCTTTTGAGATTTTGCTTTCTAGTCAACGTGAAAATGGAGTACACATCAAATGAATACATGGCACTAATTGCAAGTTTCTTCGACGACCGGATAATTTCCAAGAACCTGTGGTCACCGAGATCTCCGCATTTGACATCGCCGGACTACTTTCTATGGGGTTACTTAAAAGACAAGGGTTTATGCCACACGTCCCCAGACATTGGACGACCTGAAACACAACATTACACAGGAGATTCAAGCTATTGACAACAGAGTCCTCCAACGAGTAGCCAGTAACATGGAACGACGTGTTGAGTTGTCCTTATGCAGGATAGAGGACATTTTCAACATTTGCTATAGAGCCAAATAATCTCCCAAAATTCCTCTGAATGTCAGGTATAATAAGTTGTCGCAAGCATAACTCGTTTTGAAACAATTAAAGAAAAAACTGTGTCAGTACTTCATAAATCACCCTGTAGATATATTTATTCCTTTAAGTATTACATTTTACAACTTTCTTCTCTGTATAATTATGCTACTCTAAAGGATAACTAGCAGTTGCTTTTGCTTCTTGAAAGCGACTCAGTTATTTCTACCTCTTCGTGGATGAAATGATTTCTTTGCTTTCACTGGCTGAAGTGACAGGCTTGTTGGTGAAATGTGAAACATTAGCGACTCCCGAGGGTAAACAATGCATTTCTTCAATCAAAGTCAGAAAAGTAATCTTTCACTCCACTTGAAGTTGACATATTCGAGAGGCTTCCGAAAGCAAAGGCAAGATCGCATGTTAACCTTTATAGTAGTACACGGAGTTGCTTGATGCTGATGGAAAACCTGGTTGTTTGTATGTTGGATCTTATGACTCTCCTTATTTTGAGTAATTTTATGTTTCACATCTCCGTTTCTCTCTTATTTAAATAAGTAATTACCATATCTTTCAAAACTCTTTCCTACTACTTCTAAACCATTTTAAAAGCAAACTTTGCGTCTCTAAAGCACTCCAATTTTTATTCCACACTTTGATTTCTGGAAATTCTAGTAATCAATATAAATTTCTGTTTGGGTATCTTTATATTGGACACAAATTCACAAGTTCATGATATTTTATTCTATGAAGAAGCTGAATAGGAAAATGTAAAGGTAGAAACAAATATGATGATAGAAATACTGGGATTAATGGTTCACGTTCGGATTGATTGGAATGCTTTAGTGTGCTGAATTACTTCTAACCTCTACACATAATTTTAAACAATAATGGCAAAATATTTGTTTATTTGTGAGCTGTTTTAAGAGTCTTTAGAAACTTTATGAGAAATCATTAAAATTGAACTCTAAAGGAGATTTAAGGAAAATGTGAAATTTTGTAAATTAGTATGTTGTTAACCCTTTAAGTTTGAGGGGTATTTATTTTAAACCTACGCACCGTAATGAATGAGCTTGCTTTTATTTGCAACAATGCAGCACAAGAAAGTAACGGCGGGTCAAGTTTTAGCAACTGAATGATTGTTGAAATCGCGTGGTTGGTACGAGTGTTTGGAGCACTTTAAAACGTGGAGTTAAAGATGATGCATTAATTCCACGGCAGGGTTAGTTGTCTCTCTCAGCAACCATCCGCCATTCTGATTTGCATGCGACGCCATGATGTGCGGCGGGTGGCGGGGGTGCTAGTAATCGATAACACTCCCCATTAGAGGTACGTGCGGGGGGTGGTTATAGAGATACGTGGCTGAGGGGTGGTTAAGCCTCAGTCCCAGTGATTCGATGTCATCACCCACTCCCCCATTTTACATCTCCTCGTCTCTACTGCTGCTTGCCAAGTTTTTCTGCCTTCCTTATCTTTCTCCTAGCTTGTCATCTTCATCTTCGCTATTCTTTAAAATCAATATTCTCGCTTTTTTTGCGGACTGTGCTATTTTTTTGTGGAAGGAAGTGAGATACGCTTTCTATAAGCTTGCCAGTTGCTACAGCACTAACATAACCTCACATTACCAGCGTTATTTACTACTTTCTTAGCTACTTACCTATAGTAAGCAGAGGAAGTATTGCATTCCACCCAAAACTTCGATACCAAGATTTCACCAGAAATATCTCTTGATGCTCCCTGAATAAAAAAAATGTTAAAAAAACATCCGTGTCTCTGTGTCGGTTAAATACCAAATTTGATATCTAAGATCAGCATCTTCCAAGAATGCGACACGAATATTTTTAAGAATTATCCTTCACACGGAATATTTTCGTTATTTTTAATTTTTCTCAAAATAGTTTTAACGATTTTTATTAAAATACCAAAAGATATTTTCATGGCAAATAAAATGTGCATCTTGAATTTTCAGGGAATAGTCTGTCTTACTCATTCTGAGTGACTTTTGTATAATTGATAAACCGTAAGAGATAGACAAATTCTTACTACACAAAAAGTATAAATATCGTTAACCATACAGTTTATGACAAATATTTTGTGGCATTAACCATTTCCGAAATATTATTTCTTACTGGCTTGAATTTTCAAATTCTTAAATTTTTTCAAGCGGCAAGTCAATATATTTTTTTTTTTGTTTTCTGGTGATCCTGCAAAGAGAACGGAATTTCAAGTCATCACATGAATTTAATTATCACTTAAGCCTACTGTATTCCTCTTGTACCTGAAGGGAGACCTGTGACTAAACCATGTGAATGTTTATCTCGATTAACATGAAGCAGACAGAACAACAAGTATTTGTAAGATTAGTTTGTAGAAGAGTGGGGAGAGAAGCTCATATTAATACAACAAACCAGATTTTTCTTAAGTTAAGAATCCTTTCTGCATAATGAAACTTAAAGAACGTTGATTACCACTCATCTTGAGGGGAAATAATGGTGCATATCCATGAAGAGTGCTGGAGAAAAATCTGCAAAGTTATCCAAACATTTAGAATTATATGTCAAAAGTACTAATACTTGGTTGCAAGAAAATGATTATATAAGCTGGTGTTCTATCTTTAATTATTATCAGATCTTTAAATTATTAAATATCTGTAAACATATATTTATATCTTGCAGCTGCAAATTTAGCTGTCCTAAAAATATTATTTCATTGAGCCCAATTAACTGCAAAAATGTTGAAAAAGAATGGCCGGCTCCAGCAGTTCCTTCTTGAAACGCTACACAGCATCACGAAAACAATCGCCGATAGTGTTGTCGTTTACGACTTGTTTGTAGTAGAAACTGGTACTTTTGCGACTGACTAAAACGGGCTAAGGTGAAAGCATTTCTGTGAAAGAGAAAAAATGATTTTGTTGAATTTAATAGCAGAGTATAATAGTATTACTGCTAAAACAGTTAATTAAGCAGTCACCAGTTCAATAATTTGGCAGCCCTTGTAGCCGTTGTCGCTGGAGTGTGTAGCTTCGACGCTCCGCTAAGCTGAGGGTCGCGAGTTCGAGTCCCGCCGTGGGTATGGGTGTTGCGGCAATAAGCGGTAATTCAAAACAGTACAAACACAGTAATGATAAACTGGGTAACCAAGGGAACATAAAAAAAAATACAGTATAGTAACTTTAATGGTTTCAAGATTTAATAAGCTTTTATTTATTTAACTTATACATTCTCTAACGCTCACCTATGGTAGACAAAGAAAGTATTGTTTTACACACAAAATTAGGTGTCGAAATTTCTCCGGAATACACGTTTTGAGGTCCCGCGAGTCCATAAAAGAGATATTTTCAGAAAAAGGTACGCGAACGCGCGCACGTGTATTTTTAAAGCATAAACCAAAAACCAATTCGCAATAGCAACTGTAATTAACTCCCGCGTCTTGGAAGATTGAACGCAAAGATTTTTATATAACCCCCCCCAAACTACTCTTGATACTTAAAATTATGATTGTATTTTCTCAAAACTAGTAATAATTTTTATTAAAATAGAATATGAGTAAGTTATTTTCATTAATAATGTCATATATGCCTTGAACCCTCTGTAAATAGGCTGTGAAGTCTTTCTTTTCTCTCTTTTTTAATTCTATATGACTTGGTATAGCTGATAAGCTCTAAGAGACAAAGTTACTTACGAAATATAAAATTATGTGAAGAAAAGTTTTTGTAGCATTTGCTGATTTCGAAATATTCGTTGTTGAGCATTTATATTTTCTGAGACTGAACTGTTATGCGGCAATGTGGTTTTTCTGTTCTCTCGCATTATTAACGACGCACGAACAGCTGTGCTTTATTTCGGGTGTTATGGATGTAAGCCAATTTTTTTTTTGCTTAATGTTGAGTGTTATGTATTTAAACCGGTTTATATTGCTTAATTTTGGGTGTTATATATGTAAGCCAGTTTATATTTCTTAATGTTGGATTTTATGTATGTAAATCAGTTCATATTGTTTAATTTGAGATTATTTTCAGTCTAAACGTTTTTTGTAATTAACGTATCATGAATAGAAACATAATTGTTTATATACAAGGAATTGTGTAAAGTTTTAATGGGTAGAGAAAGTTGTGTAAGTGTGATTAACAATATTTTTAAATTAAGTATTCATATTAGTGTTACGTTAAAATGACGATGAAACTGTTCAGGCATCCGTTCAGCGGTAGTTATCCCGTGTAGAAATTGGTTAATTTAATTTTCCGAACACACATACGTACAACTATATTAATAAAACCTCTTAACCGAAAATAATTCAAGTACATCGACATTCGAACCGGAGAGAGCGGCAGAATTAGATGCAGAATAGGCACATAATGTCATCCTCATCTCAATAACTTTGGATTGGTTATGGCATTGTTTTCGCACAAGAATACACCCGAATTTTAAGTGAAGTGCTATATAACCCTAAGAGGGATAATAAAATATTCACCAAAAGTGCCTAATGATAATACATTCATGAAATTATTTGAATGCTCCAAAGTGGTGATATGCAAAGTTATTTAGCAATTATTTAATAACCCCTAGGGTGTCATATCCGGCCTTATAACTTAAGGAACACTTTATCCAATCCTAAAGAGTTACAAGTCTTTCCTGCAACGCCATTAGACGGTGGAGATGCAATTATAGTAATGATAGTGTGTATCTGGTGAATAAATGCGTACATGCTAGCCTCTTATCGATAGCAGTCAGGTTATGTGCACGAAAGCGCCCCTGTCCCGTAGACAACCAGCCACACTTGAATAGCATGCTATAGCTTGTAGCATATACGCTGGCCTTCCAATCTACTGTGCTTCTTGGCGCTGTACACGGCTACAGACTATATAGATCTTCAGGTTTAAATGAAGCAAAAGCACCTGATATGATAAGTACTCGACTTTCTCTATACATACCTATCATTTCACAAGTTTACTTATACGTCATACTGTAAAATTACCTCTTCTATCCACTTAACGTTAATCACGATAAATGTTTACTCAGAAATCCTCACGGATTATGCAACACGAACTTGAAATAGCATTTTTTTTATTTCTATATAAGTTGGTCTTTGTTTATCATGAGTTCATGCGAGGAAAAAAAATACAAGAAAATCATGTCTAATTTTCATATATTCATAGATAATAAGCATAGTGGTTTTAAAATAGCATATGTTAAACGTAAAAGAAGCAGTACGCCGAAAACAGATAATTTTAATCAGGGAAAAAGTTATTTCATAAACATTTTATATCCTAAAAATTCTGCATATTTCCTGCAGTAAGGCTTTGTCTAAGTCTTAAGGTCTCAGAGTTATATAAAAATTCAATGAGGCTGAATAGGCTTATTTATTTAAAACTCCAAAATGTACATTTTGTTTGTAATGACAATATCTCGAACATTACAATTTTTAATTAAAACTTTAGAATCTGTTTTAAGAAAATAAAATTTCGCATATTTCCCACGTAAAAGAATTGTTCGGGCTAGAGTAATTTCGAGAAAATCGTCGTCTTACGTCTTAGAAGTTGCAGGATTTAAGTACAAAGTTTGATACATATTCTACTTTTCGTTTTTGTGCTATTGTTTATAGGCGACATAAAATATGTGTTTCTGGTGAAATGTAATACCTAATTTCTGGAGTAATACTAGGTATATTTCATCTTTCCAACTCCATGGTGTGAGGGTAGGATGTATGCCTCACATTCAAGAGTGTACGAGTCAAATCTCGGTTAGGGTAAGTTACTCGGATAATTTTTTTCCAGGGGTTTTCCCTTATCCTGAGAATGTAAATGTTGGATCACGCTAAGCTAGATGACCCATGGGTTCATTTGAGGGTCATTTCACCTACTTCGTTTATCGTCCGATGTGACCTATCCAGATAAAGGGCTTTAAAACTCAAGAAACGGTATGCTTCCTCTACCTGCCGTATGTATGCATTAGGGAAAAAAGAAATTTGGGCAATTCTTACGACTCAATGACTTCTGCATTGTGACTACTCCTGTTTGTAAATCTTGTACGCAAATGTAATACATTAGTTTAGGCATTTAATAAAAGTAAATGCTCGAAACCTTTGAAAGGAATTCCTAAAATTACGCACCTTCGAAACAGAACTACTTTTGACAATGTTTGAGATGGCTCAGATGGTAGCGTCTTGTAGTTCAAATTTGGGTGTTTTGGCTTCAGCTACCTGCATTAGCCAGTCTGACTACGGATTTTTGTGATTTCGTGCAGTGACCAGATGAATATCGTATTCGATACTTCAGAACCTGACTCCAAAATTCCATACGCATATTAAAATAACTGGAAGTGGAAGGTAACTATACAGCTAAGGTCGTCTGTCCAATATTACATGTACGTAAAATAACAGAAGAGTTCAATAATTATACAAAATTAAATGTATACTTTTTACTTTCTCTACTACGTATAGTAAGTAGGGGAAGTATTGTATTCCACCCAAAAATTCGATACCGAGATGTCACCGGAAGTACATGTTTTGAGACCCCCTGAATCCAAAAAAAGCATTTTTGGAAACATGTCCGTGTGAATGTCTGTCAACAGCATAACTCAAAAACTAAATTCCGGAATAATACCAAACTTAGTATTTAAGCTCAGTATCTTTTAAAGATGCGATACGAAGAATTTCAAGAAAATCCCCACCACCAACTACCCTTACATGGAAAACGTTTCGAAAGTTTTGACTTTATGAAAAATGGTTTATTTTGATTAAAATACCATATTTCTCATATCTTAAATTTTCTGAGAATAGCTAGTCAAGTCTTCTTCATTCGGAAGGAAATTTATACGATCTTGCATAACTTACTGGTAAACGTTAAATGATAGACGAAACCTTACCACACAAAAATACACAATTTATTTAAAATAACCTTTTTGTGAAATCAGACCTTTCTGAGGTATCCGTTATTGGATCGAATTGTTCAATACTTGGTCATTCTTTTAAAGTCCAGTCGATTTTCAGCTGTTTCTCGCAATGTCATGGAAAGAATATGGAATTTTAAGGCAAGCGTATAGCGTGCTCTAAAGCATTTGACTATCATTATTCTATATCTATGTAAAACAAAATGTGTAATGCAGGTATTTCCAGAAAGGTTTGTCTGGATTAAAATGAAGTAGATAGGAAAATAATTTTTTGCAAGAATAATTTGTAAATCCATAATACACAATACAGGGTAGAGAAAGTCATGTGAATGCAGAAGTTTTCAATTTGCACCAACCGCCAATAGTAAACAGGAAAATGAATAAGAATAGGCTTCCTAGGTTCCTAGTTGAATCGAAGCAGAGATTGTAGAAATAAAAACATGAAAATAGGAGAAAACTATCAGTTATTAGTTTTTTAGTACCCTGCTATGAAACTGTCTATTCTGATTAGTGAATATGGCATCAGTGAGACCGTAAATTGGCTTTTAGGCACTCACATGAAATTATAACTCATATTTTCACAAAATTAGACAGAACCTTTGATAAATAAAGCGATGTGTATGCATCGTTGCATACAAACGAAATCCGTATTCGTATGTAACCTATAAGCATGCAAAAAATTATTAATTTTATTGCAAAAATTACAGTTTTAAGTCTCAGCTAACTCTTTTATTTACAGTTTTTTTTCCTTAGTAACTTGTTACTGGAATAAAAAATGCAATGAAATCATTATAACTATAAACTGATAGACGCTCCTTTGTTTCATTTATATATTTTCTAAAATTCAATTTATAATATATAACATATAACTTTAAACTGATCTTATAACCTAACAATCTTTCAATAAAAATACTGTATGCACCACGTGAGCAAAAATATTAGCAGACTCATTGCTTCGTTCGGAAACTGAATTCATTCACTAAAGCCTTATATTGTATTTAAACTTAAACAGCTGTGATAGTGTTAGCGATTTTCAAAATTTATGTGTTGCATGTTTACACTTTCTTAAATATCTTGTCTGACAGATGCTTAAAATAGTGGTTCTTTCTTTTTCTTTCCATCGCAAGCCATTATTTCTACGGATAAATATTTAAATGATGTTTTCAAGTATTTTATGTATAAAAACACTTATTGCTGAATTTTCAAATTGTTCCTTGACAAAAACATATCGTAAGTGAATAAAATGTAACGTGAATAAAACTACCACTTTTTGTAAGAAAGTTTAATAAATAACGGGTATTTGTGAATTTTTATGAGGGGAGAAGGTCCTGTGCGTGTCCAGATTAGATTTCTTGTTTATTATTATTATTTTGCTGTTTAGTACAATAATGATGTGTTATGTGTAAGAGTATGACATGATATGCTGGCTTCTGAGAATACACAGTGTATTGATAGGAAGGGTCACACCAGTAGTGCATAACGGGTAATTGGGAGTTTGGGGAATTGATGCAATAAAAACAAACAGCTGTAGCGGTTCCTCCGTGGTAGAACCCCTCTAAGTTGATGATGATGGATACTGTTTACGTACCTGTAGGTCGTCTTGATGCCCGTACTCTTGTGAAGTATCATGAGGTTCTCGTAGACTGCAATCTGATGATCGTATATCTGTATTCTTGTGTGTGCGTGTGTGTTAGTATGTTGTAATTATTATTTTATAATTGTGCCACGGCTGCTGTATTTGTGTCGGAGAGCATTTGTGTCTTGTCAGGTTTGGGTATGAAGAATGTTAAAATATTTTTGCACACACGTATTCTGTTTAATTATTTCACTATTTATTTTAGATAAGCCACACGTAGATATTAAAAAATCACTATTACCTTTGTCATGTTAAAATATGTATAACTGGCAGACTTTAAATACGTAGATTTTAGCGCCTATTTAGAGACGAGCTTATACACGGGCCTTCCTGCTCGAAGTTGACAAGCTTCTGTTAAGAGTTCTCTTCAACCGTTTTGTTAGCGTACGTATTTGAATTATAGGCGTGTATAAGTGTAATTGATTGGTGCTACTATCCAGTTTATGTTACATATATACATGTTTACAGACATCCATTGTCTTAATTATGACTCCAAGGTTCGTTACATGCTTACGTAGATACCTACTACTGCATTTCTCGTAATTCTATATTACTGATTATTTAGCTAACAATCGCCTATTCCTCTTATATTATATTTTATATGTTATAACGTTATATACTTGCTCTCTACCATGTGTATATTATGAATGTAGTGTTTTAACATCCTCTTAATTATTATACGTACAGTATTAGCAATAAAAAACCATAACACGTAAAACTTAGAACAAATATTAAAGAAAGAAATTATTGATGTACTGACGCTGAGAAGCTGTGAATTAGGTATTTTAATACATTAATAAGTTATTGTATTAGTTTTCCCGTGGCTAGTACTATATGTTGCTTTTCAGCCCATTAGCTTCAAAAGGTTTCTGTTTTCAGCTAATTAGGGTACATTGATGAGCACTAACATTGAATATCGAGAATATCATATCACATACGAGGATGCCCCTAACAAGCAAACAGGCCATGCAATACACCGAATTCTTATTCGTGGCCCAAGTTGGCGATAACTCTGTAGAAGCTATCACAGTGGAGCTATAAACAACTCAGGCCCAACTTTGCTTTGTTTACAGCCACGTAAAGTTGTACGTGAGATACATCGCTAAACACCGTGCTCGAATTGCGGAAACACAACTAATATCATCCTGGAGGAAGCAATGAGGGTTTACATGTCAGTACCTGCTGCCTTTAACACGATAACTATCATCATGTCCTAATACGTAAATAATACCAGCAGTTTACAGACAAACAGGAGAATCTCTTCACTTAACACTTTTGCAAACTGTTCGTGTAATACAAATTTAGCAGGATTATGTACAGTTTTTACTTTCTCTACCGCGTACTTAGTACGTAAAGAAAGTATTGTATTCCATCTAACGATTCGATACCGAGGTTTTACCGGAAATACATCTTTTGAGGCCCCCTGAATACAAAGAAGCATTGTCTGTATGTGGCTGTGAACAGCATAACTCAAAAACTAAATGTCGGATAAATACAAAACCCCTCCTCAAACTACTCTATACATGGAACGTACAACCAAATACTAATTTCAGGTAAATCAGTATCATTCACCTGGACTCGTCTCATGTCGGAATTCTGGGAAATGAATCAGCTGATCAGGCACAGCCAAAGAAGCTACCAAACATCCCCCTCAGGACATCAAGTCCCACACACGAACTTCATCAACTTCATCAAAAATACTTGCAATAATCAATGGAGACAAACATGGAAAGCCACATATAGAAGCAAGTTACACGATGTCTACATTTCCGAGTCCACAACTTCAACACTATAGTTTCAACCGCAAAGACCAAGTTGTATTAACTCGACTACGTATTGAACTTACTTCCATAACGCACAGACATCTCCTCAACCGTGACCTTCCTCCTGTGTGCGACCTCTGCAGATCCAACCTCACATTTCATCATCTCGTCACAGTCTGCCGTCGCTATATACAACACAAAGAAAGACGTGACATCCCCAACAGCCTACCAGACACCCTAAATTCAGCACAACAAAGAACTTTAAATTTTATGAAATCCCAAAAATTATATAACAATGTATAACACACCCATCCCCTACATGTAATGTTGTATGTACTATTACTGTTTAAAATATTTTATTTCCATTGCAATCCTGTTCTGTATTCTAAAGTAGTCGCGACATGACTTTAAAGTTAAGCGACAATAAAGAATATATAATAATAATTTTTCGAATTTTTCATTTTCTAAGTAATGGCTCTAACGATTTTGATTAAAACGCTATACATTCAATGTATATTTACATGACAAGTAAAATGTATATCTTAAGTTTTCTGCGAATAGTCTATAAAATCCTCTTCATTTGAAGGAATTTTGTATAATCCTGTATAACTACTAAACGTTAAGCAATAGATAAAAAAGTACTCACAATAAATGTAATCTCTTTAAAATGCTCAATTTATTTCAAATACTTTTTGTAGCATATGCCATTTCTGAGATATCCGTTATTAACGGTTCGAATTATTCATTACTTGGTCATTCTCTTGAAGTCCTGTCAACATTCAGATGTTTCTCGCGATTGCACAGAAACAGTACGGAATTTTAAGGTCAGCGAAAAGCGTCTAGTTGTTAAACATTTGATTATCGCTGTTCCCTTTGTTATCTATAACGAAATGTATAATGTAGCTATTCCTGAAATGGTTTATTTGTATTAAAATGTAGTAGACAGAAAAATAAGCTTTAGTAAGAATAGTTTGCATCCCCACTAATAAATAATAGAGGGTAGAGAATGTCATGTGATACAGCACATCAAATTTTCAAAAATTAAAAAATTCCTTACCCTAGATTTATTTGAAATATAGGCCCTCCTGAATAAAAAAAGGCATTTTTAGAAAAAAGTCGGTGTATGTGTGTGTGCGCGCGCCTGTGCGTGCGTGTGTGTGTCTGTCTCTAAACAGCATAACTCAAAAACGAAATTCGAATAAATATCAAGTTTGGTATTTAATTCATTGCATTGCGATACGAAGCCTTTCAAGAAAATTCCCCACATCAAATACGTTGTACGTAGCAAATGTTTAAAAAAATTTCATTTTCTCAAAAACGGTTCTAACGACATACTGAATATTAAAGATCTTTACATGTCAAAAAAACTGTATATTTTGAATTTTCTGGGAACAGCCTGTGTAGACCTCTTCATTCGGCAGACATTTTGTATAATCTTTTATAACTGGTAAATTTTAAGCGATAGACTCAAACTTCCTACACAAAAACGTAGATTCCTTTAAAATACTTTGTTCAATACTTTGTCATTCTTTTCAAGTCCCGTTGTTTTCAGTTGTTTTTCGCGGTGTTTTAGAAAGAGCATGGAATTTTAATGTCATTGTATAGCATCCGGTTCTTAAGTATTTGACTGTTGTTCTCTTTAATCTATCTTTGTATCTATAACGAACTGTGTAATGAAGCTATTTCTGCAAAGGTTTATACGGATGATAATGAAGTAAATAGAAAAAAAAATCTGATGTGTTACACTCACATGACTTTCTCTACTCTTGTACAAACTATTTTTACAAACGCTTATTCCCCATATGCTTCATGTTAATCGAGATATCGAGATGTTAATCTTATTGCTAATTTTCTTGTAGATGCAAGGGGAATATGGTAGATTTTAAGCGATAGTCAAATATTTTAAGCGCTGGTTGCTATGTGGCGCATTCCATTCTCTTTGCCAGTCCAGGACATAAAAATCTGATGTGTTACACTCACATGACTTTCTCTACTCTTGTACAATCTATTTTTACAAACGCCTATTCTCCATATGCTTCAAGTTAATCGAGATATCGAGATGTCAATCTTATTGGTAATTTTCTTGTAGATGCAAGGGAAATATCGTAGCTTTTAAGCGATAGTCAAATATTTTAACGCTGGTTGCTATGTGGCGCATTCCATTCTCTTTGCATGTCCAGGACTTAAAAAAAATGAATAACGAATTTGAGAAAAAGTATAAGTATTGGAAAATTTAAGGAAATAACAAGCAATATCTCTAAAACGGTTCACTCAACAAAAGAAATGTATATGACATAAGTTGTGTATTTTAACGCGATCTACGTTTTTGTGTAGTAAAATTTTGTCTATCTCTTATGGTTTACCAGTTATGCAAAAGTCGTTCACAATGAAGAATACTTTTGGAGACATTCCCAGAAAATTCGAGATATACATTTCATTTCTCATGACATTATCTTAAACATATGATATTTTAATCAAAATCGTTAGAGCCATTTTTGAGAAAATTAAAATTTTCGAAAAATGTTCCATGTAAAGGGTAGTCTGGGGTGGGGGGATTTTCTTGAAAACCTTCGTGTCGCATCTCTGGAAGATACTGAACCTAAATACCAAGTTTGGTGTTTATCCGACTGTTCGTTTTTGAGTTATGCTGTTCACAGACACACACACACAGAGACACACAGACACACACACACACACACACACACACACACACACAGACACACACAGGGACATGTTTCCAAAAATGCTTTTTTTGGATTCAGGAGGTCTCAAAACGTATTTCCGGTGAAATCTCGGTATCGAATTTTTGGGTGGAATGCAATACTTCCCCTACTTACTATACGTAGTAGAGAAAGTAAAAATGAATAACGAATTTGAGAAAAAGTATAAGTATTGGAAAATTTAAGGGAATAACAAGCAATATCTAGAAAACGGTTCACTCAACAAAAAAAATGTATATGACATAAATTCTGTATTTTAACGCGATCTACATTTGTTGTGTAGTAAAATTTTGTCTATCTCTTATGGTTTACCAATTATGCAAAAGTCGTTCACAATGAAGAACACTTTTGGAGACATTCCCAGAAAATTCGAGATATACATTTCATTTCTAATGACAATGTCTTAAACATATGATATTTTAATCAAAATCGTTAGATCCATTTTTTAGAAAATTAAAATTTTCGAAAAATGTTCCATGTAAAGGGTAGTCTGTGGTGGGGGGATTTTCTTGAAAACCTTCGTGTCGCGTCTCTGGAAGATATTGAACCTAAATACGAAGTTTGGTGTTTATCCAACTGTTCGTTTCTGAGTTATGCTGTTCACAGACACACAGACACACAGACACACAGACACACACACACACACACACACACACACACACACACACACACACACACAGACACACACACGGACATGTTTCCAAAAATGCTTTTTTTGGATTCAGGGGGTCTCAAAACATGTATTTCCGGTAAAATCTCGGTATCGAATTTTTGGGTGGAATACAATACTTCCCCTACTTACTATACGTAGTAGAGAAAGTAATAAGCTTACTAACAATACTTTGTACACCCATTAATAAATGCTTGAGGATAGAGAACGTCATGTAAATGTAACATAAAAGTTTTTAAAATTGTTTCATTGGAACCCTCTTTAACATCTGTGATATCGGGAGCTTTGACTTGAGAAAAACCTCGCTGATTGTAGGTCTTTTAACCTTATATTTCTAACAATTTCTAACTTGAAACACGATCGGTCACACATGCACACTTCCAGACCCTTGGAGGGTAGAGAAATATTCCAATTAAATAGAAATTTCCTCTCCCAGTCGGGAGACCAACCCGGGACCTGTAGGTTGAGCAGCTAGAACGCTGACCACTGGGCCGCAGAAGCAATAAACTCCTATTAAGTTTTAAAAAATTGAGTTATATCCTATCCCTAATTACGAAAATAGCTGATAAAATTACATTCATGAATTTAAAAGGCCCTAAAAGTGTGTTCCGGTTTCTGTAATTTTTAAGTTATTTAGTTTAATATTTGTGCAAATATATCTTGTGACAGAGATAACTTAAGTTCAAAATTTCAGTTTGATATAGTAATTACTTTCCAAGATACCGTTACCAATATGCGTATGAAAATACCCTTATAAATATGCACATAAAATCAAGCATACATTTTTTTAAAATCAAATTTGGAACACATCTGATGTACAAGGAACAATTTATATGTTGAAAAATGTATGTTTGTGAAAAATACAGAAGAAAACGTTACATAAGCTTTAAATGAAGACGTGCTGACCATTTCAACTTTAAAAAGTCTGATTTACATTCACATGCCTTTCTTTACCAACTTTCGCTTATGTTTATGTATTTTTTGCAACCTAGTTTAATAAAAACTTATTTTATATAAACTTAATGTTAATCAAAATTTTTTAATTACACACTTCATTGTATCGTAGGTAGAAGCGGATACAGGAGGCTGAAACGATAGCCAGATCTTTAAAAGTGGATCGCTATATCTGGTTCTTCTTCTTTTAGCATTGATGCAGTAATTTGTATCACAAATTATTTAAATGTAAAGAGTGATTATAGTATGAATATGCATTATTATGTGACATTGATTTGAGATGTTTGTTGATTTTAATTATTGTTGGGAAGTAAGTTTATACTGCCTTACTGAAACTGACAATAATAGCGTGCAATAATGCAGCGAGGGGGTGAGCTGTTTATCATTATTGGAAACGAGAAAGTTACGTAATGTTGGCGCGTTTTTTTTTTTTGGTAGAAATTGCTGGAACATTTACCTAGAGCATATGTATTCATAATTTTCATTGGATATAAAAATAGACGCTAATGTTGGCGCGTTTTATTAGCCAATTGCAGCTCAGTTATAATCTTTAGGCATATCGCGGTGTATGAGTATAAAAAGCCAAGTCAGAGGTAGATCGCCCACAGTTCATCAAAATTCTTTGTACACTACACGTCGCCTTCAGTCAGTCAGTTCGTCGAAAGTATTTGTACGGCACACTTCGGATATCAATTTGCAGGTTACACGTAACAGAGTTATGAAAAATCTCAAGTGTTATAAAGTTAATTATACAAAAAGTTGAAGTACGCGAATTAAGAATTATCAGTAATGAAGTTATTATAACAGTTTCAGTTTGGCGAGTGTCAAGATCAATGTGTAAATGTGATAGTTAACGTGTTCGACAATAAAAGTTTAAAACAAATTTCTTCATCAGTGTTATCTTTGGATAAAAGATTCCTTTCCGTTTACACAACCTGTATAAAGAGAAGTGCTCGACCCAAGAAAAGATAATAGCTAGCCGGAGGACAATAAACAAAAATTAAAACAAATAACAGTCGCATTCTTTCAAACACTAATACTACCGCAAATTGCTAACACCAGATGGAGCTAACAAACCTAACAAATGAATCACGTCACAAGATGGGTTCAACACGTGAAGTAAACACAAATAAACAAACTTTATAAGTAATACCGTTACAGCATGAACCACAAAAACAACGCCTGACGGCTTAGCATTTCAAAAAAGTATGATTATTTGAAAATACAAACCAATAACAACAAATATGTAGAAAATGGTTAGGGTAACAACAACAATAATAATAGTTTAGACAAATCGTGCATTTTAACGAGATCGACACAGATTTTGTTGTAAGTTACTGTCCACATCGTACGGTTTACCAGTTATATAAAAATATAAAAAATTGGTTCAAAGCGAATAGAATTTCATAAGCTTTACGATAACAAAATACCGGCGTATAACAGACATTCTCATGATTTAGCGTAGGATTACAGTAAATATCAAGACACAAAAGCATCAAGAACGATCCTTGCAGGTTATCTAATTCCTGCGAGAGCTTATAGCCGCAAACTCTTACAAGTTTATAAGTTTTTGGAGAACAACTCTGGAAGTTCAGTATACATTGATCAATTCGTGCGATGATAACCTCAAAACGCTAGATATCTGTAGATCTGTGTTTTCAAAACGGAAACTGGGTCCGTGTTCTTAGCACATAAATTATTTAAATCCAAGCTACTATTCTCCAATCTTATTCTCCGAGCTGAATTGCTCGTCTTGTATTAATATGTTGCATAATCATATACGAGGCGTATTCCAAAACTAAGGTCCGGTGAACAATATTTAACGAATGGTAGGCCTGAATGACGTTTCTAGCTTGCAGCGCTGTCTACAGACTCCTGAGGAACCTACCGCAGTGTTGGTATGATGCACTCGGTGTTTGCCAGTCGGTGAGAGCAGATCGCAATGGCCGCGACAATCGTAGATTTCGCCAGTTGTAAGGTGCGCGGTGCAATTAGATTTTTGCTGGCAAAAGGATCGTCAGCTGCGGACATCTATCGCGAGTTATGCCTCGTGTGTGGACCGGACACAATGAGTGACAAACAAGTTCGACACGGGTTTCGAGAATTTCACAAATGTGCACGATGAACAGCGGAATGGTAGGCCCATATTCGGACCGACGACATCGTTGAGAAACTGGACCAAAAACTTCGAAGTGATCGGCGTTTGACGATTGGTGGTCTGGCTGATGAATTCCCAAATGTTGCTCGAACCTCACCTTACAGGATTGACACTGAACTCTTGGATATCGGAAACTTTGTGCGAGGTGGGTGCCAAAACTGTTCACCGGTCAGCACAAAGAGCAGTGAAAGCGTAGTGCATGACAGTTTTTGGAGCGCTGTATCCAAGATGGAGATGTTCTAGACATTCTCGAGCTTCAAGCCAGGTGAAGTGATGTTAGTACATCGACGTTTCGGGAACGTGCATCTCTCCCATCTTCAGGATGCTGAAGATGTTCGCCGCCAGGAAAGCTTCAGCTCTTATTTCAAGATGGAGATGGTTTGTTTTCCCACATTGTTACGGGCAACAAGACATGAATATCGTACACCAACGCAGAATCGAAACAACAGTCAATGCATTGGCGTGTTCCGGTTCACCCAAACCAAAAAAATTGTAAGCAATCACTGTACACGAATCGCAAAAGAATGTCTACCGTGTTTTGGAACGAAAAGGGCGTCCTTTTGATTAACTTCATGAAGCTGACGTGTACTGTGCAACGCTTACGAAACTGAGACGTGGGATCCAAATCGCCGCCGGGGGACAACGCACGCCTGCACACCGCTGCCAAAACCAAAGAGAAGATTCAAGAGTTTCGTTGGGAACTCTTTGAACACCCTCCGTACAGTGCCAACGTGGCACCAAGCTACTATTTCCTCTTCTTGCATTTGAAACGGTGACTTGGTGGATAACAATTTCAAACCGACGATGAACTCAAGACGAGGGTTACTAACTGGTTCAAGTCCCAGGCGGCAGACGTCTATGCCGATGTGTTAAAAAAACTGGTGCAGCGTTACAGCAAGTGTATAGCTGTGAACGGCGACTATGTGGAAAAGTAGAGTATATATATAGACACATATTACTGTCAATAAAAACTGCCTCATGAGCGATGTTGTTATTATGACCAAACGGACCTTAGTTTTGGAATGCACCTCGTAATTTCAGAAATCTTTTTCAATGCATTCACATATGGCGATTTAAAATAAGGTCACCATTTTCAATCTTTCGTCACCTTACCCAGTATCATCAATACAATGTATTTTACTGCAAAAGAACTGTTGCCCTCATCACTGAATACGCTATTACAAACAATCTCTATTAACATTTAGAACGCATACTCAAGAAATGGCCGAAAATCAAAGTAGCGTGATAATTTAGCCACTTCTATGGAAATGTCTTTGTCATAAGAGAACAACAAAGGGGTTGTTAAGTTAAAAATCTCATGTATTACCACCGCATGCCTTTCTCTACCCTATCTTCTAGTTACATTCTTACAAAAGCTTATTTTTCTGTGTTCTTCATTTTAATCATTTTGTAGATATAAGAAGGATACAGAAAGCTCAAGCGATAGTCAAATATTTTAAAAGCATGACTTTGAAATTCCATATGTTTTCTATGGCATTTTCCAGAAAGAAAGAGCGTTGCATTACTACCTTCGAAAATTTAAATTATTAAAAAATTTAAATGCGAAATAACGAATACCTCGGAAATGTTTAATTATACTAAAAATTTATTTAACTAAAGAAATTATTGTAAACTTTTAACCACATATCTCCTGTGGTTTATTGCTAACACAAAATTCATTCAGAATTAAGAGAACCTTACAGGCTATTCACAGAAAATTTAGAATTTACATTTTATTAGCTATGGATATATCTTAAGGATATGATATTTTAATAAAAATCGTGGAGACATTTTTGAGAAAATAAACTTAGCAAGAATTTTTCTATGTAAAGCCTAGTTTGCGGTTCAGGAATCTTTGGAGGATGCTTAACTTAATTATCAAGTATGGTATTTATTCAGCATTTTGCGACATTCACATTTGGTTCAGGAGCCTTCAAAACATGTACCCTAGATGAAATCTCGATGTTAATTTTTTAATGGAATAGAATACTTTCCTTTATTACTAGGTACGTGTTAGAGAAAGTAAATAGCAAACAAATACAATCTACTCTTGCTCATAGTCTATCTATAAAAGCTCATAAGGCTAATGTGTGATCTGTTTCGCAGTCTCCATTTCGTAAAGTGGTATTCCAGCATCAAATGAGAAACAGACAAGCTTTTAACTCACAAAAGCTGGCGTAGTCCAGTCTGAAAGAGATTCGTTGCACTTTCTGTCCTTGGAACTACCGCCAGAGAATCAGAGGCAGATGCTAGTCGCAACGCCTGATACGGTAGCGTGCACGCCGCAGTACACGTTTCATTAAAATAAAAAACACATTTACTACATCCGAACACACACCAACAAAACACTCCCACATAAAGAACTATTGTTTGCTAATAACGTATTACAGTTTCAATTCGTCATGCCTTTCTTCCTTTAGCTTTAAAGGAAAAAGTCCAGTTTTCTCGTAATTTTCTTTTACTTGATGTAGGAAGCTTACTTGCTCGCAGTGTAAACACGGCACATGTGATTTCTAAACTGCTCTAGTGTACTACATGTTTTGCTGTTCTGAACAATTACTTATGTTGGCAGACTTGGATATCACGGTGAACTGTTGGATACATGGGGCTTTATGCAGTAAGGTTCTATTGTAAGGTCAATTCGTTACAATATTGAAGATAGATTCATAATAATGATGATAACAAAACAACAATAAACTCAAATGAATAACTATAAAATGAATAAATTATAAAGCATGCAATAATTAAATCACAATGACTTGTGAGGTTTGCATTCAGAAGATCCCGCAGAAGTTAGTAGGGTAATGCGGGGGAATTATATTAATCACACCAATTTTCATGTCTCCAGTTTCCTAATTTTTCATTTCCTTATATTTCAGGATCCAAGGATCAGGCGAGTGGACGGCAGGTGAAGCGTATGACGTTGGAGTTTGTTTATGAAGCTGGCTGCTCTGGCTTCTGTGTATGACGGGCATTCAGAGACCTCTCCGTGGGGAATGTATGAGACGTACCGCCGGCGTCTGAAGGTAACATCTGGAGAGGTTAGTGACCCCGCCTGTGTCTGAGCTGCCACCCCTATTTGGTCGCCCTCTTTGTTCTTTGCTTCACCTCTTCCTACTGTACAATAGACGGCTGTGCGCTTAAGTGCCGAAATACTCCTCCGCTTCCTGATATCCATAACCATGACGTAGATACAGTGAGTCCAGATTCTGACTAGAGAGACTGAGCAGCGGCCTTGCACTGAAGCACAATTGCCGCACCACCACTAGTTTCACTCTCAAGCTCGAGCCAAACGGTACACAGAGTGCCAAAGAAAATCCTCGACGGATTTTGTATCGTTTAATGGGGCCTTTTAGGGCATGCATTTCACCTTACCTATCGCAGAGCATGGTCGTTTGATAACACAGCAAGAGGAAAAGAGGGGAGGTAGATGCCCTTGCTTCTTCTGGTGTTATTGAAACTAAAACATTTTTATTATTTCAGAACCAGTCATGCCGTATACTAGTGAAATTACTCGTGGACGTATCGTGGGTATGTGGGAGGCTGGTCGCAATGTTAGAGACATTGCAACGGCAGTGCATAAAAGTGTTTTAATGGTAAATTAAAGGATAAAAATATTCCAGGAAACTGGGAAAGACGGTCTACATAGTCGTAAAAAAATTGGGCATTCCCCGTAAAACATCCGCAGATGCAAATTACTCTTTTGTTATAATTGACTGATCATGTTTAGAAACTAGAGAAATATATACGAGTATATGTATATGATTTACCGAATATGACATATATATATATATTATGGCAATAAAGTTGGATTATATTTTTGTCTATAACCCTGTTGTATTCCTATGATCAGCAATATGTTAGAGAAATGTATATTAACCACTTATAGTTTGAATTAGAGGAAAAACATGTTTGTTTATGTATTATTTAATTATGTTTGCTTCTATACAGCAACAAGAATTGATATCACAGTGAGAATACAGTTCTGTTTATATTTTGTTATAAAGTGCTGCCTTGCTATGTATTTAATGAATACCATTCAAGCTTTAATTTGCACCCCCTGAAAAAAACTTCTCACACTACACATTCTATATTTTGCAAACCTGAGCGCTCGTCAACTTTCCCCTTAGCTTTTAACCCATTCAAAGGCGTCTCCTTCACTAACCAATAAGTTATGGGCTACCAATCACTATAAGAATCTGATGACAAACTGAATGCACTCACTCTACCTCTTTCTCTTTTAGCCAATACGATCGAGAGGGTAAAAATACATTTCGTTTCTACGCCATTTTGTAACCTTTGTTGTGGTTATTGGTGTAACTATTTAGCAGAAGGACTAGCGCACCCTTCCACCGTGGTCTAAAGTAACCAATGAAATGGCCATGACTCCGCAAGGCCACGTACAACAATAAATGATGTGACATAAACGCGAGATGCGGTGAGATTTTCTTTGGTGCTCGTTGTGTTTATTAACTCCGCTCTGGCAGCTACATGGAACGGAAGTTTATGCTGGTTAAGAGTAAAACTGTGTTGGCATCAATCATAAGTTATTAATTGAGGTTTGAGGATACCTTATGTGGCGTATTTGTGTGATGCGTATATGAAATACTCCCGTGTAAGAAAGAGACGGAGAAAAGTATGTTTCATATGTTACTTACTATTCCTAGAAGAATGGCCGAATCTGTCTATGTTTTTAAATTGTTCAATGACAGACTGATTAGTTGTGGATAGTGCTTAACACATTCTTGTCCTCATATGATTTTTGGTTTAGTTGTAGGAGCATTTTAAAAGTTTGTGCAAACATAATTACAAGTACCTGCTAGTTTCAATGGGACATTTTATTGTGTATGTAAAAAAGATAAATGCCTATATACCTGTTTGCACTGATGTTAATATAAATTATTCCAATTTATACATAAGCATGTTGTGTTGTCCTTCATGACACTCATTTATAGAACAGTAATTCTTTTTACACGCATTTTAACAGCAATGTTTAGTGATTTAACATTTGAAACATGTGTTTCTGTCCCAATAGGAAGTGGATTAAAGTAGTAATGATGGCATATTACTACTTGATAATATATTACATAAATTAATTAATAAGCCGAGTTTCTTTCATTTAATAAGTTTACACTTCTATAAAACATATAATTGCAATTTCAGAAACCTTCATTCTTCCACAATTCTTTAAATTCTTTACGGCTTCAATCCACTGAATTAAATTACAATTTAGAACACCAATAAGTTTATATTTCACACGATCAATCTTGCCCGGTTAATAATTACTAAAGATAATTTTGTATAAGTTAAACCAAAAGGAATTTAGAAACACTGGCCGCATTGCCTTCTGCCCTGATGTTTTCCTCGTGAAATTCCTCACCGTCGAAGAAAGAATGACTTCAGCTTCGTCCAATGCAGGATGAGCGGAGCGTGGACTGAACCGGCACCTGCGCAGTCGACGGCCACATTCGCCGACGTACTACGTGAATCAAAAATTTTTAAATTGAGTTTTATTTATGGACGCTCTTTTACTACTATGGTTCTTAGCGTCCCATTCCATATTGGGCGTGAAAGACTGGTAATTTTGCTCAGAGGCGTCTTTATCAGGCTTGAGGTTCTTTTACGTGCCGTAAATCTACGACACGGGACCACCGGCTTTACTTCCCTTCCGAAGGAAGCCACGCTAAGGATTTTTACGCCCGAAAAAAATCCATCGCCCTCGGGCGGGTTTGAACCGGCGACCTTGGGAACTAGAGGCTAGCACGGTACCACTAGTCCATGGAGGACGACTACGTGAATCATTAACTGTGCCCTTTCTTGGTCTTGACGTCTCCTTTACAAAGCACCACCATACTCATTACACTATTGTTCCCGTAGACGTCAACCTTCTTTTAGTGCAGCCTGTAGTCGCCTAGAGTAGATTTCAATTGGCACACATTGTTAATTAAGACTTTTGCCTAAGGGGAACAGCATCATCATGCATTAAAACGCTTTCATAATAAACATAACAAACATTGAAAATGGTTTATGTAGATTTATTGTTTGTTTAGTATTTTTGTAATACTTATCTCAATTGAGTATATTTATTTTTCATAAAATGTTACTATTTATTTGTTGGGAAAGCTAAAGGAAAACTTATACGCAAAGTATCTATGCACATTAGGACAGAAATACAGGCAGGTAATCAATCAACAAGAGCAACAAAAATCAGTCAACAACATTTAAAGTCTTGCTGGCATGTTGCCGAAGACCGGAGACGGGAGATCATTGGTTCAAATTCCGGCTATGGCAATGCATTTTTTAGTCGTCTGATCCTACTTTTTTAATCAGTAAGAAATTTCAGTAAAGTAATTCTTTTCGGAGATACAAAATCTATGTTTACTACCAATCTGATCATTTTAACATCTATTGTAATATAGGTAAGCCATGCATTGTGTTTATATCGTTTTTGCATGGATATCAGTTACGTTGTCTGTAATTTTCTGGCTATTTGTTTATCAATTGCAATGGTGAGTGCGGAAACTATCGTCCAGTCCAAGACCGCTGAGCAGTCGATCTAGTTTAATTCTAGACTCAGTGTATCTGGTTAAGCTTTTTTAAAAAAGTATTTTTTTTATCTCTAGCTAGTCAAAATTCCGTGGAGTGTAAACAATAAATTACATTTCTCCCATTACAGTTTATGGAACACGATTTCAACAACACGTAACGTTTAAAACATGCATAAAACCACAAGCTTTGAAAGAATGTTATAAGGCCATTGAAATAGGGCAACATTTCTGTGTCTTTCTGGCCTTCAGAAATTTCAAAGTCTTTATAAGTTAATCAATTTCCTAAAATATGCTCTAGAATATGCATTTCCTAAAAATGTGCTTGTTTCGCTAACATGGTGATTTTACATTAATTCACAGTTTTCTCTAGTTACACATTTTCACACAACAATTTAAAACTGTCAACGGCAGAAACATCACAAGCATTTCCTTCTAAGTTTTAAAATGTTGTAGTTTTAGCATTCATTCTGCTGGGATAGGTATGCTGTCTGTTTTTCTTTGCTAGAAAGCTAGTATAGCCTTCCTATAAATGTAGACAATTTTAAAATAATATGTAAAACTCTTAGCGAAATGTTACAAAAGGTCTTACTACACATTGTAAGTATATTCTTTCTCAATGTGATTCAGAATTATTTTTAAGTTTCAAAGGTCCAAAAACTTAGGTATCTAGATTTACGAGCGAGATGGCTCGCATTTGAGAGATCGAGGCCACAAGTTTTACCAGCCATTCTGACATTTTTTTGTGGCTTCCTTCAGCCATTAGATAAATACCGGCTTGGATATCCAATATCATAACACAAATTTCAAACGCAGAACAATATAAATAGCCATAAAATATGTGGAACAGGAAGGTAACTACGCAACATGAGGCAAACTATCTGGCATCACGCGGTATATATACACAAAGGACAGTCATTAAATCATCACAAAATTCCACTTTCCAATTAAAATAATGGCAACAAAACTAGAAAGCGTAGAAAGGCCATTATGCAAATAAATTCTTCTAGCAGCAAATTACTCAAGCAGATGTTACAGCAAGACAACCGTTTCATACTCGAGTTCTCCGCATGACATGCGGGCACCCCGTTAACAATGACGCTAAACCAGCCAAAAATTTCATAAGTTGAATCCAAGCAGTTCCCTCCCAAGTCTACATTTTAAAAATTGAAAGCCATTATCTTTTGGACAAATTCTACAGTAGCAAAGCAGTAGCTGAGCACGCTGCCGTGAAAAATCAACCGTTGAGATGCCTAAAACAATACCTTTAGCTTCTTAACATCCAGCACCCAAAAACATAAGAAAGTCACCCTACAACCATCCTCACCCTAACAAGTATAGTTGCACTGCAAACACATCTAGGCCTACCGCCAGTCTACCAGACAGCGGTAAGTAAGGTTATCTCACGCCACACACCAAATCGTGTATATCAAACGAACTACCGTCATGGTACGACCTAGATGTTGAAGGGACGTTAAGACTTGAGCGTGTAGCAATGTGATGGCTTTCAAATTCCATGTTCTGTGAATAAAAACGAATAACAATTTCCCATTTGAGAAAAGCAACTATTTGGAAATTCAAACCAATAACGAAGAATATCTCGGAAATGGTTAATTCCACAAAAATGAATGCATTTGATATAAATTGTCTGTTTAACGAGTTCTACAGTTTTTGCGTGGTAAGATTTTGTCTATCTCTTTCGATTTACCAAATGTTTAAAAGTCATTCAGAATGAATATGACTTCAAAAGCTATTACCAGAAAATTCAAGATATACATTTACGAGGCGTATTGCAAAACTATGGTCCGTTTGGTCACAATAACAACATCGCTCATGAGACAAGGTTTCTATTGACAGTAATATTTGCCTGCATATATGCTTTACTTTTATAATCGCCGTTCACATCTACACACTTGCTGTAACGTTGCACCAGCTTGTTTAACCCCCCGGCATAGAAGTCTGCCACATAGGACTTGAACCAGTGGGTAACGCTCGTCTTGAGTTCATCGTCGGTTTGAAATCGTTGTCCAGCCAGCCACCATTTCAAATGCAAGAAGACGAAATAGTCGCTTGGGATTGTACGGAGGTTGGTCAAAGAGATCCCAATGAAACTCTTGAATCTTCTCTTTGCTTTTGGCGGTGGTGTGAAGCGTTACACAGTACACATCAGCTGTAATTGATGACCCTCGGTCCATGAAATCAATCAAAAGGACGCCATTTTCGTCCCAAAACACGGTAGCCATCATTTAGAGATTAGTGTTCGTCGATTGCTTACCCTTTTTGGTTTGGGTGAAACGAAACGGCGCCACTGCATTGACTATTGTTTCGGTTGTGCGTTGGTGTACGCTATCCATGTCTCGTCGTCCGTAACAATGATAAAACAAACCATCTCCATCTTATCTATAGCGCTCCAGAAACTGTCGTGTACTACGTATTCGTTGCTCTTTGTGCTGACCTGTGAGCAGTTTTGGCACCCACCTTCGCACAAAGTTTCCGATATCCAAGCTTTCAGTGACAATCCTGTAAAGGTTCGAGCAACATTTGGGAATTCATCAGCTAGACCACTAATGGTCAAACGCCGATCACTTCGAAGTTTTTGGTTCACTTGCTCAACGATGTCGTAGATCCGAATACTGGGTCTACCACTCCGCTGTTCATCCTGCACATTTGTGCAGTCATTTTGAAATTCTCTACACCAGTGTCGAACCTGTTTGTCACTCATTATGTTCGGTCCATGCACGAAGCATAACTTACTATAGATGTCCGCAGCTGACGATCCTTTTGCCAGCAAAAATCTAATCACACCGCGCACTTCACAACTGGCAGGATCTACAATTGTCGCGGGCATTACGATCTGCTCTCACCGACTGACAAACGAAACGTCACATCAACATGTGGTAGGTTCCTCAGGAGTCGGTAGACAACGTTGCAGGCGTGAAATGTCGTTCAGGACTACCATCCGTTAAATATTCTTCACCGAACCTTAGTTTTGGAATACTCTCGTAATTTGCTATGCAAATATCTTAAACATACTGTATTTTAATCAAGATCGTTAAAGGCATTTCATACTATAAAAATAATAAAAATGCTTCCATGTAAAGGTAATTTGGGGTGGGGATTTTCTTAAAAATCTTCGTGTCCCAACCTTGGAAGAAGCTTAACTGATATATAATGTTTGGTATTTAACCCACTTTTCGTTTTGAGTTATGCTGTTCACAGACAGTAGACCTACAGATAGCCAGACAGCCAGCCAGACACACATACACGTGGTCCTTTTTCTCAAATGTTTTTTATTCAAGGAGTTTCAAAATGTACATTTGCTGTGAAATCTCGATATCAAATTTTTGGGTGGAATGCAATGCTTCCGTGTTTACAATAGGTAAGTAGTAGAGAAACTAAAATAAATAATTAAGGAAAAATAAATAAATAAAAATTGTTGTTTAATTTTGATTTACGATAAGGATGCAAACAAAGACAGTACAGCGCACCCAAAACTTTCGTTCACTAAAACCTTGAGATGTATTACTAAGTCAAAGTATTTCACCCTTAGTTTACTGAGATACAATCATCACATCGCGTGGATGATGTTCGATATTTATTACTTCTGTTAATGAGCACATTCAGCCGCTCCTAAAGTGCCTCGAAGTTAATTTTCTTCATCAGCGTTTAAAACAAAATAAAAACAGACATTTGATGCTCGAATGTTCATTTGCATTTATAGCCAATCGGGACGATAAATGGAACGGATTTATAGCGAAGTAAATCAATCGAGGTACCTAGCTTAAAACTGCATAACAGTGGTGCTAGTGTTTTAGTTTGCGATACATGTAGACTGCGATTGCGCGTGGGTTAAAACGGCGGCCTGTTTTGCTATTTACTTTCAACTCTCTTCAATTTCTTTGGCCAAAGATTTAAGGCGCATGCAGAATTCTCACAGCATTGATATTAGTGCCAAATGTATCCTCTTGTTACAGTAAAGGTACTCCTTTCTACTTGCACCTAAGGGAATACTTACGTAGCTCAAGTCTGAAAATTGGTTTCCGAATTGATTCCAGGCCGTTGATCAAGTTATGACGTCCACTTGTTTCACAAGTGTATCCTTTGGCCACAGCGCTTTTCCAAAAATCGTTGTAATATATGTCTGTTGTCTGTAAACATTATAGTTCGGAATAGGCATAGGAAATCTTAATCAGTTTGGTTCAAGTTACCTACACTCAAACCATTTTTCGATACAAAGAACGTAAATAAAAGCTGCCAACGATTACTGACAGGAGATAAACATGATCTGTGACTGTTGTCTGCAAACGCTAGCAAGACTGTACGATGGAGTAGTTGTGGTTTGTTATATGCGACGTCACTGCGAAAAGTATAGCAACAGGAAAGGTAGAATGAGAAGACTGAAACATTCAATGCCATAGCCGGGATCTGAACCACGGATCTCCCGGTCTCCGCTCGGTTGCTCTAACCACTGAGCTACCATGGCAACATGCCGGCACGCCATTAAATTCTCCACCTGATTCGTATTTTTCCTGGTAAAACACAAGGATATCTCAAATTGTGTTGAGATGACATACCCCAATGGCGACTTACAATTTTTGTAAGTACTTTAAGTCCCGGGCTTCATAGTTTCAACCACTATTAGGTCAATTAACAGTGTTAGTTAAGTAGTAACAGTTCAACTATATTTGGTTTCGTTCTGGCTGTAATGCTTAGAAATTTCTATGATAAAGGGCGCTATAATTACCTGATCACGTTAATGGGACAGAGCAGGGAACTTTGGACAAGATTTGCTAAAAATTGTGGCTTTTAAATTTATTATTAAGTCCAGTTATTTAGGAACGTTTTCGCGATTGTATCATCTGAATGAGATTGGGAGGTTTAAACAATCCTGAGGCAGACTTTCAGTAAACAGTGAAATATAGGCATTTCCAAATGAAGTATGCATACACTTTGCTTTGCATTACTAAATCCTCGTAGATTCAGGCAGATTTGAATATCGACATCCAACATCATGAAAAATTGACATATTCCAGTGGCCGAACTGTATATTGTTGTAGATTCGCATTACTGAAACAAAATAAAATTTCGATTTTGTAACTTACTCTACCATGCACACTTCCATCTACCTATAGTTAGAGAGAGGAAGTATTGTCTCCCACCTAAAATTCCATATTGAGGTTTCACCGGAAATACATGTTTTGAGGCACCCTGATTCCAAAATAGAGAATTTTTAGAAACAGATTGAAGCAATACGTTTTGAGTAGTTACATAAAATTACAATCATAGGGAGAATAAATATCAATAACAGTAAGGATAGTGTTAAATAAAACTGGAAAGCGAGTGTGACTGTATATTTGTCGAAGGGCTGAGAGAGACAAGGCCATTAGCGGCCGGTTGGTTTTCCCTCTATTGTTAAGTGTCCCGTTAGGTTGCTGGAACGAAGAGATGTAGAAAAGGGTCAATGTTCGTCAAAAGCCATATAGCCTTAGGCCTCCAATGGAAGAAGCTAGAAATCAGGTGATTGTGGAATGGGGAGATATAGAACGTTTGAAATAGAGAAACAGGAGATTTTAGAATACACACTCGGTCGTGGTAGTTCCGTGGAGATGGTTGCCAGAAACGTTTAGAATACACACTTGCCCGTGGTAGTTCCTTGGAGATGGTTCTTAGAAAAGTTTAGAATACACACGTGGCCGTGGTAGCTCCTTGGAGATGGTTCTTAGAAAAGTTTAGAATACACACTTGCCCGTGGTAGCTCCTTGGAGATGGTTGTCAGAAAAGTTTAGAATACACACTTGGCCGTGGTAGCTCCTTGGAGATGGTTGTCAGAAAAGTTTAGAAGACACACTTGGCAGTGGTTGTTCCTTGGAGATGGTTGTCAGAAAAGTTTAGAATACACACTTGGCCGTGGTAGCTCCTTGGAGATGGTTGTCAGAAAAGTTTAGAAGACACACTTGGCAGTGGTTGTTCCTTGGAGATGGTTGTCAGAAAAGTTTAGAATACACACTTGCCCGTGGTAGCTCCTTGGAGATGGTTGTCAGAAAAGTTTAGAATACACACTTGGCCGTGGTAGTTCCTTGGAGATGTTGTCAGAAAAGTTTAGAATACACACTTGGCAGTGGTTGTTCCTTGGAGATGGTTGCCAGAATAGTTTAGAATACACACTTGGCCGTGGTAGCTCCTTGGAGATGGTTGTCAGAAAAGTTTAGAATACACACTTGCCCGTGGTAGCTCCTTGGAGATGGTTGTCAGAAAAGTTTAGAATACACACTTGGCCGTGGTAGTTCCTTGGAGATGTTGTCAGAAAAGTTTAGAATACACACTTGGCAGTGGTAGTTCCTTGGAGATGGTTGTCAGAAAAGTTTAGGATACACACTTGGCAGTGGTAGCTCCTGGGAGATGGTTGTCAGAAAAGTTTAGGATACACCCTTGGCAGTGGTAGTTCCTTGGAGATGGTTGTCAGAAAAGTTTAGGATACACACTTGGCAGTGGTAGTTCCTTGGAGATGGTTGTCAGAAAAGTTTAGGATACACACTTGGCAGTGGTAGTTCCTTGGAGATGGTTGTCAGAAAGGTTTAGAATACACCCTTGGCAGTGGTAATTCCTTGGAGAAGGTTGTCAGAAAAGTTTAGAAGACACACTTGACAGTGGTTGTTCCTTGGAGATGGTTGTCAGAAAAGTTGAGAATACACACTTGGCAGTGGTAGTTCCATGGAGATGGTTGTCAGCAAAGTTTAGGATACACACTTGGCAGTGGTAGTTCCTGGGAGATGGTTGTCAGAAAAGTTTAGGATACACCCTTGGCAGTGGTTGTTCCTTGGAGATGGTTGTCAGAAAAGTTTAGGATACACACTTGGCAGTGGTAGTTCCTTGGAGATGGTTGTCAGAAAAGTTTAGGATACACACTTGGCAGTGGTAGCTCCTTGGAGATGGTTGTCAGAAAAGTTTAGAATACACACTTGGCCGTAGTAGTTCCTGGGATGTGTTTATCAGAAAAGTGTCGGCGGATAGGCGCAATGATATGAAGCGTAACAAATAGGAAATGCGCGTGTGTTTGTCAAAGTATTAGCAGGAATAAAATGTTAAAAACGGCGATGGGAAATAAACGAGCAGGAAAACAAAATAGTCGTTTTCACCACTTACCCGAGATCCAAGTTCCATGCAAGAACCCTGAGCTAGTAGCGAAACCGGAACCATTCCTACAAATCCTGTGCCGTAAAATAGCCACATACCACTGCAAATAGGTGAAATATTACCGCAAATTGGCGCCAAGAAGGAACCACCGTAAATTGGCCACCCAGCGTGGTCCTAGAACCGAAATACACCACAAGATGTGCGTGTGAACAGTATTACTTAAATAAATACGAAACTTGATATGTAGCTTTTTCCAAATAAGCGATATTAGGATTTTTAAGCAAATCTATCACCCTAAACTACATGAAACATGTAACAAACTATTTGTTTAAGATATCTGCATACTAATAAAATGTACCTATATGTTAAATTTTAGGTGAATAGCCCGTGAAATCCAGTTTATTTGATTAAAATTTTTATAACCAGGAAACCATAAAATATACACCAAAGCTTACTCGAGGAACAATATAGATCTAATTAAAATACACAAATATATCAAATAAATAGTTTTATGGTCTCAAAAATTTTCGAAATAGTCCATTTAACAAGTTTAGACTTTTCCCAAGAGTAATCTAACGGAAATGCCTGAAAGTTTGCGATTCCTTTTTTCTTTCCCTATTGTCTTTCTATTGTGAGGACCTGTTACCACCGATAAACCTTTGAATATTATTTCTGCACATACTCTTATAACTAAGCTCTTCTTGCTTAATTCGAAGCCATTCCTTGGCAAAAATATATCATAAGTAGACATAGGAATTTTTAAATAGTTGGCTTCAAGTCATCAACACTCAAGTGATTATCACCAGAAAGAACGCGGATAACAGCGACCAAGGTTCATTGAGAGGCACATAAAAACCGGTTTAAGTGCTGTCTACAAACGCCAAAAAATTTGTACGAGGGATGGGGTGGTTGGTTACGTGCGTATCCCTACCTATGGTCTAACAACAGGTCATCTTTATTTCCTGGCTTTAATGGTTAGAAATTTCTCTATACCTGTCCATGACCCGCATAAATGGACAGAAGAATCACTTTTATATGAATACTATAATACGTTTACTAATGTGTATACTTACAGTATAACCCAGGTACCCAGCTAAGATACTGTATAAATGAGGAAACGTAAAAGTAAATGTTCTTGTGGAACATAAACCTGTTTTAGTAGATTATTACTAAAACTAATTACATATTAATCTAAGTAAGCAATGCATAAAACAAACACACAAATAATAACATAATCCGCTATTTTAGACTATCTACTTACATACACACCAGTACTCTATTCATTAATTAAACTAAAAGGAAGTCAGAGTACTAGTTTTACACTGGTTTAAAAAAGTCTTCAAGTTTTCTTAGCTTCTTTGGTTTCTTCACGCAGTCATACACCAGTGGATTAAATGCACTCATCACAAAACTGCGTCATAATTTAGGCTTTGCGATGATAGAAATCATTGTGTAACTTTGAACTTCGAAATGCACCTGGGAACATTCCTTATTTAGGCTCCTTCC
Source organism: Deroplatys truncata (assembly GCA_030765065.1). Classification (NCBI taxonomy): domain Eukaryota; kingdom Metazoa; phylum Arthropoda; class Insecta; order Mantodea; family Mantidae; genus Deroplatys; species Deroplatys truncata. The sequence continues at coordinate 103,878,987 of CM060981.1, read as the reverse complement.
GTCATCATCAGTATCATCAGATACACGCTGGGGAAGAGTGACCTCGCCCAATCACATTATCAAAAGTACACACGTGCATAAAAAGTGGCTCATTTCCCTAGATCGCAAGAGTGTTTTTCCCTCCATAAGGTTTCCACCTTCAGGTAACTAACTTTTGACGCCATCCAGCTGATGTCAGTTCTCTATGTGACTAGCCTGAAAAACAATCAGAGACACAAAAACGAAACTATGAACGGTGTTATAATCGGTGTGAAATGAAGCGGTGGTTCGGATACCGCCTCTATGAAGCAGTTTCACTACGATTGGTACCCAAAGAAAGGTTAAAGCAATTACAACACAATTCGGTATTGTAGAGAAAGAAGTGAAGAATTATTTGTATGTGTTGTGAAATTGGATAACAAGCTGCGATATTTACACAAGAGCTTTCATCAGTGACATGGATACGAAGGTGACATTTTTTACCCTATGGAACAGCAATAACCACACCGATATCAAGAAGACGATAGTGTAGCATGAAAATACGAGGTTTACGCTGTAATGTTACATTTCGGTCATAGTTCCGGGGAGATAAAGTACCTCGCCAATCCAGTGTCTAGAAATATGCTGGAGGATATAGATATAAACACCTACGTTCGATTATGGGTGACATTCTATGCACGTTAGTATGCACGTCAGAAGTAATGAGTGGTGCACTAGTGTATTGCCTAACATGCCTTACTGTTTTTGCTGCGACAGCAAAGATACAGCACACAGAAACCACCTCATAATACGTATGTCTTAGCGTAGCATAAAGATAGCGTATACATGAGTAAGTTGAAGGCGTTTTGTTGGTGCGACAATTTTGAAGCCGTATCTTTTGCTTAAAATTTGTTATGCTGCTTTCTGGAAGCTGTATAAATTCAAATAATGTTTAATGTTACTTGCTTTGTTATTGTGTTCTACGATAACGTCATCTCCTAGCTCGTTCTGCGTTGTCTGCTCCGCCAGCTGCTTCAGTGGTATAGCTATGAGTTCTATGTCTTTTTTTTTAATTTATGGACGCTCTTTAACTGATGTGGTCCTTAGCGTCCCATTCTATATTGGGCCTTAAATACCTGTAATTTTTCGCAGAGGCCTCTTTATCCGGCTTGAGGTTCTTTTACGACACGGGACCACCGGCCTTACTTCCCTTGCAAAGGAAGCCATGCTAAGGATTTTTACGGTCGAAAAAACTCCATTGCCATCCGCCGAGTTTGAACATGACCTCGGGAACTAGAGGCTAGCATGGTAACCACTACACCACGCAGGACGACCGAGTTGCTTCTTTCAGGGCATGGGTGTGATGTGAAGGGATAGCACCAGTTTGGTTAGCTGATAAATTATAATGTTGACTAAACTATTCTATTTGAAGAGAGTCGCTGATTGTTGAATTAAAGAATTAAATTACTTTTAGAATAACAATTAAGCGAAGCGTCAGTTTCCGTAAGTCACAGAAATTTTACTTGAAAAGATTTATCACAGTAACCGCTAAATCTTTCCAACTCAAACGGTCACTGGGCGATACACAACTTAAAAATGAAACAAGAGTAATTACAAGAACCGTCACACGATTAAGTCACACCGTTAAGTAAGTAAAACATCAGTCTGATTTAGAATGCTGGCTCTTTTCTTAACTTAAGCTCCACCTGCCTATCACCACCTACACCACGTTCCTACATCGCGGTCCAGTCCTAAAATTTTACGTATGCGTATCTGAAACTGTTTCTATGCGACACCTTGCTCAAATCACAGAATTTCATTCCTCTCTCTAATTTACAGAATTCCTTTTACGTGGCTTTTTAAACGTGCTGAACTCAACCTTAAGCGCAACTCCAGGAATGTTCATACTAATGGTTTTGCTACACGGCTGTTACTAATGACCTTCCTTAACATGACTCGCTAATTACGTTTTTTTCCGGACAATTCTTTAGTATATTATACATTGATTTAATATACAGAAATTATTTGTTGTAGTTATTTCTCTATCTTACTATCATTTACTATCATTTATTTATATCTTCCTGTCAATAATTACGGTATCAAAGTAAACTAATATATTTCATACATGAGGGTCAGAAAAATGTGACGTATTAATGAGCAAACGTATAACCGAAAGACGAAAAACTGATCTAAATATTAATGGACAAATTTGCTGATTAAAAAATTTAGTTTACATTTGCGAGAAACGTAGAAGTGAATGACGTAGAAGTGGGGTTCAATTGTTTGTGAATTTGTCATTGGTAGAGAAATTCGTTTGAAACTATCACATAAGATTTCATTGGCTTTGCTGTTCATTTTAGCATTCCTTATTCAGACAAAACAAACAAGTGACATTTCACACAAGACTGTACAAAACTAATACATCACTCCCACCCTTATGTCCAGTGCAACTTCCTAAAGCCCCATATCTGGTCTATTTAAGACCGACTACTCGAATATTTTAAGAGCGCCCCTTCTCCACCCCAACTCTCCCTCTCTTTTCCACCCGCAGAATGTTAGTAGTACTTCTGTCTCCCTCACACACACATGAATGTTTCATGAAGAGGGGTACGCACCGGCCTATTTATATCAAATATATGCACATGACTCACTGAACTGAATGCTACCCCTCTCTTCGGCCTATATCCTTGATCGCTGCTCTAAATGACCTTTCTAAAAAACCTCAAGGAAATTCATTATTAATGTGACAGTTACAGGAAGAAGCTACAAAACGAGAAAGGAACGCGTGTTTTACGTCATCACGTAGTCAATGGCGTGAAACGTGATTAATGATGAACAATTTCGTGAAGTTGGGGCTCGTCAAGATGTGTTCTCGGTTCATACTACACTCACGGAGTACAGACTTTATTTCGTACATCCTTATAGCTATTAATGTTAACTAAAGCACAAATTATCCTGGTAGTTCTCAAATAGTGGGACGAGAGCATCGGAAGTACCTAATATTCAATTTGTTTCGAAAGGTTACCTGTAAACTACTTAAATAAAAGGGACTCAAGGGACTATTTACTTCATGGCCAGGTTTTCAATATTACTAATTCAATTCACAGTCCGTGTCAGCTTTAATCAATCGCGCTGAACTATATTCAGTAATACAGAGTGAGCCAAAAAACTACGAACCGGCTGTGCGTCCTCGGCGCTCGTTGTCGTCTGCCGCTATCATAGAAAGGTACGGATGAAACCATACACTTTTAAACTACTTTAAGGGCTTTACGTAGCAACTTTATGAAAGGAGATGCTGAAACTGGCCACCGTTGTTGTCCATACGTTTTTGGCATCTCTTTAGGAAACTATCCATCACTCGCTGTAGTTTACGTTGGCCATTTCTTGGCGGATATTTCGTTTTAATTCTTCCAGGGTGTGTGGATTTGTCTTATACACTTTGTTTTAAGTTACCCCAGAAGTAGAAATCGCAGGGGGTTAGGTTGGGGGATGAGGGGGGCCACAAATCTCTACTAATAATTCACACTTTCATAAAGTTGTTAAGTAAATCCTTTAAAAATAGTTTTAAAAATCTGATGTGTTACACTCACATGACTTTCTCTACTCTTGTCCAAACTATTTTTACAAACGCTTATTCTCCATATGCTTCATGTTAATCGAGATGTTAATCTTATTGCTAATTTTCTTGTAGATGCAAGGGGAATTGGTAGGCTTTAAGCGATAGTCAAATATTTTAACGCTGGTTACTATGTGGCGCATTCCATTCTCTTTGCATTTTCAGGACATAAAAAAAATGAATAACGAACTTGAGAAAAAGTATAAGTATTGGAAAATTTAAGGGAATAACAAGCAATATCTCGAAAATGGTTCACTCAACAAAAGAAATGTATATGACATCAATTGTGTATTTTAACGCGATCTACATTTTTTTGTGTAGTAAAATTTCGTCTATCTCTTATGGTTTACCAGTTATGCAAAAGTCGTTCACAATGAAGAATGCTTTTGGAGACATTCCTAGAAAATTCAAGATATACATTTTGTTATGAACATTTCATAAACATATGATATTTTAATCAAAATCGTTAGAGCTATTTTTGAGAAAATTAAAATGAAAAATGTTCCATGTAAAGGGTAGTCTGGGGTGGGGGGATTTTCTTGAAAACCTTCGTGTCGCATCTCTGGAAGATACTGAATCTAAATATCGTGTTTAATGTTTATCCGACTGTTCGTTTCTGAGTTATGCTGTTCGCAGACACGCACACATACACACACACATGTTTCCAAAAATGTTTTTTTTGGATTCAGGGGGTATCAAAACATGTATTTCCGGTGAAATCTTGGTATCGAATTTTTGGGTGGAATACATATCCCCTACTTACTATACGTAGTAGACAAAGTAAAAATGTAGTATGGTTTCATCCCCAGACACGGACAGGAAAACCACCGCGCAGCCGGTTCGTAATATCTTGGCTCTCCCTGTATCACGAGTGCTGATGGTTTTTCGGTAATTAAAATCAGGTTACGAATGCTTTTTTTATCATATTGGCCAATGAATTAATGAAATGGGCTAAATGACACTGAAGCGAGCCTGGATCTTAGAGCAGCCAACATTCTCTTCTCAAGATAAGGAAAAACCCCGGAAAAGACCTTATCCGAGTAACTCACCCTGACCAAGATTCGAACTCGGGACCTCTTTAATGCGAGGCAGACCAGCTATCCCCACACCACGGAGACGGGTGAATGCTTCTTGTCACAAGTTTGAAAGCTGAATTAAATTTCCTAAGAAATATTACAAGCACGTAAGAGATTCGGTAAAGTCTTTTTTGCCTACTTTCAGTATTATCACTAAAGTGACTTAGAGGTTTCATTTCGTATTATGGGCATTTATTTATATTTTGAATCCGCAGATGACCAAATCCCTCCATCTATATACTTTATACCAACCGACAATTGCGAGCAGAAAAATGCATGAGAATAGGCTTCCTAGATTCCTAGAAACGAAACAGAAAAAAAATGAGTTTAGGTGAAAAACAATATCAGTTATTAGTTTTTGAGTACCAAGCTTTAAAACTATCGATTAAGCTTGATTCTGATTGGTGAATAAGGGGCAAAAATGAGACCATACATTGTCTAAAAAACCCTCGCGTGTGAATATCACTGAAATGATATTTTTGAACCTGATATGCAGTTGTTTAACTGCCGCAACTTTCGGTATTGTTTCTGATTTTTGCGCAAGATAAATGTAGACAATTTTCTTAAAGAATATAAGAGGGCCATGCTACGATATGACATTGTTGTGCATTAAATTTAATTAAATAATATTATATAATCTCAGTCTCATTTTGTGTGCATAACTGGCTTCGCGAGATTTTGGAATTTACAACAGTAAAACATATTTGTAGTATTACTATTGATAATAATACTCGATTATTCATATACGCTTAGATTAAAATATTTCATTGATCAGCTATCAAAGTGTTTTGAGTTGAAGTGTCGAATGATGCAATAAATACAGTTCTTAGATAGTAAGACGTACAAACAGCACCACAGAAAATCTTCGGCGGATTTTGTATTTCTGGGGTCTTTAAGGCAAGTTCTTTACCTTACCTATCACAGAACGTGGTGGGTTGATAACACAGCAATAAGGGGGAAAAGAGGGGAGGTTGATGCCTTTGCTTTTTCTGGTGTTATTGAAACCAAAACATGTTTATTGTCTTAGAACCAATCATGCCGTATACTAGCGAAATTAGTCGTGGACGTATCGTGGGTATGTGGGAGGCTGGTCGCATTGTTACAGTAATTGCAACGGCAGTGCATAAAAGTGTTTTTATAGTAAATTACTGGATAAAAATATTCCAGGAAAGTGGGGAAGACGGTCTACATACTCATCAGAAAGTGGGCACTCCCCGTAAAACGTCCGCAGATGATGATACTCGTTTACTAAATGCAAATTACTCTTTTGTTATAATTGACTGATCATGTTTGGAAACTACAGATAAATATGTATATGTTTTATCCAATATGACATACATATTATGGCAATAAAATTTGGTTATATTTTGTCTATAATCCTGTTATATTCCTTTGATCATCAATATGTTAGTAAATGTGTATTAACCAATAAAAGTTTGAATTAGAGGGAAAACATGCTGCTTTATTTTTTTGTTTACTTATGTTTTTCTATGCAGAAACAAGCATTGATACCACTGTGAGAATACAGTTCCGTTTGCTTTTTGTTATAAAGAGCCGCCTTGCTATTTATTTAATGAATACCATTCAAGCTTTAATTTGCACCCCCTGAAAATCTACACATTCCACATTTCGCTACTTGGGCGCTCATCAAGTTTTGTCCTCAGCTTTTAACCCTTTCAAAGGTGTGTGCTGCACTAGCCGATAAGGTATGGGCCAAAAATCAGGTCTGTAGGAGGTCTGTATGACAAACTGAATGCACTGAATCTACCTCTTTCTCTTTTAGCCAATACCATCGAGAGCGTAAACATATATTTCGTTTCTACGTCATTTTGTGAACTTTGTTGTGGTTTTGGTGCAACTATTTAGCAGAAGGACTGGCGCATCCTTGCACCGTCACCTAAAGCAACCAATGAAATGGTCATGGCTTAGCAAGGCTACGTAAAACGATAAATAATGTGACATAGACGCGAGGTGTAGCGAGATTTTATTTGGCGCTCTTTGTACTAGCATCTACCTAGTTTATTCCAGTTGAGGCAGTATTTTTAACACTTAAATGATTTCAGTTTAATTATATAATATATAAATTCTATAACAGCCCACCTTAAAGCAATATGTGAATGTAACAATATATAAAAAGTGTATACTACAGTCATTGTATATGTTTATATTATTGTATACATGTTCAATAATGTTATGTGAATGTATTGCGTAATTTAATAATGTAGGAGCTTTGGGAATAATAGCTTAAAAGTTGCTAACAATGAGGTAACAATGAGGTAGCCTTGAGGAAATAATAAATTAGAAGGTTTAATAATGCTACTAGTCATTCTTGTAGCAACAATAATGTAATTTTTGTGACAGTTCAGAAAATAGCCAATCAGCAACCAGAAAAAGCTTTAGTTAAATGAAGGTATTCTATTGGACTAGGATTAACCAATCAGAAACTGAAATATAGCAAAATTTTCAAATTCAGAGTTCAGTTGCTTGTAGACAGTGTTCTTAACTGGACGCGTTGGTTGTAGACAGTGTTCCTAACCGGACGCGAGATGCGTCCTCGAGAAATTTAATACGTATTTGTGTGAGACGAAAATAGTTTTACGTGTTAAAAGTGCAAGTGTTTAATAAAAAACAAATCTCACAGCTCTCTCTCTATATCAGTGAAGTGTTATTTAAATCATGTCAAGCATTAATAAAAGCAGTGAAGTAAAATTATAATCGGTGTAAGCCTACATTCTTCAGTCGCACCACTCCCTGCTAAGGCATTGATGTCTCTAAAAATAAATACTGATGCAGCCGAGGCAAACATAAATATATAATATTTAAGAAACTCACAAAATTACAATGTTAATATTTTTAAACTTGGGGCAAAGTCCACCGGAAAGTACATTTTTGGGGGCGAAGGCTACCGGAAACTTTTTACCATACGTGCGGTTGCAACTACTTCAAGTTCGGCGCTCCAACATTTAAACTACAACACAACTCCTACTTAAAATCGGCTTTCCATACGTAGCAGCAACAAACCGATTTCTTCACGGTTAGCTTGCTTAATTCCTCTATCGAAGGGAACACGATCATCCCACATTATGTTGACCAATACACTATTGTACACCATTCATAAACAAAAGAAATAAGTTTTGTTCATATTCCATAAAATTATTCACAATAGAAACAGATATTTTTACTTCCCCTATCACCCACTAAAATAGAAATGTGGAAGTGTTACATTCCACCCATAATTTTCAGATATCTAAGTTTCACCGAGAAAAAAGTATTTGGCGTTCCCTGAATCTAAAAAGAAAGCATTTATAAAAAAATATCCGTATATTTCTGTAAGCTCATGTGTCTGTGAGCAGCATTACCCAAAACTTAAAAGTCGGTTAAACACACTATTTGGTATTTAAGTCCACCATCTTCCAAGGATGCAATCAAGAATTCAAGAAAATCTCCCTTCCACCCATACTATCCTTTACATGGAAATTGTGTTGTAATTTTTAATTTTCTCAAAAACGGTTCTAACGATATCGATTGAAATACCACCATGTTTCATACATGAAATGAGAAATGAAATTCACATCTTGGATTTTTTGAGAATATCCTATGAACTTCCCTTTATTGGGGTGAATTTTGTATAATTTTGTTTAGTAAGAAAATCTTAAAAGATGCACAAGAACTTACTTTAGGAAAACCGAGCGGGCCACAGGCAGTTACGTCTGTGGCCAGCATTAGGAAGGTCCCGTGATCGATCCCTGGCGACCGCCCACTCTGGCCCATTAGGTCGCCAGGCGAATACTGAGGTGGTTAATCTCGTATCACGACTCTCCTTCCTCTCATTTCCTGTACCCATATCTTCCTTGCCAACTGTTTCAGGATTGTAGGACCAGGCGGCGGCGTTCGGCGGGTGCGGCTGGGCGGTGACTTGCGCTCTGTAAAGGTTTCTTCACTGGCGTCGCTGCGGTACCGCTCAGTGAGGTCTCTCCTCAGCGTGGGGCTCCGCTCCGAGGGAAGCTGGAGGTTGGTGGCTTGTGGGCAGGGAACGAGTAGTGTCTTCTATCTGGAAACGTTAGAGACTCCGTCCATGTTTGCGCACATCGGCATCCAGATCTGGTGGCCCTTCGGGTCTTTCCCATCAATCTTCCCTCCTAGGGGTTACGATGGAAGCACAAGGGGCCGACTGGCCTGCGTGCGGTGCTCTACCCAGTTCCGGGGACCTTTCCGTGATACGTACCTTTACCTTTACTTTTTACTTCAGAAAAAAATTTAGAACTCATTAGTATACACCAAGGGTGGCGAAAACGCCTTCCTCCGCGAGTTAGCAAATATGCAACACGCACTGCATCACTCAGCAGCATGTGAAAAACAAAGGGACGGTGGCAGAGAGGGAACGGCACTTACGAGTCAAAATGACTTGCGGGTCCCGTTTTCACCGCCTCTGGTTTACACAAATTGTGTCAAATACATCTTTTCGTAACGTTAACCGTTTTCAAAAAATTCCATGTTGCAAGTTTAGATCTTTCCTAAGCGTCAGCTAATGAATATGCTCGAAAGTTTGCGATTCTTCCTTCCCCCTCCCTGTTTCTTTTCCTTATATTATGAGATTGTTACCACGAATAATTATTTGAATACTATTTTGCAATGTTGAAGCATTCTTGTTTAATTGGAAATCATTTCTAACCAAAAATATTATATTGTGAGTAACGTAACATGGATAGAAGACTGTGTGAATACTATATTAATATATAAGGGGCATGTCTGAATTCATCATTCTTAGAGAATGTATCAATCAAATTTGAAAGTCTGCTCATTGTGGAGACTTGTGTAGTATATAACTTAAAAACCATAAGATCGGACAGACGAAAACATCACTGCAGAGATATTCAGAAGATCTAATTTATTTCAAAATACATTTCTTTCTGGTGGTTATAAGAGTGGAATTTCAAATTCATCACATAACGACTCAAATTTTTAAAAGTTTGTTATCGCTTCAGCCTAGTGTAACCTCTTGTACGTACAATGAAATCTGTAATAAAAGCATTTGTGCAAACGTTTATCTTCATTAACAAGAAATAGATAAATATCAGATAAATAATAAGCTTTTGGATGAATACTTTTTGGAAGAATGTTTAACAGCTCAGATAATTTAAATTCCATTAACTGAAAGATCACATTGGACGGTGAATGAAGTGGGTGACGTGTTGCTCAAATGAGCCCGGCGTCTCTAGAGTTTAGAGTAACCCAAAGTTTGTCTTCTTAAGGGGAAACTCAGGAGAAAAATTTATTCAGCCAACTTACAACCATAACCGAGATCTGAACTAGGACCCTCCGGAATATGAGATATAATGCTACTCTTGCTATAGGGAGGTGAATTGAGGAAATGTTAAAACCTAATTTTATCACAATTTGCTCTGTTCAGTCACTACTATAAAAGTAGGAACTTTGTTTCAGTTAGAAATGTATTATAATAATAATGATAATAAGTAATAAAATTAATTCACTATAAAGTCTGCGATCCCCGACTGGTCATGGTGGTGGGCCGCCCGTTCATCACGAAGCCCCCTTCTCCGTTTGTCATAAAATCCCACATTATTAATTTGTTCAATAATGGTAAATTATGAAATATGAGCATTTGGATGAGAATAGTATATAGTATGAGTATAGTATATAATGGTATACTGATATCCTTTGTGTGGACCTATCCGAAAGCCCTGAGGCACTTGGGCAGCGCGGGCCTTATAATGATAGCAGCGATGATAATGATAACGAGGATGACGATAATAATAATAATAATAATAACAATAATAATAACAATAAAAATAAAGAAAAGAAACATTGGCGAGATTCGAAAACCTTGAATTATTTTCTAAGAAACACTGGGGCTGATGTATATTAAGAAAGTGTTAAAATGTAGCAAACTTTGTAATGTGAGATCTTCAAGGTGCATTTCGCTTCGCCAGTAGCAATATTTTGCTTAACAATGGGACGTTAATTAACCTAATAGAACTTATGAAATGTAATCCTGGTATTTAAATTCAGCTACATGATTTAAATAGCTTTGCTTTCATTCAGATGTATAACAGACAATTAAGAAAAGGAACGTTAATGCTACAATTCACACTTACCCACGTGACATGCGTTACTGTTGCCATTTTTGCGTTGACGTTTCCTGTGTCAATCCTGCATAAAGAAATATAACTGATTAGTTTCACAGGCAAATAAAACTTGTGAACAGTTATAGACATTTAATTATCAGCTATATTTTTATAATTTTAATTGCGTTTCTCTTGCTTTGTTTTATGAGATTACTTCCATAAATAATGCACAGTTACTTCATTGTTACAATTTACATAACGTAGACCAAATCCCTTGTAGTTTAATGAATGCTTCCCATGTTGTCGTCACCGTGGGTGCTTCAAAAATTTACTCTCCGATGGATCGATTCACAAAGTACATAGTTTGAGGTAAAAAGCTGAACCCAAGTGGATTCTTGTTCTTCTTAGGGAAAAGGCGGACTGATGGGACTGCGAGCTGGACAAAGAAAAGTTTCCCAATTGTAATCGGTCTATTCGTGCCCCACTGGTTGGTCAAAGTGTTGCAGTCTCATAGAGAAGACCACCCTACCTGTATCAATACTAGGGAATTTCTGGGCGTAGTTTCTTAAGCAAAAAATCTGATTTGCTGCATGGCATTCGCAGAAAAAGCATTATAATCTCTGAATAAATATTTGGACCTTCGGAAAATGGAGCTGCAGTCTATTATTATTATTATTATGTGCACATACTTATTGGTACAATTCACAGATTTCTATTGACATATGTTCACCTAAAGTTTCAGTTTTAATCAAAGATCTGAAGGATAACACATTTGGATGAGAATTAACATGAATTGAAGAGAAATTGTAATAAATCCCCGGCAGCTATAAGCAAGAACGATTCATCAAATTATCTAAGGCGATAGTGCAAATCAACATTTATGTAATTCCAATAAGAAGTTACTTCTTTGACTTCTTTAAGACGAAATATATTCTTCGAACGATTCTCTTAAAGTACTTTTATAATGTTCTTAATAAAATTCGAACGAATTTCCTTTTAACGTTTACTATAACAACTCATAATTACAGTTTTTCCTTGTTAGCACTCTGATTAATAACACGTTTATATTATAACAGTATGCTTCCGCGTATCTCTTAAGCTTGGGCTCTTAACATCTTTGAGTTAATACTCTTTGAGTCTTTTCCAAACTACAGTACGAATAGATCGTTAGCTCGATGATGAAAAACCATGTGATATATTCACAATACTTTCTCTACTCCCTATCTATATTAGTGGGTATGCAAACTTTTCTTACTAAAGCTTTTTTATATCTACTACCTTTGCAGAAATAGCTGCATTATACATTTCGTTATAGGCAGATACAAAAAGAAATCTATAGTAAATGTTTAAGAACCGGACGCTATACTGGCCTTAAAATTCCGTACTGTTTCAATGGAATCGCGAGAAACAACTGAGTGTTGACAGGACTTTAAAGAATGACCAAATAATGGACAGTTCGAACCATTACTAACGAATATTTCAGAAATGGCTTATGCCACAAAAAGCTTATTTCAAATAAATTCTGTGTTTTAAAGAGATCTACATTTTTTGTGTAGTACGTTTTCGTCTATCCCTTAACGTTTAGAACCAGTTATACAAGACTATACAAAACTCCTTGCGAATGAAGAGAACTTAAAATGTCATTCCAAGAAAATTCTAGATATAGATTTTATTTGTCATGTAAATATCATTAATACATGGTATTTTAATCAAAATCGTTTGAGCCATTTTTTAGCAAATAATACATTTCCAAAAATGCTCCGTGTAAAGGGTACTTTAGAGTGGAGCCATTTCCTTGAAAATCTTTGTGTCACATCTTTGGAAAGTTCTGAACCTAAATACTAAATTTGGTATTTGTCCGACTTCTCGTTTTTGAGTTAAGCTGCTCAAGGACACACACACCCATACCCACCCACACACAAACATATACCACAGGAACATTCTTTTAATAATGCCTTTTTGGGTCCAGGGTACCTTAAAACATGCATTTAAAGTAAAACCTCGATTTAGAATTTTTGGATGGAGTCTAACACCTTCTCTACGTACTAGGTACGTGGTAGAGAAAGTAAAATTCTGATGTGTTACATTTACTTACATGACTTTCTCTAACCTTGAAGAAGTTATTATTTTGTTGTATTGTTATTTGCGCCAATTTGAAGTGTTGTATTTTAGTAGTTGTATTATATTTCAACTGTTGGGGAGTAGTTGCAACCGCACGCATAGTACCCGCTTTCCGGTAGCCTTCGCCCCAAATGTACTTTGTACTTTGCCCCAAGTTAAAAAAAAATATTAACTTCGTAATTAAACTGTTTCTTTAAATATTTAATATTTATGTTTGCCGCGGCTGCGTCAATATTATTGTTAGAGACACGTTTCTCTTAGCAGGGTTGTGGTGCGACAAGAATGTAGGCTTATACAGATTATAATTTCACTTCACTCCTTTTATTAATACTTGATATGATTTAAATAACACTTCACTGATATAGAGAGCTGTGAGATTCTTTTATGAAATTACTTGCACTTTTTAACACGTAAACTATTCTTCGTCTATCACGAATACGTATTAAATCACTCAAGGATGTGTCTCGCGTCCGGTTAGGAAAACTGTTTGCAGGCAACTGACTTCTAGATTTGTAAATTTTGCTATATTTCAGTTTCTGATTGGCTAATCCTAGTCCAATAGAATGAATACCTTAATTTAACTAAAACTTTTTCTGGTTGTTGATTGGCTATTTTATAAACTGTCACTAAAATTACATTATTGTTACTCCAAGAATCACAAGTAGTACTGTTACACTTTCTTACTCATTATTAACTCAAGGTTACCTCATTGTTACCTCATTGTTAGCAACTTTTAAGTTATTATTCCCACAGCTCCTACATTATTAAATTACGTAATATATTCACATAACATTATTACACATGGATACAATAATACAAACATATACAATGACTGTTACATACATTTTACAAATTATTACTTACACGTACTGCTTTAAGGCGGGCTGTTATTGAATTATCATATTATGTAATTAGACTGAAATTGTTTAAGTGTTAAAATACTGCCACAAACTCTATCGTTTGTAGTGGTTATACAAATTATTCTTACTAAAGTTTATTTTTCTACTTCATTTTAATCCAAATAAACCTTTGCGGAAATAATTACATTACACATTTTGTTATAGATTAAAAGGGAACAGCGATAGTCAAACATTTAAGAACTGGACGTTATACCTACGTGCCTTAAAATTCTACACTGCTTCCATGCAATCGCGAGAAACGACTGAATATTGAAATGCCTTTAAAGAATGACCAAATATTGAACAATTCGAGCCATTAATAACGGATATGGAAATAAACTGTGCGTACATCTGTTGTGTAGTATGTTTTCGTCTATCGCTCAACGTTTACCAGTTATACAAGATTATACAAAATTCCTTCAGAATAAAGAGGACTGCAAAGGCTATTTCCAGAAACTTCAATATATACTTTTTGTCTAGCATATAAACACCTTTATTATTTTAATCAAAGGCCATTTTTTAGGAAATCAAAATTTTCGAAAAAACTTCCATGTAAAGGATAGTTTGGGATGGGGTGAGTTTTTTTGATATCTTCGTATCGCATTTGGAATTTACTGAATCTAAACACCAAGTTTCGTATTTATTCGAGCTTTCGTTTTTGAGGTATGCTTTACAGAAAGAGAGAGAGAGAGTGAGACACACGCGCACACGGACCTTTTATTTTTATTTATTCAGGGGTCTTAAAACATGCATTTTCGGTGAAGTCTCGGTATCGAATTTTTGGATGTAATGCAATACCTTCTCTACCTACTATGTACGTGGTAGAGAAATAAAAATGAATCTCGCATTCTGTTTCCGGCGATCGATGCGCCTCCAAACCTCATACGGCAGAGAAGAAAGCTTAACAGAAATTATAAAACATCCAATGAAGTTGGACGGAAGGTAGTAGTAACTGAAAATTATTTGTATTTGATATAGAAACAGTATTTATTCATAAAGACGTTTTTATGTACATGTGGGTTCCTTGCATGTGGTTATTCTCAAGTACTTCGATCGTCATAAATAAGAAGACAAATAACACACAAATAAAATGCAATAAAATATGCATAATTCAGCAGATATACCTTAAAAGGAAAACAAATACAATAAATAAACATAAAAGCAACAAATAATTAGCCAATAAGCTCTAAATGGGAAATGTCTTTCAAATCTTTGGTCTAACACCGTTTCAGATTTTAAGCGTTTAAAGTAATAAGTATGAAAATGTGATTCTTCTTCTTTCTCTGTTTAACCTCTCTTATGTAGGACTTACACCTCCCAGGACTTACAGGCGGGTGCCTGCGGTCAGAGACCCGTCGAGGAGCAGACACTCATGGATCAGACAGAATATCCAGGATGGGTGATCAGCCCGATGCCTCGTATGGAAGGAAGTAGATGAAACGAAATGATGGTGAAATGGATGAAAGGAAAGGTGATGATGGAGCAGTTGGTGGAATGAATGATGGGGGAAACCGGAGAAAACCCGCCCAGACGCCGCTTTGTCCACCACAAATCCCACATGCGGGTCCCTGGGATTGAACCCGGGCCGCCTCGGTGAGAGGCGAGCGGTCTAACCACGGCGCCGCCCGAAAATGTGATTCTGCGTTAATACTCTAAGCAGACACTGTAGTACCTAATGTGAAAATATTAGGCAGATTTGCTCCGGTTCCGAAACAATTAGGAAATTTTAATTATCAGTCAATATGATGCACATAACAGATCTGATGTGTTACATTCAGCTGACTATCTCTACCCGCTACCCTTTATTTTTGCACAGCTTCTAAAGGCTATTCTTAGGAAACCTACTTTATGTTAACCTAAACCTGTTGCAGAATTACAATTTCGTTGTAAATACAAGCGGTGTAGAGGAAGCCAATTTTACAGTCATGTGCTTAAAATCTTATATGCTATCCTTGAAACTTCCATGACATCGCACGAAACAACTGAATAGCGATAGAACTTTAAAAATGACAAACGTATTTAAAATTCAAACCATAATGCCATGAAACAAGTTATTGGAAGTAAGCTGTGTGTTTTAAAGGTATTGTAACCATTATCGTGTTTTTTACTTAGATATCTCTTCTACAAACTATTCTTACAAGAGACTGTCTTTCTATATAGTCCATGCTAATTGAGATAAACGTTTTTAAGAATGTTTTCATTACACATTTCGTTGTAGGTGCAAGAGGAATACAGAAACAAAAAAATCATCACTTAGCGCTTTAAAACGCAAAGTATTGGAACATTGAAACCAATAGCAACAAATATTTCGGAAATGATTAACGATATATACATTTTTCGTGTAGTAAGCTTTCATGTGCTTCTTATGGTCTCAGTTATAAGAAATTATGCATATCAAATTCATCCAGAAAGAATAGGACTTACAGGATATTTGTAGAAAATCCAAAACATACATGCTTTAGTCATGCAAATATTTAAATCTTTTATGTATTACTCAACAAAATTAGAGCGATTTTTGAAAAAATATAAACTAACGAAAACTGTTTCAGGTAATGTGTAGTTTGAGGGATAGATTTCTAGAAAATCATTGTTTTTGAGCTATGCTGTTCAATCGCGCACGCCTGTGCACACACACACACACACACACACACACACACACATACACACACACACACACCTGCACGCGTGGTAGGTTTTATGAAAAATATTTTTATGCGAGATGCATCAAAGCTGTATTTTCGATGAAATCGTGGAAATGATTTTTTGTGGAATACAGTAATTTATTAGTAAGATGCTAGAGACAGTAAAAATGCAAATTTTCTACTTATATCTACATTAACAAATTGCCTTATTAAGGCGAGGTAGAGTCAATAATTTTAGGAAAAGTTTCGAGATTAGTTCGACCGATAAACAAATATGAAATGTTATACACCCTAGATGTTTAGAAGCTTCTAGTGTTCATTTCGATGTTTAATATCTCCCCCTTACGCTAAGCTGTTTCTAATAGCGTAGCAAAACACCTCAGTTTGCGCATGCGTGGATCTGAAGCCCCTCGCGCGTGTGCGCCTTCTATTCGGCGTTTGTTTCCGCTGTTGGCTTTTGCCCTCCGCCCTGCCTATTGTATGGGTATCGTATAATAGTCCACCTCCCCCCTCCCCCGTCTTTGTCCTGGGACGGCAGTGATTAATTCCACGGGCTCCCGGAAACAGTTCATCAATCGTGTTTGCGAGAGCGAGAGAGAAAGAGACAGGTGTGAGCAGGACAGCGAGAGTAGCGGTCCCGACCAAAGCTTTTGTTTACTCAACGTCATTAGTCTGTCAATATGAAATAAGGAGATGAAACTGCTCAAGAAGGGAAGGCTAGGGACCTTTGACGAACACGTTTCCAAAATATAAAATAAATATTGAGGTATGCTTCATTGCATTTGTTACAAACATACTTTTTATTAGACCACAATGTTAGAATCTCAAAATTGGTAGTTTTGTATTCTGTGGCAAATATTTTCTGTCTCGTGTGCTTACCCGGCTATACAAACTTCAATGAAAACGAAGAGGAAATAATCTGCTACTTCAAGAATGTTAAAAAATTTTTTTTTAATACTAAGATATTGCATGTATTTGGACTGCCCACTGAAATTGACCCTGGCCACTGTTCAGGCGGACAGCTCGTCTTAAATTACTATGTTCCTATTTATATACTAATAACTTATTGTTTCCTTCCTTTTTTAACAGTCAATTTCCAAGAGTTTTGTTCACCATGAAGATAGTTTAAACTTATGATATTCTAATCCAATTCGTTAGAACAATTTTTGAGAAAATAAAAAATATCTTATCTAAACATTCATACGATGTTCTCTTACCATGATAAATTTGCATACTCAATGCTTACTATAGCATTTATAACTATAAAATATGATACTTCTATCCACATTATGTTATTCACATATATTTTGCCTAGTAGGTATTTCAAATTGAACAGCAAATGATTACTTACACACAGGATTCGAAAATAGCACTCAAAATTTTAGCCTTAATAACGTGATGGGCTGTTGTGATGGAAAGAAAAAAATCGTCTGTGTTACACTCATGCCTTTCTCTATTCTTTTACAAACTATTTATACAAACGCTTATTCTCCACCTACTTCATGTTAATCGAGATAGACATTTGCAGATTGCTAATTTTCTTGTAGGTGCAAGAGGAATATGGTAGGCTTTAAGCGATAGTCAAATCTTTTAAGAGCTGGTTGCTATGTGGAGCATTCCATTCTCTTTGCATGTCCAGGACATAAAAAAAAGGAATATCGAATTCCCATCTAAGAAAAAGTATAAATTTTGGAAAGGTCAAATAAATAACAAGGAATACCTCGGAAATGGTTAACTCCACAAAAAAGTATATGGCATAAATTGTATGTTTTAACGAGATCTATATTTTTTGTGTAGAAACATTTTGTCTATCGCCTACGGTTTGCCTGTTATGCAAACGCCATTCAGAAAGACGAGGACTTTTGGGGACATTTCCAGGAAATTCAAGTCATACATTTCATTCGTCATAAAATATCTTAAATATATGATATTTTAATCAAAATCGTAAGAGCCTTTTTGAGAAAATCAAAATTTTCGAAAAATATTCCATGTAAAGGTTAGTCTGGGGTGGCGCGATTTTCTTGAAAATCTTTCTGTCGCATTCCTGGATAATACTAAACTCAAATACCAAGTTTGTATTTATCCAACTTTTCGTTCTTAAGTTATGCTGTTCATAGAGACTGACAGACAGACGATACACAGACATAGACAGACATATACCAGACATGTTTCCAAAAATCTTTTATTTGAATACAGGGCACCTCAAACATGTATTTCTGGTATTTCTAATTTTTGGGTGGAATGCAATGCTTCCCCAACTTACTATAAGCAGAGAAAGTAAAAAAAGAAAGAAAAATAAACAAGAATCCCATACTCAAAACTTGTCCCTGAGAAGAAAAAATATTTGACACAAATTGTGTGTTATTGAGATCTACATTTTTTGTCGTATGTTTCATCTCATATGGGTTACCAGGTACATAAAACCATCTATACAACATTCACTTTGTAGGAAAAGAGTTTTTCTAGTTATTCAGAGAAAATTAAAGATATCAATTTTATTACATATCCAAGTATTTTAAATCTATCATATATGAATAAACATCAATAAAGTTGATAAAACAGTCGTTATCAAGCTGTCCTGGGTGTTATACTCTTGAAGATGGCAACCACAGAGTTGACCGAAACGTCGGGTGCTAGTAATTTTACCCTTAGAACACGGCCTTCCAGCCCGGAAGATTTTAATGTTTTATCGATTAACTCCGGCCGTGAAAGCCTTCGTACTTATCAATAAAGTTCTTTTTTGAAAAATGAGAAATAACGAAAATGTGTCCACATAAAGGGTAATTTCGGGTGAGAGGTAATATTTGAGAGAAGTTATTTTGTTATAGGAGTTGTATTGTAGTTCAACAGTTGGGGAGCGGAACTTGAAGTAGTTGCAACCGCACGTATGGTAAAAAGTTCCCGGTAGCCTTCGCCCCAAATGAACTTTCCGGTGGCCTTTTCCCCAAATGTTTAAAAAATATTAACTTTGTAATTTTGACTGTTTCTTTAAATATTATATATTTATGTTTGCTCGGCTGCGTCAGTATTTATATTTTTTAGAGACATGAACGTCTTAGCAGCGAATGGTGCGAATGAAGAATGTAGGCTTACACAGACTATAATTTTACTTCACTCCTTTTTTAATGCTTGACACGATTTAAATAACACTTCACTGGTATAGAGAGCTCTAAGATTCTTTTATTAAATACTTGCACTTTTTAAACACGTAAACTATTTTCTCACACAAAAATACGTATTAAATTTCTCGAGGACACATCTCGCGTCCGGTAGGGAACACTGTCTGCAAGCAACGCATCCAGTTATGAGCGCTGTCTACAAGTAACTGACTTGATTTCTACCGCTTAAATTTGTAAATTTCTGTATTTAAGTCTCTGATTGGCTAATCCTAGTCCAACAGAATACCTTCATTTAACTAAAGCTTTTTCTGGTTGTTGATTGACTATTTTATAAACTGTCACAAAAATTACATTATTGCTTCCAAGAATTACAAGTAGCATTATTAAACTTTCAAATTTATTATTGCCTCATTGTTACCTCATTGTTAGCAACTTTTAACCTATTATTCTCACAGCTCCTACATTATTAAATTACGTAATACATTCACATAACATTATTACATGTATACAATAATATAAACATTAATACAATGACTGTAATATACTCTTTTTATATCTTGTTACATGCATATATTGCTTTAAGGCGGGCTGTTATTGAATTTATATATTATATAATTTGACTGAAATCATGTAAGTATTAAAAACACTGTCTCATATTCTTGAAAATCTTCGTGGTGTATCCTTGAAAGATGCTGAACTTAAATACCAAGTTTGGTATTTCGGATGTTGCGTTTCTGAGTTATGCTGTTCGCAGAAATGCAACATGGATTTGCGCTCATGTTTATCTGCAAAATGATTTTTATTTTTTCAGGAGACCTCAAAACATGTACATGTATCCTGTGAAAATCATATAATTTTTGTGTATAACAATACTCCTCTACCCTCTATATATAGGTGGTAGAAAAGGTAATAACAGAAACCTTTCCGTATGATAATTACTGTAAGATAGTTTGCTATGAAGCTTAAAAATGGATGTTGAATCTGGTGTTATCCGCCACGCTGTTTACCGTCACACACACACGCACGTGCATGTGGAACATTCTCTTCTGTTTTGTTTCAGGAGTCTCAAAGCATGTATCTTGATTGAAATCTGTAAAATTACTTTTGGGTCGATGGAATACTTCCTCTGCCTCAACTAAGTGCTAGAGAAAGCTGTAAAGTTTTACCCGAATTGTCTGTAGGAATTACCTCTAGTGATTTTCATCTTACGGATAATTTCCTGGCCTCGAGCATCACGAACGGTGAGTAGTATCTAAAGAGAGGAAACAGCGAGTGTTATTTGCTGAGACTGTTTTTCCGTAACCATTAGGAACACCTACCCAGTGTTATTCTTAGTTCAACGTATTTAAATATGTAATTTTACTTTTGGCAACGGCTTTTGCCTCGTTTTTTGTATGTTTACGTATATCGGTTGCGATATGGAGCATCAAGTGCCATAATCTCGTTTGCACAATTTAACAGGTATAGGTGGCGGTGATTGTTGAAACTGAACACATTCTTAGCGTGTATTGGTCAATATAGTTTGTTGGCATATAAAACGATATTATACAAAATCCTTACAGATTGGTAATGTATGAGAAAAATTGCGAGTGTTTCGCTGGAAATGGAAAGCTTTGAGAACTTCTCGATCCAAAAAGAGATGATCCAAAAGAGTTGGACCCGTGTATCCTACGTGTGGATAGGTGAGAGATTCTAAACAATATAACTAATTAATAAAAGTAAATTTCATACTTAATGCTTTTAAGCATGTAACGCTATTCAAGAAATATCAACATCACGAAAAACTGTTTTACTGTTTCTTTTACTCAATAATACTTCCAAACATTGTCATCATGGATACGGCACCTTTTGTGCCACTTGGTGCTACCCAAAATGTAAGCTGACATTTGCGGCAGGACTCCTGGTCGGCGGTTGTGGCCCCGCGTTTGACAGCCAATTTGCGGTGGTACTTCTGGTTGTTTTACGCTATAGGATTTTTAGGAAATGTCCCGGGTTCGATACTAGCTCAGGGTTTTTTGCATGGATCTTGGATCTCGGGTTAGTTTATTTACCGTCACCGTTTTAACATTTGATCCCTGCTATTTCTTCGACACTCACACACGCATTTCCTATTTGTTAAATGTTTCATATCATCGCGCCTATCCGCTGCCTTCTAAACTTTTCTGACAAGCATCTCCTCGGACTTACTACAACCAAGTGTGTCTTCCAAAATCTCACGACGAAGTGTTCGTTCTCAAATCTCACGACCAAGTGAGTATCCTAAAATCTTCTGTTTCTCTGTTTCAAACGTTCTATATCTCCTCATTCCACTATCACCTGATTCCTAGCTTCTTTCATTGGAGGCCTAAGGCTATCTGTCTTATGGCGAACATTGACCCTTTTCTTCTAGCCTGCGTTCCCAGCAACCTAACGGGGCGCTTAATAATAGAGGGAACAACCACCCGTTTCCGGCCGCTGAAGGCAGTGCCTCTCAACCCTTATTTCAACTTAGTAACATTCGCTTGCCAGTTTTATTTAATACTATCCTCGCCGTTACTGATATTTATTCTCCCTATGATCTTAATTTTATTTTACTACTCAAAATATACTGCTTCACATTCTGACCAGGCGTGTTGTACTTTTTAGAACAGAACGCTGGGCACGTATACAGAATGTTTCAGGACCTCTGAGACAAACTCTGAGGAACGATAGATCTCGAAGAAGAGAACATTTTTTGTCAAGCAACCACCATTCTCCGACGCTTAAGCAGTTATTCATCCCTGTTTGAAGCGTATCCGTTGGGATAGGTTTGAGACGCACAGCCAGCACACTTTGACTCCCAGTTTGTTTACAACCGCTGAATCATCTCTGCTTTCTCGACTCTTAGACTCGTTAGGTTTAAGAATATAGCTCAAACAGGATTGCAAAATTCCATTGCTATGTGAAGTTTTGCTTTTCTAGTGCTTACTTATAGTAAATAGGAGAATTATTGTATTCCGCCCAAAAATTCGATACCGAGATTTCACCGGCAATACACGTTTTAATACCCCCTGAATCCAAAAGAGCATATTTAGAAAATCGCCTGTGTGTAGTGTGTGTTGTATGTGTGATCAAACTCAAAAACGAAAATTCGGTTAAATACCAACCTTCGTATTTAAATTCAGCATTTCCCAAGAATGCAACATGATTTTCTTGAAAATCTCCAATGGAATTTACATGGAAAGTATTTTCGAATACTTTTATTTTCTCAAAAATGACTAACGATTTTTATTAAAATACAATAAGTGTAACATACTTTCACGACAAATTAAATGTATATCTTGAATTTTCTGGGAAGTTATCCTCTTCATTCTGAATGATTTTTGAATAATTGGTAAACGTAAGAGATAGACAAAATCTTACTGAACAAAAAATGTAGATCTCGTTAAAGTATACAACTTATGTTAGATAACTTTCTTTGGGGGAGGGGGGGGGGGTTAAACATTTTCAAGATAGCCGGTTTAATTTTAAATTACTTATACTTTTCATAGATGGGAAGAAATTGTATTTTATTTCTTTATTTATTTTTTTGCTGCATTTGTTTATGCAAAGAGCGTGAAATTTCAAACCTATCACTTAGCAATACGCTCTTAAAATCTTACTATCGCTTTGCCAGTGAGATGTGCATATGTGAACTGGGGGTTTGTCTGGATTAATAATAAGCAGTTCGAATTTGTAAGAATAGTCTGCAGAAGAGCGAGTAGAGCAAGTCATGTGAATTTAACAAATCCTATTTTTAAAAGATATATTAAGTTTTCCTTTCTAAATTAATAATGTTAAATAAAAAACAATTCATTTGACAAACGGCTTTTTAAAGCGTATACACGTTTTATTTAGGATTAACATACAGTTATAAAGAAAACCATAGTATATGTTTTTAATTCAAATGAAGTGTTAGGAGGAAAAAGGATAAATTCTTTCCATTTGGTTAGGCTTTTTTTTCTTTTTCAATTTGACGAATATGAAGCTATGAAAATATTTAATACGAACCAGATAAATAGGCAGTTCAAAAACGATAATGTGAGTCTTGAAGTTTTACTTAAAATTAAAAGTTAATCGGTCAAGTATTTTGATGATTAGTAAACTGTTTAAATAATAAAAATTGTTGAGAAAAAGTCATTGAGAAAAACTATACATTTAAAATTGAAATGTGCATATATGAGTATTTGAATTGACCACACAGAGCTTTAAATATTGCCAGTATTGATTAATCAAATACTATTTTTTTCGTATTTTCATCTATTTTCATTCCCTTAACTGAGCTCGGGACCTTTTGAATTTGAGGAAGCCATGTTACCGCCAAACAACGGAGGTGAGCACTCCCGTGCTTTTGTTTCCGGGGCAAAACAAACCCCGTGGTCAGTGCACCGTGGTGCAAAACGGTAGTAATGCGCGCAGGAAAGTAGTCCCATACTAATTATCTGAATTTTAGAATGAATTTATCTTTAAATAGTATAATATTCTATATACATACCTAAGATTTTATTTAACGCTGATTTATACCGTAAAACAGAGCTACAAGTCCTATCATGCAATTCATATGAGTCACCTGACATCTGGGTAGGCGCAGAATATTGTTTACAGCCAGAAACCAGCAGTTGTGTTTAGTATCAGTGAGGACGGTGAATTTGCTCTTGTGTTTTCTCCAATTACGTAAAGCATTAGCCGCGCAAACCATTTACTAGTGGTGAAAAAACAATAGTGTTGAATCTTATTATAAGTTATGTGCGAAATATCCAACACTTTCCGCGAAAGAAATGGTGAAATTAACTTCTGAGTTCACCGATGTTTCGAGTACAAGTATAAACAGTGCTTGTGCAGAAAAATGTGAAATGGGAAAAGTGGTTACACGCGAAAAAAAAAACATATGAAATACGCGATGAAAGAATGTAGTGATCTTGAGAAAAATGCAATTTGCGTAACAGTGCACAATTTCCTTTTTAAAATGAGCCGCCAATAGTTAATAAAGTGCCGCTTCCAGAGAGTGAATAAATTAGGTTATCGCATACCTGTTAATTTATTTTTCTCTCATTTAGTTTAGAATTAACTATTATTATATGTGCAAAGGTTTATTTTGTTGCAAGTATAAATCTTATTACTTTTAACCCTTAACAGAATATGCTAGTCACCATTTTAGTTGTCGAAATAATCACTCTGTTCTTTTTTGCACTACGTGCCGCTTGTACTGGCCACATGGTCTGAAAGTGTGACAGTATTTCTAGTGCGAATGGCGGAAGGATATTTCATAGCGGTGCACTGGTCACCTGTGGTTTGTTTTGACGCGGATCAACCCAAGAGTGAACACAGAGTAGTATATTATCGACCTGCTGTTTAAGCAGTTGTCTGTTGTCTTGTAAAACATATTGTGGCGTTTCAGGGCTGGGAATGTATCCCAGTTATCGTAGTGAGATAACATGCGGAAATGTTATAATCAGGGTACGTGGTGAATCTAGATTAACAGAACGCTGACGCCTCGTTGCATAATATATTTAAGCTGACCGAACTGAGGTGATAAAGGGAGACCACCTCGAAATCCGATAAGGAAAGTGCGTTGGTCGAACTCGCGACGAGTCATTTTGTAGTTTGTGCACAAGAGACAATTAGGCGGGTGCTCTCCCCCCGAGTTATGTCATCCGTGTAGCACCCGATATTTTCTGGGGCGTTACAATATACTATCACGGTGTTACCTATATGAAACAATTTCTAGCGAAAACTGCGTAAAGAAATTCGTATGACATCCATGAGATCTGTTTACATCTAATACTTATAACTTAAATGAATGTAAATCAGCCAACATATGGCACACCTCAAGAAGCCGACTGTCTGTCTGTGATGATGAAACATGAAGCCAAGTCGTTTTGTCTCAGCAAAGACAGGTTCAGACGCAGCAAGACAACCGATTCCAATCACGTCTTCCATTAGTGGGTGAACACTGCCCGTGGACGGCTGGCATCAAAGCGACGACATGAAACAAGCTATGATTTACAGGGGTGCTTAGAACTTGTCGTTTCTTTAGACTCTTGGTAAAACAAGCCGATTGTTTTATCTATACTCCTTACCTAACAAGAAATCAAATTGTAACATCGGTTCATTGTTAACACGCTCCTTAAAATGTTTTTGTTCTTCCGTTACAAAGCTGGAACAGTACGTACATACGTGTATTGGTTATGTGGAAATTAACTTCATACCCAGCAAGAAGATACACTGCGAATGAGACCGAAAATATAATTCCACATTGCTCTCCCCGAAATCAATGTGTGTTTAATGTCTTTTTTACTGCAGACAGCACCACAAATTGTGGACACTGGTGATACATAAAACAAGATGATAATTCGTAAAGGAATTTAGGGTACCGCACCGGCATTTGCCCATCATGTCGACTGAGGAAAACCTGGACAAATCTTCAGTCAAGAAGGACAATCCTGGCGGGATTTGAACGGCAGACGTGTCCGTTAGATCGTGAGCATTTGAATGAGCAGTCAATAATGGTGAGTCCACGTCAAAATTAATAAACAAGGTTAACCATACATCTGTCTGAGAGCAACGTGCAAACGTTTAAATTGAGTTAAACATTATTTCTGTGGTATTACAGCTCTTGTGGGCCTTGGCCTACCAATCCGCCTGGTCACCTCACGACCACATACTCAAGGCAGAAGTGGACGATCATCAGGCGATACGGGAAGATGAAGTGATCTGCATTGTGCTTCCTTCAACAGGAGCGATAGCGTTCGTGACCTACAGATCGCTACCTATCGCAGCTCCTGAAATGCTTCAAGATGATGAGTGGGTACTGGTGCTACATGGGCCAAAAAGTCTGCATCAAAATGAGTCGGCTCTAACCCAAGTGCATTCCGTAGCTGGGAATCGGAACACCATACTGCAGCACACACACACACACACACACACACACACACACACACACACACACACACAATATATGTGTAAACCATGTACCCATTTGAGTAGGATTTTATTCACTTGAATCATTCACTGCCCACTATGGCCTGCCCGTTAAAGGTGTGTGTGTGTGTGTGTGTGTGTGTGTGTGTGAGTGAATACTATGTGTGCATTGTTAAATGGACCAGCCTGTGAAAATTGTGGAAAATTCTGAAAAATACAGGTTTTGTGCCGTAGTAAACTTCAGTGCTTTTTAACGGGATGGATATAGGGTGCAGACACTTAAGTATCAGTCAACACAGGAGTGCACCCTTGAACTCTAAAATCATCTTCCATCCCTTTTCTTCATTATCTACTATTGTGCTCGTTATCACTCAAAATACTCTTTGCGGTGCAAAATTTTGCCAATTACTTTGAGCATTTCCCCAAGAAGTCTTAAGATGATAGCAAATAGAAGGCATCGCTAGTTTTAGGAAATAATTGACGATGTTCATGCCTGTAGAAATCATTCTTAAGCAACAAAAAACATAAAAACAAGAAGTATACACTTCGGAATTTGTTTTCAAAAGTAATTCTCAAGTGTTAAAAAGTGATAAGTCGCTCTTCTTTTGTTTCTTCCTCGTGATCAAGCCAAGAGTAAATTTACAAAGATATCATATAGTGACCCACCTTTTAAAGATTTGACTCCCGTTTACAAAATGGGTATGTTATTCCACATTTCGTTGTAGATACAAGTGGATGGAGAAACGAATCGATAGTCAGGTGTTTAAAAGAGTGGTTGTATGGTGGCCATGGACTTCTTTCAAACCCTCTTCCATTATACCGCGAGAAACAACTGAATAGGAACTGCAGTTTAAAAATGGAGAAAGTATTGAAAAATTAAAACCATTAATATATCTCGGAAATGGCCAATGCCAAAATGAAGTCATATGAAATAAACTGTGCGTTTTAAAAATAACTACATTTTTTGCGTGGTAGGTTTTGCCTATCTCTTAACGTTCACCATTTTCACAAAATTATACAAAATTCCTTCCGAATGAGGAGAATTTCAAGGCTATTCCCAGAAAATTCAATATATACATTTCAATTGACATATATAAATACTACTTATGTCGTACATATTCGTACTTTAATCAATGTCTCTAGAGAGATTTATGACGAAAATATTCAATTTAAAGGATATTTTGTGGTAGGGGATTTTCTTAAAATCTTCATGTCGAACTTTTGGGAGAGATGAACTTCACTACCAAGTTTAGTATTTCTCCGAGTTTTCGTTTTCAAATTATGTTATTCACACACACACACACACACACACACACACACACACACACACACACACACACACACACACACAGCTTTTCTAGTTTTTTTATGGATTCCGTAGGCCTCAAAATATAATATTTTGGTGAACTCTCGATATCAAATTATTGAGTAGTGCGGTACCTTCCCTAAAAACTACATTCGTGGTAGAGAAAATGAAAATGCAATACCACGCCCGAGACTCAAACCAATATGGTTGTGGAAAATTACAGCTGTAGAAAGTTCTAATACCACCCAAAAATTCGATACGGAGATTTCACCGGAAATACAAATTTTGAGGCCCCCTTAATAACAAAAAAAAAAGCATTTTAAGAAAAGGGTCCGTGTGTTTGTCTGTGTGGATGTGTGTCTGTGAACAGCATAACTCAAAAACGAAAAGTCGGATAAATATCAAACTTGGGATTTAGGTTCAGTACTTTTCAAAGATGCGACATGAGGATTTTCAAGAAATCCGCCCATCCCAACTACCCTTTACATAGAACATTTTTCGAAAATTTTTATTTTCTCAAAAATGGCTCTAACGATTTTGATTAAAATAACATATGTTTAAGATATTTTCATGACAAATGAAATGTATATCTTGAATATTCTGGGAATGTCCCCAAAATTCCTCTTCATTGTGAATGGGTTTTGCATAACTGGTAAACCGTAAGAAATGGATAAAATGTTTCTACACAAAAATATAGATCTCGTTAAAACACAGAATATATGTCATATATATATTTTTTTATCGAGGGAACCATTTCCGAGATATTTATTGTTATTTCTTTGAATTTTCCAATACTTATACGTTTTCTCAAATGGGAATTCGTTATACGGTTTTTTTTTTTTTTTTTTTTTTGTCTTTGACATGCAAAGAGAATGGAGCTCTTAAAAGATTTGACTGTCGCTTAAAGTCCACCATATTCCCCTTGCATCTACAAGAAAATTAGCAATAACATTAACATCTCGATTAACATGGAGTAGATAGAGAATAAGCGCTTGTATAAATAGTTTGTATAAGAGTAGAGAAAGTCATGTGAGTGTAGTACATCGAATATTTTTTTTAGATTAAATCACTTCTAATTTATTTACAGGCAAATCTATTTCGGTGCACCGTCTATGTGACATATTTGAACTTTGTGAATTGTTTTTAGCATGAGGTCATTGCAAAACGTTCTGCTTGTGATGTAAACAGTTGAGAATATGAATGGTATAGTTATATGAGGGTATTGGTTAGAGACAGGCTTGTGACGTTTTATCAAGCTAGCCCATTCTGAGCACACTTTAACAAAATACGGATTCTGTTTTAATCACAACAGGCAAATCTTTTGGAATTGAGCCTGGAATGTTAGAAATAAAATGCATAAAGGATAGTAGGTGTTGGGTTCATTTTTTACTAGAAGGACCGGCCAAGATAAATGACTGTCACATAGATCACTTAAACAACGGAGGGTGTGTACCAGGCTACGTAAACTTTATGGGCAGTCTGTACTTGGCCAGTAGCTGATTTCAAGAGGGAATTTATGACATATACATGCAGGTACTGCTACCACAAGACAACTGAACAAAGATAACAACAAACGAAACCGATTGTCGCTGCTTACTGTTTCCTTTTGTTATGTATTCCATACATAACCCCGTTGATATACACAACATTCGTGGGTGGGTTAAAATACAAACTAAACTCACCCATTTTCACATTGTATTTTGTATACAATAAAGGTCAAAATCCTTCGCATGCCAAAAAGAAATCTGTTTCTTTCTTCTATTCAATTCCCTGAGCGTACAGGGTGCCGACCATTGAGTGATTTATGAGCCTGATCCTGGTAAAAAAAAAAAAGAAAACAACTGAAAGTCAGGTTGCATAGATTCTTGCCCAGCTATACTTTTACGTTTGTACATAAAACATCGACGAAACCTTTTATAAAAGGGGGGCCCTGGAAAATGTCAATCGTATCTCAATCTACGTCCAGCAAAGTTAACTATGTAAAGAACGAAAAGAAATGAAACTAAACTCCTACACAAATCAATCTCCACGAAAAAGAATTGGCCTTCCTTTGATTCTTTTCTTTCGTTGGCCACCGACATCCCAACAACATTCTTTGGAATCCCCGCGTGCATGTGCACGGTCTTTCTGTTTCACGATGAATTGTATTTTATTTGAGAAGATCTTTCTGACTTAATTGGCTGGCAAAACGAGTGCCATTAAAACACCGTGTTCTGACCACACATTATGGCTGTTAACTGTGTTCAAACACTTATCTTTATCATGGAATGAGCACGATGTAAGTAGCTTTCTTCTTTTCAAGCAAATTTTGCGTATTCTGATATTCTCTTTTCGGAATTTCAATAACATTCTCCGTTGAGAATAATTCTTCAGGACTTTCTGCAAAGGCTGCAATAATAAACTTCCTGCTCAAGAATAGATCTTTCACTGCGTATCCAGCTTCCTCAATTCATTCATCTTCGTCTGAAATTTATTTGTACCATGAATATTTTACCTTCCAGTGTAACTCTTAACAAGCAGTTTGATACCGTAATTAATGACCGCAAGACATAAGTAAATAAATAAAGAAACAAAGATATAAATAATTTCCTAATATTAAATCATTGTATAATATAATAAGCCTGAGTTGAAAAATTTGTCTAGAAAGAAGAAGGTAATTAGCAAGTCATGTAAGACAATGACAGCCGAGGATAGAGCACATTAGCTTAAAGATTCTTGGAATAAGTTAGAGATTGGGTTCAGTACGTTTGCAAAGTCACGTGGGCAAGAATTCTGTAAGTTAGAAAGGGAATGAAATTCTTAGATTCGGAAAGGTTCTGCATAGATACAGTGTCAGATACGTATGCTTAAAGAGTTTGAACATTGTTCCGCTGTGGTAGTGATAGGGAGGCGGAGCTTAAGTTAAGAAATGGCGTGCATTCTAAATCAGTCACTTATTTACTTAATTCTGTGACTTATTCGGTGATGACCAATTCTATGACTTGCTCGGTGAAGACCCTTGTGAATGTGTTTCATTTTAAGTAGTGCAGCGCCTCGTAAACGCGCTTGAGTGAGAAAGATTTAACGGCTGTTCCGAGAGATCTTTCCAGCAACATTTCTGCGACCTACGGCAACTGACGCTTCGCTTAATTAGTGTTACAGAAGTAATTAATTCGTAAATTCAACAGTCGGCGACTCTCTTCAAACAGAACGTCTTAATCAACATAAAAATTTCTCAGACAACAAAACTGATGTTATCCTTTCAAAATACACTCACGCATACCCTGAGATAAAGAACTCATAGCTATACAACTACAGCAGCTGGCGCACGAGACAACGCAGAACAAGCTACGAGATGATATCAGCAAACTCATTAACAGGAGGTAACATTAAATGTTATAAACATTTAAAGCAGGGAGCAGCATCAAAAGTGTTGCAGGAACGGCTTCAAAAATTGGCTCCTCACCGTGGTGTTAAACGGCTTCAAGTTTCTTCCCATTTGATTACTTCTGATTCCAATCAGCACTACTTTTCTTTAGCCCACTTTTTCCAAAACAGCTCCATTACTTATGTTGTCTGTCATTTTACATTCTCCATTTCCACAATCCAAATGCTTACAGTCGTCGAAGTTTCTGTTAATCATGATCACACTATATACAAAGCATTTCACTAGTTCCTTTCTTACTTCTGAGTTAAAGGACATAGAGGAAATTTCCTTTTGTGTTATAACACTCGTCTTTTGCATTTACTTTCGTACCTTCTCTGAATATTTATCATTTAGCCCCAGTAGCATATTCCTTAGGACAGGACATTTTCCTCGTCGGCTAGTGTCATGTCATCAGTATATATTAAGACGGTTGCCCCGCATTGAGTAATTTTATGGGACGGTCTTCGGTGAATACAATTGTGCTGTTTTTCTTTGCTTTCGTATAGTATTCTTTACGTCGATGAACAAGTGTATATTATTGTGGATCTTTTGTAATTTTTTTACTTTACCTTTGACGATCAATTACTGTTCTCGCCATCCCTCCCTCTCTCTCTCTCTCTCTCTCTCTTTTCTCTTCCTTGGTCAACGTAGTGGTGGATAACTCTTGTAGCTTATTCTGCTGAGAAAGTATGTGATTGTCTTGGCAGTTCAGTTGGGTAGAACACAAGCTTCACGAAGATCCAGTGTGGAGGTTACGCAAGAGTAAATATTATGAAATTACACAAAAATTAAACTTGTTAATTGAAGTATTTTTATTGACCCCGCTGAATAATTTACCGTAGAAAAACTTGTTGGAAAGTATTAAGAAACTTGCACTTTATACCTTCTAAGTCCTACTAGGAAGCTTCCACGCTAATATGGAATTTCTAAACCATATTAACCAATAGATTGCTGTCGATTTGTCGTTCAATTGATATTGATTAAGGCGCACTAAATCTGCAAAACTTACTTATTAACGACACTTTACACTTCAGCACGAATTTCTTCTCACGACAGGCGCGGAATGTGTGTGAGGTAGACGCTACTTTGTATAGTTTTACTTCTTGGCGCACTTATTTGATTTCCTATTTTCCCATTGGCTTCTTTTCGCCGCGTTTTATAGCTGTGCAAAGTTTAAGGCCCTAACTCTTCATATCTTGGTCGTAGATTTTGTGTCACATGATTGAGTAGAATAGAAAAAGTCCCTACTTGCTTATTTCTTGGTGAAAAACCGGGAGTGAAGTTTGAGTCTTTATTACCCGCATATATCGCAATAGTTTTTGTACTGACGGCCTATCCCAAAATAGCTAGTGTATCGGAATGTATACTTGGCTTGGTTGGAAGTTTGTTTAACATCATGGGTTACAAAAATATAAAAATTTTCTTATAATTAACAATTAAATAATATTCATGGTTGACAAAGCATGATAAATGGTAGAATAGAATATGACAGTACTAATGTTTACGTATAATCATGACGGCTAAAGTATCCCTCAGTATTCTGCACTTTATTCTACTTCCTGCTGCCACTCCTTTTTCTTTTTTTAATACAATTTAGAAATACACCTCGATCATTTTTGTCGTACATCCGGCCATTTCTGTTTTCCTATAATAGTAATAATAATAATAATAATAATAATAATAAATATTATTATTATTATTATTATTATTATTATTATTATTATTATTATTATTATTGGTTTACTCTGGACCACAGTAAAATATTGAGAAAAATGTGTTACCTTTTCCTAAACTACTATTTCATTTTATTAAAATAAGCCACTTAAGTGAATTCATATAAAACAGATAATAGGAATATGATGAACCATAAACGATTTGGCGTAAATTTAATAAAACCCAAGCGCATACTATTCTAAAAGCTAAGTGTAACGCTGGAAATGAAAAATGCAGCATAAACGTGTAGAAAACCACGAACATGGTTGCAAGTTAGGAATTTGTAAGTGTATGGCAAATTGAAATATTAGCATTTAGAGATTTCATATCGCTCTCCGAGAGTAGCTTATGCGATTAATACGTTTTTAAAAAGGATCTTTATTAGGAACGTTCAGATTGTTGTACTTTATTATACATCTGCAAATAACTCAGCGATCTTCATTTATTAAGTAATATCCGGAAGTAAATTAACAAATAGCAAAGAATTAATCTACATTTATTTTTTATTTCCACGAACGTAAAACCATAAAATGCATTCCTCCCTTCATGAAAACCTTGGTACACTGCATAGATGTATCAGGCATAAACAAACTACGGAAAAGAATATTTTACCTAGGTAACACGGTTATTTTTATGTTGCCAAATAACGCAGAAACTAAAACGTTATTGAAAGCAGTAATTCCGCACTTAGAAAAACCTTGCTTGTATAGAGCTACAGAGCCTAGAAATTAATTACAAAAAGTGTTGGCGTTATAAACTAATGTCATTTAATTATATTTTGTTGCTATAAAATATGAATAATAATGAACCATTTCTATCACTTACCCTGAATGAGAAAAAATCGTACAGAAGGTGAGATTCCTCACGAATAGACGTACCTACATAGCCCAAATTGTTATACAATAATGAACTAAATTAGTATATGTGAAGGTGAGAGCATAACACATGACAATTTTAAGTTGTCAAAGCTAATTTTATTATACAAATTCTTAAGCATCTAACACTCAAGTTTAAGAGAGTAAGTATAGAAAATAATTTTTGTTATGGAAATTATTTCCTGACATGCCTTTTGTGTTTTTTTAATGTAATAACTAATGCTATAGTGCCGCTAATCTGAATTTCTTTTATCATTACATTGTATAAAATTGGACCACGATTACAACGTGGATGAAGCCCGCATTTATTAAAACTTAAGTTCAAACACACAGATCGTTTAATTTTGTATTTATGGCGATAAAATGGGAATTTATTGTTATTTTAAATGCGTTCAGCTCACGTATACTTAAGTATTACATCTTCTGATTCTCCCTAAGAAGCAGAAAGAAAATTCAGGCTCTCTTTTGGGATAAAAGTCGACGATTTTCTCCAAATCTTCCTCTACAGAGACTTTTAGATGAAGTAACCTTTCCAGCTTTTTATTTTCTCAAAATGGCTTTAAGGATTTGATATTTTAGGATATTAATATGATAAATAAAATTTATTTCTTCAGAGAGAGATAGAGAGAGAGAGAGAGATCTTTTCTAAAAATGATTTTTTGGGCCAAGCCTAAAAATGTACACCTCCGATGTAATCTCAATATCAATTTTTTTACTGCAATACAATATATTTTCCTGTATCTACTATAGCCATGTAGTAGAGAAGTAAAAGGCTGCTTTAAAAACTACAGTTACAAGAAAGAGTTGTACGTGCTAACTGCTGGCAGAAATGAAGTGCGTAATAGGATGGTAAACCACTTCTCTGTATTTAACTGCCTTCTCCCGTGTCTGCAGCACCTTGTTTGTGGTTAACCGCAATTGCCACAGCGCAATCTCGTTTTACCGCTTGGTTTTTGCCGAAATATACTCTAATATGGCGTTTAACTCAACAAAACGTATAGTTATGTTCGGTTTTAAAATTAGTTATATATAAACCTGATACGATATCTCTAAGGATTACTGTGTTTCATAATAAGTAGGTATTAACTGTTTTTGTTTTGTTTTTTTAACTTTTCATTGGCCATATCAATGGTTCATTGGTTCATCTCAGCCAGTGTGTTAGACAGATATCTTAGTATTCCCTTTCCTGTATCTTGAAAAAGGCTTGAAAAAGTTTCTATTCTATTTGTTCTGTTGATAGAGCTTTGGATTGTGGTACAAATATTGGATATTCAATCTGATGATGGATACCACGAAAAAGCTCCTTTTAAATGGGCTGGTAGACAGCATTAGAGCCCACGATCTCCCGAATACAAACCACAGACGCTACCATCGGAGTCACTTGGACTGGTATATGCTCCCTTATTTTTTACATTAAGCAAAGTATTAAAATAGGCGTAGAAAGTTCTGGATTATTACATTCCCTAATACCGAATTAATTATTTTTATCTCAGCTTTACCTTTATCTAAGTGATCCTCCACCGTGTAAAACTTGCCATGCTAATATATAGCAACGTAGGTCGGAGGTCGCAGGTTCACACCCGACGGAGGCCGATTTTTTTTTCTTTCATTATGGTAAAAATTCTTATCATGCTACCTTTGAAATGGAAGTAAAGTCTATTCTCCCGCGTGATGCTTGTTCACATGTAAAAGAAAACTCTGAGAAAAAGAGTAAGAGAAAAACGTGTTGGCCATTTCACGCCTGACACGATCTATGATGAGCATCTGATCACCCATCACTGCGGGCTCTGGTGACAGAGATAGGTATACTAGAACACAACTGGTCATAGAAAGCCTCAGTAGAGGTTGGAACAATAGGAATAACCAGCAAGTTACTTTTTCTGTCAATCCTGCATTCTACCGCTCTCTAAGGGTAGAGTAGGAAATAAATTCCACCAAAACCTTACACAGCCAGAGTTGATTAGAAATTGGGAATAGGTCCGTATTAACTCAAGGTCAGAAAGAATTGCTTATTTATGTCAGGCATCTTTTATAGCATGCGAGGCGAAAGCTTTTAGAAATTACCCCATCACACAGCCCTTTCCATTGCTACAATCTGGTAAGCGTTTCGTAATGATTGGTCGAAGCGAATAGGCGGTGGACACGGATGATACACGAAATTTAATGATAATTGGGAAAGGAAATTTGGGAAGGAAAGGCTCCAGGCCTAAGTTTAAGGTACCACCCGGACATTTGTCAGTTTAAAGGATTCAGGAAAACCTGTGAAAAACTCTCAGTCGTAAAACGTGATTGTAACTATACATTAAAACAGTTCACCAGGAATTCAATTTAAAAGAAGCCTTGATTTCCACATTCGGAGTATTTGTCACCCGTAAATAAAATCCTGAGTTTTTCTCAGACACTTTTATTTTACTTGAACGAAGTGACTAACATTTATATATATTTTCCCCATTAAAGTAGAAATCTAAAATGTCAAATGTGAAAGTTGCTGCTTGTTATTTAATTGGTGGAGATTGAAAGGATTCTTTCTGATGAACTATATATACTTAACCCAAATTGCAATAACGCCTGTCTTTACCACTCTTGATAGTTACTAAGTCTCACTCTGCTAGCGGCGTTGGGGCAATTTACATACTCCTTGACATAGATTCTCTCTGAATCCCCGGTTCCCACGGAATTCTATATAATTGGGAAGATAGACAAAACTGAGAACAAAATATATAGAGCTCATTAAAGTAACCATTTGTGGCAAATAATATTTATAACGACCAACATTTCCGAAACTTTCGTTCCTGTCAATCGGTTAAATGAGCTTTTTCAAAATGTAAATGTTGTACTTGATAAAACATGCTCAAACGTTTGCGATTCTGCATGTTTCCTTTTTAAGAGGTTATTTCTATAACTTCTAAAGACCATATGTTTGGTGCGGTTTCACAAGTTTACTCTACGTAATATTATTTTGTTCTGCTTTTCTTTGCAGCCACGTTTCAGCTTTCTTCCGAAGCACTTACTAAAGATGGCAACAGGCTATGCTGTGCTAGATATTAATTAATATCAGTCTATCATAACAGTGCAATGAATGGCATTTCAGTACGAAGTTCAACTAAAACTCACGAGTGGCAAACCCATTCCGCGATGGGACGCACACTTTAAAGATGCAGAGACTGATGAAAGGTTTAGCATGCGTGTGATTTTTGTGTAAGGTTGTGTGAATGATTCAATATTGGTCTCCTTTACTAGCTGACATAATACAACTACGAGATTGCATCGTCATTAGCTTTGGACAAATTGATAGAGACATGTGACATGGGTGTGGGAAGAACTTATGTAACAATCAACTAAGGAGTCGGTTTGTGAAGCACATGCAATACATCAAACAAACCTTAAGAGTTTTTGTATACGGAAATAAAGTTTTGTGATAATATCTCTGATAACAAACTACAGTTAATCCCTAAAACCACTCCAATCGTTTGTAATCACTGCGTACATAAAGTATATATGTGAATTTGTAAAGTCATGTGAATATATATCACATCAGAGTTTTTTCATGTAGTTCAACCTTGATCGTGAACCATTATTATGTGCCATGTATAGAAAAAAGTGGTTTATAGATCATTTACGAATGACTGACAGAAGTAAATTTAAAATAAATATGCGGAACATATCGTACGAAAAACTATGTATCTATTTCAAACGCCTTTCTTGCAACATTTTTTGATTTATTTCGGCTATTTTAAGATTTTGTATTCTACTATTTTTGTAGTTAAATTTTCTGGATTCATTCTACCATGCCTTAATAATGATTTGTTATGAAACGGCTGGCTTACTGTGCGTTGGGTGAGTGTATTTATTCTCAAATGGCGATTTAATTAATTTAATTTGCCTGCCAACATATGAAATTATGGAACAATGAGCTAGAAGATTTTTGTAGTGAATCCTCTCCTTTATGCTTTAGAACAACAAAGACGAAAAATCGCCTGATGTTGACAAAAACTCACCATGAACTCGGCATGAGTTGTGTTTCTGTGATTTTCTCAGCCTCCCTCCGCCCCCTCTAAACTGTATTCCAAGTTTTGGAAATTCAGTGAAGGTGGCGAGTATGTGTTTGTATTATAGCGTTGAAAGAATTATCGGAATGGTCGAATACGTTTTGGCGTGATGTTATTCATAAGATTATTTACTGCTTCTGGCTTGTTGACATAAACTCGAGATTTAACATAACCCCACAAAACGTAATCCCACGGCGTTAAATCACATGACCTCGGGGGCCAGTTAACATCATCACCACGGGAAATGATGAAGCCTCTGAACTTCTCCTTCAAAAGATCGATTGTTTCGAGAGCAGTATGGCATGCGGCACCATCTTGCTGGAACCAGATATTTCTGAGATCCATACCATCCAATTGAGGCCAAAAATAGTCCCTTATAAGAGCCCGGTATCCTTCTCCATTAACAGTTAGAGCTTCTCCATCTTCATCTTGGAAAAAATATGGGCCAATAATTACACCATACCAAACTCCACACCACACAGTAACCTTTTGGTGATGAAGTGATCGTTCTTGAATCTGCATTGGATTGTGATTGCTCCAATAGCGGCAATTTTGTTTGTTAACACAACCATCCATCCAAAAGTGGGCTTCGTCGCTGAAGATGATTTTCGACAAAAATCCGGGTCAGCTTCCAATTGCTCCATAACCCTGTCAGCGAATACACGGCGCAACCTATGGTATAGTTCTTGAGTTAACACCATTTTGTAAGCGTGAAACTTCAAGTCCAGATGCAGAATTCGCCAAGTTGTCGGCGAAAGCCCCAATTCTTGCGCTCGACGAGCAATTGATTTGTTTCCGTTCTCGCGTACACTATCACGAACGGCGCCTATGTTTTCGTTGGAGCGCTTGCGTCGATTACGTACAGCTGTTCTTTGATCGCTGACAGATCCACTTCTTTCAAATTTATCGATCAAACGCCGAATCGTTCTCTAGGACACTCTTGAAATACCCTATATATCATTCATATATCAAATTAATCATTAAATAAACTGACACATTATAAAATTAATCCGGGCACATTGTGCCTCAACTCATAGGCAAGCCACAGAATATAAATTTTGGTGGCTTCATTTGCTGTGAGGTTTGTTAATCCGGCTGTAAAAGAAATCGGCTTCGCTGATTTTGGCCAGTTTGTGCATTCGCACGGTAATGGCAAAGGTAAGGGACAATAGGCTATAATCTTGATGACTTTTGATCTTGGTAATTGGATCGGATAGTTGGCTGTAATGATAATGTATACAGCTCAGCTCTTCTCCCTGGCGGGAAACCGCGACACCAATTCAAATCCCGGACCTCGGTTACTCGGGCGATAAATCTACTGCCACATAAATCTACAACAACGAACACTGCGCTTTAAAACCGCTAGGCTTCGCTGCCGCTCTGATATCGGGGCTTTCTGTCCTTTTCTTCACAAACAATACAAGCCAGATACAAAGCGCAAACGGGAATATCGCATAGAGAGAGACGAGAAAGACAAATAGGAGAGGAAAGGGTGAACCAAAACGAGTTATAAAACTGGAAAGCAAAGAAAATAGGGGGAAGAAAGAAAGAAGTGAAAGTTCAAAAAGATAAACATAGATACGATGTCAAAGGAGAAAATGGAAGAAACACTGGATATACAGAGATGCAGAATTATAAAAGGCTCAACAAACAGAAACAAAATGCAGGATAAATAAAAGTTGTGGAAAAGAGAAT
This sequence comes from Deroplatys truncata, assembly GCA_030765065.1. Taxonomy (NCBI): domain Eukaryota; kingdom Metazoa; phylum Arthropoda; class Insecta; order Mantodea; family Mantidae; genus Deroplatys; species Deroplatys truncata. Next base: position 103,839,508 of record CM060981.1, on the reverse strand, counting down.
ATTTTCTGGAATTATCATTAAAGCCAATAAACTCGAACTTGGCTTAGAAAATCGAACTTCAGCAGGATATTCGGTTTTATCACTATTGCTATAATATTAACAATTCGTATAAAATCGCTGCGTCATCTCCGCCTACACGTGTGCGGTGGAGAGGTCAGTTTTGCTATATGTGTATTAGCCTGTTTAATCCTAAGTTCAGCACGAATTATCATATGTAACCAATATAATGTTGCCGAACTAAGTATATTAGGTTGTATACGTTTTCGGGTATAAAAAGCTCTGCAGAGATACACACATACACACACCCTCTCCCTCTGATTGTTCTTTTATTTTTGGTCATTCGGCAACTCGGAGTAGTAGGAGTAGGAGTCAGATCAGGGAGAGGCCCCCGAATCCGGGGCAGAGCACCACACGTGTGGTCCTTTGGGCTTCTAACGTTACCCCGAGAGGAAAGGGATGAGGAGGAGATCCGAAGGGTGACCAGATCCGGACGACTATATGTGCAAGCATTGACGGGATCCCTAACGATTCCAGATTGAACGCATCCGACGCCAATCAACTCTGCCCAAAATCCCTGAGCCCGCCGGGGGCTCTTAAAGGCCAGGGATGCCGCCCCAAAAGGCGGGACCATCAGCAGTCCAACCAACTTTTCCAAAGCCAAGCCTTTACACCCGAACGTCGTCGCCTGCTCCTTCAACACTGAAATAGATGGTAGGAAATGATGAACAGAAAATTCATGGTGGAAGAGGAACTATCCAGCATTAGGCCCCCTCGACCCGGGGAAACCACGAAAAACTCATAGTCAGGTGGCTGGCCCGACGGGAATCGAACCAGGACCTCCCGAATGCGAGCCTTACGCATTACCGCAGAGCCATTTCACTCGGTCGTCGAATACACCGTTTCCAATTGTGAGTTTCTGTAGAATTTTACACACCCGTGATGCCATATAAGACAATAAAAATTTACTACACTAAAAATGTAGACTGTATTAAAATGTTGCATTAATATAATAGAAGATTATGATACAAGGGATAAAAGTAGGTTTTTATTTTGCGAGTAGGAATGTTTGCGAAGTAGGCCTTCGTTTCGCAATCCTATGCGCAAAATAAAACCACTTTTAACGCGTGTGACATATATGATTTTTTAGACCGTGCACGAATTTGTAAAATATCAATAATATTATATTGATTCCCAAAACTAACACACATCATATTTAGAGCGCGGTTCTTGAAACGAGAGAAATGATGTTAAAAAATCTGATGTGTTACACTCACATGACACTCTCTACTCATGTACAAACTATTTTTACAAAGGTTTATTCTCCAGATGCTTCATGTAAATCGACATGTTAATCTTATTGTTAATTTTCCGTAGGTGTAAGGACAATATTGTAAACTTTAAGCGACAGTCAAATCTTTTAAGCGCTGGTTGCTATGTGGCAGATTCCATTCTCTTTGCAGGTCCAGGACATAAAAAAAATGAATAACGAATTTGAGAAAAAGTATAAGTATTGGAAAATTTAAGGGAATAACAAGCAATATCTCGAAGATGGTTCACTCAACAAAAAAAAAATTATATGGCATAAGTTGTGTATTTTAATGCGATCTACATTGTTTGTGGAGTAAAATTTTGTCTATCTCTTATGGTTTACCAGTTATGCAAAAGTCGTTTACAATGAAGAATATTTTTGGAGACATTCCCAGAAAATTCAAGATATACATTTCATTTGTCATGAAAATATCTTAAACATATGATATTTTAATCCAAATCGTTAGAGCCATTTTTGAGAAAATTACAATTTTCGAAAAATGTTCCATGAAAAGGGTAATCTGGAGTGGGGAATTTTCTTGAAAACCTTCGCATCCCTGGAAGATACTGAATCTAAATACCAAGTTTGGTGTTTATCCGACTGTTCGTTTCTGAATTATGCTGTTCACAGACACACAGACACACACACGGACATGTTTCTAAAAATGCTTTTTTTTATTCATGGGGGTCTCAAAACATGTATTTCCGATGAAATCTTGGTATCGAATTTTTGGGTGGAATACAATACTTCCCCTACTTACTGTACGTAGTAGAGAAAGTAAAAAGCAAGATGTCAGATGTTTTGATCTTTTGTTGATTCGCTAGCATTTTCAGTGATATTATTTTAACCAGTTTTGCCTTACACCAGCCAGTGAAGGGATTAAATGCTATATCATATTGCTTTCTGGATTTTTTGGATAAGTACTTCTAGTGATATTCTTTCTGCTGCTTCTATAATTACAAACCTAATCAAACCAACTGGAGTTATTAAACGTTTGCAAATACAAACGATAATTGACATGTGATTGGACTTCAAACCAAAGTGTGATAATCTAAAGCTCTTAGCTCATGTACATTATGTTAGAAGTTCTACTTTTAGGTCTTGCGCCTAAAAGTAATATTTATTCGTAGTATCGGCTGCTTCTGAAATATTCCTTATATCTTAACATCGCCACAAGTATAAGAAGCCATCTGATGCAACATGTATGAAAATTGCAATACTTCGTTTTTTCTTTTCCTTCACATAAACTCATTGCTATTGCTTAGGGTATATAATTTATAAGGGACACATCTGAAGTTGTAATTGGTAGAATTTATTTATTCGTTTTTATGGTCTAAGTAGATCCTACATGGGAAAAAGTTAAAGATGCAGTTCTTTTTATTTTCCACCACAACATTTTCGTTTTTTTTTTGTTCTGTTTGCTTTTTGCAAAAGCAGAAATAGTCAAGATGCCAGGGACAACCCCTACATGCGAGTTTATCTGCATTCAGAGCTCTAATGTTAACATAGAGAAACCTTTTTCATCTTTAATCAGCTAAGTTATGTTGGCACGCATTTCAAGTTGAAATATTTACATTCTGGAAAGCTGTTTTAGAGAAAAAAATAATATTTTTGCCTAATTAAAGCAGTGCAGTTTTACTAAAGGCATGTAGTTTTCTTCCACTTTATATAATCCTTAAAGTTACCACAAATGTAAAGTTTAGTGTTTGCTAGGTTTACGTGTGCTTTAGTATAGACATATGAGGAAGATACTTTCACTAAGGGATATGAACACAAACTTTCACATTTAATCATGCCACGTTTGTTTTAAGAGTGTGGGGTGTCCAAAAGTAATACACTTTGTTGAATAAAAATGATATTTGAAGTTTATACAATATTATTTCAGAGGTTTATCACTCATTTTACACAGCTTAAATTAGGCTATATATATATGAAGCAAAACACATATTAGAATAATTTGTTGTCTTCATAAATATTTTTTATCTGTAACTAGAAGTTATTTTAAAATATTCCTCTTGTAGTTAAAAGGATCGTTATGTTTTAGAATAACATAACATGTAATAACATAGGCCTACCAGGTTAAATATATAAAAGGTTTACTCAAACTTTTGGGATGTATAATACAAAAATCTGATGTATTACGTTCACGTGACTTTTTGTACCCTCTATGGCTTATTATTGGGTACAAAAATTATTCTTACCAACAATTGTTTTCTATCTGCTTCATTTTAATTGAATGAAACCTTTCCGAAAATAACTGAATTACACATTTAGTTATAGATACAAACGGAACAGCAATAGTAAAAATTTACTATCTATACACTGATCTTAAAATTTCATACCCTTTCCATGACATCCCCAGAAACAGTGTAAAATCGATAGAACTTGAAAAGAATGACTAAGTATTGAATAATTCGAACCATTCATTAGGGATATCTTGGAAATGACCGATGCTACAAAAAAGTTATTGGGAATTAAATCTGTGTTTTAAAGAGATCTACATTTTTTGTGTAGTACATTTTCGTCTATCGATAAACGTTCACCAGTTATGAAAGATTATATAGATTTCCTTCCGAATGAAGAGGACTTCACAAGGTATTTTGAAAAAATTCAATATATAAATTTTATTTATCATGTAAATATCTTTAATATAAGGTATTTTAATCAAAATCATTACAGCCATTTTTCAGAAAATAAAAAAAATTCAATTTCATGTAAAGGTTTGCTTAGGGAGGGGGGATTTTCTTGAAAACCTTCGCATCGTATCTTTGGAAGGTACTGAACTTAAATACCAAGTATGGTATTTGTCTGTCATTAGTTTTGATTTCTGCTGTTCACAGACACAGACGCTCACTCACACACGCACAAGGACATTTAGTTTTAAAAAATCTGATGTGTTACACTCACATGACTTTCTCTACTCTTGTATAAACTATGTTTACAAACGCTTATTCTCCACAGGCTTCATGTTAATCGAGATGTTAATCTTATTGCTAATTTTCTTGTAGATGCAAGGGGAATTGGTAGGCTTTAAGCTATTATCAAATATTTTAAGAACTGGTTGCTATGTGAAGTATTCCATTTTCTTTGCATTACTAGGACAAAAAAAATTGAATAGCGAATTTGAGAAAAAGTATAAGTATTGGAAAATTTACGGGAATAACAAGCAATATCTCGTAACACGCCGAACACCGTCACCTGATCACATAAGCCTAAACAGTTGGTAATGAAGGAAATTATGTGCAAAGGAAATGAGTCGTCGCAGAAGAGGAACCAACCTAGTATTCGCCTGCCAACCCGGGGAAACCACGAAAAACCCACGGATCAGAATGGGCAGTCGCCGAGAATCGATCCCAAACATCTCGCTCGCTGTTAATAATGTTCCAAAAACGATATTATTACACAACAATGATAAAAATTATTCTTAAGAAGCAGTTAGTGTAAAATAGGCTTGAAAAGCACAAATACTCCGATCTGCACTCCACAAAACATTAGGGACTGGCCCCACAGCTCAGTCGTTAGAGCACCTGCCTGCTGTGCGAGGGGTCCCGGGTTCGATTCCCGTCTGAAGGAGTGGATATATTCCCTATCCTCCCCAGAGTATGGATGTATGAACGAGAGTGTGAAGTCTAATGATTAAAAATCCTAAAAGTGCAAGAAACCCAACGACAAGGGTTACACGAGTTAACACCATTGCCAATAGGCAATAAGTTCCAAAGGAAAGGCCGCCGATAAGACCAAAGTATTTAAAGGTGGGTTATAAATGTAAATAAAAAAAGCATTAGGAATGCCTCAGTTATAATTATTTGATATCACATTGTACTAGATAATAACTCTGATACACGTAATAGGTAAGCACAACTTTTTGATATTGTATAATAGGGTACAGTTTGAGCTATGGAGACCTGATCATTTTCAAAATTAATTTAACGATAAGGGATGATGTGTTCTGATGCTCGCACCGTGAATAAGAGCATGGTTTCTTTTCCTTACACAAACACATTCCTAACCTGCGTATCTGCAATATTATGTACTCCTGATAGGTTATGCAATCCACGCATCGCGCACTGTGACTAAATCTATTATCACTACACCTCCCACGATGAAGGGATGAAGTGAAGGAACCACACAGGAGGCTAGAGCTCGTAGATAGACAGAGACGCGCGGAAGTCCCTAACAGTTCCAGACTCGAAGATCCATCCCACTGCTGGAGCTACCTAGAGGGGGCGATGAACAACCTTTCGACCAAGCAGCCCTCTAGTGTCCTTGTACTCCTGATAGAAACCTCACTATCTTAATGGCGAGTCATACGTGATAACAATGGAGTCATCACTGTAAAGGAATCCGATGTGAACATTCACACGACTTTCTCTATGAATGAAAAATTCAGATATGTCAGTTATATATTATATTAGTCATATAAAAAGTGATTGCCCTATCCAATTACGTTATTTATGATATATTTTTTCCTAGAAATTATTTCGATTTAAGCAATAAGTGTTTAGTTACACACAACATTCGGAAACAACACTCAAATGTTTAGCTGTGGTAACGGTTGCGATGGAAAGCAAAAATAATTTGATTTAATTTGAAACTTTCCCGGTGTTGGTGGTTAATTATGGCTTCATGGGATTGCAACCGAGTGATGTACGTTTCCGTGACAAATTCTTTCGACTACTATACTGCTGAAGAAGGCTTCGGTGTAGAGGGCCGAAAACTTAGACATGGCTGCAATCCCGTGAAGCCATAATTAAGAACGTGCTGTGTTACAATCGCCCAATTTCCCTACCCGTTATAAATTATTTTTCAATCTGCGGTACAAATTATTCTTTTAAGAAAGGATTCCTTGTCTATCTACTTCTTGTTAATTGTGATAAATGTTTTCCGAAATTGTTTCAATACATAGCGTTTTCGCTACATACAAGCATACTGCACGAAAGTGCAGTCGAAAGAACCTGGCTATGTTGATGCTGAACTTAACATCTTGAACTCTTTATATGGTTTAAAATATTGAAAATTCCAACCAACAGCAGAAAATATATCGCAAACCTCTAAAGCTATAAATAAGGGATTTTACTGCTACAAATTGTATTTAAATGAATCTAAATTTTTTCTAGTAAGCTTTGCCCACCGCATATGGTTTACAAATTATATAAAATTATACAGAATTATTAGAAATTAAAGAGGACCTACAGGCTATTCACAGAAAATCAACATATACATTTTATTACTCGTGCAAATACTTAAAACATACAGTATTTTAATAAAAATCACTGGAGCCATTTTTGCGTCAGAGATTTTCTTGATAACACTTCGTATTACATCCTTGGATGAATTATTCCATTTTCATTTTTGTGAGTTATGCTGTTTACACATACGCACACACGCACGTGCGCGTCTTTTTCTAAAAAATCAGTTTTTGGTTCAGTGGACCTCAAAGCTTGTATTTCCAGAGAAGTCTTAATATGGAATTTTTGGATCGAAGTATATAGCTGAAAATGTAAAAAGTTTCCACTATAGAAATACGACATGCAGTAGTCTTTTTCTCCATTATAACTAACAAATACATATCACACTTTTGACAAACCGGTACACTCTCTCACCCTAGTCCATATTAGCAACATATTGCATACAAAAATCGTCAGGTTGCGTGGCCCATCCTAGAGTATTAATGCAATACATTCATTTAAGTAATATCTATCCTTTATAAGGCAAGAAATTATCAAAGTATTTGTTCACAAAACAACCTTCCTCTTTTACTAATTTTCATTGTGATTGATTCTTAAAATGTGATTAATTTAAGTGCTTCTTATGGGAATATTTAACATATTTATGCCCCAGTGTTGGCAGTAAAATTAATGATAGCTAATATCTAATTTCAGTCACATAAAATATAGAAATAAGGATGGTGCAGTATCAGAAACACTTTGCATATATACAAGGGAACTTAAAGGCACAGGATAGCCGTGCAGAGTGACATATTGCAGCCAAATCCGGCAGGATGCGAGCGAGGTTCGACGTTGCCAAATATTATCCTGCCATTTGCATCGAGTGATTGCGGAAATCCCCTCGTTCCGTCCGTCAGCAACAACAGGAAGAGCAGATGTAGGGGTGAAGCCTCTACCCATTGTACAGTTCAGCCCATTGTGATCAACGGAATTTACGTATATACGTACTTTAGATACAAATATATGCAAGACACCTTGCTCGATAATAAACTACCCTTTATTTATAATTAGCAAGCAGACATTTCAATATTCATTCAAAACATAAGAAATTCTGGAAGCAACTTAATATTTTCGAGAAGATTAACATATTTTTGTATTCCACCCAAAAATTCGATACCCAGATTTCACCGGAAATACATGTTTTGAGTCCCCCTGAATCCAAAAAAAGCATTTTTGGAAACATGTCCGTGTGTGTGTGTCTGTGTCTTTTTGGGTGTCTGTATATCTGCCTGTGTGTCTGTGAACAGCATAACTCAGAAACGAACAGTTGGATAAACACCAAACTTGGTTTTTAGGTTCAGTATCTTCCAGAGATGCGACACAAAGGTTTTCAAGAAAATCCCCCCACTCCAGATTACACTTTACATGGAACATTTTTCGAAAATTTTAAAATTTCTCAAAAATGGCTCTAACGATTTTGATTAAAATATCATATGTTTAAGATATTTTCATGACAAATGAAATGTATATCTCGTATTTTCTGGGTATGTCTCCAAAAATGTTCTTCATTGTGAAAAACTTTTGCATAATTGGTAAAGCATAAGAGATAGACAAAATTTTACTACACAAAAAATTTAGATCACGTTAAAATACACAATTTACACATATACAGTTTTTGGGTTGGGTGAACCATTTTCGAGATATTGCTTGTTATTCCCTTAAATTTTTCAATACTTATACTTTTTCTCAAATGCGTTATTCATTTTATTTTGTCCTGGTAATGCAAAGACAATGGAATACTCCACATAGCAACCAGCTCTTAAAATATTTGACTGTCGCTTAAAGGCTAGCAATTCTCCTTGCATCTATAAGAAAATTAACAATAAGATTAACATCTCGATATCTCGATTAACATGAAGCGTATGGAGAATAAGCCGTTGTAAAAATAGTTTGTACAAGAGTAGAGAAAGTCATGTGAGTGTAGCACATCAGATTTTTTTAATTTAGTCATCAGGCTTTTATCTAAAATTTTCCAATTAATATTTAGCCTCATTTAATTTAGTTTGAATAAAAATATGTCCTTCATATATTAAAGCGGAAGTCTAAACCTGGACTGTGTTGTTTTTTGTTTAGAGCTGAAAATAATAAAACTACAAAGGCTCTTGACCGTTTAATATATCGGCTGTATCTTCCCTTAATGTATTTAAAAACAATCAGCATACCCAGCGTTGAATGGGTGGTTATTTAAGCCTCGAATGTTGATTGTATTAATTTCATTTATTTACTCCCGTATCACTGGCTAATTGTTACAGAATTATCTAGAAATTTCTGTGATGAATCCTTATCTTTCCCCCGTGTAGTAATAATTATATAAAATTTCCTTGGTAATCTAATAACGGATGAAAAGCTCACTGATTGGGGTAATAAATTTCTTAACGCTCCCCACTGACGTCATCCAAATTATGGAAGTGTTATATAGGCTAGAAGTAAAAGAGCTATCGTAATATACATACTTAAGCTTTCACGGCCGGCGTCAACATTATAACAACTATTATTGAAATTCTTAAAGCAATTGGTGCCAGAAGCCGCTCAGTGTGTCCTCTGAAGATACCCGCCGGAATGTCGGGCGAAACTTCAGACGATGTTTTATCGTTTGGACCACGGCCAAAAAACCCGGTTTGCTGTAAGAGTTTTAATAATAATTTTTATGAATCTATTGGAATAGTTGAGTAAATGTAGATAAATTATAAAATACGAAATTTCAAATATTTGTATCTTTCATTAGCCCCGTAGTTATAAAATAACATAAAAGCTTGCTGTTTAAGCATAATACAGCAACCCGCGACATCACTATTCAACAAAATACGGGTAAACCGATGAATATGAAGATTTATTAACTCTAGTCACCAATTTTAAACATTTTCAATAAGGCCCTCGGTAAGAAACAATCGAGTAATATAATACTGTCAATTGTTAATTATAAATATCTGTTACTATTTACTGATGTTACGATGCACACAATTTTATCACTTTATATAGTTATTTAGTATACTCTGGTAAAGAACTCAATTACAAAACAGGCGAAATACAACAAACTTTCTTATATATGGAGTGTCAAATACTTGGCATCAGAATCTTCGACACATAATCTGTATAATTACAATTAAAACTTGATCAAACAGTTTAATGCTGAATCCTGCAGTAGTTTACTAAAACATATATCAGAGATGCACCATAAGTATCAAACAACATAGTTGTTCTAAAGGTCTCATTCAAGAATGCAATGGGAAACCTTTAGGTAGAAAAAGAAACTTCTCTGAGCCCTTGAAGAAACAACTAAGAAAGGCATTTTCTGAATACTTGATGTAGAATGTGGCGTTGCATAGTTCGGAAATGTTTTGACGAAACGATTGGAAGCATTTGAAATGTAAATATGGAGAACAGTATTGAAAAGGACAGATAAATTAAGGAGCGGTTGAAGAAAGAGTTGGAGAAGAAGAGTATGATGAGGTTGAAGTGAGTTTTATTTATGGACGCTCTTTAACTGCAGCGGTCCTTCGCGTCCCATTCTATATTGGGCGTAAAAGACCGGTGATTTTGCTCAGAGGCCTCTTCATCAGGCTTAAGGTTCTTTTACGTGCCGTAAATCTACGACACGGGACCACCGGCTTTACTTCCCTTCCGAAGGAAGCCAAGCTAAGGATTTTTACGACCAAAAAAATCCATGCCCCCTGCCGGGTTTGAACCCAAGACATTGGGAACTAGAAACTGATGAGTTTGATACACCATAGGAGAGGAAATTATATGCTACAAAACGCTTTGAAAGAAACGAAGAAAGGGAAAAAATAGGTGAAAAAGAAAGACCAGATGTTTGGCATATAAAGGGTTCATTTATGCAAAGAGGGAGAGAAAAGCGGAAAGGGAAAAATAGAGAATGCTGGGTTTCCAGTGAAATACTGGCCTTCGGGCAGAAACTGTGATTGTTTAAATTTATTGATCCTATGCACGACAGTGTGCACAATGCAATTTTACGCATTGTTAGCAGTGTACAAATTGGACATTCACAAGTCCTGTGCGTAAAGTACGCAAAGTATGCGTGAAGTGTTGCGTAATAGTCACAGTCGATGGTGATTATAAAACTAGATCTTATCATCTTAAGAGAAATGCTAACATTATACATATTCATGCGGTTATTTTTAAAGAATTTTGTCTTTAGAAAGCTTAAGTTCGCTTCGCTTCTTATTTGCTCAAAATGGCAGTTTAAGAACCTGCATCAGGACTATTACCCTTTACTACTTTAAGAATTCTGACTGCAAGTGATTAAGAAAGAGCGGGTAATCCGTAGAAATGAATTAGATGATGAAAATGCATTAAAAACAGCATAGAGAAAGGAAGTAGTGGATGCGTTACCAAAGCACCTGCAATGTAATGCCACTTGTGTTATTTGCAGAGCACTGCACTCCGGGTTTGCATCCCCTCACTTCAAAGGGTTAGGGGAATGAGGTGCAAGATACCGCCCGCTCATCACAGCATGGGGGGTGGCAGCTGATGGGAACGCGTGCAAACCCTTTACTGCCACGCACTCACTAGAGAGGGGGAGGGAGGGTTCAAGTGGGTTAATTAATAAAAGTTGAAGAACTCATCTCAACCGTTGTGGGCAAAAGAAAGGTTCAGATCACTCAGGGTATAAAATAAAAAGCGATAGTCAGTACCTACAGTAAATGTTGGAGGTAATGGTAGACGGACTTTTTACACTCCCTATACTTCTGGTGCAGTAGATATGTCTGATTATATAGCTTAAACTTTTAATTCTTTATCTGCATGTGATCGTATTTATTGAGATTAAACACACTGGTTCCTAAACCGTTTAAATTCTCCGCCAAACGCATAATTGTATATTAACATTAGATATTAAGATTATGCTGGTTGTTCGTCTTTTGTGATCTTTTGAATAAAAACAGATTAAACATTCAAAGAAAAGCGTAACCATGTTATCACACTGTAGTGTGTACAGTCTGTGTCAAAACGAAGAGCTGAATGAAGACTTCGAACTTCAGGGAAATTTCCCTATTTTAAACAATCCTTGGTTTTTATTTTACTTGAAAATGACTATAAAAACGTCGACTAAACGGCTGTAATCATTAAAAAAATCTATATGTAGACTTTTTATGTATAGTGTGTGAAATTCTCTTTATTCTATTTGAACTTAAAATTTATGAGAAATGGAGAGAAATATGAATTTCGTGAAACACAAAGTTTATGTCAAATAAATGGTGACTTTTTTTCTCATGAGCTTATGCAAAGTCCATGTAACATCCTGGTTGGAATACTAAATTTGATTTTTGGAATGTTAGTGTTTTCTCATTCTCTGTAGATGCAGAAAAACGTACATTATAATGTTATCATGTAATTGAAACTAATTCTGGAGAATGTTTATGAATATTAACAGAAGCAAACAGAAAACAATGTTTTGTGTGTATAATAATTTGTAGAAATTATAATAAAATAAATTATGATGCGTAAAGAATGTCAGGCTACAGACCAGGATTTTATTTATAGAGAGTGTCCTTCATTTCTCTTCATATTGCCCACGACAGTTTCACGTCACGTGATTTTATAAATACTTCTATAGAGCGTCAGATGTTAAAAAGAAAAGAAGGGAGAAAAGAAAAAGAAATACTACACGTATCTCTGAAAAATTATATAGAAGTACCATCCGTGCATAGAAATGTACCGGTTTATCTTAAATGACGCAACTGGCATGCGCCGGGACTGACTCGTATGTATCGGGTTGAATGACATTGCTCTGTGATAGTCTAACTAATGGGCCTTTGAAGAATAACGACGTTTGTATTTGTCTAAAGTTGTTTGGCATAGTGTATACTGGAATAACGATATGTGAAGCTGTCTGTTGATCGAGTGTAGTTACAATGAGTATTCTACAGAAAAGGGTGTGTTTATTGTGTTAAGCTTTGCTCGAATTAGGATTACTAGCCTGAATTTATACAGAAATTCCCTGTATCAGCGGCGCCAACAAATCCGAAGTTTATAGATTGGTGTTAGAAAAATCAAACATTAGTCGAGATACGGGCTTTTGTGAAAAGAAGTACAGAAAATTACAGCCTCGAATTAAAAAGTGTTTTTGATGACGGAATAATTGACAGTATTTGGCCTCTCAACAGAGAGGTCTCGGGTTTGATTCTTGGTTTGGCGAGGAATTTCTCTTTAACCAGATTCCATACTTCCGCAGAGCTTGAACTAGGAGTGAGAATGAATGCGAGTACGTAATATTAAACATTAAGAAAATCTTCAGTTCAACGAATAAAAACACCATTACTTTTTGTGTTTTCTAAAGTCAAAGGTCCGGATACGGCCTAGATGTTAAAACAGATGTACAATTGAAACAATAAAAATAAGATAATAATAATACTAGTAATATAATCGATTGCCCTGCTGGTTCTCCAGATATAAAGCCATATGAAACTGCACTACGGATTCCTATAGCAATGCCATGGCAGCGGCGGGCTGCCAGTCGCGTCATGCAAAAGAAACCTGGTATAGGCTGATCTTTTCATCTTGAATCCGCTTATCTGTATGCGCAGTAGCTGGACAAGTCCATTTTCTTCTGGGAAGGGTGCTGGGTCAGTAGTAACGGAGTAGCAGCCGCGTACACATGAGATAAGGTGACATCACCACGCGTTCCGAGTGATTGTAGTTGTAGCGGGGTTTGGGAAATAAAGGGAACGTTTTCTGGTTGGTAAGGTCTTGGTGTAGGGTTTCAGGTGATTGCCGGCTGCTCAGGTAGAGGATGATGGGTTACGAGAATCTTACCTCAGGGATTGTGTGGATGGGAGGTGAATGATACTCACAACTCCTCTCAATGGCCCATTTATTATGAAGATCCACACTGGTTTTCGTACTGCAGGCCCTTCACACAAGACGCGTTCCTATCAGTTTTTCCCCCGTTACAGTCTCCGTGCTTTTACCCTTGAATTTATTCTATTTCTCATATACTCATAATATGACTGTTGTCATCCCTAGCTACCCTATCTCTTTTCCCGATACAGAATTCTAAATCCTCTTTCTATCTCCTCCCAACACAAACTATCACGTCTTCATCCTAGCTCTTCTCAACTCAGAGTTTTACATCCTACTCGACGCGAAGTTTTTACGTCCTCCTCCTAGCGTTTCCCGACACAAAGTGTTCCATCTTTCGCGTGTCTAAAACGCGCTCCTGCTCCTAGACCAAAATCTATTTCACGCCTCTTTTCTAGTTTTGTTCCCTGGTTTTACTATTCACGTGACATTTAATCTTCCTTATTGGTTCTCTGGCTCCTCTGCGTTTTCTCTCCCATTGGTTCAATTTCAATACCCTTAAGCTCAGATAGCGTTTCTACTGTTTCTCGTTATTCACGGCTGATTTAATTTTCTGTTCGCATGAGTGACTAGCACATCCGTTTCTTTGTTTTGCACGCCGGTGAGCTCTCGGCGATTTCAATAGAACCTAACTGTTTCTCCAACTAGTCTTTCCTGTATTTATGAAGGGTTTTGCCCTCTGGCATATTTTCTTGTGTCTGTTTCCTTTCACGTTCTTTTACTTTCTGATCTATTTATACGTGTCTCTATTTTATTTTATTTCATCCGTAATAATATTTTATTTCATCTCTACTTTATTTTATTTCATCCATAATAATGTTTATTCCCCCCTTTACTTAATCTTTAATATTCTCTTTTATCTCCTTCTTATTTTGTTTGATTCGCGCATTAATCTTAACTTTTCTTCTGGCTATGGTTATTATTGTACTCGCGGAGTACTCGCGGATCTTATCACTTCAAATGCCCTTCAGATAAGGCATTCATTTTATGCGCCTGAGTAAAATTAATGGCTTGTCTGAAGACCCACTGAAACTTGTGCTTCGCTGTTCGCGCTAAAGTTCCCCCCTCGCGTCTTGTGTGAGGCTTTTCCGTACTTAGTTCTGACGAACTGTTTTATATACATTTTAACTTACAAATTATGCTTGTGGCTCCACCTGAAAAATTTACACATAAAATTTGTTTCCAGGGACTGACTTCTGCGTCTCCTGGTGCCTTGTGGCGCACTTTACTTTACCTAATTTATCTGTTACTTATAACCTATTCTATAACTATTTACATTTTCATTGATTTTTCGCCCTTTTCATTCAGGCCTCGTTTTCTTGTTTTAGTCTTTTGTCTGGTGTATATTTTCGTGTTTCCCTTTCGTGAAACATGCTTTCACTTTCTTAAGCACTCATTTTTTTTTCGTTTTCATTTCGTGTACTAGTGCTTTGTATTTTCTGGTAGCGTATTTCGCGCACTTTTCACTTTTCACTGTTCACACGAGTTGTTGTGACTGTTTAGGGATGTCATTCACCTTTTTGAGTCTACCTGGGAATAATCACGTGTCTGTCTGACCTTACATTTTTGTGCAAGTCCCTATACCTGAGTGTAAGTAAACATAATTTTCCACAGATTTACGTTTTTATTTTGTTCCTAGTTTTGCTCATGAGTGCGGTCTTAATGTTATTTACAATGAACTTAATCTATGACCTTATCCTAACATTCAATACATAATAATATTCTTTACACTCATTTGTATCATAGTTCAGTGTTTACTATGATGAGACTTTTAACATTTTCTATATCCAGATGATCGTCCTTCTGTTCTGTTTTGGTTAAGCCTTAACTCTATATTTCCCCTTTCTCTGTGACTCTACACCTTTTGTATAGATTACTAAGTTTTCATGCATATTGTTTAAGTTTAATATGAATTTACATTCTTTGCCTTAGGTTTAACAAATTTACATGTTTCACACTCTTACAGTTCCTAGTCTTCTACTCTTATTTTCGTTATGTGTCATGCCTTTACCCTGTTCTGGTCGTTGTGTTATTGACCTTACGTTTTTCCTACACGCTAATTCAACTGCTGTGTTTATGTTTCTGTTTTAATTGCTTACTGAGACAATTTAACGTTACATTGTGGTTCATTTTCCGTCATTTTGTAGGTACTTTGTACGGTTTTATTAAGGCCAAATTGTACCTACCAATTATTTTTAAAGTACGTGGGTTTTGTAATTCGAAAGCTCGATCACTCAATTTTTTCCGGATTACGGCCGGACCGTGCCACATCAAATGTAATTTATTGTTCTCTTTTTTCAACATGGATGACTTGTGGTGTGCCTTGTATAAAACCTTATCTCCTTCTTTCGGGTTCCATGTCTTGTTGTGTCGTTTCATGTGTTTGTTTCTTAATTCTGTTTTCCTAGTTTTGTCCGGTATTCTAAAGGTGTTTAAGTGTCGGGTGTCTATCGTAATGCGAACCTTTCCTGAGCTCTTTGCAACAACACATAAGGGGTTTATATATGGCGAATTCGATGGTTGTATTATTTCCTGCTCAATCATTTGTGTTATCGTGTCATGTACTGCGTTTTGAAGTGTTATCGGTATATTTCTACATTTATATTTCCATGGTGGAGCTGGTTTCACCTCAAAGGAATATTCGTAATTTTTAAAGCAACCTGTTTTGTCTGAAAATGCTTCTCTGTTGTTCCATAGAATTGTAGTGAGTGTTTGTTTTTGTCGTTTGCTGAGGGCTGAGATGTCATTCACCTTTCGTGCAATGCACTCTCTAATTTGTCGGGTGTCCGTCTCTCCGTACAGGTATTGTTCTTCATTTTCACTTGGTAAGTCATCCAGTCCGCTTATCTTTGCGCCTCCCACGGGCTTTATATAATTATTCTTTATTTCATCTTCTCTATATTCTTCGTCCTCGTGTTCATTAATATCTTCTAATTCCTCTTCCTCATAAAATCTATCATCTATCTCTACCTGCGTTTTACATATTTCGCCCCCAAGGCTGATGACTTGTACAAAAAACCTGTTCTGATGGATGTCTCTTTCACCCTCCGTTAAGTCTGGTGTTATACCTGGCGTCTTGAGGAAATGTGTAGTTACTGTTTCATTGTTTGTTGTCACTAATGTGAGCTCCCTTGTTCTATAATTTACATTAGCCCTGAATTCAGATAGCAGGTTGCTCCCAATTATTAATTGTGTCACTAAATGTGGAACCACTAGAAAAATATACTCAAAGTCTATCTCTTGGATGTTAAAGGGTATCATTACTTGTTGTTGGATTCGGGTTTTCTTCCTCCCTATTGCTAAGATAGCGTAAACATTCTTAACAGGCAGTGTTTGCAGTTTTATTCCACGCGATATGATCGTTTTGTAGAACTCCATGCTGCATAAAGAAGCCATTGCTCCGGAGTCCACGATAGCCTGGTATGCTTCGCCTGCTATTTGTATTGACACTTGTGGTGAGTCTATGATATCGCCTTGTCTTTCTCCATTAATGGAGTTGTTATTCCCTGTGTTGCAAAGAGCTGGGGGTTCTAGAGACGGGAATTGATCCTGACCCCGTTTTAGTTTTCCGTCGTCCCGTTGGTACCGAATGCGCCACCGCACCTCTCATCCTGCTGTGTCGGTCCCTGGTTGTCGCGGTTGAACCATGTTTGCTTTTTTATGGTCCCTGTGTGTTTTGATTGTGTGTTGTCATTTCGTTGGTGGTTTGACCGTGGGTTGTATTCTATATGTTCCCGTCGGTTTTCCTGAGGCCATGATGGTGCGTCTACGTTTTGTCCTGGGCGGCTGCGTTCATTGAAGGTTTTATTCGGGCTGTGGCGTCCATCTTGTCGTGTTTCATATTCACGGGGTTCCGGTGTGTTTGTGCCCCATGAGGTGTGTCTCCTGCTCCCGTTCACTCTTACATAGTTTATGTACCTTCTCCCGTTGTCTCGCGGTGGGTTCCTGTGGAAATGGTTGTCGCCCCTGTGTCTCGTAAACTGGTTGCCCCTGTCATCGTATCTGTTTTGTTGAGGGTATGGACCTCGTCTTTGCTGATAGTTGGGATGTGCCCTTAACCCACTGAAATTTTGTGTCGGTGCTCTATTTTCCGAGCTACCGCTCTGGTGTCCTTGTAGCGCCGTCAGCAGTTCTAGTGTGTCGGCAATGGTTGTCGCCCTAGCCACAATTAAATTATTTCGGATATTATCCGGGAAATGCCTCACGATCAATTTTACAAATTCATCTTCCTGCATGGGTGGGTCTAGTAATTGGCTCTGTTGTGCCAGATCTAGGAAGTAATCGATGAGTTGTTGCCCCTGTCCTGGTGTATATTTCCCATTATTTATTCGTATTCTCACCGCGTATTGGGTGGTAGTATTCCAATATTTGGTTAGGAATAAGTGTTTGAAGTCAGAGTATGTGGTGTGGTCGCCGATCGCTAACCGAAACCAAGAGAGTGCCCTGCCTTGTAGCCCTTTCTTTATAATCAATAATTTCAAGTTTTCCGGAATTTGTTTCAACTCGAAATAAGCGTCCAAATCCATAATGTATCGTTTCGCATTGTCTCGCAAGTCATTGAACTGTGGTACGGCTATCTCATTTAATAAATTAAACTGTAGAGGGTACGCATGCACATTCATATGACTATGTTCCTCATGAGCTAAACTAGAAGTTGGTGACTGCGACGACGCAAGCTGCACGTGAATTGCAGGTTGCGTTTCCGCGGTGATATTTTCGCGAGAGGTGGCATGGTTATTGGCGTTTTGATTTGACACATTTTGTTGTCTTGCTATTGTTGCTCTAACCTGTGCCAACTCACGCGAATTTTTGTCAATTAGTTCTAATGCCGCGTTGTGTTCTGCAGCTGCTTGGTTTGTCGAAGTGGTGATCATTTCTTTCATTGCTGTTAATTCTGTATTTATATTTTCCTTAATGTTTACACATGCTGCTTGCAGATCACAATTCAGCTGTTCCTGGTTTACATGGTCAGCAGACATTTGTGTGACCCTTCCCTTTAAAGATTTTAATTCTGAGCATGCCTCCAGAACATCTGTTCTAATGCTAATGACCTCCGATCGTAAAGACACTTGCCCTGCATTCATCTCCGACACTTGGGTTGCTTGTCGGTTTACCTGCTCCTCTATTTGTGTTTGGTGTTCTGAGAATTTCGTGTTCATTTTCTCTAGAATTTTTGCCTCGAGCTTTTCCCCTTGGGCAACTAATTGTGTGTGTACCTAGGTCATCAGTCTCTGTTCTAATTGTTTGAGGGTTTCCTCCTGTGCTGTTAGTTTTGCGTTTAGTGTCTCTCCTTGTGTCTGAATTTGTGAGTGTAATGTTTCTCCTTGTGCGGTGATTTTCTCATCTTGTGCAGTGATCTGAGAATGCAGTGTTTCACCTTGTGCGGTGATTTGAGAGTTAAGTATTTCACCTTCTGCGGTGATTTGGGATTTAAGTGTTTCACCTTGTGCGGTGATTTGAGAGTTAAGTGTTTCACTTTGTGCGGTGATTTGAGAGTTAAGTGTTTCACCTTGTGCGGTGATTTGAGAATTAAGTGTTTCACCTTGTGCGGTGATTTGAGAGGTAATTTGCTGGAATTGTATAAACATTTGTTGAATTACTGCCTCTAGTGTATAGAGATTTCCCGCACGTTCCTGTTGATTTGTTGTTTCTGTTGTTTGTTCCTCCGTAAGGGCGTTCTCCATGGTGATTTTTGTTGTTTTGCCGTTACGGAGTAACATTCACTTTTCCTTTGGTGTATGAAATGGTGGTTGTACTTACTCGGTGCTGTTGTGCTGTGCTGCTGTTGGTCTGGTGATGGTGGCTGGTTCCTTGGCGTCGTCCTCCGTTGTGTTGGTGTGAGTGTTGGTTTGTTAGGGTGCTAGGCGTGGGTGTAAGACACGTTGGGTGCCATTTTGTAGCGGGGTTTGGGAAATTAAGGGAACGTTTTCTGGTTGGTAAGGTCTTGGTGTAGGGTTTCAGGTGATTGCCGGCTGCTCAGGTAGAGGATGATGGGTTACGAGAATCTTACCTCAGGGATTGTGTGGATGGGAGGTGAATGATACTCACAACTCCTCTCAATGGCCCATTTATTATGAAGATCCACACTGGTTTTCGTACTGCAGGCCCTTCACACAAGACGCGTTCCTATCAGTTTTTCCCCCGTTACAGTCTCCGTGCTTTTACCCTTGAATTTATTCTATTTCTCATATACTCATAATATGACTGTTGTCATCCCTAGCTACCCTTTCTCTTTTCCCGATACAGAATTCTAACATCCTCTTTCTATCTCCTCCCAACACAAACTATCACGTCTTCATCCTAGCTCTTCTCAACTCAGAGTTTTACATCCTACTCGACGCGAAGTTTTTACGTCCTCCTCCTAGCGTTTCCCGACACAAAGTGTTCCATCTTTCGCGTGTCTAAAACGCGCTCCTGCTCCTAGACCAAAATCTATTTCACGCCTCTTTTCTAGTTTTGTTCCCTGGTTTTACTATTCACGTGACATTTAATCTTCCTTATTGGTTCTCTGGCTCCTCTGCGTTTTCTCTCCCATTGGTTCAATTTCAATACCCTTAGGCTCAGCTAGCGTTTCTACTGTTTCTCGTTATTCACGGCTGATTTAATTTTCTGTTCGCATGAGTGACTAGCACATCCGTTTCTTTGTTTTGCACGCCGGTGAGCTCTCGGCGATTTCAATAGAACCTAACTGTTTCTCCAACTAGTCTTTCCTGTATTTATGAAGGGTTTTGCCCTCTGGCATATTTTCTTGTGTCTGTTTCCTTTCACGTTCTTTTACTTTCTGATCTATTTATACGTGTCTCTATTTTATTTTATTTCATCCGTAATAATATTTTATTTCATCTCTACTTTATTTTATTTCATCCATAATAATGTTTATTCCCCCCTTTACTTAATCTTTAATATTCTCTTTTATCTCCTTCTTATTTTGTTTGATTCGCGCATTAATCTTAACTTTTCTTCTGGCTATGGTTATTATTGTACTCGCGGAGTACTCGCGGATCTTATCACTTCATAGTACAGTCGTGTGCATAATTACTGCATTACTATGTCTGCAGCTACAGTAAATTGGGTGGAAGTGAAGTTCTGCATTCTCAAGACGCGGAAAGTTACAAACAATGTGCAATTATTTTAAGAAGAATCTAGATCAACGCTTCTTTGCAAAGCAGTTGAAGAATCTACCGGTTATCTGTGTACAACTTTTGACAGTACTGTGCATATGTTTATATTTGTGCTTCTGTTGCGAACTTACGCATTCCTGTCATTCCACGCAAGAGAAATGCTGCCAACCGCTCTCCCTCCACATTAGACTACCTTCTCCTCCTCCTCTGCATTTCTGAAGGGTCAGGTAGAAAAAAATCGACCTATAGGCTACGTGCTCGGTACTTTAAAATATTTATCCTAGGAACTGGGATGAACATTCAACTTGAATTACTTTGCGGAAATAAATAAACATAAATACACGCACAAATAGCAGACAGGTTCAACTCCACTAGCTCAAGTTTCCATTTTACTCATGATAAAAACAAAGATAATATAAGCAATTATGCTGTCTTCTGTTTTCTGTAAATAAATACATATTTTGTTTGTCAACAACGCTGTCAATTACCAGGATCATTACAACGCCACCGGTAAACCGGAGTTTCGTCCCGCAGGAGTTATTTTGCATGCTAGTAAATCTACTGACATGGACCTGTCGCTTTTAAGCACACTTAAAAACCATCGGTTTGGGTCGAGTTTGACCCGCGACCTTGGGATCAGAAGGCCAGCGTCTAACCAACTGAGCCACCCAGACCAATACTCCCTTATTTCGAGATGAAAACATGCTGTCAACATGAAATCAAGGCAGTCACGCTAGAATGTATTATAAAGTTAGCATTATATCCGCTACATTTTGGGGGTGGCGCCAGTAGAAGCAACACTCATAAGAACCGCAGTATGTTCTAAATGCTGGACGTTTTATATGTACTTCTTGCGGTTGTACCATTAATCCTTTAGTCAGCAAAGTAAACTACTTCATGTTTTCATTTAGTGAACATTTTCTATATGGCGCTAGAGAAGAAGAAGAAGAAGAAGAAGAAACGCTTCATATTTCTCATACCTAAAAGAGGAACTTTGTAGGGATATTAAATTATATAAAATTATTTGTTTGCTTAACTACCGGGAGAGCCAATGAACTAAGAACTGGCTGCGCGTGTTTTTCCAGTTCGCGTTATTGGCACTCGTTGCTGCGGCTGTCATTGAATGGGACGGGCGCAATCATACAACATTTTTAAAACCACTTTAAAGGCTATATTTACCAACTTTATGAAAGGGGTGCTGAAAATGGCCATCGTCGTTGTCCATACATTTTTGGCACCTCTTTAGGAAACTATCCAGCACTTCTCGTAGTTCACATTGAGAAATGCTGACAACTTCATGACGGATATTTTGTTTTAATTCTTCCAGGGTGTGTGAATTTGTCTTGTAACTTTATGTTTTAATAGAAATCGCAGGGAGTTAGGTTAGGTGCCCGAGAGGGCCGCAAGTCTCTGTCTTCAAACACACTTTAATTTTTTCTCATCGAAATATTGGTCGTATGAATGTGGCGGAGTCTTGTTGAAAAAGGCCAAATGGTAGGGTCTTGTTGAACTATTAAGTCTTGTCTTCTTCACTTATGGCACACAATATACCAATTATTTCGTATGGAGAGGTACTTCATGAACAATATTAGATTTTTCAGAGCTCCAATAACGAATATTTTGTGTACACACATATCCATGAAGGTGGAACCAAACCTAGTACAGAAAAATAGTAAATATCAATCTATTTCGCTATTGCATACTCCATTCACAAAATTTCGTGAGCTTACAGAATCACCTGGTTGAAGAGCACATGCCAAGTTATTTTATATAGTTTTAACCTCAACATTTAGTGAATCTTCGCACAGAGCCATAAGAAATGCTTGCCTGTTGAGAAAGACGCTTAAGTTATTTTTTTTTGGGGGGGGGGAGTCTCCAAACTTTGACCGATGTTTCTAATGTTTATTCGGTAAGAACCCTACGCTAAACTCTTCCTGTGGCCTGAAATTTATTATAAGTGTATGAATTGTTGTACGGCCTGGAACTTTTACACCCGGAAATCTTTCTGCAAATCATATTTTCACTTGACGAGCTGACTGAGTTAACACATAGAAATCACAAATAAATACACGCTGCACAGCAGAAAACATACACTGGGCCATAACATACTTTGTGACTAAATATAGGACAATAAATAACTCGTTATAACTGAACTACACCATATCATTGTCATCTCAATACTACAGAGCCAGAGCAGAGCAAAGCCGCGTCAGTAGCTGACCTTGATTGCAGCAGCGCGGATATATGTGTTCACACGCCTAATGAAAAAACACCGCACAGCCGGTTCTTAGTTCATTGGCTCTCTCGGAATTTACTAAGATGACAGTAATTTATCTACGTTTATTTTATATTTAGTGATTGTTTCGCTATACAAGGAAATTGCATATCGCAGACATATATTCGGCATTTTAAATGCCTTAAATATACCTTTTAACATCTGAGGTCTATGGAGAAGTCGAATGAAATATGCCATTTCATGGTAAAATGGGCCCAGGCTCCGCTGAGCTGAGTTACCCGATGTTTATTCCATGATGATAAGGAAAGCCCTGAAAAAAGAACTCTCTGCATCCTACGAGATTTGACTCAGGCCTTCCAGTTTGAAGGTACACTCTCTACTCACTACACCGTGAGATGAGGGCATGTATTCCTTAGCGGATTTGATACTTTTATCTACATTGTGTCTGCACCTGAATTTCGACACCTTAATCCCATGGACTTTATAACAAACTCTACCTTGTATCGGTATTTGACATTAGCTCATTGCTTACTTTGTTCATGTGCTTACGTTTACATAGCTTTTAAATATTTTACATACTCTTTTTAAAAATGCCACTTTGGAAATAACATATCTCCACCAGGTATGTAATCACATTGTAGCAATTGTAATTGTTGTAGCAAATCTTTAGTTGCACAACACGTTTTTCTGCTCCACTTATTTTATCACATTATATTATTAAACCTTCCTCAAGGAGTGTTGCGTAGAACGGATTCTCGAGATTACTGCACACATTCACATTTTATAATGTGATGTAATGTCATTGGTACGACGACCACAGATGAAGCTGTGCAAAGAAAAATGATTCTTGTGCATGTGGTCAGTGATGTAATAGAAGTGATTAATGATGCTAGAAAGACTATGAGGCAGATCTGAACACCGTGGGGTTCCCTGAGAATTATTGTCTGATATAATGCCTTCAAGTGACAGAATGTGATTCTTTCAATTGCTTCATTTCGTTAAACAATACGATATTAATGGTAAGATAAGAGATCTCACACATGCCTATTATGGGAATCACAGATGCCTATTATGCCGAAAACCTACCTAAAACATTCTGTAGGTACAAACTGGAAGCGATAGAGATGTCCATAGATAAACTGGTGATTTTACATGTAACACTGAATGAAATATTGTATAAACATTTCCATCCTTTGAACACTAGATTCGTCGTAAATTGTACGGAAAATTTTTCGCGGCATTCCTCTATGATGCATTTTGACATAAAAACACGCCTGCTTAAGTGTCTATATGACCAGTCCAAAAGAAATAGAACTGCTATGGCTTTCTCTACTCAATGTCGTTTATTTTTATACAGCTTCTGTAAAGTATTCTTATGAAATCTTATTTTTCTATACTGAAATAAAGTTTCGCAAGTTTCATTACACATTCCGTTGTGAGTACAAGGGGGGGGGTAGAGGAAACCGAATCGTTAGTCAGATGGTTACCGAGCGGGGTGGCTCAGGCGGTTACGTCTGTGGCCCGCATTCGAGGTCCCGCGATCGATCCCCGGCGACCGTCCACTTAGGTCCACGGGTTTTTCGTGGTTTCCCTGGCGAATACTGGGGTGGTTCATCTTCAACCACGACTCTCCTGCCCTTCATTTCCTGTACCCATCATCTTCCTGGTCATCTTTTCTGTGTTGTAGGACCAGGCGATGGTTTTCAGCGGGTTGCGGCTGGGCGGTGGTTTTCGCTCTTTAGGGAAAGGTTTCTTCCCTGGCGTCGCTGCGGTACTGCTCAGTTAGGTCTCTCCTCAACATGAGGCTCCGCTCCGGGGGATCCTGGAGGTTGGTGGCTTGTGGGCAGGGACCGTGCGGAGTTGAATGCGTTCTATCTGGAAACGTTTGGGACCTCGTCCATAATTCAGAATCTTGTCGCCCATCGGGTCTCTCCCCTCATCTTTCCCTCCCAGGGGTCACGTTGGAAGCACAATGGGACAAATGGCCTGGGTGTGGTGCTCTTCCCCAGTTCCGAATGTAGAGGACTTCACAGGCTATTCCCAGAAAATTCAAGATTGTATTTGTTAGTGAACTAGAAGTCGGGTCCTGTGCTCATAACCAGCTGTTCACTTCTGATTGATCTTCGTCACGGTGTTAAAGTGCTTACATCCATGATGACCTTTGAGTCACGGGAACATGTGGAAATCACTTGGGAAAGGATCTGGTGAATATGGAAGATGCGAGAAAACTTCCCAGTTGAATCTTCTGAGCTCCGGCTGGGTCAAGATTCAACTTGGAAGTTTTCTCGTATCCTCCGTATTTACCGGAGCTTGCCCCAAGTGATTTTCACATGATCCTCCAACTCAAAGGTAAGCACTTTTAACACCGATGATAAAGTCAAATCAGTGAACAGCTGGTTGCAAACAATGGACCCGACTTGGTACAACACTGGCTTGGAAAAATTTGTGTTACGTCCCCAAAAATTCTTGGAAAAACATGTTACTATGTAGAAAAGTAACAGAAAGATTGCACGTTATAAATAAAATTAATTCAACATGATCAACTGTGTGTAATGTGTTTTATAAAATATGGAAACTTACTTATTGGACGAACCTCATATATTCTATGCACTAATACACCGGCAACCAAATTATTTTGAAATGACAGTTGTACATATACGTCACTAAAAATTGTAGTAGTTTTAGTCCCACTGTTGGAGGGCCAAACTTGAAGTAGTTGCTCTCGCACGTATGGGGGCCAAACTTGAAGGCGTTTAATTGTTATTGCATCAGTTGCACCACGTAAGGTACCAACAGCCCCAAGTTGGTAGCCAAACTTAATATTATTTTAGACCTCGCACGTAATGGATACCAATTTGCGGGAGATTGTTTCTAGGAGTGTTCGTCCCACGTACGGTACAAAGTTTCCGGTGGCCTTCGCCCCACGTTTACTTTTACGGTGGCTTCGCTCTACGTTTAAAAATCAACTTTGTATATTAATGTTTATTTAAATATTAGTATTAGTTATTAGTATTTTTAGAGCACGTATCTCCTAGCAAGGCTAAAGAACAGGGCTTACACAAACTATAATTGTATTGTACTTTGTTTTATTAATCCTTCACACGATTAAATAACACTTCACCGATATATCCTAATATAGAGCTGTGAGATTATTGTTATTTGCATTTTTAAACACGTAAACGTTATATTATTCTCTCCGCAATGAACTTTTTATGTCTCACACTGAACCCGTATAAAATCTAACTGACTGCTTGGGTACGCAATCTTGCAGCGTCTCCTGCCTGAATCTCTACATTTCCTCTTTTTCAAGTCTCTGATTGGCTAAGCCTACTCCAGTAGAATACTTTTTTTTAACTTAAGCTTTTTATAGTTTTTGATTGGCAATGTATAAATGTTTTAAATATTACATTGTTATTGTTCCAAGAAGTATTTGTGGCCTTTTTAAACTCAAGGTTACCTCATTGTTAGCAACTTTCGGCTTCTACTTTTTAATTCTGTTTGCTACGGAAAGCAGCTTACTTCTATTCTCACAGCGCCTACATTGTTAAACTACGTAATACATTCACATAACATTATTATACATGTACATAATAATATAAACATAATACAACGACTGTTACATACATTTTATATATTATTAGTTATATTATTCTCTCCGCAATGAACTTTTTATGTCTCACACTGAACCCGTATAAAATCTAACTGACTGCTTGGGTACGCAATCTTGCAGCGTCTCCTGCCTGAATCTCTACATTTCCTCTTTTTCAAGTCTCTGATTGGCTAAGCCTACTCCAGTAGAATACTTTTTTTTAACTTAAGCTTTTTATAGTTTTTGATTGGCAATGTATAAATGTTTTAAATATTACATTGTTATTGTTCCAAGAAGTATTTGTGGCCTTTTTAAACTCAAGGTTACCTCATTGTTAGCAACTTTCGGCTTCTACTTTTTAATTCTGTTTGCTACGGAAAGCAGCTTACTTCTATTCTCACAGCGCCTACATTGTTAAACTACGTAATACATTCACATAACATTATTATACATGTACATAATAATATAAACATAATACAACGACTGTTACATACATTTTATATATTATTATACAAATATTGCTTTAAGGTGGGCTGTTATTAAATTTTATATTATATAATTAGACTGATATCATTTAAGTTTAAAAATACTGCCCCAAATGAGAGAGTTAAGGACAGATAGAATGGAAAAGCTGTTGCGTGTTTTGCGAGTAAGCACTAAAGGAATCGATAACGTGTGCACTTGAACCGCATGCCATAAGAAGGAAAGTGAGTAAACAGAGATGCTTTAACACCGGAAATGGGGTATGACTTGCGCGAGGGTGGAACACTTCCTTCAGATCGACATACATATTCATGGCGCTAAGAGAGAGCGGGGGTGTGCTGTCACTCTCGGCTACGACGGAGTGAGTGCCGGTATCATCCCTAACGTTACATGACAGAGTAGAGTGCGGTATCGTGTGTCATCGCTATATGTAGAGGGATTGATGCTAGATCGCTTTCCTCAAACACCTCCCCCCTTCCCTCACAACATCATTTTTTTTTCTGACGTCCAAATCCTTGATGGACGTTGACGACGAGGCCGGCTTTGAGACAGGCGAAAGTGTCATTTATCTCGTGTCGTCAATTTAGACATCTCTGCAACTTCACTAATGCCTGCAGGATTCTCGTAAAACACGTGAAATAGATCAAAACTATTATTTGTTAAAATGTAATTTACATTAAGTGGCAAGCACTTACGTTTCACACAAAATAACAACTACCTGTCTTGCTGTACGGTTACGTGCAAAAAATATGACTAACTTCCCAGATCCCAAGTTGCCAGCCGGTGCCCCAAGCTTTGTAAAGTATGTTACTCATGTGCCCCTTTAGAATTATTTCAAATATTTCCTCTCAGAAATACTTACTTTTGACATTATTTTAGAATGAATGAAATTACTTCAAAATTCAAATTAACACAAAAATGACATAAAAATCTGATGTGTTACACTTACATGACTTTTTCTACCCTTTATCATTTACTTTTATTTAGCGTCTACGAGCTATTGTTACGAAAGCTTATTTTTCTATCTACTTCAAGCAACCCAAGGTTTACACAAGTAGCTTCACTAGACATTTCGTTACAGCTAAAAGGAGGACGGCCACCATGGTGTGAAGGTAGTATATCTACTTCACATTAAATAAGTCTCAATTGGAATCTCAGTTAGGATGATGTACCTGAATAAGGGTTTTTCCGGGGTTTTCCCTCACCACGTCAGCTACCTCTAAGCTCTAGGGACCCCGGGCCAATTTAAGTATCATTTCAACCGTCCGATATGACCTACTCGGTAAAAGGTCATTAATTAATCATAAAAAAATCTGATGTGTTACACTCACATGACTTTCTTTACTCTTGTACGAACTATTTTACAAACGCTTATTCTTCATCTACTTCATGTTAATCGATATAAAAATCTTCAGAATTTACTGCTAATTTTCTTGTAAGTACAAGGGCAATATGGCAGCTTTAAGCGATAGTCAAATCTTTTAAGAGTTGGTTGCTATGTGGAGCATTCCATTCTCTTTGTATGTCCAGGACTTAAAAAAATAATAAAAAAAAAACATTAACGAATTCCCATTTGAGAAATGGTATAAGTATTGGAAATTTCAAACAAATAACAAGGAATATCTCGGAAATGGTTCATTCAACAAAAAAAAAATGTATATCACATAAATTGCGTGTTTTTGTGTAGGTACTAAAATTTTGCCTTTCTCTTAGGGTTTACCAGTCATGCAAAATTCATTCAGAATGAAGACGACTTTTGGGGACATTCCTAGAAAATTCAAGATACATATTTTTTGCAATAAAAGTAATTTACACATATGATATTTCAATCAAAATCGTTAGAGCCATTTTTGAGAAAATCAAAATTTTCGAAAAATGTTCCATGTAAAGGGTAGTCCGGGGTAGGGAGATTTTCTTGAAAATCTTCGTGTTGCATCTTTGAAAGATACTGACCCTAAATACCAACTTTGGTATTTATCCAAATTATCGTTTTTGAGCTATGCTATTCTCAGACACACAGACACACACACGGACGTTTTTCTAAAAATGCTTTTTTTTTGGATTCAGAGAGCCTCAAAACATGTATTTCCGGTGAAACCTCGGTATGGAATTTTTGGGTGGAATGCATTACTTCCCCTACTTACTGTACGTCAGAAAGTAAAAAGGGGAACATAGAGGAAGCCGAATCGATAACCAGCGATTTGAAAGTCAATGCTAAATGCTGGCCTTGAAATTCCATACTCGATCTTATCGCGAGAAACTGAATAGTGAATAGCACTTTATAAAATGACAAAGTATTAAAAATGTTAACTGAAAGGGTCAATGCCACAAAAAGCTATTTAAAATAGATTGCGTGTTTTAAACAGATCTGCATTTTTTGTTTAGTATGTTTTATCTAACTTTTATGACTTATCCATTACAGAAAATTATACAAAAATCCTTTCGAATGAAGAGGACTTCACAGGTTATTCCCGAAAAATTCAAGATATGCATTTTATTTTTTATAAATATATTAAATATATAGTATTTTAATGGGAACCGTTAGAGCCATTTTTTACAAAATAAAAAAGATTGCAACATTTTCCATCTAAAGGTCAGTTTATGGTAGAGGATTTTCTTGAAAATCTTCGTGTCGTCTCTTGGAAGACACTGAACCGAAATACCAAGTTTGGTCGTTTTCGAGTTATGTTGTTCACACACATACATACACGCATGGGCATTTTTAACTTCCCTACTACAGATAGTAAGTAGGGGAAGTATTGTATTCCTCCCAAAAATTCGATACCGAGATATCACCGGAAAAACATGTTTTGAGACCTACGTATCCAAAAAAACATTATTGGTAACATGTCCGTGTGTGTGTCTGTGAACGCATAACTCAGAAACGAACATCAAACTTGGTATTTAGGTTCAATATCTTCCAGAGATGCGATACGAAGGTTTTCAAGAAAATTCCCCCACCCCAGATTATCCTTTACATGGAACATTTTTCGAAAATTTTAATTTTTTCAAAAATGGCTCTAACAACTTTGATTAAAATATCATATGTTTAAGATATTTTCATGACAACTGAAATGTATATCTCGAATTTTCTGGGAATGTCTCCAAAAGTATTCTTCCTTGTGAACGACTTTTGCATAACTGGTAAACCATAAGAGATAAACAAACTGTTACTGCACAAAAAATGTAGATCGCATTAAAATACACAATTTATGTTATATACATTTTTGTTGTTAAGTGAACCATTTTCGAGATATTGCTTGTTATTCCCTTAAATTTTCCAATACTTTTTCTCAAATGGGAATTTGCTATTCATTTGTTTTATGTCCTGGACGTACAAAGAGAATGGAATGCGCCACATAACAACCAGCTCTTAAAATATTTGCCTATCGCTTAAAGCCTACCAATTCCCCTTGCATTTTCAAGAAAGTTAACAATAATATTAACATCTCGATATCTCGATTAACATGAAGCATATGGAGAACAAGTGTTTGTAAAATAGTTTCTACAAGAGTGGAGAAAGTCATGTGAGTGTAACAAATCAGAATTTTTAAAAATGTTCGGTTTTTATTCAGGGTCCTTAAAAAACTGGTTTCGGTAAAATCTTTATGTCGAATTTTTGGGTGGATTCCTTTACCTTCTATACCTACTAGATAGTGGTAGAGAAATTAAAAAGTAAAGAAAAACAACAGGATTCTTAGATACACATCGCAGGTGTTGCAGAAACAAGAGAGTGCAGTGAGATACATATTACCAATATCACTCCCACTATTAAAGTTCACAGTGTTGGCATGAAAAATAAGTTAACATAAATAAGTATATAAATTATTTCCAGTCACATTAATTCACCTGAAAATAAACACATAAACTCTTAGTTTGACGCTCTAGAAGTGCAAGGTACAGCGCACGGCAGTTGTATTCTCTGTCTCTGTCCATAAAGAACATCATAGGTCGAGTGCTGTATTAAGGTGGGATATGTGTTGCATACCACTGGCGTCGCTACGTTTCCATCAAATGGTTCTTTAAATTGGTCCCCCAGGCACAACACTAAGTGCATCCCGTACCAGTCAGGGAATCGCCATGTCAGGTATCGGTAATCATATCTGGAGTCCCACGCACTTCAGGTACTAATACTACCACAGCACAACGGGACTGCTGGTGTGTCAATGTTTACTAAATTACTTCTTCTTTATCTGTTTAACCTCCTCATATGTAGGACTTACACCCCCCAGGACTTACAGGCGGGTGCCTGGGGTCAGAGGCCCGTCGAGAAGCAGACACTTATGGATAAGACAGAATATCCAGGATGGATGATCAGCCCGATGCCTTGAATGGGAGGAAGCAAGTAGATGAAACGAAATGATGGTGAAAGGAAAGGTGATGATGGAGCAGTTGGTAGAAACCGGAGAATCCGGAGAAAACCGGCCCAGACCCCGCTTTGTCCACCACAAATCCCACATGCGGGTCCCTGGGATTGAACCCGGGACGCCTCGGTGAGAGGCGAGCGGTCTAACTACTCGGCCACGGCGCCGCCCTACTAAATTACTAACGGCTATAAAATTGAAACAAAGCATTATAACTAATAGATATATAAAGCAGTTTATATTGAACTATCTTTAGTGTTGGAGTATTTCACATTTTCTAATTTAAAGTGATTTATACATTGATCTCTGAAATTTTAATACAAAGCTATAATTGCCAATTTAATATTTAAAACACAAAATCCGGAGCTGGGAATTCTTAGTTATGGCGATCTACTGTAACAAACCACGCAGGATGGCTCCGCAATAAGGCGTGAGGAATGCATTCGGAAGGTTCCGGATTCTGTTCCCGTGGGCTGATGACTCTGACCATAGTTTTTTTGTGGTTTCCTCTGTTCAATAGGAGAATGCTGAGGTGGTTTTTCTTCTATAATGAAATTTCTGTTCATAATTTCCTATCATGTATTGTGGGCTATAGAGCCAGGCGACGGCTTCGGTGTGTTGCGGATGGGCGGTGGATATGCATTTTTTAAAGGTTTCTTCCAGGCTTTGGTTGGACTGCTGACGGACCCGCTTTCTGGGGGAACCGTTACGGATCTCGTCCATACTTGTGCACATCGTCGCCCGGATCTGGTCGCTTTTTGAGTCTGCCCCTTATCTCTTCCACCCAGGACTCACGTTAGAAGCAAAGAGGGTCACTATTTGCGGTGGTCTGCCGTTTCGGGAACTCCTCCGTATTATGCACTCCTACTCCTGCCCCTAATGTAACACAGCCAAGCTTCCACTTATTTTGAATTTGTTTGTGTTCCAGATGGTACAAATAATCTAAAACATACATAGTACTTACTCCTAAATGACAAAAAGACCTAAAAGGATTTATAAGCCCTGGATATTAGAATAAGATCAAGTTGAAACCAATGTAGAAGATACTTATTAACAGAGCTTTGCTATTTGTTACTTTCTCCACTACGTATAGTAAGTAGAGGAAGTATTGTATTTCACCCAAAAATTCGATACCGAGATTTCACCGGAAATACATGTTTTGAGACCCCCTGAATCCAAAAAAAGCATTTTTGGGAACATGTCCGTGTGTGTGTCTGTGTGTCAGTCTGTGTCTATGTATCTGTATGTCTGTCTGTGAACAGCATGACTCAGAAACCAACAGTCGGATAAACACCAAACTTGGTATTTAGGTTCAGTATCTTTCAGAGACGCGACACGAAGGTTTTCAAGAAAATCCCCCATCCCAGATTACCCTTTACATGGAACGTTTTTCAAAAATTTTAATTTTCTCAAAAATGGCTCTAATGATTTTGATTAAAATATCATATATTTAAGATACTTTCATAACAAATAAAATGTATATCTTGAATTTTCTGGGAATGTCTCCAAAAGTATTCTTCATTGTGAACGACTCTTGCATAACTGGTAAACCAAGAGATAGACAAAGTTTTACTACACAAAAAATGTAGATGGCAATAAAATACACAGTTTATGTCATATACATTTTTTTCGCTGAGTGAACCATTTTCGCGATATTGCTTGTTATTCCCTTAAATTTTTCAATACTTATTTTCTCAAATGGGAATTCGTTATTCGTTTTTTTTTGTCTTGGATATGCAAAGAGTATTAATCTGTGGTAAAGAGAATGGTGCTGCACATAGCAACCAACTATTAAGAGATATATCTGTGCTTATATTGCCCTTGCAAATACAAAACAAGGGGAACATAGTAGGCCTTAAGCAACAGTGAAATATATTTAGAACTGTGTAAAATGTAATTCTCTTTGCATGTCAAAAGATCGTTTCTGCAAAGTTTATCTCGATTAATATGAAGTAGAACGAGAATAAGAGTGTGTAAAAACAGTTTGTACAAGAATAGAGAAAGTCATGTCAGTGTAACACATCAGATTTTTGTTGTTGTTAATCCACAGAAAAAGCGCGCAAAGTAAAAGCCGAGTATATTTTTATTCGAATCATATACGGTGTATAGATGGCCACGGCGTAATTCCAAAGCCAATGAAAAAATTAAATTGAGTTTTATTTGTGCTCGCTGTTTAACTGTTATGGTCCTTAGCGTCTCATTCTATATTTGGCGTGAAATACATAATTCTGCTCAGAGGCCTCTTTATCAGGCTTGAGGTTGTTTTATGTGCCATAAATCTACGACATGGCATCACCGGCTTTACTTCCCTTCCGAAGGATGCCATGCTAAGGATTTTTACGCCCGAAAAAAATGCATCGCCCTCGCCGCATATGAAACCGCGACCTAAGCCTTGCAGGAGTAATAGACTTCTCCATAGCTATTTAAACAGAACGAAGCAAAATACAGCAGGATCTTGCTTATATGGATGCCATTATATCATGTAGGTGATATTTATTTCCGCAGTGGCCATTTTATCAAACGCTATAAGTCTGTACGCAGTCATACGCATAGACTCGAAGACCGCCATTCAAGCAATATCTTCAAATAATAAACTCCACTCTACTGGAAACAAGGTTATTACACATAATTTACAAAAATTAGAAAACTATTATATTACCATGGATGTCTGCACGTATTGGGGTTGAACGCAACGAGTTGGCAGCTAAACAAGGCATAACTTAAAGACGAAATTCGGATAAATCTTTCAAATTCCAAAATGCGACATCGAAAGTTGCAAGAAAATACACACACCTCAAACTGCTGTTTAAATGAAAAAGTTTCCCATATTTTTAAACTCTGAATGATTCTTCTAACGATCTTCATTATACGTTTAAGATATTTGCATATCAAATAAAATCAGTATTTGAAATTTTCTGCGAATAAGAGCTGAAGTTCTCTTTATTTTAAAAGAATTTTGCATAATTTGCATAAGACGTACAGAGATTTATATCTCATTAAAACACGCCAATTATGTGAAGTATATTTTTGGTGGCAATATATATTTCCGAAACATTAATTCGTAATGGTTTGAAATTTTCAATACTTCAATTTTTTGTGCTGTCACCATTCAAATGTTTCTCGCAATGTCATGCAAAGAGTACGGAATTTCAAAGCTTGCACATAGCACCTGATTTTAAAGATTTGGTTGTTGCTTCAGCTTGCTTTGTTTGCTTTATAACTACATTGCAAACACTTTCCTCAAACGTTTGTCTCGATTAAATTGAAGTAGATAGAAAATCGTGTTTTTTAAGATTGGTTTAGAAATACTAAACGACAGTAACTGGAGAAATTCTTATGATTTTAACACATCAGATTCTTAGCGAGTTTCAGTATATATATTTTGGGTGAAGTTTCGATAGATGTTTGGGTGGATTCCATAAATCTCGTACCTGTATATCCTGTAAAAAAGTAAGTAAGAAAATGCCCAGAGAAAATAGAGAGTAATTACCTATAATAAAAATAAGATCAAGAGTGAAATCCTAGGTGGAGCAGCAATAGAGGCTATATATTTAAGATGAGGTAAATATTATAATAATAATAATAATAATAATAATAATAATAATAATAATAATAATAAAAATATTATGTTGTAGGCTTTGATAAAATCCATAATTTTGCGAAGATTCTAAAGTAGAATCCCACGAAAAGTGTAACTTCATTCTACACCATTTGACATCTGCGGGCCTCTAAAAGGTCGGCAGATAGCTAAAGATTAAGTTAGGTTAGGCTAGGTTAGATTAGGTTAGTTTAGTTTAGTTAGGTTTGAGCATAACAAGCTCCGTCATTTCATTTAGAACCGCTACAGAACGTGTATCTTCACTTGTTCTCAGCCAACGCCGGTTTTTTCATGATCTGCTTATAATATTCATTAAATTACGTGTTTCAGCAAAATCCTACGACATATATATTTTGTAGAGAATGGAGTCTAAATTTGCATAGATTGTATTAATTATTTTTCTCCAAGCGTAAACTGGTTTTATGTCCTGTCATGAGCACATAAACGAAAACAATTAGAATATCCGTGATCTTAAAGACGAGACGAAATGAATTGACAATCCATTCAAAACCAAGTGTCACGGGTTCGAATCCCAACGACTGCAGCCAAATGTGCGTCTGGTAATGGATGGAGAGGGCCCGCGTAAAGTAACCGGTGTGATGACACGCATTATGAAGACGAGATTATATTTTAGTGCAGTTACATGAATTTCGCTTTTTATTCTATAAATACTAATATAATATTAAAATAATTTAAAACATTTTAGATAAAATAACTACAATTGCTTGCATTTATTGTTAAATGTTAGTATAATATGATAAAAAGCCACTAATGAAATAGACTAAAACTTTGACTAAACACCATTATTGTCATTGTGCAACACTTTGCAATAAAGGATTAAAACAATAGAAGAAATGACGGTAGGAAGGCACAGAAATCGATTATCTCGAGGTTAGGAAAATGGAATGACCCCAAAAAGGAAAGAATTAGCAGAAGGAAAAATGGGTATAAATGCATATTGTTTAAACAATGTAGAATCGTTATTTTTGGGACAAGAAGAAGCATGATAAACGAAAGATGCGAAAAATAAGTTATTTTGTAGACTGGTACTAGACTTGCCTAGATCTTCGCGTAATGCGGCAGCTTTAGTGGAATTAGGAAGTATATGTTATAAAAGCAAAGCAGTGGAAATAGTGCTGAAATATTGGTATAGATTATATGAGCTAAATGAGGAGAATATAATCAGAAAATATATGATAGCAAAAGAAGAAAGAAACTTGGATATTTAGAATTTAAAATATTCTACGAAAGATTGATGTGAGTTTTTAAAGCTCGAGAAGGAAAGAATTGGAAACGTGCTTTGTAAAGAGTTAATAACAAGAATCAAGGTTACTGAAAAATGGGAAATATGGGCTGGTCTTAATGAACAAAAAAATCCTAAAACTGTAGAACATTAAATATAATTGGTGAGATAAAAGCAAATTGAACTTTGTGATAAAGCAGAGGGAGATAAATTCGCATGGCCTAAAAGTGAGATGAAAAATTATATTTTAACGAAAAGTGCTTAATGTTTAAAGAAGCGGATAGTACTTAGCATTGCATTTTGGAATGTTAACAAACAAGATTTTGGAAGGAAAGTTACACTTACAAAAGTGAGAAAGCTTTTCAAATGAAATAAGGAGAATTTTAAGTCTGAGATCAGGTAAAAAGAATTAACGAACCTGATAAATACATCAGTAAGGTGAGACAAAATTACCTAAGGAAGGTAGGACACAGCAATGAGAATTACAATGTTGATAATGCAATGCGAGGGTAACATAGGGAAATCAGAAAACTAAAACGTGTACCTACTGTTTATAATTATATATTATAGTCTAGTCAGAAGTTCTGTTACAAAATATTTTTATAGTAGCTACATATATTATACTGGCCTCAATATGTATCTGGTGCTAAATCACATATTATTATTATTATTATTATTATTATTATTATTACTCAAAATAATCCCCTTTTACACTGATACAGGGTACCCTATTAGGTAATTCATCAATAGCAGCACGCACTGTCTCTTTGGTAAAATCCGCCACTGCTGACTTCAGGGATCGCTCGAGAGACTCAATATTGGGATGCCTTTTATTACAAAAAAATCCTCAAGCACTGACCACAACTTGAAGTCCCAGGGGGTTGAGATCGGGGCTGTTAGAAGGCCAGTATTGGGTAGTAATAAAACCTGGAACATTTTCTTCAAACCAAGATTGAGTAGAGCTGGTGCAGAATCTTGCGCAAGGTCCAGCGCCCATTCTTGAACAAAGTGGTGTCCAATTCGTTCACCACAATCTCAAGGAGGATTGTTTCATATACTCTGGCTGTCATCTTTAATCCCTTTTGGCAGAAATGCACCTTTGTGATACCATCGTAGCTTACTCCCCACCAAACCATCACTGAGGCGGGATCGTGGCCGCTCTGGATCTTTAGAACCCGCTCAAGAGCTTCTTCAGAAGTCCTGGCATACACTCGGTCATTTAGATAGTTGCAGCTCTGTTCCTTTGTGAAAATGTGTTCATCCGTAAAAAGGATATTTATGTACCTGTTGTTAGCGTAACGCTCAAGTAGACATTTGCATTTTCGCTCTCTCTGCTCTTTAAGTTTTGGAGCTAAGAAATGTGTAGTACCCGTGAAAGCCTTCAGCCCAAGGTCTTATCTGAGCAATCTGGACATTAGTTAAACAATCCGGGCTTGTAGACCGTGGTCTACTAGGCTCCTTATTTCCCTTCGTAGACCTCGGCCTACAAGCCCGGGAATTTGTTTAACTAGTATCAACACCGGCCCTGAAGGCCCTCAAACCCTGATGAATCTGGACATTGATCTCCTGGAGATGTTCATCTCACTACCGATTAATGTTTGCTTCGCACTAGATTTCTGCTTATAAAGCCGCCGCTGCCTTCATCACTGTCCTGGTCCTCAGAGAGAGTGAACGTCCCGATCTTGATCGGTCAGCAATTGACCAGTTTCATTAAAACACCTAGTGGTGCGGTACACAAACAACTTGCTGATTTTCAACTTCTTAAGTGTCTGAAAAATCCCAAGTGGCGATTGCCCGACCCTATGGAGGGCTATCACTTCAACAGTTTTTCATAATATCCCCAATCCATGACTGAACCTTTAACTGGCATGATCACTTAATCGCAGTTGAAGTCAACAAAGAATAAGGCAGAGTTTAGCAGCAGACGCGTTTTCTGATCACACAGAAAACAGTACTATACAATACTATCTGAATTTTTTTTAACAGAACTTACGCCCAAACTGCGTGGTATGTATATAAGCAAAAGAAACAGATTAAATGATTTTTTCGGTGATGGTGCTTGTTTGATCCACTTCTTGTTCATGCTGTCATGCTGCAAAGTTGAATTTCCTGCATTCATTGTTGGTGACCTAACCTACCTGCATGCTTTGCCTATTTTGTTACACGTATATGCATGAACTATATTGCATCCTTTAACTTTTGATACATTTATTTTTGCAGACATAATATAATTTGATTGTTCAATTTTACTATTTAAACCTTAACTGAGTCTTGACTTCCTGTTGTTTTATATATATTCTTACAATTTAATTCATGCACCAGCTAAGTATGAGCTGCCAAATTGATTATTTTCTCCAGACGTGGAGAATCAACCGTCAGTTCGCATCTATGTTAATGTAGATGACCTTGCTACTGGAACCACCATGTTCAACAGTAATTAATTTTATTTTCGCGCAAGTACTAATTCTAATATTCACTATCGTCGAAAAGGCAGTATGCAATACACATGTATTAACTTATTAGAGAATCTCGGAAGTAGAAAATACGGGACGACCCTTCCTCGTTCTCCAATGATGTGCTTGCCTCAGTTGTATCTGAATATACGAAGGCGGATCGAAAAGTAACGCACAATATTGTTTTTACAAACAAGTTTAATAGTTAAAACAAAGCAACAAAAACCACAAATGAACTTACACCTTTTACCTACTTTTCGACAGTGTCATCAAGTTTCTCAACACATTCTCCCATCGTGATACTAGTTTCAATATGCCCTGTTCGTAGAAGTCCGTTTCCTTGGAGTATAGCCATCTGCGGATTGCTGATTTCACTTCCGCATCTGTCGCAAAGCGTTGGCCGGCCAGGAATTTCTTCATGGGACCAAACAAATGAAAGTACAACGTTGCCTCCGGATGCTGGAACACCTCCCAACAAAATTTGGTGATTTTCTGACAAGCAGCAGCAGCAACATGCGGGCGAGCATTGTCATGAAGAATTTTGACATCGTCAGCATTCTTATTGTGGCGTTTGTCACGAAGGACACGACGCAACTTCACCAAAGCTTTCATGTAGGCTGCAGCATTCACAGTGGTCCCGTGCTCAGCAAAGTCCACCAATACAACATCATGCATATCCCAAAACACCTCACAAGCACTTTTCTAGCAGATTGAGTCACTGAAGGTTTTCTTCACTGGAGAACCAGTACTTGCCTGTTTGGTTTCGGGCGTGTAGTAGTATGCCCACGACTTATCACCATGGTGATTCCTTTCAGAAAGACATGCCCTTCTGCGGTGTACCTCCTTAGGTGATCCAAGCTCATCATTCGCTGGCCTTGTGGCTGTCTGTCCAGTTCTTAGGCACCCAGCGAGCACTAACTTTACGAAATTTCAACGTGTCATGAACAACATCGTACGCTGCACCATAGGACATTTGAACTGTTGCGATAAGGTGTGCAGTTACACATGCTGGTCGTTGCCGCCTCAATGCCTCTGACGTTCTGCGGCGTTGCAGCTGTTACCAGCCTCCCGGAGCATGGCGGATCACTAAGGTTCACACGGCCCTCTAGGAAGAATGCACACCACCTGGAGACATTGCTACGGTCCATACAATCATCCCCATACACACCATGCATGTCCCTGTGAATATCACTCGGCTTATGCCCTTTGGACCACAAATATCGAACCACACCTCTCTGCTCTTCACACGTGGACGACAGTAACATGCGCGCCATTCTTGTTGCGTAGTTCACGCTTCTTTCGCTAGGGCTGCACATGAAACAAGAAATACCTTCTGTAGTGAAAACTTCAAACTATACCTATGTGAAATTGCAACACTCCACCTGCAATACCAAGGCAGAAAAAATTATTGTGCGTTACTTTTCGATCCGACTTTGTACTATGGCTTATGTTAATTAGAAAATATACTATTATTACTAGTAGAAATTGTGTATAAATTATGACAATTTAATTTTATGATTGGGAAAATTGGTAAATAAATTCATTCATAGCTTACTATATTTTTGTCTGCTTACCATAAACTCCTTTCAGTAGTTCAGTTATAACAACATGACAATTTCCATTAGGCGTTGCAAAAATCATTTACAGTACGCACGGATAGTTATTACTTTCCAAAGAATAGTAGATATACCATACAATTCAAGTTAATTAATCGGTACCTACTCAAACAAAAGTAACCTCCGCGTCAACAGAAAGTAACCCACAGACTGCAGAGTGTACCTATGCATACGAACTGTAACATGGACAAAGAAACGCAACTAATGCTGCAATGTAATCGAATTATTGCACATGTCGACGCCACTATCTGCCTGACAGTTTACAATTATCATCGCTCTGTTTCGCTCCCACCCAGCAGGTTCCCTTGGGAATTCTCACAGTCCCCAGAGTGTGCTTTATTACAATGACCCTCTCTGCCTTCACCTTCTGTTTGAGTTTCATAATTGAAACACTTTAAAATATGAACAGTCGCGAACAAGGACTTATACCTTGTTTTTTACAATCAGTATGTGGAGTTATTTGAGGATGGTTGGTTTAATATCTATAAGACTTTGGTTTGCATATGTCCTTATTTACCTAGATGTTACGAAATAATGGCAGGATCTGTATGAGCGATTCCTTCTGTAAGCCGTTGATAAACGGGCGGTTCAAACCCGGCGGAGAGCAATGGAACTTTCGGGTGTAAAAATCCTTAGCATGGCTTCCTTCGGAAGGGAAGTAAAGCCGGTGGTCCCATGTAGTAGATTTACGCCACGTAAAAGAACCTCAAGCCTGATAAAGGTACCTGTGAACAAAATTTCCGGCCTTTCACTCCCAATATAGAATGGGACTCTAAGAACCATAG
Source organism: Deroplatys truncata (assembly GCA_030765065.1). Taxonomy (NCBI): domain Eukaryota; kingdom Metazoa; phylum Arthropoda; class Insecta; order Mantodea; family Mantidae; genus Deroplatys; species Deroplatys truncata. The sequence goes on along the minus strand of CM060981.1, from coordinate 103,798,667 downwards.
CAGTTAAAGAGCGTCCATAAATGGAACTCAATTTAATTTTTCTGCCTATTCTCAGCCTTTTTATACCGTCTTTTGTACCACTGTGGATCCACAGAACTAGTCTGTTATATTACAAATGAGAAAATGGTAATAAGAGGAATAACATACAAAAGATTATATGTTTATATGACACTGGCAACTGCCAACAAAAGAACAAACGATCCCAAGGAACATGCCATTGAAAATAAATGATAATGTAAAATGCTAGAAGAACGTAAATTAAAAAAGTCTGATGTGTTGCATACATACCACTTTCTCTAACTACTGTCGTTTGTTTTTATGTAAGTTCTACAACTATTCCCGCAAAGACTTATTTTTCTAACTGCTTCGAGTTAATCAAGTTAAATGTTTGCAGAAATAGTTTCATTGCAAATTTCGTTTTAGGCACAAGGGGGATGCATGGGACCAAAGCTGCTATATACTAGCCTTGAAATTCCATATTTTAGCATGAGTAAGAGAAACAAACTAGTCATTAGTACTCCAAAAGCATTGAGGGTCTAATCATAGTCGTCGCTTATGTGAAAAGGACATGCTTAAGCAATAAGTATTTCCTTCTGATTAGGAAACCTTGTTATCATCTGGTATAAGAGACGGTGTTTATATGCTCAGCACTATACGCTTACTTATTTTCGAAGCACATGTGGCAACATGGTTCAGCTGTTTCACAGCCACTCGGATCCGCGAAGGAATGCAGGTGATCACTTAGCCAGCCGTCATTTTAATTTTCGTTGTTATTTTGTTCACAGCTGCTGTTGAGCACGTGGTAGAAGTTTGCGAGTTTTAAATAGTACCTTTATTAACTAGTTAACTTTAATTTAAAATCAAGAAAATTTAGTTAAGGGTTTGTAGTAATAGTTGCACAGTTACATTAGCTAGGACGAAAACATGCTAAAATGAAAACAATTCAGCGAGCAGGAAAGAAAACAACTAATTGAGTTGGTACTGAGGTTCAAAGACATGGTAGAATGCAGGCAATCGGACGCTGTGTGATGTACTTGCCTTAAGCGGTATTTACTCGTGGACTGTTTTAAAACTGAAAACCTGACTTTCTAGGGTAAAGTGTTAGTAGCTAGAGATACTTACAATATGCGCACTATGTGTATGCATGCATGAAACAAATCACAAGTGCAATTAATACACCATCAAGCAGTAATCAGAAAAGCAAAGCACAGAATAACTTACAGCTATAACAGCTATTTTAAACGCGAAATCGGTAAATCTACGTATGTTCAAGATTTTGATAACGCAACGTATATTTGCGAATTAATGGTAAAGACGTGTGCCTTGTTAAGTGATCCATTACGGTCGTAGTGATTATGCAAAATAGGCAATTTTATCGAAAAAAGCACTGCAGAGATGTACTTCACTTATCGCAGAAATATTTCCCTATTTTATTTTTAGGACTTTATTAAATGATTCTGAATAAATGCAGTGGAATCTGGTTTTCCAGGGAGCTAAGGACTTTGCACAACATAATTGGGAAAAGATCTGAACAGAAAACATACCAATAGTGTTATAACACTGGGATTCTATACATTATCTTTTCAAGTAAGCCTGTTCTCATGCTGCGATTTCATATCCTCTGTTTGTTAAGGTTAGGTTGTTTAGCAGAGGTATTAGATTATTAAAACAGCGTCTATGATAAACCGATATCACTTCTTAAATTCGGCATCCCTATATGTTTCAAGTGAATTCTGCAAATCACGCAAATACGTTTATTAATTCGCAGTTGTAGTCAGTTGATGTAAGATGGCGTCGGCTCTCCTTATTGCATTTAAGCGGAGGTAGGAGCTTCCTTATATGAACAAACATTTCCTTATTTGCCTGAAAGAGTAGCGTAAGGACTTCCTTAAAATAAGCGACGACTATGAATTAGATCCTGAGTATTATAAAATACAAACAAACATGTATCTCGGAAATGGTTAATACAACCAGAAATATTACATATAATTTTGTGTAATAAGTTTTTGTCTATTATGGCTTAGCGTCATACCAAAGAACACAAAGTTGAATACGAATGAAGAGGATTTCACGGGCTATTCTCAGAAAATTCAAGATATACATTTTATTTGTCATGCAAATTTCTTAAACATTTGGTATTTTAACTAAAACCGTTAAAATCAGTTTGAGAAAACAAAAAATAAAGCAAATTGCTGCATATAAAGTGTAGTTTGGGGTGGGGAATTTTCTTGAAAATCTTAGTGTAATATACACTGAATGTTATTTACTGGACTTAAAGGCACAATTTGTTATTTATCTTTGTTTTCGTTTCTGAGTTATACTGTTCACAGACAGATACAGATAAACACACGAAACTTTTTGTATTCAGTGGCCCTCAAATCATACATTTCTGGTTAGATATCTATGCAGAACTTTTGGGTTCAATGCAATACTTTCTAAGAAAGTAAAATGATAAGGCCTATGGTTTTTGCAAGAAAGTAAAGAATATTAGGTACCATTAAATTCAGGGTGAGATAATGGAGCTAGTGGACAGTTTTATGGTGCACTTTAAGTGTACCATACGTAGTAAACTGTGTTGTTGTCAAGAGGTCAGCAAGATAAAAAGAGCACTCAATAAACATGTGACAGTTCCTATGGACCCTTGAAGAATTAACTAAAGATTTTTATAAGCCTGGAAGTGTGGCATTGTATAGTGTCTAAACTTTGATATTGCGACAAATAGGAAAAGACAGAAGCATTTGAAGTGTGAAATGGAGCGATTTAAATGTATATAAAAATGGTAATAAAGTAGTTATAACTAATATGATTTTCCGGGCTGTTATGCCGTGGTCTGCTGAAGAAAGATTTCCCAGACGTTTCGTCCACAACTGCGGTGGACATCTTCAGTGGCGCGGACGAAGTCTTCTCGGTGAAAGTATCTGATGCGTTGGCCGTTAGTGTCGCTCTCTTTATAGTGTGGGCGCTCTCTGCTGATTGGCCCGCTGGTATGAGGGGGCTGGCGCCGGCTGTGTTGTTGCTCTCTTCTGATTGGCTCGCAGTGTTTTTCGGTTTTGTATGACCTTTCTTGTTTTTGATGACTAGATGCCAGTTACTGTTGAGTTTCAATGCTTCTTCTTTCCTATTGAAATTATTGGGAAGTTTATAAATCTCTATTGCTTTGCGTTGTAGCCGGGTATGGTAATGCTTTATGGAGGAAAGAATGTTGGTGTCCTGAAATCTAATAATGTGTTCGCCCTCGGCTTCAATGGCATGTTCGGCGACTGCCGATTTTTCTGTATGGCCCAGGCGGCAGTTTCTTTTGTGTTCGCTGAGTCTGGTGTTAGCGCTCCGCTGTGTGGTACCAATGTACACTGAACCACAGGAACAAGGAATACGGTAAACACCGGCCGATGACAGGGGATCTCGGGGGTCTTTGGAAGAGCGCAGTAGGCTGTTTAATTGTCTTGTAGGTTTGAATACTGTTTTGACGTTATGACGTTGAAGTATATGTTCAATACGGTCAGTGACATTTCTGAAATATGGCAGAAAGACAATGGACTTGCTTTTGGGTTGGTCCTGAGTAACCGGTCGGGGCTTGGCCGGACGGCAGGCTCTTCTCACCTCTTGGACTGAATAACCATTTGATTGTAGAGCTGTTTCCAGGTGTCGGATTTCTTGTGGAAGTAAGTGTGGTTCACAAATACGGGAAGCACGGTTTGCGAGTGTCTTAATCATAGCACGTTTTTGTCTAGGATGGTGGTTGGAGTTCTTGTTAAGGTAACGGTCTGTGTGTGTGGGTTTGCGGTAGACAGTATGACCCAGCGTGCCGTCAGCCTTCCTGCTAACGAGTACATCTAGAAAGGCTAGTTGGCCATCCTTTTCTTGTTCCATTGTGAACTGTATACGCTGTTTGATGCTATATAGATGTAACAAAAAATCTTGAAGAGCTTGTTCACCATGGGGCCAGATGACGAAGGTGTCATTCACATAGCGGAACCAGGCTGTTGGTTTGAGTGGAGCTGAGTTTAGTGCCTTTGACTCAAATGCCTCCATGAAGAAATTGGCCACAACAGGGCTAAGGGGGCTGCCCATGGCAACACCGTCTATTTGCTCGTAGAATGACCGGTTCCACTGGAAATAAGTGGTAGTCAGGACATGGTGAAAAAGTGTAATGATATCATCAGGGAAGATGGGTTGTAACAACTTCAGAGTTTCTTGTACTGGAACCATGGTCTGGTCTGATGGATGCGTTCTCGGACAACTGTCTGCCAACAATAGTCAACTACTCATCTTACATCTTCAAGTAAGTAACTCACTACACAGTTTTGATTGGGACAACACTGACAGAATCACCTACGGCTCTATGACATACAATCACAACAGCATGACCACTCGTCACAAGAAGAAGTTTGATGGCCTTACTGCCTCCATCAAACCGCCGAATACTCTCAACCACTGCCGCACGGTAGTGAACTTATCTGATCACCAGCTGTCACCTGCTGAAACGTCACTCCTTGCTAAAGGAGGTAACTACGCTGTTGTCACTCCAATGTTGCCAGTTGAAGACATCATTTCTCACATTGAAGCAGGAATACGAGTTCTGCCAAGGCTTGCAGCTGATGAAATTCGCCGGGAATCTGCCAGGGTTCTCGAGAAGGCCAAACCTCCTACCAGTAATTTAACCAATCAAGAGAGAACTGCATTAAAAAAGCTGAACTCCAACCGAGACATCATTGTTTGCTCAGCGGACAAGGGTAATGCCACAGTTATTCTTAACCAGCAAGACTATCAACAGAAAATCTCTGAACTCCTGCAACCAGCAACCTACCATAAAATTAAACGTGATCCGACAGCCCGTATTCTACGGAAAACTAATCTTTTGATCAAGAACTCCTCGCTTTCGAAGGAAGACAAACGCCGCCTTACCAAGTCCGAAGCTCAGCCGCCTAGACTTTACGGGCTACCCAAGATCCATAAACCAGATGTTCCGCTCAGGCCCATTGTTAGTGGTATTGGTTCTCCCACATACGACATAGCTAAATACCTAACCGGTCTTCTACAACCCCATGTCGGCTTGTCCGACTCTTTCATCAAAGACTCTACTCATTTCATTCAAATTCTCCGCAACCTCAAATTGCTATCTAAGGATTTACTAATTAGTTTTGACGTTGTGTCTCTATTCACCATGGTTCCAGTACAAGAAACTCTGAAGTTGTTACAACCCATCTTCTCTGATGATATCATTACACTTTTTCACCATGTCCTGACTACCACTTATTTCCAGTGGAACCGGTCATTCTACGAGCAAATAGACGGTGTTGCCATGGCAGCCCCCTTAGCCCTGTTGTGGCCAATTTCTTCATGGAGGCATTTGAATCAAAGGCACTAAACTCAGCTCCACTCAAACCAACAGCCTGGTTCCGCTATGTGGATGACACCTTCGTCATCTGGCCCCATGGTGAACAAGCTCTTCAAGATTTTTTGTTACATCTAAATAGCATCAATCAGCGTATACAGTTCACAATGGAACAAGAAAAGGATGGCCAACTAGCCTTTCTAGATGTACTCGTTAGCAGGAAGGCTGACGGCACGCTGGGTCATACTGTCTACCGCAAACCCACACACACAGACCGTTACCTTAACAAGAACTCCAACCACCATCCTAGACAAAAACGTGCTATGATTAAGACACTCGCAAACCGTGCTTCCCGTATTTGTGAACCACACTTACTTCCACAAGAAATCCGACACCTGGAAACAGCTCTACAATCAAATGGTTATTCAGTCCAAGAGGTGAGAAGAGCCTGCCGTCCGGCCAAGCCCCGACCGGTTACTCAGGACCAACCCAAAAGCAAGTCCATTGTCTTTCTGCCATATTTCAGAAATGTCACTGACCGTATTGAACATATACTTCAACGTCATAACGTCAAAACAGTATCCAAACCTACAAGACAATTAAACAGCCTACTGCGCTCTTCCAAAGACCCCCGAGATCCCCCGTCATCGGCCGGTGTTTACCGTATTCCTTGTTCCTGTGGTTCAGTGTACATTGGTACCACACAGCGGAGCGCTAACACCAGACTCAGCGAACACAAAAGAAACTGCCGCCTGGGCCATACAGAAAAATCGGCAGTCGCCGAACATGCCATTGAAGCCGAGGGCGAACACATTATTAGATTTCAGGACACCAACATTCTTTCCTCCATAAAGCATTACTATACCCGGCTACAACGCAAAGCAATAGAGATTTATAAACTTCCCAATAATTTCAATAGGAAAGAAGAAGCATTGAAACTCAACAGTAACTGGCATCTAGTCATCAAAAACAAGAAAGGTCATACAAAACCGAAAAACACTGCGAGCCAATCAGAAGAGAGCAACAACACAGCCGGCGCCAGCCCCCTCATACCAGCGGGCCAATCAGCAGAGAGCGCCCACACTATAAAGAGAGCGACACTAACGGCCAACGCATCAGATACTTTCACCGAGAAGACTTCGTCCGCGCCACTGAAGATGTCCACCGCAGTTGTGGACGAAACGTCTGGGAAATCTTTCTTCAGCAGACCACGGCATAACAGCCCGGAAAATCATATTAGTTATAATTGTGACTCCGGCCGTGAAAACCTACGGTAATAAAGTAGGTTTAAAAAGGATGGGTGAAGAAACAACAACAACACCGAAAACGAATCATGAAAAAAAAACACAAATTGACTGGAGCATTGACTGATAAGCAACCGCTTGCTAAGAGGTACACTGGAAGTAATGGTGAATGGAAATAAGTTTGGGGCAGAAGAAGATATGGGATGACAGACAATATTGGGCTAAGTGCGCTGACACTGATCAATTGATATACATGATATTTTTTGGACAACGTTGGTAATGAAAGCTACTGACTAAATGTAGACGATAGTTTAGCAATTCAAAGAAGTGATGTAAATTCCAAGGCTCAATCCCCACACAGTAAGCACATACCACTGTTTGTGGAAATCTTACCTGAAACTTTGAGTAGGTACTCTTAGATATTTCCGCGATGAAAGCAGCCTCTAGATATTTTAGACTTCTTGCATTGTAAAAACATGTATTTTGTCCAGCTTTATCCTCCTGGGATTATCATAAGCTTGGGCGAATGAAATAAAATGTAGAGATCCTTATTTCGTAACAGTACTATCGAAGAGGATACCTTCAGCTTTCTCACAAACATTATATCTCTACAGTGGAAAACAATTCAGAAATAAATGTGTACATAAATAATATATGTATTTCAACTTTGATTCTATAAAAAACTGATATTCCATAATCACATGTTCTCTTCACATCATAAATGCAATGTCCTCTGCCTATTATTATAGATAAGGGAAAGTAAATAACTAAAAAAAATATCTTCATGTAAATGGCCTTACATATAGTGACGCAGCGGCTATGGCCCAGGGTTATCGGGAGGTCGACACAAGCCATTCGGAGATAAACAAAGATAAGTCGCGTTCTCGTCCGGTATAAACACCAACATCGCTATTGGCGGATAACCAGAATCCTTTGAAAGTTTCCTTCCCCCTCCCAAGCTTCCAATATGTGTCTCCAGAAAGTTCTAGAATGCTCTGTGGAAGATTCCACTGGCTATAGAAGCAAGCGTTCTCCCGAATGCACCTCAGTAAGTGAGGTGGTTCAGGCAGTAAGCGAGCGAGATTGCGAGTGCGTTTCTGGTGCGACGAAAAGTGCTGTTCTCCTAACGAGTTTGTGACGACTGCCGTGACGTGCATGAGCACTGCTATCGCAGGAGGGATTGGAGACGTCCTGTATTTGACTCCCCAGCGAGTGAAGTGAACCATCCGAAGAAGAGGCTGCGTCGTGCGTATTTCATTACGCAGCTACGTCTCGAAGGTGAAGTGGTAGGGAAAATTGAACTAGTTCACAGCAGTAAAGTGACTGCGAACTAAGTGAAGCCTCAGTGAAGTTGAACTAAATTAAAATAGTGACATAATCATATTTCGCTTGGCAATCTTTTTTAAAAACTAACGAAAATTTCAAACAAAAGATAAACCTTTGTCATATATGCTTTTTTGAAGGACCTATTATAGATGTTCTGATTTAAAAAAATGAACCTTTTATTCTATATTTTAAGAATATTTAATATCCTCAGTAAGGATATTAATTTAAGGTTGTGATATATTTTTGTTTTATTTCATCACCTAGCGTATTCGATATCTCTCACAGGAACTGTACCCACTGCTAAGCACTCTCGAAACGTAAAACTCGAGAAGAATCGGGCACCTGAACCTCATGGCCAGCTTGAGCTTTTCTCAGACAGCAATGAAGGTTAAGAACCGAGTCAAGATGTTTTAGCATCTCTAGATGGAACGTTATGTAATTCATTATGATTCGATGATAATGCAGCAAGAAAAATTCATATCGTATGCACACTGCTGGCGTGATTCTGTAGTTTAATTCTAACCTCATTACTATCTCAAACCCTGTTTCTTATAATCTTGACATGTACTCTTTCGCGCTCCCTTTACATGGTTTGCTAATGCATATCTTTGAATGATGATGTATGTACACAGAGCGCCAAAGAAAATCTTCGGCTGATTTTGTATCGTTTTCTGGGGTGTTTTGAGGCGTGTCCTTCACCTTACCTAACGCAGAGTGTGGTGGCTTGATAACACAGCAATAACGGGAGGAGGGGAGGTTGATGCCTATGGTTTTTCTGGTGTAATTGAAACCAAAACATGTTTATTGTCTCAGAACCAATCATACAGTATACTAGCGAAATTACTCTTAGACGTATCATGGGTATCTGGGTGGCTGGTCGCACTGTTACAGCAATTGCAACGGCAGTGCAGTATTTTTATAGTAAATACTGGGTAAATATTGCAGGAAAGTGGAGAGGACGGTCTACATTCTCGTCAGAAAGTGAGCACTCCCCGTAAAACATCCGTAGAAGATGATGTTCGTTTACTAAATGCAAATTACTTTTTTGTTATAATTGACTGATCATATTTAGAAACTAGAGATAAATGTGTATATGTATATGGTTTACCGAATATGACATATGACAATGAAATTGGGTTATATTTTTGACTATAATCCTGTTGTATTCTTATGATCAGCAATATGTTAGTAAAAATATATTAAACAATTATAGTTTGAATTAGAGGGAAAACATGCTGATTTATTTATTATTTAGTTATCTTTGCTTAGGCGGCGCCGTGGCCGAGTGGTTAGACCGCTCGCCTCCCACCGAGACCGCCCGGGGTCAATCCCAGGGACCTGCATGTGGGATTTGTGGTGGACGAAGCGGCGTCTGGGCGGGTTTTCTCCGGGTTCTCCGGTTTCCCCCGCCATTCATTCCACCAACTGCTCCATCATCACATTTCCTTTCATCCATTTCACCAACATTTCGTTTCATCTACTTCCTTCATCCCATACCAGGCATCGGGCTTATCACCCATCCTGGATGCTCTGTCTGATCCATGAGTGTCTGCTCCTCGACGGGCCTCTGACCCCAGGCACCCGCTTGTAAGTCCTGGGGGTGTAAGTCCTACATAAGAGGAGGGTAAACAGATAATGAATGAATGAATATCTTTGCTTCTGCAGCAACAAGCATTGATACCACTGTGAGAATACAATTCTGTTTATTTTTTTGTTATAAAGTGCTGTCTTGCTGTGTATTTAATGAATACCATTTAAGGTTTAATTTGCATCCCCTGAAAACCTTCTCACATTACACATTCTACATTTCGCTAACCTGGGCGCTCATCAAGTTTTCCCCTTAGCTTTTAACCCTTTCAAAGGCGTGTCCTGCACTAGCCGATAAGGTATGAGCTACCAATCACGATAAGAGGTCTGTATGACAAATTGAATGCACTCACACTACCTCTTTCTCTTTTAGCCAATACGACCGAGAGCGTAAACATATATTTCGTTTCTACGCCATTTTGTAACCTTTGTTGTGGTTATTGGTGTAACTATTCAGCAGAAGGAGTAGCGCACCCTGCACCGTGGCCTAAAGCAACCAATGAAATAGCCATGGCTTCGCAAGGCCACGTACAACGATAAATAATGTGACATAGACGCGAGGAGCAGTGAGATATTTTTTGGCGCTCTTTGTACGTATGGCTAATAAGCCCCATGCAATGCAAGGTCGGACGATAAAAACACTATTATGATATATGCACGCGCTTTCGTTATCTTGAGAGGCAGATTTAAACCGAAGGATCCTCTTACCTATTTATTGATAAAAATTTAGTGCATTTCAGATGCGCTAACTCTGTACGTAATTTACGTGCGGGTGTTTTCATGTGAGGTCATAAACCGGCTATATGCGTAGCAGGCTGTACTGCAGTGACAGTATGCGCAACTGGCGGCACATGACGTGTTCAAGGTTATCTTTATAAGTTGTGCTTCAGTCGCTGCGTTATGTTCATGCTGTAAGGAGAGTTGTGCATCTTAAAGGTCAAAGTTTATTCAAATCATCTGTGTTGTGCGTGATTTGCTTAAGAATGTTGTCTTGTTATTGTGCACTGCAATGCCTGCCGGCAAATTCAAGCTTGAACAACGAATTTTTATATGCGATACATACGTAACAACCACACCATATAGACAGGTGTGTCGACAATTTCAGGAGAAATTTTCTGGTATTTATTTCAATTTAAAGTAAAGAAACCGTTAGACGTCTGATTAATGAGTTTAAGACAACGGGATCGCTAAGCGCTAAGCCTAAGAAGCGAAAGCGAAATGTTTTTATGGGAGGAAAAAATTAATAAAATTGGTGCATCTATTTGTTGGGAACTCTAAAAAAAAGTTAATAGGAACAATCCCGACATTATAGATGAACTTAAGAACAATATAAAAACAGAAAGTATGAATATTACGCAGGAACTTATGCGTGTAAATGGAAATTTCATTACAAGATGCCAGGAATTTCTTCACGCAGATGGGCACTACTTCCAACACCACTTATAACGAGGTTAGTACTCATTATAGTGCATGTTACTAACACTGTGAGTAAGTAACGCGGGAGTTACGAAACGAAAAACCGTCAGCGTAATAGGCAGTGTGCGAAGCACGCATATATGCGATCCGTGGCTTAACCATAAAACAATCGTAGTGTGTTTGATTCATAATGAAAATATACATCTTACAATTATCTTTGAATATGTTAAGGTCATAATAATAAATGAACTAGTTTGTATTGCACAACAATCTGTTCCACCGGAGCAGCCAATGAGAGGTAACTGGTGTATGTAACAGTTATGGAATACCGGACAAAGTTATATGGAACAGGGTTTATGTACGTGTTCTACACATTACACGGATATGACCAAAGAGACTATTGATTAAGATGCATACAACAAAGGGGAAGTACTTTAGGAATTACCGGAACTCGTCCTCAACCCCTTGTTACTTTTTCCAACCCCCTGCAGGGATTGATGAGGTGGTGGAGGGTAGCTTTATATTCAAGAACCGGAAATTTACTCTGACGTCTCTATATTATATATCGCCTCCCCTCTCATTGGAATTCCGGCTCGTTATACGAGATCCATTAATAAATCAATCAACCGGTACTACCACGCGACCTGTCGCTTGTGGCAGGAACCTTCTCCAGGTGATTCTGGCCGCGGTAATGAAATGAACATGACTGGCAGACACCAACCTTCATTGCCCGTTTATATCACCTAATTAAATAATCATTCTAGTACAACGCAACTCATTAAACATAAATACAAATTAGGAGCCTATTATTATATACTCGAAACTTCCTGGGCATTTAAGAACAAGGGAAACGTGATTCATTTATTTTCTCACCCTGTACATTCGCATTTTAATCGCTATTGCCTTACCTGCGATACTTATGCAGTGATAACGAGGAGGATATTGGCTTATGACCTTATTCTGAGGTTGATGTATGCGTTTCATAAATGTTGCTGTTCTAAAACTGTTGTATCAAATTTGTGGTACGCGATAATCACCAAACATGTTACGAATTACTCAGTTTGTTATCGGCTTACATTGACTACAGTAAGCAATGGTCTCCACTTAAAAAAAGTTATAGCAATTAAATTAACGAGGATAAAAATACCCATTATTACTTTATCTGCCACGTATATATTAGGTAAAGAAGGTATCGCATTCCAACCGAAAATTCCATACCGATATTTCACCCAAATACATGCTTTGAGGTCCCCCTTGGTGTTTAGGTTTAGTCCTTCTGAAGATGCGACACGAGGATTTTCAAGAAACTTTTCCAAACCCTAACTACCCTTTATATGGAACATATTTATTTTCTAAAAACTGACTTTAATGATTTTAATTAAAATACCATATATTAATGATATTTACATGACAAATAAAATGTATATTTTGAATTTTCTGGAAATAGCCTTTGAAGTCCTCTTCATTCAGAAGGAAATGTGTACAATCTTGTATAACCAGTAAACGCTAAGGGATGCAAGGAAACGTAACACAAGAACGTAGATGTCTTTAAAACACATTTTATTTCAAATAACTTTTTTTGTGACATCCGCCATTTCCGAGATATCCGTTATTGAAGGTTCGAATTGTTCATTTCTTTGCCATTCTTTAAAGTGCTTTCAACATTCAGTTTTTTCTCGCAATTGCATGGAAACAGTATGGAATTTTAAGGCCAGCATATAGCGACCAGTTCTTAAAAAATTGACTATCGCTGCTCCTTTTGTATCTATAACGAATTGTATAATGTAGCTATTTCTGCAAATGTTTGTTTGAATTAAAATGAAGTAGATCGAAATATAGCTTTAATAAGAATAGTTTGTATACAACTAATAAGTGGTATAGAGTAGAGAAAATCGTGTGTATGTAACCCATCAGATTTTTAATATGTAAAAAGAGCAAACAGTTTGCTTGTTCTAGTACTTTTCCAGTATTTTATTTTATTCGTTTTATAATCTCTTTCACAAATGGCACATCAACTTTCTCATGTGGTGAAAAAAGAAAAGTACAGAATGGAGGGATCCCGCAACCGGGAAGAGCACCACAGGCTATCCGAACCTTTGTGCTTCTACCGTGATCCCTGGAAGAGTGGGATGAGAGGAAAGACCAGATCCGCAAGACGAGTGCGCAAGCATGAAAGGGGTCTCTAAAGTTTCCAGTTCGAACGCATCCGACGTCGCCCAAGTCCAGCCATAAGCCCCGAGAGTCCTCCGAGAGCACGCGCAGGCGTGTTAACTGACTACCAACGCCCGATCCCATAGCGTACATCCAACGCTCAGCCACAACGTGCCGAACACCGTCTCCTGGTTCTACGGACCTGAAACAGGTGACAATGAAGGAAATTATGGGTATAGGAAACGAGGGATAGAAAAGGCGTGGTTGAAGAGGAACCAATCCAGCTCTCGCCTACGGAGTCAGGGAAACCACGAAAAATCCATGGATCAAGGTGGGCGGTCGCTGGGAATTAAATCCGGGACCTCTGGCTTGCGAGCCTCACACGTTACCATGGAGCTATCCCACTGGGTTTCTCGTGCCATGTGACAAGTTTTTACTTTCTCTACTATGTACATAGCAGGTAGAGAAGATGTTGCATTCCATTCAAAAGTCCGATATCAAGATTTCACCGGAAAGATATGTTTTGAGGCCCTCTGAATCCAAAAAAAATTCATTTTTGCTTCTGTACCGCTTACCTATACTAAGTAGAGGAAATTTTGCATTCCACCCAAACATTCGATACCGAAATTTCACTGGAAATACACGTTTTGAGGTCTTCTGAATCCAACAAAAACAGTTTTAGTAAAAGGTCCGTGCGTATGTGTGCATGGATGTGTGTGTGTGTGTGTGTTTGTGAATAGCATTAACTCAAAAACAGCGTCCTCCAAGGATGCGTTAGGAAGATTATCCCCTATTCCCTTTATAAGTACAAGGAAATGCGTAATTTAAACCAATTCTGGAAACGATTATTTAGATAATATGAAGTAAATAGAGGAGTAAGCTTTTGTAAGAATAGTTTGTTAAACAATGTGTAGAAAGAACACTGTAGTTTTTTTAGTGCAATACCTTTAAATTGCAACAAAAACTGTTTTTGATATGATGGATAAAACAAACATCAATGTAAGGAACTATCAACGTTTTTATTTAACTTCTTCATTAACGTGTTTCGTTCATGACTTTATCCAATGTATTAATCAAAAGTTCAAGTCATACATCAGTGACAATGTCAGGTATTATATAAAAATTGCTCTACTATAGGCATATAAAATAATTTCGTAAACGCCAGGCTTGAAAAGTTGAAAAATCTGCAGTTTTGAAAAAAAAATAAGAAACTAATGAGAGGAAAAATCAGAAAAAAATACTGGGACATATAAACTGTAATATCATTTGTTTTACCGCTTATTAAAAATGAGAATATTCTCTCAGTTGCTTTGGCTCCTGGAATTTTTTAAAGTGGGGACGAATACGTTCTTGAATCTCTGTAGGTATATAATTATCATTTAAACATATTATAAGCCCCAGTCTGGAAAGGTCTAAATATATAGTGCACCACTAGGTTTTCTATACCCAGAGGTGTTAAATATTGTGGTAAGGACTATTGCGTAGCAGCTAGGAATTGGAAAGAATCACCGCCACATATATTAACAATTTATTGTAAATTTTTGCATTTGTTAACAATTCCATCATCAGCTTCTTTAGAATTTTAAAATTTATGTGGTTTACAAATAATATGCTGGGAGACGACAATGTAATATACTGTTTCACCTTTTTACAATTTAAGTTGCCCTACAAATCGAGAATATTTTCTGACACAGCGACTAATGCAATACAATGTTACATGAAGTGAAAAATAGAAATGCTTCTCCCATAAATGTGAATTTAGAAACGCCAAGAGTAAACACGTTAAATTTTGTAGCTTACCAAACAGTTGAAAATAATTTAGAAAAGCCAAAAGCTTACTCTTGGAGGTTTACACCAAATCTCGCAGTCACAAAACCAGAACACGAGTCTGGGTGCTAGCTACTTGGTCCCTGGCCGAAGAGTGCCTCTGCTGCCTGCCCAGGAGTTGCTGAAGTTGACCACGAGCGTAATGGCGCGATTGGCAAACCAAAAAATAGTAACTCTGCAGGACGCTTTGAGTTGTGGAATCATGAATTACGTCATGCATGACATCTTTCTCAAGCTTCGGATATTAACTGTTTCTCTCGATGACCCACGTCATCATTTCAGAAGCATTGGGCCGTTCTTGAGCTGGTTGCATAAGCCATGACCAAGGGGGAAAAGGAAAACGGCACAATAGGTAACAACAAATATTTCAGAAACTGCTAACTGCTAAAATTTATATTTTAATAAACTCTAGTTTTCCTTTTAGTAAACTATCATACTTGTCTTAGGGTTATCCGATTAGACAGATTTGCAAGAGCTTGCAGAGTTTATTGACTAGTTGCTTAGATTTACATGCTTTTGTGTCATCATGTGATAGTTAATAAAACTTGTTTGACTCAATAAAAGACTAGCAGGAGCAGTAGTTGTGGTAGTGGTGATAGGGGTAATAGTAGTAGTAGTAGTGGTAGTGGTAGTGGTAGTGGTAGTGGTAGTGGTAGTAGTAGTAGTAGTAGTAGTAGTAGTAGTAGTAGTAGTAGTAGTAGTAGTAGTAGTAGTAGTAGTAACAAGAATATTAAATCTACTTCAATAATTCTCCGATACCGCTGTTAAAACCTTGGAATGTACTGGGTAATTTAAAGTCAAAACATCCTTTGCACTAAGAATGTCCCCCCCCAAAACAACAATAACAAGACAAAACATAAGCTTAGCGCATAAATGCTTAAAAAACATACAGGATTCTTCTGTGTACAAAACACGACTTCCAATGATATTTATTCATTTATTTATTTTCGCGCTTATTCTAAAAGTATCGTAAACTGCTCATTCTTCTGTATAATTCCTTTTAATATGATAATTATTCACCAGAAATTATTTCAAAGTATTTATACGTATAGGTATCCAGGTATTGGCAACGGAGGTACAGTTATTAACATCAAATTAAGAACCAACTAAGGAGTCAAACAAGGTTGTCGTATGTCTTCTGCAGTGTTTAATCTATAACTTGACCGAGCCATTAAAGAATGGCAGGTTAAAATAAGTACTTTAATTTAAATAAAATAAAACATGTGCTACGATCAAATGATATTGAGTGATTCAGAAAATAATTTACAAACACCTCTCTAAAATTAAATGAAACATTTGCAGAGTATAACTTGAACTACATGAGATGAAAAATAGTAATAATCAAACAATACAACGTTAAATAATTTTACCTACTTAGGGTAAAATGTGCCTTATATGCAGAAAGAAGACATAAATATAAAATAGATAATTTTAATGGAATGTATGGAAAAACGAGCCGAACATTGAAATACAAAACTCTAAGAAGCACACAACTTAAGTTTTATAAATGGATGACTGTACCTGTTTTGACATACACTTGTGAAAATTGGACACTGAACCCGCGGAGAAAAGAAGGATTTAGACAGAGAGATGAAATTTTTAGATTCCATAGCATGAGTGACTCTTATGGACAAACAAAGAAGTGAACAGATTAGGAAAGATTTAAATATATTTAATATTTTAGATATCTAGAATAAATTCATTGCAGATTAATTGGTGTGATCACATAAAAAGAACAGAATTTAATAGATTACCACGTGTTTTAATTAACTATAAACCCAAGGGTTTCAGGAATATAGGAAGATCAATAGCCAAATGTATAGATCAACTCCCGTGATTGAACACAAGCCGAATGGCCTAAGTCCAGAAAACAGAGGAGGAAGAGGCTCGGAGACAGTCTGCTGTTAAAAAACAAGCTCAATATGCAAGCGTTGATATTGCTAGGTACTCTTTGTATAGGCAGATGGAAAAACAATTCAAAACTATATTGCTCCAAATACTGGAAAACTAAAACGGACAACAGCAAATATATTGTGAGCAAATAATGATACAAAACTATCTGACATGTTACGTTTACATGGCCCTCTCTACTGACAGGTCTACAAACCAATCTTACCAAAGCTTATTCTTTTATCTGCTTCATCTTAATAGAGGTAAACATTTTCAGAAATTGTCTTATTACACATTTCGTAGTAGATAAAGCAGGCATAAGCAATAGTCAAATCTATGGCTTTGATCGCTAGGAAATTCTGTTCTCTTTGCATGACCACAAAAAAGAAAGAAAGAAAGAAAAAAATATAGCAACTTACGACTTGAACACATTTTATTTGAAAATTCAAACCAATTAGAAAGCATACCTTGGAAATGCTTAACGCAACAAAAAAAAGGCATTTGACGTAAATTGTGTGCTTCAAGATCTACATTTTTGTGCAGTGAGATTTTGTTTATCTCTTATGGTTTACCAATTATACAAATCACCCAGAGTGAAGAGGACTTTACAGGCTATTCTCTGAGAATTAAGATAATCATTTTATTTGTCATGAAAATAATCTTCTCATATGCTGCTTTAAACAAAATCATTAGAGCGATTTTTGAAAGAATAAAAAATAACGAAACTTTTTCTATGTAAAGGGTAACTTGAGGTTGGGACACTTTCTTGAAGATCTTCGTGTCACAACCTTGGAGGAAGCTGAACTTGACTAACAAGTTTTGTGTTTAATAGACCTTTCGTGTTTAAACAAACACACGCACGCACAGGCCTATTTCTAAAAATGCCTTTTTTTAAATACAGTGAGCCTCAAAACGTGTATTTCCACTGAAATCTCAGTACAGAATATTTTGATTGAATGCAATATTTCCTCTACTTATTAATTACACACTTAAATTAGTTCTTATGTGTATGTTTGAGGGGGGGCCGAAGTAGTTCAGTGGGTTTGTTCGCGGCTATCGTACTGAGGATCCGTGATTTAATTTAAGTCGCCCTAATCAAGCTATATCTCTAAATAGTTCATGTGAACTATTCTCAAGACACAACGCGGTTAAGAGTACATGGTAAAAGCTCTAGGTTCTCTCGTTCCATCGCCATCATCATTATGACCTTAACATCGCAAGTAACGGACACCGCCAGATGGATGCCTCCAGTTAATAAATGGGTCTAGCCATCGCTTGTTGAAAAACAAAAGGATTCCTGGAGGGTCAAAGAGCTTTTAAACCACAATATTTTATCTACAGTACTTTTTTGTCTATCCTTTACGAATTGCCAGCTATATAAAATCCAATAAGAGCGAAGAGGATATATTATTTACAGAAAATTTATTTTTCGTGTTAATATCTCAATCATATTAAATTTGCCTACAAACTGATAGAGTCGTTAATACGACTTAAGAAATTTTTTCAATGAATACTTTAGTTTGATTCGGGGAATTTTGACTCGCCATTCATGAAAGATTTTGGACGAAAATACGAAGTTGATGATTATACGACTTTTCATTTTGAGTCATGCTGTAGACGCGCGTGCGCACGGGAATATTTTTCTAAGATCTTATTTGGGTCTAGGGGACCTTAATGTACTTTCAAAAAGCTGACAATATAGGATCTTGGGTAAAATACAATACTTTCCCTACCTAATATAGGTAAGCGGTAGAAAAATAGGTGGAAAATAAATATATTCCTGGTTGCGGTAAATATCAGATGCACAAATAAATAAAATAAATAAAATGTTGCGGATACAGTACCATTAACCGGGATGGGATTTATAGAACTGCGATAAAACAACGAAATTGCATACCTTCATTAATCACAGATTCAATTCAATCACTGCGTAAATAATAATAAAAAATCAACACATGTGCAGAATAATTAAAGAGGAATCTAGATCATAATACGAGAGATACTGTTGAAATGTTATTAAAACTACGTAATAACGTTCAAACCGCTGTTTGAAAAGGTAACATAGGCAACTAAAGATCGCATGAAAAAGAAATAAAGGTACCTATAGAAATGGTTTTCTATAGAGACATAACCAGAAGGCAATCAGAATGAAGCTAGCGATAAATTAGCTACGCCTTTATTGTTGATTACTTCTAAATAGGCGCTGAACGTTTAGGCATAAGAAAAGTGACGTTTTAAGCATTTAAAATTTATCATAAAGGTGTTAAATAAAACAATGAATAAGAGCTAGTTTTAATTATGCAGCACAATATATTTATGTTTGATTATTACTCTTAGAGGTGTAATTATTCGTAATTAGTAAAACAATATATTACTACGATTCACTCAAAATTTATCCTAAGTTAGGTTATCTTTTTTCTGCTAAATATCATAATTGTTAATGTTATAGACGTGAAGTTAAAAACTATGATATAATTTTCGTACCCACTTCCTCTGGAATTATTCTCAATTTCCTTCGATACTTAGTTTGACAATCAAAGAATTTCGCCTTCTGAGAAAAACGTTCAAGTATTTTGTAAACTTAAATCCTGAAACTAGATTGAAAGGTTAAAATTTATGGTATTTTTCACGATTTACTCATTATTTCTACCAATATAAGTATATTTCAATAGAATCAGAAATTCGTGTTATTTAAATAATAAAGTATTTACTCAATTCTTCTTTTTTAATACAAATTACTACGAAACATGATATATCCCGTCTTGCTACAAGACATTTATAATCCACTAGCTAGGAAGAAATTGAAGAAGCTTTCGAAAATTTGTATTTTGGCGCCGTTTCTTTTCGGATTACTATGCAATGCAGTGAACGCAATACCGAACACATCAAACAACAAAAGAAACACATTCAAGAGGTTCCGAGTTCGAATCTCCGTTAGGTGAGTTATCCGGATAAGGATTTTCCGTGGTTATCCCCAACTGTAATAAGATGCATGTTGGATAAATCTAAGGTCTAAGAACCTCGAGTTCGTCTGAGTATTACTTCACCCATTTCATTCATCCATCGTCCGGTATGATCAATCAGCTAAAGGACGTTCAAATATATAAGTGTTGCGTATTATGGTAGCAATCAAACCAGCGTCAATTGGTCATGTTTCATTGTTGACTCGAACCCACAGTTTCGGCACTCCTGCTTCATAGACCTTCTGTAAATAATAACGTTAATGATTAATTATCCAGGCAAAAAGAAAATAAAGCAACCTATATCATTTTAGTACATTCAGTAGGCTTAGCTTTTATGAATCGCAAACGCCTGCAATTATTTTCCATATCCTTATAGTACTAAATACCTGTTCGCCTTAAAATCCTAGGATAGCCAATATATTTAACCTTTTTCCTTTCCTTTTTAGCGGGGGGGGGGGGGAGGGAGGAGAAGAGAGTCTACACGAATTGTCAAAGTTTATCTTATTAACAGTATAAAAATGGAACTTTACACCTCAGGAGTTGCTTTCCGCACTACATGTATGCATATACACAACGAAAAATGTGATATTAGAATATTTCAGATAAAATCATATTAATACAGTAGCATGAAAAGACACAAACAATACTTGTGTCATACTATCTCGCATGTTCGTATTTTACGTATTTTAAATTATTGAAGAAAGATAAATTTATAACACAAATTTTGTTTAGCATTACCTAGTTCTCAGTCTTCTAAATTCACTTCTCAGGAAACAAACCAGTTGTTTCGGTTGTTTATGTAACCCTGTAATGAATTATATAATTTACAACGTGTAATTTATGCATCACATGGAACAAAACATTCCGCAACCGTTAGAAAGAGCCATTTCCTTCAACAATTGTTGAGGCAGTATTTTATATCATAACATGCTGTGAATGCCAAAGTGATTGTAGTGTAAATTAATATTATTGTATGTACAGGATTTTAGATGTTTGTTAGCCATAAATATTGTTTGGAAATAAGTTTACACGGCCTCACTGAAACTGAGAATAGAAGTGGGTAACGATAAACCGAGGGGGTGAGTTGTTTATCACTAAGAAGAGATAAACAAATGACGTCAGGGTAGCATGTCTTTTTTAGAAATGGAGGGAATATCTTCCCTAAGGCATATATGTTAGTAGTAGCGATTGGCTGACCAAAACAGACGCTAAAGTGGGCGCGATTTGGTAACCAATAACAGTTCTATTATAATGTTTAGGCAATTCGAGGTGAAGGAGTATATATTCTTGAGCCATAAGCAAGTGTCACGCAGTTTGGAAGAACCTCTCACGAGGTACACGTCGCGCAGTTTTGAAGAATCTTTCACGAGGTACACGTCACGCAGTTATGAAGAATCTCTCACGAGGTGCAGAGTTAATTACAGAAATGTAAAGTACGCGAAGTAATTGGTGCGCGGCAACTATAACGACTGTAATTACATTCAGAAATATCACAGTTTCAGTCGGGCGTGCATAAAGATAAAATATGTGAATTATTAATTAAGTGTGACGGCAATAAAGGTGTAGAAACAAATTTTTTTATCAGTGTTATCTTTTAGCAGGAACTCCTTCCGTTTACACGCCCTGCTTAGAGATACTTGCTCGACTGAGTTATAATAGCTAGCCGGAGGGCAATAAACCCAAATTTAAAATAATAAAACAAGAGGCGTCCAGTAAATAAGATAACAGGAGCCATGAGAACTGCGATACTGTGTGAATAACCATTTTGAGCTGGAATAATAGAATTCTCTTTACTTTAAAAAACTGTACGTAATATAAAATGTTAAGAATAAAGTTCATGGCCACATATAATTCTTTCTGTCTTTCTGAAATCTTCATCTATGAATTTTCACTTTCTCCAGCACTTATCTAGTAGGTGGAGAAGGTACTGCATTTCACCCAAGAACTAGATATCGATATTTAATCGGAAACACATTTTGAGGTTTTCTGAATACAAAAATTATAAAAGATGTATGTGTGTGTATGTGAACAGCATGACTCAAAAACGAAAAGTCCGATAAATGCTAAACTTAATATTAAGTTCAGTATCTTCCAAACATGCTACGCAAAGACCTTCAAGAAAATCTCCACCCAAAATACCATTTACATAGAAAACTTCGAATTTCGTATTTTCTCTAAAGGACTAAAGATTTTGATTAAGGTATCACATATTTGAGATATTTACATGACAAATAAAATATATAGGTATCCTAAATTTTGTTGAAATTGTATGTGAAAACCTCTTCATTCGGAAGGAATTTTACAAAATGGTGTGTAGGTGATAAACGTTATGAGATAGACAGAAACGTAGAATATAATAAACGTAGAACTCTTAAAACACACAACCTATTTCAATTAACCTTTTGTGTATTAGCCATTTCCGTGACATCCGTTACTGTTGGTTTGAATTGTTTTAAAGTGCTGTGGCTATTCAGCTGTTCGATGTGATATCATGGAAAGAGTTTTGAAATTTAAGACCAGCCACTCGCTTTTAAACATCTGACAATCGATTCGCTTTCCTCTATCCCCTTGTACCTACACGAAATGTGTAATGAAACTATTTTTGCAAAGGTTTATCTAGACTAACATGAAGCAGATAGAAAAATAGGCTTTTGTAGGAAAGTTAGTAGAAGCTGTATAAAATAACCGATAGTGGGTAAAGAATGCTGGCACCGTAATTACAGACAGGAAGATATAAATAATTAAATAAAGAAATAATAGTAAGATATAGAAATAATTGCAATAAATAATTTCCGTATATTAAATCAAGGTATAATGCAATAAACTTGAGTTGAAAAGATTTGTCCGGAGAAAAAGGCCAATAGCGAGTCATATTAAGAAAAATAACTAATAATAGCCTAAGTAACGAACGCATTAGGCATAAAATTTCCTTGAATGCAGTTCAGGGGTGAATTCAGTACGTATGAACAGTCGCACAGACAGAAATTCTGTAAAAGAGAAAAGTAAAACAAATTCTTAGATTCGGGGAGATTTCGCATAGTAACAAGGTAAGAGTTGAGTTTTTAGTATTGGGCCGCAATAGTAGTGACATTGGTGGGGGTATTTGTATTGGGTGGTGCTTAAGTAATAAAAGAGCGTGTATTGCTAAAATTAGCATACTTTCTTTTCTTTCGGTAAAGCCTTAGGAGCTTACAGTCTTTTACGGTGTTCGGGGTGCGTAGCACCTAAGACCGCGCTGAGTTATCAGTTACTTAGCGGTATCCGCGAGGGGTTTTGCCGGTAAGCATTTTAGCGACTCACGGCAATTTACGCTTCTAGTTCCTTTAATTGCGGAAACAATTATTTGAAACCGTAAAATTGATACTGCAGAAGTTAGCAGGTGTAATAGCAGGTTGTTGTCGTTTCGAGTGCTATGATTCATAATCAGCTTCATTCTTTATCTTCAAAACGTCGGCAACGAACTTCAATAGTTGAAGTATTAGATCACATTAAATTTCTGTCACTTTAAAGTGTTATTATCCTTTCAAACCACGCCCACGCATTCCCTGAGAGAAAGATCTCATAGCCAACCACTGTAGCAGCCGGCAGCAGAATAAAGAACAGATAATGGAGACGATGTCAAAAGGTGAAACCGAGCATTCGTCTCAATGCCATGTGAATGTAACAGATCAGGTTTTTTTGTTTGTTTGTTTGTTAACATCTTAGGTTTTTGTCATTACTGCTCGGAGTAACATGGTGTCTCAGTAATCATGAAACAAAAAAGGGCTTTTTCGTATGGCATAATGACTTCAATCTGCTACACGCAGAATATTTCACAAAGTGTAATGGGTGTAGGGTAGAGGCGATTCAATGTAGGGGGACAGCTCGCCCCTGCGACCTGCATAGATCTATTGCGGTTACCACTCTTCAGAAAGAAGGGATGAGGCGAAGGAACCACAGGAGGCTACACACTGTAGGCAGACAGACCACAGAGACACGCAGAAGTCCCTAACACAAAGTATAATAGCTATTCTACGTCTAGCAACACAGTTTTAGATGTCATTGGCAGTGATACAACAGAGGTACAAATATTTTTTTTAACTTTTTTACAATTTTTAACGCTTTGAACAAGTCACAATTTAGGTTAACGTTGTTTTATTTTCATTTATCTTTTCTCGTGTCACTTTATTTCGTATTTTGAAGCGAGTTTATTGACGCACAGCTTTCATAGCGATTTTTATACACGTGTTGTGAATTACTGAAGAATATCGTTATGATGAAGCAGGACTCAATTTTCCTTGGATAACTGTAATTCAATAACAGGTTCATGTGAATATACCTGTACATTGTCAACAAAAGTGCAGGTCTTGCTGGCGAAAGATCGATTTTGTTGGCTGCACATCGCTTGCTAATTAAAACCCCAAGCACGTAATAGTAGCATTGACTGGGTGACGCCACTACAACCAGCCCTTCCGGGAAGGGACGTCAGGGGTCCCGGGTAAAGGGGAACGAGTTGTCCTAACAGACTTTATCGTTTCCAAAGGTTCATCTTCACGTTTGAAAACAAAATGCTTTTCTTGAGCAGTTTATCGTTACATATTACACTGCTTGAAAAATAACAGAAATATTTTTGGAAAGTATTTATAAAAGTTTGTTGCCACTATACATTTTGATGTATACAATGTAGAATGCCTGTTTGAAGCCGATGTTGCAAGTTGCCTTTTAGATGTATCTATATCTCATATTAAGTTATATATATGTTATATTGAAATATAATGCTTTGCGCGTATTTTGTCTTTCTTTTGACGGTGTCAGCCTTAGTGTTTCTCCCTTAGTTGTTATTGGTTTTTACTATCATTCACCTATGTATGTATTAAAAACCATGATAAACGTATTAATGTTGATCGGAATGACTATTTTGGCTTTAATTTTTCCCGAATGCGAGTCATATAATCTTGTGAATATTGACCTCGCTTTTGGGACCTTTTTCAGGTCCGTAATAATTAAATGTTTTAATAGTGTAATAATGTAATATCCTCTTACAGGACTTGTGGTATACACAGTTATGGCAGGATTTTCGTTAAGCAATGAAATATTTGCTGTGGTTTATTGGAAACAAATCTGTGGAATAGGACTGTGCACGTAGCGGCAGTTCAAGAATAGCCAAAACCGCTAGCACGCTGTTTGTTCCTCGGTGAATGACCGCCACATGTTGTTACGGTGCATTCCTCTCCCATTGAACACGGGTTTTTGTGACTTCTTTAGAAATGATGAAAAGAACTTCACAGCATTAGCATGAAGTGGACAAACAGCGGTTTGGACACGTGCCGTATTCACGACGTAACCTCATTTGTCGGCCCAAGGAAACAATACACAGACCTTAAATGTCAACATTGTCGACCTGTCATTGCACACCTGACATTCGATGTGGTGTTTTCAAGAGCGTTTCTTTTATGTGTAAGAACGTGAAGGAATGTTATGTGTGGTCTCTTTGTTTCGCGCGTGCTCCATGGAGGGTTGGTTCACTTCAACCTTTTGTGGGGTTACATCGTCTAGCAATGCTGGAAAAGGCGTCAGGACAATTTGGAAGTGAAACAGATTCTTAGAATTACGTACAAAGGGAAGTCGAGTAAAGCACAGGATTCGCTTTGAATGCTGCTGTAGACATATCTACGTTTTCTGAAATTTTGAAGAATATTATTTGAATCACAAGCACATAGTATAACCCTCTTATCATCTCGAAAGTTATTATCCGATTCCGGGGGAGTTACCCCAAATCCTGCCTATAGACACTGCAAACTCAATTTTTAGTTCTTGTTTTTCCTCTCTCTTCGTTTCCAAACATTTTCCTTGAATCAAGAGCTGATACTGAAAGCCAGTTATTATCTCTTTTTCATCAAATCCGAAATGTTACCTAGATTTGTGATCAAATTTGCGACTCAACTTTTCACAATTTTCCATTATTCCCAAAGATTCTGTTTGGATTAAGAAGAACCCCAGCTTCCAAGTACTTCACAGAGTTGGCAAAATTGTGGCTTAAATCACAAGAAAGTATTACAGCCCACGTTTCTCGGTTCTCGTCATTCCCAATATTTTCTTTGATTTGTAACAGATCTGCGATCCAATTATTCCACAGTTTCCCATCATTTACAAAAAATTGCTTCGATCAAGAGCAGACTCATTTTTTACAATTCCTCATCATTATCAAAGCTTATCATCGAACCATAAGAATATATTTTAGCCCCGTTTCTCAGTTCTCATCATCCTCAAGTATTTTCTTTGGTTTGGGATCAATTCCCAACGATTTTCTTTGAGTCAAGAGTAGGCGCATCTTTTAACTATTTTTCGTCCTTTCTAAAGTTTTCCTTGAATATTGAGAATATAATACATCCCCAGTTATCTAGTTCTCAAAGGCTTTCCTTGAGTCAAGAAATACAATTTAAGTCCTTGTTTTAACCGTTTTAAAATCTCTCTCATAGATTTTCCTTGACATACTGCAACTTCTACACTGTTCCTTCTGATTCCCAAAGACCTTCCTAGAATTGAGAACAGGAATTACGGTGAGAGTAATCAAATATTTACCACCAATTTCAAGAGTTCTCTTTCAATCGTAAGCATATCTACAACTTCCCATCAACAACGGCGGCTAAGGGCTGCTTACGTATATATATTAACAGGAAAGAGGAACATAGTGTGTTTGAATGTGTCTAAAGCGCGCAACTATACTGTTTTTACACAGCGGAATGGCTCAGGCGGTAAAGTCTATGCCCGCATTCGGGAGGTCGAGGGTGACTGACCATCCTGACCCATGGGTTTTTCGGGGATTTCCCCGGGTCGCCAGACGAATGATGGGAAGAATCATTACATCCCCCGAATTTCCTGTCACTCCATTTCATCTACATTCTCATTTCACCTCACCTTTCATCTTCTTAGTTTTTCAAGTGTCGGCGAGAGGCCTCGGCGTGCGCATGAAAGGGGAAAAGGATGCTCTGCGAGTGTTCTCCGGGTCTCGAGTTCTCAACGGATGTAAAAGTTCACAGGAGGAGGGGGGCCAGCTGCACCAGCTAGCATCCGGGGAGTTCAAATGTGTAAATAGGAGGGACCCTGTCCTCTGCCTGTCGTGCGTCCTGATCCGGCCGCACTGCCTCCTCTCACCTCATCCCTCCCTCCGGGGGGTCGCCCCGTCGGGGGCCTAGGTTCAAGATCTGCGTAGATGGAGTTGCTAAATCCCCCTCCGCTTCTAGTTCTATCCTACCCCAACTATACTGTTTATAAATGTCTATTTTTACACTGAGATTTGCAAAAATTATCTTAAAATCGTGTAATTTATGAGAGAGCTGCCTTTTTTAGACATCGTTCAAATCATCTTTCTCATCTCTAACGTTAGTTAAAGACCTTTACGTTTAGATGATTAAAGTGATAGATGAAAGCATGGTGTTTGAACTTGCTTACAGCGTGTGAAGTAATACTATTTTTAAAAGTTTTAATTAAATATGTCACACTGTGTAAAAATTATCTACGATTCTAGTCGCAACCTGTCCAAAGTTTACACTACCACCAACTCGACCACCTTTTCCACCAAATGGCTGGTGTTTTGCTGAAGTTGTCGAAGCCACAACTTGTATGGATAGGATCATTAACTGTTCTAAATTTTCTATACCGTGTTCAGGGGAATGTTCGCGCTCCACTGTACTTTGTTAGACAAGCATGAAATTTAGTAAACATTACTAAACATCTGTGCATCTACCAAGACTGCTGGAACATCGGTTCATGAACTGATTCTGTTTACAATATGGATTAATGATCTCCGAGAATGCAGTAATATATCTCTGGGGCCATTTCGCTTGCCCTCCAAGAAAAATGCTGTAGTCGAGGTGGTTAAAGCATGGAGAACGGTAGGCTTGTGGTACAAATCCAGCCAGGACCCCCTGACTGCGGTTATTTCAAGATTTTCCTGAGTCTTCATAACCGGTAAATGCGGGGTATCCTAAACTTAGGAGGCCTTTCCAAGTTTCATTTCCCAATTATTATTTCATTTGATATCTCATCAGTGTCCATCACCTGTGGTGCCGTATGCAGTGAGAATGGGGTTAAACACTATTAAAAGGAAACGGAAGAATATACACTCTTTTCTAGTTCATTATATGTACATGCATATGTCACACACACACACACACACATGCAATCAACAACAATAAAATAAAACACCTGGTTCCAAACTTATAATCACCTCGTAGGGTGACGGCGCAGAATTCAGGACAGCGGGAAAAATCGAAAAGCCATAGTTCTAATCCTGGGCATAGCATTTCGATTTTTCGGAACCGATTCTCCTTTGCAAACTTAGACAGATGAGGTATCTTTATTAGTTTCAAATTATTGAAGTTATTACACAAGTATTTAGTGCATGGGTCATTGACCGTACATGCATATATAAGATACAAGGTATGGTGACAAAATAAATAACAGAAAAATAAACAAAACAAAAAAAGAAGAAAAAGGAAAATAAAAATAAATTATCCTTGACTAACTGAACAAATTTGACCTAGCTTCGTGCACTTTAGCCAAGAAATTGTCCATGTTTTGCCAGTTCCTCTAGTCAGCCAGTAGATCCCAACATGCCAATCCTCTTCTAGAAGGACTTACAATTTTTCTATGAGTTTAATTGTTCGCTGATTCTCTCCCTGTGCACATTCCGCCAAAATTTGTACCCAGTACTTATCTGAATCACAGAATGTGTAGATTCTCCTGGCAGAATCGCCAGTCATTTTCTTATGGCTAGTGTGAAGGGAGAAATATTTGATAAACGTTGATTTTAATTTAATATTAAAAAACTAAATTAACATGCTATTTTAACTCACGCAATTAAATGGAAACTATTTTGAAGTAGATATTAATCATAAACCTCTAGGCTGCGTTTTGAAAACTGAAATTGACTGACAATATCAGCATGGAACATGGTCACTCCTCCGGTGGTTAAAGCGAACGCGCCATCATTTACCATTGTTCCTCGTTTACCCTTACCATAATCGGGGCTGAACTTCTGACACTCCACAGCATCATCTTGCTGTGGTTAAGAAGAGAAATGATGTGCGGGCCCATCCATCATGCACCAACCTAGACCCTTAAGGATCAAGAGCCAAAGGCACGTAGAGTCCAGAGGTCACTCTTTGCTCGGACTATAACCTCTTAACATGGTTTCTCACGCAAACGGCACTAACAGTTCATGGTTATTTAAATTCAACGCTCTGCATGTTAGGTGTTTGATTGGCGACGATCAACAGTAACTCCTAAATTCCGCATTCTTTTTAAGACAGATTCTTCAAAATGTGATTCATGTTACTTATCGGTAATAATGATTCCAAAATACACCTTCTCTTTTAGTTAGTTTCCATTACATACAAGAACCTTCTTGCTAAAAGCTTCCATTTTTACTTTCTCTACTACGTATAGTAAGTAGGGGAAGTATTGTATTCCACCCAAAATTTCGATACCGAGATTTCACCGGAAATACATGTTTTGAGACTTACTGAATCCAAAAAAAGCATTTTTGGAAACATGTCCGTGTGTGTGTATGTGTCTGTCTGCGAACAGCATAACTCAGAAACGAACAGTCGGATAAACACCAAACTTGGTTTTTAGTTTTAGTATCTTCCAGAAATGCGACACGGAGGTTTTCAAGAAAAATCTCCCACCCCAGATTACCCTTCACATGGGAAATTTTTCGAAAATTATAATTTTCTCAAAAATGGCTCTAACAATTTGGATTAAAATATCATATAATTAAGATACTTTCATGACAAATAAACTTATATCTTGAATTTTCTGGGAATGTCTCCAAAAGTGTTCTTCATTGTGAACGACATTTGTATAACTGGTAAACCATAAGCGATAGACAGAATTTTACTACACAAGAAATGTAGATCGCTTTAAAATACACAATTTATGTCATATACATTTTTTTTGTTGAGCGAACCATTTTCAAGATATTGCTTGTTATTCCCTTAAATTTTCCAATACTTATAATTTTTCTCAAATGGGAATTCGTTCTTCATTTTTTGTCCTGGTAATGCAAAGAGAATGGAATACTCCACATAGCAACCAGCTCTTAAAATATTTAACTGTCGCTTAAAGGCTAGCAATTTCCCTTGCATCTAGAAGAAAATAAGCAATAAGATTAACATCTCGATATCTCGATTAACATGAAGCATATGGAGAATAAGCTTTTGTAAAAATAGTTTGTACAAGAGTAGAGAAAGCCATGTGAGTGTATCACATCAGATTTTTCATCAACAATCGTGTCTTAGTTTTTATTTATTAAGGCAACTTTGCTGTAGAATAGTTTGTAGAATGCAGTTGTGCACATTTACTGTAAATCAAAATTAACATCAAACGTGCGTTTGGATTGTTACCTATTAACACCAATCAGGACCGGCTCCAGAAATTTTACTGCCCCGTGCGATAAACGTGCTGTCCCCCTCATACTTTCAGACATAACCTACCGCGATGTCAGTCATCCGCAACTACTTATTCTCACACAACATGCGAGATCAAATGTAGGCCTACAATAAATATTTATACTACATAATTAGAAGGAAAACAATGATAAGAACACCTGCCACGCACTGATGTTTTGAAGATCATCAATGAGAGTCGCAACCAGCGGTGGCACGGTTCGACCCCCCTCCTTTGAGACGGCCCTGATCTCAATAAGTTTTACTATTATGACATTAGGTCTATTGGTGTTTTTCTTTTCAGTCTGTTGTTAGCATAATTATGTGTAGAGTTTGTTGGTATTTGTATAGTTAGTAAAGAGTTGGTGTGTCGTAGGAGTGAGTTGTAGAGTATCTTGTTGCTACCTTGGAGAATTGTAGAAATCTCCAGAATCCCTAGATTACTGTGAAGAGTGACAGTGGCGGCCGGTATTCTATTGGCGGAACAAAAAAAAAAGAAACTCTCCCTCAAATAATATATGTTTCGTGCAATAGTATCGAACGTATTAGGCCATTGACAAGAATTGAATGTATTTTCATTTTAGACTATATATGCCCAATATCAGTTATTCCGGCCTTATACCCAAATAGCATGTAAGGAAAAAGTAGCACTGTTTTCCTCGCAGCCACAAATCCATTTTTTCTTTCGGTAAACATTCAGATTGGACTTACGACATCAATTTTTGTATTCTGTTGCAGATTCAGATTCGTGAATGGCCTACCCAATGTTTTTATCTGCATCTTTTCACTAAGTATCCTGTTGCTAAATGGAGTTTTTAATAATTCGCTTGTTTTGCTCGTTTGTAACTTTCACATACAACTGAATATTCACTAAAGAAAACACTCTACACTGTTACCTGGCTTCACGGCGAACTACGTCTTTGGACTGAACTGTTGCTAACACAAACAGAGACAGAAATACTTGACAATTGTTGTGAAAACAGGTCCTCAACATATGGTGAATACGTTAGTTAATTGTTCTGTCGCGCATAAGATACCTCGTATTCAATCATAACCAATGCTTCTTATATTAAAAACCTAACGACATAATTATATTAAAAACCATGTATTTTTATTTATAAGAATATTTTGGTGTATTGCTTCTGCATTCGATTTAATGAAACATAAGTTTGCGCTTCCAAATGTATTAGCGTTAACTTGCAGCAAGATTGCAACAGTGCATTAAAGGAGAATCGAGCAGGAAAGATGTATTCCACCACTGTCGTTAGATTCTGTGCTTTACTGCGCTCTAACGGGTGAGACGTAAGCTCTGAGTCAGAGTAATCTTGGCTCCACGTCTCTCATAAGAACCGTGTAGAAACTTTAACCCTAGCGTTATACACAGTGCCTATGAGCTTAGACGGTGTCAATCTGGAATTGGCTCCAAGCTTCAGAAAACTACTGGCAGAGCGCGCGTTGCTTAACGCCCCTGTTGAATGAGGGAATACATACACGGAAACAATGCTGTGTGCGTAATTGCTATACACTTTTCCTTCTTTCCTTTTGACACAAGTAGTGGCACGGATCAGCGGCACTACCCCAGAGGCCGCTCCTAAATGTATTGTGAATAACCCAAGGTATAAGACATTATTCGGAGAAACATTTTCTGTAGAATCTGTATTCTTCTGCTTTGTGATGAAGCGGAATCCCGGATTGCAGAGTCATACTGCTATATGGGACGGATGAGGGAATTACACTATGTGCTCAAAAGTATCCGGACACCCCACAAACATACGTTTTTCATCTTAGGTGCATTGTGCTGCCACGTACTGCCTGGTACTCATTATCCGCGACCTCAGTAGTCATTAGACATCGTGAAACAGTAGAATGGGACGCTCCGTGGAACTCATGGACTTCGAACGTGGTCTGGTGATTGGGTGTCACTTGTGTCAGAAGTCTGTACGCGAGATTTCAACACTCCTAAACATCCCTAGGTCCGCTGTTTCTCATGTGATAGTGAAGTGGAAACGTAAAGGGACATGTACAGCACAAAAGCGAACAGGCCGACCTCGACTGTTGACTGACAGAGACCGCCGACATTTGAAGAGGGTCGTAAAGAGTAATAGGCAGACATCTATCTAGACCATCACACAGGAATTCCAAACTGCATCAGGATCCACTCCGAGTACTATGGCAGTTACGCGTGACGTGAGAAACCTTGGATTTCATGGTCGAGCGGCTGCTCATAAGCCACACATCACGCAGGAAAATGCCAAACAACGCCTCGCTTGGTGTAAGGAGCGTCAAAATTACACGATTGAACAGTGGCAAAACGTTGTGTGGAGTGACGAATCACGGTACACAATGTGGCGATCCGATGGCAGGGTGTGGGCATGGCGAATGACCGGTGAACGTGATCTGCCAGCGTGTGTAGTGCCAACAGTGAAATTCGGAGGTGGTGGTGTTATGGTGTGGTCGTGTTTTTCCTGGAGGGGGCTTGCACCCCTTGTTGTTTTGCGTGGCACGATCACAGCGCAGACCTACATTGATATTTTAAGCACTTTCGTGCTTCCCACAGTTGAAGAGCAATTCGGGGATGGCGATTGCTCTTTCAACACGATCGAGCACCTGTTCATACGCACGGGCTGTGGCAGAGTGGTTACACGACAATAACATCCCTGTAATGGACTGGCCTGCACAGAGTTCTGACTTGAATCCTATAGAACACCTTTGGGATATTTTGGAACGCCGACTTCGTGCCAGGCCTCACCGACCTACATCGATACCTCTCCTCAGTCCCGCACTCCGTGAAGAATGGGCTGCCATTCCCCAAGAAACCTTCCAGCACCTGCGAGAGTGAACGCTGTCATAAAGGCTAAGGGTGGGCCAACACCATATTGACTTCCACCATTACCGATTTAATATAAGTATTTTTACTTAAAACCTAAATTCAATTAAATTACTATAAAACAGTATTTACTGCATTTAATTTGAAGGGCCGCAGTATTTTGACTGTGCAAAGGTAGCATAATCATTAGTCTCGCCAGGAACTTGTACGTCATTTTCAGCCTGGTGTCCGGATACTTTTGATTACGTAGTGTATATAACAATCTTTGTACTAGAGCAAGTGATGCTTTTCTTGATATGATGGGCTTCAGAAAACGATACTATACCTGATTTTCCGAGTTAAGTTGTTGATGTGGCCACTCCATGTGGATCTGCTGTCTAAAATTGTTAAGCGGTGATATCTAACATTTTGTGATGTGGGTATTACTGCATCCTTTATTTTAACACGGTGATAATTGACATTTCTCTTGTCGTATGTGAACTTGACTAATTTTTATTTTAGAGGATTCATAGCGATTATCCATCGTTTGCACTGCTTTCAACACAGAGAGCGTTAAGTTGTATGGTTGTGGTTTCACGCTCAGAATTGCAATGTCATCAGGATAATATGCAACAATCAAGTTGTGATTGTTAGAAAGTCAGATGTGTATATGATCTACAGAAGTAATCCAAAACAAACGTGCTTTCTTTATAAATGTATAACACGACTTCCAAATACAAACTGCCATAAATTCCTTATATTTTAAACAATTTAAATAAAAAGTCACTCCTGCATTCACGTTAGATATTTTCCAAGAACTGGTTCCGCATTAAGCAATATGCTCTTGGTTACATGCAACATTCAGAAAAATCTTTCAGTGTGGGTACAGAGAATGAGGTAAAAAAAACAAGAATGTAAATGTTCAAAATGAACCACCAGATGAGACTTCAATCTGGGAAAACGATAGAACATAACACTGAATATCTCGAAAGCTGTTAATTCTACGAAGACAGTTACTTTACACAAATTCATTATTTTAATGAGTTCTATTATTTTTTGTAGTAAGCTATTGCTTATCTCTTATAGTTTACAAATTATACAAAATGACATTCTCATATTCAGTAACATTACTTCATAGATAGACTATTCACAGAAAGTTCGGTATATACATTTAATTAGTAATGTCAATGTGTGAGACATAATATAATTGAATAAAATGGTTATAGGCGACCCGAAAAAATAAAAAATGACAAACATTTTACCATATAAAAACGCAGTCTGGGATGAGAGAAATTATTTGGACTTTTCGTTTTCGAGTTATGCTATCGACACACAAACAAACATGGACTTCTCTGGATATGCTTCTTGGTTCCAGGGAGTCTCTAAACATGTGTCTCCGGGGGAAATCTCGATATCGAATGTTTTGTGTGGAATACAATATATCCTCCAACTACCATGGTAAGCGAACGATAGAGAAATTAATAAAGATAATCTGTATTTTACTATGTAATAAAAGAGAAACTCCATGATTTCCTATACCTACAAACCAATCTGGACACTTCGACAAACCAAGTGGTTCTTTCCCGGTTTAGAATTGGTCATTGTATCTACTTACTCCCTACCATCTGCAAGATACCACTTACTGTGAAACATACTCTACTGGGCGGTCGTTTGTACACCGAATGGAGACAAGTAAGTATTTCAGCCCAATTTAAACAGAGGTTTTTTTGAAATCTTAAATCCTAAAATTAATGGATGCCAAAATTAAAACGTGGGAAGGTAGCATTGTGAGGAAACATAACAACAACAACAATAATAATAATAATAATAATAATAATAATAATAATAATAAATTCATCTTTAGAAATGCTCTGCATAATGTTAAGAGTGTAAAGACACCATGTAAGTTCAGAAAATAATGAAGCCTTATTAATAAAAAAAAATGGTAATGTTGCTCCAGAGGTCGACGTGTCATGGCGGACGATGTAAATGCGCAATGTCAGGTACCAACTGTTAAACGGACAAAACGCTGCCACGTTAGTAAAACCGGAAACAAGTTGGTATTGTTGCGAACTGTTACATGCTTTCGTAATAGAAAAGCCCGAAATAGTGAAAAATGCAGTAAAAGTGAATAATAACCGCAAAGCAGTAAAAAATATTGTTATTGTCTAATGCTTGGCGTTTAGTAAGGAACATTAGCACTCGTGCACTACTAAATAAATGCAATACAACGTGATACAACTGAATAATTACTGTGCAACAGTAGGCAAATGTAATACAACTAAATAATAATGAATGCTACTATAATTATGTCCAAGCACATGTATGCTCTTTCACGATGCAATTGTTAGCCTTCATAAAGGCTATTTTGCATCGATGTATATAAGGAACACAGATGTAGATGTTGTGTGAGTCAGATGTAGAAGAAAGATGAAGTTCTGGAGGATATGAAATTTTGGAAGAAAAGAAATATGAAAAGGAAGTTCTGATGGAGAAGACGAACCAAAAGAGAGGTGCGAAGATGTTATGTTATAGGATAATTCTCGGAGAGTGTCACAAGAAAATTCTGAAACACTCTCCGATTGGAACAGCTGTTACTGTACATAAACTTATGCAAGTATGAGTTGAAGAGCTCCTGAGAAGTGCTGAACTGCCTCCTAAGCTTGCTAGCTCTTCAGCAAGTTGCTATATGCTCCAATTTTCCATTAGGACAGCGTCATTATTTAAGATCTCATTCTTCGCAACGATGCGTAATTTCCCCATGTTGACGCTGGAAAAATCGCGCCGGAATACACAATCGGAAGTGCTAAACAACTTTGAGGCATTTAAAAAGCCAAATGCCACACATTCGTGGAATTTTAGCGATTTTTTTTTCTACAGGGTAGCCTGCCTGACGTTGCGCGGCACCCACCATGACACGTCGACCTCTGGAGCAACATTACCAAAAAATTAAGTTTTTATTAAAAATTGCCAATTTTTAGTAAACTCTTCTCCTAAAATGCAGCAATAGCGTATATACCTTTTTAGGCAGCAAGGCCTAAAAGTAGCACTTCTAACACAATTCACACGAGCTAAAAGCTTTAGATTATCGTACTAATAGTTGCACAAGTTTAATAAATCGACTTGGTTTTATTAGATTTAACTTATCATTTTGTCGTTTTACATGATTAATTTCTCATGGTGCTCGCATTATCTGTTCGCATAACAAATCGTCATAATTCAATTCACTGCAATTCATTGCAGAGTTAACCTACACGTTATATTGGCAGTTGTCTTTGATCTAAAACGTCATTCTTTTATCTAACCTACATAAAGATAAAATGGCGGAAATCACGAGTTCAGAAGAAACTGAAATGGAAGTGAAATTACAGAAGCAGCTGAAAGAATAATACTAGAAGTACTTATCCAAAAAGTCCAGAAAGGAATACGATGTAGCATTAAACCGCTTCATGGTGAAAATCATTTCACTAAAAATGACTGCTAGCGAATCAACAAAATATCCAAACCTCTGACATCTCGTTTTTTTAACGTCATTTCTGTTGTTTCTAGAACGCTTTCTAAACTGATCTCTCTGTTAGTTTTAGGAATCAATATAATATTATTGATATTTTACAAATTCGAGCGCCGTCTAAAAAATAGTATATGCCACACGTGTTAACAGTGGTTCGCAAACATTTCTACTCGCAAAATAAAACCCTCTTTTACCCCTTGTATCATAATCTACTATTAATTAATCTCTGATTATCCCTTATTTAAAATTGTATGCACGGAAGTTTTATAACCTTGGCACTAAAACGTTTACAACAATGGAGTGACCCTCTTTAAACACTCCATCAGAATTCGACGAGGTACAAAATCCTTTAGCAACGACTGCATACGGACTGCATATTTTGTGTGCGCTTCAATGATAATAACTGCAAATATCCGTGCTGATGAATGACTTCTCTTCCTTGATGAAGTAGACCAGTGAGGACCACGTTTCCTCTGCTGAGCACAACTGTGCGTATGCTCGCCCCAATTTTTGTGTTTTCTGTTGTTTCGACTTCTACAACTGCATTGATGGTGATAATTGATCATGTATCATGATGATAATTGATCAATGCCTAATAATGTGAGCGAGCTTATTGCACTGCTGAATCTTGATGAAGATTATAACGGTTACACTGAAATGTTTTGACTATTATATGGATATGAAAGTGAAACAATACCTGTTATACGCATAGTGTTAAATTTCCAATGAGTTTGTTTTAGGGAATAATACTCCAACATTGGTAAACTTTATAATTATAATTTTGGAAAATAATTAATAATAATTTTCATCTTTTAGGAATCTCTCCATAAAACACAACTTTAAATGTGTGAATGATTTGATCTTCCTAAGATATACAAAATCTCAATTCGTGAGTTGTTTCATACGCACAGAGAGGAAAACGGGACAAAACACCTCTAGGCTGTGCCCAGTAGCGAATGCTCCGAAAAACTAAATCCAAATCACAAATATTTCGATAAATAAATTTTCAAATGTAGGCTTAAATTGTTCATAGAACTTGTTTCCCCGTATCTTTCAAGGATAATTTCATACATTTCTCTCTGTAATATGCTTGCCTTTGACTTGCACTTCTCTATTAGATTCTGTGATCGCTGCACTGCACAATTCTTCAAGTATACTTACGTTTGGTTATTACTTAAAGGAAATCTGATGTGCCACATTCAACTGACTTTTTTGTTACAACCTCACATATTTGAGTACAAATTATAATATTGGTTTAAGTTATTAACGCAAAGTTAATTAGAAAAATTTAGCAACTTGGACTTGGTTATATTTATTATAAGGAATACAAACTCAAATGTGCATATCTTTATTCAGTTTCTGTTCTGTTTTCTATGGTGGAAAAAGGAACACTACGTAGCAAGTTATTTTACATAAATTGTGTATTTCATGACCTCTACATTTTTATGTAGTAATGTTTATGTTTATGTTTATCTGTTATGATTCACTAATAATCTAAATTCATTCAGTATGAAGAAAGCTTTACAGACTTTCCACGAAATTTTAAATCTACATTTTATTTGTCAGGAAATATCTTAATCTCAAACGTTAGAGCCGTTTTCAGAATTCAAAACATGGTGAAATCTTTCCACGTAAAGGGTAGTTTGGGGAGAGCCGTATCCTTGAAGATGTCGATCTCTCGATATCAGAGTTTTAGGTAGGAGGGAATACTTCCTCTATCTATTAAAGATTAATAAATGTATTATAATTATCAAGAAATTTCAAGAACCTATAATACTATTTGGAAAGATACATTCATTATAAATTAAAGGCTTACACAAATACTTCAATAATTCCCTAACTGCCTCGGTGGTCTGGTGATTTGCAGGCTAACCTCCAAATCCGGAGGTCCCGGGTTCGATTCCCGGCTTGAGGGTGAGAATGTTTCTTTATCCAACATTATTCCCTACCCTCCAAAAATCTGGAAGTTTGAATAAGAGATTGAATGTGTGTGTAGATTTAATCTAATAACCCAAAGCAACACGAATCCAAAGATTAAAACCAATGTAAAGCGAGTGAACATCATTGCCGATGAGCAATTGTTCCTAAGGTAAAACCCGGGGATATGACTCGAGGTGTTAAAGGCGGCATATAAATCTGACAAAAAAGTCTATAACATAAAGTATAACTTAATTAAATAACCAATAAAAGCTAATGTTTCTGTATTGAGTTGAGTAGTCAGAAATATTATGTTAGGCTCAAAATGGATTTTGCAGTACACAAATACACATGAACAACCTGGCATGTTTCCCTACATCCTCTGGGAAAAGAGACTGGAATAAGCCTCGGAGGAGAAGGAAGATTAGCTGGATGTAACAGGCTCAGGAGGACCAAAACAAAACAGCTGACGATGGCAATGATGAACAACATGGAAATTTCTGAGCAGACCCTGGTTAATGGATGATAAATAATAAACCATAATTAATGGAATAGTGACGTTACAACCGAGCGTGTTTATCCAGTTTGCTACGCAGATGATGTAGGCATCGTCTTTAAAAATCTGATGTGTTACACTCACATAACTTTTTCTACTCTAGTACAAACTGTTTTTACAAAGACTTATTCTCTATCTACTTCATGTTAATCGACATAAAAATTTGCAGAAACTATCGTATTACTAATTTTCTTATAGGTGCATGGGGAATATGGTAAGCTTTAAAGGATAGTCAAATAAAAAAAAAACGAGCGAATTCCCATTTGAGAAAAAGTAAAACTAT
This sequence comes from Deroplatys truncata, assembly GCA_030765065.1. Classification (NCBI taxonomy): domain Eukaryota; kingdom Metazoa; phylum Arthropoda; class Insecta; order Mantodea; family Mantidae; genus Deroplatys; species Deroplatys truncata. The sequence continues at coordinate 103,759,425 of CM060981.1, read as the reverse complement.
TGGAAAGTTCAAACAAATAAACAAATAACAAGAAATACCTCATTTATTCAACAAAAAATGTAGATGAATAAATTGTGTGTTTTAAGAGATCTACATCTCTTTGTGTAGTAAACTTTTTTCTATCTCTTACGGTTTACCTTGTGTAAAATTCATTCAGAATGAAGTCCGCTTTTGGGGACATTCCCAGAAAATTCAAGATATACATTTAATTTGCCATGAAAGTATCTTAAACATATGATATTTGAAACAAAATCGTTACACCAATTTTTGAAAGAATAAACAATTTCAAAAAATGTTCCATGAAAACGGTAGTACGGAGAGGGAGGATTTTCTTGAAAATCTTCGTGTTACGTCTTTAAAAGATGAACCTAAATACCAACTTTGGTATTTATTCGATTTTTTGAGTTATGCTGTTCACAGACACACGGACACACAAACATATCCACACAGTCACACACACACGGACCTTTTTCTAAACATGTTATGTTCGTATTCACGGGCCTCAAAACATGTATTTTCGATGAAATCTTGACATAAAATTTTTGAGTGGAATGAAATACTTCCCCTACTTACTATACGTAGTAGAGAAAGTAAAAAACCTCAGAAAACTCTCGGATTTTCCAGTAATGTCACAAAACATTAAGTAAAATGGGAGTAAGTAAAACAAAATTATGTGTGGGCGCAAGCTACTACGGCCAGTGTTAATTGACTCCTCCCTGGATACTGAATAATATCTTTGGAAACCATTGTCAAGACGAACGCTTATCGCAATAAGACACGTCCTGTACTAAAGCCAGACAAAAAGCTAAAATACGTATAAAGTTTGATATGCTAGGTCCAGACATTCTCTATCCATTCTTTCAAAAACCATTCATATAATTGTTTTTTTATAGAATTCATGTTAATCCAAATAAAAGCTTACAGAAATGGATTCATTGCACATTTCGTGTACTAAAATAGAGATATAGGAGTGTGAAGCGATAATCCAATCTTTTATAAGGGCTCGCTATATGCTGGCTTTCAAATTCATACTCTTTGCATGATATCAGAATAAACAAAAGAAGACGAATTAGAACTTCAGAAATTGTATTACAATGATGCATTCGAAAATTCAAACCAATAGCCAACCTCACATTCAGGAGGTTCCGAGTTCAATCTTAGTTATGGTAAGTTATCCGAATAAGATTTTTTCCCCGGAGTTTTCCCTTATACTGAAAAGATATATGTTGAGTAACTTTAAGCTCTTGGATCTCGGGCTCATTTTGAGTATCATTTCGTCCATTAATCCATTTATCGTCCGATATGACTTACCCGCTTAAAGGACGTTAAACCCCGCCCAAGAAAGAAAAAAACATAGCAGCGAATATCTCTGAAATGTTTAATTGCACAAAACATTTATTTCACGTAAATTGTGCATTTTAACAATGTCTACATTTGTTGTTAAGTGAGTTTTTGTTTATTTCTTATGTTTACCAGTTATACAAAATAATACAAAATTAATTCAATTTGAATAGGGACTTTATAAGGGTCTTGTAGAAAATGCAAGATACGCATTTTATTAGCGATGCATGTATATTTTAATAAAATTCATTACAGCTATTTTTGTGAAAATCTAGTTTAACTAAGCATTTTCCATGTTAAGGGTAATTTGCTTTTGGAGGATTTTCTTCAAAATATCCTTGGAAGATATTGGGCTAATATACCAAGTTTGGTATTTATCCGAGCCTTTGTTTATGAGTTATGCTTTCTACACACACACACACACACACTCACACACACACACACACACACACACACAAAGGACGGATCTTCTTATAAAAATGTTTTTTTTTGGGGGGGGGAATTGGATTGTGAGGTACCGATCCAGGAATGAGGACATTGTGCCGACGCCTACGAGTCGGCGCCCCCAGGAGATGAAGGGAGACACCGGGCGGCCGGAGCCAGGAATGACGGCACAGCAAGGACAGTGTCCTTACAGTTTCTAGATTGAGAGGCAGACCAGGGACCCCGCCCTACACAGGGTCCAACGCCCCCAAGGGGCGGTGCTTATACCCCGAGAACTAGCCGAAGTTCGAGGGTCGGAGAACGTTCACAGAGAGCATGCTTTTTCATGTCCAGCTGCACCGAAACACCATCACCGACACTTCCAACTCTGAAACCATCAAACGTGGTGAAGGACGAATGAAATGATTAATGAAATAAAATGGAGGGACAGGAAATTCGATGAATGAAAGATACCACTCAAGCTCGACTGACGACCCGGGAGAACCCCCGAAAAATACCTATGGGTCAGAGAGGGCGGTCGCCGGGGATCGAGCTCCGGATCTCTCGAATATGGGCCAGAGACGTTACCACGTGAGCCATCACCCTCGATGGTACGGGGGGGGTTTGAGGAGCCTCTAAACGTATTTTCGGTAAAATCTCGATAGTGAATTTTTGGTTGTCCCTTACGTACCACAGAGGTGTTCCAAAGAAAGTGGCTGAAGGTCATGTTGTTGTAACACATAAGATTTTAAACAAATTTCAACTCACAGAACTGAATACGATGGAACTGTTTGGTTCAGAATGGATAAGAGACGTTCATATGCTGTGAGAATACGTGAGAACATTTCCTTGTGGGTTCAAGTTACACTTGTTCACGAGATGGTCAGATAATTACTGACATGTCGGCGCTAACCACAGCGCTAATGGATTGGCGGTTACATACTCTTTCCATACAGGTGCCGAAATGCCAGACATGACCTGCTAGCAACATCCACAGTGACGTAACTCCGACTTACAAAAAATATACCTACTCTAAACTTTCACCTCATAAACGTAAGGTTTATTTCCATTAGAGAGTAAGATGTTTTCTTCTTTATGGTACACCTGGTGTTCACACCGGTGACAACCATATGACTTTGTAGTTACTTGCAGTACAGCATAGGTATGTCTGTTTTACATTCACCATAAATAAACAACTTGCGTAATCCCGTAAATGTTTTCAATACAAATTGCATTTTGAAGGTTTTAGACTGCCTAGAACTGCAGCCTTGCAGTGTCTATAATTACACTTCTAATGCCTTAACACTTATTCTCTTTGTATAAATAACTTATTCTCCTTTTGGTACAAAACTGAATGTACTCACATGCAGTTTAACGAACATACTTCTGGAGTTTAATTTTATAGAAACAGATACTTTGCACACATTCAAGCAACTTTATTAGGAAACCCATTAATTATACTTGCTAAATAAATGGCCCTCGAAGAAACCTTGGATTTCACTGATAGACAACAATGGATTTGACGTTACCTTATTTCAAATCATTTAGTGCTATATTGGGTATCTTACCGTAGGTATATTTTATATATTTTCTTAAAACTTTCAGTGACTGAATAATCGCACTTACAATGCAACATAGAATACAATTTCAAGTCCTTAATAAAAACAGGCTATGACTGAGTTGTTTTAATCTGCATCTACAGATTAATTTAGGTTTTTTCAAAAAATTCATATCGGTAGAATAACATTTTCGAAATACTGAGGAATACTTGATAAACAGTGTAACACAAATTCATGCATCTAATTTTACTTTCTGTACCACGAACACAGTAGGAAGAGAAGGTGTTACATTCCACCCAAAAATTTGATACCGAGATTTCACAGGAAATACATATTTTGAGGCGCCCTGAATCCAAATAAAGCATTTTTGGAAATAATATCTGTGTGTGAGATGTGTGTCTGTGAGCAGCACAACTCAAAAACGAAAAGTCAGATAAATACCAAACTGGTATTTGAGTTTAGTATCTTCTAAGGTTGCGACACAACCAGCCTTTACATGGAATAACGATTTTGATTAAATAATATATATGAAAGATATTTACATGACAAACAAAATGTATATCTTGAATTTTCTGGGAATAGCCTAGGGAGTCCTCTTCATTCGGAAGGAATTTTGTATAATCTTGTACAATTGGTAAACATTAAGCAATAGATGAAAAGATACCACACAAAAACGTAGATCTTTTAAAACACACAATTTATTAAAATAAGTTTTTCGCAAAAGCCGTTATTAAAGCGAATTGTTCAATACTTGTCACGCTTTTAAAGTCCACCGATTTTCAGTTGTTTCTCGGGATTGCATGGAAACACTATGGAGGAATTTTAAGGCCAGCATACAGCGTCCAATTCTTAAACATTTTACTATCGCTGTTGTCCATGTATTTATAATGAAATGTGTAATGCAGCTGTTTTTGCAAAGGTTTATTTGGATTAAGTGTAATAGATAGAGAAATAATCTTTTAATAAAAATAGTTTATATACTCACTAATAAAGACAGAGGATAGAGAAAGTCGTGAATGTCTCTCATCATATGTTTTTCAGTTTTACATTGTTATTTATTAATTTTTCTTTCAAAGCAGTTCTTTTCTTACAAAATCTCAAGAAATATATCTAGCGCTAGCTACGTTGCGGATTCTGCTTTGCAATTTTGAATAATTTGTCATTTTATTTTGTGAGCAGCGAATTTAACATATTTGATAACTTTATTCTTTACATAAATCCTTCTATATTTGTGGGGAGCTAAATGAAAATATACATCATGGAAAATCTAAGTTGAAGTACTTTACTTACCTGCGGATAGTACATACTCTGTCTCAACGCGTCCGTCTTGCGGAACTTGTTATTTAATTATCTCGACACGGAGTATTCCCACCTTAACTATTTGTAGATCCCATGGAATTAATGCTCTAACGCTCTCCAAATATTTGTACACTACTGCTTCTATCTTCTTATTTCTTCTGCAGGAATGTTCTATTCTGCATCGTTCTCGCGTCTGCTTCACAAAATATTAAAGCGTCCTCCCTCTCTAGCTTGTTGATTTTTCTTCTTCTTTGACAACGGATAACCTACTGTCGGTCTCTCTCGTTGCTAGCCTTCGTCCTTTATTTCTCTATATATTTTAGTTATCAGTTATACTTTTAAAATCTTTCCCATCGTTCTCTCCTACATCTTTTCTTGAGAGTTTGTTCGGTTTTTCTATTATTTCCTTTATTATGATTTACAATTTCCAAAGATAATATTAATTTACATTCATTTAGTTTTGTTACTTTCTCTTCATCTTTTTTTCATGATGAAACTCGACATAATTATTTAATGATAATTAATACCCGCTTCACATGGATAAATGTTTTTTTCAAGAAGTTTGGGATAATAGGACAAAGATAAAACGCATACCTTTAACTTTCTGTAAACAGTTTGCAGCATAAGTTTCATTCTCATTGGCTTTTATGCACCTAAGAAACCATGAGACGTAGATAAGAGCTTAAAATTTCTCTACCAATGACAAATTCACCTTTTAATGTATAAAATATTCCAATAAAAAGTAATTCTTCTGTCATCACTACGCTACTCACAATATATTTGTGCCTATGAATTGTTTTAAATTAAGAAAGTATTTGTCTGCACGCGGAAAGAGCATTCAATCTTTGTTCGCGGTAACAAGCTTTTGCGATGAAAAGAAAGGGGCAAAAAAGCAAATTTTCAATCATGACTGTACTAATATTTAAATTAAGAGAAGAGGATTAATAAGTGCTTATGGAATATTAGGATTAATAATTATTAAATAATTGCAATTTTTTGCATGAAACTTAAAAAAGGTATAAACTTGCAAATTGTAATATTTTGAGAACGACTAATGGTACGAAAATAAATATTTCTCACAAGCTGTGTGACGTAATCAGCTTTATATTTTTGTAGTAAGTTTTTGTCTATTGCCTTGTTATAAAAAGTATGCAAAAATTCAATCATATAAAGGGATCTTCACAGGACATTCCAATAAAATTGAAGTTATACATTATTATTTCTCATGTCAATATACTAAACATGTGGCATTTTAATCACATTGTTAGAGACGTTTTAGAGAAAATAAAATATAACGAAAATTGTTCGTGTAAACGGGGTGGGTTTGTTTTTGAGTTATGCTGCTCACAGAGAGACAGACACAGACACACATGGACCTTTTTCAAATGGTATTTTTTCTGGTAGAGGGATCGGGGGATACCAAAACGTGCAGTTCCAGTGAAAGCTTCATATCGATTCTTTAGATGGAGATTTAGAGGGTTAGAGACTGGTACATTAACAAGTTTGAAAATATGTGATTCTGCCTCTTGTTTCCTTCATGAGTTCATTACCATAAAAATTGACTTGCTATGCGAAGAATTGAGTGCTATTACGCATATGGTAGCTATGTCCCATTGCTCAATTTAATTATGGTTTAGCAATGATCATATGCCATCTAGTAACCAAAAATAGTATTTTCAAATTCACCGGATTACTTTTTGTTTCAAATTTTTCATAGACTTAATATTAAAAAAGGGTTTCTTCTATTAAATTATATGTAAGTATAATTTTACATAACTAATAAATCAAAAGAGCTAAGCAATGCAGCGATGTTATACAGTTTTCTTTAGACCTCTGCCTTATAATGTAGAAGGAGATCCCTTTTTAAGAAAAGAAGTATTTTTTTTTTTTTTGTTTTTTTTGCAAAATAGCTTCAAGAATTTAACATCAGTAATAAGAGGTTACTTTGTGCAAAAAATTAAGCTGGGGATTAAAAATTGTGGAAAATAAAAAATGCGCCCATAATTCCACCTTAGTAAAATAATTTCTAGGCCAACATTTATTATGGTTATTGTAACGCGGATAGGAAACAAAATCACTCAGTGCTTTAATGCACTGAGATCGGAGCCGCTATTACTGCGCAAGGACAGCATGAGGCTGGGTGCAACCCGTTCCAGACCTCCAAACAGGAGAAATCAAACCTGAGTCCCTTCGTACCACAGGCGTCGTAACGAAAAAATAGGTATATTATCGAGTCTACAATCATTACATTAATAGATAGCTTACAGGGAGAGGAGGGGCAGAAGGAGGGAGAGAAGCATTTCATCAGATAAAATGTACGACACGAACAGATTGTGGTTTGTTTTGGTACAGTATAAAAATTCAGCATGAATTATTACCCAACTCTACCAGTAGGTATGTACTCGGAGTAGAAGAATTTTGGTCCAGTGTGAACACCCAAACTTCCCTTTGCAGGGTTGTGTCGACTAGAACACTACCCTCTTAATTACTGATTGGAGTATTACGTAGTTACCGTTTGATTTGCCTCAAATCGCTCATCGTTCTCCGGCTGATGCCCTTGGGGCACACCGACTCTATCACTGGTTTATGCAAGAGAAGGGGGCGGCATTTTGGCCGAGATAAAAAAGTGTTCCGCACACCCCTAGCTCTCTCAAGGGGTCACTACCCCAGGCGCTTTGAGTAAGGGTGCGAAACTTTTCAGCAAAGGTGTCGGCATGGAAAATTCCTTTTACTTTTGGAGTAGTGTGCCTGCCATATTAGAGGGTGGCTGCACCACCCCAGGAGATACAGTGCGGTTTTCTCTGCTGATGAGATCTTGTTCGTAGTTAAAAGCGGGTAGTGTTAAAAAGAGAAAGGGAGGGAGGGAGGGGCCAATGCCCTCGGGGTACTTCACGTCCATTCGATGTTCGGTCTGATGTAACAAATTTTATTTCCGCCTTCCTCAACTCCCTCGCCAATTTTGACAGCGAAGCAACAGCCCCCTACATCCAATTCCCGCATCCCCTATGTGCTCTTTCTTGGGCCCCCAGATGTAAAGTAACGCGCATCCTGCTCTAATATTCTCTCTAAATTCGACGTTGCGGCGGCGGTAAGGATGAATCATTGATACTGGCACCATTTCCTCTTCAGCTGGAAACACTTCGCAGTCTGGCGTCAAACAGGTTACATACTATCTCCAAAATTGATGCTTTAATGTCTCTGGAATTCTATACGGTTGTTTTTAATACATTTCATGTTAAATCCAGCAGGAACTCGAATAATATCGATAATATATCGCCTTGAATACTTTCGGTCTCTCTTCGCTTATTTATTGTAGCTTGAACATCAAAGCCCACATTGCAAAATATTAAATGTATACGCAGGAAACGGTTCCGAATACCTGACAAATTACTTAATTAATCTGGTGCTACTCTCTCTAACTGGATTCTTAATTCGTTGTATAATGGCTTTGAAATTTCATGTCCTTTGCATGACTACGAGAAAAAACTTGATATTTGAAATTCAAACCAATAACAAGACTGTCTTGGAAAAAGTGAACGCCACAAAATCTTCATTTGACGTAAACTGTGTACTTTAATGAGATCTACATTTTCTGTGTAGTAAGATTTTCTTTCTTTTACGGTTAATTGAGCGGGATGGCTCAGGTGGTTACGTCTGTGGTCCGCATTCAGGATGTCCCGAGATGGATTCCCGGCAACTGCCCACTTGGCCCATGGGTTTTTCGTGGTTGCCTCGGGCCGCTAGGCGAATGCTGGGGTGGTTCATCTTCTACAGGACTGTCCTTCCTTTCATTTCCTGTACTCATCGTCTTCCTTGTCATCTGTTTCAGGGTTGTAGGACCAGGTGACGGGGTTCGGCGGGTTGCGGCTGGGCGGTGGCTTGAGCTCTGTAAAGGTTTCTTCCCTGGCGTCGTTGCAATACCACTCAGGTATCTTCTCAGGGGACCCTGGAGGTTGGTGGTTTGTAGACTGGGACCAGGCGGTCTCGAATGCGTTCTATATGGAAACGTTAGGAACCCTTTGCGGCATCCGGATCTGGTCGCCCTTCGTCTCTCCCCTCATTTTCCTTCCCGGGGGTCATGTTGGAAGCATAAAGGGCCGACTGGCCTGCATGCGGTGCTTTGCCCCGGTTCCGGGGGCCCTTCCGTGATATGTACTTTTACCTTTGTCTCTTACGGTTTACCAATTATATAAAAGTACTCAGAATGAGGAGGACTTCGCAGACTATTCCCGGAAAATTCAATATACGCGTTCCATTTGTCATTCAAAATCTTAAAGAAAATCGTTGGAGACATATTGAGAAAAACAAAATAACGAAAACTTTTCCTGTAAAGGGTAGTTTGTCTTGGGGAGTTTCTTGAAAATCATTGTCTCACATCCTTGGAAGATGTTGAACTTAAATACCAAATTTGGTATTTAATTGACTTTGCGTTTTTGAGTTACGCATATGCACATAGGTTTTCTTAAAATGTTTTTTTGGGGGTTCAGGGAGTCTAAATAGTGTATTTTCGGAGAAATCTCGGTATGGAATTTTTGAGTGGAATACTTATAATACTTCCTCTACTTACTACAGTTAAGTAGAAAAGAAAGCAAAAAGCACTTGCAACATTGTAAGCTGCCTTTGAGGCGACCTCAGAATTCGAGATCGCCTTGAATAGTTGAATCAAACGAGTTTAATGCGCTAACCGCCATGGTAACTGAAGGATAAGAGCATCGGCTCGGAGACTCCAAGACACGTAATTCAGGTCTCTGTCTGATTCCATCTTACGACCTTAGAGTTCAGTTGAGAGGTTTCTAGTGTACTGACAGAGTTACGTTGCGGTAGCTCAATGTTCAAGCATCGACATGGAAAGCTAAATATACGTGATTCAGCCCAGAGTCAAAATAAATATTACAGTAGGCAACTCAGAAGCCTATAAGAGACCTATTTCCCTCAAGAACATTAGAATAAATGACTGAAGATGCTTGGTATGACCGATAGGTTTGCAAGATATGCTCTCCAACCATATCCTATACATTGTCAGTGTGAAATAAAAATTAATGTATGTGGATTAACTCAGGAAATAAGAGTATTGTAGCTAGCCTTTAGGATACGATATTTCGCATAATTTAGATCTGTTTCATTCGCTGGTTACATGAGTCAGATGAGAGATACATAATTCTCATTCCCACTAGTTCAGCGGTGGAACATCGTCGATAAGGAAACTCTAGGATCCCTAGTTCGTTAATTTCAGTACATACGGGGTGGATACCGATGATGAATGGAATTAAATGATTGGGGGAGAAAATTTGGGATGGAAACGATCCAGACTAAGTTTAGGTTACTTATTTTCATTTGCTAGTTATGAGAACGGAGGAAACCCTGAAAAAAACCTCAGTCAGGCAGGACGGTCCTAGCGAATCCTGGTGGGACGCAGACATCCGGTTCGCGAGTGTAGGTATCCCTAGTTCGAGTCCCGATTATGACAAATACGTAAATTAACCCTACAGTGCGGTCAATTAGAATTCTAGAAATAAAAGCATTGCAACTTGCCTTTAAGGCGTAAATTAGATTATCTTGGAGCTTTCCTGGGATACATAAATCAGACGATAGAAATATAATTCTCATCCCATTACCTCAGCGCTAGGGAAAGCAAAGCCGAAGATCCGTAATTCGACCTCCAGTTGTGGTACTTCTTTAGAATATGATTTTAATAATAATATTATTATTATTATTATTATTATTAATAATAATAATAATAATAATAATAATAATAATAATAATAAAACCAAATTGCTCACTTCACACTTGCATGTACACGGTAGAGGTAGGCGAACATTCAGCCAATACATGGAAGTGATGTGGTCAGCACCACACGTCCCGCCACTAGAGCGCTATCTATCGTAATTCATGTTGTATTACGTTGGTCTTATACATGGGCGCTCCATAGTCGTAAACCGGAGTACCGCGTCCCAAAACTATGCGCCACAGGGTTGTACGAAGTAACCATTAAGTAATCCATTTTAGATATCTGAGATACTCGATTGTAGTAATAGTTTCATTTGAAGCTATCCTCAAACACAAAATCTGTTCCCAGATATTGCTCCAGTAATCTTGTTTATATATGTATTTAGGCTAAATAGCCTTCCTGTGTCTATTCCAACGTACATTATACTGCGCTGCTTTTATATTCCCGTGTGAAAGAAGGACGTTTGTTTCCGTAAAAACTAAAAACGGGGGAATGGATGCAACGGCCGGATCCATTTGCTGCATTGTTAGGGGCCACCCTCCTCTCATATTTCTCTCTATACGAATATATGGAAAAAGCGATGATGCGGAATAAAGAAATCGAGATGTAAGTGGAACAATGAATGAAGGTCGATATAGAGTAACAAAGTAGCTAAGGTTAGAGGGCAGAACGCACAGCGGGGATGCAGCCGCAGGAGGGCGTGCATTGCTGTTTGAAGAGCCACTAATACATAGTGCTAATTTATACCTACGGCCAGTATGCTCTGGTTTTCTGAGAAACGAGTTACCTAAGCAAATCTTAGCTAAAGTTACGTTTATTAATTTCTCTGCCGTTTACTAGGGTGGAAGAGGTATTACATTGGACTCAAAATGTCGATTTTATGGCTTAATTGGAAATGCATGCTATAATACCCCTTGAATAAAAAAATAAAACATAACAGAAATGTACGCGAGTTTGTGTTTTCGAACAAGGTAACTCAAAAAGGAATAAAATGCAGATAAATGCCAAATTTTATTTCTAAGTAATTTAGTCATATTACCTTCGAAGCACATAAAGCGAAGATTGTAAAGTAGCTTTCTCACCGCTAAAACAACTATGAAGTTAATTTTTACAAAAAATAAACAGCTCAAATGCAGTTGATTAAATACATCACAAATTTGTGGTATTGGCAGCAAATTCGCCTGAACCGAGATTCAAACTCAGAGCCTCCGAGTTAGAAGGCTAAGTCTACACCATGGAGGTGTACAGTTCATGTGAACTATAATATATTTTTTGTGGAAACAAACATTTCCGAAATATCCCCTGTTGTTCGTTTAAATTGTCCCACATATTAAGCAATACACTTCGGAACGTAACGTAACCATTCCTTATTTTTTATGAGCTCAGGTAATACGTAAGACATATTACAGCTAGCGCGCATCAAGTAAAGGCTACTAAACACGTACCAACCCATTTTTAAACTCTCAAATATTGTCTCAGCCGTTCTGTATATCTGCTACAAAATGTGTTTTACTGTTGTACTGCCTAGATCCAAATACTTCTGTCCAATATGTGTCATGATTAACAGGGTGTAGATGAGAAAATATGTGTTTATAATAATAAATTACCTAACAACTACGAAAGTAAATTATAATCCACAGAAAATCGTGTGCCAGTGTGACGGAGGTTTTATTATTCAAAAAGGGCATGCCGTTGGTTTAACATTTCACTACTCTAACTAAACCTTTCACTGCTTACGGCAAATACGAGGACTGTCCCAGAAGTACCCGATCAAACAAAGAAAACATAACAATTTTGGGAAAAATATCTTTATTTCTCTATATAGTCTCCTTTCCGCTCGATATATTTTCCCCAGCGATGTTCAATGGCTTCGATACCACGTTTATGGTGAGCACCGTAGAGTTCTGCAAAATAGCCATCAACTGCAAACTCCACCTCTTCATTGTTGGCAAATCTTTTACCACCAAGCCATTTTTTCAACTTTGGAAACGGAAAATAATCAGAGAGGGCTAAGTCTGGCGAATAGGATGCCTGAGGAAACAATTCTAACTTTAACTCATTGATTTTGGCCATGGCGATAACGGATGTGTGAACTGGTGCATAGTCTTGATGAAACACAACTTTCTTTTTCGCTTAATGCGGCCGTTTTTGCTAGATTTCATCATTAAAACGCTACAATAACTTAGCATAATACTCGTCATTGATTGCTTTTACTTTTTGAAGATAATCAATGAAAATTATCGAACATCCCAAAACACTGACGCCATGATCTTGCCTGCAAATGGAATTGTCTTCGCCTTCTTTGGAGCAGATTCTCCCCTTTCAATCCACTGTTTTGACTATTCCTTCGTCTCAGGTGTGAAGTGATGGACCCATGTTTCATTCATGGTTATGAATCGACGCAAAAACTCGGTTTCTTTGCAGCAAAACATCGCCAAACACTCGACTGAAACATCCTCACGACGCTGCTTTTGTTCCATTGTGAGTAAACACAGTACCCATCTTGCGCACAGCTTTCTCATGTCTAAATTTGAGTCAGTATGCAATGTACGACACTTTTTGAAATGCCTACGATGTCTGCTGGTTCGCGCAATTTCGGTCGAATGTCGTTGATTACCATTTGTGGATTTTCTTCACAATTTCTGGCGTAGTCACCTAATTTGGTCAACCACTGCGATGTTCGTCTTGGCAGTTCGTACGGCCTCGCTTAAACTCTGCCACCCAATATTTTACTGCTGTAAATGAAGGAGTGGACTAGCCCAGAGTAGAATCTAGTTCAGTTTAATATTAGTTGGACTAAGACCTTTCAAATGAAAGTATTGTATCACATAACAATGGCCAGTTTTATCCATGTTTACAAATTCGTTGAGAGAGTTCACTATTAATGACTGCCAAACAATTACTTAACAACGTAGCATCGTCAAACTTCAAAATTAAGCTTTATAAGGGTCATTTGTTTGAAACAACAACCGCTGTATAGACCTGAGGTCGGGTACTTCTGGGACCGGATCTCATTCCTCTACGATTTAATTTAGTTTCTTTATCCCTTGTGACGTCTGGGTGCCCTGGGATGTATTGTTCATCATCTGAATTTGTGAACTCCATTTTGACTTATTTTAAATTGAGAAATGATTTTGGAATTTGTATTTATACACAAAAGTTTATGTTTAACATAAATGTTATACACGTATCACCCGTCTCGTTTATTTCTGACGTCAAACCTACTAGCTCTGTTAAATGCTGACATGACTTCTATTAGCTTTCGCTGAATGGCAATCAGGACGTGCACTCAGCAATGCGTTGTCCCTTACGTGTCCTGTTGATAAGCCCTACATTCAGAGAAAGCCAATAGATATAATGTCAACATTCAGAAGAAGTAGCAGACATACCATCAAATGTAAACCAGACAAGAAATATAAGAGTACATTCTCAAATCGCTCTGAAAGCATTCAACATTGAGCGAACGAGATCTGCTTGGCCGATTCGTTACCATGCCGTCACTAGTTGCGCGAAGATTACAGTATTGAAAGAATTAAGGGCCGGTTTCACAGTTTAAACTCGACGAGTTTTACAGTAGGGCAATCAGGTTCGGCTTTACTGATCTGAACAATTCCATTGAGCAGTAAAGTTGATAACTTTGCGCTTGCGTATTGTGTGTATCGTTTCTCATCGTTTGTTTATGGCGATGCTGTTCCTAAAATAAGCGACATTAAATTAAGTTGACCGAAAAATCAGAGTCAAATCGTAGCACTTTATTTCCCAAGAAGTCAGCATTCTCCTAGAAATTGTGAAGTAGCATTAGCAAGTAATAGATTGCAAGCAATCGGACTAATTACTATGGAGTAAGAAAAACAAAACACGGGGAATAATTCCAATACGAAGGTGGAACAGAATGTGTGAAACGATTTGGATAGTTCTGCATACTGTAAGGTTTGAGATGCAGAAACATCTTCAGCTGCCATTAGCATGCTTTTAATTGCATATAATTTCAATGTTAAGAGAACCATTGTTTCTGACACGAAGGCTTTGCTACTGAAATATAAAGCAATACGTTGTATGTAGATTGAATTCAATGAGTGCAACAATGCAAACTGAGAAACACTTTGTTGCTGCTCTATATGGAAAGCCAATTTGAAGTAGGTTGTATTATATTGTTGGGGAGCCAAACTTGAAGTAGTTGCAACCGTACGTATAGTAAAAAAAATGTTTCCGGTAGCCTTTGCCCCAAGTTTAAAAACATTAACTTTGTAATTTGACTGTTTCTTTAAATATTATATACTTATGTTTGCCTCGGCTGCGTCAGCATTATTGTTAGAGACATGAATTTCTTAACAGGGTGTAGTGCGGCTGAAGAATGTAGGCTTCCACAGATTATAATTTTTACTTCACTCCTTTTATTAATCCTTGACACGATTTAAATAACACTTCACTGATATAGAGAGCTGTGAGATTATTTATGAATTATTTGCACTTTTTAACACGTAAACTATTTTTGTCTCACACTGAATACGTATTAAACTTCTCGAGGACGCGTCTCGCGTCCGGTCAGGAACGCTGTTTGCAAGCAACTAAATTCTGAATTTGTACAATTTGCCCTATTTCAGTTTCTGATTGGCTAATCATACTCCAATAGAATACCTTCATTTAACTTTCAGATTTTCTGGTTGTTGATTGGCTATTTATAAACTGTCTCAAAATTTACATTATTGTTGCTCCAATAATTACTAGTAGTATTATTATTAAACCTTCTAATTCATTATTGCCTCAAGTTTACCTCATTGTTAGCAACTTTTAACGTATTATTCTCACAGCTCCTGCATTATTAAATTACGTAATACATTCACATAACATTATTGAACATGTACATAATAATATAAACATTAATACAATGACTGTAATATACACTTTTTATACATTGTTACATACACATATTGCTTTAAGGCGGTTGTTATTATATTTTATATTATATAATTTGACTGAAATCATTAAGTGTTAAAAATACTGTCTCAAATTGATAAAAACATGTAGTATAAATATAAAATTAAAGGAATGGCAAATTAACCAGTCGGTTTAATGTTTAATTGTATCATCACTATTTCTGGTATCATCATTGCCGACTGTTTACTTAATCGAAACTTCTCGTAAAATTTTCGGTCATTCCGTACAATGGTTTGGACGTATTCTAAACATTCTAGATCGTCTTCTGTTGTGCATATGGGTTAAAATAATGTGAATTTACTCATCACTAATTACGTCTTCTTCAGGTAACATGGTGACTTCTTGGCTTAAACGTTCAGTACGGTTTAAGCTAAGCCACATATAATCTCGGCTAGAAAATATGAGCCCTTAAGGGTAAAGTTGGTCTAAGTCGGAGTCGTTTCATTTTGGACAGAGATACTTTCAGGATTAGTGCTATAAAATTATACAATTATCAGTTGTCTTCAGCAACTGATGATACCTTGCTACTAAAATAATTATTATTTATGTAAATGTGCGTTTAGTTGCTCCAACAATATTTTTGCAGTCCAACTTTTTTTCCAGCAGTGCTTACTAGCAGACAGTTTCCTAGGGTTACACAGTGAACCATGGACGTTTAAATCCTGTTATCTACATATGCAGGAATAGGCAAAAATCACACGTGATAAAGCCATTCAAACGTCAAGTACTCCCAAACTTAATAGCTACGTAATCGAAAATGCCACTACTTTAATGCCGCTTTAGCTTCTTGGTTGTTTCGCGACGGCTACTGTATGTTCCTTGGTTCACTTCGGCCAGTGTGTTCCAGATATATGGCCCTAGTTGCGGAGTTGCCTTCTTATAACACCTTATTCTTTTGTTGCTATTGAGCTTCCTGTACCGCCTGTACTAGTTGCCTTCCTGTACCACCTACTTTTTATTTGTATTTCTTTCGTATTTTAGATGGAATTTTGAGCCGCGGTATTGATTATCCATTCCAGCAGCTGAGGAAAACCACAAGGGAAAAAAGGAAAATTAAATAAAAAAGTCAGATTTATCATTGTACGGGATTTAAACCAGTGACCTCTCAAATGCGAGCCAACGACGGTACCGCCTGAGTTATCTTACTTGGAAATTTAATAAAATCGTGTTATATAACACTCTTCCATTTCTGAATCATCTGTATTGGAATCACAATCCTGTTGACCTGTGCCATTGGTACAATCAGCTGTCTGCAAACACCAGCAGACTATACGACGAATGGAGGTGGTTTGTTACCTGCGACGTCCCTGCCTAAAGTCCGGTAACAGTTCAACTTTATTTCTTTTCGTGCTGGCTTTAATGTTTAGAAAATTCCTATTGCTGCTGAAAGTGCTGGTGCCTCGTGGAATCCACATCAATTATATCAAAGACAGAATGTAAAGTTCTATATTGGTAACACACTTAATCTCAATATGGGGAATAAAGTAGGCTTACACTTTAGATCTCTAGGGTTCCTCTTTTCCTAAATATTGCAAAAGCAGTTGTTTCTACGAATGATAGTATTGTTCCTCTTTAGCTATAGCTTTATACGTTTGATATAACAAATGTAATCCATTTAGCTAATCATGATTATATGCCCTCTTCCAAAAGTCACTTTAACTCATTAATGCTGAATTAAGAGCCACTTGAAGAAGCAAAATCTATAGCTTAAGCTTAGTATTGGGAAGTTTGACCATACATAACATCAGGAATGCAAAATATCATTCTTATTTGGTGGAATTAAATGTAGTAATCTTAACTTTTTTGTGTAACTATTGATCTCTTACTTCATTTACAAAATATGAATGACCCATTCCTTAGGTTTAGGTAAACTATGGACTGTGGGTTTTATGGGATCCCGTACAGAATTATTTCCTTTTTAGTTCTGCATTATTACTTCCAGAATGTCTGTCCCACACTTTCTTGCCTGCACAGATCTATAATGCAGAGTTTTGATGTGTTCTTGTTTGTGCATTAGGATGTCATTGCGATGCCAAGGTGCTTCCGTAAAGAAATTCAAATGGGAGGATTTGAATTCGCGCCATGAGGCATTAAAGGGTTAAGGAGTTAAAACTATTTAGAAAAAATTAATATAGATTGGAAATAAAATGGCTGTTATATATGAAATAAATAATCAGAATAAGGATAGAAGAGAATAATTATGTGAGAAGAAAATAGAACAGAGAGAGAAGCACGATAAGGATGCCGTTTATCATCCACAGTATTCAACTTCTATTTAGAGATTTTGGTTAGAACGTCCAGAACAAGTTAGAGGTGGAAGTGCGAGAAGATATGCAGATTGTATGCTACTGCTAACAGAGGAGGTTGTATCCTACTGAGCATGCTAATGGAAATAAATTACAAATAAAGAAGAGGAAGAAAATCTGGTGTGATAAATTTGCACAGTTTTATCTACCCATAACAAATTCGCATAATATATCCGTTATATGTTAGTTATTTATATACAAAAAGTTAATTTTTATCTACGTTACGTAACTCACGATATAGTTTTGTACAGGAATTATTTCAAAGTAAAACAACAGGGGGATAGTTAAGTTGAACATAAAGAAACGGGTTTAAGTGCATTTTTGTGGTAAATTCTAGTACCATAAAGAAAAAAAATAAGCAAGTTTCAACCATATCCGATAAATGAACTCACTCCTGGGAAAAATGCAACTTTCAACATGGCATGTTTCGAAAACGAGTATCTCCAGGAAAACAGTGATTTGCCACAGTGTATTTTAACGGACTCTACAATTTTCTAATGTAATATTTAAGTAATCTCATAATTTCCTAGTTATACAACATACAAAATGCAGTCAAACAAAGGTATACATTTTATTTCTATGTTATGGTCAGAAATAGGGTATTTTAAGCAAGAACTGTATTAATAAAATTAAAAAATAACGAACATTTTGATCTAAAGGGTAGTTTGGCGTGAGAGAACGTTCTTGAATATCCTGATGTGGATTCTTGGATCATACTGAACCTAATTACCAACTTCGGGTTTTCATAAATTAATATTTTTGGATACACGGGAACACAATACTTCCTCTACCTACTATACCTAAGTATTGGAGAAAGAAATAACAGCTTACACCATAACAAAACTTTCTGTTTTCGGCCTATGAAGTTATTTCGGCTTCTTGTAACATAGAAAATGTTTTCTGCGTTTCATTGTATTAAGACAATTTCAAATATTTTGACCAACAGCAAAATGTCAAAATATAAGTTATCAAATTACACAGGTTTCATTAAAATGTGTTATGATTTTGGAAAATAAAACTTACATATATTTACATACAATGATCTAATAGTGAATAAGGGAGGCTTCTGACACTGAAATGAAGGAAACAGAGAAATGATAAAATGGAACTAAATAAAAGAATAGGAGAGGAGTAAACAGATATAAGGTAGGTGGAAATTGTTCCATTAATAGCGCGGATATAGAGCTAGAGCAGGATAGGGCAGAGAGTGTACCCCCTCCCACTGCATGGGATGCACGTTGCCCCAAGCGATCTGCTTGCCTCTATACAACACACAGCGGCGTCAATTGTGGCCCAATGAACCGCTCCCCCTCCCGCATTAGAGCGAATTAACTGTTACGCCATGTGATTGTTACACTAGCATCGGGAGTGTTGCCAAGCTCTATACGTATTACTGTCATCCTTCTCTGACAGAAATATCTCTTTCTGGGGTAACGCGGAGTCCTTAGGCTTTCTGTATTACAAACTAATATACAATCAGGAATACGTGCTCAAGATTTTACTTAAATACGCATATATATTCCCTTCTCTACTACTTTTGTAAGTGATGTATTTTAAGGACAGGAAGTATTGCGTTACATACAAAAACTCTAAACCGAGATTTCACCAGAAATACACGTTTTGTAGTCTCCCCGAATAAAAAATAATAATCTTTAGAGAAAGGTCTGTGTGAGTGTGTGTGTGTGTGTGTGTGTGTGTGTGTGTGTGTGTGTGTGTGTCCGTGAACAGTAAATCTCAAAACGAAAACTCGGTGTTTATTCAGCATCTTCCAAGGATGGACACGAAGATTTTCAAGAAAGTCCTCCTCATCCCAAACTACCCCTTATATGAAAATGGCTCTAAGGATTTTGATCATAACACCATAATATTGCGGCGTGTTAATAATTTGGGGGGTTACATCATTCTTCTACATTGTCATTACCAGACACATTGTTGTTTACGTCAATCTTGGCTGGTAGCCTTGCTAGCCACTAGTAGTGGGGTCCTCCCACCTTCCATTTTTAATAATGTAGGAACCCCAAACGGTTGGGAAATAAACCTAGGAATGTGCGAGTAGATTTGTGTTATGGATTTTGTACAGTAAAAACCCACGCCTTCCTCTTAACCTCCACACCAAGTTTCGGTCCTCCGCAGCCAAGTAAGTATACGTCCCCTCAGTGCGATATTAGACATTATTTTAGTTTTCATGTGAACTTTTAGGCCATCCACCCAGTATTAACAATATGTTTAGAATATTTGCATAACAAATAAAATGTACCTCTTAAATTTTCTGCGATTAGCCTGTGAATTCCCGTTTCAAATAACTTCCTTATAGATTTATGGTAACTTTACACACATGTGTAAATATAGTAACTATACAAAGCACATTCTGTAAAACTGCCGAGTAGGCAGCATTTCCTTTGTGTAGCTTTGTTGGTACAGGGCAGAACATGCAGCAATAATGGTCTTCAAGTGCATCTTTGAGGGTGGACGTCAGCTGCCTTAGGCAGAGCGTCGGTGTGAGAAATCTAGACATGCCATGTGGTTCATTTACATCACTAAATAAAACACACAGCCTGGGGTGCCCAATAAGGAACTAGAGTACGTACAAATTATACACAGTAGTCGCATTTTGGTCTTCTACATCTTCTGGAGGGAGGTGCCTGCTACACTGTACTGCACAATCATAGCTTCCATTTGTTTTAACATTATATGCTAGCAATTAGAATATTAAAATTTTAGTTACATTAAAGCTGGAGAGAGAATGGTACGAGTAGTTTTAGAAAAATCTAATATGTTACTTTCACATACCTTCTCACGGTTCTTTTGTATCTCTCTTCTACAAACTAGTGTTATAAAAACTTATTACTTTCTTACTGCGTATAGTAAGCAGGGGAAGTATTGCCTTCCACCCAAAAATTCGATAACGAGATTTCACTGGAAATACCAATTTTGAGGTGCCCTGAATCCAAATAAGGCATTTTTGGAAACACCTCCGTGTGTGTGTGTGTGTGTGTGTGTGTGTGTGTCGGTCCTTGTGTCTGTGTGCCTATCTGTCAGTTCGTGAACAGCATAACTCAAAAACGGAAAGTCAGATAAATACCAAACTTGTTATTTGAGTTTAGTATTTTCCAAGGATGCGGCACGAAGATTTTCAAGAAAATTCCCACCACAGACTACTGTTTACATGGAACATTTTTCGAAAAGTTGATTTTCTCAAAAATGGCTGCAACGATTTTGATTAAAATATCATATGTTTAAGATATTTTCATGGCAAATGATATATATATCTTGAATTTTCTGGGAATTCCTCAAAAGTCCTCTTCATTCTGAATGACTTTCGCACAACTGGTAAACCGTAAGAGATAGACAAAGGTTTACTACACAAAAAATGTAGATCTCGTTAAAACAAACAATTTATGTTATATACACTTTTTTGTCGAGTGAACCATTTCGGAGAAATTCCTTGTTATTTGTTTGAATTTTCCAATACTTACAATTTTTCTCAAATGGGATTTCGTTATCTATGTCCCGGACATGCAAAGTGAATGGAATTCTCCACATAGCGACCAGCTCTTAAAAGATTTGACTATCGCTTAAAGCCTACAAGAAAGTTAGCAATAAGGTAATTTATGCAAATGTTTATGTCGATTAACATGAAGTAGATGAAGAATAAGTAAAAATAGTTTATACAAGAGTAGAGAAAGCCATGTGAGTACAACACATCAGATATTTTTTTCTATCTACCTACTTCATATTAACTGTCATTAAGGTTTGCGGAAATACTTTAATAACACGCTGCTTGAAGATACGAGTGGAATACAGGGGACTGAAGCAATACTCAGATCTTTAGATGCTGGCCCTAAACTTCCATTCTCTTTCCGTGACATCCAGAGAAACAACTCAAGATAACTTCAAAAATAACAAGAGTATTCCAAAGTTAAAACAAATAACAACCAATATCCCAAAAATAGTAGGACCACACACAAAAAATTCGAATACATTTTGTATTTTAAAGATACCTACACTTTTTGTATATGTCTTTTGGTTTACCCGTTATGCACAGTTACACAAAATTCATTCTGGATGAGCAAGACTTTACAGGTTATTTCCATAGAAGTCAGATACACATTTTCTTAGTCATTTAAATATCTTAAATATACA
Source organism: Deroplatys truncata (assembly GCA_030765065.1). Lineage (NCBI taxonomy): Eukaryota > Metazoa > Arthropoda > Insecta > Mantodea > Mantidae > Deroplatys > Deroplatys truncata. The sequence continues at coordinate 103,737,688 of CM060981.1, read as the reverse complement.
ATATATTAATCAAAGTCGTTAGAGGCATTTTTTTAGAAAACATGAAATGAAGATGTAAAGGGTAAACTGGTGTGGAGGAATTTGCTTGAAAATCGTCGTGTGGCATCCTTTGAGGATGCTGAACTGGCATATCAAATTTGGAATCTGACTTATAATTGTTGATTTTCTGTTCACATGCCTATAGAGACGGACCTGTTTCATAAAAATGTTTATTTTGAACCTCAAACATATTCTTCGCACGAAATATTGACATTGATATTGAATGGAACACAATAGTTCCTCTATCTAGCTAGCATTAGTAAGCGTTAAAGAAAGTAAAACTCAAAGCACCTAAATACAAGGTAGTATGAAATAAATCGTGTTCGTACTTCTATTTTTATATCACTGTGAAGTAGTATTCTGTTGTGATCTGAAATATTCCAGTATTACATTTTCTTTGTTAATTCTGGTAAAAGTCTAGCACAGGAAATAGCTACTCAATTGTAAGTTTGCATTTCAATATGCTATTTAGATAAGAATCAAGCACATATCCTATAAATGAAGACACTTGATATGCAGATATAAGTAGTAGTAGTAACAAATACTTACAAAGGAAATGATGGAATACCAAATCACGGGAAAAAGGAGGTCGAGACATTACAGATAAAGTGAAGCTTAGGCCCGTATGTCCCAAGTCACGAAAAAAAGAAACAGGAATGGAAACACATGTCTGAAAAAAATTCCAGATTTAGCTATAGAATTCCCGCTTTAAGAAAATGATATAATACGTTCTTGTGATACCAAATCTATGCTTCTTAAATTAAGCTTGTTATTTCTAAGACGAAGTTTCAGGTGAATTTATGTTCAAACCTGCAAATTCCTCTTTAGTATCCGTATTGTTTGAAAAAAGCACTGTCGTAGATATATTTCGGGAAAATTTCAACGAATACTTAATCTTCTCTGGTCTAGGACTCTAATAAATTCATTCACTAGCTCTTCAAGGTTTAGAGAATGTTCTGTGTATTCGATTTTGAAAAAAAAATTGTGTTTAATCCAGAATTGTCGGATAAACGTCCTCAAAATTCCTGGGAATCTAAGCCTCTAAACGAAGTCCCCTAATAAACCTCTAATAAAGCTTACAGAATAGGTACACTATTGTATAGCAGTATATCAGTCTATTATCTTGCTTGTGATTTTGTCAAGACCTGCGAAGGACTCCATGAAACAGGGCATTATTTTGTAGTTTATAATATCTTTGCTAAAGATATGTAAACAACTAAGCTCCTTATTCCCTAAAACACCAATAGTTAGGCGACCTTAAATAAAAATGTTTTTAAAAAATCTTCTCAAATTTCTATATCCATTATAACTTTACATAATCCCAGCATTCACGAAAAAAGTAATAATTGTTTATTCACGTTACGTTACTCACGATAAACCTCTGACCAGAAAGGACCTCAAGTTAAGCAATACAGAGTTGGAAAGGCAGAATCAGACGACTGAAAAATTCGATGCCATAGCCGGGATTTGAACCACCAATGCTACGGCATTATATTTTTCATGCGTCTGATTCTAGCTTTCCAACCCTGTCCAACATATGGCTTGTGTGGAAGAACAATTAATTCCTTTAAGCAATACAGACTTCGTTACATGCATTATATACAAAAAACAACTGTTCGCATTCGTAAGTCAGATTTTGTTACTAATGAACCCATTGGGGAAAAAAATGTATCACGTAAAATGTTTTACATTTGACAGTTCAACATGCAAAAACTTAAATATACAATAAATATTTCTAAAACAGCTATAATACTGCAAATAAACTTATTTGACATAAATTGTATATTTCATCGATCTCTATATCTGTGCAGTAAGCTTTTCTCTGTCTCTTATGGTATACCTGTTATACCACATGCATTCAGAATAAAGAGGTCTCCACAGCCTAATCACAGTAAATTCCAGCTATACATTTTATTAGAAATAATAAGGGAAAATAAGGGAAAATTTTCTAGTGAGGTATTGTTGTATGCGGGGTTACTGTTAAGTCTTTTTTATGAAGTGAAAGGAGTGCTCGATTAGCAAACATTCTTATAAGTTCAATTACATATATTGTTGTTTTTATATGTCTACTATAACAACAGTATGAATCCCGCGAGTTTCAGCGGATTATCGTAAACACAAAACGAATCCCAATATGTATTGACGGTATCAGATTTGTTTTCGATGGACAACTTCTATTTCTCCTAAGTAACTAAAGCACTAAAATGATTTACAATGCGTGGATATAATAATGCAATCATATTGCAGTGACAAAAGATACATGCTTGAGGAAGACTTTGGCTTCTCGCTAAGAATGTTCATGGAGTAGAAAATAATTATTGTTATTCCACAAACGCATTTAAACTAAGACAGAAAGTGCAGATATTTCATTCCAAGCATCATACATCTCGTAGATGGTGAGGATTTGGTAACTGAGAAAACAAAAAATAGCAAAACAAAAGACAATCGTATCTGCTTATAACAGTATTATGTGCATGTGATATTTATGCCAAAACCTTCTAATAACCCTAGTGTAGGAACGTTTTGCTGTTTATTATCATTTAAGCTAATAATTACATCAAGAAAAAGACCGTTGCACCGCCTAGCGCAGGCATGTGAAATACCATAAATAAGGCTGTTTGCCAATCATATTCACTTGTAACTGATGTTTTTGAAAGCAAATAGCAAATTATCTTAGATTAGAAGAACATAGTTTCAGTGGAGCTCTTCAGAGATAGAGTAAACAAGATCACCGCTTTTATTTTGTCCTTATTCTTAAATATGGAGAAAGTGTGCATATTTGTATGTATGATACCTTAGTAGGCATTATGCATATTCATTTGGTTAGTTTCTTCAGCGCTAAATATCATGACAAATTGTCGCCAAAACTACATACCTCAGTGTTATTTTTGTTAAAGTTTAGTTAGCTATCTAGGTATCGTTTTTACTATTCCTGATATGCACATTTAAACCACAGTACACATCCGTGTAACTCCAGTTAAGACAGTTAGTGTATAACAAAACTATAACAAAAAAAATGTCATTCAGGAATTTAAATGAGTAATTGATTTAAGTGCTTAAGAAGAGACTAAATCGCGAAAATTGTCAAAACATAATGTTTTTCCTTATACACATAATACACACTCTGCAGTAGAGAGATAAGCTTTAGCCCATATCTTAGGGGAAGTTTTGCCCTACAAATTGGTACTACTGCTAAGAATGGAACTTCTGTATGCTTAAGTTATGTGGATTCTTATAGCACATTGTTTGCCTTTAAATTTTTTGATTTTGAAAAATATTGTGTTAATGTGATTTTAAATAATTATTTTAAAAGTATCGTTATATATAATTCACCTCTTATTATAACTACAGGATTATATAAAATAATAAACAAAAATATTTGCGACTTTGGTTTCTGTAGTGTTGTGTTAATAACAACAAATTGCTGATAATTTTTTATGAAAAGGTGGTATAACAAGAAATTAAATCTATCTTCCTTAATAAACAAACTTATTGTAAAAACGTACATAGTAAATTTAGAATACCTACATCTACATCCTGTACAAATTTCAGTCTGATGTCCTACATAGGTTTTGAAATAATGGGTCATAAATTTAACAGGTTTGACATTGATAGGATAGGACTTTTAATCTTCCCTTAAAGGGCTAACCTGAAGGTTAAGAAAAGCATTTTTGACACAAGTGCATATGTGGGGAAGATTTGGAACCGATTGTTAAAAAAACTTAATTATTACGCTTGGTATGTTACTTTCTGTTATTAAATAAACAATACCTCAGATAGTTTTCATTCTGACTAATAAAATTACTTCACATACTATAAATGCCCATACGCTGTGAAGATAACTTCTGAACATCGACTGAGAAAATCACAAACATGCTATAAGCGCATTCATAATTATTGATGTCATTTTATTTTTCACGAAATCTATAAAGCTCTAAAGTCTTTAACAACAAAGTCAACAACTCTATCTGACATAGGTGTACTTCCTGCACTAGATATCGGTATCTCTCCATAGCAGAGATTTTTCTTAGTTACTTACAATTTTATGGTAACATTTGCAAGTTTTATCAATATACCTAAACATAGAATAATGAGATTTATGTTGTTCCTGTTTCGTTTTGAGCATTAACACCTTACAATATGTAGCCATATTTAGACACGATTACTTATTTTACAACAATTTATCCTATAAAGTTAAAGCTTTCCTCCTGTTCGGAAGGGATTAAAAACGCATTTTTGTTTTGACACAAATACTGATATTCATGACTATAATACAAAAAATAAATCTAAACTGCACATTACACGTCATAAAAGAACCCTATATGAACAAATTTTATGTTATAATGACATTCAATTGTTTAATAAACTCCCCACATATTTAAAAATTAAAAAAAAGTTAAAACCCTAACAGTCTTCAAAAAAGATTTGAAAAAATTCTTAGTACAGGGTTGTTTTTATTCAATGGAAGAATACCTAGAAATGAATTAGTTTATAAGCTTTCTTGTGAAAATTAGTTTAGGTACCTACTCATTTAATAAATTCTGATTTCTGTATTTGTTTATTACATCTAATTAGACCTGTTCTTTTTGTGTTAATAATTGTATTGTTGAAATGAAGCCAATATTTCTGTATTGAAATCAAACGTGAATAAATTTCAGTATCTTTCAATATTAACTTAATTTTTACATTCCAGAGAGAATTAAAATAGTAGAAGACACTATTTTAAAACTCCCTATGGTATTATCGTTTAAAGGTTTGCACCTCTTTGGTAAACGTACAGTGCCTACCAAAGAACATTATGGACACCCCTTACAAAATGATATATCGATGCTGTGATTTTCTGTCGTTTGTCAATCATGGTCAAACACGCAAGAGAAATTCTATTTTTTCTCCTTATTTTACGTCACTTTTACTTCGAGGTCACATCGCTGCAGTTTTTCTATAATACGGTCAAATCAATGTATGCCAGTCAGATGACCTTGGTGGTATAGTTATCCGCCTCTATAATGCAGTAGCGTATTTGGAACTTGTCTTTGAAATATCAAATGGCTTAAGGAAACCACGAAAAGAGACCAACACTTGATCAAGGAGCACCCGAATGCACGTCGGAGATAACTTCCTAACACACTTGATTAAAGCCCTCTTCCTTTAAAGAACTATATCATCTTACTTAAAAGGCAAATGCCATACATTCACATGAATTTCTGTACCAATGACAAATTCACACACCAACATCCATTATATATAATACATAGATACTACTGAAGTATAAAGTAATTCTTCTATCTACGTTACGTTACTTACGGGTATTACTTTCTCTACGGAATACCTATGGCAAGTAGAGGAAGTATTGTATGCCATCCAAAATTCTCATATAGGGATTTCACCGGAAAAACACATTTTGCGTGCTCCTGAAACCGTACAGAAAAGGATTTTTTTAAAAAAAGGACGGTGTGTACATGCATCTGTCTGTTTGTTTGTCTGTATTGTGTGCATTGTGACCGCGCGCGCGAGTTACCTACGGGAGGCAGTGCGAGTGCATCTACCTGGCCGCGGGTGGAGTACTGGCCAGTCACCTCCAGAAGAATAAGCACATGGAACAATAGTCATTGTGTGCCGCTTGCCCGCTCCAGATGATTTCTTTGGGCCGTTTCGAGTAGGTTCTGCCACTAGAATGTTGCGCTTTGGTGCTATATAAGGGGGGCTGCTTTTGCCACTTCAGGCAGTTGTGATAGTCAAGAAGTGACGAAGTGAAAACTAGACAGTGAAATTTAGTTGTGAGTTGTGATTTGATTCGACGGACCAGTTGTGTTATGTTCCGAGAGTGTGCCTAAAGTGAACTGGTGCTACGCTGAGTGCCTAAGTGATAAATAAGGCATGTTTCGCAGTAACTGTGTTCTCATTTGTTGCAGTATGAACAGCATAACTCAAACACTAAAATGGGATAAATACCAAACTTGGTGTTTAAGTTCGGCATTTTCCAAGGAAGTGATACGCAAACTACACTCTGAATAAAAAGCTTTTCATTATATTTTAATTTTTGAAAAATTGCTCTAACGATTTTGAGCAAAATACCACACGTTTAAGATATTTACATGGTTAATAAAATGCATATCTTGAATTTTCCGTAAATAGCCTGTAAAGATCTTTTCATTCGGAATGAATTTGTATAATTTTGTAAGTGATAAACCATAAGAGATGGACAATAGCTTACTGTACCAAAAATGTCGTTAAAACACAAAATTTATGTCAAATAATTTTCTGTATAATGAACCATTTCCAAAATATTCGTTGTAATTGGTATCAAATTCCGGTAATTTGAAGTGCTAGTCACCATTCCTTTGTTTCTCGTGATTTCATGGAAAGGTTATGGAATTTCAAAGCCAGCATATAACGACTCTCTTTTTAAATATTTAACCATGCCTTACGCTTCCTGTATTGCCCTTGTACCTACTACGAGAGGGTAATGAAATGTTTTTGGATATGTTTATATCAATTAACATGAAACAGACAGTAACATAAGCTTTCCTGAGAATAACTTGTAGCAGAGATATAGTATAAAGAAATCCAATGAATGTAATACATCAGATTAAAAAAAGAATCGTTTGTGTGTGTAATGCATCTTCCAAGAACTCGATAGAAGGTCTTCAGGAAAATCCATCTATTCCAAACTATCCTTTATATGCAATTTCTTTTATTATGTTTTATTTTTTCAAAAGTGGCTCTAATGGTTACTAATAAAATATGTTTTCGACATTTTCATACTAGGAATAAAATGTGTATTTTTATTTTATTTATTTATGTTTTTGTGAGTAGCCTGATTCAGATTGAATTTTGCGTAGCTTTCTGTAACTATGAAACCGTAAGGGATAGGCAAAAGTTACTTAAAAAATATATATAGATATTTCCAAAATATCCAATTTGGGTTAAACCACGTTTTGTGCGTTTAGACGTTTGCGATTGGTATTTCCTTTTAGTGGTCGTTATTTTCCAGTATTTCAAGCTATATGCTTTTAAAACACCATGTCCCCCTTTCTTTATTTCTAATCAGGACATCCAAAGGTATTTATAATATCAAGTTCAGCACATACAATAGCGAGTTCTTTTAAACATATGACGGTCGTACTGGTGTCCTGTTGAAGCAGTATTTTTAACACTTATATGATTTCAGTCTAATTATATAATAAGTAAATTCAATAACGGCCCGTCTTAAAGCAATATGTGTATGTAACAATACATAAACGGTGTATATTACAGTCATTGCATATGTTTATATTATTGTATATGTTTAATAATGTTATGTGAATGTATTATGTAATTTAATAATGTAGGAGCTGTGAGAATATAGGTCAAAGGTTGCTAACAATGAGGTAACAAAGAGGTAACCTTGAGGTAATAATGAATTGGAAAGTTTAATAATACTCTTAGTAATTCTTGGAGCAACAATAATGTAATTTTTGAGAAAGTTTATAAATAGCCAATCAACAACCGGAAAAAGCTTAAGTTAAATGAAGGTATTCTATTGGAGTAGGATTAGCCAATCAGAAATTGAAATTCAGAAATTTACAAATTCAGGCGGTAGAATTCAGTTGCTTATAGACAGCATTCCTAACCGGACGCTAGACGCGTACGTATCCACTGTGCGACAAAAACTCAATACGGCGAGAATATTATAAAGTTTACGTGTTTAAAAGTGCAGAGTAATAAATAATCTCACAGTCTCTATGTAAGTGAAGTATTATTTAATCGTGTGAAGGATTAATAAATGGAGTGAAGTAAAAAATTATAATTTGTGTAAGCCTACATTCTTTAGTCGTATCACGCCCTGTTAAGAGTAACATGTTTCTACAAAATTAATACTGATACGCACCCGAAGCAAACATAAATATATATAATATTTAAAGAACATTAAAAATACAAAGTTGATTCCAAAAACGTTGGGGCGAAGGCCACCTAAAGCAAAGTTGGGGCGAAGGCTACCGGCAACTGTACCATACGTGGGGCAGTTACTTCCTCAAGTTTGGCTCCCCAACAACGGAATTACAATACACCATCTTCACTGTATACTTTAAATTATGTAGCTACAACAAAAAGCATTTTGAAACTATTTCAGAAAACATTTACAATGATTGACAGAACAGTTATATTTTTATGAATAACTTGCAGACTTGTGGATATGAAAATAAACTACAGGGACAGAGACAGTAGTAGAATTGTGGGTCGATATAAATACTTACAAAATTATAGCAGTTAGAAATCTGTGATGATGTGTATTCCTTAATATTGGAGAAATCGGCATTCGGGAGGTCCCGGGTTCGATCCTCGGCGACCGCTCACTCTGACTTCTGGGCTTTTTCGTTCAGGCGAATGCGGATTAATTTCTTTCAGTCCTTAATTTCCTGTCCCTCCATTTCGTGCCATTCATCATTTGATTCATCCTTCAACCCGCTGGTCTCTTTCAGGATCGAAAGTGTCGGCGGTGGTATTTCGGTGCAGCGTGACAGGGGAAAGGGATGCTATCGGGAACTCTCCCCGTCCCTTGGCTTTCGGCTGACTGCCGGGACATCCGAACCCACTTGAGGGGCGATGGTCTCCCTCTGTGTGGGGGCTTCCGCGGTCTCTCTGTCCGTCTGCCGGGGTGTCTGATTCTGATAACTTAGGGACACTGCCGTTTCTGTATCGTCGCTCCTGGATCCGACCACCCAGTGTCTCCTCTCGTCTCATCCTTCGTCCTCGTATTCCCTCTGGATTGGTGCCGAGTCTCCTCCGTTCCGGAAGATAAGACACAACATACAGTTTTCAATAACGTCTTCAACAAGAAATGACAACCCAAAGAAGTGCTTCAACCACTTAGGATTTCACTCTCACCAGTAAACAAACTGCTTACAGGTTAGCTCCTGCACACTGATCATAGTCAATAGTCAGCCGCCCCGTACACGTCTTCATCTCCATGAAAATATAACTCAGAATAAACATTTAGATGAATTTTGTGCTAGTCTGTCCTGAGTGGGAGGGAAACGTTTTGTATTTGTAGGAATCACGGAACCCAAAGATTGTAACACACTGGACATAATATATACGTGATATAGAAAGTATTGCATTCCAGCAAAAACATTCGATGCCGAGATTTCACCAGAAATACTTCTTTTGAGGCACCTTGAATTCAATGCAAGCATTTTTTTGAAAAATGCCCATGTGTGTGTCTTGAACATCATAACTCTAAAACGAAAAGTCGGATAAATACCAAACTAGGTGTTTAGGTTCATTACCTCCCACAGATGCGACATGAACATTTTCAAGAAAATTCCCATCCCTAACTACGTTTTACATGAAACATATTTCAAAATTTTTAATTTTCTAAAAATGACCCTTACGATTTTTATTAAATACTATATATTAAATATATTTTCATACAAATAAAACGCATGTCTTGAATTTTCTGAGAATAGCCAGTGAAGTCCTCTTCATTCAGAAGTAATTTTGTATAACTAGTAAAAGTTAAGCGGCAGACGAAAACGTAAGACGCAAAAAATGTAGACCTCCTTAAAACTCACGATTTATTTCAAATAACCTTTTTATGGCATAAGGCATTTCCAAAATATCCATTATTAATGGTTCGAACTATTCAATACTTAGCATTCTTTTAAAGTTGTGTAAATTTTCAGTTGTTTTTGGCGATTGCATGGAAACAGTAAGCATAACAATAAAAATAAAATTCCCATTCGATAATAAAACAAATCTAATAATGAATAACTTCTAATTAAAAAAAATAAAAAATAAAAAAAATTAATGCTAATCTTACTTCATAAGAAATCCTTTGTGCAATAGCCCGTAGATAAATCTTCCTTGATACGATCTTATATATTTAAAACGTTCTTATTATATTAATTATGTTCTTATTATATTCCGAGTGGAGGATTTACTCAATTCAATTCCATATATATAATCAGTTCAAATATGAATTATTAATCCAATAAATCAAATATTTCTTTAATGATAAAGTAAAATGCCCGATTTAAAAGGATTATCTTGATAGGATAAATTATGTAAATTATTTGTGGAATTTTAAGGCCAGCATGTAACGTCCAGTTCTAAAACATTTGCCTATCGTTATTCCCTTTGTATATATAACGAAATGTGTAATACAGCTATTTTCGGAAAGGTTTATGTCACTTATAATGAAGCAGATAGGAAAATAAACTTTCGTAAGTATAATTTGTATACCTACTAATAAGTGATAGAGGGTAGAGAAAGTCATGTGAATGTAACACACCAGATTTTTTTAAATACGGTTTTCTCGTGTGTTTACTTAGTGTATTTCCCCAATAAAGAACACGGCTACCTCGCTGCAGTACCTTATAAGAAGTATGTGATGACGACAGAGGCAGCAGTCTGCTAAGCCTGAGGGATTAGGCAGCGCAGTAGGGATTGCGTGATCCCCGTACGCGCACACACATCTTGTACGTTAAATCATGCGAAGCGGGTAATCCCCTCGCCCAGGACAGTAGTACCACCCTTACGCGGTAAATAGCGGGTCTGTACTTAACTAACCGGGTGTTAATTGTGGCTGCATTGTTATGTTAACGAAGTGTTATTGTTACATTACAGGATTAGAACTTTCAGGTCGCCTCCAGCGTTGGCCAGAGGGCACAGGAAAAAATACTGTAACTTCATTTTGGTGCAACGGGAGCGTGAAGAGACTCAAGCCGTCAATTGTTCGGCGAAGTGGCAGTCTGCTGGAACCACTTTCTCATATTGTGAGGTTATGATGGCAGAGCACGGCATGAGCTGTGGGAACATTCACAATCCGTACATTATTACCATGGCAACATCTTCGTTAGTGAATTTTGAAACTTTAAAAAAGCCCCCACTTTACCATCTCTACCACCTAGTTATAGTAGACAAGGGACATATTGAAGTATTCCACTTCAAAATTCGATATCAAGATTTCAACAGAAGTGCATATTTTGAGATCCTCTCAATCGAAAAACAGCATTTTAAGAAAAATGACCAAGTGTGGGTGGCTGTGAACAGCGTAACTCAAAAATGAAGGGTTAGACAAATAACAAGTTCAGCCTCTTCCAAGGATGTAACACAAAAGCTTTTCAAGAAAATTCTCCACTCCAAACTGCCCTTTGCATAGAAAGTATTGTTATTTTTGATTTATTGAAAATCACCCTAACGCTTTGATTTAAGACATTTGCAGGACAATCTCTGAATCCTCTTCGTTATGAGGAAGATTTAGTGCAACTGGCCAGCCATAACAGCCAGACAAATGATTGACACACGAAAAATGTAACTCTGGTTAAAACACCATTAAGTGCTTCCTAGATACTCATTGTTACTCTTTTGAATTTTCCAATATTTAATACAATTTTAAAGTGTTAAGTCTCGATTCATTTGTTTCTCATGATGCCATGCAAAAAGTATGGAGTTTTAAAGCTGTGACCCACTGTTTAAATATTTGACAATCGCTTCAGTCTTCTGTATCCCCCTCGTACCTGTAACGAAACGTATAAATAATGTATTTCTATAAACTTAATCTCGATTAATATGAAATAGATAGAAAAGTACGCTTTTGTAAGCATAATTTGTAGAACACATATAAAGTAAGCCATAGAAAATCGTGCGAATGCATAACATCATATTATTTTAATTTTGCCAAAGATCACAAGATGAAAGGATTATAACTCAAGGGATGACTCTACGAATGAAATGTGATTTTAGGCATTTGTTTGAAAAAATATATATCTTCTGTTTTCACAACAAACTTGTGTGTCTGAAAGAGAAATCGGATGCTTGAAGGTAAGTACGTTTCAAGAATATCTTGTCAAAAGCTTCATTTTATGTATTTTATACTTCATTTTGCTACAACGACGTATCAGTCCTGTGCATCCACTTTGTATTAGCGTAAACGTTTTGCATAGTATTTCTCATTAATTCATTCATTAATGTACGTGTGAAATATGAACACTTAGCACACAAGATACTCCTCATCCCCGACAAAGGGAGGAAAATTGTATTACCAGCGTTCACTGGTGGTTTACTTTGTGACATAAAACAAGGGTTATGCCGCGTGCTCAGTACGTAACCTCGGTGGTGCAGTAATGTCAAAAATTGTCATATATTGCATTGCAGATGCTTGAGAATGGACCAATTCTTAAGTGCGTTTTATTTCTTTCGATGAGTTACAGGTTTAAAGATAAGCATATGTATGCTTAGTTTGGAACTAGAAAACCCTGACGAATAATAGGTCTGACTTGCATGCGATTTAGTAAAGGGACCAGCAAAGAAGGATTAAGCCAATTGTACAATACTCATCTTTGTCAGTTTTTGGAATTTGTGAATAGGTGCTAAGGAGTAACGTTCTGTGTGAGATGGAGGTAAAGACAGGGTTTTGTACCTGGGAAACAAACAACACTGCTTTTACACACACTTGGGCTCAATAAAACTCCTTCGGGTCCACGAATCATCAATTGCACCTTACTGTTACAGTATAAGAAATATAAACCTTTACAAATAACTTACTTATTTACTTCATTTCCATGAGTGTCTTTTCTCTCAGAAATTAACAAGTGTGTCTATGATCTGGAAATGAAGTAAAGCAGGGTAAGAACATTTGCCACCTCTTGCATAACGCTCTCTGTGAACGGCGCAGTGAATGACCGAGTCGGGTCCTTCTCGAATGTTAATTTCTACTTGGACTGCAGGAACGTGTCATAATGCAGAGCTCTGTAACGACTATGTGGTGCCCGACTGTCGTCGTCATGGTGAACTTCCCTTTCTCTAACGTCAAGATATCACACTAATTAAGTGAAAACCACACTTCATCACTTAGTTGCGCCAATCCTTTGGCGGCACGTTTATTGTGAGACCGACTCTGGAAAACAAGTGCAAGTAGGTTACAGTTACTGTAGTTTTAAACACAGTGCAAGGCATCAGCTGAAGACATTCCAATTAAGAATTTCTGTAAAGAAGACTAAAAAAGCGAAATCCTTATCGGCAGTGCACTTAATAATAATCAGATGCTTTTTATTGCCTTGAATGCAAGCTATCAGTTAGAATCCACTGTTGAGTACAAGAATTTGTTTAAATGAATCCGTGATAAGTATTAAGAAGGTCCAAAAAATAATTTTTAGACAGCTGGCGCTAAAAGTAAGATTCTAACACGAGCTACTCATACTATAAATTGAAGATTATAACACTCATTGGAATAACATTTTTATAACACTCCATTGTGGCTACTTCTTTTTCGATTTATATGCCACCTTAACATCTAAGGTCATATCGGTAGCTTTGCTTTTGGAACAGCACATCATTGTGGACTACCCATTGTACACCAAACTACAAAAAGCCAGAACCTTAAATTTCTCCAATGCCGTGAGCAAACCAGAAAAGACAAAAAATATTTACAATTTCTTAACGATATTAATCTGTATGATAAAGTGTAAAAATTTAAACCTCCGTGTTAATGTTGAAATAATGTGTCTGTTATTATATTATGAAAGGTCGTGATAGGATCAAGCAGTCGAAACAGCCAAAAATAAAAATAATCCCAAAAATACCTCTTAATCAGCAATTTTGTTCACTCGTTTCCTTTCGTGCTAATCTTTAGGTTTGTTCACTTTGCTTTTTAATTAAACATTAATTTCACACAAACATATTTACAATCACACTCATCCTTACAGACTCTAGGGAGGTAAAGAAAAATTCTCATCATATAGTCGAGTATTGAACCTGGCACCTCTGGATTTGGAAGCTATATGCTAACCACCAGATTCCAGAGGCAAGTTCCTTGTTTCTTGCAATAGAAATTATATGTAAATTAAACGAAGGTCTTATATCGTTTAATGTAATGAAGGATTAGTTGACTCCGAAATGGATCCTTCCAATGAATTCAACTATTTCCAATCCAAATGATGTTACCATTTGTACTTTGATAAATAAAGTGTTTCATATATAAGTGTTACATACAAATGACCCCTATTCGTAAGTAGCCTGTAGACATAAACTTCATTTAATGTATAAATCACAGTTTAAACTTAATAATAATATATTATATAACCAGCTATAAAATTTAGCTGTATTACCCAGTGGGTCAATTTATGTTACGACCGGAGTCATCTAAGACCCACCACAAGGCATTAAAGCTGCTGTTGTACGAGCTCTATACAATGCTTTACGTTGTTCGTTAATTATTGAAAATTAAATAAAAAGGTCTATAAAGACAATAAGGCGTCTTAAAGCTGTTATATAGTGGACAGTTTTATTATTTATGATTAATGAAGTTACCTAGTTTTGTTATACTTGTAAAATGCTTTGTAACACGTTACTAACTCAAATAATATAGCAATTTTTTCGCTAATTTATTTAACAATAAAGGCAAACTTTTCAGTAAAAAAGTGAAACAGATAAAATAATTCCCCTATTTTCTAATCAAAGCAGGCAAACTCTTTTATTTTCTGTTTGTTTCCTTTTTTACTTTTCTCTACCATGTACATAGTAGGTAGAGAAGATGTCGCATTCCATCCAAAAATTCCATACCTAGATTTCATACAAAATCCATACATGTTTTGAGGCTCCTTTGAACCCCCAGAAACATTCTTAGAAAAAGGTCCATGTGTGTGTTTTTCTGTCTGAGTGTGTATCAGTGAACAGCATAACTCAAAAACACAAAGTCAGATAATGACAAACTTGGTATTTAGTTTCAGTACCTTCCCAAGATGCGACACGAAGACCTTCAAGAAAATTCCCCACACCAAACTACATGGAACAATTTTCGAAATTTTAGATTTTCTAAAACTGTTTCTAATGTACCATATATTAAAGATACTTATATGACAAATAAAATGTATGTCTTGAATTTTCTGGGAATAGCTTGTGAAGCCAATTCATTCGGAAATAATTTTGTATAACTTTGTAAAACTGGTAAATGTTAAGCGATAGACGAAAATTTACTACAAAAAGTATATCTTTTTAAAACACACGCTTTGTTTAAAATAATTTTTTGTGGCATCAGCCATTTCCGAGATATTAATGTTTTGAATTGCTCAATACTTAGCAATTCTTTCAAAGTCCTGTCGATTTTCAGTTATTTCTTGCGATGTCATGCAAACAGTATGGAGTTTTAAGGCCAGCGTATAGCATCAAGTCCTTAAACATTTGACTATCGTTATTCCCTTTGTATCTATAATGAAATGTGTAATGCAGCTATTTCCGAAAAGGTTTATTCTGATAAAAATGAAGTAGATAGAAAAATAAATTTTCGTAAGATAATTTGTATACCCACTAATAAGCGATAGAGGGTAGAGACAGTCATGTAATGTATATTTTTTTAGTAGCTTGTCACTCCACAACATAGAGAAACAAAATATATAATTAATATACTGTGACTATAAACTGATAGTTACTTGTTTAGTTTTACAAACCTATTCTAAAACTGAGATTAGAATATGTGATATGTAACTTTAATTTTTTCTCATTATTTAGATAGCTTTCACTAAAAATTATTGTACCCTAAACTTAGGCCTGGAACACTTCCTCCCCAAATTTGCTTTCCCAATTATTATTTCATCTCATATAGGTATCCACCACTTGTGGTACCATGTACAATAAATGGCATTAAACATTACTAAACAATATGTATATATATGGTTGTTCGCCGAGCTCCTATAGTGTTAATTTGAGGATGATGCTAATAAGGTTGATCAAAATATTTGATTTCAAGACCTCAGAATAAACTTTTCGGTATAAATTCCTTGCGTATTAATGAAAATACATTTTATTGATCATTGCATGTGATTAAAAATGTAATATTTCAAACAAAAAGCATTTTTGGGAACATAAGAAGCAACGAAGGTTTTTTCTTGTAAAAGATTCAATTGCAAGGGTTTTCTTAAACTGCTTGACCTTCCATCATTAAAATTGACTTCAGTATGATATATAGTATTTATCTGAATTTTCAGTTTTGAATTAGGTTTTTGTTTGTTTCTTTCTTTCTTTCTCTCACACACACGCACACACATTCTTAATATGAGCTTTTTCATTCAGGAGACCTCAAAACGTGTATTTCCGTAAAACGCTGGTATGAAATACCTACAATTATAATATGTTAGGTGTAGCTAAGCGACAAAGGAAACGGTAACAAAAAAGTCGACTGTTAAATACTGAGGTTTTTGGACAAAGCCACCTGGCTTCACTTAAGACTACAACCTGCGCATTTGCAGCTAATCCAGAACCAAAAGGTACGTATATGTCAGAGACAACGACCTCTGCAGTGACATTACTGCAACATCTCGCCTCTCATCAGCTCACGAGTTAGCTGGTAAGTTAATTTTCGTTGTGTTATATGCCTAATGTGCAATTGTAGTACATACGCTTTTGTCTGCTAGACAGAACAGAAAGGAAACAAGCCCTTGCTCTTGGTCGATGCTGCATTGTTTGTTTCAGCAATATCTCATTGCACATTTCTAGAGCGTGGCAGCAAACCTTACCCCTCAGTAACATTATAAGAAAGAAAAACTTTCCATTTCTCTCGTCGTTTCTGAAGATGTAGGCAAGATATGAAACACTAGTTGAGTACTTCAAAAACAAACTTCTGATAGTGCAAGTGCTACTAAAACACGTTATTATGTAGGAATCGTCTCCTTTCCTCTCCCGCCTTCTCTCTTTGTGTCTCACAATCCCCCCACACTCTCCCTCTGTGCAGTGCACATATACTTCATATGATGCTTTCAATGCCAGTAATAATGTTGCTTTTGTGCTCATAAAAATTAAGACATAATCAGATAAAGGTTTACCAGGGCAAAGCATTTGATTTGTTCTATGCCTAAAATCTAAGGCCCTATCCGCGACTACGGCCGTGGAACAGTTGCTCGTAGGCAACGATTTTCATTCCTTTGCATTTTGCGTCAGTCTCTGGGTTGTGTTTTTGTTTCTTCTCTTAAACATTTTATCATACTCATATTCACACTTCAAGGGAGGATAGGATATAGTCCTGCGAATAAAGAAGACTTCCCAGCCCCCAGCTGGGATACCACTCACAACTGGTAGGTAGATATACTAACCGTGATATCACTGCTTTCGGATAGTTCTTCAGAGACAGTGAGAAGGAACAGTAATGACCCTGAAACGTAGGATTATAAATAAAATTTACGTGGCACTTGCCACGAAGTTTAATCATGAACAACGGCCACGAAAGCTATCGCTCAGAGTTGATATATTAACTTTGTGTATGTGTGTGTGAATAGTATAACTCAAAAATAAAAACTTGGATAAATGTCAAACTTTACATTTAAGTTCAACATCTTACAAGAATTGGACACGAAGATTTTCAAGATAATGCCTCCCCTTTAACAAATATTTTTCGTTATTATTAATTTCCCGCATAATAACTATAATAATTTTCATTAAACTATCTTAAGATATTAATTAATTGTTGTTCCAAACATGACGTGTTGGAAGAACGATTAATTAAAGTTTGAAACATATAATTTTTAGTCTGATTCTACCTTTGCAATATCATAAGGTATTTATGCTGCTAATAAAATGCTATTATTTAATTTTATGCGAATAACCTTTTAAAGTCTTTTCATGATGACGAAATTTTGAGTAATTTTGAATAACTGGTAAAGCACAAGAGATTGACGAAAACTTACTGAACAAAAAAAATTATTTCACGCGTATATAGGTATAATTTTTGTGGCATCAGCCATTTCCGATATAATCGTAGTTATTGATTTGAGTTGTTCAATACTTCTGTCAGTTTTTGAAGTGCTGTCATCATTCACTTCTTTCTCATGATGTCAGAAAGAGCATGAAATTTCAAAGCCATTGCTTTGCGACCCGCTTTCTAAACATTTGACTAATGCTTCAGTTTCATCCATTCCCTTGTACAACGGAATGTGTAATGAAATTAGTTTTGCAATCCTTTACCTTGATTAACATGAAATAGGTAGAAAAATAAGCTTTTATAAGAATTGTTTGTAGAACCTGTATAAAAATACACGATTGTAGCTATAGAAATTCTTGATTTTTAAAACTTATTTTTAAAAATCAGATATTTATATATGCGCTAACTTCTAACTCTACATGCTTGGTATTTCAAAGCCGCCATATTTAAAAATATGACTCGCTTTACCTAGTGCATCCCACAACGAAATGTGAATTGAAGTTTCTATAGATTAACAAGAAGTAGATAAATAATAATCTTTTGTATCAGTGGTTTGGTGAAATATGATTAGAGAAATTCATATGAATGCAACATATCAGGATATTTTTTCTCGTTTAAACTTCAGTGTTGATTACCAGAAAATGTGTGGAATAAACATTTCTTAATGAATTTAAGTTAACGCGCCAGTTATTTTTATTCTAATAAAATATTTATTTAGTTAATTATTATTTAATTAGTTTTACCTTTTAAAAAGCTGTATTCTTTTAATTTATGTTGACTTTTTAACTTTAATGCAATATTTTCTGATTTAAGGAAGGTGTTATAAATTAGGTACTATTGTTCCCGTTAGTATTAAATTTATAGCAAAAAATATAATACACAAAATAACTTAGAGTTTGGAAAATAAGTTTTTTTGCATGCACACGTCATGGTATAACTACAAGATAATGCAGCTAAGTAATAAAAGCAAGCAAGTGAAAGCAGGACATAATTTGTGGAGCAGGATATAGAAGGGTCTGTCTATTGTGGAAAAGTGCACGTCTGGCAGCGGGGCATGGACGCCCTGAAGCAAGCAAGCATCCAACAGCAATCAATACAAGGTGCCGCACGCTGTCGGAATTCTAAAGAAGCTGAGAGAAAATGAGTGTAGGGGTGCAGGGTAACGGAAGGAAAGATCGATTTAAGAAATTGCTGGTTAGGGATGATGCGCTCCCAGCTGCGACAAATAATTACACCCAACTTCATTCACGTTTTTGTATTATAAAGCGATAATTATTACAAGCAGTCATGAAGGCTGAACGGGTCATTTGCCATTAGCACAGTGATGTAAAATTAAAGTCAACAGGGAGCCTGGTGGTCTTCATACAAAACCCTTGAAGCATCTGCATCCAGATGCACCACTGTTTGATAGGTTCAGCTGTTTCCGGGGTGAAACCAACATTTTATATCTCTATGGTTTCTTGTAATACATTACAGTCGAGCGAGATGGTTTAAAATATTTGGGAGATCGCGTGTACTGGACAATCCGATTTATTTTTTTTGTGTGTGTATGTGGTTTTCCTCAAGTGCCAGGTATCCGTTGTCACGATCCAAAAGTTCTACCTACAGATTAGAAGACAGAAATAAAATAGGTGATACAGAAAGGCTACTATGCAATTAAGGGCATCTATCAAGAAGTTACCCAAGTTGATGGTAAATGAAGACGACTGCGCAACCAATTCTCTCGTCTGACATCACACTGGGAGCGTATATATAGCCACAGAGCAGCATTTACACCGTCACAAATGTCCACCTTCCGCTTAAATCAGTAGTAACAAAGTGCGGTCTCGGTCAAGAACGAAGGCGGTAAACGACAGTTGGTGCGCAAATTGATGCAAGGACGGGGAAAAGGAGTGACCGCAAGTAGTGACGGTTTGAGGACGAACCGAGTTGCACATTATTTTGTTGTTCAGCATTAATGCATTACATAAAACCTATCTTACCTTATTCTTAGTCGCTAGATTATCTTTACGGGTTAGAATCCCAAAGGTGTACGCAGAATGGAGGCGATTTATACCTCGGACTTATCAAATTTCAGTATTAAACAATCAGAAGTTTTACACAAACACACTCAGAAATAGACTACCGCTGATTGGCTAGTGAGTACGTGACTATGTGTTGGAGAATTTCTGCTACTGCTCAACCGCCGGAGATCCAGATGACACAATAGACGTCGCATTATTGTGTAATGTGAAGACTATCTGCACACACTGGAGCATGTGCATCATGATAGCTATCATGCTGAAACGACGTTAAATATACCAAAAAGGACATGTATACTACTACTACTACTACTACTACTACTACTACTACTACTACTACTAATAATAATAATAATAATAATAATAATACAAGCTATAAGGTCAACGCTCCAGTAAGGCGTTGTTCTATATACTTCTATTACACGACTGTTGACTTTGATTACTGGCAAAGTTATTTTTCGTTTTCTTGTTACCACCACAAAGGTTATGGCTCTTACTTAAATAAAAATTAAGCATATTTTCACAATTCCACTGTTATAAGGAATTGACATTTGAAGTCATTTTTTGGCATTGTTCTCGCTTTAGTATTGTTGTAGCTTTACACTTTGACAAAATCATTTAAAGTAATAAAATATTAAAAAAAGCTTCGTGTTGCAAACTTGGAGAATGCTGAGCTTATTATCTCACCTTTGGTATTCATCAGACTTATCGTTTTCGAGTTATACTACTCACAAACAGGAATAGACAAAAACACACGGATCTTTTTGTAAAATACTTTTTTTATTTTTGGGCGACCTAAAGTACTGTGACTTTGTCCAATTTTTCAAGTGTCACTTCTCTAAATTCTTAACTTCATTTCACTTTCTTCGTGACGTGGACTCTTCTTTCGTATAGTCACTAGCTGGGGAGTCGAACACAAGACCTCTCGAGTCTATCCTACAACAGCACTCACTGCACGTCGCAGTTGTTACAAACTCACTTGTAGAACCTCACTTGATGTCGCACCAGAAACACACTCGCTAACTCGCTCACTGACAACTAAAAACTGATTCTTCTTGCGAGAACGCTCGCTTATATAGAAAATGGAATCCTCCACAGAACTTTCTAGAACTATCTGTACACACATTTTGGAGGCGGAGGAAAGACACTTCCAGAAGATTACCATTATCTACCAATAGCGCTTCTGGTGTTTACGCCAGCGTGAACACCACTTATCTTTGTTTATTTCTGACTGCCTGTTGCCGACCTCCCGATAACCTTGGGCATAGCCACTGCGTCACAATGTATATTTGCAATAAAATCTAGATACTTCCTCTAGATACTGTTACTAGGGAAATTAATATGCTTTTGCTTGACTCATATGTAGAACAACTGTGAAAATAACTATAATAAATTGATAGAGAAACTTATATGCATGCCAGAATCTTATTTTAACTTAAATCTGTAGGCGAAATATATTACTTCCGTTGCTATCCGTTCAATTTTTATTTTATCTACTATCTATCTGTAATGGATAAGAGAATTATTGCTATCCGCCCAAAAATATGATATAGAGATTTCACCGTAAGTACATGTTTTTAGGTCCCCGGATAAAAATAAGTATTTAGAAAAGCGTGTTTCCTGTTTGCGCATGTGTGTGTGAACAGCATAACTCAAAAAGAAAATCGATTAAATACCAAACTTCCTATTGAAGTTCAGCATCTGTGGCACAAAGTTTTCAAGAAAATCCCTCCCCTCATACGACCATTTACATGCTAATCTTTTTATTTTTTATTTTCTCAAAAACACTTATACATATTTTGATTAAACGCTCCTTATGTAATATATTGATATAAAAAATAAGATGTATATCTTGAATTTTGTTGAATATCCCGTTGACTTTGCTTTATTTGATTGAATTTTGTATACTTTTATATAACAAGGAAATCTTAACAGATAACAAAAAAAAACTTACTATGGAAAAACGTATAATTTGTGTCCATTAAATCGTTTGTTCAGTTCCATGTTGTAAATTTGGAGGATTCTGAAGCGTCACTTAACGACATGCTTGAACGTTTTCGATCCCCTCTTGCTTTTCTTTTCGTCATAATGCTTTGTTAACAAGAATTAACATTCAAGTGCTATTTAGGCATGTTGAAACCCTCTTGCTTAGTTTGAAACATTTAGGTTATTTCTAGGTAAAGCTGCATCGTGTATAGCGTAGCGAACATAGGATTATTACTCTTACACAAATAGCACAATAACTGTACTATTTACATGTGAAATTGTCAGAGAAAGTTGTGTGAATGCAATACATCTTTGATACATAAATCTACTTTCACCAGAAGAAAAACGAAAACGAAAAACCTGGTAAACCAGCTGAGAAAGAAGCGCACAATCATAGTATTCTTTTTACAGAGTGATGTCTGTCGTTTAATCGATTTCCTCATTTTTTGGCGCCGATGAAAGTTGCCGGTACAAGACCACTGGTATGCAACATGTTTTCTTTTCAGCAAGGTCCTATATGCAGGGAAGGCAAAGTAACCGCAGAAATTTGGTGCTCCGGAAGTCTCTAAATATAAGACATGCTGCTAAATTCACGTCTCATGTACCTCAAGAGACAGCAACGAAAAAGAAGAGAAAAACCGCCAATAGCCTAATTTCATGAAATGTTTAGCATTCCAGATACAGGAAAGCTCCTAGCTCATATGAAATTCTTGACGATTATAATATATTAGTGAAGGTAATTGCAGTATAATAAATCAGAAGAAAAACTTTTATACCTAGAAACTACAGTACTAGTAAGATCAGGTTTAGGATGTGTTGATAGGAGAGGGGCACCTCGCCACTGTGAGCAGTTTGATCTATGGTGATTACACCCTCTGAGAGGCAGGGATAAGGTGAAGGAGCCTTAGGGAGCCTCAGGTCCACAGGCAGATGCACACAGACGCGCAGAGATCCCATATTTCCAGTTTGAACACCTGAACACAGTAGAGGCGAAGAATCCTGAGAGAGGGCGATGAATCGACCCTATCAGCGCGACAACGCACCCTGGCGTTCACGGGGAGAAATCCTTCTAATGCGCAAGCAACTACCCAACTATTCGACACCGCCAATACCACAGGACCCGAAGACACACCTGAAACGTGAAAGGGAGAGAAGAAATGAGAGGAAACTGGAGAAAGGAGAAATCGTGATAGAATTCACCACCGAGACATTCGCTTAGGCGACCAGGGGAAAACCACGAGACACCCCACGGTCAGAGTGGGCAGTCACCGGGGATCGAACCGGGGACCTCCCGAATACGGGTCATAGACGTTGCCGCCTGAGCCATTCCGCTTGGTAAGGTCAGGTTTAAGACTTGAGATATTTTTAAAAATAAAATATCTTCAAGGAATAATAACAGGATTGTATTTTAGAAAGCTAAATAAGTGTTTGCCCTAATTCGTTCCACTTATGATTTTCGAAGTTTATCTCATTGCAGAAAGAAACCTTACCTCATATGCTCGGGAATTATCCTGCTGCGTCTAACATCTTAAGCACGATGCCAATATACTACTTAGTTCAGGGTTAGAAATCCACGAAGAAGAGCACGTGGCTGGTTGTGGATGTTTCCTCAAATAATACTGCTGACATCGACAGGAAAAAAGATCAGCTGAGATCTTAGAACCCACAACAAGATTTAAAACATCTTCAAACAAACCAACTGAAGTGGATAAGAAAAGGAGTAATACATACGAGGCAGCATTCTTTACGACATACCACATCTTTAACGTGGAAGTAATTGGTGTGCTTTTGGAGCTAGGGGCACAATTCCATAATCATTTTTCCGATGAGGACAAAAGTATAAGCTCTCCAAACAGCTGGGGATGACATTGTTGTGTCCATTTCCGTGGCTATCATCCGCAACCATTTATGTGGTAAACGTAGCATTTAGAAATGAATGTAAGAGAAAATACTAATGCTCTTTTTACCATAAAAAAATAATCCAATTTTATTTTCTTCTTTGAACCATTTGTTTTCAGTCCTTATGTCCTTATGTTATAATCTTTCAATATTTGTGCATTTTGACTGAAAAAGTCAGTTATTCTGTGTCTTTATTCGTAAGGTCAAATATATTAACGACAGGGTGAGTCAGCCAAAACTATCTCTGAAAAACAAAAATACGAATTGAAAACAGACTTTCACAGGCATGAAGGCAGGGGCAGGGCTCATTAAAGCAGGTGATGTAGGCTTTCAAAACTGTAAGCAAACATTATTTTCAACATAACATAATTTTTTATTGTAAATTCCGTATTATTTTTGACACAGTTAATAATACGGAAAATAACATTAAGAATGGCGTTTGTTGCATCACAATAGGTTAATTATATCCCAAGTAATTCTTACGTGAAGATGATTTATGAGCTAAAACGTGAGAAAGGGTGATTTCAGGAGGAGCCGAACTTGAAGTAGTTGCAACCGTACGTATGGTACCCAGTTTCCGGTAGCCTTCGCCCCAAATTTACTTTCCGGTGGCCTTTGCCCCAATGTTTAAGAATCCACTTTTTATTTTAATGCTTTCTTTAAATATATATATATATATATTTTTTTTTTGCTTGCCTCGGCTGCGTCAGTATTAATTTGTAGAGACATGAATATCTTAACAAGGCGTGGTGCGACTGAAGAATGTAGGTTTACACAGATTATAATTTTTACTTCACTAAATTTATTAAGCCTTGACACGATTTAAATAACACTTCACTGATATAAAGAGGTGTTAGATTATTTATTAATTACTTGAACTTTTTAACAGTAAACTATTTTTTTCTCTCACTGAATACGTATTAAACTACTCGAGCACACGTCTTGCGTTCGGTTAGGAACGCTGTCTACAGGCAACTGAATTCTGAATTTGTACAATTTGCTCTATTTCAGTTTCTGGTTAGCTATTCTTAGTCTAATAGCATAATTTTATTTAACATAACCTTTTTTTCTGGTTGTTGATTGGCTATTTTATAAACTGTCTCAAAAATTACATTATTGCTTCTCCGAGAATTACCAGTAGCATTATTAAACATTCTAATTCAGTATTGCCTCAAGGTTACCTCATTGTTACCTCATTATTAGCAACTTTTAACCTATTATTCTCACAACTTCTACATTATTAAATTACGTAATACATCTAAATAACATTATTGAACAAGTACATAATAATACAAGCATTAATACAATGACTATTGCATGCATTTTATATATATTGTATTATACACATATTGCTTTAAGGCGGTCTGTTGTTATATTTTATATTATAAATTTGACTGAAATAATTTAAGTGTTAAAAATACTGCCCGAAACGAAAGAGGTAAATCTTTATTTATTTTGCTTTTTTGTGAATAGAAATCCTGTGTTAATTCCAGCGCAATTTATAACGCGAAAATAACGTTAAGAACAGCTTTCGTCACATTTTAATACATTAATGACCTCGCTATTAACTGCAACGTGAAGTAAACGCTCGAGACTTAAGGATGCAGTTGAGCCTCAGGGTGTGCAACTGATGTGCGCTTCATTTTCACAAATTAATCAATAACCAAATCTTTTCCAAAGTTGAAAAAAAAAATTCACAGCTGTATTCGCCTAAATAAAGGCTCATTCGGTGAAAACAAAGCTTTACAATTTATAGTAAATATTAATTATATTAAGTTGACAAATATATGATACTAATGACTTTAAAGTGCCGTTTTTATGCAACAGAGGAAAACATTTAATTTATTGAAGATTACATCCCGGAAATGGGCTCCATTTCTACGATGACAATCTGCCTGCCTAAGATGTATATCAACAAAGGATTCTGGTAACATTAACTGTAGTGGCATGAACTTCGCCGTCAATATTGTCTTTAAGGCCTATAAGGAAAAGTAACCGAAATGACTCCAACAAGGCGTTGCTAGCATACACATGGAGATCAAAGCATTTCGAACGAATGAAAATGCCTATTATATGGTGTCCAAGATCCTCAGATTTCTTTATCTGTTACTGCTATCTCTAGAGGTTTTTGAAGAATAAGGTTAATTCATATCGTCCACAATATTTAATTGCTTTTCATGATAACTTTATGCTGTGTTAATTTGAGGAGATACACTATGTGATCAAAAGTATCCGGACACCCCACAAACATACGTTTTTCATCTTATATGCATTGTGCTGCCACCTACCGCCTGATACTCATTATCCGCGACCTCAGTAGTCATTAGACATCGTGAAACAGCAGAATTGGACGATCCGTGGAACTCACGGACTCAGGTGATTGGGTGTCACTTGTGACAGAAGTCTGTACGCGAGATTTTCACACTCCTAAACATTCCTAGGTCCACTGTTTCTGATGTGATAGTGAAGTGGAAACGTGAAGAGACATGTACAGCACAAAAGCGTACGGGCCGACCTCGACTGTTCACTGACAGAGACCGCCGACATTTGAAGAGGGTCGTAAAGAGTAATAGGCAGACATCTATCCAGACCACCACACAGGAATTCCAAACTGCATCAAGATCCACTCCAAGTACTATGACGTTAGGCGTGAGGTGAGAAACGTTGGATTCCATGGTCGAGCGGCTGCTCATAAGCCACACATCACGCAGGAAAATGCCAAACGACGCCTCGCTTGGTGTAAGGAGCATAAACATTACACGATTGAACAGTGGCAAAACGTGGTGTGGAGTGATGAATCACAGTACACAATGTGGTGATCCGATGACAGGTTGTGGATATGGCGAATGAACGGTGAACGTCATCTGCCAGCGTGTGTAGTGCAAACAGTGAAATTCGGTGGTGTTATGGTGTGGTCGTGTTTTCCCTGGAGGGGGCTTGCACCCCTTGTTGTTTTGCGTGGCACGATCAGAGCGCAGACCTACATTATTATTTTAAGCACCTTCTTGCTTCCCATTGTTGAAGGGCAATTCGGGGATGGCGATTGCATCTTTCAACACGATCGAGCACCTGTTTATACTGCACGAGCTGTGGCGGAGTGGTTACACGACAATAACATCCCTGTAATGGACTGGCCTGCACAGTCCTAACTTTAATCCTATAGAACACCTTTGGGATGTTTTGGGATGCCGACTTCGTGCCAGGACTCACCGACCTACATCGATACGTCTCCTCAGTTCAACACTCCGTGAAGAATGGGCTGCCATTCCCCAAGAAACCTTCCAGCACCTGATTGAAAGTATGCCTGCGAGAGTGAACGCTGGCATCAAGGCTAAGGGTGGGCCAACACCATATTGATTACCAGCATTACCGATGGAGGACGCCACGAACTTGTACGTCATTTTCAGCAAGGTGTCCGGATACATTTGATCACGTAGTGTATCCTAATGGGTACCCAGACAAACCTAGGTGAATGCCGATGGACCTAAGACATTTAAATGACAGCAATACATAACATTACATTTAAAATAAAAACTGTAATCATATTTCGAGTTTGAGTTGCAGATAATTAAAAATACTTTAACCCATTGAAGGCTTAATAAAGTATACTGACATGTGTGTATTTCATAAGGTATCCAACCCAGGCTATCGCATAATAAACGAGAACCCAAACCATCACACCACACAGAAGCTGTTTGTAATAAAAGCTATAAAAATAAATGCTTATTTTCTCCAGCTTGTTTATAGTTAATTACATGTATATATTTCATCAAAATATATGCTTTAAAGTTCATACCCGCAGTATTCTCCTAAAAATTGAAACTACCCTTAATTCTGTGCTGTTGTCAACCAAATTTGAAATATGTCAACAATTTTCTCAAACTCTTGTATATAAAATCTCAGCTGTATTTGTAGCGCTTGGCGAGTTTATTATATGTCTACAGAAGGACGGCAGGAAAGACAGATTGAAAAAGACACTAATAAATACTCTGTAGAACGTGTCACCTAAACAAGAGTGGGTCAAGGAAGAACAATACAGAAACTGATAATGAGGAGGAAAACAATTTCACTGGGACGAAACTGTTTGTTAAGGGGAAACTAAATGGTGAAAATTACCCCACAAAAAATGAAATTTTTGTTTTTTGTACAGTCTTATTAATTGGAAGTCATCTTTAATTTGGTATATATTTTATCATTGTGAGCACAATAATTACAATTTAAGTAGCATCTGCGGTTTTGTAATCAGAATTCTGCTCAACCTCATAGAACAAAAATCCTAACTCCTACATTTTTGGAGCAGAAAGGTAAACTTTCGGCAAAATTTTAGGGGAAGTTTTGCTCTAAAATTTGTACTACTGTTAAATATGGCAGCCTCTATGTGCTCAAGCATGTGGTTTCTTTCTTTGCAAATATATGCAACAGATTTTTCTGTGAATCGCGTATTCTGGTACAAATAATCGGTTTTCTCAGAAGCGATTGAAATCAGCTAAATTAAATTCTAGGATTATAAAATAAACTAAGTACTTTTTTGGTTCTACTTTGGTGTTAGTAACGATTAATTATTCTTAAAAATGTAATTACGGATGAATTTTCATTAAAATGATATAATATTCTTATATTCCTTATTAAACAAATTTGTTATATAATATATATAAAATTGTCCTTAGACGTCACATATACATCGTGTAAAATTTTCAGTCTGATGTCTTAAAAATAGTTTGAGATAATGGGTCATAAATTTAGCAGATTTAACTAACATTGGCGCGATAAGATTTTAATCTCCCCTTAAATGATACACTGGAAGGAACGGTGATACAAGGAAGACATTCTGGGCAGAAGAAAATACCAAATGATAAGCAAAATTAAGATAACTGGACTAGATTTAAAGTAAAAGAGGTCATGCCTAGGGCAGAAACAAAAAATGTATAATTAACACATTACTTTATGCTGTCATTTCTTTATAAAATGCCGTGAGGTTTAACAGAGACGAGATACCGCAGCATCTAAAATTAAATATAACATTACATTTGAATTAAATTCACTATAATCATACTTTGGTGGTTATTGGTACTTATGGTTTTTCAACATCTATTTTAGAAAGACTATGCTGCGGAAGCAACAGTAGCAATTAAAGGTATGCAAGGGTGAACATTACCACTGCAGCCCATTGTGCATAAGTGAATAAGATTTGCATTTGTATATTTTTGATCACCACTTCTGATGTAAATCTCATTGAAATCAATGAACGAGGGTGGTTTCTTGCCCTCAGGCAACCCCTGTCTCTATCATTATCTTATTAGGTGTACGTCTGCGTTCTCCACAGAAGGGGTTGACGTCTCAAATGTCACATTAACAGAATTTTCAGGAGAAAATTTATTGTTGAAAAAGTGCACAGCATTATTTCAGGAGATGAACTTGTTTAAATCGTCACTTAATTTAATACTTAAAAAATTAAAATTCTTTGTCTTCTTAAAGAAATTTTAGCTTGGCATCTTTATCCTAGACCCTTTTTTTTGCAAAGAGTCGGTGTGAAGCAATCACATGACGTTCTACATAATTTATTTTCACAGACGATTTATGCAATTGTTATACAAAACTTATGCTTCTACGTTTCTCTTAGTAATCATGTCGCCAGAAATTAGTTCAGTATGTTGTTACAGACACACAGGCACATGCAGAAAGTTAAATAGCAGTTCACTAAGCAGAATGAACATGCAAACCTTGAATTTTGCATACGCTATGCACAGGCTGGTAAGACACAAAAGAATATCATTTAAAAGGTATATTTTTTAAACCACTGAAACAAAGAGCAAGGAGCATCTACTACAGCGCTAAAATGCCATTACACAAAAATTGAATATTTTATCGAATTCTATATCTTTTCTTTAAAATTCTTGTGCATATTTTATGCTTTCTCACTTACATAACATTCTATTAGAGTAAGAACGCTTCATAGGATATTTACGGAAAATTCAAGATTTCATTTTATTCGTCATAGCATTATCTCATACAAGTGCCTTTTTAACACACTTTGTTGGAGCTATTCTTGAAAAAATAAAAACGAACGAAACTATTTCTGTACAAAGGACACTGACTATTCGTTTTTGAAGTATCTTGTTCATATACTGACCGTCCCGCGGTTCGATTCCCGGTACCATCGTGGGGATTTTTGCCTTCTGGGAGCTCTGGTAGTGGTTGCACTCAGCCTCACGAGGTCCTTAGGGGCCAATTGAGATAGTACTTAATGGAAAGCGTACCGAAGCGGCTGGGGGGAGGCGATATGCTGACCACATGGCGATCTCATTATTGCGCTCCGCACATGATGTTCAATGTGAACGGAGACACAGGATAGAACGGCCGTACGTTAGGTCTTATGTACACGCACATAAACATAATTGCAACCACGCGCACTTGTGTACTTTCTTTAAAAATAATGTTGTTTAGGTGCAGAGGTATTAAAAACGTATATTTTCAGTGAAATCTCGTTATGCAATTTTTGGATGGCATATAGCACTTCCTCTGTTTATGATACCTAGGAAGATAAGCGTGGGAGAAGCATTAAAATAGGCTTTAAAAATGCACCATGTGGTTACAGTTCTTGCTTTTAAGAAACAATTCTCTAATTGTAATCTAAATGTGTGTAATTTTTACAGTAGGAGTAACACAAATTAACTGTTTAAGCCCAAAATTTAAAACTTAAAAATGGGTTTTATTCAAAATGTGTTTTAATTGTTAAAATTTAAAAAATAAAATATTTTGCGCTAACGTGTTAGAATTAAGTTCTGAAAATTAAAATTAGTAGAAAAGTTTTATGAAAATCTACTTTAAAAGTAGTGAAAACCATACATCTTTTGTGTTTTAAAGACTGCTTTGGTAACTAATTTTGTATGAAGCCGATGGCCACTTTCAGATATTCTCTGTTAGGCATATTACGCCAATATTAAGTTGACTCTCTCTCAATTCTCGCACCCTAACGTATTTTGGACCAGGTTCTCTATGTACAGATGGATGTTTACAACCAAAGTGTTATTATTTTATTGGCACTAACCTCATTCATTTTGGGTTAAGCCTCCAGGAGCTCTTCATGAAGCAAAGAAGATGAGAACCGCTGCATAAAAAGCTCCACATAACACAATTCTTTTGTAGATATATTATTTGCACAATGTTTAACATTCTTAGGCTATATTCACAATGACATGTAAGCGCTAACGTAATGCAGTATAAGCGCAGGCATGAGGGAAGACCGTAATGCAGCCATAGTCGTAACCAAGAAGTTTGAACGTTCTAGATCCTTAAACTAATTGCGGAATTGTTCTGAGTGCACCGTAAATTTCAAATTGAATAATCCAACCAATAACACCAAATAGTGTTTACTCAATATTTTATAAATACGAGGTGTGATCAAAAAGTTTCCGGAATGACGTCATAAACACTACACAACAGTTTGTTTTGTCTAATCTGCACTGTCACCCTCGAAGTAGTCTCCTTGGGAGTTGATACACTTGTCCCAGTGCTTCTGCCACTCTGGAATCACCTCTGGAAGTCCTCTTCTTTCAACGTGTTCAGATCCTTCTGCGATTCGCGATGGATCACATCAATGTCCTCAAAACGGTGTCCTCGGAGCCGCATTTTAAGTCGCTGGAAGAGAAAAAAGTCCAGTGGTGCCAAATATGGAGAATAGGTGGGATGGACAACAGTATTCGTCCTATTTTTATCCAAAAATTGGCGAACAGAAAGGACTTTGCGCGCGGGCGTATTGTCATGATGCAGGAACCAGTCACCACTCCTGCATTTCTCCGGCCGTTTACGTCGCACATTCTCCGTTAATTTTTGCAGCATTTGTTTGTAGAACACTTGATTCACTGTTTGACCCTGTGGCACAAATTCCTTATGTACAATGCCTTTAATGTCAAAAAACACAACCATCATTGACCTCACTTTTTCCGGCGTGGAGATGGACTCTTCCATTTTGAAGATTGTTGCTTCGTTTTGGATCGTACCCATAAATCCATGTTTCATCACCAGTAATAATTTTCTCCATAAACTGTGGGTCATTTTGTAGCTGTTATTTAATATCTGTGCAGACAATCACCGGCGTTCCTTTTGGTCATTTGAAAGCAGACGGTGCACGAACTGGGCGGCAATTCTTCTCATGTCCAAATTGTGTTTCAAAATGCTTTGACAACTTCCAAAGGAGAGTCCTAATGAGGCAGAAAGTTCTCTTATTGTAATGCGCCTATCATTTAAGACCATTTCCCTCACCTGGTTGATATTTTCATCAGTTTTGCTAGAACAGGGCCGCCCCGAACGATCTGCATCTTTAGCTAATGTAACACCACTTTTAAATTTCGAAAACCCTCAAATGCATGAGTTTTGCCCATAACGTCCTCCCCATAAGCTGTTTTTAACATTTCATAAGCTTCTGTTGCAGTTTTACCGAGTTTAAAGCAAAAATTAATGTTCCTTCTTTGTTCTTCGTAATCTGACATTTTTGCTACGCGGAAAAATCGCAGCACATGCAAAACACGTGTTCACTTCAGAGCGTCTACCTCGTCACTGCATGGTCACAAGAAGTCACGTTACCTCTCATTTTTATCGGGATGAAACGCTGCATGTACAGTCTGGGTAAGAATTAAAGACATCTCAGCGTCAGCATTGTTGTGAAGCCATTCCTGAAACTTTTTGATCACACCTCGTAAATAGGTCACAAAAAAGCATACGCCAAACTACCACCCGTAGCATTAGTGACATCACGACTGTTTGACCAAAACATTAAAAATAGTTGTGCAAGTACTATGGAAACTGCAGCAAGTTATACCAGGTGTGTCAGCTGCGCTTATTTATTTTTTGAATTTTTGTAACGTGCTAAGCGACATATGTGACTTACGCCTTTCTTGAATGCCTTCTAATGGCTGATTTGCATAAGACTTTAGAGGATGGATGCATAACTCAGTGCATAAATGTTTTATAGGACATAATGCAATCGTGATGTATGTCATGCAAAAAAAATCCCACCCTGACACTAAGAGCTTCAGTAGCACATTTAGCCAATTTTACAAACTTTTATTCCCCTTTGAAAACGCCCCTCAAGGAACAACCTATCACATGCATCGGTTAACAAAACCATTTTAAAACAAACTGGCAGATCTACGCAGTGCACCCATTGGATTTAAGCCGTTAGTCATCGTACAGCCTTGTCAAAAAATGCTAAGTATTAGGTAGATAATTTCTCTAATTTCACAAACTATGGCATATTTCAGATCATACAGTAATTGTAATGACTGATGCAGTTTATTTTTTTGAATTGAAACTACCAAACCGAGCTCAAAACGCTGTATGACGCTGCAAAAAGCGTGTAAGATCCGAGGTGGGTTCTACTTCTGCGATTACTAATTCCTATAGGATCCTCTTGTCGCAAGGTAGCATTGGCCGAATGGTATTATCGTGGTTGCTTTAACGCTGTGGCAGTTTAATTTGGGTTTAAATCTTTCGAGTTAAGTTCAAACTTCTTATTACCTTTTGTTTTATCTCTTTGGGCATACAATTTGATATTATTATAACATTTTTAATAACATTATTAGTGTGTAAAAATAGAACAATCGTCATGTTTTTCACTGGCAGGTGGATAATTTGTACTTCGTAGTAGGTGTTTTATTGTGGTCAGTATTAGCTTGACCCAATCAACCAAGTTTAAAACACTTCCCACACGCAAAGTGGCTTTAGCTATTTGCGCCTGCGTTAATGCTTGGCGTCAATAAATAAGTCTCTCTCTATTGTCTAATCAGTATCTGAAAACTTTCTACGAGACACAGCTGCTGTCATAATGTATACAAACGACGAGTATGTTGACATGCTGTTAATCTATGAAGAAACAAGGTGTAATGCTGTCAGCAAAGCGCCTGTATGAAGAGCGGTTTCCAGGACGGAGGGCACCTACTGCAGACACTTTTCGAAAGGTTGAAAGACGCCTTCGTGAAACAGGATCATTTGGAAGAGCACCGCCTGCTCGCAAAGCTCCAGTAATCTCTGGAGGCAATGAAGAAGCTGTGTGATACGCAATAGAAAACAATCCACATACCAGTTCAAGAGCCATAGCAGAAGATCTGTACATAAGTCAGTCCTCAGTGATGCGCATATTGCATCGTAATAAATGTCATCCGTACCATCTACAATTACACCAGGCTCTCCACGGACACGACATTAAGCACGAGTGATATATGCACAATGGCTACAGCAGCGAGCGCAAATGGATGCAGAGTTTTTAGGAAGTGTTCTCTTCAGTGATGTAGCCACATTCCACAATAACGGAACTGTTAACTGCCCTAATGTTCAATACTGGAGTATAGACAATCCTGAGAAGTTGCATTCCAGGTACAGTGGAGCATCAATGTCTGGTGCGGAATAATAGAACCGTACTTTCTTGAAGGCAACCTCATAGGACCACGGTACCTTGCATTTCTGCAAGTAGAATTGTCATTGTTCCTAGAATATGTGACACTAGTGAAACGGACAGGAATGTGGTTCCAGCAGGATGAAGCTCCACCACGCTGGTCACTGATTGTAAGGAATCACTTACATAGAACATATCCGCAAAAATGAATTGGCCGAGGGGGCCCAATCGCATAGCCACCTAGATCACCTGATCTCACCCCACTGGATTTCTTTCTGTGGGGTCATTTAAAGGAACGGGTCTAGGCTCAAGAGCCGCAAAGCCCAAATCATCTATGGGAAGTCATATGTGGATATTACACCGCGCATATTACAGCATACAAGAACGGCAACGTACACAAATTTGCATTGATGAAGGGGGTCGTCATTTTGAACATTTACTTCCTTGATGAAATCCCCGCTCTTTAACAATTTATTATTCCATTTACCCGTGAACTTAGCACATTTACAACTCCTTTGTCAATAGAAGAAGTGAAACATAGGGTTTAAACATGAAACAAAACTGTTATATTTAATATCGCCGATATGCACCCAAAAGAATGAAAGCTAATTACGTAACACAGCTTACAACATCAGATACGGTACAGATTATTAGTGTAAACATGATACATAATATCGATTGTAATTCCTATATCTTTGGCTCACAGGAGAGCCAGTAACAAAAATAAATAAATTAGTACACTAAAATACAGAAATTAAACACAAGGAGCGAAAAAACAACAACAATCTGATGTTTGTATCAGATTCAAACCTCCGAAGCTAACCTTTGCTTCACCATATTCCGGCAGCTAAACCACTTGGTCAGAAGCACTTAGTCTATCTTTTCTTCGGGAAAACATTCCTATATCTCCTTGCAAGCATTATATCTAAGGCTTCGCAGCTCGTTGGCTCTCATTCAGACCTTTAACCATTAATGCTAATTGCGTATAGTACCGAATAGAAGGGAAGAGCTACATTAACAGTTTCTTTGCTAAAAGGGTCCATGTTTTCACATTAGACTATAAACTGCGGGTTGCATAGATACGAATAACTAGAGGCAGCTGACTCACCTGGTATATGTGATGGTATAGCTGCACAAGTTATATTTCGTATCTGTTTGGGCCTTACCATTTGTGAGCCAAGAAATCTAGACGCAGATGCTGGGTTCATCCATTAAATGAAAGGAGGATTCAGTAAGGAGACTACCATAACCTCTTGAGAGAAATGAGAGATGGTGACCCACAATTTGTGTGGCACGGCCTAATGGAAGAGTAAAGTCTCGCATCTCGATCGTCTGCTGTTGAACAGCAGGCAATGCAAAGAGAAAGAAATGCAGAATGCGAGCATAAGTTTGGAGTTTGCAAACTCTTGCGTTGCGTAGCGCATTGCTCTATGAGTCTATGTGAATGCTTCCATCAAATAACATAGATGCAAAGTCTTGCGCTTATGCTACGTCTGTATTTCATTGCGACTGGGCTCTTGCAGGACCTGAGAGAGTACAATGCATATCCTGCTCCGCTTCGATACGTCTTGCCTACAACAGTGGTCATACTCTAAGTTTCTTGAAGCTACACCGCATCCTTTTACGCAACCACTGTAACTAAATTGCTTTCAGTATATAGCCTCTTTTCTTCCTTTCTGTAACCTGCTCAATAAATATTCCAGCAATATGAATGCTTGCCTACAGATGTCTAACCTTTTATACAAGGTGGACCATTTAAGTTGAGACTGTACAATATGTCCAAAACTAAGCGTTGTAGAAAGAAATGTCTTGGATAAAAGCTGCTTGATTTTATGGGGGAAAGTAAATGCCATTAGTCGTGTTTTGTTCGGAGGGCGTTGTGACGGTCATTTTAGGATCAATTTAATTTTTTTAAATGGGAACCTACATTTTGTATGTTGTTTTCTCATTAGAAAGTGGTTTATAAAAAGCTGTATATTTTGTGATGAGGAATAAGGAAACAAAAAATTAAAAATATTGGTTCCCAAATACGAAACGTAACTTGACCCTCAAATGACCATCCATGGATGGTCCAAGCATTCATTGCGCTCTTCCTACAAGCCATTCAGAGTTTTCGTTGTTATTTACATTGTTAGAAGCACATTACAAAGTGCTTTATGCAAATATGTTTAGATATTTATGACGAGTGAGAAAACAACATAAAAAAAGGTAGGTTCCCATTTCAAAAAATTAAAATTACCCTAAAATGACCATCACAACGTCCTCCAAATAAAACACGACTAATGGCATTTATTTTTCCCCACAATATCAAGCAACATTTATTCAAGACATTTCTTTCTACAACGCTTAGATTTGGAGATATTGTACAGTCTCAACTTTAATGCTCCACCCTAAAAAAATTGAATTGAGTTTTATTTATGGACGCTCTTTAACTACTATGGTTCTTAGCGTCCCATTCCATATTGGACGTGAAAGACGGTAATTATGCTCAGAGGCCTCTTTACCAGGCTTGAGGTTCTTTTACGTGCCGTAAATCTACGACACGGGACCACCGGTTTTACTTCCCTTCCAAAGGAAGGCATGCTAAAGATTTTTGTGCTCGAAAAACTCCATCACCCTCCACCAGGTTTGAACCCGCTACCTTGGGAGATAGAGGCTAGCATAGTAACCACTACACCACGGAGGACAACAGGTCCACCCTGTATATCATGTAAGGTAGAGAAAATATGGTATTAAAAAGGAAAAATGAATCTAAATGGATAAATTGCAGAAGTTTCGACATTAAATTCAATAATACAATCTAAACTATAATCTACAGAAATGGATTTCCTCAGAAGATCTCGATGTTCAAAATCAGATATAATTAAAAATGGAAAAACAAGAAAAAAATAACTAGATGAAGGATGATTTTATACACTGTCTGCAGTTAGCTTGGTATAAACATATTCGACGGTGTAGGATTACATAATATCGCGACAGATTTTGGAACGGATATCAGTAGGAAGAAGGAGGGCAAGTTCAGGGGTTACATGGTGGAAGAAGTTATCAAAGAAATGCTACAGAAAGCATTTGAATGGAGAGATTGGGGAGATAGGGAAATAGGGAGAAGAGTAACTTGGGCACAGGAAGAAGTAACGCATTATAAGCCTGTTAATAATAGTAATAGTAATAATAATAATAATAATAATAATAATAATACAAAACGCTATTGAGAAAAAATAGGCAAGGATTTGTGCATCGCAATGATATAGGTTTATAATAGAAGCTGATCAGAAAAGAGAATTGAACTTCATCTAGAAGAAATAGACAAATCCGAATTTTTGAAGAATGATGGAGCCTGTGATCCTGGTGAAATACCTGTAGAGGTGTTAAAGAATGGAAGACAGAAACAATTTGAAATGTTAAAACCAATATTATTGGCATATATTAATGGTGATGTTTGTATAGTATCCTATATAAAATCTCCTCTTTATAAAATAAAGGTGTGGAAAAATAATCACCAACAGATTTAACAAGGATCAAGCATGCATGATCACGAAGCTAAACAATAATCTGAGTTTACATTGTACCGATCATGCAGAAAAATAGGTAGCACTAATGACATGTTAATCTTTTGTTTGACTTAAATCTTATCGGCTAAAACTGTGAATAAAATTATTATACCTACAAATGCTCATTCGATGATTCAGATTACAATTTTCAATCATTGTTTAACGTATATTTAAAGGAAGCTTTACAGAAATGGAAAATGTGGAGGAAGAAGTTTATTTGTGAATAATAATGATATATTTATTATATTCTTTGAAGATGTCCAAATAGTTACCTGCAAGATAAAAATGGTTTCTAATATTCGTCACTTAAAGTAAAAGAAGGGTAAATTAAGAAATTAATATGACATTAACAAAACATCTTTGGGAAGAAAATATTGATATATTAGTAGAAAAGTAAGCAGTGAAATAAATTTCAGAATTTAAATATTTAGGTGAATATTTCTGCTTAGCAGGAAAATTAATAATGAAATACAACAATCTACTTCATGGGCCAGGTATTCAATACTGATCAATCCAGTCACAACCCGTTTGTTTTAGCCAATGAAGGTCGACTACCTGAAAATCTTGTCGAAATAACAAGTCGTACCTGACCCGCACTTGTTTGGAATTTGTCGCAACTGATTTGCAATTGTTCTGATTTATGAGCTAAAGAATGGAAGGAAAAAAAAAACTTTCTTAATGAATATAGAAGGCCGTGCAGACGGCATGACATTATTATGCAATATACGAGAGCACTCTCTATATGAGTTTGTGTGTGAACGCGCGGGTTCCTTATAAACTCTTACACCCTGGCACCGATTTCGATCAAATTTGCTCAAATTCCTCAGGGCAACAGTAAAAATACTGCGAGGATGATATTACAAAAAATACCCCCAAAGAAGAGGAGGAAGAAAAACATTCGACGGGAGACAATGTTTTAGGATTCTCAAGACAAATTTCCTGTTTCTCAATACTTTTACTAACTAAAAATATAAATGTTGCTCCCCTCATTTATTAAAGGAGAAGTAATGCAAAAAACCAGCCCTAATGGAAAATTGTTCGATGGGAGTTACTTTTGACGATTTTCAATGCGAATGGGAAATTTGGGAAATATTTTAAAATGGCGGTAAATATGCTATGGAGCTATAACAAAAAAACATCCCTAACCAAAGGTTTTCGGCGGGCAATTTTTAGTTATTTTTCAGTACAAAACAGGCATGTTTTCTTAGCATTTTTGTGAAATAAAAGCGTAGGTCATGTTCTTTTTATTCTTTTAGAGGTCGTATAACAAACCCCACACCCAATGGGAGAGCGGGATGCAAAATAATCGGCGGAGAGCAATTTTGAAGGTATTCAGCACGAATGGGCCTGTTTTCTCAATAATAAAACGATAAATGCTTCTCTCTTCATTATGTTAATGTTGCTAACACGAAAAACCATCCCTAAAGGGGGAAATATAGAGGATTTTCGATACGAATTGGAAATTTGGCTCAAAAGAGGAGAGGTGATCAAATTAAAAGAATGAAACACCAACAATACTGTAATTGATTTAATTAATTTAAGTGTAAATAAATATTTGGAAAATTAATGTTTTATTTAAAACTCGGGCAACGCCAGGTATGTTTGCTAGTGATATAATTAAATATCTACGTTAATATAATGTAAATGAATCTTCTTTATTTTAAGATTTCATTCAGTAATTAGCCTTAGCAAATACTACTCGTATTTTCATCTTGTTCGGATAAGTTCTCTCGTACAGCATACTGGTGAAATTTTCAAACAGATAAAACATATTTCGTGTTGCTACTGAGAACAATACAAAAAAACAACAAATATTATAAAAAAAATAATATTTTCTATAGTAGGAGTATTCTAAGGAATACACGTTATACATTTATAGCATGTTGTTTCAGTATACCTAGCATTACAAGTATGGACATTGTTAGCAGACGAATTTAAATTGGGTTTCACTCATGGACGCTCTTTAACTGCTATGGTTCTTAGTGTACCATTCTATATTTGGCGGGAAAGACCGGAAATTTTGCTCAGAGGCCTGTTTATCAGGCTTGAGCTTCTTTTAATACCGTAAATCTACGACACGGGACCGCCGGCTTTACTTCCCTTCCGAAGGAAGCCATGCTAAGGATTTTTACGCCCGAAAAATGCATCCCCCTCCGACCTCGGGAACTAGAGGCTAGCATGGTACCCCTAGACCACGGAGGACGACTCAGCAGAAGAGAAGAGACGTCAGTCAACTTTAGAAATTGATTGTTTAAGATGTTTTGCAATGTTTTTCGTTTAGACAGAGCAAGAAATTAAATAAACAGTTGGAAAAATCATGAGTATATATGAAACTATTAGATTATCAACTAAAATGGAACAGTAATTTAAAAGGAATGTAAGAGGGAAATATATTTGAATGGATTACATTAAAAAGTCGAAGAAGAGGCCGTCCTAGCATTAACTGATTGAGAGAAATACATCATAATGGAAGCATGGATGGCTAGAGAAAAATGGCGTTGGGCAACGGGAAGACGTTGTGAAACAGTTTTTAGGGGACGCTGAGGTTCTCTAAACGCATATTTTCAGTAAAGCTATGATACCTCATTTTTAATGATATACAAAGTTCTTATGTATTCTGTAGGGAAGGAAGAAAATAAGACGTAATTCAATAAAATATTATAATTTATAACCATAATTTCACATATTGTTCCATTAAGTAATAACTTTTTAAAATTAACCTAGATTAATTGTTCCCGTTAACGGTTATGTACAAAATTGTTGGGAACATAACTTGCGAAACCGCAAGCTGTCATGCCTGCTTGTTTAAACACCGATATCCTCTTAAAACTCGAATCGAGGGGTGCGCTCCCCCCGCGAAGGGTTGAAACAAGTGCTGCTTAATTTTTCTTTGACGCGGAAATGCAATGCGAGACAAAGTTCAATTCCTTTCCTCCTCCCAGAGGAAAGCCACTCAAAATTTCGCTTCGTTAACGTTTAAACGGCGGTTTGACAGCTGTCACAAACAGCAAGTGTGGCCGCATGGGAATAGGGTGACGTTGCTGATGCGCACGACATAGCTTTTGTATATCACCAGCATGCCTATTCCTTTTTAGTTTACTTCTAAGTACTCTGATTTCCAGTTCTATATGTTTTTCTTCTTCCTCCTCCTCCTCTCATTCCTCTTTAGCTGTTTTTTCCACCAATTTTTAGTTTCTCTGCCATCTGCTAATAGTAGATAGAAAAATTATTACCTTCCACCCAGAACTTCGTATTATATTTCTATTTATTTTAACAATTGGTTTATTTCATGAATGAAATCAAGGATCTCTATACTGATGTTGCCGCGTGATCAGCGTTTTAGCTTCTCAATCCAAAGGTACCGTTTCAACCAGCAGAGGTGGGGAATTTTTCTTTAACCAGAATCATTCCCTGTCCCCTACAGGCACATTTGAGTGTTTAATTAGTAAAAATTAATAAGACCATCAATTGTTTCTCAAATCGTTGCCATGCGACTTATAAAATGAAATCAAAATAATAACTATCGATATTTTACGAGTAATACATGTTTTTAAGTCCTGTGAATAAAAATAAGATTTTATGAAGTGTATATGTGTGTCTTCGTAAACCGCATAACTCAAAAACGAAACGTCGGATAAATACCAAACCTGAGATATAGGTTCAGCATCATGAATAGAGCAACACCAACATTTGCAAGAAAATCCCTTTCCACTACTACCACTTACTTACGCGGAAAGTTTTTCTTTATTTTGTATGTTATCAAATATATCTCTAATGGTTTTAATTAAAATACCGTGTGTTATAATATTTACTTGAATAATAAAATGTATATCTTGAATTTTCTACGAATAGCTTGTGAATTCCTCTTTATTCAGAATGATATTTGTATAATATTTTGCAACTCGTAAACCATAAGAAACGAAAAAATTCGCTGCATGATAAATGTAGATCCATTTAAGACAAACAATTTATGTCAATTATTTATACTTTTTTAATATTAAGCGTTATCGAGATATTCGTAGGTATTTGTTCGATTTTTGCAAATTTCCTAATGCATTACTTGAAGCGCGAGGTCACTGACCTCTTGTACGAACAACGGAACAACAAAAGTGTAATGAAACTAATTCTGCAAACGTTTATCTCTATTAATATGAAATAGAAAAATAATATTTTTGAGATTAATTTGTAGAAGGGATAATGAGCGTAGAGTCATAGGAACATAACGCATCCGATTTTTACTTTCTATACGACGACATGTTGGCAGGCTAAGGGCAGCCCGAAGATGTGTTATACGTGTACCCGCCCTGAGTAGGGCTAAACCACGCAGTACGGAATGTGGGGTTTGTAGGATATATGGTGAAGTTTATGTAGGGGAGTGAAAGGAGGTAGCAAGATTTGCTCCTCACTTTCTATACCTCTTAACTCAAATAGAAGAGGTATTGTATTCTAATCAAATTTCGATATTTGGGTTTCATTGGAAATGTGCATTTGGTATTTCCCTAGTTTCAAAAATCGTATTTTTAAAAAGGAGTCCCATGTATCTGTTGTCAGCATAACTTCAAAACGAGAAGTACCGTTGTGAGATATTATAACCATGTGTTTGTAATGTTAGATTTTTCGTGGTATATACTCGTAAACGAAGAGTTACTGTTTAAGTTCCATTGCCGCACTGTTTTCAGTTTTGAACAAAAGTAAACTTGGATGTATTGTGGAACACTGATTATTTACGTAACAAACGCCGAAAGTGTGGGTTGCGTATGAGTTGATGTTTCAAATTAAAGTGAGTTTTTTTTGTGGACGATCTTTAACACTGCGGTTCTTAGTGTCCAATTCTATATTGAGCATGAAAGACCAGTAATTTTCTCAGAGGCCTCTTTATCAGGCTTGATGTTCTTTTACGTGCCGTAAATCTACGATACAGGATCACCGGCTTTACTACCATTCCGAAGAAAGCCATGCTAAGGATTTTACGCCCGAAAAAACCATCGCCCTCAGTTGGATTTGAACCCGCGACCTCGGGAACTAGAGACCATGGTAACCACTACACCACGGAGGACTACGAATCGATGGCTCGAATTTCTAAATAAATGCATACAACTTTGGCTTCTGTTATATGAAGTATATACTGTGCTGAGTTCTCTTATTTTATTTAAAATATTAAGACTAAGACATAGTGCTCAATTCAGGACGCTTTCATGAGAGAATGGATAACCTTCAACATTCAATTTAGAGATAAAATAATCAAAGAAAGAGGTTCAGATAAGGAAATTGATGTTTCACAGACTGTCTTAGACAAATCAAAGGACGTAATTGCGAGATTGGTTTCTAATAAATAAAATTAAGACCTGAAGATATATAAATAATTTTATTTCTGGAAAAAAGAACAATATAGGTATAATAATTGTAAGTAAGCCTGTATCTTGTATTTCTAAAGTGCTGAATAATATGAAAGGCTCGTCCACACGAGCAGTTCATCCAGCTATTACGTATCCAAGCAACCGTTTGCAAGTAATGAAAAGGTTTTCAACGGTATGCGCTTGTGATGGAAGATGGGAAATAGCCTAAATTAATACACTGCTGTAAAGTTGCACTTACCACATTATTTTCAGGAATTTTAATTAATATAAAAAAAGCGTTTACAAATGTATACATGTGATATACTACCTTAATTGAAGAGGTTTAGAAATCAGTTTAAGGAAGCAAGCCATGAGCATAGGAATTATGTTGTTTTTATGCACAACAGGCGCTTCAAGGTAATGCATTCCCTTCCCCTAAGGTTCCTTTCCCTCCAGGTGACTTGTTAGTCGTTAGCCGTTTGTTTAGCACCCTGGATTATCCCACAGGTGTTAGAGTTGGGGAACGAAAACGGAATTATTTGATACTGAAGTGCTTGTAAATGAAAAGATTAAAATGAATGTTGTATCTCAGATTACTAAAACTGGCTGAATAGCTGGAGTGATTTTGTTGGGGAGCGACGGAAACACTGGTGGTTTAAAAGATCACCAACTGACTCTTCTATAGTAAGAAGTAATCGTTGAAAGCGCCCATTTCCTTTCGTGCTCTTTTGCATCCATCGAGGTGTAGCTTTCTAGTCTCCAAATCCAGAAGTCTCCGGTTCGGACTGAAGGTGAAAATTTTTCCTTAGCCAGAATTTTTCCCAATGCTCCATAAATTCTAGAAGTATGAAAGAGCGTTTGAAGGTGTGCGTGTATGAATTTAAAGAAAACCCAAAGTAAACAGCACAATAATTAAAACGAGAGTAAAACGAGTGAACATTATTACAATGAGTAACTGTTCCAAAGGACCTGCGATATTAAAGATTGCATGTAAATGAAAAAAAGATGTACTTAAAAAGTCCGCGGATTTCAATATTTATTTAACTTGATTAGTCATAAGGAATGAACAGTTTATTTAAAATAATATATAAGCTAGAACAATCAGCTTGAAATTTTTAAACATATTCGTGTACATATTATGTGAAAATAATGAAACAAAAGTGTCTGCTTCTTTTCAGATTTTAAACCCACATAGAACATCGGCGCACTACGTCAAAGATTCATGTTTCCAGGTATGTGGACTTGATTACATGCAAGATACTGAGAACAATACCAGTTTTTTTTAATTTCTCTACCACATACATAGTCGGTAGAGGAAGTATTGTATTCCACCCAAATATTCGATGTTGAAATTTTCCCGGAAATACCCGTTTTGAGGCTCCCAAATACAAACATTTTTTTAGGAAAAATCCGCGTGTGTCTGTTTTTGAACAGCATAAGTTAAAAACAAAACGTTGAAGCTCAGTGTCTTCCAAAGAATTGACAAAGGATTTACAAGAAAATCCGGCAACTTCAAATACCCCTTACATGGAAAAACGTTGGTTATTTT
Source organism: Deroplatys truncata (assembly GCA_030765065.1). Classification (NCBI taxonomy): domain Eukaryota; kingdom Metazoa; phylum Arthropoda; class Insecta; order Mantodea; family Mantidae; genus Deroplatys; species Deroplatys truncata. The sequence goes on along the minus strand of CM060981.1, from coordinate 103,693,246 downwards.
TGATTCCCTCAAAAATGTGTCTACGATTTTGATTAAAATACTATATAATTAAGTTATTAGCATGACATAAAACGTATATCCTGAATTTTCTGAGAATACCTGTCCTGTTCGTTGGAAGGAATTTTGTATAACTTTGTGTAAGGGCAAACCATTAGAGATAGACAAAACGTACTAAACAAAAAATGTAGACCTCTTTAAAACACAAAAATTACTTGTTTGGAATAACTTTCTTGTAGTACCAGACATTTTCGAGATATCGGTTATTATTGTTTGAAATGTTGAATACTTTGTCACGTTTAGTTCTGTTGCTATTCACTTGTTTCTCACGATGTCATGGAAAGCGTATGGAATTTTAAGGCCAATATATAGAAACCAGCTTGAAACATTTGACTATCCGAATTCCCTTTGTATCCATATCAAAATTTCAATGAAACTATTCATGCAAGCGTTTGTCTCAACTTCAACTAGATAGAACTCTAAACGTATGCAAGAATAATTTGTAGACGCTATATAAAAAAAATCTGATGTGTTACTCTCACATGACTTTTTCTACTCTTGTACAAACTATTTTTACAAACGCTTATTCTCCATATGCTTCATGTTAATCGAGATAAACATTTGCAGACTCTATCTTATTGCTAATTTTCTTGTAGATGTAAGGGGAATATATATTTACAAGGACAATATAGAAATACAGTAGCCTTTAAGCACATACATATCTCTTAATAGCTGGTTGCTAGGTGCAGCACCATTCCCTTTGCCACAGATTAATACTCTTTGCATGTCCAAGACAAAAAAATGAATAACGAATTCCCATTAGAGAAAATAAGTATTGAAAAATTTAAGGGAATAACAAGCAATATCTCGAAAATGGTTCACTCAACATAAAAAATTTATATGACATAAATTGTGTATTTTAACGCGAAAATGGTTCACTCAACATAAAAAATGTATATGACATAAATTGTGTATTTTAACGCGATCTACATTTTTTGTCTAGTAAAATTTTGTTTATCTCTTATGGTTTACCAGTTATACAAAAGTCGTTCACAATGAAGAATACTTTTGGAGACATTCCCAGAAAATTCCAGATATACATTTTATTGTCATATGATATTTTAATCAAAATCATTAGAGCCATTTTTGAGAAAATTAAACTTTTCGAAAAATCTTCCATGTAAAGGGTAATCTGGAGTGGGGGGATTTTCTTGAAAACCTTCGTGTCGCATCTCTGGAAGATACTGAACCTAAATACCAAGTTTGGTGTTTATCCGACTGTTCGTTTCTGAGTTTTGCTGTTCACAGATAGACACACAGACACACATACGGACATGTTTCCAAAAATGGTTTTTTTGGATTCAGGGGGTCTGAAAACATGCATTTCCGGTGAAATCTCGGTATCGAATTTTTGGGTGGAATGCAACACTTCCCCTACTTACTATACGTAGTAGAGAAAGTAATAAAGGATAGCGGGTAGAAAAGTCATACGAATGTAACACATCACATGTTTTACTAATGAGCCCATGCGATAAATCAGCAGCACCGCCTAAGATGTTTTGTAGATTCAGTATGACATATAAAGATATAACAAGGAATATGTCAAAAACTTCTAATGCTAGAGAAATAGTTATTGGACTTCAGTGGTGTATTATGTATTGTATGTTTCAATGAGAATTGCATTGTTTGTAAAGTAAGATGCTGTCTGTCTCTTACGATTTAACAGTTATGCAAGATTATACAAAATTTATTCAGAGTGAAGAGAACTCCATAGGCTATTCGGAGATCATTTTAGATACACACGAGAGTATCTTATGGTATTTTAATCGAAATTATTAGAGTCATTTCTTGAGATACTGAAAGATAAAGGAATTTTTTTCCATGTGCAGGGTAGTTTAGGGTGGGGGAATTTCCTGAGAATTTTGCATTCTTAAATTCTATCTAACTCAGATATGAGATTTGATATTTATCCGAATTTTCGTTTTCACATACACATGACGTCTCAAATCTGTATTTCAGTGAAATCTTAATACCGAGTTTCTAGAATACATTGTATATAATTAAGTGACAGAGAAAGGAAGAGAGAGATTTTTGGCTCCAAGATTTAGAATCGAAATGCCAGAAACATATTGGCTATAGTTTCACTACTTATACGTAGAGATGGAACGCCTGTTTTAAAAAAAATTGATTTGATACACTCACATGAGTTTCTCTACCCTCTATCTTTATTGGTGTGTATCAACCTACTCTTACTAAATCTTATTCTACCAGGTACGTTTTAATCCAAATAAACCTTTGCAGAAATAGTTAAATTACACATTTCAACATGGATACAAAGGGAACAGAGGGAGTCAAATGTTTTTGAACTGGATGCTATATACGGTTTTAATACAACCACGAGAAATAACTGGGTGTTGACAGAATTTTAAGAGAATTGCCAAGAAATGAACAACTCGAACCTTTAATAAAGGATATTTTAGAAATTCTTATGCCACAGAAAAACTTATTTGAAATAAATTGTGTTTTAAGTAGATCTACATTTTTTTGTATAGTGCGGTTTCAACTATCGCTTAACCTTTACCAGTTATACAAGATTATGCAAAATTCCTTCCGAATAAAGAGGACTTCATAGGCTATTCCCAGAAAATTAAAGATGTAGATACATTTTATTTGTCATGTAATAATTCCCTTTCATATATGGTATTTAAATCAAAATCGTTAGAATCATTTCTTAGAAAATAAAATTTTTCGAAATATGTTCCATGTAAAGGGTAGTTGGTGTGGAGAAGTTTTCTTGAAAAATCTTCAGGTCGCATCTTTGGAAGATATTGAACCTAAATACCAAGTTTGGTATTTATCCGACATTTAGTTTTTATGTTATACTGTTTACACACACACATGGAAATGTTTCTTAAAATGCTTTATTTGGATACAGGGGGCCTCAAAACATATATTTCCAGTGAAATCTCGATATAGACTTTTTGGGTGGAATGCAATACTTTCTCTACCTAATAGGTACCTGGTAGAGAAAGCAGTAAGCCGGAAAAATAAAATATTTAAGTTCAACTCAAAGCTAAACATAAAAAAAAGCTCGCTATGACTTCCTTTGGTGCCCGAATGTTGATAATGATTATGATGGTAGTTGTGATGGTGGCGCATACATCAATGCCAGAAAACTTGACTCTTGTTATATATTAACAGCAATATATTACTGGCAGAATTTTGAGAGTCCGAAAAGAAACTATAATGAAAGGCACATAGTCAACATTCCAAAAAGCCACTTGTTGATTCTGCAACACTGAGGAATAAGTGGAACGCATTCTGTTTCACAGCCGCATACAAAGTGGCATATTCCTTTTACATTTTGTGGTAATATAACCTATTTTTCTTGTAAAGTGAAAAGTTGTTGCAAACAGATGACAGGGGCAGGTTCGGCCAAACAGGGAATGTTCAAGGAAGCAGTTTCATTGACTGGTTGCGACTCAAAAGCACCGTGGAGTCTGTCTGTCAGATACGTTGATTCTTGTACTTGATTTACCGGATGTTCTTGATTCTCTTTTTCTTCTGAAATTTATTTCACCCGTCAGCTGTCTCACTGCAGGAAAACTCGGAGAGGAATGGAGCTTCACTTACTGCATATCTATTAGAAGCTTATCAGGCACATATTGTTGAAGTGATAAGACTATACTTGATCAAACTACAGGATAGAGCACTGAGTGATTAAGAAGCTGAGGACAAATGCACATCACGGAACAAACAATCCAATAAATATGCTACTATTTGTAACCCACAGCGCACGCCAAGTTGTTTTAATCACCCTGACATCCATTTATTAGCTGAGTGATCGTTTCTTTGTTGCAGACTGTAGTAAATCCTGTAAAAGAATCAAAAAGTACTTAAGATATTTATAGCGCAAGGTTTTGTGGCCACTGTTGTTCATTATTAAAGTATGTTATGGCTTAAGTCATAGGATTACCAGTAAATGGCTTCGATGTGTCGCCTTACTGGTGCATAAGGAGACATATCCCTGAAGAGGACAGCTACAATGCCTTGGAAATGTAGGATGTAAATTCAGTAATCTACTTAACGCATGTGTTCACAGTGATTCAAGCGCCTCTCGTCTGGCATTCAAGACAAGTATACCAAACAAATACAATTAGAAACAGGATTATTCAAAATACCAAACATATTTACTATCGTGGGTTAAGGGACATGCTGGAATTGTTGGATACGAGATAGCTGATAAGATCGCAAGACTTTCTTTCAAATCCACCTGGAATTAAGTATTCGTTATATCCAAATTCAGATTTAAATTTTTTCGGAAGAAATAAATATTATAAAAGAGGGATAATCCTTGCTTAAGCAGAAGTTTAAGCATCAGCAACTAACAACAAACATTATTTTTTCCCTTCAGTTTTTATGGCATTTCTTGTAAACATTTCACACTAAATTATATCATTACACAATTGTTACTAGATAGGAAAATTTAAAAGTTACCCTCACCAGGTGGTTTTATTTGCAAATATGAAAAGTCAGAAGAAACAATATTCCACTGCTGTTCCAGTGCGATCGACAACATATCAGAAGCTACATCCTAGTAGGATATGTCTACCGTTGTGAAAAAAATTATTCACAGACATTTACAAAATTGTTCACCAAATGTTGTACCTCTGATTTTTGTTTCTGGAATTTATTTACCCATTTAATTATTTGTAATAAGTCAATTTATTTGTTTATTTGATTTTGTATATGTATTTATAATTCTAACATACCATTTGGTGCACCAGGGTTCAAATAGTGTTGGAAAATAAATAAATAAATAAATAAATAAATAAATAAATAATAATAATAAGCTTCTTAATCTTTAAGACACGGCTCAAAGCATAAAATATTATATGCGTAATGCTATTTAAATATATCGTTTTAATATCACCATAGCGTATTTTTTTAATATGCCGACACTTAGAGGTTGCAGCTTTATGTAAAATATTGGTAGGTAATTAAAATAACTTTACAGCAAACATTACTCATACACATCTTTATTATGGAACACCTTGATAAAGGAAGAAAAACAACGTATATTTAGATTTTTATTTTATCTGCCACATGTCTATATGGGTAGAGAAAATAATGTACTCCACCAAATATTGAGATTTCACCGAGGTTCACTGAAACATTCCCTCTAGAAAAAGTATTTTTAGAAAAATGTTTGTTTTTGTGTGTGTGTATGTATGTCGTTGTTTCTTTATGTAGCATACTCTAAAAGGAAAAGTCAGATATATACCAAGCTTATTAATTGACTTAAACAACGTTTACGAATGGCAGCAGAAGAATATCAAGAAACTCACCAGATCTCTGTCTGCCCCTTACGTGGAGAATGTCACGTTGTTTTCAATTTTCTTATGAACAGCTCTAATGTTTTTGATTAAAACACAATAATTTTGAAATATTAATATGACGTCATCAATATAGCTTGATTTTACTGAAAATAGCTTGTGAATTTCTCTTCATACGAATTAAATTTTCTATAATTTTGTATAACTGAGAAATCCTAGGACATAAAGAAAAAGTTGCTGTAGAAAAACTGTAAAGCTCGTTAAAATACACAATTTCTGTCAAACCATTTTTTCGTAGCGCTTGTCGTTCTTGAAATATGTCATGTTGCATGGTTACATTTTCCGACGGACAACCTTGAATATTTGGAATTCAACTTTTTTCTTTCCATTGCAAGAGCTTGTTATACAACAACATTTTATGTAACCAAACACATTTGTTTAATTTTGTGTAACTGATAAATGGCAAGAATTAGACAAAAACTTACTACACAAAACATTATGTTAAACTTTTTGTATCATTAACCATTTCTGAGAATGTCGTAATTGGTTTGAATTTTCCAATACTTTGTACTTTTTTGAAGTTAGTTTGTCGCGTTATGTAAAGGGCACAGAATTTTAAAAAAGCACATAAGACACCCGGCCTTAGTACATTTGAATTTTGCTGCAGTCTCCTATATCCCGCTGCACCCGCAACGAGATGTATAACGAAATTATTTGGCAAATTTTAGCTCAATCAAAATATAGAAAAAAATTCTGATTGTTACATTCATATGAATCTCTCTACCCTGTGTCATTTATTAATGGGTGTAAAAGCTTTCTTTTCTATCTGTGTTTGCAGAAAAGGCTGCATTAAACATTTCGTTATAAATGCAAAGGGAATAGCGATAGTCAAATGTTTAAGAACTAGACGCTACATGCTGGCCTCACTCTTTCATGCAATCGCGAGGAACAAAAGAATGTTGACAGAATTTTGAAAGAAGAACAAAATAATGAACAATTCGTCGAATCATTAAAATTTGATATTTCGTAAACCGCTTTTGCCATTAATGCGTTTTAGTCTATCGCTTTACGCTTACCAGTTATACAAGATTGTATAAATCTCCTTTCAAATGAAGAGGACTTCACAGGCTATTCCCATAAAATTCAGGATGCACGTTTTATTTCTCATGAAAATATATTTAACGTGTGGTATTTTAATCAAAATCGTTAGACTTTTTAAGAATATCGAACATTTCGAAAAATTTGCCATATAAAGTGTAGTTGAGGGTGGAAGGATTTACATGAAAGCCTGTCGCATCTTTCAAATATATTGAACTTAAATACCAAGTTTGGTATTTTCCCACTTTTGGTTTTTGAGTTATGCTGTTCACATACACGCACGCAGGGAACTATTCCTAAAAACCTTTTGTTGTATTCAGGGAGCCTTAAAACATATATTTCAGTGGAATCTCGACATCTAACTTTTGGGTGGCATACAATACTCCATCTACTTACTATAGTACGTAGTAGAGAAAGTAATAAGCTTTTGTATGAATAGCTTGTAGAATAGTGGGTAGAGAAAGTCATATGAATATAACACATGATACTTTTGTTATTACAGAAAAATAACACATGTTTTACTGCTGGTTTTCAAAATATCACAAGCCATGTACCCTGCCTAAGGGGAGGAGTAGATAGGGATAGGACGATTGAAAGAAAAGCAGAATGAGAGAATGGGATAGAGAAGAATTCCCGTAGTTAAAGCAAACAACGCGAATAGAGTTGCGGGTTCCCCTTGAATATCCAGTTCGGTATTTACCTGACGATTGAGGGAAACTACGAAAACGGAATGCGAATGGAACCTACGACCCCCTGAATGTCAGCCGTAGACGCTACTGTCTGCGCTATCTCACGGTGTTAAGTCAAGAATGAATGTTTTGAGAATACTCAACCGGAGGTTTATGGCCATCTGCTATACACATCAGTGCTATAGCCTGAAAATAATGGGTAGAATGCAAAAACTTGTTTTAATTGCCAAACACGTCTAGCTGAACAAACTTTAAGTTAGATAAGGATTTCAGATGCTTAAACAGTACTCATCCGGGTTTTAGCTAAACACTGTTTACATTAAAACAATCAGATTGCAAAATGAATAGCCAATATAGGTATATACTTCTTTAGACTCTTTACTAGTTTCCAGTAATCATAATTTTGCATTCATATAAACAGCGCCAATTGCGACTAAATATCTGTTTTCAAGGAAACCCTCCTTCCTGTTACATCAAGCTTGATGTCACATGGTAATTAGAACCAATCGGCGTGAAGTAGTAGCATGAAGTGATAAAAGTACAACCAATCAAGAGTTATTCCCTTATGTTAAGTGCATACCAATTAGACCTTTAGTTTAGCAGTATTTCTTAAACAGGGTTTTATTTATGGACGCTCTTTAACGGCTGTGGTCCTCAGCATCCCATCCTATTTTGGGCGTGAAAGACAAGTAGTTTTGCTCAGAAGCCTTTTTATCAGGTTCTTTTACGTGCCGTAAATCTACGACACGGGACCACCGGCCTTACTTCCCTTGCAAAGAAAGCCATGCTAAGGATTTTTACGCCAGAAAAAAATCCATCGCCCTCCGCCGGGTTTGAATCCGCGACCTCAGGAACTAGAGGCTAACATGGTAACCACTACACCACGGAGGATGGCAGCAGCATTTCTTAACTTCATGTTACGTCCCGTTACATTAAGCAAAGTTCGTATTCTACAACTCTATGAATATTATGAAGCCCCATTTACAATTGCAGATTCAGTTTTTGGATCAACCTTTTTTATAGCAACCGGATTTCACGGACTTCATGTAATCATTGGAACTAATCGCGCTTTATACGTTTGAGAAGAAGAAGAGGACAAATTAGAAAAAACAAAACAGAAGCTTTCAACAACAACAACACAGTAGAGCAGGACTTTTTCAAGTACAGTTCCTTGATGCGGGTTACGCAAACCCAGACAGAATTATATTTGTTGGTAAATTTGGTGTTATAAATGACATTCCTTGTGCAGCTTGCAATCTTGTGAAACGCTTAATTTCCCTTATTTATTTACTGCGTATTTCATTGTTGTGCCATGTTGCACTCTTTTCACCTTCAGAGTTTCGGAAATTTCCTAAATACTCTTTCAAAAAATCGCTCGGGAAGGAAGGTGAACCGAGTTTGAGGTTAAACGGCGTTCTCAACGGTGTTTAAAATCGACTTGAGACAGTTACTATAATAGGTCTATAAACATTTATTCCTTTCTGAGAGTAAAGCTAATTTTATGTAATATACATGTGCAATGTTTGTTGTTATTTTGTTAATTTATCAAAGTGCATTAATGGCTTAGCATGAAAGAAGGATGCGCGATTTTAATAGCTTTAATTTTTTTCTAAGAATAAGCGGGTCGTAGCATGCTTAAAATATAAATGTGCTTGTAAATAATATTTCCAATGTTATCTGTATCATAACCATATAAACTGAAGTTTGTACAGATTAGCATATACAAAACCTAAGCTGCGTAAATAAATCCAATGCAGTTCAGCCAGCAGTTAGCTGAGGTGTACACAGTACTGTTAACGGTATACGGACGTTTTGAAGGAAAATCTGATGTTACATTCACACGAATTTCTTTCCCCACTATCATTTATCTTCATATATTTTCTATAACTATCCTTACGCAAGTTTATTTTTCTACCTGCATCACGTTAATCGGGATAAACATTTCCACACATAATTTCATTGCACGTTTCGTTCTAGGTACAAGAGGGTGAAGAGCGACAGGACTTTAAAAAGCATCTGATATGTACATTCACATGACCTTCTCTACCCTGCATCTTTATTAGTGTGTATAAAAACTATTTTTACTAAAGCTTATTTTTCTATCTATTCATTTTAATCCAAATAAACCTTTGCAGAAATAGCTGCATTACACATTTCGTTATAGATACACACAGAACAGGGATAGTCAAATGTTTAAGAACTGGCCTTAAAATTCCATACTGTTCCTATGAGAAGCTACTGAATATCGACACGACTTTAAGGGAATGACCAAGAATGAACAATTCGAATCATTAATAACGATACCTCAGAAATGGTTATGTCACAAAAAGCTTATTTGAAATAAATCGTGTGCTTTAAAGAGATCTACATTATTTGTGTAGCACGTTTACAGTTATACAAGCTTATACGAAATTTCGTCCGAATGAAGAGGACTTCACAGGCCATTCCCAGAAAATTCAAGATGTACATTTTATTTGTCATGTAACTATATTTAATATATGGTATTTTAATCAAAATCATTAGAGCCATTTTTATAGAATGAAAATTTTCGAAAAATGTAGTATGTAAAGGATAGTTGGGAGTGGGAGAATTTTTTGAAAATCTTCGTGTCACATCCTTCGAATATACTGAACTTAAATACCAAGTTTGGTACTTATCCGACTTTTTGTTTTGAGTTATACTGTTCATAGACAAAGTGAAGACACATACAGGGACCTTTTTCTAAAAATGTGTCTTTTTAAATTCAGGGGTCTGAAAACATGTATTTCCGGTTGAATCTCGATATTGAATTTTTGGGTGAAATACCCTCCACAACTATTTATGCACGTGGTAGAGAAAGCAAAAATACCTAAGGAGTACTGAACAACTGAAAGCAATATTAACGGATATCTCGAAAATGGCTGATACCACAAGAAATTATTTAAAATCAATCCTGTACTTTAAACAAAGCTACATTTTTGTGCAGTACGCTTTTGTCTATGTTTTAACGATACCACTGGTACAAAAATATATAAAATTCCTTCTGAATGAAGTGCACTTCACTGGCTGTGTCCAGAAGCTTCAAGATATGGATTTTGTTTGTCATGTAAGTATCTTAAATATATGATATCTTAATCAAAATCGTTAGAGCCATTTTGCATAAAAAAAGTTCTGAAAATGTTCCATATAAAGGGTATTTTGGGGTGGGAGATTTTCTTAAAAATCTTCGAGTTGCATTTTAGGGAGATACTAAGTATAAATACAAAGTTTTGTACTTATTCGACTTTTCGATTTTGAGTTATGCTGCTCACAGACACAAGGACTGAAGAATTTTTAGTTGCTTCACTGTTGGAAAGCCAATTTGAAGAAGTAACTGCCCCACGTATGGCACAATTTGAGAAAGGTTAATTATTGCTGTCCCACGTATGATACATCGTTTCCGGTGGCCTTCGCCCCAATGCTTACTTTCGGGTGGTCTTTGCCCGAAGTTTACTTCCCGGTGGCCTTAGCCCCAATGTTTAAGAATCAACTTTGTATTTTATGTTTTGTTTAAATACGATATTATATATATATATATATATGACTCGGCTGCGTCAGTATTAATTTTAGAAGCATGTTTCTCTTAACAGGAGGTTATGCGGCTAGTGAATGTAAGCTTACACAAATGATAAGTTTTACTTCCCTCCATTTATTAATCCTTCACACGATTAAATAACACTACACTGATATAGAGAGCTGTGAGATTATTTATTAATTACTTGCACTTTTAACACGTAAACTTTACAATATACTCGCCGTAGTGAATTTTATGTGTCTCACACTGGATACGTATTTAACTGTTCAGGAACGCTATCTACTAGTAACTGACCTCTACCTCCTGAATTTGTAAATTTCATCTATTTCAAGGCTCTGATTGGCTAATCCTACTCAAATAGAATACTTTTATTTAACTGAAGGTTTTTCTGGTTGTTGATTGGCTATTTATAAACTGTTTTTAAAAATTACATTATTATCTCCAAGAATTACTAGTAGCATTATTAAACTTTCTAATCCATTATTGGCTGAAGGTTACCTCATTGTTACCTCATTATTAGCAACTTTTGACCTATATTCTCACATCTCCTACATTTTTAAACTAGTAATACATTCACAAACATTATTATACATATACACAATAATATAAACATTAATACAATGACTGTTACATACATTTTATGTTATTTATACACATATTGCTTTAAGGCGGGCTGTTAATAAATTTTATATTATATAATTAGACTGAAATCATTGAAGTGTTAAAAATACTGCCTCAAGACGCACATACGGAAATTTTTCTAATTTTTGTTCGTTTGTTTTGAATTCAGGGGGCCCCAACCCATGTATGTGAATGAAATCTCAAAATCAAATTTTTGGGTGGATTACAGTACTTCCCCTACTTACTAGGTATGCGATAGAGAAAGTAGAAATGGTGGTTAACAAGAGGCTCTCAAGAAGATGACATGTAATACAGACGTGCACAGCCAGTAACTTTCGCACATCTTACAAAGTGATTTCTCGACACAAAGAAGTTAAGCATTGCATTGATTTATACGTGGTAAAGTAAGTAAATACAGTTACGGTAAAATCAAATAATTACAAAATGACAATTCCAACGAATAGAAATAAATATACGTAAACATGAATTTCAGTTCACACAGTGACAACTACTTCCAAAATTTGGTGTGTGTATTCTCAATTTCACAAGCTCATTCTCTTCTAATATTGATCACGGTTTTGATGCATACTGATTTATGAGTATACATATATTGATTTATTTTCACCAGAAACTAAATCTGAAAAGAATGTCAGAATATATTAGCTCATGGAAAAACATACAAATTTTTCAATAACCATTCAAGGAGTTTCAAAATCTATTGTTTCACGAAAAAAACCTAAAATTATCACTGAAAGTAGGCTTTATTAATTAATTTTACTATTAAAATGTTTACTTAAAAGTCCATTTGCTTATTATTTTACAATAAAACTATTTTATAATAAAACTAATGTAAACAGTGTATTCTAAAAACAGTCGCTTTTGAATCTGCATCCAGAACCTCGTGAGTTATGACATTCCAAACTGTGAATATTTTTTTTTCTTTTCCTGAGTTATTTGTTTGCCAATTACGTGCATTTTATTCATTGCTTTGCTAATTTACAGCTTTGTCCTTGTACATGTTACTTCAACGAAGTCTTAATTTGTTCATGAGTTTTACGTTTGCCGCTGAGAATTGTTAAGCAACATATCGTGCTTCCTAAGCAGTTTTGTGAATGTTACTGATGGGCAAAACCAAATAAAACAAAACAGCATGGGAAATCTTATTTGTTACATTCACCTGACTTGCATAAATTATTTTTACAAAAGCTTATTCTTCTGTTTGCTTCATGATGTTTTAGATAAGCATTTGCAGAAATGGTGTTATTACACATTTCGTTGTGGGCATGGAATACAATAGTATATAGTACACATTACGGTGCGTAATGGAGCACACAATATAAATAAGGGGGGATATAGTATACTTAAACGGTAGTCTATATTTTAAAGATGGATCGCTATGTGAGGGCTTTACGATTCCGTTATCTTTACACGAAGACGAGAAAAAAATGAATAGCAACTTTGCAGTTGCGAAAGTATAAGTTATTCGACAATTGAAACCAATAATATAGAATATTTCGGAAATGATAAATGTCACGAAAAATTATTTGACACAAATTTTATTTTATAATGTATTATGTTGTAATTGTCTATTTATGTAGAATTCTTTCAAAATGAAGAGCACTTTATAGGAAATTTTCCAAAAAATTGAGATATACATTTTGTCGCGCAAATATCTTAAGGACATGTTATATTAATTCAAATAGAGCCATTGTTAAGAAAATAAAGAGTAAGAACATTTTTCCTGGTAAGGGTAGTTTGGGGTAGGGAATTTTCTTGAAAACCCTCGTGTCGAATCTTTGAAAGACGCCGAAAATAAAATAATACCAAGTTTGGTGTTTAAACGCCTTTTAGGTTGTTAGGTTGCTGTTCACAGACGCATATGTACGTTTTACTACAAATGCCTTTTCTGCGTTCATGAGGTCTGAAATATGTATTTCCGGTGAAATGTGGAAATGAAATTTTTGGGGGAAAACAACACTTCCTCTACTTATTTTAGGTAAGCAGTAAATGAAGTAAAAAATCCAGCCAAACAGTCGAGAAACACACCACACTACGTCAAATGGTCAAAGAATACAGATAACACGAGTGTACTATACTCACATTTAAGTAATCAAGATGCCTCTGAAGGTGAGTAGGTATATACACACGTGAGGTAATATGTGTTTATTCTCACAGGAATGATTTTGTTCTTATTGAGCTGAGTATATCATCAAAGAATGTGTTCATAAGCGTGTATGAACTTTAGGAAGTAACTTGCTTTTTATTCTCATCAACCAATGAGGGAATACTTAAGACATTTCCAAAAACTGCGTTAGACCAAAATTGGCCGTGCGTGGACAATTTCTACGCATTAAGTTACCAGTATATCATTGTGTTCAAGAGTAATATTCTACTGACCGTGAAATTCCGCATTCATTTTTATTTGCAACTACCGGTTTCAATAATTCTCTCTTTTATACGTGTGTGATGGTTAAGCATTGCTGGCACAAAACGAGCACTGACTGCCTGCCGTGTATCACCATAAGAAATATAGTTAATACCGCTCCTTATTTTTTTAAAAAAAGTGTTTGCACATAAAAGGATTGTTGTTGCAGCGCTCCAAGAGGACAAGAAACAACATACTTTACTTAGAGAAGTATTCCTAGTACGAGCTTTAACTGTCTGCAGCGCTGAGGTATTCAAGAATGTCTCTTGTTTGTTTATTTTCACAGAGAATCATTCAGGTTTCGGTACCAGACAAGTCTTCACCTGCAAGCTCAGGTGGGCATTTGCTGCTATCTTTAAAACTTGTCCTTTCTTTTGTTAGGAAAAAAGAAACAGTAATTTTGTGACATTGTTAACCTGATCACTCATTCCTTTATCCACATTCACCTTGCTATGATTCATATTGGGTCTTATCATAGTATCAACTCTTTTCAGAACCCATGACTATGCTTCACCGACAGGAAACTCATTATTGCATGAAGTTTAAATCAACCTCCTCCATTCTTCCTCCCCTTTCTGCCTTCCTCTCCGTCTACGCATACGAACCATTTGTTTTAATATCATCTGTAGCATTTTCCTCTGCCCCAAACCTTGTTCTCATTCACCATTCCTTCCTGTGCATCTCGTTTATCATGCATTTTAATCCCCCCTTAGTATATCAGCATCTCAGTTAATTTATTTACTTCTTCCTGAACAGTGCTAGCGTTATTTTCTTGCACCAATCTCTTCAAGGACAGCATCATTATCTGTCCATTTTTCAGACTGATTTTTCTACATATCCACATATGTATATCCCGACATTTTTCTTAACTTAGTGGAAAGGTTCAAGTTTTCACACTATAAAACGCCACATTTTGCACTTCACGGACTTCTTCCTTATTCCTTTCCTTACATCATTTCTATCCTGTATGTGACTTCCTCGCAAGACCTTATATTGTTCTTTATTGTACGTCCAAGCAGCTAAAGCTTGCTCTATTACCACATCCCGAATTCGCAAAAGCATCCTTTTTGCTTTCTCTACTGCGTATAGTAAGTAGAAGTAATGCATTCAACTCAAAAATTGGATACCGAGATTTCACCAGAAATACATGTTTTGAGGCCACCTGAATCCAAAAAAAAAGCATTTTTAGAAAAAGATCCATGTGTGTGTCTGTGTGTCTGTGCGACTGTGAACAGCGTAACTAAAAACTAAAAGTCGGATAAATACCAAACTTGGTATTTTGTTTCAGTATCTTTCAAAGATGCGACACAAAGATTTTCAAGAAAATTCCCCACCCCAGACTACTCTTTACATCGAACATTTTTGGAAAATTTTTATTTTCTCAAAAATGGCTAACGATTTTGATTAAAATATCAATGAATTAAACTATATCTTTAATTTTCTGGGAATGTCCCCAAAGATCCTCTTCGTTCTGAATAACTTTATAACTTTTGCATCACTGGTAAACCGTAAGAGACAAACAAAATTTTACTACACAAAGATTTAGCTCTCTTGAAACACACAATTTATGTCACATACATTGTTTTTGTGGAGTGAACCATTTCGGAGATATTCCTTATTTTTTAATTCGTTATTCTTTTTGTTTCCTGATCATGCAAAGAGAATGAAATGCTCCACATAGCAACTAACTCTTAAAAGTTTTGACTATCGCTTAAAACCTACAAAAAATTAGCAGTACGATAGTTTCTGCAAATGTTTATCTCGATTATCACGAAGTAGGCATAGAATAAGCGTTTGTAAAAATGGTTTGTACAAAAGTAAAGAAAGCCATGTGAGTGTAACGCATCAGATTTTTTTTCTTTACCTTTGACTACCATAGTTTTGTCTTATTGTACTTATGCTCACCGTTGTCATTTAGTTCCCTTAGTTCCTTAGAAATTATTCATCTTCTGCTAGGCGTGTAATACCATGAACAAATCTTATTACTTTATTGTTCATCCTCCTAATATTACTTCCCCTAATTCTTGAAACTGTTCTTTACCATATTATTTAAATAGATTTTTAAAGCTTCCCTGTTCTACACCTGTTCGTATTTTACGTCCCTCTCACAGATATTTTCCTATGTTGACGTTGTCATGTCGTATAGAGGTCCTTCCATTCTATCAATGATCTTTATAATCTCATAAAAAAAGTCTGATGTGTTACATTCACATCCCTTTCTCCACCCTCTATCTCTTATAAGGGGGTATATAAATTATTATTACGAAAGTTTATTTTCTTATCTACTTAATTTTAATGGAGATAAACCATTCTGAAAATAGCTGCATTATACATTTCGTTATAGATGCAAAGGGAATATTGATAGTCAAATGTTTAAGAACTGGTTGCTATATGCTAGCTTTAAAATTCCATAATATTTCCATGGCATCATAAGAAACAACTGAAAATCGACAGGACTTTGAAATAGTAGCCTCAAAAAATTATTCGAAATAACTTGTGTGTTTATATATTTGTGTAGTACGTTTTAGACTATCGCCTAACGTTTACTAGTTATACAAGATTATACAAAATTCCTACCGAGTGGACTTTATAGGCTATTCCCAGAAAATTCAAGATATAAATTTTATTCGCAATGTAAACATGTTTAATATATTGTATCTTAAACAAAATGTTATAGCCATTTGTTTAGAAAATAAAAACTTTGGAATAAAGTTTCATGCAAAAGTTAGTTTGAGGTTGGAGATTTTCTTGAAATCTTCATGTCACATTTTTAGAAGACACTGAACCTAAATACCGAGTTTCATATTTATCCGATCTTTTATATTTGTGTTAACAGACGCATGACAGACAGACACACCCACAAAAATACACACAAAGTGCGCGCGACCTTTTTCATAAAATGCTCTTTTTTATTCAGGGGACCTCAAAACATGTCTTTGCGGTGAATCTCAATATGAATTTTTGGGTGGAATGCAGTAGTTGTACCTTCTCTACCTACTGTGTAAGTGGAAGAGAAAGTAATAACCAGTAATTACAGTCTTGTACCATACTGGAATTTAATTCTGGTACATACAACTTAACTACGACAAGAAGGGCTCAATATTCAATATATTTATCAGTTTATTCAAAAACCAAACTATTAGTTACTTCCCGATTCTTTCTTATTCCTGCATACATTAGCCAATAAGGAACACTCGATGGTTCGAAACTGAGATTTCGCTTGGGCTATAAGATTACCTGACTGAGGTGAACTGCTTCTCTGAAATTAAAATGGTTTTGGCCCTGTAACGAGTGAAGTGTTCCTTATAAATTCTCTAAGCTGGATGAAGGAGGATAAGAAGAAGTCGTCTTTCAGTGCTCTTGAAACGGAGCGAAGAAACACGACCTCATGCAAATGAACTCTAGTGATGCAGTTAACACTAGGCTAAATATTTTGCTTTTATATTGTGTGTAAATAGTAAATACTGCGAATATTCCGAACTGTTATTATATAAAGGTAATTTGGAACCTAATAGTTTTTGATCTGCGCTGTCGAAATCATTAGTGAATTCCGCCTTTAGAATCTCTATAAGCTTCTTCAAGTTCTGTTCTGTAAAATGCTTTTTCATATCCAATAATGCACGTCATGAACTAAAGAACAACAATGATACCTTATTGGTTAAGGACAGAGTTTCCCAATATGTGCTTTGCGAACCTAGGGGCTGTGTGGTCGCAATAGAAAAATAAAATAAATAAATGAAATTAAACATTAAGAAACAAAAAGCGGGATCAGAAAGTAAGCAAGTTATAAACTGCATTAAGTCTGCCGAGTTAAATTTTCTGCACCCTCTATTGCAGATTGCTGTATTAGAAGACGCAGAGATAATTGCTCAGCAATTCAACTCAGTTACGGAGTTTTATGATATAGGAATTAGCTGAAAACGTCTACTATGCAGCTAGGTAGAGGGTTTACACGACCAATGAAAGTAAGAGAATCAGCTAGGCAGTGGAAGAAGTAGGGTTGAACAGCAGTGGCTGTTGCCACTTGTTTGTGGCGAAGTGAAATGGATATGAAGGAGGGAGTGGTATTTCCCTTGGAAACCGTCCATGCCTCCCCCTCCATCTACTTTCAGGTGCGTCAATATGCTCTCAAGATAGTGGATCATATTTTTATCTATTAATTGTTGCAGCGTGAGACAATCAGACGAGGAGACTATGTGAGTAGCTTGACTGATTAATAAATATTTTAAAGAGCAATGAACAAGTACCTATATGAGTTTAAACACATGTAATGATTGAAGCTGAAGTCAGTTTATTTTATGGGTTTTATTTATGCTCTGCCAATCATGTAACATCTGTTGTGTTTGATTTAGTCAGCTTTTGATGTACTTTTATACATGGCAAAAATTTGACAATGTTGTATTGTGATAGTTGACAACAAATTAAAGATTTAAGAAAGGAACTGATTGACTCTGCCAAAGGAACTGATTCCATTGAGAGCTCCGCGAGTCCAAAAGATTGGGAAAGCTTTGTTTAGGATGAAGTTGGTAAGAAACAACTATTAATTCCGATAAACCATGGCCTCAGGACTTGAGCGTTAATACCTTGTTTTGGATAGATACACACAAATGAAGTTAATGACGTTCTTCACTGCTGCTCAAAGCCACACCCTTCACTATTTTTTTTCCTTTTGTCCGCGACAAAACAAAAGAAACTGGAAGTTTGTTGATGGACGCTAGACGCGTGCCGAATGGTGCAGTAAGAAGTTTTTAAGGCGAAATGCCAAGGAATTTATCGCAGTCCCGGGACGAGTTTCATTCACTAAAACAAGAACGAGGAGTTTAATCAGGAGAAGACAAAGAACAGCGAAAGAAAATGGGAGAAAAAATCCTTACAATTCCTTTCTTCTTTCAGCAACTTTAAATGTATAATTAAGATCCCCAAAGGAGACCTCCCAGTAGCCATTCATCAGAGCCACTTTTAGCGACCTACTAGTAACGGTCTTTATATTATGAAAGTACCAATTATTTCCCCTCCTTCCTGATAGTTCAAGGTATTGTGGTTCTTTTAACGTACAAAGGTCTGTGGAGATGTTTGCCTACCATTGGAGCCGGAATTCGTACCTCGGTCTAGATAAGGCTTTCTCATAGAGTTTTTCCTTATCTTCAAAAGACAAATGCTGAGTAACATTCAACTCAGTGAATCCCGGACTTGTTTTAGAATAATTCACTCAGCTATACTCTGTAGCTATGAGCTATTAAAAGAAAGTTAAATATTTGAAAATAAGTATAATAGAATTATTCCAGCATTTACGCCCTGTATGAGATTTACAGTGACTCTACATAGCCTTTATAAGCTTCCAAATCGCAATTTCAGTAACCAAATATGTGAAGAGTACACAGCTGCCTGTGAAATACCTTGTTAATTTGAATGAGTTTCATTGAAAAGTATGCATACTTTCAGTTGTATATGTCCTCTGTCACCAATCCTCCTCTTCCCCCTTATCATCTTCATCGTTATCTCATCATCATTCCAATCCTTTCGGTTTCTGATAAAACCATTTTATTTTAGACTCGTTATAACCACTAAAAGTTTTCTTCGTATACAATATGACACACAAGTCTATACTTAAATTCTTCCCAGAGCAATCAAACTGAAGAAAAAGAATAGGTTACCATTTCAAAATTTTCTTAATAACGAAAAGTACTGTGAAATAATTTGTTTTGTAAAATATTCCTCTCAAAACATTAAATTTGATGTGTACAAGCATTGTTTAAAACATACGTTAATTTTAGTGTTATTGCTATTATGAAGATTTATAAAACAACCTGCAGTAAAACTAAGCTAAACGGGGCGGGATGACTCAGGCGGCGGCAATGTCAGCCGGAAACTCCCGCATTCCGGCTTCGATCGCAGGTGACCGCAAACTCTGACCCATGCGTTTTTCGTGGTTTCGCCGGGTCGGTAGGCGAAAGATGTAGTGATTCATCTTCTACCACGACTTTCCTGCTCATTTACTGTATCCACCATCTTCTTATCATCTAATTTATGGTTGGAGGAACGACGGTATTCGGCGAGTTGCGGCTGGATGGTGGCTTGCGCCCTGTAGAAGTTTCTTCCCTAGGTCACTGCGGGAACTCTCAGTTAGATCTCTCCCCCCAAGTGGGCTACACCCATAGGGGACTACCGTGGGTTGGTTGCTTGTGAGTAGCACCGAGTGGCGCTGGTTGTGTTCAATCTGGTAACGTTGGGGACCATGCACATGCTCGTGCCCATCGGCATCTGGATCGCCCTTTGGGTGTGTATATATAATATTAATATATATGTGTATATATATAATATGTGTATTATATAAGGTCTTTCAACAAGAGTGCCCTATCTTTAACATGTGATAGCTGCCGTTGTTATTGAGTTACAGCAGTCATTTTTTGTATGGGGTTACAGTTGTTATTGACAAATAGCCATGGAACGTTTCAGCATTCAACAACGCGGAGAAATTGTGAAAATTTATTATCAAAATGGATCATCTGTTCGCCAAACCTTCCGTGTATTGCGTGAAGTTTACGGTGTGCATAATCGTCCCTGCGAGAGAACGATTCGGCGTTTGATCGATAAATTTAAAAGAAGTGGTTCTGTCAGCGATCAAAGAACGCCTGTACGTAATCGACGTAAGCGTTCCAACGAAAACATCGTTCGTGAGAGTGTACGCGAGAACGGAAACAAATGAATTGCTCGTCGAGCGCAAGAATTGGGGCTTTCGCCTACCACAACTTGGCGAATTCAGCATCTGGAATTGAGGTTTCACGCTTATAAAATGGTGTTAACTCAAGAACTAAAGCCCAACGACCATAGGTTGCGCCGTGTACTCGCTGACTGGGCTATGGAGCAATTGGGACCTGACCCGGATTTTTGTCGAAAAATCATCTTTAGCGACGAAGCCCACTTTTGGATGGATGGTTGTGTTAACAAACAAAATTTCCGCTATTGGAGCAATCACAATCCAATGCAGATTCAAGAATGACCACTTCATCCCCAAAAGGTTACCGTGTGGTGTGGATTTTGGTATGGTGGAATCATTGGTCCATATTTTTTCCAAGATGAAGATGGATAAGCTCAGACTGTCAATGGAGAAAGATACCGGGCTCTTATAAGGGACTATTTTTGGCCTCAATTGGATGGTATGGATCTCAGAAACATCTGGTTCCAGCAAGATGGTGCCACATGTCATACTGCTCTCGAAACAATCGATCTTTTGAAGGAGAAGTTCAGAGGTTTCATCATTTCCCGTGGTGATGATGTTAATTGGCACCCGAGGTCATGTGATTTAACGCCGTTGGATTACTTCTTGTGGGGTTATGTTAAATCTCGAGTTTATGTCAACAAGCCAGAAACAGTAAATGATCTTATAAATATCATCACGCGTGTTATTCGTGAAGTTGGACCTAATTTACGTTCTTCTGTTATTGAAAATTGGGTCAATCGTATACGCGCAACCCAACGAAGAAGCGGCGGTCATTTAACTGATGTTCTCTTCCACACGTAATGACATTAACTATGTTCCAAAATAAAATAAAAAATAAACCTCTATCATTTATAGAACGTGCTTTGTTCAAAGATAGAACACTGTTGTTGAAAGACCCTATTATATGTATATACGTAAATACACATACATATACACGAATAGAACGGAGAGAGGGGTAAGGTGAGTGATAGTGGCGTGTGAGAGAGAAACAGAGAGAGAGAGAGAGAGAGAGAGAGAGAAGAGTTTTCGCGTCCAATGCAATAATATCAGAGAAGCTGGGGGTTTGGCACGTGGTTAAATAGCCTGAGATATCCTAAAATGTTTGTTGCCAAATCACCATATCATTAAAAAGCTAGCAACAGCATTGGATACTTACATTTTTGTTTTAGTTTCCAGTTATTTTACCTCACTTATTACGAGGAAATTTCGCAACGTTTGCTCACAGGCGCAATATACCTAAGACGTACATTTCCGAAATATTCGCTATCCATCGTAAGCATAATATTTAGGACAAAAACTAAACGCTATCATTTTGTTTCAAGTGTCACTCTAAGAGCTACAGTGGTATATACAGAGTTATTCCTGTAGCATTTATTACAATTCTTACAAGAAGAATAAACACAGCATAAAAATAGATAACGTGTATTTTGGAACTACCATTGAATAAGAAGGTTTTCGGAACCGTGGTCGTACATAAAAGGAAATTTGGAAACGTTCTTTTTCCAAATTTTGTTAGATAACATACGTAAAATTACGTAAGATGGCATAATTACATAAAGATAATGCGACTTTGTCCAGTTTTTAACTGCCATTTAATCAAGTTCTCGCTGCCACTTCGCTAATATGATCTAGTTTAACTTAAAGAGTGGTTCACACAATTACCTCACTTTCCTTTCCTTCTCAACGTCGCCGAGTGATGAAATATCGCCGAAGCAGCCTCTTCTTCGGTTCACTACATTCGCTGGGAAGTCGAACAGAGGACTTGTCCAATCCCTCGCTCATTCAATTGACTTCACAACTACACTCGCACATTTGATGTCTGGCTCTGGCGAGAATACTCGCTCATATAGGAGATGGTTAGAGTTCCATTACATTCTAGATTCGGAAAGAAGGAAAACTTCCAGAAGTTATCTGACGATAACGCTTCCGGTGTTTACGCTGGGCGAAAGCGCTACTTATTTCTATTTATCCCAACTCCTGGTCGGTCGACGCCGACTCCCGATAAATTAGGGTCATAGCCTTTAAATCATAATAACATACATCCATAAGTGGTTTAGTAATCTGCGGAATCTGCTTATTTATTGACAATGTCTTTGTTCTGAAAACAATAATTGATGACAATTTGAGAAATAAAGGTGGTAAGGTATATACTGTATTTGTAGATTTTAAAATGGCATTTGATACTGTAGAACGCAGTGCTCTCTGGGAGAAATTAACACGTAAAGGACTTTCGGGGAAAATGATTAGAGCACTTAGGGCAATGTATAAAGAAGTAAAGTTTGTTATCAAGACCGATCAGCACAATACATCAGAATGTAACATAGCGCAGAGGGGGGTTAAACAGGGTTGTATACTATCTCCGTTACTCTTTAATTTGTTTATTGATGATGTTGTTAGCGTGATGACGGAGGAAGACATAGATGCACCGACAATCGCAGACCAAAAAATACCAATTCTTTTGTACGCGGATGACATTGTAGTTCTTTCTAAAACGATAAAAGGTTTGCAGTCTGGTTTAAACGCTCTTCGACAATACTGTAGGCAATGGGGTATGGAGGTAAATATTCTTAAAACTAAAACAGTCACCTTTAAAAATGGATATGTGTACGGCCAACATGAAAAGTGGACCTATGGGGAGGAAGAAATTCAAAATGTTAAACACTTCGATTACTTAGGAGTAAGGTTTGATATGGGCGGAAAATGGAACAAGAACATGGAGTTTATAAAACACAAAGGGATTGGACAACTTTCTGAAGTATTAAGGATATTGACACGGGTACCAGATATGCCAGTAAAAACATTACAGACCATGTATGAAGCAATGGTTAGGTCCTCATTACTATACGGCAGTGAAGTGTGGGGATGGGAGAGGGTGGATAATGTAAATAAAATACAATGCAATTTCTGGAAGCGCATTCTAGGGTTGGGGAAGGGTACTTCAAACTACGGAGTTCTTCGGGAGGTAGGATGCTGGGAAGATGCTGTATTTGCTAAACTAAACGTAGTTAGGTACTGGCTGCGAATAATTAAAGGCGATCAAACAACTCTGAGAGCAATATGTTATCGTCATCAAATAAACAACATAGGGCATCCAAAATGGTGGGCAGCGGGGTTGCAACGCGAATTATCAAAAATTGGCTTAAATGATATCTGGCAAAGGGGTAATGAAAATACACACAGTGCTGTAAGAAAGGTCAAAAGACGACTATGCGATATAAACAGGCAGAAAATCGAATCTGAATGTAGACAAAGATCAACATTGGAGCTACAAAATGAAATAAAAACTAGGTGGGGTAAGGAAACATATATTTTGGAATTGAGTATAAAACAGAGGACTGGAATAGCATGGCTTAGGTTGGGAGGGTGGAAAGCTCGCAAGATTGTTGATGACGATGGCAGGAGGATTTGCCCATTATGCGGGGAACAAGAAGACTGGACGCATATTTTGGCAGCATGCGTGCAGACGGAGGGTATTAGGAAAAAACTATTACCGGAAGTATTTTTGGCTTCCAACAGACGGAGGACAGCATGCTGGGACATGATTCTAAACAGCCAAAACTGGCCAAGCTTGGGCACATACTTAATGGAAGTACGTGTACTAAGAGATAAGGTGTTTATGTAATTTTTCTTTAAACATATGTGGTGCCTGAGTACTTGTGCGCGACTGTGTGTGTGTGTGTGTGTGTGTTTGAGTGTGTGACTCAGTGTGTTTTTTTTTCAATTTTATATGTATGTATGTATATAGTGCGGTGATTGTAAAAAAAAAAAATAGTTGTTTTCTGGTTGATACTGCAAGTCACGTATACAGACCAGGTATTTATCTAGAGAGCATGTACGGTCTTATGACCCATGCGACTGTGTTATGCAATTAATGTAATACTAAATACTTAATAAATACCACCACTACTACTTTATGAGAAACTATGAAAGCTAAAAATCATACCAACATTTTTGGAAGTTTTCATAAAGTTAATGTATCTATAAATCAATAAATTTATAAATCAATTCAAGCACTACTTATGTTAATAAATAGAAAGTACTGCGTATGATGTAAAAACAAAAATTTTAAACATTAAAAAATTCAAATTTTTATTGGATTGTGAGGAAGGGATTCAGCACCGATCCAGTGAATCCGGATATTGTACCTACGTCCCTGGAGCAAGGGATGAGATGGAGGGAGACACCGGAATGACCGCACAGCAATGACAGGGTCCCTATAGTTTCCAGATATAAACGGCCCGATAGACGGGCAGGCAGACCGGGGACCCCGCCCCTTATGAAGTCCAACGCCCCCGCGGGAGCGGTCCTTATACCCCGGCAACCAGCCGAAGGCCAAGGGACGGAGAAAGCTCATCAAGAGCATCCTTTTTCCTTGCCACGCTGCACCGAAATTCCATCGCCGACACTTCAGCGCTAAGAAGACGAAACGGGGTGAAGGATGAATGAAATGACAGGAAATTCGAGGGCGAAAGAAACCACACCACCATTCGCCTGATCACCCGGGAAATCCCCCCCCCCCAAAAAAACCACATGCGTCAGAGTTGACGGTCGCCTGGGATCGATCCCAGGGCCTCCCGAAGGCGGACCATAGAAGTTGCTACCTGAGCTATCCCTTTCGGTTCCAAACCAGTATAATTTTTAGGTTTAATGTTCTTCCTGCATTTTCTTCTACTAACTTTTTTGCAACTCTTTTCTAGTTATATTTTTTCCTCTCTTCGTTTTTTTCCTCTTCGATATCCTTCCCATATTCTGTATGAGGCTTCTCCACGAGGTTGGAGTATGAGATAATCTTTATTGTTTGTTGCCATGGTGAAACTACATATTTGTGACTAATTTATCAGATTTTGCAGTACTCCAGCTCAAGATGTGCACCTTTTGGAAATTCTAAGGTCGTATTCCTATTTTTGCTTTTATTTTTGTCACATTCGGTTACTCTGTAGACTAAGCCACTATACTACTTAAGAAAAATATCGCTACATTAAATAGTGTTTCTTTTCATAGAACATAGTTCTTTCCTAAAATTTATTTAGACATATTTCTGCTAAGTAAAATTTAATATACTTATGTAATGCATACTCTTTGGATATTTCTTTAAACTTTCCTTCTGCACTGTTGTATATTTATTTGTCTAATTTTCTGGTACGCGCTGGGATTATTGTATGCGAATATATGGACTTAAGGAACGCGATGATAGCTTCAAGGTCACCGACCGAAACTTTGCAACCTGCGTGTTCTGTCGGTTATTTACAGAGACACGTCTCATTGATTTTCTTGCTGCGGCGACTCGCTGCGGTTCCTTGGACAAACTTTAATTATATAATTGAAGCAACACTCGCAAAACGTCAACGTTTGTGGCTTTCGTCTGTGAATGAAAACTTAAGATATGTCTCAACACTCTAATTTAATTAAAAACGTCAGTACATGACGGCAATTTGCGGTCTGCACTTACTTGTCAATGAACTCCTGAGAGACAGCAAGTCCATTCAGTAGAAACTTCAGGTGCTGTGTCCCTGAAAGAAAAGAGGTGCATTACAAAGCTGTAGTTTTGTTAGGCTTTACTAGTCCCTAAACTGATTTTTAATTTTTCCAGTACCTACTTTTAGTGGGTATATACAAGATGTACTTCATTCCCCCTAAAAACTGGATATTGAGGTTTCACCACAAATGCATGTTTTTCCTAAATAAAAAAAGAACGCTTAGAAAAAGCTCCACACAACTGTGTGCCTCTGCGTCTGTGGAACAGAAGAGTTTGTTAAAAGCCAAATATTATCTAAACTGTTTTATTTTCTCAAAAACACTCTAACATTTTGATTAAAATACACATTGCATAAAATATTTACATGACATAAAACGTATATCTTGAATTTTCAGTGGATAGCCTGTGAAGGGTTCTTATTTCGGAATGAACTTTTTATATATATATATATATATATATATATATATATATATATATATATATATATATAACTGTTACAATATATTAGAAAGACCAAACTAACTTCACAAAAGTGTAAATCTCTTTAAACCACACAATTTGTTTCAAATAATTATTTTGTGACACCAGTCATTTCATAGATATTTGTGAGCATGCAAAGAATACTGAGGCAGTGTTTTTAACACTTAAATTATTTCAGTCAAATTATATAATATGTAAATTCAATAACAGCCCGCCTTGAAGCAATATGTATATGTAATAATTTGTGAAATGTATGTAACAGTCATTGCATATGCTAATATTATTGTATCCATGTGCAATAATGTTATGTGAATATTTACGTAATTTAATAATGTAAGAGCTGTGAGAAATAGGTCAAAATTTGCTAACAATAAGGTAACAATGAGGTAACCTTGAAGCAATAAATTTTAAAGTTTAAATGCTACTAGTCATTATTGGAGCAACAATAATGTAAATTTTGAGACAGTTTAAAAATAGCCAATCAACAACCAGAAAAAGCTTTAGTTAAATGAAGGTATTCTATTGGATTAGGAATAGCCAATCAGGGACATGAAATACAGAAATTTACAAGTTTAGACGGTGGAAATCAATTCAGTTGCCTGCAGACAGTGATTGTAACCGGATGCGTGAGGCGTCCTCGAGAGATTTTATACGTATTTTGTGTGAGACAAAAATAGTCTACGTGTTAAAAGTGCAAGTATTTAATAAAAACTTCTCACAGCTCTCTCTATATCAGTGAAGTGTTATTTAAATCGTATCAAGCATTAATAAAAGGAGTGAAACAAAATTATAATCTGTATAAGCCTACATTCTTAGTTGCATCACCACCCTGCTAAGAGAAACGTGTCTATAAAATAAATACTGACGCAACCGAGGCAAACATAAATATATAATATTTAAAGAAACAGTCAAATTACAAAGTTAATATTTTTTTAAACTTGGGGCGAAGGTCACCTGAAAGTACATTTGTGGCGAAGGCTACCGGAAACTGTTTACTATACGTGCGGTTGCAACTACTACAAGTTCGGCTCCCCAACAGTTGAAATATAATACAACTCCTTCAATACAAACTACTTCAAATTGACGCCCGAAACGTGGTGCAAATAACGTAACAAATCACCTACTCCAGTATGAAATTTCAGGGCCATCGTATGGTTACCCTCTTTTTAAACATGTCAAAATCACTTCACTTCCTTGTGCAACGAAACTTACTACGAAACTATTTCCGCAAAAGTTTCTGTTCATTAACTTGAAGTATAGAAGAATAAGGTTTTTAAAGAATGGTTTTTGAAAGAGATATAAAAGTAAAAGTCAGTGACTACAGAAAGTAATGTGAATGAGATACATCTTTTTTTTTACCTTTTAGCAAAATATATTGTAGGTTTCTTCTGTAGTGAAAAAAGAAAGAAAAGAAAAACAGTGTGATTCATTCAAGTATTTCTGGGTTTCTATAAGAAAGTGGTAGCTACAATTTGGTTAATACCCGTTTATGTAGACCTAAATTATTTTTATTTACTTTAGTTGCGTAACATGAATTTTACAAAAAAAGAAACGTGTAAACCTCACTACTTAACTAGTTTTGTAATGGTACCTCATTACGTAACTAGTTTCATAATAAAGCTTCTACTAAGCAACGACTTTCGTAATGAACACTTATCACGAAACTGATTGCGTATTGTGAACCATACATAAATAATAAACTTTTATTTATTAATAATAGCAAAGTCGGAATTTAATAGGAATAACAAACTGCGTTTGCAATATCTTCGTCAGAACTAATTTTTCAAAGTTTATTTAATTCACCTATACTGGTGTTCCTCTGTTTTAAACAAAAACCTAACAAAATAAATCATACATGGCTCACTACACACACGTATGAGCTATATATCAATGTAGTGTACTGTTTCAGTTATTTCTAATACTATATCTGAAATAAAAATTTAGTTTACCAACGTAAATAAAAAAAGTCGATATTACTAACAATAAAACGTTGTATGACACACATATAGTAACTACATATTACAATATTCCAGTGGTTATCAAACTCGGCCGCTTCCAATCTCAAATTGTAATATGATACGTTACGATATTCGTATCGTAAATTACTACTACAGAGCTACACCATATCTCATAAAGGATTGTGTTTCCAGACAAAATACAAAATTAAGAGCCTAAATGAAATAATTAGAAGCAGATCTTAGGCAATAGAGATAGCTAATTTTGTTATTTTTCAGATTACCCGCTCTTTGTAGGAATTACAACCCCAAGGACTTACAAGCCGTAGTCTGTCGATGAGCAAGCAAACTTTGGATCATAGCAGAACTAGAATGGGTGATCAGCCCACTACCTGGTATGGCGGTGAAGAAGGAATTGAAATGTAGAAATGAAAGGGAAAATTGGCCGATCAAATTATGCATCCCACCATTCGCTTAGCGAATGAGGAAGACCTTCGGTTTCGGGATTTTGAACCCGGGACCTCCGAATGTGAGTCGCTCATGTTACCGTGGTGCCACCTGCTTGGTTACAGATTGCCAATACTCATATGTATTCATTAGATTCAAGTTACTGTATAGAGCTACCTTTCAAAAACACATACACTTAGTCAAACTAAAGGAAACACTTGGAAGCAAACAGAAGTTGCAAAACCATAAATGTATACAACGTCATCCAAATACATTACACACCAACCCTCTCCTATTGCATTGGAGACGACTCTTTTACGTGGCTGTATGGTAATTGTGGCCCTAAATAAAAAAGACAATAATAAAACACAGTACAGTTTGAGATTTCTGACAAATAAAATGTAACCTTACCAATTTATTTTTAATTCCGCAGAATTTAAGGAGGTTTTATAGAAAATGACATACATACGTACTATCTATATGTTTTATCACCGCACTTGCTAACATTTTAATGAAATATCCTTAGAGACATTTTAATTAAATTAAAACACGCAGAAAACATTTCTAGGTAAAAGATGTTAAAATCCTTCTGAGGATACTTATGCTGCATGTTTGACAGATACCTTACTTAAATTTGGGGCTTTGATTATTTATTTATGCTGTTTTCTCCTCCACTCTCTCTCTCTCTCTCACACACACACACACACATACATACGTTTTTGTAAATGTGTATAGTTTTTGCTTCCATTGCCGCTTGCCTTAGTACCTAGTGAAGATAATGAATTCCACCAATTCCACATTTCGTTAGAAATATACATATTGCGGTTTTGCTGAATAAATAAAAAACTTTAAGCTTTTGGAAAATATTGCGTATACATTTTTTTATGTGTGTGTGTGTGTGTTCAGAAAATCTGATAAATATCAGACTTCGTGTTTAAGCAGAGAACCTTTCAATGATAGAAAACAAAAAAGTTTTAAACTACATTCATATGGGAACAAACGATTTTATATAAAATACCATATGTGTGAGATGCTGACTTGAAGAATAAATGTGTATATTGAATTTTCTGTAAATATCCTGTGAAAACCTGTTCATTGTGATATAATCTTGTATAATTTTTAAACCGTAAGTGATAGACAAAGGCTTACCAGACCAAAAACCAACCTTGCTAAAACACTGCTTATATCAAATCATTTTATAGCAGTAATCATTTTCGAGATATTCGTAGCTATTTGTTTGAATATATAGTGCTTTATCATATATATTTTTACTATTAAATTACCATTGCTTTTGTTTTTTGTTTTGTGATGTCATATTTTAAAATTTGACTATCACTTTCGCCTTCTGTATCTACGACAAAATGTGATACTTATCTGCAAACGATTAACAGGAAGTAGACAAATAAACTTTTAAGATTAGTTCCTTAAAACATAAAAATAAATTACAGTAGGTAAATATAGAAAGTCATGTAATATGAAAAATAAATGTGTATATTGAATTTTCTGTAAATAGACTGTGAAGTATAATTTATTCAATAAATTTTGTTATTTTGAATAAATACAAAAGGACAAATATAAACCTGTTTAAATCATTGAATTTATGAAAATTAAATATTTTAACTTCCGTAATATTTGCTGTTGTTAGTTTAAATTTTCCAGCATTTTAAGCTATATATCTTTTTAATTAAGTCAACATTCTGTTCTTTCTCCTTACGGACATACATATATGACAAGCACATAGCGACCTGATTTTTAAATTTTGACTGTCATACCATCATGTTTGATCCTGTCCAGATTGAAACCATTTCAAATAATATTTATCGTGTCTAACAATTGGTACATAGAAAAAAAAATTTTATAAATAGTTAATAGAACGGTTAGTTATTATAACAGGTCGAGGAAGTCCTGTGACTGAAAGAGATGCAATTTTGTTTTTAAATATGATGTTACACTCACATGACCTTCTCTACTCTTATACAAACTATTTTTATAACCGCTTATTCTCCATATACTTCATGTTAATCGAGATAAACATTTGCAGAAAATATCTTACTGCTAATTTTCTTCTAGGTGCAAGGGGAATATGGTAGGCTTTAATCGAAAGTCAAATCTTTTAACAGCTAGTTGCTATGTGGAGCATTTCATTCTCTTTGTAGTCCAGGACATAAAAAAAAAGAATAAAGAATTTCCATTTGAGAAAAAGTATAACTATTGGAAAATTCAAACAAATAACAAGAAATATCGTGGAAAGAATTCACTTGACCAAAAAATGTAAGTGACTCAATTGCGTGTTTTAGCGAGATCTACATTTTTGTGTAGAAGAACTTTGTCTATCTTACGGTTTAAAAGTTATGCAAAATCCATTCAGAAAGAAGAGGAAAATTCAAGATATACATTTTTTCCATGAAAATATCTTAAATATATGATATATTAATCAAAATCATTAGCCATTTTCAAGAAAATCAAAATTTTCGAAAAATATACCATGTAAAGGGTAGTCTGCGGTGGGAAGATTTTATTGACAATCTTCGTGTTGCATCTTAGAAAGATACTGAATCTAAATACCAAGTTTGGTATTTATCCAACTTTTCGTTTTTGAGCTATGCTGTTCATAAACACACACACACACACACACACACACACGGACCTGCTTTTAAAAGTACTTGTTTTGGATTCAGGTGGCCTCAATACATGTATTTCCGGTGAAATCACGGTATTAAATTTTTGGGTGAAATGCATACTTCCCCTGCTTACTTTAGGTAGCAGAGAAAGCAAAAATAACGCTCATGCTACGGGATGACTGTTGTGTTTTTGTCTGAACAAGTTGCCAGTAAATTATCTGATTTTTATAACTTCACTGTCGCTCCACAAAGGCTGTACTCTCAAGTTACAATGCTAAGCTTGCTCGGATTGAAGAAGCACCTGAAGCGGCAAGTCGATACGAGTTACACTCAACCCCTTCTATGTAGTCATCCCCCTCAGCAGACATAATTCACTGCTCTCCCCAGACGGCTCTAAGACTCAGTTGATTGGCGGTGTTTATTACAGGGTAATTAGTGGCGATGGTTTGGAGGTGGCATCTGGGGATGAGTTATGTGGTTCATATCCTAGAGGAATCCCGCTGATGACAGTTCACGAGCAAGGGGAGGCAAATATTTCCACGTCAGCAAGGGAGGACGGCTTAATCAAAAAGAAGTTTATTATTAGGAGTTTCCCTTCATGTGAGGTGAAGTCAATACATGAAGTAACAACCGGCTACAGGCGTTTCTATGATCGCTGCACCTGCGTTCCTTCTTAAGCTGTGATGATGAACCGAACTGGATATGCGGAGTACGCAGTTGAGGGGAAACGAAATACCAGAATTGCTTACTTACATACTTATCGAATCGACAAGAGACGCGAAGAGAAACGTACGACATTTTCTAATCATTTAAAGTATTCATGTATATCTAATAAATTAAACTTTCATTAAAATTATTTTTCCTAGAAATAGATTCAAGGTAATTAACAAGCCCTTAGTTGCACACAACATGCTTAATGAACATTCACATTTCTTTTCAGAAGTACGGAGGAATAAGTTCAGAAGTTGTATTATGGAGAAATAACTTCTCTCCCATGATAAGAAAAGTAAAGAAAGAAAAGAAAAACAAGAAAAAGAATCGCAAGCTTACAAGCATACTCCTTCAGAAGACTCACTTCACTTACATTTGAGAAAATACAATCATGTAATATTTGGAAAACGGTTCCTGATACAAAGAAAAGTGTATGGCACAAAGAATACATTTTAATGAACCTAAATGTTTTCTAAGTATGTTTCTATCTATGGTTTATTCTTTCCTAGTTATATAGAATTATATGACATTTTAAATTTATTTATTCTAACGTTATTACTATAACCATGTGTAATAAAAATCGTTAGAGTAATTTTTAACCAAATAAACAATAACAATCTTTTTCTACATAAGGGCTAATTTGCGGTGAAAATATTTGTATCGCGTTCTTGGAAAATACTGTATTTATATACCTACCAAGTTTTGATATATTTTTTTTTCAGATGCTTTTCATAGATACACGTGCGTGGACCTAGTTCAAGGACCCCAAAACACGAATTTCCTGTAAAATCTCAATATAGAATATTTGGATGAAGTACAATACTTGCATCTACCAAAGGTAAGCCTTAATTACGGTAAATAGTTTAATGCCATTTCAGGAATAAGAAATGATGAATAAAATAATTGATTTCGTCAGGTAAGTATACATTTAAAACGTGTAAAAACAACAGTGAATATCTCGGAAATGGTTAATGGCACAACTAATATTATTTTACATGTAGAACATGTTTTAAAACATATATGTTTTTTCTACAGAAAGCTTTTCTATGTCTTAGGGGCTTCGCAATTTTAATAAAATTGAAGGGGCCTTCACAAGCTTAACCAGAAAACTGAAGATTCACTCACTATATCATAAATTTATGATATTATGTATATAAAAGTTGTTAGAGCCATTTTTGGGGAAATGAAAAGTAACGATTTTTTTTCACAATGAAAAATTATTCAATGGGGAGAATTTCTTAAACGTCTTCGCCTAAAATCTTTAAAAGGTGCGTGAATTAATTATGAAATGTTATATTTATTCAACTTTACGTTTTTGAATTATGCTGCTTAACATATGTAAACACAATCTTTTGCAATTTAGACTACTTTAAAGCGTTTGTTTCAGATAAACCTCGGGTATCGAATTTCATAGTTAAGGAATAGAGAAATTGTTACTTAACAATTTCTGCTGCGAATCTTCAAGGAGTTACAGAGCTTTGGGCAGATATTACAATACAAATACATACTAAATTAATTTATCCTTTAGAAATGCTTCGTAAGAACTACCTTTTATATATCCTATTTGCACTAATCACGAGTAGTTTATTGTGTTTTAAAACGTAGCGAAGAGGATGTGAAATTACGGACACATGAAACCAATCGTGATATTTGCCAATGCTTTCGTTAACAGAATTTCTAGAAGTATTAGTGCTTATCCTTAATTAGTATTTAATTTAATGAACTTCCTACGTGCGTTCCAAAGTAACAACATTCCATTCATCTTCCGCCTATCGCTCTCTAGATATTCCTATAGATCGTCTACCCTTAAAATTCTATAACGGAATCTTATCGTTAATACCCGTTGTAAGTTCCCTGAACCTCCCCCCCAAAAAAAATTAAAGTAAGGAGTTCTGGTGTGTTTGTGTGTGTGTGAATACCATAACTCAGAAATAAAAAATTGAATTTTCCATCGATACGACATGAAGATTTTCAAGAAAATACCCTTTTCCCAGACTATCTCTTAGACGTAACATTTTTCGTTATTTTTTAATTTCTTAAAAGTGCCTATATGGATCTGGATCATGATGCTTTATGTTTAAAACATTTAAATGACTAATCAATATATATCTTTATTTCTGTGAATAACCTGTAAACTCTTCTTTACTCTAAATGAATTTTCCGTAGTTTTATATAACTGGTAAATCCTAATTTAAATATCGTTAAAATAATTTATATCAAATACATTTTTGTGACGTTAACAATTTCTAAGATGTTCTTTGCTATTTCTTTGAATTTTCCAGGTTTTCAACATACAATTTTAGGTGTTAAGTTACCATTCAGTTGTTTCTCCCAATGCCATAGAGAAAGTTTGGAATTTTAAAGTCAGCATATCGTGACTCGCTTTTAAACATTTAGCTTCAGGATCCTGTGTTCCCTTGTATCTTCTACAAAATGTGTAATGTATCTATTTTTCCAAGTGTTTATCTCGATTAACGCAGAACAATTAGAAAAATAATATTTTGTAAGGATAGTTTGTAGAATTTAAATATATATTTATATACTTATTTGTTTAAATACTGTTATACGGAATGTTTCATAATTAATAGCGCAAACTGAAACGATTGAAATTACCTACACGGTAGTAGAAGCAAAATCGCTCCAGTAAACATGGGTCCGCAAAAGAACCATGTGCGAGATTACTGTCAACGTGTAATTACAAGTCGCCACTGACTTCATTAAGCAACTTCGTCCTAATTAGTACAAATGAATTTGAAAAGTAGACTTTTTAATAATTTTCATTCTAAGTGCCTCAAAATTCACTCATAGCTTAACTTAACAAGTCTTACTTAGTATGTTATATGTTATTAATACATATGTATTGTAAGTCTACCTTGTTAACGGAAATGCTGAAGTGTCGCCCTTGCATCTGGATGCGATACTACACTCATCTCTGTAGTGAGTTTCGAAATCTTTCAAACATTCCCGGGTCATCTCGGAATTCTTGACAGCACGTAGAATTCTCTACTCTAGTACTTCAACAGTATCAACAGGAGTGCTATACTCTACAGTTTTGAGGTGACCCCATGCAGAAAAATCCAAAGGATTTAGATCATGTGATCGTGGAGGCCAAGGTACAGACCCTCCTCGACCTATCCATCTTGGACCATATCTCCACGTTAAATGTCTTCTTACAGAAACAGCAAAATGTGTCGGTGCTTCATCATGCATGTATCACATACTCCGACGTTGCTCAAGGGGAACACCCTCAAGCAATTCACGACAGTGACTGTTCGTAACCATACATTTACGATAATAAATCTCGCCTACGGCTTGTTTGTGTTTACTGGAACATTTTTGCTTCTATTATAGTGTACTTTCAACCGTTTCATTTTGCGCTATTAATTATGATATATCCTGTAGTTAAAGTCATATGAATATAACACACAAGATATTTTGTTGCTATTGATCAAATAAGAAGGTGGTATTACTGTTCCCCCGGTTAGGTGCATATAGTTAGTGTCTTATATGACAGATGCCACAGAAATAAAAGCTCTTTTTCTAGCACAAAAGAAAATAATAAGAATGATGTTTAGCGTAGATAGGATGACTCGGTGTAAAACTTATTTTAAGGAAAACTGTGGCAGTATTATAATCACAACAATGTAAATGCCAGAGTGATTATAGTGTAAATAAGCATTATTGTATGACAATGATTTGAGATGTTTGTTAATTATAAGCATTGTTACGAAATAAGCTTACACGGTATCACTGAAACTGACAATAAGAGCGGGCAACAATGTAGCGAGGGTGTGAGTTGTTTATTAATTAGAAGAGGCATGCAAATGACGTCAGAGTAGCGCGGATTTCTTTACAAATGGAGGGAATTTCTTTCCTAGAGCATATGTGTTCGTAATTTTGATTGGATATAAAAATAGACGCTAATGTTGGCGCGCTTTATTAACCAATAGCAGCTCGGTTATAATCTTTAGGCATATCGGGTGAGGGAGTATAAATTCCGTGCCAGAGACGGGTAACGCGCAGTTTGACAGAATAATTCACAAGACAAACGTCGTTCAGTCCAACAGAAGCATTCGCGGGTAATACGTCGTGCAGTCCAACAGAATCATACAAAGGTTATACGTAGCTCAGTTCATCAGAATCATTCGCGGGTTATACGTCGCACAGTTTAACAGAATCTCTTGCGTCGTAAAGTTAGTTATAAATGTGAAATACGCGAATTAATAATGTGCAGCAAATATGTGATTATAGTGACATTAGAAAATACAACAGTTTCAGTCTGGCGTGTATCAAGAGTCAGTATGTGAAATTAACTAATTGTGACGGTAATAAAAGTGTAAAAACAAATTCTTTTATAAGTGTTATCTTTCAGTAACAAATCCTTTCCGTTTACACACCCTGTTCAAGAGATATGCTCGACTGAGTAGTAATAATAGCTAGCCGGAGGACAAAGAACCCAAAATTTAAACTAGTATACAATAAAAGGCGCCCAGCAATAGATAACACGAAGTGACCGCGACAAATTGGCTCCCATACGTGGGGCCGATAAACATGAAGCATCTTCCAACTACAAAAAAAATATTCTACTTCAAAACAACCTCACCCTGCTTATACATTTTAGAAAGTGTTTGTTTCTTAAATAACAACATTCAAAATCTCCAGATGAATAATACAGTACATGATCATGAAACAAGTAACAACAATAAAATACATTTACAAGGTTCTA
Organism: Deroplatys truncata; assembly: GCA_030765065.1. Classification (NCBI taxonomy): domain Eukaryota; kingdom Metazoa; phylum Arthropoda; class Insecta; order Mantodea; family Mantidae; genus Deroplatys; species Deroplatys truncata. The sequence goes on along the minus strand of CM060981.1, from coordinate 103,656,390 downwards.
GATTTACTAAAAGAGTTAACTTCGTTTTATATAAAACTATTCACATTACAACTTAATCACCCAGAAAATACATAAAAAGAATACAGAAAAGATATGAAAAAAGATTACTAATAAATCATAGTTTCTATATACTCAAGAATTTTTTCAATATTTCGGATATCGTTGTTAGCTGTAAAATAGCAGACTTGTATTTAACCCTCTGTTATTATACGTGTATTTATATGAATAATATCTACAGACTTCACGTTTCAATTGTATTTGTACGTAAACTCTTCATTATGTACTATAGTGACCATTATGATTGTATTTTTCCTGGATTTTTCTTTTTTGGTTTTTACGTGTATATATTGATTCTTATTGCATTCTATTTTAAATTTATTTTTACAATGTTAGTACTTTGTGTTTAAGACTATGTTACCATATTACCATATTTCCTATTACACACACACCAATACACACGCACACACACATATATACATTTTGATGAAACCATGAAATTGTAAAATATTTCTAATGGTGAATAAAAAATAAAAAATAAAGTTGATGGCCTTGACTGCATAATAACCTTTTTCTACCGACTATTTTATTTCTATTCCTGTGTTTGTTATAGCAGAATGTGATATTTAACTGGCGACTGAAGAAAACCTTCCAGATTAGTCGGTACACGGGATTTAAACCGTTACCTCACGAAAGAGAGACACAGATGCCGTTGCCTAAGCTATGTTTCTGTAGTCGTCGACTATATAAAATTTGCAGTAGGGTTTCTTTAACTGTAACTATCCTAGAACGTCAAGAGTAGTGATACGTAGATTCTTCTGATTGCAAGATGCTGAACAGTCGTTGAGAACGGTTTATTTTCAAATAGAACCAACTGTGGCGCCACTAGCAGCTGATCGCGCTTGTTCTATTTCTATTCTCTATGCTGGTGTACAGATAGCACACGCAACTTACATGACTTCTCTAAGAATGCAGTACCATTAATAAGAATGCTATTCTCAGTGCTTTCTCATCATCTCCCTAGCTCTTACTTTAGTAATGAACCACGACAAAAGCTGTGGATGACAGGGAAGAGCCGGTGGCAAGGAATAATTTGCGAACCTCAGTCCCTCTCGCATAGCATCTCCCTTATTCTTTGTTTCTTTCCTTTTTTCCCTCTCTCAGCCCTTACATTCCAATATATCTGTGTCACATCCCCAGCCACCTTTATTACATCAGTTACTCAATAAGCAGTGCGACTCACATTCATCAGCCTGCCATATATAAACCTGTGGCAGACACCGCGGTTTGTACTACATACCAGGTGCAAGACCAGGAACGTGATAAATGTCGAGGGCGTGCGTGCAGCACACCGAGGGTACGTAATCTGCCTAAAATTCTCTTGTACACGTCATGGGATCATGGTGGTGCTTCAACATCCCCTTTTTGGGGATCAGTACTTAAAAGTTCCAAGTGTAACGTATCAAACGACTGTTTTAAATCAATCAAACAGTAAATCATATTTTTAGACAGCTGCCATTGAAAGTAGAGCTTTAACAGGAACCACCTATACCAGAAATTCAAGATTATAACACTCAGTTAAAACTATTCATAACATTCCCTTGTTTCCCCTTGTGATGGAAACTGTATGTACATTAAGCGAAGCACTTTCGATTAATGTACAGGCGGACTATTTGAACGACTCGGAAATGGATTCACCAGAACCAGAAGAGGATAACGTTGGAATTGTTACAAAAAATCTGATATGTTATATGCACATGACTTTTTATACCTTCTATCGCTTATTAGTGGATATACAAACTGTCCTTACGAAAGTTTATTTCCATATCTAGTTCATTTTAATCGAAATAAATAGCGTCATTAAACATTTCGTTATAAACGTAAAGGGGATGAATAATCAAATCTTTAAGAACGGCACGCTATGTACTAGCCTTAAAGTGTCATACTTTTTGCATGCAATTTTTAAGAAACAACGGAATATCGAAAGCACTTGAAAAGATGGCAAACGTATTGAACAATTTGACCATTAATAACCGATATCTCGGAAATGGCTGATGCTACAAAAACCTTATTTGAAATAAATTGTGTGATTTAAAGAGATCTACATTATTTTGTTTTATACGTTTTCGTCTATCGCTTAACGTATACCAGTTATAGAAGATTATACAACATTTCTTCCGAATGAAGTGGACTTTACAGGCTTTTCCAGAAAATTCAAGATAGACATTTTATTTGTAATATAAATACCTTTAAAATATCGTATTTTAATGAAAATCGTTTTAGCCATGTTTCAGAAAACAAAGAATTTCCATAAATCTTCCATATAAAGTATAGTTTGGGGTGGGAGGATTTTATTGAAAACCTTCGTGTCACATCTTTGAAAGGTACTGAACCTAAATACCAAGTTTGGTATCTATCATGCTTTTTCTTTTTGATTTTTGAGTCAGGGCACGACCTTTTCCTAAAAATACCATTTTTGGATTCAGAGGTCCTCAAAACATGTATATCCGGTGAAATCTCCGTCTCAAATTTTTGAGAGGAATGCAATACCTTCTTTATCTACTATGACGTGATAAAGAGTGTAAAAAAGCCGAGAAAATTGCATACAACACATTTCTCCAAAGGTGCAAGGTAATAAACGTACAAACTAATTGCAGCGAAGTAATAATAATAATAATAATAATAATAATAATAATAATAATAATAATAATAATAATAATAATAATAATAATGCCAAATAAAATGCATGTTTATTGAAATTACTTTTACGTTTATTCCGCTGATTTATTTTTGGCACAGCCTTCTACACCTATATTACAGAATGTTGATGATTGTGTAAGTGATCATGTTACAGCACTTGTGCCATGAAGGTCAAACAACAACAAAGGCCAAACAACATATAGTTCACCATTGCTCATGCCCGAATGTATACTGCTATTTCCACACAAATTTCATCTGGATATTTTACCAATTAATACTCTGGACTCTCTAAAATATAGTATACGACAAAACATGCAAAATATTTTATTTTTCTAGTAGGATTACTACTCACAGAATAAAACTCCACCTTTAATACTGCATTTATGATTTCCATAACCACCCTCACCGTCTTCCAAATGTCCTAGAGGCTGTAAATATATTCAATGCTGAAAGAATATTTAAATGGTTGTTCCAGCCACTGCAGATAAATACAGTAGATGGAACTTTTAACTATTGTACCTTCTCCGTAGTCCCATAGTTGTTTAATAACAATATGGGCTCCAGAGTTTTCATACAATACAGAAACCTTAGCACCAATATTCAAAAAACGGACGAAATATTCCCCACTCTCAGGTCATAAATTTAGAACAATTTGGGGATCACTTATAGTCTCTAAAATAATAATATTCTCAGTTGTTAATTATATTTATTGGTTGAACTATTTTGAAGTAGAACTGAACATTATTCTCTCTTTATATAATTATTTAATTTAATCAGGTTCATTATTAGCGTGTGCTGGTAATGAACCTGATTACAACGTTCAGAGGAAATACAGCAAAACGTTATTATATAAGTGTTATTAAAATGTTTTGACATCCAGAAACTTCGTTAATGCATCTGTAGTATTATAATAAAGGTTACTCAGATGCATTTGAATCACCTATAAATTAAAGAAATAAACTTCGCATACATATAGTGCTATAATAAATGGAATCCAATTTTATTCTGTTTTCTTTCTATTTCCTGTTTTCATATATGTATAATTTTCGAATTAAATATCCATTGCTCTTGTATTCCCTGCATTTTCTGTGGTCTAACAGCAACTATTTTCAACTCATTGGTATTCTCAACGAAAAGTCAGTCTGTTTCGCAAGTATGTTCTCTTTGGACAAGAACATTTTAATAATCTAGTATTTAGGCTTTTTGCTATTTTAGTATGTTATGACTTGAAATTAGAACCTGTTCTATATCATATATTCTTCTGGAAGAACATTGACTTTGAAGAAGATAGTTTCTGCCCCACGCTTTGGGAGCCAATTTGAAGAAGAAGAAGGTTTGTTGCTACTACGTATGGAAAACCGATTTGAAGTAGGAATTGTATTGTAGTAGTTGAAGTAGTTGCAATCGCACGTATGGTAAAAAGGTTTCCGGTAGCCTTCGCCCCAAATGTACTTTCCGGTGGCCTTTGCCCCAAAAATGATTAAAAAGAAGTATTAACTTCGTAATTTTGACTGTTTCTTTAAATATTATAAATTTATATTTGCCTCGGCTGAGTCAGTATTTATACTGTTTTTAGAGACATAAATATCTTAGCAGGGAGTGGTACGACTGAAGAATGTAGGCTTACACAGATTATAATTTTACTTCACTCCTTTTATTAATGCTTGACACGATTTAAATATCATTGATATAGAGAGAGAGCTGTGAGATTTTTTTTATTAATCACTTGCACTTTTTAAGACGTAAACTATTTTCGTCTCACACTGAATACGTATTAAATTTCTCGAGGACGCATCATGATCCGGTTAAAAACGCTGTGTGCAAGCAACTGACTTCTGAATTTGTAAATTTTGCTCCACTTTAGTTTCTGATTGGCTAATCCTTATCCAATAGAATACCTTCATTTAACCAAAGCTTTTCTGGTTGTTAATTGGCTATTTTATAAGCTGTCACAAAAATTACATTATTGTTGCTCCAAGAATTACCGGTAGCATTTAAACTTTCTAATTCATTATTGCCTCAAGGTTACCTAATTGTTATCGCATTGTTAGCAAATTTAAACCTATTTTTCTCACAGCTCCTACATTATTAAATTACGCAATACATTCACATAACATTATTACACATGCATACAATAATATAAACTAATACTTTTTATATCTTGTTACATACACATACTGCTTTAAGGCGGGCTGTTATTGAATATATATATTATATAATTTGATTGAAATCATTTAAGTGTTAAAAACACTGCCTCAACGTTCATTGGTGAAAGAATAAAAAAGTCTAGTGTGTTGCATCCACATAAATTTCTCTACTCACTATCCTACAAAGTATTCCTACAAAAACTTATTATTCTATATAGTTCTTGTTAATTCAGACAAACTTCATTTACATATTTCGCTGTAGGATACAGGTGGTAAAGCGACAATCAGATCTCTAGCGTGTCGCTATGCGATGGCTTTGAAGTTCCATGCACTTTGCATGACCACGAGAAAATAAAAAAGAAATCTGATGTGTTACACTCACATGACGTTCGCTACTCTTGTACGAACTATTTTTACAAACTCTTATTCTTCATCTATTTCATATTAATCGAGATAAAACATTTGCAGAAACGATGTTTTGACATGCAAAGAGACTTACATTTTACACATAGCGACCAGTTCTAAAAATATTTGACTATCGCTTAAGGCGTACTATGTTCCCCTTGTTTTGTAATTGCAAGGGCAATATAGAAATGCAGTAGCCTTTAAGCATCGACATATATCTTAATAACTGGTTGTTAGGTGCAGCACCATTCTCTTGCCACAGATTAATAATCTTTGCATATCCAAGACAAAAAAAAATGAATAACGAATTCCCATTTGAGAAAATAAGTATTGAAAATTTTTTAAGGGAATCACAAGCAATATCTCGAAAATGGTTCACTCAACAAAAAAATTGTATATGACATAAATTGTGTATTTTAACGCGATCTACATTTTTTGTGTAGTAAAATTTTGTCTATCCCTTATGGTTTACCAGTTATGCAAAAGTCGTTCACAATGAAGAGTACTTTTGGAGACATTCCCACAAAATTCAAGATATACATTTTATTTGCCATCAAATTATCTTAAACATATGATATTTTAATCAAAATCGCTAGAGCCATTTTTGAGAAAATTAAAATTTTCGAAAACTTTTCCATGTAAAGGGTAATCTGGAGTGGGGGGATTTTCTTGAAAACCTTCGTGTTGCATCTCTGGAAGATACTGAACCTAAATACCAAGTTTGGTGTTTATTCGACTGTACGTTTCTGAGTTATGCTGTTCACATACAGACACACACACACAGACACACACACGGACATGTTTCCAAAAATGCTTTTTTTGGATTCAGGGGGTCTCAAAACATATATTTTCGGTGAAATCTCGGTATCGAATTTTTGGGTGGAATACAATACTTCCCCTACTTACTATACGTAGTAGAGAAAGTCAAAACGTTATACAACATACGACTAAATTGTGTGTTTTAACGAGATTGCATTTTGGTTTTATGAAGTAACATTTTGCTTATCTCTTCGGTTTACCAATGATACAAAAGTCATTTAGAATGAAGAGGACCTCAGATATACCCAAAAAATTCAAGATATGCATATTATTTTTCGCGCAAAATCTTAAACATGTGGTGTTTAAGAAAAATCGTTAGTCTTTTTTGATAAGATAAAAAATTAACTATTTCTATGTAAAGGGTAGTTTGGGGTTGGACATTTTCTTTAAAATCTTTGTGTCGCATCCTTAAAAAACGCTAAACTTAAATATTAAGTTTGGTATTTACCTACCGTCTTTTCAGCGACGTTTTAGCTGGGAGGTGGGGGTTCTCTTTTAAGCAGGTAGGAGTTTAGCTACTGGAAGGAGGTTAGTGTTTTCTTGGTTGAGGCAAGTGAGGGGTAAAGACGAGCTACAGAGGAAAAATTGTTGACAGCTTTCCACTGTATGTGTCACGCGAGGCACGAGATCAGCACACTGTGTACCCCTGCCATCACCTAAGCTTTACTCACCCCCTAGCTAAAACGATGCTGAACAGACAGTAATCGACATACTGTTCACAGACACACACATATGTCACGAAGCTTTTCGGTAAAGCAGTACTTCATTGGGATACCGCAATGAAAGTTTGAATCCTCCCATGAAATCTGCATATGTACTTACAGCACTAAACATTGAAATGTTTGAGTTTCTTTTCCCAAAGCGCAATAGTTGTTACCAGCTGTTGTAAACAACTCCATTAAGTGGAAAGAGTTACACGCAGTTTCCAATATTTTTACTTAATCTGTCATTTACCAATAGTAATTAAGGGAAGTGTTGTAGTTTGCTAAAATTCTTTTCGAGATTTCAGGAAATACATGAAAATACGTCTGCGCTAGGTTGTGACTGTGAACAGCTTCAAAACGAAAATTTGGATAAATACCAAAATTAGCATTTAAGTTCAGCAATTTCAAGAATGAGACATAAAGATTCTAAAAAGTCTTGAAAAATACTGCACAATCCTTAACATGTAAAATTATTTATTTTTCAAAAATGTCTATAACATGTTTAATATATACACTACGTGATCAAAAGATCCGGACACCCCACAAACATACGTTTTTCATCTTAGATGTATTGTGCTGCCACCTACTGCCTGGTACTCATTATCTGCGACTTCAGTAGTCATTAGACATTGTGAAATAGCAGAATAGGACGCTCCGTGGAACTCACGAACTTCAAACGTGGTCAGGTGATTGGGCGTCACTTGTGTCAGAAGTCTGTACGCGAGATTTCCACACTCCTAAACATCCCTAGGTTCACTGTTTCTGATGTGATAGTGAAGTGGAAACGTGAAGGGACATGTACAGCACAAAGCGTACAGGCCGACCTCGTCTGTTGACTGACAGAGACCGCCGACATTTGAAGAGGGTCATAAAGAGTAAGAGGCAGACATCTATCCAGTCCATCACACAGGAATTCCAAACTGCATCAGGATGCACTCCAAGCACTATGACAGGTGAGGTGAGAAACCTTGGATTCTATGGTCGAGCGGCTGCTCATAAGCCACACATCACACAGGAAAATGCCAAACGACGCCTCGCTTGGTGTAAGGAGCGTCAACATTACACGAGTGATCAGTGGCAAAACCTTGTGTGGAGTGACGAATCACGGTACACAATGTGGCTCTCCGATGGCAAGTTGTGGGTATGGTGAATGCCCGGTGAACGTCATCTGCCAGCGTGTGTAATGCCAACAGTGAAATTCGGAGGTGGTGGTGTTATGTGTGGTCGTGTTTTCCCTGGAGGTGACTTGCACACCTTGTTCTTTTACGTGGCACGATTACAGTGCAGACCTACATTGATATTTTAAGCACTTTCTTGCTTCCCACTGTTGAAGAGCAATTCGGGGATGGCGATTGCATCTTACAACACGATCGACCACCTGTTCATACTACATGGGCTGTGGCGGAGTGGTTACACGACAATAACATCCCTGTAATGGACTGGCCTGCACAGACCTACATCGATACCTCTCCTCAGTTCCGCAGTACGTGAAGAATGGGCTGCCATTCCTCAAGAAACCTTCCAGCACCTGATTGAAAGTATGCCTTCGAGAGTGAACGCTATCATCAAGGTAAAGGGTGGGCAACATCATATAGACTTCCAGCATTACCGATGGAGGGCGCCACGAACTTGTATGTCATTTTCAGGCAGGTGTGGATACTTTTGATCACGTAGTGTGTGTAGGTAGGTAGGTGGGTGGGCGGGTGGGCGGGTAGGCAGGTAGGTAGGTAGGTAGGTAGGCAGGTAGGTAGGTAGGTAGGTGGGTAGGTGGGTAGGTGGGTAGGTGGGTAGGTAGGTAGGTAGGTATGTATGATAAATAAAATGTATATTTTGAAGTTTAAGCGAATAGTTTATGAGGTTTCTTTTATTCTAAATGGACTATGTATATTCTGAATAATTGCTAAAGTTTAAAATATACACAAAACTTACTATCTCTAATCAATTTCTGATCACTACACTGAGTTATTGTGTAGACTGGGACCCAAAAGACTCGAACAAAGTAGTCGCCGATCTATTGGTCCCCACTTACAACTTAAACTTGGTTTCTATTATTGTTTAACCTTGTCTACTAATTTTTCTCTGCAATTTAGCTCTTACTTTGTCTAAAAGGTTTCCATTTCTATTATTTTTCCTTTATTTTACATTAATAATATTTTTTTATACAATTAATTTTGGTAAATTGGACAACTCTTTTTTAGATAATTTCTCCCTAAGAACTTTGGTTTCCTCACATTTCAAAATGTTGCGCCAATTATAATTTTTATTGTTACACACTCTCTAAATCCCCTCTTATTCTTAGACTTTTCAATTTCACAACCCTGTTCTAGCCCGATCAGCTTAAAAGGAGTTATGGATCAGTTTTAGTAGGAATTATGTAAGTAAAGCAAAACAAAGGCCTGTCTTCCCAATACTAATCAAATTTAGATGAAATTTGATTGAAAAGATCTCTCAAAGCATTGTTTTACTTACATTATTATACCTACAGACCGTTACAAAGCCTGCTTTTGCTTCGTCACATATTTCAACGTAATTTTCCCTGCTTCAAACCACTTTCATTTCTCTATATTTGCTTAATATGTTTTCCAATTAAAACATGAAATATTTCTTACCTTTCAGTATCTTCAAATTTTAATCCAATTTCTTTCCAGAAATCCCTTTCTAGTAATTCCCCAGCTTTCCAAATATCCCCAAAGAGCAATTTTCATCGTAATTCATTTAGCTTATTGAACCATGATGCTTTTTGGTTAAGGCTTTTCTGTATCACCAGACACTGATGTAAAACCCTGTGTTTATATTGATTTCTAATTCTAAATCAATATTTCAATACTCTTTCCAAGATGCATCTTTAATTCCAATTCTTCCTCGTTCTGATTGTGCCAAGCCACTGGGTGAGGCTCTTGGCAAGCCCAGGGTTTGTTTGCAGAAGTTTCTGTGAATCATATCTGTATTTGCCCACCCTTCCTCCAAACTCCAAGCCTTTACTCGTAGAACATTTTTTTCCCCTCCAAACATTTTGTTTGTATTCCTGGTATTTTGTCAGTACTTCGTTTAATAGCTTTTAAAGAGAGTCTTCCTTTAGCTAGGATCATTTCCTTGTCTTCACTCAAAACTTCCTCACTGTTTAACCAAATTAACTACCTCAATTTGTCTTCCTTGTCACTTTCTCATCCTTCCTTAACTTGTTACCTTTTTATAAGATATTGTTTTCTAAGATTGATTCTTAAACTCGATTTCTTATAGAAACTGCCTATTTCTTTGATTACTTTAACTAATCCTGCATTGGATATAGATCCCGATACTGCATCTTTAGCAAAGGTCTATATAGAAAATATAGAGCTCACTAGAACACAATTTACGTCAAATACATTTTTGTACCATTAAGAATTTCCGAGGTATTCTTTATTCTTGGCTTGGATTTGCAAATTCTTAATACTTTTTAGAAATGCTAAGTTGCTAGTCGTTTGTTTGTTTTTTTTTTGTAGTGATGCAAAGTATGGAATTTCAAAGCCAGCATACAGCAACCCACTTTTTGAATATCGCTTCAACTTCCGTAAAATTTCTTGTTCCTACGAACAAATGTGTAATGAAACCATTTCTGCAAAATTTTGTATCGATTAATGAAATAAAAAGTATAACAAGCTTTTGTAAGAATATTCATAGAAGAGTGGATAGAGAAAGCCATGTGAATGTAGGTAACACATCAATTTTTACATAAAAATCGACAAAGATCGTATACAATGCCGTGAAATACTCGGTATTTCTAGGTATACAGGTGGACCAATTAAGTTGAGACTGTACAGTATCACAAAAGCTAATTGTTGTAGAAAGAAATGTCTTTAATAAAAGTTGCTTGATGTTATGGGGAAAGTAAATGCCATTAGTCGTATTTTGTTTGGAGCACGTTATGGTAGTCATTTTACAATCAATGTAATTTTTTTTAAATGGGAACCTACAATTAGGGTCAAATTAAATTGACCCTAAAATGAACATCAAGCAACTTTTATTCAAGACATTTCTTTCTACAACAATTAGCTTTTGTGATATTGTACACCCTCAACTTAAATGGCCCACCTTGTATATACAGGATGTATAAAAAATAATTAGTGTAACTTTCTAAAATAGCAGTTTGAAATGTTGAGTATTAAAGCAATAGGTATATTTTTAATTGCTGTTCTCTCATGAGTTAATTCAAGGAGTATGTAACATCAAGACAGACATCTACTACAAAACAATTGACTCTCGTATGAACCTCTGTATGCTGTTGTGATTTCTTACAATATTTATCATGAGTAACAGGAAGCAGATGAAAAAAGAAGCTTATGTATGAATAATTTGTATAATGGATATGGAAGTAAACGCTAGTGAGAAGGAAAAGTTGTGTGATTGTGTGTAGCACATCAGATTAGTGTTAGCGCCTTAGTCTATGATAACTTTTTATTTTGAAGAACAGAAAGGTAATTTCAGGGTTATTTCACCGTTCTTTCAAAATTTATAGTATTAAGGTTTGTTTAAACGCTGTTTATGTTGGATTATAAAGAAGTTAAAAGTGGAAGAATATTGTTCATCGTTGAATCTCAAGGAGTTTCTCAGTAATACTTTCCCAGTGTATGTGCTTCATAAGAAACCTAAGGGCTTTACATCCATACAGGTCGTTGTGTCGACTAAAGCACCCAAGAGACAATACTAATGAACAAATACTCTCAATGCTCTAAAATTAAAAGCCCTAGCGCTCACCGACACAAAGATGCCATGTAAAATTAACACACAATGGTATAGATATTGTGCTGGAAATAATACAAAATAACCACCGCAAAGTACGTTGTCAATCCGTCATTACGAAACGTAATAGCTAAATGTAAATAGCAGTAAGAGAAACACTGAGCTGTTAGTGGAACAAACAATAATATCAACAACTGTTTTCTTGAATTCTCAACCGTTTGATTATCTCCAAACCGCCCTCCAGACCAACTCAGATTGGCACCACATGATTATTATTCGTCTTATATAGAGCCAATGCTTGAACCATTATACTTCTGGTTATTATTGTTGGCCACGAAAGGAAACAATTAAGTATCAAATGCATAACAGGAATAAGTGTAATGCTTTGTTTTAAATTTCTGCACAGCTTGCTTATGGTAGAGGAAACTGATATAGAATTTCACACTTAGAAGTTCCCTGAAACAAAAAGAAAACGTCTGAAGTATCACATTCGCATTTACCCATTATCATTTATTTTCATATAGTTTATACTAAATATAAACACATTGTCGCAGTAAACTGTCCGTGTTATCCTATTTGCTGAACGCCTGTTATTTTTTTTTACTATTTTGAATTTTGTGTTCTTTGTCCTCCGGCTAGCTATTATTACTAGTCGAGCAAATATCTCTTGAGCAGGGCGTGTAAACGGAAAGGAGTTATTACTAAAAGATAACACTGATAAAAGAATTTGTTTTTACACTTTTATTGCCGTCACACTTAATTAATTTCACATATTTAATCTTGATACACGCCTGACTGAAACTGTTATATTTTCGAATGTAATTACTGTCGTAATACTTGTCGCGTACCTACTTCACATTTTTGTAACTAACTTTACGACGCGAGAGATTCTGTAGAATTGCGTAATGTGTACCTCATGAATGCTTCCTTAGAACTGGCTGACGTGTAACTCGCGAGAGATATTTCTTAGAACTGCGAGACATTTAGCTTGTGAATGATTCTGTAGAACTGCGCGATACTCGCCTATGGCTCAAGAATTTATACTCCCTCACCCCGATATGCCTAAACATTATAATAGAGCTGCTATTGGTTAATAAATCGCGCCAACATTAGCGTCTATTTTGTCATCCAATCATAATTACTAAAACATATGCTCTAGGGAAGGTATTCCCTCCATTTATAAAGAAAGGCGCGCTACCCTGTCGTCATTTGTTTGTCTCTTCTAATTGATAAACAACTCACCCCCTCGCTTCATTGTTACCCACTTCTATTCTCAGTTTCAGTGAGGCCGTGTAAACTTATTTCCTAACAATGCTTATAGCTAACAAACATCTAAAATCATTGTCATACAATAATGTTAATTTACACTACAATAACTCTGGCATTCACAGTGTTGTGATATAAAATACTGCCTCAACAGTATACTGCCATATTACGCGAAATAAACCTTTACATCATGACACATTTCGTTGTAGGTAAAAGTTGTATATAAGGAACCCGGCGATTATCTACTGTTTAAAAACGATACGCTATGTACTTGAAATTCCATACACTTTCCATGATATCTCGCGGAACAAATGAATGGTAGCAGCAATTCAACAAATGACAAAGCCCTGAAAAGCACTGGATATTTTCGTGTCGCATCTTTGTAAGATAAAAATTAAATTGACTTTTATTTATGGGCGCTCTTTAACCACTGAGGTCCTTAGTGTCACATTCTATATTGCGTGTGAAAGACCGGTAATTTTGCTCAGAGGCCTCTTTATCAGGCTTGACGTTCTTTTACTGCCGTAAGTCTACGACACGTGCCCGTCGGCTTTACTACACTTCCAAGGAAAGCCACACTAAGGATTTTTACGCGCGAAAACATTCATTAACCTGCGGTGGGTTTGAACCCCCGACCTTGGGAACTAGAGGGCTAGCATGGTAACTACTATACCACGATCTCTTTGTAAGATAGTGAACTTAAATACCAAGTCTGTTATTTATAGGTGTTTTCGTTATAGAGTTATGCTGTTCATGCACACACACATACATACCTTTTCTAGAAATTCTTTCTTGGGGGGTGTTTTAGGGAGACTCAAGACATTTATTTGTGGTGAAATCTCGACAAAGAATTTTTGGAGAAATACAATACTTCATCTGTTGTTGAGAAGTTAAAAATAATAAAAGTATTGACAAATTCAAACCAATAATATCGGATATCTCAGAAATGGTTGATACAACGAAAAAGTTTATTTGAAATAAATTGTATATTTAAAAGAGACCTCCATTTTTTGTGCAGTATGGTTTTGTCTTATCTGTAAAGTTTACCAGTTAAACATTCATTCATTCATTATCTGTTTACCCTCCTCTTATGTAGGACTTACACCCCCCAGGACTTACAGGCGGGTGCCTGGGGTCAGAGGCCCATCGAGGAGCAGACACTCATGGATCAGACAGAACATCCAGGATGGGTGATCAGCTCGATGCCTGGTATGGGGGTGAAGGAATTAGATGAAGCGAAATGTTGGTGAAATGGATGAAAGGAAAGGTGATGATGGAGCAGTTGGTGGAATGAATGGCGGAGGAAACCGGAGAACCCGGAGAAAACCCACCCAGACGCCGCTTCGTCCACCACAAATCCCACATACAGGTCCCTGGGATTGAACTCGGTCCGCCTCGGTGGGAGGCGAGCGGTCTAACCACTCGGCCACGGCGCCGCCTTTACCAGTTAAACAAAATTATACAAAATTCCATCTTAGAAGGACTTTACAGACTATTCTCAGAAAATTAAATATATAGATTTTATTTTTCATGTAAATATCTTAAATATTAGTTACTTTAATCAAAATCGCTAGAGCCATTTTTGAAAAAAAAATCGAAAAATCATCCATGTAGGGGTAATTCAAACCATAGATTTTCTTGAAAATGTTAGTGTTTTTTTTTGTAAGATAAATATGGATTTTGGTGTTTGTATAACGTTTCTTTTCCGTGTTATCCTATTTACGGTCACACAGAAAAATCGAAAAAATCATCCATGTAGGGGTAATTCAACTCAGAGATTTTCTTGAAAATGTTAGTGTTTTTTTTTGTAAGATAAATATCGATTTTGGTGTTTGTATAACGTTACACGGTCGTGTTATCCTATTTACGGCGTACGAATGGACACACACACACACACACACACACACGCACGCACGCACGCACACACGCACACGCACGCACACACACACACACACACACACACAGGAGGACCTCTTTCTAAAAATGCTTTCCCTTGGAATCAGGTGGACTCAAAGCATGTATTTCCAGGGAAATCTCGACATCGAATATTTAGGTGGAATGCAATACCTTCTCTATCAGGTACACTGACGTGCATAAAAGGTGCCCATTCCCCTAAACGGCAATAGTGTTTTTACTTCCGTAAGCTTCAGGCAAACAACCTTTGATTCCAAACAGCCTGTATTATTTCTGTATATGACTGGCCTGGAAAACAACTGAGACGAAAAAAACAAACAAAAACGAACCAATGAACTACGTTATCATTGATGCGTAATGAAGGGGTGTTTCGGATAATGCCTCTATGAAGGTGTTTCACTAGGATTGGTTCACAAGAAGCGCTTCATCAATACAGCAAAACATGGGTTTCTAGAGGAAGGGATGAAGAATTATTCGCATATCAAAATATTTAATCAGTTTATTTATACTTTTTACTTTCTCTACTACGTATAGTAAGTAGGGGAAGTATTGTATTCCATCCAAAAATTCGATACCGAGATTTCACCGGAAATATATGTTTTGAGACCCCCTGAATCCAAAAAAGGCATTTTTGAAAACATGTCCGTGTGTGTGTGTCTGTGAACAGCATAACTCAGAAACGAACAGTCGGATAAACACCAAACTTGGTATTTAGGTTCAGTATGTTCCAGAGATGCAACACGAAGGTTTTCAAGAAAATCCACCCATTCCAGATTACCCTTTACATGGAACATTTTTCGAAAATTTTAGCTTTCTCAAAAATGGCTCCAACAATTGTGATTAAAATTTCATATGTTTAAGATACTTTCATGACAAATGAAATGTATATCTCCAATTTTCTGGAAATGTCTCCAAAAATATTCTTCATTGTGAACGACTTTTGCATAACTGGTAAACCATAAGAGATAGACAAAATTTTACTACACAAAAAATGTAGATCGCGTTAAAGTACACAATTTATGTCGTATACATTTGTTTTGTTGAGTGAACCATTTTCGAGATATTGCTTGTTATTCCCCTTAAATTTTCCAATACTTATACTTTTTCTCAAATAAAAATTCGTTATTCATTTTTTTGTCCTGGTAATGCAAAGAGAATGGAATACTCCACATAGCAACCAGCTATTAAAAGATTTGACTATCGCTTACATACCATATTCCCCTTGCAACTACAAGAAAATTAGCAATAAGATTAACATCTCGATATCTCCGTTAACATGAAGCATATGGAGAATAAGCGCTTGTAAAAATAGTTTGTACAAGAGTAAAGAAAGTCATGCGAGTGTAACACATTAGATTTTTTTTTACTCTCTCTACCACGTACATAGTAGGTAGAGGTATTGCATTCCACCCAAAAATTTGGTACCAAGATTTCACCTGAAATATATGTTTTCAGGTCAACTGAGTAAAACAATTTTTTAGAAAAACGTTCGTACGTGCGTGTGCGTTTCTGTGAACAGCATAACTCAAAAACGAAAAGTTGGATAAACACAAAACTTGGTATTTAAGTTAGTACCTTTAAAATATGTGATACGAAGATTTTCAAGAAAATTCCCAACCCCAAACTACTCTTTGCATGGAACATTTTTTAAAATTTTTTATTTCCAAAAATGGCTCTTAATGATTTTGATTAAAATGACATATTAAAGATATTTGCATGGCAAATAAAATGTATATCATAATTTTTCTGGGAATAGACCTTGAAGTTCTCTTCATTCGAAGGAATTTCATATAATCTTGTATAACTGTGAAAGCGATAGACGACAATGTCTCTTTCAAACACATAATTTGTTACTAATGGTTCAATTTGTTTAATACTTGGTCATTCTTTTAAGCCCCGGCGATTTTCAGTTGTCAATTGAATTTTAAGACCAGCGTATAGTCCACCAGTTTTTACTTTCTCTACTACGTATAGTAAGTAGGGGAAGTATTGTATTCCACCCAAAAATTCGATACCGAGATTTCACCGGAAATACATGTTTTGAGACCCCCTGAATCCAAAAAAAAGCATTTCTGGAAACATGTCCGTGTGTGTGTCTGTGTGTGTGTCTGTCTGTGAACAGCATAACTCAGAAACGAAGAGTGGGATAAACACCAAACTTGGTATTTATGTTCAGTATCTTTTCAAGAAAATCCCCCCACCCCATAGTACCCTTTACATGGAACATTTTTCGAAAATTTTAATTTTCTAAAAAATGGCTCTAACGATTTTGATTAAAATATCATATGATTAAGATATTTTTATGACAAATAAAACGTATATATTGAATTTCCTGGGAATGTCTACAAAAGTATTCTTTATTGTGAACGACTTTTGCATAACTGGTAAACCATAAGAGATAGACAAAATTTTACTACACAAAAAATGTAGATCGCGTTAAAATACACAATTTATGTCATATACATTCTTTGTTGAGTGAACAATTTTCGAGATATTGCTTGTTATTCCCTTAAATTGTTCAATACTTATTTTCTCAAATGGGAATTCGTTATTCATTTTTTTGTCTTGGATATGCAAGGAGTATTAATCTGTGGCAAAGGGAATGGTGCTGCACCTAGCAACCAGCTATTAAGAGATATGTATGTGCTTGAAGGCTACTGTATTTCTATATTGCCCTTGTAAATATATATTCCCCTTACATCTACAAGAAACTTAGCAATAAGATAGAGTCTGCAAAGGTTTATCTCGATTAACATGAAGTAGATGGAGAATAAGCGTTTGGAAAAATAGTTTGTACAAGAGTAGAGAAAGTCATGTGAGTGTAACACATCAGATTTTTAAACATATGTCTATCGCTGTTCCCTTTGTATCGTGTAATGTAACTGTTTCTGCAATGGTTTACCTCGAGTAAAATAAAGTAGATAGTAAAATAAACATTCGTAAGAATAATTTGTATACCCAATAATAAGGTATTGGAGAGTGGAGATCAGGTGAAGGTCACACATCCAAGTTTTTGTATTATATTTTATTTTTGCGCCAAAGCATAGTTTTAACGGTATTACGCTAGTGATAACATAGACAACTAGCCTGTAACGTAACCGTTTGTTAGTTCGGCACATTTTGGGGGAGATAATGTAGCCTGCCAATCCAGTTGCTAGACTAACATTCAAGTAATAGAAGTGGTTACGCCGACAGAGAGTGGGGCTAGATTTGTCAGTACCAACATAAACAACTGGTTTTTATTATGGGCCACATTTTATTCACGTCAGCATAAGTGGTACAGAAAGTAAAATTTGCTATTTTATTTCTTGCTTTCCTGTTTGGATTTAGGGTAACTGGAAACGTTACCTGAAGACATGGTTAATAATAATAATAATAATAATAATAATAATAATAATAATAATAACAACGGAATACCTGTGAATCTTAAAAAATAAAAAGTAGATGTTATACTGTTGCTATGATTCGCTGTACAATGTTTGTTTATTTTTGGAAGTGATCTCAGTTTTCTTGTATTGGAATTTTTCGACAATTTTGTTTTTGTCGTCTTCGTTTGCATCACTATGAAGGAAAGGCCTGGAGTTCGTATTGTGCTGGTATCTAATATTAAGGTTAACGAAATACCGCTACGTTGCCTTTACGTTTACTTTCCACTGCGAAAAGCTCTGCTACTACATCTCCTTGATGCGTTCTCCCACACACACCGCCTGCCGGACAGCGCGCTCTGTGACCCCAGTAGACGGAGTACGGCCGTGCTGCTAATTTCCTGATGATCCCGGGGGGAATTTATCGTCGATGGCGCTAAGCTAACTAAGTTTGCCGAGCGCCATCCCCATTATTATGGATATAGTTGTCAATTAAAAGTTTTGTCTGGTAACGGATTTTAGCGCCGCTCGCTCGAGGCAGTTCAAATGTTCAACACAGCAGAGAGAAGAACTGATAACAAATTATATAAACGTGCCTACATCCCACGAGTATACTCCCTCTTACTGGCCCCGGGACATGCGTGTCACCCGTAAAGATTTCAATTCACACAGTGCTTAAACCCTTCCAGGGCGATATCAACAGTTATTAAATGTGATGGCTTGGTGCAGTAGTGAAAACACTGTCATCAAACTCTTTATCAAACACCTAATTCAAGGATCTGATAAACCCTTCAAGGAATGTAAGGGAAAATGTTTTAATAGCTATCTTTGGCAAAGTTATGATTACCTGCAGCATTTAAGATAGGTAATACATTTATTAATTAGGGAAAAGTGCATCCATAAGGACCTAGGGCTTAAGGCGGAATCCGAACCACAGTGGGTTAAATTATGTCCCAGGTAGTTTATCCAGAGGTGAAGGGTCACACTTCCAAGTGCCCACCAAGCTCAAATTTACTTAACTCAGCAAGAATGTAGCCACTCACCTAAACTCACCCAAAACAAAATATCTTATGTGTTACATCCAAATTACTTTCTCCAGCGACTATCGTTTATTTTCATATAGCTAATCTTACGAAAGCGTTTTTGTTTTCTATCTAGCTCTCGTTAATGGAGATAAACTCTTCAGAAAGAATTTTATTACTCATTTCACTGTTAGAAAAAAGAAGAGTAGATAAAAGTAATTGGTGTTTAAAGGCGCAACGCCATAATATGCTGACCTTGAAATTCTATAGGCCTTTCCAACACATCGCGAGAAATAACTGAATAACGACAACACTTATTCTTCTACAAAATACTCTTACAAAAGCATACGGGGCGATACTGAAAAATTTTATAATGCCATATTTCTAAAAACAAATGAAATTTGTTTGTATTTGACGCATACTTTCTAGTGTTTTGCGAGTTGACTACCGAGTAGTTTGTTTGATTTGCTTTAATAGTTTCTTAATTATCATCATTTAAAGCTTTTGTATTCATTCAAAAATGAATTTCACTAAAGAATATTTCCAGGCTATGATTTTTTAAGATTTTAAATAAAAATTAAATTGGGTTTTATTTATGGGCGCTCCTTAACTGCTGTAGTCCTTAGTGTCCCATTCTATATTGGGCCTGAAAGACCAGTAATTTTTGCTCAGAGGAGGCTTGAGGTTCTACGACATGGTATCACCGGCTTTACTTCCCTTCCGAAGGAAGCCATGCTAAGGATTTTTACGCCCGAAAATATCCATTATCCTCCGCCGGGTTTGAACCCGTGACCTGGGAACTAGTGTCTAACATGGTAACCACTACACCACGGAGGACGACGACTTTAAATCGTCATTAACGCCCAAACAATTTGAAGATTGGCTTAGAAATGCATTTGGCGAAGAAGCCCCATTTAAGGCAACAATTTATAATTGCTACAGCGAATACATAAGAGATCAGTTTTTTCTTAATTATGAATTTCGTGAAGGACGCCCAAGAACTGCTGTTCGAGCAGTGCTTGAAGAACATTGAGGGACATCTTATGAATTTATTTGACGACATTGGGCATTGATACGAGTCAAATCCACAACATTTTACATCAACACTTAGGCGTGAGAAAACTTTGTTGTCGATGGATTCCACATAAACTGACTCCCGATCAAAACCAACGTATTGATTGGCGTCAGAAAAACTGCGAAAAAATTCCAAGGCGGCACTTCAAATTTAATTTGGAATATCTATCGTCACTGGTGATGAATCTTGGATGTATTGTTATGATCCTGAAAAGAAAAGTCAATCGGCTCGATGGGTGTTTCGAACAGAACCTAAGCCTACAAGGAAAAATAATGTTAAATTATGACAACGCATCGTCGCATAAGGCAAAACTAACAGCTAAGCATCTGGATGCCCTAAAGGTCAGAAGTATGGGCCCTCCGCCATACAGCCCTGACCTAACATCTTGTGATTTTGTTTGTTTATTTCTAAAAATTGAAGATAATATGCATGGAATCACTTTTTCATCTGATGAAGCAGTGGAACATTATAAAAATCTGGTTTCTGAAGTGCCTCAGGAAGAGTGGCATCATTGATTTAAGGACTGGTTTCATCGAATGCAAAAATGTATTGATGTTAAAAGAGAATATTTTGAAAAACAATAAACTCATTTAATTTTTTTAAAACTAATCTTTGTTTGATTTTTCAAAAATTTTCAGTGCTGTCCTCGTATTCTTTCTACTTCTTGTTAATCGAAATAAGTTTTCATTAAACATTTACACATTTCGTTGTAGTAAAAGTATGCAGTAGGTTAAAGATGGTCTTTTGAAAAAACCATCGGTTTGTGATGACTTTAAAATTCCATGCTCTTTGCATGACCACGAGGGAAAAAAACGAATAGGGAATTACCTTGAGAAAAAAGTATAAGTATTTGAAAATTCAATCAATATCTCGGAAATGGCTGTTGCCACAAAAGAATTTATTTGAGATAAATTGTGTATTTTAGCGAGATCTACATACTGTGTAATAAGATTTTGCCTATATCTTACGGTTAATCAGTTATACAAAAGTCAGGCTATTCCCATAAAATTCAAGATATAGATATTATTTGTCATGAAACTATCTTAAAAATTTTAATAATAAAATAAAAATTTTTATAAAATAAAAAATAACCAAAAAATGTCTATGTAAACGTGTTTGAGGTTGGAGATTTTATTAATAATCTTCGTGTTGAATCTTCGGAATATTTAAATACCAAATTTGGTATTTAGCCAACTTTATATTTTTGAATTTATGTTGTTCACAGGCAAACACACACATGCATACACACACACACGCACACATAAACACGTGGACCGTTTTCTAAAAATAACTTTTTTATTCGTGTCCTCAAAACGTGTGTTTCTGAAACCTCTAAATCGAATTTTTGGGTGGAATACAATAGCTCTCCTACCTGTTATAGTTAAGCAGTAGATGAAGTAAAAATGAAGATAGAATAAATAAAACTTTCAATATATCGCTTTCAAATGCAGCCGTTTAGAATGTAAATATAATTAAAAATCTTGTGTTATATTCACATGAATTTTTGGACCTAATATTGTTTTTGGTTTTATACCTCTTCTATAAACTATGCTAACAAGATATCACTTTTATCTACTAATTCTAATCCTTTGCAGAAATTGTTGTATTGTCCATTTCGTTTTAGGTATAATAAAGATACACAGATGCTAAAACGACAGTTATAGCTTGAAAGAATCTGATTTGTTATACTCCCATGACTTACTCTACGTACTGTCATTCATTCCTATCTTCCTTCTACAAATCATCTTACAAGAGCATAATTTTCTGCCTATTTCATGTCAGTCGAGGTAAACGTTCGCAGAAATAGTTGCATTACACATTTCGTTGTAAGGGGATATAGGAGGCTGAGGCAATAATTAAATCTTTAAAAGTTGTCCCTATATGCTGGCTTTAAACTTCTGAGACAAAATGAGAAGCAAAAGAATTTTGAATTAGCACCTAATGTATTATTATTATTATTATTATTATTATTATTATTATTATTATTATTATTATTATTATTATTACGTATTGGATATGCTTCTGTGGTCAAGTTCTGTGTGTTCTGTCTTCTTAATAGAGGTTCGATTCCCGGCCAGGGAGGGGGAAGTTTCTTCTATAATCATTCCTTTTGCTACGCAGAATCTGAAAGTATGAATGTGAGAGTGTTTCATGATACAAACGAATAGGAACAGCGTTAAAACCTACACTTCTATGAATAATAACACCATAAATTGTTTATTTAAATCAAAGTGCCCGATTCGATCACATAAGTTAAACGGCGATACGCAAACGAAAACTGAAAGAAAAAAAATTGTTGTGTTACACTCACATGACTTTCTCTACTCTTGTACAAACTATTTTTACAAACGCTTATTCTCCATATGCTTCATGTTAATCGAGATGCTAATCTTATTGCTAATTTTCTTGTAGGTGCAAGGGGAATATGGAAGGCTTTAAGCGAGAGTCAAATATTTTAAGAGCTGGTTGCTATGGGAGCATTCCATTCTCTTTGCATGTCCAGTACGTAAAAAAAATCTGCTGCGTTACACTCAGATGAGTTTCTCTACTCTCGTACAAACTATTTTTACAAACTCTTATTCTCCATCTATTTAATATTAATCGAGATAAACATTTGCAGAAAGGATCTTTTGACATTCAAAGAGAATTACATTTTACACATATCGACCAGTTCTAAAAATATTTGACTATCGCTTAAGGTCTACTATGTTCCCCTTGTTTTGTATTTGCAAGGTCAATATAGAAATACAGTAGCCTTTAAGCATAGATATATCTCTTAATAGCTGGTTGCTAGTGCAGCACCATTCTCTTTGCCACAGATTAATACTCTTTGCATATGCAAGACAAAAAAAAATGAATAACGAATTCCCATTTGAGAGAATAAGTATTCAAACATTTAAGGGAATAACAAGCAATATCTCAAAAATGGTTCACTAAAAAAAATGTATATGACATAAATTGTGTATTTTAACGCGATCTACATTTTTTGTGTAGTAAAATTTTGTCTATCTCTTATGGTTTACCAGTTATGCAAAAGTCGTTCACAATGAAGAATACTTTTGGAGACATTCCCGGAAATTTCAAGATATACATTTCCTTCGTCATAAAAATATCTTAAACATATGATATTTTAATCAAAATCGTTAGAGCCACTTTTGGGGAAGTTAACATTTTCGAAAAATGTTCCATGTAAAGGGTAGTCTGGGGTGTGGGGATTTTCTTGAAAACCTTCGTGTCGCATCTCTGGAAGATACTGAACCTAAATAACAAGTTTGGTGTTTATCCGACTGTTCGTTTGTGAGTTATGCTGTTCACAGACAGACACACAGACACACACGCGGACATGTTTGCAAAAATGCTTTTTTGGATTCTGGGGGCCTCAAAACATATATTTCTGGTGAAATCTCGGTATCGAATTTTTGGTTGGAATGCAATACTTCCCCTACTTACTATACGTAGCAGAGAAAGTAAAAATTTAAAAATTCTTAACAGGAGCAACGAGTAACTAGGAGATGGATAACGCCACAGGAAACTGAATTTCGCATATATTGTGTGTCTTGACAAGATGCACATTTTTCATGTGCTGTATTTTGGTCTTCTGATGATTTACCAGGTATACAAAATTCATCCTGAATGAGGCTATTCACAGAAAATTCAATAAATAAACATACATCTTGAATTTTCTGTGAATATAGCAAAGTCGTTGGAGTCATTTATGTGAAGACAAAACATATCCACGTAAAAGATTATAGTAGAGGATTTTCATGAAAATCTTCATGTTGCATCTTTGGAAGATGCTGAACTTAAATACTAAATTAAATAAGTTATATAATTTCGGACTATGCTGTTCACACAAACACACATGCACACACACACATGCAAGGTACGCATCTTTTTCCAAACATGCTTGCGTTTGGTCTCAGAGGACCTCAAAACATACATTTCCGGTGATATCTCGACATAGATTTCTTTTATTAAATACATTACATCCTCCTATCATAAGTGAGTGGCAGAGAGAGTAAAAATACAAAATTTTATACTTTTGTGTTCTCTTCTTAAAAGCGATTTTGTAGGACCAAATAAAAACATAAGCTAAGTTTTATTTTGAAACGACCCGGAATAGGACCGTTCTGAAAAATAACCATCGACTTTATCCTAGGTTGGTATATGTGTTTGGGAGGTACAGTAGAGTAGGGTAGGGTAGGTAAGTAGATAGAGAGAGAGAGAGAGAAAAAGAGATAGCGCACAGACAGGTTCTATCGGAACTCCCGAGTCCTTCATAGTTTAAGAATAACTCGAGCATAATTGTAAGTTGCTATATGGTTCCAAAATAACAACCCACCAACTCTGCTATAACGCTTAATTTCAAATATTTTTATGATCAGTAAGTTTTATGATCGTAGAGAGTCCATTGCATTCCAATTTAACGGTTATAAATATGTGTATAATAGAAATCTTTGAACCATTTAGTGTTCAGTGCTCACGGTTGCAATAGGGGGCTTTTAAACGACATTTAATTAAATTGTACTTAGAATACTCCACATCCGCTAAATAATCAATAAATGACTTTTTCACTTTATTTAAAAACATAGAAACGCGTTTGTTGGATACTTCGCGATTCTTTCTAATTCCTGATTATTGTGACTTTATCCATTTTTCACAATCACTTCACTAATGTGATTTAGTTCAGCTTCTCACTGTCATTTCACTTTTCCTCGGCGCATAGCGTCGCAATAAAACATGCGCGAAGCAGCCAGTTTTTCCTCCTGCTTCACTCGCTAGGGCGTCGAACACACGACCCTCCTAATCGCATGCCGAGCAGCACTCACTGTACGTCACAATCTCACTCAGAGAAAGCACTGAGTAACCAGCACATTATGTCGCATCAGAAACACACTCGCTTACTCACTCTCGCACTCGCGAGTGCCGTGACTTCTATACAGCCACTATTCTGAGTGGAATCTTGAATGTTGCGGGAGATGGGGAGACAGAAGATTCCAGAAAAATCGCGTTATCTCTCGATAGTGGGTAACAGCACCACTCCGTCTACTTTTCTTTTGAACTGGTCAGTCGGTCGGCACACACACACACACACACACACACACACACACACACACACACCCACACACACATACAGAGTGAGCTGCGCGGTGTTTTTCCTGTCTGCGTCCTCGGCGCTCGCTGCCGTCTGCCGCTATCATGGAAGGGCGCGGATGAAACCATACATTTTAAAGGCTTTAGTTACCAACTTTATGAAAGGAGATGCTGAAACTGGCCACTGTCGTTGTCTAAACAAAATAACCGTCAGGAAATTTCCAGCATTTCTCAACGTGAACTACGGCGAGTGATGGATAGTTTCCTAAAGAGGTGCCAAAAATGCATGGACAACGACGGTGGCCAGTTTCAGCATCTCCTTTCATAAAGTTGGTAAGTAAATCCTTTAAAAGCAGTTTTAAAAATGTTGTATGGTTTCATCCGCGTCCTTCTATGTTAGCGGCAGACGGCAACGAGCGCCGAGGACGCGGACAGGAAAAACACGCGCAGCCGTGTCGTAGATTTTGGCTCATTCTGTATAATAAATATATCTACATATATATCAATTTTATCAGTTTAATTACCGTATGCCCATCCTATTGAAACGCTTAGATACTTCTTTAGACAGACGGCGCAGGGATATTCTTGGAGAGCGCTCTAAAACTGTCAAGGGCGCTGATGACCTTAGCAGTTTAGTGCCCTTAAACCGCAACCTCATCATCATCATCTAAAACTGTCCCAGTTTCATTCAGTTTTTCTTTGGTTAAAACTATTCTTTTTCGTTTATGATTCTAGCTTTTAATGAGGCAGTTTCCCAAAATTTAAGAACAAGTTTTACAACTGCATCTCTTATTCGGAACTTCAGTTCCAGGAAATTCCTGAAAAAAATGTCGTACAGACCTCTCGACATAAGTCAAGTTTTCACATACGTACGTGTCTTGCTTATTAAGATCCTTTGCCTAATGTGAGCTTTGAGACCGGCATTTCCATGAATAATAAGTACGCATGTATTGAATTGTACTGATCTACACTGAACCGATACAGAAATAAAGAACTCTAATATTAATGTCTACTCTTTGTAAATTAAAGCACGCATAGGAACACCAGACTGAACTGCTTGCTTAGAAAGAGACACGTATGTAGGGGAAAGGTCCCTATATTGAACCACTGAAGCCTAAATGGTTAATAATAATTATAATTTTAAATCAAATATTTCAGAAACGCTAGCGTTAAAGTGACAAATCCTTGCAATATCAATACCTCAACACAATTTAAAATTAATACAATTATCAATTAAATAACATTTAAAAAGTGAGATGGTGTAAATCGGTTGAAATTGGGAACGTGGTCCTTAAATTGAACCATCCGTATCTTAAAAAGAACCACATGCTTTTAAGTTTAAAAGTATTTTATTAAAACAAAATACACATTTTTATTGTACATTAAAAAACAAATATGCTATCAGCAACAACAGTAGAGTCCAAAATTGTCATAAGAATAGCAATTTCCTTGAACATTTTGAATTTTTATATAATGACAATCACTTGGTTTTTGGAATAGGTATTATTTGCAAATATAGAGTTTTTATTAATTTTTACTCGTATACAAAAGAGTCCAATTCTACACAGTCTTCACAATAAAACACTTTCTTCTTGTCACTAACTTTTGCACACTTTTGGTGAAGCCATATCCTACAACTCATACAAAGGATCATGTCCATTTCACACAATACACATATTCATGTCATCCACTGTTTTAACATGATTTTTTTTAATTTAGCATATTATGTGGATATTTATTCACACGATATACTATTCGCAGTTGAGCAATCCTTAAACTTCAATAGGTTTCCTAAATTGGACCAGTTCAATATAGGGTTCAAACAATGGTTCAATTTACAAGCCACGGCATTTTGGAAGCTTTAGCATCTATGTGATAAGGAGAGACACTGATTGAAAAAACATATGCATGAATATTGTTGCTAAATAAACACTTCATAACATATAATATATATATCGTCTCAATCTTACCTAATTGGTCGTATAAGCTTAGCTAGATGAGTCAAATATTACTTCTGAAGCACCAAAAACACACAAAACCTCAGAATGCAAAGTCAACAACTCCAAGCATTCATAGCTGTACACGCTACGCTTCTGTTAGGATTATGGTGCCATCTGTCGAATAGTTTGGAAAATATCGGAGCGGTTCAATTTAAGAGGAGGTTCAAATTAGGGTCCTTTCCCCTATACATATGCAGTAAAATGACCCCCAACTCGCTGCGTCACTTCCCCTGCTCTAGCGACCGAAATTTAACTTCACCGCTCTTTATTAGTTAAATTATAAATGTTGGAATCCGACTAAAGAGGTTACCTTATACCTGGCAAAAACAACTAGTAAGTAGAGGAAGTTCTATATTACACCCAAAAGTTCTATACTGAGTTTTCAACGGAAATGCATATTTTGAAGCTCTCTGAATAAAAAAAAATCTTTCACAAAAATGGTTTGTGTGCGTGTGTGTGTCCGAGAATAACACAACTCAAAAATGAAAACTCGGTTAAATACCAAACTTGGTATAAAGTTCAGCGTCTTCCAAGGATGTGACACGAAGATTTTCAAGAAAATCCTCCACCTCAAACTATTGTTTGTTTGAAAACCTTTTCGTTACTTTTAATTTTCGGAAAATTGGGTCTAACGATTTTGATTAGAATACCGTAAGATCAACACATTTGCATGACAAATAACATGTATGTCTGGGAAGATTGTGAAGTGCTCTTCAGTCTGAATGCTTTCGTATAACTTGAAAATCGTAAGAGATAAATAAATTTACTATACAAAAAAATGAGATCTCGTTAAAACGCAAAATTCAAGTCAAATAAGTTGTTTTGTGACATTAACCATTTCTGAAATATTCTTTCTTATTAGTTGGAGTTGTCTAATACTTCATAATGTTTTCAACTCCTAAGTCGTTATTTATTTTTAAGTCATGCAAACAGAATGGGATTTCAAAGACATCACATAGTGACCCACTTTTAAAAGATTCGCTTAAAATCTATTCCATTTGTACCTGCAAAAAGTCTGTACTTTTATGAAAAGAGAAAATTTGTATGTATGTGTATATGTAGGGTAATCTCAGAAACCACTAAAAGCGATTTTGATAATTCTTACAACATTGAAAAGCCCTCTTTCTTCTGACGGATATGTGACTGTAAAACACCTTATTTCAATTCATAAATAACTAAAACAACAAAAAGAATTTACACCGTCTTCGTTGAGAATGCCATGGAGTAGAAAACGGTTGCTGTACTCCGCAGAGTATGAAAACAAAAGATTCCAAGCAACATACAAAATGATCATTGATGTAAAACGTAAGCAAACATAAGACAAAGCTTAAAAGGCAACAATCGATCGCCTTTAATTGTCATTTATCAAATACTGTAGATATGGCAATGAAACAGCGTCAAAAACATCTGAAGGAATTTCCAATACTCAATTCCATAGACGTATGCACTGAATTTCCTGGATGTAATAACGTTCTAATAACGCTCCTGTAGGAAAGTTTTGCTTTGTTTCCTTTGTACTTATGTTGTCCTATAGCCAAACCTCCATCCTTTGCAGTTCATCGCCGAGATGTCACTACTGTAGCTCGGCGTGCCTCACATCCTCACATCATGATCTTCGCCATCGCCGCCGGTATTACGCCACCTGTAATGGTTACGGCCATTACACTAGCTAGGTGCACTGCTCAAGATATCGTCGAAGCTAATTACAACCTCTTCAACCTATTACGACTACTACATCACCACCGGACGCCCATACCGATGTAAGCCATCAACCACCGGCCACTGCCAGACCACTCATACCTCCACAACAACCACCGCCACTACCCCCGGAGCTGAACGGCAGATACGCGTAGATCTTCATGTCCTTCACACTGCAGTTGTTAATCTCCAATCATGTATGGCACTTCTTGAAGACGCCATCGCCAACATTCACCACCGCCGTTAACAACCTCACCCAAGCAACTGACTCCATCAACCAGCCCAGTCAATCACCGTGTTCCGAACAACAGCACCCATCACTTCCGCACACTGACTCCGCTATCCCTATAGCTGTTCACTTTAGAGGATGCAGTTACAGAACTACAACAATCTCATCATCAGGCACACACAGAAATCAACCAGAAACTCACCAGACTTCAACAACACCACCGACAGCTCGATAAAGTCCATGTCCTACGCCACTTCATCGAGCAAAAAGCCTCAACGTCACCACCGACTTCACGTCACAAACACCGCGGGAAATAGCATCAAATGCCAAATCTTCAATAATCACCGAAAACCAGCTTCATATTCAAGTGCAACATCTTGTATTTCTAACTTCATCGCGGGGGCAGTCAGGTTCATCCCCGTACACTGCCTAGTAATTGCTAGCAGTTCAGCACACCCGCAGAACTAACAGAGGTGCTTAGTGGTACTCCGATACTTTATTATAATCCTAAAACTTATTTCATCTCTTAGATTCACTAACCTTTCCTATTTACCCCCTGGACTACTCCTTTTATTTTCTTCTCCCTTCGGCGAAATAAGCCGAGAAAAAAACTTATGTTGTAATTTCCTTTGTTGACAGAACATGCTAAATAATTGTATAAAGAGAAAATTGCTAACATTAGTCATCGTCAACCGATATTTCATATTAAAAACTGAAAAGATTATTTTTCTGGATGGTCTCGGTCTATGTGTCTTATACAAGGAGGTTAACTTGATGACCAGGGAGTGGAGAATCTTCATATTCGCCAACTTTGTCTCTATTTCGTTGTATATGTTAAAGGTTTCTGTATTATGTTAACACTGTAGGTTTTATAAAATTAAATAAAATGGGACCAAAGAGAAGATACAAATATTTAGAATTTAACCTAGTATAATTATCAAAAACTTTACCATTCTAGCAGAGGATTCTTCCGCGTCCAAAGAGAACTTATAGGCCGTTATGCAGCATTTACAAAATGTGGAAGACCAGACATTCCGTTAATGTTCTGCATCCTTTTGCGTGAATATCAGCGGATTTTTCATACATTATTAGGAATATACGGAGTATGCGAAATTACAATTATAAGGGGTGAAGAGGGACTTCACCACAAAAATCCTTTAGATCATTGTATAATAATTTAATGAAGAATGGAGGAAGTAAAAGAAATTAATTAATTAATTGGTCATCCAAGTTTAAGAACCTAATCGTGCAACTTTCTGCAATAAAAAAATTCAGTAAAGGCTTATCTCAATTAATCTGAAGCAGACAGAAGAATAAGCTTGGTAAGAATTGTTTGTAGAATAGTGAACATAGAATGTCATGTGAATGTAATACGTAAGGATGTTTTTAACTTCCCTTAAAATTATTTTAGATTTTTATGTATAAACTCCACCTACTGACCAACCGGGGTGCAAATTTGTGACTTCCACTATAGGAAACGGGGGAAATTAAACGCGTTATTCATACTCAGATTTCCAAAGCCTTACAACCCTACACTATTTCACTAATCTGGACAAGATCCTGGAAACTTATGCTTTAAGTCTCGGCGAAAATATATACTCACAACTTTGGAAAACTGCACCTGTCCTTATTTTCAAACCTTACCTACGAATATGTCCGAGTAACAACGGGTAAAACAGCGCGTATACGTGTATACCAATTAACTGAATACATTCAGCGGGATGGCTCAAGCGGTAATGTCTAGGGCCCGAATTCAGAAAGTCGCCGCTCAAATCCTGGGGCCGATCAATCTGACTTTCTTTTCGAGGTTTCCCTCAGACGCCAAGGACCGGATTGGATTATTAGTACTATAACTTAAAGCTCCAACTTAGGTCTAAAACAGCAGTAAAAGCAGGTAAACTGAACGTACCGTAGTGCCATATGCCCGAACGTGTAGAGCAGAGATGCAGTTGCCTGACACTAAGGGGTCTGTGGACGCTTGTCGAAGCTGCTTCTTCCCGTCATATATAGAAGTAGCGGTACAGCTTCCTGGCACTAAGGCATCTGTGGGCACATGTCGAAGCTACATCTGCCCATCACGTATAGAAGCAGAAGTACAGTTGCTTAGTACTAAGGTCTCTGTAGACACCTGTTGAAGCTACATCCGTTCAACACGTATAGAAGCAGAGGTACAGTTGTCTAGCACTAAGGTATCTGTGTAAACCTGTCGAAGCTGCATCTGTTCATCACGTATAGAAGCAGAGGTACAGTTATCTAGCACTAAGGCCTCTGTGGGCATAAGTCGAAGCTACATCTGCCCATCACGTATAGAAGCATATGTACTGTTATCTAGCACTAAGGTCTCTGTGGACATCTGTCGAAGCTGCATCCGTTCATCATATACAAAAGCACAGGTAGAGTTGTCTAGCATTAAGGTCTCTGTAGACACCTGTCTAAGCTGTATCTGTTCATCACGTATAAACGCAGAGGTACAGCGGTGTAGTACTTAGGCCTCTGTAGCCACCTGTTGAAGCTGAATCTGTCCATCACGTATAGAAGCAGAGATACAGCTGTCTAGCACTAAGGCCTCTGTAGGCACCTGTCGAAGCTGCATCTGTCCATCACGTATAGAAGCAGAGGTACAGCTGTCTAGCACTAAGGCTTCTGTAGACACCTGCGAAGCTGCATCCGTTTATCACGTATAGAAGCAGAGGTACAGCTGACTAGCACTAAGGTCTCTGTAGACACCTACCGAAACTGCATCCGTTCATCACGTATAGAAGTAAAGGTACAGTTGCCTAGCACTAATACCTTTGTGTACACTTGTCGATGGTGCATCTGTTCATCACGTATAGAAGCAGCAGTATAGTTGTCTAATACTAAGGCCTCCGTAACGAAGCAAGGGGTATGATGCAGGGAGGAGACCTAGAAGGCTAACTGTTCGCCACACACCGAGCCACGAGGTATCTCTTAACAGATCCGTCGCGATATAACCATGTAGTTAAAGCGAGTAAACTAAAATAAAGAGAAAAGAAACTGTAAACACTCTAGAGCCACAGCATTTGTCCGATTTGAAGGACTGACTGTGGTTATCCACGTTTTTGTGCTGTTCATTGGCCATAAATGGCAGACGAAGCAGTAAAATAGATTGCGATGTCAGATTATTGTCACGTGTACCGCATATCATGGAGGTACTAATCGAAACAGATATTGGTATAATACTAAATGGTAAAACACTGGGAATCATGGACTGAAGCCTCTGAAACCAACGTCTCCTTGGCTGAATCTTCGCCAAAGCATGTAATCTACGAAAAGCTGTTAGAGAATGTCGAATGCAGTGCATTAAAGCCTGCACCTGTGAAGTGAGAGCCGAGAACTTTACCGTCCCTTGTGTTTGTGCCTTCATCGCAATTCAGTAAAACAGATGTAATTCCAAAAGTATTCCTTAACCTCCATCAAAAGACTCCATGTGCTATAGACGGAGAGCGAGGATACAGATTCGCCACTGCTGACGTTATGGCCCCTCCAGCCATTCATTGGAAACTCTGACCGCACTCTAAATGGAGGTTTTACTTCAGTGAGTCTCGCTTCCGCCACTCATTATTGTTTTGTGGCTTTTTAAAGTAAAAAGGAAATTGTAGAGCATCAGTAAGAAAATTGCTGCTAAAATAATAGATCATAATATGTTGGCGAAGTCGCCCGAGGCGTCCTCTTGCTTTTGTAGTCCTAAGCTACACGAACAACCTGAGCACAAGTTAATATGGATTATAAACATGTGTTCAAGAGAAAGCCTCAATCGATACCTAGTCATCTTCTGTTTCTGCACTCCCTCTAACAGATCATCTGTCAGCTGATTTTGTTTTCCCTACCACCTACCTATGGTAGGTAGGAGTATTGTATTCCACACAAAAATGTCTCATTGATGGATAGATGCCGAGATCGTTATATGTAAGTAAATAGTTTGATTATTACTCTATTTCTCAAAAACGGTTTAAAGTTTTCTGCTTAAATAAAAAATAGCTGATGATTGAAGAAGTATTGTCTTTTATTAGATCCACGTATGGATGCCAATTTGAGAAGATGTTTTGTTTTTTAAGGAGTTGTATTATATTTCAACTGTTGGGGAGCCGAACTTGTAGTAGTTGCAGCCACACGTATAGTACCCGCTTTCCGGTAGCCTTAGCGCCAAATGTACTTTCAGGTGGCCTTTGCCCCAAGTTTTAAAAAAAACTATTTACTTGTAATTTGTTTCTTTCTTTAAGTATTAAATATTTATGTTTGCCTCTGCTGCGTCAGTATTATTGTTAGAGACATGGAAGTCTTGGCAGGGTTGTGTTACGACTAAGAATGTAGGCTCACACAGATTTTAAGTTTTAATTCACTCCTTTTTATTAATCCTTGACACAAATTAAATGGCACTTCACTGATATCGAGATATACTTGCACTTTTTAACAAGTATACTATTTACTTCTCACACGAATACGTAATTAATTTCTCGAGGACACATCTTGCGTCTGGTTATGATCACTGTTTGGAGGCAACTGAATTGATTTCAACCGTCTAAACTTGTAAATTTCTGTATTTCAAGTCTGATTGGCTAATCCTACTCTAATAGAATACCTTCATTTAACTAAAGCTTTTTCTGGTCGTTGATTGGGTATTTTTTATAAACTGTCACTAAAGTTATATTAATGCTTCCAAGAATCACAAGTAACATTTAAACTCTCAAACTCATTATTGTCTCAAGGTTACCTTATTGTTACCTCATTGTTAGCAACTTTTGACCTATTTCTCACAGCTCCTACATTATTAAATCACGTAATGCATTCACATAACATTATTGAACATGTTTACAATAATATAAGCATATGCAATGACTGATACTCAACCCTCTATCCCTTATTAATGGGTATACAAACTATTCTTATTAAAGCTTATTTTCCTACTTTTACTTCATTGTAATCCAAGCCTTTGCAGAAATAGCTACATTACACATTTCGTTATGGATACGAAGGGAACAGCGACAGTCAAATGTTTAAGAACTGGACGCTATATACTGGCTCTAAAATTCCATACTGTTTCCATGCACTCGTGAGGAACAACTTAAAATTGATTAAAATGAATGACAAGTGTTGAAGAATTCCAACCCTCGGTAGAGCACCTGCCTGTTGTGTGAGGGGTCCCGGGTCCGATTTCCGGCTGGGGAATGGAATTTTTCTCTAGCCAAGATTAATCCCTATTCTCCCCAGAGTCTGGAAGTATGAATGAGAGTGTGAATGTGTATATGATCTAACGATTAAAAAACCAACAGTTCAAGAAACTCAACGACAACCGAATACGAGTTAAAATCATTGCCTTAGGCAATAAGTTCCAAAGGAAATGTCGCCGATAAGACCAATGCAGTTAAAGACGGAGTATAAATGGAACTAAACAAAAAGTCCGAACGTTTAATAACGAATATTTCAAACACGGCTTATTCTACACAAAAAAGACCTATTTTAAATAATAGTGTGTTTTAAAGTGATCTTCATTTTTTGTGTTACGTTTTCGTTTATCACTTAATGTTTACAATTTATACAAGTCATGCAAAATTCCTTCCGAACCGGACTTCCTAGGCTATTCTCAGGAAATTCAAAATATCCACTGTATTTATTATGTAAGTGTCTTTCATATATGGTATTTTCATCAAAATCATTAGAGCCATTTTTTGGAAATTAAAAAGTTTCAAAAATGTCCCATGTAAAGGGTAGAAAATCTTCGTATCGGATCGTTGGAAGATACTGAACTCAAATTACAGCAAGTTTGGTATTTATCCGCTTTTCGTTTTTGAGTTGTGTGTTCACAGACACACACACACACACACGGATGTTTCCAAAAATGCTTTATTTGGATTCAAGGGGCCTCAAAACCTGTATTTTCGGTGAAATCTCGGTATCGAATTTTTGGGAGGAATACAATACCATATCTATCTATTATGTGCGTGGTAGAGAAAGTAAAAATGTGTATCTTGAATTGCCTAGAATAGCCACCTCAAATGTCTTGTTTTATTTAACGTTACTTCAAATAATTGATCATATGGTGACGGTTACCATTAGTTCGTTGGTTGATCTAAATCAGTACATATGTCGGTCGGACAAACCGCCTTAGTGGCGTAGTTGACTTGTTGTACAATCTGCTTGAGGGACTTACCTTAGTGTACCGCCTATTTTGTTACTATTGGATTTTGAGGAATATGAACTTTGGGCTTGCTTCAGATAGGCCGGCATATGGGATTTGAACCCATGACCTTCCAAATGCGAGCTATAGACTCTACCAGCTGAGCCATCTAGCTCAGTATCTACATCTTTTATAACCTTTTTATAACGGTTAACTCTAAGACACAGACAAAGTCTTACCACACAAAAATGTAGAGCTCGTTAAAACACAATTGATGGCAAATAAATGTTTCTGACGTTTATGATTTCCGATACATTCGTTGCAATTGGTTTGAATTTTCCGGTACTTTAAACATTTTTTGAAGTGCTAAGTCTCCACTCGTTAGCTTTCACTATGTCACGTCCCTGACTTTTATCCAAAAAATGGCTTCTGCGTTCAGAGGATCTCAAAACGTGTACTTTTGGAAATCTCTATAAGAAATTATTAGGAGTACTATATTTCTTCTGTAGCTATACTACTGGTAGCTGATGGAGAAGATAACAATCCGATGTGTTACACGATCTTCTCTACTCACTGTCACTTATTTTTATATCTCGTTGAAGTAGGTGGTTTGTTATAACTTGTTTGCAGCACGATTTGGGAGTCAATTGGAGATGCTATTTTATTAGCCCCAAGTTTAAAAATATTAAACTTTGTAATTTGACTGTTTCTTTAAGTATTAAATTTATGTTTGCCTCGGCTGCGTCAGTATTATTGTTAGAGACATGTTTCTGTTGGTAGGGTTGTGGTACGACTGAAGAATGTAGGCTTACACAGATTATTTTAGTTTTAATTCACTCCTTTTTATTAATCCTTGACACAAATTAAATAGCACCTCACTGATATAGAGAGCTGTGAGATTATTTTATTTAATACTTACACTATATAACACGTAAACTATTTTCGTCTCACACGAATAGGTATTTAATTTCTCGAGAACACATCTCACGTCTGGTTATCAGCACTGTCTAGAAGCAACACGACTGGTTATGAGCACTGTTTGGAGGCAACTGAACTGTTTTCCACCTCTTAAATTTGTAAATTTCTGTATTTCAAGTCTCTGGCTAATCCTAGTCCAATAGAATACCTTCATTTAACTAACGCTTTTTTTGCTCGTTGATTGGCTATTTTTAAACTGCCTCAAAATTTACATTATTGCTGCTCTAATAATGACTAGTAGCATTTAAACTTTCAAACTCATTATTGCCTCAAGGTTACCTCTTTGTTAGCAACGTTTAACTTATTATTCTCACAGCTCCTACATTATTAAATTACGTAATGCATTCACATAACATTATTACACATGGATACAATAATATAAGCATATGCAACGACTGTTACATACATTTTACAAATTATTGTTACATACACATATTGTTTCAAGGCGGGATGTTATTGAATTTACATATTACATAATTAGACTGAAATTATTTAAGTGTTAAAAATACTGCCTCATCGTTCACAAATTTTTCTTCCAAAAGCTTATTTTTCTGTCCGTTTCATGTTAATCGACAGAAGTGTTTACAGGTATACCTAGTTTCACTACACACTTCGTTGTAGGTACAGGGGGGACATAGGAGGCTGAAACTATAGGCAAATCTTATAAAAGTTGGTCGCTATATGCGGGTTTTGAAATTGCATACTCTTTGCAAGAAACAAATGAGCCAGTACTTCAAGAAACGTGAAGTCGTAGTGCACCATGATGAGGCGTCAATTCTTGAAGCCGTTCTCTTTGCTTCAGACATTGATAACATTTAATATTAACTGCTCTGCTGATGACTTCTATGATGTCATCATCTAGTAGATCGTTTGTATCAGAAATAATTCATATAGCTTTTGAAATATGCAGTTTTAAATGTTGATTATAAAGTAATAGGTATATTTTTAATTACTGCTTTCTCATGAGCTCATACAAAGAGCATGTACTATCAAAGCAGACATGTACAAAACAATTGACTCTCTTACAATCTCCTATATGCTCTTGTAATTTCTGCCAACATTTATCATGAGTTAACAGATGGAAAAAGAAGCTTTTGTATGAATAATTTGTATAATGGATATAAAAGTAAATGCTAGTGAGAAAGAAAAGTGTGATTATATTGAAGCCATTCTCTGCGAAAACTTTGATGCAGCTCTCTACTTCAAATTTTTATAACATTTAAAGGTACATGCTCTGTTGTGAGATTTATGCTGCCGTCATCTAGTTACTCGTTCTGCGTTGTCTCGTGCGCCAGCTGCTCTAGTGGTGTAGCTATGAGCTATTTATCCCAGGGCATGCGTGAATGTATTTTGAAAGGATAACACCAGTTTAGTTAGCTGTGAAATTTGAATGCTGACTAAAATGTTAAGTTTGTAGAGAGCCACCGACTACTGAATTAACGAATTAAATTGTTTCTATATTAACAATAATGCGAAGCGTCAGTTGGCGTACGTCGCAGAAATGTTACTCGGTAAGATCCTTCGCACTAGCCGCTAAATCTTACTCATTTAAATGCGTCACTAGGCTCTATACCACTTAAAATGAAACTCATATTCACAAGAAACATCACATAAATAAGTCACAGAATCGAGTAAATAAGTGACTCTGATTTAAAATGCGCGCCCTTTTCTTAACTTAAACTTCACGTACCTATCCCTACTCC
The DNA here is from genome assembly GCA_030765065.1 of Deroplatys truncata. Taxonomy (NCBI): domain Eukaryota; kingdom Metazoa; phylum Arthropoda; class Insecta; order Mantodea; family Mantidae; genus Deroplatys; species Deroplatys truncata. The sequence continues at coordinate 103,618,419 of CM060981.1, read as the reverse complement.
TAACAACGTCCCTTCTCTTGCAGTCCAATCTTAAAACCTACGTATATGTATCTGTGTATGCGGAACCTCTCCGAATCTAATCCCCTTTCTAATTTACAGAATTATTTCCTACGTAACTTTGCAAATGTATGTACCCAATCTCCAATTGCATTCCAGGAACTGTCACTACCTTTCACACTAACTTATACGCATTCGCTAGTCGGCTGTTACTTATGGCTTTGTTTAACATGACTCGCTAATGACCTTTTTCTCTGGGTAAATCTTTCAACTCAAGCTTATTACATGATATATTGATTTAACTTACTGAAATTATTTATTGCAATTATTTCTTTATCTTACTATATTCTCTTTGTTTAATTATTTATATCCTCCTTTGCAAAATCCAAACCAATAACAACGAAAATCTTGCAAATGGTTAATGGCGCGAAAAATTATATGGTATAGATATAAACGGTATGTTTTAGCGAGATCTACAATTTTTCGGGTTGTCATATGGTTTTCCAGTTACACAAAATTATATAAATTCATTCAGAATGAACAGTACTGCATAGCCTATTTACAGAAAACTCAAGATATACATTTTATTAGTTATACAAATGTCTTAAACATATGGTATTTTAATCAAAATCTTTAAGAGTCAATTTTGAGAAAATAAAACATAAGGAAAACGTGTCCACGTATATGGTGGAGTATTTTCTTCAAAAACTTCGTCCGGCATGCTTAAACAGGGACTAAAATATTAAATTTTGTAGTTATTCAACCTCTCAGTTTTTAGTTATATTGTTCAGAAACAACGAGTAAGCAAACAAACACACACAAAAGCATTTTTCAAAAGTATGATTTTTATTTTTCTATCACCTATCTAGGTAGGTAAAATAAATTATTGATTCCACAAAAATTTCGATACCAAGATTACAGTCGAAATACATGTTTTGATAAAAAGTAGTTTTAGAAAAAAATCCCGTGTGTACCTGCAAACACCATACCCCCCCCCAAAAAAAGTTCAATAAATACCAAACTTGGTATTTAGGTTCAACATCTTCCAAAGATACGACACAGCATTTTCAAGAAACCGCCCACTCCAAACTACCATTTACATGAAAGACTTTTTAAAATGTTAGAGGTTTCTCAAAAATAGCTCTAACGAATTTTATTAAAATACTAGTCTTCAATTTTCTGGAAACAGCCTGTTAAGCCCTCTTCATTCTGAAGGAATTTTGTATAATTTCATACAATGGTAAACCATAAGAGATAGACAGATACGTACTACATCAAAATGTAGATCTCTTTAAAACACAGGCTTTTATTTCAATTAAATATTTTTATGGCATCAGCTATTTCCAAGATATCCTTTTTTATTGGTTTGATTTTTCAAAACTTTGTCATTATTTTTAAAAGTGCTGTCACTATTCCGTTGTTTCTCGCAATTTCATGGAAAAACTATGGAAGTTTTGGCCATCAACCGGTTTTTGAACATCTGCTATCAATTAAATTTCCGCTTGTGGGTACAACTAAATGTATAATGTACCTTTTCCGCAGATGTTTTATCTGAGTTATAATAAAGGCGATAGAAAAATATGCTTTCGAAAGAATAGTTAGTAGCAGTTATGTCAAAATAAAATAGCGAGTAGAAAAGGTCGCGTAACACATAGATAAGCGATTTTATTTGTTAGTTCAGGAGGCCTAAAAATTTATATTTTTGGCGAAATCTCAATTATGGATTTCTGGGTGAAGTGCTTTCTACAAAACTCGGAATGCAAGTAGTCATACTCTTTGTACAAAGAATACCTTTCAGCAGTTTAATTACCACATAATATACAGACAAATCTGAAGAAAAGGATCAAATACGGCAATATTCCAGGACAACAAAGAAGCCCAAAGGCAACAGAAATATGAGAAGAGCAGTACAAAGTGCTAATTTGCATGTCAGTAACATTGGAGGTATTCAGGTAACATGGTACTTTAGATCCAGGACGGAAGATTGTGCATAAAACACCCGGAAGTTTCTAATTACAGGACTCCCCGCTAGTGGCGTGACGTAAGTTCCGGATTGCAGCACGCATTTGTAGTGCGCTTGCGCTGATTGAAATAACTGTAAGCTTGACTGTTTACGAGCGCCTTATCTGAGTCAGGCATCTGCCTCACGAACGGACTGTCAACGAAATGTCCTGCTTTAAAGGAAATAATTACAAAATGCGGAATGTAAGGTGAAACGTATTGTATGTATAAGTAGTGTAACCTAAATCATAAAAGTATAAGAATACATTGTTTTATGCGATCGCAATTTTCTATGCGTTTTATTCCAGCATATGTTGTACTTAAATAGAAGAAGTACTGCATTCGACCCAGAAGTTCGATAGAATAAATTTGGGTGACTTTTGCCTAAAATTATTGTATAGTTCTTATCTAATTGTGACGATAGCACAAAATTATAACATCTTACATCGGTCCTGTGAACATTATTATTTTGAAGTATCTTTAGAAATAAATGGGACGTTAAAAAAGTTTGGGGTGAAGTCATTCCACAGGCTTGAAGTCACCGTAACTTACTGTGTCGAGGTTTCGCCGGAATTACATGTTTAGGTCTCCTGAGTACAAGAATGGCACTTCTAGAAGAAAGGTCCGAGGGTTTGTGTGTGATAATATCGCATATAGAACGGTATAATTAGATGACTGAAAAATTCCATGCCATAGCCGGGATTTGAACCACGGATATCCAATTCTCCGTCCGGTTGCTCTAACTACTGAGTTACCATAGCAACATGCTAGTATGGCTTTAAATTTTCCAACTATTTTTCCCGGTAAACCATAAGGAGATCTCAAATTTAAATTTAAATTGAGTTTTATTTATGGACGCTCTTTAACTGCTATGATCCTTAGCGTCCCATTCTATATTAGGTCAATTAATGGAATCAATTGTTCTTCCACATAACCATGTGTGGGCAAGGTTGTAAAGATAGGAACAGATGACTGAAAAAATCCATTAATTTACCTAATAGTGGTCGAAGCTATGAAGCCCGGGACTTAAAGTACTTACAGCATTGTAATACGCCATTGGGGTATGTCATCTCAATACACTTTGATATCTCCTTGTGGTTTACCGGAAAAAATGCGAATCAGTTGAAGAATTTAATGTCGTACTGCGGTATACTCGTGGAGGGATAGCATAGCAGTATGTCCGATATATTAATATATGATTTAATATATGAACTCTGGTGATACTGATAATTATCTTGTGTTTTAGTTGTTACTCTTAAAGTTTATTTTTATTTCTTGCCACGGCTGCTGTTATTTAGGTTTTTGGTAGAGATTGTATAACTTTGCAGGGTGTGATACGGGAAGGAAGGTAATAAGTAACAACTCTAACAATAGATCAAGTTATTGAAGAACACTATGCTTTAACGGCACACGCATTTACTGTCTTAGTAATAATCTACACAGTTCTTAAGTTAGTTGGAGCTGTAGAACGGTCGCTATCACGTTCGCTGAGCAATCAAGTATTTTATACGTGCTCTAGAAATAATTGTAATATTTATCACACGTTCCTATAGACCTTTAAATCGATAACCTTTCACCGTTCCTACTACATTATAAGAAGTAAATAATATCGCCTGCTTCTGAGAGCTTACATGTATCTTATTCACATCGCAGCACTTTATACTCAACCGTCCTGGCTGATGGAGACGCTAGAACTAACATTTCTTCCCTTGAAGATTTTAAACATATTCTTCCTTAAAATTTCATTGTCTGTCTTCGTTCAGCTTGGAACCTTGCAGAAGACTTAACCGGCTATTGTTCTACGTTTGCAAACATGTGGCCTCTCTACAAACATATGCTGTTTTCGCTTGTCGCCTTTCCTATGTCACAAAGACTCAAGGTCTGGCTTTTATGACTTTCCCGTACAAGTCCTTTTTGCCTGGGCCCTAATTCTAACACAAAAATATGTTTGTCGGCTTTTAACAAGGGTTCCACAGCTCCAGCTACACTTGCACATACATAAAACTTATGCCTTAACTTCTATTTATACAACAAGTATTTTTCTTATTAATACCGTTTCACATTATAATTCACATTATTATATATATGGCATATATAACCATAGTTACTGTCTCAGTACCAGCATGTTGCCATGGTAGCCCAGTGGTTAAGAGCAACCGCACATTGAATTTTTCAGTTATCTAATTCTACCTTTCCAAACTTCTTCAACACACGGCTTGTGTGGTAGAACAATCAATTGCAATATCGTATATATTTATAGTATTCGTAAAAAAGTGATTCTTCTATTCTAATCTTAAAGTAAGCAATATAAATTTGGTTGCATCCACAAACGCCCCCTTCCCACAAAAAAGACTTTGCATATCATAAGCCAGTTTTGATTACTAATGACTCCATGCGAGAAAGAAGAAGAATCGTGTAAAGTACTTTCTAAATACCGCCCAACACTTCAACGCGGGAAAATTTAAACAAGTAACAACGAATATTTCGAAAACGGCTAACCCTGCAGAACAAATTATCATAATCTATATATTTCAATGAGCTCTACTCTTTTGGTCATAATTTATCAATTATACAAGATTAAACAAAGCTCATTCAGAATCAGTAAGTCTTTATAGGCTCTTCAGAAAAATTCAAGACATACATATTTTATTATTCATACAAATATTTTATACATATATGACGTTTTAATCAAGCCATTATGTAAAGAGATTGAACAATTTTCTCGAAAATCTTCGCCGGTATGCTAAAGAAATGTCAGAATCAAATATAATGCTTTTTATTTTTCTGACTTTTCGTTTTTGAGTTAACTATTCGCAGATGTACAAAGATACACAGACACTTTATAAAGAGTATTTCTTAGGTTCAGGGAGCCTCAAAACGTATATGAAATTTCTATACAAAATTTTTGTGTAAATATTATATTTCCTCTAACGGTAGGGAAAGTAAAGATTCTGTAAGAATACAAAGTATGTATTAGTATTTTATGGAAATCAAAAACACTCTTTATTATTCAGAATCTTAAACTCAAACAACTGAAATAAAATATTTTAGCTACTTTTGAGAAAATTAAAACAAAATTCCAGAAGCAAATGGTGAATTAACTGTGAGAAATTCAATAAAATATCTTCCCGTTGTAGCCTCGAAATGTAACCAAGTTAGATATGGTAAATTATATTTACAGACATTTTATTTTTGAGCTGTGTTATTTCTTTCATTATTCGTAATTTTCGTCAAATATCTGGTTTCATTATGAAGCACACTATCTAGGTATTTTACTACATTAAACTCTAATAGCTGTGCGCTTCATTATAATTAAGCAACCCCTTCAGGGACCTTCACTTTACCGCGGCAAGAATTTGACCAGGGATAGCTGACCGCAGTTAGCTGGCAGACGCTCACCTTGGTTGAGCGCATCGCTCATTGCACGTAAACTCTAATGAATGTACCCGGAAGTACATCGCGTCGTATCTTTTTCACTCTTTGCTGAAGCACATGTGTGAACTTATTCATGTGATGGAGGAAAGCAAAATTAGTTTCCCTAAATATGAAGTAAATATGTTATTAAGGTTAAGTAAGCAAAGAGATAGAAGCAATAATTTAAAAATGTCATGTGTTACACTCACATGACTTTCTCTACTCTTGTACAAACTATTTATACAAACTCTTATTTTCCATCTACTTCATGTTAATCGAGATAAACATTTGCAGACTCTCTTATTGCTACTTACGACTTGATAGAATACAACGCATTGAAATATTTGTTATTTTTAGTTGAGTTTCATGTAAAATATACAGGGCGGACCATTTAAGTTGAGACTGTACAATGTCTTCAAAGTTAGAAAGAAATGTCTGGAATCAAAGTTGCTTGATATTATGGGGGAAAGTAAATGCCATTAGTCGTGTTTTATTTGAAGACGTTGTGATGGCCATTTAAGAGTCAATATAATTGTTTTAAATGGGAACCTAACTTTTTATGTTGTTTTCTCACTCCTCATAAAAAACTAAACAACATTTGTATAAAGCACTTTGAATTGTTCTTACACCAACGCAAATAAGAGCAAAAATTCTGAATGGCTGTGTACGAAGAGCGCAATGACTGGTTACACCATCTATGGATGGTCATTTGAGGGTTGTTACGTTTCGTTATTGCGTACCAACATTTTTTATTTTGTTTCCTTATTCTCATCACAAAGTAAACAGCTTTTTATAAACTATTTTATAATGATAAAAGAACATACAAATGTATCTTCCCATTTAAAAAAATTAAATTGACCCTAAAATGACCATCATAATGTCCTCCAAATAAAACACGACTAATGGTATATACTTTTCCCCATTATATCAAGCAGCTTTTATCCAAGGCGTTTCTTTCTGCAAGGCTTAGTTTTGGAGATGTTGTATAGTCTCAACTTAAATGGTCCACCCTATATATTAGTTTATATTTTCAAGGTTCAAGAATAAAGAAGAATGAGTAGTATTTGTTTTTCTATGGATAGAAAATCCTTTAAAAGGAAGTTTTCAGCACAAAATATAGTTACATATAAAGGGAACAAAGGAAAGTATAATAATAATAATAATAATAATAATAATAATAATAATAATAATAATAATAATTAATAGGGGAAAGGTCCCTAATTTGAACCGCCTCTTACATTTGAAGAAGTAATTTATTGTTGCTGCTACGTATGGAAAGTAATTTTGAAGGTGATGTATTATATTTCGACTGTTGTAGAGCCGAACTTGAAGTAGTAGTATCCGCACGTATGGTACCCGGTAGCCTTCGTCCCAAATGTATTTTTCGGTGGCCTTTGCCCCCCAAAAAATGTTTAAAAAATATTAACTTTGTAATTCGACTGTTTCTTTGAATATTATATATTTATGCTTGCCTCGGCTGTGTCAGTATTTATATATACTTTTAGAGACATGAATATCTTAGCAGGGAGCGGTGCGACTGAAGAATGTAGGCTTACACAGATTATAATGTTTACTTCATACATTTATTAATCCTTGACACAATGTAAATAACATTTCACTGATGTAGAGAGACAGAGAGAGCTGTGAGATTTTTTTATTAATTACTTGCACCTTTTTTAACACGTAAACTATTTTTGTCTCACACGAATACGTATTAAATTTCTCGAGGACACATCTCGCGTCCGGTTAGAAACACTGTCTACAAACAACACGTCCAGTTATGAGCGCTGTCTACAAGCAACTGACTTGATTTCTACCGCCTAAATTTGTAAATTTCTGTATTTCAAGTCTCTGATTGGTTATTCCTAATCCAATAGAATACTTTTATTTAACAGCTTTTTTCTGGTTGTTGAGTGGCTATTTTATAAACTGTCACAAAAATTACATTATTGTTGCTCCAAGAATGACTAGTAGCATTATTACACTTTCTTACTCATTATTGCCTCAAGATTATTTCATTGTTAGCAGCTTTTAACCTATTATTCTCACAGCTCCTACATTATTAAATTACATAATACATTCACATAACATTATTACATGTATACAATAATATAAATATATAAAATGACTGTGATATACACTTTTTATATATTGTTGCATATACATATTGCTTTAAGACGGCTGTTATTATATTTTTTATTATATAATTAGACTGAAATCATTTAAATGTTAAAAATACTGCCTCAAATTGAACCGCTCCGATATTTTACAAACTGTTCGACAGATGGCACCATAATCCTAGCAGAAGGGTAGCGTGTACAGTTAGGAATGCTTGGAGTTGTTCACTTTGTATTCTGAGCTGTGGTTTCTGTTGTATGAAGTGTTGTGTGTTTTTGGTGCTTCAGAAGTAATATTTGATTCATAGCTAAGCTTATAGGACCAAATAGATAATTTGAGATGATCTACATATATTACATGTTATTAAGTGTTTATTTAGCAACAATATTCATGCATACGTTTTTTCAAGCAGCGTCTCTCCTTGTCACATAGATGCTAAAGCTTCCAAAATGGCGCGGCTCGTAAACTGAACCACTGTTTGAACCCTATATTGAACTGGTCCAACTTAGGAAACCTATTGAAGTTCTAGGATTGCTCAACTGCGAATAGTATATCGTGTGAATAAATATCCACATAATATGCTAAGTTAAAAAAAAATCATGTTAAAAACAGTGGATGACATGAATGTATGAATTGTCTGAAATGATGAACATGATCCAGTGTGAAAGTTGTAGGATATGGGTTCATCAAAAGTGTGCAAAAGTTAGTGACAAGAAGAAAGTGTTTTATTTTGAAGACTGTGTATAATTGGACTCTTCTGTACGAGAGTAAAAATTAGTAGAAACTCTATATTTGCAAATAATACCTATTCCAAAAACCAAGTGATTGCCATTATATAAAAATTCAAAATGTTGAAGGAAATTGCTATTCTTATCACAATTTTGGACTCTACTTTTGTTGCTGATAGCACATTTGTTTTGAATGTGCAATAAAATATGTGTATATTGTATTAATAAAAATACTTTTAAACTTAAAAGTATGTGGTTCATTTTAAGACACGGGTGGTTCAATTTAAGGACCACGTTCCTAATTTGAACCGATTTACCATCTCACTTCTTAAATGTTATTTACTTGATAATTGTATTAATTTTAAATTGTGTTGAGAATATTTATAGAGCAAGAATTTATCACTTTAACGCTTGTGTTTCTGAAAATTTTGATTTGAAGATATAATTATTATTTACTAATTAGGCTCAATTGGTTCAATATAGGGACCTTTCCTCTACTATTATTAGCTTTGAATAACAATAGATGATATATAACCTTTTGCATTATCAAGATAACAAAATTGCTGCCAATTGAAGAACGCAAACCAGGAACAATTTCGGAATTAACACATAATATAGAATTGGTTACATACGTTTATACACAGAAAACTACTAATATGAACACAATTCAGTGAACAAGCTATCGCCTTGCTGTGAGTATCGAGTATCGGTGCTCAAAAACCAGTATCGGTATCGAGTATCGCCAAATAGTGGTATCGTCCATCACTAATAATTAATTAATGTATCATAACAGTCCTGAAAATGTACTCATTTTCACTAAATCCATTCATTATTTCTGCATTATTCTTGAACTGTGTTTCAACTATTATTATTATGATGTGCAATGCCGTGATTATGTGGATTTTCGTTACGTCTTCGGTCAAGATAAAAAAGCTTTAGGCATTCAAAACTACAAAGTGCCAGACAGACAGTAACTCTTCAGGATGCGCTCATTGGCAAAAACTTATTGTTTCTTTTTGTTGGAATTCCACCATTTTAAAATTACAATGCACCGACCATTCAGATTTAACTGCCGTAAAATCCTCGTTAAAATCTTACCGACGTCGTCGCACCACAAATCGCGGTAAATTCAATGTTTTACCACGGTAAAATCTCGAACGAGAATGTTGCACACAGCCATAAATAATTCATATATCCTTACCAATCAATTGCCCTTTTATAGGTACAATTTTGTAACTTAACTCATCATAATCCTTACACACTAATAGTATCCCAAGTAAAAACTGTGCGGAAAACGACATTTTAAGCTTCAGTAGCTATTTTTCGTACTGTATATTTGCAAACATACAGAAAGAAACGCTATAGTTGGAATATTTGAATACAAAAGATAATACTTCAAAATACTGCAAAGATATACAGGGTGTCCCGCTTAAAATACCAATAAAACAAATGGTTATAACTGGGAGTGTATAAGACAAAGAGAAATAATCTAGTCAGATTTGGTAACGCATTTCTTGCAATTTGTATAACATTGTAACAATGGTTGCCACAGAGTTGTGACATTGAGAAATAAATAAATAACAGAAACACCAGAAATAAAATAAAATAAATGGTTGTAACTCAATAGAAAAAGTATTGAAGCTGTCAACATTTTCTATTAGCTAAAGAGCTGCAATTTCAATAAATTCAACATGACATCCATTTACAGCACGGCAAATGTCGAGCCTGCTCTCCACCACTCTCCAGGTATTCTTCGCATAGCAATTAATCACAAGGCGACTTCTGAGTTTCAAATCATCGAGGTCAGCCACTAGTGTTCTGTAAACTTGATTCTTGACGAATCCCCACAGAAAAAAAGTCCAAAGGTGATCGGTGACCTTGGCGGCCAACGATTGTCTCGGATCCTCTGCCTATCCACTGTGTGGAAAAATTGTCATTCAGAAACTTGCGTACCTCCAATGCGCAGTGAGGAGGAGCGCCATCTTGCTGATAAATGGATCCTGCAGAAAGTTGAGGGACGACATACAATTCTAGCATATCTAGATAGGTTCGACCATCACTGTAGGTTCAGCAAAAAAGAAGGGACCTATCACACGATCATTCATTAAACCACACCAGACATTAACTTTGGGTGAATCACGTTCATGTTGAAAAACAATAGAAGGATTCTCACTCCCTCACATTCTGCAATTGTATCTGTAAAATATTCCTGATATATGGAAGGTGATATGATCTAAGTACGAATTGTTTTCATCAACTTTGTCCAAAACACTCGCAGCAAAATTTAGCCTCGTATGTTTATCATCGTGCTTGATTTTCTATGCAGTTTGAATTTTGTATGCTCGAAGACAGATCCTTTTGCGCACAACATTGTCAAGATTACTGCGAGGAATCTGGAGTTGTAAACTTGATGTTCGGATTCATTTATGTATTTATTTATTTCTCAATGTCACAAATCTGTGGCAACCACTGTAACATTGTTACACAAATTGCATGATCTGCACTACCAAATCTGATTATATTTATTTCTCTTTGGCTTATACATTCGCAATTATAACCATTTATTTTATTGATGTTTCAAATGGGACACACTGTACTTTACAGATCTACTATATCGCTCACCGAATGTTTTAGGTAATTTAGTTCTGTTGAGCGAAGGTTAAATTTATGATGGAAATTTTCCCTTGGCCTAGCTAAACCTTTATAACACAAATTCCAACAAAATAAACAGCGGGACATTCAGATGTTTATATTTCCATATCTTTAATATAAATTGCAATATTTAATCAGAATAATGTAATTTCTGCAGGTGCAGAACAAAATATAAACTGTTACTACGAAGGTGTCATTTCCGTACTGGAATGGAATGAAAATTCGGCCGTGAACTACTCTCAAATACGGAAATGCATTGATTTCTTTACTAGTTGCTTGAGTTTTTACGGCATAGATGTTGAGCAATATCCTTTGCTTAATTTGTACGAGTAAACTATGCTTCTTGCTGATTAATGATGCTCTAAATCTGTTTAAAATATTATTACTGTAATCATATCGTACTAATAACAAGTTATTTTATTTTTAGACTATTAGGTAAACTTGGCTAGAGAATGAATTAAAAGAGAAATAAATACCATTAAATAGTACAAGTACCTGGAATAAATCTGAATGCTATCCCCACTAGACCAACAGGGCTTCGGTAATCCGGCGTCAAGCTGTCAGCATTCAAGTTCCTTAACATTTAGGTACCCATATCTCTTTTTCAGTAAGAGCCAATGGCCAGAACCATTGGACATAATATATGTACTGCTTCCCCTTACGCACTTACAGTAAGGAGGAAGTATTGTATTCCACCTTAAAGTTTCGATACCGAGATTTCACCGAAAAAGCACCTAAACCCCTCCAAAAAAGCATTTTTAGAAAAAGGTCCGTGTGTGTGTCTGTGAATAGCATAACTAAAAAACGAAAAGTCGGTTAGATACCAAAGTTGGTATTTAAGTTCAGCATTTTCCCAGAATGGAATTTAACAAATCCTCCCTCCCCTAGATACCCTTTAACGGGAATTTTTTCAAAATGCTGATTTTTTAAAAAATGGCAATAATGATTTTGATTAAAATGTGATATGTATGAGGTATTTTCGTCACAAATGGATTGTGTATCTTGAATTTTCGGGAATAGCCTCTGAAGTCGTCTTCATTGTGAATAAGTTTTGCTTAACTGATGAACCGTAAGAGATAGATAAAATCTTACTACACGAAAAATTAGATCTCGTTAAAGCATACAATTTATATCAAATAATGTTTTCGTGACGTTAACTATTTCCGAGATATTGTTTGTTAATGGTTAGATTTTCCAAATACTTATACTTTTCTCAAAAGGAAACTTGATATTTGTTTTCTTCTTCTTTCTTTCTCTCTCTCTCTCTCTCTCTTGGTCATGCAAAGAGAACGGAATTTCAAAGCCATCAAAGAGGTACCAGCTCTTAAAAGAGTTGATTATCACTTAAGGCCTACTGTATTCCTCTAATACCATTGAACCTATAAGAAAAAACACAATATAACAATTTCTGCAAATGTTTATTTCGATTAACATGAAGTAGACAGAACAATAAGCTTTCATAATAAAAGTTTATTGAAAAGTAGGTAGAGAAAGTCAAGTGAATGTGACGCATCTGAGGGTTTCTTTTTTTTTATTTTGGCGTGTTATTCTCCCCAAATCTGAGCTGGTGATCCGATAACTGCGACCTTCCTTCCTAAGTGTATCTCCTTACACCAGATACATTACTTTATCCTACATCAGAGATGCTGGAAACTTAAATCTCGTTGACGAGCAGCCGCTGCCGAGCTCTGCTGACGAGCAATTGTTGTCTGTCTCGAATGAACTATCCTGCGGGAGAATCCCAAAAACTTCATCTTTTACAAATGGAGATACATTTCTCATTCCATTGTTACCTCAGTTCTTGCTACATCAATTTCTTTCCATTCAAGTATTCCCGCATTCGCCACTTTTGAAAAGGAAATCAACACACAACAAAGACAGACATATCCTCGTAATCAAAAGGAACAATTAGACATAATGACATCTCAACCCATTGTCTCAAGAGCATGTAGTTAGTTCCATATACAGACACGAAGTTTATTATATCTGATGATTAAATGCATTACTCCTGCAGTGACAGTTTAGTTGGGATGACATATAGTGACGTCTAGAATTATTGATATACTGGCGTTTTCACGCTAGAATTCACTGGCGACTGTATTAAAAGAAAAGGAAGAAATCTGTGCAGAATCCCCCGAAGCTAGCGCGCAACTGAAGGTCTGGTCCCGGCCCGTCTGGAAGAGTGGGGGGAGGGGGTCTATCGTGCGCCATCTTGATTACCGTGCCCCCAACACGTGCTCGCGGCAACATGCACACCAAACTGGTTATTATTAATAGGTGAACACGCCCGCCGCCTCTCTGCCCCCAAACCATGTGGCATAGCGTGCCCTAACAAACTCAGACACCCTCTCAAAGATCGTGGTCCAGTCGGCGCAATGTTGACGCCATCCCTTTATCGCCAACATCACAAGTTGCCTACCGCTCCAAACTTTGTATGCTTATAGTCATCATATGTTTTCGCTTTGCTGTTAATGCATTTCTTCAAGGTTGCAGATGCACTAAAATAACAACAAAAGGCCATTCAAAATGCAAAATAAGAGCGAACACAACAGAAAAATCTTATGAGGAGAGCTACTTCACGTTTTCTAACTATTACAAATTCACAGGCATATCTTAAATATTAATCCCAATCATTACATGGTTATTCTTCTGTCAAAGGTACATTATTAGCGATACATTTCCGTTTAGAAATAACTTCAAATTAATAAACAAGTGCTTAAGTTATATACAACATGCAGAAATAACATTCAGATGTTTGTCGGAAGTACGAAGGAATAAACTCACTAGTCATGGAGTCATAGTAAAGAGCTCTTAAGAAGGCAAAGAAGAAAAAATTTGGGAAACTTTTAAGCATCTCCCATCAGATAACACTCTACATTTGAAGCATACAGCATGAAATACATAAAGATAAGGGGTTTGTGCGGTTTGTCGTCAGCTTGTGTGTGCATAGAGGTTATACAGCTGTATGTCAAGTATCTGTGTTGATTTCCGACGTACAAAAACCACGCGAAGCATTAATAAAGCTAGAAGAACAGATTTGCCTTTATGATTCATCCTAGCTTCAGAGCCATCATAAGCCTAATTGCACTGCACTACTATAGACATTCTTAAATTATCGCATGTCAAACACTTAAACAGTTTTTGAACTGCGAGAAGCTTTTTTCAACGTCACAGGACGTTAGCGGCGCATATGTCAAGCATACTATGTTATCGTCTGATGATTTTGCATTCTTATTCATATGTTACAACTTTTTAAATAGCCCTTATACTTTCTCTACTACGTATAGTACTCCATAGCATTCCAACCAAAATTCAATGTCGAGGTTTTGCCGAAATACATGTTTCGAGGCACTTTGAATCAAAATAAAGCATTTCTGAAAACATGTCTGCCTGTGTGTCTGTGTCTGTCTGTGAACAGTAAAACTCAAAAACTAAAGTCAGATAAGTACCAAACTTGGTGTTGGAGTTTAGTATCTTCCAAGGATGCGACAAGAAGATTTTCAAGAAAATCCTCCACCTCAACTATCCTTTACATAGAACATTTTTCGAAAATTTTGATTTTCTAAAAAAGGGTTCTAACGATTTTGATTAAAATACCACATATTAAAGATATTTAAATGACAAATAAAATGTATGTCTTGAATTATCCGGGAATAGCCTAGCAAGTCCTCTTCATTCGGAAGGAATGTTGTATAATCGTATAACTTGTAAATGTTAAGCAATAGGCGAAAACGTACCACACAAAAAATGTAGATATCTTTAAAGTACACAATTTTTAAACTAAGTTCTTTTTTGTGGTATAAGCTATTTCTGAGATATCCGTTATTAAAGGTTCCAAATGTTCAATACTTCATTCCTTTAGTCCCACCGATTTTCAGTTGTTTCTCGCGATCGCATTGAAACAGTATGGAATTTTGAAAATTAAACTTGAGTTTTATACATGCACGCTCTTTAACTGCCGTGGTCCTTAGGGTTCCATTCTATATTGGGCATAAAAGACCGGAAATTTTGCTTAGAGGCCTCTTTATCAGGTTTGAGGTGCCGTAAATCCACAACACGGGACCACCGGCTTTACTTCCCTTTCGAAAGATTTTCATGCCCGAATAAACCCCTCCACCGGGTTTGAACCTGCAACCTCGCGAATTAAAGGCTAGCATGGTAACTACTACACTACAGAGGATGACATGGAATTTTAAGGCCAGCATATAGCGTCCAGTTCTTAAATGGGTGTCGCTGTTCTCTTTGTATTTATAACGAAATGTGTAATGTAGCTAACTAGCTATTTTTGCAAAGGTTTATTTCGATTAAATGTAGTAGATTTGAAGAATAAGTTTTAGAAGGAATAGTTTGTATATCCACTAATAAATGTAGAGGGTAGAGAAAGTCATGTGAATGTATCACATCGGATTTTTGTTCTGTATAATGTTTTGTCCTTTGTTGCTTAGGCTCTGTGTACAAGGTCCTGGAGGTCCTTGCTTGATTTTTTCTGGTACCTCTTCTGTTATTGTTAGCCCATGAATATTTGCAAATTTTTATTGTACTTCTTTTGGGTACACTGCCCATAGTTCGTTTACCTGTATATCCACCGATGCTCGCTGTCAAGTCAAAGTATATTACGTCCAGCGCACAAACCCCTCATCTTTATATAATGCAGATTTTGCGTTTTAATGAGCTCAAATTTTCACGTCTATCCTTTATGGCTTCCTAGTTATACAAGATTATGTCAGAATGAAGAAGACTGCACTGGCTGTTCACAGAAAATTCAAACTGTGCTTTTTATTGGTCACATAGATGTCTTTAATATATAGTATCTTAAACAAAATCCTTTGAGTTATTTATCGAGAAAATTAAAAATAAGGAACGATACTTCTGTATATAGGGTAGTTTGAGATCGGAGGATATTCTTGAAAATCTTCGCTTGACATGCTTAAACAGTGTCTGACTCAAGGTATGAAATTTGGTATTTTCTTGAGTCAAGCTCTTAATAGACAAACATGCAGACGTTCAGTCTTATTTTGGGGGTTTGGTGGACCTCTAAACATGTATTTCCAGTGAATTCTCGATGTATAAATTTTTGATTGGATTAAAAGACTTCCTTTTCTTACTAGGGAAGTAGATGGTTTCTTACGTTATTTTTTACCACGCTTTGGGCGTCAATTTGAAGTAGTTTGTATTGAAGGAGTTGTATTATATTTCAACTGTTGGGGAGCCGAACTTGTAGTAGTTGCAACAGCACGTATAGTAAACAGTTTCCGGTAGCCTTCGCCCCAAATGTATTTTTAGGTGGCCTTTGCTCCTAGTTTAAAAAAAGTTAACTTTGTAATTTGCTTGATTCTTTAAGTATTAAATATTTATGTTTGCATCGGCTGCGTCAGTATTATTGTTAGAGACATGGAAGTCTTGGCACGGCGTGATGCGACAAGAATGTAGGCTTACACAGATTTTAAGTTTTAATTCGCTCCTTTTTATTAATCCTTGACACAAATTAAATAACACTTCACTGATATCGAGAGCTGTGAGATTCTTTTATTTAATATTTGCACTTTTTAACAAGTATACTATTTTCGTCTCACACGAATACGTAATTAATTTCTCGAGGACACATCTCGCGTCTGGTTATGGTCACTGTCTAGAAGCAACACGTCTGGATATGAGCACTGTTTGGAGCAATTGAATTCATTTCAACCGTCTAAACTTTTAAATTTCTGCATTTCAAGTCTCTAATTGGCTATTTTTATTCCAATAGGATACCTGCACATAACTAAAGTTTTTCTGGTTGTTGATTGGCTATTTTTATAAACTGTCACTAAAATTACAATAATGCTTCCAAGAATCACAAGTAACATTTAACTCTCAAACTCATTATTGCCTCAAGGTTATCTCATTGTTACCTCATTGTTAGCAACTTTTAACCTATTTCCCACAGCTCCTACATTATTAAATTACGTAATGCATTCACATAACATTATTGAACATGTTTACAATAATATAAGCATATGCAATGACTGTTACATACATTTTACAAATTATTACATACACATATTGCTTCAAGGCGGGCTGTTATTGAATTTACATATTATATAATTTGACTGAAATGATTTAAATGTTAAAAATACTGCCTCACTAGAAAATATAATGATTTTACAGCTATGTTGAATCATTAGTAATTAATTATGTAAGCTAGGAGGCTTAGAAGTTCTGTTCAATTCGGGACAATCCCGTTAAACGCTCTGTCCTATTATCCCGACAGTCCCTTCGACACATTTGAAGTACACATCTCACATCATGCATGTGCTACTACGCGTTTCCAAGTGTGTTCTAGCATTTTTTCCCTTGTGATAAAGTTACTTGAAAAGTTCAACACCACGACCGGGACTCGAAACACGGACCTTTGATGTTCTTATCACTTGAATTACCAAGTATTTCAGTAAATCTCAACGGCGAGTTACAATGTTATAAACCCCGGAAATTAAAAGGACTAGCAATATCGTAAATCACCTTTGAGGTATAATTCGAGTATTTGAGATCGCTTTGAAAGTATACTTGAATCAGATGAGAGTGTTTAATGCACGTATTAGTATCTGGTTAGGATAGCTCAAGCGGTAAGAACATCGACACGGAGAGCCAAAGATCCGTGGTTTGAGTCTCGGCCGTGGCATTCACTTGTTCAAGTCGGGTTCAATTTTCCACCGTTCTTTCTACACTAGTAGTTTGGAAAGACAATTATCAAAACATTACATAAAGTAGTTACACTCATTGTTTTAATACAATATATCGAGAAGCAAATTTGTAATGAACTTGAAAAATTCTGTGTCTGACCGTAGATATTAGCTCAAAATGTTATAAATAAATGTACAACATTTTGCTTGTTTTGTTATTGTATTACTAATTTATGAATATACCTGCTAAATGCATTTAGTTTAAAATGATATAAATAATTTGACAAATAATTTGTAATGTTGCATGTACCTCAAGAATTTTGTGACGTACAAAATACGATTGTTCCTATAAATAAAAAAAAGTTTGTCTAGCAGGGCATAAATAATACAGGCATTGCAGTGAACTAATACAAAGACAGTAACACTCTTAAACAAATCACACATAACATGTATGTATTGACTAAACTTTCACCTTTGAGATGCACAAGCACAACTTTCTTTACAACACGAACACAAAGCAGCGACTGAAGCGCAACTACAAAGATATCCTTGAACGCGTCGTGCGCCGCCAGTTGCTCATTGGAAAAGTACCGAGGCTCTGCACGCACACATGCGATTGGCGGCCTCATCATAAAACGACCGCATTGCATTTAGCAAAACTCCTTTTTACTGTATACGTTAGGTAGAGATGGCGCAGCGATTTTATTTTTCTGACCTTCTATACCTAGTTTTGTAATTATATTAAACGCTACGTCACAGCATTATGACTAGGACTTATCGACCAGCTTTCTACCTACTTATTGCTAATTCAGACCGCTGTGCAGCTACAATAAAATGTTTATTATCATGGGGATATCAAGTTTATGCTATTTATATGAAATATGCATTACGTATAGGGAAGTATAGAAAAATAAACTTTTTTATGAATAATTTGTGCAACAGCTGTGAAAATAATTCATAATCTCCAGGAAAGTCACGAGACAGTTATGAGTATATTTTCATAAGCTCGTGACTAACAAGTTTATATACATTTTTATAAACAGTTGACTGTTTTTTTAGCTTCCTATATATTATCATTTAGCTTGTATGAGAACGGCACAGAAATTGTAACGGAACGAGAAGGTCGTATTTGAAGGGTTTAGTGAGATTCCAGTTTGTGTACAGGCAGAAGACTAGAAGTCCTCGTCCTTGTTACTGTGCTATACAGGAATGTTCCATCCCAGATCACTTAAACAAGAAGTCACGCGATGTGCGTCTCCAGGCGATGAACGGCGACCGATGATGTAAAGTCTTTTTAGGTAGCACGAGAAACACAAAGCAGCTGCAGTTCATAATGTTGGTATGCTTGCGAGAAGTGCAAGTTAATACTTTCGATATATTGTAATTATTTTAACACTTCTCCCCAGACTAAACTCTCAAAATTTCAGTTCCATAAAAATATTTTAGGTTATTAATACAAAATTAATTTTGTTGCAAGCAGTCAACGTTTTCTAATGAAAATAATTTGCCCACAGTGATGAAAGTTAAATTGGTTTTACGGAAAGCCTTTCTTTAAGCTTTCGTGCAACATTAACTACAACCAAGTGCTGGAGCTTAAAAATTATACTAATGAATATTCGGTTAGGGAAAATACACAAAATTTCTTACATTCTCTAGCACCTACTTATACACAGTCCAGTCATAAGTTCTGTCCTATGATTAAGAAGCGATATGCCTTAAAATAAAAGATACAAAAACAGATATAACATGTATGTTTTAATTCAGTGGCCAATGAACATTTTGTACACTATAAGTCATTCAAAACCATCACCTCTGGCCTTTACACAGGATCTTAATATGTTAGGCCAGTCTGCTACTGCAGCATGGATGACATCTAGAGGAATTTCCTGCGCTGCCTTTACGGGATCTCGCTTTAGAGATTCCGAACTGGAGTGAGGTTTAACACAGCTCTTACTCTCCAAGATATCCGAAAGCCTATAGCCCAGGGGGTTCAGGTCTGGGCTGCCAGAGGGCCAGTCCTCTGCTGCATTGAATTTCGGAACATTGTCCCTGAGCTATGCTTGAGTTGTTCTAGCCTTGTGAGCTGGGGCTGAGTCTTGCTGAAAGACCCAATGGCTTCCATTGAAGAGTGTAGTGTTCAAGGGTCTCACAACTCTCTCTAGGATGTCCTCTTGTTACCGTCTGTGTTTGCAGAAATGGAGAGATGTTACTTCCTGTCCCAGCAAACCATCACTGATGCTGGGTGGTGCTCTCTCTGGACACGGGGGACTGATATTTTAGCTTCCTCTCAGCTCCGTGCATATATTTTATGATTTGGCTTTTTGTACTTCTCCTCCATTGTGAAAATTTTCTCATCCGTGAAGAGGACATTTTCATGACCATTCTGAGCATGAATCTTCCTCCATTGAAGACTTACCAAGATCTGGCAGGCCACGTACAATGACTTCAGGAGTGGTCAAAGCAGTAAGGGAACGAATACCTCGAAACCCACTCCGGAAGCAAAAAATAATGACCGGAGGGTTAAATCTATGTCTCGGATTATCAGAAAAGACCTCCATATGAGAACTTCGACGGTCAGTGGGACATTTGTTAACCTTGAACCTAAAGAAGATCAGGTACGAAAAATCAGTACCTAGTTATTTTCCACGCTTCATGTTTACCAGCATGTAGAAGGTAAATATAATATTAGAAGTTTTAATACACAGAATAACACTCGCAGTAGTATCAAAATAACAATTTGGAGAAGAATATTTATTTTATACTGAATTATCAAATTTAGGACAGAAATGGTTAGCGCACCTAGTCTATATTTTTAAGCGCAGAAAATAATATCGGGCGATATTCAGACGTTTATACAGGTATAAGCAAAGTGATGGCAAATATTTTAGAGATGTACTCCCAACAACAATACATTGAAATAAACGCATATGAACATGAATATGAAAAGCTTTTATTTTAGGGTTACACGACTACATTACAAATGGTCCAAGTGATACAGTGGTTACCACACAATTTCTGAGGAGCTTTTTTCCTGCGTTCCATGCTTAGGCGTGCTCTGTTTGCCCAAAATCCAGAACTTTTAGAACGGCAATATCGGATACAGGAGTTTAATAAATCAATATCCCCAGAGGAACAAATATATTGTATTGAAATCATTAAATGGAGTAGGCCATTCAATGAATCTCCTTAGACTGGTATATCTTTGGGAAAATCGGTCATTCAAAAGTTAATGCACATTCTGTATCATCAGAAAAGAACTTAAATAATAAGTTACAAGCTTGTTATTTTCTGCACGTACTTCCGCTACAATGATTATTTCCTAACACACAATATGCCATTTAAAGATTGAATTACCTTAAAATTAAAACTAATTATAATTTCTTCTTTAGTTCAGTTTTTGTGTATTTTAATATTCTGCAACTTAAAACGGTGTAAATGTTTAGTAATAGTATAAATAATGTGAAGTAAAATATCGAATAAATGTTTTTAAAACCAAAGACACTGAAACATTTGCTAGTAAATTAATAAAATAGCAGGGCAATAGTCACACATCTTAGATGAAGCACTTGAAAACTGGCCGAAAAAAGTTACGTCTGTCTTTAGTAGTGCTATATCACTGTATACATAGCTTTTGCATCTCCACAGTCCTCAGAGAGGATCCTGTTCTGAAAAATAGTCTGACTTTCTCTGCACACTCTTCTATTCCTACAAGAGCTTGTATGCTTGTATACTTCATGTTATCCTAGATAAATGTTGCAGAAATGTTTTCATTACACATTTCGTTATAGGTACAAGAGAAATACAGCAAGCTGAAGCAATGGTCATATATTTATTCTTTGTTCAGGGTCTTTTGAGACAGTGGATAGGAGGAGGTAGAAAACCGGTTGCTCGTGCCCAGGTCGGCTACGTGTGGCGTCTCTTTGTGACATCTGCTGCACCGGCTTCGCGACATCCGCATTTCCCCTTTCACTGTCTTAAATGACTCTGAGCATAGAACAAAAAGCGGGTCGCTATGTGATGTCTTTGGAACTATTTGCATTCGTACGAGAAACAAATATTGGTGAGTCATAACTTCAAAAAGTATACCGGATTTGACAATTAAAACCAATACCGAATATCTCGGAAATGGTTACAGTGACATAAATTGCTGTTTTAATAAATCTACATTTTCTGCACATTAGTCTACGTTTTATGGTTTACCAGTTATACAGAAGTATACAAAAATTCATTCAGACTACCTCTGTATCTGGTGGTTAGCATGCTAGCTTCCAAATCCAGAGATCCTGGGTTCCCGAGTTTGATTCCCAGGTGAAGGGTGGATAAGTTTTCTTTAGCCAGGGTTGTTCCTCATCCTGCCTAGAGTCTGGAAGTATGAATGACAGTGAAAATGTGTGTGTGTGTGTGTTTATAAAGAAAACTCAAAGTAAAAACCCAAACATTAACGCAGGAGTTAACAAGAACATCATCGTCAATGGGAAATTGTTCCAAAGGCAAAGCCTTTATACTAAAGGCGACATATAAAGGAATAAATAAACAATAAAAATAGAATAATTCAGAATGAGGTGTACTTCACAAGCTATTCCAGAAAAGTCAATACATACATTTAGAAATATTTTAAACATATGGCATATTAATAAAAATGGTTTGAGAAAATAAAATATAACCACAATGTTCCATATAAGGTGCAGTTTGTAGGATGGGAGGATTTTCTAGAGTATCTTCGTGTGGTATCCTAGAAAGATGCTGAACTTATATAGTAAATTTGGTATTTATCTGAATTTCGTTTTTGATGAACACGGACCTTTTATAAAAGTGCGTTTTTGAATTAAAGGGATCTTAAAACATGTTGTTTCCAATGAAATTTCAATATTGAATTTTCGGGTGGAATACAATATTCATATATTTACTACAGGTATGTCGTAGAGTAAAAATATTTTGTTGCAAACTTTGCGTCTGCAAGTTCACCTGTTTGGGTTTGGTTTAATGCTGAGTACAAAAGCTGCTAGTGCAGTTCATGAGAGAACAATTTTGGTAATACTGGAAAGCGAAACGAGCTTCTGATGGTCTTAAGATGTGACACTTTCGTCCGTAGACACAGAGGTGTCGTTCGAATATATATTCCTAATGGTAGATAGAACTGTTCGTACAATTATTCTATTTCAAACTGGAAGATTTTGATACGAGGTTTTAATATTGTAATACAGACGTCGAATCCACTTTGTTAATTGTTTTTAAAGAATAAAGACCCGAATTACGACTCTCCTGTATGCACAGTGCTTCTGTTATAGGACAAGTAACACCTACATGGTGCACGAATCTAACTTGATCACTTGATCACATGATATAAGCCCACAGCTGACAAAGTACCTCCAGATGACGCTCCATTTCATGGAATGGGTGGGGAAAGTGGATCAAATACCGGCAGCAAAAACCTTCCAACTTAAGGTACTGTAAGTAAATAGTTTATTAAGAAGAACGCCGTATATTAAAGGCGCGTCTGCCCGTAAGCAGTCCGTCTACGAGACGATACATCCAAGGGTACACGGGTACCTGGCCAGGAGCAACGCCTGTCATAAAACTTCACTTCCTAAATTATCGTTGTTCTTGTTTTGCCATTCAAGGCTATGGCCGTTCCGGCTTCAGGATGATCAAATAAATTATTTTCCGATGTCTGGAAGGTATAGGCTGCTTCAAAAGTTAGAAAACATTTCAAATCATTGTATCATGATCAAAATTTACATGTTAGGATTATAGTCAAAACGCAAATCCATCAAAACCAGTTTCAACTAATCAAAACCAGTATTTCACTTCGAACTGGTTGAGTGAACGATCTTAGATAGTAGCTTTAATGACAACATTCTATAATCCTTGGTTATATCAAATCCTGACTATAAGAACTTCACAGCTGTTGGAATTAGCTCTTAACCTATGTTAATGTCTATTATTACTTAACATAAGTCTCACATTATGATCACGCACATTATCTTTACGAAAGTTTCGAAAATTAGCCTATAAATATTTTTGTGTAAGGGGGTTTCTATAAACATTCCTATTTATTTACTTTTCTGGTGGTAACAAAATATTTCATTTTCTTTTCGTAATTTTAAAACTATTTTTCCTAGCTTCGTATCCACCGGCTAACCCCTCAGTCTATCAATGGCATTTATAGACCTGGAAAAGCTATCTTAAAGAAAGTTATTAAGATTGTGAAAAAAAAGTGGCCCAACTGATTTATATCTATAAAAGAACCAGTTAATACGCAGTTCCAAAGTCTTGTAAGCAAATTCGCGCATCCGAAAACCAATGAAGAGAATCAACCGGAGAGTCTGCTACTTTTCCTTTGACTTATCTCTCCGGTGACTCCAGTGAGCTGTCGTGGAGATGCCTCTGGATTCCTCACTATCTCCTAAAGTACAATGGACCAGCAAGCCGCTCACCTAAATTTGTAGAGGGCATAAATGCACTAGAGCTAGAAAATAGATTGAAAATAGGAGAAGTTACACCAGAGGAGGGTAGAATAAGAAGTGGTATCACTGGGGTTACACCTTATCACCCACATTGGTCAAAATCTAATTGAAGTACTTGAACAAATAGAATTCCTTCAGAATAAAGAAGGTGTGCCTTTTAGGGGGAAGAAGAATAAAATTAATAAGATTCGTGAAGATATGACGTTTCTAACAGAAGAGGAAAGAGAGAAATATTCTAAAGAATATACTGATGAAGATAAATGCGAAAACGTTAAGACTAGCAAAGAAGAAACGCAAAGAAAATGTATTTGTTAACTCAAGATGAGGTAGTGGAGCATGTGGACTGCTTCAGATACTTAGAATGTACCATAAGTAGTAACATGAGTCATTGTCAAGAAGAAAGATTTTAAACAAAAAGTATCAAATTTGATCCCTCAAAGAAAGAACTAAGAACGAGATTACTGAATTGTTTTGTGTGTAGTGTGGCAATGAGTGAATAAACTTTGATGTTGACTAGGAAAAGAGAAGTAACTCTACAAAGTATTTTAAATTTACGTATGGGGAAAAGAACATGTGAAATTTCAGACAAAATAAGTAATGAATATTTGGATGAAAAATTGTTTGCATACTGCACCAGAAAGAAAGCTGATTGGCCAATGAGTTGGGGCAGAAGAAAATACGAAATTATAAACAGTCTTAAAATAAATTGATCATTTGCAAAGATGAGGAGGAAATAGGAAAAAAAACAGACGACGCCGTGTTTGCAGTGAAGGACCTCCCTTGGGCAGAAAATATGGTTGATATATGCTGTAGCTATGAACTGGAAAGTCATATGAGTTACAAATCCTATTCTCCGTTAGAACTGATACTTCTGTGTTGACGCAGGAAGCTGGATTGATATTTAAAGCCTCTTCTTTTTTTAAATATTCGCCTCTACAAGGAAAATGAAGAAAGGTTACATGCCGGATGTGGTAATAGCTTGGTGTGGTTGGAGCGGTATGTTGTCCTGCGTCATCCATTTGCACGGTCTAACTGTATTGCGAAGAAAGCAAGCTTATGTCAGTGGCGGCCAGTGAAACTCTGCTGAGTGGGCTGCAGCTTTAACTAGGTGTGGTCTAGAGTCCACCATTCTTATATCACTCACTCACTCTATTCACTCACTCCAGGCAATCTTTAAAGCGAGCCACTGCAAAGAGACGTGAGTTGCAATATACAGGATGATTTTAAATGATGGACCCATTTTATAAAATTCGTATTTATCAAAGCACAAATCCAATATGAACAGTCTGTATAACAATAAAAAGAGGAAGTTTCAAGGGTTTTTTTTTTCGACAGGCGGTGATGGTTTTAGAAGCGGCCGGTAGAGTGCTCGCGCAATAGGCCGCCATTGCGTTTCACTGTCAGTACTTACTGAGATGGCTACTGTGGAGCACAAGGTTTTCTGCGTTTTTGAGTTCGCAAAAAGTGTGTCGCAAATTGTAGTGCAGCGGGCATTTCGTAGGAAATTCGGTATTGAACCACCAACTAGAAAAAGCATTAGCCGTTGGTTTACACAATTTAAACAGACTGGAAGTGTGTGTAAACGAAAAAGCACAGGCCGACCGCGTGTGTCAGAGGAGGACGTCAGACGGATTGAAGACAGTTTGTTCGCAGTCCACGTAAGTCTACCCATAGAGATAGTAGAGAACTTGGAATACCCCAACCAACTGTATGGAAAGTTCTGAGATGGCATTTGCTGTACAAGTCCTACCGATTACAACTTGTGCAGGCTCTTAAACCTAAAGATAAAGAGAGGCGTCTCGAATTTTGTGGTTATGTGCTAGGAATGATGACGCGTTTCTACAGCGTATCATTTTTAGCGATTTGCGACTTTCCACCTTAGTGGAAAAGTCAACAGACACAATGTTCACATATGGGGTTTGCAAAATCAACATTGCAACACGAAAGAGACCCACCGAAGTTAAACGTGTTCTGTGCCTTATCCCGTACAAAGGTTTATGGACCATTTTTCTTTGCGGAAAAAACTGTAACTGGAATAACGTGCCTGGACATATTAGAACAATGGCTGTTCCCTCAAATTATGGAAGATTCACAGGACCTCATTTTCCAACAGGATGGAGCTCCGCCCCATTAGCACAGCGATGTACGAGGCTTTTTGAATGAATCCCTTCCTCAGCGCTGGATAGGTCGCAGGGTAAATGAAGACCTGGCTCTACACTTCTGGCCACCGAGATCTCCTGATCTCACCCCATGTGACTATTTCTTATGGGGTTATGTTAAGGAAGCTGTTTACGTCCCGCCTCTACCTACAACTCTGGACGACCTGCGGAACCGTATCACTGCTGCCGTGCACTCAGTAACAGAAGATATGCTTGCTCGCGTGTGGGACGAGTTTGGCTATCGCGTAGATGTTTGCCGTGCAGCAAACGGTGGACACATTGAACATTTATAATGTATTAAACAAAACTTTGAAAATTCCTCTGTTTATTGGTATAAAGATGGTTCATGTTGGATTTGTACTTTAATAAATACGAATTTTATAAAATGGATCCATCATTTAAAATCAGCTATATTCTATGTAGTAAATCATAAGTTATTTACGCAATAGGGAAATGGAAGGCACTCAGTAAACTCAAATACGTTAACACCCACTGATATTTTTGCATTCTCTGCCAGTAGGTAGAAGTATTGAATTCTACCCAAAAATTTGATATCGAAATTTTATCGCTCCACTGAACCCAAAAAGAGATTTGGATAAAGAAGATCCGTGTATACGCGCGCGCGTGTGTATCTTTCTGTCTATCTGACTGTATGACCGTTTCTGAATAGCATAACTCAAAAACCAATAGTCGAATATATACCAAAAGACTAATTTTATTTTTCAGTCTGACATTGTTTAACCATGCCAGCCGAAGATTTTAAAGAATATCTCCCTACCTCAAGCTAATCTTAAATGGGAATTTTTTCATTATTTTTTATTTCTTCAAAAATGGCTCTTAGGTATTCGATTAAATATCATATGCCTTATGATATATGCATGACTAAAGCAGCGATACATCTTGAATTTTCTGTGGACAGCCTCTAAAGTTCTCTTCATTCTGAATGAATTTTCTACAGCTTTTAATAGCTGGTAAATCATTGGAGACAACTAAAAACTTTTACAGAAATATTATATAGAGCCCATTGATTTATGCAATTTGTCAACTTTTTGTAGCATCAGCCGTTTTCAAAACATTCCTGGTTATATCTTTAAGTTTTTTTACATATTTAACAATCATGCGTATCTACAAAGCGTCTTGTTGGTCTGGGTGGCTCAGTTGGTTAGGCGCTGGCCTCCTGATCCCAAGGTAGCGGGTTCAAAACCTGTCCAAACTTTTTAAGTGTGCTTAAAAGCTAAAAGCATATTCTTATATTTACTTATATGTAAAAGAACTTCTGCAGGATGATATTCCGGCACACCGGCAGTGCCTATATGATCCTGGCAATTCACAGTGTCGTTAACAAACAAAATATTATTATTGCAAGGTATCATAACCCGATTCTTATTTTTTAGCAGCCTAGGTTTATAAGTAACAAAAACTTATTTGCTTATGCGAACAGATTGTTTTATTTATCGTACCGTGCATCAGTCAAGTGCTACTTAATTTGGGATTCTTTTAGATGCAATTTATTGAAAGTAACGTAATGTGAATAAAATAATCGCTTTTATGTTAAGATCGTAATACATAAGGGATTATATAAGGTTGTTATTGTAGACAGAGCCGCATGGGAGCCACGCCAGTTTTTCTGTTTTTGTTTTAACATAATGTTCCAGAGATTTATAATTAGTGTATAAAGCCTTTGCATCTATTTTGTAACCAAACCGGTAGAAACATTCGTATTCCCTATGACCGTGTATGACAGTGATTGTTTGTGGAAGAAAAAGAAACGAATTGATGTCATCGAACTATGAACATAGACGAGGAAAAAAACCAACAGATCAGTCACTGAAGGCCATAGTTGTAAAGAGAAAGTTAAAAAATTTGAAAATGTAATGAGAAATAAAGAGACACTAGAACGAAAGTGGAAGAATCCAAGAATTAGAAGAAACGAAGGACACATTGGCTTGCTAAAGTGAAATAAGATAGCGATCTCAAATATAAGCTGAAGGACAGGAGAGAATGCCGGATAGTAGTTAAGAGAGATGGCAAAAAGAGAATGAATGACTTACGTTTTTCATAGTAGGTACCTAATGACTACACTAAAGCTAGACATTTGCCTATTTTGTTCCTTTGTTTAGAATCGTAGGCTTTGTATATTTACTGTGTTTCATGTTTACTGAAGTAAAATATACAAATTCTGTATTGCCTATAATTGCATATTTTCGTAGTAGGAGCTTTCGTAGCTTAAGAACCTATTACGTTTTTGTTTCTTTTTTGGTCATATACTTTATCATCTATTTTCCTACTTAATTTTTTCTCTATTATTGGCGGTTATTTTATTTATCAATGTGATGTTAGTCTTAGTATTGTCATTAATATTTCGTGCTCTTTTTTTAAGTTCCCTTAGTTTATGATTACTGTGTTTTTAGTGTTTTCGTTACCGCTTATTAACGCAATTACACAACACATAGACACACCGAACATCATGGTGGGACTCGAACCCGCGAGCCTCAGCTTGGCGGAGTGCCGGAGCTATACATTCCAGCGACCACGGCTACGAGGCCGGTCTTTTTAAAACTTCCACCACCGTAGCCGGGAATCGAACCCGGGAACCCTAGCATAGTGGACAGGTGCTCTACCAATTGAGCCACGGGGCTAGCCAGCTCTTAGCCAATGAGCCATTCTTAAACATGCCTGAAAAGTTTGAACCGGCATTCCTCTCCTCGCTTCAGCATTGCTTCGTGTAATAATAAAATAGTGGCTACTTACGACAAATAGTCAACTACGAAACGCTATTGCTTTACGACTGGGAAATCGATAATTTAGTATTAACTCATCATTTTGTTCATTAATACGATGTCTTTATTGCTTTCTACTTCTCCCGGGAAATACAGTGTTGCCATAAAAAGGCTAGACTTGTTTCCTTGCAAACGCAACAATAGCCTGTTTAGCAATTATACATAACAGACCCAATAATAATTACAGACCAGCGTGGGAGTGTAAAACGTATTCAAGAGAGAATTTACTTAAAAACGATAATAGGGGTTGCCATAAAAATATATAGGGCTGAAAAGTGCAGATGTAAAGAAATAATGTTTACAGTTTACATTCCATTAAGAGAATACTGGAATATAGTAAATTTTATATATGACTATTTGATATTTCAATACTGTATTGTCATGTCAAAATGTGTTTTTATGTGGGAAATGAAAAAACATTGTACGTAATTTGAACTTTTTGTAGTGTCTATTTCCTTACCTTTTTAAGCTTTCTAGCACCTATTGCGCTGAACTCTAGTAATGGCAGAACCATTTCTGAATATTTTCTATGCCTAGAGAATCTAGAAATGGAGCTCTAGAAATATGCTTGTCTCAAAAAAACACCCCACTACCACCACTAACTGTAGTAACGTATTATTATATGTTTATTATTATTATTATTATTATTTTATTGTGGTTGTTACAATTTAAAATACATTTTAAAAGTTAAATTATAGACTAATGAACACCGTATTACGTTGCAGTTGATTAACAGAATAATTAATATATTAGAATCGGCCAGTTAGTAGTGTGAACGTCAACCTCTGTTGCGATCGCTAATTGTTTGCGATTCGGAATAAGTAGGTTCTCAATTCAATATTATAGGTGATTTTTTTTAGTTCAATTTATACCCCGGCTTTAACTACATTGGTCTTATTGGCGGCCTTTCCTTTGGAATTATTCCTATTGGCAATTTTGTTAGCTCGTGTAACTCTTGTCTTTGAGTTTCTTGCACTTTGGTTTTCAATAATTAGATCATACGCACATTCATACTCTCATTCATTCCAGACTGTGGGGAAGGTAAGGAATAATCTTGGCTAGAGAAAAATTTCCATCCCTCGCACAGCAGGCAGTTGCTCTACCGACTGAGCTACGGGGCCAACCAGGTGATTTTTGTTTTGTACTAAAAGAATCTATATCTCTGTAACTTCAATTTAACAAGTACTGCTCTCTCTGCAACTACCTTAAAGGATTTTTCCGTTGTAATGATAACAAATAAAATATTAGCATTATTGTATTGTAATTGAGAATAATTTTGCTACTTTTATTTAAAGTAAGAGCCTTCCGAAGAAACAAATTAAGTATTTTCATGAATTTGTATTTATTTTTGTTCTGGATATAACAATTAAATGTGTGTGAAAGCACAAAACAACTCAGTAATCTTGTACATATATGCTTCCTAATAATTGATAATTGAATATCAGTCAACTTCGGAGCAGATCCTGTTAAACAGGCTCCCGCTAGATTGTACTAGTAAATATTAGGCGCTCGTTGAATGGGAAACGTCGCTTTTTTTAGGGTCATTTTAGGGTCAATATAATTTGAGCCTAATTGTAGGTTCCCATTTAAAACAATTAAATTGACCCTAAAATGACTATCATAACGTCCTCCAAACAAAACACGACTAATGGCATTTACTTTCCTCCATAATATCAAACAACTTTTATTAACATTTCTTTCTACAACGCTTAGTTTTGGAAATATTGTACAGTCTCAACTTAAATAACCTGTATACAGCAAATTTGCCATGACTTATGGAATAACCTTCATTAGTTTATAAGCAGAGATTTTTCGAAAATGTTAATTTCGAAATGTTACATTTTGGAAAAATTTAATTATCAATTCATTAACATTAATAATCTAAAAATCAATTCAGCTATAGAAGCAAGGATTGCTCCTTTAGGGTAAAACATTTGGCTTAAAAGGTTAGCAACCGTAGAAAGATGTTATTTTTGCCACATTTAAACAAAGTGATGCATTTCCTTACGAGAGAGATGATTTATGGATATATGCATAATACATTGTGTACCGCACGAGATGCGCTCCGCGGTAACGTGTGAGCCTCGCATTTGGGAGGTCCTGGTTCCATTCCCAGTAACTGCCCACTCTGGCCATGTTTTTTCGTAGTTTTCTCTAGTTGATATAGGCGAAGCCAGACTGGTGTATTCTACCACAGATTTCCTCTCTCTCCCCATTTCTTCTCATTTCATTTCCTTTTCATATTTCAGGATGTCTCCGGCGCAAATGCTGTGGTTCGTTCGATGTCGGGCGCAAAGGCTTCCGATTTGGAGCCTCTTCTCGGCCGTGCTAGAGGGAAGCCTGTCGAGCCACCACTGCTAGGTCATGTTAGAGGGACGGCTGCGAGCGACCCTCCGATGGTCTGGTGGTCAAGCCTGGAACTCTTAGGGAGTTGCGTCGGCCTCTTTGCACCTATTCGTCTCCTGCGGCTCCCTCCCGGGGATGCATGCACAAAAGATCCATTGTGGGTCGGGGCCGTAATTGTCGCCTCTGTTAACTACTCCTATCCTATATCTTCCGTTCTTACTATGCATAAATAGTATTCTGGTTAAATACTGGGTATTGAAGAAGTATGTCCACCGTTGATTATTCAGTATTATAAATGATTCAGCTATGTACTATTTTGTTTTCTAGGAGTTGGGTTTAAGGCTTTTAAAATAGTTATATTACCAAAACGAACATTTATATCTCACAGTTCTTTACGTAATAATTTATAAATAAATACGACGAAATAAAAATAATTTTATTTGTGATTTGTATTTGGATAGTGGTCGTAAATACTATCTTGTTACATATTGAACATTCTATATTGGTATATACCGCGTGAGTCTTCTCATCCTGCGGATTGGTAACTAAGCAACCCTGAATTGTTTTAGTGCTGGGCTCAAACAGAACACAAGAACTACTGGAACTCCATTGAGGGTTGCAGACATTCCAGGTTGTTTATTACAGACCTGGATAACAGCAGGGAAAAGTACCTGCGCGGTCTTAGTAGAAGAAGGCTTGCATGGGCAACAGGATTCATTACAGGACACAGTGCCATAAAGTTTAACCTATACAGAATGGGATTGTTTAACAACCCTATCTGTAGTAGATGCCTAGAAGGAGATGAGACTGTTACTCATCTGCTATGTGATTGCCCTGCTCTTGCGAATCAAAGAGCAAGCATTCTTGGCAATCGCTTTCCAAAGATAGATGAACTATCGAAAGCATCAGTTAGCAGTCTAGTTAAGTTCATAACGAGCAACAGGCTACTTAACTGATGAAAGGGGGGATGCACAATAGATCTTAAAAGGTCGCAGTGCTTGGGCATAAAACCCACCCCTTTTTCAAACTACAACTACAACCCTGTATTTTACAGACGATACGGAATGCAGGTGCTGACACCGCATTCGCCAGCCCGCTGATTGGGGCTACGGTGGTGCTCGTTATTAACGTGCTCTAATAGCATAATGGCTAGCATGCTGGTAAGTTATGGGGAAGTTCAAATAACGCTTGCGAATAAATGAGATTTTTATTTATTTCTTTTCATGTTTCGAGAACGTTCTAGCGTTCATGATTTCTTTCCGAATGTAAAAGTGGATTTGCATATTCCAACAAGTAACAATTTATGTTTTAATGAAATTCACACAATTAAAAAAATTAAGTCGACACACGAAAAATTGGCACGACACTTTCATGCCAAACTATCAGTTCTCGTTAAATTTATTAAACATAAAAAGTACCTTCAAGTGGTAGTATTTGAAACTGGGACCTTCACCATTGAAAGCCAACGCGCACACTGTTGCGCTACGAGTACACTTCACTGCACGCACACCGGTGCAAAGCAGTCATTTCGGCCGAAATGGATACGACGCGATGCAGTGGACAGTGTTTACGGCATAGCCTGTACAACGCCGGGATTGCATAACTTCTCAATCCGTAGGCTGAGAGAACTCACCCGGTATATATTGGTAAACGTGTAGTGTGCGTAATATCTTATGGAACGTAATGTTACATTTTGAATACTGTTTTCTCTTTGGAAAAAAGTGAATTTCGATAGAGTACGACATAAAAGTATTTTAATCCCAATTTGTTAATGTGGTTTAAATTGTTCTAATATTAAAGGAATTACCGAAAAGCTCATGTGGTTGAAATATCTCCCGACCTGTGATGTAGATGTACAGATACAGCAGTATTAGCTTTTATAACTGCATTTTTGGGAATTCGTATTGCCATATAACTCACTTAAAATGTTATTTTGAAAATAATTATATAAAAGTTCAAGATATAAAAGCTTGTTTATACTTTCCCTACTGCTTATTTATGCTAAGTAGCGGAAGCATTGCACTCTACCAAAATTTCACTATCGAATTTTCACTGGCAATACACGTTTTGAGGTGGCTGATTCCTAAAAATGTCACTTTTGGGATAATGTGTGTGTGTCTGTGTATATATGAGCAACATAACTCTAAAACGAAAAGACAGTTAAGCACCAAACTTTGTATTTAACTTCAGCATCTTCTAAAGATGTGGCACGAAGATTTTCAAGAAAATCCTCCACACCAAACTACTTTTTAGATGAAAAAGCCTTCGTTATTTTTTATTTTCTCAAAAATGCTTCTTACGGTTTTGATTAAAATACCATATGTTTAAGATATTTGCATGACAAATGAAAATGTAGGTATATCTTGAATTACCTGGTCTGTGAATAGGACAATGAAGTCCTCTTCATTCGGAAAGAATTTTGCATTATTTTGTATAACTTGTAAACGATAAAAGACCGGCAAAAACTTACTGCACAAAAAAAATTAGGACTCAAAAGACACAATTTATTTCTAATACCTTTTTGTGGCATAAGCCATTTCTGAGATATCAGAAATTATTCGTTTGAATTCTTCAAACCTTTGTCAATTTTAAAAGAGCTGTCGCTGTACAGGTGTTTCTTGAGATGTCATTGAAACACTATGAAATTTCAAAGCCAGCATATAGTCACTCGCTTTTAAACATCTGACTATCGATTCGGTTCATTGTATCCGCCTTGTTGCTACAACGAAATGTGTAATGAAACTATTTCTGCAATCGTTTATCTCTATTAACATGAAGCAGGTAGAAAAATATGCTTTCGTGAGAATAGTTCATAGAAGTACCGATAATATTTTTTTAAAAATAAAACATCATTTTCCAAATACTTTATCATTCATTTTGTTACACCTAACACCACTTCTCCACGAATCGCTGACGTTATTCAGGCACTTGTAACGGGAAACCTTTTTTGTTTTCCTTCGTCAAAGAATGATGCCGCCTGTGATGAATGACAAGTCTGCAGTTCTTGTTTCACAACGCCATCGTCGTTTAAATGTTTTCCACCAAGGAATTTCTTCAGGCAAAGAAAGAGATAAGAATAGCTTGGTGGTAAATCAAGACTGTGTGTGGCCGGACAGTGTCAATCATTATTGTTTACCCTTAAACAATTGGCGATGAATGTTCGATTGTTTTGAAGATTTGAAACGCTTTAACAACAGGAAAACACAAAGTGATGATTACTAACAGCCGCGTCTGGCTTCTTAACAAATGTAGGAAGTAATCGCGCATGCTCAAAATCGCGACTGCAGCGCTGCAACGGCAAAATATTTACTTTAAAAACACGGCTCGTAAGCATTAGGCATGTGGATGTCATACGATTTTTTTAAAAGAACCCTTATATTAAGATATCAACATTTTCGATCTAATTAAACTGTGCGATTGTCATCAGTACCAAAGTAGGAAAACAAAGCTCTTACTTCTTGAAATAGTTAAGGGAGATCGCTTACAAAGACAGAGCACCTATCAAGATCGCAGATCGCTGAAAGGAGTACAATCGATTATAATAACGGTTGAGTGTAACAACTGAAAGCATTAGTATAGCTACTGGTAGCTTTATAAATATTTACATGTGGCTGTTATCTGATGTATCTCTTTCTTGTGAGACATCCATAGTATCCAGTAACGTTGTTAGCTTGACAAGTGCCTTAATCTTTCACTCTTAACAAGCAACTCCCAATATACCGCCTCAAGGAAGTGTCATTTATTTGAGAGCTACATTCCTTCCGAGCTTTCTGTATCTGTTCAGGCCAAAGACATTTGATTTCTTCATTGCGAAACATCTTCACTACTCGTGTCTTCTTCCTTCGGTAAAGTACTTACCAACTATTACTACTGCGCATTTAAAAACAGCGTGTTTGCACGAAAATATCTGTACACGTCTTCATACCCAGTGAGATGGCTTAGACGGCAACGTCTATGGCCCGCATTCAGCAGGTCCCGGGTTCGATTCCCGGTGACCGTATGGTTTTCCCCTGGTCGCTTAGGCAAATGCCCGATGTAGTGTATTCTACCCTTTCAAGTTTTAGGTGTGTCTTCGGGTTCTGCGGTGATGGCGGTGTCGGGAAAATAGCGTAGTTGCTTGCTCATTGAAAAGTTTTTTTCCCGAGAACGCCAGGATGCGTAGTCCCGCCCGTAAAGGGTCACTTCGTTGCCCTCTCTCGGGATTCTTTGCTCCTACTGGTGCGCGGGTGCTCAAACTGGAAATATTAGGGACTTTTTTCATGTCTGTCTATCTGTTTCTCTGTCTCAGGATTTGGACCTCCTACGGCTCTTTCACCTCATTCCTACCACCCGGGGATGTAGCCACAATAGCTGGTCGCAGTGGCGAGGTGTTCCCTTCCGATAAACACACTCTAGACGTCTTCATTTTAAGGCAGATATATGCATTTCAAACTGACACATCAAAATGTTCTCCCGTGTGCTCTCCTTATGACTCGCTAAAACTATGCGTCTCGCCTAGCACAACCCGCCATGAGCTTAGGAAAACAGCCTGACACATGCACATGATGTGTTTGAAATTGTAAATAAAACAATATTAATAAAGTATATTTAGCTCAAGTTTCTGGAGATTCGTCATTGCAAACGTTTCTCTCAGATCGAAGTCTGAGGGTTAAAATTCGTAATATAATAATTTTGTTTTCCACGAATTTGTTAAAGGTTTTCCCTTGCCTTCCCTTTTTGAATTTATGTTTTGAGTCATGTTTTTTTCTCGTATAATTGCTTAATTTGTGACCTACCCTTAAATGACACACCTTCTGTAGACAGCTAATATTCATACATGTACCTACAGCGATTGCAAACCTCTGAAGCCTCTTATGAATGGTTGCTGGAAAAAGATAGTCACAACTGTTAAGATTATCACGGCAAGCCACCGAGAGAGATGGTTTCGCCGTAATGTATGTGGCTCGCATTCGTAAAGTCCCGCATTCGATATCCGTCCACCACCCACCCTGTCCTTAGGGTTTTCGTGGATTTTCCTGGTCGATATGCAAATGCTGGGGGTGTTTCTTATTCACCATGATTTACCTTCCATTTTTTCCTTTCATTCCATTTCCTTTTTACTAAGTAGGGGAAGTATTGTATTCCACCCAAAAATTCGATACCGAGATTTCACCGGAAATACATGTTTTGAGACCCCCTGAATCCAAAAAAAGCATTTTTGGAAACATGTCCGTGTGTCTGTGTGTCGTTTTTTGTCCGTGTGTCTGTATGTCTGTGTGTCTGTCTGTGAACAGCATAACTTAGAAACGAACAGTCGGATAAACAACAAACTTGGTATTTAGATTTAGTATCTTTCAGAGATGCGACATGAAGGTTTTCAAGAAAATCCCCCACCCCAGAGTACCCTTTACATGGAAGATTTCTCGAACATTTTAATTTTCCCAAAAATGGCTCTAACGATTTTGATTAAAATATCATATGTTTAAGATATTTTCATGACAAATAAAATGTATATCTTGAATTTTCTGGGAATGTCTCAAAGTATTCTTCATTGTGAACGACTTTTGCATAACTGGTAATCTATAAGAGATAGACAAAATTTTACTACACAAAAAATGTAGATCGCGTTAAAATACACAATTTATGTCATATACATTTTTGTTTGTTGAGTGAACCATTTTCGAGATATTGCTTGTTATTCCCTTACATTTTTACTTTCTCTACTACGTATAGTAAGTAGGGGAAGTATTGCATTCCACCCAAAAATTCGATACCGAGATTTCACCGGAAATACATGTTTTGAGACCTCCTGAATCCAAAAAAAGCATTTTTGGAAACATGTCCGTGTGTGTGTCTGTGTGTGTGTGTGTGTGTGTCTGTGTGTCTGTGTGTGTGTCTGTGAACAGCATAACTCAAAAACTAACAGTCGGATAAACACCAAACTTGGTATTTACGTTCAGTATCTTCCAGAGATGCGACACGAAGATTTTCAAGAAAATCCCCCCACCCCAGACTACCCTTTACATGGAACATTTTTCGAAAATTTTAATTTTCTCAAAAATGGCTCTAACGATTTTGATGAAAATATCATATGTTTAAGATAATGTCATGAGAAATGAAATGTATATCTCGAAAGTTCTGGGAATGTCTCCAAAAGTATTCTTCATTATGAACGACTTTTGCATAACTGGTAAACCATAAGAGATAGACAAAATTTTACTACACAAAAAATGTAGATCGCGTTAAAATACACAACTTATATCATATACATTGTTTTTGTTGAGTGAACCGTTTTCGAGATATTGCTTGTTATTTCCCTAAATTTTCCAATACTTATACTTTTTCTCAAATTCGTTATTCATTTTTTTATGTCCTGGACATGCAAAGAGAATGGAATGCGCCACATAGCAACCAGCGATAAAATATTTGACTATCGCTTAAAAGCTACCATATTCCCCTTGCATCTACAAGAAAATTACAAATAAGATTGACATCTCGATATCTCGATTAATATGAAGCATATGGAGAATAGGCGTTTGTAAAAATAGATTGTACAAGAGTAGAGAAAGTCATGTGATTGTAACACATCAGATTTTTCAATACTTATTTTCTCAGATGGGAATTCGTTAATCATTCTTTTTTTGTCTTGGATATGCAAAGAGTATTAATCTGTGGCAAAAGGAATGCTGCTGCACCTAGCAACCAGCTATTAAGAGATAGGTATGTACTTAAAGGCTACTGTATTTCTATATTGCCCTTATAAATATATATTCCCCTTACATCTACAAGAAAATTAGCAATAAGATAGAGTCTGCAAATGTTTATCTCGATTAACATGAAGTAGATGGAGAATAAGCGTTTGTAAAAATAGTTTGTACAGGAGTAGAGAAAGTCATGTGAGGGTAAGATATCAGATTTTTATGTTTCAGGTGTGCTTCTAGGTTCCGCGGCGTATGGCAGTGTCAGATAGATAACGCGGATACTTGCTCAAAGGAAAGAGTACTAACCGTGGACACCAGAGACCTGCTTGGTAGATGGGTCGTTCACCGCCCTCTCTAGGCAGCGCCAGCATTTGGAGGGGTTTTTGAGCCTGGAGTTGTTAGGGACTTCCCCCGTCTTTGTGGCCTGTAGTCTCCTGTGGTTCCTTCACTTCATCCCTTCCTTCTGGGGATTGATAGCCATAAAATATAAATATACGAGAGCTGTCCTAGAAGTACCCAACGTAACAAAGAAAGTACAAACATTTTGGGGAAAAAACATCTTTATTTCTCTACACAGTCTACTTTAAGCTCAATACACTTTTCCGAGCGATGTTCAATTCTTTCGATATCCTGTTTATAGTGAGAAACGTTGAGTTCTGCAAAATAGTCATCAACTGCAAACTCCACCTCTTCATTGCTGACAAATCTTTTACCACCAACTAAGCTATTTCTTCAACTTTGGAAACAGAAAATAATCAGAGAGGGCCAAGTCTGGCGAATAGTGTGCATGAGGAAGCAATTCGAACTTTAACTCATTAATTTTGGCCTTGGTGATAATGGATGTGTGAATTGGTGCATTGCCTTGATGAAACAGAACTTTCTTTTTCGCTAAATGCGGCCGTTTTTGGTTGATTTCGTTGTTCAAATGCTGGAATAAGTTTGCATAATACTCGCCATTGATGCTTTTCCTTTTTGAAGATAATCAATGAAAATTAGCACCCGCGCATCCCAAAAAACTGACGCCATGACCTTGCCTGCAGACGGAACTGTCTTCGTTGTATAACCTAACTTAACCTATTATGGCGAGCCACTTTCTGACCATCTGCAGTAAGAAAATAAGTAGGAGTTTTATTGTTATAAAATGCCTATAAACGCTTTGTGCAAAATGAAGCAAACACATAGCTGTTTACGGCAAAATGTTTGAAGCAGACTTAATGAGCTCCTTTGCTCAGTAAGGTTATAATCCGAAGTCAATGAGAAGAGGATCTCAGGTAGGCAAGGTACAGTAGTTGTATAACTGGAATCTCCATAAAAGTTGCTGGAAAGTTGTAAAATAAAAAAATAAATAAATAAAATGATTAAGTAGGAAGATCAACTCCAGAAAAGAGAATATGTATCACTATATTGCACCATTGTGGTTCAAACCAGGATGAGGATAACGACCATAATGGCGGGTAATTTTGGAAGTGTTTAATTTTTTTGTGCGCTGAAGTTTACTTGTTTCGACGAAGATATCTTGCCCACGGATCAGCATATTGCATAACTTACTGTGCTGCAAAGTCACACAAGTAACGAGAGTGATGTATGTAACTAATAAAGACGTTGCTTCTAATAGTGATTGTTATGCCAAATATACATATTATAGTATTATAGTGAAGACTTTGGAACTGATAATCTGGCAAGTAGAAGAAGAACAAAATATCAATGTGGTGGTTCACTTTACTTTAACCCAAACCGCAGACCTAAGAACTATTGACGCTTCAATCGCTCTTGCTGAAAGACTCCTAAACATAACTTATTAAGGCCTTTCCACAGAAAATTTGTGCCCTTCTGAACACGTCTGTGCAGGTTTAACTTTAACCGCTTAAAAGCAAATTATCCATAAGTTATTGACTTTGAGATTGTTGCTGTCATAGATCAAGAATCTTCTTTCAAAATTGAAACTATATGTGGACGAACGGTGAAAGAAATTAATGAGTTACTTGAATTTATGGCGAATCTGATGCAAACTATAAGGTCGTTTCCCAACGTCTACTGAGCATATATGGCAAAGAATTATCAAGCTGTTATTGCGATTTTTCGTGTTGGATTGTATTTTAATATCCGGAGCCTTTTCGGAAAAGTATTTCGCCCAAATATTCACTGAACTTTAACGTAGCTCTTGCGTTTGTGATGTTCTGCTTCCCATAAACTGATACCGTAATGATTGATAGGCATATATAAATAAATAATTAAATAAAAATGCAGTAAGGTAAAACTATACCTAATTGCAATAAATAATTTTCATATAATCATTAAATCAGTACATAATGTAATAAGTTTGATTTGAAATATTTATCCAGAAAGCTGTAGGTAATTAGGAGACAGATTAACCAAAGTCATTAGTGGGTTGAAGGAGCGAAAACATTAGCTTTAGAATTTCTGGAAACGCAATTTAGAGTTAAGTTCAGTGCGTTACACAGGCACTTAGGTCAATTTGGAAAAGAGAAAGCCATTCACATTTTGAGTATTTAGCCAGGCTCAGTTAGTAACAAACTCAGAGTCGTAAGAAAGGTAAGAATTGAAAATTGGCTGTGCGTGAAAAATCACGTTAGTGGGGGAATAACATGTAGGCGGAGCTATAATTAATAAATAGCCTCGTGCATCTAGATCTGAGAGGTACTCTCTTCTCTGGTACCGGGACTGGTACGCATCGACGTTAATGCACACATTAGTTACCTACTCTTCTCTGGTACCGGCAGCGGTACTAACGTGTGTGATTTTAAGCGCCCAGTGACGCGCATGTGTGAGTAGCGGCTAACGTGAGGGATCCTACCGGTAAGCATTTTAGTGACTTACGGTCAGTTAAGCGTCTAGTTTCTTTTATTGCGGAAACAGTTATTTCAAACCGTAACAGCAGAAGTTCGCAGGTATAATAATTCAAGTGTTATAGTTTCGAGTGCTACATTTCAGAACCAGTCTATTTCTTCATTTCAATCGGTCGGCAATTCACTTCAAGAACTCAAAAATTAGTTTACAATAAATTCCTCGGTCATATAATATGGTGTTATCCTTCACAATACATCTACGCATACCCTGAGGGGAAATGCTCATAGCTCTACCACTGGAGCAGCCGGCACAAAATTAACAGCAGATATTGCAGACAACGAGAAAAGTGGCATCTAATTCCACTATCAAATTGTCCCACTATGGCGGCATCCCACACTCTGCTTCAAAGCTGCAAGCTGGTGGGATATGCATTGACGATTATGTTTGGGAAACACTACCTCACCCAGCCTACAGTTCGGATACTGTAAGAAAAAAAATTATTAGACCACTGGGAAATGACGCTATGGTCTACTTTCACCAAACATTGTAAATTTCTTTCGGCGCACATAAAAGCTTCAATTTTAAGGGGGAATTCTTGATTTAAGACAGCAACAACAGACTTGCTCAGAAGGATGCACTAATAATCCATGAAGATGGGAGCGCATGCGTGGTGTACTCTTATTTCTGTAATTACTGTCATATTTGTCCTTTCTTAAACAGTAACCAATAGCATCCCAAATCACGTAAAAATCACAAAAACAAATGCTAATAAACTGAGTTATTGGCTCAGGGAATAGCGTCTGTAACTCACATTCGGTAGGTCATGGGTTCAAATCTCATATACTGGCCAATCTGACTGGGGCTTTCCCGTGGTTTCTCTCAGTTGTCATGTAAATGTTAGGTAGAGTAATCACCACCACGATTCAAAGTTCATCACAAAATAAACAAATAAATAAATAAGTATAAATGAAGTAGATGGTACAAGGTGACTTCGCAACCAAGTGATCGTCCGGCATTTCATTGATTACAGTACGTAGTCACAGAACAACCAATCTCACGATCGTGATCAATAACGCAAACTAGATGGTATAGGCGATTACGCAACTAAGGGCATCTATAGCAAGTTGTTTTCGAGTTACACAAACAGATACACACTAAACATTTCTGTTTCAGAGGACCTCAAAGCATGCATTTGTATAGAAATCTCCATATACAATACTACCTCTAGCTACCATAGGCAAGCAGTAGAGAAATTAAAAAATATGAAGTGAAAGCCGAATACAGTGCTCAAAACTACTTTATAATAATTGCGGGAAATCAACACCATTCTGTGTTTAGTGAAGATTGCTGATTAAAAGTGTCTTCAACACGCTTGTAACCCTCGCAAGATAAATCCGTGCATTTTTTAGTATAGAGCCTTTATTTTCTATGGTTGCAAGGATACTTTTAACCAAAGTATAGCATCTAAAACTGAAACAATTACTTTGAAGCCTAGTTTCTGTATGGCATACAAAATAGCAAATACAGTTTCAGAAGTTGCTCGAATGATTTTGTCTGTATTTTCCACACATTTAAAGTTATGGCACGAGATAATAAAAAATAAATAATTTTGAACCCCAAGTCACGCACCATAGGAATAAAAGTTGTATGTAAAACGTTAAAACATTCTTAAAATGTCGTACTCAATAATAGTGACATTAGCTATGTTCCTATACAACCTTTGGTTTTTAAGCTATATGTATATATATATATATATTTATATATATATACTTCACATACACGTACAAAGACAAGGAAGATACATAAAACACAAACGTTTTTAAAAACGTTTCAATGTCGTAGCTTAATTTGCAGAAACTTAGTTGGCTAATTTACGTCAAAATGTTCATTACAAATATTAGGAAACTGGTATCAGTTCATTTATTCAGCTAATGTGGAATTTTTAAAGACGATGTTTAGATATTTTAGCTGGTATATTTGACATCTTCTCACCCTCGCGTTCTTTTTTGCGTAACTAGGGAATCACATTCGATTCACAGTAATAGATTGTTTCCCTAGTTAGAGGCCTATTAAGGAGTGCACTAAACTTCGTAAGATCCTTGCAGACCGTTTGGGAACTTACCTGTGATAGTCAGAGTCTATGGTACAGCAAACCGCCCTGAGTGGCCTGTGGGAGGCAGCATGCTGACCACATGCCATCCCCAGTGCCATACTCTGTGTCCTTGATGCCCAGTGTGGGCAGAGGCAGAGAGGATGCAGCGGTGAGCTTGGCCGTCTCGGTTTGTTACGTCACGGAGTTAGTTGAATTTGGGTTTTACGTTGAAAAATATAGCCCATAACCTCAAAAAGACAGGGTGTATAATCCTAACATTGTAATTTGCTCACCATATTTGCCTCATTCTGTCTGCTTTAAATCAATTCAACGCTAAAATTTCCAACTTCCTCAATCAATTGTTTGAAGTTTTGATCACAATCCCACGCATGAAAATAGATTATTTAGACATCTTTGACGAATAAAAATTACATTTTATATGCATACCTCAAGAGTAATATGTTAAATTATTATGTGAAACGATGTAGCTATAACTTAGCATTTGTGAAGTATTTATATATTATCAGATTTTGGTGACTGGTTACGTTTTAATGACCTAAGGAGGGTAAGTAATTCATATTTTTAAGTTTGCTGTGGAATAATTATCTAAGAAAGAAGTTAGTTTAAAATTATGAATTAAATACAATATATTCAGGAAAAATAAACTATCTATATGTGTATTAATTTTTGCTCTATAGACAACATAAATATTAGTTAAAATGATTATTGTTATTATTATT
This sequence comes from Deroplatys truncata, assembly GCA_030765065.1. Taxonomy (NCBI): domain Eukaryota; kingdom Metazoa; phylum Arthropoda; class Insecta; order Mantodea; family Mantidae; genus Deroplatys; species Deroplatys truncata. The sequence continues at coordinate 103,574,778 of CM060981.1, read as the reverse complement.
ATTTACATGAGAAAAACACACCATGAGCTTTTATACAACTTTTTCTGCATCTATGTGGTAAAGGTTTGAGGTAATCAATATAAAAATTCTATCGTGTGTAGGATTTTAATGATGACAGATGATAAATAGGAACAGCAAAAAAGGGAGGAGTCATAAATAGTTAACACAATGGATTATTATCACAAGCTTGATAAATGGGCCCTTTACAGCGAAATATGAATAGAATTTATAAAAAGAGGAAGATACTATGATAAATTAAACAAATGAACTGATTTTTTTTAAAAAAAATACAAAAATTTCACCTTTCATTAATTTGAAAATTTAAAACAAAAGACAAGACTCTATATAACAGGAGGCATTCCATGCAACGGAACACTTTTCCTTAGAAAATCTTATGTCACATATAAGAGCAACCATGTGCATGTGTACTCAAATGGCACGCGATATCCTAACCTATGTACTAAATAAAAACAAGTATGATTTTTGACACTCATTGTATTTATTCTACCCATTAAAAATTCGAATATATTCCTTATGTATTATACTATTCATATTGTATTAATTTGTATCAGACTGAGCTTGCCAAATGACAGAAAATAACAAATTTAATAATTTAAACAGATATAAAATGCACGTATGTTCCGATGGAAAATATCCCATACTATGCATATATGTAAACATTAAAATTATGGAATACAAACAAAAATCCATCTTATATTGCCAACATCAGTTAAAACACTTTCCAAAATATAGGTGCTATTAACACCACATACATGGTTCCTAAATATAGACACTGTATAATAATCGTTTTTGTAATAAAATCCTAGACAGTATTGCCAACCTTATGTTTGTCCTAATTTACAAAATCCTTGGTTATCGTGCCATTTGCTCCAAAAGGATGGTTTCTTCTATCCAATTTACTCTAATCATGGTAAATATTTGCTTACAAATGGTTTCAATATCAAGCCATTTAGCCTACATGCAACATGCAGTTACAGCACACAGCAACAAGTTGGTTTTTGGCAGTAACTTACTCATGCGAAGGAGGAAAAGAAGAAGAGGAAGAATCACGGATTCTCAAACTTCTTATGCGTATCAAGGCTAACTTACGAAAAAAATGATAATTTGACACAAACTGCTTATTTAATACTTTTTTTTCTTCAGTAAGGTCCGGAAAAATCTTATGGTGTCGCAATTATATAAAACTAAATTAGAACGAAGAATAATTACAGATAATTCAAGAAGTACGTTTTTCCTTTTGTGCTGAAATCTCAAGCATATAACATTTTAATCCATATCATTAGGTATTTTTGAGAAAATAAAAATAATGTGTTTCGTACAAAAGGCTTTTTGAGATGGGGATAATTTTGTGTATCCACAAAATAGCTGGAAAGTTCCTGGAACTACACAAGGCTTTTATTCCGTTTTTCGTTTTTGAGTATATACGTATTTAAAAAAAACTGTTTTCAAGTATCTCAAAACGTGTGTTTCGATACCAATTTTTGGGAGGGATATTTCCTCTATTACCATAGATAAGCAGCAGAGAAAATAAAAATGGCTCTATATATCTTACTAAGCACTAAGAAGTGACCAAAATGTGGAATTATCCAGACGTGGGTTACGGTTGTCGATGTTACCAACATAACCTCAATCAACTAATGACACTAGTATAAAAATAAAAAAACATGCACATGGAATTACATATTTAGAGACGTTGGCCAGTAAGTTTGGCAGATGTTTGTTGGAATAATAGCCGGTAACCTTATAAAGACAGACACCCCCCTCCTATCACGCCTCCCCACCACTTGGTGGCAGCAGTGTTTATATAGAGGGAGTTACAAGACGTCAACACTCACCTTTACGTCACAGAAACACGTGTGTCACACTCTTGAGAACTAACTCCACGGCACCACAACCACGATTCTGTTCCCTCTTGGTCGCATAGCCAGAATGCTACTACTACTATACCCGGACTCTCTCCTGCGTCTGCACTCTCTCCCGCCCGCGGACCCGCCACCATACGAGAACAGCCTTTGCATGTTAAGCCTCTACCTGTCTTTGTCTCTCCTTTGCTGTTTCAAATCTCTAGCCATCTCTCTCAAAACCTGATCACTATGCAAAAGTATGAATGAGATACGGCCAACAGCGCTCCCTATCTCTTTCCCACCCCCTCTCCGCCTTTACATTAGCAATTGTAATGAGTTACTAGACTTTTGGAAAACATCGGAGAAAGGTTGTGCTTCCACCCGCTACTGCATACGATATGGGGTTCTATAGAACATAAACAAAACACTACTCTAGTTCAAGGGCGGTAGACTTTCCATTCATGGCTATAATGTATCGCAACTAATATTCAAACAATCTTCTAACAAAACCTTCTGTGTTTACTGCCATTTCCACAGATTGTTGTATTCACTGGACAAATGTCTGTTTAGGATGCTATTAATAGGTAACTTTGTAGTACACAGGAGGATGAAACAATATCAGCACTTAAGAAAAAAATTTTAAATGTGCATACCTACTGTATTAAATTTCAGAAGAATTCTTTGTGATAGAAACGAGCCATAGGGCTAGTCAACTATATCACCATAATAATCATCATCTATTTTGCGGAACAGTTCTAAAACTCGTAAATGTTGGGAATATTTGCCTTAACAATTAAGAAAATCTCACACAATTTTCTCTACCTAAAACAAATATGCACTGTATTATTCATATAAAAATGCATTCTTTTAATTATTTCATTTGTGTAAGACCCTATTAGCTTCCATTGTCATTGGGGGTCTTGATTTGAGAAACAAATGATGTTTTCTTGGTGTTGATGTTATTATCATCAACACCAAGAAAACATTTATTTTTATTTTTTTTTTATTTAAGGACCCTTTTAGCTACTATGGCGTGGTACCCCTAGTCCATGGAGGGGACCACGAGGTTAGTTTTATTAGCTTTTACTATTAATCAATCTCACATTTGACAGCCGCTGGGTCTGGCGGTTAGCAAGCTGATCTTAAATCCAGAGGTAACGGGTTCAATTCCTTGCTGGAGGGTGGGAATTTTTCTTTAGCCAGGATTATTTCTTATCCTCCCTATAGTCTAGAAGTATGAAAAAGGGACTGGATGTGTTGTGAATTCAAATACAACCCACAGTAAACGAGTGAACTCTATTGCCATGAGCAAATGTCCAAAGGTAAAGCTACCGATATGACCTAAGATGTTAAAGGCGGCAAATAAATGGAACACGCACAGATACAAAAACTCGCATACACTCCCAATCTTCCAAACTCTGCAGAGGATACGGAATAATTCTTGTTAAGGAGTATTCTCCGTCCCGGCCGGGAATCGAAGCCGTGACCTCTGGGGAAAGTCAGAATGCCAACGACTTGGCTACAGAGGTCATCCAAAGGTTATTGGTCTCTCCTTGTTACATAAACCACTTAAATGGTAAGCTTTTGTAAGGAGCTTTTGCGATGTAAAGAAAAAAGAAGAATCGGAAACTCAAACATCCTCCGTCAGATGCACTTACAACTTGCAGCGCAAAGTATTTCGAATACGGCTTATGAACAAATTTATTTGACACAAATTCTACATTTTAACGGGCTCTATGTTTTTCTTGTAATAAGTTTTAGTCTATTCCTATAATTTTCCAGTTATACAAAGTGTACAGAATTCAATCTGTAGGACTTGTTAGGCTAGTCACGAAAATTCAATATGTACATTTTATTACTCGGAAATTATCTTAAACACATGGAATTTTAATCTAAATTGTTAGAACTATTTTTAAAAATAGAAAATAACCAAAAATGATCCATGTAAATAATAGTTTGAGATGGGAGAATTTCGTTGAACATTTTCACATTGCATGTTCAAACGCCTTATTCAAGTGATTCACGGAACCTCAAAACGTATATTCCAGGTAAAATATCGATATCAAATTTTTGGATGGAATACAAAAATTCCTTTACCTATTATAGGTAAATGAGGGAAAGTAAAACCACTAAGACTGCGGCTGTTTGAAGAAAAGCAAAGATCATAGATTCGAGAAGAGATAGTGGAGTAAGTTGACAGTTATAAATGCTTGTGATGTACCATAAGTGGTAATATGATTCACTGTAAAAAAATCAAACAGGTTAGAAAGGCAAAGGAAGCTGTTATTAACAAAAGAAACATCTTCTTTGGATCTCTGAAGAAAGAGCACTTTGAGTATTGTGATACTGAGTAATGGGGGACTCGTATAATGCGACGAAGTCAATACCTAAAAAGATTATGAAGAAGAATGGGGCATGTGAAGTGGACAAGCAAAATAAATAATGAAGCTGTTTTAGAAACAGTGAATGGATGAAGAACACTGCTGACACTGATGAGGACTGACTGAGAGAATGAATGAAATGAAACTGCTTGCTTAGACATGCCTTGGAAGAAACTGTGAATGTACAAAAATTAGAGGCTAATACTACATAATACAGCATTCATGATGAGGTAAACCAAAAGGAGGAAAGAGTGGAGTAAAAGATCTGTTCTTGCATCATTAGTCATCTTGGACAGAAAATTATGATTGATGAATTACTTAATTTTTGAACCAATTTGAACTAACATTTTATCATGTTTTTAAAGTTTCTGTCAACTGAAACCTAAAAATTATAAACCTTTAAAAAACTCGCCGAATGTGACATATGTGCAAAATTCTCCAGATTTGACGCATATCAACGAATACTTTTTCGGAGCTATTATACACAAAATATAATTTTGGCGCATTCATTGGTTCGTGAATTATTTCTTCCGCACAATCGATGATAATAGGTGCTGTTTAGTAGCTGCCGCTGTTTATTAGCCATAAGAAACAAATAAATAAACATTAAACAGCTCAAAGTACATAATTTGAAATCTAGGTAGATCCAATTTAAAACAGCTGATGCTGTATTTGACCATTTATTAAGGAGATATACATTACTTCTGTATAGGTATAGTCGTTTTATCTGTTGAGGTTTCTCGGTTGTAAAAAACATTAAAGTCGAAATTAAGACATAATGTAATTTTACAGAGAATTCAGGGTAGATATGTGTAATTATTTTATAGTTATGTTCCTTAAACAATATCATTAGAGAAATGTTTGAAGTAGTAAAGGCTAATAAAACATCCTCTTGAGTAAAAAGGTAATAGACTTGGAGGAAATTAATTGAAAATCTTCGCTTCGGAAAAATTCCTGATTTGGATATAAATGCTAATATTTGTAAAACTTTGTTACACCGAGCTCTGTCGTTCAATGAAGACAAACAAACAGATTAACACATATAAATTTCATAGCATTTTTTCATAATAATACCTTCTCTCTTTCTCTCTGCTCAGGCGTCCTCTGAATACATACTGTATTCTTGTGTCGTCATTACTTCATCTGCATGTAGGCCAATGCATAGTTAGAACTCCGATATAAATAAAACGAAGAATATTTTAAAAGAAAAGAAAATACCTGATCACGTGGAAATTATTATACGATATGTGCATAAAGACAGAATTAGTTTAACTCTACTGGAAGGGTTGTTATTCTTCATCACCCGTCTTAGATCAATTAGCATTATTGTACAGAATACCTTTATTTCTGCATTAGTTACCTTAAGCTAAAGATTTCCATATTTGACACGAAATATACGTTTGAGCCTCCTGAGGGGAAAGAAACCCAGAAAAATTGCCCATGTCAAGGGACAGAGGAGTGAGAAAGACAGAGAATAGAATGGCCCAAAAACAAATGTGGTGCAAATATCGGGCTTTATACATGAGCCAGACATCATTTAGGTCTGGCGAAGATTTTCAACAACCACCCACCCCAAACAAGATTTTGCATGGCAACATCTTGGTTATTATTATTTCTTCAAAATTGTTTCCATGTTAATCATTTGGAGCTATATTCTAATTTAATTGAATTTAGATTTTAAGTAAAAATACTTAAATAAAATTAAGGGACGAGGAGAATTAATTCAAGTTAATTAGGATGCTCATTCAAGAGATCCTTGACTTCATTCATGGAATAGACCGATTGTTACATATTTTAATTTTTCATAGGCTACGATGCGGCATATATAAAGAACACTTCAAAATACGCATTGATTCATTTCTAGCAAAACCTGACCTGTGATATAAACATTCGTATTTTATTTTGGCGTCGTGCATACGACTAAATCGATGTTGGTTGAGGTCATTTCTAGGCAAAACTTCATTTGAACATGGTAACGTGGATAGAAGAATCGCTTTTTTATCATACACTATGTGGTGATGGGCAGTGTGAATGTTCCACATCAGGTTGCTTAAATCTTCGATCCACACGGACAATAAATGAGGCAGAGATGATTTATGGATGCTCAAATGAGCTCGGTGTTCAAAGAGATGAGTGTTACGCAAAATTGTCCTTCCTGGCTAGGCGAAAAATCCTAACAGCGGGTCCTTCCTATAAGGAGCAGACGTGCATCCCCTTGCATAAAAGGTTTGTGTGATGATAATGATGATGGCCAGTATAAAGATTTTATGAGACATCTAAGGTTACAATAAAAGATGCATCAGCAGGTCATGAAACTGTTGTAGTGGTCAGCTACTGTAATTTTACACCATACATCCCAATTTGAAAAATTATATCATTAATTACCTACTTGAAAACAACTGATTTTCAGAATATAATAGGAAACCACACTGACAGAATTTAGGGGGCATTGTGGTCTGATTTGGCTAAACTTTTCGTTTTCGAGCTTTATGTTATATTTGTTAGGTATATTTTTACATCTTCATAACACATAATTTGTTTGTGGTTCTTACATCAAAGGCTCTTTAAAGTAAGCTTAAATGTCACAAAGTACTTAGGCTAAGTCCCACTTTTAGCGGGACGAATCAATTTTGCTCACAAATATTTTTTCTTCCATTTGTTTAAACCTTTCTTAGAAGTAGTTTGTTGTATATACACGAAATCTATATAGTGCTTTAATAGGTATTTTTATACATACCGAGTTCTATCTTAAAAATACGAAATGCAAACATTAAAGTAAAATAAATACATGAGCAAAATTATTTTAAAATTTAGCAGTTCTGAAAACCTAATTCAATCAATACTAAAAAATTCTAAAGTGCAAAATATGTGCTTATTTAAACCCTGCTTGTAGCTGAGGTCTACGAAATATACACATATATAAATCTGTCAAATTTTAATCGGGGATATAGGGACTACAACCTTCCGTTAAAGCTCACTTTTAGTATGTTTAGATCAGGCGTGGTCTTGCTTCCCAAAATCCCAGGAATAGGAAAACCTCCATGATGTAGCCTAGCAGCAAGTAATTATACAGTCAAAGAATCAAAGAAGTGAAGGGAATCGAAATGTAATCGCGAAGCAACTCACTTTTCGACCATCTCCGCTTTAAATAGAAGGTACCTACAATAATACTGTAAGTACGAAGCCAGTATTTCAAACTAAAACGCCCGGATATTTTCGGAACGAATAGTATCTGACGAAAGTTTCTCCTTCGCTGCTTCTTGAGCATAATAAGTTTGTTGAATTGATGACAGTTATGCTGGAAGCACACACACACAAACACACACACACACACACACACACACACTCACACACACACACACACACACACAGAGTTTCCTATTAATATTTCATTACAATAGCAGCTCGCTTATCGGAGGTATCCACTGCTTGCATAAGTAGCTACCAGTAGCAAACGAGCTTTCAGGTGGAATATCAAGTATCAGGGAACATTTAATTATACTCTATGGCCTTCACCGAACATTAAGCATACAAATGAAATCATACCTCTCAGTTCAAGTTCAATTCCGTTGATGTAAGTCTTCACCACAATTTGGGATATGCTCACTTTCGTTACCTACAGAGAAACAGAAATTAGACTTAGGAATGCTCTGTGCAAAACTAAAAATCAACAGCTCTTTTTATTAAGACGTTTACCCCAAATATTCTAAAATTTTATTTTTTATGAAAAAATCTTGTTGCGTAGGTTTTGGTTAATTTTAACTAGTGCACTAGAAAACAAAAATATTTTGAAAAAGGAGAGATGAGAAAAACGTACTTGAAGTTTAAAACTCTGATTTAATTAAATGTCACGGGGTCCTTTAAATGTATCTGTTTGGAGCCTTAAAAATAGCCGATGATAAGCAAACAGTAATGTAGCATGAAAGTACAAGGTATTGAGGTATACCTAAGGCGTATCATGAAAGTTTTAATTTTTGTTCAGCCGATGCGTTGCCTTAACCAATTCTTGGCAGCAATTGTTGCCTTGCTAGATTTAATTCTTTATCAACGCTTAAAATCGCAGAGTTTTTCTTTTTTTACTACGTAGAGCAAGTAGGGGAAGTATTGCATTCTACTCAAAAATTCCATACCGAGATTTCAACTGTAATACATATTTTGAGGCGCCCTGAATCCAAATAAAGCATTTTTGGAAGCATGTCCGTATGTGTGTCTGTATGTCTGTCTATGAACTGCATAACTCAAAAACGAAACCTCGGATAAATACCAAACCTAGTATTTGAGTTTAGTATCTTCCAAGGATGCAATAGGAAGATTTTAAAGATAATCCCCACCCCAACTACCCTTTACATGTAACGTTTTCGAAAAAATTGATTTTTTAAAAAATGGTCTAACAATTTTGATTAAAATAACGTATATGAAAGATATTTACATGAAAAACTTGAATTTTCTGAGAATAGCCTAGATAGTCCTATTCATTCGGAAGGAATTTTGTGTAATCTTTTATACTTTGTAAATGTTAAGCGATGAATACGTATCACACAAAAAAATGTAGATCTCTTTAAAACACACAATTTATTTAAAATAAGTATCTTTGTACGTAAGCCGTTTATAAGATATCCATTATTAAAGATTAGATTTTTTTTAGTTCCATTTATATCCCGCCTTAACTACATTGGTCTTATCGGAACTTATTGCCTATTGACAATGGTGTTAACTCATGTTAACTCTTGTCCTTGGGTTTCATTAGATCATACACACATTCACACTCTTATTTATACTTCCAGACTCTGGGGAGGATAGGGATTAATCTTGGCTAGAGAAAACTCCCCCCCCCAGCTGGGAATCATACCCCGAACCCCTTGCACAGCAGCCTCGCACCGACTGAGCTAGGGGCCAGCCGTTCAAATTGTTCAACACTTATCATTCTCTTAAACTCCCATCGATTTTAAGTTGTTTCTTGCGATTGCATGGAAACAGTATGGAATTTTAAGAACAACGTATAGCGTCCAGTTCTTAAACATCTGACTATTGTGTTCTCTTTGTATTTATAATGAAATGTGTAATGTAGCTATTTTTGCAAAGGTTTATTTGAATTAAACGTAGATAGAGAAATAAGCTTTAGTAAGAGTAGTTTGTATACCCACTAATAAACATAGAGGATAGAGAAAGTCATGTAAATGTAATACATCAGGTTTTTTTCCTTTTAATTTCCAGCAATTAGTATCTTAAGTGATGCAGACGGCTTTGACTTTGGAACAACTGCTCGTCGATAATAATGTTCAGTCGTTTTCGGTTATTATAACAGAATTTCTTATACTTTTAATTTTCTGCTTGAAGTTTGAAGGCTCTATGGAGGATAGTGGATAATGGTGGTTAAAGAAGGTTCCCACTTCTAGCGGAAATCTAACGCAGTATCTCTGGATATGGAGGCTAACATACTAACCCCTAGACCACATTAAGGCACTCTGTTGCTTGTAATATTTATTAGTGGCCGTGCCAGTCAAATACCCAGCAATCGCACGTAGATATGGAAAGAAAACAATCACTGATTCAAGAAAGTAAAATTGTGAGAAGTTTGGATCAATACCAATATGTACAGCTACGCACAAAATGTCTCACCGAAAGCCTAAATCTACAACTTCTTTGTCTACATAATGTTTCCACAGTCGCCCAAACCATATGTTTTCTTACCTGGTCAATCTTAAGTAAATATCAAGAAATTAAATTTAATTAGCAAATATATATACAAAATCAGTTCAGGAAGGAAGATGCCAAGTTCTTATGATTAGATGTTGCTCGACTGACTCAAATGAAGACCCAATGATATGGCCTTGTAGAGATGGGATGAAAGATGCCACTAATAATTGAAATTGAGTTTTATTTGTGGACGCTCTTTAAGCGTCCCATTCTGCGGGAATATTGGGTGGAAAAGATCGGAAAATTTGCCTCTTTATCAGACTTGAGGTTCTGTTACGTGCCGTAAATCTACAACATGGGACCACCGCTTTACTTCCTTTCGAAGGAAGACATCTAAGGATCTTTACACACGAAAAAATCCATCGCCCTCCGCCGGCTTTGACCCCGCGATCTCGGAACTAGAAGCTAGCATCGTACCCATAGACCACAGAGGACGACAAAGACCACTAAGACATGTTTTGCCTACTTTAGTCAGGTTGGAAGAGAAGGTTAGCTTGGAACAGACTGGGACTGTATGACACTTCAGTACATACTGGAACTGCTATATGCCTTCATTGCCAAGACGATTTGCAGGTATGGAGCTCTATTGGGACTCTTCTTCCCCATTGAATGCAGTGCTTCGCTTTGGAGGTCGATGTGCTGGCTATCGTTATTGCTATAAGGAATCTTCTGGTATCATAATGATTTTTCAGCAGCCGAACCTGTCACAATACCTCTTTACTTTCTCCACCGCTTATGTTCATTAATGCATTAGAATTTATTCCGAAATTTCTATGTTAAAATATCACTGGAAACACATGTTTTAAGGTATCCAATTGAAAATGAGGATCTTTTAGATTAAGGAGCTCGTGAGTACACACGCGTGGCGTGTATGTGTATGCGTCAAAGAGAAACAGCATTCGTACCCCGAATAACCCTTTGCATGGAAACTGTTCAGCTATTTTCCATTTTATCAAAAATGGCTACAGGAATTTTTATTAAAATATCATATCTTTAAATGCTGACCTGATAAAATGCAATCTAGAATTTTCCGTGAACATTCTTTGAAATAAAGTTTATTCCTAAGCGTTTTATTTAACTGGAAAGTCATAAAGCATTAATTACAATATAAAAGCTATAGAGATTAAAGCCGGGCGATGGTCATTACGTTTTGAAGCGGTACCCTTTGCTTCAGTATCTGCTGTTGACTCTTGTGCCGGCTGCTACAGTGGTTGGCTACGAGATGTTTCTCTCGGGGTATGCGTGGGCGTATTTTGAAAGGATAACACCAGCTTAAATTGACTGAGAAGTTTAATTTTATCTAATACTTGAACTATTCAAACGAGTTGCCAACGGTTTAAAGATAAAGAATGAAACTAATTATGAATGTAGCACTCGAAACAATAGCAACTGAATTATTATATCTGCTGACTTCTGCACTATCAGCTATATGGTTTGAAATAAATTTTTCCTCAATAAAAGAAATTAGAAGCGTAACTTGCCAAAATACTTACCGACAAAACCCCTAGCAGCTACCGCTAAATTACTAATAACTCATGCGGTCTTAGGAACTACGAACTGCAATCACCGTAAAAGACTGTAAGCCCCTGAGGCTGTAAATGAAAAAAAAAGGCAAGGAGCTACACGTTCTTTTATTACTTAAGCTCCTGCTACTTTAGAACTACCCCACCAAGCTTCCTACATTATATCATGCCAGATCTTACGCATCTGAAACGCAACTTTTACCATTTTTCTTTCGCTTCCTAAATTTTTTCACTGTAGCCTACATGCAATTTCAAATGTACAGAATTTAACTCTAACTGCATTCCAGGAACTAACGCGTTCGTTACCCACGCTGTTACTAATGAGTTTTTCTAACATGACTCGCTAATGACCTTTTTCTTCGGACAGATCGTTTAACACAAGCTTGTTATAGTATGCATCGATTTAATGTTGTAAATTATTTATTGCAATTATTACTCTGTCTTACTATAATTATATATACATTCCCGTCAAGATAAGGAAAATGTAAAACTGATGACAAATAACTTTCTCGCAGATTCAAGCCCCCACAATATTTATTGAATGCTTAAGTTTTCCTATAATGCGGTCCAAATCTCTTGACGTTTGAGACGTGTCCATTAATACGTCACTAGCAGTAGCAGCAGTGTGGTGTTTTCTCATACGGACAGTACACCTCTGCAACAAGCAGCTAGGATAAAATATGACATTTTCCTTAACAAGTGCAAAAAAGAATCATATTTTTACACCCAATGGTTCGCCATTAATTTATAGTTATCTTTCGTGATGTTTAAACGGGGAATTTTATTTATAGTTATGCTTGTAATGGTAATAAATCTATTGCTGTCTCAGTTACTTTATAATTTGATATCAGACATAATTATAACTTAATAATGCGCAATTCTCTATGTTCTAAATAAATTTAGAAATAGTTCTTCCACGAGGTTTTCTTATATGGCTACTCGTCATGAAAATCCTTTCAAAGCGCTCCTACGCAGCTCTACAAAACCGTACATGACGTTTTTTTTAATAAACAACGTCATGTATGGTTTTGTTTCACAGAATAAAACCATTGGTAAACCAATGATTAAGTGCATTTTAATGGTTATTATGCTTACTTATGCATAATGTCGAATCCTAGAACCAAGACGTATCCGTTGCATGAGAAGAGAGTGTTGTGCGTTTTACAACATTCAACACCTCGTTACTAAGAATGCACAAAAAAGGCCACATAAACCATAAGTCACTGAGAACTTCAAGCAATGGAATTCATTGCACCATTGACGCAATAAAAATGTTAAAACATTGACAAAGCAAAAATACTGCTGGTGTACTTTTCACAGCGCGCTTGCTGAAAGGTTAATGAATTCAACTGCGGTGTATTCAATTCTTACATCGATAGGTTTTGTCCTGGCGTTTACAAAGTTTACTCTTGCATGAAAATGTCGCTTATAAGTCCAGTAGTACCAGTGGATATAACAGTAAGGTTAGGGCTGTTATCTTCAGTGGGTATAATTTCTTTAAAAGGTATGCCAACGAAGAAGACCACAAAAAGCTTAACTTCACGAAATGTCAAGAAGTTGCTGCTGAGGCGTGCTAATTAAGTACATCAACTATTTCACGTGTGTGTAGGGAAGCGAAAAAGGCGCACGCAGAAGGAGTCGCGAAATTGTTTACATCGCCGAGAAAGCATATAAGCTTACCTAAGAGAGTGACAAACCTGGATGATTTCGAAAATGATGTTGTGCGGCACAGTGTTTTTAAATTGTATCATAAACGTGATATCGAGGACGATGAGGATATGCCGTTAGCTGTGCCACTTGAATAACAAAGGACGCATAGAAAGGTATGGGTTTTCTTTCCCTATTTGTGTATTATATTTCCTTTAATGTGTCTCTTCTTTTTTCTTTTAGTTTTTAAGTGAATATTGAGATGGCATTTATAACAAACGCGTAACGTTCTGACAAGGTTTGGCAACCGCGCAGTCACTCCGTATTGGTTGTCACGAAACGTCAAGAAATTTGAACCGCACGTAAGTGAAGTTTGTTTTATGAGATACTTAAATAATGTGCCTGAAAATATGCAATGCTTCTCCGTCTTATGCTTCTTTTTAGCATTACGTTACTACTAACACAAACATGTTTGTGATATAAAAATTGAGTATTATTTCCATATCTTAATGGAACCAAGTCTGTATTTCCATAAAATTTAAAACCATGTCTGTTCAAGCACTTATCGTGATTAATATAACATAATCCATAAGAAATTTGGTCAACTGCTAATGTATGAAAAAGTCTTGTGAATTTTACACATCGATTCGGAATCTCTTCATAATTTTAGTGCGCATTTCTTAAAATTTCGGCCCGCTACTTTCAAACAAAATGTTTGGTAAATGCTTTAGCTCAAAATCAATATACTCGAATGGTGATTTTACCGTCAGTTTTACTGTTTTTACACTATTATTATTATTATTATTATTATTATTAATATTAATATTATTTTTCACCTTACTTGACAGAGCTAATCTACAAGAGTTGTTTGTGAGTTTCCGATTGGAACCAGATGTCGGATTGTAATTAGATGTGTGTTGTGAGGATTATTTCGTGTTAGGGATAACTTAAACAAACAGAGCATTATATATTTCGTATATAGTGTCAAGAAACTCTAGAATCATGACAACAGCATAGAACTAACCGAAAACCTAAAATGTACTGCACGTGAAACCCTAAACCACAGGGATCCTGAAACCACATGACTGTATTATATTTTACTGATGGATCCCAAAAAGCTTCAGATGTGCTGGAGTCGGTGTGTTTTTTCAATGATTCTAGTCTACACTACTTCGAAGATACAAAACTGCCTTTGATGAGGAGATTCAATTACTATTCTACAACATCTTGCTCTTACACCCCTACAATTTGATTCTAAATAGCAATACATACAACTGTGAAAAGACGTTCACTTTAAAAATTACTCGGTATAAACAGATACTAGCAACTCAGCCAGCTCAAAAGAAGGTTAACTTGCAATGGATCACAATGAACGATAGCGCAGATGGACTTGGAATAGAGGTACTGCAATCGTGCAGACTGTCTTCAGTACATCATTAACAACTATCGTGGGAAAATTTCCGGAAAACCGTGAACATCTTATGAAATCAGATAACCTCATGGAGGAAACGTCAAATCAGACTGAAAAATCCAATCCCAGTCCGAGATTTCAACCACCGAACTTTCGCTGTACGTTATGTTACTCCAACATTTCAGTCTGATTCTACTGTTCCAAACTTGTCCTACACACCCCTTGTATGAAATAACAATTAATTATCATTACTCTCACAAGGTTCCTGACTAAAGAAGACGACACTCATTACACGCTTTGGAAAGATAACAGAACAGGACTGCCTAGCAGTCATCTCCGTCATCTTGGTAATCAATGCACCCTTGAAATCACAACCACTTCATGGACGTAGAATGTCCCATTCCTCAGGGATTCAAAGATATGAGGCGTGATCAAAAACTTTCCGAAATGAGGCCGTAAACACAACACTTTGATTTTTCTATTCTGCACTGTCATCCTCAAAGTAGTCTCCTTGGGAATTCTTCCGAAGGAAGCCGTGCAAAATCCTTAGCATGATTTCCTTCAGAAGAGACATAAAACCGGTAGTCCCGTGTCGTAGTAGATTTACGGCACGTGAAGAAATCTCAAGCCTGATCAAGAGGCCTCTAAGCAAATTTTCCGGTCTTTCACGCCCCATGTAAGAAGGGCACGCTAAGAAACATGGTAGTTAAAGTGCGTCCATGAAAAGAACTGAATTTAATTTAATATTAAACACTGGATGTTATTTTCTTTAAACACGTTCAGAGCCTTCTGCAGTTCGCAATGGATAACCTCAATGTCCTGAAAGCAGTGTCTTCAGAGCCGCATTTTAAGTCGCGAAAAAAGAAAAAAGTCTGTTTGAGCCAAATCTGGATGAATTTGGCTCCAACGGGATGAGAAACAGTATTCATCTCATATCATCTCATCCATCATCATCATCATCATCATCATATTCATCTGTTCCAAAAGTGGAGGGAGCAGTATTCATCCTATTTTAATAAAAGAAACTGGCGGACAGAAGGGCTTTGTGCATAGACGCATTGTCGTGATGCAGTAACCACTCCATTTTTTCTCCCCTAATCTTTACAACACTAGATTCACTGTTTGACTCGGTGATACAAATTCCTTATGAACAATTCCTTTAATTTAAAAAAGAAATCGTCATTGACTTCACATTGGATCAAACTTTACTGGCCTTTTTTGGGGCGTGGAGATAAAGGAATCTTCCATTGTGAAGATTGTTGCTTCGTTTCTGAACCATACCCATAAATACATGTTCCATCATCAGTAATAACTTTCTCCATAAACTGTGTGTCACTTTGAAACTGTTCTTCAAGATCAGTGCAGAAAATCTCACTACTTTCCTTTTGGTCATTTGAAAGGAGGCTGGGCACTAACTTTGCGGCGATTCTTCTCATGTCCAAATTGTCTTTTAAAATGTTTTGAACATTTCCAAAGAAGAGTGCTAATGTATTAGAAATTTATCTTAGTGTAATATGTCTATCATTTAATACAATTTCCCTCATCTGGTTAATATTTTCGTCAGTTTTGCTTCAAGAGGGTCTTCCCGAACGATCTGCATCCTTAACTGATGTCACACCAATTTTAGCCTCCGAAAATAACTGAAATTCTTGAGATTTGCACATTACTTCCTCCCAATAAACTGCTCTTAACATTTCATAGGCTTCTGTTGCAGCTTTACAGCAAAATTTTGTTGGTTCTATGTTCTTTGCAATCCAGCATTTTCGCTAGACAGAAAAATCGCAGCAAGCGCAAAGCAAGTGTTCACTTCAGATCTTCTACCTCTACACTGAAAAATTGCATAAAGTCACGTGACCTCTCATTGTTATCAGACACGCTGCATGTACAGTCTGGGTAAGAATTAAAGGCATCTCAATGGTATAATGGTATAACAGCCATTCCAGAAACGTTTTTATCACACCTCGTATACTAGGAGGCTAGAGACCAACCAAAAGTTTGGGGTAGTATTTCTTCTTGTTGATTGTGGGCCCCACATTAGGGCGGAAATTTGCTGTGGTATGTCGGTTCTGCGGTACGGGATTTGTAGGAATGGTCCCGGGTTTGGTACTAGCTCAGGATTCTTTGCATGGATCTTGGCTCTCGGGTTAGTGGTGAATATACGACTTTGTTTTCCTACTCGTTTATTTACCGTCACCGTTTTAAATATTTGATTCCTGCTATTTACTTCGACACACACACGCATTTCCTATTTGTTACACTTCATATCATCGCGCCTATCCGCTATCTTCTAAACTTTTCTGACAACCATCTCTAAGGAACTACCACTGCCAAGTGTGTATTCTAAACTTTCCATTTTCCTAACGAACATCTCCAATGAGCTACAACGGCCAAGTGTGTATTCTAAAATCTCCTGTTTCTCTATTTCAAACGTTCTATATCTCCCCATTCAACTATCGCCTGATTTCTAGCCTAAGGCTATCTAAGAGCGAACATTGACCTTTTTGTACACCTCTGCGTTCCAGCAACCTAACGGGACACTTAATAATAGAGGGATAAACCACCCGTTTCCGGCCGATGATGGGCTTGTCTCTCAACCCTTATTTCCACTTATAGTAACTTTCGCTTTCTAGTTTTATTTAACACTATCCTTACTGTTATTAATATTTATTCTCCCTATGATCTTAATTTTATTTTACTACTCAAAACATACTGCTGCAAGTTAAAAGGCAACTGTTTTGACTTTTCCGCTTTCTCTAGGCTAGTGATTTGTTATCAGATACCATTCTGTACTAAAGTCATGGCAGATAATACAAAGAACACAAACACAAAACAGATCAGCCCCAACTACAGCACGTGTTCCATGCGTCCGACAGCATTCTCAACACACTTCCTCAAACATTTATCTGTTTTTTGAATACTTAGATGGACTCTAGAGCTGCTGCTGAGATAGTTTTTCCGGAGATCCACATCCCAAATTTGTTTTGATTGCGGCAGGTTCATAATTCAGGATGAATAGTCCTATTTTACTGATAAATCGAAATAGAACAACAGTGTTTATAATTCCTTAGTCCACCCATAGGATTGCTTTTGGAGAGCTTTAAATCTTTCTGTTGATCCAGTTGGGGCAATATATTGACCAGTATATCTGTTTCTTTACGTTCCCACAAACATAAACATTTGTTTCACTGCTGAACCTCACTGTAGTGACATTCACACATATCAATCTTGTGGTCAGTGTTTCGTTACGTTTGATAATGCAGAAAATGTAACTTGTACGGATGGAAACGTTAATGCTTCAAAATGTTCTGATCCATGCTACAAGCAACCTCTGCTCCGATGCTCGGGTGGCCTCATTCATTTTCTCGAAAATCATGAAATGAAACTACACTATACGTTAGAAACCTCCCTGGATGTTTTCTACTGATGTCAGCAGCCATGAATCTCCACTTCCTCTTCAGCGTTGCAATTTCTTAATATTAAAAATTCAGCGAATGTGTGACAAATACGAGGATATAAACTCAGATATAATTTCCTTGTTTATTTTTCAATTAATGTGAATATGTATTAAAATAAAGAACATTGCTTTATTGGTGCTGGTTCCTTAATCTTTTGGCGTATTTCCAAAACATTCAAGAATTTGTCATGGCGTACAGTGAGTCTTTCCAGACATAGAGTGATATCCTATTAATAGAATCATTTAATCTCTTAGTTCATCGTAACTGGAAAATGATCTGCCCCACAGTTCAGTTATACAAAAATACAGGATCGAAGGGACGAAGTGATAGATGTGGAAAATGATGTCTGTGCCAGGAGTGCAGCACTGTTGTGATGTCGACAACGGGCCCTACGATATACCAATACCATCCCGCGTGTAAACAAATCAGGTCGTAGTCGATATCGAATATCTTCCCTAAGATATTGTGACCCGATAAGCTGCGGTATTCACGAGCCACAAAATCAACCAAGACCACTTCTTTAGGGTCACAAAAAAAATGCACATACGAGAAACAGTGTAATCACATGACAGCTGTGACCTGTTGATAGAATTATAATCCATACGTTGTAGATCATTCTTTGGTTTCCCAATAATGAAAAGAAGAAGTCTACTTTTGATTTACCCTAGTAACATATTTTTAGGTAACAACCATGGAAAAATAATCTTCTGTTATGTTTATTATGTCCTAATAGATCTTAATGCAAAAGATTTATACAAACAATATTAATAGGTTCTCGTTTGGTTCCAGACTTTATAGTTTAGCAGAGATAGTCATGTGAATATTTGGACTATAATACTTTCTTTTAACTCGCGTATAAGTTTGAAATCATCGCCAATTATTTGCAGAGCAAGAGGTATAGTTCTGTTGCCACAAGCCAATAGCATCTATCACATAGGCAACTGATTTTCCTTACTTTGGCTTTAACTGAAAGCTTCTGCTCTGCGGATATGTGTTAATTTACTGTTATGATTCACGTATTTAAACGAGTCGTTTTGTACCTGTTTTTCATCCACTTGGGTCTTCAGTGAAGGCTGTAAACAGTGTAACTCAAAAATACAAAGTCGGTTAAATACCAAATTTGGTATTTAAGTTCTGTATTTCCGGGATACGACATGAAGATTTTAAAGAAAATCCATTCACAGCATACTATACTTTACATGGAGAAAACTTCCTTATTATGAGGCGCATCCAGAAAGCTTCCCGATTTTGTTTCCTTTAAAGTATACGTATTTAGCCGGGAAAATTGCTAATATGTAACATACCTATGACGTATAAATCATATGCCGGCCGGACAGGTCCCACCTGGTGCCAGTAGCGCGGAAGTAGTGGCCCGAAATAGCAGCTCATATTCGTTCTCCCGCCGCCTGCGAGGTTCGTTCAGTGATAAAGTTCCTTACTGCACAAAACATAGCGCCGATAGAAATTCATCGTCAGTTCTGTCAGGTCTGTGGGCCGAACATCATGAGCAAACAGATGGTGCGTCGCTGGTGTAGGCAGTTTTCCGAAGGTCGTCAAAGTGTCCAAGATGAAGAGCTCAGAGGGCGATTCCCTTATCAATGATGAACTTGTTAAGCTAGTGCGGTAGCAAACCGTGGAGAACCGTCGCTTCACGATTACGGAGTTCAGCAGCCATTTTCCGTAGATATCGCGATTCTTGTTGCATGAAATTGTCACTAAGCACCTGCTGTTCAGGAAATTGCGTGTCCGGCGGTTGCCGAAAAACCTGGCACCCGAGCACAAAACGAAACGCTTAAGAGCAGCACGGTATCATGATGACTGCGACAAATTCCTCGACAGATCGTTACGGGCGATGCGACGTGGATTTCGCACTTTACTCCGGAAACCAAGCAGCAGTCAATGCATTGACGTCACAGTGGATCTTCGGTCAAGACGAAATTCAAACAGACTGTCTCGGTGCAGAAAGTGCATGTTGTTCTGGGACAGGAAGGACATTCTGCTCTTTGATTTCCTGCTCAGAGTGCAAACAGTAAATGCTGTCCGTTACTGTGAAACAATTCGGAAATTGCGACGTGCCATTCAAAGCAAGAGGTATGGAATGCTTACTGCATTGTTGTGCTACTGCATGACAATGCTCGCCCAAATACCGCTCGGGGCACAGCAACTGCTCTGCAGGAGTTTGGCTGGGAACTGTTTCATCATTCACCATACAGTCCTGATCTTGCTCGCAGCGATTTCCATCTTTTCTTGCACCTCAAGAAATTCCTGTCCTTCGGTCAGCGTTTTGACAACGACGAAGAGCGGGAGACGACTGTCACACGCTGGTTCCATTCACAGGCGACAGACTTCTGAGACACAGGAATATAAAAGCTGATCCTACGATATGACAAGTGTCTCAATTCTTGTGGTGACTATGTCGAAAACTAGCTCAAACATTGCTGTACCTGTTACTAATAAAGTTTTTCATGTAACTATGTTTTCTTTGTTTTACGTAAAAAAAACTGATGTGTTTACACTCACGTGACTTTCTCTACTCTTGTACAAACTATTTTTACAAACTCATATTCTCCATCTATTTCATATTAATCGAGATAAACATTTGCAGAAACCATCTTTTGACAAACAAAGAGAATTACATTTTACACATAGCGACCAGATCTAGAAATATTTGATTATCGCTTAAGGCCTACTATGTTCCCCTTGTTTTGTATTTGCAAGGGCAATATAAGCACAGACATCTCTTAATAGCTGGTTGCTAGGTGCAGCATCATTCTCTTTGCCACAGATTAATACTCTTTGCATATAGAAGACAAAAAAAAATGAATAAGGAATTCCTATTTGAGGAGGTATTGAAAAATGTAAGGGAATAACAAGCAATACCTCGAAAATGGTTCACTCAACAAAAGAGATGTATATGACATAAATTGTGTATTTTAACGCGATCTACATTTTTTTGTGTAGTAAAATTTCGTCTATCTCTTATGGTTTACCAGTTATGCAAAAGTCGTTCACAATGAAGAATGCTTTTGGAGACATTCCTAGAAAATTCAAGATATACATTTTGTCATGAACATTTCTTAAACATATGATATTTTAATCAAAATCGTCAGAGCCATTTTTGAGAAAATTAAAATTTTCGAAAAATGTTGCATGTAAAGGGTAATCTGGGGTGGGGGGATTTTCTTGAAAACCTTCGTGTCGCATCTCTGGAAAATACTGAATCTAAATACCAAGTTTGGTGTTTATCCGACTGTTCGTTTCTGAGTTATGCTGTTCACAGACATACACACAGATACACAGGCACACACACGTACATGTTTCTAAAAATGTTTTTTTTTTATTCAGGGGGTCCCAAAACACATATTTCCGGTGAAATATCGGTATCGAATTTTTGGGTTGAATACAATACTTCCCATACTTACTATACGTAGTAGGGAAAGTGTTAAGGAAGCTTACTTTCTGGACATCCCTTGCATTTCTCAAAAATGGCTGTAAGATTAAAATGACACATGTTTAATATATTGACCTGACAATATGTATATCTTGCATTTTTTGTGCATCCCTTTATTTGATTGAATGCTGTGCAATTTTATGTAAGTAGGAAATATTAATAGATAGACAAAAACTGAATACAGGAAAAATGTAGATTCGTTAGAATATGTTATTGTAGATAGAGACGGTATTGCATTCCACCCAAAATTTGATACCCAATTTTCACCGGAAATACATTTTCGAGGCACACTGAATTCATAAAAAGCATTTTAGAAAAGGCCTGTAAATAGTAAAAAACGAAAAGTAGGATAAATATCAAACTTGGTATTTAGATTTAATACCTTCCAAAGATGCGACACAAAGATTTTCAAAAAACATTCCCCACCCCAAATAACATTACATGCAGCATATTTTGAAATTTTTAACTGTCCCAAAATGGTTCTAACAGTTTTGATTAAAATACCCTATATTAAATATATTTACATAAAAAATAAAATTCATATCTAGAACTTTCTGGGAAAAGCCTGTGAAGCCCGCTTCATTCGGAAGAAGTTGTATATAATTAAGCAATAGACGAAAACGTAGTACGCTAAAAATGTGGTTCTCTTTAAAACATGCAATTTATTTCCAATATCTTTTTTTTGTAGCATCTCATTCCGAGATATTCGTTCTTAATGGTTTGATTTGTTCAATATTTATCGTACTTTTAAATTTCTTTCAATATTCAGTTGCGTCTCGCGACTGCATGGAAAGGGTATGGAATTTTAAGGCCAGCGTATAGCCTCCAGTCCTAAAACATTTGTGTTGCTATTCCCTTTGTATCTATAACGAAATGTGTAATGCAGCTATTTCTGGAAAGTTTTATCTCGATTAAAATGAAGGGGATAGAAAAAGAAAAACTTTTGCAGGAATAATTTGTATAGCCACTAATGCCTAAGTACTAGAGATTAGAGAAAGCCATGTGAATGTGACATCAGAAATGTTTTTCTGTATGTACTGAGGTGTTTCGGAAGTATTTAACGTCACAAGTTTAGACCTTTCCTAAACTTTCACATAATGGATAAGCTTCAAATTTTCTCATTCTTCCTTTTTTCAACTCTTTCTTTTTCTTCCATTACAAGAGCTTGTTATCAGAATAAGCATTTGAGTGGTGTTTCCGCATATTCAAACGTTCTTATTTAATTTTAACCAATTTCTAGGCAAAAGTAAAAGTATATAGTAACGCAGTGAGAATACAAAAATTGTTTTTATATAAATACTCTGAAGTAGTTATTGTGTTTACGTTGTTTGCACCACGCTTTGGGCGTCAATTTGTAGTAGTTTGTATTGAAGAAGTTGTATTACATTTAAACTGTTGGGGAGCCGAACTTGAAGTAGGTGCAACCGCACGTATAGTACCCGCTTTCTTTAAATATTTAATATGTTTGCCTCGGCTGCGTCAGTATTTGTTAGAGACACGTTTCTCTTGGCAGGTTTGTGATACGACAAGAATATAGGCTTACAGAGATTATAATTTTACTTCACTCCTTTTATTAATACTCCTTTTATCAATACTTCATATGATTTAAATAACACTTCACTGATATAGAGAGATGTGAGATTCTTTAATTAATTAATTGCACTTTTTTTAACACGTAAACTTATTTTTCGTCTCACACGAATACATATTATATTTCTTGAGGACACTTATTGCGTCTGGTTAGTAACTCTGTCTGCAGGCAACACGTCCAGTTATGAGCGCTGTCCAGTAACAACTGAACTCTGTATTTGCAAATTTTGCTATATTTCAGTTTCTGATTGGCTAATCCTAGTCCAATAGAATGCCTTAATTTAACTAAAGCTTAATCTGGTTCTTGATCGGCTATTTTACAAACTGTCACTAAAATTACATTATCGCTTCCAAGAATCACAAGTAGTATTGTTAAACTCTCAAACTCATTATTGACTCAAGGTTACCTCATTGTTAGCAACTTTTAACTTATTATTCTCACAGTTCCTACATTATTAAATTACGTAATATATTCACATAACATTATTACACATGGATACAATAATATAAGCATATGCAATGACTGTTACATACAGTTTACAAATTATTACATACACATATTGCTTTAAGGCGGGCTGTTATTGAATTTACATATTATATAATTAGACTGAAATTATTTAAGTGTTAAAAATACTGCCTCAACTCATAAGAATATATGTGAATTTGTTATTGGTAAGGAAGGTCTGTGAACGTCGATTTTCTTCATACCTTTTCCAATGATGAGTGTTTGCTTTCGCAGCAACATCAGAGAATCCAACCTAAATATAGTTAATGCTTTAATTCATAATAACAATAATAACAATGCTAAGGCAAACAAAATCCACTACATTTAATACACTGATGGCAAGGCCTTCTAAAATGGTATTGCGCGAATATCTATCTGTAGTATATTGAAGCTAGCATTGCTTTTCATTACCATTTTCTGTCCGTTGTTAGAATACATTATGCAATAAATAAAATTTCAATTTCATGAGTATACATTTACGAGTTGGTTTTTAAAGTAAGAACCGATAATTTTTAAAAAATAACAGAACAATATTTTTCAAATACTTTATTATCATTCATTACCTTACACTACTTCCTCACATAGTCACCGCCGTTATTTAGGCACTTCTCGTAAAGGGAAGCTAGTTTTTGTATATACCTTCGTCATAGGATGAAAGCCAAGCCTGCAGTTCTTGTTTCACATTATGTCGTTGAAATGTTTTCCATCAAGAAATTTCTTCAGCTGAAGAAACAGGTGAAAATCGTGGTGCCAAATCCGGACTGTCGTGAAACAAGAAGGGCAGACTTGGCCTTCATCACAGGCGGCATCATTCTTTGATGAAGACATGCAAAAACTGGTTTCCTGTTACCACAAGCACCTGGATAATGGCGGTTACTATGTGGAGATGGTGTAAGAGCAAGGTAAAGAATGACCATAAAGTATTTGGAAAACAATGTTCTGTTATTTTTTAAAAAAATGCATCGATACATACATTAAAAACACGCCTTATATAATGATGCCAAAAGTAGTCTACCTACGAATTTGTGAATAAAATTCCACAGAGGTGAATAAAGTTTTCCTTTCTGAAAATACTTCACAACGCGTATTGCGCAGAACTTTTTGCAGAGTAATTTTTTTGAAAGTATAAAACAATGAAATGCTAAAACTAACTGGTTTAATAGAAACACTCTGTTGCTAATTTAAATTAATACTATGATGGATACAAGTCTGCAGTATGACACTGCAGGCCGTGACAATTACCATGCAGAAGGCAGCAATTTTATTTACAACCCATGACAAAGAATATAACAGTATCGTTGTCTAAATGTATTACATTCTTTAAACAATGCATATTTTTAGAGCGGGCGTATATTCATAAAATGCACAGAATAACTTTCGTTTATTTATTGTCATCTTTTGACTCTGTGAACACTTCTTATTTGTTTTGTTTCTTTGTAATAAACGACCAGCAGATATAAAACCTTAAACTGTTTAAAACCTTACGCTTTTCTGAACTTGTAAATGTGTTATGTAACTAGGTATACCACGTTGTGTTGAAAATGCTGCACCGTGAAGGAAATTTGGAAGCACCGTATTTCCAACCCCAGCAGCTTTCTTTGCACAGATAAGGCACGTCCTCGACTTAATCAGCAAGACTTATTACCCCAGCAGATGGACAGACAGACGGAATCCCCCCTAGGTGACGTCACGATCTCATTTCCATAAATAAATAATAAAATATCAATATCCAGCGTGTGTATGTCGCATACATATGTATGTATCTGGCCGTAATTAAGTTGATATCGACAGTAGCCAAGATCTGTATCGATCTCTTGTACAATACAACACACCTGTATCACTTGGAGGCATGAACACATGATTTATAGTTGAGTTGGTTTTTCTGCTCCTCGTGTTTTACATGCACCTCCCAATTGTCTGGGAAAGTGATGTTTTCCTGCTTGGACTACTTCTTAACAACTGGTATTCGTCATTAGCATCGTCGCTACTGTTCTATCCTTATTTTGTTTCATCTGAGCTAATTTTATACCACAGTATTAGTTTCAAATACGTTCACAATGATAAGACGTTCTGAACTGAAATGAATAATACATATCGAAGAGGTAAATTTGAGTTTGGGAGTGTATCTCCAATTTTAGATGAGTTATCATTTTGTAAGCAAAAGAACATCCAGAAGTCATCGACATGAAGAATAAAATTATAAAATCTCTATTACGGCAGAAAAGTGTTTCCCTCAGTTGCGAAATAAACTTTCCTAATTAAGAATTATTGTTTGTAGGTGCAAACGCTGACGCGTTTCAAAATTAGCTGCAAATATCAACCATGGCTCAAGTTTATCCTCACATTATTAACGGAGTACCTGACCACTGCGGTAGATGCCCGTTCTCATCTGGGCAATAGATTCTTTAATGATTGGATTGGAAAGGGAGGGCTTGTTCCATGGCCACCGTATGACTATATTTCACACATTAGGATTACTTCTGTGGGAGCACATTAACTATTTGGTCTATGCAACCTAGGAAGAACTTGTAGTAGGAGAAAGAATAATCATTAGAGCTAAATGACGACTGTAATGATTACGGTTTGTAGATAAATATTAAAAAAATCCTGTCACATTCTCATAACTTTCTCTTGCTCACATAATCCCTTATTATACTGTATATTTCTATTCACTTTACGTTACGCACAATACATTTTAACTAGAGATAAACACATTTAGCACAATGTAAACTTGGTGGCACGCATAATACGGAAAACAAAACACAACGGCTCGAATATTGTAATCCGTTTTTGTTAACTAACAAACCCAACAGAAAAAATATCCTAAGTGTTGCATTCACATACTCTCTCTAGATATTCTTCAACAAATATTATTACAAAAGTTTATTCTTCTATTTAATTCATGTTAATCAACTTAAACATTTGCTGAAACTGCTTTATTACATATTTACTTGTGGTTAAAGAGGATTAGGGGAATACAGTATGCTTTGAACAATAGTTTATATAATATAACAATAATATAATAATACAATATTCTAAGAGCGGGGAGAAAAGAAAGAAAGAAAGAAAGACAGAAAGAAAGAACGAATAGCGAGTGTCCTCTTGAAAATTCTTTTAATTTGAAAATTCAAACCAATAACAAAGAATATCTTGGAAATGGTTAATGTCACAAAATATTTTTTTTGACATAAATTGTGTGCTTTAACGAGATCTACGTGTTTTTATGCACAAGTAAAATTTTGTTTATCTCTTACGGTTTACCAGTTATGCATAAGCAATTCACAACGAAGAGGACTCCGAGGTTATTCCCAGAAAATTCAAGATATATCTTTCATTTTTCATGAAAATATCTTAAACATACGTATTTTAATCAAAACCGTTAGTCATTTTTTGAGAAGATCAAAAATTTTCGAAAGGTAGTTTGGAGTGGGGGTATTTTCTTAAAAATCTTCATGTGGCATCCTTGGAAGATGCCAAGTTTGATACCTAACCGAGTTTTTGTTTTGAGTCATATTGTTTACAGATATGGGTTCAGTCTCAAAACACGTACTTGTGATAATTCTCGGTATTTAATTTTTGGGTCCAATACAATAATTCCTCTACTTACTGTGAGTATGTAGTAGGGAAAGTAAAAATCGTCGTGTTAAAATGGTTTGTAGATGCCACATGACAATTCAACCGGGAAAACTCAGAGACGTAATAACAAATATATCAAAAACGGTTAATGCAATACATAGTTATTTAACATAAATTACATATCTTAATAAGTTTGTCTAAATTCCATGGTTTACCAGTTTTACAAACCTATAGAAAATTCAGAATATTCATTCAGAATAAAATGGACGTCCCGAGTTATTCACATAAAATTGAATATATAAATTTTTATTAGCCACGTATGTATGATAACCGTATGATATTCTAATCAGATTCTTATTGCCGTGTTTTAGAAAAAAGAAAAATGTTTTCTTAAACTACGCCTGACATGCTGACAGTATCCGACACAAACATGACTTTTTTGAACATTCATGAAACCTTTCGTAAGTTATACTCTTCACAAACACACGCGGAGTTTTTTTCTAAAATGATTTTTATATCCAGAGAACCTAAAAAGTGTATTCTCCTGAAATCTCGATAACAAAATTTTTAGTCAACAGAGGTGGGGTGGATGATAGAGAAAGTAAGAGACAGAGCACACAGCTATTGGAATAAAACCAAATATACAGCTGTACTTACGAGATTAAGGCGAGGCAGTGGAGCAAGTAGACAGCTTTATATACTTGGGAACAACCTATGTAGATAATATCACAGTCTTCTATACAGTCACGAAACTCCATGTGTAGAGAGAGTGCATTAAGTTTGATACTAGCGCTCCTGGAGGCTAGCACTAGGATCTCAGCGGACGATAAAATATACCTTCACCATCGTGTATTTTTGGAAAACATTTCTAGTGTGATACATTCCCATGAATTACTCTACCCTCTGTTGTTTATTAGTGAGTATACAAACTAGTCTTACTAAATCTTATTTTTATATCTACTTCATTTTAATCTAAAGAAACCTTTACAGAAATAGCTACATTGCACATTTCCTTATACACACAAAGGGAACAGCGATAGTCAAATGTTTAAGAATTGGACGTATATACTAGTCTTAAAATACCATTCTATTTGCATGCAATCGTGAGAAACAGCTGAATTTCAAAGGCAGAATGGCTAAACATTGAACAATTCGAAACATTAATAACGTATATCTCGAAAATGTCTGATGCCACAAAGAAACGTTATTTGAAATAAATTGTGTGTTTAAAGAAGGACTACATACTTTTTTGTATGCTCCTGAAAGACGATGCTTCATTGTAGGTATATAATTCTCCACAAAATATTGAACAGATAAATACGATTCGTGCCGCCTTGCTTTAAGGGAACATATACCTATGTTGAAGTATAATAGAGATTCGCTGAAACTCCTAGGAATTTTTCCACTTATTCGCGTATGTAAACGGATTACGTTTCGTTTGTATCCATAGGATAAAAAAAGAAGAGGAAAAGACTGCCGATTTTCATTCACATGGCTTTCTCTACCTACTATAGTTTATTTTTGTATAGCTTCTACAAACTATTCTTGAAAAAGCTTATTCTCCTATCTACTTTAAGATAATTGAGATAAATTTTGGCATAAATAGTTTCATTAACATTTCATTATAGATACAAAGGGAAACGCGATATTCAAATGTTTTAAAGCTGGTTGATATATACCTATTGTCCTTGAAGTCCTATGCTCTTTCTATGACATCACGAGAAACAATTGAAGGTTGGCAGTATTGTAAAAAATCTGATGAGATACATTCATATGACTTCCTCTACCAATTTTAATTTATTTTTACATAGCTACCACAAACAATTTTTCATGTCCACTGTTAACTTTTACAGAAATACTTTCGCTACATATTTAATTTAAGTATAAGTGGGACGGTGACCGGCGATTGCGTCCCGCGATCAGTTTTATACTACGATCAGTTGCGTTTATGAAAGTTTTGAATTGTTAGTTCCATTATTTTCAATTCCTGTCACAAACAATATTTCTCTTCCCATTTTGCAGGCTTAGGACTGTCTGTAACATTTTTAATTTAAACCTTACAAATGGATGAAATTTTGTTACGTTTTGTTAGATTACATTGTGTTATGCATAAAAATGTAAGAGCTGAACACGAGTTAACAAAAAACAAACAAACAATAACAAAGAATTTGTATGGGTGAAACATTATAGGTAGGTTAGAAATGTTGTTTTTGGCATTTTCACCAAAAACTTTGGCACTGTCATTATTAAAATTCTGGCGTAAAAATTTAACTAAATTTGCCTTGGTTATATTGGTTAACTTTGTTTTATTAATGTTGCATCACAACTTGTCAAAGTCACTGAGTCACTGGTTTTAAGTTCAGCATGCAGTGATTTAGTTGGCCATTACTTAAATTTTCAGCACCTTTCCTTTCAAGCGTATTACTTACTTTTGTGGGTTTATTAACACTTGGTCTGCTTTGTTGTGATTATGTTCTTGACTGCTTTCAATGATTTCATTGTTAACATTTAACTTTATGAAATACTTACAAGATTTCATGCAGCACGCCCAACGCGAAATATTTACTGTAGATCCTTGTGATGTCTAAATTTGTAACCATCGATCACAAATAAAGGCTTCCCCTTCTCACTTGCAATCGACTCCATGGCTTTGCACAACTGAGAATGAGCACAATTACGTATGTCCAGTTTGACCTTTATGGTGTATATGATGTAGCAGAAAGCGTTCTAAACAGTGCTCTCGTCGCAGAACGCGTTCTATAGTGTTTGGCTTGTCTTATAGAAGAGCCTAAACCTACCCTAGCTACCTAAGCAGGAGCTGTGGACGCAACTGTATTTTAAAAACCCCAGACGCAACTGACGTAATGATTTTTCGTAAACATGTTTACGTGGACGCAACTGACATGGTCCCAAGGGGGATACCGGAAGACCAAGGGATAGTCAAATGTTTAAAATTGGGTCGCTATATGCTGATTTGAAAATTCCATGGTATTTATTCCATATTATTTTTCTCGATAGTCGCAGATAATGTGTCTTTTTCAAAGAGGTTAACTTGCAGATCTGGGAGTAGGGAAGCTGCATATTCATCAGGCTTCACCTCTATTTCGTTGTATATGTTAAGAGTGAAAACTGTGTGCCTTTTATGTTATCAAATAACTACGGGGCCAAAGAGGAGGCACAAAGGTTTAAAACGTTACCTTCTGTGGTTATTTAAAAGTTATTCGACAATTTAAACCTATGATTGCTCCACCGCAAAAAGATACTTATAGCCCATGCAGCATTCTCAGAACCTGAAAGACTATCAGGGGTAGGTTAAACAAGTGAGAAGTTCCCCTTTTGCCTGAATATCAGGAGATTTTTCCATTATTAGGAATACGCAGTGCTATACGAAATTACAATTATAAGGGTTATAGGGCCGTATTCACAATAAAAATCTTCCAAATCAGTTTACAATAATTCAATAAAGAACGGAGGAAAGTAAATGAAATTAATTAAATCGTCATTCGAGTTTTAAATCGCACACGGTCGAGTAACCAGCTAGTAAGTTAGTAAAATAATATGTTAAGCTATGCACTGTATATCGTTCCGTATCTAAAACCATATTATCTTATGCTCACTTAGAAATTATTAAGCTACTTTAAATTGTCATGAATGATGAAATATAATACTTATTTCTGTGCATTTCTAGCAATTTTCTGTTATAATAATGCCAATTTCTTCATGACTTCAACAATTTTATTTATTAAATCCAAAAAGTAACATTTTTTACTTTCTCAACTACGTACAGTAACTAGGGGAAGAATTGTATTCCACCCAAGAATTCTATGCCTCCTGAATCCAAAAAAAGTTAGAAAAGGATCTGTGTGTCTGTGAACAACATAACTCAAAAGCGAAGAGTCGGATAAATACCAAACTTTGTAATTAGGTTCAATATCTTCCAAGATAAGACAGGAAGATTATCAGAAAAAACTTCCTACCCCAGGCTACCCCTTACATGGAAAATTTTTTGATATTTTTTATTTCCTAAAAAGGGGCTCGAACGATTTTGGTTAAAATATAATACCAGATGTTAAAGATATCTACATTACAAATAAAATATATATCTTGGAATTTTCTGGGAATAGCCTGTGAAGTTCACTTCATTTAGAACAAATTTTGTATAACATTTATATAAATGGTAAACGTTAAGCGACAGACGATAACGTACTACACAAAAAATGTAGATATCTTTAAAACACAGAATTTATTTCAAATTATCTTTTTTATCACATAAACCATTTCTGGGATATCCATTATTAAAGATTCGAATTCTTCATTTCATGGTCATTCTCTTAAGTATTGTCAACACTCAGCTGTTTCTCGCGATTTCATGGAAATAGTATGGAATTTTAAGGCCAGTACATAGCGTCCAGTTCTTAAACATTTAACTATCGCTGTTCCCTTTGTATCTGTAACACAATGTTTAATGTATACATGGTGTCTCATAACTAATGTCGGTTTTTAAGCAAAGCTTAATTTGGAACGTTTTCTGACAAGAGATTACATTACTCTTCACAGGGGAGACCATCAGATTCTATGGTCTTTAGCCATATTGCAGCGAAGTTTATTACGATACTAATCTCTGGGTTTTGATACAAAGAATTCCGTAAGGCCCACTTCCACAGCTTCAATGTTTTAGAATTTATTCCACGCAAAAATGGGCTATGAATAGAAACAATTGGTAATCTGAAGGCGCAAGATCGGGCTATATGCTGGGTGTGGTAGCAGTACGATTCCTTCTAATTCCTGAATTTTCATCATGTTCGTTCATGCAGTATGGGTGTTGCAGTGTTCTGCTGCAACAAAACTCTATTTCGGTTAACTAATGCTGGGTGTCTACATCTCAAAATTTTATGAACTCGTTTCAGTTGTTGAGAATAATGATCCACATTGACTGCATGCCCGTTTGGAGCAAATTTCCAGTGAATCACTCCTTCAAAATTCCACCAGACACACAACGCTACTTTGGGGACGAACTAATTGTTTTTAACGATGACTTTGGCAGATTGACCAGGACTGAGCCACTATTTCGAAGCGTCAGGGTTGCAGTAACTTATCCATTTTTCATCACAAATGACAATTCTCCTGATAAACCTATCATCCACGGGATTACCGATAAGCTGACTACAGATATCCACTCTACTTGAGCCTGTTGAGGTGTCAATTCATGAGGTACAGACCTACAGCTTCTGTTTCGTTTTCAAGTTTCTTAATCTGGCAATGTATGGTATCTTTTTATGGATTCTTCTGACAGACTTCGAGTACTTTTTTGCGGATTTTCTTCCAAAACTCTACGTGTATTTTCAATATCTCATAATCAGGTGTTCCAGAACGTGGTAAATCTTTGGTGTTTTCTTCTTCAGTGTTGAAACGTTGGAACTATCCTTGTACCACACACTCACTAACGACACCTTCTCCTTCCACTCCTATTTTTTGAGCCGCGGCAGCAGCTTTATAATCTTGTTTCCAGTAGCGCTTTAGAAAGACTAATTAACTTTGTAACTTCCATTTTGTGATTGTGTATAAACAACTGAGAACTGACACATTCTCGCAATATACGCATAACTAGCCATGACATCCTGTAAATAGCAATTCTAACTTATAAAACAGCAAACTTAAAAACCGATATTATTTATGAGAAAACCTAATAGTTATTTCTGAAAATTTTATTTAAATTGAAATGATATAGATAGAAAAATAAGCTTTAGTAACAAGACACTGTATATCCACTAATAAATGTTAGAGCGTAAAAAATTATGTAATGTATCACATCAGATTTTTTTCTTTCCTTTTATAATTTATTTTGTCGTAAATAATGCATTTTAAAATGGAAAGAAAAATAAATAAGACGCTTTTTAAAAAGGTTAGGCGAAAGCCGAAAATGTTTTTCAAAAAAAGCAGGCGAAAGAAGAACGATTACTAGAGTAGACTGTCTCCGATGTTGAGTGGTAAGTATTCTGGCTTCTTTACCCAGTGATCTCGGGAATCGTTCCCTAATCCTCGGCATAGTGTGGATGTATAATAGTGGAAGTGAATGTGTGTCGAATAGGAATACAATCAAACGTTAAGAAACCTACAGCTCAGCGAGTGAAGACACCAACACCATCCGTTGTATCTCAAGTCTATGACTATGGAAGTTAAACATATGAAACAATAAAAAAATCTGATGTGTTACACTCACATGACTTTCTCTACTTTTGTACAAAGTATTCTTACAAACGCTTATTCTCCATATGCTTCATGTTAATCGAGATATCGAGATGATAATCTTATTGCTAATGTTCTTGTAGATGCAAGGGGAATTGGTAGGCTTTAAGCGATAGTCAAATATTTTAAGAGGTGGTTGGTATGTGGAGTATTCCATTCTCCTTACATTACCAGGACAAAAAAAGGAAAATTTAAGGGAATAACAAACAATATCTCGAAAATGGTTCACCCAACAAAAAGAATGTATATGACATAAATTGTGTATTTTAACGCGATCTACATTTTTTGTGTAGTAAAATTTTGTCTATCTCTTATGGTTTACCAGTTATGCAAAAGTCGTTCACAATGAAGAGTACTTTTGGAGACATTCCCAGAAAATTCAAGATATAGATTTCATTTGTCATGAAAATATCTTAAACATATAATATTTGAATCAAAATCTTTAGAGCCATTTTTGAGAAAATTAAAATTTGCGAAACATGTTTCATGTAAAGGGTAATCTTAGGTGGGAGGATTTTCTTGAAAAACTTTGTGTCGCATCTCTGGAAGATACTGAACCGAAATACCAAGTTTGGTGTTTATCCGACTGTTGGTTCCTGAGTTATGCTGTTCACAGATACACACATGGATATGTTTCCAAAAATGCTTTTTTTGGATTCAGGGGGTATCAATACATGTATTTCCGGTGAAATCTCGGTATCATATTTTTGGGTGGAATACAATACTTCCCCTACTTACTATCCGTAGTAGAGAAAGTAAAAAAGAATACTAGGAGTGAAAAGGAAATAAAGTAGCCGTTTGTTAAGAGATGGTAGCTGCGTTAAAGATACGTGTAGAGGAGGATGTCAGATGATTGACAATGCTTAGATAAATAGTTCATACACGGAGAGAAGGTGGAAAGCTGGAAAGAGGAAAGAACTGCAAAGATTAACCCTACATACACTCATATCTTCACTGATGGATCCAGAGTTGATGAGCATAATGGATGTACAGCGGTCTTCCCTGATTACACCATACAACATAGTCTTCCCAACTATCTTTCTGTCTAATCTTGTAAATTGATCGTAATTCAACGCTCGTTGGAATGTATACTTAAAAAAGATAAGCTACATAATTACATAAAATTTTTCGACTCGTTGAGTGCTTTAACATCCCTTCAACAAACTTCAACCCCCCAAAATATTATTAAAGAACTTTAGAAACCGTACAACCAAATACTAATCTCTGGTAAATCAGTATCATTCGCCTGGACTCGTCTCATGTCGGAATTCTGGGAAATGAATCAGCTGATCAGGCAGTCAAAGAAGCCACCAAACATCCCTCCTCATAACATGAAGATCCCACACGGACTTCATCAACTTCATCAAAAAGATTTGCGTTAATCAATGGAGACAAATATGGAAAGCCACATCTAGAAACAAGTTACACAATGTCTACATTTCCGAGTCCACACTTCAACACTATCGTTTCAACCGCAAAGACCAAGTTGTATTAACTCGACTACGTATTGGACATACTTCTGTAGCGCACAAAACATCTCCTCAACCACAACTCTCCTTCTATGTGGACCTCTACAGATCCGTCATCTCGTTACAGCCTGCCGTCGCTATGTACAACACAGAGAAAGATGTGACATCCCAACAGCCAACCAGACGCCATAAGTTCAGCACAACAAAGAACTTTAAACTTTATGAAAGCGACAGAATTGTATAGCAATGTGTAGCCCACCTATCTAGAGAATTTAATGTTGTATGTACTAATAGTGTTTAAAATATTGCATTTTCATTGTAATCATATTCTGTAGTCTAAAACTATATGACTTTATAGTTGAAGCGACAATAATTATATATAAC
Organism: Deroplatys truncata; assembly: GCA_030765065.1. Taxonomy (NCBI): domain Eukaryota; kingdom Metazoa; phylum Arthropoda; class Insecta; order Mantodea; family Mantidae; genus Deroplatys; species Deroplatys truncata. Next base: position 103,539,578 of record CM060981.1, on the reverse strand, counting down.
AAATGAATGCAGAAAGAAATAATTGATTGTTGACTGGCTGACATAAGCATTTCCATCCGGTGGTTCCCTATCTCTGAACATCTATTTCAGAATCCTTTCACAACTGCATTATTTTCATAGCTGCAGGAGACGTTGCGTATTTTAAAGAGTGCAGTGCTGCAGGAAATACATAACGCAATATTAAGGATCGCAAAGAGAGTTTTGTGGTGCTCTTTTGACTTTCTGCTGAAGAGCTAATCCGTTTTAATAAATTAAGAGAGATGTGGAGTTGGGAACACATATCTGTACCGGTGTGAGATTACTAACGGAGGGGTTGCGTATGTACGTGAATCCACGCGCCCTGGGGGGAGCGGAAAGAGGGGTTGGTTGCTGATTCGTCATTAATTCACTATTCAAATTTGCGTTGAGTTCTATCTATATGAATCAATCCCTGGAGAGCTTTTTTGTTTCTAATTTTTATACTGTGAAAAAATTTGCATTTTGATGTTCACCGACATAAGCAGGAAACCAAACGCAGTTGTGGCTTTCAAAAACCTAGAACATTATAAGTTAACAAAATGAACAGGAGAAACGTGTATTTGTATCACTGGCAGCTGCAGTTTAGCGTATTTTCTTCATTGCATTTATAAAACAATTAAAATTTCACATACACAGGAATGGGTGTAAAGGTAGGCATGCAGTAGACATACATTCACAAATATACTATTTTAAATGGCTAACACAATTAAAATACTTTCCTTCACAGCAAGATGTGGCTCTTGCTCATTACGTAAGAATTGTGCGATCATTTCTAGACGAAGAATTTCCAAATAAGTCGACAGGACGACAAGCTCAATTGAATCTTCACCAGGATCTAAAGAATTGTACAGTACACTGCGCTTGGGTGTCAACTCTAGACTAAACTGTGTGTGAATGCCGAGGACTAACAGTCTTATCATATACGAATGAGGTGGTGCTACTTCTTACTTCACAAAACTATATGTGTTACCTTTTATTTGTATGCAAGTTCTATGTGGCCCATCCCTGTATTTATAGCTCTCTCTCTCTCCCTCTCTCTCTCACTCACACACACACACACACACACACACACACACACACTTGCGCGCCTCTATTTTATTTCTAATGTAGAAGTTCATATTGCTGCAAAGATACATTTGTACTCCTCCAGGAAACTCGTAGCGACAATTGGCACCCGTTTTGACATCCATTTACAACTATTGGCAACTGTTTCCAGCAGTTCACAGTTTTATAAGAAACTTAAACTTAAAACATTGATATGGAGGGAGATAATTAACCATAATGTTAATTGTAGTGCAATGTGGATATTGAAAGTGGAAAGTTCTTACATTTCAGTTGTTAACTTAGGAGGTCTCAACAGAAATTGTTGAATGTAGGCAAAGGAAATTTCCATTAGCATGTATTACACAAATTTTGGAATACCAAGTTCCGGAAAATATAGCTAATATATATTGTATATATATACTTTATTTATTAGCTAGAGCGTGGAGCTCCGGTTCCGGCTAAGGAACACGCCCGGTATCCCAACCATGGGGTTGCGGATTTTACTCTCGGCTATAGGACCGGTGCCCACTCAGCATCGTGAGGAAAATGAGGAGCTGCAACGGTCCTGGCCTCGTGAGTCAACTTTTCGGCTTGGTAAAGCGTCATGCTAGCCACATCACCTCTCTGTATCGGTTGGATGATTGTCTACTTTTGCATCATTACATATAAATATATCAAGAACCATTACAGATCATATGACATTATAGTTTATTTTGACATTTTTAAAGGTATATCAACATTGTTGAATGATCAGTAAGTAGAAGTTTAATAGCCTTTTTTATTAATCTATTTATTTTACGTCGCTTTAACAACAGGGTCATATCGCGACCGACCTGGTGGCGGACAGTTAGCCCTCTAGGTCTCATCCCTGTAACCATTCGCTTCATCGTGAGCACAGAGACTTTAGCACATAGCAACCGGATCTTCTGCTTCGTGCAGTGCAGATGGCATTAGGGTGCCGTCCAGTCGACCTGCTTTCATTGTCTGTGGATAGATGGCACAGCATTCGCTATTGCCAAATAATTTTCATTTTTACTATTGTTTTAGACTTAAGGTGCAACTTTGGGCCGTGGTATTAAATATCCAATCCGGCATTAAACTTAGCGGCTGAGGGAAGCCGCGAAAACCTGTCAGATTAGTCGACCTACGGGATTTGTACCCGGGACCTCCCAAATGCGCGCCAGAGATATTACCGCCTGAGCTATCCGCTCGGTCTTTTAAGAGCTTTTGTTATGCCTTCTTTGGCGTTTTTCTCCAAAGCCCAATTTTAATGGACAAAAAACCTTTATCCAATACAGCTTTTAATCATTGAAAACTTGCTAACCTTTATTCAGAACATACATTATTTAACAATTAATAACTAATACTTTTCTTTTAAGCTTCTAAAGCTATAAGGAATAGATTTATTGCTCTACTTCACATTTTGTGATACAAAGAGGTTTCAAGTTGTATCAATAGTTTATACTAAACATTTATAAAATATTTAATATCTTTGAAAGAACTTGTCCTATCAAACTGAAATTTTGAACATGCATTATCTTAGTCACAAGAAACATGTGAACACATTTAAACCAAAACTTTTAAAACTACAGAGATTGGTAGGTTCAGTTCCAAGGTCCAAAAGATGAAAAGATCGACAAAGTTTATAGAAGTGAAATTTTGAACTTAGCGATTATTATTTGATGATAATGATGATGTTGATGATGGCACATTTCTTGTAAAAACGAAACTAAATAGTATTCTAATTTCTGTAGTAATGCATATACAAATACGTTAAAACTTTGTTTTGAATCCCCGACCCTTCAGCGTCCGTCAAAAACTTATAAAAATAATCCAATCTTATGTAAAAATAAAACTGGCAGTGAAGAAGATGTCATAAGGGTGAGCTTTGAGAAAAAAAAGACGTTAATCGGGTTTGTTTCCAAGATGAAGCGTCGAAAGATGCCGCGTGAAACGAAAATTGCAGAGATGAGGTGCCAAGAGGATGAAATGTGATTACGGATTGTCAATCAAAGGAGGGTGCAAAACGAATGAGAGATGCAAGTAAGATAAGAAAAATTCGTTGTCGCTAGTGTTAGCGAAGTGTAAGCGATTGGTTCCGACAGAGTAATTTTACACTGTCATGCCTTGTCTTCCAGGGAGGGGTGGAGGGAGGACTTGGGTGGACTTGTGTCAAACTGTTTTCAACCAAAATGCTATAAAACTGTTATTTTTAGTGTGAGTTATTACTCGGAATTTCATTTTCATGCTATGATGTACACACATTTTGCAATCCAAACATGTAACAGCGAAAATTTAAACTGCTCGTGCATTTCAGGGGAGTCCTCGATTCTATCGGCGGTAACTTTCATCTCTGAAAAATTTGGTATGTTACTCATATCACTTCCTCTAATAATGCAACTTATTTTCATATTAACCACACAAATTATTATTCATACAGAAGTTTGTTTCGTATTTTGTTAATCGCGTTAAATAATAATGACAGTAATGGTTTCAATACGTACTTTGCAGGTACACAGTAGGCTTGTCAACTATTTTGTTTCTTTGAATTGTGCTCAGGAGATATAAAAGATCGGCACTTGATAGTAAGCCCTGGAAGATACTGGAAAATGCAAAGAACAACAGGGAATATATAGGAAATGCTAATATTAAGATCAATTTAGCTGACACAAATTGACTTTTGCATTTTTTCTACTGTGAGTGTTTCTCTATTTCTTATGGTTTACCAGATACCTATAGGAAATTATATTAAATTACACAAAATGAAGGAGGCTTCACAGTCTATTCGCAGATACTTCAAGATAGGTATTTAATTTTTCATATTAGTATCCTAAATATCTAACAATTTTAATCAAAATAGTTTTCACTATTTTCGAGAAAATAATAAAAAAGCTTCTGTGTAAAGTGTAATTTTAAATTTTATTTTTCACAGTAATTCCCGTGGTAAACAGGGAAAAAGTTGCCATAGTAGCTGAATTGGTTAGAACAACCGGACTGAAGCCGGCAGATCCGTGATTCAAATCCCGGGTATCACATTGAATTTTTCAGTCTGATTTTACCTTTCCCACCTTGTCCTTGTGTGACAGAACAATTAATTACCATGGTGTGAAACTGTTTCCAACCAAAACACAAAAGAGTTAACATAATGACCAAAACTGAAGTACTAGTCGGCCATGATATGAATGCGTTCGGTGAGAAGAGGAACTAAATAGTAACGAAACAAGTGGCGGGGCGCCGGAAGGACAGTCAGGTAAAGAAAACATCGTAGTTCCGAATTGCATTATCGAGCGAGGCTGAAGTCTGCAAATGTAGTACTGATTTCCTTGTGCAACTGTATTATATTCCTCTATCTCCTTACGCCTTACTCCCTTCTGATCCCTAGATCTTGATGACGTTAGGCATGTCAACAAAATTACTGTTGCCCTCCTCCAAAGCGCACTCATATCGTGGCCTACTACCATAAAGTTAACGCGATATGTTGTCATTCACAACGACAAACGGAAGCATAAACAGCAGCCAATCGCAAGAGGGCGTGAAACACATGATGGCGGTCTGCGAAGCGACCACCGTTCAGTACACACACAAAAGAGGTTATGTACCTCTTTCAAAGTGAACAAGAGCCAGCTACCCGGGTAAAGGACATTAAACTCATTACATATCATCACAATTCGTCTTTCAACAATATTTATACATAACGCAGCAATTCGTACATAAAAATACAGTATCAGCATTTGGCTACGAAAAATTGATATGAGCTAACAGAAATAAATTGAGTTTTATTTATGGACGCTCTCTAACTGCTATGGTCCTTAGCGTCCCATTCTATATTGAGCGTGAAAGACCAGTTGCTCAGAGGCCTCTTTATCAGGCTTGAGGTTCTTTTACTTTCCGTAAATCTACGACACGGAACCACCGGCTATACTTCCCTTCCGAAAGAAGCCATGCTAAGGATTTTTACGCCCGAAAAAATCCATCGCCGTCCGCCGGGTTTGAACCCGCGTACATGGGAATTAGAGACTAGCATGGTAACCACTACACCACGGAGGACGACGAGCTAACAGAATGATCACATCATGATTTGTATAGAGAATCGCTAGTTTCTTATGTTTGACATACTTAAACATGAAAGCCTGGAGCTTGCTAACTTCTTGTGTGATTTTAAATTAACTGCTTTATTTATGTTAACGTCAGTCAATGTGAACGGTAGATATATTAAAATAACATGAACTTCTATGGTTACGTTATGTTTACGGCTTTCATATGAATGGCTCTATAAGCAGTGAAACGATTAGTATATACCGAGCAGGATGTCTCAGGCAGTAATGTCTGTGGCCCGCATTCGGGAGGTCCCGGGTTCAAATCCCGTGGGCCGACCGATCTGTTTGAGGTTTTCTCGTGGTTTCCCTCAGTCACCAAGGCAAATACTGGATTGGATATTTAATACCACGACCCAAAGTTCCACCTTAAGTCTAAAGCAATAGTAAACTGAAAATAAGTGGTAATAGCGAATGCTATGCCATCTATCTACAGACAATAAGAAGTTAGACTGGACGGCACTCTAACCATCTACACGGCACGAAACAGAAGATCCGGCTGCCATGCGCTGGGGTCTGTGTGGGCACGCGACGAAGCAAGATGGCATTTCCAGGTATGAGACCTAGAAGGCTAACTGTCCGCCTTTCTGTGTGAAGGCGGCGGGTAGACTGGACGGCACCCTAATACCATCTGCATGGCACGAAGCAGGTGGTTACAGGAATGAGATCTAGAAGGCTAACTGTCCGCTTTTGTATGTGAGAGCAGCGGTTGTACTGGACGCCACCCTAATGCCATCTGCACGGCACGAAGCAGAAGATCCGGTAGCTATGCGCTAGGGTCTCTATGACACCTGACGGAGCGGGTGGTTACAGGGATGAGACCTAGAAGGCATCGTTCTAAGAGTTATCCACTAACAGACCCGTCGCGGTAGGTGACCAATTGAAGCGACGTAAAATAGAGTAATAAGATTATTACATATAAGAGAGCTCAAATTATTTAAAACGAGCTAATTTAAGGGTATTAAAAAGATAATACGTTACATTCACATACCTCTCTCTAGCTACCCACTCTTATACAAACCATTCGTCGTCCTCCGTGGTCTAGGGTCCATACTAGCCTCCAGTTCCCAGTCGCAGGTTCAAACCCGGCGGAGTGAGACGCATTTTTTCGGGCATAAAAATTCTTAGCAGGAGTTCCTTCGAAAGAAAAGTAAAGCAGTGGTCCCGTGTCGTGGATTTACGATACGTAAAAGAAACTCAAACATGATAAAGAGGCCTCTGAGGAAAATTTACATTCTTTCACGCCCAATATAGAATGGGAAGGTAAGAACCACAGTAGTTAAAGAGCGTCCATAAATAAAACATAATTTAATTTTTTACTAACTATTCCTGCAAAAACTTCGGTAAGCGCTTGCAGAAATGGTTTCATCATAGAATTCGTTGTAAGTACAAGAGGGATACAGGAAGTTGGAGCGATAGTTAAACCTTTACAAAGCGGATCGCTATATGATGAATTTTTAACTATATTCTTTGCATGACCACAAGAAGTAAACGAATGCCGATTTAACACTTCAAAAAGCATAAAATATTTAAAAAATATACCAGTAATAGCGAATATCTTTGAAATGGTTAATGGTACAACAATTATTTTACATAAATTGTACTTTGAGAGACATAGATGTGTATTTTTGTGCAGTAAGTTGCGGATTACCAGTTAAGCAAAAACATACAAAATCCATTTAGAATAAAGACGACGTCACCGGCTATTCACAGAAAATTCAGGATAAACATTTTATTTTTCGTACAAAATATTAAACATACTTACCGTATTTTAATCAAAACCGTTATAGCATTTTCAAAAATAAAAAATAGAAAAATGTTCTACGTAAAGGATGGTTCTTGATGGGAAGGTTTTCTTAAACTTCTTCGTGTCAGATCCTGGCAGAGCTGAAGTTTCAATGGCAAGTTTGGTGTTTATTTTTTCCCCCTTTTGAATTATACTGTTCTCACACACATACACACACAATCTCTCTCTCTCTCTTCCGGTTTTATTCAGGGATATTCGTATTTCCAGGGAAATCCCGATGTCTAATTTTTGGGTGGAACCTTTCCTTTACCTACTATGGGTAGGCAGTAGAGAAAGTAAATCCGAAACTGCGAAACGAAAGGGAACACAAGCATGAAAAATCGCTTTTCTCGAGATTTTCCAGCAGACAGGAATCACTGGTTTCATTTTTCATTCAAAACCAATATATTTTTTCTTGTAATTAAGGGTGCGATGTTGAAATAAAGGGCCTGCAGTGGTGACATCTTTAAATTGCTCCCTGAACGAGCAATGTAGTTATTCCCCCAGCACCAATAGCATCATCACACTCCCCTGCATGGCGCTGACATTGCTTCATTAGACTCATCACTCAGGAACAACACCTGATTCCCATCCTAAATAATAACCCTCACCTGTTGCCCCTTGTGACAGGTGTCAAGGGTCGCGTCCACATCGCCATATTTTTTTGACCTTACAAGGCAATTACTGAGAACGAGGACGACTTTGCCGTGTATCTGCCCCTTGAATTAGATTACCAGCTGACATGTCGAAGTGGCACTTTGTAACGCCGTTATGTTCTCCTCGCCAATATCGTAAATCTCAGGTAGTGCATGTTGCAGGTAGCAGTGGTGTGTTCAGAAAAATATATGTAAAGTGTCTTCTTCTTCCCGGTCGTTTTCTCCAACACAGCATAGCCTAAAACAACGTGTCTACAGTTATGGATTCTATAAAGTACTGGTAGTACGTACTTGTGGCTGACAGGCCGCTTTTTATGACGTCATGAGTTACGTCTCAACAACTGCTGTGCTTTTTTTGGATGCAACAATCAGCGTGCTGTTTTGCCCTGTGATATTATTTGTATACTGTTAACTTAAGATTATCGCAGTTATTTTGAAGTAGTTATTTTGTTTACGTAGGAGTTACTGTTGTTGGAGTTAGCCTCACGCTTGGGAAGCCAATTTGAAGTTGAATTGTTCTTGGAGTTTATTTATTTTTTTAGCTCCGTGTATGGACGTTAATTTGAAGTAGATTGTTGCTTTGTTTGTTACGTAATATGCTGCTACGTATGAAAAGCCAATTTGAAGATGTATTTTTGTTGTTACGCTCCAATTTTTTACAAAAATATTAACTTTGTTATTAAACTGCTTCTATAGATATTATTTATATTTATGTTTGCTTCCGCTGCATCAGTATTACTTTAGAGACAAGTTTCTCTTAATCAGGCTGTGGTGCGACGAGAATGTAGGCTTACACAGATTTTAAGTTTAAATTCACTTCTTTTTATTAATCCTTGACACAAATTAAATAGCACTACACTTATATCAAGAGCTGTGAGTTTCTTTTAGTTAATACTTGCACTTTGTTAACGCGTATATTTAATTTTCGTTTCACACGAATACGTAATATTTCTTTAGAGAACACATCTTCCCTCCGGTTACTACCAAGGTCTGCAGGCAACTGAACATATTTCAACCGTCCAAACCCGTAAACTTATGTATTTCAAGTGTCTGATTGGCTAATCCTAGTCCAATAGAATACCTGCATTTAATTAAAGCTTTTTCTGGCTATTTTTAAACTGTCACAAAATTTACGTTATTGCTACCCTAATCATGACTAGTAGCATTTAAACTCTGAAACTCATTATTGCCTCAAGGTTACCTCATTGTTAGCAACTTTAAACTTATTATTCTCACAGCTCTTACATTATTAAATTACGTAATGCATTCACATACAATTATTGAACATGTTTACAATAATATAAGCATTTGCAATGATTGTTACATACATTTTTACAAATTATTACATACATGTTGCTTCAAGGCGGGCCGTTATTGAATTTATATATTATATGATTTAATTTAAATAATTTAAGTGTTAAAAATACTGGCTAAATTTCTTTCTCTAACGCTCTGAAAGTAAAGTTTTGATGTAGTTGCCACGAAAAAAATCTGATGTCCACGACTTTTTCAACTATTTAGAAATTAGAATTTTATATTCTTACTACTCAAATAAAAGTGTTTTTCTCTTCACATTAAGATATTTACAATAACTTTTTAACTAAAAACATCTCAAATTCAACAAGGTGGTTGCGTACACGAGTGAAAACAAAACACAACTATTTATATCGCAGACCAGTTTTTGTCACTAAAGGAAAAGGACCGAAAACATCTAATAGTTTACATTTACATTACTTTCTCTAGCCACTATCATTTATTATTTTACCTCTTCTACAGATTATTCTTACGGAGGCTTATTTCTCTGTCTGCTGCATGTTAATCGATATAAACATTTGCAGAAATAGCTTCATTATATAGGTTGCACGAGAGGAATGTAGGCGGTGAAGTGACAGTAAAATCGTTAAAATACGTGTAGCTATGTTTGGCTTTGAAATTCAATTCTTTTTACGACATTAATGAAAAACAAAATATTATACTTAACGTTGAAAAAGATGTCAATTTGACATTTCAAAGAAGTAACAAAGAATATCTAGGAAATATTGTTTTACATTAAATTGTGTGTTTAAACGAGTTCTGTATATTTATTCATCTTTATTCATCTCTTATGGCTATCAGTCACACAAAATTATACAAAATTAATTCCGAATGAAGAGGACTTGTTTCCTCAGAAAATTCAAGGTATGAATTTTATTTTTAAGATACTATTTCAAATATTAGTCATTTTAATCAAAATCATCCGAATTATTTTCAAGGAAATAAAAATCGATGAAAATTTTCCATGTAAACGATAGTTTGGGGTGGGAGATGTTATTGAAAACCTAAGACACTTGGAAAACACTGAACTTAAACAAGCAGCTTTGGTATCGATCGGGCATTTCGTTTATGAGTTATGACGTCATCACCTCAGGCATCTGCCTAGATATTCAAATTTATTGTAATTCCGACTATCGGAAGATAATTTTTTATAGTTTACCATGCTATAAATATAATTTAATATGTATTTATGCATGTGACAGTTTTTAACATGTTCTTTAATATTTAGTAAGATGCTACTGAAAAATTGAACAATTTAAAAAGGATATAAGGTGAAAGAGCGTGAAAAGTACCCTAAACACTTATCAATGCTAGCAAAAACTGGTATGCCAACCTTAGTTTTAAAGCGCCATCTATATGGTGACTTCTTTCGCTCTTTTTTCTGCCACTACTTGGTTTTTCCTGCAGATTGCGCTTCAATTGGCAAGAGCGCAACTGGGACGTTTTTTCTCTCGATCGCTCGCTAATGAACACATAACTCTACTCTCCTTTCATAGACAACTGTTATTTGCCGATACGCTTCAAGAACCCTCTGAGGAAATAGCAGAACAAAACTGCAACTGAAGTTTTCTACCCACATACCAATAATAAGATATTTCATTGACCTGAGAGTAGCTTCTCCTCTCTCCCCAAAAAGCCAAATGCCAGCCAGCGCCAGATCCACGCCATGACTAAGGAGGAACGAACAGACAGAGCCGTTCGCTACACTATTTTCTGCGCATTAAATGACACTGAATTCTTGCAGGTATATATAATATAAACCGAGAGCAGTACTTCTAAAAAACGGAGTGCCATGCGTCATTAGAGTACTGTTTTTAAGAACATGAAGGGAAATAACGTAAATTTGCTTTCATTAATGGCATTAATGATTTAAATACGTCTGTTAAATAAGAGTCAACAGTTCAGTAAAGCTGTGCGTTTTACGCTTACACTGAAAGTTGTTTTCTATTAGTATCCTACAAGTAAAAATGAGCTTTAATTTAGGTACTAATTTTGAGTACGCAGAAAACATTCCTGCTGATTGTCACCTTTACAGCAAGGAATTGCGGGCTAGGAACAGTGAAGTTATGACGTAACTTATTATTCATGTTCAAAAACACAGCAAGTTTAACACACTCTTGCTCTTCTCATCTATTCTCTATACTTTAGCTATAAACAATATTTTCAGGCTAAGCATGACGCAGCACGACTATAGAATGTGGATGTATGCTTAACTAACAAACAGGCAAGCAAAGGGAAAAGCAAACAGGGAAATAAACAATGAGGAAGGTGTAGCTTTGTTGGCGAGGTCATTCAATGTGTCCATCATAAACAACCTACTGTATGTACTTTCAAGATCTGGGAATATTTCTTTTGGCTACATTCCATAAGCGTTTTCTAATATGTTGAACACAAATATATTTAATTTTCATTCAATGCAATTCTTTATTCAGATTATATTTATGGTTACTAATAATGTTATTTTATATACCTACTACTCACTGACTCGAATGGCCAGTAAGCAATTTCATTTACCTCCTCCATTTTTTATGAAATTACTGCACAATGATCCATAATATTTTTATGGCGAATCCTCCCTAATACCCTCGGACTGGATGGTGAGGGAATTCGGCACCGATACAGGCATGTTGATATTGCAACGATGCCCCACGAGGCAGCGCCTCCGGAAGGGAGGGATGAGGTGAAAGGAGACACTGGACGGTCGGAACGAGTGACGGCACAGCAATGACATAGTCCCTACATTTTCCAGATTGAGACCCCCTGCAGCGGGCAGACAGACCGGGGACCCCACAACCACAAAGGGTTCAGTGCCCCCATCCCTCCCAAGAGGCGGTCCTTATATCCCGGCAACCAGCCAAAGGCCGAGGAACGGAGAAAGTTCAAAGAGAGCAGCCTTTTACCCTGCCACGCTGCACCGAAATCGCCGGTTGAAGGATGAATGACATGATTAATGGAAGGAAATTCGTGGGATGAAAGAAACCACTTTAGCTTTCACCAAACGACCCAAAACTTTCACCAAAACTCATGAATCAGAGTGGGCAGTCGAAAAAAAATCATGAATCGAACCCAGACCTCCCGAAATACCCCTTATAATTGAAATTTCCTACAGACCCGGCTATTCCTTATAACAGACGAAACCCTCCCGAGTATTCAAGCAAAAGGATATGAAACATCGGCGGAACGTCTGACTTCCTTAACCTCCCACCGACAGTCTTCCAAGTTCTGAAAATGTACACTTTGGCGGTGGAACAATCATTGTTCAGGTGGTCGAGTAATTTTTAGGTGAAATTTCAAACCTTTGTAACTTCTCTTTGGTTCTGTAGTTATTTAATAACACAAAAGCTACATAGTTCTCATACAAAGCAGAAACGTGTACAACTAAACAGAGGTGAAGCTGGTGAATATGGAGATTCCCTACTCTCTCCACAAAGCTAAGCTCTTTGGAAAAGACGTATAGTCTCCGATCATCGAGAATGTTCGCGGTTGTTGTTCATAAATTTAAGTTATATCTAATGTTAGCAATTTTCTCTCTTTATACAATTATTTAGCAAGCCCTGCTTGAATGCAATGCAAGTACAGAGGAAATAAAGCAAAACTTTCTTTCATGAGGAATATTAATAGTATATTGCGATATTAGTACCATAAGTTGTAGTAGATGGTTTGTTACATTATTTGCACCACGCTTTGGGCGTCAATTTGTAGTAGGTGTTTGCTTCACGTATGTAAAGAGTTTGAAGATGATGTATTATAGTTCAACTGTTGGGGAACCGAACTTGTAGTAGTTGCAACCGCACGTATAGTAAACAGTTTCCGGTAGCCTTCGCCCCAAATGTATTTTTACTGTTTCTTTAAATATTATGTTTATGTTTGCCTCGGCTGCGTCAGCATTTGTTAGAGACACGTTTCTCTTGGCAGGGTTGTGATACGACTAAGAATGTAGGCTTACACAGATTATAATTTTTACTTCACTCCTTTTATTAATACTTAATACGATTAAAATAACACTTCACTGATATAGAGAGCTGTGAGATTCTTTGTATTAATTAATTACACTTTTTAACACGTAAACTATTTCTCGTTTCACACGAATACGTATTAAATCTCTCGAGGACGCACAAGCATCGCATTCAGTTATAAGCACTGTCTGCAGGCAATTGAATTGATTTCAACCGTCTAAACTTGTAAATTTCTGTCTTTCAAGTCGCTGATTGGCTAATCCTACTCCAATAGAATACCTTCATTTAACTAAAGCTTTTTCTGGTTGTTGATTGGCTATTTTTTTAAACTGTCACTAAAATTACATTAATGCTTCCAAGAATCTTAAATAACATTTAAACTCTCAAACTCATTATTGCCTCAAGGTTACTCATTGTTACCTCATTGTTAGCAACGTTTAACTTATTATTCTCACAGCTCCTACATTATTAAATTACGTAATATTTTCACATACATTATTACACATGGATACAATAATATAAGCATATGCAATGACAGTTACATACATTTTACAAATTATTACATACTTATATTGTTTCAAGGCGGGCTGTCATTGAATTTACATATTACATAATTAGACTGAATCATTTAAGTGTTAAAAATACTGCCTCAAAGTGAGGATTACAAGAATGAGGAAACGACTTCAATTTCAGGACTTTTGTAATACACTTGCCACACTAATATTGCATACTATTTTTGCACGATAGTTATGTATGTAAATCGGATTATAATAATTGATACTTTAATTAGAATACTGCGAGTGTTCAAGCACGAAATAACAAACGAAGCGTTGTTCTCCAATAGACGAGGGTTAAAGGTTAATCGCGAATGTTTGTCGTTTCTGCAACGTTTCATTGATTTAACCCCCGGATTTTTATCTCTGGGGGCATTAAAAGAGGAAGTTTACAAAACAAATTCACACACTTTAAATGGACTTAAAAATAGCATTTGTCAAGAAATTGCTGCCAGTTTTCAGAAGTAACTGCAGGATGTAATGGTCAATTTCCTAAGCAGGTGCCAGAAATCCTTGGCCAATGAAGGGAGGCGGTTCCAACATCTCCTTTTTGGATATAAGTGAGTAATTTACTTTTCTTTTTAAGTGTTTATGTTATATGCCTTATAAAATCTGATGCGATACATTCACACGACTTTCTCTGCCCTCTATTTTAAATAGTGGGTATGCAAACTATTCTTACTGAAGCTTATTTTTCTTTCTACTAATTTAAACTAAATAAACCTTTGCAAAAATAGCCACATTACACATTTCGTTAAACATACAAAGAGATCAGTGATAGTCAAATGTTTAAGAACTGGGCGTTATATATTGCTTTAAAATTCCACATTGTTTCCACGCAATCGCGAGAAACAATTGAAAATCGACAGGACTTCAAAAGAATGACAGATATTGAACAATTCGAACCTTTAATAACGGATATCTCAAAAACGGCTTATGTCACAAAAAATTATTTTAAGTAAATTGTGTGTTTTAAAGAGATATATATTTTTTGTGTGGTACGTTTCTATCGCTTAACGTTTAAAAACTATACAAGATTATATAAAATTGCTTCCGAATGAAGAGGACTTGCTGGGCTATTCCCAGAAAATTCAAGATATACATTTTATTTGCCATGTAAATATCTTTCATATATTTTATTTTAATCAAAACCGTTAGATCCATTTTTTAGAATAAAAATTTTCGAAAAATGTTCCATTTAAAGGTTAATTTCAGGTGGGAGGATTTTCTTGAAAATCTTTGTGTCGCATCCTCGGAAGATATTAAACTCAAATACCAATTTTGGTATTTATCCGACATTTCGTTTTCGAGTTATGCTGTTCACAGAGAGAAAACAGACACACATACGAATATGTTTCCAAAAATGCTTTATTTGGAGTCAAGGCGTCTCAAAACATGTATTTCCGATGAAATTTAGGTATCGAATTTTTGGGTGGAATGCAACACTTTCTTACTTACTATACGTAGTAGAGAAAGTAATAACTTACTTGAAAAACGTACTATACTTATTGCGGACTTCCTATCACCGCACCGCCGATAAAAAAACAGGCCTCGCCGGCAGGCCGCTCACCATAATCCGGTCCCGCCAAGGATTGTTCACCCCGCATTACATTACATTACTTTTCTAAAGTTTTTTATTTGTGTTAGTAGTAATTCTTGGGTCATCACAAGAAATGCTACGAACTCATGCATATAAAAATAATACATTTTTACAAGTAAATAACCGTTTCATTAGCTGTCTGCACTTCAAAAATGATGTTCCGGAACTCAACTTACTCAAATTTCGATACTGTTATCACAAACCGTAAGGAAGCTTTGTAATAGTTATAAGTAATGCATAGAGAAAGTCGGTCGCTAACCGCTACACGACACGTTTTTCTTTGAATGCTGAAATATAGGTATGCTGTGGTGTGCACTAGTAAACAAATTCAAGAGGTAATTGTTTCCTAGGAGAAAGAAAAAACATAGAAGTTGTCGAAAATGTGAGAGAGCTTTCAGACAAAATAGACAAGACTCCAGTTCGATTGCACTAGGATGGCAAACAAAACTGGGAAACAGTTACTTCTGCCGATAGCCCATATAAAAACAATCTTGTTGGTTACAACATAAAAGTGCTCGGGATAAGCCACTTTGTATGCAGCGTCCTTTCCGCCAGTCGGAGAGCCTTACGTGGCGTATCCTACATCGCCAGGACTCAGTTTTGGAACGGGTTCCTGCAAGGCATCCTTGTAGACTGGAAGTTTCAGTTCCATATGGGTAATCTCTTAAAATAAAGTGTTTAACTATCTAATGTATTCAGGCACGTCCATTCTATCCTAAGACAATTTATATGGAGTCGATCCTGGAAATAATGGTCAGTATGCATGCGTTCCCATCTGCGAGAAAAGAGTATAACTATGTATAATTCTGAGCTAGTTTGGCTGAATTTTTATTACAAATTTTATGTAAATTTATTACTAATAATAACATTTATATTTCTTAATTTATAGTCGTATTTATTCGTACCCCATTATAATTAACATCGGGTTTAAATTTCTTGGCATGTCTCCATGTCTCACACTAACCTCAAAAGCATTATCAATACTCATTCTCAATGACGTTGCCCATCTTTCTTGGCCATTTTGTCTTACGTTATTGATGTACTTTCCAAGTACTTATAATATGTTTATCTCTGATCTTAAATTCTTTTCTACCTTTTATTTCATTTCTAAGTTTTCCCACTTTTTGTAAAAGGAACTCATCTCCCCAAAATGTAGCTTGTTTACATTCCAGAATGCAAAGCCAAGTACTACCTGCTTTTTCACTCGTTGGTCATTTTCCTTAATGTGGCAATTCTTTTCTTTTTAGCCATATTACTGCTGTTCTAAGTCATCCTTCCCTTCCTGCACTGTCACAAACGTCAAATGTTTCTCTCTTCCCAATCAATGTTGTGTATAGTTTCAGATATCTTTTGTTATATCTTAGAAGCGTGTGATGAATTTATACCAGATTGTAGTTCCATTTCCTGATGATGTAAAGTTTTCGTGAGGTCATGCTAATGGGGAAGCTAGTCAACACCACAAAAGCCCGACACTTCCTATATATCTTTCTGTAGAGTGATTTTCTGTAAATATTTTGGAAAACCTGTGAATGTGGTATAACAGGCGTCGTACTTCACATTTTAGCATAGCATTTGCAAAAGAGAAAGCCAGTTCCTCTACGTTCTTCAAAAATCTCTAATGAACCAAATAAATACACCCTACTCCTCCCACGCTGTCAGCAAGAAGGCGAGCAATGCTTAAGACACAATAGATGGGACGTAGATTCATGACTTCGAGCCTGAATAAAAGCATCATCAACTTAAGGGAAACGCCCGTCTTCACTACCTCCCTCAAAATTAAATTACCTTGACAACAGTCAAGCAAATGGTTACTTTGGTAAGTGACCGTCAAAGTTTCATTGCTGTTGATCGTGGTACATCAGTCACTGCTCAATTTTCTGCCAAAGAAGTTGGGCCCATGTATTCAACTACAAATGTGGGAGTCTCTATGATATGGCAAAATCGTACAAATGTGAGCTGCGCATGGACTAACCGATTACAATTGGGAAACACCCCCTCACTTACCTTACAATCAAAAAAAAAAAATTGAGTTTTATTTATGGACGCTCTTTAACTACTATGGTTCTTAGCGTCCCATTCTATATTGGGCGTGAAACACCTGTAATTTTGCTCAGAGGCCTCTTTATCAGGCTTGAGGTTCTTTTACGTGCCGTAAATCTACGACACGGGACCACCGGCTTTACTTCCCTTCCGAAGGAAGCCGTGCTAACGATTTTTACGCCCGAAAAAATCCATCGCCCTCCGCCGGGTTTGAACCCGCGACCTTGGGAACTAGAGGCTAGCACGGTACCACCACTTACAATCAAGTTATGAGTTCATCTGTTTATGAACTCTTTCCCTAATTAACAAATGACTTTGAGGACGTTTCCACAACCTGAATACACCGGTGACCCGAGAATTACTCTCTAGAGGAGAATTAAACGACAACCAGAGAGATTAAATTATAATAGATTTATCTTGAACATGTATCTGTAAGTAGGTTGGAAACAAAATATATGGAATTTAAGTAACCGTGTGCATTGCTTCTGTGCTTACTTTCATAGATGTATGATAGACCTATAGGATGCAACTAAATAGTGTTTAACTATTAATATTTTTAAACTGAAAAAATAATGCACACAGATCGTACCTACACACTACCTGTAAATTATAACATACCAAGATTGTAACAAAACTGTGCATATCAAAGGTTCAACAGCATGCTTTTAGGCGATTAAAAATATTTATGAACAAAATCCGGAAACGCTTCCTCGCTATACTCTCTGCATCTTAACTTCGTCTCCCTGACAGGAAGAAGACGCTGTGAAGCGACTTAAGGAAGATAAGAGGTATAGCCAAATTGTATAAGACAGAACAATGGCATGCTTTCATCACATTTATCTTGAGAACTGCTGCATTTCAATGAAAGGACATCATTGACATTATATAACAACTCGAGGCTGGAACAACCAGATTGACTCTTGTATATAGATATTTAGAATAAATTAAAATAATACCTCTGAGGTCAGTCCCTATTTGGTGATATACTACGTAGTCATCTTATCATACCACTCACTTTATTGCTTTACCGCCATCGACACAATCCAACCTTCTCCAGGGATACATCAGCATATCCTGAATTCAATGCTAAGACTAGGCGTTGCGTGTATTTATACTAACGGTAATCATTTTCTACACTTCCTTTAAGACAGATTCCATGTCTTTATTTCTTATTGTATAGGTAGAGTTGTAGAATAAAAGTTGTAGCAAGGGAGCAAAGCGTTTTCAAAATGATGCTGTTAAACAACCATATTTCCATCTTCTACATGAACAATATACACCTCTAAAGTAAGATACCTTTTATTATATTTTGTATAAGAAACAGCTCTCACATCGAGTTCAACAGGCTTTATAACGAGGTACATATAAAAATGCGATTGAGCACCGACATGTTTCGATTCAGTATCTATGGAATAACTTGGGAAACGTTGGTACTAGTAAACACCTATTAAACCTGCAGAAGAGAAATGTTAAACATTTAGAAGAAATTAAATATAGTCAAAAATAGACACATAACTGCTCATTATAAACATTCGGTTCAGCATTTCAGTGGCTCAAAAATCATTCTTTTAAAGGGTCATCGAGGTGTTTATCAACAGTTTTAGATTATGCGGTCATAGCATTTTTCAGTGGTTCTAAAATGTAACGTAAATGAGAGTTTTTTTTCGAAATCACACATATTATTTATTAGAAAATGGAATTAAGTAAATTAAACCAAGACAACCAGATCATGGTCGCCATGACAATGGCTCTAATCAAGATAATAAAATCAAAAAGACACCTCAGAAATGTGAGATACTTGGTCCTCGAAAACGTTTCCAATAATTATATTTATTGAAAGCATATGTGAAAACTTAATGTCGACATTTTATTCCATTGAAGAACATGAATAATTCGTAATATTGTTTTTACATTGTATTTTTATCTGATTAAATTAAAAACAGTTTAAGACATATCTTTAGAATTATGTAACATCACTCGAGGAAAAGTTTAAACAAAATTGAATGAGTATAGATGGATGCATATAATGCAATAAAATAAAAAAAACGAATAGAATTAAAAGAGGATTTATTTCAAATTTTGTATGTGTATCCAGCAAAACTGGAAGGAACAAAGCTACAAAGGTCTCTTTTAGAATTGCAAGAGAAGATGTGACTTTGCTGTAAAATCAGGGCAATGATGAGCGTAGTGATGGTAAGGATGCCACGCTGAAACTTGAAGATAACGACGAAGATTTACTTAGTTTAAGCTGGTATATGTTTTTACTCCAGTACTTGCTCCGTTTCTCAAAGAAACTGGTCACTTTTTGTGTCGGAAGTCTGTAGTCAACATACAACTTTTATCAGATTATATTTCTATTTTCGACACGGTTCTATCTCATATCTCTACTGGCTACTGCAGCAGTCCCTAGGACTTCCTAAATAAACCTCTTCTGGAATCTGACATCCCTCCTATGGTTTTACGGAATGCTTTAGCCGGACAAAAAGCGTAGACTCGGATCTAAAGCCGCACTTTCCTCTGCTTCAATAGCACAACAAATTGGCTGCTTTTCAATGCAGGCAAGCTAAACTAAAGAACGAGATAGATTGTAATCCACTGACGGCAAGATACAACTCAGAATATATGAAAAGTGTTAAGACATGTGGAGCTGTATTATAAAGAGCATTTTATGGAACAATTAGCAGAATCCGCAACTCTGCTCGCTTATTGCGTTAAACGCGGAGATACTTTCTGCCTCTTTGTATCTCTGTTTCCTTCTCTACCCCTCTCTCAGCATTTGTGTCTCTCTCCCTCTCTTTTTCCTCTAATCCCTTCCTCTTCCTCCCTCCCTCAATCCCTTTGCACTGCAGAACTTCACTCCTTTCTCTCCTCTTTGAGACAGCAATGTGATGTTTCGGAAACCGGTAACACAAGAGGTTAATAAAAATTAAAACATAAGTTATAAGATCAAACTACACTGCTGTTCATGGTAACCGATTTACATATACGAAAAAATGTTATAACTTCTTAAATATTCACTCTTAATTATACATAACAAAATTTGTTAGAAACATTATGCTTACAAATCGTTAGCATTTATAATTTTTAAAATCCTAACAATAAGCGAAACATTTAATTTTTTTTAACTCTCCCATTGGAGAAAGTAATAATTAAGATGCCATATGACCTATTTTCCGAGTGGGACGTAATGTATATTGTAAGCCAAGTTTTACAAAAATCAGTTCGGCCGTTCATGCATAAAATTTACACACACACACACACACACACACACAAAAACACACATGCATATACATGCGAGCGAGCACGCATTATTGCTGACTTCAGTGGCTGTTTTAATGATTCATCCAAAGTGGAACATTATTAGAAAATTTTCGGTTACAGTTTCATTCATGCATGAATGTAAATTTCTTACTACACTTTAAAATATATATATTTAAAAAATTAGATTATTTAAAAAAAAAATTCAAACTGTGGTGCTTGACCTCAATGGGCGTGCTGTATAATAAAAGGTTCTAGACCTTACAACATCTTACTTTTCACTTCCTGCAGCGCATACCTACGAGTACATGACTTATTGCATTGGATGTCCCGATTTCATATATTTTGAAGTCACCTTAACGCAGAAAGATAATGTTTAGAAAAATATGTTATATCTCATACCCGGTAGACTTCTCCACAAAAGGACGCGCATAGTATATACAGAATTCAAATAAATAACACCGCACGGATTTTACTGACAGTAGATGGTTCCCAGTCAATCAGGTAGAAATAAGAAATGGTATACGAAGCCAAGATTCAAATTTTCGTAGAGACTGGAATCAATAAATCAAAATCAGAACCAAAATGTGTAAATAGTTGTATTAGAAACGACGTACAGCTCATCAGGGACTTAGTTAAAGCTGTCTTTTAACTCTCAGAATAAGAATTTTTAACTATTTCTGTTAGCAAAATCGCTGAAAGTGTGTACCTAACACATGGCTACAAGCTGCTACAATGGATAACAGGTTGTAGGGAGCGACCAAACAAGTGTAGAAAGATTTCCATAGTGGCACTGTGGTCGAACGGTTAAGTAGACCTAGAATAAGCATGCGAAATCAAGTTCGAACGTGGAATGAGTATTTCCCATCGTGGGGATAATTATTAAAGAGACAAAGTACTATCATCATGTACAACGCACAAGGTATCGCTTACGGCTGCGTCCTTTCACATCTAGGGCTGGAGGGTTGTAAGCCGACACTAGCTTGAAGTTTCGTTTGACAATGTTTGAGCGTGGGATCAATAAGGCCAATTTGAATCTAATAGTTAAGCAGGTGGAACAAGTTCACTCATCTTTGAACCACACAATAGTACAAAGTACTATGAGTCCCCAAAAAGAGGCGCTGGGAATGTGGTAGCATGCCATATATCTAATACTGCCACCAAAGGCGACCTTGATACCCCTGGCAGACTAACACCATCATACGACATGGATGCTTCTTACTCAAGTTATTGATAGCCGCTGTACTCCCCAATGCGGAAACGTCTCATGTCCTTTTTGCCTTCAGTACATAACAGTATTACTTGAAGCAGCTTGGCACTCGGAGAACATGGAGAAAGAATACATTTTTGCTGAACCCGCTGACATGCACCTTGTGTATGGCGAAGCAGGAGGTGGTGCTTCAATAACTATACGGATTGACCGCATCCCGATCGGCGTTTGCGAGAAAGTGGTTCTGTACCGAATAAAGCAGCTGTGATGCAAGACGTACTCGTCGCACTCAAGAGGTCGAAGAAAACATACTACGTACACTCGAAGAGGAACCGTCAATTGCGTGGCAAGTCTTGCACGAGGAGCAGCTCTACTCCTTCCATCTGCAATAGGTACAAGCCTTAAATCCGAGGGATTTTAATTTACGCTTGCGATTTTGTGAATGGACCTTAAGGCAGCCGTTCGCTGTGAATCCGTGCAGCTCCTGCTTCGCCTTACACAAGGTGCATGTCAGCGGGTTCACCGAAAGTGTATTATTCTTTCTTCATGTTTCCCGAGTGCCAAGCTGCTTCAACGTAATATTGCTATTTACTGAAGGCAAATAGGCAATGAGACGTGAGTGGCGTTACCGCACTCAGGAGAATAGCCGCTAACTATGCCGTGAGTAAGAAGCAGCCATTGGAATTGTTTTCATTAGTGTTGTTCACAGATGAGGCCACGTTTATAAGAGATAGACGTATTCTAAACTCCAAGAACACTCATACATGGGCCATGCTACTGTACAGAAGAGGCACCAACAACAGTTTATGGTGAACATACGGGCTGGCATTGTTTCTGACCACGTCATTGGACAATACCTTCTTTCTCATTGACTCCGTGTGATACTTATAAAACATTTAAAACTTTAAGTAACCATGCGGATCTTCATACAGATATACAACAACTCATCGTTAACTTTTATCTTGAAGTATAGTCTGAAAGGAGCTTCTTCCTAAGAAAATAAACTAGAACTGCGCACCTGGAATGCAATTGGAAATTGTAATATTTTTGTCAACAATAATTTCACTAGAAGATTTGGTTTACCTGGAGAAAATCAAAACTGAGGTGGGATTTAATCGACTGTTTCGCAATTAGAAGAAAATACACATAGATTAGAAGAAATTTGTACAACAAAATATTAACTTGTTGAAATACCAAATTATCTTGAAAATGTATTATTTTACCTCATCATTACACATAATATTCATTTATGTGGCAGTAGTTTATGATCAGTTGTGCAAAGTGTACACAGTTCATTGAACTATTACTAGTCAAAATATATGTTATGTATTGCCAGCCCTTTTGAAAGAGTTGAGCTGAGCCCGCTTGATGTTCAGGCTCAACTGCATTTCCAACAGCATGGAGCTCCTGCGCATTACACTATAAACGTACGGGAGCATCTAAACTGAGTCTTCCCAAATCCCTGGATCGGAAGCGGCAGTCCTACCGTGCCCTAGCCACCTCGTTCTCCGGATCTCAACCACATGGATTTCTTTTTCTGGAATCATCTTCGGACTATGCTGCGTTCATCAAAAATTAATTCCGAAGTGCCACCGGTTGCTTGTATTATCACAGCCAATGATGAGAGTCGTAACGCGAACTCAATAGGGTTCAGGAATAATTTCTTTACACTATGTTAGAGGTCGCCGTTTTGAACAATTCACTTCAAATCAGTGCACTTTCCGCATATGTTTGCTTAGCTTTATTCTTATTATACCAATGTGTTGTATTGTAACGTTAATACCGAGACAATTTATTTTTGTAATAGTTCAGTACACTTAGATCTTTTAGACCGAGCGGGATGGCTCAAGCGGCAACGTCTGTGGACCGCATTCGGGAGGTCGTGGGTTCGATTTCCGCGGCCGACGTTCCTGACCAATGGGTTTTTTTCGGAGTTTCCCCGGGTCATTAGACGAATACCGGGAAGGATCATTACGTCTTCCGAATTTCTCTCTCCCTCATTTCCTCTCATTTCATCTTCCTCTTTCACGTTACAGGTTGACTCCGGGGCTGTGTGTCCGTTGGCTGCGGACAGATGCCGTTCAAGCCTCCGCTGCTGGGTCAAGTATTCTCCTGTGAACCTGTGAGCCACCCTCCAGTGGCTTGGATGAGCCGCCATTGAACGCTCTCCTGCCTGTCAAGCCTGTAACTCTTAGGGAAATCTGCGCGTCTCTGTCGTCTGCTCGGCCAGTCCTGCAGCCCACACGTCCTCTGCGGCTCCTTCGTCTCCTCTGTTACTGCCGCGGGTGTATGCACAAAAGTTCCCTGTGTGGATCAAGGTGCTAGGTGTCCCTTCCGTTATCTAATCCTAATCCTATAACTATAAAGACAGTATAAATTTACGTTTTTACTTTCCCTACTACGTACAATAAGCACCAAACTTGGTATTTAGGTTCAGTATCTTACAGAGATGGGACACGAAGATTTTCAAGAAAATCCCCCATCCCAGATTACGCTTTACATGGAACGTTTTTTGACAATTTTAATTTTCTCAAAAATAGCTCTAACGATTTTGAATAAAATACCATAAGTTTAAGACATTTTTATGACAAATGAATTGTATATCTCGAATTTTATGGGAATGTCTCCAAAAGTATTCTTCATTGTGAACGACTTTTGCATATCTGGTAAATCGAGTGAACCATTTTCAAGATATTGCTTGCTATTCCCTTAAATTTTCCAATAACTATACTTTTTCTCAAATGGGAATTAGTTTTTTATTTTTTTTTTGTCCGAGTAATGCAAAGAGAATGGAATACCAGCTCTTAAATTATTTGACTATCCCTTAAAGCCTACCAATTCCCCTTTCATCTACATGAGAATTAGCAATAAGCTTAACATCTCGATATCTCGATTAACATGAAGCATATGGAGAATAAGCGTTTTAAGAATAATTTGTACAAGAATAGAGAAAGTCATGTGAGTGTAATACATCAGATTTTGTTGTATAGATTTGTACCAGTTCATTTAATATTAACATTACGTAACGTGAAACTCCCTAGCAATTTTAAGATATAACTGAGTGATTTGTCTTATAGATCATGGATCTCTATCTCAAAATTGATCGTCTATGAACAATATATTATCAGTAAAATTCATGCGGCTTTACTCACTTACATCCGGTATATAAATAATATGGCAAATTATTAATCTAAAGTTATAGAAACTAATTTTATTACACAAACTCTTTAGTAATTAAAACAAGTTTAAAGCTAAGTAAATATGTTGTACTAAAGTAATATAGTAGCAACGAAAATAAATAATGCTGATACAACTCATTTAAAGAAGGTAAAATTTAATGTTTATGAAAATTGTTTTCTAATAATACTTTTAATTTTAAAAATCTGTAGTACTGCACATCTGTTTATTTCATTTTCATTATATTGGACAACCTTAAACCAAGATAGTTACTATGATTGAAGTCTACAGTTGTTAAATATTTAGTTTAGACAAACACACAAAGTCAGATCGATTAGTTTTGTATTTATGGCAACATAAAACGAATGCATTGTAATGTTTGTGTATATATTTTAATATAACATTATAATGCATTTGAGTTTAGGTATATTAAATTCAGAGAAGAGAAGTTCTGTTGGATAATTAATAGGTATTTTTCCAGACTATTTTAATTATCTTCGTTGTAATAACATTAAAGGCATAAGGTAGTGGTAAGAATACTAGTGGTATAAGAATATGCTTCTTCTGAAGCAACATTGTTTACATTCATTAAGCTGATTAGTATCATAGGAATGTCCTTAACAATATTTTCTACAAATTCTTTTGTTAAGCAATTGTAGCCAAGTGTTATGCAGCAATATAAATAAATATGTCACTCTGCTTTGTCCTGCTGACTGTCTACTTTGATCACGTGATATAGAAATAACACCACCACCAGTCGTGTTTACTCAGCCCGCAGTTTGGATCTCACCTTGAGCGTATACCCACATTTCGTTTCTGGAACCGTGCAGATTTCGAAAACGTTCAAAAGAGCGAACGAGCGAGCGAATTAAGCGCCAAAAGGGACGAGTAGTAAAAATAAATGGTGACGGAGAAAGGGGGACAAATCAAAGCAAGGGTTACCCCTCAACTGAAAATATAACGTAACAAAAGAAATAGAAAACCCAGAAAGAAAATAAAGCTGCTACCAACGCCACTTTTAACGCAATGGAAAAAGAAATCTGTTGTACGAATATAACATTCGAATGAATTTCTCTGCCTATTTTCGTATATGTATCCCATTTATACTACATCGCTCCATAAAAAAATCGCTTCTATCCACCTTATGTTAATCACAAAATCGTTACAACTTGGATAATACGAATTTGGTTTACGATGAAGAAGTTATTTTGTTGTAGGAGTTTGCATCACGCTTTGGGCGTTATTTTGAAGTAGGTGTTGTATTGTTGGGCGCCAATTTGAGAAAGGTTTGTTGCTGCTACGTATAGAAAGTCAGTTTGAAGATGATGTATTATATTAGTTGTATTATATTTCAACTGTTGGGAAGCCGAACTTGAAGTTTGTTTGCAACCGCAAGTATGGTACCAAATGTACTTTAAGGTGGCCTTTGCCCCAGGTTTAAAAATATTAACTTTGTAATTTAAACTGTTTCTTTAAACATTAAATATTTATGTTTGCCTCGGCTGCGTCAGTATTTGTTTGAGACACGTTTCTCTTAGTAGGGTTTTGGTGTGACTAAAGAATGTAGGCTTACACAGATTATAATTTTACTTCACTCCTTTTATTAATACTTGATACGATTAAAACAACACTCCACTGATACAGAGAGCTGTGAGATTCTTTTTATTAATTAATTACACTTTTTAACACGTAAACTCTTTTTCGTTTCACGTGAATACGTATTAAATCTCTCAAGGGTGTGTCTTGCGTCCGGTTAGGAACATCGTTTGCAGGCAACTGAATAGATTTCAACCGTCTAAACTTGTAAATTTCTGTATTTCAAGTCTAATCTTACTTCAATAGAATACCTTCATTTAACTAAAGCTTTTTCTGGTTGTTGATTGGTTATTTTTATAAACTGTCACTAAAATTACATTATTGTTACTCCAAGAACCACAAGTAGTACTGTTAAGCTTTCTTACTCATTATTGACTCAAGGTTACCTCATTGTTAGTTAGCTCATTGTTACCTCATTGTTAGCAACTTTTAACTTATTATTCTCACAGCTCCTACATTATTAAATTCGTAATATATTCAGATAACATTATTGCACATGGATACAATAATATAAGCATATGCAATGACTGTTACATACATTTTACAAATTATTACATACACATATTGCTTCAAGGCGGGCTGTTATTGAATTTAAATATTATATAATTAGACTGAAATTATTTAAGTGTTAAAAATACTGCCTCAACGACCATATTTGGAAACAAGAATCAATTGTTTGTTTCCAGCGAGTTTACGTTTGTCGTGAATCCATATGAAAAAAATTTAAATAAAGAAGATTCTTTATTTTAAAATATTCAAAGAAGGTGCTCAAAGTAGATAAATTTGAGAAAGCTTAACGTATAAAACGAATACTTCGGAAACGTCTATTAAGTTATTTGACATAAACTGTATATTATAATAAGCTCCGATTTTGTGTATCTCTTAAGTTATATAAATTTCTTAAAAGGTAAAAAGAACTTCACAGAATATATATTAATCCAAAATTCAATATTATATTTACTCTTCTTTTCTATGCAAATATCTCAAATGTATGTTATATTAATCAAAGATGTTGCAGTCATTTTTTATAAAATCAACAAATAAGAAACTTTTCTCCATATTCTTAAAAACATGCTTAACTTAAACATGAACTATAGCAGTTGTTTAAATTTTTTTGTGTTATGTTGCTCACACAGATAGTATAAATGCATGCTTTTCTGAAGATACTTTTTCTAATTCAAGGGACTTCAAAAAGTGCATTTTCGGTGAATTCTACATACTGAATTTCTTGGTAAGAGACTATATTTCTACATATCATGGCCAAGTATTAGAAAAAGCAATAAAATATTTTTTTAAAAAATGTGTTATTTTAAAAAGTCTCTACTTATTTGTTAAATATGATGTAGTAGGTTTACATGACTTTCTACGTCATTATATTTATAATGTTTGGGGGTTTATGGAACCCAAAATGCTGTATTTTCTGTAAAATTTCGTTACCATTTTTGGTGGAGTTGCAATACGGTACTTACTCTTACCTCTAAAGATAGATGGTGGAGGAAGTAAAAAAGTATATATTTTTTATTGTGTTGCCTTCACATGACTTTCTCTATCCGCTATTCTTAGAGTGGATATTCTTCTATGCACCTTTGTTAATCGAGATATGTGGCACATTTGCAGATATTGTTTCATTACAGATTTTGTTGCAGACACAAGGAGGTATAGGAGACTGAAAGAATTTGTTTAATCTTAAAAAAACGCCAGCCGCTATATGTGGCTTTGTAATTCCATACACTTTTCATGACCACGAGCAACAACGATTGATGACTTATCGCTTCAAAAAGTATTAAGTAGTTTAATATTCTCAGCAATAATAAGGAATATCTGAGAAATGATTAATGCCCAAAAAAATCATTTGAGATTAATTGTGATCTTTCTTTTTGAGATCTATATTTTTTCTGCAGTAATGTTTTGTACAAGTTATAAAAAAGTGTACGAAATTAAGTGTACGAATGAAGGGTACTTCACAGACTATACGCAGAGAATTCAAGACACACATTTTATTACTAATTAAAATATCCTCTACACATCGTCGTTTGATCAAATCGTCGTAGCTATTTTCGAGAAAATAAAAATAACGAAAAAATGTGCATATAAAGCATAATTTGGGATGGGAAATTTCTAAATATCTCCTTGTTGCATCCTTGTAAGATGCTGAATACCAAGTTTGATATTTATCCGAATTTAGTTTTTAATTTATGTTGTTCTGACGGACACATTAACACGTGAGCGCGCATCTTTTCTAAAAAAGCTGATGTGTTACACTCACATAGCTTTCTCTGCTCTTGTACAAACTATTTTTACAAAATCTTATTCTCCATCTATTTCATATCAATCGAGATAAACATTTGCAGAAACGATCTTTTGACATGCAAAGAGAATTACATTTTACACATAGCGACCAGTTCTAAAAATATGTGACTATCGCTTAAGGCGTACTATGTTCCCCTTGTTTTGTATTTGCAAGGGCAATATAGAAATACAGTAGCCTTTAAGCATAGACATATCTCTTAATAGCTGGTTGCTATGTGCAGCACCATTCTCTTTGCCACAGATTAATACTCTTTGCATATCCAAGACAAAAAAAATGAATAACGAATTCCCATTTGAGAAAATAAGCATTGAAAAAATTAAGGGAATAACAAGCAATATCCCGAAAATGGTTCACTCAACAAAAAAAAATATATATGACATAAATTGTGTATTTTAACGCGATCTACATTTTTGTGTAGTAAAAGTTGGTTATCTCTTATGGTTTACCAGTTAAGCAAAAGTCGTTCACAATGAAGAATACTTTTGGAGACATTCCCAGAAAATTCAAGACATAAATTTTATTTGATATGAAGATATGAAAATATATTATATGATATTTTAATCAAAATCGTTAGAGCCATTTTTGAGAAAATTAAAATTTTCGAAAAATGTTCCATGCAAAGAGTAATCTGGGATGGGGGAATTTTCTTGGAAGTTTTCGTGTTGTATCTCTGGAAGATACTGAACCTAAATACCAAGTTTGGTGTTTATCCGACTGTTCGTTTCTGAGTTATGCTGTTCACAGACACACACACACACACACGGACATGTTTCCAAAAATGTTTTTTTTTGGATTCAGGGGGTCTCAAAACATGTATTTCCGGTGAAGTCTCGGTATCGAATTTTTGGGTGGAATACAATACTTCCCCTACTTACTATACGTAGTAGAGAAGGTAAAAATGCTTTCTGGACTCAAAGGAGCGATAATTCTAGTGAAATATCGATATCGAGTTTTTGATTGGAACGAAATAATTCTTCATCTAATATAGATTAGCAGCAGATAAAGTGATGATAAAAGCTTTCTTGAAAATTTTCGCCTGGCATGCTTGAATACGGTCTGACAGAAATATGAAATTTGCTTTTTATCCGGCTTAGTTTTGAGGTATGATATTCACAGTCAATCAGGCAAAGTAGAGAAAGTAAAAATAAGTACATATGCATAAAATGCCCCTGCTTTCAGTACTTTTATTACTATGTGGATTAGTACAGTAGTATTAGAAGTGACCAACGTGGTCATAATTCCTTTCTTACTGTTTTTAGTGGCAAATGTTTTTGCAGGAAAGTCTCCCTTGGAATACCAAGCTGACGTCGCCATGCGGCGGAGCAGTTGATTTCTCGTTGAAACTGATAGCATGCAGGTACACCACAAAGGGATAGCTCCGAGCCCTAATATCTCTCATCATTTCCATAAGTTGTGGAAGTGAACAGCGTTTCTATGACGACGGGGATGTAAGTGCGCCACTCTGTTTCCTTGGCAACGCTTCAGGACGCATGTCCCCAAGCCATTGTAAACACGGAAGCTGGGGGAATGGAATATTTGAGATCAGTTAAGCTCTGATTGGAATGTATGGAGGTATCCCCAAAAAGTAAGAAAAAATATCTCAAATATATCTAACCCGATGTTAAGTGATTTCGATTATGTAAATACATCGCTACTCCTATCAACCTTTTACTATGCGCTATTATGTTCCTTGTAGTTGACGAAAATCTACATTCTTGATGCGAGTCTTTGCACTAAAGTATCCTGAAAATAATGTCATGCACAACAGTCACATGATTTATCTACTCATTACCAAGTCTAATGCTTCCATTTTAGATGCGTTCGATACTGCGGAGCAACTAATAAGTTACTTCGTCTGTCTGTATACACGAAATAACTCGCCAAACGCTTCCAGTGCGGAGTTGAAATAGGAGCTCGAAGAGCATTTCAAATTTAGTTGAAATCGGTGCAAAATTAAGGTTAGCTTTTTTTTGCTGATGTATTTCATTTATTTTTCAATATACATTTTAATGTATTATGTGGTGTTTTACATATAACTGAATGCTGAATTCTTTGTATAACGTAGGATATACTTTGTATATTACTGTGGAATGTGAATTTCTGCTGTAAGTTAACAGCTTTTAAACTGACGAATGGTAAATTGCTGTATACAAAGAATAAAGTTGCATAATACCACAGACTCTATTTTTTTCCATTTTACTGAAAATGAGTAAAAACATTCTCATTTTTAAGACAAAATGATCTCAAAATTCTAGCAAATGAGCAAGGCAAACCGAAACGAGTGAAGGTTTTAAATACACTGCGTTTAACGTCTTTCTCTTCAGGTTAAGAAAACCATTAAAAACGCAGGTGATTTTATTTGAAACTTAACTCCATTCAGTTGACTTGCGCACATTTCAAAAGCGGTGGGCGGGGTTAGCAGCAATGCGCGGAAGAGGCATTGACGGTTGATAATGTAATAAGGTGCATTACTGACCGCAAGGTTAGTTCCGCTAACGACCACCCGAAAGTTCGGGAAAAAGCGCCCTATGCGAAACCTTATCCCCACCATTGCGTTGAGAATGTGGTATTTTTTTTTTTAGTTATACCGACGAATTAGGCGTCATGCTCTTTTCTATATACCAGGCTATTGGGGGTTTTTGGATACTGTACGTAGCAATTTTGGTCTGTAGGAAATTTTTTTTTACTTTAATTATTTTTTTATTCTTTTATTTTTTTTTGAGTGAACGTTGTACATTTTAGGGATAAACTGCTCCAGAAGGTGAAGATGGGCTTTTTTTATTTATTTATTTTTATTGGGTTTTTTTAGTTTTTTTAATGTCTTTTTTATATTTTATTTTACAACAGCATTAACATTTTAGACAAAAATACTCCAAAAAAGCTGTATTGTACGTACGAAGTTGAAACTTTATATCGAATATTTTGAATAAAATTAGTCAATACATTTGAAATTTGGTTGAAGTTGGTACAAAATTAAGGTCCGTTTAAGTACTAGCCTCCAAAATTTCTGAGATAATTTATTTAATAGCCGAACGTGTTCGAATTGAGATTGCTGCCGACGTTTTCCGAACCGAGGTTAAAGGCTAGGTACAGACTTACTGAAATAAAAGTATAATAACGTAATTGAATGAAACTTGAAAATTGTGGATGAAATAAACACATCCTTCATTTTCATTAGAAGGGGAATAGGACCGTAGTGAAATTTAGTGCATCAGCTATGAGCGATTAAAATACAAACCGAGTTTTGAGTCAGTATCTTTGTGGTTTAATGGTTTGTGTATGCGTATGTCATGTGGATTACCACGTTCAATACCTGCTGGAGTTATATGCTACATTTACCTTATTATACAGAGTTTTAATCGTCTGTAACTTTAGTGAAGGAGATAATTATTCCTTTCATTTTAATTTAATTTTACATGAATTGAGACTTTTAAAAAATATCTCAGTTCTATCGGCATGCGCCCGGAGATACTGTTTGCTGGTTACACCTGAAAATATTTTAACACTTAAAACGACACTGAGGTACCAGTGTAGATGATAGGATGTTATGTAGATTTACATAACATCCTATCGCAAAAGGTAACGATAAAACCCTTTGCATGTGGACAGGCTTGTAAAATACAAACTGCACATTGATGTATATAAGAAAAACCATATCGGTTATGTTATATTTTTTAAATGATGGGAAAATAAGTGAAGGTTTTAAATAAAATAATTTTAATAAATACTAAGCTCCAATGTTCGTGGATGCAATTTGTTTAAAAAAGATTCAAATTTAAGAGTAGTTTATATGGCAAGACTTTTAAAATGTACGACTTTTGGGATTGCTTCTGAAAATGATCAATAAGCTCCAGAATACCAGACAAAATGTTGCGAACGCTACATTATTATACTACATATAATGTTACACTATTCAACACATATTGATTTTTCTATCCACTGTACGTTAATTGCGATAAGTGTTTGCCTAGAAATAGTTTCCCATCACGGTCTATGGAATTTATTATATGCTGAAAAAAGAAACTCTTTGCAAAAAAGTAGACTTTCGTTAGTATGAATTCACCGAGAGAGAGGGAGAGGGGGAGAGGGAGAGAGAGAGACAGAAAGCGACAGAAAGAGTGATTAGCTCGTTATAGGCGAATGACACACCAAAGCATATTGCAACCTGGCCAAACTTAAAATACGCGTGTGCATACAATCTCTCTGTCACACACACAACTTAAAACATCGCCCATCGTTAGTATAATTATTCATTTAAAACTATTTTAACAGACAATTTCATATACAGTTATGGTGTATATGTACATTTTTTGTGTTCTCAAATTGCTTTATTTGAAATGGTTTCGTAACAATTGGTTAACAATTAATGATTATAATTCCCCCAAAGTACCTACTTACACATATTTTGCAATAGCTTAAGCAACTATATTTTAGTGAATCAAATTGCTCAAAATGTTTTCGCTCCATCTCCAAAGCCATGCTTATGCCTATGTGTATATACAAGTTTGTATAACTGTTTGTCTTACAAATGACTGAGATGGCTAACCTAACGGGTATGGAGCTACGTCCCAATAAGATATTATAGGTTACCTTAATTACTTTTTCCATGAAGAATTTTTTATAAGTAGCAAAAAGTAAAACTTTCTAAATTAGTATTTAAAAAGCGTCCTAAATGTTCAATTGTAGCATAAATTATCTTACTAAAACTAAATAATAGGTTATATGTATATTCTTTCTTTCATAAACATGCATATAGCGCTGAATTCAACGTTTTGTGCTTTAAGCAGAAAATATAGAGCTACTCTAGTACTTTCAATTTAAAACGCACTGTTTTATAATAAAATATGATCACTCTCGCATATGTCAAGACTTTTTTTTTGTGTTTATGAGCTCATTCTGGCTTTTGGAACTTCTGAACTATATTACTAGTTGTATCTCGTATGATGCAACTGGTGCGAGAATATTCACAGTATGTTATTGGTACTGCGTCCTTCTTCAAATATATGTAACCTTAAAGATATACCGAAAGCAGAATAATGCGACATGCCGTAAACTTGTCTGCAGTAGCAATACAAACCTTTCAGTATCCACATCCATGTGATTATTATCTGTTGAACATGTTTAAATCGTTCGGCGTGCATTCTCCAGCATTTTCGCTGGAGAGATTCTTGAAGTGCTCAAAAAGCTTTCTCTGGAAGCACAGGAAAATACCATTTACAAATAAATATTGCCTTAATGCATTCATATTGCGTTTTGCTTTGCACCTGCCAAGGAGAGAGACGTCCGACCACTACTGCTTGGGTTGATTAAGGTAGGATTATCGCGGGAGTTGCAGATTGCTTGTTGCATCACAGGTAATAAACCTGTATTAGAATAGTTCTTATATTACTGATATACGAGACAGTGGCAACAAAATTAAATTTCGAAACCTCACAATAATATATTTCAGAGCTGAAGTTCTTAAGCCAGGAAAAATATCGGTTGTGTTATATTCCCATGGCCTTCTCTAGCCATTTTCATTTATATATTCTTATACAGCTTTTGAAAATATTCTTACAAAAACTTATTTTTCTCTCTGCTTAATGTTAATCGAGATAAACGATCGCAGAAATAGTTTCATTATAGGTGTCGTTGTAGGCAACATGCAATACACAAATCCTTGAATCGCTATAGATATGCTGACCTTGAAATTCCACACTCTTTCCGTGACATCGCGAGAAACAATTGAGTGGTCACAGTACTTCAAAAAATAATACAGTATTGAAGAATTCAAACCAATAACAACGAACATCTCGGAAATGGCTGAAGCCACAAAACGTTATTTGAAATAATTTGTGTAATTTAAAGGTACGTATCTAAAAGTTGTATGTAGTAGATTTATGTCTATCTCTTATGGTTTATAGTTATAAAAATTTATACAAAATTCATGATGAATGAAGAGGTCTTTACAGGCATTCACAGAAAATTCAAGATGCACACTTTATTTGTGCATGAATATCTTAAATGCATGGTATTTTAACTAAAATCATTGGAATCATTTTGAGAAAATCAATAATAACGAAAACGTTCCACGTGAAGGGTAGTTTGAATTAGGAATATTCTTGAATGTTTTCGGGTCGTGTATTTAGAAGATAGTGAATATCCGAATTTCATTTTTTAATATGCCGTTCATGGGCACACGCGCGCACATACACAGACAGACATACGCGCGCGCCCGCGCACACGCACACACATCTACATTATTTTTTATCCAAAGTACTTCATAATACGTACTTTCGTTGAAATCTGTTATTGAATTTTTGTGTGAAATGAGATTCTTCCTTTATCTACAAGGTACGTGGTAGAGAAAGTGAAAGATTTGATAACTTTCTCTAACCACTTTTCTTCAAATTATTTTTACTAAAACTGATTGCTCTTTGAGCTTCTTGTTAATCGATGTATACGCTTGCAGAAAGTATATTACACATTTCGATGTACGTACAAGGGGATATAGTAGCCTGAAGCGATAATCAAATCTTTAAAAGCAGTTCGCTATGTGATGGCTTCTATACTCTTTCCATGAATATGAGGGGAAAAAAAAAGGATTAACCACTTAGCCCCTGAAAAGAAGTGCACGTACTACCACCGAGCCGGATAGCTCAGACCCGCCATCTGTGACCTGGCTCGCATTCGGGAGGTCGCGGGTTCGATCCTGGCACCGCCCACTCTAACCCATGAGTTTTTTTAGGTTTTTCCGGATCCGCCAGGAGAATGCTAGTTTGATTTCTTTCAACCCCCGAATTTCCTGTTCCCCATTTCAATCCATTCATCCTTCATCCCGTTGGTCTCTTTCAGGGTCGGAAGTGCCGGCGATATTGTTTCGGTGCAGCGTGGCAGGGTAAAAGTAGAATGCTCTCTGTGAACTCTCTCCGTTCCTCGGCTTTCGGCTGGCCTCCGAGCTATACGAGGGCCTTGAGGGCTTTGGAACCTCCTCTATGTGAAGCGGGGTCACCGATCTGCAGGTCTGCCGGGGTGTTCACTTCTGTAAACTTAGGGTCTCTGTCATTGCTGTGCCATCGCTCTTGGATCCGGCCGTCCTGTGTCTCCTCTCGCCTCAACCTTCCTCCCGCGGACGTACCCTCGTGGGGCGTAGGTACAATTTCCTTTCTGGATCGGTGTCTGAGTCCCTCCGTTTTGGAAAATAAAATAAGATGCGTACTGTCAAATTCAAACCATTAACAAGGAATATGTTGGAAATGGTTAATGCCACAAAAATTATGTTTGGTACATGTGTGCTTAACAAGGTCTATTTTTGTGGCAAATTTTTGTTTACCTCTTATAGTTTGTAAGTTATATATATAAAATTCTTTGTCATGCAAATACCTTAAACATATGGTAATTTAACCATTGACATTTTCACAAATGAAAAATAATTAAAAATTATGAATGTAAAGGGTAGTTAGTGTCCGTTTTCTTTAAATCTTTGTGTCGCATCTTTGGAACATGCTAAATTTAAATTCCATTTTGTATATTTATCTGACATTTCATTTTGAGTTATGCTCTTCACAGATACACATATATACATATCTTTTTCTAAAATGCGTTTTTGGATCCGTCTATTCCCGATAAAAACGTGTATTTTGGTGAAATCTCGATATCTAACTTTTGGGCGAAATATATACTTTCTCTACTTAAAAGTAAATGTGCAATGAACACCCTGAAAATGGATAGGCACAAAGATTTCCTAGATGAACCAATTATGGTAATAATCATTTTATCTTAAATAAGATCTCAATTTCTCTTGGGGCCCTGGTGCAAATATATCTTCTAGGGCAAGCACTAGGTCAAGAACGAACATCCGCCAATTAGCGCTCAGGTTCGCTCACCGGAGAGATATGTCAAATTTTGGCAGCAGGAAGTTATCAGCACCCTGAAGATGGAGATAATGTTGTCTTTGAAAGTTCATTGGTTTTAACTGCTTCATTCGGCTGGTAACCCGAGAAGATATATTTGCCTTCTGTCTTAGTTTTCTTAGTTTTCTGCCCAGTCTACTCTATTCCTTTCTTTTTTCCACTTTCATTATCGTCTTTACATGTCTGGTTTATTCCTTTACACCGAACCTTTTTCTCGCTCGTTGTTCCACAGCAAATGTCTTACACACAAGAGGTTCCGATATAGTACTCCAACTAATCTCATTCTTGCTCTCTCTTCCCAATTGATATTTCTAAAACAGTTTAATTACTTTTGGGGGGGCGGAGGAGGCATTTCACATTGTCCATTTTTCTTTTCTTCAGGTTTCCCCGGATCAGTAGGCAAATGCTCTGGTGATCCTTTTTCTACACGAATTTCCTACTTATCATTTCGTATTCCATATCATCTGTTTCAAGGTTTTAGACGGCGGTTTGTGTGTTGCGGCAGAACGGTGGACGTTTGGCGCGATAGCTGGTGTCCCCATCTTTCCTGAGAGCTTCTGATCTACGCCCGGGACCTCCAGGTTGCGGGTGGTTGAGGCAGGGCTAGACGGTCTCCGGTTTTGTGTCATGTTGGAATCGTTATGGACCCCATCCTTGCTAGCGTACATCTGGATCTGGTCGCCCCTCGGGACCCCTTTCTTCCCATTCTCCTAGACTTCACATTGAAAGCACGTGGCGCTGTGCTACAGTTACTGCAGGCTCCTCCTCTGAGTACTCGTAACTAGAGCGCGGAAGTTCAGGCATTTATTTTGCCTAAACTAGACAGGAAAAAAGGTACTTAAATACCGAAAATAGGCAGTAATATAATTAAAATATGCATTTATTAAAAATGAAAATAGAGAGTAATGACACTCTTTATTCATGAAAACAGTTATCTAAGATAATAAGTTAATATCACAAACTACTTACTCTTACTTTATTGATTATAACAACAAG
Organism: Deroplatys truncata; assembly: GCA_030765065.1. Taxonomy (NCBI): domain Eukaryota; kingdom Metazoa; phylum Arthropoda; class Insecta; order Mantodea; family Mantidae; genus Deroplatys; species Deroplatys truncata. The sequence continues at coordinate 103,502,076 of CM060981.1, read as the reverse complement.
GTGTTTTTCAAGGTGTCGACTGTCATAATCAGCTGCCTATCAGAGAGAACGTTTTTCATCGTAGAAAAAGAACGTTCTTCTTCCACTGAACTGACTACAGCGTATTTATAGCATGTTATGTCGGAAGGACTCATATCACCTTTCAGGACATCACAAATGTTCTTAAGTTTTTCCAGTCCACATTAGTACTCGTAACATGTTTATACCTTTCACTAACATGTATTCTATCTCTTCTAGCACTTGCAGCAGTTGATTTTCCGCATCTTCAAAGATGCCATGGTGCCACTGGCCTATCACCTTTTTTCTCCAACTTCAAGATTACTTCCGATAACATACTATAATGTGCTGCTATAAACGCCAGATAGTTGCCGAATTCTGCATTTTACAACTTCTTTACCTCGTGAACTGAAGCAGCTTCTTCTTCTGATAGAGCATCAAATACCTCACATATTGTCCAAATTGTTGCTGTGAATATGGATGGTAAATATCTGGTCAGAACTGGCTGTGGAGGCAAAGCAAGCTCTGAGAGGATGATTTGAGCAAACCTTCTTGGCGTTAGAAGCCAACTTACCCACTAAAGGGACAAACTTGTTACTTCTTCACGATTTTGGAAACAGCGGGCTAAATATGTGAGACTTTTGGAAAGAGAACTTTCAAAACTTTATCTGCCTTTTTCATGTAAGGTACCTGCATTCATTTCATAGGTCTATTATTTAAACAGCTTAATTAAATCGTTTGAAGAGGTAAGTGTTCAACTGCTTGAAAACAAATGCATTTATAGGCTATGAGATCCTCAATAAACATTTTTGTGGCGTGAAAGTGTTATTTCATTATTTGGGTAACTTTTTTCAATTTCATACATTGAAATTTTATATGTGCCTTTTAAAATGTGTAAAATAATCACAACAAAAGCCATAGGGATCCGAAACAGGTCCAAAAAAGGGTTTTAAATCTTAAAATAGGCAACAGAAGCCAAAATAAGCAAAAAAGGCAAAATAAACATTGGCTCTACCGTTACTAAATGTACGGAAACACGTTATCCCTATTTAACTCATTATATCCATTCAAATAGAAAATGAATTTTGCCTAACTTCCGGGCTCTACTCAACTCATAATCACGCATAGGAATTCCTAAGAGTTGGCTTCAAGTTATCTACACTCAGACCACACAAAGAATGTAAACAACAGCGGCCAAGTGTCACTGACAGGCAGGTAAACAGTTCTGGGGAGTACTGTCAGCAAACGCCAAAAGACTGTACGGGAGATGCCGGGGTAGTTTGTAACGTCCTGTTTAAAGCCCAGTAAGGTTTAACTTTATTTCCTTTCGTCCTGGCTTTAATGCTTAAAAATTTCTATACCTGATCATAACTCATAACCGCTACCTCATCTTGTATTAGCAAGCTTTTTTTTACTTTCTCTACTACGTATAGTAAGTAGGGGAAGTATTGTATTCCACCCAAAAATTCGATACCGAGATTTCACCAGAAATACATGCACCAGAAATACTGAACCTTAATACCAAACTTGGTATTAAGGTTCAGTATCTTCCAGAGATGCGACATGAAAGTTTTCAAGAAAATCTCCCACCCCAGACAACCCTTTACATGGAACACTTTTCGAAAATTTTAATTTTCTCAAAAATGGCTCTAACGATTTTTATTAAAATATCATATGTTTAAGATATTGTCATGAGAAATGAAATGTATATCTCGAATTTTCTGGGAATGTCTCCAAAGGTATTCTTCATTGTGAACGACTTTTGCTTAACTGGTAAACCATAAGAGATAGACAAAATGTTACTACACAAAAAATGTAGATCGCGTTAAAATGCACAATTTATGTCATATACATTGTTTTTGTTGAGTGAACCATTTTCGAGATATTGCTTGTTATTCCCTTAAATTTTCCATTACTTATACTTTTTCTCAAATTCGTTATTCATTTTTTATGTCCTAGACATGCAAAGAGAATGGAATGCGCCACATAGCAACCAGCGATAAAATATTTGACTATCGCTTAAAAGCTACCATATTCCCCTTGAATCTACAAGAAAATTACCAATAAGATTGACATTTCGATATCTCGATTAACATGAAGCATATGGAGAATAAGCGTTTGTAAAAATAGTTTGTACAAGAGTGGAGAAAGTCATGTGAGTGTAACACATCACATTTTTTCTTTTTCCTTTCATTAACCATTATTTGTAATTTTGTCAGTTATCTTCACTTCTTTACTTGTCACGTTAATTATCGTTTCGCTTCTCTTAGCAAAACATTATCATCAGCAAATCTTGCGCATTTTACTCCCGAGCATCCAACTACCCCCCACGTCCCGTTTTCTAGAAATAATAATTATTTCTTTAAAGTCAGAGAATGTTCTAGGCATCGATGTTGTTCTCTGTGAATAGAGTCGTTAGCTTGAATATTTTTCTACTTTTGGTTCTTCATCCCCAACTGCCAATCAAGGTAACCACAAAATACGGATTTCCTTTCCGCAGCAAATCAGAGACATATGGTGAGTCCGAACAAAGGCAACTTCATTGACTGGAATAAACCTCGTCTACCGAACCATTCCAGATTAGACAGTTGGTGACATGACCACGTTCAGCTATCAGCGCAGTAAACCAGCCGGAAAATTCGAAATCACACTGATCCAGGTCTCACAAAGGAAAATCATAATCCTTTCTTGAAACATTTGCACGTACCGGGAACGCCCTCTTTTCTCTTGTGGACCCATGAACAAAAGGCTTTGTTAGCGGAGAGGGCCACGCGACGCTGGGACACAATGCCGGACACAACCCCATTCATCCGGAGCAAGGCACCGGAGAAAGATAATTAAAATGTAAAGAACTTATCTGCACCACCAATCAAAATAACTCTTCGAGAATCCGGTTCCGATCACGCATGCGTGTGTTTCAGCTTTTGTAGAAATGTGGCACTCGTCATCTCGTGACTTGAACCGTCACACTCTCGGGCAACTTATAATCTTCTTACTTATGGATCTGTAAAAACTAAATTCTTTCTTAGTAGCTACTCTTACACTTACATAATGCAATATAACAGTGATATAATACAGTCGTAACTGGAATCTTCTATTTTGGATGAATTGCCGCTGTTAATGCGTATAATGGACTCTGTAACGGTGGAACAACTGATCAACTAGGATTTCATTTTGACAGCAAAGTTTCATGGAAACATGATCTTTCATTTTTGTTTTTGTTTCTTGAAGTTTAACGTCCTGTATTGAGTAGATCATATCGGACTGTGAATGAGCGAAATAGCTGAAATAATGATAGGCCCGGGGTCGCTAGAGCTTAAGAGTTACTCCACATTTCGCCTTCTCAGGATATGGTAAAACCCAGAGTAAGTCACCCTAACCTCTTGAATGTGAGATAGACACGCTATCCCCACACCACGGAACTGGGCGATAATCGTTGTAAAAGCTGTCAAGGATATTAATTATTTCTATTGAAGGTATCAACCTCTGAAAATTGTCAAACATTTTGAAAAATATAGATTTTGCTCACTAATAAAGTTGTGCTTTTAAGAGGTATGGGTAAGTAGTGGTACAGGAACCTACATAATTAAAGCAGTTAACCCTACAGTTTTCAAATTCATAATCACTTCCCTATTTTTAAAGGTAACTTATTTTCTTTGTTTCTCTTCAGTACTCGTAATCACTCAAATTACTCATTGCAGCTCAATTTTGCTAATTTATTCGAAAATTTCACAAAAGAGCCCTAAGATGATGGAAATTTTCCGAAAGGATAGTGTCATTTCAAATCATTTTGTAAACAACTATCAAAACAACAATGACCTACCCTCTATTGACAATAAAACAATTGATGAGGCTATATAATACAAACTGTTCAAGGTTGTTCGTAGATAATAAACTGCCTTTTGATTTCTATGCAGATCCTAAATGTTTACGAAAAATAAGTTTGGGCCTACATGTTCTTAGAAACATATCTAAATATCTAAACGATGTTCAGGAAATTATCTACTATTATGGTCTCAATATCTCGATAAGCAATATGGCGTTGAAATTAGGGCAGTGAAGCTATTGGTTACTTAAATATAGTCTTAACACAAAAAAGTATTTTAGGCAGTATTTTTAACACTTAAATGATTTCAGTATAATTATATAGTATATAAATACAATAACCGCCCGCCTTAAAGCAACATGTGTATGTAACAATAAATAAAAAGTGTATATTACAGTCATTGTATATGTTTATATTAGTGTATACATATGTAATTATGTTATGTGAATGCATTACGTAATTTAATATTGTAGTAGCTGTGAGAAATAGGTCAAAAGTTGCTAACAATGAGGTAACCTTGAGGCAATAATGAGTAAAAAGGTTTAATGATGCTACTAGTCATTCTTCGAAACAATAATGTAATTTTTGAGACAGTTCATAAAATAGCTAATCAACAACCAGAAAGAAGCTTAAGTTAAATAAAAGTATTCTATTGGATTAGGAATAGCCAATCGGAGACTTGAAATACAGAAATTTACAAATTTAAGCGGTACAAATCAAGTCAGTTGCTTGTAGACAGCGCTCATAACTGGACACGTTGGTTGTAGATAGTGTTCCTAACCGGACGAGAGATGCGTCCTCGAGAAATTTAAAACGTATTCGTGTGAGACGAAAATAGTTTACGTGCTAAAAAATACAAGTAATTAATAAAAGAATCTCACAGCTCTCTATATCAGTGAAGTGTTATTTAAATTGTGTCAAGGATTAATAAATGTAGTGAAGTAAAAATTATAATCTGTGTAACCCTACATTCTTAGCCGCACTACTCCCTGCAAAGAAATCCATGTCTCTAACAATAATACTGACGCAGCCGAGGCAAACATAAATATATAATATTTAAAGAAACAGTCAAAAAATTACAAAGTTAGTATTTTTAAACATTTTGGGGGGGGGGCAAAGGCCACCGGAAAGTACATTTGGGGCGAAGGCTACCGGAAACTTTTTACCATACGTGCGGTTGCAACTACTTCAAGTTCGGCTCCCCAACAGTCGAAATATAATACACCTTCTTCAAATTGACGCCCAAAAACGTGGGGCAAACAACAATACAACAAACCTTCTACTTTAAATCCTATTGAGATGACATACCCCAATGGCGACTTACAATGTTGTAAGTACTTTAAGTCCCGGGCTTCATTGTTTCAACCACTATTAGGTCAATTAATGAAATTAATTGTTCTTCCACACAAGCCGTGTGTTGGGCAGGGTTGGAAAGGTAGAATCAGGCAACTGAAAAATTCAATGCCATAGCCGGGATTTCAACCACGGATCTCCATGGCTATGGCACTGAATTTTTCAGTCGCCTGCTTCTATCTTTCCAACCCTGCCCAACACACGGCTTGTGTGGAAGAACAATTAATTTCACACTGTTTCTAACTGTGGTCTCACTGCATGTTTACAAAACAATTACTCATATATTAACATGTAAGAGTACATATTCATCCAATTGTAATAAGGACCACTAGAGGTATTGTTAATCTTCATATAATATATTATGTTAAATAAGAGGCAAGCGGTAGATTTATTAAAGGACTACGGGTTTTAATTTTTTTCAGCTCGCCCGACTTTAAATATAAATAAGGTCATTGGTTTGGGAGACAAATAAAAACATCATCATTGAGAAATGCATACTTAGGCTTGATTAATAGTAAATCTGTATATGCACTTAAATAATAATAGTAATAATAATTCTTGTATAAAACAACACATATTACTAAAAGGAGCATAAAACTGACAATGCTTGAAATCATCATATTATATCTACCATTGGTATAGCAGCTTTACGGGAGCAACTATAATAATTGCTGCCCCATTTGTACAAAACATCTAGATGTGTTTTATTATTATTATTATTATTATTATTATTATAATAATAATAAGTAGTAGTAGTACCAACAGAAATAAAAACGCAGAGAAGTCCTGTAGACTTTTCTAAAGACTGGACGCTCCGGCAGAGCCCCTGCTGGTAGGGGTGAGAGGCTAGTGCCCTCTGCAGCCACACGCTTCGCCTTGGCGTGTCAATGAAGCTGATATCCGAGGGTTCTGCTGAATAATGAACGGAATTCGGCAGACTAAAGCTACTGGTGTATATCTTCCGCTGTTTGTGCGACTGACTGACGTGTTCACGCTGAATGGCGCTTCTAATTAGAAGCCATAATAGACTCGGCAGCTTCAATAGACTCCATTACCATGAAGAGAGAAGGCGTCTCCACGCAAACCTGACAGGGGCCCAAATAATTAGTTAATCATTTCCTGCAGACCCTTAGTACGTACTGTGGTTTGTGGTCTTGCAGGAATTTCGGAAGTACGAGAGAAATCTGGTGGTAAACCAGCTCAGGTGATTTGTAGTATCAAACAATTGGATTTATTGATCACTAGCTCTTGTTGCCCCCCTTAGTTATATTTGTAGAAATCCAAGAGCATAAAATGCTTAACTGCACTTTACAGTGTTGTTGGAATCTTCAGTATGAATTTGGATCAACTAGAGGTATAATTAAAATTAAGTAAAAAAGCGTAATACAACATAATTTCAATAAAGAAAAAATCTGACATGCTGCATTCACCATCCCTTCTCGACACAGAGTTTATTCGTACAGAAGCTTGTTAATGCTTGATATTAACGAGTTAAACTCCTCAGGAAATGTATTTATTACACACTTAGTTGCAGGTACAAAGGGGATACAGGAAACTAAAGCGATAATCAAATGCTTTAAAAGTGATTTGCTTTGAAATTCTACACTCTTTGCATGATCCTCAGTAAAAAATGAATGGCAACTTAATAAATTCAAAATAGTAGCTAATAGTACCTAATGCAAATCATTAGCATCGAACATCTCCAAAATGATGAATGCCTTTACAAAACTTGACATAAATTGTTTTTTTAATGACACCTAAGTTTTATTTGACAGTGAATAAAACCTTTTATGCCTCTTATGGTTTACCAGTTAACAAATATATACAAAATTGATTACGCATGAGGCTATTTGCAGAATATAAAGATATACATTTTACTAGTCATGCAATATTACATTAATAAAAAAGTTGTTACGGCCAATTTTGAGAAAATAAAAATTAACGAACATTTTCTTATGTAAAGGATAGTTTCGGGTGGGGATGTCCTTGACAATTTTCGTGTCGAATCCTGGTATTTATCCGACTTTACGTATTTAGTTATGCTGTTCAGAGACAGACAAACATACGCACGCACGCGGGCACACACACGTGTTTTTCCTAAACATGTTTTTATTTAGGGGTCATCAATACATGTATTGTAGAAAAATCTTAATATCGGGTTTTTTAGTGAAATGCAATACTTTACCTACCTAGTAAAGAAAGTAATAAAGTGATATGTAAAAAAAAGTAGCATTGTTGAGAAATGAACTGCTTGTTTAATCTTAGTGTAACATATTGCATATATTTTGGCATATTTAACGCCTTTGAAATCATGCAGTACACAAATATAACGAAACTTTATGCTCAGTCAGTTTATATCTAATTCCAAAGAAACAGATATCATATTACAGAACAATAGTGTCAAATTTTATGAAATAAACACTTTTTCTGACAATAGCGTTTTTATCCACTTTCCTCTCATGAGCGGGAAGTTCACATTCTTGCACTCCACACGTTTTGCACTTTTACCACACATGTTAATAAAATGTGTTTAATGCTCCAACTATTAATATTTATGTATATTGTCGCGACCTGCAATATAACCATTTTTCATACTTGAAGTTTACCATTTACGTCTTACCTTGATTTGTCAACATTTATTTACGATTTAACTTATGCAACATGTAAATATCGGCGCAGGTAACCATCTCACCTTCAGTTGTTGACTGGCTTCGTTAACACTACCAGGCGTGATTAATTGACTACCAGTTTGCAAAGGCCAGTACGATGGACCTTGATACTGCTTTTGAACAGGTGACAGCGATTAATTTTATTTTCGCCTAAGCATTTCTATTATTCACTGTCATCGAAAAACACAGCGTTAAGTCCTTTTGAGAAACTCGAAAGCATTTCACTTCGTCTCGTATTTTCCAACATTTTTCTCCTTCCGCAAGGATGTACTTACCGCACTTGAATCGCAATATGTTGTTGTGTAACATCACATGTAACGCTATCACAAAGGTAGATCACGAAAATCTTAGTCTGAAGCTTTGAAAAACTATGATGCACTGCAAAATGCACTTGTTGGGGTAATCTGAATTCACAAAGCATTTTTAAGAAAAAGGGCTGGTCGTGTGTATGTGTGTGTGTGTGTGTGTGTATGAGAGAGAGAGAGAGACAGAGAGCGAGAGCAGCCTAACTCAGAAACGAAAATTTCGGTAACTAACAATTAGGTATCAATACCTAATCAAATTTCTGAGTCACAAATAACACCTGAACTGCACTAGCATTATCCTCTTTTATCTATTCAAACTCTTCGACTTCTTGCCCACTCAACTTCATCCCTTCGTAACTAACACAACTCCCGCACTGGCAAGAGCAGCCCTATTATAAATGCCCAGCGTACAAAGCGGAATGTTTTAGAAAGGGAGCCTACCCGAACTGCCCAAATAATCCTCTACTGCGGGGAAGTGGCGCCTAATGGGATATTGTTCCGACGACTTTGTTCTGAAGGCCGGTCGAGGGCCCCATCCACGTGCCGGGCAGAGATGCGTTACTGGCGGCCCGCAGGTAGCTCCGGGCGCACGGTGTCATTATTTTCAAATTAGACGAAATGTAACATTTCCTCAAGCATAAGCCCATTTATAGTCCACACTTTGAGCGTTTTCAAGGCAGAATTGAGGTACAAGGATGTTTTTCTAAATGAATTAGCACAGATTTCATTAGGTGTTAAAGGAGTATGTTTACAAATGTTCACTTCAATGTATTGTTGCGTTTTATATACACTAATTCGAATATATTCTTTAAATTAAAATTAAAATATATCTCCTCCAAAGCAATGAAAGCATCACCTTTTAAAATCATATTTATTAATACGCCCATAACAAGTTTCACTTTGGAGGATGGTTTTTTTAAATTTATTTTATTGCTCAAAGAGGAAAATTAAACAAAAATGACGCTTGAATATACAAATTATAGCGTTTATAAATAAAAAACGTGTATCAAACAACTAATTGGATATTAATTACATACAGACAATTTTAAAATCTTTATCTCTGTTTTGCTGGGTAGGTAAAACTGAACGGGAGAAAAATGGCTATGAATTTTTTTAAAGGGGAACCTGCAATTAGGGTCAAATTAAATTGACCCTATTTACTTTCTCTCATAATATCAAGCAACTTTTATTCAAGACATTTCTTTCTACAACGCTTATTTGGAGATATTGTACTGTCTCAACTTAAATGGTCCATCCTGTGTATTACCCTACGTAATTTGTCTTCGGAGTTGCTCATAATCACTTGATCATATTCAGATATAAATATTATAACAATTTTTGCTTTTAAATGGCCACAAACAGAATAATTAAAAAACGAATTGTAGGTTAAATACCGAAGTTGAAACTTAAATTCAGCATCTTCCAAGGATGTAAAAAGAATATTTTCAAGAAAGTCCAGCGACACCAAACTGCACTTTATATGGACATTTTTTCGTATTTTTTATTATTTTTTAAATACCCTATGTTTAGTATATTTGCATGTCAAAAAAAAGTATTTCGCGAATAGAACGTGAAGTGATCTTCATTAAAAATGGATTTTATAAACGTTTCCATAATTGGTAAACATCAAGAGATTCTTTACAGGACATGCTCCTGTGAAAAGGTATTTTAATTTGATGAGATTGCTTCAGTCTAACTTACATTGCGGACTATGTAATAAAGGAACTGAAACAGTCCACCACATTATATGCTCCTGAAGACCTTAGCTCACAGAGGATGTACTAATTTTGGGAAAATCCTTTCAGCACCAGAAGAATTTGAATTAATATCTGTTATGAGATTATACCCATTCCTTGGTGAAGGATACATGCATAATGAACTGGTATTGATACGATACAGGTAGCACAGTAACACCATAGGCTGAAGTGCGTCCAGAATAAGTGACGGAAAACTGTATCAAAACAGGCAGCTTACCCTAAAAAAATATCGATCTTGTCAAAAAACAATTTATGCCAAATATAATTTTTTGTGACATAAACCATTTCCGAGATGTTTGTTGTTTTTGTTCTTAATTTTTAAATGCCTATCTTTCAGAACTGCTAAGTCACTCTGTTTCTCGTGGTCAGGCAATGAGTGGAATTTCAAGAACAGCATATAGCTACCCGCTAAGATTTGATTATAGCTTCAGTCTCCTATATTTCCCTTGTAGTGGAAGGAATTCTGTAATGACATTATTTCTCCAAACGTTCATCGGGACTAACATGAGGTAAATAGAGGAATAGGCTTGGGACAAGTATAGTTTATGGAAGAGTGGGTGCTGAATGACATGTGAATGTAATATATAAGACTTTTATTAAGGTTACAAACGCTTGATAAAGTATTAGAGGATACTTTGAAACTGGTAATAGATTAGAGGACTTCGTGTGAAGGCAGTGCACAATTACTTATTTATTTATTTTTGTTTAAACAACAACTTTTATGAAAAACGAAGAGGGGAGGTTTTGTTTTTTGATAACACTTTCTGTAGTATTCTGTTATAAAAACTATTATTCAAACTATCCACATAAATTAATAGAGTTAAAACATTAAACACATTTTATTTTTCATCTAAATCAATTAATCGATTATATTATAATCGATATTTTACCCCGACACAACTAGCACACGCTCACTTTCTGGTGATACAAACTACAACATGCCAATATAAAGCCACTGATAGACTCAGGAATGACCTCACTACATTATACTAAGGCACAAGTGGCGTTTACGACTTAATCGATGATCCGACATCGCGTTCACTTTGGCGAATCTTCCATGGTCCGGCCCCTGAGGTGCAACGGCGTAGATTTATAGCAAGCAAGGGGAAGGAAGCAGGTCAGAGGTCAATATCTGAGGGGTCAGTAAATGACACTTTAGTTCCCACATCTGGCACAGTGGTCCGGAGATAGATGGCCGAGTTCGGAAGTAATTTTCTTCTCAGGGAGACCACAAGGTGACTGGGGAGGAGGAAAAGAATCACATTTGTGCACCGAGGCTTAAAGTCACGGACGCTACCGTCTGACTTTTGAGAAATTGCTGGCCATATCAATCAGTCCCTTTTACGAACTTTGCATCGTATAATTTGTGAATAGAGAAAGAATATAAATGAAGACGTCATTACAATATATACATGGTTATGTAAGGCATAATGCTAATTAAACTAAAATTAACTCCTTTTCTAAACATGTTCAGTCACGTCATCTTTAATATTTTGGGGTCTTCTGGACCTTTTATATCCCTGAAATGTTTGTATTCTTTCTATTCCACTCACGGTTGCTAATAAAATATGTTGTCCGTTAGGGTAAGTTTCATTGAAAAGTATGCATTTTTCTTGCTTGTACACCTTCTGGTATCACAATTTCAATTCTTTCAGATTCAAAAACTTTCTTTTTTTTTACTTTCTCTACTATGTATAGTAAGTAGGGGAAGTATTGTATTCCACCCAAAACTTCTATACCGAGGTTTCACCGGAAATACATGTTTAGAGACCTGAATCCAAAAAAAGCACTTTTGGAAACATGTCCGTGTGTGTGCCTGTGAACAGCATAACTCAGAAACGAACAGTCGGATAAACAGCAAACTTGGTATTTAGGTTCAGTATCCTCCAGAGATGCGACACGAAGGTTTTCAAGAAAATCCCCCCACCCCAGATTACCCTTTACATGGAACATTTTTCAAAAATTTTAATTTTCTCAAAAATGGCTGTAACGAGTTTGATTAAAGTATCATATGTTTAAGATATTTTTATGACAAATGAAATGTATATCTCGAATTTTCTGGGAATGCCTCCAAACGTATTCGTCATTGTGAACGACTTTTGCATAACTGGTAAACCATAAGAGATAGACAAAATTATACTACACAAAAAATGTAGATCGCATTAAAATACACAATTTATGTGATATACATTTTTTTGTTGGGTGAACGATTTTCGAGATATTGCTTGTTATTCTCTTAAATTTTACAATATTTATACTTTTTCTCAAATGGGAATTCATTATTCATTTTTTTTGTCCTGGTAATGCAACCAGCTCTTAATATATTTGACTATCGCTTAAAGCGTAGCAATTCCCTTTGCATCAATAAGAAAATTAGCAATAAGATTAACATCTCGATTAACATGCAGCATATGGAGAATAAGCGTTTGTAAAAATAGTTTGTACAAGAGTAGAGAAAGTCATGTGAGTGTAACACATCAGACTTTTTAACTCCGGATTAACTTCTTGGCCACATCGCGACTGTTAGTATAGGTTCGTTGATTCACCCGAGTCAGTATATGCCAGACGGCCTCAGTTGCGTAGTCGGCTTCCTGTACGATATACGTTTTCCTATTGCTTTTGTCAGAAAGTAGATTTTGGGATCGTGGAACTGCTGACTGTTCTTTAAGTGTACACGTAGTCAGTGTGATGCTGGACAGATGCTTTAGATGTGATGTCTATCTTACTGTACCACCTCTTTTGTTCTCTGAGTAGAGCCTTCGGTCATAGTATTGAAAACCCAAGTCGGTGTTTAACTGGCAAGTGAGGGGAGCTATGAAGGTCTCCAATCAAAATGGTCTGTACGCGAAATTTGAACCAGCGACTTCCTGAATGTAACCCACTGACGCTAGCGCCCGAGCCGTCTTCCTCGATTAAAACATTCAGATAAAATCTATCACACAAGTAAAGTATTTAACTGTTTCCATAACACCCAAAACTTGTATATGCAACCCAAAAAGGAAGATATACAACTAAAGAAAATAACTATCTTATAGAAAAGTAAGGGAAAAAACCGGTTTACCATTTTAAATTGTTGCGATGACTCCAAAAAACTGTAGAACAATGGCTAAAAGATGTCTAAGAAAGCTTTTGAAAAATAAGAATACTTCCTATATGATTTCTCGAAATTCTAGTACAGCATTCTGGTTTAATTTGTTCATAACATGAAACTGTGTGTAATGTTAATGTCGTTTTAAAACTTCAAAAAATTGAGCATTTTATCGTCGTTCATCAATCTCTAGGAGGATGTGGTGAAGACGGAAGATGACATTTTTCTTGGAAGTGTGAATGAATGGTTTTGCCGGGACTGTACTCCATTGTCTTCACCTTTGTAACGAAGGCTACACCTGCAGACAGAGACACATTCATTGTTACGACCTTTGTCAAGGTACACTGTCTGCCTGATGAACAATGACTGACAGAGTTCATTTCTTTCTTTACTTGCCTTTAGTAAACAAAGTGCCACATTAACTGAGCCTGATATTAATGAAGAAGCAAACAGACTCCCTGTTAGATGTCCATTGTGGTTTGCTGCGTGTTTCAGTGTTCATTTCCACCCGCCGCTTTTCAGGATTGGTGTGGTATTTCTACTATTTGAGATAACCTTGAAGGTTTACCCGGATACTTGAGTAAGAGTGTGTTACCCAGTGGTGCTCGCATTTGTGAGGTCACGGGTTCGATTCCCGTCGAACGCCCACACTAAAGTTGCGTTTTCTGTGATTTCCCTAGTCGGTAGGCGAATATTGGGGTGGTTTCTCATTTATCACGATCTCCTTTCCATCAATTCCCTTTCATTCCGTTTCCTTCTCATTTTTCAAGGTGTTCTAGGTTTCGTGGCGTGCGACTCTGCCAAAGGGATGGCGCGGATGTTTGATAAAAGAAAATAGCATACCTTTTGGACACTAGAGGTCTGCTTGGTTGATGGGTCGTTCATCGCCCTCTATGAGCAGCTCCAGTAGTGGAAGCTAGAACTATTAGGAACTTCCACGCGTATCTGTGGCCTGTTTACCCGCAGCCTGTAACCTCCCATGATTCCTTCACTATATCGCTTCCTCCTGGAGTGGGATACCCGCATCTATCTTCCGTAGGACGCAGTGCGCGAGGTTGCATCATACTCTCTAAGATGAGAATGTTAACATGCGTACGTGTGACTAGTCATGATAGCTCAAGCGTAAGAGCATTGGCACGGAGAGCGACACGGATAGCTGAGTTCATTAACGTATGGACTCATGAATGGTAGGCCTGTGGCTCAAATCGCGCCAAGACCGTCCTCCCTGACTGGGGTTTTTCCGAGGTTGTTTCTCAGTCTTCATAAGTGGCAAGTTCAGGGGAAGTACTCTAAACTTAGGCTTAAAGCATTTGTTTCTCAAACTTCCTTTCCCAAAAACAATTTCATTTAATATAAGTATCACCACCTATGGTGACACATGTAGTAATCACGGGTGCTCAACTACTACGTCATTAGCGCCCTTGCAAAAAAGATCATGGCAAAGGTCAGAGATAAAGATCAATATAAAATAACAACAAAAGTAAAAAAAAAATAAAATAAAAGAATATGAGTATATAAAACTACACCGAAGCTTACGAAACATCTGATATCAATATGTCTAAATCCGCATTTGAAAATTTACCTTGTCACAAACTTAAAAGCCCTTTCAACCGTTTGGTTATCGTCCGCTAAGACCCCTACAAGATTTGCCGGCAGTTTCAGAGAGTCCCAAAGAGGAACACACTCTACCAACACATGACGACCGACAGATTTTTGCTACACAGCGGACAAAGAGGAGCAGGGTCTCCCTTAAAAAGGCAACCGTGCGAAATATTTCATAGACCATTATGCAACCAAGTCAAAATCACTTCCTCACGACGAGATACACGACGCAATGTATCGCAATCTAAGCTTATTTCCGTGGAGAGCTAACCACTTCTCGCGCCAGCACGATAGCACTGATCTCCATACAACAAGCAGTCTTCCGACGTTACACGAGATATTGCAATACTGGATTCTGTGGTCGCCACCTTAAATGCCAAATACGCAATTCATTCCCTGGCAAGCCAATGTGACCAGGTATCCATGCACACACCACATTAACGCCAGAGGTGTTTAAAACATAGAGGATAACCTGGTTTCCCCGAACAACGGGATATAGTCGTAAAACTTACAAATGCCCTGAAGTGCACTAAGGGAATCTCTCAAAATGAGACAGTCTCCCAATTTTTGACGGCGCACATACAAAATGGCTCGCTATATGGCATACACTCTGCGCTACAAACGGAAGTGTTATCATGAAAACCGAATATATGCGGTTCGGTTCAATGAGCATGAGCACATCCAGTAGCTTTGAAGTACTTAGAGCCGTCGGTGTAGATAATAATTCTGTCATTGTCACCTGACAAATTCAACAAAAACTGCAGATACTAAGCGTAGGCATCGTAGAATTTTGGTATGCAGTCATCCCAAGATTTACGTGAAATGTCGCACGTGACTAAGGGAGGCATACCCTCTCCGCCATTAGGAAATATGCTTGGTCTTTCAATATCATGCTGTCTGAGAGACTCCCATATACGAACACCTGCAGAACTTGGACTAAAGGAGCTACTCCTATAACGTTCGTCCAGAGCGGTGTTGAAAAATGAAGCGACCTTTGGATATATAGGCATACACTTAAGCACACATCAATAATTTCCTAACAGGACATAATGCCGATATTGCAGAGTAGGTTCTGTCGATTCGGCGTAAAGGCTCGTTACTAAGCTAGCTGGAAAAGCACCAATAGCCACACGAAGGCCCCGATTATGGGCTGCATCTAATTTTGCAGCACGGATCGTGGTGCTGAAAAATAAACGATAACCCATAGTCTAACTTGCATACGATCATTGCGCGATATAGTAGCAGCAAAACTTTCAGAGCCGTTCCCCAAGACTTGCTATTTAATACCGCAAGATATTTAGAGAACGGCCATATCGCGGTTTCAGCTGCGCTATATGCGATGACCAGCTAAGTTTTCTACCAAACATCAACCCTTAGGAATCCCTCGAATCTGCGAATGGCAGTAAATCTGAACCGAATGGGGCGAAAGTGGCAAGCGTCTCCTATGGCGACAGAAGTTATCGCAGATTGACTTCTCAGTTGAGAAACGAAAGCCGTTTTTAGAACTCCATTCTTGAAGATTATCTAAACATTGCTGCATATGGCGTTTCAAAAATGGCGTACGCTGAGAAGTACAATAGAAGGCAAAGTCGTCGGCAGGTATCCCTGCACGCCAACAGGTATTATAAGCCTTCTCAAGATCACAAAATATCGATACGGTTTTACAACTCTTCATGAATACCTACATCATCTGCGTCGATAATGACACAAGGTGGTCCACCGTTGAACGGCGTCGTCAAAAATCGCACTGGTTGTTGGCCAGCAGGTTGTGAGTTTCCAAACACCATACTAACCGTCCTTGCAAACGCAACTGGTGAGGGAAATAGTACGATATCTGGACGGAAGATGATAGTGCTGTCCAGCTTTCAAAATGGGTATGACGGTAACCTCTCACCATTTTTCTGTAAAACTGATGTCAACCCAAATACGATTATAGACCTGAGACATACCTTCAGGAGAGAGCTGTTGCACCATTTGCATGTGGATACTATCTGGTTCTGGTGCTGATACTCGAGAAGATGAAGGTGCATGTTCATAGTGAAAAGGCGATTCAAAGTTTTCAAAACGAAACAAAGAGATTCCAGGAAGGAACTCGGAACTCGAGTGAACAGTTATCTCAGCTAGACACTTGAGCGAAAGCACAGCCAAAGGTGTTAGCCACGAGAAATGAATCAACAACAGTTCCTGCAGCTGTTTTAAGACCGGCGATTGGTATGTGGGTCGATTTTCCGGCCACATCTTATCCAATATGGCAGAGGAAGGTGCATGATGATTAAAGTAAGCTACAAACTTGCTCCATGATGTCCTTTTTGTTATCCTTAATAAGTTGTCTAGACTTGAGAAAGATTTTCTTGTATTGGAGCAGCTTATCCAGTGTAGGGCGACGCTGAAAACCCTAAAAGCAGTATGCGAGAAGCACGAATGGCATTTCGGCGTTCATCCCTGCACCAAAGGACTGCAAATCGACAGGAGTCAGCTGTCGACTAAGGAATAGATTGTTCAGCAGCAGAAAGAATCGTCTCTGTGAAATGTTCAACTAAAACATTCAGAGTCATTCTCACTGAAATTAAACACAGCCAATTGAGAGTAAAGGTTCCAGTTGACTTGATCTAAGCACCATCTAGGCAGGCGTGTGGAACATATATTTGGTGTTAAGGGACTAATAAGACATGGAAAGTGGTCACTAGAGTGTAAGTCAGAGATGGCATTCCATTATAAGGAAACTATTAGCTGTAGTGAACAAACTGCTATAAGAAGGGGTGAACAGGTATAAAAGGAGTTTGAAATAAATGTACGCTATCCAGTGCTCAGAAGAGCTAGGTTATACGAGGGCTGATCATTAAAGACTGAGACTGTTTTTCTCCTGAAGCTTTCTTGATAGTTTCCTGTCTCTACCATAAATATTTGAAAACAGCGGGGTTTCATGTATAATGTCCATAGGCGGCAGCACTCTCGTATTGGTAGGTTGCTAGTAATGCTGTATATTGTTGGCCCTACTTGAATTTCGCATACCACAAAATGGAGGTGACACGAGAGGAGTAATACAGCGCAATAAAATTTTGTTTTCGTTTAAATCATACAGCCTCTGAAACCTTCGAAAAGCTGAAGCAAGTATACGGTGAAGATGCATTACCTCGTGCAACAGTGTTAAAGTGGTTCAAGGACTTCAAAGAAGGGCGAGTCCTCTGTGCCTAGCAAGGTGGGTCTGGTGTTTCGGCTTCTGCTATGACTGAAGTCAACATCAACACAGCTGCTGAGATTGTTGTTCCCCCTCACTCTACTGATACAGCAGTGTACTACAGGTCAGTATTGGCTACACTGAGGAAGCATATTGCAAGGAAACGCCCAGAACATCATCGGAATGAGTGGCGACTTCATCACGACAACGCGCGGCCTCATGTTGCCAATCAAGTTTAGGCATTTTTGGCTAAATTAAACATTACCTGCGTGCGCATCCGCCTTATATCCCAGATCTTGCCACTGTTATTTCTTTTTATTCCCATCACTAAAGGCAAAGCTCCGGGGCATTCGATTTGAGAGCACTGAAGCAGTGCTGAAGAAAAGTGAGGCGATTCTCAAAGACCTGACAAAGAATGGCCTGCACCATGCGTTCGAGGACTGGCAGAGATACTATAAAAAGTGCACTGAAGTAGGAGGGATACTTTGAAAAACAGCGTGACAACATTGAAATGGAGTAATAAATATCTGTGAAAAAAAATCAATTCCAGTCTTTATTGATCAGCCCTCGTAATTCACAAAAAATCGACTTATTTGCCTGTCGCATAAGGCTGAGGTGAGCCCCAAAGAGGGTGATGGGCACGTCTCCCACCAACAGAAAAAGGTTATCTGACGGTAAAGGTGTTGGTAATTGGGAAACTATGCCTTCTAAATCAGCGAGCGAGAGATAGTTAGACGGAGGCGCATAAATGTTACAAATTGTAAATCGGATAGATGGCAGTTTAATCCTTACAGCAACTAACTGAATGTCAGGCTGCATGGATACAGATTCCAAGAATATATCCTCTCTGAAGAGCATCGTGGTGCCTCCGTGCGCAGGAATACCCTCTTCAGGTGTAAGAGCACATCGTACAGAGGTACACCGACGGATTGTTAAGCTATTTTGCGGACGGAGCTTAGTCTCTTGTAAACATATGACCAAAGGCTCATCTTTGTTGAGCAAAATTTCAAGCACTGGTCGGTGTGTTTTAATTCCATTGTAGGATGGCTATGGTAATTGTAATGGGATAAGTTTTCAGTCGTCATAGTCTACTGCATTGGGGGGAGTGGTGGTCGAATGAATTTACCCTTTTGCTTTGGTGTCGGGCTGACACATTTAACGGAAGTTCTATCCTACCTCTTTTTCACTGTCATTCTGGCAGTGTGGGCAGAATCCTCTGCTTCATCTCCTCCATCGAGGAGGACGCCTTTCCAATTGAAAACTTTAATTCGAAAACCACGAATCAATTAGAAGTAGAGATCAACGAAGATGAAGATCGCCGATCTGAGTCCTTCCCAGAATATTCCTCAGGAAAGGATCTTCGAGGAGTTGATAGTGGATTTTTCTTTTCCTTGGATGTTCGGGTACAAAATTTCCTTCTTTCAGGAAGTTGCCTCTGTTACAGTGGTATTGAGATTTTTTGGTGAAGCACTAATTGTTACGGCCTTAGAAGTCTTGCTCGTTGAGATCGATGGTTTAGATCTATTCAAGTGATCTTGTCAGTAAAGTCTTGGCAGGTGTTCATGCAAGTGTTGATTTCGAGAGCTTTGGATGTGGTCTTACCACGAGAATCTTTTCTGAAATAGTGGCCCGTTTATATTGCTGGTCTGGGTTGCGATTTCCGGACTCGGTAACGGTTTAGCTGCAATTGAGCTATAGGTATCGGACTTCGAGACGAGGGTTGGCGGATGCGCAGGAGTTTCCAGACTCCGAGAAGAATACCTTCTCCCTAACCCGGACTTCTTGACTTGCTCTTTCCTCTACAAAACGGGGCATTCTCGAAATTTTGATGAATGTTCAACACGCTGCAGTCAGCACAAGTTGGAGCTTGTGTGCATGTTCCATCGTATGAGCACTCTCCACAGTTAGCACATGTAGCTTCACCGTTACAGAAATCATTTATGTGTCCAAAGCGCTGGTACTTGTGGCATCTCAGCGGATTCAGGATGCATGGCCTCACTTCGATGGCTTCATACCCTGCCTTAATCATTTGAGGAAGATCTACCCGATCAAAGGTAACGGACAAGGTACAGTGGGCACGAATTCATCTCATTCTTTCAGCTGAACCCGATATATGGATTTAACGCCCTGATCTTCTAGATTCTTTGAATCTCCTTACTGATCATACCGTCCAATGCACGGGTACTTACCACATCACACGAGGAGTTCAAGGTCTCATGTATCTCGACCTTAACAGGAAGTTATTTAACATGTTTGCTTTGAGTATTTTCGCTGCTTGGGATACTGAATGTACATCAACCAGGAGCGTTCCTTCACAAGGGAAGTAAAGCCGGTGGTCCCATGTCGTAGATTTGCGGCATGTAAAAGAACCTCAAACTTGATGGAAAGGCCTCTGAGCAAAATTCCCGGTCTTTCACGCCCAAATTTATGTAGAATGGGACGCTAAGGACCACAGCAATTAAAGAGCGTCCATAAATAAAAGACAGTTTAACCAGGACCGTGCCATTGCGACTTCTAATGCATGATTTAATCGGACCAACAATTTTATCGAGATCCTTTTGAACTGTAAATTGTTTCACCGATGTAAACTTTTACTCTTCATTTGTTGTAATAATCACTAAGTCAACAAGGATCGCAACACTCGGCTCCTTTTTTTCCATTGAACTTTGATGTTTTGTTTGACTTGAATTTCTCCATGGAGAAACTCCTCCACCATTGTAATTGTCACCGATGGCATGCTCACATCCTGGGCACCACCCCGGCTTAGGTAACTGTCCTGGCCTAGACCTTGCTCACCTTAGGGTCTCACCTCCGAATTTAAAGACAAAGGGGCCCAATCGCCGTAAGGAGAGTTATGGCTCATGCAATGGCCCTTCCCGGGACTGGCGTTTATCAGCGTACATGATGGAACTGGGAATTACGTGTTCCCCAGTCACCACTTGCGACATCCCTCCTCCGTCCCGCGCAGCGATATGTGTCAGACTGTGCAAATATGAGAAGAAATTAAGCCTGTAAGTTAATAAAACATTTTATATGTAAACTATCTGAAGTTCTGAAAATCTTTAAAAGGAGAAAGGACTGAAAACACAATTTTTTTCGCCTTCATTAAAAGGAAAATTAAAAAAAAAAAAAAAGATTATACACGTGACTAACTACCAAAATTATACTTTTAAGAGAAGCAAAAGAAAAATGAATCTGACAAAATACATTTTAAATGTAACACTGGAATTGAAAAATATGTAGTGAAGGTGAACATATAAAATAGCATAACTCAATGACCACAGAAGATAAATATAAAAATGTACAGCTCTGTATAACCACTACAAAAACAAGGTATTAATAACACAAAGATTTCTTTTTCAAGATTTCATGTTGACCTATTCCATCAAGTGTGTATCCATACCACAAAAATGTATACTTATGATAAATCTTAATGAAACCTCATTAAGTCTGTAGGAAGTGTCTCTTACGACTTTTCAGTTATAGAAATGTCGATGATAATAATAAACAGACTATACGGACTGTCTATAAAAATGCTCTATTTCGTCTGTGGATAAGGATGGGTGGGCCCAGGTTAAATAATCGGCGGTACGGCAAGCCTGGATGATCACGGGAACGAGGCATATATACAGTATGAGATCTGTTTCGTCAATTTTCACAGCATATTACTACACTCACATTTTTAATTATTATTGAATACTAGGTAGTTTTTTTCTTATTTTCGCTTGTAGTAAACCATTTGTAATAGGTAAACAATTTACAATTTAGTTGAATAAATAACTATATAACAATATAAACACACACAAACAAAAACGCAGCTGGAGAGCCTGATCTGCACAGCCAGACATTTGCAATTTTTAATGAACTTAAAAGTGGCAAAGAAACAAAATACCCCGGGAACGTGTTCTTAAGTATATAATTTACGAAAAAAAATGTTAAGAAGAAATTCAGTTTTTTGACACAACTTGCGTACATCCTCCCTTAAAGTTATAACTGAGTTACTATTGTACCTCGGTTCTAATTATAGGCATTATTTCTGTAGAAGTATATTAATGAGCAATGTGTGTCTGCAGCGAAGACGCGTGTCCAAGACACCTGCTGAAAGGTGCGACATTGGGAAGCGGCCCCCAGAAGGCTGAATGACTGGTAAGTGGGATGGGTAAGAAAACTCAAATTATAGTGTTACACCCAAAACCTAACCGGAGAGTTTTCAAAGCCTCCCATCCCTGCTATTGTTCTGGAGATGTTCTCTCGTCCTTTTTCATAACTGGAAGTTGGTACACTCCGATAAACTGCCGACCGACTGCTTCACTAACTTTATACAGTACGTGTTTCTCGTATAGCTATGGGATGTTTGAGGTTGTTACGCTGTACCTATTCTCTACCGCTTAGCAGTTTGTGAATAACCAACTGCCTTACCCAGCTTTGCACAGTTGGGTTTTTAAATCCTAAACGATGTTTTCATGCATTTCATTTAAGGGGACCAGATGCTCCTAAGCATAAGTCAGCTACGCAAAACTGAATTTGATTTCCTGTTAAGACATGAAGCTCTGAATGAACTTACTTGACATATTTATGCGTTGTACACAACATTCTAAGCTCTTATTTTACGTTTAGATTACCTTTCTAAGTTAAATATTTGATCTTAAAAGATTTTGTTCTAAATCCCCTTTAAATTCATTAATAATACATGCCTGAGTTCAAGTGCTATTTCCTCATAAACTATTTGCGATATAGAAACACGTGTTCAAGCATATTCTTATAATTATGCAACTCGTGAAGCAAAATAAGCTGGTTAAGCATATCAGCCTAGAAGGAAATAAATTAAATGTCTAATATTATTTTAAAATATCGTCATTTTACTTTAATTTCAATCAACACAATAAGCTTACAAAATCTGATGTGTTGAATTCATATTAGTTTCTCTACTCACTCTTCTACTAACTATTATTACAAAGCTTATTCTACTATTCTTCTGCTTCTTATTGACTGTTTCACCGATATGGACGTGATATGACGTCCTGTACAGCACTTCTAAATACTACTAACTTAAATAACTGGAAGCTAGTTGGCTTTGACATCGGGGTTTATGGCCAGCGGTCTAAGGCACGATAGGAGTATCTAACCTATCAAAATTGAGGATAGCAGGATCGAATCCCGATAAAATGCATGTTTTGCGTTCGACACAAAGTGAGATAAAAGATGGGGACCGCCCAAGTAAAGCAAGCGGTGTGACGGCGTGGTTGGATGCTGACGGGTTTCGACTGAATGCAGATATACGCATTTTACCCTCTTATTATGTTTAAGAAAATTCAATCACAATATTACGCAGTTCATGAGATAAGACAGTGCTGAAACTATGGCCGAGTGGTTTGAGGCATTGTGATTTGAGTGATATGGCCAGAGGTTCGCATCCCAAAGTAACAAAATATGTTTTGTGGTATTTTTAACACTTAAATAATTTCAGTCTAATTATATAAAATTTAAATTCAATAACAGCCCGCCTTGAAGCAATATGTGTATGTAACAATATTTAAAAAGTATATATTACAGTCATTGTAAATATTTATATTATTGTATACATGTTCAATAATCTTAATAATGTAGGAGCTTTGAGAATAATAGGTTAAAAGTTGCTAACAATGAGGTAACAATGAGGTAACTTTGAGGCAATAATGAGTAAGAAAGTTTAATAATGCTACTAGTCATTATTGGAGCAACAATAATGTAAATTTTGAGACAGTTTATAAAATAGCCAATCAACAACCGGAAAAAGCTTAAGTTAAATAAAAGTATTCTATTGATTAGGAATACCCAATCAGAGATTTGAAATACAGAAATTTACAAATTTAGGCGATAGAAATCAAGTCAGTTGCTTGTAGACAGCGCTCATAACTGGACGCGTTGCTTGCAGACAGTGTTCCTAACCGGGCGCGAGACACGTCCTCGAGAAATTTAATACGTATTCGTGTTAAAAAGTGCAAGTAATTAATAAAAAAATCTCACAGCTCTCTCTCTCTATAGCAGTGAAGTGTTGTTTAAATCGTGTCAAGCATTAATAAAAGGAATGAAGTAAAATTATAATTTGTGTAAGCCTACATTCTTTAGTCGCACCACAACCCTGCAAACAGAAGCATGTCTCTAACAATAATACTGACGCAGAGGCAAACATAAATATATAATGTTTAAAGAAACAGTAAAACTACAAAGTTAA
This sequence comes from Deroplatys truncata, assembly GCA_030765065.1. Lineage (NCBI taxonomy): Eukaryota > Metazoa > Arthropoda > Insecta > Mantodea > Mantidae > Deroplatys > Deroplatys truncata. Next base: position 103,478,087 of record CM060981.1, on the reverse strand, counting down.
CATTTTTAAACATTTTTGGGGGGCAAAGGCCACCGGAAATTACATTTGGGGCGAAGGCTACCGGAAAGCGGGTACTATACGTACGGTTGCAACGAACTTCAAGTTCGGCTCCCTAACAGTTGAAGTACAATACAACTCCTACTTCAAATTGGCTTTCCATACGTGAAACAACAAAACTTCCTCAGTTTTTTATTTTTATACCTATTCCAAGAAAACGACGTTTAACACCTCACCTTACCTCACCTCATTGGATATCCTTGAACGCGTTAATCGAGATAAGCTTCACAGAAACATTTAAACATTTCCACATTTCGTTATGTGTAGATATAAGAAGGATACAGCGATAGTCAGTTTTTTAATAAGCGTATCGCTTTGAAATTTCATGCTCTATACATCACCACGAGATAAACGAAAACTTAATACTAACAAAAAGTAATATGTATTTGAAAATTCCAACAAATAACAAAGCATTTTTCGGAAATAATTAATGCCGATAAAGAGCTTGACACAAATTGTGCACTTTAACGAGATCTATCTACATTTATCGTGTAGTAAGATGTCTATCTCTCAGGTTCAAGTCGTTCAGAATAAAGAAGTCTTCACATGCTATCTCCCAAAAGTTCAAGACGTACTTCTATTTGCCATGCAAATATCTTAAACAAAAGATATTTTAATCAAAATCAATAGAACTATTATTTAGAAATTTTTCCATGTAACGGCTAGTTTCGGGGTGAGGAAATTTTCTTGAAAGCCTTCGTGTCATATCCCTGCAAGACGAACTTAAATAGGAGTTTGATATTTAAGCGACTTTACTTTTTTGGTTATCCTATTGACAGATATACAGTCACGTATAAACACAGACCTTTTCCTAAAAAAACACCTTCTCCCGGTGAAATCTCGATATAGAAATTTTTGTGGATTCCAATATCTCCTCTCTACTCTACTTACTATAGGTAAATAATAGAGAAAGTAAAAATTGTAAACGCATTTGACAACATATATTTTCGTGTACTATACAAACCAGCGCAGTTTCTGCCCTTTGTGAAAAACATTTACAGGAATAGTTTCAAGAAAATAAACTTTAAAATGGGACATGGTAATTAAAATGCCATATGAATATTAAAATTTTGCCAAATTTAAAAAAGCGCATAGTTTCTTAAACTAGAAAGAATACAGATTGCTAGAAATAAAGAAAATGTAACTTTTGACCATATCAGAGTAGCTTGTCTGCTTAATTCCCTTCAGTTATAGGTTAAAACCTCTTCTCCCCTTATACCTTCTAGAATTGCAATTTCATGAGGTCCTGGTAATAACGGATCAGTAATAATCCGTAGGATTAATATCATACTAATCGGAAGAAAATTAGCAATACCGTATTTCTGATATTCTTAATGTCCCTTGGTGACAATCTTCCAAATTTTGGAAATGTCACATAGACTACAAATATTTATTAGCTCAAAAGGACCATCCAAATGATAATAAGTGGATCTAATAAAGGAAATCTTGGTATTAGCTTCTTTATGGCTCCATAGTTACGAATAAGGGAAAAATTACAATAGTTTGGGCTAAAGTAGAAATAATTCTCTGAAAACAACACTCAATAAAAGGAAGCATAACTGATGAATGTGAAGAATTCCTGGTAGTGTAAGCCATTTATTTCAGAATTTTAAGCATGCTACACAGCTTGCAACTGCTAAGATTAAAAAGTCTGTAAGGTGTGACATAAAAAATATCTGACATTTTGCACTCACATGACTTTCTCTACTCTTGTAAAACTGTTTTTACAAACACTTATTCTCCAGCTACTTCATGTTAATCGAGATAAACCTTAAATTAAATTAAGTTTTACTTATGGACGCTCTTTAGCTGCTACTAATTTTCTTGTAGGTGTAAAGGGAATTGGTAGGCTTTAAGCGATAGTTAAATATTTTAAGAGCTGGTTGCATGTGGAGATTCCATTTTCTTTGCATGTCCAGGACATAAAAAAACGAATAGAACTTCCATTTGTGATAAAGTATTGAAAAATTCAAACAAATTCTCGGAAATGGTTCACTGGACAAAAAATGTATATGATATAAATTGTGTGTTTAACGAGATTTTGTTTATCTCTTAGGTTTACTAGATATGCGAAAGACATTCAGAATGAAGAGGACTTTTGGAGACATTCCCAGAAAATTCAATATATGCATCTTATTTGCCATAAATGTATCTTAAACATATGATGTTTAATCAAAATCGTCACAGGCAGTTTTGAGAAAATCAAAATTTTTCGTAAAATGTTCCATGTAAAGGGTAGTCCGGGATCGAGGGATATCCTTGGAAATCTTCGTGCCGCATTCCTGGAAGCTACTAAACTCAAATACCAAGTTTAGTATTTATCCGATTTTTCATGTTTCAGTTATGCTCTTCACAGAAACACACACAAACCTTTTTCTAAAAATGCTTTTCTTAGATTCAGGGGGTTCAAAACATATACTTCCGGTGAAACCCATATTGAATTTTTGGGTGGAATACAATACTTCTCTTACTTACTATAGTAGTAGGGAAAGTAAAAAACGAATATCGAATTCTCATTTGAGAAAAAGTATAAGTATTGGAAAATTCAAACAAATAACAAGAATATCTCGGAAATGCTTCACTCGAAAAAAGTTGTATATGACAAACTATGTGTTTTAACGAGATACACATTTTTTGTAGTAAAATTTACGGTTTACCAGTTATGCAAAAGTTATTTAGAATTGCCACAAAATTCAAAATACGCCTTTCATTTGGCATAAAATATCTTAAAAATATGATGCTTTAATCAAAATCGTCAGAGCCAGTTTTGAGAAAATCAAAATTTTTCGTAAAATGTTCCATATAAAGGGTGTCTGGGATGGGGATTTTCTTCGTGTCGCATCCTTGGAAGACACTAAACTCAAATGCCAAGTTTGATATTTATCCGACTTTTCATTTTTGAGTTATGCTCTTCAAAGACACACACACGGACTTGTTTTCAAGAATGACTTGAATTAAGGGCACCTTAAAACATGTATTTCCGGTGAAATCTCGGTATGGATTTTTGGGTGTCTGTGTGTCTGAGTATGTGTCTGCCTGTCTGTTTCTGCAAGTGTATATCTCGATTAATATGAAGTAGATGGAGAATAAGCGTTTGTAAATATAGTTTGCACAGAGCGCCAAAGAAAATCTTCGGCGGATTTTGTATCGTTTTCTGGCGTCTTTTGAGGCGTGTCCTTCACCTTACCTATCGCAGAGCGTGGTGGCTTCATAACACAGCAATAAGGATGCCTTTGCTTTTTCTGCTGTTATTGAAACCAAATCATGTTTATTGTCTCAGAACCACTCATGCCGTATACTAGCGAAATTAATTGTGGACGTTTCGTGGGTATGTGGAAGGCTGGTTGCACTGTTACAGCAATCCAACGGCAGGGCATAAAAGTGTTTTTATAGTAAATTACTGGATAAAAATATTCCATGAAAGTGGTGAAGGTCTACATACTCGTCAGAAAGCGAGCACTTCCCGTAAAACATCCGCAGATGATGATATTCGATTACTAAATGTAAATTACTCTTTTGTTGTAATTGATTGATCAGGTTTAAACACTACAGATAAATATGTATATGGTTTATAGAATATGACATACATATTATGGCAATAAAATTGGGTTCTACATTTATCTTTAATCCTGTTGCATTCCTATAATCAGCAATATGTTAGTAAAGGTATATTAACCAATTATAGTTTGAATTAGAGAAAAAAAACAGGCTGCTTTATTTATTGTTTAGTTATGTTTGCTTCCATGCAGCAACAAGCATTGCTACCACTGCCAGAATACAGTTCTATTTATTTTTTGTAATAAAGTACCGCTTTGCTATGTATTTATTGAATATCATTCAAGACCCCCTGAAAATCTACACATTCTACATTTCGCTAACCTTTTTCCCCTTAGCTTTTAACCCTTTCAAAGGCGTGTCCTGAACTAGCCGATAAGGTATGGGCTATGATCATGGTAAAAAGTATGTATGACAAACTGAAGGCACTCACTCTATCTCTTTCTCTTTTGGCCAATACGATCGAGAGCGTAAACATATATTTAGTTTCTACGCCATTTTGTAACCTTTGTTGTGGTTATTGGTGCAACTATTTAGCAGAAGAAGTGGCACACTCTTACCTGTGACCTAAAGCAACCAATGGAAAGGCCATGGCTTCGCAAAGCCACGTACAACAATACGTGACGTAGACGCGAGGTGCAGTGAGATTTTCTTTGGCGATCTTTGTACAAGAGATATTTTCCAATGGTTCATGTTCTAATCTAAGCTTTATAAATCATTTTCAATTTTTTGTTCCTTTAGAAATTCAAATTCAAATCCGTAATCTTAACTATTAGTTTCCTAGTTAATTTTTTTATGTGTGCAAATTTGACCCTAGAGAAAAAATGGAAAAGAAAAAGTTATACTGACTAAAACTCATGTTGCAAAAAAAAAAAAAAGAAATAAATAAATTCAGTCAAAACCTGCTTAAATGTCATTCATCATACAGACAAAGTTATTGTACCTACTGACATTTATGATCACGAAAATGTTTAGATAACCAAGTACCAAAGGCGCAGAGAGAATTTGTCTCAAGGCGGTATTTGAACAATTTGTTACAAAAAACATACTATCTATTATTTATTTAGTTTTACTTTCACTACCACGTATATAGAGCTAGCAGAGGTATTGCATTTCAGCAAAATATTCGATTTTGAGATTGCACCGGAAATACATGTTTTGAGGCCCTGAATTAAAACATGTTTAGAAAAAATCCGCGCTCGCGTGTATGTATTTGTGAACAGCCTAACTCAAAAACGAAAAGCCCGATAAACTTGGTATTTAAGTTCTGTAATTACCAAAGATGCTACACGAAGATTATCAAGAAAATCTCCCCAGCCCAAACTACTCTTTAAATGGAAAATTTTTCGTAATTTGTTATTTTCTAAAAAGTGGCTCTAACTGCTTTGGTGAAAATACAATAGTATGCATTAAAGATATTTACATGGCAGATAAGATGTATATCTTGAATATTCTCGGAATAGCTGTGAAGTCCGCTTCATTAGGAAGGAATTTTGTATAATCTTGTATAACCGATAAACGTTAAGTGAAATAGAAAACGTACTACACAAATAATGTAGATCTCTTTAAAGCTCACAATTTATTCTAAATAATTTTTTTCTGTGGCTTAAGAAATTTCTGAGATATCCGCTATTAATGGTTCGAATTGTTGATTACTTGGTCATTCTCTTGAATCCTGTCAACATTCAGTTGCTTCTTGGGAATTTATGGAAACAGTATGGAATTTTAAGGTAGCGTATAGCTTCCAGTTGTTAAACATTTGACTATCGTTATTCCCTTTGTCTTTATAATGAAATGTTTAATGTAGCTATTTCTACAAAGGTTTATTTGGATTAAAATGTAGTAGATAGAAAAATAAGCTTTAGTAAGAATAGTTTGTATACCCGCTAATAAACGATAGAGGGAAGAGAAAGTCGTGCGAATGTATCACATCAGAAATATTTTTTATTTATGCAAGTACATGTAGTGTCAGAGGACCACCTCCGCTTTGTCATTAAATGGAAGGTACATGAAAATTTACAAATAATATGATAATGAAAGCAATACAAGAACAGTACACAATAATGCTTCCAAATACGCATTGCTTCAAAATCGAACAAGACGTATTGTGGTTTTATATGAAACTAATCCAGCAGTATAACATTACTGAATTATATTTTGTATTTGTTTCAATGTGTGATGTAAAATTATTTTATGCAAACAATTGTGATCTCTATATAGTGGGAATGACGAGGTATCTTTGCACAGCTTACATACACACTTTGAATCAAGGGTATAAAGGAACCTAAGCTAAATGCCGCGATATGATTTAGAACTGAAAGAAACTAAATATAGGGGGAGTTGCCTATATTGTACCGGTTCCTCGTTTGTTCCACGTTTATAAAATTGGCGTTTCTTGTAGCGTCTGACATCTAGTGTTTTCATCGTCAAGTATTCGCAATAATTAGGCACTTTTATTTCAGTTCTGAGCATTTGTGGTGAGAACGGTTCGTTTGGTGGAAGAAGAGCATTTTGTACAGTTGTAATCCAATCCTATGTTAAGCGGCTAAGAGAATTACGTTAAGAATGTAAGTGAAAACAAACTTTGCTCTTCGTAGGTTCAATGTGCATAAAGAGAGCTTACTAATTTTATGTAGTTTCGAATCTGTAATCATTGTTATACATACGGAAGAACATTACAAACACAAAATGACATAGTGCCTATTTTGCACCACTAGTAGTTTCCAATATCGTACCGGAGAATTTAGTAAACTATTTATTGAAATGTTTTCTTAAACAATTACTAGTATTGTAGTATTATTTGACAACCAAATTCTAAAATAAATATTCGGTCTTATTTTTTTTAAAAACACTTAGGTAGATACTATTTATGAAACTATTTCTCTTTTCTGTTACAGATCCTCGCTGAAAGTATTCATCATGGAAGAATCACTTTTACCAAAAATAGCCGCGAAAAGAACAGTAGTAAACATCCAAACCAAGAGAGAAAGCTTTTGTGTTAACAGGCTGTCCTTATAAAGACAATTTGAAAACAGCTAAGGATAAAGTAAGACATAAACAAATGCCTACAACAGTGGCGCCATCTACCAAAAGGAGTTTCTTTGATAGGACGGCATTGCAGGGAAAATGACAAAAAAATTTAAAAAAAAAAATAAACTGGTAAAAGTGAAACGTGATTCTGCGAATTAAGTAATGAAGACAGAATAGAGTAAATGATCAGATGGATGAAGTGTAAAATCTGGATCCATGCAAGGTATGCAGGGGTTAAGAAAGGGATGAAAAGGTTCTTCTGTGATGCCTGTAAATAGTGACAACCTCTAGCAACACATCTTAATCGAATTAAAATCAAGTATAGCAATTTTATATTCTTTCACTGTCTTAAAATGTAAGAATAAAAAGCGCGGTCCAATTTAGGGAACCACTTGTACAAATTAGGACACAAGCTTCCTAATTTGTGCCAATTGCAGACTTTCACAAATATAAAGTTTTAATACTTAAAAGGTTTTAATTTTGAACTTTATAATATGATCTGAAGATAACGTTATATTCACCACATTAATATTGTTATATTAATTATTATAGACGCTGCAAGGACAGGATTACAGCCCGTTACATGCACAATGTTTCCAACAGCATTTCTAGACAAGACCCGAAATAATGCGGCGTTTTGATATTAATTTCTGGAGAAACAAGTAGAGTATGAAAAGTGTTGGAAGGAACTTACTGCATCCATCCCGGCTTAACGCATAGAAAGTAATCATTGTCAAAATTTTACATAGTTTGACAATATAGAAGTAAATATGAATGATTAAATGCCATGCTACCTTGTACTTCGTGCTTCAAGGTGTATTAGAGATTATACTCTTTTAAATAGTAGTTCTATGTAGTTGTAGTAATGGGCAATGCTTTTGACCTTAGCGTGTTTAAGAGATACAACATTAATGTCTTAGTCGAAGCCATCCTTACTGCTCACGCCCCTTGTTCAAATCTTTGTGGGGGTTTAGGGTACTAAAAACATTGCGAGAAAACTCGGGTGCTACGGCGAACAGCACCTCCTGGTCAGGAAACGCAGTATTTGTCTTTATTTCGTCACACTGACCACAATCAACCCATGAGGGTGATTGCCCACTGCCATGGATACATGCGGAAGTAATATCGCCAGCGAAATGTTAGCTTAAAAATTATTACACGATGTTTATATTATTATAATTACTATCCATATTATATTGTTATACCTAGGTAACCGAGCGGGATGGCTCAGGCGGTTACATCTGTGGCCCGCATTCGGGAGGTCCACTCTGGGTCACGGGTTTTTCGTGGTTTCCCCGAGGCGAATGCTTGGGTGGTTCATCTTTTACCACGACTCTCCTTCCTCTCATTTCCTGTACCCATCATCTTCTTTGTCATCTGTTTCAGGGTTGTAGGACCAGGCGATTGTGTTCGACGGGTTGCGGCCGGGCGGTGACTTGCACTATGTGAAGTCTTTTTCCCTGGCGTCGCTGAGGTACCGCTCAGTTAGGTCTCTCTTCAGCATGAGACTCCGCTCCCGGGGACCCTGGAGGTTGGTAGTTTATGGGTAAGAACCGTGCGGCGTAGAATGCATTCTATCTGGAAACTTTAGGGACCCCGTACATGCTTGCGCCCGTCGCATCCAGATCTGGTCGCCCTTCGGGTCTCTCCCCACATCCCTCCCTCCCAGATGTCACGTTGGAAGCACAATGGGTCGACTGGCCTGCTTACGGTGCTCTGCACCATATATCTTTACCTTTATACTTAAGTTCTATATGGCATAAATAATAGAAAACCAATTCTCGCAAAACGTGGGAAAAAGAATGTTATCCATTACTTTATTGCCTAACTATGATAGCTAGAGGAAGTTTTGCATTCCCCCAAAATTCCATATAGGAAGTTTGTCAAAAGTTCATATTTTAAGGTCCCTGAACTCAAAGCAAATTATTTTTAGAAAATAAAAGCCATACGTATGTGAACATTACAAGTTTGCTCAATTACAATGTTCACATAAGACAATACAGTATAATTTAATTACAACATAATACAAAAAGTAAAGCAAAAATAAAGTAAACAAAACAACAATACGACAAAGTTAATTACAAACCAAATCATAAGAGAAAAAATTTGGTAATGCTAATATATACATACATATGTGCATATACAGTAAGATAATCAGTCCATAATTATTGGTAACAAATAATTTAGGATATAGCAAACATAGTAAAAGTATATGTTGAATATTTCAATAATGTAAATTTATTATATTAGGATTGCATTCTAAGTAGAAGCAAATATTTATATGAGTCACTATGTACTCTTGGAATAAAAAAATATTTTGCTTTGATATTAGGAACACAAAAACAAATTGATTGTTTTAAGTGAGGTTTTATTATTGTGTAATAGTTTGTAGATGAAGAGTAATAAGTGATAAATAATTCTGTGTGATAAGCTATTAAACTGAAAAAAACTGAAGTAATGAACCATAAGAAATTAAATTAGGAAACAACAAAACGTTTTGTAAAATTCATATTTTAGAAACTTGCATTGAATTGTTTCAATGCATTAACAACATAAGGACTCCATATATACATAAAAGAAGTTAGGTCTAACAAATCAATTATATAAAATAAACAGAATTCTTATATCTTTGACGTAAGATGAATTTTCAGTGGCAAATCTCAGATTCCTGAGTGCTACACTAACAAGATTATTAATATGCTTTGCAAATGATAAATCTTTATTAAAATTACTTCGAGCTCATTTTTAGTTTCTACAGATTGTAAATTCATTTCAACCATATTGTAATTATAATCTAAAGAACATAACCTCTTATTTTAGTTGTTAAAAGGAAGATGTAGCGATATTTACATACATACTTGTTTACATATGAGGGTTTCTCTTTATCTTCAAAATTGAATCACTTCCACTTAAATTCAATAGAAACCTTTATGTTCACGTACCTTTATAGTTCTGAGATCTGCTGCAGCAAATATCACACCATTTTCACGATTGTAACTTTTAGAGTTGAATAACTATCCATGAGCTTACTTAGACCACGTATTGATACCAACTTACCAACTTGAATAGTTGATAAATATTATAGTATGTGTGTGTATGTTTGTGTGGTAGGTTGTACAGAAAGCAAAAAAGGAGAGTTATTTGTCCTCTCTTAATCTGGATATTAAATGGTCACAAAAAGGCCTGAATTTATAAAAGCAAAGATGAACGCTACCTAATGGTCTGTATATTTTACTTACTGTATTGTATTATTTGTATAGTTTACAAAATACAGTAATTTGTTAAGTAAATGGACTACAGATTGTTTTAAAACACATTTTCAGGTACACAGGAGCATACAGAAGGTATGACACACAGCTTTTTAAATAGGCAAGTAAATAGGTAACTGTCTTGATATTAAATGCGATTTGCATCAGCAAAGGAGAAACAAAAGAACGGTAGCTTAACCTTTCAAAGGGCACCGTTTAAAGCTCTGGAAAATTCAAAGGAATTGGAGGAGCTATAGTAGTAATGGTCTACAGAGCCACCCATTTTATTTACTTTTTTTGTAGTTTAACGTGTGTACCAGTTAGGTCGTATAGGACAGTGAATGAACGAAATGATTGAAATGATGCTGTTCCTAGAGCTTAGAGTTACCCGATATTCGTCTTCTCTGGATAAAGGTTGAAAAAATCTTATCCAGGTAATTCACTCTAACCGAGATTTAAACTCGGGACCTCATGAATGTGAGGCACTCTACCCCCACACCACAGAAGTGGTCTTACTTTCTTAAGACACCGTTTTATAATCACAGACCGTTTGTACAATCGTGCTTAAAGATTGGGTCAATGCATATGTTGTTTTGATAGATAAATTTCTCAAGATTTCTTCAGGGCTAAATTTTTTGTAGGGTTTAGCTTTGTTTATTTCATATACGTCAATTTATATTTGTGGTGTTTAATATTGTTTCACGACTAACTTGCATATGTTTATAAATTTTATATTATGTTTTAATTGTTCTTAACTGTGTTTAAAAGTGTTAACTATATACCTTATCGATTTTTGCAGTATACCATTGTAGAAAGTTTAATAATAAAATAGAACAAAAATTATATGTTAAGATATCTCCATACATATTGTAATTTTTCATTTGTATCTCATGGTTTCACAGTTACATAATTCAATAAGAATGAAAAGACTTCACATGTTATTTATAGAAAATTTAGAAAATGCATTATCTCAGGCATAGGTATGATGCTTTAATCAAAATTAGAGGAATTTAAAGAAAAAAATAACCCAACAATTTTATGTAAATGTTTGTCTGAATTCGGGAAACTGTCTGATACAACATTAAATCTGAAATGTGATACTTTGTTAGGCTTTTTGCGCTATAAATATGAATTAAAAAAATCAATTTTTCTTTCTTCCATCCACCTACAATAGGTATTGGATTCCATCCAAAATTCGATATCAAGATTTCACTGGAAGTACACGTAGACCTCAACAATATTATTTCTATAAACAAATCCGCGCATGTGTGCGTGTTTTCGTGAACAGCATATCTCAAAAACAAAAGGTAGTTAAATATCAAAATTGGTGTTTAAGTTCAACATTTTCCAAGTACGCTAAAAGAATATTTTCGAGAAAATCCAGCACTTCAAACCGTTTGATGAAAAATTTTTGTTACTTTTGATATTCTCAAGCGATTTTGATTAAAATACCATACGCTTAAGATAGTTATATGATAAATAAAATGTATATCTTGAATTTTCTGCGAATAGCCTGTAAGGTACTCTTCATTCTGAATGAATTTTGTGTAATTTGGCATAACTGACAAGACGTAACACATAGAAAAAACTTACAACACGTAAAGTGAGGGTCTAGTTAAAGAACGCAAATTTTGTTAAATACGTTTTTCGTAGCCTTAGGCGTTTTCAAATAATTCTATGTTGCAAGCTTAGGCATTAACTAAGCTTCATCTAACCGACATGCTTGAACATTTGCGATTTCCGCTTTCTTTTCTTTCCATCGCAAGAGTATGTTATCACGAATAAACATTTGAATGATACTCCCACATGCTCAAATATTTCTTACTTAATTTGAAAAATTCCTAAATAGAATTTATCTGAGTAATGGTGTAATGGTAGAAGAATAACTTTTATATGATGGTGTATATAATGAATAAAATATCTGAATTTCTAATTGGTAAGCAAAGCGTGACTGCATCTGATTTGTTGCATTCACTTGACTATCTCTACCCTATATTGTTTATTAGTGGGTGTACACATTATTATTGTAAAAGCTTATTTTTCTAACATCTTCATTTTAATCGACATAACCTTTGCAGAAATAGCTACATTACATGTTTCTATAAATACAAACAGAAGAGTGTTAATCAAATGTTCAAGAACTGAACATATTATGCTGGCCTTAAAATTGCATATTATTTCCATTGAATTGGAGACAGAACTGAATACCGAGAGGACTTTGAAATAACGACAAACTTTAAACATTTCGAATCATTAATAATGGACATATCGAAAATCGTTTATGCCACTAAACATTATTTGAAACAAACTGTGGGTTTAAAGAGATTTAATTTTTTGTTAAATAAGTTTTCGTCTATTGCTTAAAGTTTACCAGTTATCCAAGATTATACACAATTCCTTCCGAATGAATAGGAATTCCTAGCTATTCCCAGAAATTTCGAGATAATATTTTATTTGTCATGTAAGCATCTTTAGTATCTATACGGTATTTTAATCAAAGTGATTAGAACCATTCTTTAGAAAGTAAAATAATTCGAAAAAGAGTAACTGTTTCATGTAGGGGGTAACTTAGGGTTGGTGGATTTTCTTGAAAATCTTTGTGCTGCATCTTTGGAAGATACTGAACTTAAATACCAAGTTTGGAATTTATCAGACTTTTAGTTTTGAGTTATGCTTTCCAGAGACACACACAGAACTTTTAGTAAAAATGCTTCATTTTTGTTTTAATCAAGTGGCTCTAAAGCATCTATGTCGTTAACGAATTGTTAGATGGCTTGGAATACCATCTCTACCCACTACACATGTACGGGATAAAGAGAGTAAAAATGGTTTGCAGTAGGGTCTTCTGATTATATAGTGTGGTATAATAGTGAACAATTATTATTATTATTGTTATTATTAAATGTATGTATAATCACATTATATTATCTTGACTTAACAATACCAGCAAATCCAGAAAACTGACTTTTTTAAGTGATTTATGGATGAACTGGGAACGCGAAATAAAAACTGCAAGATTACCATCATGTTGAATGAAATGAAGCTTAAAAGATATAAGATAGGTACTCTAACTCATGTCAACACGTAAGTAGGTCCTCAACGAAAAGAAATTTCAGAATGAAAAAAAAATGGAGGTCTGTTTTCTCGAAACACAAGAGTGTATCGGAATGGGTGTGGTGCCGATTTTTTCTTGTTTCAAATTGAGCGAAGGTTGCGCGTCATATGGGTGGATCTTCGTTAGCCTACACAAGAAGTCTGGCATCTCTTTGGGGACAATACCGTTACAATGTGGCTTTCATAGGGTGGTCTACCATTTCACTTTGTTGAGTATCAGTTTGCATTGTAAAATATCTTGCAACAGAATTATTGAGAGAAATAATTGTATTTTTATTTTTTATTGCTGTTTTAAAATTTTGTTTAGATTTTAGACTAGTAATTTAGTGTGGATATTTCCTTGAGTGATGTTTTTCAAAACGAAGACGTTAAAATTGTATTTGAAAACATTTTTACTTTCTGTACCACCTACCTATTAGGTAAAGAGGAAGTATCTGCTGTATTCCACTAAAAAATTCTATATCGATATTTCACCCAAAATACACGTTTGGGATCGCAACAAAAAAGCATTTTTAGAAATAGGTCCGCGTGTATGTGCTTCGAAATTTTGATTTTCTCAAAACTGGCTCTAATGACTTTTATTAAAACACCACATTTTTAAGAGATTTTCATGACAAATTAAATGTATATCTTGAATTCTCTAAGAATAGCCTCTGAATTCCACCTTATTCAGAATGACTTTTGAATAATGTAAGGTAGACAAAATCCTACTACACAAAAAATGTAGATCTCTTTAAAGCACACGATTTATGCATACAAATGTTTTATGTGGGATTAACCATTTTCGAGATATTCTTTGTTATTGGTTTAATTGTCAAATGGTTTTCTCAAATGGGAAGTCATTCGTTTTTTACTTTCTCTACTACGTATAATAGGTAGAGGAAGCCTTGCATTCCCCTCAAAAACTTGATACCAAGATTTCACCGGAAATACCTGTTTTGAGGCTCTCTGAATCCAAATAAGGCATTTTTGGAAACATGTCCGTTTGTGTGAAAATCATAGATCAAAAACGAAAAGTCGAATAAATACCAAACTTGCTATTTAGGTTCAACATCTTCCAAAGATGCTACAAAAATATTTTAAACAAAATTCTACACTCCAAACTACCCTTTACGTGGAGCATTTTTCGAAAATTTTTATTTTCTAAAAAATGGCTCAACGATTTTGAATAAAATACCACGTATGAAAGCTATTTACAAGACAAAAAAAAATGTATGCCTTGATTTTCGGGGAATAGCCTTTGAAGTCCTCTTCATTCGGAAGGAATTTTGTATAATTTTGTATAACTGATAAAAATTATGCGATAGACAAAAACGCACTATACAAAAAAGTAGATATCTTTAAAATACACAATTTATTTAAAATACGTGTTTTGTATCATAAGGTGTTTCTGAGTTATCCGTTATTAAAGGTTCAAATTGCTCATTTCTTGGTCATTATCTTAAGTTCCTTCAACATTCAGTTGTTTCTAGCGATTGCATGGAAACAGTATGGAATTTTAGGGCCACCATCCCTGTTCTTAAATATTTTACTGTCGCTGTCCCTGTATCCATAACGAAATGTGTAATATGCCAATGAAAATGTTTTTTTTTTTGGATTAAACTGTAGTAACAAGTTAAAGTAGAGTAGCAAGTTAGTAAGTAGATTAAACAAGTTTGAGTAAGAATAATTTGTATATGCACTAATAAACGTTAAAGGTTAGAGAAAGTCATGTGAACGTATCACATTAAAAATTTTTTCTCCTGGTCATGCAAAGGGAGCAGAATTTCAAAGCCATCACATAGCGACGAAGTCTTAAAAGATTTGACTATCGCTTAAGCTTACTGCATCCCCATATTTCCACTGTACCTATAAGGAAATATGTAATAAAACAATTTTTATAAACTTTATCTCGATTAACATGAAGTAAATAAATGAAGAAGCTTTTGTAAGAATAGAAGTGTTCTGTTGCTATTCAGTTGATCATCGCGACATCATGGAAAAGGGATGGAAGTTCAAGGTCAGAGTAAAACGAACCGCTTTTTGTAGATTTGACTATAGCTTCAAGCTCCTGTACCTACAACGAAATGTGATGAAGCCATATCTGCATGCATTTACCTGTATTAACATGAAGTAGATAGGAAACATTCTAATTTGTTGCATTCACATGCCTTTCTCTAGCCAACCTTCAACAAATTATTACAAAAGCTTACTCTTCTATCTACTACATACTAATCGATACAAAATATTTTCAGATAGTTTTATTACATATTTCTTTGTAGGTAGAAGGGAAGTGATGGATTACAGTAGGCTTAAATGATAGTCAAATCTTTTAAGAACCGGTCGCTGTGTGATGGCTTTAAAATTCCGTTCTCTTTGCATGACCACAAGCTGAAAAAAAAAACAATACCTGTTTTTCACTTGAAAAAGTATAAAGTATTTGACGATTCAAACCAATAATAAAAATCATATCTTGGAAACGGTTAATGCCACACACATTTTTATTTAACAAAAATTGTTTGATTTAACTAAATCTGCATTTTTGTATCTACTTCTTGCGGATTAAAAGTTATAAAATTTAATTCAAAATGAAGAGTACTTCACAGGCTGTTATAAGAAAACGCAAGACGTTCATTTCATTTGCCATGCATCTTTGAGAAAATAAAAAATAACGAATATATTTTGTTCATGTAAAGCGTAGCTTGGGTTTGTAATGTTCCCATAATTAAATTTTATCAAGCTACTGTTAAACCTAAATGAACTACTACTTTTTGCAAGGAAATAATCCTTTCAGTTTGTAGAACATTCATAAAGAGATGATACTTGCAACTTAATATGTGTTGATGCTGAAATGTTCTGTGTGATGCAATGTATTAAAGTTGCTACGTCTATATATTTTTTTGAGAAAAATATCTGAAGAATTGAAAGGTCTTATCAAGAGACAACTAAACAGCGTTGAAAGTGCTTGCCTTACAATATCTTAGAATAGTTTAAACGCTTTGTATAAGTTTCTAATATATAGAGAACAGTTTAAAGCCAAAAACAAAACTTTTATACTATTTTTAATTTACCTCCGTAAATGAACTTCCACGATAGAAATAAAGTACGTAAAGATAAGAAGAAACCATATCAGAAAGACACTGAAGGCACTGAACTAATTACCAAAATTTGTATTTAGCAGATCTTTAATTTTTGAGTTATGATGTTCACAGGTATACAGACATACACACGCACACAAGGACCTTTTTCCAATTTTTTCATTCAGGGGGTCTCAAAACGTGTATTTCCGTTGAAATCTTGATATCAAATCTTTTGGTGGAATACAATACTTCCTCTTCTTACTAAACGTAAGCCGCAAAGAAAGCAATGAGCTTTTATAAAAGTAATTTGTAGAAGCTTACAACGAACGATTAAGATCTGTGATCTTGATGTAAGCAATACGTTTGGCTAAAATTGGTGATTAGCACTGTATTGTCTTATTTGTCGCTGCGCTGATTTCTTGATCCTGCTGGAGGACCATATGGCCCAAATAACAAAAGTAGACATTGTTTCATGGACGTGTGGGACGAGGGAGTGACATCCTTGAGAAGAAAGGATTGGGCTTGGCGGGTGATGAATGGTGAGGAATCCAACAGTCAGTCAATGAGGGCTATACCTATCATTAAGCGGACTTGAATGAAGAAGAGCAGTGAATGAAAACTTGAATGTGACATTCCTGGGCGTCCCATTGTTACGTGGGCCACAGTCAGCATTTCTGGAATATCACTGTACCACTGACTTATGTAACCACGCAATGGCAAAACAAGTTAATATCTCACTGAAAATTGGACTGTTTTTTCCACATCACGTTCTGCCGCGATTTTTCTTGAAATGATGGAACTTAGGCATGTAGTGTAACTCAAATCTAAACTAATGGCTAAACTAACCTAACCTTCAGCTATCTACCTGCTTTTAGAGGCTTTCAGATGGTATATAGAAATGAAGTTGACACCTATACACTGGAATTTGCATGATCTGTTTAGTATCTTCGCGAAATCACGGATTTCAGCAAAAGCCTACGGCATGTTCTTATCTAGAATGTTACAGAATTCAAAGAAAAAACTTTCAGAGATTACAGAGGGAACATATTGGAACACCTTGATACAGAATCTCTATCGCTAATGACCTAGCAGTTGAGCGCCCTTAAACAAAACAACGCAGAACCTTTATGATCTATGACGACAAATTTCATAACTTTTCATTGGAACGTTCCCAATGGATACTGTTGTGATGTTTTCAAAGTTATGAACTTTGCTTTTTCTGGAGAAGTACTCCGTCAGCAAGGTCTAGTGCACCACTGATGCCTCCACTTTCATACGGAGAACCATATGTATCAGAGAGACAAATAATAGTAATAGTTTAGGCAGTAGCGTGCTTGGTTGTCAATCTAGTGGTGCTGGCTTCAAACCCAGCACCAGCGGTTTGACACTTTTTTTTCTTTCTTCCCAAAACAGATAAAAACTTTAATTTCTCGCGGTTTTTTTTCAAACTTTAAGTACAAGTTACGGAGGTATTCACATGGAATGTTTGAACATAGTATGGCCATGATTACCTGCAATTAGCAGCAACTCAGGGAAGCTTTATCAGTGGCGTATTGGTCCTTATTGAATTTGAACTATTGCAAACAACCCTGAACTCAAAGGCCATAGATGTCCTATATCAAAGTGCTCACCTAACATTCCACTGTAACCCCTGCAAGTTTGTCGATTCAATGACGTAACATTCTGTACATTACCTCAAAAACGTAGTCTTAGAGTTTCAGCAGTGATACCACCATAAAACAGAGGGAGTCGTTGAATCTCAGTCAGTCATGGCTGTTACTAGCATTCCTAGTTTTTGTAAAAAAGTCGAGGAGCGATTGAATTGCAACTGATGGTCACTGCTCCGCTTAGAATTAGGTTTCATTGGAGTTTATTATGTGGTAATTTATTTAGTTGCTTTAATTTGATTATATTTATTGTTTATTTAAATATCTTATTTTAGAGCATGACACTAAAAATGAATGAATAAATAAATCCTTACTGAAAATTCACCCTTTAATTACAATTTCAAATAATGCCTTAGAAATTTAAGAATTATTTCTGATATTATTTCTTCTTATCTTTACGTACTTTATTTCTATCGTGGAAGTCCATTTATGGAGGTAAATTAACAATGGCATAAAAGAGAAAAAACATTCTTTGTGTTTTTTGGGCTTAAACTGTTCTCTGTATATTAGAAACCTTAGATAAAGCGTTTAAACTTTTCTAAAATCATATAAGTCAAGCACTTTCAACACTGTTTAGTTGTATCTTGATAAGATCTTTTAATTTTTCACCTATTTTTCTACTTTAATACTTTGCATCACAGGAAACGTTTCAGCATCAACACATATTAAGTTACAAGTATCATCTCTTTATGATGTTCTAAAAACTATAAGGATTATTTCCTAACAAAAAGTAGTTCAATTAATTTTAAAATTAGCTTGAAAAAATTTAATTATGGGAACTTACCAATCCCTAATAATTTACTCCATAATTGAATTATATGTTCATTTTAATACTTTGAAGCTTAAAATAAACGTATAGAAATTATACATAGACTATGCAGAAAAACCTTAAATTAATATCTATAAAACTGAAAATCTGAAAGTAAATAAACCAATGACAAAAAGGCCAGAATTACTAAACTGTAAGAAGCACAGAAATGCCGTTGCAGTCAGAGAAAATACTTGTATACTCCAAGATGTCTGCAAAAATGACACTTCTAGTTTGAGCAGTATATTCCCTCTTAATCGAATTTTGATTTTCTACATAGGATTTAATCTGCCTAAGCCACTTTAAATATATAAATAAAAATACGTCTACTATGTTTATTGCAGTTAGTAAATAAATAATATAGCTCTTCACCAATAAGTTGAAAAACCTTTCCGTGTTTGCAAAGGTTTAATTAAAATTAACTACTTCTGCGGATGCTTTTTCTTTTTTTCTGGATATGCTATCTTAAAGAGTGAACATCTCGTTTTCTGCAGATAACTTCATTGTGTAACGCTCAATAAAATTATTTGTAATGCTTTTAAGCGTCCTCTTAAGCATTATAGCATTGGGCGTGTGTATATTAAGCTGTATGACTTCAGATTTTCTTACTCAAACCGCCCCCCCCCAAAATAAAAGTGTCAAAACAATTCATAATGGTTATAGTTTTTATTTTTCTCTATCTCCCTTTCTTTCTTTTTAAACTAATCCAATCAATACATATCAAACTCCTCTACACCTGTAATGCAAAAATTGGAGAAGAAAACGTATTTTACTGCAGAATTAGCTGTTAATTTTAGCAGAAAATATTTTTCATGAGTGGCATAAAGATTATGCACGACTTACATACTGTGGCGTATTAACAATTTGGGTGGTTTTATTGTCATTACCAGACACATTGTTGTTCTACATAGTCATTACCAGACATATTGTTGTTTTCGTTTTATGTTGACTGGGATGACATCACTCCTGGCTGGAAATTTTTGCTAGCCACGAGTGGTGGGGATATAACATCTTCTTACTTAGGATTCCGAGAGAAGCGGACTGCGCGTGCAAGCCGGCCTTTGGATCGGTGCACATCTCTCCCTCACCTTTCATATTTAATAATGTAGGAACCCCAAAAGGCTGGGAAATAAATCTAGGAAGGTGTAAGCAGATTTCTGTTATGTATTTTGTACAGTGAAATACCCACGCCTTCCTCTTAACCTCCACACCATGTTTCTTTCCTCCGTGGCCAAATGAGTATACGTCCCCTCAATGTACGGGCTGGGCACTAAAAATTAATTTAATTTTTCATGTGAACCTTTGGGCCTCTACCCATAATGTAACAATACACACACGATTTTATGCAATCCTAGTAGTAGAGATATAATATACCCACACAACTTCACCTTCGAATGAACATGGCAGCAAAGCGGGACTTCAGTGTTTCTAAGGTAGCTGTTAAACGGTTAGCATTAATGTGCAGAGAAAGAAGTTAAGACATATTTAAATTAATTAAAAATCGACTTGTACTTAGAAATTTATGGTTTTCTAGCAATTGTCATTAATCTATCAAGAATGAAAGCATTATAAAAGAGAGAACTCTAAGTAACCTATATTTATAGCAGGGAATATTGCAAAAGAACTAGAAGTGTAATATGGGCATTTAAGGATGAATGAATTTCCACCTAATCCGAATTTTACTCCATTTGACAGAAGAGGAAACTTAAACAGATTTGCTACACAAGGCTTTTGTAGGTTAAGAGAAAAATAATGGGTTAATGTGCGAATGCATACGTTTCAATAGGTTAATAATCTCATTTCTAAGCCAATTATGCAGTTCGACCACCATAATAACTTGTTATAATGCAAAAATTTCATAAATTAACATACATATTATTCAAAAGGGAGGTACATGGTTGTGAAACTTGTTTTAAAAATCCCAAGTAATCTTAAAGACAGAATACATTTTTTAATTTTTCCCAAATGCCAAGTTGGGTTTTCTGAAATACACGATTCATTTTAGTCCTGAGATTCAGAAGCTAGCACCTGCTGCTGATTTTTCCATAACAATGGTTTTAAAATATAAAGAACAAGAATTGTAATTTAATGGCAGTCGCCACGTTTGCTAAATTAGTTGGTTATTCCAATGCTGGAAATATTGTAAAGTATCTCTAATAGCCAATTACTTCGGTACCTCTGCAGACTATTGTACAAGGAGATTCCTGTTTGCAGTCGCATTGTGCGTGTTACACGCACTCAGAATGATTGTTAGACATTACAGTGTGCATTATGAAATAGCTCTGCATTAAACAGTAATTGGAGACTAATTCTACTGGAAGTGATTAATTGAAACTAGCAGTATTTCTATTCTTTCGACTTTGTCAGTACTTTACTATCTATTTTCTCAATTGAGTTACGTTGCCTCTAAAGCTTATATTTGAGGAATGAGTCAGATTCTTAACATTGTACCACAACGCTCTAAATATAACCACATCAAGGGCCTACGCGACAGTTAAAGGGAGATTAGAAGCCAATGTTAAATCTGATAAATTCATGACCCATTATCTCAGAAAATGAAATTTTAACAGGGTGTAGATGATGCTTTCTAAGTCCACTGTTCAACCTTTATCCAATAAGTTTGTTTATTAAGGAAGACAAGTATAAGAAACTGAACTATAACTTAAGCCTAAATTAGAATATTTCCTTTTATTATTTTGTATGCTTTAGTTGTTTTTCTTTTTCTAAGCGTGTCCAATTGCAGTATTAGTCATTAACAGAACCGTTTTTACTTTCTCTACTACGTATAGTAAGTAGGAGAAGTATTGCATTCCACCCAAAAATTCGATACCGAGATTTCACCGGAAATACGTGCTTTGAGGCCTCCTGAATCCAAAAAAAGTATTTTTGGGAGCATGTCCGTGTGTATGTCTGTGTTTGTCTCTACGTGTGTCTGTGTGTCTGTGAACACGGACATGTTTCTAAAAATGCTTTTTTTGGATTCAGGGGGTCTCAAAACATGTATTTCCGGTGAAATCTCGGTATCGAATTTTTGGGTGGAATACAATACTTTCCCTATTTACTATACGTAGTAGAGAAAGTAAAAAAAATGAATAGCGAATTTGAGAAAAAGTATAAGTATTCGAAAATTTAAGTGAATAACAAGCAATATCTCGAAAATGGTTCACTCAACAAAAACAATGTATATGACATAAATTGTGTATTTTAACGCGATCTACATTTTTTGTATAGTGACATTTTGTCTATCTCTTATGGTTTACCAGTTATGCAAAAGTCGTTCACAATGAAGAATACTTTTGGAGACATTCCCAGAAAATTCGAGATATACATTTCATTTGTCATGAAAATATCTTAAACATATGATATTTTAATCAAAATCGTTAGAGCCATTTTTGAGAAAATTAAAATTTGGTGTTTATCCGACTGTTCGTTTCTGAGTTATGCTGTTCACAGAAGCACAGACAGACACACAAACACACAGACACACACACGGACATGTTTCCAAAAATGCTTTTTTTTGGATTTAGGGGGTCTGAAAACATGTATTTCCGGTGAAATCTTGGTATCGAATTTTTGGGTGGAATACAATGCTTCCCTACTTACTGTATTTAGTAGAGAAAGTAAAAATATAAAAAAAATTCCGTGTAAAGAGGCTTTTGTAGATATGCCTTGGGGCATTAAAAGACGCCCAACTTTAGTATGAAATTTGATATTTACATCTGAACTTTCGTTTCTGATTTTGCTGCTGACAAACACGACCGCATTACTTCCACTAACATAGGCATACGGTAAAGAAAGTGAAAAACGATGAGCATGTAAACGTCACAGCCAGACTTCCTCGTACAAATCTACCCTATGTATTACCGGTAAGTGTAACGGCTGTTGAATTTCAAGGCTTAAACACTATGTTTAGTCAGTAATTAACTGAGAATATCAATATGTTTAACCGAATATTCTGCTTCCAGTATAAGAGCAACAGAACCCATGAGTCATTTCGTGTCGAATTGGAAGTCTATTAGACGAAAGGAACACCCACAGCTGTAATATTTGTTTTAAAGCACCGTACGATGCTAACGAGAAACGAGCTCTAATTCGGAGTTTGCGAAAAGCTCGTAAACACGAGAGTAGGGCCAGCATTCCTGAGGACCACATTCCGAACTGACAGGTTATTTTAACCTCCCTTACCTGAAGTCAACCCTCATCTCAGCAGGTGATCCTTTTTATTCTTTTCCTTGGGCCACCATCTCCTCCCCTCCCCCAGCACGGTTAAAAATAACAGCTTCTACAACACGAGTTCGACTGGACCGTTATTTAAATACTACAGTGTAGCAATACATGCATATACCTTAATCTTGATGTTTTGTTGAACACGTGAATAATGTTGAATAAAGTGCAATAGCTTCTCGTTTTTTGTCAACAATAGTAGATTATGAAACAGGGAGTAAAATAAAACCACTTTTAACACGCGTGGCTAACACTACATTTTAGACAGCGCTCGAATTTGCAAAATATCAATAATGTTTAATTCCTAAATTAGAATGCGTTCTTGAAACAAGAGAAATGGCGTTAAAAAAAGCGAGATGTCGGATGTCTTGATGTTTTGTTGATTCGCTAGCTGTCATTTTCGGTGAAATTATTTTCATCATGTTTTGCTTTACACCATGCATTGAAGAGATTAAATGCTATATCATATTGCTTTCTGGACTTTTTGGGTAAATAATTCTAGTGTTATTCTTTCTGCTGCTTTTGTAATTTCAATTTCATTTCAGTTACTTCTGAATTCATAATTTCTGCCATTGAATCTTTATGTAGGTTAGATAAAAGAATAACGATTTACATAAAAGAAAGCTGTCAATATAACGTATAGGTTAACTCTACAACGAACTGCAATAAATTGAAGTATGATAATTTGTATTGTGAACAGATAATGCGAGCGCCATGAGAAATTATCTTGTAAAAAGACATAATGAAAAATAAAACCTAATCAAACCAAGTGCTATCACTAGTGCGATAATCTAAAGCTTTTAGCTGTGTGCTCTATGTTAGAAGTTGTGCTGTCTAAAAATATATTTCTGCATAACCACTTAAGGAGAAAACGGCTCATTTTCAACACATACTTTGATAAAACAATCGATGTGTTTCATTCTAGGGATGGACAGAAAATAGCGTAACGGTTACAGTGTAACGACTATTTTAATGTCGACACTCAGGCAACAAAAAATAAATTGAGTTTTATTTATGGACGCTCTATAACTACTATGGTTCTATATTGGGCATGAAAGACCGATAATTTTGCTCAGAGGCCTCTTTATCAGGCTTGAGGTTCTTTTACGTGCCGTAAATCTACGACACGGGACCACCGGCTTTACTTCCCTTCCGAAGGAAGCCCGAAAAAAAATCCATCGCCCTCCGCCGGGTTTGAACTCGCGACCTTGTGAACTAGAGGCTAGCATGGTATCACTAGTCCACGGAGGACGACTCAGGCAACAAAGTTGCATGCATTGCATTAAGATGATTATTAGAATATAATCATAGCTGCACCAGTTTTTATACATCCCGGGTAGATGGATACGAATAAACATTGATGTTTAATAACAAAATATGCGCTGGCCGCTAAGCTCATACCATTACATAGATCATATAGAAACATAGTTACTACTAATCTTTACTGGTAACCTTAATGTAATGTAACTGCGAACATGCTAACCAAGAAAACAAACAACAAAATCGTTACTGGTAACCGTTAACGCACTGTGACTGCGGCAATTATAACATAACTTTGTCACATCCCTATTGCATTCACATGACTTTGCCTACTTGCTATTCTATAAATTGTTTTTACAAAAACATACTCTTTTGTCTGTTTCTTAATCCAGACAAACTTTCATTACCTGCACATTTACACATACGACTGAAGCGATAGACAGATTCTTAAAAAGCGGATTACTATGTGATGCCTTTGAATTCCATCTCTTTGCACGACCACGGGAGATAACGAATAGCGACTTGCCTCATGAAAAAAGTATATAAAGTAGGTATTTGAAAACTCAAACCAATTACAAAGAATATGTCAGAAATTGTTAACGCCACAAAAATTTTATTTAATGTCCTTTAAAGAGATCTACATTTTTTGTGTAGTACGATTTTGTCATCTCTTACGGTTTATGTCTCTTACAAAAGTCATTCAGAATTAAGAGGCTATTCGCAGAAAATTCGAGATATACCCTTTATAACTACTACGTATACTTTAGGGGAAGTATTGTATTCCACCCAAAATTTCGATACCGAGACTTCACCGGAAATACATGTTTTGGGGCTCTGAATAAAAAAAAGGATTTTTAGGAAAAGGTCTGTGTATGTGTGTGTGTTTTTGTGTGTGTGTGTGTGTGTGTGTGTGTGTGTAAAAATCCCTACCCCAAACTATCCTTTACATGAAACTTTTTCGGAATGTTTATTTTCTAAAACAATAAGACATTATTAAAGACATTCACGTGGCAAACCAAGTGTATATTTTGAATTTTCTGCGAATATCCTGTGAAGTCCTCTTCATTCGGAAGGAATTTTGTATAATCTTGTATAACTAGTAAATGTTCTACACAAAAAATGTAGATCTCTTAAAAACACACAATTTATTTCTAGTAGTCTTTTGTGTAGCATCAGCCTTTTACCCGTTATCTATAGTAACTTGAGGAGCAGCAGGCAGTTCAAAAAATTATATAATTTTTACGTAGATTTATATATAAGCAGTATGGGGGTTATATGAAATCAATAAACAAGTCATTCGAAATTTAAATTTTGCTTGTACAACGTCGCGCCAGGTTAGGAAGCTGTTTGTGTGTGTGTGTGTGTGTGTGTGTGTGTGTGTGTGTGTGTGTGTGTGGGTGGGTGGGTGGGTGGGTGGGTCTTACCTTTCCACATATTGTCCTAACTACATATATTGTTAAGCATCTCCACTTAGACATAGTTTATATAATATTTTAATTACTTTCCCTGAAAGAAGTGGGCTCAAATGTTTTCAGAAGAAAAAACATTGAAAGATCTCACTTAGTATTAGAAGTTTTTACTTGGAAAGTGTTACATAGCAAACGTTTATAGGCAAGAAGTTTCTGAATAACTTTGTTGTTTATGAAATTTTGATTGCATGAATAATTAAAAAAGTACGCCAGGTTTTGCCTATTTTTTGGTACCACGGGAAACAATATACTTCCGAGTACATAATGTATAGGTATTCGGAATTTTGTATACTATTGAGGAAGTTTTATTAGCATTAAAGAAATATCAGCTTAATTACCCATTTCCGAAACGTCACATGATGTTCAAACTGCAAAAATAAAATGGAAAGGGAGGGAGACGGTGAAACAGGGGAATGCTGATGGAGAGGGAGGGAAGGGAGAGAGTGATAGAGGAAGAGAAACAGAAGAGACAATTAGCCATGATTTTCGTGGTTTTAAATATGTTATTTTTACTTACTGTTTATGTAATTACATTTTAAAAAATAACACATGCAGCTCTCGTATAAAATGCTCCATGACGTACGAATATCGCCAATGTTCTTTCTTTGTATTCTTAATAGCCACACGATCGGACGGAACGTCGAGGATTACTGAAGATAGCCCACGTCTGTCAACCTAAGCCAGTAGCAACCTTGACAATCGGAGTTTAATTGAAAGGTGAAAGATTGCAGAACATTATCTGTCTTGTCAATCAGTGCTAGGGACCGTTTTCACACTCCGTCAGACCCGCTGCTGCTCTCTCCCGTGACAAGACAGAGGCGAGGATATCTGCTGCTTTGGCGTTTTGACAGCCTGCTGATGATAAATTTCGCCTTTTGACATAGCCTTTCTTCTTTCTTTTTTGCTTCTTGCTCTCCAACTTCCTTCCATTATTCCACATAAAGCATTTTCTGTTTCACCTTGCAGTCGAAGCGACTTCTACAGTGTAGAGAATCTATCCAGAAATAACTTCTTTTTTTTGCGACTCTTCTTCATGCTGGCAGATTCGTATTGCTTTTGTGTTCGTTAAAATGATATCAACATTATTACAAAAACTAATGTAAATCATTAAAACACTATAATAATGCTCCAATTAATAGAAAACTGACAGTCGTAGTGGTTCGTCGACTCCAAACTCTTAATAAAAACTGTGTAACATTACATAATTAAAAAAAATAATTTATATAGCCCACTTTAACTTCTATCGTCTTCAGAAACAAGCAATGGAGTCCTTTTATTTGTTGAACATGAAGCAACATACAGTAATAGCCACGGACAAAATAATACGATAACTTATTTATGTAATAAGATATCTAATTCTCAGCATCAGGGCATTAATAATTTGTTTCTTTAATGTTTTTTGTTCTAAGTTTTACGTGTAATGTATTTTTTTTGCTAATATTGTACGTATAATAATTAAAAGGATGTTAAAAACACATATATGCATAATGCACACATGATAGAGGATAAGTATATAACGTTATAACATATATAAAAAAGAGGGAAAGGCCATTGTTAGCTATATAACCAGTAATATAAAATTACGAGAAATGTAGTAGTATCTACGTAAGCATGTAACAAACCTTGGATTCATAATTAAGACGATGGAAGTCTGTAAACATATAACATAAACTGTTATTGGATAGCAGTACCAATCAGGTACATTGATACATGCTTATAATTCATATACATACGTTCAGAAAAGGGTTGAAGGGAACGCTAACAGAAGCTTGCCAGACTTTGAACAGGAAGGCACGTCTCTAAATAGACGCTAAAACTACGTATTTAAGGGTCTACCAGTTATAAATATTTCAACATGACAAAGGTAATAGTGAATTGTGAATATCAATTGTGGTTTATCTAAAATACAAGTGAAATAATTAACGGAATATGTGTGTGTGTGAAATATTTTAACACTCTCCATACCTAACCCTGACAAGACACAAGTGCTCTCCGAAACAAATACAGCAGCCGTGGCATAATTATAAAGTAATAATTACAACATATTAACACGCACAGGACTACAGATATACGATCATCATATTCCGGTCTACAAGAACGTCGAGATACGTCGCGAGAATTACGGACATTAAGACGACTTACAGGTACGTAAGTAGTTTATTAGCATCCATCATCATCAACGTAGTGGGGTCCTACCAATGGGAACTTCTACAAACAGTAGGTTTTAAGGTTGGTTTTATTAGTTTTTATTACGAAAACACTCACTTGACACTTTCAAACTCTGCGGAGGGTACGGAATAATTCTAGTTGAAGAAATAATCTCCGCATCCCAGCCGGGAATCAAAACCGAAACCTCTACAGTGATAAGCTAGAACACTGACCACTCGATCAAGGAGGCAGTCATTACGAATTTGTAAAAATGTGTTTCTGTTTAAATCTATAATAATATAATAAGGACAATGGAGAGTCATATGGACACTATTTCATAAAAATTTAACTTTATATGTCTTCAAAATTTCATGTAAGATTAAAACCAAATTCTGTTAAATGTCGATGGAAATATGCGCTTTCTTTGATTACCCCATATAGCCTAATGCAGCATATTTGATACAAGGTGTTTTGTTAAGGTCTTAGATTTGTAATGTTTTTTTTTCTAATTTCATGTTATACTAACCTGCAAAAATAACATACAAGTGTTTATAGCTTTTTATATTGCCAACATATTGTTTTCAATAAAATTATAGTGTTTTTTTTAAAGAAAAAGAAAAATCCAAAAAGAAGCAACTGCACTCAAATGTAAACCCGCCAGCAACCAAGGTGCCATCACATCGATTAGTTTACTTGCGCCCTCCCCGTCCTTTGGCATAAGAACATTTGACTACAGTCGCTGGGATTCGAACTCGCAATGTTCGGCTTTGAACACATGACCAGTCCATTTCATCTCACTTATATAATCACGGCTATTTGAATCACTTCAGTTGTGGTGCCTTTGAAGGGATATGAAACCCAGTTTAGGAATTAGAGGAAGAGTGGCATATGCAACAAAATCATTCTGGCATTAAGAAGTTAAGGACCAAAACTTTGGGTTTTAGTGTTTTATGGAAAAGTGGCTTAAATTTCCGGCAGGTGCACTTAATTCTCTCATACAAACAGGCATTGTAAGGTCTACAACATGGATGCTTTTAAGTAATAACAAGACATTTCTGGGAAAGTTAGGTAATGTATTGAAGAACACATTAAATAAATGTTTATAGAATGCTCTACTAAAAACTTTAGAACTATTTTGTCCCATTATTCTGAGAAGTGTTCACTTTCATTACACATTTTAGAATTTATTCAATAATATCAAAGTGTTATAAGCATTAAGTTTATAAACGATATTCGTCACAGTGCTCTTTGGTCCTGAAAGAATTCTCCCGACATTTTTCTCTTTGTTTTGAAGTTTTAACATACATCTACACCAACGTTTATCTTTGTCTCTTCCATAAAAGAACTCCTACACATCTGTTAGCTGGTCGAGATCTTCACCATCCTCCACCTTCTTGTAGATTCACTATTGTGGTTTTCTGATTCAACCTTCTCGTCCGTTAAAGCTGCATTACTTTCCTCCCGCTCTGTAAAATGGCATAGGTTTCATGATCACTTTCTTCAAATACGAGTAGTTTACGAATCTCTTCGCCCGATAAACCCTTTGAGCTGAAAATAAATAATACAAATAACAAATAAATACAGGCGTCCACATAGCCAGATCTATAAATTAAGAGTGCAACTATACGGAAAACTATAGATTAAGTACATTTTACTGGTTATTACACTTACCTGTGCATATTGCTGACTCCTAGAATCAAGCACGTATCCATCACAGGAGCAGGCGCGTGTTGTACCTTTTACGACATTCAAAAACTCGTTACTTAGAATGCCTTAAGCCAAATAAGAACATTAAACAAAGAAACAGTAACAGTTACCACATTGTCGAGTAAGCACTATCGAAGGAATACACTGAACCGGTGACGCATTATCTCAATTTTAAAACATTGATGAAGCATAAGTACTGCTGGTGTTAAACTTTTTATAACGCAAAAATAATATTTCATTCACCACATTAGTTTATATGTCGTCAGGAATAAATAACAACACACGCAGTTTCACCATCCCAAGGTGAATGGTTATCTGGTTACGGTCTGTTGTAGAGTTGACGCGTGACGTCTTAAGAGCCACTCTGCTCCCAGACAAGACGTACGTAGCACAAGTGTTTTAAATGACTAACAAGTTTACATGTTGATTTCACTAAAAATTCATAACTTTTTTGAATAACAAAGAGTAGAGCTAAAGTTAGCCAATTAATTTTCATAATCCAGTTAATGCCTATAGGTGACAAACAGTAGTCCAACATCTGCTTTGAAAATGAGTGAACATGGTAACCGACCTTATCGGGTGAACCAAAAAAGAGCGATTTTGAAGCTTTACGCCACTCTGACAGTGATTCAGAGAAGGTTAGTGTGAACAGTGAAAACCGTGCTGGCTTCATCCATTGGTGTAAGTGTAAGGAATGTATACCTATGAATAATGCTGAGGAAAGTGTGTGTTTTCGGACTATTTAAACACAAAATTGGTGAAGGGTAATTTTTTTGTATCATAAATCATCATAATTTAAAAAAAATAGTTATAAATCGTGATGTTTTGAATATTGTGAGAAATAACTTAGCGTTACAAACAAAAAATTTAGCTACAAAGAAAATACTCACCGCCAACAATCTTGCTAATAAGACCTGGGATATTCCTATCACAGCGTGAATTAGTTCATGGACTGCTATTGAACACAGAAGGGTTGTTTTACCACCATGTGTAGTGCTTAGAATTAGAAATGCTTTCCCAGAACCCAACGAAGAATATGTAGGCTTCAAATTTCACTAATAAACACACAAATTAAAAATAGTAAGTTTTAAATTCAACCATTATTATTATTATTATTATTATTATTATTATTATTATTATTATTATTATTATTATTATTATTATTATTATTTAAAATTGTATAACGTGTCTGTGACCCATCTTCTTATTGTGACTGAAAACGTGAGAAGTGCTTCAATCGTAGTAACTGTATTACAGTATTACAGAGGTCGAATCGTGGGAGCGATATTCTCCGGTAGTGACAGATCAATTGCTGCGTCTAGTAATGGATCCACACAATGTGCGTGCAGAGAATTTTTTTATTTCACGCATTATCAGCATTTTCCATTCTTCGTTAGATTTCTCATGTTTATTTTTCATGATCCACGACCCAGATGCTTAGGAGTACCGAGTTATGACAGCAGTGTTTTTTTATTTACATTGAAATAGTGATCTAACGCTGCTATCACGCCTCCAAGTTGAAGGACCTGACATGAAAAATGTATTATTTTTCGGAGCATATCTGAGTTGAAGACTGTGATAACTTTCTAAACTGCCAGATGTATATAATGTCTAATTTGAGCCAAATTATTTAAGAAGGTGCTGTGCAAAATAATCTGCCTCAGGGCATGCTAGGTGTTTTGATTCGCCTTTAATTCATAATTTATTTCTTTGCTCTTCCCCCAACAATTCATCATGTTCACAAGACCTACATTCGCCGTTTTCTAGCTATTCATGTTCATTTTTTATGTGATGAAGAAGTGATTTGAATCTTTCAATTAATATATTACCGTTCTCATTACAGTTTTGCGTAGCCCACCATAAATGGTTATTTATATTGGCCTTCCATGCTCTGGGTATTTTTTTCTACCACTTTCATTTTTATTAGACTTTTAGATAAATTCCATATATTAAGTTCATGTTCCGAAAGAAAAACTTCAACTTTACACATTTGTTGTGTTGCAAACCTAGTCATTATAATGTCACAAGCGATTTCCAAATCACTTTTCACTATACCTCTTTGAACAAATTCAAAATCAATAATTTTGCTGGAACTTAAATACATGACAGAAAATCCTGAGGAGTCACACTGCCTATCTCCTGCCAACCATATAGGTATACGGCAACCTTTTAATGAGTTCCAATTCTATTTCCTTTCTTGAACACAAAATGATCTAACAACTGATGCTGCCATATTTCAAATAGTTTTACGGAGTGTATTCCTTGAAAACCTTGCCAAACCCAGTGATTTGCAGGACTTAAATTGATGAACTTGCTATTAAAGCATTTCCTTCCGGTTTCTTTTCTGATAAATTTTGTGAGTTGTAAGTGAATGTATTACCGCAATAACACACTGTTTTAACACATAGCATTGTCCCTTTAAATTGTTTGGACTTTATTTCTACATGAAACACACACCTTGGAAAATAAAGTAGAGATGTCCAAGCCACAATGAAATTTTCCGCTGTAGCTTCATTTCCATGCATGGCGAAAGTTTCTTCTTCTTCTTCTTTATCACTTGTATCAGAATCTGAAGTATCGGGTTCGTAGAAACTTTCATTCGGCATTGCTTATTTTGTAGATATTTTCAGGTTCCAACAATATATATTTTATTATGATTTCAGTGCCTAGTTCACATTGTACTTCTGAATTCTTGGTTGTTTCATCACCTTCTATTTCGAGTTCTCGTTCACTGCTTTTATCATCATCGCCTTCGTTGTCAGTCTTTATTCCAAGTAACACTGTCGCATAGCTCAGAAACTATGCTTTTACGATTTCCAGCCTCACATCGTTATGTTCTTTGTCGTTCGCTCTTGGATGAATGGTGAGGGATCAATTGTCTTACCAGAACTTGATATCAGGAAACTGTCTTCATTTTTCCTTATAGGATGAACAGTTTCAGGTTTTTATAAAGACCCTCTGAAGTTTTCATCGGCATAAGCTGATTTTTTTAATAGCTGTGTCTGTTCATAACCTGTGTCCTTAAAATGGAAGGAACATAAACGAGCACCGGGACAGGCAAAAAATATTTTTTTTGCAAAATTCTACTCACATCCTTTATCTTTTGGGAGATTTGTTTCTGTTTGGAAACGCGTGAAAATGAGTTCCCTGTTTGTTTACCTTCTCACATTACAGCCATGTGTACAACCTTGATGCATTTTATTTTTCACATTGTTACGTTGTTTGTATAATACCACCGACTCAGTAACACTAACAAAACACCACCAAAAGTACACTCTCTTGAACTTAAATACCAACAAGAACAAGTTTTGAAAACGTATTACTGCACATGCAGCAATGATTGACTTGTGATCTAACTGCTTTTAGCTGGGTCTGATGACGTATAAGATGTCGGTGTGGCGGAATAAGAAAACAATATTACCACTGCATTTTACAGGTCATTTCCTTCATTTAATAAGAAACATAATTTTTGTGTTTCGTTCCCCTTTAAGAAACACTTATTTTTCAGGAAATGCAGTGCTTATCTGTGTTATACAAGTATGCTACCATACTAAAATTTTTGATGAAATCTCTTCTAGTGATTGCTCAAGTTTAAAAATGTAAATATTACGGTCCAAAGAGAAAACTAGATAACATCATATTAAAACTGCAACGAAAATCTCACTTTAATATATTTTTTAAAATTAAAAGTTCACAAGATGTGAATGTAGTTTATAGTACAATACATGGATCCATATTTTAAATTTCTGAAAAAAGAACATTTTAATGGCTTTTAAAGTTAACATACCTATTCATTGCAAAAAAAATTATAGTAAGTTACATTCAAGGATTGGGAGTGTGAATATATGAATAATGAACGAATAGCCGATTTTTCCCTGAAGGGCTAAGGCGAGGGTCAGCTCGACATGACTCCTGCGGGGAGCTAGTCCGCCTAAGTGCTGTTTTACGTGGCGTTCTTTCTTCCGCACTTGGCACTATTGTTAACTGACTTCTTTGCGATAGGCACTTCATGATCTTGTTTGGGGTTCCTCTCTTCCCTTAATTCCCATCGTACACTAGGTATTTGTGTTTAGCACAAATACCTAGTGTCTCTCCAGTTACTGCGGTCGTGTGCAATCCTGGTCCAGTGTGCTCCTACTGCTTTCTTGAAGGCGTCGTCCCATCTTGTTCCGGGTCTTTCTTGTCGTCTCTTACCGATGTAGGGGGTCCACATTGTACAAATGTATGCCCAAATGTTGTTCTGGAGCCTCGCCACGCCGTCTTCCCATTTCCATTTCAAATTGGTGGCTCGTTGGGTTGCGTCTTCCAGTTTTGTTATTTCCCTTAACCTGGTGTTGATGAATATATACCGCCATTAAAATATCTGAGATTAAAACGTCCACACTCGTCTGCAGCTGATCGATCAGTATAAGTTTTCTTCATACTTCTGATGAAGAGTAAATACCCCGAAATATTGAATTATGTTCTAGTGTTGATCAATCTTCTTCCTTCCATATATTATATCTCATATTGAGTTACATTCATTTTAACCAATGAAAAAAATAGATATGCAATTAAACAAATGTTTAACAATGAAAGAAAACCTTTTTAGTTTATATATAACTGTTATACATATTATTTACGTTTTCAAATTTATCTACTCGGTGTATATATGTACGACTATATCAATACTGTTGCAGCCTGGGTAGAAGCCTAAAGATTCACATGAAAAATTAAATTAATTTTAGTACCCAGCACGTACATTGAGGTGACGTATGCTCATTTGGCCGCGGAAGACTGAAACGTGGTTTGGAGGTTAAGAAGAAGGCGTGGGTTTTTCACTGTACAAAATCCATAACCCGAATCTACTCACACATTCCTAGATTTATTTCCCAACCGTTTGGGGTTTCTACATTATTAAATATGATGTCCACCAATCCAAAAGCCGGTTTGCACGCGCGATCCGCTTCTCTCGGAATCCTCAGCAAGATAACCGCTATATTCCCACCACTCGTGGCTAGCAAAACCCACCAGCCATGAGTAACGTCATGAAAACGACAATATGTCTGGTAATGACAATGTAAAACAACAATATGTCTGGTAATGACAATGTAGAACAACAATATGTCTGGTAATGACAATGTAACCCCCCAAATTATTAATATTACACATCAGGTCATGCAGACGAAATTCCGCATCTCTCGCGACAAACCTACTTAAATAACCAATGCAGTAGTAGATAAATGTATGGCATTTGTGCCCTGATTCTTAAGCAAAGAAGGAGCAATATGTGTACATTAAATTTATCTTTAGACAATACAAGATGTTCAAAATTGATCTTTGCATTACTGAACACTCAAAGATCTCCTGCAGCAGAAATACTGGGGAATTTACGACGAATATTCTACATGTATTGAGTGTAAGGGGATTACGTTCTCTTTTAACATTCTGCACTATAAATAATTGTATGAATTTGGATCTGAGGAGCGAGCAGACTAATTATCATTTAAAACGTTTTTAATGTTACCAAAGACCTATTTTCATTGTCCATTAAGTTTTCAATGGTAGTTTTTGTAGAAACAGTTACCTGAAAATAGGATGCAGTAGATACAACACTGCCTTTCAGTCTGCCAGCGATGTAACACTTACCGGCAAAAAACTTTTGATTAGCTCGTAGTACCATAGGTTGCATCAAATCTGGTAAACTCTGTAAAAGCAAAAGTGTGTGTAGTATTTACCAGGGTAAGGTAAGTTTTCCCCAATTTATATTTTTCCCATTTTCCCCAGTTTATATATTAGATTCGAGTTCTATTTCCTTAATACCTATTCTACTGGGATAGCTAACACTTTATAGATAGATGAGATGAACATAAGAGTACAATGTAAGGAATTTTAACAGCGCTAGTGGAAAATACGTGATTAAAGTTGAGGGTCTATTTGTGTCATTTGGGGTTCTTTAAACATATGATTCATTATTTTAAAATGTCTAAAAATTGTCACTCTGAGGTTAAAAGCTTACACTAAGAATATAATTTCATGGTAATACAATGGATATATATTTCTTTTTAGGAAACTCAGTTCAAGTTTAAATGTTTATAACTTTAGATGTGAGTTGTGTCAATCTGATATAAAAACGCTCTCGATTTTGAGCATAAAATTATAGCATTAATTTTAAGCAATTCACTCACTCTCAATCACTACCTCTCTCTCATTCTCTCTCTCTCACACACACATATAAAAAGCGCGTGCAAAAGTATCTTTTTTACTCTGCGAAACTCAAAGGTATATTTCTGTAAAACTCTCGGTTTAAATGCAATACTTCTAGCTTAGGAAGTAGCAGAGAAAACATAAGATAAATAGGGAAATAAAAAATGAAAATGCAGTTTTTTAATTAGGGAAGAAGTGAAGATCTACTCCTTTCGTTGTTCGTAATTGTCAGATGTATGTGTCTAAGAAAATAAGACCTGCAACAAAGCTACTCTGCGAAAAGTTAGTAGCTAAATAAATGCCATTTATAGAAAGGAATGCTCTAAATATTTCCTTCAGAGATAGCCATAAGAAGGAACAGGTTTAAAACGGCGACATTTTAGTTTAATTTCGAGTTCCTAAGCACAGCAAACACACAGCAATGGACCTGACTGATGATTTTTAAGGAATATTGTTTATCATTCAGCATGCCAGATGTTACATAATCTCCCATCCTCTAACCCAGCCTCACTTCTTTTCACTTTTCTTTGGGAAAGAAAGCAAACTTGTACTTTAAAGTGTTTCTTCACACTCGTCGCATGTCATGTGTCACTTGTTTTATTTGTGGGCGCGACGGGAGAACTCTAGTGGTGGAAGAGTGCAAGTCACGCGATCACTTTGCTAAAGTGATTACTTCATCTTTATGTACCCGCAGCCCTTACATGCATGCGTTTGTTTCCACTCCACAAGTGGACTTGAAGATCCCGATCAAGGAGATTTCTATCTAATGTCTTCTGTCGATAGTAAATTGCAAGGAGTTCCGGCTGAATCACGCGGCTGAATACACACCGTGAAGGAGGATTTGTTTCCCGGCCAGCTAATACATATGCAGTTATATTCTAACAAATAACAGAAATAAAATTCAAGCCTCGTCACCTTTGTTCAGGAGAATAGAACTTCTAGAAACATATTTGTGTTTTCTTGTCTCACCCTCGTGAGGTCGTAGTGCATACGTTTAAGACTTTCTCTCATTTGGCGCCTCAAAGGGCATTCTAAGCCTTCAGCGAGCTCAGAAAATTCTAGAGATTGCCAAAACAACTAATAACGGGCAAAATGGCACTGCAGTAACGTGTGAGGTTCCGCGTTCAATTCCCGTCGGACCGGTCACTTTGTTGGTAGACGAATGCTCGTGTGGTTCACCTTTTGTCACGAATTTCCCTTCATCTGTTTTAACTCTGTTTCAGGGTTGTAGAACCAGGCGAGCCGAGCGAGGTGTCGCCGCGGTAACGTGTGCGCTCACTCTGACACATGGGTTTTTCGTAGTTTCCCCGGGTCGGCAGGTGAATGCTGGGGTGGTTCGTTTCAGGGATGTAGCACCAGGTGAGAGTGTTCGGCGGGTTGCGACTATGCGGCAACTTCCGTTATATAGAGGTTTCTTCTCTGGCGTCCTTGCGGGACTGCTCAGTTAGGTCTCCCCTACGAGTGGGCCCCGCCCCGGCAGGAGCACGAGGATTCAGGTGGCTTGTGGGTAGGCCCGGGCGACGAGGGATGCGTTCGCTCTGGAAGTATTAGAGGCCTCGTCCGTGCTTACGCCCATCGTTATCCAGATCGGGTCTCTTCCCTCATCCCTCCCTCCTTCGGGGCCCGGTAGAAGCAAAAAGGGCCGTTGTAACCTACTTGCGGTGCTCTATCCCGGTTGCGGGGGCACTTCCGTTCGACAGTATCTTTACCTTTAGGACCAGGGTGAATGGTATGTTTTGGCAGGACGGTGGAATTTGCAATCCTGACAGATTTCTCCGTGGCGTTTAGCGGCACTGCTGAGGCCCCTCCTGGGAGTTGCCTCACTGTCGGGCTGCGAGTGGCTTAGGCAGAGATAGTCGGCGTCAGGAATGGTGCCATGTAGGAATTTTTAGGGACCCCGTCCTTGCTAGCGCACATCGTCTGGATCCGTCGCTCTTCGGGTCTTCCATTCATCCCTTCCCAGGTCTTACGCTGGAAGAAAAAAAGGGCCAGCTATGGCCTGCTTGCGGTGCTGTACTCCAGTTACTGCAGGTCCTTCCACCTGCCTACTCTAACACCTAGACCAAGAAGCGCCTTCCTTCCGTGAGTGAAATAAAAAATAAGAATAAACTAACTTTTAAAACTTCAAAGAAAAGAAAATCTTATCATTAATTCCCAAAATTAATATCTTACTATTATAAACTTCCCTTTGAAATGTTATATATATATATTAACCATAAGTTCAAAAACATATATTATTAATCCAATAAATTAAAGAAATTTTATATTCATTTATTATATAAATTTTAATTAAATATGCAACACGCACTGCATCACTCAGCAGCAAGTGAAGATCAAATGGACTGAAACAGAGAGGGAACGGCATCTGCGAGTCAAAATGACTCGCGAGTCTTGTTTTCGCTACCTCTGACCTAGACACTTAATAAGGACCGTATGAAGGCATAATGATTGATCGGAAAATGGGATGTGCCGTCTATCCCCAGCTTAAGGTCTCCGGGGAATGAAGGGAAGAGGCAGGTATCCTAGTTTATAAACGTCTCTGTTATCATGGTTATGCTGCTGTTGCTTAATATTGCCAACTTAGCACTAATGCTTTTACGCTATAATTATTCATAGTCATAGCTGATCTCTCTCAGTTTTACCTGCAACTTCTTACAAATAACTAGTGCAAGAACCAGAGCATTAGGCAAATGCTGATGAAGTAAGGAGGAATTTGGGTTTGCATCAACGTTAATGCAGGGAAAACCTCATGCGTGTAAATGGGTTTATGGAAAATTATTTTCCCTTTATAAGGCCAGGACAACAGTGACTACATTGACGATAAATATGAGTTTTAGAAGGTGGATTCAAGAAAAACTAACTCCAAATTTGTCCCCTTCTTTACAGACTTAGATAATGCTCCGTATCACATTGTGGTAGTGGGCTAACAACCTTCTAGGGGTTCCCTGAAATCTGCTATGATATTATAGTTGCAAAACAAAGAGGTCAGTGCGATAGAGATATTTGAAATAAATACAACTAAAGAAGTGCTTAAAATGGCCGTCATCGAGGTTCACTTGCACCATACATGTGTAATCTGAGTCTCATAGAAGCCCATAAAACCTATTCTGCTAAGGTATAGCAGATTGTTAGGGAAAGAAGAGTAACAGTGATTTATCGATGTAGAAATTGCGCGATGGAGCACTTCAGAATATAACGCTTGTAACTGAAACAGACCATCAGGGTTTTTGCAAATATGTAGATAATGTAGGAAATGACCACTTGGATGGTACGGTGGAAAATGCTATAGACAGCAATGCAAGAAGACGACAGCAGCGATCCTTCATTTTCCGCTTCCTCCTCCAGCTAAAGTGAGTTCAGCTTCGGAAAGCTGGCCAAACCACTTACTTCAGATAAGTGCATCTTGTTTGTAAGCTAAATACAGTGCAACAAATTCAACAACTTTAAGTTTCGCGATCTGTAGCAACTTCTTCGCTTTAATCTAGGGAGAATATATACACCAAAGTTGAGGCTACTGACGCAAGCGTAGCTAGAGAAGAGAGTCCAGCGTCAGGTGTGCCGGTTTAGATGGAATTGTTTACTATTTGCTTGTATTTCTGTCAAAGACCGTGGGAAGTGACTGGGAAAGCTTCATACCCAGCGATATGACTCCGCAGTAACGTATGAGGTTTGCATCGGGAGATCCCGGGTTCGATTCCCGGTGGCCACCCACTCTGACTCAGGATATTTCATGATTTTCCCTGGTTAAAAAAGGCGAATGCTGGAGTGGTGTATTCTACCACGCCTCTCCTCTCTCTCTCTCTCTCTCTCTCTCTGTGTCTCTCTCTCTCTCTCTCTCTGTGTCTCTCCCCATTTCATCTCAGTTCATTTCCTTTTCACGTTTCAAGTTGACTAGGGGCTGTGATTCGGTCGTTGTTGGACAGATGGTGCAGAGGCTTGCCCTTTGGAAATTTTTCCCCGAATCCACTGAGGGACGTCTCCGAGAGCCCTCCCGTAGCCGGGTGGTAAAGCGTGGAATTGTTAGGCAACTCTGCGCTTCTCTGGCCACTTGCACGGGCTTTGCTCTACAATCCATGTGCTCCTGGGGTTCCCTAATCTCATCAGTTCCTCCTGGGAGTGTACGTACAATAGATCCCTTTAGGGTCGCAGTTCACTACGTTCACTAGTCTAGTATAGACCAGTCCGGGGGAGCTTCAAGTATTTAGGTTTAATGTGAAAAATTAGTCAATGAGAAGCTTTTAGTCCCCATAATGAGAAATTCACTCCTATTAATGTTTCCTACAATATATCGTGCGTTTCTACTTGAAGTAAGCGAATAGAATTGTATGATAACAGCTAAGTCTTTCAAGTGAAAAAGAGCTATCTGAGGAAAGCTATATAAATGGGTTTTTAGATTTTACTGGGGACAAGTATTACTACCCCTTATATAATGTGCATATCAAAGTAAGAATAATTAAACTTAGATTTCTTTAAAATTTAGTTTCCATTGGGCTCTTTTCATAGGTGTAATTGCAGTCAAACAATGAACCATTAGCATACTATTTAATATTCTTAATACTCTCATTAGAAACAAAATTCATTGTATATAGATAGTTTTGTTTCGTTTAAATTATCACGAAATATAAGTCATATCAAGATTTATCTTTCTCCCAAAATAATAGAAATAATTACCCCCCTGCCAACCCTACCTGCTAGTTTCCATCAGACTTCATATTCATGAGATATTTATCTGTAGATGCATTTTTGTCTTCATAAATTCTTCAGGTAGTACTATGAGTTGTGTATTCAACGCGGTATATACCTTTAGGTTTAGAAGAAATGAAAGAAAAT
The DNA here is from genome assembly GCA_030765065.1 of Deroplatys truncata. Classification (NCBI taxonomy): domain Eukaryota; kingdom Metazoa; phylum Arthropoda; class Insecta; order Mantodea; family Mantidae; genus Deroplatys; species Deroplatys truncata. Next base: position 103,437,725 of record CM060981.1, on the reverse strand, counting down.
TGAATGATGTTACGCGAAATATTCTATTAGCAACTAAATTGACACATAGGATCTTTTGCATCATCTTCAGTAACTGAAGTCGATTTAATTAGTTCTTTGTTATTTCTGGGATATATTTATACACTTAATTTTCATTTCCCAACAAAGAGCAAAGCAACTAGAAATTTCAGTTCAGTTACTTCGGAGATCAACAACTGTGTGAGTGTTAACAAAAATGAAACACCTGTTTAAATAAAGACAAGTAACTATAACACTAAAAAAAACGCCAGTTATTTCTTACATATCCGAGATAGAGTTGCACAGCAGAATTGTTACTTTACCATTTACCTATGGTAGGTATGTAGTCCATCCAAATATTCAACATACCGCAAATAAACAATATTATGACCTATGAAGAAAATATATATTTTAACTAAAAGATCCATGCGAACTCAAAAACGAAAAGTTGGATACATACCGAAGTAAGCAAGTATAAGAATCTTACAGGGAAGCAACATGAGATTTTCTGGAAAGATTTCCTGACTCAAATAATAACCCGTTACGTAGGAATATTTCCTCTTCTTTTTGTCCTTATAAATGATTAACGATTATTGTTAAAATATGTTTAAGATCTTTCTATGGTAAGTCATATACATAAATTGACCTTTTTTTTTTCTTTTATTTTGCTTCTTGTTATAGTAAGCCTGTGAAGTCCTCTTCATTCTTACTGAACTTCTTATAGCTTGGAAGTCACAAAAAAGGACACAACTTACCGCAAAAAAAACTGTAGTTCTCTTTAAAGTACGGCGTTTGTATCATCTAACTCTCTTCATAACATTAGACTTGTCCAAAGTGTTCGCTTTTTACGTTTGAATTTTACTTTTAAGTGCGTTCTTTTGTTTCTCGTGAGATCATACAAAATCTATTTAATATTAAGCTTAGTGGTTTGCTTCGGCTAAAATATAGTTACTCCAGAAGACAATAGTCTTCAGTTTGAAAAACCAACCGTCAAATTAATGGAGAGACAATTCTCACGTATAGCTTGCAGAAAGAACACATTATATTACAGTCTACATGTTCTGGTGTTATTTCCAGATTTATAACTTTTATTGGTTTTACAATCCTTTTTTCCTTAAAAATTGCATTAATTTTTCAACTTTTGCATGTGTGGTGTTTAAAAATTGTATTTTATGTGTTTAGTAGAGCAATTCTGTTGATGCGACACCGTCACGGATGTATGGTTTAAACTGACAGAAAAACAAATTTGTGAAGTTGTGAAAGCTAAAACCTTAATGAGGAAGTTCAGTAAAAGCACTGATAAGTTCCCATTTTCACCGCAGTTTCGGGTAGTACATATGAAAAAGTCTATTAAACGTATGAAAATATGTTTAATAGATCTAACACGAAACATTTTCAGAATCGGTGCAATTTTCAAAAAAATACAAGTTTAATTAAATCAGAAAAGTTTTATAAACGCAGGACCACGTAAACTGTAGTCTCGTTTGTTTGTTCTGCATAGTAAACATGAATTTTCTTCCCGTTAATTTTGTTACTTTAATTTTTAAAGTGGAATGAATACTTTCTGCGTATATGCAGCACGAATGCTCTACGTTTTGAAATAATTACTTCCCTTCTGAAGTAAAAGCATTAGTATTGTGAAGTGGTTTAATGTTATTTATATTTAACATTTTTTTGTAGCCCCACGTTGTGGTAGCCAATTTGCAGTGGTACACTTGCATTTATTTAATTTGTTGAGCCCCACGTTTGGGAGCCAATTTGCGGCGGTATACTTATAATGTTTGTGTATATTTGTGTTTACTCCACGTAGTGAAGCCATTTTGTGACGTGATTCTTTGTTAGGTTTGTAGCTCCATCTGGTGTTAGCAATTTGCGGTAGTATTAGTGTTCGTTTGAAAGAATGCTACTGTTATTTTATTTAATTTTGGTTTACTGTCCTCCGGCTAGCTATGATCTTTTTGGTCGAGCACATCTCTTTATACAGGTTGTGTAAACGGAAAGGAGTCTTTTATCCAAAGATAACACTGATGAAGGAATTTGTTTTACACTTTTATTGTCGAAAACAGTCACTATCACATTTACACATTGATCTAGACACTCGCCAAACTGAAACTGTTATAATAACTTCTTACTGATCACTTTTAATACACGTACTTCAACCTTTGTATAATTAACTTTACAACACTTGAGAATTTTCCTAACTCTGCTACGCGTAACTTGCGAATCGATAGCCGACGTATACTTTACAAATATTTCTCCTGGACTGATGGCGACGTGTAGCATACAAATATTTTCGACGAACTGACGGACTGAAGGCGACGTGTAGTGTACAAAGATTTTTGGTGAACTGACGGGGTCTATCTCTAACCTAGCCCTTTTTATACTCCTACACCCCGATATGCCTAAAGATTATAACTGAGTTGCAATTGGCTAATAAAACGCGCCAACATTAGCGTCTATTTTATATTCAATGAAAATTATGAATACATATGCTCTAGGGACAATGTTCCAGCAAATTCTAAGAAAAACGCGCCAACATTACGTAACTTCCTCGTCTCTAATAATGATAAACAGCTCACCCCCTCGCTACATTATTGCACGCTATTATTGTCAGTTTCAGTAAGGCAGTATAGACTTACTTCTCAACAATAATTACAATCAACAAACATCTCAAAACAATGTCACATAAAAATGCATATTCATAATAATTCTTTACATTTAAATAATTTATGATACAAATTACTGCATCAATTGTGAGAAATTCTTTCTGTGCTTATAAAGTAAGACAATGGCCCAAAAATATAACTTTGCCGGGTGGTGTTAAAAGCTTACTCTGACAATGCTATCCTGTGTTTCACTTCTTAACAACAGCTACTGGTATTAACTGTGATATATCCAAACTATACAAACTGTTTTTCACCAGCTCCAATACTTATCTCTTTCCTCCTCCTTTTCTTTTTCTGTAGTCTTTTGTCATTTACATTTATCTTCATCCTATTGTTCTCATCGATTTCATATACCGTCATTGGCATGATCCACATGATTGCTTTCTGCTAACAATGCTGTATCATCAACGAATCTTATATACAGAGTGTTTCAATAAAAGCACCGATTAAAAGAAATAGCCCCCTTCAACTCCTATAGATTGTCTTTAGAAACAACTAATGGTGTTTTTAACACTTCTGTAGGATTTTAACTTTGTGTTTATTCATTTATGCTAAGAAACACGCTCATTTACGCCCATCATACTTCCAGACTCTGTGGAGGGAAGAGAATAATTCCACCTGTACACGCATTTCCGCGCCCAAGCCTGAATCGAACCTCAAGTTGAAAAGCGAGAACGCTGACCACTCGAAAACATAGTCCGAATTAATTTCTCAATCTGCGTGAAAAACATTGTTACGTGCATTGCATGAACGGTGCTACCAAGCCCTAATAATTTCTTTCTCTTCTGCTGATCTATTTTAAATACGAATGATCTATTTTGTGTGTTTTAAGCGGGAAACCTTGTGCTGAACTCTTAAGTTATTCAAGTTCTTTGAAATCTGCATTCTGCTTATATCTGACATATCTTCTCGCATTTTGACTTTGATTAGTTAATAGTTCATGTAGATATTATTTAGAATTCTTTAGAAGCTTCATAAAGTCCATCCAGTCTACTTTGTCAAATGTATCTTCTAAAACCACAAAATGCAATATACATATAGTTTTACTTTCGCTATACATGCCTATAGTAACCGAGCGGGATGGTTCAGGCAGATGCGTCTATGGCCGCATTCGGGAGCACCCGGGATCGCTTCCCGGTGACTACCCACTCTGGCCCATGAGTTTTTCGTGGTTTCCCCGGGGTCGCCATACGAATACTGGGGTGGTTCATTTTCTGCCACGACTCTCCTTCCTCTCATTTCCTGTACCCATATCTTCCTTGTCACCTTTTCAGGGTTGAGGGACCAGGCGACGGTGTTCGGCGGGTTACAGTTTTGTAAAGCTTTCTTCCCTGGCGTCGCTGCAGCACCGCTCAGTTAGGTCTCTCCTCAGCGTGGGGCTTCGCTCCGGGAAGGTTGGTGGCCTGTGGAAGGGACCGAGCGGCGCCAGATGAGTTCTATCTGGAAATGTTAGGGACCCCGCCCATGCTTGCGCCCGTCTATCTGGTCGCCCTTCGGGTCCTTCACCTCATCCCTCCCTCCCTCCCAGGGGTCACGCTGGAAGCACAATGGGCCGTGTGACCTGCTTGCGGTGCTCTGCTCCGGTTCCGGGGCACTCTCAGTGATCACGTTTACTTTCACCTTTATAGTAAGTAGAGGAAGTATTCCATTCCATCCAAACATTCGATTCCGATATTAAACTGGGAATATACGTTTTGAGGCTTCCTGAATAATGATAAATAATAACAAAGAATATTTAGAAAAATGTCTCAGTTTGTTTTTGTATATGTGTGTGAACAGCACAAGTCAAAAACCAAAAGTCGGTAAAACATCAAACTTGGTATTTAAGTTCAGCGCCTTCCAAGGATGCTACACCAAGATTTTGAAGAAAATTGCCCCACCCTAAGCAAGCCTTTACATGGTAAAATTTGCGTTATTTTTTATTTTTTAAAAATACCTCTAATGAATTTGATTAAAGTACGATATGTTTAGACATTTACACAACAAATATAATGTATTTAGAATTTTCCGGGAGGAGTCTGTGAAGTTCTCATCATTCTGAACGACTTTTGAATAATTAGTAAACCGAAAGAAATAGACTAAATGCTTCTACAAACAAACGTATATCACATTAAAGGACGCAGTTTAAGTCAAATATTAAACATAAATGCGGCGTTAATCATCTCAAGATATTTTTTCTTATTGGTTTGATTTTTTACTTTCTCAGCCACGTACCTAGTAGAGAAGGTATTTTATTCCACCAAAGTTCGATATCGAGATTTCACCGGAAACACGTGTTTTGAAGTCCCTTGAATAAAAGAAATTAGAAAAATGTCCGTGTGGTATGTGTGTGTGTGAACTTTTCAAAAACGAAAATAGGATAAATGCTAAACTTGGTATTTGGATTCAAAGATGCGACATGGGGATTTTCAAGAAAATCTCTCCACCTCAAACTACACTTTTTCGAAGTTTTTTATTTTATGAAAATTGGCTGTAACGATTTTGATTAAAATACCGTATATTACAAGAGAAATAAAGTGTATATCATGAATTTTCTGGTAATAGCCTGTGAAGATCTCTTTATTTGGAAGGAATTTTGTAAAATCTTGTGTAACCGGTAAACGTTGCGGTTGTATACTTCTGTTATATTTAATTTGTTGATTGAACCCCACGTTTGGGAGCCAATTTGCGACGGTATTATTTATAATGTTTGTGTATTTGTGTTTACTCCACGTGGTGAAGCCATTTTGTGACGTGGTTCTTTGTTAGGTTTGTTAGCTCCATCTGGTGTTAACAATTTGCGGCAGTATTAGTGTTTGTTTGAAAGAATGCTACGGTTATTTTATTTAATTTTGGTTCACTGTCCTCCGGCTAGCTATGATCTTTTTGGTTGAGCACTTCTCTTTATACAGGTTGTGTAAACGGAAAGGAGTCATTTATCCAAAGATAACACTAATGAAAGAATTTGTTTTACACTTTTATTTTCGAACACATTCACTATCACATTTACACATTGATCTTGACACTTGCCAAACTGAAACTGTTATAATAACTTCATTACTGATCATTCTTAATTCGCGTACTTCAACTTTTTGTATAATTAACTTTACAACACTTGAGATTTTTCATAACTCAGCTTCGCGTAACTTGCGAATCGATAGCCGACGTGTGCTGTACAAATATTTCTGCTGGACTAAAGGCGACGTGTAACGTACAAATGTTTTCGACGAACTGACGGGCTGAAGCACTTTACCTCTAACCTAGCCCTTTTTATACTCCTACACCCCGATATGCCTAAAGATTATAACTGAGCTGCTATTGGCTAATAAAACGCGCCAACATTAGCGTCTATTTTTATATCCAATGAAAACTATGAATACATATGCTCTAGGTAAAATGTTCCAGCAAATTCTAAAGAAAAACGCGCCAATATTACGTAACTTCCTCGTCTCTAATAATGATAAACAGCTCACCCCCTCGCTGCATTATTGCACGCTATTATTGTCAGTTTCAGTAAGGCCGTATAAACTTACTTATCAACAATAATTACAATCAACAAACATCTTAAATCAATGTCACACAAAAATGCGTATTCACACTATAATCACTCTTTACATTTAAATAATTTGTGATACAAATTACTGCATCAACATTAAGAAAAACGCACTACATAAAAATATTCAGATCTCTTTAAAACACACAATTTATTTCAAATAAGTTTTTTGTGGCATAAGCCATTTCTGAGACATCGTTATTAATGGTTTATTCCTTAGTCTTCTTACCAGGTCCTGTTAACATTCAGTTGCTTCTCGCATTGCAACAAAGCAGTGTGGAATTTTAAGGTTGGTGTATAGATTCCAGTTCTTAAACATTTGACTATCGCTGTTCCCTTTGTATCTATAACGAAAATGTCTAATGTAGCTATTTCGGGAAAAATTTATTTGGATTAAAATGTCGTAGATAGAAGAATTAGCTTTGGTTATAATGTTTTGTATACCGGCTAATAAAGATAGAGGGTAGAGAAAGTCATGTAAATCTATCACATCAGATTTTTGGGGAAAGATTATGTAAAGAGAACGAAATTTCAAATCCATCACACAGCGTCGACTTTTAAAGATTTGACTATCGCTTTAGTTTAGTTTTTTCTTCATATATCTACAACAAAAGAATGAATGGGTAATGAAAATTTAATTCTGTTAACAACAATAACAATTCTGTAGATTTAGGAATAAGATTTTATTTGAATAATTTGTAGTAGAATGAGTAGACAAATCATGTGAATGCAACACATAAGATTTTTCTTACCAAATATAATTGTAACAGGTTCTTCGAGACGTTTAGATCTATAACACACTTTGGCGTCGCTGTCCTGCGGGCAGATGTTAAGGAAAACCCCCAGCTTCACAAAATAATGGTGCAGCACTGCAGCATTTGGGCCTTGAATGGCAATGCAGCAAGCATACGATTAGTATAAATAAGGAAATTACGGTTTTAGCATAATTCTAGCAGGACGAGAGTGTTTCAGGTACACATAGCAATTATTTCGCTCCGATGGGGAGGGGGAGGGGGTTAATTAATGGCAGGGAGCGAAAGCAGCAACATCCATCAAGAAGCGTCAACATTCTCGACGGCAATGCATATATTTTGGTACCCGATTATACAGCTCCCTTCTCCCCGCGAATCTGATTCGGAAATTGGGACGCGGTGGAAAGCGATGTTGATTAATTACATCATTAATATTATCTGATTTTGTAGGGCACACACACACATACATACACACACAGGTAAAACTGGGAATGCTATCAGATCGGGTAGACTGGGATTGATGGATCGGCGTACTCGTGATTTGCAGCGACATGAGTACAGTTCGTTTCTGTTACTCGAATGCAATGAATGGGTAATTGATGAAACATAAATATAGCACGACAAACAAACAAACATTTTCGCTGCTTGTACACAATCGGCCTGTGTGTTCGGTAATAAAACCTCTTCCACTGTACACAAACACACGTGGTTATATGTGAAATTGATATTTAATGTGTTCGACGGGCCTATATTGAGCCCAACTTCATTCCAATTTCGGTGCGCTTCGTTCGTTTCAGATGAGTTCATTTCTTCATCTTCTTCCAAACAAAGATTGGACTATTGATCCATTCATGTTTACCAACGAGCAAACTGTGCATAGAGGCACCAATACAGGGTATTCGTTACTGCCATACTAGCTCTGCAAGCGAAGAGTAGGCTTAAAACTTAACTAGTACTGCATGAACAATTGCCTCCATAATTTCTCTATCATTAATACAAATTTGTCCTTCACTTCAATTCTGAAAACTCCAAGGTGAAGCGTTTTAACTCAACACCGGCACTCTTGAAGAATGAGATATATCTGTTATTTTAGAGCAATCGCTTTACTTTCTCTAGCACTACCTCAGATAGATAAAGGAAACATTTTTTGTTTGTTTTGTTTCATTTGTGCAACCCCTTTCCTTATTTTCTTGAGAAACAACTGATTGACTTAATGTTATTTAATGTTGAGCTTTAATCATTTCTATATTGAAACACACATACATTCACTTACAGGCTCTGTAGTGCGTAGGGAAAGATTCTAATTAAAGAAAAATGCCCCCGCCGCAGCCGGGAATCGAACCCGCGACCTGTCGTCCTCCGTGGTGTAGTGGTTACCATGCCAGCCTCTAGTTCCCAAGGTTGCGGGTTCAAACCCGGAGGAGGCGGATGGATTTTTTTTCGGGTGTAAGAAATCCTTAGCATGGCTTCCTTCGGAAGGGAAGTAAAGCGGTGGTCCCGTGCCGTAGATTTACGGCACGTAAAAGAACCTCAAGCCTGATAAAGAGGCCTATGAGCAAAATTACTGTTCCTTCACGCCCAATATAGAATGGGACACTAAGGACCACAGCAGTTAAAGAGTGTCCATAAATAAAAAAAAGACTCAAACCCAGGACCTCTGGGTTCAAAAGCCAGAATGCTAACTAATCAACCACAGAGGTAGTAAGAGTAAGTATTGCGGTCCACCTAAAACTTCGATATCGAATTTCACCATAAATACAGATTTCGAGATCCTTCTGATCTCCCCGTCCTAAAAGCATGTATAACCATTAATCACCCCTATAACATAATCGTGTAACTACCCAGGTGTGGTCTGGGAGAACTCAAAAAAGTATTTGTTACAAGAAGTTAAATAATTGCTATGGAATGTTTAAACATCTTTATTAATACCTTCAAGTACGTACAACATAAATCATAACATTAAAACTTTCAAAACAAATCTACTGAATAGCTGGAAATGTAATGGTCACAATGGACAAAAACTAAGAACTTTTTTCATACACATACAAAAATCCTATGCGTTATGGTTTTAAACCTGTTATTCTATTAGTTATTTATAGAAATTGTTAGTTTAGGAACACATGCATATAATTCAAGTAAGAGTTTGAGAATAAATACGTTTATTCAATAAAGCTACAAACAACATATTAAGGATATAAATTCAAAATAAGTTCTGTTTATTACGCACTTCCATTACACATTGCTCATTAAACATGCACAAACAAAGACATATTTTCATTTATGGTGACAATTTTGGCAAGTTTTTACAGTACATTGCAGACATATAGGTTTCCTGCAAGACGGTACATGTATGCAGTTTTCCTTCTTTTGCTGGAAGTAAACGTTTCTCTTCAAAGCATGGTAGTTCCCTCTGAACACCCAAAACTCTCCTAATGCAGGCTCGATTTCCAGTACTGAGGTGCGCTCCTTTGCAAGCATTTTCATTAAATGTTATCTAGAAAGTGGCAGATTATTTTTGTAAGAGCCATACATCACATATGTGTATGATTCTGTAAAAAATGCCATCGACAGGTTCGATGGCCACAGCTATATTTAGCACATTTTGCATCCAAGGACTCAACGTCACCCTTGGTTTTGTTATAGTAGGCAATGATTTCTCTCTTACCACTTACACTAATTATGTCCCTAGTGTGATGCATGGAGGATGCCGAACTACTGCTTTATTCTTCTTTGGTACATGGGAAATCAGCGTCATATTATTACTGAACCCAGAGAGTTGTGAGTCCACTTTTCTAGTTTTATGTGGTGGAAATTCGTGCAATATCTCTTTCTTGTTTTTCTTCTGAGAATCAACGAATGTAAGACATCTTTCCATCAGTATTTTCACCAGCTCAACAGATCCTAACCAATTATTAACTGTAACGTTTCTATTGGAATTTTGAAGATGATTTGTTAGCCGAATAACAGCTTGTGTAAGTTTCAGAAGATTACATTCCTCATGTGTATCAGAATCCTTCCCAGTATATAAGTAGGCGTTGTGAAGATATACACTCCTTGCATCAGTCGGGCACATGAACTCAAGACCGTATTTGGTAAGCTTCTTAGGGAAATACATTTTAAATTTTCTTCGTCCACGGAAACCTACCAACATTTCATTCACATAGCACAGCATCTTATAGTGTGCACTTCCTGGCAATTCTGTATAAAATAAGTCTTGCAACCGGAGCTGACGGATAATTTTGTTTCCTCTCTGCTGTACCACATGGATTGTCATATCTGAGGCACGCTAGTAAAATGCAAACATTTTCTTAGATGATACACACCAGAATATATTCCTGCCGGTTCCATCTGTAGCAAACAAACATCTTAAATCTTCGTGATAAGATTCGACCACTACAGGACAGCAAAAGACCAATGAATGCCTTCAGCTCCATTAAGTCGGTTTCGTGAACATAGTAATTGTTCTTGTATTTCCGTCCTTCTTTTATACCTTTTGTATTTGTCCATTTTACTACATCTTGTAACATAGAATCTGAAGCTAAAAAATTCCATAGTAGCTTCAAGTTTCACTCGTGCTTGGTGACGTAAACCAAAAAGTTGCAAGATAATGTGTTGCCTTAGCCTAGATAAAGGAAGAGCTTCTTTGGCTGACCACTTGAATCTATTTTTTTCCATAAAAATTTCTTTGAATTCCATTGCATTCACATGCATCATTGTTAGTTTGCGAAACCTGTCCATTGCATTCTCTCTCATCATCGCTAATCCCCAATTCAGATACCGAATTGTGGTCAGTGTCTAGCACGAATTCTTCGTCACAATCATCATTACAATCACTTGCTTCTTCCTCTAACCATTGCAATACTGTACGATCAAAATATGGATCATTCACCTTAATCCCTCGGGAAGGACCAGCCACCGATGACATAGTAGATACCTAGGTGTGGTCCCCCAGACCACGCAGAAAATTTCGCAAGCCACAAAGCGGCACCTAATAGGAAAACTGCGAAACAAAAAAACAGGCACTAACAACAACAATGTTGGATTATGTGTCCACACAGCTGTGTAACTTGGCTAGTTTAAAAGAAATAAGCAGTACCACCAACCTCTGAGGTCTCGCAGACCACACCTGGTTGATTAAGGGTTAAAAGAAAGGTCAGTCTATGTATATGTATGCCTGTGTAGTGGGTGAGAGCCGTGTGCTATTAAAAAGCGTAATCCCAGTATCTTTTAGGAGTAAAATTCGAAGGTTCTCACGAAATTTATACCACTACCAAATAAATGCTTCTTATTTTCCCCAAAACTTCCAACATTTTGATTAAGGTGCAATGTTTAAGATATTCGCATGACAAATTAAATGTAAATTTTGAATTTTTATGAGTAGCCTGTGAAAGTTTCTTTATTCACGATGAAATTTATATAATTAGAAAACTTTAATAAATATAAAAAGTCCTACTGGAAACATTTAGAAGTTATGTAAATTATTACTCTTTTGTTCCATTTACCATTTATCGAAACATTCTTAAGTTGTTATGTAAATTAACAGTATTTTATTCCATTAACCATTTAAGAGATATTTTATGTTCATCTGAATTTTTTTCTTTCACAGAATGAAACTTAAACACAAAATTTTAATTTTAATAACCTTAATCTGTTTAAAATATGCCGAAATACTGATGTTTCACATGAGACATATTTGGTTTCGTATGGGATTGTGCGTACAAAATGTTTTTCTTAGTATTAACAAAATGAAACCACAAATCAATTTCTGTTACATAATGTAGCTAAATAAGCTTTAAGCTTAGGTATGCAGATTTATCATTTCAAAGCTTAATTAAAAATCAAAGTAAGAAAAAATTGGATATGTAAATGTAAATTTACACGAGTTTTGTAAAGCGTGTACTCCTTAGGTCAATCTGTAACAACATATGCTGTCCTTTTCTATAATCTCGTATTGCTTTACAATATTTACAGTCTGTTTATTTTGTGTTAAGATTAAAGAAGATGATGGAGTTGATGATTTATTTTCCATCATTAGATAATAAGGTCACATCCTTTAATAATTCTCACAGTTTTTTTAATATAAATACGTTCTTAGCATCAGTGTTAGTACCCCAAATTAAAGTCCCATAATTCAAATGAAATTGAAACTCCATAATAGGCATTTAACAAAGCTTTCTTGGGAATTTGTGCGCTTAATCTTAATAAAAATAACATCTTAGACACTTTTAAACAAGTATAGTCACCATGATGTTTCCAATAAAGCTTTATGTGAATATGGGATCCCAGTAAGTTAGCTGATAAATCATTGCTAGTATTATTAACAGATTAAAAGCAGAAGTCTTGAGTCTCATCAAGATGTAGGTTTAAGCCATTAGAATTAAACCAGTCAGATATATATTTTAAAGTACCATCCCTATCAACCATATTCTCAAATGCTTTCAAAATTGTAGTATCGTCTGCGTATGCAATTATTCTATCAGATAGAGCAATTTGTAGATAATTTATAAAAATTATAAATAAAAATGGGCCAAAAATGCAATCCTGAGGAACACCAATGTTGGGTGTCTTAGAAGAATAACCTTCCATTCAATTCCTCAAAGTGCAGGCTATTTGAAAGATAAGATTTAATTAAGGCTATTTACTTCCCTTTTACTCCATAAAACATTAATTTACGTAAAATAATATCATGTGAGAAACCAAAAGCTTTACTAATGTCGCACATGAAAATGGCAGCAGTTTTCTTTTCCTCCAATACATTCAACACCCAGCTAAATGTTTGTTTCATTGCTAAGGAGATAGATTTTACAGCTCTAAAATCAAACTGTCCATGATGCAATAAATCTGTTCTCCAAAGTGAACAGGCAATTAGCTTAATAATGACCACTTTCAAACACTTTTGGAAAAATGGGAACCAAAGATACAGGCCTAAACTTAGCAACAATGTCTGTTATCGCCTTTCTTATGTACACAAACAGCCTTAGACGTCTTAAGAAGATCTGGAAACTGATTGTTCAAACACTGGTTTATAATAAAAACTATTGGTTCCAAATTATAATTTACAATAATTTTATATAAAAAAATAAAATCCGTAGTAATCCTAACTTTAAAATTACAAAAATTTATAATAGATTCATAAACCTCCGCAGCTGTGTGACTCGGCTAGTTTAAAACAAAACAAGCAGTACTACCAACCTCTGAGGTCTCACAGACCACACCTGGTTGATTAAGGGTTAAAAGAAAGGTCAATGTATGTGTGTGTGTGTGTATGTATGTATGTATGTATGTATGTATGTATGTATGTATGTATGTATGTATGTATGTATGTGAGTTTTAGGGTAATTTCAAAAGCTATTCACCCCATGTTGATAATTCTTAACTATTGAAAAGCTTACTCTATCTGACGGATATAGGCTATACAACACCTAATTTTAGTTCATGTATTACTAAAAGACTAAAAAGGATTTACGAAGCCTTCGTTGAGAATGCCATGGAGTAGAAAATGGTTGCTGTACTCCACAGAGAATGGGTATAGAAACAAAAGTGCTTAGTTGCTGTACTCTGTAAAGAGTGCATGTAACATCAGAACCCGGTTACGTTTTGTTCCAAGCAATACACACAGATGGCCATGATGTAACACTTAAGCAAACAAAAGATAAGAGCTAAAAAGCCACAATTGAGTCTGTTTATAACAGTACAAATCGTAAGTTATATTTCTTTCTTTCATTGTCTGTATCAAATATGCAGGTGTGTGTGTGTGTGTGTGTGTGTGTGTGTGTGTAATGGAACTGTCAAAACCTCTGAATAACTATTACCTTCATTCTGTAGATGTGTGGACTGAAGTTTCTTGATGACAAAGTCTTCTAATAACCCTTATGTAAGAAAGTTATTTATTTCCTTTGTATTTATATTTCAATCAAGTTCTTTAGCAGGACATGCTAAATAGTTGTATAAAGAGAGAAAATTATTGATATAAATAGTATCAATATTTTAGCAACTGAGAAGATTATTTTACTGATGGTTGAAGACTGTGTGTGTTTCCCAAAGAGATTAACTTGGTGGCCTGGGAGTGCGGAATCTTCATATTCACCAAACTTCACCTCTATTTCGTTGTATATAGGGAGGGGCATAAGTAGCTATACAGTTGTATGATTGGTACATTTGATGGAATGAGAATTGGATTTTGATTTTTATGGCTACTTAATTAATTATTAAGTTTCCTTGCCTTGCCCAATTTGGCTTTTGTTTGTTCATTGTTTTCAGTTTCTTATGCCACGATAGTTGGGAATTTAACTAAAGATCAACGAATCTGGATTTTGTAAAATATGGACTTCTTTTTGGAGGGTGTTGTTAAAGTTAAGGTTTTTGCAAGAAGAGCCCATACTGTTGATGAAATGATTCAGTACATAAGAGAAGCGTGCCAAGAAATTTATGGAAATAAAGAATTGTGTACAAAAGTATGTTTGAGTGTGAAAGAATGTGTAAATGCTGAAGGCCAACAATTTGAACATCTACATTAGTGACTAGTCTTCAATGTTAGTATTTTAGTGAAATTACAATGCAATGAAAATAGATTTTTCTTTGCATATACCTACACGAATCATTCAATAATTAGTGGCAACAATGTTTGTATGTAGCGCTATCAACGGTAAATGATGCAAGCTGATAACAATGAGAAATAAGAGTATCTGATGCGTGTTATCTGGGAGTTTGAAGACAGTAATCTTATTTATAAGATTTTTGTAGTGAGTTTAATTTCTCGACTGTTAGCTTAAAATGTTTAGTAAATATTGAAGTAGTAAATAGTTGCTTTAGTTTAACTGCCCCACGTATGGGAGCCAACTTGAAGTAGTTATTGTCTTTAGGAGTTTGTTTATTTATTTAGCTCCTCGTATGCACGTCAACTTGAAGTAGTTATTGTCTTTACGTTGGAGTTGTTTGTTACGTAATCTGCTACTACTTATGTGAAGCCGATTTTGAATATGTATTTTTATTGTTACTCTCCAAGTTTAAAAATATTATATTAACTTTGTTACTAAACTGCTTCTATAGATAGTATTTATGTTTATGTTTGCCTCAGCTGCGCCAGTCTTACTTTAGAGACACGTTTCTCATAATCAGAGCGTGGTGCGACAAGAATGTAGGCTTACACAAATTTTAAGTTTAAATTCACTTCTTTTTATTAATCCTTGACACAAATTAAATAGCACTACACTGATATCAAGAGCTGTGAGATTCTTTAATACTTGCACTTTGTTAACGTGTATACATAATTTTGTTTCACACGAATACGTAATATTTCTTTAGAGAACACATCTTCCATCCGGTCGCTACCAAGTCTGTAGGCAACTGAACATATTTCAACCGTCCAAACCCGTAAACGTTTGAATTTCAAGTTACTAATTGACTAATCTTAGTCCAAAAGAATACCTGCATTTTACTAAAGATTTTTCTAGCTGTTGATTGGCTAATTTTAAACTGTCACAAAATTTACATTATCGTTGCTCTAATCATGACTATTAACATTCAAACTCTCAAACTCATTATTGCCTCAAGTTTACCTCATTGTTAGCAACTTTAAACTTATTATTCTCACAGCTCTTACATTATTAAATTACATCATGCATTCACATAACATTATTAAACATGTTTACAATAATACAAGTATTTGCAATGACTGTTACATATAATTTTTTTAAATTATTACATACATATTGCTTCATGGCGGGCTGTTATTGAATTTACATATTATATAATATAATTGAAATTATTCAAGTGTTAAAAGTACTGCCTCAATACGAACAAAGATGTTTCATTAAAATTTAGATAGCAAGAGGCAAGAATGCTCTACAATGCCATTCAGCGCTACTGGAAGCTTGTGGTAGAGAGACTTTACCAAATGGTACCGCGGCTAGGTGGGCACATGCATTTCGCAGAGGTAGGAAAGATGTTCATCAAAACCGTGGAGCTGACAGACCGCAATCAGCAAGTGATGATGTGCATGTGAACGGTGTTAGAGCACTGCTATTGTTGGACTTGAATTGAACTAGCATACTTAAAAAGAGGTAAAAGATGAGGAAAATCTGCACTCGATAGGTTCCACACAATCTTGAAGAGAAAAACATGTGGCAGAGAATAGAAACTGCGATATTACACTCAGAACGCTATGCCCGTGAAGGCGAACCTTTCCTTTGACATGTCATAACTTTAGGTGAAACCTGGGTTCGATGCGGCCAACTAAAATTGAAGAGACAATCAAATGGGTGGCAATGGGTGACAATGATTCCCCACGGCCAAAAAGGTATTGGCAAGAACAACATTCACTTAAAGTCGTGTTCATAGTTGCTTATGATTTTGACGTGTCCTTGTCACTCATTCAGTTCCTGCAGGAAACCGTGTGATTGGTGCATATTACAGTTACTTTCTGGAGCACCATTTACTACCAGCTGTGCGTAAACGTCCAAATCTCCTGAATTCTCATCCTATTGTACTAGATGATGGTGTTCGCTCTCACAAGCTGATCCTGTCGTTAATTTATTTCGCAGATGAGACGGGAAATTCTGGAGTATCCTCCATACTCCCCAGATATGAGCCCATGTGATTTTGACCTTAGAGAAGTTTGCTTTAGAACCAGACAGGCAATTATAGTAGCAGCAGAGCAGTCTGTTCGAAGATTGGTATAAGACGCTGCGGATGGCATCTGTCGTCTCCCTGAAGTGTGGAGACGGGTTGTAGGAGATTACTCCTGAGCACAGAAACAATGTGACTGATCCAAAAATGTTTTCTTTCTTATTAATTCAATTGTTGCCACTAATTATTGAATTACCCATGTATAATTATATAGCATGGAATATTCGTAAGCAATTAATGCTACCAAAGAAACCGAAAGAAATTGTGTGTTTTAATGAGTTCTACTCCTTTTGTAAAGGAAGATTTCTTCTGTCTCTTATGGTATCGTGGTTATGCAAAATTCTACAACATTCAATCAGGCTGAAGGAGACTCCACGGGCTGCTCATAAATAATTCAAAATGTACATTTCATGTCAATATGTCAAACGTGTAATGTTTTAATCAAAATCGTCAGAGCCGTTTTGAGAAAACAAACAGCAACCAATATTTATCTATGCCAACTTTTCGTTTTTGAATTACGTTTCTCTATCTCTCTCCGTGCATCTTTCTTAAAGTACGTTTTTGGGGAGTTCAGGGTACCTCAAGCATGTATTTTTGGTGACATCTTTATAATGAATTTCGGTTGAAATACAAACCTCCTCTACTTTCTCTAGGAAAATGGTAGAGAAAGTAAGAGATAGGCTTCCGAGATTACCGAAAATGTAATGCAGACATTTCATTTGTCTAGACAATATCTAAAATACGTAATCTTTTCATGAACATTTTTGGAGGCGGTTATGGGAAAACAAAACTTTACGAATAAATGTTGTTTAAAAGGGTAATTTAGGTTGGAGAAAATTTGTTTATTTAAAATATGAATGACTTAAGTGTGAAATTTGGTACTTTTCCCAATCTTCGATCTCTCTTCCCCCCACTCATACACACAGGCACACAAGTATTTCTTAAAATCCTCTTATTATGAAACTTCGAACCCAAACTAAAGTATAGTTTCAGACAGAAAATATTATGATAATCTTTGCATTATTTGTCTGCCTGTCTCGCTCTCGCACACAGACACGCGCACACGTACAGACAGACAGACATACATACACACGCGCGCGCGCACTTTTTCAAAAATCTTCATATGTAATCAGGATGCCTCAAAACGTATATTTCTGCTGGTCTTGATAGGTATTAAATTTCTGAGTCAAACACAACACTACCTTAGGTAGACGTAAGTGAATATAATCCCTGCAAGAAGTTTTGACAATAAGTGACTTCTGGTTTTGATAAGTAGGTCAAGTTGTAATCACTCCTCCCCCTCGGGCGTCCTTGAACATTAATACGCTGTCTTCACTAACGAAAGGGAGGAGCAAGGAAAACTCATTCGGACTCCTGATTGGCTGAATTAAATGTTCAACACGGTATAGTGATTAGTTTTTGTAAATTAAAAAAGGGACGTGACTTGATAATAACTGGGTCTAGTGCCGAAGTTCATTGGTTAACCTGCTACCGTGTAATAATAAAGTACGGCAAATCCCTAGCACTGGAGGGGTATGTTGCAATTATGAATTCCTATGGCATACCACACACACTCACTCACTGGTGTTACCGAAACAATTTGTACCTGGGGGCAAGATAATCATGAAACTATGCATACAATTTTATGGATAATTGCACGCAAGATGTTCCACAAGCTACAGTCTTTTTCCTAAAAAAGTTGAACATCTTTATTTTATGGCCCGCCGAGGAAGTTGTGTAGCGGCTTTTTGTGTGTATGGTTGTTCATTAGGCAGTGGAGGTGTTGATTGCGGGACTGTCTCGAATTTACTGGTGCAGCAAAACACGCTTTCACATTACTGTCTGTAGAACACACTGTACCTCTTAGTGGCTCTGAAATACTGCAGCATAACGTGAGTCCAGCTTAATGTTCATCTCACCGACAAGTATGCAAATAACTACATCGAATAGTTACATTCTTAAGGCTTGAAAATAGTCAGTAATTTCTCTGTTCTTCTCTTCAAAGTAGTGGCAAAGGTAAGGTAATCTAATATGATTAGAAGAGGCCAGCAGTGAACTTTATTTTCTCCGCGGGGTGCATAAGGCAGATCGACTGCGCAGCGGTCTTGGACTGCCGCACAGTTCCTGCACATGCTATCCGAATTAAATACGAAATTCACGGCAACGTAACTGATATTTACACAACAATATCCAGTTACAATGCTTGGCTTTCTATTGCTACTATCGCGTGTGTAATTTTTACAAACTATTCTTGTGAAAGCTTATTTTTCTACGTACTTCATATTTACAGAAATAGTTTAATTGCGCATTGCAGTGTGGGTCCAGGGGGATACAGGAGGTTGAGCCCATAGTTAGATGTTTAAATTTGACTCGATATATGCTGGCTTTGAAACTGATGCGCTTTGCATGACTTAGAATAAAAACAACTGAGTGGTGACAGCACTTAAGAAAATGACAACGAACTGAAAAACTCAAATTAATAACATTGAATATCTCAAAAGCGGCTAATTCTGTAAAAACGTTATCTGTTTTTAAAGATATCCACAGCATTTTTATCTTAAGTTTTTGTCTATCTCTCATGGTTTACCGGTGTTAGAAAGTTGTGTAATACAATCAGAATAAGGTGACTTCGCAGGTTATTCGCAGAACATTTAATAGACATATATATTTTATTAGTTATGTAAATATTTTAAAATATACTAGTGTAGTGTTGTTTTGAAAACAAAACAGCAAATATTTTACCTTGTAAATGTAAGATTGTGGTTGCTGGACTTAATACAAATGTTGCTATTTATCTGAATTTCCGTTTCTGGGTTATGCTGTTCACACACTGTTGGGCAGACAGACACACAAACAGACAGATGCACACATTCATAGGACCTCAAAATATGTATTTCTGTGAAATATCAATATAAATATTTTCGGTGCAATGCAATTCTTCCTCTACCTATTATAAGCAGGTACAAATATATATATATATATATATATATATATATATATATATCATAGGAAGTTATATTATGTATTGACAATGATAGCGCGGTTTACCAGTGTACCATCCTGACTCTTATTTCGTCCAGTTTTTCTTCAGTCAACACACACCGTCGCTGAACTCTTTTTTTACATAAAAATACCCTCTACGCCTCAATTTTATTTTCCACATTATGGGCAACTATCTGCTAGGAAACTTAAGATTGATAATTTCTTGACGGAGGGTGATCTATATACACTGTTTGCATTGTGTGTTTCACTAATGAATAATTTATCACCAGCAAACAATACAATTTTACTCTTAACGATAGGCAAACTTTCAAACTGATAAGCACACACGGTGTTTGCCGTGAACGTGAGAACAAGTCTAGCGGTAGCTGCGACAATTATCGCTCGGCCTAATGACGCTGCCCAGTCGGCTAGTCTAACTCAAGCCTCACGGTCGATTCAATTTGAACACCAGAGTGAAGACTGCAGAAAAGCAGCAGTAATGTTGAAGCAAATTAAGAAAATGTTTCTTTTGCTGCTGGAATTAAAAAACGAAAAATATTATCGGGAAGAAGAAACACGAAATAAATAATAGAATGTGAAAAGGAAGAATTAGCGAAATAATGAGCGAGTAAAGTAGGAAGAGGGATAGCTCACTTAACTACCAAAGTTAGAAGTAACAAGGGTATTGAAAAAGAAGCATAGAGAGAAAAAAAAAACAATGCATACAAAGAAGAAACAAATTAAATGAAAGAGAAGAATAATAATTAAAGTATGTATTGAGAAAAATGAGGATTAATATACTAACTACAAGCCGGAAAATTTCAACTGGGCCAGAGTCTTCTCTCCTCCAACGCCCACCCGAACCGAAGACTCTATCCCCCTCAGAACGTATGACAACGCCCGGGGTAGTTGTCGGGGGGGGGGAGGCAGAGGGATTACGGATCAGAGAGGAGAGACCAGGGTGGGTGACAGCCACAAGCCCGGGATGAGCGCGAGGAAGTGAATGATAAATACAGATGAGAGATGAATAATAGGAAAGGTGATGATGAAGCACCGGTGGAATGAAGCAGGCGTGGGAAACTAGAGAATCCGTAGAGAAAAAAAAAACCCAGACGCCGCTTTGTCCACCATAGATCGCACATGCGAGTCCCTGGGATTGAACTCAGGCCACATTGCTGAGAGGCGAACGGTCTAACCTCGGCCATGGCGCCGCCAGGTTAATATACACAGACGGTAAAAAGCTTTAATGTTCGAATAAAGAAAGTAAAAAAAAACAAAACAAAAAAACAGAAAGAAAGAAAGAAAGATAAACTATTATTATTATTATTATTATTTTATACTTATATAAAATGACCAACCAGCGCCATTTTAAAATGAGGAGGGCCTTACAATACAAGAAATAACAAACAATTTTAACTGGATTTGAAAATTTGATGTTGCGGGCAGCCTAATTTCTGAACAACAGTTGTGCCAAGTTATCTGGCGTAAAAAGAGGAAAATGCGAAAAAGAGAGGCTAAAAAGGCAGAAACATACAGAAGCTACACTAAGTAAAAGTTATAAAGTTCATAAAGTTAAAACTTAGTGGAGGATACGGTATATAAGGAAGAAAAGTCTCAAAAATGTTTAATTCAACACTTTCACTTTGATATATGAAACTGCACAAGAGTTAATGCATCCTAAATGAATGTGTCAATACCAATGATATTCAACAGTGTTGAAAAAACATATTTTTTAAATTCTTCGCTCCTTTTTCAAAAAGACCCATATATCCCAATTTAAAAAACAAAATCATTTACAATTCTACAATGCAAAACATATATTTGTAATCATTTATTAAGCAAGTATTATAAGTACTTGCCATTCTTTTAAGGAATGATAAAATTGAAAAAAAAATTGCCATATAAAAGGTAGAAAAACCGTTAGAAATCTAAATGCACTACTTCTCAACAGACATTTCAGTACAATTCCTACCTAGCGGGATGGCTCAAGTGGTTGCGTATGGGGCTCGCATTCGGCTGATCCCAGGTTCGATTATCTCTAGACCGTGCACCTCAGGAGGTTTTTTATTTTTCCCCCTTGGTCAGAGGCGATTGCTGTGGCGGATTATATACTGCCACTGTGATTTATATTGTGCCTATTTCATTTAATTTTCTTTCATTCTTCAAGGCTACGAAGGACTGTGGTGTGAGGCATATGCCATGGGTATGGTTTGAGCAGAGAGCTGTTGCTTACCTGGCACGGAACCTCCTGCCCAAACCTCTGCGTGCGAATACGGGGTGGCCGTTGAAGGGACGTATGGAGGATATTCAATCTGGAAACGTTACGGATCCCGCTGCACTGCGCCTGCCGCACCTTGCCGCTCTTCGTGTTCTATCACCTCCCGGAGGTTTAGTAGACGCAATAGTCCTAAATCATATAATCAAACAAATTTCTACGGAAGGTATATTTTATCTGGGAGGTAGTGCAGCGATTAGGGCTAAAGTTGTTGGAAACTACTGGAATTGTTTTTTACCTATGGGCTATTATATTCCATACTTGAGTATTACAAAATAGCAAGACACACACATTCTTAAACTTTAAATTTGTCTATAGTTGTTTTTGTCCATAATATACTACGTTAGGTATATTACCAATGTAAGACAGAAACTTGCTATGAATATTTTGCAACATCAGTGCTTCGACTTCTCTTTCTGAAAACATTCTCCGTTCTGTATAATATGATAATCTTGAAGATTGGCAATAACATCCATATTTCACTGCAGTGTCTCAATTAGATCGCTTCACGTCACAACACACGAAAGTGAACATAGAGAATTTTAATTATAAAGTGTGTCATTTTTAATCACACCAACCATGTACTAGTTGAATGACACTAATAAGTCGGGAGTAAGACCTTTCATGACGAAATTTAGCCGAAACTTTCCCTTTCTCTCTCTCTCTCGCTCTCTCTCTCTCTCTCTCTCTCTCTCTCTCTCTCTGTTACTAAGTGGATACACGAAGTATTGTATCCGACCCAAAAATTCGACAGGGAGAGTTCACCAGAAATACAAGATTGGTGGTCCAATGAACTCCAACTTTTTAGAATAAGGTCCCTCTGCCTATGAACAGCAAAACGAAGGAGCGGATTTGCATTTCATTAAGCATGTTAGACAAAAATGTTCAAGAGAATCCCTTACTCTAAGCTACCCGCAAAATTGTTCATTACTTTTTAAATGGTTCTAAGGACTTGTTTAAAATACCACAGGTTTAAAATATTTGCATGACTACTAAAATTTATATCTTGAAACTTTCAGTGAATTTCCTGTGAAGTCCTCTTCATTCTTGTTAAATTTCGTATAATTTTGAGTAACTATAACACCATAATAAATAAGCAAAATCTTACTTCAAGGAAGATGTAGAGCTCATTAACACAAATAAATTGCGGAACTATGTTTTTATAGCGTTAGTCATCTTCTAACGGAATATTCTGGAACATGTTCAATCCTTCTGTTTTCTTTCAGTTTGCAAGAGCCCGTTACCATAACTACTGAATTTATTCCTCCGTGCTTCCGATAAACATTTTAACGTTGTTACCACATTGCATATGACAAAGTGCTTGTTACCTAATTCGAAATCCTTTCTAGACAGAAATGTATTGCGAATAACGTTGCGTGGATAGGATGATAATTTTGAAGTAGTATTGTTCTTCAATTTTGTAGTTTATTGTTTTTGAAGGTTTACCTCACGTTTGGGAAGCCAATTTGAAGTAGAATTATGTTACTGTTGTTGGAGTTGCTTTGATGTTAGCTCCACGTATGGACATCAATTTGAAGTTGTTGATAATTACGTAATATACTGTTACGTTTGAGAAGTCGATTTTTTAAGATGTATTTTTGTTGTTACGCTTCAAGTTTTAAAAAAATATTAACCTTGTTATTAAACTGCGTCTATAGATAGTATTTATGTGTATGTTTGCCTCGGCTGCGTCAGTATTGTTTTAGAGACACGATTCTCTTAGAGAGGGCGTGGTGCGACAAGAATGTAGGCTTACACAGATTTTAAGTTTAAATTCACTGCTTTTTATTAATCCTTGATACAAATCAAATAGCATTGCAATGATATCCAGAGCTGTGAGATTCTTTAATTTAATACTTGCATTTTTGTAAACGCGTATCACGAATACGTAATATTTCTTTAGAGAACACATTTTCCATCCGGTTACTACCAAGGTCTGAATACGTAATATTTCTTTAGAGAACACATTTTCCATTCGGTTACTACCAAGGTCTGCAGGTAACTGAACATATTTCAAACGTCCACACCCGTAAACTTCTGTATTTAAAGTCTCTGATTGGCTAATCCTAGTCCAATAGAATACCTGCATTTAACTAAAGCTTTATCTGGCTGTTGATTGGCTATTTTTAAACTGTCACAAAATTTACATTGTCGTTACTCTAATAATGACTAGAAGCATTTAAACTCTCAAACTCATTATTGTCTCCAGGTTACCTCATTGTTACCTCATTGTTAGCAACTTTAAACTTATTCTCACAGGTCTTACATTATTAAATTACGTAATGCATTCACATAACATTATTGAACATGTTTACAATAATATAAGCATTTGCAACGACTATTACATACATTTTACAAATTATTACATACGTATTGTTTTAAGGCGGGCTCTTATGGAAATTACATATTATATAATTTAATTGAAATTATTCAAGTGTTAAAAATACTACCACAATTTGTATATGAATTCTGTAATATAATAAAGTTAAACTGTGAATTTCTAATGGATAAAGTAGACCGTGTGACGATACCACATCAAATATTTTAATAGAGACTAAGTTTACATATATGATTCAATTTACAGCATTTTTTACGGTTTGGCCTAAGAATATTTTGGCGTGCAGACTCCATGTGACCGCAAAAGCAGTAGAAATGTTTTGTATGCAGTCTGCTGTGCCTATTCAAGTAGGTATTCCTGAAGAAACACCGTATACAATAATGAAACCGCATCGTTAAAATTATTTCCTTTGTATGGCCGCGTATTGATACTTCACATTACTTTGCCCTAAGACTGTCACATAGTAATCAACAGCTGTTGTACGGTGGGTGTGATAGTCGGGGTCTTCCTTAAGTTGTATTCTTCTTCGTTTTTTTTCTGTCCTGATACCCAACATTCTTCACCGTAGCGTCTTCCTTTTCTGTTTTGTTGTTTCTGCTAGACTATCTTCGCTACTGCGTTTTATTTTAATAATTATTATTTTTAAATTGAAGCTGGTTTCGGTGTGATGGGACATGGACCATAATTAGCTCGTAGTTAGATATAGCTTCTGGTATTACTATAGGCCCCCTCTCCCCCCGCCAGACCCGCTACATGCTGGATAAAATTGGTTGAGATGCTTTATGAGCCGAACGTGTATAATTTAGAAGCCAGTGGGTTGGAACTATTATGTTTTTCTTTAAAGAATGCTCCTGGTAGAGACGGGGGAGAGATACGTATTGGCGGCAGTTAATTATTTGTACAGCAACTACTCCTGCCTAACCTTCTTGCTCGGCACAATACTACCTAAATCTTTAATAACAGCTGTAAACATTTTAACGGCTACTATTATTTCAGTAACAGTTTCAGAGCAACATTGTGATGAGCACGTAGTAATCTTGACCCAAATTTTTATTTTTAGTACTTATATATAAAAGCATAATGTAGGTATAAAAATAACACTAGTGCTATAAATAATTCCAATTAACAGAAGGCCCGTGTATACTTCACTCTTCAGTTCATTCATTGCCTTGAAATTATTTCAAACTAAGCGTAGCGTAGGGTTGTCGACTCACATTCGGGGGATTCAGGGTTCAAACCTCCACTATTGACGTGTCTGACAGGGCTTTTTCCCGGTTTCCCTCAGCCAGGAGCATCATGGCTCAAAGATTCATTCACAAAATAAAAGAAAAAATTACCAACAGATAAAAAATCTGGTACAATCAAAAGAACACAGACACAAGAATTGAAAATAAAATTCTACTCGAGGTATTATATGATAGTAAGACAGGACAATGTCAGTCACACACAAAAACATATAATAGAATACGAATAAAAAAAATCTGATGTGTTACACTCACATGACTTTCTCTACTCTTGTACAAACTATTTTTACAAAGCTTATTCTCCATCTACTTCATGTTAATCGAGATAAACATTTGCAGACTCTATCTTATTGCTAAGTTTCTTGTAGATGTAAGGGGAAAATATATTTACAAGGGCAGTATCGAAATACAAGAGCCTTTAAGCATATACATATCTCTTAATAGCTGGTTGCTAGGTGCAGCATCATTCCCTTTCCCACAGATTATAACTCTTTGCATATCCAAGACAAAAAAAATGAATAACGAATTCCCATTTCAGAAAATAAGTATTGAAAAATTTAAGAGAATAACAAGCAATATTTCGAAAATGGTTCACTCAACAAAAAAAATGTATATAACATAAATTGTGTATTTTAACGCGATCTACATTTTTTGTGTAGTAAAATTTTGTCTATCTCTTATGGTTTACCAGTTTACCAAAAGTCCTTCACAATGAAGAATACTTTTGGAGACATTCCCAGAAAATAAAAGATATACATTTTATTTGCCATGAAAATATCTTAAACATATGATATTTTAATCAAAATCATTAGAGCCATTTTTGAGAAAATTAAAATTTTCGAAAAATGTTCCATGTAAAGGGTACTCTGGGGTGGCGGATTTTCTTGAAAACCTTCGTGTCGCATCTCTGGAAGATACTGAACCTAAATACCAAGTTTGGTGTTTATCCGACTGTTCGTTTCTTAGTTATGCTGTTCACAGACAGACACACAGACACACACACGGACGTGTTTCCAAAAATGCTTTTTTTGGATTCAGGGTGTCTGAAAAATGTATTTCCGGTGAAATCTCGGTATCGAATTTTTGGGTGGAATACAATACTTCCCCTACTTACTATACGTAGTAGAGGAAGTAATACGATTCTTTTCTTGTAAGTGCCTCTCTGATCTGGTGTTACGTATGCTAGACTTCAAGTCTAGAGTTCCTGAGTTCGATTCCCAAGTCTGGAAGTTTAAATGTGAGTATGAATGTGTATGATTCAATGTATAAAAGAAAAACCTACAGCAACAGATTAACAAAACAACGAATATTACACATTTTAAGTGAGTGAATATCATTGCAAACGGGTAATTGTTCCAAAAAAAGTCACGATTTGTCCTTATAAAGGCGATAAATAAATGAAAAAATAATTATTTATGTCAATTTTAGATGTAACTAGAAAAGGCAGAGTTAAAAAGGAATATATTATGAATACACAAATTAACAAACGAAGTGTTATAGTCAAAACTAGCTACAACCACTGAGCAACAAAGTAATTCCATTACAAATCATGCACAGTAAATAATCATAAAACGTAATGTTTGAAGATCTAAAAAAGATATAATACTTAACTAGGGTACTTAAAAGCATTTTAAGCTAAGGAACAAGCTTGTATACCTTTAATACCTTCAGGGTAAAATACAAGGTAAATAATAAAAAGACTAAGTGCATTAAATGATACTCAGAAGCTACTAGATAGACCTATCCATAAGCTAATAAAGCATCTACAAAACTAAGGGCATCTCTATGGCACCATACTGATAAGCTATCCCCCTTAGAGCATTCCGCAGTTCGATCATTCCAACAATCTGATGTATTACATTCACATAGCTTTATCTATATATTATCTTCATTCTTGCATACCTTTACAAACTATTTTCTCAAAAGCTCATTCTTGTATCTTTCTCAAAATAACTATCATACAAACCTACAACGTAGTCAATGTTTTTTCCATGACATCACAAAAAACAATGAATACTTAAAGTACTTTAAAAGCTAAGTATTGAAACATTCAAGGATAGGATAGGACTAGGCACTTTAAGATGTATATGGTATTAATCATGTAAAATAACAAAAACATACAGCATATTAATCAAAGTTATTTGCGCCTTTTTGGAAAAAATTAAAAAAATAAAATATTTGCATGTAAAATAATTAAGGAGGAGAATTTTTTTTGAAAATCCTCATGTCGAATCCTTAGAAGGCGCGGAACATAAATATCAGGTTTACTGTTTATCCAACTTTTCATTTTTTGGTTATGCTGTTCACACACATTTGTGCACAGAGACCTTTTTTTTTCTAAAAAGATTTGTTTGGGATTCAGATGGCATCAAAATATATATTTCCTTGAAGTATCGATATCAAATGTTTGGGTGCAATGCATTACTCGCTCTACTTAGGGCAAGAAGGTGATAGAGAATATAAAATTTAATGATGTGTGAATAATTTGTAGAAAAGTTATAAAAAAGTAACTATAATGTGTAGAGTAGTTAGCATGATTGTTACGCGTGCTATTTTGCCCAAAATATGCTTTTATGACGGTAAGGGTGGTCTTATAAAAGCGAATAAAATATTTTTGGAACAGAATTATAAAAGTAACGAAATTAATAGGCTGTTGGCGAGCTATACTGATTACATCATAGGGTCAGGTTTACCTGACGTCAGGCAGGTTTTATTGTAGGTTGCGGTCAGAGAAAATAAATACGTAGTGTGTGAAAAATATTTGTGAAATGCACCTACGAAGGTCCCCAAAAAAGGTCCCCCACTGAGAGATGATTTTAAATTATATGTAGAATACTGGACGTAATTTCCTGGAGCGCACCACGAAAATCAATGACAAGACTGATGAAGAAAGATGATGATAATTTGAAGAGAAAGAGGTATCCAACCCAGTTATCAGTCACCTCTAGGTCGTCTTCCTGGAAGAGATACTAGATGTAATAAGAGCGTTTGGCTTCCGAACTGCGTGGTAACGTCACTCTGGGCAGAGGCGTGTAGGGCAACTGTAATCATTCTGGCGGACTCCGCCCCCCAACAAACCGCAGTAAGTATATATCATTAAAACATTGTAATCTGCCTCGTAAAATTTCTGGACTTCGTTGTTGTGTGTCATTCACAGCATGTAAAAAAACACGCTTTTATATAAACATTTTTTCAATATGCTGCAGGTTCAGGAAAGTTATATTTATCTGAGAAGAATTAAAACTCTTAACATATTCAACAGTAACAATGACATACCGGAAGGTGAAAGGTGGGCTTGCAAATGCAAACTGTACACTGTTGTATGTAATAAAACGACATATCAGTTATGCTGTTACATAAATAACGAGAGAACAAGTGATGGTGTTAAATCAGCTTAATTAGTTTATGTGGGAGAGGCTATTAAAAAAATAAGATTTTTAGGATTGTTTCCTAAAATGTCTACTACGAGGTCTGATCAACAAACACTGAGATTGATTAGACGATTTTTTTTTTTTTTTTTTTTTACTTTCTCTACTACGTATAGAAGTAGGGGAAGTATTGTATTCCACCAAAAAATTCGATACCGAGATTTCACCGGAAATACATGTTTTGAGATCCCCTGAATCCAAAAAAAGCATTTTTGGAAACATGTCCGTGTGTGTGTCTGTGTGTATGTCTGTGAACAGCATAACTCAGAAACGAACAGTCGGATTAACACCAAACTTGGTATTACCCTTTACATAGAACATTTTTCGAAAATTTTAACTTTCTCAAAAATGGCTCTATTTTAATTAAAATATCACATGTTTAAGATTTTTCATTAAAAATGAAATGTATATCTCGAATTTTCTGGGAATGTCTCCAAAAGTATTCTTCATTGTGAACGACTTTTGCATAACTGTAAAACCATAAGAGATAGACAAAATGTTACTGCACAAAAAATGTATATCGCGTTAAAATACACAATTATGTCATATAC
Source organism: Deroplatys truncata (assembly GCA_030765065.1). Classification (NCBI taxonomy): domain Eukaryota; kingdom Metazoa; phylum Arthropoda; class Insecta; order Mantodea; family Mantidae; genus Deroplatys; species Deroplatys truncata. Next base: position 103,408,333 of record CM060981.1, on the reverse strand, counting down.
ATTTTTTTGAGTGGCATTTTCGAGATATTGCTTGTTATTCCCTTAAATTTTCCAATACTTTTTCTCAAATAGGAATTCGTTATTCATTTTTTATGTCCTGGACATACAAAGAGAATGGAATACGCCACATAGCAACCAGCTCTTAAAAGATTTGATTATCGCTTAAATATGACCATATTCTCCTTGCATCTACACGAAAATTAGCAATAAGATTAACATCTCGATTTACATGCAGCATATGGAGAATAAGCGTTTGTAAAAATAGTTTGTACAAGAATAGAGAAAGTCATGTGAGTGTAACATATCAGATGTTTTCCTGTAGCTTCCTTGATAGTTTCCTGTCTGTACCATGAATATATGAAAAGAGCGGGGTTTTCTGTTTAATGTCTACAGGCGGTAGCACTCCGTATCGGCATGTTGGTAGTAATGCTCTATTTTGTAGACCCTGCTTACATTCACATACAACAAAACGAAGTGACACGAGAGGAGTAGTACAGCACAAGAACATTCTGATTGCGTTTAAATCATACAGCCTCTGAAACTTAAAGCTGTAGGAAGCGTACGGCGAACGTGCTTTACCTCGTGCAACAGTGTATAGGTGGTTCAAGCAGCTCAAAGAAGCAAGGTGGGCCTGATGTTACCCTCACACTACTGTTGCAAGCAGCATTCTACATGTTATTATTGACTAAACTGAGGAAGCTCAATACAAGGAAACGACCAGAGCTTCATCGGATTGAGTGGTTACTTCATGATGACAACGTGCGGCCTTACGTCGCAAATCAAGTCATGCAGTTTTTGGCTATGTTCCATGTTTGACTGTGTACCGCATTCGCCTTATCGCCATGATTTTGTAACCTGTGATTTTTTTATTCCCATCATTAAAGACAAAGCTCCAGGGTGTTTGATTTGAGAACTCTAAAGCAGTGCTCAGCTAAAGTGAGGCGATTTTCTAGGATCTCAAATAATGGCCTGCACCACGTGACACAGACGCTACCTATAAAAATCTGATGTGTTACACTCACATGACTTTCTCTATTTTATACAAACTATTTTTACAAACGCTTATTCTCCATATGCTTCATGTTAATCGAGATGTTAATCTTATTGCTAATTTTCTTGTAGGTGCAAGGGGAATATTTAAACGATAGTCAAATCTTTTAAGAGCTGGTTGCTATATGGCGCATTCCATTCTCTTTGTATGTCCAGGACATAAAAAAATGAATAAGGAATTCCCATTTGAGAAAAAGTATTGGAAAATTTAAGGGAATAACAAGTAATATCTCGGTAATGGTTTACTCAACAACAAAAAAATGTGTATCACATAAATTGTGTATTTTAACGCGATCTACATTTTTTGTGTAGTAAATTTTTGTCTCTCTCTTATGGTTTACCAGTTATGCTAAAGTCGTTTACATTGAAGAATACTTTTGGAGACATTCCCAGAAAATTCGAGATATACATTTCATTTGTCATGAAAATATCTTAAACATATGACATTTTAATCAAAATCGTTAGAGCCATTTTTGAGAAAATTAAAATTTTCGAAAAATGTGTCATGTAAAGGGTAATCTATGGTGGGGGAATTTTCTTGAAAACCTTCGTGTCGCATCTCTGGAAGATACTGAACCTAAATACCAAGTTTGGTGTTTATCCGACTGTTTCTTACCGAGTTATGTTGTTCACAGACACACACAGGGACATGATTCCAAAAATGCTTTTTTGGGTTCAGGGGGTCTCAAAACATGTATTTCCGGTGAAATCTCGGTATCGAACTTTTGGCTGGAATACAGTACTTCTAAGTAGTAGAGAAAGTAAAAATTGCATTGAGGAGAGGATTACTTTTAAAAACATCATGTAAACATTGAAAAAGAGTAATAAACAGCTGTGAAAAAAAATGTGTCTATCTTTGTTGATCAGCCCTCGTAAATGCCAAAATGCAGAGCATAACATTTGTGAACATATCAGAAATGTGCAAATGTGACACTATGTGTGTACATTGTTAACAATTATAATACCTTCTCTTAGTATAAGTAATTATTTTTACAAAAACGTTGCATGTATGTTTGCTTTGTCCTTGATAGTGTGCAAAGCGGGTGGTTGTGGAATTTATCCAATAAGCAGCAAGGTTACCCACATTCAACAATGATGCGGCATTTTAGCAACATGTTTGAAAATAAGGGATATCTTAAAAAAAACAAAAAAAAACTTGTATTTCCTTTTCAAATCAACTACTCAACGAAATTCGTGTTGAACCTGTATCTGTTTCTCGGCAAACATTTAGCGTTTTAAAGTACAGTATTTAGAAATTTCACGTTTTATATAAATGTGCAATATACGAGGGATATCCATGAATTGTTAAAGCGTACAGAAAATTTCAAAAGAGTCCCACATATCTCATTTTTTGATGAGACAAAATAATCACAAAATGATAAAACAATTTTTATATGTTATATTCACATGATTTTCTTTGCCCATTATCCTGTATTTCTTCAAACTATTCTTCCAAATGCTTATTTTTCTATTAACTTCATATTAATCTAATAAATATTTGAAGAGAGTTTTATTGCACATTTCGGTGTAAGTATACGGGGGAAACTGAAGTGAATGTCACACGCTTAAAAGCGGGTCGCTACATATTGGCCTTGAAATTCCATACTATTTCCATGATATCGCGAGAAATAACTTAATAATTTCCTCTTAAAAATGTTAAAAGTATTGAAAAATACAAACTAAAAACAACAGATATCCTGGAAGCTAATTTGTTTTAAAGAGATCTTCACCTAATGGACGGTAAATCTTTGTGTATCTCTTAAAGTTTACCGGTTATACAAAATTCTAAAAAATTCTTTGCAAATAAAAAAGCCTTCATGGAATATTCCCAAAAAATTTAAGATGCACATTTTGTGTGTCACGTAAATATCTTAAATGCCTATACGACACTTTAATAAAAAAAAGCATTGGAACCATTTTTAAGAAAATAAAAAATAATGAAAACTTTTACATTTAAGGAGTAGTTTGTGGTAGGGGATGTCCTACAAAATCTGTGTGTCGAATCTTTGGAAAGTACTGAAGTTAAATGCGAATTTTGGTATTTATCTAACTTTGTGTGTTTGTGTTATGCTGTTCACACACACACACACACACACACACACAGACACACATGGACTTTTGTTAGACTGCTTTTTTCTGGATTCAAGGCCTCAAAACGTGTACTTCCGGTGAAATTTCGATATTCAATTCTTGGGTGAAATGCAATAATTTATCTAGCTATAGGTACGTGGTAGCGAAAGCAATTAAATCTTTGGCCAAACACCGTGAATTTTCACCATCTTTAGCATTATACCAATTGTATTTTGCAACAAGTGCCTTGTGAAAATTTTTTATATCCTCAAGCGAAGATTGAAACCCAAAATCACTCCGGGCACATTCCATTATTTTACTACGCGTTTCCAAATGCTGTAGCACACGGAAGGGTGCGTTTTGTTCTCAGGCAATAAATGCTTGTCGGCCAGATGGTCTTGGGTTCCAGCTTGGCCGCGGGCTAGATATATTTTTATATTCACCGCTTTCTTTGTCCTCGATAGCGACGTTCGGCCTTTAATATGAATTTTATTAATGGGTTCTCTTCAGAAAATGTGTGATGCAGTGTTAAGTAGATTTACAATACATGTGTGTTATTATTTAAGTAGGTGTTAGTTTACTTGAGTACTACAATACCGAACTTGGACATGTGATAGCTTATCCAATTATTCATGGTCTTTCCAATGGCGATATTAATTTATTTAATAAACGGATTTAAGGTTGATTTTGTAGCATTTTGTTGTAGTAATACCAAGGCAGATGTATTCTTCCTCTCTATACCGCTTACTTATGAAAGGTAAAGCAGACTTTGCACTCCAGTAACCGAGCAGGATGCCTCAGGGGGTCTTTGGCCCGCATTCGGGAGGTCCCGGAATCGATCCCCGGCGAGCGCCCACCATGGTCCATAGGCTTTTCGTGGGTCCCCGTGGCAGACGAATGCTGGAGTGGTTCATCTTTTACAATGACTCTGCTCCCTTTCATTCAAATACCAAAAATCTACTTTGCCATCTGTTTCAGGGTTGTAGGACCAGGCAACGGTGTTCAAGTTGCGGCTGGGCGGTGGCCTGCACTCTATACAGGTTTCTTTCCTGGCATCGCTGTGGTACTGCTCTGTTAGATCTCTCCTCCGAGTGGGCTCCGCCCCAGGAACCCTGGAAGTTGGTAGCTTGTGGGCAGGGACCGGACGTCGTCGTCGAATGCGTTCTATCTGGAAATGTTAGGGGTCCCGTCCATGCTTGCACCCGTCAGCATCCGGATCTGGTCGCCCTTCGAGTTTCTCCTCTCATCTCTCCCTCCCAGAGGTCACGTTGGAAGCACAAGGGTGCGACTGTGTGCGGTGCTTTGCCCCGATTCCGGAGCCCCTCCGTGATACGTACCTTTACCTTTTGCACTGTAATAATTCAATATAAATATTTTGCCTGAAATACGTGTTTTAGATCTCTAAAACTCAAAAAATATTGTTTTAGAAAAGGTCCGCGCTCGTAGGTATATGTGTGTGTGAAGAGCAAAACTCCGCAACGAAAGGTCCGATAAATACTGAGCTTTAAGTTCAGCATCCTCCCAAGATGCAACACGAAGGTTTTAAACAAAATATCACTACCCTAACCTTCGCTTTATGCAAATTTTGTCTTTATTTCTTATACTGACAAAAATACCTATAATAATTTTAATTAAAGTACAATATGTTTAAAATTTCTGCATAGGTAATCAAATATTCATCTTGAATTTTCTGTGAACAGCTTGGGAAGTGCTCCTCATTCTGAATGAATGTTATACAACGGTTAATCCATAAGAGATGAAAAACACTTACTACACTAAACGTAGAGCTTATTCTTATATAGAAGTTACGTCAAATAACTTTTATGTGCTAGCCGTTTTCAAATATTGGTAGTTTAGTTTTCCAAGATTGAACTGTCATGCAGGTCTCTAAAACATCTTAGATAATATGCAATCTTATTTTTCCCATATTTTTATTTTCCGTATCCATATTGTGCATACAACTTATTCCATATTGCCTAATTTGAAATAGTTCCACTCAGAACTTATGGTGTGTAACGTAATACCAAAATAAAAATTAGTTTTTATATGAATTCTACTATAATATCAAAGATAATGTGAAGTTGTAATGGGTAGAGGTAGTAGTATATAGTCCTCTCCCCCCCTCTCTCTCTCTCCGTCTCCGACTGTCTCTGTCTCTCTCTCTCCCTCACATAGATGACGATAATCTATAAACATTTTAAAAAGTGTAAAAGTGTTTTATCGCAAAATCTGTTTAAAGTGGTATGAAATAGGTTGTCTTTATCACGAGTATCGTTACATTTACATTATTTGCAGAAACATTTTAAGTTCCATTACTGGTAGTATACAAATGGCGCAAATATTTCCAGCTATGGATAGTTGTTTTAAACATTTGTAGCTTTAGTCATTAAGAGCTGTTGTTGTTGAGTGTACATGTGCTGCTGGACAGATGATTCGAGTTACGTAGTCGTCTTCTATTTGTTTTGTTCCATAGGTGGAACTTTGGTCGTGGTACTGATTATCCAATCCAGTCTGGAAAATGAGGGAAACCATGGGAAAACTCCAGTTAGACTGGCCGGTATATGGAATTTGAAGTCCGTTCTCGTTGTGTACGTTAAAATTATGTCTGATGAGGGAAGCGATTGCATTTTTAGCTTATCTTATATGTTTATTACCTATTTTCGGTTTTCAATACTTCCGAAAATGGATAATATTGTAGCGTATTAGTAGGTACTGTCATACTAGACACATTATTGCATCGCATTGTCGACAGTATTATTGGAGTGATTTATTATTTGTTTCGGCTGCACGAGCCTTCTCTTTCGGCGCTGACCGCGCTAGAGAGAGTAGGCTCTGTTGGAATCTCTGTCTGATATGGCCACCAGCTCTGGCTAGCGTGCCTAGCCAGGGTTGGAGATGGGTGGATAGAGAGTTAGCGTTACTTCTTTGTGTGTGATGGTCACTTGGTGAGTAAGTGTATAAGGAGTAGGTCGAGTGTAGCCAGTCCTCGACAGCGTGGCATCTCCCCTCAACCGTTTATTCCCCTGTGTGTAATGGAGGGCCACCAAACATTTTATCAATAAATCACAGGTAACGCGTGTGATGTGAAATTTGTGTATTTTGTTAAAAAAAAATCCTACGGCTTCATCGGAATGTAGACACCAAGGTCCTGATCCGCTTGCAGTTTCTGTATTATGTCCCCCATGTGCGTGTTGGGATCATCTAAATTGATTATTTGTTGTTAACCCCTTGGCCTTCGCCCCAGCATGTAACAATATATTTCGTATGCTGTAATTCAGGATAAAAATTTACCATATGCATTAATGTCGAAAAATTAGTATAGGCACCACTATTTATTACAGATTATCACTTCCTCCAACACTTCTTCCGCCTTGTATATGGATCAGATGAATTTGTGTCCTATGCTTTTATAAAGGAATTTCTTTGTTGTTTAATTGAAAATTATAAAGACCTTGGAGTAAAACAATTATTTAATTTACAAGACAACAGAATTCACAATTTCATGCCGCTCATCAAACTCCAAAGTTCACCTCCTTTTGGGTACGCTAAACTGTATTCTTTTCCAAGTAATGTACATGAATCTTCTCACACATCTATTGGTTCGCATGACAAATAGTACTCGAAAATAAATAAATAAAATAATAAACACAAATAAGGAAAATAACAATTATAAAATAATTTTATAACCAGAAATTAAATATTCGGGAGCAAAAACAACAGTTATAGGACTAGGAAGGGAGGGGGACTTAGCACCTCGACCTATGAAGATATTTTGTGCTTAAGCCCCTGACGGGTACGTCGGGAGGGAGGGGTGACGTGAGAGAAGACAAAGGACGGCCGGACCAGGAGGCACGACAGGGCTAAGGACAGGGTCCCTACATTTTTCCAGATTGAAACTCCCGGAGGGCAGCTGGTACAACCGGCTCTACTTCCCTGCAGACCCACTGGGGGCCCGTAACTCGGAGACCGCCCCATACCGTGAATGAAGTGTTACATACAACACCCTTTTCCCCTGCCGTGCAACGCCGAGACCTCATCCGACACTTTCAACCGTAAAAGAGACTAACCAGTGAAGTAAAATGAGAATGCAGGTGAAATGGAGGGACAGGAAATTCGGGACATGCAATGATCCTTCCCAGCTTTCGCTTAGCGAAAAAGAGCCATGAGTCAGGAAGGTCGGCCGTGGAAATCGAAGCCACGATCTCCCGAATTTGGGTCTCAGACTTTGCCACGTGAGATATCCCGCTCGATAACAACATTTATAAGAAGAGATAGTAATTTTCTATTAAGGTAAGTGTTACTGGACATAAATACAAAAAGTAAGATTGTAAGAGAAATCTGAAGTGACGCCGTACAGGTATCGGACAAGCGATAAGCGAAGGATTAAACTTTATCACTCTAGCTAATTATCACAACTGCCGAAAAAAATCTACTTGCGCCCCTGTTAATATGCACTGCCGTTTGTGAAAATTGCAATACCAAGAAGGAAACGCATGAATTCAATGAATGTAATACCACAGGTTAGATACATTGCAAGTAACAAATGATAAGCGTTTCAAACCTATACATGGCCTTTGAGCCCTAATAATCAGTATTTGGTGTGGCCTCCATGCGCTGCCATTAGAGCCGCTATTCGCCGTGGCATTGAATCAAAAAGTTTCTGCATAAGTTCCTGAGGGATTTTCCTCCACGCAGTTTGTTTTCGAGCCAACAAATCCGTGACACTGGTTATTGGAGGACCGTGACGCACCAGGTGCCGACCAAAAATATCCTAAACATGTTCGATGGGTGACATGTCAGGCGAAGGTGCAGGCCAGGGAAGCAATGGTACCCGTCGCTCTTCGAAGAAGGCTTGTACATTCCTCGTAATATGTGGCCGGGCATTGTCCTGTTGAAATGTGGCCTGTGTAGATGCCTGAAGCAGGAGGAATACCTCAGGCTCTACAACCACGTTAGGTATCGGTTGCTGTTCAAAGTGCCCTCAATTCGTAGGAGGCGACATCGCTTGTTGTAACCAATAGCGCTCCAAACCATCAGACCTGATGTTTGTCCGGTACGCCGCTCAACAATGCAGCCCTTCAGATTGCGCTCACCACGGTATCGCCGGACACGTATGCGGCCATCACTGTAGGACACGTTGAAGCGGGATTCGACCGAAAAGACTACATTTTGCCACTCAGTACCCTAGTGACGGTGTTCACGTGCCCGTTGCAGTCTGCGGAGCTTGTGGTTTCTGGACAGCCGACGTAATAGTATGCATCCAACCAGTCCAACCTGCAAAAGACGGCGATGAACCGTTGATGCAGACAAGTTCACACCTGTTGCAGTGCTCCAGCGTCGAGCCAACGCTGTGGATGAAGCTGTACGGTCCGTTATGGCCATGAGGACAAAATGATGGTCATCCCGTGCTGTGGTCATGATCCGTGGTCCAGTAGCCGCTCTTTGCTGCGTACGACCTTCCACTGCTTCCATCACGCAACACTCGTAGCAGCATGTCCTGTATGAGCCGAAATGTCACGGTATGACAATCCCGCTTCTCGGAAACCGAATATTCTGCCCCGTTTAAACTCACTCATATACCGATGTGGCTCCCTTTGACGTCGACGAGGCATACTGGCACTCAATTTATTGTTTCCACCTTGTTTGGCAGCTCTGCACCGACTACACTGGGCGCAAAACTGACCTTGTCGGACCGACACGAGAGGGCTCTGCTCGGCCTAGGTGTACCCCGTCTCTCTGCAAACCTAATCACTTATTGCTTGCGCACTCTTCTACACTTTCACTAAGTTTGGAGTTATTCGGTAAATTCTTTCTTGGTGTTGCAATTTGCACAAAAGGCAGTGTACATAGTATGGAACAAAATGCAAACATATTCTTACAGACCAGATCCAGAAACTAGGTATAAAATTGAAGCTATAAAACGGGTTCATTTCAAACTGCATTAGAAATGAAATGCATTTAATTTCATGTTATGTAGACTATATTAATATTGGTAATTAAATACACTAAACATGGCATATTTCCTTATGGATGGTTTGTTTAGTGTTCGTATGCAATGGATGATGCAACTCAATGGCAGTTCAGGACAAAGTTTGGAGGACGAGAAGTCTCATAGAATTTCAATATTTAAGAGATGCATCTGTGAAAATTCCATTTTCTAAATTTTTCGATCAGTTTGGCTGAAAATATTATCTTAATGTTATGTATGGTTTTAAATTTCGATAAACTTTGTGGTTTTCAAAAATTAAATTTAAACATGAGATATAATTATCCATGTCAAATGTTCCACAGGATGACAATTTAAAAAACAAATAGAGTTTATATTTCTTTTTCTCCAGCTCCTTTTTGCATAAAAAGTCAAATAAAGCTTTCGCTCATATTTTAATTATTCTGATCTTTCCGAATATGCATGAAACATATCACAAGAAAAGGATGAAAACCATACAAATTAAATTGAGTTTTATTTATTGATGCTCTTTAACTACTATGTCTCTTAGCGTCCCATTCTATATTGGGTGTGAAAGACCGGACATTTTGTTCAGAGGCTTCTTCATCAGGCTTGAGGTTTTTTCACGTGCCGTAAATCTACAACATGAAACAACCGGCTTTACTTCCGTTCTGAAGCAAGCTATGCTAAGGATTTTTTACGCCCGCGACTTCAGGAACCAGAGGCTGGCATGGTATCCCTAGACCACGGAGGACAACATGAGAATTCTATAGTGTGGAACATTTTCAATATGCAAAAGCGCGGAGAGAAAATCTAAAACCTCAAATTTTAATGAACAAAATTTCATATTGACACCTTGTTGCTTATAAAGGTAAAGACAAACTAATTTTGAAATTATACCCTTGGAACATATTTTGTGGACACACAGTCTCAAAGTCTATTATCCTGATATTTTTCTCAGATTTCAACACTACATTCCCTTAAACTGGATATTGGAAAATACAGGATTCGTTTTGGATAAAGATGGAAGAGGGAGTTGTAGTCTTTTGCTTGGATGACTGAAGTCTTCATTTAAGAAATATTTGCGTCAATTGTTACAGGAATCAGAATATAGTCAGTCAACATGTCAAAGGTTAGTAAAGAAACCACATCTTAGAAGTATATGAAGTATCGACAATGTAGGTACTTAATAAACCTCAAGCAGGATGGATCGCTAAAGTTGAGACTGCAATATTTCCAAAACACAACTAGTGGCATTTATTTCCCCCCATAATATCAAGCAACTGTTATTAAAAACATTTCTTTCTATAACACTTAGCTTTGAAGATATTGCACAGTCTGAACTTAAATGGTCCACCCTGTATAGCAAAAAAGTCAATTTTGTCGTTTATTTCAGAACTTCATTCAATAACCCAAGAATATTGGAGATCATGTGATCCACAGCCAGGCATAGTTTCTTCTATCCGAATTAAGGATACTGATCTGTTGCTAACTCAAATAAGATACACAAAAAATAACCACATCTAAAACTGGGAGTACAGTGTGAAAGATATGGTTTTGGAATTATTGGGCTAATTTTAAATTTCTCTAGCATGCACTTATAGTAGTTAGAAGAAGTATTGCATTCCACCCAAAAATATGATATCGATATTTCACCGGAAATACACTCTTTGTTCCTCAAATCAAATTAGACCCAAAAGTATTGCACTGTTTTTTTAATACTCAAGTGGTAGATATTTTTAGCAACATACATGTTAACAAACATCCGAATGAATTTATGAATCACTCGCTAAGCTAACAGTAAGTTTAAATTCAGACATGTTACTGTTGAGCTGTTGTACTGGTGTATATAATTTGAATGGCATTACTAAATCCGCTGCTAATTTATTTATGAACCTCTGACCCATATTTATAATTTTGCATTCATAGTTGTACTTTCCCTCAGTCGTTTAAACTCCAGGTGTCCAACTACAAACCAATTAGCATATTACATTATAGTATCCAAGTCTTTTGAAATATTATTAAATAATCAAATAATTAAACATTTTGAGGACAATTCTCTTCATTCTTCGAGTCAGTGTGGCTTTAGAGCTGGTCATAGCACGGTTGATGTAATTATAGAATTTATAAAACGAATCTTAAATGCTTTTGAAGACAATAGCTTAGTTGTTGGAAGCTTGTTTGATCTAACAAAAACCATCGAGACAACCTTCTTGATTTCTACCTGAGCAATAGATAGCGGGCTGTTTATTCAAACGGTTGCAAATCTAATTTTAAATATGTAAAACATAGTGTCCCACAGGGCTCTGTTCTCGGCCCTGTTCTATTTTTAATGTGTATAAATTCTCTCCCCTACTACATATTAGGTAATTTTTTAGAATCTTATTTATTTGCTAATTATTTATCCCTAAATACATGCTATAAAATCGATAATTAATATAATAACAAAGTATAAGGCGCCTATTTGAAAAAAAAACAGTGTGATGCTAATAAGTTAAGTACAAATCAAAGTAAAACAATTAACATTCAATTTAATTTAAATCGTGCTCCAAATGATCTGATAGCAGTGTTACATTTTTGGATATTTACCTTGATACATATTTGGGTTGGAAATCACATGTAGATTATATAGTTAATAAAGTAATCTTTATTAACAGTACATTACAGCCATATTTAAGTCATCTTAACTATAGGGCTTTGCTGTGGGGCAACCACACTTATACCAATAAACGTTTTACTTATTTTACAGAAACAGTCCGTGAGAAGTATTTGTGGAGCTCCGCCAACTACTCATTTTAAACCACTATTTGCTGGACTTGAGATACTTACACTTCCCTTTATACATGTCTTTAACCGTCTTTTATATGTGAAGGAAAATATTCGCAATTAAATAACTGTAACTCTATTTAGAATTATGCTACTAGAACCTCAAGTCATATATACCTGAATAGGATCAAGTACACAAGGCCCAAAATAGTTATGAAATTGTATCTCTTAAGTTATTACATAGCGTAGCTAATTATTTGATAAAATTTTCTGTTTGTTACGAGGGGTGATCAGAAACTACGGTTACAAAGACTGCACTGAACCATTACATTTATGTCATACAACCAATACAGCGAATTATAGTACTCACGTTAGGTTATTTTTTGACATGGTCTCTTTGTATCGGTTTAGGCATTTGTCGCTTTGTGGGATGTGTTTGAATATTTCCTCCTGGTAAAAATCCTGCCCTTGCGTGCTCAGCCACATTGTCGCGAAGTATTTCATCTCCTCGTCGGCCTCCTAGGTGCTCCTTCAAGTGAGTAAAAGGGTGAAAGTAGCTTGGAACGAGGTCCGGGCTGTAGGGAGTGTGGTCGGTGATATCCCAGCGAAACTGCTTCAACAAGTTGTGGTCGTAATAAGCTGTATGGGGTCACGCGTTGTTGTAAAGGAAGATGACGCCCTCAGTGAGAAGTCCTGGCCGTTTCCTTCAGATTGGTTCTCGCAATCACGTCAAAGTCTCGCAGTATCAGTCAGCGGTCACTGTGCCTCTCTCGAAAAGCTCCACGAATACTCGTATGCCACCCGCGCTGTCCCAAAACTCTGGTAATCACCTTCCCGGCAGATAGCACGGCCTTAAACTTCTTTTTCTTTGGAGAGGAGGTGTTGTTACCTCTCCATTGACCACCGCTTACTGCTGAGTGGTGGGTCCATGTTTCGTCACTCATGACAATGTGGTGGTGAAAACTGTTCCCTTCCATGGAGAACCGTTGCAAAAGTTGCAGACTTGCCCCCATGCGCTTCTCCTTGTGTTGGATGGACAGATTTCGTGGAACCCATCGGGAACAAAATTTCCGGTACTGCAGAATATCTCAACAATGTGATAAACGCTTCCGAACGACATTCCAAATTCTACCGTTATATGCCGTAACGTGATCCTCCCGTTGTCCTGAATCAGCTCCTCCACGCGAGCTGTATTCAAATCTGTTAATGACGTGCTGGGTAGGCACTGGATCCTCGTTGGTGGCGTTTTCCCTACCGGCCGCAAACTTTCCACACCATTCTATGACATATTGACAAGACATTACAGTCTCTCCGTAAAGTGCCAGCGAATTTCAGCCGCGGTTACATGTTTCGACCACAGAAATCGAATAATGGAGCAAATTTCTTCGCGAGATCAGTTTTCCAAACGAGTCGCCATTTGTGTTTACCTACAATTAGCGCTATAGCTGGCGGGTGGCTGAAACTCTAAACAGTTGCCAACCGCAAGTATTAGAATTACCGCACACTACTAATTTCCCTATAAAGGACGAAATTCCAGGAATATTGGCCTTGTAATCTTAGCTTCTGATCACCCCTTGTAATTTAAAAGAAAGATACGATGGGTTTTAACTTGCAATCCTATCTATAACGCCCAGGATTGTAATTTTATTGATTGGACACACTGTTTTTGACTAATTCTGGCGTTGCTTTACATGTGCATATCTCTAACATTAAAGACCTATCTATGAACAGTATAACCCAAAAGCGAAATGTCAGATCAATACCAAACTTGGTATTAAAGTTCAGTACCTTTCAAGGATACTACACAAAGACTTTCAAGCAAATCCTTCAAGCCCAAACTACTTTAACCTAAACAAATTTTCGTAACTTTTTATTTTCACAAAAAGTCCTCTAAAAATTTACAATTTAAGATATTTACATGTCTAATAAAATTTATATTTTGAATTTTCCGGGAATAGTCTGTGAAGTCCCTTACTTTTGGAATAGTTTAGTGTTGTTTTGTATAACTGGTAAACCGCAAAGAATAGAGAAAAACTGACTGGACAAAAATGTTGATTTCTTTAAAACAACAATTTATTTCAAATAATTTTTGTTCTATCAGTCACTTCCGAGACATTCGTTATTATATTCGACTTTTTCAACAAGTTTGTCAATTTTTGGCGTGCTGTTTCTTGCGATATTATGAAAAGCGTATGCAACTTCAAAGCCAGCATTTAGTGACCCACTTTTTAAACATTTGAAAATTGCTTCAGTCTCCTGTATCCCCTTTTACCCACAACAAAATGTGTAATAAAACTATTTCAGGAAATGTTTATCTCGATTAACATTAAGTACATAGAAATTAATAAGGTTATGCGAGAATAGTTTGTGAGAGGGGAATAAACATAAACGATAGAGGCTAAAGAAAGTAATGGAAACATCACACACTAGATTTGTTTTATAAGGTTGACGCTACACCTTACAAGAGGACTTTCACAGAGTTTGTCTATAAACTGAAGCCATGAAACTAACCGAGTATATTTCCGGCAAGATGGGTCGACCTGCCATGCGTTAAATGAGTCAATGATCACAATTTCGAATTACCTTTTTTCACATTATCTGTTAATTACAAAGCAGCAGTAGTTAAAGGGCTGTTATTGTCAAAGAACTTCTTGGTAAACTTGCAAGTACAACTTTCACATTGCCCTGATGTCCGTACATGTTTTTCCTGTCCCTTACAATACGAGTATAGTACTAAATATATACATTTTGTTCCTGTATACTAGCGTAATGGAAAAAGAGCGCATTAACCACACAAACGGAAACAAAAGAACAAGAATACGAATGAAATGGAGTGAAATAAAATTAGAAACTTAACCTTGTCCCATCTCTTCCGTATCTATAGCAATGAAACCCCTCTATTTAAACAGCTAGAAATGTCCCCAGTGAAGACGTAAGGTTTTGATGCTGCTGTCTCGAAGCTGCATCCATTTAGATAACGGTTAGTTACCTGCTTTGTTTTTGAGTTCTACGATGGCATCATCTCGTAGCTCGTTCTGCGTTGTCTGATCCGCCAGCTGCTTCAGTGGTATACCTATGAGTTCTTTGTCTCAGGGTATGCGTGAGTGTAGTGTGAAAGGATAATACCAGCTAAGTTAGCTGATAAATTTTAAAAGTTTACTCAAATACTCTGTTTGAAAAGAGTCGCCGACTGTTGAATTAAAGAATCAAATTATTTCTATAATAATAATAATAATAATAATAATAATATTAATAACAATAAAGTGAAGCGTCATTTGGTATAAGTTGCAGAAACATAACTCGGAAAGATCCCTCGCAATAGCCGCTAAACCTTTCTGACCCATGGGTAACTGGGTGCTACACAACATAAAATGAAACTAAATAACACACGAGATTACAAGCGTCGTCACACGAGTAAGTCATATGATTTAGTAAGTAAGTGAGATTAAGTAAGTAAGATTAATCAAGTGATTTAGAATGCCCACTTGTTTCTTAACTTAAGCTAGGCTATTATCGCTACCCCAACCAACGTTCCTACATATGCGGTTAAATTCTAAAATTCTACGTAGGCGTATCTGATAAAGTTTCCATGGGATGCCTCGCTCAAATATAAGAACTTCATTTACCTTTCTAGTGTAAAGAATTCCTGTCTACGTGACTTTTCAAACATATTGAACTCAACCCAAACTGCATTCCAGGAGCTTTTATGCTAATGCGTTCGCTACTTGGCTGTTACTAATGGCTTTCCTTAAGTCGCTAATGATCTTTTTCTCCGCAAATCTTTCAACTCAGGCTTATAATATTATACATTTATTTAATATACGGAAAAAATACTAATGCAATTATTTCTGTATATCTTCAAATCTTTATTTAATTATGTATATTTTCCTGTCAATAATTACGGAATCACCAGTCCGTTACTTTAACAATCTAGTCAATTCTGCCGATTTATTACCACTGTAGTCGCCCAATTTTACTAGCCCTGACTACTTCTTATGGGGCTAACTTTGAGAAACAGTGTTCCACAGCAGACTTCTGAGTCTGAAACAGTTAAAGATTAGCATTAAGAAGGAAATTAGAACATCTATGGTTTCAATTTGGGTTGCGTTAGGCAAAACATGATGCGTTGCGTCCAAAAGTGTCTGGCTGTGGATGGCGGTCACTTCCAGCATCTTGTATGAAATTGTGACGCAGTGGCTATATTCTTAGCTTATAGGGTGCTTCGTGCCGGGTAGTGGAGAGATAAAACAGATAAAAGGACGCTGTAGCACTTTCGTCCAGCGTAAATACCAGAAGCGCTATCGACAGATAACAGAATCATCTGGATGTTCTCCCACGCCCAGAATATCCTTGACTGTTCTATGGAAATCTCTGTCTATATAACCCAACGTGTTCGCAAGTGAGTGAGTAAGTAAGTATGAGCAAGTGAGTTAGTGAGTGCGTTCTGGTGCGACAAAAAGTGCTGTTCACCGAGTGAGTTTGTGACGACTGCTGTGACGTGCTGTGAGTGCTGCGACCGCGATTAGAGACATGTTGTGTTTGAATCCCCAGCAGGTGAATCATCCGAAGAAGAGGCTGTTTCTACGTGTTTCATTAAGCAGCTTCATCGCGAAGAAAAGTGAAGTGACAGGGAAAATTGAGCTAGATCACATTGGTGAAGTGACAGTGAAAACTGGACCATTCCACAGTCACAATATACAGCTGTCTCATATAGACCTACTCGTTTCACGGCTTTAACTTAACTATGTGTTAGTTACTATAAAAAATTGGGTTCAATTATATAAGAATTGCTCTGTATATTAGTAAACTAGTAAGAAATTGCAAATCCTTACTAGTATCGAGGTATAGTCATAAGAAAACGCATCACGTTTATTATCAGTTGCGTAAATTACTCATAATTTAATATCTCTAGGTACATATGAATTAACTTGTTTTTATTCTCCCAGAATAAAGGAAGATACAACAAGAAAGATTTTAGTTAAGTGTGAAACAAACATGAAACTTAGATAATAACTACAGTATATGTTGATACAAAATCATCGTATTTAACACTTAATCTTTCTTTTTTATGTTAACATTTTTATCCAGAGCAGTCTATTTTCCTTTCTGCCCCAGATAATAGAGATTTATTTGCATCAAACAAGAGATTAACCTGTTCTACAAGGAATATTCCCCTAATGAACATAATTACGAGCTCATAAAACATTGCTTACCTCGAGGCCGGATGGATTCCCTCAGCTTTCGAGTTGGTGGCATTATCTTAAGGCAAGTCTTCATTAACAGATTCCTTCCGTTTGGCCTGTTGGCAGAAGAATGTGTGATTAGAAAACTTTAAAGGGAGAGAAAGAGAGAAACCGAAGGGGTGTAGAACAGGACAGAGAAAGGGGAAGAAGAAAAAAAAAGTAGAGAGCGGCGGAATGTCCGGGGCGTAGACGAGAACATTCTACCCTAGGGGCGCGTTTTGTTTTAGATATTTATCACGTGATACGGTCCTGCGACACCATATTTACTCTCTGCAGTTAAACAGTTAAAAACAACAAGATTGCAACAAGATAGAAAATGAATTTCTTTGCATCTTTTCCTGTACATGTTAATGCAAGATAGTTGTATAAATGTATTTGAATTAATATTTTAGTACTAATATCTAAAGAAACAGAGGTTACAAATTATAACTATTTCACAGGGATATAACTCATTGGTTTAAAAACTGAAAATTATGAGGTAGCTGAAGCTTCACGCTTTAGTACTTATTTTCCAAACTACACTTATCATGTGCAGTGTGGAAAATACGTACACCAGGATAAGTTAATATTGAAATACTTCAGATTATAACGGATAATACTTTAAAATTTGATGTACTATGCACATTCACATGACTTTCTCCACCCGCTATCGTTTATTTTAGATATGTTTTGCAAACTGTTCTTACAAACCCTAATTTTCCCCTCTACTTTATATAATTCGAGGTAAACGTTTGCAGCTATAGTTTTATTGTATATTTTTGTGGGTATAAGGGAAATACAGGGAGCTAAAGTTATACTCAAATATTTAAAACATCGATCGCTTTATGCTTGCTTTGAAATTCCATATTATTTCTACGTCATGGCGAGAAACAAAAGAATGGTGCTTTAACACTTCAAAAAATGTAAAAATAATAGAAGGTTCAAACAAATAACAACAAAGCCAAAAAAACTGTTTTATAAAATTGTATGTGTTTACGAGTTCTACATTTTTCGCATAGTGTGTTTTTATGTGGTTTACTAGTTATTCAAAAAATTGTACAAAATTCATTCAGAATGAAGATGACTTCACAGATTAACAGAAAATTCCAAATTTATCAGTCATTTAGTTAAACATATAGTCTTTTAATCAATATCGTTAGGGAAAATTTTGAGGAAATACCAAATTTATTACGAATCCATTTTTTTTGTTATGCACAAACCACACACACGCATACACATACACACAGACACGTGGACTTTTTCTAGCAATTAAGGAGGGATTCAGGGGACCTCCAATATATATTTTAGGAGAAATGTGGATATCAAATTTTTGGGTGGAATACAGCACTTCCTCTGTCTACCAAAGATAAGTGTTGGAGAAAGTAAAAATAGAAATTATTACACAATAATTGTTGCATAGTACGACGCACTTGAGATATGTAAGCTTTTAAACCATTATGGAAGAAGAAATTTACGATAAAAACTTTGTTAACTGTACCTAATTCCCAAAGCTTTCTGTACTCATTTCCAATAAAACAAACAAGCACATCACTGAAATGCTTATATTAACTTATATCTTCCATATATTTTCGCTCGTAATTTTATAGAGAAAATAAAACCTTAGTGAAATTTTATTTCACGAATAAAATGTAATCAACGATATAATAATATATGTTATTATAAACCTACAGTTATATTAAAATGAAAAGCCCTGTTCTTAATGACGGACAGACAATCAGACAAATTATAATTTCAACTCCTAATGAATAAAGGCCTTAAAGGGCGTTTTTCGGTCTGAAGACAAGAAAAGTGTTATAAAAATTACTTACGAAGATGACTTGACTTTTCGTAGACAATACAATGGAGTGAAAAATAGATATTGTGGTTACTACACGAAAAATGACGTAAAAATAAGACAAAGCCAGAGATATTTCATTCCAAGCAATATACATAGATGGCCATGATTTAATACCTAAGAAAACTGGACACAGCAAAACAAACGAAAGTTGAATTCTGGTTTCTCGTATAACGGTACCATATGCTTGCGATACTTATTTAATTGACGTTTTATTAAAATACTGATGACGTGTGTGGGATTTAACATCTGCGTAACTTTTATTGCAGTTGTTCTGATGCGTGTACTGAAGTTTCTGAGTGCAAAAATATTTTTAATAACCTTTGTGTAAAAATCGCTGTAATCTATTCGTATGCTGTAACATTGGTCATTATCGGTGAATTCTAATAATTACATCTAGAGAGAAAATTGTGTTCAGGCGAGATCGGTAATGTGTCAACCGATATTTTATAACAGAGAAGATAAGATTCTGAATGTTTATAGATTATGTGCCGTTTCGAAAATATTTAAATTGGTGGGTTGAGAGTGGGGAATCTTCCTATTTACTAGTTTCCCCACTATCTCGTTGAATGTATTATATGAAAATTGTAATGACTTTGTTATTAAAAAATTACAGAACCAAAGAAAAGGTACAAAAAAGGTTTAATAATGCCATCGAGTCTGATGCTACGTCGTGTGTGTGTGTGTGTGTGTGTGTGTGTGTGTGTGTGTGTGTCGTCCTACGTGGTCTAGGGGTACCTCTAGTTCCCAAGGTCGCGGGTTCAAACCCGGCGAATGCGATGGAATTTTTCGGTCGTAAAAATCATTAGCATGCTTCCTTCGGAAGGGATGTAAAGCCGACGGTCCCGTGAAGTAGATTTACGTCACGTAAAAGAACCTCAAGCCTGAAAAAGTGGCCTCTGAGCAAAATTACCGGTTTATCTCGCCCAATATAGAATTGTAACCTCAGCAGTTGCAGAGCGTCCATAAATAAAACTAATTTTTTTAAATACCCATTTGAATATCAGTGAAAGTTTCGTCCTATATTATGAATACCACAGGAACTTTGTAAAATTACAGTTTTAAGCGGTAAAGAGGAGGATTCACAATAAAAATCCTCTTAATTTATTATAGTACAATAATTTCATAAATAATAAAAGGAAGTAAATAAAAAACTTAAATCATCATTTCAGGTTTGAAAAACTATCAGTGCAAAGCCAGTCAAGACAACTAGTAAAATAGATAATACAATAGCCATACACACATTTGCATAAAAATTATGTTGTTTGAAAACAAATCATCAGTGCGGTAACAAGTTTATACAATACAGAGAGATAAATTTGGAGTATGCATAACCTCAAACACAAGAGAAATTAATGTAAACTTCTAAGGTCTGCAGAAACTGAATTAAAACAACAATAATTATAAATCTACTGTATTTAATCTATTTATTTATAATGGTCTGTTTATTATTTATATAATAATTTTTAAATAATCCACAGATTGCTGAATATATCTGATGTGTTACATTAACATGACTTTCCCTATCCATACTACAACAAATTATTCTTATAAAACTTAAATTTTTATGATAATCGAGACAAACATTTTTATTACATATTCCCTTGTAGATACAAGAGGAATACAGTAGGCATACGCGATAGCCAAATAAGTCGCATGTGATGGCTTTGATATTCTATGTTATTTGCATAACCACGTAAAAAAGGAATTTTGACTTACTGCTTTAAAAAAGTGTAAGTATTTGAAAATGCAAACCAATAACAAAGATTATCTCAGAAATGGCTAACATTACAAAAGATTCACTTGACATAAGTTATGTACTTTAAGGAGAATTGTAGGTTTTGTATAGTAAGATTTTGTTTGTCTTATACGGTTTACCAGTTGTACAAAGGACATTCAGTATTAATTAATAATTAAAGTGCCACTCATTTAAAATACTGACAAATGAAATATATATCTTAATTTTTCTATGAAAAGTCTAATACGATTGAATTCTGTGCAATTTTGTATAAGCATGAATCTTTTAAGATATACGTAAAAAAATTACTCAAGAAAAAATATGAAGTTTTTAAATATAGAATTAGAACTTTGTTGTAGCTTTAGGCGTTTATCAGATATTTCCTATTATTGGTCAGAATTTCTGAATATTTTAAGCTATCCGATATCTGATATTTTGTTTCTAATCAAGCTTTCAAAGTGTACGTATTCAAAATATCAATTCCAGCATCATACAGCAAAATTAGCGAGCTTCATTTTAAGAATAGACGGTCGCACAGGTTGTCTGCAACGTTCTTTATGGCGCAACAAAATGGGTATGGAAACCAATGCGCAAAACAGTTATCATGATAAACGAGAAATAGAAAGCAAGCTAGTTTTACTTTCTGAAGCACCTAGTTATAGTATAGGGTCTTTCAACAAGAGTGTCTTATCTTTGAACTTAAATAAAACACGTTCTATAAATGATAGAGGTTTATTTCTTTTTATATTTTTGAACATAATTAATGTCATTACGTGTGGAAGAGAACATCAGTTAAGTGACCGCCGCGACTTCGTTGGGTTGCGCGTATACGGTTGGCCCAGTTTTAGGTCCAACTTCACGAATAACACGCGTGACGTTCTTCATAAGAACATTTACTGTTTCTGGCTTGTTGACATAAACTCGCGATTTAACATAACCCTACAAGAAGTAATCCAAATGGCGTTAAATCACATGACCTCGGGGGCCAGTTAACATCACCACCACGGGAAATGCCGAATCCTCTGATTTTCTCCTTCAAAAGATTGATTGTTTCGAGAGTAGTATGACATGTGGCACCATCTTGCTGGAACCAGTTGTTTCTGAGATCCATATCATCCAATTGAGGCCAAAAATAGTCTCTTATAAGAGTCCGGTATCTTTCTCTATTGACAGTTAGAGCTTCTCCATCTTCATCTTGGAAAAAATATGGACCAATCATTTCACCATACCAAAATCCATACTACAGAGTAACCTTTTGAGATGAAGTTGTCGTTCTTGAATCTGTATTGGATTGTGATTGTTCCAATAGCAGCAATTTTTTTTGTTAACACAACCATCCATCCAAAAGTGGGCTTTGTCGCTGAAGTACCGGGTCAGCTTCCAATTGCTCCATAGCCAGTCAGCGAATATACGGCGCAATCTATGGTCGTTGGGCTTTACTTCTTGAGTTAACATCACTTTTTAAGCGTGAAACCACAACTCCAAATGCATAATTCGCCTAGTTGTGGTCGGCGAAAGCCCCAATTCTTGCGCTCGACGAGCAATTCATTTGTTTCCGTTCTCGCGTACACTCTCACGAACGGCGCCCTATTTTCGTTGGAGCGCTTACGTCGATTACAAACAGGCATTCTTTAATCGCTAACAGAACCACTTCTTTCAAATTTATCGATCAAACGCCGAATCGTTCTCTCGCAGGGATGATTATGCACACCGTAAACTTCACGCAATACACGTTGCGAACAAGTGATCCATTTTGGTAATAAATTTTCACCATTTCTACGCGTTGCTGAATGCTTTAACGTTCCATGTATATTTGTCATTAGCAACTGAAACCACATAAAAAAATGACTGCTGTAACTCAATAACAGCGGCAGCTATCACATGTTAAGAATAGGACACTCTTATTGAAAGACCCTTTAGGAGAGGAAACATCGCAAAAGTTCGGTTTCGAAATTACATCGGAAATATATGCTTTGAGGTCCCTATAATAAAAATGAGCAAATTGTCCCTGTGCACGCAGAAATGTGTGTATCTGAAAATCTCCCTCTGAAGCTCACTTCATTAGGAGGAATTTTGTATATATTGTATAAATGGTTAACTATAATAGGTAGACAAAAGACTGTATATATCGATAAAATAAACAATTTATTTCAAATAACTGTTTTGATGCATTAGCCATTTCCAAGATATTTGTTGTTATTGGTTTCAATTTTTCCATTATTTTGTCATTTATTAAAGCTGCCCCATTCAGTTGTTTCTCGCAATGTCGTGGAAAGGTCAAATGAATTTCAAAGTCAGAATATAGCTAACCGCTTTTTAAACATTTTACTGTCCTTGTACCTATCTTCTTGTACCCATTACGAAACGTGTAATGAAACCATTTCTACAAACGTTTATCTTGAGTAACATGAAATAAATAAGAAAATAAGCATTTGTAAGAACAGTTTGTAAAAGCTTCATAAAGTTAATAATGACTACAGAAGTTTACGATCAATTTGCAATTAAATACGAAATTAACTTATATGGGTTAAAGTCTCGCGATTGTAACAAATCAGATTTTTTTCTTTCTTTACAGGAACAATTTCATATCAATAACAGCACTCGAGTTTGTTATATTTTATTATGTTTTGGCAAGAAACATATGTGGCGATTAAGGGTTTGTGGTGAACCGCAAGGCTGTGGCACGCGAGGGGTTCCCCTACATTATGCAGAGAACTCTGCCTGTCTGCTCGCATTGTGTTCGCAAGCTTAAACTTGGTTCCTGAAATTGCACTCAAGAAAGGTCTTGCGGTCGCTGAGACCAGCTTGTGTATATGTAACCATTCCTCAACACCTGTTGCATTACGGTTACATCTTGAGGCAGACCACATTAAACATCACTTGCTGTCATGCGACTCTCCTTCACAACTTCATTTCGTGAACGTAAGACGGCCCTATTTCCCTCTTCAATAGATTACACGGAGAAGCACTTGTATTTGTGATGTATCAAAATCTCTTTCAATTTTAGGTTAAAGAAGTACTACATTCGACCCAAAAATTAAATAAGAAAATTTCTACAGAAGTATTCATTGTGAAATGATAAAAATCGTAATTATTATTATCACCATAAAAAACTTCAAAAGATACTGTTTTGAAATTTTGTGAGGTTTTACTAGTATCATCTCTTCTTTATGGTTTAGAATGTTGGACTATCACAAAAAATCCAAAGCAAAAAATAGAAATGAGATTCTTGAGAATGGTCGCAGCGTATAGGAGTATGGACGAAGCTTACAGCGATGAAATAAGGAAGGTATGGACGTATTTAATCTTTACAAAAAATAAAATAATATCAAGAGAAATGTTACAATAATGTGCAACTGATGCCGTAATCCCACATTCCTAAGAAGATCCTAGAATGCAAACCAAAAGGGGGCGAGAGAAGAAGAAGAAGAAGGCCCATGAAGAGATGGATGGAGCATTTACTTTGATAGGACAGAATAGATCGAAAGCGCTAATCCCTAACGTTGATTATTATTACCATTATTATTAGTAGTGGGATATTATTATTGTTATTATGTAGAAATGCTTAAAGAATGTAAAATACAAAGCAATTGATATTTCAAGGAAGAATCCTAAGAAGAATTTATGGGCCAATTAAAGGCAAGCAAGCAAGGACAATGGAGAGATCAGAGAAATGAAAAAGGATATAAAAATGAAAAATTCAACAATCATATATTTTATAAATGCACAGATATTATGATTGTTCGGGATTACATATATAGAATGTCAAATAAGAGAACAACTAAAAGAATACATAGATGTAAACTTCTCGAATCTAGAACAAGAGGCAGACCTAACAATAGCTGTGAAGATGTTATATTCAGAGATATTAAAGTATGCAAAAAACAAAAAATATGGAGTGAACTGACCAGAATGTGTGGAAGACTAAGGTGGAGGATTATTGTAGAGAACGCCAAAAATTTCAGTCAATAAAGTTGTAGAGCCAATTAAGAGAGAAAAATGTAGCAAAAGGTAGGTAAGTGTGTTTCTGTGTGTCTGTGAACAATAAGCTCAAAAAGGAAACAAAGGATGAATATAAACTTTTATACAAAATTAGGCATCTTTAAAGATTTAAAGTGATGATTTCTGTGCAGTTCCCCTCTAGACGAAACGTTATTTTTTCCCTCTCAAAAATAGCTCTAATGGTAGAATAAAACTTGAAAACTTCTATGGCATAGTTTTGACTCACTACACCGAATCCGTGTCGACGCTCTTACCGCTTGAGCTGCCATAACGAAATAGCCTAAAAATTGAGATTTATTTCTGGACGCTCTTTAACTGCCGTGGTCTTTAGCGTCCCATTCTATATTGGGCGTGAAAGACCGATAATTTTGCTCAGAGGCCTATTGAGGTTCTTTTACGTGCCTTAAATCTACGACACGGGACCACCGGCTTTACTTCCCTTCCGAAGGAAGCCATGCTAAGGATTTTTAGGGCCGAAAAAATCCATCGCCCTCCACCGGGAACTAGAGGCTAGCATGGTAACCACTACACCACGAAGGACGACGACGCAATAGCCGTACGCGCATGAAACCATCTGTTTTACTTACCAACTTACCAGCTTACTGCTCACATGCGGCTGGTGTGAAAGAACATTTAACAGAAGCACAAATGTTTTTTGTTAAAATACCTTAAGCGTGAGTCATTCCATTTAAATTTTACGAGGGAGATCCGTAAAGCAGAATTAATTCGTTTATCATGCTCACGAATTCCAAAAAGGAAAGACGGGGGGGGGGGAAGAAAGAAAATACGCGTGTCTGTGTGTCAAAATTAAACTTTATTAAATACCAAATACACACTTATATATTTTAAGGCTGCAACGTGATAATTTCCCCTCCACTGAACACATTACAATAAAAAACGTGCTATAGGGTTTCCTCCCATCCATAATTGTATTCAATGAATTGATAAAATTATTTGATATTTAACATATTAGGCTGAAGAATTGGCTACATATAGTCTGTGAAACTATCTTCATTACTGCATTTTTTATAATTGGAAAAACATGACAGGATAACTAAATAGAAAAAAAAACCTGGATCCCTTTAAAAAAATACACCTTATGTCATAAGTTATTGTAGCATTAACCATCTCTGGAGTATTCACTGTTAATGTTTTAATTGTTTCACCACATTTTAAGCAGCATATTTTGGAATGCTCCTTCTCATGAACTATTGTAAATAGCTGGTAATATCATGGCCAGCAGATATTAACTGTTTTAAAACAGTTTTTATGTAAACCAAATATTTTCTAGAATCCTTTAATTGTAAAATCTTCACACAAAGTTGGACATTGTATTCCTTAACACAACCAATCAAAGCTGTGTTGTCCCTTCATTATTTTTCGGCCAGATTACTTAGGACTTTCTATCTACTTCATTTTAATCGAGATAAACGTTTACAGAAATAGCTACATAACACATTTAGTTATACACACAAAATAGAACGACAGTAAAATATATA
Source organism: Deroplatys truncata (assembly GCA_030765065.1). Classification (NCBI taxonomy): domain Eukaryota; kingdom Metazoa; phylum Arthropoda; class Insecta; order Mantodea; family Mantidae; genus Deroplatys; species Deroplatys truncata. The sequence continues at coordinate 103,382,184 of CM060981.1, read as the reverse complement.
ATAACTGGATGCTATATGCTCGGCTTAAAATTTCATACTCTTTCCATGCAACCGTAACAAATAATTGAATGTCGACAGGGCTTAAAAAGAATGGCAAATGTACTGATCACTTCAAAGTATTAATAACGGATATCTCGGAAACGGCTTCTGTCACAAAAAAGGGTTATTTGAAATAAATTGTGTGTGTTTAAAGAGATTTACATTTAATAAAAAGGTAGAACGTTTTCATCTATCGCTTAACGTTTACTAGTTGTACAAGATTATATAAAATTCCTTCTGAATGAATTGGAGTTCACAGGCTATTCCCAGAAAACGCAAGATATACATTATTTGTCATGTAAATATACTTAATGTATGATGTTTATCTCAAAATCGGTAGAGCCATTTTTCATAAAATAAAATATTTCGAAAAATATTCCATGTAAAGGATAGTTTCTGGAGGGGAAATCTTCGGCCGCATCTTTGGAAGATACTGAACTTAAACATCAAGTTTGGTATTCATCCGAATTTTCGTTTTTGAGTTATGCTGCTCACACACACAAACACACACACATACATACAAACACGGAACGTTTTCGAAAAACGACTTTTTGTGTTAAGGGGGCTTCAAAACATGTATTTCCGGTGAAATCTCGGTATCGAATTTTTTGGTGGAATGCAATACCTGCTCTACCGACTATGTACGTGGTAGAGAAGGTGAAAATGCACACTTTGTATTATATTGTATTGATTTTATTTATTTACCTATAAAATTTGGCGTCTCTAATGTAACGGTTTCCAAATTATGATCTTTCTTGAACAATATTTCAAGGATTTCCCAAAAAATGTTCCTGGTGATGTAATTTTTAGTTTATTTCCATGGGATTTTGTATTTAGCGTCAGGATTAAGTAACTAAAGAAATGTACCGCAAATAAATGTCAAACACACAACCTTTTATTTAATATATATATATATATATATATATATATATATACATACATACATACATACATACACACATATTATTGCATGCTGGGTAGAGGCCTAAAGGTTCACATGACAAATTAAATTAATTTTTAATACCCAGCACGTACTTTGAGGGGACGTATATTCACTTGGCCGCGGAGGACGAAACGTGGTGTGGAGGTTAAGAGGAAGGCGTTGGTTTTCACTGTACCAAAACCATAACACAAATCTTCTTACACATTCCTAGATTTATTTCCCAAACGTTTGGGGTTCCTACATTATTAAATATAAAAGGTGAGGGGAGATGTTCACTGATCCAAAGGCCGGCTTACACGCGCGATGAGTTTCTCTCGGAATACTCAGCAAGACAGACGCTACATCCCCACCACTCATAACTAGTAAAAACTCCCAGCCAGGAGTGACGTCATCAACAACGAAAACAATGTGTCTACTAATGACAATGGAAAACGACAATATGTCTGGTAATGACAATGAAACCGCCGAAATTAATAATAAGCCACACACATTGCAGTCTTTTCGCTTTATTCCTAATTTATTTTTAAATTGTGTACACATACTTGAACTTAACAGCCTCGTGAAAGATGGCATGTATCTAAGAACAGATATTACATAGTATATTACATTACAATAATATAATAAAATTGTGTGTATATATATATATATGCTGCAGTCTTTTCGTTTTATTCGTAATTTCTTTTAAATTGTGTGCGCATACTTGAACTTAACAGCCCAGTGAAAGATGATATACATCCAAAAAGAGGTATTACATAGTATATTACACTATATACTGCAGTCTTTTGGGTTTATTCGTATTTTTTTAAATTATGTGCACATACTTGAACTTAACAGCCTAGTGAAGGATGATATACAGCTAAGAACAGGTATTATATAGTAGCTTTCAAATGGCATATTTGAATTAGAGGTATTTAAATTCTCATGTGATCGGACGTATTTCTCGCATGTAATAAAATTAGCTAAATCAGAATATTCTCATGGATTTATAGTAAATCGTAGGTAGAAAAGCAAAAATAGAGTTTTTGATCGCTTATTGTCATTTTTCACTGTTCGGCTGCATTAAGGGGAGATTAAAATCCCAATACTACAATATTAAGTTTACTAAATTTATGACCTATTATCTCCGAAACTATATAAGATACAACACTGAAATTTTTTCAGGATGTAGAGACATGCCTCCAAATCCACTGACTTACTTTTATGCAATATGTTTGTGTACTAAGGAAGATAGTCTTTTATTTTCTCAGTTATGCTATATTTTGATTAAAAATTTATCACCATTCTCTTTTAGTAGCCAATTATCTTATTAACGCTAAAGTATATCCATAACAGCACTTAGTGGTTGTTTTTATGATCTAAAACTTAATTTAGCTATTTTCGATAGTTTCGGAGAAAACGTTCAATTTATAGTAGATAAGTGATTCAGAGAAGAAGCTGTTCAAAGCAAAAATGGAGAAAATAAACTCGCATATATGTATTTGCAAGGAAAGGAACCACATGACCTAAGCATACAGAAGCTGCCATGCTTTACAGTAGTACCAATTTGTGGAGGAGAACTTCCCTAACCATGGGGTAAAGTTCTCTCTAACTCAAAGTGAGTGGGAGTTATGATATTTTTCTATGATGTGGTATAGAATTCACACAAAAAATGGCATCTAACATAAGTATTGTGCCGACAACAATTATATATGCACTTGTATATGCATTGAATTAAAAAGAACATTTCAATTACAAAGACTGCACATAAAACTAAAATGACATTTTGATAACTCGCCATTTGATCCCCCCTTAACAGTGAAACACACTCGCAGACATGTTCTCATTCAAGCTTTCTTACTCTGAGGAGTGCAGGGAATGATTTTACTTAAAGAAAACTTCCATCCCCGAACCTGAATCGAAACCTAGGGCTCTGAATTCTGAACTACTACGCCGACCGCAGTGTTTATCTGTAATATTTATCTCAGGTTATCGCTGGTAGATTCTGTAGTCGATAAAATACTCTTCTTGAACAGTAGAAACAAGAGAAGAACGCACCAGCTATGCAACACAAATTTATCTGAACATTTCCGAAGTCGTGACGGGCCACTGCAATCAATCCTAACGTTAAGCCTTGTTAAATTGTTTCTCATTCCCAAAATAAGTATCAGAAGGCCAGAGCATCCTCGTTGAGAATCACGCAAGCTGATGTTGTTCTGTGGGCGCACCACAACAAAGTAATACAGGCAGCGCCTTGCCACCGATCTATGTACGGCTTTATCCCCCCCCCCTCACCTGGTGTTGGTGGCTACTGCAACTGCTTTTTACTTCTTCTTATTTCCAAGATTCCTCGGAGTCTCCCCCCACATCCTATCGTCTTGCATATATTAAAGCTTCTAGAGGTACACTGAATCTAGCAGGTAGAGCCATCGATCAGCTCCAGATTCGAGAAGGATCCGATTCTTGGGGAGGCAACAGATTAAAATGTTAATGACGCAAGAACACAGGCTTTTGTTTCTTTTTTCCTCACTTGTTCTTTCCACTTGTCCGAAATGCAGCATGGACCACACCTCTAGACAGCCAGGATCATACAACTTTGGACGCACGCACTTATTTCGTGGACAACATATAATATTGTACCTAAACTATATACAAGCTGCACGAAACATTGGGTACAAAATTGTGTAGACTCTGCCTGCGTTTGGTGAGTGAAATCTCTTGGCCATTTGCTTTTTCTATAGCAGGTAGAAGAATTGTTGTATTCCTTCAATGAATGGGACTTGCATTATGTCGATGCATCTCAGTACTCGGTAGCATCGAAGTAAACCTAATACTTTAAAATAAACCTTCAATACTTTTTCGATTCTTCCAAATATTTAGTTTTGCCACTTCTGTTCCAGACACCAGTTACTACGTTTCACTTGTGCTAGACAAGGACGAAAGGAGTAGAGGGCGGATGACACTTCACCAAAGCATTGCTGGATTCATCATTCTTGGCCTTTGCCCATGACTGCAATTCCTGTAGGTGAATCAAAATCGGCTGTCATATCTAAATGAAAGCGTCCGAAACTATGAGGAAGGTCGATATAACCCGCAGCTTTAAATGAATTAGGTATGGAGCTGATTTAGCTGACGCACCACACTGCACTGTTTCTGCAGTCGCCTGGCCTGGTAAGTGATACGCTCTCAGCCTTTACATTTGCTCATTCCTTTGGCCAAAGTCGATAAAACCAACAGAAACGAATTAGAGTTCAAGCATGAGGTAACTAAACGTGTGAAAATACTTGCTTTTCCTTGAATCTATTGTGGCTATACCCTAGCTATCTACAGCGAAAATGTAAAACTCATTATGATTCTTCCTAGCATTAACCAATTTTCGAACATCAGGTGTCCTTTCGTTTGAATTTCCCAATACATTTTTACTTTCTCTACTACGTATAGTAAGTAGGGGAAGTATTGCATTCCACTCAACAATTCAATACCGAGATTTTACCGAAAATACATGTTTTGAGGCCTCCTGAATCCAAAAAAGGTATTTTTGGAAACATGTCCGTGTGTGTGTGTCTGTGAACAGCATAACTCAGAAATGAACAGTCGGATAAACACCAAACTTGGTATTTAGGTTCAGTATCTTCCAGAGATGCGACACGAAGATTTTAAAGAAAATACCCCACCCCAGGTTACCCTTTACATGGAACATTTTTCAAAAATTTTAATTTTCTCAAAAATAGTTGTAACAATTTTGATTAAAATATCATATATTTAAGATACTTTCATGACAAATAAAATGTATATCTTGAATTTTCTGGGAATGTCTCCAAAAGTATTGTTCATTGTGAACGACTTTTGCATAACTGGTAAACCATAAGAGATAGACAAACTTTTACTACACAAAACTGTAGATCGCGTTAAAATACACAATTTATGTCAAATACATCTTTTTGTTGAGTTAACCATTTTCGAGATATTGCTTGTTATTCCCTTAAATTTTCCAATACTTATAGTTTTTCTCAAATGAGAATTCGTTATTCGTTTTTCTTTTTTGTTCTGGTAATGCAAAGAGAATTGAATACGCCACATAGCAAACAGCTCTTAAAATATTTGACTATCGCTTAAAGCCTACCAATTCCCCTTGCATCTACAAGAAAATTAGCAATAAGATTAACATCTCGATATCTCGATTAACATGAAGCATAGGAGAATAAGCGTCTGTACAAGAGTTGAGAAAGTCATGTGAGTGTACCACATCAGATTTTTCAATATTACTTGTGAAATATTACTCCGTCGTTTTGTTTCTTATCAGTCCATGCAAAGAATATGCAATATAAAATTCCGATAGATCAACTTTTTGAACATTTTACTTCCTTCTTAGCCACCTGTATGCTCTTCACACCTGCAACACTTTGAGCATTGAAACCATTATGGAAAGAGTTGTTTTGTAAAATTTGCAGAATAGCTATGAAAATGAGTGCTAGTGGATAGAGAAAATAGCACATTGATGTTTTAATGCATACATTTTGAGACTAATGTGTGAATAACTCAGCTCTCGTTTGAACATATTCATTAAACTATAAAATGCAACCCAGTTTTGTAGCAATTTGCTGTCGTCATATATATCACAAAAATAATTTAATTATTTATTTTACATTTTCATTGTGGTTTGTTTTTGTATTAAATTAAAGACTAATATATCTGTATTTGGAAGGAAAATTTTGATATTTATAGCAGACAAGCTTAACGTTTTACTTGTCTGCGAGTTCTGTCATGTTAGTCGCATATTTGTTATATCTTTTCCTCAGAGAAAATAGTAATCAGTTGTTCTTGTATAATATGGACTGTAAAATAAGTAATGACAAATTATAAAGAACATTCCATCATATATTGATTTTCTCCAAAATTGAAAATGTTGCAGGAAAAGAAGGAATAGTGGTGCTCCTGGACTGTAAGTGCTATAGGAAAACTGTTGTTCAAAATTGCAACAATGCATTTTAATTGGTTCAAACTTACATGTTAATGCATTTAAGGTACTGCAATAGACATATTATTTGATATTAAAGTATAGAAAATTACAGAGTATAATGTATATTAGATTCGTCCTTTTCACTGGTATTAGGATAAGTAATTCTCTGCACCTCGAGTTATGTGTATTTTGAGTACTTGCCGAATAACTACAAAATTAAATAAGTAATGATAAAATATGTGAAAAACAAAGCACTAGATAATTTGATTTGGTTATGTCAGGACTTCATCAATTGCTTCATTATAAATGGATTCATTCTCCTTGCAATTTATTCAAAGATCGATACTTTGGCCGAAAATGTGCTTTATTTTTGCATTTAAAGTCTGTATTACTGAAGACAAGTGAAGCATGACAGATTGCAACACCAATTAAATGTACTAAAAGGCCAAGGTTAAGTTTAAGATTCATACAAATAAACTATAAGAATGACTGAGTACGAATTTACATAAAAGAGCAGTAGGTGCGATAAAATTGAAGTGATAAAACTAAAACAATAAACCTTTTGCGGTAGGCAACTGGGATTGTAAACATTCCTCATACTTTAACATTCATAACAAAGATAGTAAAGTACATTTTTTGTTACATCTCCTGCTATTCCCTGTGGTAGTAAACAACCTGAAAAGAATATATCTCTTCGGTAGTTTTGAATGATACAGGATGGAACACTTAAGTTGAGACTGTGGAATATCAAAACTTAGCTTGTAGTAGGAAATGTATTGAATAAAATTTGCTTGATATTTTGGGGAAAAGAAGATGCCATTAGTCGCGTTTTGTTTGAAGAACGTTATGATAGTCCTTTTAGGGTGAATTTAATTTGACCCTAATTATAGGTTCTATTTGCATTTACTTTCCCCATAATATCAAGCAACTTTTATTAAAGGCATTTCTTTCTACAACGCTTAGTTTTAGAGATATTGTATAGTCTCAACTTAAATAATCCACCCTGTATGTGGAGTGTACATTTGTATAGAATAATAAGTTGTAATATGTTTAAGGTAGGCAATTTTAATGACATAATATGCTTTGAAACACTCCTAGTTTAAACGCATACATACGTTAAGTGCCTCTTAAAATCATTCTTAAAGCCATTTTTCTACACTTCCATTGTTATTACATTTACTGACATTCAAATTCCATAGGACACTACGTTAGGATCCTGAAATTTTTGCTGTATGTTCTGAAAGCTATGGTTAAAATATTCACAATGCCCATATTTGCATATGTAAATATTTTCAGAATTAAAACAAATAACATGTACCATCTACATGCTGAAATTTAATGCTTCTTTCAAATCCTACGGTTTAATATTTTTTCAGATATTTCACACAATGAAAATCAGAATTATGGCTCTACTTTTAAATTATACAGGGAGAGCCAAAGACTACGAACCGGCTGCGGTGTGTTTTTCCTGTCCGCGTCCTCGGCGCTCGTTGCCGTCTGCCGCTATCATAGAAAGGCGCGGATGATACCATACTACATTTCTAAAACTACTTTTAAAAACATTTATTTACCAAATTTATGAAATTGGAGATGCTGAAACTGGCCGCCGTCGTTGTTCATACATTTTTGGCAACTCTTTAGGAAACTATCCATCACTCGCCGTAGTTCACGTTAAGAAATACTGGCAATTTCCTGGCAGATATTTTGTTTTAATTCTTCCAGGGTGTGTGGGTTTGGCTTGTACGCTTTGTTTTAAGTTACCCAAGAGATAGAAACCGCAGGGGGTTAGGTCGAGGGACCGAGGGGGCCACAAATCCCTACTAATAATTCTGTCCTCAAACACGATTTCATAAAGTTGTTAAGTAAGGCCTTCAAAAGTAGTTTTAAAAATGTTGTTGGTTTCATCCGCGCCTTTCTATGATAGCGGCAGACGGCAACGATCGCCGAGTACGCGGACAGGAAAAGCATCGCGCAGTTTTTTGGCTCTCTCTGTATAAATTTCAAGTATGTTATACAACTTTTTAGACATTTAATTTATATTTATGAAATTAGACACATTTTGAACAAATAAAATATGATAAATTCGCCGATTTTCTCCACCCATGACAAACTCACACATACAAATGTGAAATAATTACGGAATTGAAATAACAAGTTAAACTGATCATGTTACCTCACATAAGATGTATTTTGTCTTAGAAGTGATTTAAATTAAGCAAGAAGTGCATATGCCAATACAACACCAAAAGTAACAAGGATTTAAACATTTACGTTAGATGACGCTTCGGAAGAGCGTGTACTTACCAGAGTATTTCGTAAACGGCTAACGTTACGGAAAAAAATTATTTGACAAAAATTGTTTATTTCAATACGCTTTAATTTTTACTTTCGTAAGCTTTTGTCGCTTTACAAAATTCAAGACATACATTTCTTTAATAATGCAAATATTTTAAGCATATGGTATTTTAACAAAATCGTAGTATTAATACACATATTAGAGTCATATTTGAGAAAATCTGGAATAAAAATGTTCCCTGTAAAGAGTGAAAATCTTCCTATCGCATCTTTCGAAGATACTGGACCCAAACACGAAGTTTGGTATTCATCCGGATTTTTTCTCCTCTGTCTGTCTGTCTGTCTGTCTGTCTGTCTCTCTCTCTCTCTCAAACACATATATACACAGATTTGTCTAAAAATGCCTTTTTTTTATTCAGGGAGCCTCAAAACTTGTATTTCCGACAAAATATTGACATAGACTTTTAGAATAAGATGCAACACTTCCTCTAACTATCACAGGTAGGTCCTACAGAAAGTAAAACTCAACGTAAAAAGCTTTCAGTAATTGAAGCTGTTGAAACTTGAGGGCGTTAATACCAGTAATAAAAAGTTAAGTCTCTAACCCAAAAAAGATATAAAATGCAATTTCACCCATGGGCCGCCCCCTTAAAGTGAACAATCGTTCATCATATAGTCACTGATTTCAAACATACCCATTGAAATCTCCCCACAATTCATAACTATTAGTTTACATTTCCCTGATCCTTATTTTTAGCTGGAAACTTTTGTATACCGATTGCATATTTTTATTTCTCTTTCTGGGCATAGGTTAATTATTTTTAATATTTACATTTGTTGCTATGTGTGCAAACTGTCATCTCAATAAATACATTAGTTGCTGTCACAGATTCCAAAAAGTAAAACCCATATATAACATTAGTTTTATAAATGTATATTTCCTAGAATGTTTTATCAACAATATTTTTGTCTTATCCCTGATATATTATAAGAAAGACATAATATGACCTCAAGCAGTATTATAACCTTACCAAATTTTTAAATGTGGTCTCATCAGGAAATTCTTAAGTCAGTCATGTCTTCAACACTGTCGCCTAAGGATAAATGTCTCTATTAAAAAGAACGGTATAAGCTCATTTTGAATACTGAGCTATCCAAAATATCAAAAGCCGTGATGAATGCAAGAGAATTGATGGTGGAAAGGACCGAATAATGACCATATTAGTGAAAAACCTCTCGAAGCATGAAAAATTCATGATAACATTAGAGGATACCTTCTACTGCTTGGGCTTCGTATGAAAAATTCATGATGTTACACTCAAACACATCCGTCATAATTACTGTTTTATTAATCATACTTTCTAACTAATAACGTGAGTGAATATTTTCATTGATAGGAAAGGCAAATAAATTCTAAATAATGAATCTTATGAATCACATCTTTCATTCCATTTAAATTTTATGTGGATACATATTATATTTGAAGCATACGTCACTAACTGCACGTGTTCTCGCTGGATATAATCTCGTCTGGGTATAATTGGCGTTTATTTACTTTGCTCTTCCTTCCAAGATAAAAATATTTATTTTCTCTGTTCAATGACTTTTACATGCTTTAATCACAGATCATTTGCATCATGTTATACGTTATTACTGTATGTTTCTTTCCTTCAGGAAGATAAATATTAAGCTCTGCAACATAATAGTATCAAGACAAAATTTATGTTTCTGAGATGTCAGTAAAAGCAATAGGTTTAATATTAATTAAACTTATACCTGCCTATTAGTTTGGACTATTCGTCAAGGAAACCAGAAAAGTCAGTAAGAGATTCAGAATAATACTGCATCAAACGTTAACTGATTCTAATACAGTCACAATACTGTTTTCAGACATTACAAATTCGCAAGTATACCTTATGTATTATCCATTCAATAAATATGTGATTCTTCTATTCATGTACCGTTATTCACGATACATTGTGTCTGTAAGGGAAACAACTTCAAATGTTTACCAGAATAACGGAGGAGTAAATTCAGTGTCATTGTATTCACATCCTGGCAGGGAAAAGAAAAGCTAAGAGTTGGAAACGTTTAAGCATCTTCCGTCAAATGACGCCCTTATTTTTTAAATACACAACATAGCATAGTTCGAAAGCAGTTAATGCTAAGAGAAAACGCATTTTGGTAAAAACTGTATGTCTTAAGGAGCTCTACATTTTTGCGTACCTTTTTCGTTCTCTAGTTATACAAAGTTACACATATTCGTATACACTGAACAGGTCTTTACAGGCTATTCACAGAAAATTCAAGATTTAATTTTTATTGGTTATGGTCATCTCAAACATGGTATTTTAAAGAAAATCTTAAGTCCAACTTTTGAGAAAATAAAAATATCAAATATTTTTCCATGGAAAGATTAGTTTGGTGTTGGAAGCATTTTCTTGAAAATCTTTTTCTATTCACATGGACATTTTCCTAAAAATTTTTTGCGTTCAGGGATCTCAAAACGTTTATTTCGGTGAAATTTTGATATTGACTTTTTTTGCTATAATACGCTGCCTGTCCAGCGTAGGTAAGTAAGAGAGAAAGTAAAATTTAGTATAACTGCTTGAATATCCAACTTATCGAAACAATACATATAGCAAAACTTATCAAAAATATTATATTCTGATAAAATGTTTACAAAAGTTAACATGCTTAACAGATTTACTTATTACTTTCTATCTCGATAAATATAACCTCACCTTTGAGCAAAAAAAAGAAAATTAATAAAGATCCAAAGAGCATACAAGCTCCTGTACCAAGTCTCCTAGCATTCGGTTTAAACAGTCTTGAATGAAAAGGAACATACATACCGATTCTCAGTCTCTCTCTCTCTCTCTCTCTCTCTCTCTCTCTCTCTCTCTCTCTCTCTCGCACGCAAATAAAAAATAACTAAATTTTTGTTTTTTTTTCAGGTAAGTAATTCGTTTATATGTTTCATATCTATTACTGAAATTTACTAATAGAAACACACTCACATTACTTTCTTCACCCATTACTATCTCATAATACTAAATAAGGTATTATTTATTACAATACTCATATTAAAACAGTCTCTTGACGTTACGTTACTATAATAAATGTCTAATAGAAACGATTTTAAATTAAACTATATGGACTTGATAACATGCGTGATACCGAAAAGAAAACACACTTGTTCCAATATTGTAAATCGGTTTCTGCATGTAATGAACCCACAGGGAAAAAGGAAAAACCGGTAAGGTGCTGTACATATGCCACATGCCAGCGGAAGCTGAAAACATAAAGATAACAACGAATACTTTGAAAAAAGTTAATGTTAGAGAAAGAAAGTTAATTGACATAAAGTTTAATTCCACTTAACACTACTTATTAAACGTCGTATATTCGTCTATCTCTTATGGTTTACCAGTTACACAAAGTTATACGTTCAGTATAAAGAGAACTTAAAACTCCTTTCGTGGCTCAGTTAGTGGAGCATCTGCCTGCTGTTACAGAAGTCCCTGGTTTTTATTCCCGGCTGAGCTCAAGGTATTTTTAATAAAAAATTTGCCTCCAAATGTCCACAATCTAGCATATGACTGTGCCTGTATGTGTGTTCCGTATGTTTAATAATCAGCGTATACCGGGACTATAGCCGGGAAAATGTCTGAATACAGGATGCACAAAGATGTATAGAATGTTACAAGGCTCTGTGGTAGGCAAATAGGTACTATGTGATCATATGTTAATAAAACCATGTCTAAAACATTTTACTTTAGTGCTAGGATGTCTGAAACATGGAGGAAGACGTGCATTATGGATCACATTTAGGAAAGTTGTAGAAAAGAATACAGAAATACTGTATAGGCAATATTTTGATCAACTTATTGAAGGTGCTCAAAATGTCTACCGCCAACTTCGATACATATTATGCATCGCCTGCTTATATGAAGAAGCTCAAACTTTCTAACGTCCACAGGGGTGTTTATCAGGATGTAAGCTGGCTATTTCACTCAACCTCGCCAATCTTGGAAATATGGCGTGGGTTGGGTGACGACTGTTGGGGTAACGTTGTTGATAGAGTCGGCAATCCTCTCTTGTATTTCTTCGAGCTTCCTCGTTGATGAGGATGTTGTATTCTACATTTATGTGCAAGGCTGCCATTGTCCATTTCCAGTTTACGATAACTACACAACTGAATACTGCAAAGTATGAAACTACTAAACAGAATAATACCATAAAACACCTCCACTGTGGTAGCATTGGTGAAAGAGTGCTGATCAGTATCAATGGTAAACAACTCCTACTATAAATGCGATCTATTGCTTGTCGCGGAGCCTACGGTTTGGTTCACCTAGTCATCCCCCTTCCCGTTTCGGAGAACAAAGAATAGCGGGTGAACAAAGAATTTATGGAATGGGTTTATAAACAAAATATGATCGCATGATATACATGGACTACCAAGACTTCTGAAATATATAATGTGTTAATCAAAATCATTAGAGCTACATTTAGGGAAAGTAAATAATGACAAATGTATTGCCCATGTAAAGGATAGTTTTAGGATGCAGGAATATCCTGAACATCTTCGAATGTTGGACTTTGATTCCAAGTTTTATATTCATCCGACTTTTCATTTTTAATTATATTGTTTATATATACATGTATGAAAACTCAAACGTGTACTTGCGTTGAAATCCCGACATCAAATTTATCAATATAATAAAGTACTTCTCTTTCTTCTATAGGAAAGTTGTAGAATGGGTAACAACAAAATGTCACGTAACTATTCACCGTCCTTCGTGGTGTAGAGGTTACCATGCTAGCCTCCAGTTTCCGAGGTCGCGGGTTCAAACCCGAGGGCGATGGATTTTTTTTTCCTTTGCACGGCTTCTTTCGGAAGCGAAGTAAAGCTGGTGGTCTCGTGTCGTAGATTTACGGCACGTAAAAGAACCTCAAGTGTGATAAAAAGCCTCTGAGCAAAATTACCGGTCTTTCACGCCCGATATAGAATGGGACACTAAGCAATACAGCAGTTAAAGAGCGTCCATAAATAAAACTCAGTTTTTTCACGTAATTGTCTTCGTTTTAAATTGAAAAACTATGAACACTCCAGAGGACAAATATTAGACGAATAGAATAAATTTGGCATTATCTATTACTCTTAAAGCAACCTCAGATTCCTCCAATAATTGGGGAGGTTAAAGCTAAAAATGTTGTATGCATTAATCACTTAATGTTTATTATCACAGTTGTCACAGAGCTTAAATTATATAGACTTCAAAACAAACAATAAATTATTAGCTTAAGTCAATAGTATCACATACCAAAATTCATGTCATAAAATGCCTTCTTACTCTGTCAACCAGAGATTGCAACTTCAAAACAGAATCCGTTTAACTCAAATGCATATGTGTTATCTTCTTGGAAAATTCAGCACATACAGTGTCAAAGTTTGATGTGGTTAAGGCAGTCTACAATTAGGTATATTGAAATAGTGCATTTGTCTAGTAACATAAAGCAGTTTCTAATTTCTAACGCTATATAAATGTATATTTAAAATACAATAAACGTTCCAGGAAGTACAGTGAATGACTGTGGTAATATTGTGAGCAATAAACAGAGGTTTACAGCGTTCTTTATTAGGAGAACTAGGAAAAATTATAAAATTAAACGAGCAGAATATCCCCAGAGCATACTGAAAAAATAAGCAAAATATATAAATATAATATAATTCTGAGAAAATTTATTGTCTAATCTTCTTAGCTGATGGATAACTCTGGGCAGTTTCAGACTCTTTGTATATTTCGAAGCTACTTGACAGTGTCTCGTCCGGAAGTATCTGAATTTCCTGCTAAAGTTCACTTTAACTAACCAGTACTTAATAACTAATATTTTGCTGCCCTTAACTGTTTTTAATTTGCTCTTAAAAGGAACTCCTTCGACTCATTGTCAAGTTTTGGCGCATTTTAGCCTAAACAGAGAGGAACCATCATAACATTCATCGTTATAATTTTCTTGGAACCAAACTGACGATTTACTCAATATAAATGTAAGTATTCTTGAAAAACAACACTTCCCAGTTTTTGCAACATCTTGCTCTATGTTAAAACAACCTGATGTGTTACATTCACATCACTTTCTCTAACCACTATCACTTACTTGTATATAGCTTCTACAAACTATTCTTACAAAAGCTTATTCTTCCAATTTCCTTATTATAATAGAGATAAACCTTTGAGGAAATAGTTCCATTACACATTTCGAAACAGGTACAACGAGATATAAGAAACCCAACAGATTGCCAAATGCTTATGCTGCATTTAAATCCCTCACTCTTTTTACATCACGAGAAACAAGTGAATAGCAACAGCATTTTTAAAAAAATTACAAAATACTGAACAATTAAAACCAACAACGATATATCTCGGAAATGGCTGATGCCACAAAAAGTTTTTGAAATAAATTGCATATATTAAAGAGATACATTTTGTTTTGTGTGTAGAACGCTTTTGTCTGCCTCTTAAAGTCTACCAGTTCCACAAAATTCCTTTCGAATGAAGAGGTCTTCACAGAATTGCCATAAAATTCAAGGTATAAATTTTATTTGTCATTTAAGTTTCTTAAATGCATGCTATTTTAATCAAAATCATTTGAGCATTGTTAAAAAATAAGAAAAGAAAAATTGTCCATGTAGTTTGGGATGGGATATTTTCTTAACGTTCTTCATGTCACCTTTGAAAGACACCGATTTTAAATACCAAGTTTGGCATTTATTAAATTTTTTTTATTTCTTGAGTTACGTTGTTTAAAAACACATACGCGAACCTTTTTTAAAAATGTTTTTGAAATCAGGAGGAGCCTCAAAATAATTTGTGGTGAAATCCTGATAATGAATTTTTTGGTGGGGAAAGTAAAATCACCCTTTAAAACCGAGGATTCACCTCGTCATTCTACACGCTGTTGTAAATAGTTAAATGCTAGTATCATATTTACTCCAAAGACACATGAAGTGTGTGAAAGGAACTAGTGTTCGCAGGTCTTTGCCACATCCTGGAGTCGCAAGTCTGGCACTATGGGGCTAGCCCCTAACCGTCATTAACCCTGGGTCCTAAACTTTATAGACTGTTAAGATTGAACAGACTGAGGACATAGAAAGGGTTACAATGCTCTGAAAGGACCAAAGGGTTGTCGTAAAACAAGAAAAATCGCATCTCTGACTGCCTGTAGAGAGGTGAGAATGTTGGCTTCTAAACCAAGGGGTCACGACGTCAGTTTCTTGATGCGGCGATGAAATTATTCCTTAATTAAAATCATTTTCTGTCTTACTTACTGTTGTGTGTGTTTCAAATGAAGAAGCTCGTAAATGTGCATACAGGGTTACATTTCAGGTGCGTTTGCAACATTTTGTATCTTGCGTTCTGGTATCTAGTTCATAGTTTAGAAAACAATCCTAAAAGCCATACCCCTTTGTTTGACTGTCCATATAAACTCTCTGCTCTTAAGATCTCAAACAAATTACATCCATTAATATTCGCTTAGCATTTGTTAACATTCTTAATTTATTACCTTCACATATTCTCCCGTCATCTGAACAATACCAACATGAGCCAGGGACAGGTATTCATGGACATTAATTTTATACTTTGTGTTTTTTAATTCTGGTATGGGCGGAGATTGTTAGAGATTGTTTTAAATTGTTGTCGGGGATTAATTTACATTTCTGAAAACGTGTTTTTAAATTATATTATTTAAATATGTGTATTCCAATATAAACATTTAATTTTCTCCAATACAATTTAAATTACAAGACACTTTGAATTTTGTAATGGTGCAATATGGAGGAGTAATTGCACTGCCGTAAATTCTGCATTACAATGAATCATTTAAAATTAAATATTAAGTTACAGTACGAGTAGGTTTGCAAATACTATTTTGCTTCTATGTTGTGAAAGGGTTTAACTGTTGTAGTTGTTGCACCACGTATTGCGGGAGATATGTATGTTTCTTGGAGTATTCACCTCACGTACGGTACAAAGTTTCCGGTGGCCTTCGCCCCACGTTCACTTTTCTGGTGGCCTTCGTCCCCACGTTTAAAAATTCAACTTTGTATTTTAATGTTTATTTATTTATTATATATGTATGTATGCCTCGGCTGCGCTGTCTTGTAGCGTCTCCCGCCTGAATTTGTACTTTTTCTCCATTTCAAGTCTCTGATTGGCTAAGTCTACTCCAATAGAATACTTTTATTTAACTTAGGCCTTTTGTAGTTTTTGATTGGCTATTTTTAGACTGTTTTAAATATTACATTATTGTTCCAAGAATTATTAGTAGCCTTTATTAAACTTTCTAATTTATTGTTGCCTCAAGGTTACCTCATTGTTACCTCATTGTTAGCAACTTTCGGCTTCTGCTTTATAATTCTGTTTGCTACGGAAACTAACTTGCTTCTATTCTCACAGCTTCTGCATTGTTAAGTTACGTAATATATTCACATAACATTTTTATACGTGTACATAATAATATAAACATAATACGATGACTGTTACATACATTTTATATATTATTACATACACACATTGCTTTAAGGCGGGCTGTTATTATGTTTTATATTATATAATTAGACTGATATCATTTAAATGTTAAAAATACTGCCTTAGTTGTGTTTACACAATTGATATACAGAATGTATCATAATCAATAGCGCAAATTGAAATGGTTGAAAGTATACGCCAATAGAAGCAAAACCGCTCCAGTAAATATGGGTCCGCAAACAAGCCGTGTGCAAGATTTATTATTGCGAATGAGTGGATATGAGCCATCACTGACGAATTGCTTGAGGATGTTCCCCTTGAGCAACGTCGGAGTATGTGCTACATAAATGCATAATGGAGCACCGGCACATTATGCTACTACTGTAAGAAGACATCTAACGTGGAGATATGCTCCAAGATGGATAGGTCGAGGAGGGCCTATACCTTGGAGATAATCACTTGATCTCAAACCTCTTTGGTATAATAGCTGAAATTGCGGTAAAAATGAGTTTGATCTGGTGGAAGTAAAAATATCCAAGTATTATCGAGGCTTTTACTGAACTTCCTAATTTATGTATTTATCCGTCAATTTAAATAATATTTAGGTGGCCATTATCATGTGGCCATGTGAATAGAATGCATGTCACCTTGTTCTAGTTGTAACTATGACGTCTTAGTCAGAGAATTAGATGTTAGAGCTGAAAGATCAAATAGAACACTTCACTCGTTCGAAATTGGGATTTCGATGGTGTTGTAAGGTTAGCTGGTAATCGGCGGTTATGGTGCCTCTCAAGCATTGGTTTTGGTCCAAAGTGAGCTGTTTTCGAACGTAGAAATTTTAAGCGATGGCTTGGAGTTCGGTGCGCCGAGTCGCTCACCAGAGCGGTTTCTGTGATATCGCCGGCTTCTCCTATGTTTACGTTCCTTTCATGAGCCGGGCACAAGGACGATCGCTCAAACTTTAATGTTCGAAAACGGGCACAGTTTTTGGGAGGTCCACCAACTGAGCCAGATAACCTTGAAATCCGAACAAAATTCCAAGTTTTGAATGAGTGGAGTATTTGTCAGCTCTCAATATCGCATACTGAATTATGCCTGTATAGAGGAATCACACATTTTCAAAAATGTTATAGATGATCCGCCAAAGTAAAGTTCAACCTGGAAACATTTAAAACATACCAATGTATGCTTCAGAAAGATTAATGCTACGAAACACAATATTTGATATAAACTGCGTATATTAACTACCGTTGCAATAAGATCCTATTTATGTCTTAAAGTTTCCCAGCGAAATAAATTTCGATAAAAATGAAGAATCCGTAGACTGTATATAGAAAATTCAAATGTACAATTTTTTTATGGTAGCAATGATATTCTTTAAACGTTTAGAAGGTCAAGATGTTAACATTGACGCTAAAAGATTGTAATGTAGTTGGGAACTGTTCAGCGATATCCTTCGGAGATTATTATTATTGCTATTATTGCGAAATTGGTTGATTATCTACCATAAATACCTATACCAAATATACAGCATTTAAACAATCTTTTTCGTATGAGAGTCACTATAAAACTTTTCCGAATCAAATCGACTAAGAATACATACTTATACAAAATATTTTCCTTCGGAGTCCCAGAGTCATCATAGACTAGCCAAATTGTAAAATTCGTGTTCTAGTATAACAGGGCTTCCTCTTCTAGAAGGAGCAATTATTTCAGTTTATAACTTTTCCATAACCACATCATGCATTTACACTAATATTTTCAAATCTTTACGAGAGAAATAATCACACATTTTTTCTTAGCTGGAGAGTAAAAGGCGAAAATTGGCAACAATTTACACTTTCAATTTGTTATTCATTCATATTAATTGAAATTTCCCCATTTAATCTGAAATATATTTTATAATTGTAGACACAATACTTACATTTTAAATATATGTTTTAAAGGTATATTTACTGCATCTGCATTCTGTACTCTGAATTCTGCACAACTTCACAGAAAAAAATAATAATTCCTAAACACTTTGGAGATAATGCTGTTGTATATCTACTTTGGTGTTAATAATGTGGTTGGTAATTTCTTTAAATATTGCTTATAAATTTTAATCAAAATAAGAAAATAATCTTATCTTCCTTCATAAACAACATTATAGTATCCAATAAATCAGTCAGCTTATGAGGTGTGCATCTACATACATCCTGTAAAAGTTTAAGTATGCTATCCTAAAAGGTTTCTGAGATAGCGGGTCATGAATTAAGTAGATTTGTTATTGGTGAGACGGCTTAATCACTTAATCTCCCCTTAAATATTAAAATTTTAAAATATTGCTGTAGTGTAAACTATATATATACCGTGATTATTTGCATTTTTAGGTCTAAAACGTAAGGCTGTTTACAGTGGTTGAGTCTGTATTTTATATGCCAAGTGGAAGGGAAGTCATTACATTAATTTAAACCAGTTACAGATATCATTATTTGGAACATATCTTGTGTTTTTTCTGCGGGGTTATTTTAGTTTTTTTTAAGAATATAGAACTCAACTCTGGCAACGTCTCATTTTGTAGCTTGTAGGGACCGATAGCTAGTAGCAGGGGTGGAAATCTCCCTTTAAAAACAAGAATTAAGTCAGTGTGTAAACAGGTTTCACTTTCGCTGTACGGCGTATAATTCACGAGTGTAAATAAATGTTGTCAAAGTACTCACGATTTGAAAAGGATGGCACCTCGTAAACCTTGTGCTGCACGCACGATTATCTATTAAACACACCACGGGTTCTCTAATCACTAAACGTGCAAGTTTCAATGCGTAGTACAACGTTACTCTAATAATGATTCAACTTCTAATGGAGCTGATATAAATGTGGTGTGCTCTTCAGTCAACGACCGCGAAACGCCTGTTGGACAATGAAGTCATTACTTCCATACAGTTAGTGTAGACCAATAGCTACCAAGTTGTACTTGTCATTTCACCAAAACATTACACCACCCTTTCTTCGTGTTTATTTAGATTAAGGCTCGTATTGAAAATAAAACCACAGTTAAGTTTGCTGTTTTGTGGGAGTCCGGGAAATAGTTCACACACTGACCTACCTTGACCTAGCAACGTTGCTTGTGTCTCCAATCATATTACATCTGCAAAACGGTGTTTACAAAATTATTAATTATTAATTGCCTTTATGTCACATAGTTACTAGCGAAATTAATTCATAAATAGGTTTATCTAGCAATCTTACAAGAAACAAACACATTCTCGTGGAATAAACCATCTAATTTGAAAAAAAATTATTTCTTTACTTAAGAACGACTTATCACAGAACAAAATGCCATTTAATATTTTGGTTTTAGTACCACTATGAAGTACATATTACAAGGAATGTAATAGGTTCCCTTACACCCTGTATATCATTTATAAACAATGAAGTATTTTTATTTGTGATGCATTGATTTAATTTGTTGTACTAATGAATCTGGGTCCGAGTTTGTTCAGCATCTTGCATTTGGTGAGGAGATAATACGCTGTTTGGTTTTCTTCGCCACATGGAAACTTTGTTGATGGAGCCTTTCCGGTTTTGTGGAGATACTGTAGAAAGTTACTATAATTTGTTAGGAACTGGATAAGGACGAAGATAGGTGTAATATTACATTGATCTCTAAAATGGACGTTTGGTATGAGGAGTTTTCTATGGGCGTTTTTAGGAGAGGTGAAATATAATCGATTCCAGAGGTGCTTGTGAAACATTTGAGTTTCTGTTACACAGAAATAATGGGAGCTGGTCATATTCTACGATATTTTGCTTCTTGGAGTCTATTTCTACTAGAAAGTTGGTTGCCTCGATTCCGAAATGTGCGTTGTTTTCTCGGAATTATCTATTACTATGCTAAAGCCCTAACATTAATTTTTCAGAAGTATGTAATTTTAAGCGGCTGAGACGGTAGCGTCTGTAACTCGTATTCGGGAGGTTGAGGGTGTCAAACACGTGTGCCGGCCCAATTTTCGTGGTTTCCCTTTGCCGCCAATTAATACCAGGTCAAATGTCAATGCCACGACCAAACGTTCTGTCAGGAGCAAATTAGGCAAGAATAGATGTTAGAGGAAGGCAACTACGCATCTAAGGCCATCTTTTGATATCACACTGACTACATGTGTGTACCTAGAGATCGACAATTTCATGATCTCAAAATTTACCTTATTATTTAATAAATAGCAAGAAAACAGATTGCAGAGAAAGGTGACTAACAGCAAGTTGCCCAAGCAGATGCTACAGGAAGGCGACTACGCACCTAATGTCAGTTTTCAGGCATACAATGAATCCAGTGTATCAAAGAAGGAAATGTAATCGTCGTTATATCACCTAGGTGTTAAAACGAGGTGAAAAACAAGGGTTGTTTTATTTTTACTCTATGCCTTCTAATGACCTACTAACCTATAAAATTCCAAAGTCTTTAGTAACAACCCCATTTTCTGATTCAAGATGAGAGGTGATGAAAATGACCTATTTAATGACATATTATAACACTAATAAAAATGTTGCTGCGCCTTTCACACACAAGGATTATTATGGAATAAGTACATGTTCCTAATACCTAAACTAAACACCATTTCCTCTCTCAGTAGGCAAGGGAATAGTTGCAACGTAAGGTTGGTACACCCTATATCTGACAGCCTTGCCGAGAACAAGAAGCTTGTCGGCGACCTATAGCTATTTTATTCAGGTAGTAAATAGTTAATTCACTTTTGATCTTGTTTTGTTTTTAAGGGGCACCGCCTCTCGGCTGATGAAGAACAGTAGCTAAAGAACCGGCTCCTGATAACCGCCTCTCTCTCTTTCTCTCGACAGCATCTTGACCCATGATTTAACCCAGGCTCCCTACAGAGATTCTCCTCTGTACCAATCAATAGCTTTTTAGATCGTATTGACAACGGAGGGAGGGAGGGACACAAAAAAATACCGACCTCTGTTTTTTTGTACGAGCCACAGGCAACTTGGGCAGCTGACCATTCAGAACCAAATGAACATCTAGAGCAATGACTCAACAACTGGATTCTTTCTCGGTACTGCACTCACACATCTTCATGTAACGAACTGTACGTGCACAGTTAAATGCCACCTGGGCAAATGTATTTGATATCTAAGGTTTAAAACTGACGAAACAGAACACCCTAAAAATCTGATGTGATGCATTCTAACGACTTTCTTTAGTAATGACGAATTCCAAATATTATAAAAAATGAGATTCTCTATACTCGCTACGTCACTCACGTTATATATTTTATCTATCAATCGTTTCAAATTAAGCAAGAAGGTTTACAACATGCGGAAAAAAGTTCAAATGTTTATTCATAGTAATAAGTTCTTGGTATCTAAAGAAAGGGATAACATCTAATGTCTTACATTCACGTTACCTTCTATTGGTGCGTATACAAACTATTTATTGTGAAAGCTTATTTTTCTATCGACTTAATTTTAATTGAGATAAACCTTTTCAGAAACAGATTTATTGCATATTTCATTACGACTTCAAATACAGTTGCAATAGTCAAATGTTTAAGAAATGGCGCTGTATACTGGCCATAAAATTCCATACTATTTCCATGCAATTGCAGGAAAACAACTGCATATCGACAGCACTTTATAACAAGGCATTGAACAATTCAAAACCATTAATAACGGCTATCTCGGAAATGCCTATACCACAAAAGTTATTTGAAATAAATTGTGTGTTTTAAACAGATCTAAATGTTTGTATAGTACGTTTTCGTCTATCGTTTAACGCTTACCAGTTATACAAAATTATACACAATTTCTTCCGAATGAAACATGCTATTTTCAGAAAATCCATGATAGTATACATTTTATTTGTCAAGTAAACATCTTTAAAATATGGTATTTTATTAAAAATCTTTAGAGTAATTTTTAAGAAAATAACATTTTCGAAAAATATACTATATAAAGGGTAGTTTTAGGTGGGGGATTTTCTTGAAAATCATTATGTTGTATCTTTGCAAGATACTGAACTTAAATACCAAATTTGGTACTTATCCGATTTTTCATTTCTGCGTTGTGCTATTCACAGACACACACGCGCCTTTTTGGATTCAGTGGCCCTCAAAACAGTTTTTCTGGTTAAATCTTGGTATCGAACTTGTGGGCGGCATGTGTACTTTCTCCGCCTGTTATCTACATGGCAGAGAAATAAAAATGAATACGAAACTTTGAAGCATATCTATTAGGTAACACATAGGAAAGGTGTAAACTTACAATGTGAAACATTTCGAAAACGGCCAATGCTTCAAAAACAATTGTTTGATACAAGTTGTATATTTTAATGAGTTTTATATTTTCTCTGTGGTAAGTTTTTGTCTATCGTTCTGGATTTCCTTTTATACAAAACTACCCATCATTTAAATTATCAAATAAAGAAAGAAAGAAAACAAAACAAAAAGGGAATTTCACAAGATAAATTTTATTTTCCATTTCAACATATTAAACATTTTCGTGTTAGAGACGTTTTTGGGATAATAAAAATTAAATGAAATTAATCCACGTATTGGTAGAACGAAATGGGAGGGTTCGTTGAAAATCTTCTCGCATTCTTGGAAAATGCTGAAGTTAAATACGAGTTTGATATTTGTGTAACATTTCATTCTTGAGATATACTTTTCGTAGACAGACAGACACACAGATTGACGCACTGATTTTTTCTAAAATGCTGTTTTTCTTATTTATTCAAGAAACTTCAAAACCTATATTTCGGTAAAACTTCGATATGGAATTTTTGAGTGAAGTACATTACTTCATCTATAGAATTTTTGAGTGAACTACATTACTTCATCTATCTAATACTTTCATGACAATTCTAAAAAATATGCACACAAGAGATACTCATTTTATTTGCTTCTATTACTCATGATAAATTATCACAAACATAATCTCAGTTATGTTACCTTAGACTACCTTAAACCAACTGGACAAACTTTTAAGTAGCATTAAGCCCTATGCTATCATCCTCCACATACTGCGTGATTATTGTGAAGTCTTCGCGGGTTTACTAAAAACTTCTTAGTCTACAAGATACTAAATTAATGATGAATATCTGCTAGTTGAAGTTATCGAATTACAGCTAAAGACTCTTCAATAAAATTGAAATTTTACGTGGACTTTATGGCAGCGCCGTTTCCCTATGACCTATACAGTTTTGAAAAAGACAATCAAGGTACTCCAGGTCATATCACTTAAAGTGTTAGTGACATTAATTATGTTTCATTAGGATATCAGTGTAAGAAATGGTACAATTACAAATGACAAGGAATGACAATTTGAATGACGTATCTTTGTTATCTGCTCTCCTCCACGAATTTTCAAGAAACATATCACGGATCCGTTGTGGCAGTATTGACAAATGCAAGTGGAAAACATTTGCTTACGCAGCCTACAATCTGAACGGAACTCATTTAATTATAATATTTTCCCAAAAGCTTAATTAAAGGTCATTAAAGCATTGAAAAGTGCTGAGGAGAATTCAATGCACAACTTTGGGAGCAGTCCAAAGGATTTCTTGGAACCATTTTGATGTACATAGATTAAAAAAATAAAATGTGTGTAAATTAAGCATTTCTATGCGTTATTTCTATGGAACAAACATTTTTGAAGCGGTTCAATTATTGTATAATTAAAACGAGAAATAATGTGAAGTTTTAGAAGTACACTACTTACAAATAGTGTCTGACACTTCAACGATTTTTGAAGCAAAAGGTACAAGGTACAATTCCAAAGCACAGGCTATGACGACTTGTCTCTGTTAAAAATCTGCAACTTGGATGTACGACTGTAACAATTAGAAATATTCAAAATGGAAAATGAAAGCTGTTGCTCCAGACTGCTCTAAACAATAATCGTATTCCTTGATTGGAGTTTACCTGAACTCATTGTTTTTAGCGGGCACGATTCCATCTCGGTTGGCATTCATAGCACTCAACCCGAGAATACCAACTCTAATGCCTTCTTCTGTTTTTTATAAGTGAGGTAAATACATACCTAATTAGAGAACTTCTTTGAAGATTGTGTTATGTAAAAATAATGTAATTTCATAAAAAATCTAATGTGATACACTCACATGACTTTCTCTAATCTTGTACAAAGTATTCTCACAAACGCTTATTTTCCATCTTCTTCATGTTAATTGATATAAAAATTTGCAGAAACTATCGTGTTGCTAATTTTCTTGTAGGTGTAAGGGGAATATCGTAGGCTTTAAGCGATAGACAAATCTTTTAAGAGCTCGTTGCTCTGTGGAGCCTTCCGTTCTCTTTGCATGTCCAGGACATAATAAAAAGAATAACTAATTCTCATTTGAGAGACAAAGTATAAGCATTGGAAAATTCAAACAAATAACAAGGAATATCGCGAAAACGGTTCACTCGACACAAAAAAGGAGTATGCGACGTAAATTGTGTGTTTTAGCGATATCTACATTTTTTGTACATTAAGCGTTTGTGTATCTCTTACGATTTACCAGTTACCCAAAATTCATTCAGAATGAAGAGACTTTTGGGACATTCCCAGAAAGTTCAAGATATACATTTCATTTGCCATGAATGTATCTTAAACATATGATACTCTAATCAAAGTCGTTATGGCCATTTTTGAGAAAATCAAAATTTTCGAAAAATGTTCCGTGTAAAGGGTAACCTGTGTTGGGAGGATTTTCTTGAAAATCTTCGTGTCGCATCTTTGAAAGATACTGAACCTAAATACCAAGTTCGACTTATCGTTTTTGAGTTATGCTGTTCACAGACACACAGATATACACAAACCTTTTTCTAAAAATGCTTTTCTGGATTCGGGGGCCTCAAAAATGGTGAAATATCGATATCGAAATTATGGGTGAAATACAATACTTCCCCTACTTACTATACGTAGTGGAGAAAGTAAAAAGATGTGGTATATATAACGTATAACTAGAATAAAAGAAGTTAATCAATATTCTACTTAGCTTTATACATATATGTACCTACATACAATGGGAATGTTTAAAGAAGAAAAAGTATGAAGGTTATATAACAAAGAGGATAAAACGACCTCATATATAGTCTTCAAATACGAAGCGCTGTGTAGGAAAACATACGCACTACTGGCGTTGATAAACCCAGATGATCATCTTCCTAAGTAAAATTTAGTCCCTTATTAAAGGGAGAGTACTGTTTAACTGTGCGGTGAAAGAGGAGGAGTGCGGAAACACTTCACCTGAGTGGCCGGAAGGCATGCTTCGCCACGATTGTCCACACAAGCTCCCGGATGAGTCCGTCTCGTATTGGTTTGATGCCACTCAAGTATTAACCTATAGACACACCTTATAGATTTCAGGTTAAAAGCAATCACAACCCGACTCCATCTTTGCACATGAAGGGAAGAACATATGCGGTTACACGGAACTCTCAACGGACTTTATTAATGAGGAGCAAAGGAACGACCATTTAACATGTCAAAACGTACTGCTACATGTGAAGAAATTCAGACGAACAACTTAAAATATTTCACAAAGTATTAAGGCGTTTCTCTCTTTTCTTTGTTTTGTTTAAACGTCACTTTAACCGCTGGGTATTTGATGAAATACTTAAGTCAAAGTCTGCTGGACAGACGTCCTTATTTAAATGATTATCTGCCTTTACCATCTGCTTGAGTAACTTATTTGATTTTTCTTCGTTATAGCTTCTGTGACACTAATAAATAATAATAATAATAATAATAATAATAATAATAATAATAATAATAATAATAATAATAATAATTTTTGTTGTGTGAACAACATGAGCAGGAAACCAAATTTGATATTTAAGACCTCATTTCTTAAAGATTCAAGTCGACCTTTTCTTTAAAATTCAAATATAAATTTAAAATATATCATGTTTCCCCCACTTGAATAAATTCTGTTATGTTTTTTTATTAAAATATGTATTTGCATGTTAAATAAAGCGTATATCTGGAATTTTCATAAAATCTCGTAAAGTCCTCTTTATTATAGTTGAACCTTATGTAATTTGGAATCCGCAATATATAAACACAAAAAGGAAAATGTAGAGTTCATTAAAATACACAGGCTTTGTAAAACAGATTCATCGTTACACACTCAGGCTTGCCGGGGTTGAATATTACTTTGGTGCATATGTTTTAACACTTTAATAGTTATATGACCAGTTTGAAACTATTACTAGACAAATGTTTGTCACGATTAACATAAAATAGATAGAACATTAATTTTAATATGAATAGCATATCATATAAAAATGCAGAGAAATTGGTAATGAATAGATAAAGTAGTGTGTCTGCTACACGTTAGAGTTTTTAAATGTTTTTTTATTTATTGTGCTAATAACTTCTTCTCCTTCGTGGTTTTGAATAATGCACTGTTTCAATCTCACTTTAATCTTAACAAGTCTTCCTATCGAGCTTCTCCCTTTCGGTTTCTAATCTTAGCACCTTTCTTGCTGTCTGCTTGCATTCATTCTATTAATATGATTTTTTCACTTTTGTTTATGCTGAGCTATATTTTCTCCTATTGGGCTAATGTGTAGGTCTTCTCTTACTTCTTCATTCTTAATCTATGTCATCTTATGACTTTCTTGATAGATCTTATTTCTGTTGCCTAATGCGACTTTTATCTTTGTGTTTTAAAACCCAACTTTGACTCCCATAAAGTTTCACTGGGACGATTATGCATTTATAGAATTAAAACTGCGTTTCCTTTCTTGTGTTCCACACACGTGTTGGTACTTATGTGTGTTATCTGTGTTGTTATCATATTTATAACATATCACAATCGAAACAATTGAACTTTTTACTTGCTCAATTACTTTATCTTCTGTTACTAGTTTTGCTCTTATAGGCCGTTTTCCTACTAATGCAATTACTTTTGTTTTGTTTATTGATATTTTCAGTTTATATATAAATATACTAAAAACTAAACTATACTATGCTAAAAATGTGGGTGCTAAACTTTACCCTGAAGCAATATTTTATATCATAACAGGCTGTGAATGCCAGAGTGATTGTAGTGTAAATTAATATTATTGTATGTACATGGTTTTAGATGTTTGTTAACCATAAGCATTGTTAGAAAATAAGTTGCACGGCCTAACTGAAACTGACAATAGAAGTGGGTAAGAATAAACCGAGGGGTTGAGTTGTTTATCACTAAGAAGAGAAAGCCGAAATTGACGTCAGGGTAGCGTGCCTTTTTTAGAAATGGAGGGAATATCTTCCCTTGAGCATATATGTTATTAGTAGTGATTGACTGACCAAAACAGCGCTAAAGTGGGCGCAATTTGGTAACCAATAGCAGCTATATTATAATGTTTAAGCATCTCGAGGTGAAGGAGTACATATTCTCGAGCCATAAGCAAGTGTCGCACAGTTCTGAAGAATCTCTCACGAGGTGCACGTCGCAGAGTTAGTTATAAAAATGTAAAGTACGCGAAGTAATTGGTGCACGGAAACTAAAACGACTGTAGTTACATTCGGAAATATCACAGTTTCAGTCAGGCGTGTTTAAAGATTAAATATGTCAATTATTAATTAAGCGTGACGGCAATAAAAGTCTAGATTCAAATTTTTTATCAGTGTTATCTTTTAGCAACAACTCCCTTCCGTTTACACGCCCTGCTTAGAGACACGTGCTCGACGAGTGCACGTGCACGAGTTATAATAGCTAGCCGGAGGACAAACAACCCAAATTTAAAAAAAATAATTAAACAACAAAATATCGAGAACTTCGACAACCCTTATCTCAGAACTCTTATTGTTAAAATAGATTTCCTTATTACACCATTTTGCTTTATTATTATTATTATTATATTATTATTATTATTACCGGGTCAAAAAATAACATTCTAATATTGTTAATTAAATGCTTCGGGTAATCTGCATTTTCCAATAAATGGCATAACTTTTTTCATTTATCTCGATAAAAAGCCTTTTAAATGGCAATAACTGCTATAAACGCTTGAAAAATTATTGCTAATAACTTAATTATATAATTGCTCTGAGTTAGATCTTAATTTCACCAAATATGCACTCAAGATGTGGTTATAAGAACCACTGGAATGAAGAAGTACAGACGTATGTAGAATATAAAGAGGTGAAAATCTTGCGCTAAACGCCTCATTAGTGTGATAGTTTTTTAGCGTGTAGCACGAAATCTGGTGAAAAAGCGATCTCAATGCTTACCGGATACGCACGGATTAGTACTAATGGGCAGTATACATGAACGTATCAAAAGGGCCGACACATTGTGTTCTTTTTCAAACAGTGGCACTGTTAGCAATTAATAAAGTGTGCATTTAGAAACACTCGGCATCACAGACGCAATTACCTGTTCCACAAATAATGAACGGAATAATAGATGCTAATTCCTTGATTACAATTTTGTATGCCGTGATGTAATTGATTACATGCTGGGAAAATAGGCTGTGATCAAGATACAGCAGGACTGAAATTATGGAAAACGGGTTTGCGCAGTTAGCTGATAACCTTTTACACACTGAATCATAACAGGATCGTACAAAAGTGTTAAGGTGATGATCACATGGTATTAGCATCTGCCAGACCATCTTCATCATGGCTCTCTCTGCAATTATCATAGCCCACTGGCAGATGAATTTATGGCGTGGAGTATTTGCGAGGTGGGGAGGCATTTTTTGGTAATTCTCCGCCGATGGGAAGGAATCGGAATATTAAGTATCGCAAAGTAGTTATACTGGCACTTGTAAACAAATGACTGCAGTTTAAAGGAGCTTAGAGCGTTTCGGTCATTCCGCCGTGTTTCTGTAGACATTTCTTGGGGTTAAATAATGGGGAAGAATCACATTATACTTACTGTCTAATGTAAATCAATAGCTTTCTGCCAGAGAGGAAGTCCAACCATGCAAACACAACCTCCCCCATTCCTCTTTTCGTTTCATCTTCTCAAATATCATCTGTTTTCTTTCTGCCTCGAACCTTTTTCCCCATTCATCATTCCTTATAGGTATAGTGCATCTCTTAGCGGACAAATCATCTCTCATGCAATGTTCGAGCTAACTTCGTTTACATCTTGTTGCTTTGTTCTTTCTTCGCGCACTTTTTCTAAAACATCTTCATTGTTTAGTCGTCTGTCCATTTTTCACCCTCCTTTCTTCTACATATCCAATTTCAAATGCTCCTAATGATCTCACTTTGTCGTAAGGTTGACACATTCTACAAAAAGAATTTTTACTTTCTCTACTACGTATAGTAAGTAGGGGAAGTATTGTATTCCACCCAAAAATTTGATACTGAGATTTCATCGATATATGCTTTGACGCCCCCTGAATAAAAAAAAGATTTTTGGAAACATGTCCGTGTGTGTCTGTGAACAGCATAACTCAGAAAGGAACAGTCGGATAAACACCAAACTTGGTATTTAAGTTCAGCATGCGACACGAAGGTTTTCAAGAAAACCCCCCACCATTTTTCCAAAATTTTAGTTTTCTCAAAAATGGCTCTAACGATTTTGATTAAAATACCACATGTTTAAAATATTTTCATGACAAATGAAATATATATCTTGAATTTTCTGGGAATGTCTCCAAAAGTATTCATTGTGAACGACTTTTGCATAACTGGTAAACCATAAGAGATAGACAAAATGTTACAACGCAAAAAATGTAAATCGCGTTAAAATAGACAATTTATGTCATATGCATTTTTTTATTGAGTGAACTATTTTCGAGATATTGCTTGTTATTTCCTTAAATTTTCCAATACTTATAGTTTTTCTCAAATGGGAATTCGTTATTCATTTTTTTATGTCCTGGACATGCAAAGAGAATGGAATGCGCCACATAGATTCAGGATGCTTCAAAACATGTATTTCCGGTAAAATCTCGGTATCGAATTTTTGGGTGAAACACAATACTTCCCCTACTTACTATACGTAATAGAGAAAGTAATAATAATGACATAATTTATAAAATAGTTAAAAATGTATTTTTACACGTTCTTGTGTTTGAAGAATCTGAATAGATTGATTGTACAGCATCTGTTGTGGATATAGGCGTACTCTGATTTATCGTAGCCTTCCCGTCTCTAATTTCAAAATTCCGCCATTTTTAACAGATTTTGATAATGGACTGATATGATAGGCCCATTATCAAAGGCGTTTAGGGAATTACATGACTACGTATACTGTATTGTAAAAGTTGCAAAATCGGCTGGATACCCGGAATCCGCTCTCAGTAAATGAGCCGTATGTTTTTGCAGAGTACTTTGTGTCCCTTAAATCGCTTTTCCTCTGAATTAAGAGCTTCTGTCTACCTAAAAACGCCAAGCAATAGTTGCTGATAAACGAAGAAAATGGAACATGTGAACATTGCGATATGATTGTCAACTGCATGAATATTAATTTCGACTAATTTATTATTTTTACTTGGGCAATGTTTAAGCATCATAGAAACTTCTTATTGCTTATAGTGAATAGAATATACTATATTGAATTATTTGTGTCACTTTTTCAGTACATAATAAAGAACAAGCTAAGAAGGGCTCATATTTCGTTTGTGTTCTGCCTGCCTACTTCAGCTGTTGCCTCATTTAGACGACTATATGGCCTTGCTTTTGTCCATTCTTAGAGAGAGTGAAGAAGAGGTTGGGAGGGGAGGGAAAGAGAAAGAAGAAATGCAAGAGTGTTGCGGGGTGGACTATCAAATTCAAAGTTTCACAGTCTTCTTTGCCTTGTGTCAACGGTTACGTATGCAAAATTTGTCGGAACCTGTATGGATTTGTATTCAGTACAAACCTCCTGACCTTTGAGTTTTATACCCAGTGCCTCCAGAAAGTATTCGTCTCGCCAAATAAACTAAAACCAAATTTAATTTGTAATATACAGAAAGAAAAAACGATACACGTGCATTTTGGTTCATTTCAAAGATTTTCATTTTATCACTATTATTGTTTCCATGATTGCACCGGTTTTTTAATTGTTTCATGTGTGTGTTTACACAATTATTTTATGGACTTTGATAGGTAAATATCTTTGGTGATACTGCGATGACTGATATTTGGAAAAAGAAATTCAATCAGGAGTTATCAACATTTTGTTGAACTTCCTTAGTAAACTTCCTCAGCCTCGGTTTTTACGACTTCACAAATACATTGCTCCTTCAGTTTAAATGGAATGTCAATAACATTCAGATATAGCATCAGAAATTGCTACTAAAATCATATAAAATAATTTTGTAAACACAATAATGTTTAGGCCGTGACAATTTTTGCACACGTAAGGCAGTAATTTTACTTACAACAGCTGAGGACATATTACAATATGGTGATTTAAGTTGGCAAGGCCTGAAGTTTTTATAGAGCTTGTAAAATTCTTATGGCAAATATATAGTGCACTTCCTACTTTATAAGACCAAACAACAGTAGAAGTCTATTTTTTAATTGAAAAAGAATTACTAGCCGGAGTTTATGGTGTTTATCAGGAAGTATCTATGATAACTTGCACAATATATATGCAAATAAATTTTCTCTACGAACTATTCTTACATAATCTTAGTACTCTATTTCTTGTTAATCTAGATAAATTTTCAGTTCATATTTAGACATTTTGTTCTACGATACAGTAGGTAAAGCGACGGTCAGACTTTTAAAGAGCGTGTCGCTGTGTGATGGCTTTGAAATTCCATGCTCTTGGCATGATCTCGAGGGACAAACAAAAAAGAATTGAATAACGGCTCTTCAGTTGAGAAAAAGTATAAGTCTTTGAAAATTTAAACTAATAGCAAGGAATATCTCGGAAATGAATAACTCCACAAAAATAAAAAAGGTAAATTATATACCTTAACGAAATCTACTTCTCTTTGTGCAATAAATTTGGGCAATTATACAAAAGTCATTCAGAATGAAGAGGATCTCAGAGACTATTCCCAGAAAATTCAGGATATACATTCTATTTGTAAAGCAAATACATACATACATTTATTTGCATTCCATAGAACACATGCTTTGTTTTAACAACAGTATGTGGAATATGTCAATATGTTTACAGAGCTATTCATATTTACAGTATTATTTACATAGCTAAATGTTAAGTTCCAAGTATCATTTAGAAACTCATTGGTGGTATAAAATGAGTGTTCATATTTTCAGCTTTGCCCTAAATGATTTATCATTACAAGTTTTCAAGTTGTGAGGTAGCATATTAAATATTTTTATACACTGACAGTGTACTCCTTTTTGAACACACGTGAGATTAGTTGATGGTAGATGTAACTCTAGCCTGGATCTTGTATTAATATTGTGAATGTCAGAGTGAGCAACAAATGATGTTTTATTCCTTATGTAAAAATTCATTAATGTTTGTATGCATTCTCCAGTGAGTGTTAATATTTCTAGGTTCTTAAAAATATTCCTACATGATGTTCTTGCATGAGAACCTGATACGATTCTGAGGGCCTTTTTCTGCAGACTAACTATTCTCTTTGAGTTTGTAGAACTTCCACATAAAATTAAACCATACTTCAGGATTGGGTGAAAGTACGCAAAATAGGTTAATTTTAGTGTGTATGTTGCTAAAAAAAGATAAAACACGCAGTGTATAACACGCTGAACTCAATTTTGGAACTATTACGTCAATGTGACTTTTCCAATTCAGATGCTTGTCTATTTGTACTCCTAGGAATTTAGTAGCACCTGAATGTCCAATACATTTTTTATTTATTTCAATATAGAAGTTGTGTTGTGCTGTGTCAATTGTAGTGAACTTCACAAGATTAGCTTTATCAACGTTTAGTTTTAACCTATTTGCATATAACCATGATTGCATTAATGTTATTATGTGACATGCACTTTCTTTGAATTTTTCTAAATCTTTGTGGGAAATTAATAATGTAGTGTCGTCAGCAAAAAGAAAAACTTGTGCATATTTGTTTAGACTTGGATCTCGTTTATGAATACTAAGAAATATTTTTAACTGTCTTTTAAAAAATCTTAAGCGCCATTTTTAAGAAGAGAAAGAATAAGGATTTTTTTTCATGTAAAACGCAGTTTGGGGGAGATCATCTTGAAAATCTTCGATCTCACCCTTGAAAGATGCTGAATTTGAATACTAAGTGTGGTATTTAACCGAATTTTCACACACACGCACGGACCATTTTCTTTTTTTGGTTCGGGACTCTCAAAATGTGCATTTCCGGTGAATTTTTGGGTGGAATGCAATACTTCCTCTACTTAGTATAAGTAAGCAGTAAAGAGAATTATAAACACAAAAAGGCGTGTGACCGTTACACATCAGATTTGTATACCTAGTTAGCAGAGAAAACTTCCAAAACAACAGAGAAGGAAGGGGCAAAAAACGCATAAGAAGAAGCAAGTTTAGTAAAGGTGTAGTGCACGAGTCTCCTGCTTGGGAAGAAATGCACAGTCACTCCGATCTTTTCACGCATGCATTAAGACGTTCCTTTTACAATAAGACTGCCACGTATACCGTAAATTATACAACAAAGCTACATAAAGGCCTCTTGAAGCCACGATTGAAAATTGGTTCCTCTCAGTTTGGCTAGTTAAGGCAACCGATTCGTCTTCTTTGTTCAGCTTGACGTTAAAAAAGGGCGGGACGGAGAAGAAGGCGAGGTTTATGATGATGGGCAGCAGCTTTATGATCTGTCAGAAAATAACGAATTAAAATATTTATTTCCAATAATATAAAAAGATACCACTGGGGCAGACACTAACATAACCGGAAAGTTCCTCGATGTAATAACAATCATCAGTTCGGTAAATTTTGGGGAGCCTACATAACATTTTGCCCTTCATTTATTTTTTGAGGTACGTTGGAAATGATAGTTTTTTATAGTAAAATTTGTAGGAATTCAGGAAAACATATTTGAACTCATGTGTGGTGTTTGTTTATTAATATCTAAATAAACGTTTTAACACTCAGATAAATTCAAGTTAATACTATGTATGCTGAAAATGGCAATAATGATAAACCAATATCATGTAAATACTCACATAGCTTCCTATAATCATGACATTTTATTCTTTTATTCACGTTAGGTTATTCACTGCCTAGAAATGATTTAAAATTCGATAATAATATTTACACAAATATTTAGTTAATATGGCTCCGCGTAACTTGTGAGGATCAGGCGTTTTTTCGTAGTTTTTCCTGGTAGGTAAGGCGAATGCTGAGGTAGTTACGCATCGTTTTTTGTTGTTGTTTCATTTATGGACGCTCTTTAACTACTATGGTTCTTAGCGCCCCATTCTATATTGGGCGTGAAAGATCGGTAATATTGCTCAGAGGCCTCTTTATCAGGCTTCAGGTTCTTTTACGTGCCTTAAATCTACGACACGGGACCACCGGCTTTACTTTCCTTCCGAATGAAGCCATGCTAAGGAATTTTACGCCCGAAAAAAACCCATCGCCCTCCGCCGGGTTTGAACCCGCAACCTTGGGAACTAGAAGCTAGCATGGTAGCCACTATACCACGGAAGATGACAGTTTCTCATCTACCACGTTTTCTTTTCACCCATTTCCTTCTCATTTCACAGATGTATTTCTAGGTGCTTTGGCGTGAGGCAATGGATGTTGTGGATGCTAACTCCAAGAAAAGAGTATTTCCCAGTAGAGGGTTGTTTGGCTGGACGAGTCGTTCATCGCCCTCTCTATTAAGCTCCAGTAGTGAGACGGTCTTCGAGCCAGGAACTGTTAGGGAAATCAGCGCATCTCTGTTGCCTATCTGCCGCGACCAGTAGAATTCTATGGTTCCTTCACTTCGTTCTTTCCTCCTGGGGATGGTAGCAGCAATAGCTCTCCATAGGTGGCAGTTTGCGAGGTGACCAGATCTTGCGATGCAAAGAAAAAACATCGCAAAATTTCAAGTATGTCAGTCAGATCACCTGCTTGGAAAAGTGTAAACGTACAACACAAAACATTTCGCAAAACTACTGATGCTACGAAAAATAATATTTCACAAAAATACTTTATTTCAGAATTTATAGGACTACAGAAATTCAAGATATGCATTTTATTAATCATGCAGATACCTTAAACATATAGTGTTTTAATAAAAATCCTTAGAACCATCTTAGAGAAGTAAAAAATAACGAACCTGTTTCTATCTTAGAGGTAGTTCGAGGCGGGGAATTTTCTTGAAACTCTTTGCCGGGCATGTTTAAACAGCATCTGAATCTAATATGAAAAGCGCTACTTATCCGGCTTCTCGTTTTTAAATTTTTCTAGTTCTTCTCTCTCTCCCCCTCCCCCTCTCTCTCTATTTCTCAAACACAAACATACTTTTTCTGAAAACGCTTTTTGGGGGGAGGGGTATATCAGGTGAACTTTTGGGTTAAATACAATACCTTCTGTACCTAGTATATGCAGATGGTAGAGAAAGTAATAAAAAAATCTGATGTGTTACACTCACATGACTTTCTCCATTCGAGTACAAACTATTTTTACAAACTCTTATTCTCCATCTATTTCATATTAATCGAGATAAACATTTGCAGAAACGATCTTTTGACATGCAAAAGCATACACATAGCAACCAGTTCTAAAAATATTTGACTATCGCTTGGCGTACTATGTTCCCCTTGTTTTGTATTTGCACGGGCAATATAGAAATACAGTAGCCTTTAAGCATAGACATATCTCTTAATAGGCTGGTTGCCAATGTGCAGCACCATTCTCTTTGCCACAGATTAATACTCTTTGCATGTCCAAGACAAAAAAATGAATAACGAATTTCCATTTGAGAAAATAAGTATTGAAAAATTTAAGGGAATAACCAGCAATATCTCGTAAATGGTTCACTCAAAAAAAACAAATGTATATGACATAAATTGTGTATTTTAACGCGATCTACATTTTTTTGTGTAGTAAAATTGTTTATATCTCTTATGGTTTACCAGTTATGCAAAAGTCGTTCACAGTGAAGAATACTTTTAGGAGACATTCCCAGAAAAGATATACATTTTATTTGTCATGAAAATATCTTAAACATATGATATTTTAATCAAAATCGTTAGAGCCATTTTTGAGAAAATTAAAATTTTCGATAAGTGTTCCATGTAAAGGGTTATCTGGGGTAGGGGGATTTTATTGAAAACCGTCTGTCGCAACTCTGGAAGATACTGAACCTAAATATCAATTAATTGTTCTTTCACAAAAGCCGAGTGTTGGGCAGGGTTGGAAAGGTAGAATCAGATGACTGAAAAATTCAATGCCATAGCCGGGATCCGTGTTTCAAATCCCGGCTATGGCATTGAATTTTTCAGTCATCTGATTCTACCTTTCCTAAATATCAAGTTTGGTGTTTATCCGACTGTTCGTTTCTGAGTTATGCTGTTCACACACAGACACACACACGGACATGTTTCCAAAAATGCTTTTTTTGGTTTCAGGGGTCTCAAAACACATATTTCCGGTGAAATCTCGGTGTCGAATTTTTGGGTGGAATACAATACTTCCCGTACTTACTATACGTAGTACAGAAAGTAATACATAAGCACACAATTCTGAGATATTTCAAATGTTAATATCTAAGTTAACATATTACAGCTGAAGGCATCAGCCAGTTTGTTATATATATGGCGGTGTATTGCAGAGGCGGGCAGTGGTAATATGGAAGGATGTGGTGTTCGGTGCTAAGTATGTACATGAAAATAAGCAATTAATAATATTTTATACAGAATTGTAAAACTATGAATGCTCCGTTGATCATTCAAACTGAACTAAACCAAAATATTGTATTAAATACGTAAATGTGCATGACATGCATATTTTTATACAGCCATTCTTTTGATGAAAATTAAAATTGTTAATTATAAGTATCTACTCCAATACCAGAAAATATTCTGAAAACTCATTTCGAGTATTTTACATTTATTACTTATCCCTATGATTTTAAATACCTTCACGGCTATATAATAAATAATATATACGGTACGCTATACCGTTTTGGAAAAATTCAGCGTGAGAAGAGAAATAACTGTATATGAATTATATATTTTAATGAAATCTGCACTTTTCCTGTATTGATTTTTTTTGTATCTTACATGATCTTCTAGTTATACAAAATTCAAGGTTAAATGGTTTTAATGTTTAACATCCTATGACACCTGGCATTCACCCTTACAGAATGAAAGAACACTCCGAGAAAATATCCTACCTAAGCATTTTGTCACTACCGGAAATAGAACCCATAACTTGTATGATAAGAAGTGTGACCTCCAACTTAGAGAAGTGAGATAGTTGAATATAGCTGAAGGTGACGACACATGCATTTTATAGAAATTACTTAGGAAATTATATTTTCTATTAGTCGTATCAAACATACAATAATATAATTTTAATCAATATTGTTCAATCCTTTAAATAAAACAGAGGAGAGATTTCTGAAGCAAATAGCGCACAAAAATTTAAATAAAGGAAGAAAGCGAATTGTGAATTCCTTTCTCATGGATGGGGGGGAAATTACTCCTAAGTTTTGTTTTATGTTATACAGGATGATTTTAAATGATGGACCCATTTTACAAAATTCGTATATATTAAAGCACAAATAAAATATGAACAATCTGTATAACAATGAAAAGAGGAAGTTTCAAAGTTTTTACGGCGGGAGGCGATGGTTTTAGAAGCGGCCGGTAATAGGCCGCCATTGCATCTCACTGTCAGTACGTAGTGAGATGGCTACTGTGGAGCACAAGTTTTTCTGCGTTATTGAGTTCGCAAAAAGTGTGTCGCGAATTGTAGTGCAGCGGGCTATTCGTAGCAAATTCGGTATTGAACCACCAACTAGAAAAAGCATTAGCCGTTGGTTTACGCAATTTAAACAGACTGTAAGTGTGTGTAAAGGAAAAAGCACAGGCCGACCGCATGTGTCAGAGGAGGACGTCAGACGGATTGAAGACAGTTTTGTTCGCAGTCCACGTAAGTCTACCCATAGAGCTAGTAGAGAACTTGGAATACCCCAACCAACTGTATGGAAAGTTCTGAGACGGCGTTTGCTGTACAAACCCTACCGATTACAACTTGTGCAGGCTCTTAAACCTAAAGACAAAGAGAGGCGTCTCAAATTTTGTGGTTATGTGCCAGAAATGATGGAGGATGACTCGTTTCTCCAGCGTATCATTTTTAGCGATGAAGCGACTTTCCACCTTAGTGGAAAAGTCAACAGACACAATGTTCACATATGGAGTTTGCAAAATCCACATTCAACATTGCAACACGAAAGAGACTCACCGAAGGTAAACGTGTTCTGTGCCTTACCCCGTACAAAGGTTTATGGACCATTTTTCTTTGCGGAAAAAACTGTAACTGGAATAACGTACCTGGACATGTTAGAACAATGGCTGTTCCCTCAAATTATGGAAGATTCACAGGACCTCATTTTCCAGCAGGATGGAGCTCCGCCCCATTGGCACAGCGATGTACGAGGCTTTTTGAATGAATCCCTTCCTCAGCGCTGGATAGGTCACAGGGTAAATGAAGACCTGGCTCTACACTTCTGGCCACCGGGATCTCCTGATCTCACCCCATGTGATATTTGTTATGGGGTTATGTTAAGGAAGCTGTTTACGTCCCGCCTCTACTTACAACTCTGGACGACCTGCGGAACCGTATCACTGCTGCCGTGCACTCAGTAATAGAAGATACGCTTGCTCGCGTGTGGGACGAGTTTGGCTATCGCGTAGATGTTTGCCGTGCAGTAAACGGCGAACAGATTG
Source organism: Deroplatys truncata (assembly GCA_030765065.1). Lineage (NCBI taxonomy): Eukaryota > Metazoa > Arthropoda > Insecta > Mantodea > Mantidae > Deroplatys > Deroplatys truncata. Next base: position 103,342,688 of record CM060981.1, on the reverse strand, counting down.
AACATTTATAATGTATTAAACAAAACTTTGAAAATTCGTCTGTTTATTGGTATAAAGATGGTTCATGCTGGATGCGTACTTTAATAAATACGAATTTTATAAAATGGGTCCATCATTTAAAATCACCCTGTACACTTCTCAACAAACTGAACAAGCGCATCAATAAGTGCTATACCCCTTATTTCTTACACAGTACTGTGTCGGCCTTCACAGAATTACATTATTTGCAGTGGATACAGGCGCTTAGGTTGGCAGCCCTTTGCGCATCGGCCTTGACGGCATTGCTTTTACCGAGGCGTCTGCTGTCTTCTCAGAACAGTAGTTTCGGCAGTCGGGATCTACCAACTGCTAAAGCTGCGCTTACTCATCTCCTCGTGTGGCCTTATTCAGGCTTTTTCTGACAACTGAACACATTTTTGGTTTTATTCTAAGTTGGTTCAGGTAAAAATATTTAAGTTTCGGATTTCTGTATTGGAATGACAGTGCGGCATCTTAAGTGAGAAATCATCAGAACTATAAGAGTGAAATGAACTAGTTCCAGGATTCGAGTCTCATACCTGCATTATTAAGTGCCACAATCAGACTTTATTGCGTGTTGTGAATTTTAAATCCTCTAAAACACCGGAGGTTATTGTATGTTCTAAGTTCTGACTATTTTGGAGTTTATGGGCTGTTATACATTTTTAAGTTAATATTATCTTCCTCTTGATCTTGAATTTGCTAATTCTTGTAAAGTGTTCTGTTTTCTTAATTATGCTGTAACCTGAATTTCTGCCAATATTGTAGCGTGTATGTGTGTGTATTGTCACGCCAGACACATTGTTGCGTCGTTGTTCTTTCGGCTGGGGTTTTGAAGTTCGTTTGGCGTGGCGAGGGTTAGAGTGAGGGAATTGAGCGTTAGTCCTTCTTTGTGTTGTGTGTTAGCGTCACTTCTGGTCGAGTGCCTGGTGTGAAAGCTTGTATAAATTGTGTAAATGTAGCCTTGTGTGTGTAGCATCTTCCCTCAATTTCTTCCTGGTTATCTTTTGTGGGAGATGTAGGGACACCGTGATGTACTGAACAAACCAAAGGTAATGTCATTAATGTAACTTCTGTATATTTTTGTGATAACTATCCCACGCCTGTGTTGTTAAAGTTCCTAGACCTCTTACTACCTCTAATGTTATGCCTCCCAATGTATATATGCTGGGGTAACTAAAATTTAATATCTAGCTGCAAAGCTTTTGGCCTCACCCAGTATAAAACAATATATATATATAATTTCATAGCTACTCTATGTATTGTATATCTATATGTGAATAAACGCTGATGGCTGCTGTACATAAGCTTGTGTAGCATTGGAAGTCTTATCTACCTTACTGTGCTGAAAACAATGCTCCTAACTTTACCAATTGCTAGCCATTTGTAAACTTGTTAATAAAACATTTGCTTTGCTTAACTGGTTGATGCCCACCGTCAATTTTGTTAAAATATTATTGCAGCGAATAGGTTTAGTTCATATTGATGTTTGTTGGTCCTTCATCATCTACTTTTAATATTTTAAATGTGCTGTATAAATTTCTATTAGTCGATACATACCATTGGAATAACTTACGAATTCTCCTTACGAGAATTCACTACCCCCTTATTTGGATTTTAAAATATTATTTTGCAGTGGAAGTAAAGTTTAAATTTACTTAAATTTCCTTTTTTACCTATTTTACAACTCCTGAAGGGATATTGCAGCTCCGTACTCATGGTTGGATTCAAGATTCAACTTTCTGGGTTCATTCTCTCTAAAGTTGTCGTTCCTAACTCTCCCCATACGGCCTATGACCTTCGGGGTTACTTCATTTCACCAAAAGATGATTATTTCTGAGGTGGAGTCACCCAGTGGGCGTAATTCGTTGCCTCCGATGGGAGGATGATGAGGATGGCGGTGGAAGGAAAGGATCTACAGCTTTTACCGTAGACTCCGAAACACGTTGGGCCTTGGGGATACTTCACATGAGCACAGAGGTGAAGGCGGCGAAGCCGACTTAAAATCGCCCCCCCCAGAGCCGGGAATCGAACCCCGGACCCTCAGTACGAGAGCCGGAAACGAAACCACTGTGCTACCCCGGAGCTCGTTTCTCTCTAATGTAGATGGTATAAATCGTATTTTAATTACTCAATTACATTTTTTAATATTTTAAATTCATTTATTTTAAGATTCTGGACCATTGACTCAAAAGTTGTTAGCTTCTTGTCGTAAACGAAACATAAAATCGTTATGATCAAATAAATGTTTGGCTAAACATTTTCCAAACTCACTGCAAAGTCTTCCATGGCAACTCTGGCTGCCGCAAATTATTTGACCAGTACTGAAAGAACCCGTATTTATATCAAGTAAGTGAATAAAGGTATTCAGTATGAGAATATTTTCTAGTTGCTTCAATTGAATATAGCGAACGAACATTGAATTTATGGCATCTGCTTCTTTTATTTCTATTTTATTAGGTGTGAATCATTATCTTCATTATTATTATTATTATTATTATTATTATTGTTATTACTGATACCGTAATTATTGTTGGGCAGAGAAATAAAGAAATGGTATTAAATAGAGAAATAATTGCAATTAATAATTTCCGTATATTAAATCAATATAAAATGTAATAAACTTGAGTTGAAATGTTTTTTCTGGAAAGAGAAAGTAATTAGGAAGTCAGGTTAGTGAAAGTCATTAGTATCAGCCGAAGTAGTGAACGCATTAACTTAAGGGTTCTGGGAATTCAGTTAGGTACAAGTTCAGCAAGTTTGCAGGGTCACGTAGGCAGAATTCTGGAAAAGAGGAAGGCACTTAGATTTTGAGATTTTAGCCAAGACCCCTGGTAACAAGGTTAAGAGGCACTCGTAAGATTTTTAGGTATTTATTGTTTGCGCGTGAAAAATAACGTTGGTGATAAGTAATGAAATAGGCGGGGCTTAAGTAATAACAGGCATGTAATTTAAATCAGAGAACTACTCTGATACCGGCATGGGTACAAATCGACATTCGTTCATGCACACATTCGTGCATAATCTGTTACTTGTGTTATTTTTTAAGCACCTAGTGAAGTGCTTATGTGAGTAAGATTTCGTGGCTATTGCGTAGGTCTCGCCGATAAACATTTTAGCGACTCACGACAAGTTAGGCCACTAGTGTTTTTAATTGCGGAAACAGTTTTTTCAAACTGTAAAACTGATATTGCAGAAATTAAAATTCAATTGTTACAATTTCGAGTGCTACGACTCATAATCATTTTCATTCTTTACCATCAAACGGTTAGCAACTCATTTCAACACTCAAGTATTACTTCACAATAACATTCCTCAGTAAATTTAAACTGGCGATGTCCTTCACAATACATCCATGCATACGCTGAGGGAAAGGTCTCATAGCTTACCACTGGAGCAGCTGGCGCACGAGAAAACAAAACGATCTATAAATCACGGCAGCAGAATCAACGACGTACGTAAAGTTTACAAGATCAAGACTGCCGACCATCGTTACTGCTCCAAACTGGAGCCTTATCGTGGTGCAATATTCTCGTATCATTACTTTATAGATATGGAAAGTACTGTACTTACCCTTGAGGCAGTATTTTTAACACTTGAATGATTTCAGTAAAATTATATAATATAAAATTCAATAACAGCCCGCCTTAAAGCAATATGTGTATGTAACAATATGTAAAAATGCATGTAACAGTCATTGTATTAATGTTTATATTATTGTATACATGTGTAATAATGTTATGTGAATGTATTACGTAATTTAATAATGTAGGAGCTGTAAGAATAATAGGTTAAAAGTTGCTAACAATGAGGTAATCTTGAGGCAATAATGAATTGTAAAGTTTAATAATGCTACTGGTAATTCTTGGAGCAACAATAATGTAAAGTTTTGAGACAGCTTATAAAATAGCCAATCAACAACCAGAAAAAAGGCTTAAGTTAAATAAAAGTATACTATTGGAGTAGGAATAGCCAATCAGAAACTGAAATAGGGCAAATTGTACAAATTCAGAAGTCAGTTGCTAGCAGACAGCGTTCCTAACCGGACGCGAGACGCGTCCTCGAGAAGTTTAATACGTATTCAGTGTGAGACAAAAATAGTTTAGTGTTAAAAAGTGTAAGTAATTAATAAATAATCTCACAGCTCTCTACATCAGTGAAGTGTTATTTAAATCGTGTCAAGAATTAATAAAAGGAGTGAAGTAAAAATTATAATCTGTATAAGTCTACATTCTTCAGCCGCATCATGCCCTGTTAAGAAATTCATGTCTCTATAAAATAATACTGATTTAGCCGAGGCAAACATAAATATATAATATTTAAAGAAACAGTCAAATTACAAAGTTAATATTTTTAAACTTGGGGCGAAGGCTACCGGAATCTTTTTACCATACGTGCGGTTGCAACTACTTCAAGTTCGGCTCCCCAACAGTCAAAATACAATACAACTCCTCCCTCAATACACCTATTTCACCCTAAAAATTTGATATAGAAATTTCATTGGAAATGTACGTTTGGAGAGCCCCTGAAATGTCAAATAAGCGTCACACATGGTATTTAAGACAAACATTCTTCAACGATGCAACACGAAATTATGAGGAATTTCTCCCACCCCAAAATATCTTTTTCATGGAAATCTTGACTTTTTTTCTAAAACAAAAGCGTTCTAACGATTCTGATTAAAATAGTGTGCTTGAGACATTGACATGAAGAATAAAACGAATATCTTGAATTTTTTTACGAATAGCATTGAAGCCATAAGAGACAGACAAAAGGATAAATGCAAGAAAAAGCTAGAGCTCGTTAAAATACACGGGTTGTTTTAAATCATCTTTTTCTTAGCATTAGTCATTTTGGAAATATTACATATTCCTCAGCCTAAGTACACTATCCGAGGTAAAAGCTTAAAAGTCTGCGATCGCTTTTTCTCCCTTCTTTCGCAAGAACTCGTTAAAAAAAATATAATGAAAGCATGAGCAGTAATAATAACATTATAAATTGGATCATCTCCAATTATATTTTATTGTAAAACCGCGGATGCTGGCACAATTTTGAACTTACTACGACTCTGGAATTTATCCCTCCATGGATTTGATTTGTAGGTTGCTTCCGCTTGTTGAATGTAACTAAGCACTTATTCCTTAGTTTGAAAGTATTTCTAGAAAACATGCATCGTGAATAACTAACATGGATAGGAGAATCATTTTATATGAGTAGGCACTATATGACATAAGGAATATATGGTAGAGAAATTGTGTGATTTACCACATTTTGTTTAGCTTAAACTATGCTTTAATTATGTTCACTTATATTTAAATTTCTTGGGTACACACCAAAGTGCTTACTTAATTTCTGTGGTCACGTGACGCTACTTAAAACTATAACCGCGACACACTCGGTTTATACCCCCTTTTCTCGTACAGAAGATACAGCGAAGCTGATAGTTGCACCGCAGTATCGAACGCATCTAAAATGAAGGAACATAAGCAGGCATAGAAGAAATAGTGTAGAACATAATAAACTTTAAGACAGAAAAGAATGACGTGGTTTTTATCTAATTTTTTTGTTTTTAAGTCTGAGCACTAAGCACTTTTTGGCGTACTGTTATACATAAGGAAACAAAAGACGTATAAAAAGGTGAGAAAGTTAGAAACAGCACCGCAACAGACGTAGCTATATAACTTAGCGGAGTAGAGAAGAATGCAGCAAAAAGGAAGAGCCGAAACGTAAATCTTGCAGCATGCTGTAAACAGCTTTTACACAATGATTGATTCCAAATGGTCCAGATCATCGCTACTTTATTCAAAAGTCAGTCACAAAATGGCCGGAAACTTGTACCACAGAAAGAAATCGTTATTCACCCCACAACCGTTCGGTTGGTCGGCCGGCCAAACTGCCAAATTGGACTCTGCCGCCGCCATCGGATGACCATCTATTAGACATCCCCCCGGGTCGGGTCCGACTCCCTGTTCCGGACATCTTAAGAGGCTTAAATGCTTACTGAGACCAGTCGTAAAAAAAAAGGGGAAAAAAAGAGGCAGACAGAACGGCCTGGCCGAATTCAATCGATAAACCTTGCTTGGGATCACCATCGTGGTCAGGTTAAACTTGGGGAGAAAGGGGAACCCAAATCCAAGACGGAATGGGCATTTTAATGGGCTCTCGTCTTCAAGCTACTGAAAACAATAATGCAAAATTTTACGGGAGTAATATTTCAGAAACAAAACGGTTAGATCATACCTTTAGTAATATTTTCTGAGTTGTGAGCGTGCATCTAAGCGTTAGTTACTGCCGCATAAGTATGCAATAAAATCCTTTAGACAGTATATGTCAACTGGGGAGTTGTCTAAGTGGGAGGCACCGAGCTCCGGTTCAGAAAGTCGAAGTAAAAGTAGAAGTATTGTAGGAAATTCCTCCTTACTGTATATGAAAAGAACCAATTAAGAATCCCACCGAAATATTTCGTATATAAAATACCGTTTTTGAATACGCAATAGTGTAAGTGGCTTATGGAACTGGAGACCTCAAATACGATAACAGTTAACAGAAAATTTAAGAACAAATAAAATAATACACAAGATGGGGAATGCTTTTAGTACTGAATAATAATAATAATAATAATAATAATAATAAACAAAAATTACAAATTATACAGATAGGAAATATTAAGTGGAAAACAAAAACAAACTACAAAGAGAGCAAATAGGGGAAACAAAACACCCACAATCAGATAAAGAGGAGGGCAGAAAACGCAGTAGAAGAAGAAGTAGGAGGAGCAGAAGAAGTAGTTTAACTAGAATAGACATAACATAAATAACAGCTGGATACACTGCAAAAGGGGGTTGCACAAAATAACCAATATGAATTTCGTTGGATGCAAGATGTAGAAACAACATCAAACTGTTTATATCACAAATATCTTGTTAACGAGCTATTGCAAAAGAAAAACAATAATCACTCATTCAAACATTAGGTACTACACAGTTTAAGATAAATTTCAACCTTGGTGAAAACATAGGACAATGAGTGTTTGAATGTTTCGTAAGTGGTTAATGTTGGGAAAATATTTCTTCTCATAAATTATAAATATACTTTAATGAGGTCTACATTTCTCATGTAATAAATTTTCATTTATCCTTTATAGCATCCCCGTTGTATAAAATTCAGTAAGCATAAAGATGTATGTAAGGCTGTCTGCAGAAAGTTCAAGGTATATGTTTGGCATCCCAATATCTCAAATGTAGAATTAAACTACTTGGGACAGTTTTTGAGAAAATAAAATTAATGAAGTTTGTTCGGCGCGCAGGCTTTTTTGGAGCGTGGGACTTTCCCTACTTGGAAGTGGAAAGCGGAAAGAATTAAATAACCATTATAAAAATAACTATCTGATTCTTTCTGTACATTCATTTCAATAAATCGTTCAACGTTCATCTATCCAGTTAAACCACAAGCTTTAAAGATCTGACCATTATCGTTTATTTTTATATATCTTCTATAAACTATTGTTACAAAAGCTTAGTTTTTCTATCTAATTCATGATAATCAAGATACACGTTTGCAGAAATAGTTTCATTACACATTCCGTTGTAGGTACATCAAGCTGAAGTGATAGTCAAATTTTTAAAAAGTTGACCGTTAAATGCCGGCCATAAAATGTCATACTCTTTGTACATCACAAGAAACAACAGGATTGTGACAGAAATTAAAAAATTGTGGAAATATTAGAAAATTCAAATCAATAGGAACAAATATATTGAACGTTTTAAGGAAATCCACATTGTAGTATGATCTTTTATCTCTTATTGTTTGCCAGTTATACAAACCTGTACAAAATTCACTCAGAATGAATAGGTCTTCACATCTACTTGCAGAAAATTCAAGAAAGACATTTTATTTGGCATGTAAATATCTTAAAAACATTATTTAACAAAATATTTTAAATCAATAAGTTATTTATATTTATTTAAAAATAAGAAATAAAAATAAGAAATAAAATTTAAAATAAAATTTAAAAAGTGAAACGTTTTCCATGTATGAGATAGGTACCCTGGAAGATGCTGAGCTTAAATACCAAAATTGGTATATATTTGAGTTTTCGTGTGTGAGTTATGCTGTATACAAATACACACAGAACCCGTATGAAATTTGGCTTTATGTGGAATACCATTTTTGGCTGGTTTTTATTCAAAAGATATAATTTTAGATGTACTTATTTTTGCTTTCTCTACTACATACATAGTACGTGAAGAAGATATTGCATTCCATCCAGAAATTCGATATGGAGATTTCACCGGAAATACATATTTTGAGGAACTCTGAATAAAATAAATTAGAAAAACGTCCGCGCGTGTGTGTGAACAGCATAACTAAAAACGAAAAGTCGGATAAATACCAAGCTTAGTATTTAAGTTTAGTATCTTCCAAAAATGCGGCGCAAAGATTTTCAAGAAAATCCCCCAACGTAAATACTCTTTAAATGAAACATTTTTTTAAAATGTTTGATTTTCTCAAAAGTGGTTCTATGATTTTGATTAAAATACCATATTTTAAAGATATTTACATGACAGATAAAATGCATACCGTGAATTTTCTGGCGATAGCCTGCGAAGTCCGCTTCATTCGGAAGGAATCTCATATATATAATCTTGTAGAAGTGTTAAAACGTTAAGCGATAGACGAAAACGCACTACAAAACAATGTAGATGTCTTTAAAAACACAATTTATCTCAAATTAACTTTTTGTGTATCATCCATTTACGAGACACCGTTATTAATGGTTTGATTTGTTCGATAGTATCTCGCGATTGCATGGAAGAGTAAGTCCAGCATAAGGTGTCCGGTACTTAAACATTTGACTGTTACTATTTCTTTTGTATATTTATAACGAAGCGTATAGTGCAGCTATTTTTGCAAAGGTTTATTTCGATTAAAATATACTTTCGTAAGAATAATAAACGATAATGGGTAGATAAAATCATGTGAATGTATTTCATAAGGTATGTTTTTTAGAAATGGTTTCTATTTTCAGGGGACCTGAAGACATATATTTCCGTTGAAATCTCGATATATGACTTTTGTTGGAATGCAATGCTTCCTCGACTTACTGTAATTAAGTGTTAGAGAAAGTAAACACTAAAAGCAAAGATAGTGCAGTAAGAATAAGGGAGAGATTAAAAAGATAAACTATGGAGGAAATACTAATAGTCAATATTACTAGAGTTAAATACAAGAATACAATAATATAAAACACGAGAAGAAAACGTTAAAAAAGGAGGGAAAATAAAGAGAGAAGATGACGTTGCAGAACATGATGAGCTCAGTTTGTGCCGAAGGAGTCGTGTAGTGCGTAGGTGAGGTGATGAGAAACAGAAGGTCATGTTTAGCGAGGTCGGCCGCATCCGTCACTAAGGCACGACACGGCACCAAGCGCTAGTCGACCTGGGAAGGTGTGCCGTCAAACACCGATATAAATCAGCCAGAGGCGACCGTGACTCTGTCACCAACCAGCCAACGCTCAAACTTTGTCACAGGCTTTAGTCTTTCACGGGCACCTCCACAGCTGCACAAATTTATTTTTAATTAGGTAAAATCGGGAACAATGGCTCAGAGAGTAGTCCTGCATTTAAATTCTGGGCATCCACCAACCAGAATGGCTTTTTTTTGTTTTTTTTTTCATAGTTTCCCAAATCCAGAATATTCCACCCATAGATTAAAGTAAGCATACTTTACTTAGTAAAGGGAAGCAACTACGCAACTAAGCTCATCTTTGTATGGCATTGTACAGGCCATATGTAGCAAAACCCGCGGAACCATGTGAACCATGAAATCCACCCAATAAATCAAACTAATATAGGTAAATAAAATAAATGTTATAGAAAAGCGCCTGTGCAACTAAGGTCATCTATCTAAACACACATGCTTACTCATCTTACTAAAGAACCTAGCGAAAAAACATTCGGGTAACTATGATCTCGCAGTTATGGCTCTGAAATTTGGCAACAAATTACGAACATTTCGACCTTTTGTTAAAACTTTTTAAAATTAATTGTTCTTCCACACCAACGGTGTGTAGGCTAAAGTTGGAAAGGTAGAATCAGACTGAAGAGTTCAGTGCCACAGCCGGGATTTGAACCGCAGATCTTCAGCTTTCCGTGCTGTTGCACTAGCAAACGAGCTAACATGGCAACGTTTCAGCAATTAAATTTCCCAACCTTTTACTTTCATGCTACAAAATTATTTTCAATATCAGCCATTTTTGAGCGCCATATGTCTATTTAAATAGTCATTAAGCTAAAGGACAGTGTTAAGCATTAAGTCCGCTTTTTTCAGTTCTACCACGTACCTAGCATTGCATTCCATCTAAGACTTGGATGTCCATATTTCACTGGAAATATATGTTTTAAGGCACTTCGAATAACAAATTCTGATATGTTACATTTACATGACTTTCTCTACCCTCTATCGCTTATTAGTAAATATACAAATTATTCTTACGAAACTTTATTTTCATATCATAAAGGTAAACATAAATATAAAAATCAAATTCCCATTTGATAATAAAAAAATCCAATAATTTCTTAATTTTGATCGAGATAAACCCTTCCGCAAATAGCTGAATTCCACATATCGCTATAGATACAAAGGAAATAACAATACTCAAATGTTTCAGAACTGGACGTTATACGGTGGCCTTAAAATTCCATGCTCTTTCCACGACATCGCGAGAAACAATTGAAAATCGACAGGACTTTAAAAATAATGGCCAAGTGCTGGACAATTAGAACCTTTAATAACAGATATCTTGGAAACGGCTGATTCAACAAAAAAGTTATTTAAAATAAATTGTGTGTTTTAAATAGATGAACAATTCTTGTGTGGTACGTTTTCGTCTATGGCTTAACGTTTACCAGTTATACAAGATTATATAAAATTCCTTCCAAATGAAGAGGACTTCGCAGGCTATTCGCTGAAAATTCAAGATATACATTTTATTTGGCATGTAAATATCTTTAATATACAGTATTTTAATCAAAATCGTTAAAGTCATTTTCTTAGAAAATCAAAATTTTCGAAAAATGTTTCATTTAAAGCGTATTTGGTGGTGAGGAGATTTTCAGGTAGCATTTTTGGGAGATATTGAAATTAAATGCCAAGTTTGGTATTTATTTTGTTTTTCGTTTTTGAGTTACCCTGTTCACAGACACACAAAACACACACATTTTCTAGAAATGTTTTTTTGGATTCAGGGGACCTCAAAACATGTATTTCCGTAAAATCTCGGTATCGATTTTTTGGTGGAGTGCAATATCTTCTCTACCAATTAGGTACGTGGCAGAGAAAGCAAAACAGCATGTTTACTTTCTCTAGCGTCTACTTACAGCAGGTAGATGAAGTACTGCATTCTACCTATCTGAGGTGTTAAATGCACATGGGAGGAATTGCTTCTGTCTACTATTATTTATCTATGTTGAATGGGTTACCACAAGAAACAGTTTATCTATTTCGGCTCACATAAAAATCATAAAAGCCACAAATGTGTGCTCTGTTAAATGCCAGAAAAAACAGTTTTATTACCGGTTTCAAAACCTCATATGATATGTACACCATAAAGAGGAACGCGGCAGAGAGGAAGAGCTTGAGAGAGAATCGAAAGGAAGAGAGGAGGAGAAAAGAAGAAGGACGGAGGCAGAGAAGAAAACGAGAGAGAGGAGAGAAAGGAGGGAGAGACATTGAGATACTTAAGAGAGGCAGCGACACAGAGTAGAATCTTCGCAATAACACTAGTAGAGCTGTGGATTCTGCTAGTGTTGCTGTTTAAGTACGAGGGATACATCACAAGCTTTGTAATGATAGTAGAATAGGTCAAAGGTAATAAAGATTTGACCGAAAAATGTGTTAACCAGATTTTACTGCGAATAGATTAAGTTGTAACGGTGTGTTACAGTGTGAATTTGACACCTAATTTGTTGTCTAGTTTGTTATCCAGTTATTTATTATTACAGATATTATTTTCCAGCTCTATTATTTCCTCGGTTAGCTCCGTTATACTTTGGTGAGCATGTGTAATGTTGCAGGGCTGTAAACAAGTAAGGAAAATGTATCTGCATAACATAATTGAAAAAAACACAAGAATTCTGAAGAAAGTCCTATCTTTAATAAACACTTGAGCAATTGTCAATCACTTTGCACTGTTTTTTTTATGTTTGAACGTGTTTGTTGAAGCTGTGATTTCTGTACACGTGTAGATGCCTAACAGAAATTTATAAGTTTCTCACTTTTGTGATATTTCTCACATGTACATAAAGCTATTATCGGAATACTCAAAGGGTTAATTTTTTTAAAGGTTTATTTATGGTCGTTTTGATTGCATGGTCTTATCACGACTTGTTACCATAAAATACATTATGATATATATATATATATATATATAATACATAATGATATACATTAATTTACAATTACATAAACATCGAATTAGGTAAACATTTACAGTATATCAGAGAGTTTAGTATTCATTAGAAATAGCAGTGTCTTCTTGAGCATATTGAGTCTGTTAACTGCACTGGGAAGATTGGAAATGCCGGCTTGTTGTCTACATCTACTGTGCTGTGGACAATCTATAAGGATATGCAGAATGGTTAGAGGAATGCTACAGCTGGTACAGTTTGGAGGTTGGTCCTTAGTGAGAAGATAACAGTGTGTCAATTTGGAGTGCCCAATTCTAAGTCTGGTGACGATAATTTGATCTCTTCTTTTGAGAGTTCGGTAATGCTCCCAGCTACACTATGTGATCAAAAGTATCTGGACACCCCATAAACATACGTTTTTCATCTTAGGTGCATTGTGTGTCACCTACTGCCTGGTACTCATTATCCGCGAACTCGGTACCATTAGACATCGTGAAACAGCAGAATGCGACACTCCGTGGAACTCACGGACTTCGAACTTGGTCAGGTGATTGGGTGTCACTTGTGTCAGAAGTCCGTACGCGAGATTACCACACTCCTAAACATCCCTAGCTCCACTGTTTCTGATGTGATAGTGAAGTGAAAATGTGAAGGGGCATGTACAGCACAAAAGTGTGCAGGTCGATCTCGTCTGTTGACTGACAGAGAGCGCCGATATTTGAAGAGGGTCGTAAGGAGTAACAGGCAGACATCTATCCAGACCATCACACAGGAATTCCAAACTGCATCAAGATCTAGTCCAAGTAGGTACTATGACAGTTAGGTGTAAGGTGAGAAACCTTGGTTTCCATGCTCGAGCAGCTGCTCGTAAGGCACACATCAGCAGAAAAATGCCAAACGACGCCTCGCTTGGTGTAATGAGCCTCAACATTACACGCTTTAACAGTGGCAAAACGTTGTGTGGAGTGAGGAATCACGTTACACAATGTGGCGATTCGATGGCAGGGTGTGGGTATGGCGAATGACCGGTGAACGTCATCTGCCAGCGTGTGTAGTGCCAACAGTGAAATTCGGAGGTGGTGTTTTTATAGTGTGGTCGTGTTTTTCCTGGAGGGGGCTTGCACCCCTTGTTGTTTGCGTGGCACGATCACAGCGCAGATCAACATTGATGTTTTAAGCACTTTCGTGCTTCCCACAGTTGAAGAGCAATTCGGGGATGAGATTGCTCTTTCAACACGATCGAGCACCTGTTCATACTGCATGGGCTGTGGCGGAGTGGTTACACGACAATAACATCCCTGTAATGGACTGGCCTGCACAGAGTCCTGACTTGAATCCTATAGAACACCTTTGGGATATTTTGGAATACCGACCTCGTGCCAGGCCTCACCGACCTACATCGATACCTCTCCTCAGTCCCGCACTCCGTGAAGAATGGGCTGCTATTCCCAAAGAAACCTTCCAGCACCTGATTGAAAGTATGCCTGCGAGAGTGAACCCTGTCATCAAGGCTAAGGGTGGGCCAAACCCATATTGACTTCCAGTATTACCGATGGAGGGCGCCACGAACTTGTACTTCATTTTCAGCCAGGTGTTCGGATACTTTTGATCACGTAGTGTATATTGATTACACCACACCCTACTGGCATATACAAAATCCACCAATTGATACCCAAATTTCACCTCACCTGAAATCTCCGGTAGGCTCAAGCAAATGTCCAATTATTTACTGGACAAATATAACTCTACCACAAACATTTTCACTGATCCACAGAAGGAAGAGGCTGCGCTATAGTATATCCGGATCAGATAATGCTCTACAGCTTACCTCACTGCCTTACAATTTTCTCTTGTAAAGGATTTGAAATTAAGGAAACCCTTCCATAGTGTTAATGTTATTACATATATAGCGCAATTTCAGTACGTTTTACATTCCTGACGGTTACGATCACTCCCGCATCACTAACAGATGCAATTACGATCTGCAAAGACTGATGCCCACTTAAGAAATGACTTTGGTGTGGGTACGCTACCTCTTATGCCTACACACAAACAGTTTAAACTATCTGTAGATGGCCTCTTGGAAATCTTTTACATGTACACCTAAAGCTGCTATTTGCTGTTATCTAACACGTGACTTTCACAATTCGTATTTGCAACGTCTCCTGCTACATCGCCAATTCGCATTGGAATGTTCCTTATCTCCCTCAGCTTAAAATACAATAATACCCAAGGTCAATTTTTTTGTGTGCTTCAACTACTTACAACATTCTTCATTACACCCCCGCTCTTAAAATGTATCTGTGTGCACATTTCTAACTTCCAACAACCTCAACGAAACGTATAACATCCTTACAAGCTAACACATACGAGGGCAGTTCCAGAAGTGCCCGACCTGACGTATATATAGCAGTTGTTGCTTCAAGCAAATGACTACGATAGAAAGTACACCCTTATAAAGCTTAAGTTTGAAGTTTGACCATGCTACGTAGTTCAGTAATTCTTTGGCAGCCATCAATAATGAACTCTCTCAGCGAATTTGTAAACCTGGATAACACTGGCGATCGTTATGTGATACAATACTTTCATTTGAAAGGTCCTAGTCCAACTAATATTAAAGGTGACCTAGATTCTACTCCGGGGGAGTCCGCTCCTTCGTTTACAACAGTAAAATATTGGATGGCAGAGTTTAAGCAAGGCCGTACGAGCTGCCAAAACGAACTTCGCAATCGTCGACCAAATGGGGTGACCACGCCAGAAATTGTGAAGAAAATCCACAAAATGGTATTGTATGACCGTCGATTGAAAGTGCACGAGCTAGCATACGTCGTAGGAATTACAAAAAGCTGCATACTAACTGAACATTTTAGACATGAGAAAGCTGTGCACAAGATGAGTGCCGCGTTTACTCACAACAGAACAAAAGCAGTGTCGTGAGAATGTTTCAGTCGAGTGTTTGGCGAAGGTTCGCTGCAATAAAGCCCAGCTTTTGCGTCGATTCATAAGCATGGATGAAACAAAGGGTTCATCACTTCACACCCGAGACGAAGGAACAGTCAAAACAGTGGATTGAAAGGGGAGAATTGGCTCCAAAGAAGGCGAAGACAGCTCCATCTGCAGACAAGGTCATGCCGTCAGTTTTTGTGATGCGCGTGGGATAATTTTCATTGATTATCTTCAAAAAGGAAAGGTAATCAATGGCGAGTATTATGCAAACTTATTGCAGCGTTTGAATGATGAAACAATGCAAAAACGGCCGCATTTAGCGAAAAAGAAGGTTCTGTTTCATCAAGACAATGCACCAGTTCACACATCCATTATCGTCATGGCCAAAATCAATGAGTTAAAGTTCGAATTGCTTCCTCATAGACCCTATTTGCCAGACCTAGCTCCCTTTGATTATTTTCTGTTTCCAAATTAAAGAAATGCCTTGGTGGTAAAAGAACTGCCAACATTGAAGAGACATAAAGATGTTTTTTCTCAACATTTTTGTGCTTTCTTTGTTAGGTCGGGTACTTCTGAGACAGACCTCGTACGTTAA
The DNA here is from genome assembly GCA_030765065.1 of Deroplatys truncata. Classification (NCBI taxonomy): domain Eukaryota; kingdom Metazoa; phylum Arthropoda; class Insecta; order Mantodea; family Mantidae; genus Deroplatys; species Deroplatys truncata. The sequence goes on along the minus strand of CM060981.1, from coordinate 103,326,722 downwards.
AATTAAAAGAGTACAATTATGCTTACAAATGTAGATGATGTCTCATAAGAAATGTACGTTTTTAAGCAAAACTTTATTTCAAATGAAATGTTACAGGTAATGATTCTAACCTTCAAAGTAAAGACCATTAAATTCTATAGTCCTGAGCTACCTTTCAGCGAGGTTTGCTGTCCCACAATTGTAGCAGTTCTTGGTTTTTGATGGGAAGAATTGTTGTTACCCATTTCAACTGCATCAATGTTTTCAAAATTTATTCCACGTAGGAAATGGCCCATGAATCTAAACAGGTAATAATCTAATGGCGCAAGATCAGGGCTATATGCTGGATGTGGTGCAGTTCGATTCCTTCCAAATCCTGAATTTTGTCCATTATTAATTAAGGTTTACGAGCTCTCTCATTGTCCTGCTGTAAGAGAACTCTGTTTCTATTAACTAATGCCTGGCACCTCTGCCTCTAAACTTGATGAACTCGTTCCAGTTGTTGAGAATAAAGATCCGCAACAACTGCACGACCATTTGGAACAAATTCCCAGTGAATCGCATCTTCAAAATTGTAGTGGATATTTGTAGGTAGTTGGAAGATGCTTCAAGTTTATCTGCACAACGTATGGGAGCCAATTTGTCGCGATCACTTCGTGTTATCTTTTGTTGGGCGCCTGTTATTGTATTAATGCTTTGAATGTTGGGTTCATTGTCCTCCGGCTAGCTATTATTTCTCGGTCAAGCAAATCTCTTGAACAGGGTGTGTAAACGGAAAGGATTTGTTACTCACTGATAAAAGAATTTGTTTTTACACTTTTATTACCGTCACAATTAATTAAGTTCACATATTAACTCTTGATACACGCCAGACTGAAACTGTTATATTTTCTAATATCACTATAATCACTTATTTACTGCACATTATTAATTCGCGTGTTCCACATTTATAACAAACTTTAAGACGCGAGAGATTCTGTAGAATTGCGTAACGTGTACTTTGTGTATACTTCCGTTGAACTACGCGACGTATAACTCACGAATACTTATGTTGAACTGATCGACGTATTACACGCGAATGCTTCTGTTGGACTGACGAAATCTGCCTCTGACTTTAGCTTTTTATACTCCCACACCCCGATATGCCTAAAGATTATAACCGAGCTGCTATTGGTTAATAAAACGCGCCAACATTAGCGTCTATTTTTTATATCCAATCAAAATTACGAACACAAATGCTCTAGGGAAAATATTCCCGCTATTTCTAAGAAAAGTGCGCCAATCTGACGTCATTTGTTTGTCTCTTCTAATATTCAACTCACCCCCTCGCTCATTGTTATCCGCTCTTATTGTCAGTTTTAGTGAGGTCGTGTAAACTTATTTTCTAACAATGCATATAATTAACAAACATCTCAAATCAATGTCATACAATAATGCTTATTTACACTACAAACCCTCTGGCATTTACATTATTGTGATACAAATTACTGCCACAAAATTCCACCAGATGCATCAGTATTTTGGTGCCGTGCCGATTATCTTTAACTACAACGTTTGGAGGCTGACGGGTATCGAGCCATTGTTTCGAGGTGTCAGGGTTGCAGTAATACACCCACTTTTCATCACATGTGACAATTCTCCTGATAAATCTATCATCCCAGGGATTGCGATAAGCTGACGACAGATATCCACTCTACGTTGAGCTTGATCAGGTGTCAATTCATGTGGTGCAAATTTACAGCTTCTGAATGATTTTTAAGTGTCTTAATATGGTGATGTATGGTATGTTTTCAAGCGCAAATTTCTTCCGACACCTCCAAGTGCTTGTCTGTGTATTTTCTTCCAAAACTCTGCGTGCATTCTCAATATTCCATTGCTCTGGTCTTCCTGAATGTTGTAAATCTTTAATGTTTTCAATTCCATTATTGAAACGCTGTAATCACTGTCATTCACTAACGACATCTTCACCTTCGACTTCACATATTCTTGGAACCGCGACAGCAGCTTTATAATGTTTCCAGTAGTGCTTTGGAAGGACTCTCACCTCAAACTTTGTTGCATCTATTTTAAAATCTTGCATTACCAACCGCTGGCTGCCAAAATATTAACAATACGTAACAATAACGATAACTTCCTATAGTAGTATTGACAAAAATAAAAGCACATATACGTACGATATACACCCAATTAAAAAAACATTATTTATGAGACAATCTAATATTATCATATGCGATTCAATAATATATCACTGTGGCTATTGTTTATTTTTTTAATATTTATAAGTGACCAAAAATACTGAAACAAAGTACTATGAAATCGATTGTTTCACGTATTTAGTTTATAGCTACTGCCCAAAACAAAAAATGTGTTATTTTTACATTGCTTTCTCTGGTCACTAAGTTTATTTCTCCATAGCTTCTACCAACTATTATTAAAAAGGTTTATTTCTTTATCTACTTCATGTTAACCGAGATAAACGTTTACTGAAGGAGTTTGAAAACACGTATTTCTGTAGGTACAAAGCGAATACAAGAAGCTGAAGCGATAGTCAAATCTTTAAAAGTGCGTCGCAATATGCTGGCTTTAAAATTCCACCACAAAAGCATTATATGCAATAAACTGTTTGTTCTAAAGGGACTACATTTTTTGTGTAGTAAGCTTCCGTCTTATGGTTTACCAATTATGCAAAACTCATTCCATGAATTGAAAGGACTATTCCCAGAAAATTAAAAATAACAATGTTATTACACACGTAAATATTTAAAACCGTGGTATTTTAATCAAAATGGATAGAGCCACATTTGGGCTCTTTTGAAAATTTCGAAAAACTCTTCCATGTCGAGAGTAGTGTGTAGTTGGCAGGATTTTCTTGAAAATATTCTTGTCGCATCCTTGGAAGACGCTGAACTTAAATATCAAGTTGGTAGCATACGATGAAATCTCGATACTAAAGTTTACTATAGATAAGTAAAGGTACGTATCAAGGAGGTGCCCCCGGAAACGGGGCAGGGCACCACATGCAGACCATATGGCCCCTTGTGCTTCCAACTTAACCCCTGGGAGGGAAGGATGAGGGGAACGACCCGAAGGGCGACCACATCTGGATGCTAACGGGCACAAGCATGGTCGGAGTCCCTAACGTTTCCAGATAGAACGCATCCGAAACCGCAAGGTCCCTACCCATAATCCACCAACTTCCAGGGCCCCGGAGCGGAGCCTCACGTTGAGGAGAGATCTAACTGAGCGGTACCGCAGCGACCCCAAGGAAGAAACATTTACAGAGCGAAAGCCACCGCCCAACCGCAACCCCCGAACACCGCCGCCTGGTCCTACAACCCTGAAACAAGGAAGATGATGAGTATGGGAAATGAGAAGAAGGAGAGTTGTGGTAACCACAAAGAACCCATGGGCCAGAGTAGGCGGTGGTCGGGGATCGATCCGGCGTCCTTCCGAATGCGGGCTCCAGAAGATGTCGCCTGAGCTATCCCGATTGGTACTATAGGTAGTATTAGGGGTTCAGTGTACTTCAAAAGACGTATTTCCGGTGAAATCTCGACATTGGATTTGTAGGTAGAGATCAATATTTCCTTTACCTAACTAGATAGGTATGTATTAGACAAAGTGATAAGATATATGATGACTTTGAAATTCCTGTTTTTGCATGACTACGAGAAAAATAACTGATGTGTTACATTCATACGACCTGTTCTACCATCGTTTATTTTAAGTAGTTTCCACAGATTACTGTTACAAAAGCTTTTTTTTTAACTTTATCACATAAGTATATGGGAAAATAAGGTATTGTAAGAATAGCCTGTAGAAGAACAGGTCGAGCAGGTCACGTGAATGAGCACATAACATTTCTGTATAATACTTTTTGGTTCAGCTCTTACGGTTTACCACCAATAAATCATATGAAATTCTTCAGAATGACGATGACTTCACTGGATATTCCCGAAAATTTAAAAGCTTATCTGTCATGGAAATATTTTAAGCACATAGCAATTTAATCATTTTTAGGCCCACTTTTCATAAAATAATATAGAAAGAAAAATTTCTATGTAAAGATAGTTAGCGGGGTATTTTATTGAAAATCTTCGAGTTGCGTCTTTGAAAAATTTGGTATTTATCCGAGGTTTTGTTTTTGAGTTATGTTGTTCACACACTAAAAAGAGAGATAGAGAGACATCCTTTTTCTAAAAATTCATTTTTTGTACTATTCCTGATCCCAAAACGAGTTTTCCAGATAAAATTCGATATCGAATATTTAGGTGGAATATAATACATCCTCTTACCTGTTACAGACAGATGTGAGAGTAAGTAATACATAGAGAGTAATTTTCGTGATTCTCCAAATGGATCACCGAATTGATAGCTACCAAATGATAGCTAGTGTTTTCACCATTATTTTTAACAAAAGCTTGCGTTAACTTTGTTTCCTGACTTTTTTCTTCTGAGCGGAATACACGTACATGATAGAAGAACTGAATTTCACCCAAAACTTAAAAATAAATATTTTTACGCAAATGTGAATTTTTAGAAGAAAAAAAAAAATACCGCGCGCGTGTGAACAGCACAACTCAAAAACGAAAAGTTGACTAGAAGTTAAACTTATTACTGGATGGAGATATGGTTTAGGAAGGGAATATTTTCAAGAACATCCTCAAACCCAAACTATGCTTTACATGACAGTACACTTTATTCTTTATTTTCTAAAAATGATTTATTTTATATAACGATTTTAACCAACATATTTTAGATAATGACATATATGAAATACCTATATTAATTTTTCTGTTTTTGAGTACCTTGTTGAATTTTTTACTGGTTGAATTTTGTATCATTTTTATAACTTGAAAACCATGAAACATGTCATAAGACATCCCAGTTATACAAAACTTACTACGGGAAAAATACAACGGTTATAGAAATAACTGAAATGCAATTAGAATATTATTGTTTGATGATCCAAAAGATTTTTATGGTAAAACTTACTTTCTATCTCTAATAGCTGTAATTTAGTAAAGTCATTGTGATATTTCTAATAACGGGCGAATCCCTTCACAAAAGGGGTTTAAATAGCAGCAAATTTTGTGTTTCTCATTTTATTTAAACTTCCGGCTAGAATCCTTTAAATTTAAGTGTTGTATAGGTTCTAAGCATATTATACCGTTGATACAACTATCGAAATGGTCGAGTAATTTTTAGATAATCGCAGACATGAAGATTTAAAACTTTGTACCATCTCCTTAGTCCGGTAGTTATTTAAAAACAAATGTGTCACAGTTTTCACAGCTGCTGACAGCAATATTCAACAATACGAGCGAAAGTGGTGAATATGAAGGTTCAGTATTCTCAAGCCACTAGTATAAAGTTTTTAAAATAGCAAATATTCATAACCACCAAAAACACCTCTATTTTTAATAATCAATTTGGATACAACTTTCTCTCTTAATATAACTATTTATCATGTATTAGCAATGAATTTGATTACACAGTACGTAGGAAATTCGTAAAACTTTTATATAAAGTGCATTCTTCCTCCAGAGATTTCAATACATACCTATATAAAAAATCTGATGTGTTACTCTCATGAATTTCTCTACTCTTGTACAAACTATTTTACATACGCTTATTCTCCATCCATTCATGTTAATCGAGATACAAATTTTCAGAAACGATCATACTGCTAATTTTCTTGTAGTTACAAGGGGATGGTCAACTGGTTGCTTGTGGAGCATTCCATTCTCTTTGCATGTCCAGGACATAAAAAAAAACGAACAACGAATTCCCATTTGAGAAAACGTAAAAGTATTGGAAAATTCAAACAAATAACGAGGAATATCTCGGAAATAGTTCACTCCAAAAAAAAAAAAATTGTATGCGACACAAATTGTCCATCTCTTACGGTTTACCAGTTATGCAAAAGCCATTCAGAAAGAAGAGGACTTTTGGGACATTCCCAGGAAATTCAAGATATATAGTTTATTTGGGATGAAAATATCTTAAATATATGATATTTTAATCAAAATCGTTATAGCCATTGTTTAGAAAATCAAAATTTTCAAAAATTTTCCATATAAAGGGTGGTCTGGGGTGGGGGATTTTCATAAAAATGTTCGTGTCGCATCTTTGAAAGTATCCGACTTTTTGTTTTTGAGTTATGCTGCTCACAGACAGACACGAACGTTTTTCTAAAAGGGCTTTTTTTGGATTCAAGGTGCCTCTAAACATGTATTTCCGGTGAAATCTTGGTATCAAATTTTGGGTGAACTGCAATACTTCCCCTACTTACCATAAAATTTTTGGGTGAAATGCAATACTTCCTCTGTAGGGGTAAATTGTCATACTTTTGCCCGCATTAGGTCTTACGCTGCTCTAACGTAATGCTGCCAACATATGAATAATGCCACCGAAGCCGGTAAGATACTCAGCCTCAAAGCGTAGCCGAGAGATTGAGGGCCTTCAGCCTCAAAGCGTAGCCGAGGGATGTTTTTTAAAAGGAGAGGAGTGCAGCGAGTTGCGGCCCGCAACGGCGAAGCGACGACAGAGCGTAGTCCAGGGATCTGCGCGTCTAAAACTCCAATGATTCACGTTCACAAAACAACAGCACATTGCATATTCAGTGCATTTCACTGATTATTTAGGTTGGCAGTACCCACTTTGCATGGAAAAATGGCTACGTTTGTTGTCTTCCTCACGCTTTTTGCCTATATAAGTGAAACACCTAAAACGGGTGGGTAGATGGACACCAGATATTGGAAAGACCACATCATGTTCTAGACTCACTCCTAAGATAATTAATTTCATTATATTTCACTTCCTTATTCCTAATGTAGGTGGCCAAAAGTAAGACCTAATGCGGGCAAAAGTGACACCAATGCTGGCAAAAGTATGACAATTTAGCGGACTCTAGAAGCAGAGATACAGCTCCCTAGCGCTGAGTCTGTCGAAGCGCTTTCTGCCCGTCAGAGAAGAGAGGTAAAGCTCCCTAGCACTAAGGTCTCTGTCGAAGCGCTTTCTGCCCGTCAGAGAAGCAGAGGTACAGCTCCCTAGCACTGAGGTCTCTGTCGAAGCGCTTTCTGTCAGTCAGAGAAGAGAGGTACAGCTCCCTAGCACTAAGGTCTCTGTCGAAGCGCTTTCTGCCCGTCAGAGAAGCAGAGGTACAGCTCCCTACCACTAAGGTCTCTGTCGAAGCGCTTTCTGCACGTCAGAGAAGAGAGGTACAGCTCCCTAGCACTAAGGTCTCTGTCGAAGCCGCTTTCTGCCCGTCAGAGAAGCAGAGATACAGCTCCCTAGCACTAAGGTCTCTGTCGAAGCGCTTTCTGCCCGTCAGAGAAGCAGGGGTACAGCTCCCTAGCACCAAGGTCTCTGTCGAAGCCGCTTTCTGCCCGTCAGAGAAGAAGAGGTACAGCTCCCTAGCACTCAGGTCTCTGTCGAAGCGCTTTCTGCCCGTCAGAGAAGCAGAGGTACAGCTCCCTAGCACTGAGGTCTCTGTCGAAGCCGCTTTCTGCCCATCAGAGAAGAGAGGTACAGCTCCCTAGCCCTAAGGTCTCTGTCGAAGCGCTTTCTGCCTGTCAGAGAAGAGAGGTACAACTCCCTAGCACTAAGGTCTCTGTCGAAGCCGCTTTCTGCCCTTCAGAGAAGAGAGGTACAACTCCCTAGCACTAAGGTCTTTGTCGAAGCGCTTTCTGCCCGTCAGAGAAGCAGAGGTACAGCTCCCTAGCACTAAGGTCTTTGTCGAAGCGCTTTCTGCCCGTCAGAGAAGAGAGGTACAGCTCCCTAGCACTGAGGTCTCTGTCGAAGCCGCTTTCTGCCCGTCAGAGAAGCAGAGGTACAGCTCCCTAGCACTAAGTCTCTGTCGAAGCGCTTTCTGCCCGTCAGAGAAGCAGAGGTACAACTCCCTAGCACTAAGGTCTCTGTAGAAGCGCTTTCTGCGCGTCAGAGAAGAGAGGTACAGCTCCCTAGCACGGAGGTCTCTGTCGAAGCCGCTTTCTGTCCGTCAGAGAAGCAGAGGTACAGCTCCCTAGCACTAAGGTCTCTGTCGAAGCCGCTTTCCGCCCGTCAGAGAAGCAGAGATACAGCTCCCTAGCACTAAAGTCTCTGTCGAAGCCGCTTTCCGCCCGTCAGAGAAGCAGACGTACAGCTTCCTGGCACTAAGGTCTCTGTCGAAGCGCTTTCTGCCCGTCAGAGAAGCAGAGGTACAGCTCCCTAGCACTCAGGTCTCTGTCGAAGCGCTTTCTGCCCGTCAGAGAAGCAGAGGTACAGCTCCCTAGCACTGAGGTCTCTGTCGAAGCGCTTTCTGCCCGTCAGAGAAGCAGAGGTACAGCTCCCTAGCACTGAGGTCTCTGTCGAAGCGCTTTCTGCCCGTCAGAGAAGCAGAGGTACAGTTCCCTAGCACTAAGGTCTCTGTCGAAGCGCTTTCTGCCCGTCAGAGAAGCAGAGGTACAGCTCCCTGGCACTGAGGTCTCTGTCGAAGCGCTTTCTGCCCGTCAGAGATGCAGAGGTACAGCTCCCTAGCACTGAGGTCCCTGTCGAAGCGCTTTCTGCCCGTCAGAGAAGCAGAGGTACAGTTCCCTAGCACTAAGGTCTCTGTCGAAGCGCTTTCTGCCCGTCAGAGAAGCAGAGGTACAGCTCCCTAGCACTGAGGTCTCTGTCGAAGCGCTTTTTGCTCGTCAGAGAAGCAGAGGTACAGCTCCTAGCACTGAGGTCTCTGTCGAAGTGCTTTCTGCCCGTCAGAGAAGCAGAAGTATAGCTCCCTACTACAAAGGCCTTTGCGAACATGTGACGAGCAAGATAGTGTGGTACAGGAGTGAGACCCAGAAGGCTAATTGTCCACCACACACCGATCCAAGAGGTATCGCCTAACAGATCCATCGCGTTATGTCCACGTAGTTAAAGCGAGGAAAAATAACTGAGAAAAAATATCGTGCTATTATTACCAGAATGTCTGTTTTTTTATTTTGTTGTGTCTCATGTTTTCTTAATTACTAAGTTATGAGCAAGCTTAATATTCGCCGCCTTTGTTTTACTTTTATATGCATTTTCTGTAGAATAATAAAAAAAAGATTTCTACTCCATGGTATTCATAATGAAAAATCAAGCCACCTTCGCCGTATGTTCTTTTGTGAACTCCACCATGTTCGTTTTCTAGTACCAGGCCATTATTTTAGTCATTTAGGAGCTGGCTCCGTCGGAAAGATCAGTGGTTTTCATTGGCAAAGAATTACATCAGTCGAGTGGTTTCCGAAGTCACCCAGTGCCACATATAAGTCCTCTCTCTTTATAATATTATTATAGATAACTGTTCTGTAGATTCAGACGATTTCTAAGTTATCCTCGTGCTGTCTGAATTTTGATCATTTTGTAAAACTGAGAAATCATAAAGGCACCTTATGGTTTTCCAGTTATACAATTATCAAGTAAGCATATATAGGTTATTGAATTATATAGTTTATATCATTTCTTTTGTGATGTCAGCCGATTTAAAAAAATTGGTTGTTGTATGTTTATTTTTCTTAGCTGAAGACTGATGTGGTGTTTCAATCTGCTTACCTATAGTAAGTAGAAGTATTCGACCCGAAACCGAGCGGGATGGCCCAGTCTGTAATGTCTGTGGCCCGCATTAGGAAAGTCCCGGGTTGGATCCCCGGCGACCTGCCACTCTGACCCTAGGGATTTTGAAGGGTTTTCCGTGTCGTCAGAGTAATGTTGGAATTATCCCCCGAATTTCCCGTCCCATTTCGTTCCATTAATCCTTTCATTCATCCTTCAATTCATTTGGTCTTTTTCAGGGTTGGAAGTGTCGGCGATAGTGTTTCATGGAACTTGGCAGGGAAAAAGATACCTACTCTCTGTAACGTTCTCCGCCCTTGGCCTTCGGCTGGTTGCCGGGTTAAGTACTGCCCCTTGGTCCAAGGGTCCAAGTGGGCGTTAGGCCCTGTGTGGGCGTGGTCCGACTGCCAGGACGTCTACATCTGGCAACTGTAGGGACCCTGTCCTTGCTATGCGGTCACTCCTGGTTAGGGCCATCCTGTGTCTCCTTTCACACCATCCTTTCCTCCCGGGGTGGCCCCTCGTGGGCCGTCGGTACAACATCTTCATTCCTGGATCGGTGTCGATTTACCTCCGCTTCACAACCAATCAAATCCAATTCCACCCAAATATTGTTTCACCGGAAATACGGTTTGAGGTTTCCTGGTTCCAAAAACGTATTTTTGGAAAAAAGATCCAAGCGCGTACGCAAGTTTGTATATGTGTGCATGTGCATGTTGATGTGTGAACAGCACATTTATGCCGAAATGCTGGATAAATTGGTTTTTAAATTAAATGTCTTTCAAAGTTGCGAAACGAAGATTTTCAGGAAAATTCCCCACCCCCACCCCAGACTATCCCTTACATTGAGATACTGTTAGTTTTTATTATCTCAAAATTAAACTACCACAAAGTTAAGATATTTACACGGCAAATAAAACTTGTATACTTTTATATAACAGGTTAACCATAAAAGATAGACAAAAGCTTAATGTACCAAAACTGTAGATCTCTTTAAAATACACAATTTATTTCAAATATATTATTTTGTGGCATGATCTTTTTGCGAAATATCCATTGTCATTCGTTCGAATTCTTAAATACTGTTTTGATTTTATGAAAAGCTGCACCAATCAATTATTTTTCGTGAAGTCATGGAAAAAGTATAGAATTTCAAGGCCAGTGTATAACGATCCGATTTTAAACATTTGAGTAATGATTTGGTTTCCGGAGTCCCTCTTCTACCTACAAGTGTAATGAAACCATTGCTGCAAGCGTTAATCTTGATTAATTTGAAGTGGATAGAAAAATAATTTTTTACAAGAAATAGTTTGTAGAAGTACACAGAAATAAATGATTTGGGCAGAGAAAACCATAATAATGTAACACATAATATTCTTTGACATGATGTCGTGCAAAGAAAAATGACCTGGGATATAAATAACTGACCGAGGCGTTTTATTTTGTAAGCAATACGACCGCATGACTTGATTAAAATAATTTATATTAATGTTAATATTGTTATCACGATTAAGGTTAACTACATAGAAAGAAATCCTTTACATGAATGTTATAATATAGGGGTAAGATGTTTGTCGTTAGAGACAGTGATATAAGTGACCATATCAGATTTTTATACGTAAAATTCTGATAATGTATCTTAAATTTGTCTGTAACGAAGTTGGAAGTAGCTTCATTCGTTACACTTCCCTTTTTAAGATATTTACATTTTTAATCGATACATTTTCATTCAGTAAATACCTCAAAGGTATCACTTTATTTTATTTCCTGTAAGCTTCAACTTTAGACATCTAATACGTTTGAAAGGCGCTCCTCATCTGCTAGCAAGAAATAAATTTGCAGGTTGGTAACTGTGTCCAATTACAGGGCAGGCATATGTATACATAGTAGGAGCCATAAAGTGTTCATTGTTCGACGAGGAGGCCGGACAAAGTTGACAAATACTTGCCGGAAACCTAACTGGTTCTTGGGACCTGTCCTTGCTCAGGAAGAATCGAACACCTGTTCAGTAACTTACTTAGCGGTATTGGAACCCACAGCTTTCCCATTATGGGAAAAGAGAAACCGTCCAGGCTTTTGTTTTTTGTTTATTTGTTGGTTTTTTTTTCTAACATGCTCTAAGACTACAAGGTGAAATCCTTCTAAAGCAAAAAACATGGAATGAACTGCATGAAAGCTCCAGATCGCAAATTTAAAATTATAATCTCAAACATAAGTTATTAAAAAAAGAAAACAATTTGTTGAATGTATCTCTGCCAGTTTCAATAAATGATGACCGAGGATTGAGCGAGGTGGCTCGCGGTTTCAATATCAAATACTGCCCTATTTGACTTGGAATTTTACTTGATTTCTCCAGATAAATACCGAATTGAATATTTTAATACCGTGATCCAAAGTTTGACTCACAAGACTAAAGATGGCACAGGGAGGTGACTAGGCAACTACGGTCATTTTTCTGGCATCACACTGACTACCTGTATGTACTCACAGCACAGCAATAACATGATTCCTAAAGTTAACTCTAAAATTAAATCAACAGAACAGACCATATGGTACAGACTCAACTGAGGCCATCTATCATCAGTATTAATAAGTTCCTTGTAAAAAAAAAACATATTTGCTCTCTCAAGACATGGCAGTCTAGGCAGAACAAGGCTGACGACATGATTACTTCCTCTTCCATAACTGTCCTTACAGGACATCATGGGCAGAGGACAGCAACGGGGTGGCAGGATTGAGCGAGGTGGCTCGCGGTTTCAATCTCAAATACTGCCCTATTTGACTTGGAATTTTACATGATTTCCCTCAGTCTCCAGATAAATACCGGATTGAATACTTCAATACCGTGATCCAAAGTTCGACTCACAAGACTAAAGATGGCACAGGAAGGAGACTAGGCAAAACGGTCATTTTTCTGGCATCACAGTGACTACCTGTGTGTACTCACAGCACAGCAATAACATGATTCCTAAAGTAACTCAAAAATTAAATCAACAGAACAGACCATACGGTACAGACTCAACTGAGGCCATCTATCATCAAGTTACCCGAGAGGGAAAAAAGTTATATTGTGTTACATTCACATTAGTTTCTGTACTCGCCTTATTTTATTTTTATGTCTCTTCTACAACTATGCCTACAGAAGCTTATTTTTCTACCTCTTTCTTCTTAAACGAGGTAAACGTTTGAAGAGTGGTTTCATTATTCGTTTCGATGTGGGTACAAGGGCGATATAGGAGGCTGAAACTATAATCAAACCTTTAAAAAGCGCATGGCAATATTATAGTGACTTGAAATTTCATACTTTTTGAATGATCCTACGAAAAAAAAGAAGTTAAACAAGCACTTCAAAAATGTGATAAGTATTGGAAAATTAATATATCTCGGAAATAGTTAATTCAAACAATGCATTTGATATAAATTGGTGTTTAAAGACTTCTGCATTTTCTGCATAATATGTTTTTTCTATTTCTTACACTTTACCAATTATGGAACATTATACAAAATTCCTTCTGAATGAAGGGTACTCTATAGGCTATTCTCGGAAAATTCAAGATATACATTTGTCATTTATATATCTTAAACATAGGGTTTAAGGTAAATCCTTTGAGCCATTTTTGAGTAAGTAAAAATAGCAAAAAGTTTTCGTTTGTAGCAGGGAAATTTTCTTGAATATTTTCCTGTCGCAACTTTGGAAGATGTTGAACTTAAATACCAAGTTTGGTATTTATCCCAAATTTCGTTTTTGAGTTATGCGGTTCACACACAAACACATAAACAAAATTTTATACATGACTCATACGTCTTTTTTCCTAAAACTAATTTTAATTTAGGAGACCTAAAGACGTCTATTGGATAATACTTACTTCAAAAATGCACAAGAGTGTAATTCAGTAAGTAAACTGTGTTTAAAATATTGTAAGGAAATATAAAGTACTATTAGACTATTCAACAAAAAAAATAAAACAAAGCTTCATAGAGAACAAATTGTACCAAAATTTTTCTGGAAATTTGGGACTTTAATAAATAACCTGATGCTAAATTGTTCTTAGGGTTAACGTGAGGTCCAAAATAGCAGTTTTGACATTTTTGTATGTCTCTGCGTGCATACTACTTTTTCAGTGAAGAATGGCTGATCCGCTAGGTGCTCCATTTCGCCTGCGGTTTAGGATGGGGTGGACCCACGTTAAATAATCAGTAGTACGGAATGCTTGGATGATAATGGGGCAGGAAGAATCACCCGGTGCGAGACATGTTTTATAACTTTTTGTAACATATCAATATACTCACATTTTTAGAACTATTACTTCACTTTAAAAAGTGATATATTGGGTTTACTTGTAATAAATCACTTGCAATAGTTAAAGAATTTACAATTTAGTATAATAAATAATAATTTAATACAAACACACGCAAACAAACACAGCCGGTGCCTGATCTGAAAAAGGGTTTGGCACAGTTGCACCTCAAGGTAGTTATACTTTTAAACGAACTTAGAGGTGGAAAACAACAGAAGGACCCTAGGAATATGTTCTCAAATGTATATCTATCAAATAAAAATGTTTTAAAAAATTTAGTTTTTTGTCCCAGTTTGTGTACATTACTCCTTAATGTGTTTTCGGGATTAACGTGAAGCCTCTTTTTTTTTCTTTTTTTTTTCTTTTTTTTTTTGCATTTTTGTATTTTTGTCTCTATTGTCTGTCAAGAATGACTGAACCGAATGCTATAAAACGTGCTATACTAAATAAGATAGGTCCTATTTACAATGGGGTATTTAGCATCTTCATTTCTTTCCCTAAACTGTGGGCTATAACGAGGTACGGAATCAAAAAATGTAAATATCTGACTTACTTTTGAGTTCTGTAAAACCGTTACATAACAATAGTTTTTAAGTGTAATGCTTTTGAGAAGTTCTGTCATATAGCAAATTTCGATAGGCTATATATTTAAGGAGATATACAAAACCTTCTTTGTTATTATTCGTATGCAATAAACTGATTAGTTCAACATAGTTATGGATGTTACTTTGCTAGCATTCATGGGAGTAAAAGATTCTTACATTTGAATCATTGGCAGTACACAGTTTTAAAAACATCATATGACATATCGTTGCATAGAGCAAAAGAGATGGGGGAGAGAGAACGGGAGAGAACGTGACAACTCAGGTCTGGAAGTGCTGATAATCGGGGAAAGAGCGAGGAGAAAAGTGTCTAATATGATTTTTCACACATCCATATATTGGGGCATATTGGGCATTACTGGCAGGCAAGGAAGCGGAGAGATAATAGATATATTTCTGCTTAAAGCGAGACGAGAGGTAAAGAAAATGAATAGGTTGCCGAAATCTAGAGAGAGCACTGTGAGCGTCATTAATGCCCAACACTTTCTGTGTGATATTTATCATATATGATCCAATAGAAGCTGCAGCAGGCTCATTATTACCTAACAGCAGATATCTTCATCTCTCCCTCTCTCATCCATTGTCTTCACCTAGATAATGCTACCATGTACATTACTGTTTCTCCTTCAACGTTATAGTCTCAATATTTACTTATATCTATAGAAACAAAACGAGAAGTGCAGCATTTCAAGTATATTTCCACCTACATACGAGTAATAAATATATTTTCAACCTAACTGTAGTAGTTTGCTACATTTCTTAATTTGGCCTTAAAACTGATGCATATTTTCTGAATAGCAACTAATAATATTTGCAGTAGAAGTAAGATTATTTTAACATTGATTCCACTTATAAAACGTACTGTGGAAAATGCGTTTTCTTTCCCCTTCTTTTTACTTTATCATCGTCCTTAAATACAGAAAGTATTGCATTTATCCTTAAATACACGATGAAATGCTTTTTCAATTGTGAATGAAATCGTATAACTGGGAATCCATAAGATAAAAAGTGCAGAACATTTTAGAACTTATTAATGTATACAATACAAGTAAATTATTACAACGTTAGCCACGCTACTGTTCTTCGCTAGACTTTCCTAATGTATGGTTTAAGAAGCACGTCTAGAAGTGTTCTATTTCTGTTTGTTCTCTATCATGAGCTCACGAATAAAGAGTGTAAGCAATATCAAGGCTGGCCTATTATCGACCTGCTCTTTGAAGACATATTCTTTATGTTCCTGTGTACATACAACAAAAGGTGCGCTGCGAGTGTTGTTCTATGATTAAAGGTATGTAGAGAGAAAAATAAATTGTGGTAGAATGAATTTATAGAACAGTCATGAAAATAAACCATAATGCGTAGGGAAAATGGTGTGTTTGTTACATATCGGATGTGCCCTTAATTTCAACACCTTTAGATACTTGTTTTGGAAGTACATAGCTAATTTTTTCCGGGCGGATAACCTTAGAGTTCCCTTCCTGTATTCTGATGTTACTGCCTTTTTACTGCCACATGGAATTTGGATATATTGAAAACTGCGTATTAACCGATATTCATCAGTACTTCTAAGAAAAACTACAAGTAACACTAACCGGGTTGGTCGGAATCTGAATTAAATGTTAAATCTTCGCGAATACGAGCCACAAGGTTACTTCTGTGCCATTTAGCTCAATTTTCTTTCTTTTTTGTTTAAACTCTGTTTTATTTATTTTCTTGAAAGAGGTATGTGTAGCTCGATCATATTTCTTTTGTTCTTGCACCGCTCTGTGGACCAGTTGAGGACATTCAAACTGAAGCATTTAATTTGAAGCCTAGCAACTGACCCATCGTGGGAAGTGTTTTGACAGGCAACAGGTTTCAAGGCTGTAACGGTATGCTGCTCGTGATTAGATCGGGCGCCTCCTGGATACCTAGGTTCGTCTCCATACGGCCAAGTTCTGTTTTACTGGGACATCTACTCTGCATTTGCAGGGGTTTAATTAGATTTTCACAAAGCCTACAACAGAATAAAAGTTTAGTAGAATTCACATTACTCTGAAAGGAATAATATTTCCGCTTACTATATTGTTATTATTTAATATCTATGACCCTTTTATAGCAATACCTTAACTACAAAATATTTCAGCGTTTAGAAATTATTCCATATTTTCTGCATTTACAAGGAAACATGTGAAATAATAGCTGAAATGTTACCTTTTCCGCTTTTAAACCTTCATTTTCATATTCCGCGCACCAGTGTCAAAATACTATCATTTGATAACCTAAAAACCCTGAGGCTATACATTTTAGTATATGTTAAAATTATTTAAGGCTTTATTTCGCTTAAAAATTTCCACATTTTTCAGCACAAATTTCTCTCCATGACGAATTTTCAATCCAAAAACTTGGAAATATTAGCACAGCTTGATGAAATATATTTGAACAATTCTGAGTCCTTTGGTCACACTCTAGTGTTTTGTGGCCAGAGATATGTCGGGTTTGTGTCCCACCTCGGATATTTTCCAAGTAATCAATCAGTAATCCGATTGAAAGCCTTCCTTATTTCTAAATAAAGTTTAGAAAAGTACTTCGATGAGAAAGGTAGGTCTACGACAGTCTAGAGTTAAATTACTGAGCTCCATATTATATTCATTTGTTCAATACGCGGAGTATTTTGAATCACCGGAACACTGAACACCAAAAGTTAACACCACCTTTGTTTTATTTTTCATTTCTGAGTGTTATGCTTCCATGGACAGACAAACTCGTGGTTCCGTGTCGTAGATTTACCGCACATGAGAGAACCCCAGCCTGATAAAGAGATTTCTGAGCAAAATTTCAGGTCTTTTACGCCCATATAGAATGGGATGTTAAAAAACATAGTAGTTAAAGAGCGTCCATAAATAAAACTCAATTTTTTTAATAGACAGACAGAAGCACGCACGAGGACTTTTTCACTTTCTCTACCACGTACCTAGCATAGAAGGTATTGTTCAACCTAAAAATTTTATATCGAGATTTCACCAGAAATACATGTTTTGAGGCCCCTGAATTCAAATAAATCGTGTTTAGAAAACTGTCCGAATGTGTGTCTGTATTATAAACACCAAAATTAGTATTTAGGTTTAGAATCTTCCGAAGATGCAACACGAAGATTTAAAGAACCCCTCAAGCCCAAACTACTTTTTAGATGAAGCATTTTCCAAAAGTTTTAATTTTCTAAACAATGGCTCAAACGATTTTTATTAAAATACACTATATGAAATGTATTTTCTTGACAAATAAAACTTATATCTTGAATTTTCTGGGAATAGCCTATGAAGTCTTCATTTGAAAGACATGTTGTATACTCTTGTCTAATTAGTAAACGTTAAGCGATAGATGAAAACATCCTACACAAAAAATATAAATCTTTTTTTAAAAAACCCAATTTATTACAATAAGATTTTTTTGTGGCATAAGCCATTTCTCAGATATACGTTACCAAAGGTTCGAATTGTTCGCTTCTTGGTCATTCTCTTAAATGTCCTGTCAACATGCATCTCGCGATTGCATAGAAACAATATGGAATTTTATGGCCATCATATAGCGTCCACTTCTTAAAGATTTGACTATCACTGTTCTATTTGTATTTATAACGAAATGTGTAATGCAGCTATTTATGAAAAGGTTTATTTGGATTAGAATGTAGACATAAAAATTAGCTATAGTAAGAATAATTCGTATACCCACTAATAAAGAGAGAGGTTAGAGAAGGTCATTTCAATGTATTACATCAGATTTTTTAAAAATGCATTTTTGGGATACCCTAAGACGTGAATTTTCAGTGTAGTCCAGATATTGCTAATTTAGTCAACTTGCTCGATTACAAGACTTGTTCTATCTTAGGTATTAAGTAGCAGAAAAGGTAATAAGTTAATAACACTTAAGGTTCCCAAACGATGATAGAAATAAAAAGATGCATGAACAAAGTAATAACAGCACTAACATTTAACACAATAAAAACCTTGAACATCACAGGGTACTAAGGTTATTACAAAATTTCAAAAGAGGTTTTTCTTTTAGTTGTTTTTTTATTTATGGACGCTCTTTAACTCTTGTGGTCCTTAGAGTCCCATTCTATATTGCGCATGAAAGACCGTAATTTTTCTCAGAGGCCTCTTTATCAGGCTTGAGGTACTTTTACGCGCCGTGGGACCACTGGCTTTACTTCCCTTCCGAAAGAAGACATGCTAAGGATTTTTACACACAAAAAATTCCATCTCCCTCCACCGGGTTTGAACCCGCAACCTCGGGAACTGGAGGCCAGCCCCTAGACCACGAACGACGACATGGCGGAGGGGGGTAGGCGTCAACCCTAAAATGCAAACGACACTGATTGAAACTTTATTGATGTTTTTCTTCAACCGGTTCATCAAATCGTTATTTAGGAGCGTATTATATAAAACTAAAGTGATCGCTTTAAGTAGACATTATAAAAGATTTATCTGAATCAGTCCAATGTCAACGTTGCTTCTAAAACTGGAAGACTCATACCAGTCAATACATTAGAACATTTGGCGGATATTGAAGGTGTGTTTTCTGGAAGGAATGGTTATATCCTGTATATCCTTGGTTAAAATACAGGCGAGATCCACTTTATAGTGGATATCTATACTAGTTCTAGGTTCATACACTACTGCAAAATTAGTGTTGCTTTGTCTGTCTTCCGGCCAGCAACCACTGCAAATACGACGTTGAAGCTTTATGCACAGCAGTTTACAAATTTGACTGTAATGGGTACTAAATTAAGGGTTGCAGCTGAATATTTCCCAACCGATAGCTAAAGAAAATGTTCAAATATATACGTAATTGCTGCGAACCGGGGAAAATAATAAAGACGCGCTTTTTATTTATTTGTAATGTAATTTTATTATGATTAGAATCGGAAAACGACCACCAGGTTTAAATGAGTTAATTATTTGCAACTCAAATGAAGAATGTAGCTACGTCTGGTATTTTAAATTTATTGCATGGTGAGAATTTTTAAAGCATCGGTCCATCAATATGGGCCCAGTAATGTCATATTTGCCTGGGCAACTCTTAGGATATATTCACAAATTAAAAAATATAATATCCAGCATTATGAGTAAATAAAACTTTGTGGAGTCTCTTGGATTTGCAAAACACCTTATCACGCAACTTAATGGCAAAAACCACTCATGTAGGCTTGCAAAATGTGAACTGCACACTGAAGTATGTAATGAAACGACGTATCGATTACGCTGACATTATTTAAACGGCGAGAGAATAAATGAACATGTTAACAAATGCTAAACACATACTGTGCATCTAATTCTTTGAAATCGATAAATGTTTAACAGTAGTTATATGAGGATCTCTAAAAAGCTAGGAATTTTAGGATTGTTTCCCAAAATGCCTACTGCAAGAGACAAAATGTTGCAAACGCACCTGAAATGTAACGCTATGAGTACATTTACTACATTTTTTTAAATTTTTACGATGACTTGTGGCATCAATATGTGGTGTAATGTTGTCTCTTAAAGACGTCAGTGGTTGAATAGTTTCTGTAACAACCACGTGGCTATGAAAAAGAGTCAACAAACCACACAGAATGACAGAGACATGCTTGATTTTTGAGCAGCGCAAGATATTTCTGAACTCCCTGTATATTGCCCTGAATAAACACACCGAGACTTCTGTCTGTGGGGAGACCTGAAGAAAGTGGTGTACCGGAGGAAAACAGGAGTACTGGCTGAACTATAGGAAACACTGTTTGAGCAGTAGATCACCGAAATCAGAAGTGTCTGGATGCCAATGACGAATATATTGAACATATTATGTAATTAGATTCACCTCTGATGTCATCATAGCTCGAGATGTATATATGAGTCCCTCTGCATGATAAACCTCTTCAGAACATGAACCTAGGCTCCTCACCGAGCATGAGTTCTGTGTTCCTTTAATTTTAAAATTAACATACAAAATCATAATAAAGATTAATCCTTTTCAGCTACCACCTGAAGATATTTATAGGTAAGGTCTATACAGACAGAGGTACCTGAAGATGGTAAAGCATGCAAAATGAAACACTGTAACAGCGGACGCGTGCTAGTTGGGATCGCACCTTGGAACCTGTGTTAAACCACCCACGTGCAGTGTTTCCATTGCTGTTGTCTGCCTATTGTTATTTATCGATGTACAATCGCCCAGGGTCATCAGATACCCTGCCTCCCTCCTCCTCCTCCCATTGATTCCTTTCCACTCTGTGGCACAATATTTATCCTTTCCTCGTTACGGTACTATTCACTGCGCCTCCGAGTTCTGTGCATGCAGTGCCCGAAAGAATTTCAAGCATAGACTTGGTATAAGGACGTTAATGATGCAACAAATGACATTCTGGGCTTGATGTAAGAAAATATGCAATTGATGAGAAGTGAAAGGAAGCAGTGTTTAATCTTAGCAGAAAAACAGAAAAACGACTCTCTATAATCATAGATATTATTCGCTGAGGCAGTTAAGTGATTATATTAGCTATCTATAATGAACTTACATTTAAGAATACAGCACAGATCCTTATGAACTTTAAAATTTTGTTACTCACTCCCAATTCTAAGACCAAAATTGGTTCTCTGTATTATGTATATTACAAAGGAGTACATATGTATTACATATTTATAGCAGGTATTAAATTCACAACTTTATGCTATTGCTACTTAAAGGCATCAAGTTTTCGACACAATTTTTAGAACAACCTCCATGGTTGTCATTGGAATCTTGAAGGTAGTGGTTGTATGATGTTTTTTTTTTTTTTTTGCAAGTTCTTGTGAATTGTTATAAAATGAAAACAGAGAAAGCAGAGACAGATTATGAATAGCAGCGCGAAATGGTGTTAAAAGCGAATGAAAGTTAATTATGCATGTTGGAGTTTCCTGTAATACTCAGCTCCTTCTTCTTCTTAAATTAATGTAACAGCCCTTAAATTATTTCTCACCAGTATTTGTAATGTTAGTGCCATAATTTCAAGAAAATTCTCAATCTATCCTATACATGGAGGAAATTTTGCTGTGTATTTATTTTCTTAAAAAAATGGCTCGAACGATTTTGATTAAAATATGAAATATTTCAGATGTTAACGTGATAAACTAAATGAATACCTTGAGTTATCTGGGAGTAGGCTGGGAAATTCGCTTCATACTGATAGAACTTTGTACAACTGTATATAACTGAGAATTTATAGGGGGTAGACAAATTCCGCTACAAGAATATATGTCGAATTGTTTTGTAGGAGGGATTTTGGAAATATTTTATACTGCGTGGTTATACTTTCCTGCGTACAGTTAATTGCATGGAACCGTGCCGATATAATGAGCAGTGATTTATGTTGGTAAGGACATGCTAAGCTGCCCCTGCCATGCCCCTCAACTGGTTCTAGCACACCACTTAATGTTTGTCTTACTCCCCCTTTTTTCTCTGCTCCTAAGCCTGAAACTGATCTGTGCTTATAGGTTAATGTTTGAATGCTAGACTTTCGACATTAAACCACTTAGAGACGGATTGGTGTGGGCAGTCGTAGCGAAGCATGCCTTCCAGCCCTTCAGGTGAAATCTTTCAGTACTTCTCCCCTTTCGCCGTTCACCTAAGCTCTTTGTTCATAGTTTAATGCGTATATGTCGGACTTGAAATCAAGTCAATAAGAGATTGGCTCAGTCAGGGCTGGTGTGGAACACTCGTGATAAGGAGATTCTGCCAACATTAAATAAAGAAAAACACCATAGGTATCCAAAAGCATCTGCATATTTCCGTGTACTCAACTGTACGCCTCCGATGGACATGTTTGACCGTAAGACCCTATTTCACTGGAATACTCTTTGTGCATGTTTTGTGTAACTTGTATTTCTACTTAATTTGTAATGATTCCTAAGTAAAAATGTACTATGAATAACAAAACATACATAGAGGGATCAAATTGTATATAAACACTGTAGTACATAACACATATATGTGAAATTTCCATTGGTACAGAAAGTTTTGCGAGTGTTCATATCAAAATTTTCGACTAAGCTTCCAGGCTTTTACATAACGTGAAGTAAGAAGAAAATGAGCATTTTATACGAAAAAAAACTGGGGAAACCATATAAAATTATGATACGGAAAGTAAAAATACCTGCGCTTCAGAGAAATAAAACAGCTTTATAATTCTATGTAGTTGTATTATCATATGAAAACTTCTGCTGCAAATAACGTAATAGGGTTATAAAACTAAATAACCAGAAAATCTTTTCGGTGAGTAAATTGATAGAGAATGAACTCACTATTAAAAGTTCACTGAACTCAGTAACAGATTTAATAACTCTACAATCCTCTCACACTGTATAAAATATGCATCACTGTATTTTTCAGTGGGATGTGACTGACAAACGAAGTACAATGAATGATTAATAAATTCGCTATTACACCTTAATGCATTTAGCCTCTAATGCATGTTTTAAACACTCAGAGTTTCATTAATCACGGCATTATGATGAATCAATGGAAAAGCCTTTTAAACAATAATAAATCGCTGTATAAATATTGCTGTTAGTAAATAATTAAGCCACTAAGTGTACAAAGCGTCAAATTTGCTGGTAAAACGTCCGAAACATAATCCAATTGTAAGCGAAAAGTTAAAAATAAAAAATAAAACAAAGCTAAACAGAAAAGAGTAATAAAAAATCTGTTTCGAAAATCACAACTTACGTTGAAATAATTATTCTTATATTAATTTGTATCACCTATTTATGCTTAACTTTATGAGAAGAGACCAGAAGATATATTTTTAAAATATTTGACATTGATACACAGGAGTACATTTTCCCTTTGTTAATGCACTTCATACTTATAAAACTTATTAATTACTCTAAACGCTTAAAAATACTACGTTATCTATCTCATACACCACTGGATTTAAGTAAACTCATTAACAATTAATATATAGGTATATGAGAAAAATTATTTTAAGGGTTAAGTGATACGTATAATGTTTAATCTCACTAACTGTTGCTATTTACTTTATTTCTGCGCTAAAAGTTACAAAATGAAGTTAATATATTTTCCTTACCAAATTTGGAATAATTCTAGTTCCATGGAAAATAAAGCCTTACATGGTACAGTTTTACAGTTTTCTCTAACAATCTTATATATTGTAACATCCATTAATAGGTGTTTTTCCTATCCATGATACATTCTTGCCTAGAGATGATTTAAAACCAAGCAATACGTGTTTACATACACTACGTGATCAAAAGTATCCGGACAGCTGACTGAAAATGACGTACAAGTTCGTGGCGCCCCCATATGGCAATGCTGGAAGTCAATATGGCGTTGGCCCACCCTTAGCCTTAATGAACAGCGTTCACTCTCGCAGGCATACATTTTCAATCAGGTGCTGGAAGGTTTCTTGGGGGAATGGTAGCCCATTCTTCACGGAGTGCGGAACTGAGGAAAGGTATCGATGTAGGTCGGTGAGGCCTGGCACGAAGTCGGCGTTCCAAAACATCCCAAAGGTGTTCTATAGGATTCGAGTCAAGACTCTGTGCAGGCCAGTTCATTACAGGGATGTTATTGTCGTGTAACCACTCCGCCACAGCTCGTGCAGTATGAACAGGTGCTCGATCGTGTTGAAAGATGCAATCGCCATCCCCGAATTACTCTTCAACAGTGGGTAGCAAAAGGTGCTTAAAATATCAATGTAGGTCTGCGCTGTGATCGTGTCACGCAAAACAACAAGGGGTGCAAGCCCCCTCCAGGAAAAACACGACTACACCATAAAACCACCACCTCCGAATTTCACTGTTTGCACTACACACGCTGGAAGATGGCGTTCACCGGGCATTCGCCATACCCACACCCTGACATCGGATTGCCACATTGTGTACCGTAATTCGTCACTCCACACGTTTGCCACTGTTCAATCGTGTAATGTTGACGATCCTTACACCAAGCGAGGCGTCGTTTGGCATTTTCCTGCGTGATGTGTGGCTTATGACCATCGCTCCACCATGGAATCCAAGGTTTCTCACCTCACGCCTAACTGTCATAGTATTTGGAGTGGATCCTGATGCAGTTTGGAATTCCTGTGTGATGGTCTGGATAGATGTCTGCCTATTACTCTTTATGACCCTCTTCAAATGTCGGCGATCTCCGTCAGTCAACAGACGAGCCTGTACGCTTTTGTGCTGTACATGTCCCTTCACGTTTCCACTTCACTATCACATCAGAAACAGTGGACCTACGAATGTTTAGGAGTGTGGAAATCTCGCGTACAGACTTCTGACACAAGTGACACGCATTCACCTGACCACGTTCGAAGTCCGTGAGTTCCACGGAGCGTCCCATTCTGCTGTTTCACGATGTCTAATGACTACTGAGGTCGCGGATAATAAGTACAGGTAGTAGGTGGCAGCACAATGCACCTAAGATGAAAAACGTATGTTTGTGGGGTGTCCGGATACCTTTGATCACATAGTGTAGATACACACAATATGCGGAATACACGCTCGAATGTTTATCGGAAGTAGTGGTCATGAATGAATAAACTACCATTTCCATGGTCATAGTAATCGGTTGATGCGAAAGTAGAAAGTAGAATAGGAATAAAAGTAACTTCCGTCGCATTTGGCACTTACATTTGGTAAAGAGGATATACAATTCGTATGTTTTAATAGCCCAACAGTTTTAAATAAAATAAAATTGTTCGCTATGTCTTATTGTTTCTTAGCGATACTAAATTACACAACATTCAATCAAATGGAGGGGAATCCACACGTTGTTCACAGGAGATTCGAGATACACATTTTATTAGTCTTGTAAATAGTTTAAACACATTGTATTTAAATCAAAATCGTTAGAACTATTTTATAGGAAATAAAGCTTCCGAAAAACTTTCCTTAAAGGCTTCGTGTCGCATTCTTGGAAGATGCTGAACTTAAATTCCCGGTTTAATATTTATCCTCCCCGCCTGCAGCCCCACACTCACTCACACATACGTTTTGCGTTCAGTTGTCCTCAAAATGTATAGTCTGGTGAAATCTCTACATAGGTTTTTGGAGTGCAATACAATTATTTCTCTACCTGACATAGGTAAATGGTAAGCAAAGTAATACATACGAGCTTTAAAAAAATGCCAGCTTGCAACATTTTCCTGGAGACTAACGATAGATACGTATGCATTCAACATTAAAAAGCATCTATAGTGAATTTCAAATATCAAATATAGTGGTTTGCAAATTTAAACATGACTTTCTCTACTCTTGTACAATGTATTTCAACAAGCGCTTATTCTCCATATATTTAATGTTAACCGAGATAAACATTTGCAGAAACTCTTATTGCTAATGTTCTTGTAGGTGCAAGAGGAATTTGGTAGGCTTGAAGCAAAAGTCAAATCTTTTAAGAGCTAGTTGCTATGTGGAGCATTCCATTCTCTTTGAACGTCCAGGACATTAAAAAAGGGGGAATAACGAATTCCCATTTGAGAAAAAAGTATTGTAAAATTGAAACAAATAACAATAAATATATCGGAAATGGTTCACTCCACAAAAAAAAATGTACCTGACAAACTGTGTTTTAATGAGATTACATATTTTGTGTACTAAAATTTTGTCTATCTTACGGTTTACCAGTTACACAAAAGTCATTCAAAACGAAGAGAACGTTTGGCAACATTTCCAGAAAATTCAAGCTATACATTTTGTTTGCCATAAAACATCTTAAACATACAAATTTAAACATATTTTAATCAAAATTGTTAGAACAATTTTTGAGAAAATCAACATTTTCAAAACCTGTTCCATGTAAAGGGTAGTTGGAGTGGGGTTACTTTCTTGAAAATCTTTGTGTCGCATCTTAGAATACACTAAACTCAAATACCAAGCCTGGTATGTATCCGCCTTTTCATTTTTCAGTTATGCTGTTCACAGACAGAGACACACCGGATATGTTTCTAAAATTCTTTATTTGGATTCAGGGTGCCTCAAAACTTGTATTTCCGGTGAAATATCGACATAGAATTTTTGGGTGGAATGCAATACTTCCTCTATATAACATACGTAATAGAGAAAGTAAAAATATAACCTTATTTATAGTTCTTTGTTCTATCTCAATAATTATGAAATTTATTATCTTGTAATACTCGTCAAATTCTATGGTAAGGTAGAGTACTTCTGTTACAAAGTTCTATTTCTGTACTCCTTTTATGTCACCAAGAAACTTCTTTGAAATAAACTAATTCGAAAGAAAAATAACTTTTGCAAAGTTAGCGCTTTAAGGTGGGTGCTTGACGAGTGATAGGGTTATTATTTAAACAGTTTGTGCATGCAACTGCTAACAGTTGACCTATTCATTCATTCGATGGTAAGAATGAAGATAATTCCAAAATGAAGATAACTGAATGAAGATAATCCCAAAAGAAGAAGCGCAGAGAGCACGTTTTTGGACTAAAGCAATCAGTAATATTGTTTGTTGCATGTTATTTTATAAGATTGGCACTTGTAAAAATAACACAACTCTATAAAATTATATATCAGTTAAAGTTTTAGGTATTTTATTTTGTTGATTTATTTCTAATCGCAAATTCAATGGATTAATATGGATGAATATAGTGACTTACAAAAGCTATTATATTCAGGTTAGATATGTTTAATAAACCACAATTCCTGATTAACCTCTTAGTATAATTCAACATCCTGCCGACTATGTGTGTGGTAAGAGGGTTTAGTTTGAACACTGGTTTCTTCAATAATTTAAAATGCTGTTCAAGAAAGAGCCTAAGCCAGGCAACTTGTCTCCCCGGATCCTCTGAGAGACAGACACGCATGATACTTTAACTGTGATAGTTGTGACTAAAGTGATAAAATTTTGTATTCTGAAGACACTGACAAATTAATAAGTCTGACAGCGTTCAATTCCAAAAGAACGTTGGGTACCCAGGCGCGATGAGAAAATTGAAGCCCATAAAGGGAGGGGTTCCCTTAAAGTACCACGCCTGAACGGGTTCTCCCTTCCTGCGACTTCATTCCCACTTCCTTCGGGGTCTCCTGGCAGGCGGCCATCCCAAAAAATAAAAGAGGTCCATATGACTGTGATAATCAACATTATGCATCGAACCATTCTGACAGAGACGAATGTGAAAACCGCTAAACATGTTATGAAGCAAATAGTCGCTGGCACCACTGGGCTGCTGGTGTGCTATTGAGGACTTTGAGTATTCCAGTGGTGCCAACTTAACGGCTTAGGCAATAAATCTAAATACGTATTAGTGAAACTGCAATAAGTATTATATTTAACAACAGCTCTTCTCGCGTTATTGCGTTAAACGTGGAAATTCTTCTGTTTCTCTTACATTAATTTCTCTATTTTCCTCTCCTCCCTTTCCCCCTCTTCCTAAATTCACCCCCATCTCCCTCATCCCCTCTATCACCGTTCTGTGCAACCTACTTCTCATTTGATGTTTTCAAATCCAGTTAAAAACTGATGCAAACACCTATACAACATATTTGAAAATATGGGATAAGCAAGTCTGGCAAACATTGAAAAGGTTATTCAGTAACCAGTGTGGGTTAGATAAATCTAGTATTGAAACACCCATCTGTGGTTTTAATTATTTGTTGTTATTGTATAAATTAATTATACTTTTAATAGACCTTAGCCTGGTCTAGGCAAGTTTTTAATATAGAGTGAACTGAAAAACTCAACGCCACAGCGTTGAACACGGTTCTCCCACTCTCCGTGCGGTTGCTCTAACCATTGAGCTAGTGTGACAGCATGGCGGTGGGGCATTGCATTCAAATCCCGGCTCTGGCGTTGAATTTTTCAGTTGACTATATTAAAAACCCATCTGTAGTGTTCGGTCAGAATTTTACATAAGATATGTGTTATATAACTATTTAGAAGCTATGTAAAAGCTTAAACACATTGTTGTAAGTAGACAACTGAATAATGTACGTTCTTTTCATTTGCATTTGTATGTGTACCAGAACCCGTATGTTTAAATTATTCAAACAGAAAACCAAAAATACTTATTCTCAAAGCGATGCTTTGGAGTAATGTTCTGACCAAATACATCAGATACAAGCAAAATGTTTAGCAATTCACAAACATGTGCTTTTAGCTTATGTTTGATGCGATCGCAACAATACCGCGTGGTGGGCGAATAACAGTAACCAAAAATTGTTATAACTTCTTAAATGTTCATCCTATCGAAATTATGTAAGACATGCCTTAAAAATAAAGCTCACTACGCTACATATTTCCATTCTGATCTAACAAAGTAAAAGGCATATGCCAAGTTAATAAAAAGCGGTTTTATCATTTTTCAATGGAAAACACCATACTCCATAAAGATAAAAAAATGTTTAAAAATATGATTTTTTGCTTCAATATAAGTATACAAGTTAGGTGTACTACGTGCGTTGCACAAACAATTTCTTATGAGGCAAGATTAGCATTAATTTTATTGTCTTTTATTTTTCTATTTAGAAGTTTTAATATTATTTATCCAAAATCAAAACGTCACCACTAAAATTTTAAGACAACCTTTTATTGCATATAGATACAAATCATTGAACTCATAAATTTTGAACTTTCTAATTATAAGACATTCAATATTTTATTTTGGAATTTCATTTATATTCTATAAATTTCAATATAAAATCTGGGTGAGTGAGTGAGTGAGTGAGTGAGTGAGTGCGTGAGTAAGTGAGTGAGTGAGTGAGTGAGTGAGTGAGTGAGTGAGTGAGTGAGTGAGTGAGTGAGTGAGTGAGTGAGTGAGTGAGTGAGTGAGTATTTGCTACTGTCTCACCCGAAATTTCCGGATGCTTTCTGTAAGTATGGGATTGAAGAAAAAGATAGGGGCGTTTCTTGAAAGTCGTGGGAGGCCTACAGTTTACATTCTATCATAAAGCTTACTTGTAAGTGTCTAAAGCTTTGTCCAGATTGATCAAAAAGTGCAAATTTGTACATAAGGGATTGAAAATATGCATAGGGGTAATATTTTTAAGTTGTAACGTATCCGATGACTCTTTCCAATTGCTGTAGCTCAAATGCCGAAATTTGTGCCCTGGCTGCCCAAGCAGTGTATATTTGTATACAAGAGTTTGAAAATAAAGTATAAGAGTAGTTTTTAAGAAAATCGAGGTCATTTATGATTGAAAAGGGCTTATAGCTTTTACAAGTTTTAAGATTCCTAATATTTGACTTCTGCTTGACTGCCAGTATAAGTGCACAATATGTTGATTGGATGAGTTTAACACACAAGGGATTGAAAAACAAAATTCAGAACCTGAAGTAACCTAATTATAATCCCCCTTCTAATAAAAATTCCATGTGCACTTTTTCAGTGATTATTACCTTCAGTAGTTGAAAGACTGAAGAACTCTTATGGTTTTAAATTGCTTTATTATCCTATCAATCCAAAAGTAGCTTCTGACAGTTGTAGGGTAGCCTATAATTGAACGACTTATTTCCAAAGTGTCTTAAATCCAAAATTGTTTATTTTTTTGTATATTAAAGCAAACAATATTTTATTTGTTCCTGTATCATTTGTCAAAATAATATGCTGCTAAGCGGTTTATATCTCCTATTTAAATGATTATGAAGATCGAGTAATTCAAAGTGATGCTTTTTATCTCCAAAAATCCTTGAGCTCATGAGATTACTTCTAATAGTGCGGGTTCTGTTAATTCAGTAAAGTTGAAATTAATATTAACAAGTCATAATTATAACTCTGAAATGTTTATCTGAAAATAAAGAACGCAACTTCTGGAGATTGCTTTACGATGGATTTAAGACACTTTGGAAACAAGTTCAATTGAATGGGCCCCACTATGACATGAGTTACAAATATTTGTCTATACATTCTATTAGACTAAGAATGCTTATTTTTTATTAGGGGTTTGACAATAGAGAATGAAAATAAGTGTAGCGGAGGTTGCAGGGTATGTTATGATTTCTTTCAGATTCTAAAACTGAAGTGTACCCAGATTTACCAAAATGAAACCGAAAATACTCCTAACCTATTCCAGCGAATTCAGAGGGAAATTTGGTGATATGAATACAATGTGCAACTACACCTTTGAATGATTGGTTTTTAATAAATTTTAAGCCTTCCCATTTATCCCTTTGGGCTGGAAGTCATTACAATCTTGAAGCTCATAATAAAGTGCCCAAAATATTCTCTGATATTCATATTACCAAACGGGTTTGAAATTGACTGACAAACACCTGAAAATTTTGGAAATATTTATGGCCTATGACCATCCGGAAGAACAGTACATTTCAATGGTAAAATAATTCACACACACAAAGTCTCTGTAGTTATAACACTCTAGAATAGATTAATAACTTACTGTCTCATATGAGTAGGCCTGTAAAAATATGGAAACCGAGAATTAACATGTATCTTAGCAGTACCAAAGAAAGGCCTCTTAGTCAACAAAATGAATATAAGCCCGTCTCGTGGCGTGAAGGTAGCGTATTTGCCTCACATTCACTAGGTCCCAAGTTCGAGTTTCGGTTAAGGCGAGTTTCCTAAATAAGATTTTCCTTATTTTGCAAAGGCGAACGTGGAACCTCGGGATAATATATTTACCTTATTGAATTAATTAAGAATAATTGGAATACACGTCCAAATGTATTGGATCATTTCACCCGTTTCATTCATATGAGCTCACTCTCCATATGAGCTACCGGTTAAACTATTGTTTATTTGCATACACTATAACTTCATAAAATGTTTATTTATACTTTTTTCTGCCCTTTTCCGTGATCTACACACCATATTACGCTGTTTTTTAAAAGTAAAAATTAACAACATCAACGGACACCATGAATGACAGAACAAGCTATATACACAGATTAAAGTTTTGAAATTTTCTTTTGTTTATTTCTAAACTTAGTATGTGCTCTGCAATTATGGTTACACGAATATTTATTAGGATTATCTTAACTTAGAGAAAATGTCAGCAGGGTTGTAAGACAGTTTTTCCATATTTTAATGAATGAAAAGTAACACCTTCCTGTTTTGAGGGATACAACATGTCGATAGTTTTCTAATTTTATTGAAGTAAAGGAATGTTTGCTGTGATGATTATTCTGAGATAGTTATCATAGGAGCAGCGCCATTTTTGCTTCGTACTTTTATTACATACTCCTGATTATCTCGACAATGAATTAGCAATTTCATCTTTCTTAGTAAATCACATGCATTTTGATTGATTTTTATTCCAAGCAGAACCGGAAAAGTATCTAAGTTAAACCACCTTTAATTTCAATGTCTGTTAAAAACCTTCTAAGTATCTGTGGCAAGGATTATATAAAAGGCCAGTGGAAAAATATTCCTACAGATAAAAAAAGAATCTATATCGCGTCTTACTCTTAATCGGAGCGCACTGTTGCCACATGTACTATATATCTACGCTCGCAAATTTGGCGCCCAACTGCGATCGGTCTTCCAATTTAATATTATATCACCAAATAGTTTAATATATCTGCAGTGCTACTTAAGGCAACTGTGAGACATTTAATTTGCATCTGTACATTATGTCTCCTCTGAATTTTTACTCTATCTACTATGCATAGTAAGTGGGAGAGTATTACATTCCATTCAAAAACCGATATCGAGGTTTCACCGGAAATACATGTTTTGAGGTGCCTTGAATCCAAATAAAGCATTTTTGATATGTCCACGTGTGCGTGTCTGTCTGTGTGGTCTGTCTTTCTGTCACCCTGTGAACAGCAGAACTCAAAAACGAAAAGTCGGATAAATACCAAACTTGGTACTTGAGTTAACTATTTTCCAAGGATGAGACACGAAGATTTTCAAGAAAATCCCCCACCCCAGACTACCGTTTACATGGAATGTTTTTCGAAATTTTGATTTGCTCAAAAATTCCTTGAGCGGTTTTGATTAAAATATCATAGGTTTAAGCTATTTTTATGGTAATTGAAATGTATATCTTGAGTTTTCTGGGAATGTCCCTAAAAGCCCTCTTCATTCTTTCGCTGGTACACCGTAAGAGATAGACAAAATTTTACTACACAAAAAAAATGTAGATCTTATTAAAGGACAGAATTTATATCCTATACATTTTTGATGCAGTGAACCATTTACGGGATATGCCTTGTTATTTGTCTGAAGGAGTTGCAACCACGTACGGTACAAAGTTTCTGGTGGCCTTCGCCCCAATGTTCACTTACCGGTTGTCTTCGCCCCAAGTTTACTTTCCGGTGGCCTTCGCCCCAAGTTTAGGAATAAACCTTTTATTTTAATGTTTTCTTTAAGTATTATATATTTAGGTTTGCCTCGGCTGCGTCAGTATTAATTTGTAGAAAGATGTGTCTCTTTTCATGGGGTGATGCGGCTAAAGAATATAGGCTTACACAAATTATAATTTTTACTTCACTCCATATATTAATCCTTCACACGATTAAATGACACTTCACTTATATAGAGAGCTGTGAGATTCTTTTATTAATTACTTGCACTTTTTTACACGTAAACTTTATAATATTCTCGCCGTAATGAATTTTATATGTCTCACACTGAATACGTATTAAACTACTCGAGGACGCGTTTCGCGTCCAGTTAGGAACGCTCTCTACTAGCAACTGGCTCCTGAATTTGTACAATTTGCTCTATTTCAGTTTCTGGTTGTTGATTGGCAATTTATAAACTGTCTAAAAAATTACAATATTGTTGCTCCAAGAATTGCTAGTAGTATTATTAAACTTTCCAATTCATTATTGCCACAAGTTACCTCGTTGTTAGCAACTTTCGGCCTCTATTATCACAGCTCCAACATTGTTAAATTACTTAATACATTCACACAACATTACTAAACATGTACATAATAATATTAACATAATAAAATGACGGTTACATACATTTTATATGTTATTTATACACATATTGCTTTAAGGCGGGCTGTTATTTTTTATATTATGTAATTAGACTGAAATCATTTAAGTGTTAAAAATACTGCCCCATGTCTGAATATACCAATACTTATACTTTTTCTCAAGTGGGAATTTGTTATGCAGAGAGCATGGAATATTCCACATAGCAACCAGCTCTTAAAAGATTTGTCTATTGCTTTAAGCCTTCCATATTCACTTGCACCTACAAGAAAATTAGCATTAAGATGAACATCTCGATATCTCGATTAACATGAAGTAGATGGAGAATAAGTACTTGTAAAAATAGTTTTTACAAGTGTAGAGAAAGTCATGTGAATGCAACACATCAAATTTTTAGTGCTTCAAAATGGTATTTTACAGGCATGAAGAATATATATAATCAAATATATATGGAGGTATAAAGTGATAAAAGCTATAATATTGTGGGGTATCATTACTGTTTACCCTTCACAAAATTACATTCTATGTGAGTGGAAGTTTTCAAACAGCAAAGAATGAACCTTGTGCCACATTTATTTGCGCTATTCCATTATGCTGCGTTAACCTTGAGTGTTTTTGTTTCCCCCATCCTTTTTTGAATTCTTTTTATGGGTTCTTAGAGGTCCTTTCATTCGTACCTTTTTATCCTACACACTACTGTTTCTGAACACACAGGTAGCCTTAGCTGTTTGTTTTGCTGCCTTACTAACACTCATTTTACTGGAATAATAATCTAAAACATTCGATATCACTCTTCTTAGTTTACGAACATTTCCTCTCTTCCTAGCTTCTCACTCCATAACCATAAATATTTACGTAAAACGTTAAATAAATAACCTACATAGCACTTCACATTACAAACGTACCCACTTCCTTACAACTGATGTTAACCTTTAAGGACTTCCACTCCGCGCCCGGCCTGTTAGCTGAATAGATGGATAACTTTTGTTTGTATACACAATGAATGCAAAAGTTACACGATTCCGGGTTCTTTTTAAAACTGTCTCCGACCCTCCTCAACACTTTCTCTCGCTTTGTCCCCGTTGTAAACCCAAAAACAAAAACGTTTCTCACTGGCCGAATTTTCTGCTGCAGGTATAGAATTTACCGAAAATATTTAATTAAAAAAATGATAATTTTCTTCTTATTAAAGGTGGAGACTTACAACTACGCAGGTATCAGCATGCTGGTTTACTCTATCGTTGCATTATACCCTTTAGTTTATAGTTATTGCGTGATAAGTATACAAACAGTAAATATGCCCGACTTTTACTGAAAAACTCGTTTGCTTTAGAAATTTGTGGCCACAAAAATATATATAGGATCGAAAATAACATAACTATTAGAGAAAAAATATTCCGCATAGGATGTGTTCAAAGATGAAATTTATAACAATCGAATATTTAAAGCATGTTCTTATTTATTAATAACTTGCCGACAGCGCGAGGGTAGAAAAGGAGAAGCTAATGGCAACATGTATGCATGCGTTAGATAGAGACAGAGATATACCATTTACCTCCATACTGTCTTTTAAGAATGAGACAGGCTATATCCTAAATGGATTGTAACGCCAACGGAAACACAAATTTTTATCGCCATCTAAGAAACACACACTCCCTCCGCTCGCTCTTGCTCTCTCTCTCTCTCTCTCTCTCTCTCTCTCTCTCTCTCTCTAATGAGCAGAAGCTTCAAGAACCTACATTTTACCGACTTCTCACCTTTACTCGTAGTAGGTTATACTACTTTCAACCAGTAAGAAGGAAGGAAACCCTGTATTTTAAGTTATCACTCTTTCTATATCTTCTGGTTTATCGTTTTGTGATTTTTTACTTGTCTAGCTTTCGTTATTACAAAAGCAATATCTAACAAAACAGTCTATTAATACGTTTACTAATGTCAAAATTCCGATAACAATCTAAACAGTTTTATCAACCTCCGTACTGGAATAGTAAAGTTGTTACAACCTACTCCAAAGGTTCTTTAGCTTTGTAAACATTTCTAGAAGACACTGAAGTTTCCGTGATTGGCCGCAACTCTGTTTAGGAGACAGAGGTAATTTTATTACAGGAATAATCTATTTCTTCAAATCTTTATGTTTTGTATTTCACTCTTGAAATATTCGGACTGTATCTCATTAGATTTTTAATTTTTTCTACAAAAATTTACTCATAACTTTGTCATTTGTAACCAATCAAAATATAGGGATACTCTGCAGAAGAGATAAGTTGCAAAAACAAACAAAAGAATCTTATGTGCTACATTCACTTTCCACAAAATATTCTTATAAAAGCGTATTCTTCAATCCGTTTTATGTTAATCGAGATAAGCATTTGCAGAAATTCTTATTACACATTTCGTTGAAAGTACAAGGAGAATTTAGTAGGTTTCAGCGACAGCCAAATCCCTTTAAAAGTGCGTCGCTATGTGATGACGACTTTGAAATTCCATGTTCCAATGGCTACGAGAAAAACGATTGGGCACTTATCACTTTAAAAAAAAGTATAAGTATTTGAAAATTCATAACAATAACAAAAAATATCTCGAAAATAGTTCACGCCACAAAAAATTTTACTTTTTATAAATCGTGTGCTTTAACATGATTACATTTTTTTATAATAATATTTTGTCTATCTCTTACAGTTTATAGTTTATTAGAAGTCACTCAGAATGAAGAGGATTTCACAGGTTATTCCCAGAAAATTTAAGATATAGATATATTTTATTTGTCATGCAAATACCTTAAATACCTACATAGTATTTTAATGGAAATCGTTACAGCATTTATGAGAAAATAAAAAATGCCGAGAATTTGTCCATATAAAGGGTAGCATGGGGTTAGGGAGATTTTTGTTTTAAAAATCTCGCACCTTTGGAAGAATTTAACTTTATTACCACGTTTGATATTATTTTATCCGACTTTTCGTTTTAGAGTTATACTGTTCACAGACACAGACACATACATTAATGGTTTTTGGTGATTCAGAAGGCTTTGAAATATCTATTTACGTAAAATCTCGACATAAAATCTTTGGGTGAAATACAATAATTTTTTTATTAATTGTAAAATACGCAATAAAGAAAGTAAAAAATTACAAGGGTGTTATTAAACAATTACGAAGTTTTACCACGTCTTTGCTCTTCTCACGCAGCACGATATAAATCACGGGTTGACAGCTTATAGGATGAAAACTTTTACCCTTATTGCTTAATGGACAATGGGTTTATACTTTTCTATCAGAGGAACGAGATTTTCATAACTGTCACTCCAAGTGTCTGATTTGTTCGGCCCTCTATGTGTCTGGAACTGCACGAGGACCGTGTTCCAGCAATGGCAAACAGCCAGCCTTGACGACACCTGCGATGGTTGGCAGGACTGCAGTGGCAAATGTCCAAACCCATGTGGCACGACAAGCTAGCACGTAGGAATGTCTGCCTCCACACCTAGATAGGGGCTGGCCTTCAACGTCAGTAACGACGGGCACTTCGGGCCTCGAACCGAACAACTCTTGATTTGTATCACATGACGTAGAGTTTAAATACACACGAGCAACTCTCAAGTGGACCACACAGAGAAACATCTGAATATCGGGTGTTTGCATTAGGGCTACGGATTCTGGCAGTAGGAACGTTTACTGTGTTGCAAGAAGGGAATCATTCTCTCAAAGAATATCGCCTCTGTCAAACTTCTGGGTGCTTCGTGAACTATGAAGTTTTTGACACTTATTTATAGTCCCTTTAACTGCTAAAGTCATATCTCGACACCTTTAGGTATTTGTTTGAATTTATTTATGAAGAAACAGTTCGTTAATGCCAAAGAACTGCTCTTAGAGTTACATTCTGTATCATTCATTCCTTTTGGTTTTGGTAGCAGTGAACAGCCACGTACTTTTATTATTTACCGTTCACCTAATTTTTTAAGTTTCTCCCCCACCTCATCCTAGACAGTTAAACTTATGAAAATAATCAATCCAGCATTCACCTATGCAGCTGGGAAAACCACAAAAACCTCTAATCAAATTGGTTGCTATAAAATTGAAATACAACTCCGGCTGAATTCGAATCTCGCTGTCCTACTAAGTCATTTCTTTCAGCATTTTCTGGTCTTCATTCTTAAGGAAGATTCTAGCAGCGGATGAAATAAATTTCAGACAATTTAAACATTTTAAATACTGCGCTCAACATTTTTTCAGTATTATTATAAGACCTATAATAAGAATTATTGTATATCCACATTTCTATGAAATTTAACTGAAAACATTGTGCGAATGGTGTAGTTACGAGACATATATGTTTTCAAAGCTTATAAATAAACCAGAATCAGAGAGAATGGATGAATATAATTACAATACGTTTAAGTACTTCTAGTCAAGCCAAAACTAATAAAAAATATACCACATTAGTTAAGAAATTCTAAATGCCATTTTAGCGACTGTCTCTGTCATATAGTCGTCAGCATGCTATCCTGAAAATTCAAAGTTATGCATTCCATTCCCGTCTGGAGGGAGAAGTTGTTTTCCATACTCTCCATCGAGTTTAGAAGGATATGTGAATGTACACCAAAGGTATTTAACCTGCTATCAACAGCACTATACCACCATAGTGCTTAAGGGAGCTAACTGTGTGAGATAGTTTCGTGGTAAAGCGCGAAGCTTGCATTCGGAAGGTCCTGGTTATGATTCCTGGGGCCGACCACTCTGACCATGGGTTTTTTTGGTTTTCCCTGGTTGGAAAGGTGAATGCTAATTCTACCACCAATTTCCTTCCCCTCATTTCCTATAATTTCGCTTCCTCTTTCATGTTTCAGGTAGGCTTAGAGGCTGTGCAGTGTCGGTTGGTGTTGCACAGATGCTTGCTCATTGGAAAGTTCTTCTCGGCCCTGCCGGATGGCAGCCTTCTCTGAGCCGCCTCAGATGGATTGAGTTCTCCCAGTTTCCGCCAGAGGGAAGCTTTCTCTGAGCAGCCTGCCGGTATGACTCGGAATCTTTAGGGACCTCTGAGCGTCTCTGTCGGCCTGCCTGTGGCCTATAGCCCCCTGCGGCTCCTCACACCTCACCCGTTCCTCCTAGGGGTGATAAGCACAAAAGATCCTCGTTAGTTCCAGATGCGAGGTGTCCCCTCCGTTCCTGATTATAGTCATATCAACAAAGCAACTGTATCGCTAAGATTATTAAGGAAGAGAGATTAATGGTTTCACCCAAAGATGCAGCATAGAGATTTCAAGTGAAATTCATATTTGAAGGTCCCACGAATACAAGAAAGAAAGGACATTCAGGAAAATTTCTTGCGTGTGTGTGAGTGTGTGTGTCTCTCAAAACGAGATATAAGATAAACAACAAATCTCAAGCACTTTTATGAATGCAAGGCATAAGTCTCATCCCCAAAAGCCGCTTACTATGGAAACGTTCTGGTTATTTTTCAAGTTCTCAAAAATGTCCATTGCAATATCACGGATCTAATATATTAAAACGAACATAGAAGATATATCTGGAATATTTTGCAAATAAGACATGCACTCGTTGGACTCGCAACGGTCAGAGAAATTTGTGTAGGACCAATGTAGTGTTTATTAACAGTTTACACGGTCAATGTTTTCGTAGCCTTAGCCGTTTTGAAACATTCTATGTTGTGCAATAATATTGTGACATTGTCCGGTTTTTGTTTTTATCTATCACTGTTTTTATGTAGTTCACCTTCACTGGCGGTTCACTTCCTTCGCACTATCACTTCATTAAGGTGAACTAGTTGAATTCTCCGTCTCTTTACTTCCTTCGTGACGTAGCCTCTTCACGCCGGACCGTTCACTTCACTCGGGAGTCGAACACTAGACCTCCACAACCCGCCGCTTTGCAGTAGCATGACACAACAGTCATCAACACGCTCGGAGAATCGCTCTTGATGTCACGGGAAACTCTCCTTAACTCGCTCGCTCACTGATTGACTCAACCAACTCACACTCAACTCGTACTCAACTTGACTGACTCCCGCGAGAGCGCTCGCTTATATAATCATGGAATCTTTCCACAAGGTTCTAGAACTATTTTGACACGCGCTCTCAGGAGGGGAGTTCTACTTATCTGCCAGTGTTTACGCTGTTGAGTGGCAGTTATCTTTGTTTATTCGACTGCCCGGCGCCGGCCCCCCAATAACCTTGGACCATAGCGTCGCAGTATTTTACCAAATCTATGTGCATCAGCTGAGGAAGACGGTTGGAAGCTTCAGTTTACTTTTTTATTTTTTTCGCAAGAACTTTTTGGTTCGAGCATGGAGGAGTAATTTATTCCTCCGAGCTTCCCATAAACATTTCAAAGTTGTTTCCGCATGGTGTATCTAAGTTATTAATACCAAATTTAAAATCAGTTCTAGACAAAAGGCATCGTGCATATCATTAATTGATGCGTGAATGGTACGTAATCGAATTTGTAATAGATAGGGAAAAGTTAAGTAACTATCAGATCAGATGTTCTTCCTTTCGCATTACCACACGATAAAACAACCATTT
Organism: Deroplatys truncata; assembly: GCA_030765065.1. Classification (NCBI taxonomy): domain Eukaryota; kingdom Metazoa; phylum Arthropoda; class Insecta; order Mantodea; family Mantidae; genus Deroplatys; species Deroplatys truncata. Next base: position 103,286,877 of record CM060981.1, on the reverse strand, counting down.
GTGGCATTAACAGATCAATTATGCTTCGGTTTCTTTATGTAACTAAACTTGTATTTACTAAATTCATTTTGGGGCAAACACTTTTATCACGACTAACGTAAAGTGGTTAAAATAATAACTCTTTATATGAGTAGTGCAGTACATGAGGGTTTGCAACTTCTATATGGCATTGGAAAGAGGAAGTCATATGAATGTTCGACATCAGTGTTGTTTCTTTTATTCCATTTATATGTCACCTTTAATATCTGAGGTCATATAGGCGCATTTATGGAAACAATTGCTCATCAATAATGATGTTATTAGTTTTGCATTTGTTTTCTTAATTCACATTTGACATGATATTTGAATCATACATACATTCATACTTTTGGGCTCTAGAGAGGATCTACGAGGGGCACTATTTATATTTCGAGCCTAATAATTAAAATAAAGTAATCTCTGATTGAAAATTACCTTATTGTTTTTCAAAATATTCTCCTTTATGATCAATACACTTTTGCATCCGTTTTAACCATTTGTCAAAGCATTTATTCCAATCTTCTTGGACACCTCCAAAACGTGGTTTTTGTAGGCATCAACGGGTTCTTCTGCCAACGAAAATTGTTGTCCACGCAATTTATTCTTGATGTTCGAGAACAAAAAGAAGTCATTGGGTGCCAAATCAGGACTGTATGGCGGATGACCCATCAATTCGATTTTTTGAGCCTTCAAATACTCTGTTGTTAGACTAGATGTGTGTGCACTCGCATTATCTTGATGAAGAACGATCCTACGGTTCTTGTTGATTTTCCTTAATTCACCGAAGACTTCCGGCAAACAAATGGTTGTGTACCATTCGGCATTGACCGTTTTACATTTCTCTAAAGGCACTGTTGCGATATGGCCAGTTTTGCTGAAAAAGCAGGCGACCATTTGCTTCGAAGTGCTTCGAGTGCAAACAACTTTTGTTGGATTTGCTTCATCTTGAAACACCCATACAGTCGACTCCTGTTTACGTTCCGGCTCATACCCATAGATCCATGATTCGTCACCTGTTACAATCTTATATGCGTCTTTTGAGGCACCGCCATTGTATTTCTTGAGCATTTTAGTACACCAATCGACACGAGCATTTTTTGAGATTGCGTCAAATTATGTGGGATCCAACGAGAGCAAACCTTTTTCACGGCTAAATAATCATGCAATATTTTGTATATGCTGGTGGAACTAATGCCTAGGGTTGTCTTAGTATCACAATATGTCGCATGATGATCTTTCATTATTAGTTTTTGCAACAACATCGATGTTTTCTGGCACAACAACTGATTTTGGACGACCTTCACGAACCTCATCATTGAGCGAACGGCGGCCACGATTAAATTCGTTATACCAGCGTTTCACAGTGGCAAAGAATGAAGCTCTGTCGCAAAATGTGGAAGTTAGTTGATCGATGCGCTCTTGTCTTGATAATCCACATCGAAAGTCGTAATAAATCATTGCACGAACATTTTCACGAGTTAATTCCATATTTATGTTGACACACAATTTTCAAGTTAGTGTGAACAAAACAAATGACGCTCTATTGACAAAATGTTTGAAGTATATTATGGTACAAAATGTCATACTTTCCATTGGAAACGTCAGATGGCACCTACAATATTGTGGCATGTGCACAGATTATATTAATAGTAATACGCTCTCTGGACGCCGAAGGGGGCAGATTGTCTGAGTAGGGGCGATTAAGGGGAAGCAGTCTCATTGGTGGGGATATGGCGTTACTGACGCTTGGAATGTTAGCTTGGCTTCAGTATGATGACTCTGTGAGTAGGCTTCGGTTCAGAGAGTCGGGCAACTGCTAACACACGATGTCCTCGTCGGCAGGCAATGGGCAAAGGTATGTAACTAACTTCATCCAATAAATTGTGTGCCATCCACGCCTTTTAACTTTTAATTATGGTATAATAGAGTTCCTTTCCTCTCCCTTCAGCCAGAAATTATGTTGGTGTAGTAATGTTTTGTGATATAACTTAGCTGCGTCCCTCGTCGTTGCCTCTTAAATTAACGTTCTTTGTTTGATTAACGATCCCTCTCATAAGCGAGTAGCTCTCCTCTGAAGTTAAATAATAAATAAATGTGAGGCATACGACAAATTGGTGGGTGGCGCCGAGTAGTTGGTTTGATTGTTTTGAGATTTTAAGTGCAAAATTTTTTTTCCCTCCAAATTTAACGGTTTGTGTTTCTCCACGTGGTCGCAAAAAAAATGTAAAATTTGTTTCTGGCTAAAGAGTAAGGATTTTTATACTTTAATTTATGATTCTCTTCTTCTAAATTTTGTTTCCATCATATCTGAAAGTCTGGTTTCGAAATTTTAATTTTGAGCTCATTTTTGTATTTTTCCATTGTCTGCCGGCGTGACGCTAAAACGTCTGACTCCATTTTCCCCTTGTTTTGGCTTCATTTCTTTTTAAATTGTAATGCTGTGCTAAGTGGTTCATGCTGGTTGTTTTCAAAAAAATGTTTTTGTGAAAGTTGAGTTGTGAAACGAGCGAGATAGTTGTAGTTTCAAAATGTGCTCGTCACGTGTTGGCTATCTGTTTGCAAATCTTGTTTTCCGTCCTTATTAGCAGTGGTTTGGAAACGTATAACTTTATATTCCAGTGATTGTGATTTCTAGCTATTTACTGCACTTTTCTGGGACATTTTTCGTGTAACTTTTATGTACGCACGTGTGTTACGTAATTCCCGCGTGGTCATGCATTTCAGCAATAATTTTAGCTTGTGAAACCAGTCTTCCTCAGCACGTGTTTTGGCGCGTTTATTTGCGTGTGCATATCAGATTATATACATTTGATTTAAGAAAAAAAAAAGAGAAGTTTTGTGTGCTAGTATAAATTACAAGTCTGTATTCTGCTCCTTTTGAGAATCTTAGCGGTGGTCACAGTAGGTGTGACGTGGTTTTTTTTAACTTCCAGTTCGAGGTTTCTCTCGAACTATCATTTTGTTTTCTTCCATGTGTTCATTCTGATTAAAAATCTTGGTATTGTGTCCAAGTGGCTTGTGTAGACGCGTGTTGGTATAATTTTCTGATATTTCGCCGCGGGCGCTTAATTATATTCTTTCTGCAACTGTTTTATTTGGCTATGTTCTGATCTTGCTACTTACATTCATGTGATGCTATAAGTGTTTAGTTTGGTGTAATCTGTATTGCTTGGTCCTACTGTTTGTTTATTGGTTGCGTTATCTTTTGTGCTGCAATCATGCCTAAGCGACGTACTGCACAGAAATCTGATATAGCAATTGCTCCAGTTAGCGAGCACAGTGAAGTAGAATCTATGTCCAGTGTTAGTTCGCCTGTTGTTACTCAGTTACTAGCGATGTCTAATCCGCCTCTCGTGGCCAATGCACCGCAATCAGCTGTATGCCGCCCGGTCATTGACCCCTCGTACTTTGAGAATTCCAGTAGGATGTCGGCGCATGAATTTCTGCAGAACTTTGAAATGGTCGCTGCTGCTAATGGCTGGTCAGAAGAAATGAAATTGAAATGCTTTCCATGCTATTTACGAGATACTGCTGCATCATGGTTTCACACTTTTCGCCATCGGCACCCTCACCATGATTGGGTTTTCTTGTCTACACAATTTTTAAATGCATTTCAGATAACAAACCAGAGTGATATTCTGGAAATGAAACTCAGACAGCGGGTACAGTTGGATGATGAACCTGTTATTAGTTACATCTATGACGTGCTATCTTTATGTGACCAAGTCAACCCAGCTATGTTGCAGTTGGAACAAATTAAACACTTGCTTAAAGGTCTTAGACCTCTGTATGTACAAGCTTTATTGCCATTAAATCCTCAAACTGTTGATGAGGTAATACAAATCATTCGACGAGTGGACAAAGCACAGTTTTACATGCAGAACCGTGAAAATCTAGTGCCTGCTCAATCTCAGGCAGCGTGGTGTGTGCGTGTGCGGGATGCTAAAGATAAGTGCATTAACAATACTAGTCAAAAGCACTTACGTCTCTCGTCTCTCGTTATCGCCCAGCAATATTGTATCGTCGGCTGGGTGCTTACCACACATGTATATTGTTGTTATATTTTGGTTCATCACACATGTTTATGTCATTTTGTTTTGTTCTTTTCATGTTTATTATATTTATTTTCCTTATGTCGACGAGGACGTCGACTTCGGTGGCCAGGGGGAGATGTGGCATGTGCACAGATTATATTAATAGTAATACGCTCTCTGGACGCCGAAGGGGGCAGATTGTCTGAGTAGGGGCGATTAAGGGGAAGCAGTCTCATTGGTGGGGATATGGCGTTACTGACGCTTGGAATGTTAGCTTGGCTTCAGTATGATGACTCTGTGAGTAGGCTTCGGTTCAGAGAGTCGGGCAACTGCTAACACACGATGTCCTCGTCGGCAGGCAATGGGCAAAGGTATGTAACTAACTTCATCCAATAAATTGTGTGCCATCCACGCCTTTTAACTTTTAATTATGGTATAATAGAGTTCCTTTCCTCTCCCTTCAGCCAGAAATTATGTTGGTGTAGTAATGTTTTGTGATATAACTTAGCTGCGTCCCTCGTCGTTGCCTCTTAAATTAACGTTCTTTGTTTGATTAACGATCCCTCTCATAAGCGAGTAGCTCTCCTCTGAAGTTAAATAATAAATAAATGTGAGGCATACGACAATATTCAGGGTTGCCAGGCTCAAAATATAAATAGTCTCCTCGTATTTAAGGAAAATTTCCCTAAAGCCAAGAATCGAAGCTGGTTAAGGGACTATGTATCCAAGAGCTGCAGTTATACATGTAAGTTCTCGATGAAGGCATGGAGTTTATTTTTGTTATAGTGTATGAGAAACTTTCAAATTATTGCATTTAGTTTGCGAAATCATCAAGTATTGTTGAATATTTACATAAAAATATTAGTATCAAACAAATCCTTTATTTATTTTCTCTACTATTTACCTATAGTGGATACAGCAAGTATTCTGTTCAACCAAAAGTTTGTAACTGAGATTTCATAGGACTTGAGGTCCAATAATCCTCCCAAAAGCATGTTTAAAAATATATGCGAGCGTACGTGTGTGTCTGTGAACTCAAAAATGAAATTTCGGATATACATAAAACCTGCATATAAGTTCATCTTTCAAGGATGCGTCACTAAAATGTCCAAAAAAAAAAAAATCTCACCACCACAATCTAAGCTCTACATTTAAATATTTCGCTGTTTTTGAATTCATCAAAATGGCACCATAGATTCTGTTTACAATATCATACGCATAAGATAACTGGTATGGTTTCTCATGGAAAAAAATAATTGTATATCTTCAATATTTTGCGAATACGTTTGTCATCATTTTGAATGAATATTATATATAATTTTGTATAACTGGTAAACGTAAGAGTCAGTCTCTTAAAAACACACAATTTATGTTAAATAGTTTTTGAGCTATAAACAACTTCTGAGATATTAATTTCTATTGGTTTGTATTCTCCAACACTTTATTATTTTCAAGTGCTTGGTCAGGATTTTTTTGCCACTCGTTATGTCATACAAAGCGTGAAATTTCAAAGCCAGCATATAGCGAACGGGTTTAAAAATTTGACTATCACTTCAGCATCCTTTTCCCTCCTATACCTACAACTAAAGGTGTAATGCAACTTTATCTGTAAACACTTATGTTAATTAACATGAATTATATAGAAAAATAAGATTTTTAAGAATAATTTGTAGAAGAGATTTAAAAATAAACGAGATTTGGTAAAACAAAAATCATTGAATTCAATGAATAAGATTTTTTTCTATACTTAAGAAGTAATTTTAGTAATTTTAACACAACATGCATATTGTACCTTCCAAAACTACAAATAGGCTTTTCTCCTTAAAAATATTGCATCGTCCATTAGGGATATTTTTGTTTAATTGTAATGTTTTAAATATTTTCCATACCTTGGCCGGGTATCTCGTCATATAGAATACCTCTAAATTCTCAGACAGGGACAGCCAAATATCTGCGGAATGATTAATTTTGCTCTGTCTGTACCTTTGGATTCTTCACACCCAGTATCATGCTGTCATTATCTTACCGTAGATGTGATGCAATGACACCCTGGACACCAGCCAAACAATAAACACACTTCACGCGAAAAGAGGCACGTTGTTCCCCATAGAAGAAAAGTGCAAACAAGAACAGGAAATAACATCGTAACGTGTATTTATATATGTACTCGTTGCGTTGAATTTCAAGATGGTTTGTTTTGAAGCGAAAGTGGTGCAGTAACGTTGACAACATTGATTATGTTATTATGGATTTTTGTAGGGAAATAACACAGAGTTGTGAACTTTACAGTCTCCTCCCAAAACACCAATCTTAATATTTACTTTCCCTGGCAATTACTATAGCAAGCAAAGGAGGTTCTGTATTTCACCCAAAATTTGTTCGCTATTCCATCAGAAATGTGTGTTTTGAAGTCCACTCAACCCTGGAAAAGCATTCTTTAGAAAAAGTTTATCGCGCGCGCTTGAACAGCATAACCAAAAAATGAACAGTCGTATAAGTTAGTATTTGAGTTCAGCATCTTCCAAGGAAACAGCACGAATGTGTTTTAAGACATTTCCTCCATCCAAACGACTCTTTACACGGCAAACGTTTCATTGGTTTTTATTTTCTCTAAAACGGCTTTTAACAAATTTGATTAAAACACAGCTTTCATGTATCGACAGGACAAATAAACCGTATAACTTGAACTTTCTATGAATAACCTGTGAAGTCCTCTTGATTTGATTGGATTTTGTATATTATTGAACATAAGAGATAGACAAAACTTACTACAGGAAACGCACAAGGCTCATTAAAATACCCAATTGTACCAATCAGTTTCTTTTAGCATTAGCCGTTTCCGAAATATTCCTGTTGCATGTTTATACTTCCCCAAGTACGTCATCTAACGATACGTATGAAAGATTCCGATTCTTATTTTTGCTTTCCATAGACAGAGCCCCTCCCGTTACCACGACTATATACATGAATGCATTTCAGTTTTTTTTTATAGGCACGTAACTACTCATTGTTCAATTTAAGATCATTACTAGCTAAAAATGTATCTTGGGTAACGTAACATGAATGGAATAATGGTTTTTATATTAATATTATATTATATAAGAGTATGTATAGACAAAGCCATGTGTGTGTTCACAATAGACTTATACCGATTTCAAGCAAATATAAAATGTTTCACATACGTTTTGTTTTTCAAACTATTATACACAAAGGTTCCAACTCCGTACTGGCACTTTGCCTAAAATATCGTACAATTTCAACTAAAGTTAATTTTGTTCCAGTTCCAACCAAATTTCAAATGTATCCATAAATTATCTTTTAACAAAAATATCCTCAAGTATGTTAATTTAGAGTAATAAACTAGATATTGGCACAAATCGTCAAATGGACTCATTTATCATGAATTTTCTGTAAAATTCGAAAGTATTTTAGGTAATTTTGTACAACTGAGAAACTGTAAGAGGTAAACAAGAGATTACTACAGGATAAATGTAGAATTATTAAAACTCACAGTTCTGTCAAATAAGTTTTAATTTTTCCGTGGCGTTATTCCCTTTCGAAATATTCCATGTTGTGTATTTATAGAACATCATCTGACGGAACATGGAAAGTCCGCACTTGTTCTTTTCTGTTTTCCTTAGCTAGAACTCGTTACTACAAGTCTGATATAAACATTTGAATGTCGTTTCCACAAATGTTATAGGCAAGAAACTAATTTGAAAACATATTTAGGCGAACATTTATGGTGAGCGGTGTAACGTACATAGAAAAGTTAGTTTTTACTTTCTCCTTCACGTACACAATAGGTAGAAAAGGTATTGCATCCAGCCAAAAAATTTATACCGAGATTTTACATGTTTTGAGGCTCCTAAATAAAAAAAAGGCTTTTTAGAAAATGAGCCATGTGTGCCTTTGAGTAGCATAACTGTAAAACAAAAAGTCGGATCAACACCAACCTTGGTACTTAAATTCAGCGACACGAATATCGTCAACACAATCTCCCAAACCCAAAGCTATCCTTTGAATGGAAGATTTTTTTCTTTCTAAAAATGACTAACGGCTTTGATTAAAATACCACATATTAACGATATTTACATGACAAATGTATGACAAGTATCTTGAATTGTTTGGGAATAGCATCTGAATTTTATATAATTTGGTATGACTGGTAAACGTTAAAAATTAAATTGAGTTTTATTTATCAACGCTCTTTAACTGCTGTAGTCCTTAGCATCCCATTCTATATTGGGCATGAAAGACCGGTAATTTTGCTCAGAGGCCTCTTTATCAGACTTGAGGTTCTTTTACATGCCGTAAATCTACGACACGGGACCGCCAGCTTTACTTCCCTTCCGAAGGTAGCCACGTTAAGGATTTTTATGCCCGAAAAAAACCCATCGTCCTTCCCGCGACCTCGGAAACTAGAGGCTATCATGGTAACCACTATACTACGAAGGACGACGGTAAACCTTAGCGATAGAAAATAAATACTACATAAGAAACGTACATCTTTTTAAAACACAGAGCTTATTTCAAACAACTTTTTGTGGCATCAGCCATTTCCGAGTAATCCGTTATTAATGGTTGTAATTGTTTAATACTTAGCCATTCTTTTAAAGTCTAAAGTCCTGCCCAACATTCAGTTGTTTCTCGCGATTCCAATGAAACATGAAGCTTTAAGGGCAGCGTAGACCGTCCAGTTCTTAAATATTTGACTGTCGCTGTTCGCTTTGTATCTATAACTAAATGTGTAATGTAGCGTTTTCTGCAAAAGTTTATTTGGACTAAAATGAAGTTAGGTTCAAAAATAAGCTTTAGTAAGTCTAGTTTGTATATCTACTGTGGAGGATGTTCGTGTGTATGTGTGTGTATAATAAACTTTGTAGTAATTTATGCATTTTAATTAATTATGATTTTATTTAATTTATACCTCGGCCGCGTCAGTTACTTTTGGTAGACCAAGTATCCCTTATCAGGGGTGGTACGGCTGCAGAATAGTTTCACACACTTTACACAAATTATAGCTTTAAATTCTCACTTCTTTATTACTTCTTGAAGGCAGTTGAACAATATATCAATAACAATTTCCTGAAGTATTTACATACGGAGCTCTAAGATATTGCGTTCTATATGCGTGCTAACGGACTGCAGTTTATAGAGAGTTTCTTAAGTTCTTTATTCGCATTAAAGAAATTATAAATCATACAAATTAATATCTCTGTGAATATATAATGAAATGTATTTTACGGTTGTAGTAATTATTTGTTCTTAACTACATTTTTAAAGGTCAAAATGTATCTTCTCCGCACTGCACTAATATTTCACATCTGCACACTCTGAGCCTTCAACTACTGAACTGACTTGGCTTGGGTAAGCTACCTCTTAATGTCTACAGCTTAAAATTTTAAATTTAATCTTTCTTTTTGCTGATTGGCTGAGCCTACGCTAGTAGAACACCTTTGGTTTGATTTTGATTGTCTTTTTGCATCCACGTGACTATTTACAAGCTTTTTGGACGTTTTTCCATCGACTGTTGATAGCCTTCTTAGCTTTCTGTTATTGTTCTGCCAAGGTTACAACTTATTGTTAGGCGCCCTCTGCTTTCCACTGATTGCTACAGAAGTCAGCTTGCTTCTAACCTCACAGCTCCTACGTTTGTTTCTAAACTAAGAAATGATTCACGTAATATTTTACACATATATAAAATAACTATAATATACACTTGTAATATACACTTTATAGCAATTACTGATTGCTTTTATATAATTAAATGGATAGCAGTAAAGAGAAAAAAAATACTGCCTCACTACTAATAAACAATTGTGTAATAATTGCAATAGAGGGTGGAGAAAGACATGTGAATGTATCACATCAGATTTTTATATGATATAAATTGAATTTGCAATGACGGAGCGAGTGCTGCACCATCGAATTTTAACTATAAAATAACTTCTATACGTTGGGCTAAACAAAAAATGTACCACTGCTGGTAAGCTATGTATTTTAGAGAATGATAAACTCAAACTGAGACAAGAAAAATATTGAAGACCTCTTTTCCTTTAACAATATGGCAGTGTATTACTTGAAAAGGGACTGTAGGTATATAGTTATAAATCAAGCGTGAGCTGACGGCCAGAAGCAGATGTAAAAATTACCAAAACTCTTTGGTGAAGGGAAGATATTTGACGCAACAGGTTTCTCGGCAGAGGACAAAATCCTGCCGTAAGCCGATTCCAGGCGGACGGAAAACGACAAAAGAGATAACGGCCTCTTTCTCTGTACCAGACCTGCTTAATGTGACACTGGTTCTAATGACCTGATCACAAGATACACCAAGATGTGTAACACTCACACAACTTTCCCCATTCAATTCCCTTTCAAAGCGAGAACAGATTATTCATATTATGTTTATATCAACTCTTGTTAATCAGTAAATATCTGAAAAGAAATGTTTCCAATACGTAGGCTGAGACAAGCGTTAACATTTTTACAAACGCCAGCCAATATAGGTCTTAGTCGTAAGCTCAGGAAGTACTAATTCGTAAGGTCCTCGAAGAGGACATAATTCATATGAATAGCAGCAAATATTTCAGAAAGTTTTAAAGAAACAAAAGAATCATTTGATACAAGTTATACTCCTTTATTTTCTAAAAATTACAGTTTTATTTTCTCTACCTCTTACTTAAGGCAATTAAGAGTTCAGCGAAAAAGCACATTTTGAGGGCTAGTAAATAAATAAAAAGGAATCAATTTTAGAATACATAAAAAGGTCATTTTGTGTAACTTAATGTATGTATGTATGTGTGTATGTAAATAACATAACTCAAAAACGAAGATAAGAATAAATACTATCCTTCATACTAGAAGGAATGCTATTTAAGCACCCCAGGAGATGATTTTCAAGAAAATTTGTCCATTCAAACTACTCTTAACATGAAAAAGTATTGATATTTGTTTTTATTTTCTCAAAAATTACTCTAACAATCTTGATGAAAATATATTTGAAATGCTAATTTGATGAATTAAATACCTATATCTTGAATCACTGTGAAGTTCTCTTCATATTAATTCAAATTTGTACAGTTATATATAACTGGCAAGTAACAGGAGAAATCTAGATCTCATTAAAATACATAGTTTGCGTTGACTATTTCTATGGAAGTGCGGTTACCTTTAGGGGCTTCTTAACCCCAGCTTAAGCGGAGTGATTTTTCTTTATTTAGAATCATTCTCTACCCTCTGAAGAGTATGGAAGTATAAATGTGAGAATGTCTTAATGTAACAGTGTATAAAATCAATGTTAGAAATCTAATTTTCATCGAGTGCCGAACATCATGAGTTACTTTTGAACTGCAAGTATTCATAGACATTAGAGGCTAAAACGGTTATACAAGTAAAATAATGGCCAAATAAATCTTTTTCGTATTTTTGGCCATGTTTTAAATTCCATGTTTCATGTTTCAAGAAATGCATCACCTAATGGACGTGCGTGAAAGTTTGCGATTCTTCTTTGTTCTTTCTATCACTAGAGCTTGTTACTATAGATAAATGTTTGAATGATATTTCTGAATTATCATGTAACTAAGCACTTCTTACTTATTTTGAACTCATTCCCAGGTAAAAATAAAATGTCAATAGTGTAACGTGAATAGAAGAATTACATTTTATAAACCCTGTAATACCAGTACATAACAGACATATGCGAATTATCATGGGTGGGGAGATCGTTTTATAGCTTACGTTTTAGTAAAAGAACACCCGAGGGTGCACATATGAAAGGTGTGTGTGTGTGTGTGAGAGAGAGAGAGAGAGAGAGAGAGAGAGAGAGAGAGAGCGAGAAACAATTTAAATCGTACACTGTTTAGAATACTGAAATTTTGAATGTACGAGTGCAACAGAGAATATTTTGAAAAATGGTAACGCCATGAAAAAAGTAATTTAGGATAAGTTGTATGTTTTAGCGATCCTATATGTTTTCCAAGATTTTGTTTGTTTGTTTACCTGGCATCCTCATAGACATTGGAGTGAGAATGAAACTTCCTTAACAGTTAGTTTATAGAAAATAGAAAATATGCAATTCATTCTTTATGCAAACGTATAAAACAGACAAGATTTTAATAAAAATTAATTTTGAGAAAAGAACTGCAAACATTTTTCCATGTAAAAGGTTGTTCGTTATAGAAGAATTCCTTGAAAATGCTTAATACTGGTCTTCGAAATTTTTGTGTTTTGGCTTGCGTTCTTTAGAGAGTTTTATTTTGTTTTCCAGTTTGTTTTCAATCTGGATTTGTGAATTTGAATGGAACGCAACACTTTGAGAGAGGCATTAAAATTGAATCTAATTTTGCACTCACATAATGCGCTTTTCCACGATCGTTTCTTTGCCTAATAAATAAAATAAATATACATGTTTTATACTTAAGATAACTCAACGCATACCTTATTTTTAGTACTCCTTGGCTTTCTGATGTATGTTAATTGCCGATATAATGCTGATATTTCAATTTTCATCATGCACAAACCTTGTACTTGGTTCACCTCTGCAGCAATTTACATTTTCAGGCTCGGTACATAACCTTGAATCTCGGACTAGCTTTGGGAGCTTATCGAGTCAACATCAACGCGGGTTATTAATTCTTTATGAACGGTACATCTTCATTCCGTGACGCTGCTGGTGAAAGGAAAACAATCGATAAGAGAGGGAGTTTAAGGGATCTCAAGTCCGGTAGCCGAGTCGTGAGTTAAGACAAGAACCTCCCTGCTAAGCCGTAAAATCGGTTTTCATGATGAATAAATATTACCTGAATAAATTATCGATCCTTTTCCATACGCCACACACAAATTAACAGTTTTCTATCGACCAAACTTATCTATCGCAACAATCATGTGGCAAAATGTACGTTATCGTCGTCGCATTCATTTACAGTAGCTGCTGTAGGTGTCATTTATATTTATGCAGTTACAGAATACTGGCGCGAAAGCACACTGTTCTATTTAATTTTCTCAGCGAACTAACACAACCCGCAGCTTCGCTCGCATTACATTAACTGCAAAGAACCTGTCTATTTCTCTCTCCGCCTCTATTTTACTCTCCCTCTCACCCTTACATCCCTTTCCCTTTCAATTCTTTCCCCCTTCGTCATCCTGTTTCTCTCTGTGCAGCGAACATGTTATGCTATATTTTGAAAACTGGCAATAATAGTAATTTATGCAACAAGTGGGTAATTTGATGATTATGACTCGAGTGAATGTTTGTCGTACGAACAACAGTGGGTGTGATAAGTTTCATGAATGCCATATTAAGATTATTCACGAATTGGATACAACATTTTATGCAATCTTAGCATTAAAAATCCTGAAATAACTCAGCATCCATAGCTGACATAAGTGAGAGCATATTTATATGTTATAGACGTTAGCTTCTCTCCCTGTAGTCCTTTATTACATGGCGTGTTGAACCGATAAACAAGAAAACCACTTACATGCATTTCCTTCCTGAGAGAGAAGTGAGCAGGTATTAGGGCTATCATGCAACCTATTATTAACACAGCATTGTAAGTAATCATAAATTCATATCTTAATTCTTCTATATTTAGGAATCTATAGAGGATTTTGCATCTGCTTTAATCAGAGAAAAGTATATTACAAAAGAATTTTATCTTCTCTCAATAAGCCACGGCAAATTGGAATACCAGTATTATGGCATTGCTATTATTGGCACACGTGCATTACACACTGAAATAATAGTATCCAATTTGTTGTAAATTCTTAAATATTCATCCTATTGAAAATCTGCAGCTAACAAAATTAGGCATAATCATTATACAAAGTTTTGTGGTGTAAGCCATTTTTAAAAAAGACTCAATAAGCAGGTATTTCGATTTTTTTCTTTCCCTAACGACTATTTATAGTAAAGGGCCCTTCAACAAGAGTGTCCTATCTTTAACATGTGATAGCTGCCGTTACAACGGTCATTTTTTTCATGTGGTTACAGTTGTTATTGACAAATAGCATGGAACGTTACAGCGTTCAGCAAAGCGTAGAAATTGTGAAAATTTATTATCAAAATGGATCATCTGTTCGCCAAACCTTCCGTGTATTGCCTGAAGTTTACGGTGTGCGTAATCGTCCCTTCGAGAGAACGATTCGGCGTTTGATCGATAGATTTGAAAGAAGTGGTCTGTAAGCGATCAAAGAACGCCTGTATGTAATCGACGTAAGCGCTCCAATGAAAACATAGGCGCCGTTCTTGAGAGTGTACGCGAGAACGGAAACATATCAATTGCTCGTCGAGCGCAAGAATTTGGGTTTTCGCCGACCACAACTTGGCGAATTCTGCATCTGGCCAGACGTTTCACGCTTACAAAATGGTGTTAACTCAAGAACTAAAGCCCAACGACCATAGGTTGCACCGTGTATTCGCTGACTCGACTATGGAGCAATTAGAAGCTAACCCGGATTTTTGTCGAAAAATCATCTTCAGCGACGAAGCCCACTTTTGGTTGGACGGTTGTGTTAACAAACAAAATTCCCGCTATTCGAGCAATCACAATCCAATGCAGATTCAAGAACGACCACTTCATCCCCAAAAGGTTTCTGTGTAGTGTGGATTTTGGTATGGTGGAATCATTGGTCCATATTTTTTCCAAGATAAAGATGGAGAAGCTCTGTCAATAGAGAAAGATACTGGCTCCTATAAGGGACTATTTTTGGCCTCAATTGGATGGTATGGATCTGAGAAACATCTGGTTCCAGCAAGATGATGTCACACGTTATAATGCTCTCGAAACAATCGATATTTTGAAGGAGAAGTTCAGAGGTTTCATCATTTCCCGTGGTGGTGATATTAACTGGCCCCCGAGGTCATGTGATTTAACGCCGTTGGATTACTTCTTGAGGGGTTATGTTAAATCTCGAGTTTATGTCAACAAGCCAGAAACAGTAAATGATCTTATGAATAGCATTACGAGTGTTATTCGTGAAGTTGGACCTAACTTACGTTCTTCCGTCATTGAAAAGTTGGGTCAACCGTATACGCGCAACCCAACGAAGTCGCGGCGGTCACTTAACTGATGTTCTCTTTCACACGTAAAGACATTAATTATGTTCCAAAATCAAAAATAAATAAACCTCTATCATTTATAGAACGTGTTTTATTTAAGTTCAAAGATAGACCACTCTTGTTGAAAGACCCTATATGTAGAGGAAGCATTAGATTCCATGAAAAAATTCCATATAGAAATTTCACCGGAAATACATGTTTTGAGCCCCCTTAATAAAGAAGTCCTTTATGTGTCTATGTTTTAGTGTGTTTGTGTGTGCACGCGCGCGTACGTCTGTGCACAGCATAACTCAAAAACGAAATCTAAAATAACTACCAAATTACACTATAATTTCAGCATCTTTCAAGCGTGCGACAGGAAGATTTCCAAGAAAATTCCTCCACCTCAAACTATTCTTTGCTTGGAAAACATTTCGGTATTTTTGATTTTCTCAAAAACGGATTCTAAGATTGTCACTAAAATACCATATGTTTAAGATATTCACTTATCTTGAATTTTCTACGAATAGCCTGTAAAGTCCCTTTCATTCGGAAGGAATCAGTTTAGATAACTGGCGCTCCATACGAAAGATGTAAAGAGAATGAATTTCGAAGTCAGCATATAGCGAACCGATTTTTAACGATTTCACTATCACTTAAGCCCTGCATCCCCTTAGCTCCTAAAACGAAATTTGTCACGTAGCTCTTTCTGTAAACGTATGTCTCAATTAACATGAATAGAAACATAAGAATATTTGTAAAAGAGAGATAATACTAAACAGTAGTTTCCAGAGAAAGTCATGTGAAAGTAATACGTGGATGATTATACTTCGTGTCCCATTACAACCCCTGGTCTTTGGAGAAAGTAATTAACTGTAATTTATTCTCTAAAGGTACATACATAGGTATGTTTTCCGCCAATTGTGAGTGAAAAGCCAAAAATAAACAGACATCTTTTTATAAAAAGTCTTTTTGGAGGGGGTCTCAAAAGGAGGGGGGGATCCTGGATCTCAAAACCCAATGAAATCCCGATGTTTGACTTTTTGAATGAAGTATAATAGTTCTTCTGCCCATTAGAGTTGAGTAGAGAAAGTAAAAACAAAAAGAAAACAAACAAAAAAGCTTGATTTTTTTAAAAAAGTCACATGAACATAGCTTGGTATCAACTCAAGTCTGGAGGGTGAATGCTGATTGTTTGCATGCAAATGAAATGCCAACTAATTGCGCATCAACCTTACAGTCCTAATTTAGCAACAGGTATTCAAATAGTTTTCTAGTGAATGTAGTGGTCTTAAACTATAACAAACATTCACATGCCTTCTTCATTAATAGAAACTGATTATATTTGCATAATTCATAGGCATCATATTGATCACAAGTAACACTAAAATTTAAAATCTTCCTAGAACGTTCCAGAAAATAGCCAATGATGGCATAGACTATGAAGGTAACCAATTTACACGATTTCTAAAATTAACATGCACAGAAATCAAAGATTTCGCTTACAAAACATGACAAACTAGGAGTATTACTAAGTATTGTTATTAAATTTGGCAAACCTGAGTTACTTACTGAATAAAATTTGTAAAATAAAAAACTCTCATCCAGTGAGCGCTGCAATATTCTCCGAGAAAACGCTCGATAGTGCAGAAAATTATTTTCTATAAAAAGACACAAAAGAAAACTTTAACGCCTAACACCTAAACATTTATTTTCCGCTTAAAGTCAAGGTTTTTATTAATTTAAAATTGTTTAGCCTGAAAAAGAATCGAAGCCGGAACTCATCACATAGCACTATTATAGCAGCATAACCACTCTGGCGTTGGTCAGCCCCTCCCCCAAAAAAACCGACCTCACATCGACAGCATCCCAACAAAAATAAACTAAAAATGGCTTAAAAAGTGAATGGTGACGGGCGAGGAATCAGTGTTACATGGTGTTCAATTTCAACAAAAATGATGATGTACGAGTGTGACATGACGTCATAAATTGGCGCTCCAACCCCCGCACAATTTCCACTCACCCCTTTCCCCTTCATTGGTTGGCGTTTAACCATTGCTGAGGTTCGCGCTATTGGTTTATTGATTCTCTACGTTAATATATTGGCTTCTCAGATCCTACAGCTCTGCAGTATCATGTGAAATTATTTGATTTCATTCGTTCAGTTGCACTAGATATTCAGATACTGCGAAGAGCCTTGGAGATAACAAGATTTTCAATCTTACTTGTTTTATAATTTGTTGAAAACTGCACCTTATTTTCAAATGTTTGGTATGTGGGTATAAAACATTTTTACAAGCATTTAGTAGAGCACATTCTTTAGTGAAAGTTCGCTGAAAATCGGTTTATGTCTAACGCAGGAAAACAAAAATGTGGTTTTGAATTAACAATGTTAACTCTTCAGTTCTTACGACTTCATACATGTATTTCTACTCACTTCACATCACATGTCTGCAGCATTGACCAATACTGTATTCATATTGCTCTACTAAATGCATATCAATTAATTTTGTAAACACTACACATCAAAAATCGAAAAATCTGTGCAATTTTCAAAAACTTATAAAAATAATAAGGCGAAAAATCTGGGAAAAACCAGAATACGCAATGTGATATCGTTCATTCTTTCTGTGTTTTGAAAGCTTTTCCTCTATTATTTTGACCTTAAAACTTTTTTAAAGTAGGGACATACTGTATGTAGTTGTCTAACGGGCATGACACAGATATCTTCTGTAAGTAAAGTGTTAAAATAACAATAGGGGTGGTTCTAAAAGTCTTGAGTAGTCCACAATTTACACTCGTAAGGTACAAATATTCAAAGTTTTGCCCAGATTGCTCAAAATGTGCAAAAGGGGTTGGAAACGCGAGGAGAGGTAGTATTTTGAAGCTGTAAGGTATCCTATAATTTTCCCAGTCCTATAGCCTTAAGTGCCTGATGGGCTAATCAGTAGGTATAGCTTCGTCTCCGACGTGTGTATACAAGAACGGCAGTACACGGCTTTCACTTCAGAAACTGCAACCAAAGAGGATTTCACCAATATTAGTTCAATATTCGTGTATCCTATGTGGACAACAGTGTAAAGAGTATCATTTACTGTACTGTGAAACGGGAACAAACTCGCTAACATTTTATGCCGATGACAAAAACTTTGTATAATTGTATTTTCTGTGCACAGTGTGTTTAATAAATCTTATTAATAGCTTCGTCTATGAGGAGTTGAAAATGCAGATAAAGTTGTTTTTAAACATTTTGGGGTATTATATAATTAAAAATATGATTTGGGTAATTTTTGCAAGTTGTAAAGTAACGTTTAACTTTTACCACTCCCTGTAGTAATTGGGCAAGATTTTGACAGTTCAGACTTCTACATTGGGGAATGATAATATGACAGGGGTCGTTTTTGAGAGCTACCAGATATCCAGTTTTAGTTGGGCCCCGTATAAGTTTACAAAGTTGTGTCTATGTAGACCAAAGAGTGCCGATTTGTGTGTTAGGCGTTGAAAATAGGAATTGAAAATAAGGGTATCGGAAGTTGATCAGTTTTGCCAGATTCTAAAATCCAAGTTTTGTCGAAATGATACCAAAACTACTCCTTGATAACAAAGTTCCGAGAAATTATATGGAAATTTGGTGATACGAACAGAATAAGCAACTCCTCCCCCTTCTGTAATTTAATTTTGAAATATTTTTAAGCCTCTGCATTTACCCCTTTGGGCTGGAAGTCATTAAACATCTGTCATGTTAGCAGAAGAGCATCAAAAATGCCCTCTAATAAATATATTCATCGAAACGGGATTGAAATTGGATGGTATGAATATGAACCCCCCCCCCCCCCGAAATTCCAGCTTTAAAGTTCTTGAGAATATTTTATAATCTATGTCCATAATAATACCCTGTCCCTCTCTGTTCCTTTATAGTATTAGTGTAGATTATACTTATCACAAAAAAAAATATGTTGCAATACTCACATGACGTTCTCTAGCAGTTTTAGTTTAGGACCAATTTAATAACTGTTCATATTAAAGCTTATTTGTCTATTCACTGCATATAAAACTGGACCTTGAACTCTATTCATTGTGACTAATAAGGGAAAAAATACAAAATTAACTAAGTAGTAATATAACACACCTGAAAAAATCTGATATGTTACACTCATATGACTTCCTCTACTTTTGTACAAACTATTTTTACAAACGCTTATTCTCCATCTACTACAGAAAGAAATTTGCAAAAACTATCTGCAGAAAGGGAATATGGTAGGCTTTAAGCGATAGCCAAATATTTCAAGAGCTGGTTGCTATGTGCAACATTTCGTTCTCTTTGCATGTCCAGGACATTAAAAAAAATAAAGAAAAAAGAATAACGAATTCTCATTTGAGAAAAAGTATAAATATTCGAAAATTAAAATAAATAAGAAGGAATATCTCGGAAATGGTTCACTTACAAAAAAATGTATATTACATAAATTTTGTGTTTTAACAAGCTTTACATTTTTAGGGTAGCAACATTTTATCTCTCTCTTACGTTTTACCACTTATGCAAAATTCATTTAGAATGAAGACGACTTTTGGAGACATTCCCAGAAAGTTCAAAATATTCATTTCCCATGAAAGTATCTTAAATATATGATATCTTAATCAAAATTTAAGGGCCATTTTTGAGAAAATGGAAATTTTTTCGAAAAATGTTCCGTGTAAAGGTAGTCTGGGATAAGGAGATTTTTTTAAAAATCTTCGTGTTGCATCTTTGAAAGATACAGAACCTAAATACCAAGTTTGGTATTTATCGACTTATCGTTTTTGAGTTATGCTGTTCACAGACTTGCATCTACACAGACACACATGCGGATCTTTTTCTAAAAATGCTTCTTTTTTGTTTTAGGGGACTCCAAAACATGTATTTCCGGTGAAATCTCAATATAGAATTTTTAAGTGGAATGCAATACCTCCCCTACTTACTATATGTAGTAGAGAAAGTAAAGGTATTTGACGTGTTATGTTCGTTACATCGCTGCACTCTGCCCGTAACCCATTCAGAGAATAAGACTCGTTACTGAAATACAGTCTTATTTTTCATAAACCCTTTAGCAGCAAACGGGAGACAGAACTGAAGCACAATTACCTACAACCCATAGTGTGCAGAGAAGTTACAATGATGTTTCAATGCGCTGTTCTGATGAGTTTACAATAAAGTGCACCCGAGAACGATAAAATGTGTGATAAAACAAAAAGCGATAAAATTGTGGCTATCGGCTTTTGTGATTTGTTGAACTTACTGACGTTGTTATTGTACAGGACTTATTGATACATGGGTTAATAATGAGGCAGTATTTTTAATTTAAATGATTTCAGTATAATTATATAATATATAAATTCAATAGCAGCCCGCCTTAAAGCAATATGTGTATGTAACAATATATAAAAATGTATGTAATAGTCATTGCATATGCTTGTATTATTGTATCCATGTGTAATAATGTTATGTGAATATATTACGTAATTTAATAATGTAGGAGCTGTGAGAATAATAGGTTAAAAGTTTCTAACAATGAGGTAACCTTGAGGCAATAATGAGTTTGAGAGTTTAATAATCTTAATTGTGATTCATGGAAGCAATAATGTAAAGTTTTAGACAGTTTAAAAATAGCAAATCAACAACCAGAAAAAGCTTTAGTTAAATGAAGGTATTCTATTGGATTAGGAATAGTCAATCAGAGACTTGAAATACAGAAATTTACAAGTTTAGGCGGTTGAAATAAGTTTAGTTGGTTGCAGACAGCGTTACTAACCAGACGCAAAAAGTGTCCTCAAGAAATTTAATACGTATTCGTGTGGGACGAAAATAGTTTTACGTGTTAAAAAGTACAATTAATTAATAAAAGAATCTCACAGCTCTATATCAGTGAAATGTTATTCAAATCGTATCAAGTATTAATAAAAGGAGTGAAGTAAAATTATAATCTGTGTAAGCCTACATTCTTCAGTCGCACCACAACCCTGCCAAGAGAAACGTGTCTCTAACAATAATACTGACACAGCCGAGGCAAACGTAAATATATAATATTTAAAGAAACAGTTAAATTACAAAGTTAATATTTTTTTAAAACTTAAGGCAAAGGCCACCTGAAAGTACATTTGGGACGAAGGCTACCGGAAACGTTTACTTTACGTACGGTTGCAACTACTACAAGTTCGCCTCCCCAACAGTTGAAATACAATACAACTCCTACTTCAAATCGGCTTTTCCATACGTGAAACAATAAATCTTTCTCAATAATCACCATAAACCTCTGGATAGAAATGATTTAGGCTAGTTGGCAATTAGTAACAGATAATTTTTTAGACATAGCCTTAGACGAGACAGGAATTTCAGTATGAAAAATGCAATTACACTTTCTTAGCGTTTGCGATGATGCTCCACATTGCGAGGACTATTCCATTCCTACGTCGCATATTTTATATTGACCAATAACGTTTAACAATGTATCGGATATCCACCAGTCGCGGTAGTTGGTCTTCTAATGTGCTTAGGAGGATTCAATTTTATCGGATTAAAATTCAGTTCGTTACTGCACCGTAATAGTATCAGTATGCATGATTAATGGTTAGTCATCTACTAACATGCAGTTAGTCAGTATCAATATGATTGAGATTGGAATACAGAAACAAAAATTAATGAAAATAATATGTCACGCCAACGCATCTTCACAGAAAACATATCTGCAGATAAATCAACGGCACCATTTATCAAATGGAGAAATTACGAAATCCTACTACCTCAACATCCACTTCAATTTCCGTTACCGAGAACTAGCAGATTTTTTCAACTTTTGGGGTTTTAATCAATGCATATTCAAATATAGTTAATTTCCAAACAAACGATGTCCTTGAAAATAATGCCTTTACTGTCCTCTGGTTTTAGTTTATCTGAACTTTGAGGTTAACTATTTTCTCATTCCCATTATTGATAACACTGACTGGTATTCTGTAACACATTCGAGTGTTCATTCATACGGTATGCCATAATCAGCTGACACAACGGTGATTTGATTTTAAAGAACACAAATAGTTATACTTTATATAATATATTGGAAATCTGAAAAAATCCCATTCGAGGTTACCGTTTCATCGGGTTAGTTCGTAACCTTTGGTGAGTATTACACCTATGTAAAGACAGCGCTCTTTGCATCCTATAATATAGATATCTCAATATCGCATTGTTTTGTTTACTGACTGGAGAATTATGCACGTTAAGCGAAAACCCCTATGGTAAATTTCATCTTCCCACCACGATCTTTAAACTGTAAAACACTTAAGTGTCAGGTACCGCAACATAAATATTGTTGTTTATATTAATAGCTTATATTATTATGCAGCATTATCCTATTATGATTTACAACATTGTGGTTTGGTAAACACAAACTATGAAAAATAATTCATGAGCCATAAAGTCTGTTTTCCATATCGAAAGTAATGTTTCAGGTAGTAGCATCTAAAGCTCACATTCAAAAGGTCCTGGGTACTATGCCCGTTTGATTTTTCGTGGTTTTCCTTGGTCGGTAACGAATGCAGGGGTGTATTATATGCCACAATTTTCCTCTCATTCCGTTTCCTTTCATCTTAGAGAGTTATAGGGTAAAGCGGGGTGGACGATTCCGTGCAGTTATATGCTTTGAGGAAGGAAATGTTTCTTCCCTGCGTATAACCTTTTCACCATACATGCCAGTTAGGATGGGGACCATCGAATACGCGGCCGGGGATTCTCAATCTGGAAACGTTAGGGACCCCGCTGAGCTGTGCCTGCCTCCATCAGATCCGGCCATCTTTTATACTCTCTCACCTCATCCCTTCCTCCCGGAGGTTTAGTAGGCAGAATGGCTCTAGCCTTGTTTTAAGTGCTAATATCCTCCTCCGTTTCCCCTTCCTTTTACTATTCCTTTGGTCCCCGTACCGTTTTTAATGCTAAAACAAGTAAATTTTGGCACAGTGTAATGCAATATTATATTGCAATTCGAGGCAGCATTACGACAGACTCGAGGAACGGTTTTATTTCGTTTGCACTTAACAAATGCGTATTACAAACCATTCTTTGGACACAGTTAATAATGACACATATTGCTTAAAATCAAAAAGCGTAAAACGAGTCAGGTTAAAGTCAATTCAATCATAGGGGTTGGTTACTTAAATATAGTAAACATTAAGGAAGTAAGAGTACAGATAACATTGAAATTTTAAAATGCAGAAGTAAATATAATTATATTTCATACGTATATATCGCGTGAAACTTCTCATCCTGCGGATTGGTAACTAGGCAATCCTGCATTTTACAGACGATGCGAAATGCATGTGCTGACACCGCATTCACCAGTAAGCTGGCTACGGTGGTGCTTTTTGTTAACGTGCTCTAGTAGTGCACTGGTTAACATATTCGAAAGTTATGACGAGGGTCGGAAGTTCAAATCAAGCCTGCGAATAAACGAGTCGTTTTATTATTTATTTATAATGTTCATTAAAGCATATTATAACAAGTGACAATTTGTGTTTTAATGATGAAGTTGGGGTTTTCTTTACGTTGTTTGCACCACGTATGGACGCCAATTTGAAGTAGATGGTTTGTTTACGTCATTTTTTGCACCACACTTTAGGCGTCAATTTGAAGTAGAATTGTTCTTTACGTTGTTTGCTACGTATGAAAAGTCAGTTTGAAGATGATGTATTCTATTTCAACTGTTGGGGAGCCGAAATTGTAGTAGTTGCAACCGCACGTATTGTAAACAGTTTCCGGTAGCCTTCGTCCCAAAATGTACTTTCAGGTGGCCTTTGCCCCAAGTTTAAAAATAATAGCTTTGTAATTTGACTGTTTCTTTAGATATTATATATTTATGTTTGCCTCGGCTGCGTCAGTATTATTTTAGAGACATGGATATCTTGGCAGGGCATGATGCGACAAGAATGTAGGCTTACACAGATTTTAAGTTTTAATTCACTACCTTTTATTAATTCTTGACACAAATTAAATAGCACATCACTGATATCGAGAGCTGTGAGATTCTTTTATTTAATACTTGCACTTTTCAACACGTACACTATTTTCGTCTCACACGAATACGTATTAAATCTCTCGAGGACGCACAAGCAACGCATCCAGTTATGAGAACTGCCTGCAGACAACTGAATAGATTTCAACCGTCTAAACTTGTAAATTTATGTATTTCAAGTCTCTGATTGCTAATCCTGCTCCAATAGAATACCTTCATTTAACTAAAACCCCCTCCGGTTGTTGATTGTCTATTTTATAAACAGTCACTAAAATCACATTATTGCTTACAAGAATCACAAGTAACAATTAAACTCTCAAACTCATTATTGCCACAAGGTTACCTCATTGTTAGCAACTTTTAACTTATTCTCACAGCTCCTACATTATTAAATTACCTAATACATTCATATAACATTATTGAACATGTATACAATAATATAAGCATATGCAATGACTGCTACATACATTTTACAAATTATTACATACACATATTGCTTCCAGGCGGGCTGTTGTTGAATTTACGTATTATATAATTAGACTGAAATTATTTAAGTGTTAAAAGTACTGCCTCAATGAAATTCATATAATTAAAGTAATAAAGTGAAACAACACTTCCATGCCAAACTATCAGTTTTCGTTAAATTTGCTAAACATAAAAATATCTGTCAGTGGCAGTATTTGAACCTAGAACCTCTACTACCGAAGCTCAACGTGCACACTGTTGTGCTACGA
This sequence comes from Deroplatys truncata, assembly GCA_030765065.1. NCBI lineage: Eukaryota > Metazoa > Arthropoda > Insecta > Mantodea > Mantidae > Deroplatys > Deroplatys truncata. The sequence goes on along the minus strand of CM060981.1, from coordinate 103,262,012 downwards.
GAGCAAATCACTGCAGTCATTTCGGCCGAAATTGATATGACACGATACAGTGGACAGTGTTTACGGCATAGCCTGTACAACGCCCGGACTGCATAGCTTCTCAAACACACACACACACACACACACACACACACACACACACACACACACACACACACACACACACACACACACACACACACACACACACACACACACACGGTATATATAAAAAGTTTAAGGCTTTGATATAAATATTACAGTGGTTAGCAAATAAGACTAAAGACGTAGGTAAGCTATGATGGTAGCTCGGATTGTAGAAAAACCGAATTTCCATGAAGGTGACATGAACGAGCAAAGTATTAAAAAAAAGCACAATCATCCAAAAATAGTTGTTTACGCAACATAGTTCGTGATAAAAATTCCACGTGATTAAAAGCCTATGTTCAACAAGTTGTGACACAATTTCATTTACAAACCATAACAAAAATTTATAACAAACAGTTTTACTAAATAAAAATAAAATGTATTGTGAGATTTAAGTTTAGAGGCCCGTGTTGAGCATAAACAGCGTATCTTAAAGGGGATGTTTCTGTTTAAGAGGCTGAATTTGAAAAATCTGTACTCGCCCTTGTAACTTTCTAGTTAAACTTTGGTTTTCGTTATGGCTGTAAATAAAGTTATTTGATATATACTGAATGATATAAACTTGTAGTATGGTTTAACCTACCTTTTAACATTTCCTGTTATATAAATTTTATTAGAGTAAAACATGTCTTTTCCGGATATTTACGGTAATTCAAGCCATGTAGATATAGCATAAAGGTATCAATCTAATTTCGGTTCAAAATTTTTACAAAAAATGAGAAAACATAGAATAATCAAGTTTTTCATGCAAATGGCTATTTCCGGTGAAATAAATGTCCCGAAAACCCATCGCCTTGCATCTCTAAGGAATCTCTTATATAAATGCGAAGTTTGGGGTCTACCTGAGTTTTGTTTTTGAGTCGCGTTATTTGTAGATACTAATACACACATTTTTTCCATTTTTATTAGGAACAACATTTACTTTTTAAATGAATGCAATCTCAATGTCCAACTTTTCTAAGTGATAAAACAATTCGTAAACACTAGTTAAGGGAATGTATCACTGATATTTGTTCTATAAGTACAGTTTCAAAATACATTTTCAACACTTCATTCATCCGTTCAGGTGGTTTTCACGTACAATCCCAAAAGCTGGGCGATTAAAATTGTCAAATAAATTTTCTGTGCTGCAGAGTTTATTTAGATTTTGATTTTAAGTCAATAACACGTTTTTAAAATATAGAAATATATAATGCTAGCTTTTTTAAAACAATTTTCTTTTGAACTAAAGCAAACACATAATATTATGTGAACTTTGAATGAATGAACGAAATGGATTTTAAAACAGACATTATTTGAAAAATTTTATTGCATGAATCAGTTGGCATAAGAAAACAAAAATTCATTCTGGAAACTAAACGTTAACAAAAATTATAAATCGAATTGTAATTCAAAATCGTTCATATTTACAAAAGATCAAGTTAGGGATACATTGTAAGATAAGTGGAATGAAAGCTTTTGAAAACAGCATTTACAATGTGCATCAAGTGCTTAAAAGGCCCAAAAAACACGTTTCTTCCTCTTCCATTCTAAAATGTGTAGGCAATAAATTGCCTATACCATCCTCAGAGATTCTCCAGCCATCTCCTTCTGGGGCTACCTAAATGTCTTCTCTCTCTCAGACTACTACTTCATATTTGTTTTTGTAGTGTTTTATCTGGCGTTTTTCTTTCACTCCCGAAAGCTTTTTAGTATGTTGTTCATATTAAAAATATAAAATTCTTCTGTCTTCATTTCTTATGTGACCTAATATTAAGCATCCTTTAACTCGCCTTAAGAAGTTCATTTCTGAAGCCTGAATCTTATTTTTAATTGATGTACATACAACAATACAATAGCCATGGTTGTAAAAGTTTAGTTTTTGTCTCTGTGATACTTTGTTTCTAAATTTCTATTAAGTTATTGCCCCACAGATCTTTTAGATCTGGCATAGTTTATTTTATACATCTTAATCTGTGTGTTATTTCATTATTGAGTAATAATTTCGTTCTTACAGTTTCTTTTCCTGAAAATTCCATTACTTTTGTATGGCAGATGTATTGCGCTGAATAAGAACCGAATCGTCGGGAGAAAAAAGTACATTCAGATATATAATAGTCTAAAGTATTAAAATCAGATTCAATAGTTTCCAAACGAAGTGGTGTTTAGTTCCACTAAAGCAGTGCACATGCTAAAACCAGCCGTTTATCCAGAAGGATAAATTATCAGAAATCTTTGTCATGGCTGGTTGAGCTATACTTCATTCTGTGCTATCTATGAAACTGAAGAGGTAGGTATCAAATTAGCGCCTAAAGCCAATGGATGTATTAGACTTTTGTTTGCTTGTTTGGAAGGAAGTATTGTTCACTTAACGTTGCGTAATCAGCCAGTGTGTGTGTGTGTGTGTGTGTGTGTGTGTGTGTGTGTGTGTACGTGACTGTTGGAGGCCTCAACATTCCGCATCCGGTCGAGGAAGTCCCAGCGACCCTTCACCTGGGCGACTTCCTCAACGGGGAAGGTCACCCGGGTCCCGAGTTCTTGGGCTTGACGCCAACTCTGTAGCCCTTATTTTGTCTGTCTGTGCCTGCGTGATTTTCCACAAGCTCGCCGCAGGCTTCTTCTTCAGCAACCATGAAGATGAACATGCAGGGTTGGATAGTAACAGCATGAAGTGCAACAACCTTGGCAGATTCAGCTGTCATCGATTTAAAAGTCTGCGAATAATAGAAGTCAAAAGACAATGCATTTAAAGTAGTTCTTATGCATTTACGACATAAAGTGGCTCCTTTTTGTTGCTATTGGTTCAAGGGAAACCGGAGTCGAATTTGGCCAAACTTACGGGTTTTTCAGATTGTCGTTTATTACACTTTAAAGAATTCTTTTCGAATATATGCAGTCCCTCAAAAAAGTATTTGTCTACAGTTAAAAACATTCTAACAGAAAGAAACAATATCATTTTTAACACCCAGAAACAACAAAAAATTATGCAATTTACGTGTTCTAGATCTTCTATCGAGATCTTTAATTTTATTAATGTTATAATTGTTTCGTTCTCTATTACTTACGTATACTAATAAGACGAAGTGCTGCACTTCGCCCAAAATTTCCAACATCGATGTTTCACAGTAACACTTTTATACAAATCTGATGTGTTACACTCACATGACTTTCTCTGCTCTTGTACAAACTATTTTTACAAACGCTTATTCTCCATCTACTTCATGTTAATCGAGATAAACATTTGCAGACTCTATCTAATTGCTAATTTTCTTGTAGATGTAAGGGGAATATATATTTACAGTAGCCTTTAAGCATATACATATCTCTTAATAGCTGGTTGCTAGGTGCAGCACCATTCCCTTTGCCACAGATTAATACTCTTTGCATATCAGAGACAAAAAAATGAATAAAGAATTCCCCTTTAAGAAAATAAGTATTGAAAAATTTAAGAGAATAACAAGCAATATCTCGAAAATGGTTCATTCAACAAAAAAAATGTATATGACATAAATTGTGTATTTTAACGCGATCTACATTTTTTGTGTATTAAAATTTTCTCTATCTATTATGGTTTACCGGTTATGCAAAAGTCGTTCACAATGAAGAACACTTTTGGAGACATTCCCAGAAAATTCAAAATATACGTTTTATTTGTCATGAAAATATCTTAAAAATATGATATTTTAATCAAAATCGTTAGAGCCGTTTTTGAGAAAATTAAAATTTTCGAAAACTCTTCCATCTAAAGGGTAATTTGGGGTGGGGGATTTTCTTGAAAATCTTCGTGTCGCATCCCTGGAAGATACTGAACCTGAATACCAAGTTTGGTGTTTATCCGACTGTTCGTTTCTGAGTTATGCTGTTCACAGACAGACAGACACACAGACACACACACGGACATGTTTCCAAAAATGCTTTTTTGGATTCAGGGATCTCAAAACATGTATTTCCGGTGAAATCTCGGTATCGAATTTTTTAGTGGAATACAATACTTCCCCTACTTACTATACGTAGTAGAGAAAGTAAAAAGCCCTCGCGCCCACGTGTGTGTAGCAAAACACAAATAAGAAGTTTATGATAAATACCATAGTTAGTATTTAAGTCAAACATCTTCCAAGGATGTAGCACGAAAATGTTTAAGAAAATCCCCCAACCTAAAACGATCATTTACATGGAAACTGTTTCGTTATTTTGTACTAAAATAGTAAATGTTTTAAGATGTTTTCCTGAAAAACAAAACGTATGTCTTGATTTTTTTGGGAATAGATTGCGAAGTCCTGTTCTGGATGAATTTTGTATAATTCTGTATAACTGGTAAACCATAAGAGATACACATAAGCTTACTACACGAAAGATATAGTCTCATTAAACACGAACTTTATGTTAAATAACTTCTTTGAACATCAATGATTTCCTAGATATTCGTGTTATTGGATTGGAGTTTCAAATACTTTATTCTTTCTTGAAGTAGGCATTCAATTGCTTCTTGAGCTCATGCAAGGAAAGGAAACGCACTCGTTTTAAAAATTTCACTATCGCTTCAGCTTCCTGTATCACCCTTGAACCCACAAAGTACTGCGTAACGAAACCATTTCTAGAATTCTCCATCTTCAATGCCATAAATCAGACAACAGGATGGCAAACTTTTATAGGAACAGCTGTAGAAGTTTGGATACGGAAAGTTATATGAATGTAAGGCATCAGGTCATTTACCTTTTTTGGTGTGATGTTATAATAAGTACACCATACAAAAAGGTTGAAAAATTGGTGCAATTTTCAAATGCTTATAAAACTAACAATATTCAACAATTATAAAAAGCTTCAGAACACGTCAACTATAATGTTATATCTGTGTATTAAAACTGAGAATTTTCTCTCCTTTAATTCCAATGCCAGTATTTTTTAAAGTGAATAAGAATACTTTTCTGGAGCCACTTTAACTATTTAGTTCGTTCTGCACATCTAAAGTTCTGGGGGGATGCAATTAAAGAGGTGAGAATTATATTTTTTACAAATAGTTTTCTTTTCTTCTTGAATGTATACTTAAGATTAAAAAATAAGGTACAGTGGACAGTGTATTAAATTTCAACGCAATATTGTATTGTAACCTATTACAATATGAAAAATTCTGATGCTTTGCACTGCAATGTCTTTCTTTCACTTGTACAAACTATTTTTACACTCTATTTTCCATCTACTTCATATTAATCGAGCTAAACATTTGCAGAAATTATCTACTTACTAATTTTATTGTAGGTGCAATAAAAATATGGAAATGCAGTAGGCTTTAAGCGATAGTCAAATCTTTTAAGAGCTGGTTGCTATGTGAAGCATCCCATTCTCTTTCCATGTCCAGAACACAAAAATTCCCATTTGAGAAAAAGTGTAAGCATTCAAGCAAATAACAAGGAATATCTCGGAAATGGTTCACTCGACAAAAACGATGTATATGACATAAATTCTGTGTTTTAACGAGATCTACATTTTTTTGTGTAGTAAACTTTTGTCTATCTCTTACTTGTTTACCAGTCATGCAAAAGTCATTCAGAATGAAGAGGACTTTTGGGGACATTTCCAGAAAATTCAGGATATACATTTCATTTGCCATAAAATATCTTAAGCATATAGTATTGTAGTCAAAATCGTTAATGCCATTTTTAGAAAATAAACATTTCCGAAAAGTGTTCCATGTAAAGTGTGGTTTCAGGGGGGGGATTTTCTTGAAAGTCTTCGAGTCCTATCTTTGAAAGTATTGAACTATATACCAATTTGGTATTTATCCGACTTTTCGTTTTTGAGTTACGGTGCTCAAGAGACATATACACACAGACATATGGACAAGTTTCCAAAAATGCTTTATTTGGATTCAGGGAGCCTCAAAACACGCATTTCCGGTGAAATCTTGTAATCGAATTGTTATCATACGTAGTAGAGAAAGTAAAAATTGCTAGTCTGCAGTCTGCAATCATGGTACCACATAGTACAAATGAAACTAGTTAGGATTGTCTGTTGCAATGACATTTCGGTGCCATTTATTTGAGGTTTTCCACACCAAAAGAGTAGATTATTAAACGTTAAGTTATCTTCTCTTTCTCTAATGTAGTCATGTGAAGGGTATGAAATATTACAGTTATTATATGATTAACACATTTTTAAACATTTTAACATTGATTTTTGTCTCAGCATCTTCTCTGTTCGTGCAATAATTACATTTATGGCGAATTTATAATTAACAGAAGTGGATTCAAAAACAAGCCTTTGTGACGATATCTTGTAGCATAGTTAGTGTATAAAAAGTCCTGTGGCTGTTGTACATAGAACTGTTTTCTCATTAGAAAACGTCAGAAAATTGCTGCCTTATGATGAGAGGCATCCTTATAGTTTTTTTAGGACCTGTGGATTTTGAAAACCCTAGATGTCAATCACATGGTACAAATAAAAAACACAAAAGGAATAGTATATCTTCCTCAAACATTTAAAATGAGGTGAGTTTTGCATTTACTAATCTTGAAAATTTTGCACAAAAGAGTATAAGAAATGTAGTGATGAAAACATAAGTTAAATGACAAAGCCAGGGTAGAGTTTAATACTTTGATATGGCAGCTATTAAACAAGAAGGATGATTATATTAGAGCTAGGGTAGGAACGTTTCTCCAGGGGAACTGTTACCATGTTATGGATCTTCAGTCAGTAGCTCTCTCAAATGATTCAATTAATTTTTCCATTGGGATCTTCACTCGTGCACAAAGCGAGTAACGAAGAAGGGGAAGCCAGAGGGGAAAAAGACAACTGATGAAGATGAGAAGACGGTAAAGAAAAGAAAAAAATTAGAAGGGGAGCTTGAAATTTTACGTTTGGGATCTGCACGATGATCCAAATGAAGTGGGTTAGGGGTTGAGGGTGGTTAACTTGACTGAGGAGAAGTTTTGTTTCTGAAAACGACAAAAGACAGATCCTTGTCAAGATGGAACCGAATGCAAACTTGCTCTGCTGTTATTCGTAAGGAAATTTCAGAACTGAAGACCTGGCTGCAAATAATGCTAAGGAACATGCTAAATATAATAGTATGCTAAAAACAAGTTTCTGAAAAATCTGGTACTTATATCTCTTAACATAAATTAAAAACATCATTTCTATTTCAGATAATGAATTTTCACAATGTTTTGTTGTTGAATTAATCTGCATTATAATTAAGGTTATCGTTTTTATTAAAATCTCCGTCGACATAAAGGCCAGAGCGCATAGTTTCTCTACCTACTTTGAATGTTAGAGAACCACTTGTTTGCTGCCGATGCTCGAAATTTCGAGGAAGACATGTTCCAGGTTAGACAACTATATAAGTGCAAGTGTTAGTGTCGAGGCAATAGTACTCCATGTAGTCGTCTTACTGCGTCGAGTTCAGCAAAACGGTTGTCAATCTAGCACAGAAGAAGGAAATAAGAAATACATCCGTCCGTATGCAGCACTGAATTAACAATAAAATCAAGACACGCAAAACAACTCTGGATTGCAATTTGATAAAGGTGTTTTTTTCTTGTAATATGTTTTTCTTTTTCTTTCCGACACACGGTGTATATCTGATGGATATCCTTCAAACGGTGTTTGTAGAACTTAAGTGATATACATCTAAAATACGATTAAACATTTTTAAGCAAAATTCAAATTATAGAGTTATAAACACCATTTCTTACTGTTTGTGCATCCTGTAGGTATACGAAACCTACGTGCAACTGAGAAGCTACACAAGGGCATTAGATAGATATTCTACCTCTCAGAAGCTTATTTCTATCACAGTGTATCTAAATTATTAAAAACAATCTATAAGAATGTACTGTATTTACGACATGCAAAAAATCATTAAAGATACCTCAAATTAAAACACTACATTGAACATTCCCGATCTAATATTCTATAGAGCCTTCTGCTTACATCCCGATTTATTTATTATTGATACACTATTTGATTTCCAAACTGAAAAACTCAAGTTGATATCGACCTCTGTTTGTATTACTAATGAATGACACCGTACAACATTGTACTTCGGTGAAATACGGCCGAAGCAGTTCTTTCTCCCTTCTCAAGTGAGGGGAAATGAAACCAATAAATGCCAAATCCTCGAAGGGGAAGCTAGAATTGCACATTTATTCCATGAGGTAGAAAAGTATATATAATTTAATTGCTGAATGTCCGTATGGGAATCTCTTAAAGTACCGCCATTGTTTAAAAAGAATATTGTTGCAAAATATTTTATTGTTATGGAATTCCTCATACCTTAAGCTACTTCTTTAAGTAAACTCCACTACCACCACCACCACCACCACCGAGACGCCTGATATACAGAGACACCAATTTTTGTATCCCTACGTCAAAGAACTGCTTGCGCAGAAATCCAAAACTGTGCGTTATCTTTGAGATCTTCACTGTCAAAATGTTTGCCATGGAAAAACGTCCTCACATGAAGAAATAGATGAAAATCATGCTCAGGAAGTTATTGATTGTTTATTTTATTTCATTTTTGGGAGAAATCCCTTGAGTACAAATAAGAATGAAACCTGAAATAAAAAATAAAAGCATGGCTTTCAAGAAGACAACGTCGTTCCTCGCGAAGGTCTACAAAATTGTTGCCCTTGAAGATAAGATACTTTCTAAATAATTGCAGATTTCGCAATACCTAGGTAAAAGTGGTTTAAGGTGCCTACTACCCTTTGATTCCTTACTATATTTCTCATCTTCTTTCAAGTGATACTAATAATTTAAAATCAACAGTTGAATAGAACTAACCCGGAGTGCTGTTTCCAGGTAATACTCCCTAACATTACTGTGACAGAAACAAATATTCCGATCGTCTTCATTTAGTTCTTCTTCGAATTCATTTGTTTTAATATAATAGTGAGATATTTTATTGCGTTTGAGAAAATGTGCTAGTGCCTCATCTTGCTGGAACCATGATCGATCACGAAACCTTAAGTTCCAATACTGTAGAGTGTTAGGTCGTTCATAAATCTATGTATTCGTGGAGCAACAGTGTTTATTCTGACTTAAAGCATCGTACAGGCATTTGACAACATTTGATGCAAAAAAGTATAAATAGATACTTTATCAACTAAAAGCTACATATGTTACAAAAGTTACTTGACGATTCATTGCACCATAAATCATTATTAGTATCATATACAAGAAAAGTCTGATTTGTTACACTCACATGACACTCAAACACTCAAATAGTTAAACAAACTATCCTTGCAAAAGCTTAATTTTCTGTCTACTTATTTTAATGCAGATGTACGTGTGCAGAAATGGCTGCATTACAGATTTCGTTATAGATACAAAGGGAACAGCGAGAGTCATATGTTTAAGAACTGGACGCTATACGCTGGTCTTAAAATTCCATACTCTTTCCATGCAATCGCGAGAAACAATTTATTATCGACGGGACAAAGTATTGAACAATTTGAAGCACTAATAACGGATACTCCGGAAGCTGTTTATTACACAAAACGGTTATTTCATATAAATTGTGTGTTTTAAAGTGATCTACACTATTGTGTAGTACGTTTTCGTGTATCGTTTAACGTTTATCAGTTATACAAGATTACACAAAACTCCTTCCGAATGAAGAGGACTTCACAGACTATTCCCAGAAAACTTAAAGTAAATTTTAGTTATCATTTAAATGGTTTAAACATATTATAACTAAATCTAAATCGTTTGAGCCATTATTGAGGAAATTAAAAATTTCGAAAAATCTTCCACGTAAAGGGTAGTTGGGGTGGGAGCATTTTCTTTAAAATCTTGTCAAACATTTCGTTTTTGAGTTATCTATTCATATACATACGGATCTAAAACTCTGATGTGTTACATACATGAATTTCTCTGCCCGTTCTTCAACAAACTATCCTGTAAAATCGTATTCCTCTTTCTACTTCATGTTAATCTAGATAAACGTTTGCAAAAATTGTTTTACTACATATTTCCTTATATAGGTACAATGAGATTTGGGGAATGCAGTAGACTTAAACGTTAATCAAATATTTTAAGAACTGGTCGTTATGTGATGGCTTTGAAATTCCGGTCTCTTTGTATGGTCAGGAGAAAAAAAACGAATAGCGATTTCCCATTTAAGAAAAATATAAATATTTAAAAATTCAAACCAATAACAAGGAATATCTCTGAAATAGTTGATACCACAAAAAACTTTATTTGATATAAATTGTGTGCTTTAACAATGCGTTTTACATTTTTTTGCGTATTATGATGTGATCCATCTCTTACGGTTTCCCCGTTATGCAAAATTCATTCTGGATGAAGCGAACTTCACAGGCCATTCCAAGAAAATTCAAGATATCATTTCATTTGTCATGAAAATATTCTTAACATATGTTCTTTTAACTAAAATCTTTTGAGGCGTATTGAGAAAATCAACATTTTCGAAAACTTAAAGAATAGTTCGGGGTGGGGGATTTTCTTGAAAATGTTCGTGGAAGATGTTGAACTTAACACCAAGTGGGTATTTAAACCGACTTCTCCTTTCTGCATTATGAAAGTTATGCTGTTCACCGGCACGCGCGCGCGCGCGCGCGCACACACACATACACCCACAAGCACATTTTTCTAAAAATTAATATTTTTTTGTTTTGATTAAGAGTGTACCAAAATGGATGTTTCCTGTGAAATCTCGGTATATAATTTTTGGATTGAATATGATACTTCTTCTACTTACTATAGGTAAGCAGTAAAGAAAGAAAAAATATGAATTAATTAACAAACTATTGAAAGCAAATGGCAGTAAAAAGATTTTATGGGCTAAATTAAGTTAGAGTATATAGCAAAACGCCTCGTAGCATAGTCATTCAAGAAGAATAAAAATAAATAGTCGCTGATAACATCAGGGAAAAGAAATCCTAGTTATTACCGAGAGAAAATCACTTAGATTGGTTAAACATACGTAATGCCTTTAAATGTGCCTTCATTTTGTAATGTAATGTAATATTTATTTCATCATTATTACAATAATACAAATAAAGATTACATCTAAAACTTAAATCTAGTGCTCCAGTTTTCTAGCTCTCCCATATTTAGCCCCTAGGCTGTATATATGGGATAAAGCTACTATACCATCTCTGCACTCCAAACTGTGCTCATTCTGCTGTACCTTTCCTAAGCTCCTTATCCACTTATCCCTTGTGTTACCTAAAAATGTCCCCATCATTTTAATTGTTTCTACTTTTGTGCTTCCCAACATTCTTAATGCTACTGCTTCTTTGTTTAGCTTGTTCCATTTTTTATTCCATATAAACCTCTCTCCACCTTTTAACCTTATCACATTATATTAGCCAATGAAAAATACTACCCGATTCATCACACATAATACATCTCCCCGAACAATTATGTCCATTCCTTTTTAAAAATATTACTCCTGTGCGCATCCACGCAAGACCTATTCTACCAAATTGATTGCATATATCTACATACTTCTCCCTTCCCCAATTTCTTTTAACTGATTTATGCAAGTTCAATGATCTTTTATCCTCAAAACTAGCCCATATCTCTTTCATTTTGTAACATTTTTAGATTGTTTAAACTTAGCGTTTGTTCATCCATATTTATAGTGAACATAGTTTCTGAAATCCAGTTTTACTATAATGGCACAGTTTTTATTTTATTATTATGTTATTATTACTATTATTATTATTATTACTATCGTTATTTAAACACTCGGTACGTACTTAACTGCCACGCCTCTTATAAAGGAAGATATTTTTGTTGTTAGCTTCTCGTAACTTCAAAGGATGGGCCCGACTAGAAGTTTCTCTGTACATGTGGACATGCAAGATGGGACAATATTGGGTTACAATCGCTACTTGTAGTGATGTGAGGTGAAGCGTTCAGTATCAAAGCGGCTCGATTCTTACGGTAGATCGGTTAAGGGATGTGCCGCCGATACCCAATACTTCAGAAACCGATATACTGGGGTAGTTCTTGTAGTGGGGAAACTTCACTGTCCACACATCACCCGCAGTTACTTTCTGGATACTTTATTGATTCATAAGTTACACTATTTATGCAAAAATCTGATGCGTTATATTCATGTGGTTTTCTCTACTCATTATCACTTATTTTTATCTAGCTGCTACAAACTATTCCCCGAAATCTTACTTTTCCATCTACTTCATATCAATGGAGATAAGTCTTTGCAGAAATACCATAAGTACACATATCCTTATAGGTACAAGGGTAATAGAGGAAACAGATGCTATATGCTGTCCTTGAAATTCCATTGTAATTCTATAACATCCCGAGAAACAACTTAATAGTGACATCACCCCTGGAATAATAAGATAACCATTGCAAAAGCAAAGAAATTAAATCAACTTTTCTTCGTGTACCTTTTCTAAACATCTTAATACAGCAATTGTAATAAACCTTTGTAGTAACGTTTCTTATGTAGTAATGATAAATCCTGTGAACAAAATTTTGATGAAGGTATTAGTTTTTAATAGCATTTTTCAGTTTTGCTTTAAAAAAATCCCTTAATTTCACTGATACGTATAATAATAAATACTATTATTTTCAAAATATTAAATAACTGCTGCACAGGATGGTTTATTCTATACTTTTAGAAGATACCACAGCTCTGAGGCAAATAGTTTCAGAGAAAAGGTACACTGTTTTTGGAAAAATGTAATTTTCTAGAAAACAGCGCGGAGGATTACTTAATTTTAAAGTTTGATATTTCTTTACCTCTACTAGTTAATGCTGGCCACATCCTTTGTCTGCATCCTCTCATTCTCCTGTTTTTGTTTTATGTCCATCTGTTTCCTCTGTCTAGCTGCCTTTTGCCAATTTTTTACTGCTCTCCGAGCTTTGGTGAGTCGAAGCTCATCGAAGATCTTCAATGTCTCCTGACTGTGAATGCTTCTGGTTGGAGTCCTAGTCTGTTAATTGTTTTAATTCTGCCTACATTCCCACTGTTAAATACTAAACAAGCATCACATGCAGCAAACCACAACACTTGAGGATATAAACATTGTTTTTGGACAGCGTTTCCGAATCAGACTACTGTAGCTCTCATTTGGGTTCTGGATTTTTTCCATGTGTACACATATTAAGTAAATCTAGATCTTCCATAAATCTGAATGTGGGCTTTGCCATCAGCATTAGCCTGTAAGTATTTGCAACAAGAAATGTCGCACAGCCCATGCAGAGGTACAGCGTCGTTTGACAGTTAATCTCGTATATTGCCCATACTGCTTTTTGCATTTTCTTCACATTTCCAATGTTGTCCCTAGAATAATATGTAATAAACTTGCAAAGTATGAATTTTTTGTGAGTAAGTCTATTGGCAATCCAAACTCTTTCCATCACTAAGTGTTTTACCTCTCCTATCTTTTTTCAAATTTAAAGCCTGTCCCATTCTCTTTTGTATGAATTATTCACTCCAACTTCTTCAGCTTCACATCAGGACCAAAGGTTTATTTTATGGAATTTTTTAAACGCATTTTAGTCACCATTACCTAGGTATTTGACATATCGTACACAATGCTTTTCTTCAGACCGCTGGAAAATTAATTTCATTCCAGCTGGCCCTAATACATCAATGGATTCTCATAATATTTAGAGCATACTTTCCTATGCTTCTGCCTACTATTTTCATCGTCCTGACCGTTACACTTTTCCCTTACTGCACACTGCCTGTAGTATTTACTCATCACTTGGTAGTTTCAAATTTTACCAGTGTTCACATTAATTATTGGCGATACTCCATAATGTGAGATATGGCCTATTTTCATCCAAGGGGAATCACAGGAAATAAATAAATTACGTTTTATGTCATCTTTGTCATTTAAATTAGTTACCTCTTCAGCAGCAGCTGCTAGTTTCTCTTCATATTCACTTTCAAGTGCAGACAGTTATGTTCAGAAAATCTGTTTACTGGTGAAGGCATCTTCATCAAATTAGAGAACAAGTTTGCCCATTCTCTGCCGAGCATAAGTTAATCTTATATTTGCTTCATATATGTTGTTATTTTCAGACGAAGTTTTGAATTGTACATCAAATTTGCAGTTTTCACAATACAGATGCAAATTAGAAACAATCCCAAAACGTATCTTGTCTTCAAATAATTTCATTTCCTTGGCACCGCTGTTAGCACAAGCACATGAAGAACTGGTAATGTCAGTAAGAATTCCTAAATGAATTACAATAAAACACTTGAATACTCGTACTCACTGTTTTCAGTATATACATCGGCATAAATGCCACTATCAAGTTTACTCCGTGAAGCACTTACACTTCCAGAGCTACTAGGCTGGTTACATGCATTATTTTCATCACGTTTTTGGTTAGTGTGCACTTGTTTATCCTTTGCACTTAAGATACGATGCCTTGAAACCTTTCTTTAAGATCTACTCATAATGTTCACCACAAAAAGCTCCAAACCAAAAAAAAATTAAAAAGACGAAGCAGAAGTTGTGGGTTTTGGGTAAGTACACCATTATGGTTTCTATTCATCTAATGGTGTAAACCTTGGAAATGTTATGAAAACATAGTATTTCAATTTGCTTCGTAGTGTAGCTACGATACTTTAAAATGCTTATGATTGTATACGTATGCATTTATGAAAAATCTGATGCGTTGCACTCACATGACTTTCTCTACTCTTCTACAAACTGCTTACAAACGCTTTTTTTATCTACTTCTTGTTAATCGAGATAAGCAATTGCAGAAACCATCTTATTGCAAATTTTCTTATAGATGTAAGGGAAATATGGCGGGATTTAAGCGATAATCAAATCTTTTAAGAGCTGGTTGCTATGTCCAGGACATAAAAAAAAGAAGCTAACCGTAAGAATTTGAAAATTCCAACAAATATTAAGGAATATCTCGGAAATGGTTCACTGGACAAAAAATGTATTTGACATAAATTATGTGTTTTAACGAGATCTGCACTTTTTGTGTAGTAAAATTTTGTCTATCCTTACGGTTTACCAGTTTTGCGAAAGTCATTCAGAATGAAAAGGACTTTTGGGGACATTCTTAGAAAAATCAGGATATAAATTTAATTTTCCATGAAAATATCTTAAATATATGATATTTTAATCAAAATCGTTAAACGCAATTTTTGAGAAAATCAAAACTTTTGAAAAATGTTGCATGTAGAGGGTAGTCTGGGGTGGGGAAATCATTCTGAAAATCTTGGTATCGCATGCTTGGAATATACTAAACTCAAATACCAAGTTTAGTATTTATCCGACTTTTCGTTTTTGAGTTATGTGTTCACAGTTTGGCGCACACACACGCACACACGCGCACGCGCACGCACACGCACACACACACACGCGCGCGCGGACATGTTTCCAATAATGCTCTATTTGGATTCAGGACACCTCAAAACATGTATTTCCATTGAAATAAGTAAAAATTTGTGTTAAAGAAATTTCCTGAGCCCAAAAATTCTAACGGCGTTACGATAAGGCAAGCCATGTTCATCGCATGATTAATCATATTCAGAAAGGATTAAAAGGGCTTTGTCACGAGGCATTTTAAAGGTTAAGAGGAAATTAAAATAGCATTTACCTATTGATTAACGTGCGTATAGTGGGTAGCTATGGTATTATTAAAGTATGTGTTTGTATGCATCGCCAAGAATATTAAACACCGAGCAACGTGGCTCATGACTGTAGCTCACATTCGTGAGGTTGTGGCTTCAAGTCCTGGTACCAGTCAATCTGACTGGTTTCTTTTTAGTAGTTTCCTCAGTTTCAATACCACGACCCGAACTTCCACCTACAGATCAAAAGAAGTAGAAGTAAAAAATATATGGTACAGCTAATGAAGCTGTTACTGAGATATTATATTATCTTTAAATGAATAAATTTATAAAATTGGGATATATTTATTTTTACAATGAAAATTTAATGTGTTATACTTAAACTAAGGCCGTCTGTCAAACATCACAGTGACTACTATGCATTCAAAGAACAGCCAACAGTTTCAAGACCCATATTCCGCCAAAATACAATACCATAAAGTAGATTGTACAAGAAAGCGACTACGCAACTAAGTCCACCTATCAATAAGTTCCTCAAATGGGTGGTACAGGAAGGTAACTATACAACTAAGACCATCTGCCTTGTACACACTGACTCGGGTGAAACAACAAACCCACGCTAACCGTCACGATAAAGCAAAGTTAAACAAAAATAAAAAGAATTTAAAACTTTTTAATGATTTTATACATCCGTTCCGAGGTATAGGGGCAACGTGTCAGGTCATAATCCGGTAGGTCTGTGCTGAAATCTCGATTGAAAAAGGGCGACGTTTAAGTCTTCCCCGAGTTTCCCTTCTACAGAGCAGACAGACAAATGGATGGAGTATTCTAAGCTGGATGGAACTCGGCCTCATTTGAACGTTCGTTTCATCCCTTAATTTTCTGGTGATACCTTTCTGGTATAAGGGGATAAACTTAAAGGGGAGAGAGAGAGAGAGCAAATGGCACCCCATTTGACGGACGCTGATGATTTAATGAAATGTCAACTAGGAAAGGAAATCTGGATTTGGGAAGGAAACGAGCCTGACCCAAGTTTAGAAAACATTCTGTTACTTGGCACCTGAGAAATAAACCTGAGGAATAAATCTTAGTCAGGGAGAACTGTGCTGGATGGATTTGAACTGCGGACCTCTCATTCACGAGTCTGTTTTTAACGACTGCAGCCAACTATGTTGATGTTTCTGACAACATAGTACAACACACTCTGATGTCATAAAACATTAGCGACTTAATATTTCGGAATTTCGTTGGTTAGAAGAAAGCAAGAGTTTCAATATGCTTTTAGCATGTAATTACAGATTTTAAACGTTCCTGATTGTATCTGTTGTTTAGGTTTTCAAAATTTATTTTGAAATGCTATATATAATAGGTATTTTGGGAAAGCCCTGACATTAAATTGCACCCACAATTTAGCAGGGTGAACACTTATCTCATTCTACAAAACAATTCCCTCCTCGGGCTCAAACCCGCCGGAGGGCAATGGACATAAAAGTCCCTAACATGGCTTTTTTTGAAAGGGAAGTAAAGCCGGTAGTCCCACGACGTAAATTTACGGCACGTAAAAGAACCTCAAGCCTGATAAGGAGGCCTATGAGCAAAATTTCCGGTGTTTCACGCCCAATATGGAATGAAACGCTAAGGATCATAGCAGTTAAAGAGCGTCCACAAATAAAACTCAATTTTTTCCCTTATTTTTATTTTATGAAATTAAACCTATGTCGTTATGGCATTTTGAAAGCAAGAAAAATACAGAAATGCTGCGTTATTTCAATGAAGCTGTTTTGCATGTTTGGCCTCAAAGACGTATGTTTTTTATCTTTCAACCATGATTGCTATCCTCCTACGATTTTTATCAATTACTGAATTACAACAAAAACATACCGGTACGGTTATTATAGCCACGCTCATTACGTTAACATCGGCTTCTCAAACGTTGCTTGTCCCTTTACACCTAAACCTTTCTGTAGAGCGTGCTGTTGCCACGTTTTATTTTACACTCAGTGCAAGAAACGAACCAAGCTAGAATAACATGTGGCAATGATGGAGACGATATGAACTCTCACCTCTAAAGATGAACACTGGAATTTCATTGGGGAAATTCTATTATCTACCGAGCTCTAGGTGATATTCAGCCCAGAAATAAAGACAAGAGCATGTTAACCTTAGGAGCGCGGTTCTGATACCTATTCACAAGTGTTTTCATTTACCTATATAAACGTTAAGATAACCTTGTCATAAGCGGAGTTGTCTGATTTGCCATAGATGTTCAAAGAGCAATTTATTATTTAATAATTGTTATTAAAGGCTTTGCTGCACTACAAGGATCCGTTTTAAAATGTGATTAAAACTTAAAGAAGAGTTATTAAATTACCTTATTAGTGAGTTCTAGAGTAGGTACATACGGACTGTTACGGTAACAATTGTATAAATGATAGGCAAAGCATTCGAGTTTTGGATGCGCAGATCCAACGACTACATCCTGTCGTCATCTCTCAGTTGTGGCGCACTCCTCTACCTCTAAAACACATCCCTCAGCTACGCTTTGCGGCTTAGGGCCCTCAACGTTGGGCTATGCCTTGCAGCTTAGGATCCTCATTAGCGTCTCTGGCCTGTCAGAAACCTAGGGTTAGAAACGGACCCTAGTAATGCAGATTACCGTTTCATCTAAGTGGATATAATATAAAAACGTATCAGTACGTTTATCTGGCTCTGTATCGTTCGTTCTTATGAATGCACTTACCCAATCACTGAATGATTATTTGATTGGTTCACTGTACTATAGAGCACTTTTCCATGAATTTCTAGATGTACTGAATTCGCTAACCTGACATGCCTGACTACGACATTTTGGATGTGTTCTGAGACAAACAATAAATTGTAGGCTCACTACCTGTCACTACTAAAAATAAACAATCTGTTTCGTGCAAAATCATTCATAACATAGTCTTTGTTTGTTGTAAGAGGCCGAAAGTCTTCTTAGTTTTAATTGCCGATACTGAATTCCAATCTCTCTAAGTTTTTTATTTTTCGAGTTCCATTCAATTAAACTTAAATAGGAGCTTGAAATTTTAGACAAACGCGCATCAGAGCGGATGACAGGACGCATTTGATGTTTCCCATTGCCGTTCATCACTGCCAAGGACGGGTATGCCTCTCCGTTTTAAAATTAAGATTATGTTTTTATTTGATTAATTGCCCGACAGAGGTCGAAATTTAACCTAAACGGTATCAAAATATGCTCCAAAATCTACACATTGTATTTACTTAAACCTATTAGGTGGTCCAAATTCATACCCAGTTCACTTCTTCGATATTTATTAGTCTGAAGTTATAAGTGGTTCTAAATCCTAAACATTGTATAAATTGTGTCTGTAGAGGATAATTACATGCTTCAGTGTCCTTACTCCTGTAGTAACATATGTTTAACATCCTATGTGTTACAGTCACATGACTGCTTTTAAACCACCTTCAAACTAATCACGAAAAACGTCGCTATGAAAACGGTTCTAGTAGGTGAGTAATACCCGTTTTGCTATGAATAGGAGGTTGAAATTTCATGGGATCATAGTTAACAAAATATCACTTAAATATAGAGGACACATACAAGAAATCTGGGAAAGAAGTTAATGCAGCAAAACGTTTCTTATGCAAATCGTATTCTTTAATTAGATCACAATTTCTTGAATTTTATTTATTTATTATCTAGTCATACAGAATTCCAAAGAATTTGTTATTTCAAAGTATACATTTTACTTGGCATGTCAATATGTTAAATGGATGATAACTAATCAAAGTGTTTAGAGCCTTTCTTGAGAAAATAAAACACAGTAAGTGAAGTTTACAGCAAAAAGAGGTCGTGAAAGAATTGATGTCTATTTCGCTAAAAGTTTTTTGTATTATCCTTGAAAGATTCTTGGCTCATATATCCACCGTGGTATTTGGAATTTACATGATTTTCCTCGTTTGAGTTATGGCTTTTCAGAGTTAGATGCATGAACACGCGCGCTGAAGCTTACACACATGCTGGCCCATACATACACGCATTACAGACTACAGAAGGTATTACTTTCCTTTTAAGAAAATCTAAAAACTAATGTAATGGACAGAAAACTCTCAGTTTTATTAGTCAGAAATATAAAAGGATATTAAAGTTTACTTGTTCTGGTATTTTCGTAAGAGGTGTTCACAAAAGCTTTAAATGCCTGAATATAACAAAGTGTATGGTGTAACTCGAGGAGTGATGGGAGACTAAGGTTACAAGGCCGATAATCCTGGAATTTCGTCCATTATAGAGCAATTATTGATGTGCGGTAATTCTAAAACATGCGGTTGGCAACTGCGCAAAGTTTGAGGCACCCGCCATCTACAGCGCTAGTTCTAGATAAACACAAATGGCGACTCGTTTGGATAACTGGTCTCGCGAAGAAATCCGCTCGTTATTCGATTTCTGTGGGCGAAACATGTACCGCGGTTGAAATTCACCCGCATCTGGTATCGAAAGCTTCTGGCCGGTAGAGAAAACGTCACCGACGAGGATCGAAGTGGCCGACCCATCACCGCATCAACAGCTTTGACACAGCTCGCATGGAGGAGATGATTCAGGACCATAGTAGGATTACATTACGGCATATGGCGGTAGAATTGGGAATGTTGTACGTAAGCGTTCGTCATATTGTTCATGGTATTCTGCAGACTACATGGAAGGGAACAGTTTTCTTCAGCAGATTTTCAAGGGTGACGAAACATGGATCCACCCCAGCAGTAAGCGGTTGTCAATCGAGTGGAAACACCCCTCCTCTCCAAAGACAAAGAAGTTTAAGGCGACGTCATCTTTCGGGAAGGTGATAGTCACGGTGTTTTGGGAGAGCGCGGGTGTCATACTCGTGGAGTTTTTGGAAGAAGGGCACAAGTGATCGCTGACCGATACTGCAAGACCTTGGCACGATTGCGCGAAACAATCAGGAGGAAACGGCCAGGACTTCTCACCGAGGGCGTCATCTTCCTTCACAACAACGCGCAATCTTATACAGCCCAGAAAACCACCACGCTGTTGAAGCAGTTTTGCTGGGACATCGTCAACCACCCTCCCACTTGGACCTGGTTCCAAGTGACTTTCACCTTTTTCCGTACTTGAAGGAGCGTCTAAGAGGCCGGCGATTTGCTTCAGATGAGGAGGTGAAACACTTGGCGACAACGTGCCTGAACACCCAAGGACAGGATTTTTACCATATTCAAACTCATCCCACGAAGCGATAAGTGCCAAAACCGATATATGTCGAAAAATAACCCATGTACGTACTATAAGCTGGATGTAATGGATGTATGAAATAAAATGTACACGTTTCACTTCAGACTTTGTAACCTTGGTTTATAATTACTCCTTGTAACCTAAGCTGCGATGAAAATGTGTTTTAATTTAACGCAGTCAAACATTATAAACGCTTGAACTGAGCTACCACATTAACGCCTGTGTTATTAGGAATGCATAAATGTCGGTTGAAATAATATGTTGATGACATTGTCAGGTATTTTATATATAATATGTATAAATATATATATATATATATATATATACTAAATGGATACAAAATACTTTTGAAATACCACACGTGAAAAAGTTGAGTAAAGAGGAGCCATAAGAAAAAATTAAGAAGCAAAAAAATAAATAAAATAAAGGTAATAAAATTAAAAATCTGGAAAGTCACTGGAACATGTAAACTGTAGCATCTTCTGTTCTTTCTAATCATTAAAAAATCTTACTTTCTTTCGCATGGGTTTCTCTATTTATTACGTTTGTTTTATATAGACGGATTGAAAATTAACGCACAATAATTTTTTTTACAAAAAAGTTTAATAGTTAAACAACAACAAAAAATCACAAATGAACTTACACCTTTTACCTGCTTTTCGACATAGGCACCAAGTTTCTTAACACATTTCTCCCATAATGCCCTGTTCGTAGAAGTCCGTTTCCTTGGAGTATAACCATCTGCGGACTGCTGATTTCACTTCCGCATTTGTCGCAAAGCGTTGGCCGTCCAGGAATTTCTTCATGGGACCAAATAGAGAAAAGTACGACGGTGCAAGGTCCGGAATGTGTGGTGGATGCTGGAGCACCTCATAGCAAAATTTGGTGATTTTCTGACAAACAGCAGCAGCACATCGTCAGCATTCATGTTGTGGCATTTGTCACGAAGGGCACTACGCAACTTTACCAAAGATTTCGTGTAGGCTGCAGCATTTACATTGGTCCCGTGTTCAGCAAAGTCCACCAATGCAATACCATGCATCTCCCAGAACACCGTAAATCACTTTCCTAGCCGATTGAGTCACTTTGAATTTTTTCTTCACTGGGGAATCAGCACTTTTCCACTCCATACCTACTTGTCTGCTTGGTTTCGGCCGTGTAGTGGTATGCCCACGACTCATCACCAGTGACGATTCCTTTCAGAAAGTCATGCCCTTCTGCGGTGTACCGCGTTAGGTGATTCAAGCTTGTCATCATTCTTGGCCCTTGTGGTTGACTGTCAGGTTCATAGGCACCCAGTGAGCACTGACTTTACGAAATTTCAACGTGTCATGAACAATATCGTACACTGCAACATAGGAAATGTTGAAATGTTACGATAAGGTTCGCAGTTGCACACGCCGGTCGTTCAAAATTGCCGCCTCAATGCCCCTGACATTCTGCAGGGTTGCAGCTGTTACCGGCTCCCCGGAGCGTGGCGAATCACTAAGGTCACGCAGCCCTCTAGGTAGAATGCACACCACCTGAGTACATTGCTACGGTCCATACCATCATCCCCATACACGCCAAGCATGTCCCTGTGAATATCACTTGATTTATGACCTTTGGCCCACAAATATCGAACCACACCTCTCTGCTCTTCACACGTGGACGACAGTAACATGCGCGCCTTTTTTTGTGTAGTTCACGCTTCTCTCGCTAGACTACATATGAAACAAAAAATACCCTCTGTAGTGAAAACTTCAAACTATATATGTGTGAAATTGCAACATTCCAGCTGCAATACCAAGACAGAAAAACATTGTGCTCTACTTTTCGATCCGCTCTCGTAGCTTCTACAAACTATTCTTGCGAAAGTATTTTTCCTATCTACTTCATGTTAAGCGAGAATAACCTTTGCAGAAATGGTTTCATACACATTTCGTTGGGGCTACAAGGTGGATAGAAGAAACCGGTCGAATGTCAGATGTTTAAAAACCGACTCGCTATATGTTGACCTAGAAATTCCATACTCTGTCCATAACATCCCGGGAAACATCTGAATAGCGATAGCACTTAAAAATTATAGTACTGAAGAAATTCAAACCAATAGCAACTAATATCTCGGAAATGGTTGATGCTACAGAAAAAGCTATTTGAAATAAGCTATATTTAAGTTTTTGTCTATCTTTTACAGTTTACCAGAAATACAAAATTATACAGAATTCATTCCGAATGAAGAGAGTTTCGCAAGTTCTTCCCAGAAAATGCAATATATATACATATATATCTATATATATATAGAGATATATATATATGTATATCTATATATATACAGTTTATCTGTCACGTAAATATCTTAAGCACATGTCATTTAAATCGAAATCGTTAGAGCCGTTTTTGAGAAAACTCAAATTTAGAAAAATCCTTTATGTAAATAATACTTTGGTGTGGGGGGATTTTGTAGAGAATCTTCGTGTCGCATCTCTGGAATATAATGGAACTAAATACCAAGTTTGGTATTTAATAGATATTTCATTTTTGAGTTATTCTGTTCACAGAGATTTTTTGGGTTGAGTACAACACTACTTCTACTTACTGTATGTACGTAGTAGAGAAAGCAAAAATCAGAATCTTCTCTCCTTTAATTTGACTACTGAAGACGTATACTTTGTGGAGTCAATGTACATATGTTAGATTTGTCTCTAAAAATACTGTTGTGGGAGTCTTAAAACACGCATTTGTGCTAAGTTTTCAATATTTAAATTGTGTCTTGAATGCATCTCCCTCTACCCTAGGTAACAGGCGCACAAAGAGCATGCATATCTTCGAGAAGATTATGTTTAAACAATGTACACACAGAAACAAGTGATGGTAGTATAACTGAAATACACAGCTATGTTTAGGTAGAAGTTAAAAATAATGTAAAACGTGCTCATTATTTACAGGGCATATATCTAAATCAGAGGACATGTTCCTATTATGAGGAGACTGAAAATGTGATAGTTTTATGAGCATGGAATAAGAAATTATTTTTTACAACTTTTTTACTTTCTCTACTACGTATAGTAAGTAGGGGAAGTGTTGTATTCAACCCAAAAATTCGATACCGAGATTTCACCGGAAATACATGATTTCAGACCCCCTGAATACAAAAACAGCACTTTTAGAAACATGTCCGTGTGTGTGTCTGTCTGTG
Organism: Deroplatys truncata; assembly: GCA_030765065.1. Taxonomy (NCBI): domain Eukaryota; kingdom Metazoa; phylum Arthropoda; class Insecta; order Mantodea; family Mantidae; genus Deroplatys; species Deroplatys truncata. The sequence goes on along the minus strand of CM060981.1, from coordinate 103,237,931 downwards.
TGTGCGTCTGTGTGTATGTGAACAGCATAACTCACAAATGAACAGTCGGATAAACGCCAAACTTGGTATTTAGGTTCAGTATCTTCCAGAGATGCGACACGAAGGTTTTCAAGAAAATCCCCCCACCACAGATTACCCTTTACATGGAACATTTTTCGAAAATTTTAATTTTCTCAAAAATGGCTCCAACGATTTTGATTAAAATATCAAGTGTTTAAGATATTTTCATGACAAATGAAATGTATATCGCAAATTTTCTGGAAATGTTTCCAAAGGTATTCTTCATTGTGAATGACTTTTGCATAACTGGTAAACCATAAGAGATAAACAAAATTTTACTACACAAAAAATGTAGATCGCGTTAAAATGCACAATTTATGCCATATAAATTTTTGTTGTTGAGTGAACCATTTTTGAGATATTGCTTTTATTCCCTTAAACTTTCCAATACTTATACTTTTTCTCAAATTCGTTATTCATTTTTTTATGTCCTGGACATGCAAAGAGAATGGAATGCGCCACATAGCAACCAGCGCTTAAAAGATTTGACTATCGCTTATAACCCACCATATTCCCCTTGTATCTACAAGAAAATTAGCAATAAGATTGACATCTCGATATCTCGATTAACATGAAGGATATGGAAAATAAGCGTTTGTAAAAATAGTTTGTACAAGAGTAGAGAAAGTCATGTTCGTGTAACGCATCAGATTTTTTCTGCAACTTTCTGACACTATGACATGCGGTGCATTATAAATTAACAACAGCACTCACCTAATCTATACTAAAGGCCGCGTTCAGCATGGCCCTGCTGGAATGGATACATGCATCAACCCATCATCACATAGAATCAATGGTATCCCTGCGCTTATCTATCCCTGAAGATGTCGGTACAAATATACATAACAATAAAATTATTCAGTTGCAGACTAGTTTGACTACATAACATGCTCCTTTGGAAGAGTCACTGGCGATGAACCTATGAACTACGAGGTATTACATCACACCATGGCCAATTGTGACTATGATTATATTCTAGGCAGAGGTAAACAAGAGCGTATATTTGTAAAGCCACTATTCTGGCGTGGGGTGGTTGTTACACAATACAATGAGCGCACACAAAAGCAGCATAGTTTCCTCGTTATACAAAGTGAGCAAAATTGTAAAATAACTGTAAATTAGGTACATTCTGAGAAGAATATACCTCTAATGCTTGGCGACGTGGCAACTCCTGATTACATTGGAATTCCCACCGTCGCTAGCCATTTTCCATATATATTTTACATGTTGCTAATTGGCGTGATTCAGGTTTTATATTTCTGTGACTTGGGGAATAAAGGCGTTCTGTCATCTCTCTCCTCAAGTTTTAACACACATGTTTTACTATTATCTTTTCGCTTTTTTCAACATCTCCCCATTTAAGCACATCGAAGTAAAATTGGGTACGCCAGAAGAATCTGTTCTGATTTATGTGAGAACTGTTTTACGGATAAAAATAACATACCCAATTTATAAAATGGTGTATCTGCAGAGGACCCCACATGTTCACTTTACATAAACAATATTGTTTATGTAAAGATGGGTTGTGGCAGTTCAAGGTCAATTCTTGGGCTTATTCATTTCTGGCGTTCTTTAACGTCCTCCAAAATTGCTTTCGAAGGTTGTGTAATATAATCTAAGCTTTCTCTCAGAGATATACGACACATTACATCACATTTAATTATCATATTTAATTGCTATCATATTTAATTATTCTGTAGCCTAAAGATAAAATTCATGGTAGTAGAATCGGAATACACACATTTCTAATAAGTGAAAGGTCAACTTGATTGGATTTAACTAAAAATAGATAATCCTCCCCGTTTTAATAAAACAGAAAATTAATAGGAACAATCTCGTTTCAATTAGCTGTGTGTATCTTATCTATAAGAGATTAGGCTTGACTTCCCACTACTGGATACAAATTTGTCATGACTAATTAAAGATGACCATATAAAGCCGTTAAGCTGCCTTCAACACTTTGCAACGTTCCAGTATTAACATCGTTCTTCTATAAAGTGAAACTGTTCAAAACTAATTGGCCTCCTGTCACAAAATAATGCTTTTAGAAGAACAGTCTGAAATTAGAATATTATTTTTGTGTTCCTGAAGCACGAACGTATAAAAATTACCACAATTAGGAGTTAAAGCTCGGGGACATGGCGAGCTATCGCAACTTTTGATGTGAAACGCCTTTCAAAGAGGGGTCAGGAGTATGACTGAAGAAACGGATGGGACGTGAAAAGTGAAATGTTATGAACTACTGTAGCTCAGAAAGTGTGAAGTCCACGGGAATAGTTGACCTACCATTTGACAGAGGATCAAAGTGCATAGGTATTGCAAGTGAGCCGCCTAAGAGGTGTTGCTCGCTGCTTAGCAATAAAAATTCATAGAGAAATATAAGAGATGAAAGAGGAAAGTAAATATTCAATCCTTTCAAAACTTCATTCTACTTCATAGTATCAAAGGCGTTTCTTGTAAAACACTTGTGACTTTACCAACTATAGTTTGTTATGGCCTTTACCTTCTCTAGTGTCTACCTATTTTAAGTAGATGAAGTACTACATTCCACCCAAAAATTCGATAACAAGCTTTTACACGTTTTGGGACTTCCTCAACCCAAAGAAGAAAGCCTATTAGGAAAATGTCTATAGTGCGTGTCTGTGAACAGCATTATCTCAAATTCGAAAAATTGGTTAAACACTCAACTTGGTATTTAAATTTAGGTCTTCTCAATATTCGAGACGATTTTCAAAAAAATTCCCTCACCCGAAACTATTCTTTACATAGAAGAATTTTTCGTTATTTTTAATTTTATCAAAAATGACGAACGGTTTTTATTAAAGTACCACGTGTTTAAAGTATTTGGATGACAAAATGTAGGTATATCCTGAATTTTCTGGAAACTGTCTGTGAATTCCTCTCCATTCTGAATGCCTTTTATGTAGCTGGTATTCTGTAAGAGATAGACAAAGGCTTGTTACAAAAAAAGTAGATATCATTAATGAACATAATTTATGTCGGATAAAGTTTGTGTTGTGATACGTAATTATTGATGGTAAGATATTAATAATTAAATAAAGAAATAATTGCAATATATAATTTCAGTATGTTAAATCAATGTATAATATAACAAGCCTGAGTTGAAGGATTTGACCGGAAAGAAAAAGGTAATTAGCAAGTTAAGTTAACGAAGGTCATTAGTAACAGCGTGAATGTAAAAGTTCCTGGAATGTAGGTTAGATATTGGGTGCAGTACGTTTGCAAAGTCATGTAGGCAAGGATTCTGAAAATTTGAAAGTGTCATGAAATTCTGAGATTCGGGGAGGCTCTCCATAGAGACAGTGTCAGATACGCATATTTAGAGTTTTAAGATGGGACCGCGTGTGTAGAAACGTTGGTAGGGGTAGCGATAGGCAGGCAGAGCTTAAGTTAAGAAAATGGCGTGCATTCTAAATTAGTCACTAATTTACCTAATTCTGTGACTTATTCGTGTGATGGCCCTTGAGAACATGAGTTTCATTTTGGTAGTGTAGCGCCTAATGACGCGCTTGAGGGAGTAAGATTTAGCGGCTATTGAGGGGGACCTTTCCGAGCAACATTTCTGCGACTTACGGCGAATGACACTAAGCTTAATTATTGTTATAGAAGGAATTTAATTCGTAAATTCAACAGTCGGCAACATCTTATTCAACATTAAAATTTCTCAGGTAGCTAAGTTGGTGTTATCCTTTCATAATACCCTGAGAGACAGAATTCATAATTATACCGCTAGAGCAGCTGTCGCACAATACAACGCAGAAGCAGCTACGAGATATCATAAACTTCATCAACAGAGCAGGTAACATTATATGTTATAAAAATGTTGAATCAGGGAGCGGCATCAAAAATATCGCACAGAAAACATCAGTTGCTTTAACCATTAACGAGATATCCTTTGTTATATTGGGTTGAATTTTCTTGAAATGTTAAGTCACTATTTGGTTTGTTTTTTTTTTCGTGGGCATGCAAAGAGTGAACACAAAATTCATATAGCCAAAGAAGTGTGTAAATGTGTAACGAAGGTTTATCTCGATTGACGGTAAGTAGGTGCATAAGCTTTTATAAGGACATTAGTGGACATGTGAGGAGAAAAAGTCATTTGAATGCAACACATCAAATTTTTGTTCTTAGTGTTTAACGTCCCGTTTAACAAATCATATATGCAGAAACGTTGAATGACGCTAATTGAAACTCAGGGTCCGCTGAGCTGAAGAGGTAACCTACATTTCTCTGGGAGGATAAGGAAAAACATCCTGACAATCCATCCCAACCGGATTCAAATTTAAATCGGTGGAGTTGGAAGACACACACTACGCTAAACCATGTGGGCGACATCTCAAGTAACGGCCGTTGGGATATGATTTGATATCTTGTGTTTCTTTCCTTTGCATGTTTATGTCAACAACATTAAAATTCCTGGCCTAAGAAGGATATTCCGCATGTCGTTAGTGAAATTGGCACGCAACTCTGTGGCAAAACCATTCAGCATTTTGTCAATGACTGCCACAGTAGAATAGCTTGCCAGCAGAGTGGTGGAGGAAATTTATGTAATATTATGTATCTACTATATACTTAAAGCATTGATGTTTTAATAATTAAATAAATAAAAGAACAATAAATTAAGTTAAAATAAAATTATATAATAGCACGTTATTAAGTATATATTAAGATATAAATAGCTAATAATTCGGAAAGTTAATAAGGTTCAAAGATTGGAATTGCAGCTATAGATTAGGTAGGATGCCAATGGCTAAGAATTGAGACGGTATTAATTTAATGATCATAACAACTGTCATATTCTACCATATGCACAACTATCATGTTTATTTTATTTAATATTATTTTATATTTTGTAACTTTGATGTAAAATGTACAGAAAAGCTTCCACTATTAGATTTTTAGCAACGCAAAACCCAGAAAATTCTGCTAGAGCCCTCGCCAAACAAAGACTCTTTGTATACGCCACGAGTAAGACAGACTCAAACATACACGACGCTTCAGGAATTCCAGAGTTAGAGAGAAGCAGAGGGATTTTCTATTGTATATAATCATGTAATTAAGTAGCGACGAATCAGGAGTGAGGAGAAAGTTTCTGATTTCTACAAATTTCGAAGACTCCGATTATGGGTAGCTAGTGGGAAAATTCGAAATAATTCTAAGAGCACCAGGGTATTTTCGTATATAAGTAGGGTGTAGAAAGACTCAAATCCCATTAGTATGTCTTAAGCTGTTAGACAATATCCACGTTCGTGGAGTTATTAATTCTGCGCCAAAAACAGAATGTAGTCTTTGTTAACTATTTTAAAATACGCGAGGGAAGTTCTTCGTGCTTATAGAAGTTACATAAGTGATATAATTAGTGATGGGCATAGGAAAAGTAACTCACTGTCAACTTTGGAAATTAATTTGTGAGTAGTGGAAGTTCGCCTAAAAGAAAACTTTACGTCGAATGTAACGTATTTTGTGTCCAATAACAATATTTCAGTGCCAGTGCTACAGAGTTTAGCTAAAGGAAATAAATAGTGTTGTTACAATTGACTTCTCGTGCCTTCCACTTGAATAATTATTTTCTCACGTACTTCACCTATGAGATCTTCGACCCGTCTCATCCTTGAACTCGATGACAGCCGAGGCAACCCAAAGATGATAATGACAACTAGAGCACCTACAAGAGAATCTTCCGCCACGCGCAGATAGCTGAGATACAGGAGAGGTTACATTATACAGGCAAAGTAGCACTTAATTGTTCTACGATGACAATAATAGAGCTTCAGTAATTTATCACTATGTGCTAGTGTGACCTGGACACCACAGGAGAGTATAACAGAAATAGGAATATATCCAACTGGTAACAAGCTGGTGGGCCTGCTAGTTTTCAGTAGGAGTAGTAGAACAGTAGAGAAGGTATATATTACATGTTTGTTTTTTAGTTAGCTGATTAGATAAAACTTATTTGTACAATAATGAGGCAATATGAAGCTATGTATGAAGAAGTAAATAATAAATGATGAATTTGAAATATACATCTTGCTTTAGCTATCCAGAAGCCAGGATACCTTAGATATTTTATACTTTAATTATTTTAGTGCTCTAGTATTAACCGAAAAATGTGTACTTTGCACTAAAGTAAAGAAAATGTTCAGATTTTAAAAATATTATTTCGTTCTGGCATAATACGAGGACAGTCCCAAAAGTACCCGACTTTACGTATAGTTAGCGGTTGTTGTTTCAAACAAATGACTATGGAAGAAAGTACCAACCTTATAAAGCTTAAGTTTGAAGTTTGACGGTGCTACGTTGTTTAGTATTTGTTTGGCAGCCATTAATAGTGAACTCTCTCAGCGAATTTGTAAACAAGGATAATATTAGCCATCGTTATGTGATACAGTACTTGTATTTGAAAGGTCTTAGTCCAACTAATATTAAAGCTGAGATAGGTTCTACTCTGGGGGAATTTGTTCCTTCGTTTACAACCGTAAAATATTGGGTGGCTTCGTTTAAACAAGGCCGTACGAACTGCCAAGACGAACATCGCAGTGGTCGACCAAATGAGGTGGCCACGCCAGAAATTGTGAAGAAAATCCACAAAATGGTATTGAATTACCCTCGACCGAGTGCGCGAGCTCGTAGACATCGTAAGCATTTCAAAAAGTGCTGCACATCGCATACTGACTGAAAATTTAGACTTGAGAAAGCTGTGCGCAAGATGGATGCCGCGTTTACTCACAATGGAACAAAAGCAGCATCGTGAGTATGTTTTAATCAAGTGTTTGGCTGCAATAAAGCCAACCTTTTTGCATCGGTTCATAACTATGGATGAAACATGGGTTTATCACTTTACATCTGAGACGAAGGAACAGTCAAAACAGTGATTGAAAGAGGAGAATCGGCTCCAAAGAAAGCGAAGACAGTTCCATCTACAAGCAAGGTCATGGCGTCAGTTTTTTTGGGATGCACGAGGGATAATTTTCATCGATTATCTTCAAAAACAAAAAGCAATCAATAACGAGTATTATGCAAACTTATTGCAGCATTTGAATGATGAAATCAAGCAAAAACAACCGCTTTTAAAGCAAACGAAAGTTCTGTTTCATCAAGACAATGCGCCAGTTCACACATCCATTATTGTCATGGTCAAAATCAATGAGATAAAGTTCGGATTGCTTTCTCATGCACCCTATTCGCCAGATTTAGCCCCCTCTGATTATTTCTGTTTCTAAAGTTGAAGAAATGGCTTGGTGGAAAAAGATTTTCCAACAATGAAGAGGTGAAGTTTGGAGTTGATGGCTATTTAGCAGAACTCGACGGTTCTCACTATAAACGGGGTATTGAAGCTATTGAACATCGCTGGGAAAAGTGTATCGAGCTGAAAGAAGACTATGTAGAGAAATGAAGTTGTTTTTTCCCAAAATGTTTGTGTTCTCGTTAGGTCGGGTACTTTTGGGACTGTCCTCGAATATGAGTAAAAGAAAACGTATGTAAGCAGAAGGGAAGAACACTGTTTCACATCAGCAAGCCTTGATGTCAAAGTAATGTCAACTCAATAACAAAGCAGGAAGTGGGAAACAGTATCGAGTTCCATATAACATCTTGTTTATAATTGCTGCAAGAACTATGAAGTAAAATCATAAACTAGTTTTCGTTTAAAAACAAAATACGGTAATAAAATGCAGGCTTATATTACATATTCAAAGGAAATTCGCAATGAAAAATGCGGAAACCCACTAAAACGTAGAGAAGGTGAACAAACATTAAGGTTATACAGGATATAACTGCTCTTTTTTGATAAGCACTGGCACTTAAAGATGGTTTAGAGGTGGTCGTATATCGCTGTGATGCAAGGAACGGCGGTAGTAAATTTCAGAGCCTTAGATTAAATGTCTATGAAGTCACGGAGCATGGATATTTATAGCTTTTACTTTTCAGCACACTTCTGATATTCTGTAGATCCGGACAGCGATCTACAGGAAGTAGAAAATATGTAAATGAGACTAGGAGGTAAAATGGAACTTTAAATAATACACTTTAAGTCTATGATATTAATGAATACCCGAGGAGAAATACGCCAAAAACCAAAATAAGGAAGCGTGGGATTTAAAATATTTGTCCAAAAACTCTTAAATTCCGCATGCCTAGTACATTAAAAAGAGTGGATGGCATATAGATGAAGTATTGTATTTCACAAAAAAATATGATTGGAGTTTTTATGAGAAATATAGTAGATTTTGAAAGTTCTTGAACCCCCAAAATAGAATAATTAGAAAACAAGTCTCTGGCGTGAATGTACTCAACTGAATGCACTCAAAACTAAAATGAACAGTAAACTTCGTATATAATTTCAGTATCTTTCAAGAACAGAATACAAAAAAAATTTCCGAAACTCCCCCACCAAATTACCTTTACAGAAAAATTTCCCTGTTTTATTTTCTCAAACAATCCATTCTATTTCGAATAAAATACCTATGTGTTAGACTATTTTCCTATATACATTTGTTAGACTCTTTTAATATGTTTTCACTGGCGTGAAAAAAAATAAACGCATATAGGTTGTTGCAAGCAACCTATTCAATTTTTTATAATTTAGAAACTATAAAAAAAACTTTTCAAATGAAAAATATAATCATCATTTAAATACGCACTTCGTGTTTTTTAGGGGGAGGTAGCGTTAGCTGTTTCTAAAATACATATCCCTTGTTGTACCTTTGCATTTTGGAGGGAGTATACAATATTTGAAAGTTTGTGATTCTCATTTCTTTTCTTGTCTTTTTCCTAAGCTCGTTACTAAGACCTTTTGATATTTGAGTGTTATTTCTGAAAGTTGTATGGAACTAGGTAGATATGTTTAATCTGAAATAATTTCTAGGCAAATATTTTTGTATAACGTAACGGGGATACACCATTAACCGTTTATATAAATAATATAATGGCTAAGAGATATAGCTGAAATTTTTATGGGTAGAGAAGGGCGCGCGTGCGTGTTTTAACATAAGATTTTTAACTTTTGTATAATTTATAGGCCTACTTATTTATTGTATCAAAGTTAAGCTTAATGTGTAGCTTACGAAAATAAATTTTACAAAAATGTTCAGCTGGAGCAAAAATTTTAAGGCCTTCCGAAGACGACTTTGCTTATTTTTTCCCGGTATTTTTATTTTTATTTTTTAACAAAGCCGAGGTCTGACCTCCAGGGACCTGAAAATTGAGGGAAGGGAAATGACGTCGAATGTCAGGGGTTGGTATTTTCCGGCAGATCGGTGGTGGGGGAAGTCGAGACCTTCTCCACGTCAGTACAATTTCCGTCACATTGTGTGACAAATTCTCATCGCATGTTTAAGGAGGACAGTGTCACTATAGTAACGCATATTTCGAAATCACCTTCATATTCTTCCCTTCGCTCCACAAACTAACATGCACCGCAGTACACGTTCGGTGACGCGAGCACCTAGTCATTTTAATGGAAAAGTTCTATTCGACGTTCTCAAGAACATTCCTGTTTTATATTTTCTACGAGAAAAAGTTTTCATCGCCTAGACATGATAAAGTGCCATAGAAAATGGTATACAAAATAAAAACTAAACCGTCTAACTTTCAGCAAACATTTCCTTGTCATTTCTTTGTAGGTGGAGTAGAGATGCGGATAGATTTATTGCAGAGCTTCTCCTAACTTTATATTTTGCCTCTTTGTTGCTTTTGAATTTCAAGAAAGACTCTCTAAAAGAGGAAAAATATTGAATTAAGATTCCAGAATAAGTTACACAGTAAAGGAGGATTGTACAGTTTTTTGTCAAAGAGCAAGATAAAAGTTTAGTAATACGTACTTTGCTTTGTCCCGACCTTGCCAAAATTTAGTTGTTTCTTTCTACCACGTACATAGTATGTAGAGAAGGCACCTATTGCGTTCCACCCAAAAATTCTATGCCGAAGTTCATCGAAAATACATGTTTTTAGGCACCTTGAATCCAAAAAAAGCTCTTTTAGTGAAAGGTCCGTGTGTGTGGATGTGTATGTGTGATTGTCTGTGTGTATATATGTGTGTGTGTGTGTGTGTGTGAATAGCATAACTCAAAAATTCAAATATTCCCAAACCCCAAACTACCGTTTACGTGAAACGTTTTTCGAAACCTTTTTATTTTCTAAAAAATGGTTGTAACGATGTTAATTAAAATGCCGTATATTAAAGATGTTTACATAAAAATAAAATGTATATTTTGAATTTTCTGGGAACAGTCTGTGAGGTCTCCTTTATTCGGAAGGGATTTTGTATTATCTTGTGTAACTAGTAAACGTTAAGCCATAGACGAATACGTACCACACACAAAAATGAAGATCTCTTTAAAGATACAATTTATTTCACATGACCATTTTTGTAGCATTAGCCATTACCGAGATATCCGTTATTAATGGTTGGATATGTTCAATACTTTGTCATTCTTTTAAGTTCCATAGAGTTTCAGGTGCTTCTCGTGATAGCTTGGAAACAGTACGGCATTTTAAGGCCAGTATATAGTGTCCAGTTCAAGATATGCATTTTATTTATCATGTAAATATCTTTAATATATCATATTTTAATGAAAATCGTTATGCAATTTTTTATAAAATCGAAACTTTCGAAAAATCTTCCATGTAAAGTGTAGTATGAGGTGCGGAGATTTTCTTGAAAATCTTCGATTCATATACTTGGAGGGTATCAAGTTTGGTATTCATTCCACTTTTTGTTTTTGATTTATGCTGTCCACAGACACACACGCACAGACCTTTTTTAAAAATACGTTTTTTGGATTCAGGGGTCTCAAAACATGTATATCCGGTGAAATCCTAACATCGAATTTTTGAGTGGAATACAATACTTCTCGTTAAAGCACACAATTTATGTCAGATGCATTTTTTGCGTTAGCCATTTTTGGTATATTCCTCGCTGTTGGTTTGCATTTTAATCTCAAATGGGAAGTCGTTCTTCTTTTCTTTCTCTCTCTCTCTCTCTCTCTCTCTCTCTCTCTCTCTCACCCTTGGCCGTGCAAAGAGAATAATGGAATTTCAAAGCCATCATATAGGGACTCGCTCTTGAAAGATTTGACTATCGCTTAAAGTGTACTATATTGCTCTAATCCCCTTGTACCTACCAGGAAATATGCAATAAGACAATTTCTGCAAATGTTTTTCTCGATTAGCATGAAGTAGATAAAAGGATAAATATCTGTAAAAATGGTTTGCACAAGAGTGAGCACAGAAAGTCATGTGAATGCAAACATCAGATTTTATTTCTCTGTTATTCCCCAATGTTTCTAGGATGTTTCAATTCATAATTACCCTCAATTGTCACGCTTTTGATTGTTCAGTGAATGGGGAAAGCAGGTTCACAACTCTACTGCTTCATAAAACCCACGCACACACACACACACAAATAATTTTTATGATTGCTATGGAAATGGAATTAATGGAATACCTGTGTGTGAAACATAACTTGGGAATTTAACATTAAGCATACGGTCAAGAAATGTGAAATTGGATTCTAAAGTACTATCGAAAGACTGAAAATGTATAAAAGGTGCCCACAGCGTATCAAGAAATCATGACTCTCTCACATAAACACGAATGACGTATTCAGAGATAACTTTAATGCAGCACTGATTGGCACGAAAGGATTTCATATTGGGGCCTAGTGAACAATAAAGTATTTGACAGACACCACGCACAGTCAACGGGTTCAAGCTCACCTCAGAAATGTTCAATATTATCATTGAAGCTGATGGCAATTTGCCTCTTGCTGTACGAGTGTTTATTGAGGTTGCAATTCTGATAAGGGGCATTTAGAGTAGTTAAAAGATTAATCAATCACAATATTGTAGTTAAATATCTGATCTGTTACATTCACATGACTTTGTCTAACCACTATCGTTTATTTTTATACCATTTCTATACAGGTCCCTTGCAAAAGTTTCTTCTTCTCTCTACTTCAAGTTAATGGAGATAAAGGTTTGTAAAAATATTTAATTACACATTTAGTTATAGGTACAAAGGGGATAGCAATGGTCAAATGTTTAAACACAATTCGCTACATAAGGCCTTGAAATTCCACGCTATTTCAATGACATCACGAAGATCAGCTAAAAGTCAGCACTGCTTAAAAAATTTAAAAAAAATTGAAAAATTAAAATCAGTAACAATGGATACCTCTAAAATGGCTGATGCCACAAAAGATTGATTTGAAAGAAATTGTTTATTTTAAAGAGATCTGCATATTTTTGCAGCAAATTTTTGTCTGTTTCTTGTGGTTTAACCGTTATACAAAATTCCTTCAGATTTCGTAGATTATTCCCAGATAATTTATCATATACATTTTATTTGACATTTAAATATCTTAAATACAATATATCTTAAGTAAGCACGATAACTAATTTTTAGAAAAAAATTCCATGTAAATGCCTGATTGGAAAGAAGGGAACCTTCCTGAAAATCTTCGTTTAGTATATTTGATACATAATGAACTTAAATGCCAAATTTGGTATTTACACGACCTTTCGTTTTAGAGTTAAGCTGTTCATACAAACACAAAGGAATTCTTTCAAAAAAGACATTTTTTTATTCAGGGGGCCTCAAAACGTTTAAATTTGGACATTCAGTGTTGGATGGAATTTAGTACCTCCTATAGTTACTAGGTACATGGCAAGGCAAGAAAGGAAATTAAGTCTAATGACTTGACCTAGGCATAATATTACAAATTATCCCTTTAAAATCATATTAGATTACACAATATAACCAATTTATCATTAATATAAATTTCTTCCTTCTAGGTAGTTGTTAACTCTAGAAATAGAAACATAGTTTTTTTCTATTATTTTAACCATATGTTTTACCTACAAAGAATTGCCTCTAAACGCCATCCTTCGATTTTTCTACTGATATGTTTATGGCATTTTTACTTTCTCTACTACGTATAGTAAGTAGGGGAAGTATTGCATTCCACCCAAAAATTCGATACCGAGATTTCACCGGAAATACATGTTTTGAGACCTCCTGAATCCAAAAAAAGCATTTTTGGAAACATGTCCGTGTGTGTGTCTGTGTGTGTGTGTGTGTGTGTGTGTCTGTGAACAGCATAACTCAAAAAATAACAGTCGGATAAACACCAAACTTGGTATTTACGTTCAGTATCTTCCAGAGATGCGACACGAAGATTTTCAAGAAAATCCCCCCACCCCAGACTACCCTTTACATGGAACATTTTTCGAAAATTTTAATTTTCTCAAAAATGGCTCTAACGATTTTGATGAAAATATCATATGTTTAAGATAATGTCATGAGAAATGAAATGTATATCTCGAAATTTCTGGGAATGTCTCCAAAAGTATTCTTCATTATGAACGACTTTTGCATAACTGGTAAACCATAAGAGATAGACAAAATTTTACTACACAAAAAACGTAGATCGCGTTAAAATACACAACTTATATCATATACATTTTTTTTGTTGAATGAACCGTTTTCGAGATATTGCTTGTTATTTCCTTAAATTTTCCAATACTCATACTTTTTCTCAAATTCGTTATTCATTTTTTTATGTCCTGGACATGCAAAGAGAATGGATTGCGCCACATAGCAACCAGCGATAAAATATTTGACTATCGCTTAAAAGCTACCATATTCCCCTTGCATCTACAAGAAAATTACAAATAAGATTGACATCTCGATATCTCGATTAATATGAAGCATATGGAGAATAGGCGTTTGTAAAAATAGATTGTACAAGAGTAGAGAAAGTCATGTGAGTGTAACACATCAGATTTTTTTCTATTGCATCCATACTATCTCCATACTATTTACATGGCTCATAAGAAGGAAAAAGAGGAGGAATTAATATTTAAAATTCATACAGTTTATAAAATGGTTAATGTAACAGATTTTTTAAGCACGCGTTTGCTATATTTTAATGGTATTTATACTTTCTTGGTATGGTATCTATATTTTTGTAGCAAGTTTCTGCCTATCTGTTATGGTTTCTCAATTATATAAAATTGCATAAGAATGAAGAGTGTATGTGAAATGAAATCGAACATATATGAATTATTCATCACGTTATTACATTAACCAAATCATATGTTAATCAAAATCGTTAGAGTTACTAGTTTTTGAGAAATAAAAATAAATAATTTTTAGTTCCTCTACTACTTCGCTATAGAAAATACATAAAAATTTTATATCAGTATTCTATTGAAAATACACGCCTTGAGTTCCCTGAATCCATTAAAAGTATTTTTACAAAATAGTCTTTATGTATGTATATATACACGCGCGCGCGGGTGTGTGTGTGTGTGTGTGTGTGTGTGTGTGTGTGTGTGAAACATCGCAACTTAAAATCTAAAAGTGTATTATATACCAAAATGATGTTTAAGTTCAACATCTTCCAAGGGTGCAACAAGAAAGTTTTCAAGAAAATCACCCCATCCCATCACCCTTTAGATGGGAATGCCTCCAACAGTTTTGATTTAAATACCACATACTTAAGATATATGCATGACAAAGACAATTCTTGAATGTTCTGTAAATAGGAAGCCTCTTTATTCCAAATGAATTACGAGTACTTTATACTTCTTTCCAAGTGCTACGTCGCTATTCATTTATTTTTACGTGGTCGTGCAAGGAACATGGAATTTCAGTCATCACATAACGACACGCTTTTAAAAGATTTGACTATTTGACTAACCCTCTTGTGCCTACATGGAAAAGTGTAATAAAAGAATTTCTGCAAATGTTTAACTTGAAGTAGATAGAAGAAGAAGCCTTTGTAGAATATTTGGGGAAGAATGTGTAGGAAAGGTCATATGAATTCAACGCAACCAATTTTTTGCCATGCAAAGGGTTGTTTGGAATGGGAAAATTCGTTGAAAATCTTCGACTTGTACCCTAACGAACTGTCTGTCTGTCTGTTTATTTTAGTCAACACACACAGGCGCTTTTAGTTTTCATTTTCCTTCTTTTTTGTATTTAGGGGCGTAAAAAGTGTATTTTCACTGAAAACTGATACAGAATAGCATAATTCAAAAACTAAATGTAGGATAAATGTCAAACTTCATATTTCGTACAGACATCAGATGTATATTTTTAAATACACTACAGTACTTCCATTATTTTTTATTTTCTTACAAATTATTAATGTTCTGTGAATAGTCAGTGAATTTCTTGCACTTCTTACTGAATTTGTCTACAATTATATAACTGGAAAACCGAAAGAGATAGAAAATATCATTGGGAATATTGCTGCAACAGAGAAGTACATCTCATTGAAAAGATCTCACTAAGTAATGAAATAGGGCGCCTTCCCGAAGTTCACCATAACAACTTCCTACCATTAAAGCTATAGGGAACTTTGATGGCATAATTACTTTAGGAAACATGCAAAGCTCATTAAAATATACAATGTTTATCAAATGAGACTTCTTTTACTGCAGCATTGGGCATTTCGGAAATATTCTTTATTCCTTCTTTTTATTTTCCAGCATTTTAAGCATTTGACTTTAAAGTGCCTTTCTTTTGTTTCTCTTGGGCTCGTGCTAAGGGCATGTCATATCGAGGCCGGCATACTAAACGTTTACTGTTGTATCAGCTTCTATTATATTCTTGTGTACCTGCTTCAAAATGTATACTGAAACAACTTCTGCCAACATTACCATTGTTATCAGTTGTAAATGGAAAAACAAACTTTTATTTGCATAATTTGTAGAATATATGACAAATTAAATACCAGTAGGTAGAGAAAGTCGCGTTATGCTACAGCATTAAATCTTTTCTTCTTTGAGAGGGGTGGAATACTGCTCAAATTTTCTCATTTCATGCAGTCGTATTTTGTCTGTAGCTTAATTTGTGCTGTAATTTAATTTTCTTGGCTTTTTGTAACAGGCGTAACAAAAATAGAAGAAATAATATCAATTCTTAAACTTATTAACAATTTGTTATTATGTGCTACTATCGATTCTGTAATCGATGTATCACACACGTGTAAATCTCTCTCAAATTAACTGATAGCCACAAAGCTGCTGTGATGCAATTAATTTGGTCGCCACCACACGTGAAGTAACAAAGCCTTTTTGTTCCTTTACGTTACAAACAGGAAACCTTATTTCAGGCATATTACTGCATAGCGCTGGTGTACAGCAAAACTGCTGTTATATATTACATCGTGAAGATCGAATGACAGGCCTGTTTCCGAACAAAATATTCTGCAGTCTCGCTCTTCTTTTTTATATCTTGCTAATTTGGAAGGTTTACCACTCTGACAGCATCAGAAGTCCTTTTACTGTTTTGACAACCGGTCTTCTAAGCATGCTACCATAATATACGTTTTGTGACAACTGGACCAGCCTTGCAAAATTCCTTTCCTCGATCACCAGAATGCTATTTAGTAACTTTCCAAGTGATCAAGGTTGGCAAGCTTTCATTAAATACTACCGTATCTACACCTACCAGTTTTAAAATGCAGCTTTGTTGTATTTTATTCAGTAATGGAGCAACTTTACCATCTGTTTCACACTTATTCCTTACCTGATAATGACTACCTGGTTTTACTACATACTTACCTAATAGGAATTTTATTCTTCAACCTGTTCGTGTGAATTAATGTCCATTTAAGATATTAGGAAACATTTGAGCTGCGTCGTAAGACGAATCGGGTCATAAATAAAGTAAAACTGTAATAAACACTTTAATTGCATATAAATGTTGCATTCAGTATAATTTATAGCGTACAAAATGCAAAATACGTTTTCAGCACTAGTTGATTAATTGAAGCCATAAAGATGCACACTAGCATATTAAACCAGTTAATCTATAACTCCTATTTGCTCAGGAAATTCTACACATAAAAACACAGTAGTTTGCAAGTTGTTTTCCACCCTATAACTATTAAAAGGACGTAATATATTTCCAATTCTCGAAATCTGCTCGATTAGAAAATTCACAGGAAAGGAGGGTTTTTTAGGACGAGAAATTGTTCTGGACAGGTCTTATTTCCAGGAAAATAGTTTTCATAGAGCTTTTTTAAATAAATAATATAATTGGAAACAATTATACACCAAAGTTTACAGAGACAAAGTCGACGATTTGACATTTAGGTGTTAAAGGTGGCATATAAATGGAAACCCCCCTCCAAAAAAGAAAAGACACAGAACTTATGGCAATTCTTAGGTCTCATAAAACAAATGTATTATTTAATTAATTGACTGCTTCAGAAAATTATTTTATAAGTCTAGTTAAACTTAACGATAGGTAATCCCAGGATTTCAATTTAATGTATTTTTAATTGTTTTATTTGTATAGCCCCCTTTAAGATGTTTGGCCATATCGGGGGCTATTGACTTGAGAAACAACTGATAGTGCTTCACTCGCTGAACCTTAAGGCTTTTTACTTTTTCTACCACGTAACTAATAGGTAGAGAAGATATTGTATTCCACCAAAAAATTCCATACCGAGATTTCACCGGAAATACATGTTTTGAAGCCCCTGAATAAAAACAATTATAAAAAGGTCCATGTATATGTCTGTGTGTCAGTGTGTCATGTCTGTGAACAACACAATTCAAAAACTAAGACTAGGATACATGCCGAACTTGGTATTCAGATTCAGTACCTTCCAAAGATGCACACAACACAAGATTTTCTAGAAAATTCCACATCGCAAACTACCTTTACATAAAATTCTACCGACATTTTTTATTTTCCCAGAAAATGGCTCTAACGATTTTGATTAAAATATCACATATTAAAGATATTTACATTACAAATAAAATGCATATCTTGAATTTTCTGGGAATAGCCTGTGAAGTCTACTTCATTCGGAAGGAATTTTGTGTAATCTTGTAACTGGTAAGCGTTAAGCGATAGACGAAGACATACTACACAAAAATGTAGATCTCTTAAAAAACACACAATTTATTTCAAATAGCTTTTTGTGGCATTAGTCATTTCCGAGATATCCATCATGAACGGTTCGAGTTGTTCAATACTTTGTCATTCTTTTCAAATCCTTTTGATATTCGAATGGCATGCAGAGCAAGAAATATTAAGGTCCGTACATGGCATGCGGTTCTTAAACATTTCACTGTTGCTATTCCCTGTGTATCCATAACGAAATGTGTAATTTAGCTGTTTCCGGAAAGGTTCATCTCGGTTAAAGTTAAAATAAACTTTGGAAAGAATAATTTGTATACCCACTAATAATCGGTACAGCAGAGAGAAAGTGGTGTGAATGTATCACATCAGATTTTTTAATTTTGGTTTATCAGTTTATAATTATTAAACACACTCACATTTACTCCCACATTCATACTTTCAGACTCTGTGGGGGTAGGGAATTAATGTGGTTAAAGATAAGTTCCCCATCCCCGTCGGGAATCGAACCCGCGACCTCTGGTCGAGAAGCCACAGAGCTGACCATATCATCACAGAGGCAGCCGATTTAATATTGTATAGGTACCTACAATCTAAAGAAAAGGAAGCCATGTCAGTCATTGGATGAGTTTTAAGATAATCCGTGGAGACGTAATTCTTTCTACCAATACGGACTTCTCAATCAGCCAAAGGTTATAATATTGTAGTATTTTTGAAACCCTGCAACGTAGTTAATGTTGGTTTATAGACTGATTATCACAGATGTATTCATTGTGTTTGATTGGTGGAGCTTGTACAAATATCAAATGTTGTCTTTATTAACTTACTAGCCTGCTGTCCTATGTTGCACAAGTAGCTTTTTAAACTCTAATGACGATGTAACTAATTTAAGGGCACAACGTACTCCTAAATGGTCAAAAATCACATTTTATTTTGTTTTAGGCAGTAATAAAATCTCTATTATTTCTAGTTTCAGAAAATGTACACTTTTGGGGGGTTAAGCGGATATTAAGACATTTAAATACCATTTAAATGCTAGTCTGTATTCCTTTAAAGCTGTCATGCAACGCCCCTTTTTAGAATATTTTTGTATCTTTCAACAATGAACGAGTATATCATGCCCAGCGAGCAGTTCAACAATTAACAAAAGAGGCCAGGACCAAGAGAAGGCAATCATAAAAGCTGAAGCAATCCAGGAATGAAGGTGCAGATGACTACAACCCTGGAATGTACTAAAGTGTGTCAGAATTTTAATGTTCAAGCTTTAAGTTTAGTTTTCTCAAAAGAACATTTTTCGATACTTGTGTAACTTTTCCTCAGAAAGTATGAGAGGTAGAGAGCTGACATTTTCAATACTTGTAAACAACACATAATTAAACTTTCTGAACCACAAACATAATTTTATAATGCATTTTAGTGATATTAAGAAAGCAACAACACTGCAAATTTTCCACATTTTTACTTTTTTGACTTTGCAAATAGTTGTTTTTCAATTTCTAGTGAACTGATATGCATAACTAAATAATTGAGGTAGAGAAGATAGCTGAGTATACTAAGAACAAGCATGCAAAAGTATGATTCTGTATTGCAAGTAGTTTAAGAGAAAAAGGTACATGATTTCACATGTTTTAAGAGTAAATATTATTATTTTTCTGCTGAATGAAATAATTTTTACGGACTCAACTACATAAGCTATCAATGCAAACAATCACTTAAAATAATGCTCATGATTTACAGAATAATTCATAAAAAAATCAGGAAAAACCATTGAGAAATTTAAGAGCAGTGGTAATTTAACACAATTAAGGTGTAACTTCCAGTGTTTAGACTACCTTGTCCCCTTAATTTACCTCCCCTATTCTTTATGAAATTATTGTACAATGATGTTGAAGATTTTTATGGTGAATCATCCCTTACACTCCTTATAATTGTAATTTCGTACAGCACCGGCTATCCCTAATAACGGACGAATAATCCCCTGATGTTCACGCGAAAGGATTGAAACGTCGGCTGAACGTCCAACTTTCTTCATCTCACCCCGACAGTTTTCCAAGTGCATAGCTTATACCTGTTCTTTGGCGGTGGAACAATCGTCGCTAGGAATGTTCGAGTAAATGTTTAGATAGTCACACTAAATAAAATGTTATTACACAGCTGTTTATGTGCTAAGTCACCATTCCCTGTTGTCCTAGAAAGGAAAGTATAATTATACGATTTCTGTAACCTTCTATCTCAAATAATATTAAATAGGCTGGAAAATGAATTGTTGTGAGATTTCTAAAATTAGGCAATCCTTCCAAACTTCTCTCTGTAGCTGCGTACCTATAAGGTTAAAATCACTTCTAGCGAATATTAAATCATCATTATCAGTATTTGTAGGTTAATTAACAAAATGAAAGACAACTGATAGAGAAAATTGTATAATTGCTTTATATTAAAATTCTTATTGTTGTGTATCCTCTACTGTTTATGAAACTTGAATAGACAGGATAAAGGCCATCAACATTAACCTAAATGATAAGTTACGTAGCGTTTTCAGTTGGTAGTTGAAATACGTGAAACGTCACGTAATCGAAAGAAGTGTAGACAGTAGCCACTCCGGACTCAAACCTGTATAAAATGTTCGATGAGGAAATAACATTATCCTCTTTGTGAATAGTAATTGGTGGTTAGGCGGTGCTGAACAACAAGTGAGTGTCGAAAGTCGCAGCCCCGGGCAAGTGGTCTTGACATTTGAGTCGTGTTGTCGTATAGAAGTGCCATCCCCGACCTTTATCCGCCCTCTCGCCGGTCGTGTCCGAGAATACTTGTTCCGCCCTCGCCACCTATCAAGGAACGCGTGTCAAGCTGGGCGTGATGCGAGGAATCAACCAGCTCAAATGTGAATCCTCGCGGTCCAAGTTTATTGAACGTGTTTGTCATTCCTGCCATAGGTCAAATTGTCTCCCCCTATTCCACTTCCTCAGCCCTCAGATATGTATTAGCAAACTATACAAGAAATGTCACTTTTATAATATCTGCCATTTCTAAAATACAAAACATTTTCCACTAAAGTAAGCGGCGATTGACAGGCTAAGAATTAAGAACAATAAACGCGTCGTTGAGTTGGAGTAGGTGATGCGCGGTAGAAGAAATTGAGACACGAGTTGACGATCACTCGGCAGTCCAAGTGCAAGGTTGCTTAATGCGGGCAAGAAAATCCTCTCACAGCAAACTGCTCTTTACATGAAAAAATTTACGTTTTAGATTTTATAAGGAATGGTTATACCGATTTTAATTAAAATACACCGTGTTTGAGATATTTGTTTGAAAAATAGGATGTACATCTTGAATTTTCTGCGATACATATTCTGAATGACTTTTGTGTAATTGGTAAACCCTAAGAGGTATACAAAATCTTTCTACACAAAAATGTATAAAATGTAGTACTCGTTAAAGAACACATACCAATTAAAATTTCTTTGGCATTGGCCACTTCCGAATATTTTTGTTATTGATTTGAATGTTCAAATACTTTCTTCAAGTGGTAAGCCGCTATTATGTCTTTTCTCGTGGTCATGCAAACAGCACGCAATTTCAAAGCCATCACATAGGGACCTTTTAAGAGATCTGTTTATCACCATAGCCTACTGTATTCTTCTTATATGTAAAATTAATTATGTAAATGCGTATTACAATTTTATCTAGGTTATCAAGTAATAGATAGAAGAATAAGTTTCTGTAAAAATAGTTTTTAGAATAGTGAGTAGAGACAGTTAATGTGAATGCAACACATCAGATCTTTCCAATTCAGCGTGCACATCCCTGCAACAAATAACTGAAAGCAGTTTCACATTTCGTAAATTTTATTCGGTATTCAGCTTCTTACAAGTGCTTTAAAGTCACCTTTATATTTAATCGAACAATTGACTTCCTGTTTGGTCGAGTGGACAGCGTTTTGGACAGCGAGTGGACATCTCGAGTTCGATTCTCTCCTGGTCTGGAGGAACTTTTTTCTTTAATTAGAATCATCATTACTACCCTCGGCAGGTCTGCAAATAGAATATGGTAGTGTATGTGAGGGTGTTTGATGGTAAAAAATTAATAAAAGCTGAAGTTGAAGACCTACAGTTCAACGGCTTACAAGAATCCGTTTATTGCCAAATTCAAACAGCTCGATATGACCAAGAAGTTAAAGGGGGCCTATGCAAAAGAAGGAGTTAAGAAACGGATGTGTAACATACACACGACATTCTCTGCCCACTATTGTCTATTTTGTTATCTCTTTTGTTTAATATGCTTACGGAAACATGTTTCTACCTCTCTCGTGTTAATCGGGATATTTTCAGAAATACTTTCACCATTTCACTGTAGGTACAAAGGAATTATAAGAGGCTGAAGCCGTAGTCAAATGTTTAAACATATGCTGCATTTAAAATTCCATGCTCTTTTTATATATCAGAAGCAAATAAAAGGTGTCTTAGCATTTCAAAAATACGTAAAACTATTGGAGAATTCAAATCAGTTAGCAATGAATATCTCGGAAATCGTTAATTCAACAAGTAATTGTTTGACATAAATGCTTGTTTTACCGAAATCTACATTTTTGTAAGTTTTCGTCTATCTTTTAAGGTTTAACAGTAATGCAAAATTATATAAAATTCATTCAGAATGAAGACCGCTTCGCAGGCTATTCACAGGAAATCTAAGATAATCGTTTCGGTCGTACAAATCCCTTAAACACATGGAATTGCAATAAAAATTGTTAACCATTTTGAGAAAATAAAAAATAAGGAAACATTTTGTATGAAAAATACAATTTTGGAACGGGAACGATATTCTTAAAAATCTTCGTGTCGCATCCTTGGAAGGTGTTGGACTTAAAGCAAACTTGCTACTTATCTGACATTTCGTTTTGGAGTTAATGTTGTTCACATACACTCACACACAGTTCCACTTTCTAAAATCGTTTTTATTTATTAAATGGACCTTTCAAAGCATTCATTTCTGATGAAATCTTTATATCGAATATTGAGTAATATACAACATTTCCTCTACCTACAGTAGGTAAGTGGTAGAGAAAGTAAAAGGCGAATATATTTTGTATAGCCTTTTCCGCAGTCTACGCGTCTAATTGTTTCGTAAGCATTCATATCCATAAAAATGCTGGATGGATGGCCTAAAAGTTCACAACAAAATTAAACTAATTTTGAGTACCCAGCACGTACAATGAGGGGGCGTATACTTACTCGGCTGCAGAGGGCCGAAACGTGGTGTGGAGGAAGGCGTAGGTTTTTACCGCACAAAATCCATAACACAAACCTACTCATACATTCCTTCCTTTTTATTTCCCAGCCGTTTGGGGTTCATACATTATTAAAAATAGAAGGTGGGAGGAGATGTCCACCGATCCAAAGCCCGGCTTACACACGCGGTCCGTTACTCACGGAATCCTGAGACAGACGCTATCCCCCACTACTCGTGGCTAGCAAGCGACCAGCCAAGGGTGACGTAAAACAACAAAGTGTTTGGAATGACAATGTAGAACAATAATGTAATCCCCCAAATTACTAATTCGCCACATCTCCCCCACTTACAAAAATAAGGCGTCCCTGCCGAAGAGAAAGAGAGAGTTTTTTTTTATTTATGGACGCTCCTTAACTACTGTGGTCCTTAGCGTCCCATTCTAAATTGGGCGTGAAAGACAGAGATTTTGCTCAGAGGCCTCTTATCAGGCTTGAGGTTCTTTTACGTGCCGTAAATCTACGACACGGGACCACCGGCTTTACTTCCCTTCTGAAGAAAGCCATACTAAGGATTTTTACGCCCGAAAAAATCCATCGCCCTGTGCCGGATTTGAACCCGCGACCTCGGGAACTAGAGGCTAGCACGACACCACTAGTCCACGAAGGACAAGAGAAAGAGAGAGAGAGAGAGAGAGAGAAAGCAATGGCGAAAATACAAATGAAATTTACATGAATTATTTGTAGACCATCGGAGACCCTTTCGGGTTCTCAAAATTAATTTAATTTTCATATGAATTTTTAGGCCATTTACCCAGCATGTAACAATATTACTCTTGAAGTCTTGGATCAGCCTTTTAGTTTTTCAAATCGTTCGAAAAATTCGACATTACCATGACAGGCAATAGATACGCACATTTTTCCAGAATTTTCAAAATAAACATTCGACTAGGACGAGGACTAGGTACGGAGGGGCACTTAGCACCTTGACCTACAAGATATTTTGTGCCTAAGGCCCTCATGGGGTGCCCCGGGAGAAAGGGGTGAGATGAGAGCAGACAGAGGGCGGTCGGATCAGGGGGCACGACTGGACAGAGGGCAGGGTCCCTACCTTTTCCAGATTGAAACTTCCGGGATGGCAGCTGGTGTAACCGGCTCCCCCCTGCAGGCTTGCACATCTCACTGGGGGGGGCCGGTCTCGGAGACCACCTGCAACCCGGAGGACGAAGGGTTACACAGAGCATCCTTTTCCCCTGCCATGCAACGCCGCAACTCCCGCCTACACTTGCAACTCAGAAATACACCAAGCAGATGAAAGGTGAAGGGAAATGAGAACGGAGGTGAAATGGAGGGACAGTAAATTTGGGGGATGTAATGAACCTTCCCAGCATTCGTCTAGCGACCCGGAAAAAACCCATGAGTCAGGAAGGTCGGCAACGTGAATCGAACCCACGACCTCCCGAATGCGGACCATAGACATTACCGCCTGAGCCATCCCGCTCGGTAACATTCGACTAAGGGTCTGTGTTAAGGTTTGGGTTATGTATTAACTGGGAGTCAGGGTAAATTATCGCATTACGACTTTCGGTTAACAGTTAACCGGGATCTTAGCGATAATCTAACCTCCACTTCGGGTAGCGGTTAGTACACTAACTTGGAAGTAACCATATAAAAATGGGTACCTTCGGCCTTGATTGATAGCCGATAGCGATTCTAAGGCGAAGTGTTCGAGCAACATTTATATAACAAGAGGAAGCCAAAATAATTAGACTTCCGAAACAGTAATTTCCAGATTTGGAACGAGGGTGAATTTTTAAACGTTATTAGATTGTCGAAAATTGCATTGGTTCCTTTAAATTCTCCAGCATTATTCTTAGACATAGGTAGTTTGCATATCATTTCATTTTCTTCTTTTTTCTTTTAACGTAAATGGCAGTAATGGTTGCTTAAATATATACTGTAATGATATTAACCCAATATTCGTGCACCTAGCACATTTTGCAAGTAACCTATACAAAATTACAGCGAAAGTTAACCTTCCATTCCGAAATGTCCTATTTTCCCACTAACCTATAGGAAGCTGAAAACAAAAATTCATATAAGTTAATACTCCGAAGTCACCCAACATACTTCCGCATCAATTTCCAAGAGTATATTAACGGCGAAATCCTACTTAACATAGGCTTTCCATTTATTGTTTGTTTGTTTGTGGGGCATTTCTTCTAAACGTAACCATTTATTAATAAGTTCATTCGCTCTACACAGAGCGTGTTAACAGCGAAACCTATATAATTTAATATTCTGAAATGCTTTAATCTAGCGAAAGTCCTACATTATTCCTTTTGCAGCGATGCCGAGGAGAATGCTCGGACATTATTTGTATAACAGGAAAACACCTCGTAAAAATAAATTCCAGGAGAAGACGGAAGAGGAAGCTGGGGAATGATCAGGTTAACGAAAATTGCACTATGGCTCTATTTTCTATCTCACTTGTGCTCATCGCACCCTCTTTCTGACTTTATGGTCTTTTCTTAACTCAACACACTTATCGAAAGTGTTTCTTTGCAACTTCCACAAATTGTAATGTAGTGAAGTAAGCCTTACGAGAAATACCTCCGTGCCATCAAGCACCTACAACAGGTAAAGTTAACCATTTCATTCCTACTTTAATCAGTTTCGAATATTTTCACAGCAAGATTAATACAATACGAGTTAGCATATGTTAGAATCAAGAGAGTCTCCAGCAGTATCCACTACCAATGTCTTTTTATATATTATATGCAAAATCCATTCTTCCATTAAACTAAACCATATTGTGAGTGAAATCCCACATAACCTAATACTCCGAAATGCTCTAACTTATTTTAAAATTACGCTACACGCATAACTAACCAATTTTTCACTACCTCCAAGAACTATATTAACGGCAAATCATTATTTTTTGAACATACCTAAACGTGCTTAACCTATTCCAATGTGAACTGAACTAACGGCATAACCTTTAGAAATGTGCCGCTACCTAACCTATACAAATCGTAATATTAACAACAAGTATGGTTTATTTCATTCCTGAATGCATCCAGGAACGATCCATATAAACCGCGAAATTCCTCTAATTTAATAGAAATTTTATTATATACAAAAATCAGATAGCAAACTCAAGACCATTACAGTAGACAGATTGTTTTAAAGATCTAATGTTACAAGTTTCCACTTAGGTGGCGTGAAATCGCGCACGAAAATGTTGCCAATTATACCAAATTGTTAACAAACTCCACAATTCTTTTTATTCAAGGGCACCAAAACACGTTTTTCTGACGAAATTTCAATTTTTAATTTTTTGCTGAAACGCAATACTTGCACTATCTATTATAAGTAAGCGCTAGATAAAGTAGAAACAAACAGAAATTATATAAAAGAAAGAAAGAAGGGGAGCAAAGAGAATCAACTAATTCAAATGGTTTCTGAGATAAAAGCAGATTTTTAAAATGAAATATACCGTATATTTGTATTAAAAGCAGTAATAAATCATTTCAAATTATTTTATTTAAGTACTAAAACTAACTTCTATGTTTGTATATCTAAATATCCCCGAAGAACTTCTCTGATTCAAATATTAATTCTCAAAATTGACTGGTTTGACCTTTCCTCTCTCTCTCTCTCTCTCTCTCTCTCTCTGAGTGGGGTTATGCCTTACTATAATTTACTTAAATAATTGCTTTAAAAAATCGAATTCATAAAATGAACATTACAAATGTAGTTAACCAAATGGAATAGGTTGCATACTTCATGCATAAATGCGTATTTCGGAAGTATTATTTTAACCTCTCCTTTGTGTGTTAACACAAGCTTTTCACAAACTTCATCAAAGATTGTAAGATAAATTTTGACGCTCAAAAACTGTAAGGATTGGACACCTGCACCATTAATTTAAAATGTCATATGCTGCTAAAGGAACTATTTCGCAGGATGTGAACCCAGCACAGTTCGGTCAGGCACCTGGTACCTGGAACAATAAAGGTCTTTTTATGGAGTAATTCCTATCGGGAGGTCAAATGCTAATTTCTTTTGCAGTCACGAATAAAGGGAACGGCTGTGACAAGTGAAATAGGAAAGGCACCTATTCTCTTTTGGGTCATCGTGAAATGTTAAACAGGTAGACACGTCCTTGTTGTGGTGCGTATTGTTCTTTGTGAACAGGAAAACATTCTGCTATTGTTAGGTTGCCACAAGAAAACACTTCGGAAAGGAAAGACTGCTGGTGCAGTCAAATCTGTCTTGTCATCGGCATTTGAAACGTTGGAACTGACAAACACAGATAATATTTGTACAGTCGTAACACATGTTTAGAACAATAATCTTTCAGTTTATTGCTTAGGGTGAGATGGGGGGGGGGAATACGCAATTTTTTTAACGTAGCCCAAGGTTATCTAATAAAACTTTATCTAACTATATCAGTTCAACAACAAATAAGTTAAAGAGATTTTACTTATTTCAAGTTCAACATTCCATACTATCTTCCTGCAAGAGGCTGAAATTACGATTGTTAAACGCTATTGGTACAATAAAATTGTTTGTAGTTGCTACGAGTATTAGAGACGCAAGAACATCGTATTTTTGAACGATTTTATTGATTCGTTGAAGAATTCTGTAAGTCATAGTTCTAAAATAGGACCTAATGACTACAAATTAGTGAAGATAAAGAAAAATATACATCAACTATATTTTTAACATACACTTCCTTAGGACGTTTTGCCTCTATGACATTTTATGTGAGTTACAATGCCACAAAGCTGCGCAAAGAGTAATTTTACTTTCTCTACCACTTCCTTATAGTAGGTAGAAGAAGTATGTATCACGGGCAAAAATCGTACCGAGATTCTACCGCACTACACGTTTTAAGATGGCCCGAATACAAAAAAAAAAAAATAAAAAAATATTTTAGAAAAATTTGCACGTGTGAGTGTATGCGTGTGAGAACAATATAACCAGAAACCAAAACATGGTACTTAAATTCAGCACCTACCAAGGATGATACATGAAGATTTTTCATAAACTCCCTACCTCTGAACCCCTTTACATGTGAATTTGCATTTTCTCAAAAATAACTAACAGTTTTGATAAAATGCGAATGTTTAAGGTACTTACATGAGTAATAAAATGTACTACATTTTCTCTGAATGACCTGTGATATCCTCTTCATTCTCCTCATCTCCTCAACATCATAGGAGATGTACTGTAAACAAAAATGTAGAGCTCTTTGAAGTGTGCATTTTATGTGAAATAACTTTCTCCTAACGTAAGCGGTTTTCAAAATATACGTTGTGTTTTATTTTCCATATCATACATGACAACTGAAGCGGGACGATGGTTGTCACTTTTTGAAGCCGTACTCTTTGCTTCTGTTAATTCTGCTGCCGGCTGATACAGTGGTTGGCTACGAGATCTTTCTCAAGAGGGTGTGTTAAAGGGTAATACCAGCATAAATTGAGTGATAAATTTAATGTGATCTAATATTAGAGCTACTGGAACGAGTTGCCGACCGTTACAAAATAAAGAATAAAACTGATTACTAATCGTAGCGCTTGAAATTGTAACAATTGAAACTATTATATCTGCTAACTTCTGCAGTATCAATTTTACGGCTTGAAATAATTGTTTCCGCAATAAAACAAATAAGAAGCATAATTGCCGTGAGTCGCTAAAATGTTTACTGGCAAAACCCCTCGCAGCTACTGATAAATAACTGATAACCCAACGCGATCTTAGGCGCTACGAACTGCCGATCACCGCAAAAGACTGTAAGCCCCTAAGACTATACGCGAAGAAAGGAAAGATAACAAGATGCTAATTTTACTAATACGCGCTCTTTTATTATTTAAGTTCCGCCTACAAATCACTCTTCTACTACCATCCCTTCTTATGCGCTCCAGTCTGAAGAGTCTTTACGCATATATGTGTTATTAGGCGTTACCACCCCGACTCTCAGAATTTCATTACCTTTCTCTTATTCAGAATTTCTGCATACGTGACTGCTCAAACGTACTGAACTTATATAACCTAACTACATTCCAAGAATCTTTATGCTAATACTTTCGCGCCTTACGCTGTTACTAATGACTTTGGTTAACATGACTCGCTAATTACCTTTTTTTCAGACAAATTTTTAATAAAACTTATGCATTGGTTTAGTATACGTAAATTATTTATTGCAACTGTTTCTTTATCTTGCTTTCATCTCTTTATTTAATTACTTATATCTTCCTGCCAATAATTACTGTATCACAATCAAGATCATATTCTTTAATCTGAGATTATTTCTATTAAAAAAAGTATCCTGAATAACGTAAGTGTTTATACGAATAATAGTATACTATATTACGAGAGATTAAAGGGTAGAGAAAGTCCTGTGTGTGTGTGTGTGTGTGTGTGTGTGTGTGTGTGTGTGTGTGTGTGTGTGTGTGTGACGCATCAGATCTTTTTCTGATAAAATAACCTCCACATATTAAATAAGCTCAGAGAACACATCTTTGCATAGAATCATCTACTCTTTAAAAAAAATCACTTAAAGATTTAAAACATATAACGAGTACATACATTGTCCTGTGTATTGTTTTTCACATTTCTTTTGCACTATCTAATTATGATTTAATTAGCACTTAAACATCCATTTTTACTTTCTCTACTACGTATAGTAAGTAGAGAAAATATTGCATTCCACTCAAAAATTCGATAGCTAGATTTCACCGGAAATACATTATTTGAGGCCACCTGAATCCAAAAAAAAGTATTTTTGGAAATATGTCCGAGTGTGTGTGTGTCTGTCTGTGAACAGCATAACTCAGAAACGAACAGTCGGATAAACACCAAACTTGGTATTTAGGTTCAGTATCTTCCAGAGATGCGACACGAAGGTTTTCAAGAAAATCCCCGCACCCCAGATTACCCTTTACATGGAACATTTTTCGAAAACTTTAATTTTCTCAAAAATGGCTCAAACGATTTTGATTAAAATATCATATGTTTAAGACATTTTTATGGCAAATGTATTGTATATCCTGAATTTTCTGGGAATGTCTCCAAAAGTATTCATCATTGTGAACGACTTTTGCGTAACTGGTAAACTATAAGATATAGACAGAATTTTACTACACAAAAAATGTAGATCGCGTTAAAATACACAATTTATGTCATATCCATTTCTGTTGTTGAGTGAACCATTTTCGAGATATTGCTCGTTTTCTCTTAAATTTTCCAATACTTATACTTTTTCTCAAATGGGAATTGTTTATTCATTTTTTTTGTCCTGGTAATGCAAGGAGAATGGAATACTCCACATAGCTACCTGCTCTTAAAATATATGACTATCGCTTAAAACCTACCATATTCCACTTGCATCTACAAGAAAATTAGCAATAAGATTAACATCTCGATATCTCGATTAACATGAAGCATATGGAAAATAAGCGTTTGTAAAAATAGTTTGTACAAGAGTAGAGAAAGTCATGTGAGTGTAACACATCCGATTTTTTTTATATTCATTTCACGTTAATGAAGATAAACCTTTTAAGAAATACACACAAAGAGACAAACATACACACACTTATACAAACGGACCTTTTTCTAAAACTCTCGACATCGAATTTTTGGGTGGAATATCACATCCTCTACTTGCTTTAAGTAGGTATTAGAGAAAGAAAAAAGCGTTTTTTTATTCAGGGACCTAAAAAACTGTATTTCTGTTAAAAGCTCGATATCGATTTTTTGGTTGGAATGCAACACCTTCTTTCTAGGGAAAGAAAACATTTACAACATTTAATGTTTTAAACGGATCCATGTGTTATATCTGTAAACCTGAACCTTACAAAATAAATTTTGAGCATGCCACCAACGGGCACATTCCATCAATCTGAGCTTCACAGAATAGACAGCCCCAGTTAGTCAATTATATTAGGTCATTTTGAGCATTTTTCCTCAAGTTTGTGGCCGACAAAACAGGATATTTCTGATAGTTTGATTATACTATCCCACTGTACTTTTATCGGCCACATACTGATATTCTTGGTATTTCAAGCCAAGTTCTCACAGTGAAAGCCGCCTTGCTAATTGAAAAGAAATAAAAATAAATGACAGGTGGTGGCTAAATACCGAAGTTCGTGTGTTAACGAAAAATAAAAATTTAATGAATAATTTTGTTAATAAAAGTTAAAGAAACTGTGTTCGTAAACATAGCTAAACGTTTTTAAACACCTGCTTTGTTTATGAACGTGCGATTATTAGCAAAATTAAGCAGGGTATTTGCTGTGGACGCAACTGAAACCTAATCGAGCGGGATGGCACAGGTGATAGTTTCTAGGGTCTTATTCGAGATGTCCTGCTTTCTATTCCAGTGAAAGCGACCAACATGACTTACGTTTTTCTTTGCTTCCCCCAGACTGACAGGCCAATATTCCTGTCCCTAATTTCCCCTCATTTCTGTTCCTTTCATCTTTCAGGGTAGGGTTAAGCGCCTTGGATGGGAATGTGCAGCGTATATGATAAAAGTGTTTTGAGGAGATTAATCTTCTGCCGGACCCTGTCCGTAAGGATAGGAAGGGCATGGAAGGGGTGGCCAGAATCTGGAAACATTAGGGACCCGCTACGCTGAACCTGCCGCCCTCAGATCTAGCCGCCCTTCGTACCCTCTCATCTTGGCCACAGTGCTGAAATCCTCAACCATTTCTAATCCATAGTCATATCATAATAACACTATAGTAACAGTAGCATTTCCTCTGGCAAGAAAGTAAGAAAATTCCAAGAGCCTGAGGAAAAACTTCTAATAGCACAACAGCAGCGCATTATGCATAAAACAAATCTGAAAAATGTTCGATGTTATGCTAAAATCCCTTCCTACATGGTCAAACAAGTGACAGTTTTCTTTATTTCCTGCACCATATATTAACGATTTTATGGTACTTATTGTACAAAGGATCTTTGGAGAGAGCCTATACATTCCTTTCCAGCTGCTAAGGAGTTTACAAATCAAGCTGCAGGAAATCATATCTAGTCCACATCTTTCAAAGGTTAATTATCCAAGGCTGTCTGGAGGTCTGGAGATCCAAAACCAAGAAGTCAGCTAAGGCTTTATTTTAAACCTTAGTGTTCTTTTCTCTGGGTTTATTCCCCATTCGATACATTGTTCTGTAGCATTTAGCTGTTGTCAAAGTTCTCTATATTGCGATATATTTTCTGGCATTAATTCCACTATCGATTTTTTTTTATAGCCTCGTTTCTCAGGAGATTTTGTCTTGTGCAGGCTTTACGGCTCGTAAAAAGCACATTTCTACTGCTTGTATTTTACTTTTATTTTTCTCTCTGTGATAGTCCATGCTTCGCCTTCACATAATAAAAACAGAGGAGGCCACTTCTAGTAGCGTTTCGCTTCTCAGTTTAAGGTTCTTTTTATTATGTCGAAGATTCTTTGACTTTTTCTGAGCTTTTTAAATGGGACCCTGTTTCTTTCGTTATTGTCTTCAGTATCTCTTTGATACGCTTCTTTTTCCATACTTACAATTATTTTTGGATCTGTTGATTTTTAACTGAGACAACTTTACTTCGGCTGGATTTCTGCCTTGTTATTCTCGCGTTCCGATAACAAAGAAAGAAATATTTCAGTTTGGGGGCAAACACAATTTTATACCTCTGTATTGCCTTGTAGTTTCTAAACACTACATTAGGCAGAAACGCAAGCGTTTAAATAAATGGTTTTATTAACAGTTGCAAATCCTTGCTGCGTTGCTCTTTTCCTAACGCTTACTATCTTTACTACTTTTTATGCTTTATTTTGCTTTTTATGTTTTATTTTTGAACCCACGCCCCAATGGATTGTTTCAAAATCCATAATAAAATCTCTCTTCATGTGGCGTAAAAACCTAAAGTTAGTAGAAAAGTTTATGTGAACACTCTTACGACATTCTCTACCCATGACAAATACACAAATCATCCATCATGATTTATTTCTCCAGCACGTACACCCAAAAAGTCTATATTGATATTATATTTCACCAGAAATGCATGTTTTGAGCACACTTGAATATAAATAAGGCATTCTTAGAACATGAGCACAGAGTGTATTGTCATTTTATATTTGTAGTGCTGATCACAATTAAAATATTCATTAATATCATAAAATGCATTCCTAATCAGCCAAACAGAGATTGTGCTTTTAAAATTGAATCTCTTCAACTAACCATTACAATCTTGTTAGCAACCTTAGCAACTATGTCAAAATTGATATAGCTAATATCAGCTACGTTAATAATACCCACTTACCTAAAAGCATAATAATGTTGGTCATTTCTAGAACTATAATACAAATGAATAATAACTTTAAACATACTATAAGAGCTACAAGAAGTGTGGTAATATTTTGGGTTCACCATGTTCTTTATTAGAACCTTTTATGAGAGATAAATGACGAAAATTGCCAAATACTGACAGTTTATTTATTTATTTATTTATTTATTTATTTATTTATTTATTTTACGCAGTCTCATAAATTGGAATTTTCTCTTTCATTAGATATATATTTTACCTTGTATGCACAATACATATATTTTAAATATATATTTTAAAATAATCGTATCTGCAGCTTTGTACATTGGATTCTGCACCATTTCACAGGAAACAAGTCTAAGTTCCTCCATTCCTTGAAGTGTTGCTTTACAAATTCATACCACTGTTAAATATGGCAGTTTTCGTCTGCCCAAGACATTTGGTTTCTTTCTTTGAAAATATGCGAGATACCTTTTTAACGGATTTTTCTGTAAATTACATTTTCTGATATAAATGACCCGTTCTCTCAGAAACTACAGAATACTGTTGCATGAATTTTAGGACGATAAAATGCTATTGTGTGTCTACGTTGGTCTTAATAATAAAGTTGACTACTTTTTGAAACATTAATTACCGATCAATTTTAATAAAAATATTGTATAATTAAGAAAAACACAAAACACCTATATTCCATAATAAATGACAATATTGTATAATAGTAGATCAGTGAACATAGAAGGCATGCATCTATGTACATCCTGCAAAAAATTCAGTCTGAGATAATGTGTCATGAAGTTATAAATGTAAGTTGGCGGGATAGGACCTTTAATCTCCGCTCTTCTGAAAAATAAGTGTTTATTAACATGAGTAAAATTTCCCTAAGGCGAATTTTGTATGTAAGTTAGTATGAAAATAATAAAAATATACCACTCTATATTATATTGAATCATACAGGGTGAATCATTATAATTGAGACTGTACAATATCTCCAATATCTCCTTTAGTGCTGTGGATAGGTCTCTGGTATGCAATTTGGTTTTTCTTATGAGGACAATCCATAAGTATGTGTTTCACTGTTAGAAGACATTTACATGCATTACATGTAGGAGGTGTTTCTCTTGAAAGTATGTAGCAATGTGTTAATTTCATATGACCAATTTTTAAACGAGTAAGTTTAACCTGATCTCTTCTTTCTAATGAGTGTGTCTATAGTTGGATTCTGCCAGGTAGTGTGAAGCTGACTAGGGAAGTTCTCGGTCCATTATTG
Source organism: Deroplatys truncata (assembly GCA_030765065.1). Lineage (NCBI taxonomy): Eukaryota > Metazoa > Arthropoda > Insecta > Mantodea > Mantidae > Deroplatys > Deroplatys truncata. Next base: position 103,203,167 of record CM060981.1, on the reverse strand, counting down.
ATATCTTTTCTTTTGTTAATGATTAGGAAAAGTTCTCGGTGGGGCACTGGAATTTGCTTAATGTTAGTTCCATATGTAATACTTTTCTTTGCTGCAAGGTCTGGTTTTTCAGTACCTCCTATTCCACAATGTGAGAGAATCCAGGTAATAATTATTTCTTTTCTATTTGCTTGAAGAGCGTAGTATAATAATTGCTTGTCTTGTATCAGCTTTTCTGTTTCCAAGAATTTGTTATAGTCATTATCGAACTGATGGAATCCGAGAAGATGAATTTGTTGTCGCCTTTATTTTGTAGTGCGTGCAATTCATAGAAAATATAGACAGTGTTTCAGGTAGTTTGAAGCATTCGCTACAATTTTGGGTTGAAGAATATAATATCCTTTCGGAATTCCAGATGTAATTATTATGTCTGTTTTAATTTCGTTGTGTAAATAAGGGAACTCAATGCCAGAAGTTTCACTTTTAGTATGATGAGCTAGCTGTAGATTGATCTGAGGTTTGAAATTTTCCAGTGTGACAAGTTGCGAGTTATAATCGAGGGTATAGCAATACTTATTCCTTATAGCAAGGGTAGCGAAAACGCCTTCCTTTGCGAGTCACCAAATATGCAACATGCACTGTTTCACTCAGAAGCATGTGAAAAACAAAGGGACGGTGGCAGAGAGGGAAGGCGCCTGCGAGTCAAAATGACTCACGAGTCCCGTTTCCGCCACCTCTGTCTTACAGAATCTGTAGTTACGTATAATTGGTGGAATTTTCGATTTGTTCACTAAAGATTTTGATTACTAAGAAGACGCACGCAGCTTTTCAGTGATATATTTTCAGTTATAAAACATCTATTGTTTATTTGTTTGACACTGTTCACTGAAAACTCATCAAACCAAAGCAATTCTAAACGTTTTAAATTCGAATTATTTTATGATGTTAACAATTTTATTTACAGAGCCGTTCACAGAGTACTGCTATTAAAGTCCAGTATCTTTATAGGAAGCAAAGGTACGATTTTTTCAAGAAATTGTTCCCCACCCTAAGCTAACCATGCATACGAAAACAAATCGTTATATTTTATTTTCTCAAAGCCAGGTCTAACGATTTTTATTTTGCTAGACTGCAGTTCCTGAAGTCGCGGGTTCCAAATCCGGTGTACGGCGATGGATTTTTTTGGGGGTAAAATCCTTAGCATGTCTTGCTTCGAAAGGAAATAAAACCGGTGGTCCCGTGTCGTAGATTTACGGCACGTAATAGAAGCCCAAGCCTAACAAAGAGGTCTCAGAAAAATGTCCGGTCTTTCACGTCCAATACAGAATGGGACGCTTAAAGTCACAGACGTTAAATGGTGCCCATAAATAAATAAAAAAAAACATTTTTATTAAAAGGACCTACGTTTGAGATAACGCCATCAGAAATGAAATGTAACTATCCATATCTTAATATTCCTATAAATAGTTGTGATGTCCAATAAACAATTATTGAATTCTATATAGATGTGAAACCATTATAGAGAGATAAAAACTTACAATAAAAGAAATCATTAAAATGTGTGGTTTGTGCTAAATAATGCTTAGGTAACATCCAAAATATTTTGTTATGTTTCAATTTTCTCAGGTTAGATTGGTCACTCACTATGAATGCTTGAATCTCAGCAATTTGCTTTGTTTACCGGAGCTCATGACAAAAATCTGGCTTGTGATATAAACAGCTGACCATCTTGCATAATGATCATTGAGAACAGAAGTCATAAGTCAGTAACGAGTAATTTGAAATCTTTTAGGCAAAAATTTTTATGGTGCAAAGAAAAATCTGTGTTTACATGGTTGTGCTTGCGTTATTGCCTTAAATGGGGAGGTCCCTCCCTCTCTCATCTTCTCACCGTCTCTCACTCTCTCTTTCTTTTCCTTTCTACCCTCTCTACCACCATCAGTCTTTCTTGCTCTTCCTCAATTTCTCCCACTCTTTCATCTCTCTTCCTTTCTCCTCCGCTTTTTCTTCCCACTCTTTTCCTTCTCTCCATCTCTCTTCGTTTCTTTTGCAATGTACATGTCATGTGAAGTTTTGACAACCGATTGTAAAGTTTCAAACATAAGTAAAAGTTTTAAAGGATACATGTATATGCTTGTTATGCAATTGTGGCTATACCTACTGTTTCTCGTGGTAACCGGTTTATGTACACGAGTAATGGTAAAGAACATCTTAAGTATCATCTGTAAACATTTTGTGCACAAGATGCTTGTCAGAAATGCTATGCCTATAAACTACATACTATTTTGGTAAAAAAACTGAGTAACAAGTGAGGTATTTCGATTACGTCCTTTTATTTTCGGCCCCATTAGAGCTTTTTGGGGAAAGTAATTGAGATGTTATATAGCCCGTTTTTAAATGGAACCAAAGGCATACTATATACTAAGTTTCATTACAGTCATCTGGCCAGTTTTAACGCGGAGGCTAAAACAACACACACACACATACATACACGGAATTAATAATTTAAAATAATTAATTTTCAGCCTAAATATTATACACGACTCTGTAAATTACTCTCCAAACATCGAAAATTATTAGGAAAAACTGTCGGTTATATTAATGTTACTTTCTCTATTGCTTAGTTATAGTAAGTAGAGGAAGTATTGTACTGCTCGCAAAAATTCGATACCCAGGTTCCACGGGAAATGCACGTAGTGAGGTCCTCTGAATCCAAGAAAATCATTTTTAGAAAAGATCCTTGTTCGAGTGTATGTGTGTGTGTCTGTCCATAAACAGCATGGTTCAAAAAGGAAAAGTCAGTTAAATATACCAAACTTGGTTTTTAAGTTTAGCATTTTCCAAGGATAGGGCACCAATATCTTTAAGAACATTCTCCCACGCCAAATCACCCTTTACACGAAAAGTGTTTCATTATATTTTATTCTCTTAAGAATCGCTCAAATGGTTTGATTAAAATGGCATACACTTAAGACATATGCATGACAAATAAAGTATACATCAAGAATTTTCTTGGAATAGCCTATGAAGTTCTCTTTATTCTGAATGACTTTTGTATAATTGGTAAACCATAAGATATAAAAAAATCATAATACATGTAGATCTGGTTAAAGCCCAAAATTTATGCCAAGAAAGATTATTGTGTCATTAAGCATTTCTGATTTTTTTATTATTGGTTTTTTTTAATTTTCTCAAGTGGAAAGGCGCTGTTCGTTTTTTCTCGTGGTATTACAAAGAGCATGGAATTTCAAAGCCATTACATAACGACACGCTTTTAGAGATGTGCATATCACTTTATCTACTGTAAATCTGTAATGAAAGCTCATCTTAATTAATAAGAAGTAAACAGAAGAATGAACTGCTATAAGAACAGTTTGTAGTAGTGTGGTAGAGAAAGTCATGTGAATGTAACAGCTCAGATATTTTATTTTACGTGTAGAAAATTTGTAAAGCATAAAGGACGCATATGAAACAGAGAAATTAGTGCTAGTGCTAGTGCTAGTGTACCACATTAGATTTATTTCACAATTCCCTTGCCTTAAAGTTGGTCATCTAGCATACATGTCCTCATCCAATTAGAAGCATCAGCTAAATACCACTGGAACAAAGAAAGTATTTGAAAACTGTGATGCCACAGTAATTAAATTATAACTTAATGAGCTTTTCTTGTAATTTCTACATATTTGTAACTAAAATAAAACAGTAATTGAATCAGAAGTCGCCCTAATCTCCGGCACTTCCTGCCTGCAAAGCAGTAGAAATTCTGGTTTCTGGAGGAGACGGAATAGTTGATAACAGCGATGAATGTAATATGTTCCCAGCAAGCCAGCTATCAAATCAACGTTTCATGTAACATGCCTATGCTTCTGTCCAAGAGAGCTTCAATTAGCGTTACTAAACTTTCTGGAAAAATACCTATTTTCTTCGACATTTTTACGCTTACTTTAACTTTCACTGAGATAATGCAGTCTGCTTTCAGCAGGAAAATGAAATACAACTACAATAACATAAAACATCTGTGAATAATCCACAGTGCCAAAGCTTCTTATATATACGTTTGAAAATTTTACCAATCGTTTCGCGCGAAATAAGAATGATAGAACAGTCTTAAAATTTTATTTATATTTTTACTTTCTCTACTACGTATAGTAAGTAGGGGAAGTATTGTATTCCACCAAAAAATTTGATGCCGAGATTTCACCGGAAATATATGTTGTGAGACCCTCTGAATCCAAAAAAAGCATTTTTGGAAACATGTCCGTGTGTGTGTTTGTGTGTCAGTCTGTGAACAGCATTAACTCAAAAACGAACAGTCGGATAAACACCAAACTTTGTATTTAGGTTTTCAGTATCTTCCAGAGATGCCACAAGAAGTTTTCAAGAAAATTCCCCACCCCAGATTACCCTTTACATGGAACATTTTTCGAAAATTTTAATTTTCTCAAAAATGGCTCTAACGATTTTGTTTAAAATATGATATGTTTAAGATATTTTCATGACAAGTGAAATATATATCTCGAATTTTCTGGGAATGTCTCCAAAAGTATTCTTCATTGTGAACGACTTTTGCATAACTGGTAAACCATAAGAGATAGACAAAATTTTACTACACAATAATTTAGATCGCGTTAAAATACACAATTTATGTCACATACATTTTTTTTGTTGAGTGAACCATTTTCGAGATATTGCTTCTTATTCCCTTAAATTTTCCAATATACTTTTTCTCAAATTGGAATTCGTTATTCACTTCTTTTATGTCCTGGACATGCAAAGAGTATGGAATACTGCACATAGCAACCAGCTCTTAAAATATTTGACTGTCGCTTAAAGTCTACCGTATTCCCCTTGCATCTACAAGAAAGTTAGCAATAAGATTAACATCTCGATTAACATGAAGCATATGGAGAATAAGCGTTTGTAAAAATAGTGTGCACAAGAGTAGAGAAAGTCATGTGAGTGTAACACATCAGATTTTTTACTGCATGCCTATAGAAATTAAGGGAAGTTAGTATTCCACCCAGAAATTCGATTTCGAGATTTCCCCGAACATACATGTTTTCTGAAAATAAAGGCACACAAACAGTTATTAGAATAAGCATGTATTTGTGCGCGCGCATAGCATAAGATAGCTCAAAAGCGAAAAGTCGAATAAGTTAGAAAATTGTCTTATTTTCTCTACCATGTACATAGTAGATAGAGAAATTCGATACCGAGATTTTACCGGAAATGCCTGCAAATGTTTTGTGGCACCCTGAATCCAAAATCAGCATTTTTAGAAAAACGTCCGAGTGTGTGTGTGTGTCTGTGAGCAGCTAAATACCAAACTGGATATTTATCATTAGTATCTTCCAAGGATGCGACATGAAGATTTTCGAGAAAACCCCCCACCACAACTACCTTTTACATGGAAGAGTATTCGACATTTCTTATTTTCTAAAAAATGGCTCTAACGATTTTGATTAAAAATACCACGTTAAAATAGTTACATCACAAATAAAATCTATATATTGAGATTTCTAAGAATAGCCAGTGAAGTCTTCATTCGGAGGGAAGTTTGTATAATCTTGTGTAACTAGTAAACATTAAGCAATAAACTAAACCATGCTTCACAAAAATGTAGATCTGCTTAATACACACAATTTATTCCAAATAAGCTTTTTTGTGGCTTCAGTCACTTCCGAGATATCCGTTATTAATGGTTCTAGTTCTAGTTTGAAAAGTGGTGGGTTTTATGCCCCAGCACTCGACCTTAAGATCTATTGCGCATCCCCCCTTTCATCAGTTAAGTAGTCTGTTGCTCGATATGAACTTAACCAGACTGCTAACTGAGGCTTTCGATAGTTCATCTATCTTTGGAAAGTGATTGCCAAAAATTCTTGCTCTTTGATTCGCAAGAGCAGGGCAATCACATAGTAGATGAGTAACAGTCTCATCTCCTTCTAGACATCTGCTACAGATAGGGTTGTTAAACAATCCCATTCTGTATAGATTAAACTTTAGGGCACAGTGTCCTGTTATGAATCCTGTTGCCCATACAAGTCTTCTTCTACTAAGACCGCGTAAGTATTTTGCCCGGCTGTTATCCAGGTCTGTAATAAACAACTTGGAATGTCTGCAACCCTCAATGGAGTTCTAGTAGTTCTTGTGTTCTGCTTGAGCCCAGCACTTAATAGCCTGTTTCACTGGTATGTAGAACACTCCCAGTGCAGGCTCCGGACCAAAAATGGGATTTCACTGCCAATCTTGGCTGCTTCATCTGCTTTCTTATTGCCTGGTATACCTATGTGTCCTGGCACTCACATAAGTTGAACCTTATTGTATTCAGCCAGTGTCATTAAGGATTCCCGGCATTCTGAGACGAACTTTGATTTTATTGATGGTGATTCAAGTGCTTTAAGAGCAGCTTGACTGTCTGAGAGGATAAGAACACTTCTATTCTTATATCTCCTTTTAATGCTTTCCATGACACTGGCTAGGATTGCATAAACCTTAGCCTGGAAAACTGTAGCTAAGGTACCAAGACTACAAGAAATCTTGGTGTCATTACCGTAAAGCCCAGCCCCCGTTCCCGATTTGGTTCTAGAACCATCAGTATACCAGATTGGGCCTTTGTTATTATGAGGTTTTACCAGTCTTTCTCATTCACTCCGCTGTGGATAGGAGACCGTAAATTTCAAATCAAACTTGAATCTTGTTTCAAGAATGTCAGTCCCCATGTTGAGTATCTGTTGTACATTCTTATCCCAAGGAAGCTTGAGATGATTAATATGTCCAGTATTAGACACTTTGGTTTGACGACAAATACGGTGATACGTGATCATGGCTTCTGCCTTCATCCATATGTGGAGAGGTGTGAGCCCAATCAGCATCTCCATTGCCGCAGTTGGAGTAGTTTTGAAGGCTCCCATAATTGAAATGCAGAAGGTCCTCTGTACTTTACAGAGTTCCTTTCTGCACACCTTTAAATTAACTCTAGGCCACCACATCAGTGCGGCATAAGAGAATATAGGTCTCACCATGGCAGTGTATATCCAATACACTATGCTAGGTTTCAGACCCCATGTCTTACCAAGCATACCTCTACATGTCCAAAAGACTCTTTAGGCTTTGGTAATACATAATTCCATGTGATGTTTCCAAGTTAATTTCTTGTCTAAACAAGCCCAAGATATTTAACTTGTGTTGAATAGGGCACTACTTCACCAAAGAGAGAGAGAGAGAGAGTCTGGTTAAATCAGGCCCCCTTCTCCTGGTGAATGGTACCACTGCTGTGTTAATAATGGTTCAAATTGTGCAATATTTATTCTTTTCAAGTCCTGTGTATGTCAGGAATTTTAAGGCAGAGTATGGCGTCCAGTTCTTAAACTACCGCTGTTCCCTTTGTATGGTAACAAATGTGTAATGCAGGTATTTCTGAAAAGTTTTATCTCGACAATAATGAAGTATATGGGAAGATACACTTTCGTAAGAATAGCTTGTATACCCAGTAATAAGCGATAGAGGGTACAGAAATTCATGTGAATGTAACGTATCAGATGTTTTAAGTTTAGCATCTTTTGAAGATACGACAGGAAGATTTTCAACACAGGTTTCGTTATGCTTTACTTCTTCAAAATGACTAACAATTGAAGTTAAAATACTATATGTTTTGAATATGTAACTGATTAATAAAGTGTATATCTTTATTTTCTTTCTGAATTAATGTTGTATAATTTTTACTTTCTTTAACACCTACATATCCATAATAAGGCCGAGAAAGTATTGCATTCCACCCATAATTAATATCGAGATTTCACGTTAAAATACACTTTATGAGGCCCCATGAATGCAAACAAAACAAAAAAAGGAAAGAAAGAATAAAGTTTATAGTGAAAGGCTCGTGCATGTGTGTGTGCGCACTCGCGCGTGCAGTGGTAGTGGTAGTAATAGGGTAATAGTAGTAGTAGTAGTAGTAGTAGTAGTAGTAGTAGTAGTAGTAGTAGTAGTAGTAGTAGTATAGTAGTAGTAGTAGCAGTAGTTTATTCTGTCTTACACAGCTATTTATAAACGTTTGATAAAAAAAGCTGTATAAATATATAATTTTTCAATTAAAACTTGCATATTAATATTACAAGATTTAAAACTTAAACAATCTTGCATAGAATATAAAGTATTTACGGCCAACCAACCAGCCTCCGGATTTAACATGTTTCTTATGCAGGTGTTTAATATTATTTGACAGAGTGTTATGTAATCTAGAACCGAAGTATATATAGCTATTGTATGTTTCGGATAATGTAAAATAAGGAATATTTGCATTTGATTTTAACCGAATCTTTTAGGCTTTCAGAAGAGTTGTGTACAAAAACTAAAATATCCAAAATATATATTCCTGACTGAATAAAGAGTGGACTGTAATAAGCTGAATAGCATTTTCTACTTGAACTTATAATTTTCTTTAGCAGAAAAAAAATGTCATTCATCTTGATAGAACCTCCCGAAAGAATTAAACCAAATCTTATGAAATACTCAACAAATGCAAAATACATACTTGCCACATACTCAAAAGGAATATATTCTCTCAGATTTCCTATTAAGAATGCTATACTGGATAACAGTTTCTTCAGATATTTAATGCGAAAAGTCGTGTTAGTTGACTGTCAATATAAACTCCAAAACATTTATACGAGTCTGATGGAAATGAGCTGAATCAGATAATTGTTTAAAGTAAATAGGAGAGAAGCAGTTTTGTGTTTATTTAAGAGCATATTTTACCTCAGATCTATTCAGATGCTTTGGTAGTTATAGCTTTGCATTTTTGGTTCAATATATTTAGGTCATTTCAACTAGTAAAAAAGTTGCACTATCAGCAAACATTATAGTACGAGTAGGGATACTACTAGGTAAATCATTTACTGCGATTAAAAACAAAATTGGTCCAAAAACCAAGCCCTCGAACACCACTATAGGTGACATACTGTCACCATTTACATTAACCATTTGTTTTCTATCTATTAAGCAAGATTTCAGAAATTAAATCTGATCGCTTCAAGTGACATAATAAGAAAATATACCCAGTAAAACATTATGACCAATAGAATTAAAGGTTTTACTTAAGCCACAAAAACTCGATGGAATACATCCACCATTTTCAAAAGAGAAGTGTATTAAATGCAACAAAGTTTTAATATTCCTATGGTACATTTACGATCCGAAAATCCCTATTGGTCTTTATTAAATGAATTAAAATGCTTTAGAAAAGTATTTATTTGAACAGAAATTTATGTTCAAAAGTTTTACATATGTATAACAGGAGTAAGAGATATAGGCCGATAATTGCATGATTCATATATATTTCCTTTATTGTGCCCATGAATTACCTTAGCGATCTTCGAGCTGTCAGGAAAAACTCCTCTTGCAAACCAAAATTAAAGCAATACACAAGGTGATCAAGAATTATGTCAATAATACTTTTTTTAAATTATTTGATATGTCATGCATATCCGTACAGGCAGAGCTTTTAAAATTTGAAACTTATCTTTAATACTTGTTTGTCAGAAACTAAATTAAAAAAGCAAAACAAAACCAAAAAAGAATAAAATATCCAGATGTACATTCAATTAAAAATTCAAAATCGGATTCTTTGGGCTTACTAACCTTAGATTTAGTAAGTTTTCAACCGAATTTATAAAATATTACTTCAAAGTCTCAGCATAAATTGGTATTTTGGTTTGGTGTTATGGTTTTTAAATTTGTTTACAAAAACATGCATTTTTAGTTTTGTTATTAGCATTTTCTATCACATTAATATTTTTCATCATGTTGCTACCATCAACCTTTTGTCTATAAAGCTTTCTGTATAAGTAATGTCTGTTCTTAGCCAATTAAGAATACGTTTCCTTTTACACATCATGATAGATACTAAGCCTAATTCTAAGCTGAATTAATTCATTTGAAAGTTTAATCTTTCTTCCAGAGTAAACATTGCTGTTTACTACTGACTTTTTAGTGAAACTTTGTAAAAAAAAATCACACAACACGTATTAAAGGCTCTCGGTAGTACTTCCAAAATACATATTCCAGTCAATATGAATAAAATATTTTAAAATATATCATAATTGTAGGGAGAAAAAATTCTACAGCTAAGCGCTTGTGTGTGTGTGTGTGTGTGTAAACTAGCTCAAAAAACGAAAATTCCAATCTTTACTTAAGTTCAGCATCTTCCAAGGAAATATATATAAAGAAAATCTTCCCCAAACCAAACTACCCTTTCGTCAACTTGTATTTTCTCAAAAAATGTTCTAACTTTTTTTATTAAAGTACCCTGTATTTGAGATGTCTGTATATGCAATGAAATGCTTATCTTGAATTTTCTGTGAATAAACTGTAAGGTCCTCTTCATTTTGGATGAATTTTGCTTTTGTACAATATTAGTAAACTTACAACATAAAAAATATAGATATCGTTATAAAACACAATTTATTTCAAATAAATGCTGCTGAAGTATTCCTTGCTATTGGTTAGAATTTTCCAATACTTCTATATTTTCTGACGTGCTAAGGCACCATTCATTTGTTTCTCGTGATATCATATACAAACAGTATGGAATTTTAAAGCCAGCATGTAGTGGCTGGCTTTGCAAAAGTTTGACTAAAGATTCAGTCTTCTGTATCTACCACGAAATGTGAAGAGAATTCATTTCTGCAAATCTTTATGTCAATTAAATTGATACAGATAGGAAAAAAGAAGCTTGTAGAAGTTTGGGTAAAGAAATTTATGCGAATGTAAGAACGCAGGTTTTATATCGGTTTTAAATCACGGTATAGTAATATAAAAGATAAATAGAAAAAGAAATAGAAAGAGGGAAGTGAGTGAGGGACGGGTAAATGAGAGGGGGGAAATAGAGATTTGAGAGATTTGGAGAGGGAGAGATGGCATAAATATGCCTAGAGAGATTAAGAGATAGAACCTAACATGGTAGCTGCGGATTCCTCTAGTCTCTGTTAGTATTTTCAGTAATTTCCGACAACTTGTGGACCCAAAAGGGCTATGAGCAGTGTACGGTGCTATTATTTACTGAACACTGTCCTTGGATGTCGCTGGAAAACAAACAAGTACTCGTGCGGCAAGGCTGTGGGTCCAGTTTGACTAGACCTCCAACATAAGAATTCAAAGGTAATCCACTAATGATGGACATGAGCCAACGTTTCCTGCTGACGTTTCTGAAGGTCCAGCACATCACACGGAGTACTCGGCTAATATAAAACAACAGTAATTAATCGCCATTTTCGGACATACGGGTTAGTTCCAGTTGTTATGAAGAACAGGTGATGTAATCGAAGATCTGAAGGGTTGCCAAGTTTTCAAGCTAAAACATCAGCGACTGGGCATCTAAAGACTTGTCGATATATTCTAAAGTTACAGGGAGTAATACATAGCACTCTAGGAAGAACGAAAAAAGATATATATGTGACACATTCATACAACTTTCTCTACCATGAGAAGACACATATATTTGTTATATATTACAGAATGCATATAAACAGTGATCATTTACGTTACTCACGATATGTATTGGCTTAAGAATGATTTGAAATTAAGTAAGAAGTGCTTTGCTACAATTTCAACATACATAATCAGCATTCAAGTGTTTATTTGTAGTAAAAAGTTCTCGAAATTGGAAAAGAAAAAAATAACAAAATTTTAGACAGCGAAATACTTTGAAAACAGATAATGCTACGAAAAAGTTATTGGACACAAGTTGTGTATTTTAATGAGCTGTATATTTTTCCTACAGAATGTATTTGTCTATCTTTTAAGGTTTAGTAGTTCTAAAATCATACAAAATTTGCTATTTGCTGAAAGTTTAAGATATTTTAATAAAAGTCGTTAAAGCCATCTATGGTAAAATAAAAAATAAGGTATTTTTTACATATAAATGGTAGTCTGTATTGGGGATGTTGATCTAAAAAACTTCGTGTCTCATCTTTGGTAGATTTTGAATTTAAATACCGAGTTTGGTATTAGTATGAATTTGGTTTTTGAGTTGATATTTTCACAAGCACACACATACATATACACACAGATCTCTTTCTCAAAACACTTTCTTGAGGTTCAGGACCTGTAAATATGAATTTCCAGTGAAATCTCATCATCGAATTTGTAGATGTAATACTGTATTTTCTCTAAATATCAAAGGAAGTAAAATAGCTGTGATCTGATAATTATAGATATTTGTAGTAATAGTAATGATAAATTATATCTTGGACAAAGATCTTGATACCTTCAACTTACGAAATACTTCAAATATCATGCTGTTGTTCACCAATCATTGTTATGTCCTTTACACCAATCCAGCTCTTTATTCCTCGTTATTTTCCACTTTTCTCGTTGTCTCAGCAAATTAAATTTATCTTAATGTCTATCATCTGATATATCCTACACCGAAACTTTCCCCATTAACAATTTCTTATAGTGCATCTCTTATGAGATAATTTATTCTCATCCGATATCCCGATAAGTTCCATTCTTGTCAATATTGACATTTTAAATGTTTAGCTTGTTTCTCTCACTTCGTCGTAATGTCAAAATTCCTGCACTATATACATGCTTATTCGCACAAAGCACTTCACTAAGTTATACCTTATTTCTTTCTTAAAATGTTAATAAAACCTTGTTTTTATATTAAAAGCGTCCTTTGTTATTTATATCCTCTATTTTATTACTTAGAGATGTCTTTTTTGCTGGGATTTCATAGTGGTTCATAATTTATTAGTGTACATGCCAACCCATTATATCTTGGTTTTAAAGGCTTTAGTCTACAAACTATTTATATTGTGTTAAAAGCATAAATTCACTATTAGTTTTGCTTACATTAAGGCGTTTTGATATGATTGAAAATCTTAAAACTGTTAAATTTTGAATGACAGAAATAATTAACATAAGATCTACAGTTATGATGCTAAAGGCTTCTAATTTATTCCACTTGTTCTGCCACATAAGCCGTATGTTGGACAAGGTTGGGAAGGTAGAATCAGACGACTGAAAAATTTCAATGCCATCGTCGGTATTTGAACCACGGATCCCCCGGTTTCCGTCCGGTTGCTCTAACCACTGACCAACATGCCGGTACGACCAAATTCTACAACTGATTTGCATTTCTTGCATTCTACATTATTCTCAAAGGCAGCAGTTTCTTTTTCTGCTGGGAAATTTTTGTAATATCCAATTGTAGGAAGGATTAAGAGCATAGAGAGCAGGAGTTCTTCAGCTGAACAAATTTGGAAATAACCGTTATACAGCAATTCTGCTTACCTCTATGAAATAATGGAAAATTTTCTTGATTTCCCAGCAATCCAAAGGATCTGGGTTCGAATCTCGGTTGGAGTGATTTGCCTGAAAAGAGGTTATCTGGTTTCCGCATTACCTAAAAAAGATAAATATCCGGTAAGAGCATGGGTGCATTTGAGCAGTCGTTAATCGTCGTCAGTTATTTCATAGACTTTGTTACAGTATAAGAGACATGTGTGTAAGGAAATTTCATTTTTCACGCCTCCCTTCTTCTGTTTTAAGCTTATATAAGAAAACAAAACAATACCCATTTTGAACTATTAGCAGTGTAGGTATATTATTTACTTATTTATTTGTGTACTCTCACCTGCTCACAAAAAATCTAACACTGTATTAAATTTACATACTTTGGAACTTGATGCAGTAATTTGTATCACAAATTACTTAAAAGTATAGAATGATTGTAATATGAATATGCATTTTTATGTGACATTGATTTGAGATGTATATTCATTGTAATTATTGTTGAGAAGTAAGTTTATACGGCCTTACTGAAACTGACAATAATAGCGTGCAATAATGCAGCGAGGGGGTGAGCTGTTTATCATTATTAGAGACGAGGAAGTTAGTAATGTTGGCGCGTTTTTCTTAGAATTTGCTGGAACATTCTTCCTAGAGCATATGTATTCATAATTTTCATTGGATATAAAAATAGACGCTAATGTTGGCGCGTTTTATTAGTCAATAGCAACTCAGTTATAATCTTTAGGCATATCGGGGTGTAGGAGTATAAATAAGGCTAGGTTAGAGGTAAAGGCCTTCAGTCCGTCAGTTCACCGAAAATATTTGTATGCTACACGTCGCCCTCAGTCCAGCAGAAATATTTGTAAAGTATACGTCGGCTATCGATTCGCAAGTTACGCGTAGCAGAGTTAGGAAAATTCTCTAGTGTTGTAAAGTTATTATACAAAAGGTTGAAGTACGTGAATTAAAAGTGATCAGTAAGAAGGTATTATAACAGTTTCAGTTTGGCGAGTGTCAAGATCAATGTGTAAATGTGATAGTGAATGTGTTCGACAATAAAAAGTGTAAAACAAATTCTTTCATCAGTGTTATCTTTGGATAAAAGATTCCTTTCCGTTTACACAACCTGTATAAAGAGATGTGCTCGACCAAAAAGATCATAGCTAGCCGGAGGACAGTGAACAAAAATTAAATAAAATAACAGTGGCATTCTTTCAAAAAAACACTAATACTGCCGCAAATTGCTAACACCAGATGGAGTTAACAAACATTATAAGGAATCACGTCACAAAATGGCTGCACCACGCGGAGTAAACACATACACAAACATTATAAGTAATACCGTCGCAAATTGGCTTCCAAAACGTGGGGCTCAATCAATAAATAATATAAATAATACCACTTCAAATTGACGCCCATACGTGGGGCAGTTAAAATTATGTAACCAAACAAAACAAAAGCAGCACAATATAAGATCTTCAAGTTCTAATAATTTACGTAAAAACATATTACGTAAGCACTAAACCATTTCAAACTATTAAACAAATTAAAACCACCATATTAAAGGATCCCCGTTTGTAATTTCATTACACTGCCAAAAATGTTAAAGTATGTGCTTCAAATTGTCCAAAATAATTCCCTTTCTCGCAGTCAGTGGCTTTATTTATCGCGTAGCTTTAAGCACGAATTTGAGAGGAATAACAGGTACCCGAAAAATCTCCTTTCTGAAAACCACATTCTTTTATGCGTTAAAACTAAAAGATTTTCCTTTTACACCACAAATGGAGCTTTGATTGCTTTTACATACATTACAAGGATAGTATAGAGCTGATTTAATTGTGTTCTTTGGGTATTTGAAATACGCGATAACTTTTAAATTTATTTTTATGAATAAGAAAATAAAATTTTTGGAGGAATTTCTGTATGTACTGTTAATTACATAACAATTTAAACCAATCTGAACACTTTCGACAAATGTATAGGGAATGTCAAGTGCGTACCTGCAGCAGTTCATTCTAAAGTCTTTAGAGACAGCACATAAAATTATTTTGTGGCAATTTCAATCAAATATGAAGTATTTGTGCAAAGTTTACTCAATAACCTATTTATAACATTTCAAATCCATACATGCAATAATAATAATAATAATAATAATAATAATATTCGAAAAAGTTTTAGGAAGGACTGATTATTAACTGTCATGTAACGACTCACAAAGATACTACACTATACATTATTTTTGTCCCATATATGGTTGCAAGTCAGCTGAAAATTTTAATACCCGTAGGAACGGCAATAATTTGTCAGCT
Organism: Deroplatys truncata; assembly: GCA_030765065.1. Taxonomy (NCBI): domain Eukaryota; kingdom Metazoa; phylum Arthropoda; class Insecta; order Mantodea; family Mantidae; genus Deroplatys; species Deroplatys truncata. Next base: position 103,187,583 of record CM060981.1, on the reverse strand, counting down.
CTCTTTCATTTCTTCTACACAACAAAGACATGCAATTTTGGAAAACTAAAAAAATTCTATGTTGGTTACCATGGTTAAGATCCAGAATTTTCTGAAAAAACTGAGGCGATCAAGAAACTGAGATTTTAAGTAGTTGAGTTAAAAACACTGAATTTGCAGTGAAAAGAAGGGGAAAAAATACAAAGCAACGGAACTGGATGGCTCGGGCCGTAACCTCTGTAGCCCGCATTCAGGAGGGCCCGGGTTCAAATCCAGTGGGCCGACCTATCTTCCTGGGATTTTTCCTGGTTTCCCTCAGTCGCCAAGGTAAATATCGGATTGGATATTTAATGTTATGACCTAAAGTTCCACCTTAACTCTAAAACAGTAAACATGAAAATAGTGGCAATAGCGAATGCTCTGCCTTCTATCCAGATAATGAAAGCAGGTAGGCTGGATGGTACCCTAATGCCATCTGCCCGGGACTTGTAAAAGCTGAGACACAGTTTCCTAGCACTAATGCCTCTGTGAACACGCGACAAACAAGATGGTATGTAATATATCGGGGTGAGGCCAAAAGGTTTTGCAGCTAGATATTAAATTTAGTTATCCCGCCATAAGCATTGGGGAACGTAGACTCAGAAGCAGCGAGAGAACCAGGAACTCCAACTGTACATGCTAAAACAGGCGAAATACACATAATTTCACACTTACTGTGGTGTATTATAAAGTTACCCTGGTGCCACTACATCATTCACAGAAGATTACAAAACAGACATTGGAGGGAGATGTTCCACACATACGATTCACGCACTCTACATACCTAACCACTCGCCCTGAAGAGACACACACGACTGACTCACGCTACTAGACGACGCTACTAGACAAAGAAGCTAGTCCCTCTACTTGCCTTCACGGGAAGAAATGCCGCGTCGGACAAAGTTCAAACTCCCAAACGAAATAATTATGCCCAACAATGTCATACTACAAAGCAATAATGTGTCCGACGCGACAATGCACCTACACACACAAACACACACGCGCGCGCGCGCGCGCTACAGTATGGTACAGAAATGAGACCCAGAAGGCTAACTGTCCGCCACACACCGATTCGTCGCAATCTGACCATGTAGTTAAAGCGACATAAATAGATAGAAAGAGAAAGAGAGAGAGAGAGAGAGAAGGCATGAGTGCAAATGAAACATCTTTATTTTTCTTTTTTAATGAAAATAGTTATATTTTCCTGGACAGGAAACTTACATATTTTTATTTATGTCTGATTTTGTACCCATTTCAACCAAATATACAACCAATTTTCTTTAAAACTTTGAACTACCCTTCAAATGTATGCCTAAATCAACTCTAAAGGTTCGTTCATACGTATATAGACGCACAAACCGACACTAATAGGTACTCCATAGCAAAAAAGACGCACATTATAAAATCGGAGGTCCATAAAATGAAGTTTTAAATGCACACGCAAATAAATGCTAGATGCTTGCACTCGTAACTGAACGTCAGGTGTATAGCATATTGCAATATAAGGGTGGTAAGTGATTTATAACAGAATCCAGAAAAACTTTGAAAACAGGACGCTTCGTCTCGGATTTTGTATTTCATATATTCTCTTATAGTTATTTATATTGTATTGTTGGTATTCTCACTTCCAGTATTTAGGATGCGATTTAACATATGGTGAAGACAATGATACACTGCCTTTTGTGAAAATTGCAACATCAAGAAAGAATTTCCCAAATAACGCCAAACCTGGTGGAAGTGTAGAAGAATGTGCAAGCAACACGTGATTAGGTTTGCAGAGAAATAGGGTACACGTAGGCTGCGCAGTGCTCTCTCGTATCGGTCCCACAAGGTCAGTGTTGCGCCCAGTGCAGTCAGTGCAGAGCTATCAAGCAAGGTGGAAACAATAATGATGGTACCAGTATGCCTCGTCGACGTCAAAGGGAGTCATATCGGCATGTGAGTGAGTTTGAACGGGTCAGAATGATCGGTCTCCGGGAAGGGGTTTGTCATACCGTGACATTTCGGCTCGTACAAGGCATGCTGTTACAATACTGATGCGTGTGTGGAAGCAATGGATAGATGAAGGCCGTACGCAGCGAAGAGCTGGCACTGGACTACGGAACATGGCCACAGCACGGGATGACCGTCTTCTTGTCCGCATGGCCATAACGGACCTACAGCTTCATCCACAGTGTTGGTTCGACGCTGAATCACTGCAACAGGTGTGAACATGTCTGCATCAACGGTTCGTCGCCGTCTGCTGCAGGTTGGAGTGGTTGCATACATGCCATTACGTCGGCTTCCATTGTCCAGAAACCAAAAGCTCCTCCGACTGCAATGGGCACGTGAACACCGTAACTGGGGTGCTGAGTGGCAAATGTAGTCTTTTCGGACGAGTCCCGCTTCAACGTTTCCTACAGTGATATCGCATACGTGTCCGGCGGTACCGTGGTGAACGCAACCTGGAGGGCTGCATTGTTGAGTGGCATAACATAGCGGACAAACATTAGGTGTGATAAATTGGGGTGCCATTGGTTACAATAACCTCCTACAAATTGGGGACCCTTTGAACAGCAACCGAAATCTAAAGGTGGTTGTAGAGCCTGAGGTACTCCCCCTGCTTCAGGCATCTCCACAGGCCACATTTAAACAGGACAATGTCCGGCCATATATTGCGAGGAATGTACAAGCCGTCTTCGAAGAGTGACGGGTACAATTGCTTCCCTGGCCTGCACGTTCGCCTGACATGTCGCCCATCGAACATGTCTGGGATATTTTTGGTCGGCACCTGGTGCGTCACGGTCCTCCAGTAACCAGTGTCACGGATTTTTGGGCTCGAATACAAACTGCATGGAGGGAAATTCCTCAGGAACTTATTCAAAACCTTTTTGATTCAATGACACGGCGTATAATAGCTCTAATTGCAGCGCATGGATGCCACACCAAATACTGAATATTAGGGCCCAAAGGTCAAGTATAGATTTGAAAAGTTTATCACTTGTTACTTGTCATGTATTAAATTCATTGAATTCATACGTTTCCTTCTTGGTGTTGCAATTTTCACAAACGGCAGTGTATAATAAAAAATTAACAAATTCCAAGCAGTTTGTGGAATAATTCTCCACACGTTTAAAAATAAAGTTATATATGAGCACAAGCTAAGATTTTATTCAAATGTGGCTATACCCGTCATTACGTATGGAAGCGAGGCATGAACAATTTAAGAAAAACATAAAAATAAATTCAAGCAGTTGAAATGAGATTCTGACGCTCAGTAAAGCATGCACAAGAACACATCTAAGGAATGAGGATATTAGAAAAGTATTGTGTATACAGTCCATCTTAAACTTCATTACTAAACATAGACAGAAATGGACAACACTTGCAAAGAGTGACAGAAGAACGAATTTCTAGACAAGCCTTCAGCTTCAAACCTACAGAACCACGATCAATGGGATGTCCAAGGAAACGATGTGAAATGTAAGAACGGAACAGGCTTCACTCTTAATCGTGACTGGAAGAAGAAGATGAAGAAAAATAAGGAGGTAGTATTTTTTGATTGATCAATAATAAGTCTGTTAATTGTAACGTTATCTACTTAGTTGCTCCTTTACATCTGGTTGAAGTATCAAAATGGATGGCCATACTGAAAATGAATTCCTGTTCCGAGGCCAACTTTTATTTTAAAATAAACGCCAGATCGATTGAATGGACCACCAAAACTCTTCTTCTTCTTCTTCTTCTCCTCCTCCGGATTTTACTCAATTGAGTTTTCCGTCGTGGATTGCCATAGTCGTCGGTTTGTCCAGTCTCCTTCGTTAAATCCTTTTTCTTCCATAGGTTCTTTAACAGTGATGCCCAACTTTAAGCGAAACGCGGAGCTATGATGTGTGCTCATGGCACATGTGTTTGGTTACCTTGGAACGTGCCATTGCGATTGCCGTCAGAGTGAAGGGGAAATGCTTCATAACACAAAACGAAGGAGGTGGAGTGAAGCGACAATGTGACGTTATTAGCTCATAAGCAAAGAGGTTGGGCTTTGCTGTTTTTTAATATGCTTCCCACGTTAGCACTGCACGTCCTCTTTTACGTCTTGTTTTTGGGACACCATCTCCTTAGACCATCTTTTATATGTCCATACCGCTAAACCACCAAAGGTTTCGTTACCAAATATTGCTGTCACCTGGTATTAGGAAAACATTAAGAAGTAACTATCAAAGAGGAAAGCTTGGAGTCGGAAACTGAAGAGGCATTACAAATAAGACATACGTTGGTTCCTAATAATCCAAGTCAAATGATCCAATTTTACAGTTCATTTCAATATCCACAAATAAGTTATAGCTTAATGAATAAAATGTTGGTTAGAGGACATATTGCAATAATTATATTAATTATTTTTCACACCCACATTTTTTTAGGAAACATGGTCAATTTGTATATAAAGGTGGTTCTCTCATGTAAGCACATGGTACAGCTTTTATTTGCATTATTGTATGGCCGCGTTGGCCAACTGGAATAGAGGCAATACAAGGTTTACATTAGTTGGCCACGCTTGGAAAACGTTATATAAAGGGTCTTTCAGCAAGAGTGTCCTATCTTTAACATGTGATAGCTGCCATTGTTATTGAGTTAGTAATTTTTTCATGTGTTTACAGTTGTTATTGACAAATAGCCATGGAACGTTACAGCATTCAGCAACGCGTAGAAATTGTGAAAATTTATTATCAAAGTGGATCATCTGTTCGGCAAACCTTCCGTGTATTGCGTGAAGTTTACGCTGTGTATAATCGTCCCTGTGAGAGAACAATTCGTCGTTTGATCGATAAATTTGAAAGAAATGGTTCTGTCAGCGATCAAAGAACGCCTGTACGTAATCGACATAAGCGCTCCAACGAAAACATAGGCGCCGTTCGTGAGAGTGTACGCGAGAACGGAAACAAATCAATTGCTCGTCGAGCGCAAGAATTGGGACTTTCGCCGATTACAACTTGGCGAATTCTGTATCTGGAATTGAAGTTTCACGCTTACAGAATGGTGTTAACTCAAGAACTAAATCCCAACAACCATAGGTTGCGCCGTGTATTCGCTGACTGGGCTATGGAGCAATTGGAAGCTGACCCGGATTTTTGTCGAAAAATCATCTTCAGCAACGAAGCCCACTTTTGGATGGATGGTTGTGTAAACATACAAAATTGCCGCTATTGGAACAATCACAATCCAATGCAGATTCAAGAACGACCACTCCATCCCCAAAAGGTTTCTGTGTGGTGTGGAGTTTGGTATGGTGGAATCATTGGTCCATATTTTTTCCAAGATGAAGATGAAGAAGCTCTAACTGTCAATGGAGAAAGATACCGGGCTCTTATAAGGGACTATTTTTGGCCTCAATTGGATTCATCTGCTTCCAGGAAGATGGTGCCACATGTCATACTGCTCTCGAAACAATCGATCTTTTGAAGGAGAAGTTCAGAGGTTTCATCATTTCCCGTGGTGGTGATGATTACTGGCCCCCGAGGTCATGTGATTTAATGTGATGGATTACTTCTTAGGCGGCGCCGTGGCCGAGTGGTTAGACCGCTCGCCTCCCATCTAGGCGGTCCGGGTTCAATCCCAGGGACCTGCATGTGGGATTTGTGGTGGACGAAGCGGCGTCTGGGCGGGTTTTCTCCGGGTTCTCCGGTTTCCCCTGCCATTCATTCCACCAACTGCTCCATCATCACCTTTCCTTTCATCCATTTCACCAACATTTCGTTTCATCTACTTCCTTCATCCCATACCAGGCATCGGGCTGATCACCCATCCTGGATGCTCTGTCTGATCCATGAGTGTCTGCTCCTCGACGGGCCTCTGACCCCAGGCACCCGCTTGTAAGTCCTGGGGGGGTGTAAGTCCTACATAAGAGGAGGGTAAACAGATAATGAATGAATGAATGAATGGATTACTTCTTGTGTGATTATGTTAAATCTCCAGTTTATGTCAACAAGCCAAAAACAGTAAATGATCTTATGAATAACATCACGTGTGTTATTCGTGTAGTTGGACCTAATTTGCGTTCTTCTGTCATTGAAAATTGGGTCAACCGTATACGCGCAACCCAACGAAGTTGCGGCGGTCACTTAACTGATGTTCTCTTCCACACGTAATGACATTAATTATGTTCCAAAATAAAAAAAGAAATAAACCTCTATCAGTTATAGAACGTGTTTTACTTAAGTTCAAAGATAGGACAGTCTTGTTGAAAGACCCTAAACCTTGTGCAGGGTTAGTTTGAACCAAACTTCATTTAAAGACTTTATATCGTGATATATCTTGCAGATATGTTTTCATTCCTGTTAGGCTCAAGCCAGTAAATGAAGATGAAGAAGGCCATTTGGCCAGTTTCACCTGGTATGCTAAATGCGAAAATAAACATGATGTACGATTTAAATCCATATTAAGAAGTACAAAAATAAGTTAAAGCACAGGAAAAACTGAAATAGTAAAATGCTAGTTAAAAACATCACTATATTCCATATCTTAGGTATAATAATAAAAACCTTAAATGCTTATGGCCGTGATATGTGTAGCGCTTATAGCAGCAAAATATGTGGATAGATTACATTGGCTACCACAAATGCGGTAAAAGCGACTTTACCAGGCTGTCTTGATGGATGACAAGTTCATGTAAAACACGATCGCCCAAAACGGAATTTATATAAAAGTGAACTTCCCAGTTCTTGTAAGTTTTAAGTTATTACAAAATCAAATATGGAAGTCATTATTAGTTTCAACTGAAGCGCAATTCCTTGCTCAACTTTACTCAAGCATTAGCATGGTGCCTACATTTGTCAGTTGGCGCTAGTATAGTTTTTGCTCTCCAGATATATGAATTTAAGCCGTAAATAACAGTATAAGCCAAGTTAGAACATTTATCACTATCTGTAACACTTGCTCAATGATAAACAGGAAAATATCCCGAGATTAACAAGGAAAGGCTCTTTCTCCACTGGTCACATCTCTCTTTGTTGTTTTATGCGCATTTTGTGCGGATTTCAATTTTGGCTTGTTGCCCGAATCCGTTAAACTTAACGGAGACGATGACCCTGGATGAATTATATCCGTACAGTTGTATTGGACAGCAGAGCGCGGCGAAGTTTCGTATTTCATTTGTCTCAAGTAAAAAGTTTATGGGACGCACATTCGTTCTGAAGACCGATAAGACCGTATCTTTGACATAAACCCAAAGGGTAGCAGAGCGGAAACAGGACTGGGAAATAAATACTGTAGAAAAATTGCCAAATTTTTGTGTTTAAAATGTCCGATCATGCCTAACACAGCTTTCCTCTACTGATTAACAATTCATAACGATTCTCCTATCAGCCGTTTAAAAGGCGTATTCACTTGTTTCTTTGAATTTCGTTTCATAACCTGTCTATCTGTAGGCATGGAAATGATTACTGGTTGCTTTAAATATTACCTTTTACAAGTATAGGCTTAAAGAAAGCATGTCTATATACTCTGGGTTTGATTTAAGGGGTGACTAAATGGCAGAAATGACATTTTAAACGATATTCTACTTATTTTACTCGTTTTATCTACATGTCATATCGCAATGGACCTGTTAAGGTATACTTCGTGGACATCTAGTTGTCTGGGTCTTATCTCTGTACCATACTTCTTGCTTTACGAGTCCACAGAGGCCTTAGTGCTAGGCAACTGACACCTGCTTCTGTGACGGATTGGAAGCAGCCTCGACACGTATTTATATGCACCTTACTGCTAGGCAACTGTATCTCTACATCAACACGTGCCGGTCGGCTGACAAAGGGTGCAGTCCAGTCTACCTGGTTTCATTATATATTGATAGATGGCAGAGAATTCGCTATTGCCATATATTTTAATTTTTACTATTTTTTAGGCTTATCGTGGAAATTTGGGTCATGGTATTAAACATCCAATGCAGAAAAAAAGTTAAGATTGGTTGACCCACAAGATTTGAACCGAGGTCTCTCGAATGCGTGCTGTTTTCGTTTTTCGTACAAGCTTATAAATTGGAATCTCCTCTTTAATTTAATATATATTTTATCGCAGTAGGCAGAATATTTTTATCTTAAATATTCTTAAAATGGTACTGCATTTGTCATTTTCAGCAACATTTCACAGAAAAATAAAAGAATCACAACTACTACGCACTTTGCAGTAGAGAGTCAACGCTAACCCATATTTTAGGGAAAGTTTCTCTGCAAATTGGTGCTATTATTAAGTATGTCAACCTTGGTATGCTCAAGCCATGTGGTTTCTTTCCTTGCAAATATATGCAAATATGTTTCTCCACCTTTTGGAACAAACTTTTTTTTGCGAATGTCATTTTTGGTTTATAATGACCCATTTTGTAGAAACTATTGAAGATAGCTAAATTAAACTTTAGGATAATAAAAACAACCTCTGAGTGTTATTGTGGGTCTACTTTGGTGTTAATAGGATGGTTAATTTAATTGATGATAAATTTTAATAAAAATATAATATAATTATAGAAAATTATCCTGCGTAATGCACAAAGTGTTGAATAAAAGTAAGTTAGTGAACTTAAAAAGCATTTACCTTGAGGAAGTGTTTTTAACACTTAATGATTTTAGTCAAATTATATAATATGTAAATTCAATAACAGCTCGCCTTAAAGCAATATATGTATGTAACAATATATAAAAAGTGTATATTACAGCCATTTTAAATGTTTATATTATTGCATACATGTTCAATAATGTTATGTGAATGTATTACGTAATTTAACAATTTAGGAGCTGTGAGAATAATAGGTTAAAAGTTGCTAGCAATGAGGTAACAATTAAGTAACCTTGAGACAATAATGAATTTGAAAATTTAATAATACGACTAGTCATTCTTGGAGCAACAATAATGTAATTTTTGTGACAGTTTATAAAATAGCCAATCAACAACCAGAAAAAAAGCTTAATTTACATAAAAGTATTCTATTGCATTAGGAATAGCCAAACAGAGAAATACAGAAATTTATAAATTTAGTCGCTAGATATCAAGTCAGTTGCTTGTAGACAGCGCTCATAACTGGACGCATTGGTTGTAGACAGTGTTCCTAACCAGACGCGAGTTGTGTCCTTGAGAAATTTAATACGTATTAGTGTGAGACAAAAATAGTTTACGTGTTAAAAAGTGCAAGTAATTAAAAACATCTCACAGCTCTCTATATCAGTGAAGTGTTATTAAAATCGTGTCAAGAATTAATAAAAAGGAGTGAATTAAACATGATAATCTGTGTAAGCCTACATTCTTCAGCCGCACTACGCCCTGTTAAGACATTCATGTCTCTAAATAATAAATACTGACGCAGCCAGGGCAAACATAAATATATAATACTTAAAGAAACAGTCAAATTACAAAGTTAATATTTTTTTAAACCTGGGACAAAGGCCACTGGAAAGTGCATTTGGGGCGAAGGCTACCGGAAACTTTTTATCATACGTGCGGTTGCAACTACTTCAAGTTCGGTTCCCCAACAGGTGAACTATAATACAACTCCGTCATACAACAATACAACTCCTACTTCAAATTGGCTTTCCATACGTGAAGCAAAAACCTACTTCAAGTTGACGCCCAAAGCGTGGGGCAAATAACAACGTAAAAATAACATACGTGAAGCAACAACCAACTTCAACCTGCATCGTATAACAATTTCGTTCCGATCTCTTAAATGAGTTTCTGGGATAATAGGTCACAAATTCAGCAGTTTTAACCGCAGTATTGGGCTTTTTGTCTTCCCTTAAAGGAACCAATGAATAAATTCCGAAGATATTAAATCAGCATAGGCATAAAAAAAAGGTCCAATCTGTTACCTTCATATGACTTTATCTAACCGATATAGTTTATTTTGGTACAGATTCTACAAAATATGCTTGCAAACGGTTATTACTTTCTCCACCACGTACTTAGAAGGTAGAGAAGGTGCATTTCACCCAAAAATTCAACACCGAAAATCTACCGGAAATGTAAGTTTTGAATAAAAAGAAAATGTGTGTGTGAACAGTGTAACTCAAAATCGAAAAGTCGATCAACACCAAATTTGGTATTGGGGTTCAGCATTCCCAAAGATGCGACACAAAGATTTTCAAGAAAATCCCCCACCCTAAACTGCCCTTTACATGGAAGAATTTTCGAAACATTTTATTTTCTAAACAATTGCTCCATTGATTTTGATTAAAATACCACATATTAAAAGCTTTTACATGACAACATGTATATCTTGAATTTTCTGAGAATGGCTTTATAATCTTCTTCATTCAGAAGGAATTTTGTATAATCTTGCAGAACTTGTAAACATTAAGCGATAGACGAAAACGTACTACACGAGGAATATTGATCCTTTTAAGACACACAATTTATTTTAAATAACTTCTTTGTGGCATCAGCCATTTCCGAAATATCCGTTATTAATGGTTCAATTGTTCAATACTTAGCCATTCTTTCCAAGTTCTGTCGATTTTCACTTGTTTCTCGTGATTACATGGAAACAGTATGGGATTTTAAGGCTAGCATATAGCGTCCAGTTCTAAAACTTTCTACTATCGCTGTTCCCTTTGTATCTATAACGAAATGTGTAATGCAGCTATTTTCGGAAAGGTTTATCGGTTAAAATACAATAAATAGGAAAATAAACTTTCGTAAGAATAACTTGTATACGCACTAATAAGCTGTATAGGGTAGATAAAGTCATGTCAATGAAACTTTTCTCTCTCTATTTCATGCTAATCAAGATAAACGTTTACAGAAAGAATGTTATTACGCATTTCGTTGGAGGTATAATGGGGGATCATGAGGCTGAAACGATAGTTTCTTTATGCTGGCCTTAAAATTCCATATTCTTTCCACGACATCGCGAGAAAAGGTTGGCGCCACATGAAATTTATTTGAATTACTACAGTTACTGTGCAGTAAGTTTTTGTCTGTGTCTTGAGGTTTACCAGTTATAAAAATTATATAATATTCATCCGAACGAAGAGGACTTCACAGGCTGTTCCCAGATATCTATATTTTATTAGTTATCTAAATGTCTTATATATATATGACGCTTTGATCAAATCTTTAGGGTTGTTTTTGAGAAAAATCAGAAGTAAAAAAAATGTTCCATGTTAAGAGTAGTTTGGGATGGGAATATTTTTACTTTCTTCACTACGTATAGTAAGTAGGGGAAGTATGAATTCCACCCAAAAATTCGATACCGAGATTTTACCAGAAACACACGTTTTGAGGACCCATGAATCCAAAAAGCGCAGTTTTAGAAAAAGGTCCGTGTGTGTGTGTCTGTGTGGATGTGTGTCGGATAAATACCAAAATTGGCATTTAGGTTCAATATGCTTCAAAGATGCGACACGAAGATTTTGAAGAAAACCCCCCACCCCAGACTACCCTTTATATGGTACATTTTTCGAAAATTTTAATTTTCTCAAAAATGGCTCTAACGATTTTTATTAAAATATCGTATGTTTAAGATATTTTTTTTGACAAATGAAATGTATATCTTGAATTTTCTGGGAATGTCCCCGAAAGTCCTCATCATTGCGAGTGGCTGTTGTATAACTGGTAAACCCTAAGTGATAGATAACATTTTTGTACACAAAAAATGTAGATCTAGTTTAAATACACAATTTATGTCATATACATTTTTTTTTTGTCGAGTGAACAATTTCCGAGATATTCCTTGTTATTTGTTTGAATTTTCCAATAATTATACTTTTTCTCAAATGGGAATTCGTTATTCGTGTTTTTATGTCCTGGACATGCAAAGAGAATGGAATGCTCCACACAGAACAGCGCTTAAAAGATTTGACTATCACTTAAAGTTTACCATATTCCCCTTGTACCTACTACAAAATTAGCAATAAGATTAACAATTATCTCAATTAACATGAAGTAGATATATGCAGAATAAACGTTTGCAAAAATAATTTTACAACAGTAGAGAAAGTCATGTGGGTGCAACACATAGATTTTTTTGAAAATATTCACGTCATATTATAACTTCGGAAGATACTAAGTTTGGTATTAATCTGACATTTCGTTTTTGAGTTATGCCTTACAAATACCTACACACAGAAACACAATGGACGGCTTTCTAAAATTCCTTTTTTTCTTACTGTTCGGGCTAAAAATATCTATTTCGGTGAAATCCCGATATCAAATTTTTGGATGGAATGTCATACTACTTCTACGTATTAAGTAGGTGCTACAGAAAGTATAAAAAAGGTGAGATGCTCACCAAAATTGAAAAATTACAACGCAAATATCTGTTTAATTTTTCATTAGACTTCGTAAATTGTTCAGTTAAGTGCTGGTTGTGGGGAAATAAATCTTTGGTAATCATATAATATTTTGAATATATATATATATATATTTCAATATAAATTTTCTGCAGATTTTTTCTGGAGTTTAGTACAGGAAAACACTTAATACCTAACAGTTTTTAATGCAATTATTATTAGGAAATGTATTCCTTAATGTTAAACTCACTTAAAGCAACGGCAGTCAAAATAAAAGGCACCACTAGTTAACTATATATTCAGCATTATTGTCTTTGAGGCATTGGTTTATTAAATAGCCACTGCATTTGTTGATACAATACACAGTGAAAACAGAAAATTTCATCTCCACTTTAAGACGTTCTAGCATCAAATTAACGGAGAGGAATCTCATTTTATATACATAAAGAACAATCAATTTTACCGTTTATGTCTTCTGGCGGTTTTCTTGAATTTTTTATTGTGTTAGCTTTATACTTCTTTAAAAATTACATATAGTTTTCAACCTTTATCTGTATTGTTTTTACAAAATTATTTTACAGGCATTTAGCAGAGCAGGCATTTTGTTACAGTACATAAAATTGTGGTGAATATGGATTTTGGTCCGAGGAGAAAAATATGGTAAATTTAGAAAATTCCTCCTTAACACCTCAGTTTTTACGACTGGACAAATGATTTTCCTGACATATTCAAGTATTATATAAAAATTGTTCTTCTACATCTATATAAAATAAAAATATAAATAGCATACATGAACATTTTGAAAAACTGATGCAATTTTCAAACTTTTCATGCATGCAAAGGGTTACTTTATGATGATTACTTTCCAAAATATAGAAATAATCTATAAACAAGTTATATAAAGCATGATCAAGATTTTTAATACTACTTGCGACACAAAAAGTGACTGCCACAGCTCCAGACCTTTTCCCGAATCCACTTTAGAAAAAAACTGGTAGACAGCTACTGACAGTAAAGTAACCGATATCTGAATATTTATACAAACAACATAATACTATTTTCTGTGTTTCTACAAGTATAATATTATTTTAATTTAATTTGTTGAAAGAGTATGAATGTGTGATGAAGGTTTAGAGGTTCAGAAAAAAGGGAAATTAATGAATTTTCCTAATCTTTTAAGTTTAAAACAACATGCCTGATTTATTTATTTTTATTGTGGTTTTTGAAACCAAATTAATCATTGGTGAGATTATTAAGTAAAAAATAATAACTAGTTTTGAGGCAGTATTTTATATCACAACACTGTGAATGCCAGAGTGATTGTAGTGTAAATTAGCATTATTGTATGAGAAAGATTTGAAATGTTTGTTAACTATAAGCATTGTTAGGAAATAAGTTTACACGGCCTCACTGAAACTGACAATAGGAGCGGATAACAATATAGTGATGGGGTGAGTTGTTTATCAATTAGAAGAGACAAACAAATGACGTCAAAGTAGCGTGCCTTTCTTTAGAAATGGAGGGAATATCTTCCCTAGAGCATGTGTGTTTGTAATTTTGATTGGATGACGAAATAGACGCTAATGTTGGCGCGATTTATTAACCAATAGCAGCTCTATTATAATGTTTAGATATATCGGGGTGAGGGAGTATAAATTCTTAAGCCGGGGGCAGGTATCGCGCAGTTCTACAGAATCATTCAGAAGACAAACGTCGCGCAGTTCTAAGAAATCTCTCTCGCGAGTTACACAGAAACATTCATGAAGCATACATTACGCAATTCTACAGAATCTCTCGCGTCGTAAAGTTAGTTACAAAATGTGAAATACGCGAATTAATAGTGAGCGACAAATAAGTGATTATATTTACATTCGAAAATACAACAGTTTCAGTCAGGCGTGTATCAAGATTAAATATGTGAAATTATTAAAGTGTGACGGCAATAAAAGTGTAAAAACAAACTCTTTTATCAGTGTTATCTTTTAGTAACAACTCCTTTCCGTTTACACACCCTGTTCAAGAGATATTTGCTCGACTGAGTAATAATAGCTAGCCGGAGGACAAAGAACCCAAAATTCAAAATAGTAAAACAATAACAGGCGCTCAGCAATAAGATAACACGAGAGATTACCGCGACAGTTTTGAAAACATACTTGTGAAGATCAAAAATACTTTTTTCCCACTGAAGTTGGACCATAACTGATGCGCAAGGAACAATTTTTCTCTTGAGAAATGGAGATAAGATATGGTGTAGACTTTTAAAGGTCAATTCAACCGCGCGTTTCAGCACTGTTACAACTTTGTAAATGAGAGATAAACAAATATTTATAATGCTACATGATGTATATTGGCCAAGGAGAAGTTTAAATTTCGATCGTATATAGACGAAGTATTCAGTCTCAGGTCCCTTAGGCTCTTTTCTACACCCCTGCATCATGACAGCTTTCAATAACACACAATTTCATTGCGAAAGATGCCAAAATAAGAAATTTGTGTCCACATTTTCTCCATCGCCTTAAGGCTCTTCCATAGTTAAAATAATAAACACGATGTTGCGGAAACCCAGCCTCACGTTGAAAACCTATCGTGCACACTGCACATTGTTCGTGGGATTCTCTTTTTGTGCAGGTTGTTGCGGTACAAGAAATGAAATGATAGCAAGACTGGTAGCATAGTTCAATTTTCATCCCACAGTAATGATAGGATGCGCTGAGAACGTGTCATTTTGAAACTATTGTCACGATCTTTGGGATGCTCTTTGTTTCTCGTTTTGTTCAGGTTCAGCAGGAGATGATGGTGTAGGAGGAGATATGACCAGCGTTATTATAGGGGGCAACGGGGAAATAATGGCCACCTTGGGTTATGGATACCAAATGAGAAGTGTAATGCGGTAGTTGTGTTACACCCAGAAGGTACGGACTGCGATCTTCAATTCTTTTGTGCGTGTATGTCTCTGTATGGTCATTGGATTCGGTAAAATGCCTCTGGAAAATTGAGAAACGTTTATAGTTATGTAGCGATTTGCAGTCGTTTACCTCAGAGAAATTTAAAAGCATTTATCTTCTATTTCAGTGGTTCTACACAAGATAGTGTGTAAGTGCGCCAAAGGTACGTACTTAAGCAACATTAACTACCCTGAGTGCTCTAGTAATTGTTATACTTTATTGCAAACAGCATTATTGTTGCGTTCACATGCCTTTCTCTACATGCACTCGCTTACTTTAATAGCTATTCTGCAAATTAGTCATGCAAAAGTCTCGTTTTTCATTCTTCTTTATGTTAATATGATAAGATGTTGACAGAAATACGCATTTTGAGTAGTCTCGTGGCTTGGTTGGTGGAGCACGTATCTGATGGTATTGTCTATTGCCATATACTAAATATAATAGACTCGCTAGGAAATTATTTAAAAAAAATTAGTCTTTAAGAAAATCTGTCCACCACAAAACTACCCTTTAACTAAGGTTTTATTTTTTCAAAAATAACTAAAAGGTTTTGAATAAAATAACATAAATTTTAGATATTTATATGACAAATAAAACATAAATATTGAATTTTCTAGGACAAGCCTATGAAGTCATTTACATTTGGAAGGAATTTTGTACAATTCTATATAAATGGTAATTCATAAGAGATAGGCAAAAATATACTACACAGAAAATACATATATATTTTTAAAACACACAACTCCCCATTTTTGGCATTAGCCATTTCCGAAATATCCGTTATAATTGTTTGCAATTTTGCATATTTCGTTTACTCACATGCTTTGAGGCACCCTGATATAAAAAAAAAAAACATTTTTAGCAAAAGATCGGTTTTCTCTCTCACCCGCGCGCGCGTGTGTGTGTGTGTATGTTTGTAACCAGCATCACTCAAAAACGAAATAATCATAAATGTATTATTGTGTACCTTTTAATAAAACATGTGTACCTTCCATTAAAACATTAGCGAAACTTTTAACTTCAAAATACCAAACATGTTATTTAAGTTCAGTATTTCCGATGTTATGGGAGTAGTTCAAGGTCAACATGTAGCGATCCGCTTTCAAACTTCTGACTATCAATTTATCAAAACTCCCCCCCCACACATACTCACGCATGGGCCTTTTACTAAAATATCCAAGACGGGGACCTCAAAACGTGTACCATCAATGAAATCTTGATACGAATCTCGTGGGAAAAATACAGCACCATTCTACCTGCCATAAACAATTAACCAAGTTTCACCCACGAGTTTAAATATGCCAAACGAAGATTTTCAAGAAAGTTCTCCTACTTCAAACTACCCTTTGCATGGAAATATTTTAAGTTTTAATTTTCTCTGAAAGGACTAACATTTTGATTTGTGTTCAAGATATTTTCATGAATAATGAGATATTTATTTTGAACTATACTGACTGAATTTTGTATAACTTAAACGTTATTCTTTTTTTAAAGCTTGGATTTTTATTTTTCTTCCCATTGTAAGGGCTTCAGCTAAACATTTGAATGTTGAAGGAATTTTGTAAGTAACTAAACGCTTATTGCATATTTTGAAATGACTCTTAGGTAATAATATATCGCGATAAACTAATATGCATAGAAGAACTTCTTATATAAATACTGTAATTTGTAACGAATATATGAGAATTTGTCATGGTTAGAGAAAGTTGCGCGAGAGTTACATATGTTATTTTTGTTTTGTGAAATTATGTATAGTAAAATTGGCCTGACTTAACAATATGAAATTAATTAATCGTATTTGATAAAGAATTTATTTCTTGTGTTATGCGCCATGAAGTTTAAAATAGAAAAAGGTGTATACAAAGCTAATACATGCTGAGTACATGTATGAAAACGTCAGTGCCTTAAAGGAACAAAGAGTTTAAGCCAAATGAAAACAAATAAAAAAAATCTGATGTGTTACACTCACATGACTTTCTCTACTCTTGTAAAACTATTTTTACAAACGCTTATTCTCCATATGCTTCATGTTAATCGGGATGCTAATCTTATTGCTAATTTTCTTGTAGATGCAAGCAGAATGGTAGGTTTTAAGCGAGAGTCAAATCTTTTAAGAACTGGTTGCTATGTGGCGCATTCCATTCTCTTTGCATGTCCAGGACATAAAAAAATCTGATGTGTTACACTCAAATGACTTTCTCTACTCTTGTACAAACTATTCTTACAAACGCGTATTCTCCATATGCTTCACGTTAATCGAGATATCGAGATGTCAATCTTATTGCTAATTTTCTTGTAGATGCAAGGGGAATTGGTAGGTTTTAAGCGAGAGTCAAATATTTTAAGCGCCGGTTGCTATGTGGCGCATTCCATTCTCGTTGTATGTCCAGGACATAAAAAAAAGAATAGCGAATTTGAGAAAAAGTGTAAGTATTGGAAAATGTAAGGGAATAACAAGCAATATCTCGATAACGGGTCACTCAACAAAAAAAAATGTATATGACATAAATTGTGTATTTTAACGCGATCTACATTTTTGTGCAGTAAAATTTTGTCTATCTCTTATGGTTTACCAGTTATGCAAAAGTCGTTCACAATCAAGAACACTTTTGGAGACATTCTCAGAAAATTCGAGATATACATTTCATTTGTCATAAAAATACCTTAAACATACGATATTTTAATCAAAATCGTTAGAGCCATTTTTGAGAAAATTAAAATTTTCGAAAAATGTTCCATGTAAAGGGTACTCTGGGGTGGGGGGATTTTCTTGAAAACCTTCGTGTCGCGTCTCTGGAAGATACTGAACCTGAATACCAAGTTTGGTGTTTATCCAACTGTTCGTTTCTGACTTATGCTGTTCACAGACACACACACACACACACACACACACACACACACACACACACAGACACACACACGGACATGTTTCCAAAAATGCTTTTTTTGGATTCAGGGGATCTCAAAACATGTATTTCCGGTAAAATCTCGGTATCGAATTTTTGGGTGGAATACAATACTTCCCTACTTACTATACGTAGTAGAGAAAGTAAAAATGAATAACGAATTTGAGAAATAGTATAAGTATTGGAAAATTTAAGGGAAAAACAAGCAATATCTCGAAAATGGTTCACTCAACAAAAAAAATGTATATGACATAGGTTGTGTATTTTAACGAGCTCTACATCTTTTGTGTAGTAAAACTTTGTCTATCTCTTATGGTTTACCAGTTATGCAAAAGTCGTTCACAATGAAGAATACTTTTGGAGACATTCCCAAAAAATTCGAGATATACATTTTATTTGTGATGAAAATATCTTAAACATATGATATTTTAATCAAAATCGTTAGAACAATTTTTGAGAAAATTAAAATTTTCGAAAAATGTTCCATGTAAAGTGTAGTCTGGGCTGTGGGGATTTTCTTGAAAACCTTCGTGTCGCATCTCTGGAAGGTACTGCACCTAAATACCAAGATTGGTGTTTATCCAAATGTTCGTTTCTGAGTTATGCTGTTCACAGCACACACACACACACACACACACACACAAACGGACATGTTTCCAAAAATGCTTTTTTTGGATTCAGGGGGTCTCAAAACATATATTTCCGGTGAAATCTTGGTATCGAATTTTTGGGTGGAATACAATACTTCCCCTACTTACTATACGTAGTAGAGAAAGTATAAATAATTGGAAAGACATTAAACTTGATAACAAAGTGGAAAAAATTAACAGATACTATAATTTCAAAGGGAAAAAAGTTCTACGTTATCTTCTGGTTATAAGGCATTACTTGTCTGGAAATTTCTAGTCATCGTGAAAACTAGTGAATATGTAAGCTGATTTCGCTGTCAGCAGTAACGATAGGGATTTGAAACCTTGAGGGTATCAGCATTGCGGCCAAACATAGGTCTATTGCGTTTGCAGATTACGTAACGTTTGCAGATTAAACACCCAGGCAGCCCCTTCGATGACCCTCTATCCTCACTTTTTCAGTTTAGAATATTACATGTTAGTGAAGAAACAGCTCTCCCTAGCGGACTGTGAACACCCTATTTTAACTGTGTTAAAATTAGAATATTAATGACCCATTTTCTAATCTATTGGTCGCAATTTATTTAAATTTTTACTCATATTTTTAAAGCCGTAATAATTAAATAGACAAGGGATAATGTAATGAATTGAGTTTCATACTATTAAATATGTTTTTAAAACGTCTTAATTTTTAACACAATTTTATGTAAATTTGCAGTGAAACAATTTCTTGTAATTAATTTATTAAAATAATCTCAAGTTAAAAGTTACAAAATTTATATAATCAATTTATGTGATAAATTTCATTGTTCTAGCTTCAGTAGTTCCTAAGATACTGAGCCATTTGCGAGGAAAAATATTATTTTCGAGACAAATAAATATAAAGTAAACAATACATAAAGTATAGCTCACCAAGCTTCTAATGCACAGCTCCATATGATGGGTTCATATGGGTCTTATTGCTGCTCATAAAGAGCCTCCAACATTCATTTTGCAGTATTCCTCTTCTGTCTAGTTTTAATTTAAATATTTCTGAACACATGCCTCTTTTTTTTCTTTTCGGTAGCCGTCCAGTCTCTTCATCACTTGTACACTGTTTTTACGAGGAGGGAAACCCACTCTTTCAGACCGTGACACACCACCATATTACCTTCATTGAATGAGGCAACAGCATCCTACACTCAAAAATGCAAGATACGGACACCAATAAATATAGTTTTGGGAAGTCTGTTCCAAATAGAGCTGTTCACACTCTCATTTGGGTTCTGAGTTCTTCCATTCAGACATTTCTTCTACAGTTCAGGATCACTTAGGTCTCTAAATATTATCTTCATTTCTAAAAATGCAGCTCGAGGAAGTTGAAAGTGATCGGCATATTTATAAGATTCATTTTTAGTCTTGGTTCGCTGAAACTTCCACCAACTTTCCGCACCCTTAGGACAGAGTCCACGCTGTGGTTCTTCATCAGCTGATATCAAATGGAAATACTCTGCCCATATACTCTTCATTCGTTGAAGGTTGTTTGAATTTCTCCTCATGGCCAAACCACAATATTTTTGAATGTCAGTAATGGTTAAATCAGTCACTCGTCCTCGGCCTCCAAGACGTTTTCCATCTTCAAGTGTCTTGCCTTGCAATTTTATTTTCAAATTATTTAAGCTGGCGCCCATCCTCTTCTGTCCAAGCATTCTAATATTGGCACTGTTGTATCACCGTAAGGGGCAACCTGCAGAACAGCTTTGTGTCCCTTAGCATCACCATCACTTAAATAATTTATATATCGTACATTGTACAATGGTATGGATCGATTAAAGCTATATACAACACCTGAAACCTCCATGCCCCACTTGTGCCTTGGTAGCTTGCACTGCATGCTTCTTCATGTTTACCTTTTAGTTTATCCTTACATGTACAGTGCTTTGATACAATCTCAACATCTAAAACTCTTCCTGTATCGACATCTGTATATGTTACAACACAATGTAATGAAAAAGTACCCCTGGGATGCCACGATCCATCTAGGGCAAGTGTCAAATCCCTGTTGCTATTAATATTTTGCATCACTGCTTCTTCTATAGCAGATTTCATTGAGTCTTTACGTACATCCTCCACAGGATAACCTAAAATATTTACATAACGTTGAAACTTTGGAGGTTTGGGTAAGTTCAGGGCATCACAAAGCCTTTCTTTTTTACCAATACTACATAGGTCATAGACAAGCCTCAAGTTGATTTCATCAACACTCACATTTTTCTCTTCTTCATGAGAATCATGTTTCACACTGTTAGTAAAGTCGAGTTTCTCCCCACATTAAATCGTAAAACTAATTTACAGGCCATTACAACACTTCTCCTTGAAGAAAGGCAAACATTGCCATAGAACTATTACAAACAACAAGCTTCTGAATTTCTTCTTGTAGTAAAGATAAGTTAATGATTTCTTTGGAGTCAAAATTACTTAATTCCAATGCTTTATAACCATAAATGTTTAAATTGAATTTCTTATCAGATTAACACTGAAGTACTTCACTGTTAGAACTAGTGGGGTTAACCTCAACATCATTTATAACCTCACACCATGTGGCTTATAGAATACTTTAGACTTTGGTTTGTTTAAATTTGTCCTTTTTTGAAGATCCTTTTACTTCTAGTCATTTGAACGCTAAAAAAGCACCCTGTAACCCAAAAAACATAACGTCTTCAGAAAGTTGAACACTATTATGCAAAACACCCCTGTATATTTAATAGCTGTAAGCAAATATTTGCAGCGACAGCATGGCTTCCAATACTAACATAAAAAGAGGGGGAAATGTCTAACAAAAAAGTCCCAATGTTATACATTTTCTTAGATAAAAACTATATACAGCATTGAACCTAAGTATGTTTTTCATATTTCTGAGTTTTTTCCTTAAAATCACTTCTTTAAAGTATTTTTAAATTAAATTGTAGAAATATTTACCGTTAATATAATATGTCATTTTAAAGCTAAAATTTCAAAGACAAATAATCAGCAAACAAAAAGACCTTTATTTTGCATTTTTGTCATTCGCAGTTGCACATCCACCACATACTCCGCACACCACCGTCTATTGCACCTAACCTACAAGATGAAATTAAGAAAACTGGGATGAAATGAGGGAAGGTAGTTTGTGGTGATACATAATCCACGTACCAACTTGGGATAACCAAGTCTCAAGGTTAGAGAGACCGATCTAACAAGAATCGAAGCCGGGATTTTCCTCAGGCATTGCCGCCTGAGCCATTTCTCTTGGTACTGTCACCAATAAACACAATAAAGAATGTTTTCCTATGGTGTGACGGAAACGTCGTGAGGAACGTAATATGAATGGACTTACTCAGATAGATTAGGAGTGACGAATTTTTCCCATATCCTCTCTGTATAAGCTGAATGTACTGCTTCTTGAAGTGTTAGATCAAGTGAATGTGATCATCTCTGGCTTTCTTATTGTGTTAAGAGCTGTAGTCGTCACTTTTCGTGGGCCAATGAGTACGTATTTAATGCTGTACATATCACATACAGAGAACCACAAAAACGTCAGAAGGCGGTGGTGAAGCCTAGAATGACTCAACACCTCCAACTGTCTAACTAACCTGATAAATCAATGTGGCCAACAACTTATTTCCCATACACCATATTTTATTATCCTCCTTCCCTCCTTCCCCCTCTCACGTCACTGACCGTTTCCATTTGCCAAACTCCCCCGATGCCGCTGTCCTTTTATAAACCACATATCATCCGTTTCTACCTCGTATATTCCTCAATCCCCTTGCCACTCACGAGAAGAGGAAAAAAGAAATATATCATTTCAAATATCCCCAGTCCCTTAAATATTTCAGAGGAATCTTGAAACATAACTTGGTGAAATGCTTCAATATAGACCTCATTGCTAATAAAATGTCTGTGGTTGCGGGCTTCTACAGATGGAAATAGGACACAGTGAGGGAAATGACAGGTGGATATATAGGCCAATCGACCGCCGTAAAAATAACGCCGAGTAGAGTAGATTGAAGCTGCAAAAGAAGTGCTGCTGGCGTGAATTTCTAGCATAAATCTTGAGTCAAAGGGTGAGGATTCTAGGCAACTGAAACCTCGCTCTATTTCTTGGTAATGCTGATTTTAATCGCGTTAGGTACAAACGTAAAACATCTTCGATGGAATCTACTCAAATTGTTGGCATTGCATGCATAAGCTGCAGTTCTATGGGACGCCTCATGGAATTGAACTTATGACTTGATGTGGAAGGAAATAACTAAAGCCTCGCCTCATGTATTACATTTCACAAAACCTTCTCTACCCACTATCGTATAGTTTTACTTATATTCTACAAGCATTATTAGTCAGAAGGTGTTATCTCAAAAGTTCTAATTACCACTTTTAAAAAAGCTACAAAAGCTTGTTTTTATTTTACTTCATGTTAATCTTAAACGTTTCCAAAAATGGTTTTATTGGGCATTTTCTTGTAGGTGCAAGGGAGATACAAGAGAATAAACTGATAGTAAAATATTTTTAAAAATCGGATGAGATACATTCACATGACTTTCTGTACGCCTGTCGTTTATTATGGGCATACAATCTATTCTTATTAAAGTTTATTTTTGTATCTGCTTCATTTTAATCTAAATAAACCTTTGCAGAAATAACTATAACACACATTTCATTATAGATACAAAGGGAACAGCGATAGTCAAATGTTTAAGAACTGGATGCTATATGTTGTCCTTAAAATTCCATATAATCCGATTTCCATGCAATCGTCAGGAACAACTATGTTGAAAACTTATTTGAAATACATTTTTTTTGTGCAGTACGTTTTCGTCTATCGCTTAACATTTACCAACTATATAAGATTATACAAAATTTCTTCCAAATGAAGTGGACTCCACAGGCTATTCCCAGAAAATTCAAGATATATATTATATATATTACATATATTATATATAAAAATGTCTTTAATATGTGGTATTTTAATTAAAATCGTAAGAGCCAGTTTTTAGAAAATGAAAATTTTCTAAAAAATCTTCCCTGTAAAGGGTAGTCTGGGTTAAGGAGATTTTCTTGAAAATCTTTATGTCGCATCTTTGATAGGTGTTGAACCTAAATACCAAGTTTGTATTTACAGGACTTTTGGTTTTTGAGTTATTTTCATGGACACTCACATATGGACTTCCTCCTAAACATGCCTTTTTTATTCAGAGGGCCTCAAAACATGTATTTCTTTGAAATTTGGACATCGAATTTTTGGTGGAATACCAACACTCCCCTTACTTACTATACGTAGTAGAGAAAGTAAAATTATGCCAGTATATGAAGGCTTTAAAATTCCAAGGTTTTTGCATAACTTTACGCAAAACAAACGAATGGTGCCTTAAAAATATAAAAAAATGGAAAATTAAAAAAAAATAGCAAACAATATCTCGGAAATGGTTAATGATCAAAGCAACTTGACATATATTATGTGTATTTCGAGATTTGGCTTTTTTGAAGCACATTTTTGTATCTATGCCTCACCGGTTATACGAAATTATATAAAAATAATTGAGAATGAAGAGGATTTCAGAGGATATTCGCGGAAAATTCAAGATAAAAATTTTGCAATTATCTTAAACATAAGATGTTTTAATCAGAATCGTTAGGGCCATTTTTAGGAAATCAAAAATAAAGAAACGTTCCCATATAAAGGGTGCTTTTAGATCCCTAAAAGAGATTTAACTTAAATACCAAGTTTGGTAGTTATCCGACATTTCGTTTTTGTGCTATGTTGTTCACACAGACACACAAACACACACTTTATAATCTGATGTATAATATTCGCATAACTTTCTCTAGCTGCTATTGCTGTTTATTACTTTCTCTAATAGCTATAGTAAGTAGGGGTATTCCACCCAAAAATTCTATATCGAGATTTCACCGTAAATACGTGTTTGAGACCCCCTGAATTTAAAACAAGCTTTTCAGGAAAAGGTCCGTGTGTATAGTTGTGTGCCTCTGAACAGCATAACTCAAAAATGAAAAATCGGATGAATACCAAACTTGATATTTGGATTCAGTATCTTTCAAAAATGCAACACGAAGATTTTCAAGAAAATTCCTCCACCCCAGACAACTCTTTACATAAAACATTTTTCGAAAATTTTGATTTCCTGAAAAATGGCTCTAACGATTTTTATTAAAATATGATATGTTTAAAATACTTTTATCAAATGAAATGTATATCTTGAATTTTCTGGGAATGTCCCCAAAAGTTCTCTTCATCTTAATGAATTTTGCATAATTGATAACAGTTTACTACACAAAAAATGTGGACCTCGTTAAAACACACAATTTATGTCATATACATTTGTTTTTTTGTCGAGTGACCATTTTTGAGATATTTCTTATTTGTTTGAATATTCCAATACTTACATTTTTTTCTCAAATGGGAATTCGTTATCGGTTTTATATATATATATATATATATATATATATATATATATATATATATGTCCTGGGCATCCACAGAGAATGAATGCTCCACATAGCAACCAGCTCTTAAATGATTTGACTATCGCTTACCATATTCACCTTACACCTACAAGAACATTAGCAATACGACAGTTTATGCAAATGTTTATATCGATTAACATGAAGTAGATGGAGAATAAGCGTTTGTAAAATTAGTTTGTATAAGAGTAGAGAAAGTCATGTGAGTGCAACACATCATATGCTTTTATATCGTTTCTAACAAATATGCTTACTAAAGATCTTTCTATTTAGTTAACATGAATTGAGAAAAACAGCTTCATTAAATAATTCATTGTGATTGCGAGGGGGGATACAAGTTAAAGCCAAGTCAAGTAGTTTAAAAGCCAGTCACTATATACTAACTTGAAATTCCATACTCATTTTATTGCACAGCCGGAAACAACTGCGCCTTAAAATATAAAAAGTACTGAAAAAGTCAAACCAATAACGACGAATATCTCGGAAATGGCTAATGCTACAGAAAAGATAATTTGAAATAAATTGTGTATTTTAAATAGATTTACATTTTTGGTGTAGTAAGTATTTGCCTATCTTTATTATTTACCAATTATACAAAATTACACAAAATCCATTCGGAATGAAGACTTCACAGGCTATTCGCAGTAAATTCATTTATGGTTATTTAAATATTTTAAATATGAGGTGTCTTAATAAAAATAGTCATTTTTAGAAAATAAAAATTAACGAACATTTTTCGATGTAAAGAGTTGTTTGAATTGAGGGATTTTCTTGAAAATTCTGTCGCAACTTTGAAAGATACTGTACTTAAAATACGAAGTTTGGTATTTATGCGACTCTGAGTTTTAGAGATGTTAGTATCTGACACACATATACAAGGGCCTTTTTCTAAGCTTGTGTTTTTTATTCAGCGGACCTCAAAATATACAATTATGTTGAAATCTCGATATCAAATTTTGAGCGGAAGGTATACTTCCTCTATTTACTATAAGTAGCTGCTAGGGAAAGCAAATATAGGATTTTTGGCTTCGACTTCGGTCATTATACATACACGGCAACAATAACAAACTACCAGAAAATGTTTGATTATAGTTTTATTGCATGCTTCTAGACAACGTTAATAATTTACGCGCTATTAAGGGTCACTGAAATTACGTACGGTTCTGACTACCATAATCTATTTTTAATGTAAGGATTGCTCAAAATAGCTGGCCAACATACTAGCTAGCCAACGAGTGAGATGGCTCAGGCGGTAACGTCTGTGTCCCGCATTCGGTAGGTCCCGGGGGCCGTCCACTCTGACCATGAGTTTTTTCGTGGTTTTCCTCTGGTCGCTAGGCGAATGCTGGGGTAGTGTATTCTACCACGATTTCTCCTTTCTCTCATTTCCTGTCATTTCATCCTTCTCTCTTTCATCGTTTAGGCAGTGTACCCGGGTTCCGTGGTGCGTCTAGTGATGCCCAGATGGCATGGTTGCTGCGCTTTGAAAATATTTCTTCCCGCCAACGACAGCGCGCATTTGCCTGTCGCCTACTTCGTCGCCCTCTCACGGAGTTCCGCGTCTACTGGCGAGAGCGGGTGTTTCGTACTGGAAACAATAGGGACTTTCGTGCGTCTCTGAGATCCTGTCTGCCTAGGGACTTGCGGCTCCTTCACTTCACTTCATCCCTGCCTCCCGGAGGGGGATGTAGCCACAATAGTTCTAGTTGGTCGCAGTGACGAGTGTCCCCCTCCGATAATTCCATCCTACATCCTACTAGCTAGCTGAATGGGTAGCTTTTTAAATCGCAAATACCTCCCCCGTTCTTTATGAGATTAATGCACAATGATGTAGAAGATTATTGGTGAATCCTCCCTTTCATCCCTTATAATTGTCATTTTAACAGACCTGGCTATTACTAACAACGGATGAAAAATCCCCTGAAATTCACGCAAAAGAAAGTGAAACATCGGCAGAATGACTGACGTCCTTCCCCCCGAAGGTAACCAAGTTCTGTAAGTTCTGCATAACCTATAAGTACCGTTTGGCTGTGAAACAATCATCCATCGGAAAGCCCAGTAACTTGTTAGATAAACAGGTGAAACTTTTAAGTCGTTGTACCTTCTCTTTGTCCCCGAAGTTATTTAATAACATAAAAGGTACACAGTTTTTACATAACACGGAAAATCTTAATATATGGGATCTAACAAAAACGTACGACACAAATTGCAGGAACATTCCTCACACGTTGACGAAGAAACTATGTAATATGAATATGGGTCTGGAAACGCTTTGTTACCATGTTACAACTCATTTTCTCCAACTCATTAATCATGGCAAACACACAAGAATAGAACGTACCAGCATACCACATACAACATGTTCAATATGCTCTCTGTGAGCATCAGCCCGCCGTCGTAGTGAAACCCGGATGCGCTGATGTATCCCTGGAGTATTGCGTATGGTTTCGCAGCCTTCCATAATACGTGCATGGAGACTCTGAACATCTGGTATTGGGGTTCGATACACAACACTTTCAAATGCCCCCACAAATAAAAGTGCAGTGGGTAGGTCCGGGGAACGTGGAGGTCAGGCAATTGGTCCACCTCTACCTATCCATCTGTCACCGAATCTGTTATTTAGAAGCCGACGGACATTAACACTAAAATGAGGAGGTGCTCCATCGTGCATGAAGTACATGTTTTTTCGCACAGCTAAAGTCACATCTGCTAACAGATCAGGTAGAACATCTGTACAAAATTACGGTAACTTTGTCCGTTGAGCCTGGTTGGAAGAACGTGAGGCTCTACCATACAGTCACGAACAATGCCGGCCGAAACATTGACAGAAAATATTTGTTGATGACTTCCATCAAGCGTGAGGATTGGCGTCAGGCCATACATGCCGATTGTGATAAGTTACAATCTGATCTCGTTGAAACGACGCCTCATCTGTGAACAACACCGTTGCACTAAAATTAGGGTTCACACTTTGTTGCATAAACCATTCGCAGAAGCGTACTCGTGCAGGAAAATCAGCTGCTTATAGTGTCAGCACACGCTGCAAATGGTATGGATACAGCCGGACCTCGTGTAACACTCGCCAGCAGTCATGTGGTCAACATTCGTTGTTGCAGCTACTTGTCTTATACTGACACTAGGATCGTCGTCAACTGCCTGAAGAATTGCTGCCTCCCGTTGCGGTATCCTCATCCTTCTAGGCCTGCCCGATCGCGAGTATCAGGCTGAAATGCCCCATGTTCCCTAAAACGACGATCAATGGCCTCAAACATTTTCCTGTTGGGGCACCTTGGTCCTGGAAATCTCTCCCGGTGCAAACGTTGAGCGCAAGCGCCATTGACGTCTTCTAATCCATACATCAAATGGGCATCTGCCATCTCTGCATTTGTGTACACTGCCATTGCACGAGCCAAGTCTGTGATCAACTCTACTAGTACACAGTAACCCGTGTGTCTGCCAAAGCGTACTGCTCACTGGAACAGTTGATGTTACCTGTAAATAATCAATGACGTAAGTTGCATGGTAACAGGGACATGTAAAACAAAACACTTCCGGTGCACCTACGATAATGTCAACGTAACCAGATGTAACCAAGGGTGCGTGTTCCACATAATTCTAACATTCTGTTCGTATGTGTTTCCCATGATTAATGAGTTTGAGAAAATGAGTTGTAACATGAAAACAAAGCGTTTCCAGACCCATGTTTATATAACATAATTTCTTCGTCTACTTGTGAGGAATGTGTCCTGGAATTTGTTCTGTATATTTTTGTTACACCTGCATATAACAAACCACTTCAGAAAGTTAACTTCTTTGGAAAAGACACATAGTCTACGACCATCGGGAAAAATAATCTTCCCGATGGTCGTTATTCCCGGTTGTTACTAAAAAATACCTATCCCTGCACTGATAGCTAATGTTAGAAAATATTTCTCTCTTTATACAATTATTTAGCATTTCTTGCTAACGAACTTGATTAAAACTGAAGTACAAAGGAAGTAAAGTAAAATGTTCTTATTAAAATATTTTGGCACTGGTATCCATGCGTATCGTAGCGTTATAAACAGATTAGATTCTCTATTGTTTTGATATGTCTTAATTGCTAAATCATAACCATCCACATAAGATATATTGCTAGGAATTGAATATCCGCGAATTTTTTCTTATTTTACATGCATATTCTTTGGAGTAGGAACAACTATTTTCTACTCCATGGCGTTTTCAACCAAAATTCAACACCTTCACAAACATATTCTTTTATAACTCCGATCTGTTCATATTTAATTACTTTAAATCCTTTTTAACCTTTTAGTAATTTATGAAATGAAATTAGAATTATTAAAATCCGTTAGCTGGTTTTGAGATGCACATACAAACGTTCTTTCTTTATAATTTTAATAAGATATCCTTTTCCCTAAAAGATAAAGAAGATACTTGCTCTGTGTTAGGCGCTTCTCCTTGATACAGTATTTAAACCTGAGAAGGTCTACGTCTGTCGTACGCCGACTGACACATTACGCGCAGAGACAGCTCAACTCCGTACTACTCTTTGTGTCAAAGTAATTTTCTCAAATTTTGAAAACCTAATTTTATAGTTTCAACAGGGATTGTCACATTACATTAATATTAGATTCGCTATACAGCCTATGTTCCTTTAATATAATATAAAGTTTTAGCCACCTAGTTGGATACTTTTTATTTTCCCTACTGCGTATAGTAAGTAGGGGAAGTATTGCATTGCACCAAAAAAATTCGATATGGAGATTTCACCGCAAATACATGTTTTGAAGTCCCTGAATCCCCAAAAGGGAATTTTTAGAAAAAGTCCGCGTGTGTGTCTGTGAACAGCATAACTCAAAAATGAAAAGTCGGATAAATACTAAACTTAGTATTTAGGTTGAGTATCTTCCAGAGATGCGACACGAAGGTTTTCAAAAAAATTCCCCACCCCAGATTACCCTTTACATGGAACATTTTTCGAAAATTTTAATTTTCTCAAAAATGGCTTTAACGATTTTGATTAAAATATCATATGTTTAAGATATTTTCATGACAAATGAAATGTATATCTCGAATTTTCTGGGAATGTCTCCAAAAGTATTCTTGAATGTGAACGCCTTTTGCATAACTGATAAACCATAAGAAATAGACAAAATTTTACTACACAAAAAATGTGGACGCGTTAAAATACACAATTTATGTCATATACATTCTTTTTTTGAGTGAACCATTTTCGAGATATTGCTTGTTATTCCCTTAAATTTTCCAATACTATTACTTTTTCTCAAATTCGTTATTCATTTTTTTTTGTCCTGGTAATGTAAAGAGAATCGAATACTCCACATAGCAACCAGCTCTTAAAATATTTGACTATCGATTAAAGCCTACCGATTCCCCTTGCATCTACAAGAAAATTAGTAATAAGGTTAACATCTCGATATCTCGATTAACATGAAGCATATGAGGAATAAGCGTTTGTAAAAATAGTTTGTACAAGAGTAGAGAAAGTTAGGTGAGTGTAAAATATCAGATTTTTTTAATGTTCTGGACATGCAAAGAGAATGGAATGCTCCACATAGCAACCGGCTCTTAAAAGATTTGACTATCGCTTAAAGCCTACCATGTACCCCTTCTACCTACAAGAAAATTAGCAATACGACAGTTTCTGCAAATTTTTATATCGATTAACATGAAGTAGATGGAGAATAAGCGTTTGTAAAAGAGTAGAGAAAGTGATGTGAATGTAGCACATCAGATTTTTTTGAGAGAATGATAACAAACAAAACTATGTGAACTGAATAAAATTGCGGAGAGTGCGGGGAAACAAGAAGGCTAATTGAAAAAAAGTTGTTTTTATTGTGTAAAAACAGTGTTCAATGCGTTAAATGAATGAATTTAACAAAATGTATGAGCAGTGTTTTAAGTTTAATGATTCTCAAAACTTAAACACAACCTGTACACCCTACCCATAATAATCAGGATTCACTACCACTGGATCAAAACAATTCAAATCAAACTCTTAAATCTCTGGAAGCATGCTATAGTATTTCAGTTATAGTTTTCTGCTTCCTCTCGGAAGAAATTTCTCAAACAACATATGTTTGAATGAGGTAGTGATGAGAAAAGATCTACTCAGCACGAAGATGATGATCATGATAGTCATATGGAAGATTGAATGCTGCTAGTTTTATTGGTTTTTACTGAAGTAGGTATCTTGTTACCTTGACGAGGTTCGATTATCGGATATCAGGGTTGGAGAGCCGCGTACGGAAGCCGAGAACATAACTCAGTGGAATATCGTTGTTCTGGTGACGTAATTTGTGGTCGGGTTTGACATCAGCACAGCCTGTAGTGGCAGCAGCTTGCCTTGTAAACTTATAAGTTAAAGTGAGGGGGAAACCAAGAGGGAGGGTATTACTCGATTAAAACATATCGATTCTTTGTTGTGCCCTAATGGGAAACTGCTCTGAAAGCATTGCATCTCCATGCTCGTTCGAGAGGAAGAATAAACACACAGCACAATTACTGCATGCGAAACTTACTTAAACCTTGCTTTGTAGGTAAATTCACGTTTTTGTTAATGAAAACTTGTTATATTTATTTACTTTGTTATGTTTAGCCTATATTATGCTGAATTTTATCACGACTTTCGAAAAAGTTCTGAAATATTTTAGAAGAAGAATCAAACTGTAGGTTTACCCTTCTGA
Organism: Deroplatys truncata; assembly: GCA_030765065.1. Taxonomy (NCBI): domain Eukaryota; kingdom Metazoa; phylum Arthropoda; class Insecta; order Mantodea; family Mantidae; genus Deroplatys; species Deroplatys truncata. Next base: position 103,155,626 of record CM060981.1, on the reverse strand, counting down.
TTGTCGAGCGGGATAGCCCGCGTTCGGGAGGTCCCAGTTCGATACCCTGTGACCGTTCTATCTGACCGTGAGGTTTTTCGTGTTTTTCGTCTAGGAGAATGCCGAGGTGATGTATTCTACCACGATTTCTCTTCCCCCATTTTCTCTCATTTCATGTCTCCCTTTTTCGTTTCAGATGTGTCTTCGAGTTCTGCGGTGCTGGCAGTGTCGGGCAGATGGCGTTGTTGCTTGCGCATTGGAAAGATTTCTCCTCGTGAACACCAGGGTGCGTTGTCCTGCCTGTTTAGGGTCACTTTGACGCCCTCTCTCGGGATTCTTCGCCTCTATTGATGCGGAGGTGTTCAAACTGGAAATACTAGTGATTTCTGCGCGTCTGTCTTACTGTGGCCCTGAGACCTCCTATGGCTCCTTCACCTCAACTTTTCCTTCCAGGGGTGTAGCCACAATAGATAAAGCTGATTGCAATGGCGACGTGCTCCCGCTCCGATAAACACATTCTACCCTTCTGGTCATTTACATACCCAAACACAACGTTTAAATGGAAGCGTGCATGTTTTGCAAATGGCAAGTGAAATTTTAAAACTTGATTTTGCCTTTATCTTATATTGTCTGATGTACTTTTCTTCAGTTTCTTTCAGATTTTCGGTATACGTATTTTGAAAAGAAGGAAGAGATTGAAGAGTCATTTTCTTTATATCAAGCATATAATATATGTTGGGTATTATAGCAGAGCAGAACAATTTAAAATATCAGCTCCTTAAACGAAAGTTCTCGCTTTCCATGGGTTAGGTTCTGTTAGAGTTAAATTACTATCAATAGTGCAACTTTAGAACAAGTTACTGAACTGAAATACTTAGACTGCAGTTTATTTTATCGAAAAAGTAAAAACATTGAAATCGAAGCTTGCAAAATATCAAGAACTCTTGGGTAGATTGAAGAAACTCTTCTGAAAAGAGTTAGTTAAGATACAATCCTCGAAAGTTAGGTTTATAGGATCACAAACATTAATTTTCAATTACAATTCCGTTAAACAAATCTATGATAAATTTTCAAATACATTGGTTTATTTTCTAGAAATTATCAATTTCAGTACCGAGTATTCTAAATGTTCCTTGTCAAATCTCAAGCACACAAGAATACTTCAATGAAATGAAGATGATTAAGGACTTTCCAATGAGTATGAGGTCCATAGAGCCGAGAGATACCAAATATTTGTAGATACGCTAAGGACTACACCACGAAACTGGATGCGTCCAATGTAGAAGTAGTAAAAGCTTGCTAGAATTTCGCTCAATGCAACTTAGTTCTATTAAAGCATCGCTTTGGCAATAATCACAACCATGTCATTTTCCTGCCATGTAGAATGGTTTGAAATTGGAGTGTGGTGGGACCGACTGGACTACTTATCAAATTGTGGCTGAGGTTGGATGTGCTGATATCTGTTGTACTGCGAGGAAAGGAGAGAGGTATCAAGTTTACTACTCTTTTATGTCGGACATAAGATTTGAGAGGTACTGTACTACTAGATTCCAAAACAAAAATTCGTATGGATATTTCTACATAAATAGAAGTGTTAAAAATCCGATATGTTACATTCATATGTTACATTCTTTAACATCTGTAGTTGATTTTTATACCTTTTTTTACAAATTGTTCTTACAAAAACCTTATTTCCTATCTATGTTAATCCAAATAAACGTATATAGAAATGGTTTTATTACACACTTTGTTGTAGGTACAAGGAAGATACACGATCATAAAATATTTCTATATGCCATCTCTAAAATTCCACTTGTTACAGGAGGAGAAATAAAATAATAGTGACCAAGCACTAAAAAATAAGGATATGGGTATAAATCATAGCAATAGCAACGGATACTGAAATGGTCAATGCAACAAAAAATGTATTTGACGTATATTGTGTGTTTCAACGATATCTACATTTTCCTATATAAGCTTTGTCTATTTTTATGCTTTACTAGCATTAAAAATTATACGAAATTCATTCAGAATGAAGAAGAAATGATAGGCTATTCGTAGAAAATATGATATACATTTTATTTTTCATGCAAATGTCTTAAAATATGGCCTTTTCATCAACATTATTAAAGCTGTTTTTGAAAAAACCAAAAGTATCGATTCTTTTCCATTTAGAAGGTAGTTTGGAGTGGTTTTTTTCTTTTTTTTTAATCTTCGTTCCGCTTCTTAGAAGATGCTGTAACAAGCAGAGAAATTCACAAGAAGGTTACGTAGTCATAGTTTTGTTTTCTCTTTTGAATATTTACTAAGGTTATTTTGTATAACGAAGTATTGTATCTAGCAATCCGGTGTAGATATTTATCTTGGATAACGAGAAGTGAATATTGGAGATAAACCTTACATAATACCTGCTAGATAAACATACATCTGATACTAATAATGTCAAGCAGTTAGCCATATAATGAACCAACATTACCCATCCAGTACCAATTTTCACCAGCCACCCTGTTGCTTCCTCAAAATCTACGGATATCTTGGATCGATTCCAGGTCTCGGCGGATGTCTGCCAGATCTCAAGGTTCTTTCACCATGCAAAAATGCTTCCGTATAAAAGCATTACGTCATCTGCAAATAACGTTTCCGGCAGAGATTTATGAAGAAACCGTGCGTGACTGTTGGTTATCACGTGTAAGACACGATAACATAGAAATGTGGCAGAAGATGAGCATCGTAATGATCGGGTGGAAGTATACGCGGTTACTTCGGTTTTCCACAAACAGGCCGATCAGGCTTCCAGTTTGCTCGATGATAGCAAGGGGAGGGGGTTGGAAGACGGCCAAGCTCCGATCGTGATGTAATACCTGGAAACACAATCGACTCAATGATTTATAGCAACAGCATTGCAAGGCGATTTCAAAAAGCAGGAAACATGCTTTGCTTTTTAGAAGAACCTGCAGTGCCACTCCAGGTGCCTCCTCGTTACTTCAACATGTGTATGTGAAAAAGCAAAAAAGTGCCAACGTACAGGTTCTCCTTCACAGATAAGATCAAGAGTTCCAGAACCAACACTCCAAGCTTCTAGGTTTTCTGTTAAAACGATTTTATTCCTTGCCATTAAAATTAAGTATTTGTTGAAAAATTAGTGGGGCTCCTAGAAGGATAAATAGTTGTGGGTTTTACGACTTCTGTGACTATTACGTGAATTTATTTTAACGTATCGTGTGGAAAGGTGATTTAACGTAAAAAGGACCTCTGAAGGCTTATTTCAATAGAAAAAAAATCTGATATGTCACTTCTGCATGACTCGTTTATTTCTTTCCCTACCAAGTACCTAGTAAGTAGAGGAAGCATTGCATGCCACCCAAAAAAATATTTTTAAGGTCCCTTGAATTTAAAAAGTGTATTTTCAGGAAAAAAAGCAACTGTTTATGTATGTGTGTATCTCTGAACAACATAACTCATAAGTGAAAACTCGGATAAATACCTAACCTGGTATTTAAGTTCAGCATCCTCCAAGGATGCAACACGAAGATTTTCAAGAAAAAAAGCCCCTACAAACTAACCTTCACATGGAAAGATTTTCGATATTTTTTCTCATAAGTAGCTAACAATTTTGTTTAAAATATCATATATTTAAGGTATTTGAATCACAAATTGAATTTATAGCATACATTTTCTGAGGAAAGCCTGTGAAGTCCATTTGATTCGGAAGGAGTTCTGTATAATCTTCTATAACGAATAAACCATAACAAATAGACAAAAGCTTCCTACATAGAAATAATTTCATATAACTTCTGTTTGCAGCATCGGCCATTTCCGTGATATCAATTAACATTGTTTTAATTTGTCAATACATTGTAATTATGCTGCTGCTATTCACATGTTTGGAAAGAGTATGGAATTTCAAAGCTAGCATATAGCGAGCCGCTTTTAAACAGCTGACTTTCGATTCGATCTCCCTCCCCGACCTAGAACGAAATCTGTAATAAACTATTTCAGCAAATATTTGCTTAGATTACTACGAAGTCGATTAAAAAAATCTTTTGCAAGAAGAGCTTGTAAAAGGTAAATAAAATTAACGATACTGTATAGCGAAAGTCATATGAATGTAACATCCAATATTTTCTCCCTCTCTTCGAGGAACTATTCTTACAAAAATCTCTTTTTTGATCTACTGTATGCAAATCGAGAAATCACTCATTACACGTTTCATTACTGGTACAAGGGAATGTGAAGCAACAGTTAAACGCATAAACCGGGTCGCTATATTGGTTTTAAGTTCCACTCTTTGGATGACATTGCAAGTAACAAAACAATAGGACTTAAGCTCTTCAAAAAATCGAATATGTGATACTCACACGACGTTATTTAGCCTGTATGATTGATTACTTTCTCTACTACGTATAGTAAGTAGGGGAAGTATTGCATTCCACCCAAAAATTCTATACCGACATTTCATAGGAAATACATGTTTTGAGGTGCACTGAATGCATATAAAGCATTTTTGGAAACATGCCCGTGTGTGTGTGTGTGTGTGTGTGTGTGTGTGTGTGTGTGTGTGTGTGTGCGCGCCTGTGAACAGCATAACTCAGAAACGAACAGTCGGATAAACACCAAACTTGGTATGCGACACGAGATGCGACACGAAGGTTTTCAAGAAACTTCCCCTACCCCAGATTACCCTTTACGTGGAACATTTTTCGAAAACTTTGATTTTCTCAAAAATGGCTCTAACGATTTTAATTAAAATAGCATATATTTAAGATACCTTTATGACAAATAAAATGTATATCTTGAATTTTCTGGGAATGTCTCCAAAAGTATTCTTTATTGTAAACGACTTCTGCATAACTGGTAAACCATAAGAGATAGACAAAATTTTTACTGCACAAAAAATGTAGATCGCGTTAAAATACACAATTATGCCATATACATTTTTGTTGTTGTGTGAACCATTTTCAAAATATTGTTTGTTATTCCCTTAAATTTTCCAATACTTATACTTTTCTCAAATGGGAATTCGTTATTAATTTTTTGGTCCTGCTAATGCAAAGAGATTGGAATACTCCACATAAACCAGCTCTTAAAATATTTGACCATCGCTTAAAGCCTAACAATTCCCCTTGCATCTGCAAGAAAATTACCAATAAGATTAACATCTCGATATCTCGATTAACATGAAGCATACGGAGAATAAGCGTTTGTAAAAATAGTTTGTACAAGAGTAGAGAAAGTCATGTGAGAGTAACACATCAGAATTTTTTATATGGCTTCTACACTCTTCTTGCACGAGTTTATTACTTTTTCTACCACGTACATAGTAGGTAGAGAAGGTATTGTGTTTCATCCAAAAATTTGAAATGGAGAATTTACCGGAAATACATATTTTGAGGCCATCTGAATACAAAAAAAAAAGATTTTTAGTAAAAGGTCCGTGTGTGTGTGTGTGTGTGTGAGAACAACATTAACTCAAAAACGAAAAGCTGGATAAATACCAAACTTGGTATTTGTGTTTAGTGTCTACCAAGGATGTGACACGAAGATTTTCAGGAAAATCCCGCACCCCAATTACCCTTTACATGGAATAGTTTTCGAAATATTTTTATTTTATTTTCTAAAAAATGGCTCTAACGAATTTGGTTAAAATACCATATGTGAAAGATACTTACGTGACAAATAAAATTTTATCTTGATTTTTCTGGGAATAGCCTAGGAAGTCCTCTAAATTCGGAAGGAATTTGTATAATCTTGTATAACTTGTAAACGTTAAGCGATAGACGAAAACGTATCACACAAAAATGTACATCCCTTTAAAACACACAATTTACTTAAAGTGAGTTTTTTGTGGCCATATCTGAGATATTCCTTGTTAATGGTTCGAATTGTTAAATACTTATTCTTTGAAATTACCCATGGATTTTCAGTTGTGTCTCGCGATTACGTGGAAACAGTATGGAATTTTAAGGCCAGAATATAGCGTTCGTTTCTTAAACATTTGGCTATCTCTGTTCTCTTTATATTTGTAACCAAATGTATAATGCAGCTATTTTGCAAAGACTTACTTGAATTAAATGTAGCAGAGAGAGAAAAATCTGATGTGTTGCACTCACATGGCTTTCTCTACTCTTTTACAAACGCTTATTCTCCATATGCTTCATGTTAATCGAGATGTTAATCTTATTGCTAATTTTCTTGTAGGTGCAAGGGGAATATGGTAGGCTTTAAGCGATAGTCAAATATTTTAAGAGCTGGGTGCTATGTGCAGCATTCCATTCTCTTTGCATGTCCAGGACATATAAAAACAAATAACGAATTCCCACTTGAGAAAGGTATAAGAATAGGAAAATTGAATCAAAAAACAAGGAATATATCGGAAATGGTTCAATCCATAAAAAATATGCGTATGATAAATTGTATCGATTTTCATCGAAAACTACATTTTTCGAAATCTACATTTTTTATAGTAAAATTTTGTGTATCTCTTGCGGTTTTCCAGTTACGCGAAAGTCATACAGAATGAAGTGGACTTTCGAGGACATACCCAGAAATTCAAGATATATATTACATTTGTCATAAAGTATTTTAATCAAATCAGCCATTTTAGAAAATAAATTTTATCGAAAAACGTTCCATGTAAAGGGTAGTCTGTGGTGGGAAGATTTTCATGAAAATATTCTTGTCGTTTCCTTGGAAGATAGTAAACTCAATTACCAAGTTTGTATTTATCAGACTTGTCGTTCTTAAGTTGTGCTGTTCACAGACAGACAGACAGAAGACAGACTATCTGTCAGACAGACAGACAGACACACACACACGGACATGTTTCCAAAAATGCTTTATTTGGATTCGAAGCACCTCAAAACATCTTGATATCGAATTTTTGGGTGAAATGCAATACTTCCCCTACTTACTGTACGTAGAAGAAAAAGTAATAAGCTTTAGTGTAGGTATAGTTTGTATACCCACTAATAAAGATAGAGGGTTGAGAAAGTCATGTGAATGTATCACATCAGATATTTTTTCTGTCTGCTTCAGGTTAAGTTTGCAGAAATAGCTTCATTACACATTCCGATGTAGCTACTACAGGGGTACAATAAGCTGAGGCGATAGTCACACATTTAAAAATCTGGAGTTACCTTCTCATGACTTTCTCTACCCATTATTCAAAGTATTATTACAATTATTACAAAAGCTTATTGCTCTATCTACTTCATGCTAATCGAGATAAACATTTGCAGAAATTCTCTTATTGCACATTTTCTTGTAGGTACAAGGGGTTTAAGAGAACCCAATAGGCTCTAAGCGATAGTCAAATCCTTGAAGTACAAGTTGCTATATGATTGCTATGGAATTCTACTCTTTGCATGGGTAAGAGGATAAATAAAAACGAAAAGCAATTTTCCTTTTGATAAAAGTATAATTATTTGAAAATTCAAACAAATGACAAAGAATATCTCGGAAATAGTATTCTTTAACGGGATCTACAGTTAGTATGCAGTAAGATTGTTCTCTACTCTTACGGTTTACTAGTTATGCAAAAAGTCATTCAGATTGAAGAACAATCGGGAAACTATTCTGAGAAAATTCAATATCATACATTTTATTTGTGATGAAAACATATTAAACATATTTTCTAGTATTTTAATCAAAATCGTTAGACCCATTTTTGAGAAAATCAAAATGTTCGAAAAAGTTTCCCTATTATAAGTGGAGTTTGGGGTGGGGGATTTTCTTTAAAATCTCCGTGTCGTATCATTGGAAGATGCTCAACTCAAATACCAAGTTTAGTATTTTCGTGTTGGGGTTATGCTGTTCACAGTCACACTTAACTCTTCAAAGAATGCATCAAGTACTGAAAAGTTACACCAATAAGAACGAATATTCAGTTCACTCAGAGTAAAAGACTTCAAGATATGCATATAATTTTCATGAAAATATCTTAACATAAGGTATAATCGAAACCATTATAGAAATACTTTTGAGAAAATAAGAAGTAGAGTAATATTTTCGAAGCAAAGGGTAGTTAAAAGGATTTTCTCGAAAATCAGTTTGTCGCATTCGTATAAAATGTTGAACTAAGATATCTAGTTTTGTATTTAACCCACGTTTCATTTTGATTTAGGCTGTTCACACACACGCACACACGCACACAGACACACTCACACACAACGCGCGCCCAGAGGCGAATTTTTCTAAACTTCTTCTGTTTGTATTCATGAGCCTCAAAACACGTATTGCTGGTTAAATCACAATATGCCATTTTTGGGTGGGTAAATAATCCCTACCTAGGTTGTAGAGGTGTTAGAGGAAGTAAAAACTGGCACTTGTAGTTCAATAGTGGGAGGAGATACATTTTGATTTTAAATAACAAAACCTATATAAATAACTTAATACCGAAAATAAAACGCAATCTTAAATTTAAGTTAAACTGTTTGCATATTCTTCATCAGTTGCTAATAATTTCTGTGCAAAAACTTTAAGTGTCTAGCTTTAAACTTTATAAAATAATTTTTGGCAATTCGGTCTCCACTTAAAGTGTTTGCGGTGATATATTATGTCACATATTTTAGTGATATTAAACCCCAGTTTCCGGCCACTAACGGCAGTAATAAGGCAAAAACGCTCTTATCAGAGAACTAAATACTTCTCCTTTGGTTCCTTTCTTATCGCCGACTGCCTCATTTTGGGCTCCGGATTTGCATGCGCTCGTTGTCTTCAAATCGCGTGAACCCTTTCTGTGTGGCAACCTTCCAGTCTTGGGGGTCCCAGGAAGTAAGTTATTTCAAAATATGTTACATTCTTTCTTACACGTAAATTACTTAGAAATAGCTCTCACCTACTTTCATTTTGACCTCTGAGACTAAACGAATGGATCAGGGAACCCCTTTTCCACTGTCGCCTTTGTTATGAGATATCTGAATTCTGATAACCTACATTGGCATAAAATTTTGTTTAATATTTTACCCTTCACAATAAAAAGGTCTCTAAAAGTATATCTGCATACCCTTTTGAGTTATTTATCTCATTAAATGTATTTATTTTTGGAAATAAAAAAGAATTGAAAATTCTGAAACCAAAAAATGCTATTTATGGATTCAGGGGAACTCAAAATATATTTCTGGTGAAATTCTCGAAGTTTTGGGTAGAATGCAGTACTTCTTATATTATAAGTACCTATGGAAGCATAAAGTATAAAAAACACAATACCAAAGATAATATTGTATGAGAAAAAGGAGAAAAAGCACCAGAAATAAAGAACACAGCATAAAAATTCCAATGCATTGTATAGTAAAGGGGATCATAATAGTTAACACAATTAGTTATCCATACAGAAGAGAGACAGGGCACGTGAGGCGGTAGTATCTGTGATTCGCTTTAAGGAGGTCGCGGTTTAAAAGTACGTGTACATACCAATCAGATTGGGGCTTCTTCTGATTTCTCTCAGTTGCCAGAGAAATACCCGATTGGATAATCATTACCACGTTCCAAAGCTTCACCTATACAGTAGGGGTATGAAAGAAAAAAAAATCTGATCTGTTACACTCGCATGACTTTCCCTACTCTTGTATAAACTATTTTTACAAACTCTTATTCTCCATTTATTTCATATTAATCAAGATAGACATTTGCAGAAACGATCTTATTGCTAATTCTCTTGTAGGTGCAAGGGAAATATGGTAAGCTTTAAACGATAATCAAATCTTTTAAGAGCTAGTTGCTATGTGGAGCATTCTATTTTGTTTGCATACCCAGGACATAAAAAAGAAAAGAAATAAAAACAAAACGAATAACGAATTCCCATTTGAGCAAAAGTATTAAGTATTGGAAAATTCAAACAAATAACAAGGAATATGTCGGAAACAGTTCACTGCACACAAAAAATGTATATGACATAAAGTGTGTCTTTTGTGGTAAAATTACGGTTACGGTTTACCAGTTATGGGGACATTCCCAGAAAATTCTAGATATGCCTTTCATTTGCCATGAAAGTGTCTTAAAATATGATATATTGATCAAAATCTTAGTGCCATTTCTGAGAGAAAAAAAGAACTTCGAAAAATGTTACATGTAAAGGGTAGTCTGGAATGGGGGTGGATTTTCTTGAAAATCTTGGTGTTGCATCTTTTAAAGATACTGAATCTAAATACAAAATATGGTATTTATCCGACTTTTCGTTTTTGAGTTACGCTATTCACAGACACACACACACGGGCCTTTTTTTAAAAATGCTTTTTTTGCATTATGGGGTCCAAAACATGTATTTGCGGTGAAATCTCAATATCAAATTTTTAGGTGAAATGCAATATTTCCACTTACTATACGTATTAGAGAAAGTAATAAGCTTAAGTAAAAATACATTGCATACCCACCAATAAACGATAGAGGATAGGGAAAGTAATGTGAATGTATCACATCAGATTTTTTTTCTACTTTACTGCTTTGCTGGAAACACGTGCTGCCTCACTTGTACCTCAATTTTAGTCTTATCCGAGTACACTTCCGCTCGTTTATAATCACACCTTGCTTTATCCACACACATCAGTACTTCCGTTCGTATATAGTCATATCTTACTCTGTGTTTTGGTTTTCAGTATCCTTGCTTGTATTACAAATATCATTTTGACCGTTATTAAGTTCTCATTTCTCCTACGCCCACATAATATTTTTTTATGTTCTTCGTATGCAGAGAGAATTACATTTTACACATAGCGACCACTACTAAAAATATTTGACTATCACTTAAGGTCTACTACGTTCCCCTTGTTTTGTATTTACAAGGGCAATATAGAAATACAGTAGCCTTTAAGCATAGACATATCTCTTAATAGCTGGTTGCTATGTGCATCCCCATTCTCTTTGCCACAGATTAATACTCTTTGCATATCCAAGACAAAAAGTGAATAACGAATTCCCATTTGAGAAAAAGTATAAGTATTGGAAAATTTAAGGGAATAATAAGCATTTAAGGGAATAACAAGCAACATTTCGAAAATGGTTCACTCAAAAAAAAAAATGTATTTGACATAAATTGTGGATTTTATGTGGGAAAACTAAAATTTCCAATACTTATACTTATTCTCTCAAATGGGAATTTGTTATTCATTTTTATTTTTGTCCTGGTATTGCAAAGAGAATGGAATACTCCAGAGTATTGAGAAAGAGTAGAGAAAGTCATGTGAGTGTAACACAACAGAATTTTTTTTACTTCCCCTATTACGTACAGTAAGTAGGGGAAGTATTGCATCCAACCCAAAAATTCTATATCGAGATTTCACAGAAAATACATGTTTTGAGGTGTACTGAATGCATATAAAGCATTTTTGGAAACATGTCCGTGTGTGTGTGTGTTTGTGAACAGCATAACTCAGAAACGAACAGTCGAATAAACACCTAACCTGGTATTTAGGTTCAGTATCTCCCAGAGATGCGACACGAAGGTTTTAAAGAAAAAGCCTCCACCCCAAATTACCCTTTACATGGAACACTTTTCGAAAATTTTAATTTTCTGAAAAATGGCTTTATCGATTTTGATTAAAATATCATACGTTTAAGATATTTTCATGACAAATGAAATGTATATCTCGAATTTTCTGGGAATGTCTCCAAAAGTGTTCTTCGTTTGAGCGACTTTTGCATAACTGGTAAACCATAAGAGTAGACAAAATTTTACTACAAAAAATGTAGATCGCGTTAAAATACACAATTTATGTCATATACATTTTTTTTTGAGTGAACCATTTTCGAGATATTGCTTGTTATTCATTTAAATTTTCCAATACTAATACTTTTTCTCAAATGGGAATTCGTTATTCATTTTTTTTGTCCTGGTAATGCAAAGAGGATGGAATACTCCACATAGCAACCAGCTCTTAAAATATTTGACTATCGCTTAAAGCCTACCAATTCCCCTTGCATCTACAAGAAAATTAGCAATAAGATTAACATCTGGATATCTCGATTAACATGAAGCATATGGAGAATAAGCGTTTGTAAAAATATTTTGTACAAGAGTAGAGAATGTCATGTGAGTGTAACACATCTGACTTTTACGTATGGAATGAGCGGGAATTCTACGAGAGATTTCGGTTAAGTAAAGTACTCAGCAATGATGGTATCAGAAATGTTTGATGAAACAATTAAACACAAGCAAACTTTAATTTTAAATTTATACAGAGGCAAGATAGCGGAAAACTCGGGTGTTTTCATCGATATAACACGGCTGATAACCCGGGAAGCTCTAATCAGTAACCATCGCCGTGAAAGTTAGTTTTAAGTCTTTTATTTTAGAAGAATACGTTGATCATAGCGTTGCTAACAACGTCATCAAATGTTTACCCGCTAAAAACAAGACGGTGCCAGAAGCTTAAAACCAATAATGCTTAAAACTAAATTATTTTGTTCTGTTAGCTGTGTTATTGTAAAACATGTGTCAATTTTACAACAATTCTCATAGTCTCCTACAACCGTTGCAGTCAAACAGAAGAAAGTGTGTATTTACCACTGATACTAGAACACAGCATAGGTAACCGTGCCATCAAATGTTTATCCGCTAAAAAGAAGAGGGTACCACAAGCTTAAAAACTAAATTATTTTGTTCTGATCTTTCTGTTACATTGGTTTATGCACTTTATGTTTTGAGCTTGAAAGTCCGGACTAAGAGTAGCATACCAACTGAAGCTGATCAGTCTCTATAGTGTTGCAAAAATATTAAATTCTAACTGTTATGTTGATCACAGCGTTGGTAACCATGTCACCAAATGTCTATCCGCTAAAAAGAAGACGATGCTACAAGTATAAAAGTGTTGTTATATTTTTTTCTCTTTGTTGTGCCATATTGGTTTGTTTAATAATGAGTTATCCTTCAGGACGTCCAAGATGACTGCTGCAATGCTAAAGGATTCTTCAACAGCAAAAGCCAGAAATATACAAACTATTCGTGAAAGAGATGTAAGTCCAATAGGCCGCAAGAGTACTGAAAATGAAAACTCTTGTAGAGTTCAGTGAGGTCTACTAAATGAAATACGCAACGATTGTGAAGCAAGGCATTTTAAAAATGAAATTATGAATCAACATTTCAATTCATCTTGCCACAGTAGTTTGCTTCATTTTCCGTAGCCACAGATAAACAATAATTTTATGGATTTCATGAAACCTATAGGAGAGTATACTACTGTAATGGTACAGGTGTTTCAGTGGGATGTCCCACTGATGAGCATGTCTACGTCGATATTCTTTGTTTTGCCTGTGATGTTTTTCCGGAGATCCTGGTTGGTTCGTAGTCTGTTTCTGTAGACTCTTTCCTTGAGATGACCCTCCCCCAAAAAAAATCTGCTGACGTCAAGTCAGGTGATCTTGGAGGCCACGAACCTTTATAGATAACACGAAGAAGCTGCTGATGCGTGCCATGGCTTTATTAGATGTGTGGCATATAGCGCCATCCTGTTGAAAACATCCCGGCGTAAGCTCTATGTCGTCTAGCTGCTCCACTAATTTCGTGAAAATGCTCTTATATACATCCGTATTTACAGCTTCGTTAAAGAAAATTGGTCCAATAACCCTGTGACTGGATATTACACACCACACTCCAGCTTTTTATGGACGAAGTGATGTCTCATGATACACATGAGGATTTTCTGATGTCCATATCCTTGTGTTTTGAGAATTTACTAGCCTGTGAGATGAAACCAAGCTTCATCAGTAAATCACGTTATTTTCAATATGTCTTTCCACAAAGCTGAGGTACCAATTGTAGTATCGCACACGCTTAATTTTGTCGGGTTATTTCAGCTCGTGTACTGCTGCCACTTTGTATGACCAGAGGTTTGCATGCTTTGCTGCTCTTTGGCACATCATTACCAAGTAGCCGGTCTCTTGTGACAGACGGCGTAAAGACTTTTGTGGGGAGCGAAGCAATCGCTCACGAACATCTCCAGAGCGCAGTGGCACTAATGACGGCGGATGATGCTTGCCTTTTTCACTGACTAATGAACCAGTTCGTTCCGACTTCTCCATTAACCTTAGAATTGCCTTTCGATCAGGACCATCATGAACACCGCACTCACGTTCGTAAGCTCTTTGTGTGGTGGTAACAGAATTGGTAAGCAATAATTCTTTACAATAAATACACGTTATTGAACTGCGGACTCCATTTTGAAGGTTATGTGACAACAGGGAACATCGATATGTTCGAAATCGATGACAATCTGCCATCTGCTGGCATCTACTGAAACTCCTGACTTCGTGCATCAATGCAATTTACGTACAATTTAAAAGTCGTGAAGAACGCAGAATTATAACTAATAAAATTTTGGACATCCAACTGAAATATCCCGTATTTTCTTCCTTTTCTTCTAACCATAGTTATATTCTCGGAGTATACCCTTATTGTTTCAAGCTTCAGGAACAGAATCATAGATGTATACACCCCAAGATATATAACCCCTCTTAATATCCCCAAAAATTGCCTACTACCTTATTGTCAATTAAATATAATAGATTCCAGTCTTGCCAACAGTATTAGGTGTGAACATGAAACAAATTTTTCTTTAAATCCACAAACAGTTCACATTCTGTCCAATATTCTTAATAATGTTATTGTAACATACGTATTTCATGTTCACTTTAATAAGTAGTGGTAATTTCTTTAAAACTAACTGTGTCACGTAACAATGGGCTACTTATGTTCTGAAATGTTTTGCACAAATCCACTGTTGTACAAAATACATTTAAAATTTCTTATCCTACCATTGATGCGCATTACATTCGCCAAAAAGCTCTTTTTTATTTCGAGTTTCAATTTTGGGATGTGCATTAGATTCAGGTAAATATGGTATTATTCCGTTCTGTTCAATATGTTATACTGAATCACCAGTTTATTTTGTGTATATTTTTCCTGTGTTTAATAACGAGTTCAGTCGCATTGTATAATGCTAAGGGATTCTTTAATAGCAAGATCCAGAATAAGAATGATGGTACAAAATATTTGTGAAAGACATGCAAGTCCCTTAGCACTATTCCAAATGAAAACCCTATTTACTCATAATACTGGTTTTAAGTTATGTGCAATTAAATATATGAACATTCTTGATAAAACATTTCTGCTTTGAAACAATTCAGCTTTAATTCAGCCAATTCAGCCACTAGTTATCCTATAAATTAAATAGGATTACCCAAGTGAAAGAATGGAACAAATAAAAGCATGCATTAGTTTCATATGACCTTCTCTATCGCTAATTTATACCTCTTCCACAAGCCATTTTTAAAAAGCTTAATTCTCTGCTAACGTTTTCTGTTGTTACATCATATTTTGGTGTAATATAAAAAGTTTTCAATAATCAATTGCAGCACTAGATCACATAATTAAAAAATTCCTTAAGTGACACAACCATTTGACTCAAAATGGCATCAGCTTGCATTTTTCTTTCTTTCTGTATCGGTAGGGCCATTTTTGAACAAATATAAATTAACCACAAATTTTTCACTAAAGGATACTTTGGTTTTATTTCGTGAACGTTATCATGCCGCATGCTTGGAAAACACTGAGCTTAAATACGAAGATTGGTGTTTCTCCGACTTTTCGTTTCTTAATATTGCCGTTCACATATACACACAAGTATTTTGTAAGTACTTTTTATACAGTGGGCCCCAAAACGTGTATTTCCCTCTGAAACATAGATATCGAACTTTGGAATGGAATGTGATACTCTTTCTGTCTACCAGAGTTAAGTGATTGAGAACGTGCAAAGCAACAGGAAGAAATCAAAGTGATACCATCTCTTCGAAATACAGTTGAATGTGCTGGCACGAGTACCACTTCGTGAAACATATGCAGAGAGTTTACTGGATTTACTGCGATGTTCCAGGCAATGCAGAACTTCAAACACAAAGTTGGATTCGAATATGTGCCCTCGCATATGTAAGTGACAATGATCCACACCCAATCCAGTGGATCAAGGAATTGGAGGAATGCCAGAAACCCACATCTGACGATGTTGTTCATCTTACTTATGAGTCAGATAGACACGGCTAATACGCTATAGACAACCACAAAATAAGGCGGAAGGACAGCAGGCTAAAACGGGCTTCCAAACCAGTTATTTTTTTCATCATCGACATTCGGCTCGATAGAGGTCACTGACCAACTCTTTCGTTTTTTTAACTTCTACTGTTCTTTTTTCATCCCTTAAATGACAAACATAGTGGAAGTTTAGTATTTAAGTCAGTACTAATATCTACTACGAAAGTAGCATTCCTAAACTTTTTTATTGCTTCATATGTATAGCCTATAACTTCTATAGTCATATTAGGGTCTTTAGCTTGAGAAACAATTGATAGTGTTAATACTCTTAAACTGTAAGTTTTCTTAAGGTTAGATTTTAGTATTTTTACTGTTGAACACTCGCACATACATTGCCAAGTGTGGCCGAGCTCGTTAAAGCACGGGTTTGTGAACGGAAAGTGCGTGATTCAAATCCAGTGAGAACCGTCCTCCTTGAATGAGGCTTTTTAAAGTTTTTCTCAGTCCTCACAACCGG
Source organism: Deroplatys truncata (assembly GCA_030765065.1). Classification (NCBI taxonomy): domain Eukaryota; kingdom Metazoa; phylum Arthropoda; class Insecta; order Mantodea; family Mantidae; genus Deroplatys; species Deroplatys truncata. Next base: position 103,139,112 of record CM060981.1, on the reverse strand, counting down.
CATAAGCCCAGAAAGTACCTTAAACTTAGGTCTGAATCGTTTCTTCCCAATTTTCCTTTCCCAATAATCATTACAATATTTCATATATCACTGTGTCCACCGCCTATGGTGTAGTAAGAACGGGCATTTAACACTAACAATAATTAAAAACCTCCAACATTCATACTTCCACACTCTGCGGAGGATAGAATGATTCTGCTTACAGGAACCCTCCACTCAGCCAAAGTACCCTCGAGTCCTGGTTCCCTCTGGATTAAGAATCCAGATCGCTGACCACTCGACACAGAGGAAGTTAAATTTACAGATTTGTAGAGTGATATTTGCCACTTATTTTAAACATCGATGCTTAAAATTAACCTAAGCATCCAGAAAGTTTACAATCCAGACGAGTAAAGTGTTATTACTGATTGCTTCTTCTAGGAGTCTTCAAAAATTTGAAGAGATCTGTTCTGGACTCATATTTTTATTTAGTAGCTCTTCCTCCATCTCCGTAGCCGTGGGTTTGTATCTCTATGCTTGTAGTGGACGTTATCGATACTTAATAGACAATTTACCAACTTTTCGGTTTAGTAGTACTTCCTCCATCTCTGTAGCCAGTGGGTTTGTACCTGTATGTTTATAATGGACGTTATCGATGCTTAAAAAGACACTGTACCAACTTTTCCTGTAGTTAATAATTTTTATGGTGCACTAGTTTGTTATTGAATATTTATTGCTTGGGTGCGAGATACACTACACAACCCTCTCAGTAGTTTAGAGTATTTTTATGAGCCGCGGTCGTAAAGGATTGCCATAGTAACATAACAAAATCAAGCCATTATTTATGTATAAACCATTATTTATGTATTCAATATGCAACTTTACGAAAACATTATGATACAAAATATTAAATGTTTAATTAGGTTCAATGTTAATTAACACCACCGACCACGGTGCAAATATCTTCATTAACATTTGGCACAGAATTAACTTTAATTTATTTGGGCTTGTATAGAAATTACAGTGATTAAAAGAACCTCAGCTGTAGTATTGCCTGCAGTAAATCCTGATTCATTGTTTCTTTGGTTATTTAACGTCACTTTAACTTTTTGGTTATGCGGCGTTGGTTACTGCAAGGTGCTTGGTTTGTCTGAATCAATGTATGAACACAGGTGGCCTTAGCTGCTGCGTAGACGCCTTCCTGCACCGTCTGGATAGGCAACTTGGTAGATGGCATTAGCTGCGTAGTCGCCTTCCTGTAGCATCTATTTTCATTTCTGTTTCTTTTGTTCTGGAACTTTGGTTTCTGGTATTGAATATCCAATGCGGTATTTTCCTGGTGACTGAGAGAAACCACTAAAAAAAAGATTGACCGGTACCCGGGCCTCCCGAATGCGAGTTAGAGACCTTAACCCATTAGCCATCTCGCTCGCTTCATTTTCTTTACTTTCAATACAAAGTTCCGTACAAATCATTAAACAAATCCTAATGCAAATGCTTAAATTTCCCGACAGTAGTGGAATTACTGAAGACTATCATAGTTTTGCTCGAAATGAATTATAGGGTCTCTCTAGAAAGGGCTTTTTTTAGGAAAAATTAACGTCACGAATTGAATTCTTGATCTAAAACTCTTCCGAAATTTATTATCTTTTAAATAACAAACTAGTCCAGCATAAATGTTACTTTATACAATCCTTGTACTTTGTGGTAGGTAGTTGTTACATTTAAAATCATGCATACTGAGCTAATTATGGCGCGTTCATAACGTCTTTGCGCAACGTCATAAAAGTTACCTGTATAAAAGAAAATAAAAGAAAAACTAAAATATTAAGACCCTTGTACAAGCATTTCAATGTTCAAATACAAGAATTACCTTATTGAAAGACTATTCATTAAGAAGCAATACGTAGTAAACAATTTTTATTGACATAACAAAACACTTCTCTATTTTATCTAGTACTAAATACTGTAAGTCTCAGGCAAACCTTTCAAAACCACAAAAGTAAGTTATTTTCTTTTTATAGCATTTCCATGTGCAATTTATCACATTTTAAATGTTATCGATATATTGCTACTATTACAACTGAGATGTAGCGAATTAAATGATGTTTTATCAACATTTTCTAGATCTGTATACACCGCTAACAAAACAGTTATTTATGTATTAAGGACCTAAAAGGCTTAGTGGACGAATTATTTCGGACGATGCGTACGTCGAGTCTAAAATACTGTATGAATCCACTAAAGCTTTTGCGTACGTGGTGGATACAAGATTTTAGTAAAAACGCTCCAAATTATATAAAATAAATAAATGTAATACAAGTACTGTATAAATATAACAGACACAGTCAGTCATTTGTTGGCATATTCTCACAGCCGCCTGAATCCTACACTATGAACCGTACCAACGCCTCCTACGAAACGTTGACCATAACAATACGAGGTACGAGGTACGGATGTAGACGACAGTGTTTATTCAGAGTGCTCGTTTCTAAACAAAAAGCTTGTGACTGGGTGAAAATTCCGAGGAAATTTCAATCCGAGCAGAAACATTGAATCGCAGCTGTCGCAAAATCTCGCCAGTAGTATGAGAAGGAATGTAATGCATTTAAAAACTGGTTCAAGGTAAGCAGTATTTCTCTTGATCTGATACTAATTTATTTAGATGAAAAATCAAAGACACTAAAGCTTCCTTACTATAGTTCAAATACTCAGTGCTTAATAATTGTTTATAAATGATGACTTTTTTGGAAAGAAGCTTATGATTAGCATAAAAAACGTTAGCTTATATTTCTTGTTTTATATTCAAACATTTTATTTACGAGGAAAATTAACGCACTATTACTCGTGCGCCAAAAATTCAATACCTGTTATATAAGCGACTGCACCAAGGACATTTTTATCAATGTTTAGGTACTCAGACAATTTATGATTTGTAACATTAAAACGGCACAGTCATTAATGTGATAACTATTTCGTTCCTCGAAAATACATTTAAACCTTTTCGCACATCCCTATTTTTAATTTTGGATTAAACTAGTGCACCTTTCGTTGTTCATATTAATTTAATTTCATCACTTATACATAAAACCATACAAATATCAGGAACAACTTGTAAAACTCTTCGATTTTTACTTTCTACCACGTTCATAGTAGTAGGCAGAGAAGGTATTGCATTCCACCCAAAAAATCAATACCGAGATTTCTCCAGAAATACATGTTTTGAGGCACCATGAATTCAAATAGAGCATTTTTGGAAACGTCTGTGCGTGTGTATGTGTCTGTGAACATCATAACTCAAAAAGGTAACATCGGATAATTACCAAATTTGGTATTTGAGTTCAGTATCTTCCAAGGATGCGACATGAAGATTTTCAAGAAAGTCCCCCACCCCAACTACCTTTTCATGGAACATTTTTCGAAATATTTTATATTCTAAAAATGACTGCAACGATTTTGATTATAATACCAAATATGAAAGATATTTACATGACAAATAAAATGTTTATCTTGAATTTTCTTGGAATAGCCTAGGAAGTCCTCTTCATTCGGAATGAATTTTGTATAACCTTGTACTGGTAACGGAAGTGATAGACGAAAATGTACCACACAAAAAATGTAGATGTCTTTAAAACACACAATTTATTTCACATAAGTTTTTGTAGCTTAATCCGTTTCTGAGATATCCATTATTAAAGGTTGAATTGTTTAATACTTCTCATTCTTTTAAGTCATATGGATTTTCAGTTGTTTCTCTCAGTTCTAATGAAACAGCATGGAATTTCAAGGCCAGCATATAGCGTCCAGTACTTAAACATTTGACTATCGCTGTTCTCTTTGTATCTATAACGAAATGCGTAATGTAGCTATTTTGGCAAAAGTTTATTTAAATTAAAATGTAGTAGATAGAAAAATAAGCTTTAGTAAGAATAGCTTGTATACCCCTAATAAATGATAGAGGGTAGAGAAAGTCACGTGAACGTATCAGATCAGATATTTATTTTGTGTGTTTGCTATTGTTTCACAAGTATATTGAAATTTATATGCTCACGATATATTTCTCTCCCTTGCCCTCCCTCTCTCTATTCCCAAACATATGACTTGTTTTTTCAATACTGAAGAGGGATTTTTAGCTAATGGGTTGCGTCATATTGTTTTCATTACCTCTTTGTTTTTACTTTAATTTTGAAAACTTGATGTGCTAAGTTACTTTTTTTAGGAAAGTTAGATTATTAAATATATAGTATTAATTTTTTCCTGATAAACTTTATTGTGTTACTGTATTGTGTTTGTTTCTATTCTCTTCTGTATTATTTGCATTTCTGGTCCTGTTGAAGAGAAGACCTTATGGTCTTGACTAAAAAAATAGATATGTTAACACTCACATGACTTTCTCTATTCTCTACTTTGTATTCTTACACAAACTATTTTTACAAACACTTATTCCCCATGTGCTTCATGTTAATCGAGATGAACCTTTGAAGAAAGGTTTTGCTAATTTTCTTGTAGATGCAAGGTATGAAAATATATTAGGCTTTAAGCAATAGCCAAATCTTTTAAGAGCTGGTTGCTATGTGGAGCATTCCATTCTCTTTGCATGCCCAGGACATTAATTAAAGAAAAAAAGAAAGAAAATAACGAATTCCCATTTGAGAAAAAGTATAAGTATTGAAACATTCAAACAACTAACAAGGAATATCTCGGTAATGGTTTACTTGACAAACAAATGTGCATAAATTGTATATTTTAACGAGATCTATATTTTTTGTGCAGTAAAATTTTGTCTATCTCTTACGGTTTACCAGTTATGAAAAATTCATTCAGAATGAAGAGAACTTTTGGGAAGATTCCCAGAAAATTCATCATATACATTTCATTTGGCATGAAAATATCTTAAACCTATGATATTTTAATCAAAGTTGTTAGAGCTATTTTTGAGAAAATAAAATGTAGCGAAAAATTTTTCATGTAAAGGGTAGTCTGGGGTGGGAATTTTCTTGAAAATCTTTGTGTCAAATCTTTGAAAGAAACTGAACCTAAATACCAAGTTTGGTATTTATCCGACTTTTCGTTTTTGAGTTCTGCTGTTCGCAGACACACATCCACACACACGGACCTTTTTCTAAAAATGATTTTTTGCACTCAGGGGGCCTCAAAATACGTATTTCCAGTGAAATATCGATATCGAAGTTTTGGCTGAAATGCAATACCTTCCCTACTTATATACCTAGCACAGTAAGTAATAAACAATTAGAAACATTTACTTCATATAAAACGATAGAGATAAGATGCAAATTTTAAAAAGTTATGACTGCTGAAAATAAGCTTTTTAGACCAAGCATCTGAGATATAAAACAAAACATCTTGTGCTTCATAAACCTGCTCATCTTCAAACCTTAAAAAGAATTTGAATACGGCATTATTTATTACTGCTATGCAAAGTTGTCTGAGAAAAATTTCATTGTAAAAATTTGTGGAAATGTTAATCATATTACTTTTTCCGGTTTAATATAGCAATACTACTTACTATCGGAATGGTGAGGTGCGACACCTTGTGCAGGTTGACGTATTGCCCCCTCCAGGAGCAGCAGACGATGTGACCCAGAACGACCGCTATGTCCAGTTCTTCAGCTCCAACCGATTTTGCCGCGACAGGATTGACCTGGTCCGGCTGCTGTGTCATCTGTAGACTATAGCGCAGTAACCGGGTACTCTTATTGGTTAATGTCGAGCAATTTGGGTTAGAAAACTTAAAAATCGTAGTCTTCTCCTTTGAGAGGCCATCATCTCAATAAGGATACAGGAAAATGCATTTCTTTGTGAAGTTTACTTTTATTTATTTCGATAGGGGTTAAGACCACTAGTCATTATTTCTCATTTCAAGGAGTATACCAGAATCCACATTTGTCCTTCTTAAATTCTTACTATTTATATATTTATCAAAACATCAACCGATTTATAATCAGTGATGACAGTAACTTTAAATTATAATTAACAATACACACTGTGTTATTTAAAATACTTACTCCAGCGCTGAAAATATAAATATTTCAGATTTATGCAAAAGTATGATTTTCAAACTTCATGGTAAATACACATTTTGAGGTCTCCTAATCCCCCCCCCAAATAGCATTGTTAGAAAAGTGCTCCGGTGTGTGATAAATGCCAAATTTTACACTCGAATCAGACAGCGATTAAGAATGCCAGGCGTATTTATTCCAGAACATTCCCGTCCTAAACAGTCCTTTGCATGGAAAACTTGTTTATTATTATTTATTTCCACAAAAATGGCTCTAATGGTTATGATTCGAATATCACATGTTTGACATATAATGTGCAATTGTGGTGCTATACGTCTGTCTCAGGATCTTTCGCATCAAGTCGTGATTCTTCGTTCCGGTATAAAGACGTTGCTTCCCTCCCTTCTCTCCCTCTCACAAAGCACGCTCGAATTCGTATTGCTCTGTTAACAACAATACACCTATATACTTATTAACTACTACCCACTTAACCAACGTTAAAGCAAATCACCTCCGCAATACCCATAGTAATAGTAACCTTCATGGATCAGTTTCCATGATGCTAATGGTTATATATTCCAAAACAGCACCTGAAATATCTGCCTTTAACAGGCGTATTGCAGGATCCCAGTAGATGGCCAAAAGATTCCTATTGGAACTTGGAAGCGGGGACAGCAACTGTAATAAGCCAATGTATTCTCTACGACAGCAGCGCTATTTTTGCAACCGATTATAAAAACGCTCGAACGCTCTCGTTATTGCAAAGTTGGAGGAGTGTGATATTAGAATTGTACAACTGAACGTATGGTTATCCACGGAGGATCCGTAGTTCAAATCCCGGCTAGGCATTGAATTTCTTAGTCGTCTGATTCTACCTTTCCAACCTTGTCCAACACACGGCTTGTGTGGAAGAACAATTAATTCTATTATGGTTATTTTTTGAAATGATTAGAGTGGAACTATTCCACTCTATTTCGCCGATTTTCAAAGCGTGATACGTGATACAGCCATTGTCCAGCGATGAACTGTAATCTTATCAAATCTTTTCAGTGGGTGCTTGAGACGGGGGAAAAATACATTGGAAATTTGGAACGTTCTTATGCATGCATATAGAAAAGTTACCATATGGAAAGAACTCTTTTCTCACTTGACATTTATGAAAATTTGCAAGATAGAGTATTGGTGAGTACACATTATCTCATGTATGCGTGTTTGGACTTTGAAGCTAGCATTAATGTTGTGGTATACACGCATTCAAACTAAAAAGACTATGGAATTAATCTTTCGTAGAAAGGGTTCAACTCCCAGGAACCTACCAATCGGATCGCAGGTTTCTCACGGTTTTCCTTAGCCGCTAGACAAATTTTGGGTTGTATATGAATTTTCCTATCATCCCTTTTATCACTACGTTTCATTTCCTTCTGCTTTACCGACATACTAGGCTTTGGGCGATCACTCATCCTCGATATGCTATGATCTAAGGTTTACTTGCTCCTCGACAGGCTACTGACTCAAAGTATTGTCTTGTAAGTCCTACAACAGGGAGGGTAATTCTTTAAAATGGAAGAAGAGCTAACCCTACAATGAGATCCTTTTATGTTTGTTAGTATTGGATACATTTTAAATTTTCAAATTAATTTTAAAAGAGCCTGTATATTGGGGCAAATTTAGGGCTTCAATCTACAGGTTTCTCCATAAAATAACTGTCTTCAGAACCTTTGGTCTTTGTTTAGTAGGTGGAGATTTTCCCAGCTGGTGTTGGATGGCGTGTTGACGAGATAGATAGAGAGGAAGCCACAACTGATGCTGAATTCGGACCACGTAGAGATTTCGTGTACTTCACATTCCGAAATTCCCACACTTGGCAGAAGCGAAGGCTTCAATCAGTACAACATTGCAAAAGGTGTGCCCAGGAAATGAACCTGGACTATGTAGGGTGAACTCTAGGCAGGGCACGTGCAGATGTACCGATCTAGTTTACTATTGTGTTTTACTTTTCTCCTTGTGGTGTTCAAAGCGTTCCTTAATGGACCAGTCTTCCACTACACAAACATTAACTTATGAACAAATGTCAGTTCTAGGTGAGATGTGAAAAACAATGGCTGGCTGGAAGGTTCTGCTTTGTAAAATCTGTCTTCCATACTAATACATCGCTGATTGAAAAATGTTGCCGGATTGAGCTTATATCTTATATCTACAATTTTAACACCATTCATAGAAAATATGTAGCTGTGAACGCAATAAAACCACACTTGGTCGAGTTGTTATTATAATTAAGCTTTCCTATTCATCCTATTGTACTTCAAAAAAATAAAAACGTCCCATTTAATTGAATAAATGTATATTTTGATTCCAAAATATTTAAAGAAATGAATTTCTACATTATTTTTTCCCCAAAACAGTTTCTTTTACCAGTAAATCCCTGGTTATTGTTTTATGAAAGTAGCTCTTATATACCTCAGTTTCACATAATTTACCTTGTCACATAGGCGCAGTGGGTTTTAATTCTATGGACTAAATTTTAATTTGTAAGGTGTTATTTCAATAAAATGGCATAAAAAGTAATTTTCCTCAATCTGGAAGGAATTGAACGCACGATATGTACAGTACTATAAACGAATAATAATCAGATCTATATACAAGCTCGCATATTTTGTTTACACCTTTCAGCAAATTATCACATCCCAAACAACCTTTTAAAATAAAAATGTTCAGCATTTTTATCTTCTCCAAAACGGCTACAACTTTTATTAAAGTAGATGTATAGGTATTCACATTACAAATAATTCAATCTTTTGTATACACCCGATGAAGTAAAATATGAGATAATACTCTTTACTTTTAAATAGAAGTTATAAGCTTAATGATAATATTATGTCTTGAAATCATAATAAAGGGTTAAATTCCCTTATTAACTTTTTAGTTACTTAAACCTTTAAAAGAAAAGTTTTAATCCTAAATAAAATAATTTTACAAAACTGAGAACCGTAAGGGACACAGGAAAGCTTAGTTTAAGGAAAATGTAGGCTTCCTTAAGATTTATAATTTATACGTTTCATTTCTCCTTTTTTTCCCCTTCAAATGAGTCCGTTAATAAAAATACCTATGGGATATAAACACTACGATGTTGCTGTTTCATTTGTATGTAATCAAGTCAGCATTTAATATGAAGTAATTTCCTACTTTAAATTATACTGCAATGGCAGTTTTAAGAATTAAACTTTATTCTGCTTAGTGCATATAAGTTAATTTTTAAAATACTGCACATACAGTTGAAAAATCCTTTAAATGAAAAATTACTTAATTTTGCAGAATTGTTACTTAATAAGGTTTGTCCATTTTACATGGCAAAAATGATAATTTCTCCCCGTTAATTTCGCTGCTATTTTTACTTTTTCTACTATTTACCAATAGCATGAAGAGAAGGTATGGTATTCCATTCAAACATTCTATACCGAAATTTCACTATAAATCTAAGTTTTGAAGTTTCCTAAGTAAAAAAGAAAACATTTTTAGATAAAGGTTCCTATGTACGTGTCTGTCTGTGAACAGTGTAACTCAAAAACAAAAGTTCGGTTAAATACCAAACTTGGTATTTAACAGACACGAAACTACCCCGCACTAAACTACCCTTTGTATGAAACAAGCTTCTTTATTGGTTATTTTATCAAAAATAGCTCTAACGATTTTTATTAAAAATATTTGAATAACATACAAGATATTTGAATATCATACAAAATAGTGTTTGAAAGATACCTCTATTTCTCGATACTCGATACAGATACTGATTTTTGAGCACCATTACTGGATACTCACTTTATAAAAAACTGTAAAAGCGATAGCTTGTGCACTGAATTATGTTCTTATTAGTAGTTTGCTCTGTATAAATGCATATAAACAATTTATTGTATGCTGATTTCGAAATTTTTCCTGTTTGATATAAATCTAATTGGAAGGAATTTTTTATCTTGATAATGTCACAGGTTAGATATCCCCATTTGTTAGCAAAGGCTAATAATAATAACAATAATAATAATAATAATAATAATAATAATAATAATAATAATAATAATAATAATAATAATAATAATAATTTGCTTCCTTTTCGTGTAACTACATTTTGTGCTGAATTTTCTTTTTAAGGATTTTCTACTCATAGAAAAGCAAAACTAGAAACTCTTCTTTTGCAATTTTAAAAATATAAACAAATAACCATTTTACATAAAACTCAAAACAGTTAAACAAATATTTCCATGCGCTGTATTATCTCACGTCTTAAGTTCTGATTTGTTTCTGCTGGATTCACAGATTTTGGTCGCCGGTGTAGGTAATTGTAATGGCTGAGAGTGAGTCACTAAGCCAGACTATTGCAGAAACGTGATTTAGTACGTCAGTTTCATTCACAACGCTGCATATTGTATGAGTGCCCCTACTCCTTCCCACATTCTTTGCATGTTTTCATTTAGACACAAGAGTCTATGGAATGTTGCATTGATTCAACCACAGGAAACGTAGTCAAGATCTATCAAGAACTATAGTCTAGCAACTCTTCGGGGACATGCGAGAGGCAATAACATGAAATTTCGACTCCTTTCCTTCCTTATCTAACAAAGTTAAACGTGACAACATTCAATAAAGTAAAACTTAAAAATTTAAAAGTATGGAAGGTTTATCCCAAAGTATTAGACATACTTCGATACCACCATGTATTGAGAGTATCTAGATATCGACGGTATCGAGGTCCAATCCCTAATATAAAACTTATATGTTGAATTTTTCGGGAATAGTGGTGAAGTTAAAGCACACAATTTATTTTAAATAACTTTTTGTTGCGTTAACCAAGATATTCTTTGTTATTGCTTTAAAATTTCAAATACTTCATATTTTTCTCAACTGTAGAGTCACTATTCCTTGTTTCCTGTAGTCTTGCAAAAATCATGGAATTTCAAAGCCATTACATAGTGATACGCTTTTAAAACAAATCTGATGTGTTACACTCACATGACTTTCTCTACTCTTGTACAAACTATTTTTACAAAAGCTTATTCTCCATATGCTTCATGTTAATCGAGATGCATGTTAATGTAGATGCAAGGGGAATTGCTAGGCTTTAAGCGATAGTCAAATATTTTAAGAGCTGGTTGCTATGTGGCGCATTCCATTCTCTTTGCATTACCAGGACAAAAAAATGAATAGCGAATTTGAGAAAAAGTATAAGTATTGGAAAATTTAAGGGAATAACAAGCAATATCTCGAAAATGGTTCACTCAGAAAAAGAATGTATATGACATAAATTGTGTATTTTAACGCGTCTACATTTTTTGTGTAGTAAAATTTTGTCTATCTCCTATGGTTTACCAGTTATGCAAAAGTCGTTCACAATGAAGAATACTTTTGGAGACATTCCCAATTCGAGAAATACATTTCATTTGTCATGAAAGTATCTTAAACATATGAAATTTTAATCAAAATCGTTAGAGCCATTTTTGAGAAAATATACATTTTTGAAAAATGTTCCATGTAAAGAGTAATCTGGGCTGGGGGGATTTTCTTGAAAACCTTCGTGTCATATCTCTGGAAGATACTGAACCTAAACACCAATTTTGGTATTTACCCGACTGTTCGTTTCTGAGTTATGCTGTTCACAGGCACACACACATGGACATGCTTCCAAAAGTGCTTTTTTGGATTCAGGGGGTCTCAAAACATGTATTTGCGGTGAAATCTCGGTATCAATTTTTGGGTGGAATACAATACTTCCCCTACTTACTATACGTAGTAGAGAAAGTAATATGACTTGCTTTCCCACTGTATCCTACAATCAATGTGTAAATGTGAATTGAAAAATTATCTGGATAAACAGGAAGTAGACATAATAAACTTTTACAGAAAATGCTTGTAGAAGAGTGAGTAGAGAAGGTTATGTGAATGCAATAAATCAGGTTTCTTTTTTAATTGGTGTACTAGTACTTTCTGTTCGCGCTGCACCTGTAATACAGATAGTTGTGTGTCTGTTACCCTAAAATTCCTCTATAGGACTGTGGAAGCCAATGCATCCATTGAATCTCTTTTTAGGAAGTTCACACAGTCATAGACACACCTACATTGTATAGATAAATTTGAAGAGCATACATCTATGTGGCTTTCCTCCTTTACATGTATGCAAAACAAAGCCCTCTGTTCTTTCTTGACCGTGCTCATTAAATTTCGACCGCAGCGAATGTAATTGCTCTTTCCCTGTTCCCATTCCGCAGGGGCAAAGCCCCCGAGAGGGTGGTATCGCTGCGACAATGTCCGAATACCTACCCGCTTTTTCCCTTTCTTTTGGTAGCAGCTATTAAGTGAAATGGGAAGAGATAAAATTCTCGGCCGCTAGTGTTCAATTCCCAGTTGGAGTTCTATCTTTCAAATGGCGGTTTCTGTGGATGGTTTTATTCAGCGTTCAGAGCACTCTCTCGAATCCGCTCCAGGTCTAACTTCGAGGCAGTATTTTTAACACTTAAATGATTTCAGTCTAATTATATAATATATAAATTCAATAACAGCCCGCCTTAAAGCAATATGTGTATGTAACAAGATATAAAAAGTGTATATTACAGTCATTGTATATGTTTATATTATTGTATACATGTAATAATATTATGTGAAAGTATTACGTAATTTAATAGTGTAGGAGCTGTGAGAATAATAGGTTAAAAACTTGCTAACAATGAGGTAACAATGAGGTAGCCTTGAGGCAATAATGAATTTGAAAGTTTAATGCTGCTTGTGATTCTTGGAAGCAATAATGTAATTTTTGAGACAGTTTATAAAATAGCCAATCAACAACCAGAAAAAGCTTTAGTTAAATGAAGGTATTCTATTGGACTAGGATTAGCCAATCATAAACTAAAATGAAGCCAAATTTACAAATTCAGAAGTCAGTGGGTTCTAGACAGTGTCCCTAACCGGACGCGAGATGCGTCCTCGAGAAATTTAATACGTATTCGTGTGAGACGAAAATAGTTTACGTGTTAAAAAGTGCAAGCAATTAATAAAAAAGTCTCACAGCTCTCTCTCTATATCAGTGAAGTGTTATTTAAATCGTATCAAGCATTAATAAAAGGAGTGAAGTAAAATTATAATCTGTGTAAGCCTTCATTCTTTAGCTGCACTACTCCCTGCAAAGAAATCCATGTCTCTAACAATAAGACTAACGCAGCCGAGGCAAACATAAATATATAATATTTAAAGAAACTGTCAAATTACAAAGTTAATATTTTTAAATTTGGGACGAAGGCTACCGGGTACCATACGTGCGGTTGCAACTACTTCAAGTTCGACTCCCCAACAGTCGAAATAAAACAACCTTCTCAAATTGGCTCCCAAAGCGTGGGGCAAATAACAATACAACAAACTATCTTCAACTTTAAGGGAATGCAATAGAGGAAATATAGCATACGACAGCTCAGTGGTAGAGCATCAACCAAGAACCCATTCTTTTATTTCGGGCTTTTGCTTAAATTTTTATCTTCTGATTTATTAACGACTATTTTCGTCGATATTAATGTTAGGTTATTTTGCTGTTTTTAGCCCTGTATTTAAAATGAATTTCTCGTGGCGCTGTAGCCAGTGATCCTAGTTAGCATGCATAGGGATCCGGCTTCAATTTCCTACCTGGGCAGGGGATTTCTCAATCGTGAAGTAACTTACGTCCTAAGTCCATGAGTGGGTGTCTATGAAGTTACTTCATGTCCATACAGCGTAAGGCAATGGCAAGCCACCGCAGTATCACATTGCTTAATATGCCCTTGAGTAAGACGTGGTTACTGGTACCCTGGCCCAGAATGTCGAAGAAAGACTTTACGGACAGAGCATAGTTTAGCCCAAAGCTAGGGGATGAACGTTTTACCATTAGAGCAGAAATGGAGAATCGGATTGGTAACGTCACCTGCAGAGTAGGGGAAAAAAGGGACAAAGCATGTCCATCGATAAAGACAAAAGAACTTGCAATGCCTTTGCTGCACGTTGGATAGTTTTATCTTAGCAAGTAAAGTGGTAATAATGTACAATATAAAAATAATAGTAAATAATAATTATAATTATAATCTGATGTGCTCCATTCGCATGTCTTTCTCTACACATTTCTATAATTCTGTTACTACAAAAACTTATTTATTATTCTATTTCATTCATTCATTATCCGTTTACCCTCCTCTTATATAGGACTTACACCCCCAGGACTTACAAGCGGGTGTCTGGGGTCAGAGGTACGTCGAGGAGCAGACACTCATGGATCAGACAGAGCATCCAGGATTGGTGATCAGCCCAATGCCTGGTATGGGATGAAGGAAGTAGATGAAACGAAATGTTGGTGAAATGGATGAAAGGAAAGGTGATGATGGAGCAGTTGGTGGAATGAATGGCGGGGGAAACCGGAGAACGCGGAGAAAACCCGCCCAGACGCCGCTTCGTCCACCACAAATCCCACAAGCAGGTCCCTGGGATTGAACCCGGGTCGCCTCGGTGGGAGGCGAGCGGTCTGACCACTCGGCCACGGCGCCGCTTTATTATTCTATTTACTTACTGTTAATCCAGATAAACAGTAATTGTACAATTGTTGCTCTGCGATGTCTTTGAAATTCCATGCTCTTTGCATGAAGATATAAATAAATAAATAAATAACATAAAAATAAAAAAAATATATCTGATGTGTTATTTTCACATTGCTTTCTCTGTCTTCAATTGTTTATTAGGGGTATGCAAACTCTTCTTACTAACGCTTATTTTTCTTTCTACTTCATTTGAATCGAGATAAACCTTTATAGAAATAGCTATATTCACATTTCGTTATAGTTACGAAGGGAACAGCAAACAGCAATAGTCAAATGTTTGACTGGGCGCCATATGCAGCCCTAAAATTCCATACTCTTTCCATGCAATCGCGAGATACAATTGAAGATCGACAGGACTTGGAAAGAAAGACAAAAGTATTAAAACATTCGAACAATTAATAACCGATATCTAGGAAATTATGCTAAAAAAAATTATCTGAAATAAATCGTTGTTTCAAACACATCTACATTTTTTGTGTAGTACATTTTCTCTATCGCTTAACGTTTACCAGTTATACAAGATTATACAACATTTCTTCCGAATGAAGAGGTCTTCATAGGCTATTCCAAAAAAATTCAAGATATACGTTTTATTTGTATGTAAAATACCTTTAATATATGGTATTTTAATCAAAATTGTTAGGATGATTTTTCAGAAAATAAAACATTTCAAAATGTTCCATGCAAAAGGTAGTTAGAGTTGGAGGGGGGGGGCTTCTTGAAAAACTTCGTGTCGCATCCTTGGAGGATGCTAAACTTAAATGCTAGTTTGGTACTTAAAGGATTTTTCGTTTCCGAGTAATATTGTTCACAGACACAGACACACACACACGCCCTCCACATACACGTACCTTTTTCTGTTTTCTTTTTCTAAATTTATTTATTCAGGAAGTCACAAAATATGTACTTCCAGTAAAATCTCATTATCAAATTTTTGGATGGAATACAATACTTCCCCTACTTATGACAAGAGGAACCGGGCGGGATGGCTCAGGCGGTAACGTCTGTCGCCCACTTTCGGGAGGTCCCGGGTTCGATACCGGTGACCGCCCTCTCTGTCCTATGGTGTTTTTTTCGGAGGTTTTCCTGGATCGTCAGCTGTTGGTTTCTTTCATCCCCTTGGCTGGGAAAAAGTATCTTTCTGTGAACTTTCTCCGTCCCTCGGCCTTCGGCTGGTTGCCGGGGTATAAGGACCGCCCCTTGGGGGAGAGGTTGGATCCTATAAGGTTCGATGTCCCCTGTCTGCCTGTTCTACTGCCGGGGTCTCTCAATCCCAAAATGTAGGGACCCTGTGACTGCTGCGCCGTTCTGGCCACCCAGCGTCTCCCAACACGTCACACCTACTTCCCCGGTACCATAACTTATTCCTGGATCGGTTACGAATCCCCTCCGCTTCACAATCCAATCCAATGTCGTAGGAGGAGTAAAAAAACTGAAATGTAAGCAAACAAATTAAAATCACTATGCACCCAATCGTGACTGCCAGAATATTCGTGTGTGTAATTCGATGAAGAAGTATTTTAGTTTATAAGTTCACTTCACTTTCGGATAACATCAGATGTTCTAACATGTTTGCAACAAAAGAGTAATATCTAGGCAACGTTTTCTTCCTTTTTTTTCAAATTTAGTAAGCATAGCTAGTTATTCTATTTAATTGACCTCAATTCCCACTCCTCCCCGACTTACTATGAATGACAGCCAAATCCAATATGTATTAAAACTTTCTTCTGACGTTAATATCTCTCCAGATATGTTGACATTATTAGTATTTATATAATTAATTGTGTGCAATTAAATCATTACAGGAAGCACTAAATGCTTGCTATGTAAAATATTTATTTATATAAAGTGGAATTCAGTTCATTTATTTTATAATAATATTGGTTTATAAGGAAAGAATTGCGTTTTGTAATTTTCCATATTTTGTTTATAACTGAAGTACTGGTTATAAAACATATATTTCTAGCCTTGCTGGTTATCTTGCTGGTACCTAATTGTTAACTCCATCATTCCAAAGAGAGTTGCATTATAAATAATGTGTATCGATTATTGTTACCCACAGTGTTTAAGTAATTACAGGCATAAGGAAACCTTTATGCATCATTACACGTTATTTTAAAAGTTTGTACACCACTGTGCCCCTTACCAAAGGCAACTGAGATATAGTTTATTTAAATTTACATGCGATGAATAATTCTAACACTGGTAGAACGCAAATGCTTTGAATATCAAATAATGCGTCTATCCTGATATCGTTGAGCTTGCGTAAAGACGTCGGAGCTGCCATTACACAGAACTTCCATCAACATTATAATATTCAAAATTTAATGAAAACGATGATTCAACATTTTGGCCAAAACAAACTGATGAAGCAACAATTTTATTGCAGTTTATTTAATTTAATGTATTTATTTGTTTACTTAGTTTATTTTTTAACATTCCATCTTGGCCCGCATCATCTAAATAAAGTCTGTAAATGATGAACACTTGATGAAGTTAGTAGCTTTGTGGCGAATTCTTAATGAAATAACAGAACCGCAACTTAATGATTTTAACAATAATTAAGTGGTAGAATACAGTTTTGTCAAAATAATTAAATTCATTAATTGTAATATCCATTATTTACTTAATTGGAACTTAAAATTATATCATGATAAATCTATGCCTAGCGAACACCATCTGAGATCTAAAAAGAAAACATTTCACTAAGTTTATATAATTATATCTTGCTAGCTTATCATTGTATGAGTTACTTGCACAGCTTTACAATAGAACACCCCTTTGAGTATTAATTCACACTCAAAAGGTTTTTTTTCCTTCTTTCTTTTTGGCGAAAATTATCATCTATAGAATACTTTCCTTCTTGCTCTCACCCATTCAGTTATGTCTGACAAGAATTTTATTTCAGCCATGCAAGGGTTTCATTAAATGGAATTTACTGTTATTTCAAAATATAACTAAACTATTATTTCACAGTTCTTACGGAATGTACGATCTCATTTCATACACTCTTAAGAGAAACTGTTAAATTATTGTCCCTGCTTTAGGTAAAAAGAGGTTTGTATATATATAGTTCGTATTTACCTAAAAGCTACACAACTCTAGTGTTCGTAAGACAGAACCTTCAGTAACACAATGAAGAAAATTATCAGGTTAATACGACCAAAGTAAACACATTCTGTAGAAAATGTTCCATCAATAGTGCCTCAGCACCTCTGTTTAAAGTAATTAGGATGAATAACAAACATTTTACTATTGACCTGATATTGCTGTTATTCAATCCTCAACGTACAGACGTGGGATTTTAATTAGGTCGTCAAAGCACAGTGCAACACAACAATATGCATATCTTGCTTAACCCGTTTTTTACTTTCTCTACTACGTATAGTAAGTAGGGGAAGTATTGTTTTCCACCCAATAATTCGATACCAATATTTCACCAGAAATATACGTTATGAGACCCCCTGAATCCAAAAAAAAAGCATTTTTGGAAACATCTCCGCGTGTGTGTGTGTGTCTTTGAACAGCATAACTCAGAAACGAATAGTCGGATAAACACCAAACTTGGTATTTAGGTTCAGTATCTTCCAGAGATGTGACACAAAGGTTTTCAAGAAAATTCCCCTACGCCAGATTACCCTTTACATGGAACATTTTTCAAACATTTTAATTTTCTCAGAAATGGCTCCAACGATTTTGATTAAAATATCATGTATTTAAGATACTTTCATGACCAATAAAATGTATATCTTGAATTATCTGGGAATGTCTCCAAAAGTATTCTTCATTGTGAGCGACTTTTGCATAACTGGTAAACCATAAGAGATATTCAAAATTTTACTACACAAAAATTTAGATCGCGTTAAAATACACAATTTATGTTACTTACATTTTTTGTAGAGTGAACCATTTTCCAGATATTGCTTGTTATTCCCATAAATTTTCCAATACTTATACTTTTTTCTAAAATGGGAATTCGTTATTCTTTTTTTATGTACTGCACATGCAAAGAGAATGGAATGCGCCACATAGCAACCAGCTGTTAAAAGATTTGACTATCGTTTAAAGCCTACCATATTCCCCTTGTACCTACAAGAAAATTAGCAATAAGATTAACATGAAGAACAAGGAGAATAAGCGTTTATAAAAATAGTTTGTACAAAAGTATAGAAAGTCATGTGAGTGTAACACAAAAGATTTTTTCATATTCAACACAAATTTTGCATCTATATTAAAAGCCACATTAGTTATATTTTCAAAGCAAGACATGAACATAATGCTATAAACAGAGACGACAGATGAGGACAATTTATTCAAATTATGAACTTTTTCAAAATATTACATGTTGAAAAACTATAACAAAATATTAGATCAATATTTTAATGCCAGCAATGTTTTTTATTAACCGTAGCAGGTTTAGTTGTTATTTTGAGAGAATAATGGCATTGGTACTTTAAGTACTGCCATATTTAATAATAATACGATACCAAATGCAATACACTAAACCACAATCGTGCTCAGATTGCTCCATGTCTATTAGGACCATATTTGTGACAATCTAAATGTAAGTTACACATGTATACTCCTAACAGATCGTGTGATGTGGAGCAATCAGGATTAGTAGCTTTCAAGTACAGCACGATGGATTCTTTTCTAGTAGTATATCAAATTGGATAGAACGAGTTTTCCAAATGTCCCTCCCTGTAACTTCGACCATTTCTTCAGCCCAAAACTTCTCATAGAGAGTATTGTACGCAGTTTTACTCGGAACTGCGGTTCGTTGCTAAGGAAATAATGAACATTGGAGGGACAAATGGTAGTTCAACATAAAAAGATTAGAAATTAAAACGGAAAAAGCTAATGTATTACATTCACATGACGTTCTGTACCCTCCATCGTTTATTAGTGTGAATACAAATTATTCTTACGAGAGTTTATACTTCTATCTACTTCATTTTAAGCCAGATAAACATTTGCAGAAATAGCTACATTACACATTTTGTTAGGGTACAAAGAGAACAGCGATAGTCAAATGTTTAAGAACTGGTCGTACTCTTTACTGGCCAAATCGAACTATTATAATAGATATCTCGAAAATGGCTGATGCCACAAGAAAGGTATTTGAAATAAATTGTATGCTTTAAAAATATCTAACTTTTTTGTGTTGTACATTTGCGTCTGTCGCTTAACGTTTACCAGTTGTACAAGATGATACAAATTTCCTTACGAATGAAGAGGACTTCACAGACTATTCTCAAAAAATTCAAAATATAGATTTTATTTCCACGTAAATATCTTGAATATATGGCATTTTAATCAAAATTGTTAGCCATTTTTTTAATTAAAAATATCGAAAAGTAGTGTAGTGTAGTTTGGCGTGAGGGGATTTTCTTGAAAATTTTCGTGTCGCGCTTTTGGAAGATATTGATCCTAAATACCGAGTTACTCATTGTTTTGAGTTATGCTATTCACACACACACACACACACACACACACACACACGGGCCTTTTTCTAAAAATGCTTTTTTTTTATTCAAGGGTCTCGAAACATGTATTTCCGGTGAAATCTCGGTATCGAATTTTTGGATGGAATGCCGTACCTTCTCTACCTACTAGGTACATGGTAGAGAAGGATAGAATAGGACTAGGTAGAGGGGAACTTAGCACCTCGACATACGCAATCTTTTGTGCTTATGCCCCTGATGGGGCGCCCCCGGGAGGGAGGGATGTGTTGAGAGGAGAGAGAGGGCGGCCGGACCAGGAGGCACGACAGGCAGAGGGCAGGGTCCCTACTACGTGGTGGAGAAAGTAAAAACAGCACATTTTATTAAATACGAATAAGAACATTTTCCCAAAGTATGAAAACTTACCGGAATATTATGAAGTATTGAATTACTTAACATGCAAAATTAGATCTACAGATTGCAAATAGCAAAAATACTCCTCCCATGTCATTACCTTTTATTTAAAATGTGAAATTTCATATTTTTTTACAAAGTATGTTGCAGCATAGGCTTCCACTTTAACTCTAGTACTACATGCGCAAATTGCTTTGTTCCAACTTGCTATCCTGCCTCTTTGCATTTTCAGCATTCCTCTCTTAGGACTTGAGTAAGCTAAATATTCGAATATATCTTATGGTAAGATGCAAGAACATTGCATAATAAGGATTCAGGTCAGTGTTTCTGTGGTGAATGATTTATATTTAAGCATATTTTCATGCGATTTTGAAAGTTCGAAGTTAAGTGCCTACCTTCTGAATAAATTTCCTAGCAATAAGTAAACTCTTGACATTTTGAGCCAACAATCACGTAATAAAAAACTAGTAAGCCAAATAAAATGATCATTTAATAAGCTGTTGAAAATAAATGCACAACACTAGACTTTTACCTATTAAAATATGTTTGGAAATATTAAAACTAAAACGGTACGACAGTTGAAAAACAATGGAAAACAATTTTAAAGAAATAATAAAAATTTTGGAGAAACTCATTTAAATCCAATACATATATGTTAATAAAGTATACGTTAAAACGATCCAAATGTATCATTTTAGTATGAATAACTAATATGCACCCGAATAGTCAATTTTGACAAGTAATGCAACAGAAAGTTCCCGTTTTCTTGGAATGGATGTTAAATGGTACCATGAGGTCAAAATAAACTCTTCTGTCTACGACTATGAAATCAGTTTTTTACTCTGAACAATAGTTTTGTTAAAAATAATTCTCTGCCATTATCAATGGAATTACCACGTATTCAGCGACGGTGTGAGGTGTTATGACTGACAAATTTGTAGGTGTACAAATACCTGAATACCAAAAATTACTTCATAATAAGCATACTTCGTCTTTAATGTTAATTTTATCAATAAAATCTGCGAAATATTGTTTGCTTAACGTAGTGAGATAGTATGTGGTTGATATATTTTTGGTATTGACAAAATAGTATATGAGAAAATTAAAGCTTCCTGGTTCTAGTTTCGTCCAAATACGAAAATTTTAAAATGTTTACTTCTCATCCTTAATAAATCTGTGAGGACAGTGTACGTTGCATTTACATGTTGCATTGTTATTGGACATCAATCAGAGGCATGCTGGGTATAGCGAGGCGTCCCCTAAACAATCCATGTGACGTATTAGCATCACCCCCGCACGCCGCTGGCCACTGCCTCGTGATCAATGATCCCAACACCAATACCACCAATATTTCACAACCCTCTTCTTTTTCTTCCCCCACCAAACGTAACACGAAGGACGTGACGGAATTTGTTAATTTCGGAAAACATGAAAACAGACGCCGTGTTTGATGGTCCCCTACCACTGCGACTTAGTGCCAGTTCAGATAATTTAAGACTTCTTTTTGTATTGGACAAAAACCGTCTTGGATCCCGCGGTGTATGTCAGCAATTTGGAGACATTAGCCAGATTAGTAATAGGATGGATTTATGGCTTTCATCTCCTCAGAATTCCCAACGTTTCTTCGTAGCTGCGTGTATTACATAACCGCAGATCTCCTCCAAGAATTCTACTTCGTGTTCATAAACGCTATGAAGCAGCGAATAAGGGCAACTAAACTTTTGACGAATTGAAAATTCTCTGGCCTTGGATGCCATTAATTTGGAATTATAATTGTCTTTTAGTTCAGTATAATTACCTTTCTACTTCTGTACATATGCTTTAAAGAAAACATCGATGAAATTTAGGCCAAACAGTGGGAAGAAACCTAAGTAGTTATTTATCACACAGGCTCGTAAATTGTCATCATTTTACAAAGTATGCTGGTTGAGAAACAAGTCAAAGAGGGTTTTCTCAAACTGATAAATGTGCATCACACAATAGCACAAACTTTTAATGAAACAGTTAAAGACAAAGAGGTAATATTGTCAAGAAAATTTCATTGCCATCTGCACCAGCCATAATCATCTGTTGAACTTTACGCAACATTTCCCACATCAAGATTTCAGAAGGTTCACTTCATGCATTACCAATAATGCTTACTTATAAGATGATGCGTAAAGACAATTGCTTTTATTTTAACAGTGCCTAAATTGTGCAGCGTGCGTGAAGAGATGCTGTAATCAAAGTTTGATGTTCGGTTTAGATGCTCAAGAAACCGTATCCTTATAACTTCAACTTTAAATATTTATTTAATGTGGTGCTTTCATAGTACATCTTGTGTAATATAATTGTGTAATGTAATTCCTAAAATCGTTTTAACCGTGATAGTTTATGATTTTGCAAAATATATAATTATTTTATTAGAAACCTGGAAATATATAGTTTTAAAAAGCTGATAATTCTTACTTTCTCTACTACGTATAGTAAGTAGGGGAAGTATTGTATTCCACCCAAAAATTCGATACCGAGATTTCACCGGAAATACATGTTTTGAGACGCCCTGAATCCAAAGAAAACCTTTTTAGAAACATGTCGCTGTGTGTGTCTGAGTGTGTGTGTATACGTGTGTGTATGTGAACAGCATAACTCAGAAACGAACAGTCGGATAAACACCAAACTTGGTATTTAGGTTCAGTATCTTCCAGAGATGCGACACGAATCTTTTTAAGAAAATCCCCCACCCCAGATTACCCTTTACATGGAACATTTTTCGAAAATTTTAATTTTCTCAAAAATGGCTCTAACTATTTTAATTAACATATCATATGTTTAAGACATTTTCATGGCAAATAAAATGTATATCTCGAATTTTCTGGAAATGCCTCCAAAAGTATTCTTCATTGCGAACGACTTTTGCATAGCTGGTAAACCATAAGAGATAGACAAACGTTTACTACACCAAAAATGTAGATCGCGTTAAAATACACAATTTATGTCATATACATTTTTTTGTTGAGTGAACCAGTTTCAAGATATTGCTTGTTATTCCCTTAAATTTTCCAATACTTAATACTTTTTATCAAATGGGAATTGGTTATTCATTTTGTTGTCTTGTATATGCAAAGAGTATTAATCTGTGGCAAAGAGAATGGTGCTGCACATAGCAACCACTTATTAAGAGATATGCCTATGCTTAAAGGCTACTGTATTTCTACATTGCCCTTGCAAATATAAAACAAGGGGAACATAGTACGCCTTAAGTGATAGTCAAATATTTGTAGAACTGGTCGCTATGTGTAAAATGTAATTCTCTTTGCATGTCAAAAGATCGTTTCTGCAAATGTTTATCTTGATTAATATGAAATAGATGGAGAATAAGAGTTTGTAAAAATAGTTTGTACAAGAGTAGAGAAAGTCATGTGAGTGTAACACATCAGATTTTTATTCGTTGTTTGCTAGGGCATAGCATGATATTTTAATTATTCAAATATCCGACCTTAGCATTGTAATTGCTTTCCTATATCACCTTAGTTAATAACTAGAGTAAAGAAGGGTGTGTATTTATTGATCTGAGAATGAGTCATTTTACATATTGAGAGTGATACATTGCACGGGTGGGATAGACCATGCATGCTTATACAGTACACTGTAGTCCACATTTATCTACATTCGTCACCTGAACTTTAATGATATTTAAATCATTGGATGGATATTCTGTTTCATTTATTTTATTTCTAGCACTTACATCGTTCATGCTTTATGCAGGTGTCAGAATTCAACCGACAAGCTTTCGGGGATTACAGAAGGGTGTTAGATGTACACTTCGATAAAGGGCACTTTGGTATTTAAGTTCATGGTTATTTCCGATATATCGAAAACAATAACAAGCTAGTACGCTACTGATAAAACCTCCCTGAATTGCTACTACTTGAAGGTAATCGTGGCCATGCAATGTTCAAATATTCCATACCTGCTTAACATGTAATTAAACTTTGAAATAAACGCGAGAAATTAAAAGGATTTACTCCAAAAGTATGTCAGCCATCTGTTTAGGAAAAACTGTAAGAGGATTGAACCCAGCACTACCAAATTGACTGCGCTATTACTACAGCTAACTGTTGTTTGTCTCTCTGATACGTATGATTCCTCACGGGAAAATAGAGATATCAGTGGTGCATTTTTCCAGAAAAAGCAAAGCTCATAACTTTCAGAATATAGCAATGGTACTTATATTCACGCTTATGGAAGATAATAACTATTTTAAAGAGCAAACCATTACCGCAAGAGTATTAAGCCTTTATTTATTTGCATTTATTTGTAGAAATACTCAAATGAAAAATTATTAGATAAGTTTGTTGTAATAGGCTATAAGTGTCTATATCAAGGTGTTCCTATACCATCCCTCTGTAGCCCTTGAAAGTTTGTCGGTTGAATTCTGTAATACCCTATAACATCATTTAACTAGGTAGATCATATCGGACGGTGAATGAATGAAATAGGAAACATGACGTTCAAATTAGGCCGGAGTTCATAGAGATACTGGTTTTCTGAGTATAGGGAAGAAAACCGAAGTAACAGTTATCTTACACCAACCAGACATCCGGTCTAGCGAAATCTTGAATGGGAGGCAAACATTCTACTCCCACACTGCGAATTGTTCAGACAGTTGATATACTTAATTTCCTGAAAATTACATATTTTGGATTCCGAGAACCTATTTAACGAACTTTCGGTGCAATATCGCTATCGACTTTTTTGGTAGAATGCAATACTTTCTCCGCAAAGGTGCCCACGCGGTAGAAAGTAGAAATAGCTTCTTACATCAAAGATCCATGCAGTTTGTACGACCTGACTGTACAATATGATATTACGGAAGCTATGCTCCCTATAGCTTGTGGGTTAGTCTAGCTAGCCTTAGCCTAGCTGCAGGGCAGAATAAAGGAAAGTTAAGAAAGAGGAGGGGGAGAGATGGACTAAGGAAAGAAATAACGGAAAAAAACAAGGAAAGGGAAAAAAATACAGAATTGGTATGCAGCACACAACAAGAGTAAGGGGAGTGAACAAGTTAGGATCAATACAAGGAGTGTTGCCTTGGGGGAGGGAGCCCAAGAAATGGGGTGGTACAGTTCAAGGAAAGAATATGTGTATGCGGCTTCGACAGGGGCCATATTACTTACAAACTTTAAAGGGACTGCTGTATTACAAAATGTTACTTGCCAATATTTGATGGCACCTAAGTTTTCATAGATTAACAGCTATATTGCAAAAGTTTGTTTTAGCGTCAACATCAGTTCACAAGAGTATAAGATCTTTAAGTCTATTTTGTATTTCTTCTAAAGAACCTGGCAAGATGTTTTCGCTTCATTCATAAATATAAATGTGGCGAAATAACGAGTAAAATAAAAACGAAAAAAAATGCAGTAGGATTTAATTAAATTTTCCTCACGACTAAAATGTAGCAACCCTTATTTATATAATAAGTTCACAATTCTTTATTTTATGATACGAGTACTGATAAATATTAAGCATATGAGTAATAGCGAGCGTTATAACAAAGATTAGGCACGAATTGTACACAACGTGTGTTTGATTATGTGTAAAAAGCACAACTCGAAAATGAAAATTCGGAGAAATACCAAACTTGATATTTTCGTTCAACATCTTCCAAGGTTACGAAATGAATAATTTTAAGAATATCTCCCATCCAAAGTACCCTTTATATGGAAATACTGTCATTATTTTTAATTTTCTCAAATAAAGTCCTAAAGATTTTGATAAAAATACCATGTGTTTAAGATATTTGCAATTAATAAAACGTATATCTTTAATTCTCTCTTCATCTTGAAAGATTTGTATAGTTTTGTACAACTGGTAAACAATAAGAGATAACAAAAGCATACTTCGAGAAAAATGTAGATCTTTTTAAAATAGATAACTAAGTTAAATACATTTTTACTTTCTCTATTAATTATAGTGAGTAGAAGAAGTATTGTATTTCACTAAAATATTCGATGTCTAGATTTTACCGTAAATATATGAACCCCGAAAAAAGCATTTTTGCTTTCTCTACCACGTACTTACGTTACAGACAGAGAGGGCATTGCATTCCACCCAAAAGTTCGATATCGAGATTTCATCGGAAATACATGCTTTGAGTCAAAAAACAAAAGATTATAAAAATATCCGTGCGTATCTGTGTGTGTGTGTGTGTGTGTGTGTGTGTGTGTGTGTGTGTACAAGCGCGCGCGTGCGTGTGTGTGTCTGTAAACAGCATAACACAAAAATAAAAGTAAGACAAATACTACACTTGATATATAGGGTCAGTACCTTCCAAAGACTGATGCAAAGACTCTAAAGAGAATCCCCAACCCCAAACTACCCCTTACATGGAATAGTTTTTCATAATTTTTTATTTTCTAAAATGGGGCTCTAATGATTTTGATTAAAATGCCATATTTTAAAGATTTGTTATATGGCATATAGGATGTATATTTTGAACTTTCTGGGAATTGCCTGTGAAATCCTCTTCTTCGGAAGGAATGTTGTTGTGTAACTGGTAAACATTAAGGGATAGGAGAAATCAGATCTCTTTAAAACACACAATTTATTACAAATAAATTTTTTGTCACATGAACTATTTCCGCGATATTTGTATTAATGGTTCGAATTCTTCAATACTTTTCAAGCCCTTTCGATATTCAGCTGTTTCTCTTGATTCCACGCAAAGAGAATGGAATTTTAAGGCCAGCATATAACGTCCAACTCTTAAAAATTTGACTACCGTTATTCCTTTGTATTTATAACGAAATGTGCCCTATTATCGAAAGGTTTTATCTCAATATACACGAAGAAGAAGGAAAAAATGTAAGAATGATTGCTGTACCCAGTAATAAGCGCTAGAGGGTATACAAAGTCATGTGAATGTAACACATCAGATTTTTAGAAAAAGGTCTATGTGTGTTTGTGAACAGCACGACTCAGAAACAAAAGGTTGGATAAATACCAAACTTGGTATTTGGGTTCAGATGCGACATGAAGATTGAAGAAAATGCTCCACTCCAAACTAACTTTTGTATGGAAGATTTTTCGAAATTTTTGCTTTTCTAAAAAATAGCTCTAAAGATTTTGATAAAAATACCACATATTAAAAATATTTACATGACAAATGAAATTTATATTTTGAATTTTCTGGGAATAGCCTGTGAAGCCCTCGTCATTTGGACGAAATTTTTTATAATCTTGTGTAACTGGTAAAGTTAAGTGATAGATGAATACGTACTACACAAAAAACGTAGACCTCTTTAAAAATCAATAATTTCAAATAACTTTTTTGTGGTATCGGCCATTCACGAGATATCCGTCATTAATGGTTGGAACGTAGAATACTTTGTATTGTAATCGATTTTTTCGCGATTGCATAGAAAGAGCATGCAATTTTAAGACCAGCATAATAGTGTCCATTTCTAAAACATTTGACTATTACTATTACCTTTGTATCTACAACGAAATGATAATGCAGCTATTTCCAGAAATGCTTACCTCAATTAAAATGGAGATAGGAATAAACTTTCATAAGAATAATATGTATATCTACCCACTAATAAGCGATAGAGGGTAGATAAAGTCTGTCAGTGTAACACTTTAGAAGTTTTAAAGCGTTAACAATTTCCGGGTATTTGTTGCTTTCGGTGTGGATTTCCCAATATAAATTGTTTGAAGTACGAAGTCACCAGTCATTTATTCCTCACGATACCATATAAAAAGAATGGAATTTTAAAACCAGTATATAGCGACCAGCTTTTTAAACACTCGCCAGCCCTCGTAGCCGTGGTAGCTGAAGGGTATAGCTCCTACGCTCCGCCAAGCTGAGGGTCGCGGGTTCGCCATGGGCATGGGTGTTTACGTGTGTGTCTGTGTGTTGTATAATTGCGTAATAAGGCAACGAAAACAGTAAAAACACAGCAAGATTAACTGGGTAAAACAAGGGAACTTTAAAAAAAAAAAAAACGCTTAACTATCACTTCAGCCTGCTATATAGTCTACCTACAACGAATGTTTAATGAAGTCATTTCTGCAAACGTTTATCTCTATTACCACTAAGTAATGGAAGAATAAGCTTTTATAAAAATAGTTTATAGATGAGACATAAAATGTAAATAATTATGGAACTATAACACACAAGATTTTTCTTACTATACCAATAGTATTTTCATCTGGAATGGAATAGGAAGGAGAGATTTCTGGTTGTTTTGTTGCTACGTTTGCAGTCTCGTCTTTCTTCTAGATGGGAGAATATCCACATTAAAGACGCTTATCTGTAATCAAGTGTACCTTTTCTGTAAAAATTATGGATTTCTTTAGTCAGCGGATTATTCGACGGTTTTGAAGATAAATGACAGATTATAAATAATAATAATAATAAATAATAATAATAATAATAATAATAATCTGTATCTACAGATTTAGAATATGTAAATATGAAGATAAACAATGTTAGGAAAAGAATTTTATGTAACAATGAAGTATTTATATTTACCAAGGACCTTTACGACAAATAAATTAATGAATAAACCCTTAAGTAGAATTCACCGTTTAATTAAAAGTTCTAATAATGCCTTTACAGCAGTATTGAAATCCAAATTAGATACATATTTTTGTTGGATTTAGTACCTTCCAATAACTTTTAAAACAGCAAATTGTTAACTGGAGAAGATGATAATGTGATCTGAAGATACAACAGCGCATCCATTTTTATAATAAAACGTTTTTCAAACGTCACTTTAACTTCCTGCTCACATCGCGACAGTTTCTGGAGGTTTGTTGGTTCACTGAGCCAGTGTCTGCCAAGGAGATGGCCTTTGGCTACATAGCTGCCTTTCTCTACATCTATTTAGTTGCTATCGAGACTTGGCGAAATGTGGGCTTTGGGATTGTGGAACTGCCAGCCGTTGAGTGTACACGTAGTCATCTGACGCTGGACAGATGGCCTCAGTTGCGTACTCGCCTTTGTACGATCTATTTATATTTAGTTTTATAGGGAAACTTTGAGTCACTATATTGGTTATTCAATCCAATATTTACCCGGAAACTGAGTAAACAACTAAGAAAATTCCATCAGATTGGCCCGAGCCTTAACTTGAACCCACGACCTCCAAATGCGACCCACAGACGCTACTACTTCAGTTACCTCGCTCGGGTATTAAGCCCCATAATAAAATACTTCATACTAGCATATTTAGT
Source organism: Deroplatys truncata (assembly GCA_030765065.1). NCBI lineage: Eukaryota > Metazoa > Arthropoda > Insecta > Mantodea > Mantidae > Deroplatys > Deroplatys truncata. The sequence goes on along the minus strand of CM060981.1, from coordinate 103,109,439 downwards.
TTTTCAAAGATAATCTAAGAACAATTTGATGAACCCTTCATCCTTTTATGTGCTACAAATCTTGATGCAAGAGTACTTTGGTTTGGATTGGGTTGTGAAGAGGAGGAGTTTTGGCACCGAACCAAGAAATTAGAATACTGATGCCCCACGAAGGGGCACTCCTGGGAGGAAGGGATGAGGTGATGGAAGACACTGGACAGCCGGAACCAGGAGTGGCGGCACAGCTGTAACATGGTCCCTACAGTTTCCAGATATAGACACTCCGGCAGTCTGGCAAGCAGACTGGGGAACCCGCCCCACATAGGGTCCAACGAGCTAAAGGTCCTTATAACCCGGCAACAAGCCGAAGGCCGAGGGAGGCGGAAAGTTTACAGAGAACATCCTTTTCCCCTGCTACACTGAACCGAAACACCATTGCCGATCTTCTAACTTCTAACTTATTAATGAAACGAAATGGAGGAACAGTAAATCCGGGGGATGCATTGCACCAAACATTTAAATTTGTAATAAACACTTATTCCTTTAAACTGTAGGATTCCTATGTGTCAACAGAAGGTAATATTTCAGTTGTGTCTGTAAGCTTGCTTGACAAATGTCACAATTTTGATCGATTTATCACTTTGGTGAGGTTTGCCCTTACAGTTTGTGTAATCACGATAGAAATTAGCTAGATACATCAGATTACTTGAAACCAGTGTTGCAAACAGCTACAAAATAAAGCCTCAGGAAGAGGAAGTCTTGTTCTAAGATTGTGAAAGGGTGGATAAAGAAGTTCTCATCATCCGGCAGCTAAAGGGTTAGAGCTAATTGCTTGGCAGTTAATTGTGCGAAACTTAAAACCTTATATAAGTAAGGGGAAAAGTGTAACTGGTGAGGGAAGGGTGAAGTTGAAAAGTGACTTGTTCTTAGGGGCGAGTTTATTTTATTTAAGCAAAAATATCTTACTTTGTAACGAGGGTGAGAGCAACTGAATTAATCTGTTCTTTCATCAAAGGAAATAAGATCTTGTTTATGAGGTTATATTATCATTAAGATATTGCCATATTACTAAGTAGAGTAATAACCTGCATTCCATGGGTGCTCTTATAAGCCTCGAAGGATTATTTAATTAATTTACTTCTTCTAGTACTCTTTATTAAATTATTGCGCTATAATGTAGAGGTTTTTAAGATAAAACGCTTTACCGCTTAGAACTGTGTAGGGTATAAGTGGGGGACTCCTCAAGCATCATCTATTGCGGCTACCACACCCCAGGAGAAAGGGATGAAGTGAAGGAACGCAGGAGGCTACAGGTCGTAGGCAAACAAGCCACAGAGACGCGCAGAAGTCTCCAACAGTTCCTGGATCGAAGAACTGTCTCTCTACTGGAGCTGTCTAGAGAAGGTATGAACGACTCGTTCATCCAGGCAGCCCTACAGTGTCCAGTGGGAATACTCTTTGATTGGAGCAAAAGTCTGTGGCACCGCCACACATCATGAAACGTAGAAGCACATCTGAAACGCGAGAAGGAGAACGGAATGATAAGTAAATAGGGGAAAGTAAATCGTGGTAGATAACATACCAACCCCAGCATTCCCTACCGCTCAGTGAAAACCACGAAAAAAACCAAGGTCAGAGTGGGCGGGATCTCCCGAATGCGGATGTCACACGTTACCGAGGAGTCATCTCCCTCGGTGCTTAGAACTGTACTTTCATAAAGTTCTTGTGATATTTCTAATAACTGATTAAAAGTCCCACTATATTAACGGAAATATTGGCGGATGTTATAGTTCTGTTGTATAGGCCGTAAGCATCTTTTAGCGGTGACAGAATTATTGGAATGGTTTAGTAAACTTTCAGATAAGCACAGTAGATGAAAATTTGAATTATTATTATTGTACCTCCCCCTTGAGCGTATAGTTATTTGAACATAAAGACTGATAGCTTTCAACTAATTCAGAATCCCCTGCAGCAGTTTTCAATCTCGTGAACGATTCCCCACCACCAGGCCAGCATTTTAGGCATTTTGGAAATGACATATTGTCTGTAGCCATTCAGGAAAATAATTTTCTCAGCTTTTAATTGTTAATATCGATTGAGATCATTCGCAGCATAGAATTTTCTCTCTATATAATCCCTGGTAAACATTTCTTGCAAAGTATTATTAGGTTTTGACATCCAAAAGCTTCATTACAAATATCATCGGAATTAGAATCAAGATTGCTCTAAATGTAAATATGTAGAATTTGATTAAAATGCACATTAAAAAAGTACAGTATACATATCGTACCAATATCACCAGAATCCGATTGCATTACTTTCTCTACTAGGTATAGTAAGTAGGGGAAGTATTGCATTCCACCCAAAAATTTGATATCGAGATTGTACCGGAAATACATGCTCTGAAGCCCTCGAATCGAAATAAACGATTTTTGGAAACATGCCCTGTGCGTATCTGAGTGTCTGTCTGTGTGTCTGTGAACACCATAACTTAAAAACGAAAAGAATAAGTTCAGTAACTTCCAAGGATACGATACGAAGATTTTAAAGAATATCCCCCACTCCACTTGATTTTCTAAGAAATGGATCTAACAAGATTGATTAAAATATCATATATGAAAGATATTTACATGATAAATAAAATGTAAAAGATCTATGAAGTTCTCTTTATTCGAAAGGAATTTTGTATAATCTTATATAACTGACAAACATTAAGCGATAGACGAAAACGTACTGCACAAAAAATGTAGATCTCTTTAAAACATACAATTTATTTCAAATAAAATTTTTGTGGCATAAGCCGTTTCTGAGATATCCGTTATTAAAGGTGCGAATTGTTCATTTATCAAGTCTCTTGCGATTGCATGGAAAGAGTATGGAATTTTAAGGCGAGCATATAGAGCCCTGATCTTAAACATTTGACTGTCGCTGTTCCCTTTGTATCAGTAACGAAATGCGTAATGTAGCTATTTCTGCATAGGTTTATTTGGATTAAAGTAGGTAGAAAAATAAGCTTGAGTAAGAATAATTTATATACCCACTAATAAACATAAGATTTTTTTTGTATTGCGATGCCTTCATGTATCTTATTTGCTAAATATATCTGCTTGAAATGAAGTGTCTGCGCCTTTGCTTTATTTTTCATGCATTTTCTGTGCAGTAGTAACAACAGAAACAAAAATGTTTCTATTCTATGTTATTCTCAACGAATAATTAATACCGCCTTCGTAAACATGTTCATGTCCTAGCGTCCAGGCTTTGAAAATACTTTTTAGTGTTTTATTCATTTAGGATTTGAAATTAGAAATCGTCGAATAGCCTAAGACCATCATACATCAGGAAGAATAGGGCTTTTCAACGGTAAAAGAATTATCCAAATCGTTTTAGCGCTTTAAGAGATTACGCCATTCGCCTACATATGCACACCCACCACACAGACCAGATTTTAAATTAGTTGAATATTAGTTATTTCAGTTACTATAGAAATAAAATCTAAATTAACGACTAAATGTGTCGCTTATAGTCTAACATCCCATATGCCAAATGATCACATTTGCCTCAAAATATACGGTCAGAAATTGTCAACTGAGTGGTGTATTACCCTCCTAGTTCTACGTTTAACTTTTATCAGTAATGGAGTCTAAAGAATATAATAAAATTTCTGTTACAAGGTGACTAAAAGATTTTACTCAGAAACACTATTACCTTGAACGTCACTAATAAATTCTCCGAGTTGTAACATAGTTTTGCCTCTTCGCGTTACACGTAATACATTTTGAGGAAAGGGAAACAATAATCTGATGTACGTGTTCTACTAAACAATCACTTGCAGTTGTTATTCACAAAGCATTCTTCTCGTGGGTGGTCTGTATAACCCTGCTCGCTCGCTACTCGTGAACCGTTCGGTCTTGTTCTTGCATATTTCCGTGGCATGCAGATCTTTCGCCCTCTTCCCTCTTTGATTACTTTCAATCTCAGAAAAGAATTCCATACAGTTGCGTTTATTTTCCATTCTGCAGAATAGAATTATATACGCAACTCCTAAAAAAAGCTATTTCCTTACTTGCGAGTGAGAGAGATGCAGATGAGGTCCAAATTTCGAAACTAGTTAGGAAATTATAATGTATTTTTGTTTCACAGTGTGTCGAAATAACATAATTTTAATTAACTGTTTGAATTAGAGACAGTAAAAAATTACGTAAAACAAAAAAAAATTGATATGATGCATTCATATGACTTTCTCAACTCACTCCTCAGCAAACTATTCTTACAAAAGAATTCAATACAAATATTATTCTATCTACTTCTCCATTTAGGTATTTCATTGCAAGATACAGTAGGTAAAGCGATAGTCAGATTTTTAAAGAGCGCGTCGCTATGTGATGGCTTTGAAATTGCATGTTCTTTGTACGACGAGAAAAAAAAACCCAATAGCGACTTCCCAGTTGAGAAAAGTACAAATATTTGCAAAAACAATTAAATAACAAGAATTATCTTGGATTACTCTAAAGATCTCTCAAGATTACTCTAAAAAATCTTGTGTTACACTCACATGACTTTCTCTACTCTTGTATAAACCATTTTTACAAACGCTTATTCTCCATATGCTTCATGTTAATCTTAATGCTAATTTTCTGGTAGGTGCAAGGGGAATATGGTAGTGTTTAAGCGATAGTCAAATCTTTTAAGAGCTGGTTGCTATGTGGCGCATTCCATTCTCTTTGCATGTCCAGGACATAAAAAACTGAATAACGAATTCCCATTTGAGAAAAAGTATAAGTATTGGAAAATTTAAGGGAGTAACAAGCAATATATCGAAAATGGCTCACTCAATAAAAAAGTGTATATGACATAAATTGTGTATTTTAACGTGATCTACGTTTTTGTGTAGTAAAATTTTGTCTATCTCTTATGGTTTTCCAGTTATGCAGAAGTCGTTCACAATGAAGAATACTTTGGGGAGATTCCCAGAAAATTCAAGAAATATATTTTATTTGTCATAAAATTATCTTAAACATATGATATTTTAATCAAAATCGTTAGAGCCATTTCTGAGGAAATTAAAATTTTCGAAAAATGTTCCTGTAAAGGGTAATCTGGCGTAGAGGAATTTTCTTGAAAAAACTTTGTGTCGCATCTCTGGAAGATACTGAACCTAAATACCAAGTTTGGTGTTTATCTGACTGTTCGTTTCTGAGTAATGCTGTTCACAGACACACACACGAACATGTTTCCAAAAATGATTTTTTTGGATTCAGGGGGTCTCAAACATATATTTCTGGTGAAATCTCGGTATCGAATTTTTGGGTGGAATACAATACTTCCCCTACTTACTATACGTAGTACAGAAAGTATAAAATAACAAATACTGTGCTTTAAGATGATTTATTTTTTGTGTAGTAAAAGCTCTCATTTCTCTTATGATTTACTCATTATAAAAAAGTCATTCAGAATGAAGAGGACTTCACAGGCTATTCCCAGAGAATTCAAGATATACAAGTATATTTCATTTGTTATGTAAACTCTTTAAAATATTGTATTTAAATAAAAAACGTTAGTCACATATGAGAAAATCATAAATAACTAAACATTTTCCATATAAAAGGTAGTTTGGAGTGGAGTAGTATTCTTGAAAATTTGTTGCCGCATCTTCAGAGGACACTGTGTAATTAAACACGAAGTATGGCACTTTTCGGACGACTTCGTTTTTGAGTCGTGCTGTTCACACAGACCTTTTTATAAACTGGTTTTTATTAATTCAGGGACCTCAAAACATGCATTTCCGGTACAATCTCGATATGAGTTATGTGTGGAATACAAAACCTTCTCTACGTACTTTATAGATCCAGTTATACAATTCCAAATTAACAGTATTCAGCTTTGTACTAACATGACCGTTCAAGTATTTTTGTAACCGCTTTCAAAAAAGACGCTCTGATCGTGGAGAGTACCTTGTGTTGTAATATAACAATTACAAGTATGCATATGTTGTAAAAACTTGAAACCGTTCTCGCTTCCAAGTTCCAATAGAGGTTACTAAAACTACTGCATACTAAAACTATTCGGGTCAACCAGGTTTAATATATCGACTTCTATGATACACATGCAAAAAACAAGTAACAAAGATGCCATTTTGGAAATTATAATCATAAGCGTCATGGCAACTGATGATCATGATCGAGGTGAGCTCCTTTAACACATGTTAAGCGAGCAGTAAGTAGTTAAAATAAATATTTAGATGCAACCTGACATATATTGTAGTGTATGGTGCGGTACTGCTGCATGTACAATGGGAGGGGGACAGGAGCATCGTTTCGCCGTTTGAAAATATTAGTAAAAGACGAGTCAACCTGATGCGGAAGAACCCGAGTAGAATACGAGCATCTTTACCTTTATGCGTATATACATACTAGTGGGCGTACTGGATTTTTATTTTTAAACTGTTATTTGGAACCTAGCGTTTTTTAGAACTGGAACGGTCGAAACTATTACTGAAAATAACAATTTTCCCACCTCTAGTTGGAATGTATGTTAAAGACTTTCGGATATATCGTTCCCTCTAGATAGCATAACTACCTGAATATTTTTATTTTGTAAGAGTTGGTAGTTAAGACTAAGAATGAAGTACTTTTGTATTCTTAAGTTTTTTTCTCTGCAGTATGATATAAAAGCTGTAAATTACTCGTATATGGCGTACATAGCATGACAAAAATATTGTCCTGTTATTTTGCATTTTCATTTCGTTTACTACCTACAGTAGGAAGTCTGGGTATTTCACCAGAAACACGTTTTGATATCCACTGAACCAAAAAACAATTTTATAAAAAGGCGTATGTTTGTGTGTTGAGAATTTGAACATCATAACTGAAAACTCTGATTGTTACATTCACATGACCTTCTCTACCTTCTATAGCTTATTAACGGTATACAAATTATTCTTACGAAAGCTTATTTTCCTAACTACTTAGGAAATCGAGATAAGTCTTTCCGGAAAGAGCTACATTGCAAATTTCGCTATAGGTACAAAGGGAATAGCGATAGTCAAATCTTTTAGAACTGGACGCTATATGCTGCCCTTAAAATTCCACTTTCTTTCCATGCAATCTCAGGACTGAAAATCGACAGGACTTTAAAAGGAATACAAAGTATTGAACAATTCATACCATTAATGACGTTATCTCGGAAACGGCTTATTTCACAAAGAAGTTATTTTAAACACATTGCGTACTTTAAACAGATCTACATTTTTTGTGTAATACATTTTCGTTTATTGCTTAACATTTACCAGTAATACAAGATTATACAGCATGAAGAGAATGATGTCACGCTATTCTCAGAAAATTCAAGATATTCATTTTATTTTTCATGTAAATATCTTTAATATATGGTATTTTAATAAAAGTCTTTAGAGCCAATTATTAAAAAATCAAAAGTTTTAATTTACCATGTTTAGAAAAGGGTATTTTGCTGTAGGGATATTTTCTTGAAAATCTTCGTGTCGCATCTTTGAAAGATATTTGAACCTAAATAACAAGTTTGGTATTTATCCGAATTTTCGTTTTTGAGTTTTGCTGTTCACAGACACACAAACACACAAACCATTTTCAAAACGTTTTGGATTACGGGGCTTCAAAACGTATATTTCGGGTGAAATATCGATATTTAATTTTTGGGTGGAATGCAATTACTTTCTTTACCTACTATTTTCGTGGTTGAGAAAGTAAAAAAAAAGGACAGAACATACTTGTGTCATTCACTCTTTAAACATGACAGCCAAAAATTTTGAAGAAAATTCCTCCAAACCATGCTACTCTTTGCATGAACTATTTTCGTTATTTTTAATTTTCTTAAACACGGCTCTAATGTGTTTGATTAAAATATAGTTTGAAATAATAATGTACAATTATATTGAATTTTGTGTAAATAGCTTCTAAGCTTACAACAGTCTTCATACAGATGTAATTTTGTACAACTTTCTAAATAGTAACGAAATCATAGGAGAAAAAAAACTTATAAGAAAATAAGCAACGCTGCGCATTCGTGAAATTTTAAGTAGAATAAAAGACACTATATTGCTACTTATAATTAATTTTCTTTTACTTCTTTGGAAAAAAATTAAAAAGTGTGTCATGTTGATGTGTAGGTACTACTTTTTCCTGATTTAACCGCTATTTGAGATTTAAAAAACTTCTGACATGAGCTGAAAGCAGTAACCTTCTTGGACCAGATAACTTTATCTGAAGGCCTGATTTCGTTTCTCGGTTAACGTGGGAAAGAAGATGACGCACGTACGCGGAAGGATGAAACGGTGTTAAGACGTCAGTGACCCGTAAAGAACAATGTGACAAGATGACACACCTTGCCGGCCACTGGCATGTGACCACGCGAGTACAGCACCCTTCTTGCCCACACACTTCCTGCAGGCCTAGCTGAACCGTTGTTGTCATTATGGGAACTTCATATAATATAACTTATGGGGTCAGCGGTTTTATATAGGGAAGGTAATCCAGGTTAAGAACGACGGGTACTTGCTCGAAGGATTTTGCCATTCACTTATTATACTTGCCTTAAAAGTTAAGACAATGATGCATTTGTGAAATTGAGTGAAAATCTGGAAAATATAACAATGAAGTCTTTTTATTTTTACTTTTTATTATGTTTTCATTCAATACTTTTATTTCGCGCCTTTTGGTTACTATTATCGGCAATATTTAATGCTCTGTGTGCGTCTTAAGATACTCCTGAACACAGCACTGTAGTGCACCTTCCAATTTTAAATGTCGTACTTCTCAAAAGTATTTTCTCACCATTTTTCATTACTTAAAATGCTCCATGTGACAAAATCAAATGCTAATTAACTTCTCCAATGTTAAGTCTTTATAATGATCTGTCAAAAGCAAAATACAGTCTTGAATAGGATGTAACAAACCGTTTGTCACGTGGGGCATTTTTAATTAACACAAATTAATTAAATCCAGATCAGAAGCATTAGTATCTCTGAGACAAATGCAAATACACGATCAAATTTTGTATGTTGTCATTAAACTACATTACCATTCTGTGATAAAAGTTTCAGGTCGTTCAAATGAAATTGTTTATTTTTGTGCATTGCCTTAGCATAGCTTATATGCTGTCAGCTAAACGACAGGTATTTACCACATTTCCATGGGGAATTAAAATCGATTTTGTTATACATTCCGTACTGAATACGATCAGCTTTTTAATGTCAAATTCAATTGTTATTGAGATCGATTTGGATACGCAAGGTACAGTAATAAGTTATTCAAGTTTTACGTGAATGAATGACTTTATTTACACAAAACTTTTACAAAAAATATAAATTTTACTGTTAGCAACATAAACAATTTGGAATTGGAATGCTGGTATTTTGGATCCTATACAACTAACATTCTAGCTGTTATTGTGAAATTAAGGAACCAGCTTCACTGTATATAAACATTTAAAGTTGGACATTTACATTTAGCGTTTCCTATGTAATACCATTTATCTTTCCCTGTTCTTTACTTCCTTCATCATCTATGCCATAAATGCTTACTTTGACTTTATCGCTTATATCTTATCACCACTATATAGTTACCAAATTATTCTTAAATTATTTTGCTACTCATTCCAAAACAATTTAGTGTAAAATTTTCTGTCTGTATGTTGTCCCACTTTTTGTTCCAAACGCCCATTCCCCGTACTTTATTTTCTACTATACAATGCAGATTTTTATCTGCTCTTCCACATAATGGAAATCCTTCCTTTTCCACTTTTATTCCACTTAATCACATTATTCCTGATCTATCCCAAGCAGATCCTTCTCTTTCTAATTTATTGCAAATAACCACGCATATTTTCTCTTCGTTCTTAAACTTGTATAATATTTCAAATTACTCTATCTCCGAGATTAATCCATATTTTCTGTTGTTCAATGTCGTCGTTAACCCTTAATTTCAATTCAATCTATACTCCTCGTCTGTAAATTATTATCTACTTCCTCCATTCCAGTTTCTTGGACTATTAATTTTATTTGAAAAAGCAAGTAATCACTTACACTTTTGATCATTTCGATTAATGAAAGTGAATACACTTCTCATCCTCTTAATTCACTACACATTGTTAGAGTGTTAACTTCACAAATTTTCGGTTACTTGTACAAGATTTACGTTGGTCAACTGGATTTACTTTGGCGAAGAGCGAACCCGTTATACATAATGTATTAGTTTGTTGTTCTCTGTGTTAGGCGGAAGTTTTGTAGTTAGTATATGCCATATGGCTTTGTAAATAAATTGCGACGTAAGTATGGAAAGGATAAAAATGGCCTTGTTTTCCTCATAAGTGCAGTAGTTTCTTATTGTTCCTTCATTAAAAGTGGGGACATGAACAACTGGTTTGACAAAACGAAACTAAATTTATTGAGAAACTTGTATTTCACAACAGTGTTTCACAAGAAATTGGCGAAACGTAGGCCTATATTTTGGGTTAAAGAAGGAAGCAAAAGATTGGTGGGAACGTATAATTCACTTTCATTTTAAGGGAGAAGACTGGGGAGAAAATCCTGGAATAAATCATATAACCTTTAAATTCATATTCCAGTAGCTTGAACAATAATTAAGGCACAACAAAACTTTGTACGAGCTTCAATGTCTGTAGGAAAAAGAAATGAGGAGCGCGAGCGTTTTACGAGTTCTACAGTGTACGTATTCAATACGATTTCAAAACAGTAGATGCTTCCATGCGACAAAAATTCGATCAGATCCTACTTTCTAAGAAGATACAATCTAAGATTTAGATCGATTTGAGTCCATGTTTCCATGCAGTTTTCAATATGGAATGTATACTCAAACTGATTTCCATTCTCCATGGAAACATGGTATATATTACCCTAGGGTACGGTGGGCATCATTCTGAGTACCTGAGTTATACACACATCTCCGTTGATATATTCGTCACTTACCTATCATGACAAAAACGTTTAGTTTCGAGATTTCACTTAAAATGTGCTTTTTGAGATTCTCTGGGTAATAAAAAAAAGATTCTTAGAAGAAGGGACGTGTATGTAGGATATGTCAACAATAGGCACTTTTAGGAATGCACATCGAAGAGCAATTTACTAGAACAATTTCTTCACTTTTTTTCTAAAAACGATTCTATTTTAATGTTAATTGAAATGTCATATTATATTTAAGATGTTGACATGGTGTATGTTGAATACTTTGTGAACAGCCTATGAAATCCTCCTCATTCTAGTAGAATTGTTTGTAACTCTCCAACCATAACAGATACAAATAAAATTGCTACAGAAAACATATACATTTCAAAAATGTATATACAATTTATGTTAGATAATGTTTATACTGATTTTACTGTATAGGCCTCTTTAACTTCTGAAGTCACATCGGGAATTTAGACCTGTGAAAGAACTGATGGTTACAACTCGTTGAACTGCAGATTTTAAAAGTTGGTTTTATTAATTTTTACCATGAAACACATACACCTTCACTCCAACATGTATAACCCTAAACTCTGTGAAGGGGTGAATAATTCCAATTAAAAAAATTACCGTGCCCTAGCGCTGACCTCTAGGCCAGAGAGCCAAGTGACTGAATTTATTAATTGAATTTTTTAATACGTTAGGAAACACAGTTTGAACAATTTATATTTGTTTCTTTCTTTCTTTTTTTTGCCTTCATTTCTCCTAGTGTGAAGCTATTTGAACTTTTGACCTTACTTAAAATTCTGTATTTATAATTATTTTTCCAAAACACCTACATATTTGAGTTTTCTTATATTGAACTCACCATGCATGGTTTTACTAGTAACAAAAACTCACTTACGACATGTAAACAATTATGTTTTACTTTCCGTATTGTGCATGTAAACAATTCCATATTACTTAATTTGATATTATTTCAAACAAAAATTTATAGTGTTTAACGACACGTAAATAGAAGAAAAACTCTATATAGCGTGCTATAAAATATAAGAAATTATATGAAGTTATAATATACAGAGAAAGTCAATTTCTACTTTTGAACATCACATTTTTTATGTAAAACTCATTAAAAAAATCCGCTCTTCCAAAGTACGTCAGGCCGTTGCAACTATTTAGCAACAGAGTTAATTTATCCGACATTAAAGCTGTGAATGCCGATACGAATCTACAAGCAGGCGGCTATATTACTCACATCCGCCCCCAGGGCTTAAGCTTTTTATTACTTTCTTTAATAATGGAAAAGCGAACATAATCGGTCACGACATTTGTAAGGTAGCCGCGTGACCACTTCCTGAGCACGATAGTGTTTTAGGAACCGTGCACCCCTTTTTCAGGAGATAACGCACAAGCTGCAACTGATATAAAACCGGTAATGGAGCTACCGGAAATCGTACTCGCTAAGAGTTTCTGGAATCCCGCCATATTCGCATAAAACATGCGGGCGATTGGTTCAACAATCTCACACTTTCATGTCCAAAGCTAAGCTAAACGCGTCACATATTACTATTGCAATATCTATCTACTTTTTACTTTCTCTGTCACCTACCTTATAATAAAATTTTTAATTTTTTTAAATGGAAACCTACAATGAGGGTATATTTAAATTGACCCTAAAATGACCATCACAAACGTCCTCCAAATAAAACACGACTAATGACATTTATTTAGTTTTGGAGATATTGTCCGTCTCAACTTAAATGGTCCACCCTGTATGTATGTATATATATATATATACATATATTTAATGTCCTTTAACCGAATATCATATCGGATGATGAATGAATGAATGAATGAATGAATGAATGAATGAATGAAATGGGTGAAACTATGCACAAATGAGCTCGGGGTCCACAGAGCTTAAAGTTATTCAACTTTGTCTTCTCAGTATAATGGAAAACTCTGGAAAAAACCTTATTCGGGTAACTCATCCTAACCGAGATTCTAACTCGGGACCTCTTATATATGAGGCAACAATCACGCTATCTACACACCATACAGGCGGGTTCACGCTATAGTAAGTATTCCAACAAAAGTTCTATTTCGAAATTTCACCTAAAATACATGTTTAGAGCTCCTCTGAAACAAAAAACAAACCCTTTCAGAAAAAGGTCAGTGTGTATCTCTGTGTGTGCGCGTGTGTGTGTGTCGTCTCACTCCCCTTCCCTCTCGCTCTCTCTCACTCTTTCTGTGTGTGTGTGTGTGTGTGTGTGTGTGTGTGTGTGTGAACAGCATAACTCAAAAATGAAATGTCCGATTAGTACAAAACTTGATATTTAAGTTCAGTCAGTCAATCAATCAATCAATCAATCTCCTCTATCTCCTTATGAGAACATAGGGCATTTACAAAGTACTTCCATCGAACCCTATTTCATGCCAACTTCTTGACTTCATTCCATGTTTTCCCTTCTTTACCAATTTCTTTGATAACTGTCGTCTTCGATGTGTTTCCTTGTCTTCCTCGTCCTCTACTCTGGGGATTACTGTCCAAAGCCATTCCTTCTACTGCTTTATCTTCTTTTCTTAGTGTGTGTCCTATCCAGTTTGGTTTTTTTTTTATTTCTATTGTAATTTCTTCTTGATTTGCTACTTTCCATTATTCTAAATTTGAAATTTTATTCGGCAATCTTACTCTTTTATTCTTCTTAAAAATCTATTGATAAATGTATTTAAGTTCAGTACCTTCCAAAGATGGGACACAAAGATTTTAAACAAAAGGCTCCACTTCAAACTGACTTTTACATGCATGGAAGGTTTTCGTTCTTCTTCATTTTTTCAAAAATAGATCTAGGATGTGGATTAAAATATCAGGATATTATAGACTGTGATGTCTTCTTCATTTGGAAGGAGTTTTGCAAATTTAGTATATTTGGTAAACAATAAAACTTAGAAAAATAGTTAGTACAAAGAAAATTCTGACATCTTTAAAACACATTTATTTCAAATATTTGCTGTAGACATCAGCCATTTCCGAGATATTTGTTGTCATTTTTTTTAAATGTTCAATACTTTGTCATTTTTCGAAGTCGTCATCATTCAGTTGTTTTTCACAATTTATTGGTTTTATATGCGCCCAACTCTTGTGTGTCTCTTGTGCGTGTTAACTTTTCAAACAAGAATGGCCAAATCGGTTGTTATGAAACTTAATGTTATACATGGTTCCAGGCTATACGGCCTTTCCCAAAGGGGAAAGTTCTAATGCGGCACAAAGTCAAAAGAATCTCGTTTATTATTATTTCTTTTTTTTTAAATGTTACAAAAGGAAAATTTATAATCGTGATATTTCTAACACATTTTGTTATTTACGGTATTTTGACAGCGTGAATTTTGAAGTTACATCAAGTTTTTATTTGGGCACTCTATTCATGTACATAAACGGTTACCACGAGAAACAGTACACTTCCGATTGCAAAATAAGCACAAACACAAGTTTGTGTTAAACCTTTTACTCGAGTTTTAATCTTTATTAACGTAACAGAATAAACTGCATTAGTGGTTTTAAAAATATCGCATGATATGTATATTGTACAAAAAGAGAGAATTAGACATTGAATTTAAGGATAAAAGAGGGAGAAAAACTGAGAAGGAGATATGTAAGGCTTTGGTTGAGAGAGATAGGGAAAGAGGGGCGGAAGCTAAGAGGGATCTCTGCAAATAACGCAATAGCGCAAGCAGAGCTGTGGATTCTGCTAGTACACATATGGGGTCTTCAAATTTATTCGGATGTTGCACATGACGTCAATTACTATGAAGCTAGTTATTACCAGTGTCTCTGGTACAAGACTAGCGAAAGATGAGCGGAAAGGGTGGATGTCAACAGTTTCAAGGTCACCTTAAATGAAATGGGACTTGTATTGTATCTTTCCAGTATTTACATTTTGAACTTTTTTCGCTTGCAGCTCGTAAACTCGCAGTCTCAGCATGTATGCTAATGGGTAACTCAAATAATTGGATGGCTTTGTAGCGTAGAGCATCGACTTTAATGGTATAACTTTAACTTTTTAAATAAAAATCAGCAGAAGTAACCTTTATAAATAAATTAAATATTCTAATAGTTTAAGTATTTTAGTTTTCTACTTTTTTGTTAATAAAAACAATCTATTTTTGCTTTTTCATATTTTGTCTCAGGACTTGAAATCCTGGGCAAGAATGGAGAAAATCATTCACACAGGTAATATCGTAACGATAGACTCCCCCTAGTTCCTTTCAATAGCACTCAACTAATCAAATTCTGTGATTACTGGAGACAGAGAAAGAGCTTCCGAGATTCTCCAATGCCTTCTATTTTTTCGGGGTTAGTGAATAATTGAAATAGTATTAATACGAAAATTATATTAATAATTTACTAACAGCTGTTGTATATGGTGGTTATGGTAGCAAGGTCAACACCATTAACCTTGGCGTCAAAGTCGTGATTGATTATCGACGCCTGGTTGTTGATCTACAAAAATGAATAACTTACAGCTCATATTTAGCTACTGGATCAAACGTTGTAAGTAAATATTAACAAATAGGAAGGAAGTAAAGACCCAAGTAAGATTTAAGTGGTAAAATTTAACTATCCGGAATGATTGTATTCCATATACCTAGGTATTCCATATACCTAGGTAATAATACAGGGTTTTTCAAAAAGAAGAAACAGACTTTACATATTTATTTCTGATGAACGACAATAGATGGCGACACATGCAATGCGTCACTGAATAGAGAAAATTTCAAAGTTTTATTTTGTGCGTTCAAAATGAGCATTTGTTATGCGAGGACGATCGTTTGCACATGCAACCATCTCTACGAATTTATTGTATCAATTGTAAATTTTTTATGACGAGGCGGCCCGTTGTTGAGCTTGCAACGAAATGAACCCTACAATGAAACAATGGATTCACTCTTTGCATAATGCAACACACAAAATGAATTTTCCTGTGGCGTCATCATTTTCACGTAAAGAAACACAGCGCCGCTGTAGGCACTGAATAGAACTAATAGGTGAGGGTTAAAGCTTTGAACTTTCCTCTATTCAGTGATGTGTCGTGTGTCGCTATCTATTGTCGTTCATTAGAAATAAATATGTAAAGTCCGTTACTTATTTTTTAATAACCCTGTAAATATATGAAAAGCTAGAGCATTTAATATAATTCATGCACATACGTGCAGTAAAACAGACAAAATACACACGTAGGTTAAGTTGCCAGCACTAAATGAAGGAAATTCAACTTTCCACTAATACAGCATGAACGGGAACTTGATCAAGAAATAAATACTAAACATATTTCACTGCTTCAATAGGAAATAGAAAGACCCAACAGGTGTAAAAAGTATAGTAAAATATTACTGTTAATGATTTAATGAGCCAGCTATATGAAGCAAATGTACATGGTTAAGTTTTTCTGATATAGCTGAACCAAAACCCGCAATGTACTATCATTCTACGGACAGATAGCTAATCTAGCAAGTATGATGTATGTTTTTGAACTGGTCCAGATGAGGTGATTTTGGTTATTGATACACAGTGGCTGGTTCGTGTCGCTGAGGCATTATCTCTCTTGTGACAGGTCAGAAATTGAGGGCGACAGTAAAAAAGAAATAATCTCGCAAGGGCGCTTTTCCGCCAAAATAGATACCATGTGGGACTGTGTACAACTACAATACATATTATGCTGAAGTTTATCGTCATATGGGAGGCAAGGTGAAACCATAAAACATTCAATCGAACATAGTTTTCTATCCACGGGCATGTGCTTCGCTGCAGCACTGTAGGGCACTGTCATAACTGATTGTAAAATTACTTTTAAGGCTTCTGCAGTTGGTGTCTTATGTGTATTTAGCATACATAACTCATTATTTCCTATATTATCTTTTTTTTA
The DNA here is from genome assembly GCA_030765065.1 of Deroplatys truncata. Taxonomy (NCBI): domain Eukaryota; kingdom Metazoa; phylum Arthropoda; class Insecta; order Mantodea; family Mantidae; genus Deroplatys; species Deroplatys truncata. Next base: position 103,092,600 of record CM060981.1, on the reverse strand, counting down.
ATGCTTTTAGCTTGAGAGGGAGAATGTCGAGCTCAAGTTCTGCTTAGCGTGAGTGCACGTTCATAAAAATAAAATCTGATGTGTTACGCTCGCATGAGTTTCTCTATTCTGCTACAAACTATTTTTACAAACGCTTATTCTCCATCTACTTCATGTTAATCGAGGTAAACATTTGCAGAAGCTATCGTATTGCTAATTCTCTTGTAGGTGCAAGGGAAATATGGAAGGCTTTAAAATAGGTTTGCTATGTGGAACATTCCATTCTCTTTGCAAGTCCAGGACATACAACAAAAAGAATTAGAATTTCCATTTGAGAAAAGTATAAGTATTGCAAAATTTAAACAAATAACAAGGAATATCTTGGAATTGGTTCACTCGACAAAAAAAATGTAAATGTAAATGACAAAGTATGTTTTAACGAAATCCACATTTTTTGTTCGTAAAATTTTGCCAATGTCTTACTGTTTACTAGTTATACAAAATGTATTAAGAATTAAGTGGACTTTTAGGGGTATTCCCACAAAATTTAAGATAAATATTTCATTTGCCATGAAAGTATCATAAGCTCAAATAAAAAATTTGAAAAATGTTCCGTGTAAATGGTAGTCTGGGGTTAGGGTGTATTTTTTTAAATCTTTGTATCGCATCTTTGAAAGATACTGAACCTAAATACAAGGTTTAGTATTTATTCAACTTTTCGTTTTAAAGCTATGCTATTCACAGACACACACACACACACACACACACACTGATCTTTTTCTAAAAATGCTTTTTTTTATTCAGGGGGGCCTCAAAACATGTATTTATGGTGAAATCTGGATGTCGAATTTTTTGGTGGAGTGCAGTACTTCCCCTACTTTATGTAGTAGAGTATTATACTTATATTCTATTATACTTACTCTACATAGTATCTAGAGAAAGTATAATAGAATATAACGGTTATACAAAATTATTCAACGACGATGGTCCAAAATGTAGGGATGAAAAGTAAAAATGAAGACAAGTAAACATCTCCAGTAAACATGGATCCAGAAATTAACAGGTTATGAGATAACCTAAGGGTCCACTTAGTACAAATTCCAACAAACGAAGTGACAATTAAATTGTAGTTAATTTATAATTACGAGACAATTGCAACAATCAAATGTAAACAGAAACAAGCGTACAAGCTCCAATAAACATTGATCCATAAACTGTTTATTAGATACATGTCTCCTAACATTACCAAGGTTGGTATCTCAACTGCAAGGGTTTGGGATCGATGAGTGGACAGCTACTCTAGTAGGTAAGGTTAAGATGGAGATATTCGCATATCGTTTAGAAACTGTGCATTACCTTGGAACACTGTTTATGCTTCTTTTAACTCACCTTTGAAAGACCGCAGAATGTGACTGTAGTGCACACGGTTTTGTTTGAACAGCAGCGAAGTTTGTGACATACTAGACAAAATAGTATTGTTCATATGAATAATTAATTTGCGAACGATGTTTATTGGAGCTTGTGTGGTTGTTTCAATTTGTTCTTGAAAGCTGTGTTTGATAAATAAAATAAAATTGTCAATACTTTGTTAAAATTTGATTTACTGTTAAGCGGACCCCAATGCCATAATCTCGTAACCGGTTAATTTTCGGACGTATGATTACTGGAAATGTTTTTGCTTCCCTCCCTTTTTACATCTCGTCTCTAAATTTTGGACCATTACTTTTGAGCACTCTTTATGTGAATTTATGATGCCTAAAGTCGTGTATCACATCAGATTTCTTCTAAAAATGTCTAAAAAATTGTTTGTAAATTCTTGTGCAGTCATTTTATTTTCATTATATTTTAGTACTTGTAAAACAATACCAGATGGCCGAAATTAAAAAAGAAAATTATCGTGTCATTAAAATAAGCAATTCAGATCAAATTAAAACTGTTTGGGATATTAATCATTCCGGAGCATTCGCGTTTGTATATTTGAATTTTACTAGATTTTATTCTAATTTCAGCCATCATAAGCAACCCTAAATATGATACGTAGCTTTTACTCACGCTACCAGGATCTGTCACCCATTAGAAGAGAAGAAAATAAGAGTTTCCGCTATTATATTTTACGAACCACTTGGTCTAACCAACGCTATGCTGTTTTAGACCCCTGAAGGACAAAGAGAGAATGGATATTCAGCCACCTATGTCTCGAAGATCTGTAACATGCCATTAAAATCCATACAATAGCACATTACAACAGCAGACGCAACATCCGTTTCAAATGGAATGCTTGAACACTTGTAGAGCATTCCGAATTTGCATATCTTCGTTTGCATGCCCAAATAAACGTGCTGCAGAAGGTGTTGTCACCTCCCAACGTTCCTTTTCAACATGACCTGCTGTAAAAGCAAAGGAAGTTGCACCATTCAATTTTTATATCACTCCAGGTGACGGATATTATTTCCCCATCCTTTCTTGTCCATTAAAGACCGCTGCACCTACACGGCGTGCTATATACTTAGAGAAACACAATTCTTAAAGTGCTTGCAGTAATCTGACACGTGCGACCGTAGTGTTGCTTTTGTTCAATTCAAAGGGACAGAAAAGAAAGAAAAAGAAAACGCGTCTCAGACACCGATGAATGACGATCCGAACAATAATACGCAGAAGTTACGGCTGCAAAGAATGATGGGAAATGTGACGGTAATGTAACCTAACTCTCCTCAAACATGACATTTTTTATCTTCAGTAAAACTTTATTTTTCTGAGCCATCGTGAGTTTTTTTTTATGTACGCACGAACATACTGGAGGTGGTTGTTCCAAATTCCAGAAAATATCCTATTTACATAACAATGCTGCAATATCCTATTGTTTGTCATGTAAAATTGCTGCCTTCTACAGGACGCTAATGACCTAAGCAGTTTTGCCCCCTAGCTGCCTTCTGCGTATGTTAATTGACACTACATTCATAATATCTCAGCTGAGCTGAATGCAACGAAGTAGTAATTTATGTCGATAACGGAGTTTTTCTTACTCAACTCTTCTCATTAAACCAGGTTTGGTATTTAAATATTCGATGTCTTCAAATGTTATGTAAAAAAATCTGACGTGATGCCCTCTATCATTTATTAGTGGATATATAAACTATTTTTACTAAGCTTATTTCTCTATCTACTACATTTTAATCCAAATAAATCTTTACAGAAATAGCTACTTTACACATTTCGTTACAGAATCAAATGGAACAGTGACAGCCAAATTTTTAAGACCTGGTGCTGTACGCTGAACTTAAAACTCCATACTGTTTCCATGTAATTGGGAGAAACAATTGAATGATCAAAGGACTTAAAAGAATGACCAAGTAATGAACAATCGAACCTTTAATATCGGATATCTCAGAAATGGCTTATGCCACAAAAAATTTATTTAAAGTAAATTGTGTGTTTTGAAGAGATCTAAATTTTTTGTGCAGTACGTTTTCGTCTGTCGCTTAACGTTTAGCAGTTGTACAAGATTATACAAAATTTCTTCCAACTGAAGTGGATTTTACAAGCTATTCCCAGAAAATTCAAGATATAAACTTTATTTGTCATGTAAATATCTTTAATTTGTTGTATTTTAATCAAAATAATTAGAGTCATTGTTTAGAAAATCAAAATTTCGAAAAATATTCCATGTAAAGGACAGTTTGCGGTGGGGAATTTTCTTGAAAATCTCCGTGTCGCTTCCTTGGAAGGTACTGAACTTAATGAAAATTGGCGTTTATCCGACTTTTCGTGTTTGAGTTACGCTGTTCACAGACACGCAGACAGAATGACAGACTTTCTGACAGACAAAGCACATACACACAGGGATCTTTTTATAAAAATGTTTTTTTTATTCAGGGGCCTCAAAACATGTATTTCCGTTTCAATCTCGGTATCGAATTTTTGGGTGGAATACAATATTTCCCCAGAGAAAGTAAAAAGTTATCTTTAGCCGACACATAGTAAAGACAGGGTCGACGAACATAACATGCTGGAACTTTAAGTTGTGTATTCTCTGTGTAGTTATATCTGTATTATAACACTCCAAAGTTATCAATTTAATTTACATGCAAATCTCAAGATTGTTAAAACTACTTAAATGGACACAAATCACACACTTCAAGAAAATGCATTCTTTTACTTTCTCTGTCACGTACGCAGTAGATAAAGAAAGTATTGCATTCCACCTAAAAATTCGATGCCAAAATTTCATCGAAAATACATTTGGAGACCTCTGAATCTCCCCAAAAAGAACAAAGGTCCGTGTATGTATGTGAAAGCATAACTCAAAAACGTAAAATTTGATAAATACTAAACTTGGTACTTGGGTTCAGTACCTTACAAATATAAGACACGAAGATTTTCGAGAAAACCCCTCACCCTCAACTACCCAAATTGAACATTTTTCGAAATTTTTTATTTTCTAAAACATGACTCTGAGGATTTTGATTGAAATATAACACATTTAAGACATTTACATGCCAAATAAAATGTATATCTTTAGTTTTCTGCGGATATCTTTTGAAGCCCTCTTCATTCGGAAGGGTTTTGTATAATGTTGTACATTTGGTAAACGTTAAGTGATACGCAAAATGTACTACATAAAAAATATAGATCACTTTAAAACGCACATTTTATTTCAGATAACTTTTTTGTGGCATCAGTCATTTCCAAGATATCCGTTATTAATGGTTCGATTTGTGCAATAATTAGCCATTCTTTTCAAGCCCTGTCGATTTCCAGTTGTTTCTCGCGATTGCATGGAAATAGTATGGAATTTTAAGGCCAGCATATAGCGTCCAGTTTTAAAACATTTGACTATCGTGTATCTATAGTGAAATGTGTAATTTAGCTATTTCCGAAAGGGTTTATTTGGAATAAAAGTAAGTAGACAGAAAAATAAGCTTTAGTAAGAATAGTTGTACATTCATTAATAGACGAATGGAGGTAGGGAATGTCATGTGAATGTATCAGATTCTTTTATTTAGATTCCTGAAACTGTCCCGAAATCACGTTGTAATATAGGCCTTAGTAGTAATATATAAAATGACTATCGATTCTCGGAAAATGTTTACGGTACATTTAAGTATTATTATTCAGAGGTAAACTGTTTTATAAGCTATGGGGTACCTGAAAGTACTATGTGATATTGTAATAGTTATGTGATCTAGTTCAACTTTCACCGGAACTTCACTTAGCTCACATTGTCACTTCACTATGTGAACTAGTTCTAATTTCCTGTCACTTCACTTTCTTCTCGAGTAGCGGCGTAGGATCCTCTCCGGTACACTTCACTCAGTGGTGAGCCGTACACAAGACGTCTACAATCTCTAGAGGAAGTAGCACTCACTGAACGTCACAGCGTCTTCACAAACTCACTTGTAGAGCCGCGCTTTATGCAATGTCGGAAACACACTCATCAACTCACTCACTGACTAACTTATTTGCTCGAGAGAGCGCTCGCTTATATCGGCGTTGGAAATTTCCACAGAACATTCGAAATTGTTCTGGAAGCGGGGAGAAGGAAATTTCCAGGCGATTCTGGTGATGTGTCAATAGCGTATCTGGTGTTTACAATGGGCGAAAGCGCTACCGCGTCTATTTGTCTCTCCAATTTTCCCGTGCCAACCTCCCGATAAGCTTGTGTCATAGGCGTTGTATCACAATATGCATGTAAAATTACTTTTATTTTATAACTTGTGTCATAATTTATATTACCTACCATGGTATGAGATAAAGTTGATTCATTTTATCAGACTGTAGAAGGTAAGTTTTCAAGCACACACGATAAAAATAAAAAACATACTTAAGAATACATAATTGTTTTCATGAAAGCATAGTATTTATATTAAATATTTTAAGACAGAATTTATAAAACGATTTCATAACCAATAAACTAGCCAATATCCACTCAGATTATTCCACTCACTGTATTAGTGTTCAAAAGTTTCACTTTACACACTAACCAACATTTCTTCGTGTAGAAAATGTTATACAATGCACATTTTGTAAAACCTTTTACATATTTCAGATATAAAGGACATTATTCAATTTAATACTTTTTTCAATTACTTTTCAAACCAAAATATTAAGTATTACAAACGTTGGGAGGGTAAACAACATCTCGTATGCACACACAGTAAAATCTGAGACATATTCTGTTTTGAGGGAAATAATACGCTGACACTAAAAATGGAATATGCTTGATTTTTAAGGGAATCAAATTATGGCATGGAAGTAAGAAACCGTTTTACTCCAACCCCTAAACAATTTCTCAAATATTCAGATGAATTCTTTGTATATTTAGCGAAAATTTACGTTTAGTAATATATATTTTTTATGTGTAACAGTCACAGTCTATTCCCTAGTAATTTAGAGATATTGCACATATAATATACACATAAAATGTATTAATTTGAAAGATAATTTCAAGTGAATAATGTGAATACATGCAGAACGCGGAGAAAGCAGTCATGTTACATCACAAGTACACTTTTATTAACAATGAGCTCATCCGTTACCCAGATAACGCATTAAAGTGCCAGACATATCGGTAGTGTTAGTCATACAACAAGGAATTTCATTTTTGAAAATGTTTTAATAATGCGAAAGAATTATTTTGAAAAATATTGAATATTTTAATGAGTTTTGCACTTTTCCTGTGGTGATTTCTTCACTGAAAGGCCTTAAAGAGTGGTTTGCAATAAATTTATATTTTACCATATCAAAATAACAATCTTATAATGTTATAATAACTAATTTATAATACATTTTGAGAAAATAATAACACCCAACATTTTATACGTTCTTTTGGAGGGGGGGGTCGTGCCATTCAATGAACTTTTCTTTTTACTCTCTGAAAACCTTGATTGCACGATTTTGAAAACTTAAACACACGCGTTTGAGTGTAGTACTATAAATTTTCAAAATCAGTAAATAGATCAAACTTTTAGCATTCTATTTATTTTTTCAAACTTAACTTTTGAATTTTCGATAGATTTAGGTTCGTTGTGTCTACAAATAAGCACTCTAAAACGAATGGCGTAATTCTATTCTGAAATTAATAAATTTGATTGCAATAGATTAAAAAGGTACAAAATGTTAATATTAGTTTTTTCCTCCATATTTGAAACCCAGTAATTTTTACCTAAAATAAAGTAATCTGATCAAAACATTAAACATTTCGATTTGACACTTAATTTATTCTGAGCATATTTTGAAAACATAGATAACTACAAAGTACAACAGTGCACTCTGTGATAGTATTCAAAACTATTCTCTGTTATATTTCGATAACGTTAAGATATAATCAGTATCAATATATGTAAGAATAATGTTTAGAGCACTGTTTTTAGTGACTGCTTACTCATAGCAACACCGAATAGATGCAGTTTGAAGTCTATCCCTATTATGCCAATTTTGTCGGCTTAATTTTATCACCTCGACGTGCATTTCTTTGTTTGTTTGCTTTTCGTTTCTTTCTCAATTGATGTCAATTGTTTAATGCTGTATATAGTTTAACTTTTGACATTCATCTTTTCGACTTTTAGCGAAAATTAAATTACCGGAGTTAACATTCACTATTGTCATGAATATTATGAACCTATTTTATAAATACATTATTTATTTTTATAGTTATATTTTTAAAATAGCCAGAATAAATACAACTTCAGTTCCAAAATACTTCACTAAATTCAGTTGTTACCACATGATATACTCAATGATAAGACCAAACGAGGGCATTCTAGGAGACATGAAAAACTGTTAAAGTAAAAGCCTCATATGCATTACTAATTATAGGGACAATCTAAGGTTTAAATTTAAGTACATCAAGGTATATAATGCTTGGTCCTTCCCAACTTTCTATTAGATGAAAAATTTAATTTCGCTAACCCTGTAATTTACAATGATACAAATTGCAGTTAATGGCAGGAGTATGCCGAGTGAATCAGAGCAAATAGTGCCTTTTGTTTTGCTGTCTGTAACGCGGCGTAAAAAAAAAGGCATTTAGGAATCTTGGACAAGCATGTCTCGATTTTTATCTAACCAATTACACACTTGGCCGACGGCTACCGTAACTGCTCGAACTTTAACGCGGCTTGATTTCAAAAATCAAGATCCTTGACTGGCAGACGTGCTTGCAGCTCTCTGCTGTATCATTCAAGTCATCGTGAAGGAACATTTTATTGCTTCTTGCATTGTGACAAGTAGAAACTTCTCTGAATGGAAGGATAAAAGCCAAAATAAAACTTTATTATTTCTCATTTGCCTGTGCATATCATACGTTTCTGACTTTTTCTACTACTTACCAAATATTATATTCCACTCAAAAAAATCGATATTGATATTTCACCAGAAGTATTCCTATATGTTTTCTAAAAAAGCAAGGTAAGAAACAAACTGAAACGTGAGTTTTAACCTCTGGAACTGAATCAATGGACAACAATTATGAAAACTTGTGACGTGTTACATTCACATGATTTTCTCTACCCTGTATCGCTCATTAGTGGATATAAAACTATTCTAAAGCCCATTTTGCTATCTACTTCATGTTAATCAAAACAAACCTTTGCAGAAATAGCTACATTCCACATTTCGTTATGAATACAAAGGAAACGGTGCGGCGTTTGTAGTTGAAAATGCTACTGTTTATTTGCCGCACGTATAAAAGACAATTTATCGCGGTCACTTCGTGTTATCTTTTGCTGAGCGCCTGTTATTGTATTTAATTTTGGGTTCACTATCCTCTGGCTAGCTATGATTTCTCAGTCAAGCACTTATCTTGTACAGGTGTGTAAACGGAAAGGAGTTTTTATCCAAAGATAACACTGATAAAAGAATTTGTTTTACACTTTTATTGTCGTAACACATTATTCACTTTCACCTATTAATCTTGACACTCGCCAAACTGAAACTGTTATAATAACTTATTTACTGCACATTATTAATTCGCGTACTTCAACTTTTTGTGTAATTAACTTTACGACACGAGAGATTTTTTATAAATTTGCTACGCGTAACCTTGATGAACTTCGTACGATGTATACTCCATGAATGCCTCCGTTGAACTCATCGATGTCTTATACGCGAATGCTTCTGTTGGACTACGTGAAACTTGACCCTGACACTGAATTTATACTTCCTCGCCCCAATATGCCTAAAGATTATAACTGAGCTGCTATTGGTTAATAAAACGCGCCAACATTACAACATTGGATATTTATATCCAATGAAAATTACGAAAACATATGCTCTGGGGAAAATGTTCCCGAAAATTCTAAGAAAAACACGCCACTCTGACGTCATTTGCTCGTCTCTAATAATGATAAACAGCTCACCCCCTCGCTACATTATTGCACGCTATTATTGTCAGTTTCAGTAAGGCCGTATAAACCCACTTCTCGACAATGCTTACAATCAACAAACATCTCAAATCAATGTCACACAACAATGCATATTCACACTACAATAATTCTGACATTTACATTTTTGTGATACAAATTACTGCGTCAACGGCGATAATAAAATGTTAAAAGATCTGAATGCTATATATTGGCCTTAAAATTCCTTACTATTTATAATGAACAGAAGTACTTTTTATTGTTATGCTATCATATGATAATTTAAACTGAGTCGTTACTTATTAATTCCTATCACATTAGCGCTCCTTAGTTTAACATCTGGTGCTAATGTGATGGGAATTAATAAGTAACGACTCAGTTTAAATTATCTTCCTTACTGTTTCCATGCAATTGCGAGAAATAACAAAATCGACGGGACTTAAAAGAATGACAAAAGTATTGAACAAATCGAACCATTAGTAACGGATATCTCGGAAACGGCTGATGCCACATAAAACGTTATTTGAAATAAATTGTGTGTTTTTAACAGATCTTTATTTTCTATTGCTTAACGTTTAGCAGTTATACAAGATTATAAAAAATTCCTTCCGAATGAAGAGGACTTCACAGGCTATTCCAAAATTTTAAGATCTACATTTTATATGCAATGTAAATATCGTTAATATATGGTATTTTAATCAAAATCTTTTACTCCATTTTTTAGAAAATAAAAAGTTTCGAAACATGTTCCATGTAAAGGATAGTTTGGGATGTTGGGATTTTCTTTAAAACTTTCGTGCAGCATCTTTGGACAGTACTGAATCTAAATACTCAGTTCGGTATTTATCCAACTTTTCGTTTTTGGGTTATGCTGTTCAAGATATACATGCAACACAGAAAGACACAAAGACACACACACACACACACACACACACACACACACACACAGACAAACCCTTTTCCGAACCTGCTTTTTTGGGTTTAGGGTACCTCAAAAAAGTATTTCCGTGAAATATCGATATCGAATTTTTCGGGTGGATTGCAGTACCTTCTCTAACTTCTATGTACCTGGTAGAGGTACAGGTTGCTGAGATGAACTTTCTAAGAAAAGTAAGAGTTGTACAATACTGCATCAAATAGAAAAGAAGAAATAATAGCAGAATTAAAAATAGTTTACATTAATGAACGTATTCAAGAAAATAAGCAACAATAGATGCAGCATATTAAAAGATTGGGAAATTAAAAAGATAGTCAAACAAATAGGTAATAAAAAATAGGACACTCTAGGAAGACATGGTTGGAGACAAGACGGAACAGGCTGCAAACTTAATCCTTGATAGTGAAGAAGAAGGATATAATGTTCTGAGATCACTGAACTCCAATAAACACATTTTAGTACCCTTTGTATGTATGTGTGGATACCATAACTTTCCGAAAAAATACTAAGCTTAATATTGATGTTCAGTAATTTTCAATGACACGACACGAACATTTTACTCGTATAGTAAATCTCCCCAACTCTGACTAATCTTAAATGAAAAAAAATCCTTATGTTCTCATAAATTGCTATAAAGATTGCTATAATACCATATGTTTAAAGATTTTTCATGGTTAATAAATTAAATATGTTGAATTTTCTGAGAACACTATGCGAAGTCCTTTTATTCTGAAGAAATTTTGTATAAAATGTAGTAAACTATAAGAGATAGATAAAATCTTATCACACAAAATTTTAGAGCTCATTGTAACATAACATTTATGTAAAATAATATTTTCTGTAGCATTAGTCGTTTTCGAAGTATTCGTTGTTAGTTATTTGTTTTCCAAGGTTGAACTGTCACGCATCATCTAGTATAAGGCGTCTTATGCGATTCTTCTTTTTCTCCGTGCATTCATTAGAAACAAAAACTGACATATGAAAAATTGTGTTTTATTTCTCGTATTGTGCACGCAACCAAGTGTAAATTAGTTACTTTTGGATTATTTAAAGTCAAAATTATCCTGAACAATGCTATGCAAATAGAAGAATCACTATTTACATGAATACTAGTATTATAATATTTAAGGTATTATTTGAACTTGTGATGGAAAGAGTAAGTCAAGTGAGTGTGATACATCATATTACTTTCTCTGCCACGTACCTGGTATTGCATTCCACCCAAATATCCCATACGAAGATTTCTCCGGAAATACAGGCTTTGTGATCCCCTGAATCCGAAAAGAGCATTTTTACTTTCTCTACTGCGTATAATAAGAAGTGGAAGTATTGTATTCTACCCAAAAATTCGATCACGAGATTTCACTGGAAATACAGCATTTTTGGAAACATGTCCGTGTGTGTGTCTGTGAACAGCATAAATCAAAAACGAAAATTCGGATAAATATCAAACTTGATATTTGAGTTTATTATCTTCCAAGGATGCGACACGAAGATTTTCAAGAAAATCTCTCAACCCCAGTCTACTCTTTACATGAACATTTTTCGAAAATTTTTATTTTCTCAAAAACGGCTCAAAGGATTTTAATTAAAATATAATATGCTTAAAATATTTTCATGGAAAATGAAATGTATATCTTGAATTTTCTGAGAATGTCCCTAAAAGTCCTCTTCATTCTGAACGAATATTTCATAACTGGTAAACCGTAAGAGATAGATAAAATTTTACTACACAAAAAATGTACATTTCGCACAATTTGCCACATACATTGGTTTTGTCGAGTAAACCACTTCCGAGATATTCCTTGTCATTTGATTGAATTTCCAATACTTATACTTTTTCTCAAATGGGAATTCGTTATTGTTTGTTTTTATGTCTGGACATGCAAAGAGAATGGAATGCTCTACATAGCAACCAGCTCTTAAAAATTTGACTATCGCTTAAAGCCAACCATATTCTCCTTGCACCTATAAGGAAATTAGCAACAAAACGTGTAATGTAGCTGTTTCTTCAAATATTTATCTAGATTAACATGAAGTAGATGGTGAATAAGCATTTGCAAAAATAGTTTGTACACGAGTAGAGAAAGTTATGTGATTGGAACACATAAGATTTTTAGCAAAAATTCCTTATGCGTTTCTATCTGAGTGTGTATTTGTGTGTCTGTAAACAGTATAACTCAAAAACGAAAACTATAATTAATACCAAACATAGTATTTAATTTTAGTATCTTCCAAAGATGCGACACGAAGATTTTCAAGAACATCACTCCACTCCAGACTACTCTTTATATGGAATATTTTTCGATAATTTTGATTTTCTAAAATCTGGCTTTAAAAACATTTGATGAAAATATGTTAAAGATATTTATATGCCAAATAAAATGTATTTCTTGAATTTTCTGGGAATAGCCTGTGAAGTTCACTTCATTCGGAAGGATATTTGTATAGTCTTGTATAACTGGTAAACATTAAGCAATAGACGAAAACATACTACACAAAAAGCGTGGATCTCTTTAAATCATACAATTTATTACCAATAACTTTTTGTCGCATTAGCCATTTCCGAGATATTCGTTATTAATGGTTCGAATTGTTCAATACTTTTTCATTCTTTTTTCCCTATTACTTTTCAGATGTTTCTCGCGATTGCAGGAAAGAATGTGAGATTTTAAGCCAGCATATGCTCCAGTTCTTAATCATTTGACTATCGCTATTCCCATTGTATGTATAACGAAATGTGTAATGCAGCTTTTTCTGAAAAGATTTATCTGGATTAAATTGAAGTGTGTGGGAAATAAATTTTCGTAAGAATAATCCGTATACCCATTAATAAGCGATGTAGGACAGAGAAAGTCACGTGAATGTGACATCAGATTTTTTTTTGTATTTAACTTCTACTTATATTTATTTATTACTAGGAAATTAAAACATTTCATTGGCCATATGTTAAACAGTGTAAGTAGAAATACCAAAACAGTTTAAATACGTTGTCTGTAAAGTTCAAGCACCTTAATGAAGTGAAATTCTTTTGCAGTGTTTTATATTTTATCGCCTTTTTTCTCGCCACAAGGTGCGGTTGCATGCAATGCAATAAAACCCCATTTCGATTAATAACTGAGAAGGTACGGCACGGTAGACCTAATCACTACATGTTTGTATGAGCACCTATAGAGATTCTAGATTTCCATTTAAATAGAATTGCTCATTATTTTGAGCGAGCAACTTCAACAATAAAGTGCTTTATGTAAATTATCCGAAGAGCAAAACGAAGAACGAACGCCCCCCGAGGGCTCCGGTTTCATGTGGAAGATGCTGTTGACGTGCGTCAAAATGCATTTAGCATCCCTGTCATCGAGTAATTTATTCGCTACGACCACGGCGACGCACAAGAAAAACCCTCCTCGTTAGTACCTGAAGAATCATTAAAACTTGTGGTGAATGGGGGAGGTTTTAAAGTTGTCATAAATTTTAAGAGCCCATCTCGTGTTAAGTTTAAAGCGCCAACTTTATTTCTTGTCGTTTGCCGGGCCTCCAATTATTGTCTCAAGCTGGAATCACGTGCTATGCCAATGAGTTCTATAACGTAAATCACCTCATTAAAACATGAGAACAAAAACAAGATAGCACGAACCTCTAGATGACTTTTTTACACGCACGCAGTTAAAGAGCTCGAAAAAAGAATAAATAAAATATCCCATGCAACGCCAAGTCTCGTGACCTGCTCCCTGCTTATGAATTTTTATACATTTAAAATGGACCTATAACAGGCCATTCGTCAGTAGGCTCTGATTTCAATTACTGCACCTTCTGCCATCAAGTTTCATCCATATATATATTCTATATCCTTTTATGTACTTTGATGTGGTCCATTTTTTATTTATCTCTAACTCGAATCAAATTTTAAATAAAAAGTTCTTTGTATAAGAGCCACAATGCTTATTCAAGTCATTTGTTTGGTTAGAGAAAGAACAGAACCATTATGAAATTATTTATTCAATTTTTTTCTAAACTTTTCACATTAATCATGGTACATGTTCCCAGAAATATTAACATTAGGTAATGGCAAAGCAATATTCCTTTTGTTTGATTCTATGGAAGGTTGAGAAAACGTTAAACAGATTAGATACGGCAGTCATGATATTGCATACCATTCGTATAAGCTCTAAGAAAGGAACTATTGCTCGCTTTCGTATTTGAAAGTGCGTCACTTATAATTAAGCTAAAGTTAAAAGAGTAACAGAAGATATGCCATATTATTAATGCGTCGTATACAAATTGTGTGTGTTAGATCTAAATTTCTGTATAAAATCTAGAAAGATTGAGGAGGATTTCACAAGCTTTTTGCAGGATACTACACATTTTATTTGGCTGACCAATATCTCAAATTTGTGAAGTGTTGATAAATATCTTTAAAGGTAATTATGAGAGAATAAAATAAAATAACCAAAAATGTACGCGAAAGTTGGAGTTGGAGTGGAGGAATTTCTTGAAAATATACACTTGTGTGCCTAAAGGGTGCTTGGTTTAAGTGTAAAGTATTCATATTTGTCTAAGCTGTACACAGAATGACACACACACACACACACACACACACACACACACTCACACAAGCACTTTTTCCTTAAAGGCAATCTTTGGATTGAGTCTCTTCTTCTACAAACTCTTGATATAGAATGTTCGGTTCGAATATAATACTTCTTCTGTATTAGGTCAGTGGTACAGAAATAAACACTAGAATACTTGTACACACGATACACGATACTTGAATCAAATGGGAAGTTCTAATACGCAAGGAGCGTCTCGGTAATCAAATGGTAAGAACGTCGGTATGGAGAGCCGAAGATCCGAGATTCGAATGCCGGCGGTAGCATTTCAATATTCAAGTGTGATTCAACTTTCGAAATGACTGCTTACACACGGCAATGTAAAATTAGCTAAATTTAACTAAGCCTAATGGTGGTTAATTATAAAGCCCGGAAATTAAAAGCACTTACAACATTTCAAATCGCCTAAGAGGTATGATAACATCTCAAGTATTTGAGATCGCTTTAAATGCTTATCAGATATTTGAATCAGACGAGAAGCTTAATGCACGTAAGGTAATTTGCCATGGTGGTTCAAATGGTAAGAACTTCAGTACAGAGAGCCGAAGATCCGTGGTTGTAGTCCCAGCCGTGGCATTGAATTTTTCAAATTTTATTTAACTTTCCAAACAAAATGCGTTGTTACACTTTAGGAGCACTGTTCAATGTACTGTTTAAATTTTTGTTTTACTTTTTGTGTTAAGACAAATAAGATTTTGTGCTCAAGAACTTTTTAATTTAATTACCTTGTATTTAAAATTGCGAGTTGCATTATGTATTTAACTTTGTCATAAATTGTTTTAGCGATGATGAGGTAACTGAAGAAATAATATCTTAAACACCCATTACAAAGCATTTTGAGCCGTCAAAATGCTGCGTTTTGCTCATTAATGGTCAACAGTTTCAGAAAAAGAAGTAAACAATTGTGTAAAAATGTAACTTAGTACTGTGCAAGTAGGTAGCATCTAATTTTAAACGTCTCTTATGCGGTGAGTTTGTCACTGAAATTTTAATTGTTATTCCTACATAATTAGAGAGACGATTAAAGCATTTGAAGTTATTTTAAAGTCATAACTGGCATATGCTTCCCCCTAATCACTTTGTAGCTTACTATAGTAGGCTATCTTACTATAGTAAGTAAGTATCTTATATTTTATTACCTGAAGACAGAAATTAGCATTGAACAATGTCCCTAAGGTTAAACCCCAAGAGGAGACTTCAACGCAGGTATAAGAAATGAACATTGTAAATTCTGTTTTTATAGCCTTTTGTGTAACATTAGCAGCGCCTCTTAAGGTCTGTTTTATTTTCCAGGATTATAGGCGTTGTAAGAAATGAGTGCTATTAAAATGAGACATGCTGAATATGTCTTATGAGGTGTGAAGTTTACCGGTTTGAGCACCTAGACTACTCTAATGGAGCGCCAGGTCTTTATCTGATTCACCTCGCAGTTGACGGCAGCACTTCCGCAATATACATGGCCGCAAGTTAGTAATACTAATATAAATAATTTAATATAATATATTACATTCAAACGCCGTTCTTTATCAATGATAAATGCACATATATCCCTTATATTCTATGGTATTCATATATTTTTGTAAATAGGTTGCGATGCTTACAATATAGCTTTGCCTAGGAATGATTTCAAATTAAGCAACAGGTGCGTAGTTATATAAAATATGCGGAAATGGCATTCAAATATCTATCCTGGTAACATGCCTTTGTGATGGGAAGAAAAGTAAAATAAAGGAAAAGAATAGCAAGCTTTAAATGTTATCCGTTTAATGACGCACTCACACTTGCAACTTCCAATATTTCGAAAACAGTTAATGGCACGAAAAAGAATTATTTTACACAAATTGTGTTTTAATGAGCTGTGCGCTTTTCCTTGCAGGAAGGTTTTGTCTATTTTATGGTTTCCTGTTATACAAAAGTATAATTCTTTTTCTGGAATCGGTGAACCTCAAAACATGTATTTACGGTTTAATCTCGATATGGAACTTTTGGGTGTAATACAAATCTTCCTCTATCTACTGCAGGTAGGGGGTAAAGAAGATAAAAAAATTCTGATGTGATGCACTCACATTACTTTCTCTACTCTTGTATTACTCGCGCAAAACTTCTGGAATCGTGACCTTGATTGCTACCCCAGCTGCCGAGCCTAGGAATGGTTTATGTTTAGCTTAATCAACGAAAGCGATATAACACCTTTGCTTACTCACAGTGCGTAACACATACAGTCTGCAGAGAAAGTGTCTGCATCTGGTTGTAATTTTAAAGAGAGCTGCAGTATCTAAATAGTACTTATTTTATATTTGTTATATTTATAACCATGGCTCCTATGTTTTCAAAGTTAAGTGGTAGGGTGTTACATAGTCAAAGTAGGGAAATAATTGCAAATGTCATGGACTTCATGAAGCAAGAAGCAGAGATGAAGGAAGAAATTATATCCGAGTTCCACAAAAGCCTTAAGAGAGTGAAAGAAAGAGTAGTCAAAGCAACTGGTGTTTCACCGAGTTCCGTTTCCAGAGTTCTCAAAGATAAGAGAAAAAAACATATGGATGAAAGAGTACCATTTGACACACCTGGGAAGAAACATAAGGTCCCTAAACGTATTACAGAAATAGACGATTTCGAATGCGTCATTCGGCGCACGATTCACAATTCCTATGTGGAAGGAAAAACTGTGCTAACAATAAACAGATTGCTCATCCAGCTGAAAGACAGCAGAAACTTTCAAGGTGGTGCTACAAATCTCAGAAAAATTATTAAAGATTTAGGGTTCAAATGGAAGAAACCGAAATCAAATAGAAGAGTTCTAACATAAAAGCAAAATAAATAAATAAAATAACAAATAATAATAAAATAAAAAAAATAAAAATAAAAAGTACATGTTGCCATGATAGCTTAGTTGGTTAGAGCAACGGCACGGAAAGCCTAAGATCCGTGGTTCAAATCCCGGCTATGGCATTGAATTTTTCAGTCTGATTCTACCTTTCCAAATGACTATAATTTTATATGTACTTATATCAGTGTGTACTTATATCAGCATCAATTTTCAAGGTGGTGCTACAAATTTCAGAAAAATACTATAATGTATGAAGATGAGTCATACATACACAGCAGTCATACAGCATCTAAAAGTTGGAGTGACGATAGCGAATTAGGTTAGCAGGCACCTGTTGCCAAAGGGCAAATACTTATTATCGTTCGTGCTGTTGGAAAGATCGACTTCATTCCAAATGCCCTTCTTTTACAAGTCGCAACAAACAACAGGAGATTTTCATCAAGAAATGAATACAGAAAATTACATGAAGTGAATCAACGCCATGTTGATACCTAATATGCCTGCTGGGTCTGTTCTGGTCATCGACAATGCTTCACAATGCGTCAACACTCAAATTCACAAACCACCTACCTTGAAAGAAGAAATGAGAGCTTGGTTACTTAGACATAATATAGCTTTAGATGAAAGCATGAGTAAAACAAAGCTATATAACTTAATTAAAGCCAACAAACAGCTTCAGAAGTCATACATACTTGACCAGATAGTAATACAACATCGCCATAATGTACTTAGACTGTCATCGTATCGCCCAGATCTAAACCCAATCGAATTAATCTGGGCTGATATAAAAAATCTGACGTGTTACACTCATATGACTTTCTCCACTCCTGTACAAACTATTTTTACAAACGCTTATTCTCCATCTACTTCATGTTAATCGAGATAAACATTTGTAAACTCTATCTTATTGCTAATTTTCTTGTAGATGTAAGGGGAAAATATATTTACAAGGGCAATATAGAAAAACAGTAGCCTTTAAGCACATACAAATCTCTTAATAGCTGGTTGCTAGGTGCAGCACCATTCCCTTTGCCACAGATTATAACTCTTTGCATATCCAAGACAAAAAAATTGAATAACGAATTCCCATTCGAGAAAATTATTGAAAAATTTAAGGGAATAACAAGTAATATCTCGAAAATGGTTCACTCAACAACAAAAAATGTAAATGACATAAATTGTGTATTTTAACGCGATCTACATTTTTTGTGCAGTAAAATTCTGTCTATCTCTTATGGTTTACCAGTTATGCAAAAGTCGTTCACAATGAAGAATACTTTTGGAGACATTCCCAGGAAATTCAAGATATACATTTTATTTGTCATAAAAATATCTTAAACATATGATATTTTAATCAAAATCGTTAGTGCCATTTTTGAGAAAATTAAAATTTTCGAAAAATGTTCCATGTAAAGAGTAATCTGGGGTGGGGGGATTTTCTTGAAAACCTTAGTGTCGCATCCTTGAAAGATACTGAACCTAAATACCAAGTTTGGTGTTTATCCGACTGTTCGTTTCTGAGTTATGCTGTTCACAGACAGACACACACACAGACACGCACACACAGACACACAGACACACACACGAACATGTTTCCAAAAATGTTTTTTTTGGATTCAGGGGGTCTCAAAACATGTATTTCCGGTGAAATCTCGGTATCGAATTTTTGGGTGGAATACAATACCTTCCCTACTTACTATACGCAGTAGAGAAAGTAAAAATGGGTGGCATGCAGAAATATCACCTTTTTAATTAAAATATGTGGAGCAGTTATAACGCTAGCAATTTGCTGAAATTGGAAGGCCAGAATAGGAAAATGTATGGCGACATGCTGAATAAATTAAGAATCATTATTCCGAAAAATACGGAATTGTAGAAAATCAAATAGAAATAATTCTCATCCAGGATAATGGTGCAGAAAGTAGTGACAGCAGTGATGACGGCAATAATGTGAGTGATTCCGCAGAAGAGGAAGGGTTGTTAGATGTGGAAGAATTGGAGGCAATGATTGACAGCGTTTTTTATATTAAGTGCTTTTTACAGCGTGGATTTTAATATACTGTATATAACTAAGTTTATCAGCGCAACACAGTGCATAACCGTTGTGGATATTTGACGATGACTGTCCCACGCACTCCTGCAGCATGCACTCGACCGGTCACCACCTGATCTGGTAAGCAACTCGCATTATAGCTCTCATTAAGATTTTCACATGTCTAGAACTGTTGCGCCGATTATACAAGTTATTTTTATAAACGCAGAAACTATCTTATCGCTAATTTTCTTGTAGCTGCAAGGAGAATATGGTAGGCTTTAAACAATAGAAAATCTTATAAGAGCTGGTTGCTATGTGGATCATTCCATTCTCTTTCTATGATATAGCCCAAAAAAAACACGAATAACAAATTCCCATTTGAGAAAAAGTATAAGAATTGGAAAATTGAACAAGGAATATCTCGGAAATGGTTCACTCGGTAAAAAAAAATTATATGTCATAAATTGTGTTTTAACGAGATCTACATTGTCTATCTCTTACGGTTTTCCACTTATGCAAAAATCATTCAAATAGAGAGGACTTTTGGGGGATATTCCCAGAAGATTCATGATATACATTTCATTTGCCACAAGAATATCTTAAACACATGATATTTTAATCAAAATCGTTAGAGCAGTTTTTGAGAAAATCAAAATGTTCGAAAAGTGTTCTAATAAAGGGTGGGGGAATTTTCTTGAAAATCTTCGTGTCGTATCCTTGAAAGATACTGAATCTAAATACTAAGTTTGGTTTTTATCCGAATTTTCGTTTTCCGGTTATGCTGTTCACACACACACGCACACACACACACGGATCTTTTTCTAAAAACAATTTTTTTATCCAAAGGGCCTCAAAACATGCATTTCCGGTGAAATCTCGTTATCGATTTTTGGGTGTAATGCAATACTTCCCCTACTAACTATACGTAGTAGAGAAAGTAAATGTATTTGGTATTATTATTGCTATTGAAACTAGTTCATGCGTTTAGTCTATTCATTGGCGGTCCCTGCTTATGCCAGAACTGCAGAAGCAGGTTCAGCCTTAGTTTAGATATAAACTACACATTTGCTTATAACCTCCGAAAGACAACTCTTTAAAGAAAATAATCTTCGTCAGTAGAATAAACTGAAAGAAAACGACCAATAAGTTTTACAGCGGTTAAAAATAATTATTTTTGTTCATCTTATGACATACCAACTTCTTCGCTTCCAAATGTTGTTAGTTGCACGTTTCTACAGATACGAGCTTTGCTGCGACCAAGTATTAGTTTCACTCCTAAATCATAAGCAGGAGCAACAAAATATTTCAGAAGAATTTTTACTGTCACGTAATTCAATTTAATACAGGTATACATTTTAAATGTCACGTTTTTCTTCGCTTCCTTTGATTTAGTTCATATTTACATTTATTTGGTACAAGCTAAATTTTCCTTAGTACCTACAAGAAACCCCTAAACTATGTCGGTAACCGAACAGTCGCATTACTCTGGCTCAAACTTTAATGATCTGTCTTCCCCCGCAAAAACTGAGTGAATCATGCAGTGGGACAAGGTAAGGCCATTAAGGTTTGTCTCAAAATAAACTAATGCTTGGTGGAAAACCCAGGCGTACTGTGTGTGGTTGTTTGTGCAGAAAGAAGCTACCCAATGGTTTCCACAACTTTGCTATGTTCGTATCTTGCTTCTTTCCTACTGTTAGCAACGAATATATAAACTAAACAACTGCATCCACAGTGGGAGTTACAAAGAAGAAATATAATAGCAACGTCTATTCGAAGGTTTATCTGAAACCATACATCAGAATCGAACCACTTTTTACTTTCTCCAGCACCTACTTTACGAGTATTAGATTAAATAAGTACTGCAACAATCCATCCAAAAAACCAATATCGCGACTTCATCCCAAATACGTACTTTGACATCCAGTGAATCGAAAAAGCATTACAAAAAGTTTTGAGTGCGTGCGTGTGCGTTTGTGTGTGTGTGTGTGTGTGTGTGTGTGTGAGCATAACTTAAAACCAAATAGTATTTTCTACTTTCGATTTTCTAAAAATAGTTATAACGATTCTAATTAAAACACCAAATGTTTACAAAGTTTACATGACAAAATATACTATATTATATTGAATTTTCGGAGAATAGTCCATAAAATTTTGTTTATTTGTTTGTTTGCATTTTGTGTGATTTTGTACAACTAGGAAACTATAAGAAATGGACAAACTGATGCAGATAGATGTACAGCTCATTAAAATACACACGTTGTGTCAAATTTTTCACATCGATAGCCGTTTTCAAATATTTCATGTTGCAAGTTTCCAACGTTACCAAATGGATGCACCGATGGACACTCTTGAAACTTCAAGTTTCTCTCTGCCCCCCCTCTCTCCCTCTCTCTCTTTCTTCCTTTCTTCCACATGTCGTAAATAAGGTATTTATTGCTTAGTTTGAAATAATCCTTAAGTGAAATTACATATATCTTCAGTAATGTAACATGGATAAAATAATCACATTACGTATGAATTCTACAATACACAGAGCGTTCTTTTATGGCCTAGCCGGAAACACGTGTATGCGTGCTCCGCGCGCTGTCTACTAACCGGAGGGTTTTCCATTTTAAAACTCCTACGTTATCATAATAGTAACATGCACCATAGATCAGCACTAACCTTGTTGTAAGTCATGTTGAAAGTGATGTCCATCTACGATCCGGGCCGGGCGATAAAACGAACGCTTTGTACAGGATATACTCGTATATGTATGAATTTGCCACTGGTAGAGAGTTGTGTGAATGTAACACATCAGATTTTTCAGTGGTGTATAGTTTGTATCTCCGTGTTTAAAATTACAAAGCGCTTTGTGAAAATATCTTATTTAATCAAAAAAATTCAAAGTTAACATTAAACTTTACAGACACGACTCCTGGATACCATTTATATTTCACAATCTCCTTGACTTTTCAAGTTATTTATGCTAGCTACGCTGATGTAACCATGAGAACAATTGACAAACTAGGTCGACTTTTAAAATGAAACATGTTCTTCTATATTTTTACCCTACACATTGTAGATGCACATGTGCTAGTGTTTAAACAAAGTATTCAAATATTTTATGGTCATGGCTATTTGGACTTTAAGCTCCCCTATTTCAAAGATGAGCATCTAAAGGACTACGAGGGGAAGGACATGTGCGCGGTCTTTGGTTAGGTTGAGCGTTGTTTAAGAATATAATATGATTCTTAAAAATTGTCGGGGAAACAGATAAAGGGTAAATTAAATAACTGCGCACTGAATTCGGCATAAATGCTATGCATTATAGTTGTAGTCTGTTCGTTGCGTAATATGCTGACGCAATAGTCTGAATATCAAATTACTCCGTAACTTCACGAGAGAACTGTATTGCAAAAGAAAGGAAACACTTACAGTTCGTCATCAAGAATCCTGAAGCGGGTTTCTGCCTGTAAGTTATTGTTGAGTGTAGAGGTTATACATATATCTAGCCATGTATGCACGCGAATGAAATTCAGAAGCTAATAATAAATATATATTGCTATTTATACTACTATTTTGACTCAAGTTGTTTATTAATTTTTGTAAAACATGGTGATATTTGCAAACTGAATATATAAAAATTATAGACTTAATATGCTTGCAAGTCCCCTTCCTTCTAATTATTGCTTCAAATAATTTATGATTACATATAAAATTCAATTATATCATGTGTAGCTTTTTCTCAAATATAAATTATTTAATTCAAAAGCATATGTGACGGTTATTAAACCTTTCGAAAATTATAATTGTGGCAGTTTTGATACTTCCGTCCGACGCGTGTTTAAAGTAAGTACAATTTTAATATTTTGCCACTACAGCGCTGCAGTCGCGATTTCGAGCATGCGGATCACTTCCTCCATTCATAAGGAAGCCAGACGCAACTGTGAGCGATCGTCGCTTTGTGCTTTCCCGTTGTTAGAGCGTTTGAAAATGTTCAAAACATTCGAAGACACGCTGACTGTGAAGTTAGATTAGTGATTCGTTTCTTGAATGCGAGAAATGTTACGCCAGCAAAAAGTCATCGCCAATTGTGTGACGTTTATGGGGAAACAATAATGAGTGATGGAATGGCGATGAACTGGGTTAGACAGTTTAACGAAGGTCGCTATGATTGGAAGCGGCCTACCGTCTATGATCACGGATGATTTGGTGCAAGCTGTGGAAGGAAAAATTCGCGAGGACAGGCGTTTCATCTCCATAACAGTGTTGACTTCGCATTTTCCACAATTTTCAGGGTCATTTGTACACAACATTGTGACAGAAAGCTTAGGATTTCAGAAACTTTGATCAAGATGGGTGCCCAAAAATCTTACTGATGAGCACTGCACTGACCTTTCTCAAGCGATATGCTGAGGAAGGCGAAGATTTGCTAACGCACATCGTTACAGGTGATGAGACATGGGTATCTCACATCCTTCTTGAATCAAGACAACAATCCATGGAATGGAGGCACACAGCATTCCCCGTGAAGAAGAAATTCAAACAGACGATATCCACTCACAGGATCATGTGCATGGTTTTCTGGGACAGACAACGTATTTTACTGGTTGAATTCTTGCCCAGGAATGCCGCAATCAACGAAGAGTCTATTGTGAGACAGTACGAAATTCCGTCGTGCAAATCAGAACAAAAGGCATCGAATGCTTTCGTGTGGAATCCCTTTGGTTCATGACAATGTCCGGCCACACATAGCCAACAAACTCAAGATCTGATCACATCATTTGGTTACGAACATTCGACCACTCTCTCTACAGTCCGTATTTGGCACCAATCGATTTCCATCTGTTTCTTCATCCGAAGAAATTCCTTGGTGGTAAACATTTCAACGACGATGATGTGAAACAAGTAGTGCACACTTGGCTTTCATTACAGGGACATCATGCTTTGCGAAGGCATACAAAAACCTGTTTTCCGTTACGACAAGTGTCTAAATAACGGCGGTGACTATGTGGAGAAGTAGTGTAATGAATAGTAATAAAGTATTTGGATAATACTGTTCTGTTATTTTTTAAAACATTATCGGTACTTAATTTAAAAACACGCCTCGTATGTTGACATTACTGTATGTATGCTCTTTTATATGTTACTATGCTTTGAAAACAACAACGTGAGTTAAAGTGAGGATATAGGTGTACTGAAGAATAATTTCTACTTTTCTCTACTACGTATAGTAAGTAGGGGAAGTATTGTATTCCACCCAAAAATTCGATACCGAGATTTCACCGGAAATATATGTTTTGAGACCCCCTGAATCCAAAAAAAAGCATTTTTTGAAACATCTCCGTTTGTGTGTGTGTCTGTGAACAGCATAACTCAGAAATGAACAGTCGCATAAACACCAAACTTGGTATTTAGGTTCAGTATCTTCTAGAGATGCGACAAGAAGGTTTTCAAGAAAATCTCCCCACCCCAAATTACCCTTTAAATGGAACAGAACATTTTTCGAAAACTTTAATTTTCTCAAAAATGGCTCTAACAATTTTGATTAAAATTTCATATGTTTAAGATATTTTAATGACAAATAAAATGTATATCTTAAATTTTCTGGGAATGTCTCCAAAAGTATTCTTCATTGTGAACGACTTTTGCATAACTGGTAAACCATAAGAGATAAACAAAATTTTACTACAACAAAAAAATGTAGATCGCATTAAAATACACAATTTATGTCATATACATTTTTTTTGTTGAGTGAACCATTTTTGAGATATTGCTTGTTATTCCCTTAAATTTTTTAATACTTATTCTCAAATGGGAATTCGTTATTCATTTTTACTTTCTCTACTACGTATACTAAGTAGGGGTAGTATTGTATTCCACCCAAAAATTTGATACCGAGATTTCACCGGAAATACATGTTTTGAGACTCCCTGAATCCAAAAAAAAGCATTTTTGGAAACATGTCCGTGTGTGCGTCTGTGTGTGTGTGTGTGTGTGTGTGTGAACAGCATAACTCAGAAACGAACAGTCGGATAAACACCAAACTTAGTATTTAGGTTCAGTATCTTCCAGGGATGCGATACGAAGGTTTCCAAGAAAATCCCCCCACCCCAGGATACCCTTTACATGGAAGATTTTTCCAAAATTTTAATTTTCTCAAAAATGGCTCTAACGATTTTGATTAAAAAATCATTTAAGATATTTTCATGACAAATAAAATGTATATGTTGAATTTTCTGGGAATGTCTCCAAAAGTGTTCATTGTGAACGACTTTTGCATAACTGGTAAACCATAAAAGATAGACAAAATTTTACTGCACAAAAATGTACATCGCGTTAAAACACACAATTTATGTCATACACATTTTTTTTGTTGAGTGAACCATTTTCGAGATATTGCTTGTTATTCTCTTAAATTTTTCAATACTTATTTTCTCAAATGGGAATTCGTTATTCATTTTTTGGTCTTGGATATGCAAAGAGTATTAATCTGTGGCAAAGGGAATGGTGCTGCACCTAGCAACCAGCTATTAAGAGATATGTATGTGCTTAAAGGCTACTGTGTTTCTATATTGCCCTTGTAAATATATATTCCCCTTACATCTACAAGAAAATTAGCAATAAGATAGAGTCTGCAAGTGTTTATCTCGATTAACATGAAGTAGATGAAGAATAAGCGTTTGTAAACATAGTTTGTACAAGAGTAAAGAAAGTCATGTGAGTGTAACGCATCAGATTTTTTTGTCATGGATATGCAAAGAGTATTAATTTGTGGCAAAGAGAATGGTGCTGCACATAGCAACCACCTATTAAGAGATATGTCTATGCTTAAAGGCTACTGTATTTCTATATTACCCTAGCAAATAAAAAACAAGGGGAACATAGTACGCCTTAAGCGATAGTCAAATATTTTTAGAACTGGTCGATATGTGTAAAATGTAATTCTCTTTGCATGTCAAAACATCGTTTCTGCAAATGTTTATCTCGATTAATATGAAATAGATGGAGAATAAGAGTTTGTAAAAATAGTTTGTACAAGAGTAGAGAAAGTCATGTGAGTGTAACACATCAGATTTTTTCGTTGTTCTTGCAATGACCTAAGTAACAAAATGAACTAAGCGTTGAATGTGAAATGCAAAAATGTCATACAAATAACATTTAAAAGCCTTCGACCTATTCATTTGGGTTGTGGGAAATAAAATAAGCATTACACACGTCTACAGGTGAGGTTAAAACCATCCAATGACATGTCTAGCATATGCATAGCACTTTTTTAACATATGGCGACACGAGAAATCTATTTTCACCAACACAAAAGGGCAGAACACCAACACAAATAGCCCGCCTTATAGCATACACTACTTTGGCTTAAAGCGTGTTACGCATGTAGTGTTTATTTTTTACCTAGTTGCTGTAAAATTCATATAAGGAAAGCAAAATCGCAGCGGACTCGAAAGACTTCTGTGGCAAGGGAAATTACGTTGAAATGGAGAATCTAGATCAATAAATATTGTCTATTGGTGTTCGGGGTAGGGGATTGGGATTTAGTAAACTAATTTTATGTAATACCGACTCAGGGTAAATGAATATCCACAAGAGCGAAACCGTAGGAATAACTGCAATTAAATAAAGAATAGTTTAAGTATTAGTTTAATATAATTTGTTTAATTATGTAACAAAATACAAAATATGTATGTATGATCTCAGTCTTCAGATATACTACAAGTCTTTATAAGAGATAGCACATCAGTGAGACTAGACGATGAAATTCATTTTACTTGGCCGCCATATTGCTGGCCATTTAGGAAGCGCGCCCTAATCTGCAGCAGCAGGAAGTCATTTGACGGCGTGAAGAATTGTTTTCTTCACTTTAAGAGCTTGAAGAGATCACGACATGGTCAGTAAGCATGCATATATATGCATGTGTGTTCACTCGGCCATATGCGGAAGAATTTGCCGACTGCTCTTGGAGAAAAGGACATAAACAATAAACGGGTAGAACAAAAGACTTTAACTACCGTAACGACTCGGAAAGGAAGAAACAAATGAGCTTGGAGCGATGCGCACCTTATTTACGAAATCGAGTTGTCATTTATGCGACTTGCACAATATCTATGGGCATTAAATTAAATAGTTGTTATGAGTTCTGGCAATAAAGTATACTAATAATATTCTGTTGCAAAGTCATTCTATCTTGGAATTAAAAACTAAACATTTGTAATTTTTAATTTATTGCATCAATGCAGGTTTTAAAGGTCGCAAACTTCAGTTCATAAATTTAAACTTTTGATCGTTGTATAAAAATTTCAATGATGTATTAATATTTATATTTTATACCTTATTTTAATTAAAATGCTCCACATAGAACATTATATAGTATTTCTTTTGTATTTAAAATTGTTGTAAAGAGACTTGATGGTGTTCTGATATTCTAACTTGACTGTGAGAAAAAAATTATTTATTATAGTGACTTTCAAAAGTGATCCCAAATTTTAAAAATATTATAATATTTAATATTGTAAAAAACACTGGAATTTGATTCTTAAAAAACATTGGGAATATGTCTGTATATCCCTTGCTCAGTATACATAATTCGTTTCTATGACATGTACAGCGTTTTGCAGATAATATATAGGAATATTAGCAATTTCTTGCGAGTTATGGCTTCAGTTGATATGGCTTCAAGAAGATGTCTGCAGTTGTGGTGGGGTAGTTGGATTTTCCAGGAGAATTCATCCTTTAAGGTAACCCCATTACTAAAAGTCGACCAGATTGATATCTAGGGATCGCGGAGTCCATTATGTTGGAATTTGCTTACTCATGACACGATCGCCAAAGATCTGCGTGATTGATTGACGTGCTACTTCTATGAAGATTATGTTTATCTTATAGTGTGCTTCATTCTAGGAATAATAAAGTCCTGCAACATATACTAGCCCTCCCTGTTTATAATAATAGCCTCCTTGTTTCATTATTGCCTGCTTATCAGCAAAAGAACCAGTTTCCTCAAACTTATTGATCAAATTTCAATATTTTTGGCCAAATCCTAAATTGTTAATACTAGACATTCTAAATGTCTAAATACTCATATTGCCTAGTATTATACTAGTTGTGTTCTAACACTAATATAATCCTGCTTAGCAGCTTACAAATCAACATTTATTTAACTAAATAGTAACTGTGTAACTATGAAACCCAAACCACATTGTTTCCTAACACAGTTATATTTATTTTTAGCTCAAATATAATATTTATAAGCGTTTAAGTCTGGATGACTTTTGAAGGATACTATATTGGATGCGTAAAAACAATGTGCAGAAAATTGTAGAGTAGAAAAGCAGTACCAAAATAAACATTTTGAGAATTTGAACAATGGTTCGCATAATCTTTTTTACTGTGCTACACGCGTCAACATTAAATCCGTCATGTTAGAGTCTCAGGTTGTGAAACCTCTTTATGACTATCAGATGTAAACAAAACAAGACTTGTACAGCACTAGTCCCGGTCACTAGGTATCTGATGTTCAATGCCTTATTTGTGTTGTGAAGCCTACTGAATGGTGCCGTAATACCGAATGCTTGTCTTTTTTAGTTCGAAGAGTATAGTATAATACGTGCATGTAATGGTTAGTTTCTCATTATACAGAGTGGACCATTTAAGTTGAGACTGTACAATATCTTCAAAACTAAGCGTTTTAGAAAGAAATGTCGAATAAATATTGCTTGATATTATGGGGGAAAGTAAATGCCATTAGTCATGTTTTGTTTGAAGCACATTATAATGGTCACTTTAGGGTAAATTTAATTTCTTTAAAGGCGAACCTACAATTCTAAAATGATCATCACAAAGTCCTCGAAATAGAACACGACTAATGGCATTTACTTTCCCCCATAATATCAGGCAATTTTTATTCAAGACATTTATTTCTACATTTCGCTTAGCTTTGGAGATATTGCACAGTCTAAACTTAAATAGTCCACCCTGTACTCATTAGTTGAGACGATTTGTACGCCACTAACAAATGAAATAACTTTTTGGGGGTACATGAGGCCGTAATACATATATTTCTGGTAAAATCTCGGTATCGAAGTTTTGGGTGGAATGTAATGCCTTCTATGTACAAGTACGAGGTAGAGAAAGTAAAAATGTCTACCTGCAGAGTCCAGCAAATAATTCCTGAATTCCAGAAAATGTCTAGCAATTTGAAATAATTAACAAAAATAACAGCGTCGTCTGAAAATACAAAGTACTAGCTGGCTTACCCGACATTGCATGGCTGACCTTTTAAACCTCGAATTTCAATTTGGCTGATTTAATTTACCTCTCCCATATTCTTTATAGAATGATTGCACAATTATCTGAAATATGTTATGTTTGTGAGACAACCGCTTTAACTTATACAATTGTAATCTCGTGCACTTCTGTGATGTTTGTAATAACGGATAAAAAAATCCCGTGATATTCACAGAAAAGGATATGAAATATCTAATATCTTTAACCTTAGTCTTCAAAATTCTGGAAATGAGGTATAGCCTGTAATTTTCTGTTGGCGGTGAAACAATAATTGAAACTGGCAAGTAATTCTTTAGATAATTACACTGGATGAAATGTTAAAGCTTGTTCCTTCTCTTTGGTCTCGTTATTGATTTAACTTAAGGGCCACACAGCTGTCTTTGAAAGTGAATACGAGATTTCCCAATTCCAGGCTCTGAAGTTAAACGTCTGGAAATAGCACATAATCTTGAAGAAGTATTTAGATTTTTAAGGAGGAGTTTTATTGTTACGTTATATGCATCACGCTTTGGGCGTCAATTTGAAGGACTTGTATTATAGTTCCACTGTTGGGGAGCCAAACGTGATGAAGTAACTGCCCCACGTATGGTACAATGTTTCCGGTGGCCTTCGCCCCAACGTTCACTTTCCGGTGGCCATCGCCCCAACTTTTAGGAATCAACTTTGTATTTTAATGTTTCTTTAAATATTATATATATTTATGTTTGTCTCGGCTGCATCAGTAGTAATTTGTAGAAACATGTATCTCTTTGCAGAGGGTGATGCGGCTAAAGAATGTAGGCTTATACAAATTATAATTGTTTTACTTCACTCCATTTATGAATCCTTCACGCGATTAAATAACACATCACTGATATAGAGAGCTGTGAGATTAATTATTAATTACTTGCACTTTTTAACACATAAACTTTATAATGTTCTCCCCCTAATGAATTTTTGTCTCACACTGGATACGTACCGAGCGAATGAACTACTTAGGTACTTTGCCTTTAGCGAGTGCCGTTTACCGCTTAGATTTGTAATTTTTTCTATTTCAAGTCTCTGATTGGCTAATCTTTCTCCAATAGAATACTTTTATTTAACTTAAGGTTTTTCTAGTTGTTGATTGGCTATTTATAAACTGTTTTAAATATTACATTATTATTGCTCCAAGAATTACTAATAGTATTATTAAACTTTCCAGTTCATTATTGCCTCAAGGTTACCTCATTGTCCCTCATTGTTAGCAACTTTCGCCTTTATTCTCACAGCTTCTACATCATTAAATTACTTAATACATTCACATAACATTATTATACATGCACATAATAAAATAAACATGATACAATGACTGTTTCATACATTTTATATATTATATTATACACATATTGCTTTAAGGCGGGCTGTTATTTTTTTATATTACATAATTAGACTAAAATAATTTAAATGTTAAAAATACTGCCTCAATCTGTAACCTTCGAGTAAATAATTTGTTACTAACTGTTAACTATAAACCCTGTATAGTGTGACCATTTTCTAATGTTACGCTGGAAACAGTCTTCTCTCTTTATACAAGTATTTAGGATATGCTGATGAGGAACTGGATTAAAACACCCAGAGGAAATATAACAAACTTAGTATTTACGGGATATTAAAGGATTTTGGCATAAGTATTACATACAAGCAGATGCAATTGTCTTTTTTTTATTAAATCTTCTTCTTTCTCAGTTGCTAATCGTGACCATGTTTATTATTTGGAGTGAAATATCCGAGGGTTTTTAGACATACATTTTAGGAAAATCTATGACGTTGTCTTATAACTAGTCATAGGACGATACCGCTACTTCTCGATACTTGGACTCGATACTGGTTTTTGAGCACCGATGCTTGATACTCGCTTAATAAACAATTGTAAAGGCTTAATAAACAATTGTTCGCTGAATTATGTTCTTATTAGTAGTTTTCTGTGTGTGAATGCATGTAAACAATTTTGTGTTGTATGGTAATTTCGAAATTGTTCCTGCTTGACATTCTCCAATGGCAGCAATTTCTTTATCTTGATAATGCCACAGGTTATTATCCCTTACTGTTAGTTAAGTCTAAAAAATATAATACTTTATTATTATTTCTATTTTTCCCTTTTTATGTAATTATATTTTGTGCCGAAAATTTTCTTTTAAATGATTTTCTATCCATAGGAAAACAAATACTATCAATTTTTATTTATTCTGCAATCTTGGAAATATAAACTAATATATATTACATGGAACTCACACAAACAGAACTAATTTGTGTGTTACACCATTCTAACATTATTCACAACTACCACATAATATATGTATTGTTTCGTTTGGTAATAAGAAATTAGCCATATAATACTCGGAAACATAGTAAGTTTGTGGATTAAGCCTCTCTCTATCCATCCACATACATTAGCATACACGTGTTTAATACAAAGGCACATTACACACAATTAAAGCTCTAAGAAAAATTCATGGAAGTATTATATGTAATGCAGAGCTACAAAGGAAACAAAGGTTTTTGTTTAAGAGCACAAGCATTCCTGAGGGAACAAACATTTTCATGCACTGTATTATCTCACGTCTTAAATTCTTATTTGTTTCTGCTAGATTCACAGATTTTGGTCAGCAGAGTAGACAAATGTAATGGCAGTGAGTGAATCACCAAGCCAGGTTATTGCAGAAACGTGATTTAGTGCGTCAACTAAATCAGCTTTATTCGCAACTCAGTTAACGCTGCATATTCCACGAGTACCTCTACCCCTTTCCCTATTGTTTTGCATGGTTTTATTTTAGACTCAAGAGTTTGTGAAATGTTGCATTCATTCACCCACAGGAAACGCAGTCTAGGTGTTTTAGGAACTATAGTCCCGCAACTCTTTGGGGACATGTGCGAGGCAATAACGCGGTCTCAACTCCTTTTATTTCTTATCTAACATAAAGTTAAGCGCAACTACTTTCAATAATGCAAAACTTGAAAATTTAAAGGTATCGAAGATTTATCTCAAAGTATTAGTCATATTTCGATACCACCGAGTACTGAGAGTATCGAGATATCGAGGTCCCATCCCTACTTATATCCTATGTCCGTCGGGAAGAACGGTGCTTTTCAACGCTGAGAAAATTTCAAAACAGTTTATATGTGCATCACACATACACACACATTTTCTCTCTATAACATTAGCATAGATCAGGCCCCACTCAAAAGAGAACGTTTTGAGTTTGTTTGCATAAATCTTCACGAACTTCAAAGATACATTTACCTAGTTTCTATTCTTACCCCGCCTTGTAGTGTATGATTAGAAACTGTGATTTATAGGTCGATTAGCATTTATTTGTATTTTTAATGCTTACCTTGCAAAGGTGATCATTCTCAGATCTTATCAGCATGTAGAGATGAATATCTTCCACCTTCTGAAATAAACAAACATTGCATTTAATACTTCGCTACAAAAAATTAGAACATTTGAATTCTGAGAAATAAGTTCAAAACTATTTTAAAATTATTTTGTTATAGTGAGCTTTGTATTTGTGAAAATTAATTAGGATCTTTGTAACGTCTGGACTTGTTTAATATTCATAAGTTATATGATGTTATTCTTAAGGGCATTATAATAACATTTTACGTGGGCTATAACCAAAGAATACAATAATGTTAACAGTGTAATTTTGTAAAAAATATAATTATATAAAATTGGGAAAAATGTATGATTAAATATTTTTTGGCACTTTTGGTATAAGCCCAGCTTTTATGACAGCATTATCGAGTTTCGCTGCAGTATGGGAAAATTGTGTGCGATCGTAGAGCAGATCGTTTATAGTACTATATTTATTTTTAACTATAGGATATATTAAACTGCTTTCTTTAGCCAGCTAATTCATTAAAAAAAAAGCACCGTAATATAGAATATTCCTAACAAATTCTGCTTCCTAAGCATGAAAATCGTATTTACCTCAGTCACTGAAAATTTGTAAGTACTGCATTAAGGAAGTGTAATTTTCGAGAAACGACTATCCAAATACTACTATTCTCTAGGTCATATGTATCTAAATATCATAATCAGAAGTATATTGATCTATGTATTCCTTAAAATGCAATATATTCCATATAACTCATATATTATGACAGAGAAGTAACTTTTAGAAATAAATGAAAAATAATGGCAAAAAATGGGGAGGGGCGGGAATGTCTACGCATAGACATGCGGTTATGCTTATGTTATTTAATTAATTTTATACTTATTTCCAAAGAGATAAACACGTAAAACTTTCAGATGAGGCAGAAAACAAATTTAAATTGTATACTATACCATATCACAACATCAAAATGTTGATCCCAAAACGGTTAAATCCCAAATTAACTCAGAGGTATTTACGTTTATTTCAAACGCGTCCCATATGCAATTTATTAGCTCACCTGTTTTAGAAACCATGCATTTTGACTTAGGGGTGTCTCTTCTTAATATAAATCACCTCAATGTAAGGTATTTTCAAATGTTACATCAATGATAATGGAATTAATCTACAATGTGACATCTGGCTAGACATTTTCACATCACCCGGGCTGATATTTTTAACAGCGATAGTAAAACTTTTTCACTATATTTGTTTTCTTCTTTGTTTCTCGTTTAGAACATTGCAGAACGGTGTTGCCAGCTCAAGAAGTTAAAAGGAAGCGTCTAAGGTTAAGCGCTTTCACAGCAGGAGATTTTGAAAAGCAAGGACATCATTCCTCAAGGAGAATTGCATCGAGCTTGTTGATTCAAAGAAAGAGAGAAGACGAACCGCCCAGGTACTGCTATACACGTGTTATTAACCTGTCACTTACTTTGAGAAAGATGTCTGGAGTGTGCACAACGGTACAGGGGCCATTCTCAACCCAGCGGAGTGTTGGAGGTCTTAAGTAACATGTCGCTACTGGTGATTTCTGTAGGTATCATCATCGACAACATAAAAGGACGCTTAAAACAAATAGTTGTCTCATATATACTACCTGCCCTTTTTGTACTTCTACTTTTTCTAACGCTTATCTACGTAGAGGAATTGGTGTATATGATATCTCATAAATGGCTTATGTCACAATAAAAAAGTATTCTAAACAAATTGTGTTTTAAAGAGATCTACATTTTTTGTGTAGTACGTTTTCGTCTATCGCTTAACGTTTATCAGTTATACAAGACTAAATAAAATTTCTTCAGAATGAAGTGGACTTTACAGGCTATTCGCAGAAAATTCAAGATATACATTTTATTTGTCATGTAAATATCTTTAATATATGCCATTTTTAATCAAAATCGTTAGAGCCATTTTTCGAAAATCAAAAAATTTGAAAAATATTCCATGTAACGGATAGTTTGGGGTGGGGAGATTTTCTTGAAGTTATATCGCATCTCTGGAAGGTACCAAGTATGGTATTTTATCCGACTATTCGTTTTTGAGTTATGCTGTTCACAGAAACACACTTAGGCACACACACGACCTTTTTCTAAATATGTTTTTATTCAGGGAACCTCAAAACATGCATTTCCAGGGAAATCTCGGTATAAATTTTTTTAGTGAAATGCAAAATTCAAACCAATAACTATGAATATCTCGTAAATGGCTGATGCTACAAAAAAAGTTATTGATAATTAATTAATCGTGTTTTTAAGAAGAGATCTACATTTTTGTGCAATAACATTTTGTCTATTTCTTATCCTTTAGCAGCTATATAAAATTACACAAAATGCATTCTGAATGAGAAAATCTTCACAGGCTATTCCCAGAAAATTCACCATACATACGTAATTAGTCGTGTAAGTATTTAAACATATATTATTTTAATCCAAAAAATGAGAAAATTAAAATAACCAAAAAAGTTCCACGTAAAGAGCAGATAGGGATGGGGAGTTTTTCAAAAAATCTTCGTCTTTTATTTTGGGAAGACGTGAATTTAAACACGAAATTTTGTATTTGTCCGACTTTTCTTTTTGTGTTAAGGTTTTAACAGACAGATGCATTTCTTTCTTTCAGGAGACCTCGGATCATTGCAGTGGAATCTCGATATCGAATTTTTGGATGGAATACAATACATCATGTACCTACTTTTAATAGGGTGATAAAGTAAGCATCTTTTTTTGAGAAAATGTAAAGCAATAAAAAATTTACAATGTAAATCGCTGTTTGGGTTGGAAGGAATTCCTTGAAAGTGTTTTCCTTAAAAGGAGTCTAAATTAAGTATGATTTTTGTTATTTTATTCGAGTTTTCATTTAGGTTATGCGCTCCCAAAACACACACACACATACATACATACATAGACACGAAGTCCTTTTGGCGGACCTGTAAAGTTGTTTGTTTGAAATTTCGATATCAAAGTTTTGGTGAGATACAGTACTTCCTCTACCTATTATAGTTAAGTGCTAAAAAAGTAATACTAAAATGCAAAAATAATGGCCGTTTCGCATTTAAAAGTTCCAATATGAAAAGTTCCATAATGAAATTTGCTGCCTGCAGATGCTGATAAAATCCAGTCAAATTGTGGTTATACGCGTAGAAATTGGCAACATTAATCATGGAATAATAAACCAACATTGGGTTATTTGTATAAATAAAATAAGAATTAACGAATGGCAGCTCCCAAATTAAATTGCTGTGACATCCAACTTGCACTTTCTTACAACATAAAGATATGTGTTAGATTAACTAGACAAAGCAGAACTTCAAACACGAGGAATAGTACAATAAATCTGCTTAGCTAATGCGTACAACTTTAAGACTTCCTATAAAGAAATAAATCGCTGAATGTGAATATCGGATTTAAACAAATGAGTCGTTAGCTCAAAATAAGTGAGCTACACAGCACTGACAAAAGTTCACGAGTCTCCATCTCTTGGAATAGGTACAACCTGACGTTACTGGTCTAGTTTTTATGCAGGTTATCATTCAAGCGGCTGTTAACTTTACCTGTTATACCTGTCTTCTATTCACAGTTTTTACTATTATAGTACAAGAGTTCACTTCCCTAGCGGGAAGCCTGTTCCAGTACCTTTGTGTCTAGTTACAGTTTGACCAATTTACTTGTGTACATAATACCGATAAGACATACCTCAGTATACATAAATTTCTCGTTGATTCAAATCCTTCAGCACCATTGTGATTAACATAGTTGGCAATGAATTTTACTTAGAATGAAGAAGGTTATAAAATATATTAAATCTTTAAAACTGTGGAGTTTAGAGGGTTTTTTTTATATTCATCCAAATTGAATCCCATTTCTTTGAATATGAATCTCATTATAATATATCTTTTGGTAGTTTATTGCAAACTTAGCATAGCTTTAATAGCTTCCAGTCCAAAGGCATAAATGGGCAGGTTTAAAATAATAAAATTTGGTTGTTGAAGCGGAAGTTGCATATCCTGTGTTTGTATCACCAATTTTTATTCGATTTCACTAAAACCTTTCTTTATCAAAGTGTATTTTCGATATAGTTTTGACAAAACTTGCTACACTTGGTTATTAGGATACTGAGCGGGATAATTCAGGCGCCAAAGTCTGTGGGCCGCATTTGAGAGGTCGTGGGTTCGATTCCCGCGGCCGAACTTCCTGGTCCAAGGGTTCTTTTTCGGAGGTTTCCCCGGGTCACTAGGTGAATGTTGGGAAGGTTAATCACATCCCCCGAATTTCCTGTCCCTCATTTCACCTCATTCTCATTTCACTTCACCTTTCATTTGCTTGGTTGTTTCAGGATTGCAAGTGTGGGCGGGAGTCTCGGCATTGTATGGCAAGGAAATAGTTGCTCTACTTCGTCCACGAGAATGGGGGCGGTCTCCAAGTTCCGGGCCCCTAGAGGAATGTGCAAGCCCGCAGGGGGGAGGGTAGCTGTTTTTACCAGTTGCCATCCAGAGAGCTTTAATTTGGAAAAGGTAGGGACCCTACCCTTTGCCCGTCGTGCCTCCTGGTCCGACCGCCCTCGATCTTCTTTCACATCAACCCACCCTCCCTCCTGGGGGCGCCTCCTTAGGAGTCTAGCACAAAAGATCTCCATAGGTCGAGATGTTAATCCCTCTCCGCTCCTAGTCCTAGTCCTGGTTATTAGGATTTGGCAAAAATGAACTACCCTACAACTTCCAAACACTTTCGCTGTCCTGTTTTCAACGCCTGTTTTAAACCCCTAACATACCAATCGATACTCTTTAGTATATCTAGACTAAACTTATACTATGGAACCCAACGTAAATTATGGGCTACGTTATAACTCTAAAAACTACCCCTACTGTATTTTCCATCCCTTATGCAGAAATATATACTGTTTAACCCATATGATGAAAATGTTGTACAATTATATTACAGTACTAGCAAAAGTTACGGTATAATTTCTAGAAACTACCCAAGCCTTATTCTCCACCATATACATATTAGGTATCTCGAAATTTAAAATACATTCCTTGCACTTTATTTTAAACTCCTTATAGACAAAACTACAGTGCTTGTCCAAATAGGATACAAATGTGAGTACTTTTGATGAACTTGGTGAAAATTATAGGGTACATCACAACCTCAAAAAACTATCCGTACTCATATTTTCATCCCATTGCGTACAAATTTGTACCAATTTACCACTCTGGACAACACTTTGAACCTTATGTTATAGGTAAGTGTGAACATTTTGGAGTAACTCACAAGGTTCAAAAACCTCCCAAACCTTATGCTCAACTCTTTAATTAAATAATTCATCCATACAATCCATGCTAGTGGTGTATAATTACAGCTGTATTTTACAACTTATTCTTGTTTGTTATATTGTGCATTAGCACAACACACAGCTCTATTCGCGTTGTGTAAATAACAGAGATTCTACTTCTGGAATATTAATAAAGACTATAGGATTTGAATCAGCCGTTTGGTATTGACACTTCGTTGATGTAGTTTGATTATTTTTACATGTCTCTATTTGTTCAAGGAGTTTTTACACATTGACTGTCTATAATATTTGATCAGTAATTTTTTAGATCTAAAATATAAATGAAGTGTTTACGAGCATAACATTTTTTTACTGTTTCACTATGAGACGGTAATTTGTATCACAAATTACTTTAATGTAAATAATTATTTTAATATGAATATGTATTTTTGTGTAACATTGATTTCAGAGGTTTAATAATTGTAATTATTATTGGTAAATAATAATATACGGCTCTATTGAAACTGTTAACAATAACACAATACTGCAGCAAGGGGATGAGTTGTTTATCGTTACCGGGAACCAGGAAGTTACCTAATATTTCGCGCCTTTTCAGTAAAAAAAGCTTCCAGAATGTTCTATAAAAGTAATATGTATTAGTGGTTTTCATTGGATAGTAAAATAGACGCTAATGTTGGCGCGTTTTATTAGCCAATAGCATTTCATTTATAATCTTTAGGTGTATCTTAAGGCAAGCCTATAAATAGCCATGCTCGAAGTCGGTCGCCCCGCAGTTATACAAAAGTCTCCGTACACTCCACGTCGATCCCGCAGTTCAACAAGATTCTCAGTACACTACACGTCGACCCCCAGTTTAACGGAATTCTCAGTGCACTACATGTCGCCAATCAGTCCTTCATTTCGTTATAAGTTACACGCAGCAGAAGTATGAGAAATCTTATAAAATATTATACAGTTAAATACACACAAAGTCGAAGTACGTGAGTTAAAAGTGAGAAGTTATTACAAACAGTTTAAGTTTGGGCGAGTATTCAGATTAATATGTAAATGTGTTAGTGCACGTGTTCGACAATAAAACATTATAAAACACATTTCTTCACTAGTAATTTTTGGATAAGAGATTCCTTTCCGCTTCACAACCTGTAAGAAATACATGCCTACCAAGATCAGATGATAGCTAGCCGGTGGACATTTAAAACTGATACAAATTGCTACGCCAGATGGAGTTAAACGAACCAACGTATGACGTCACACAAGATGGTTTCGCGTGAAGTAAACACATATTTGCTCTCGTAAAT
The DNA here is from genome assembly GCA_030765065.1 of Deroplatys truncata. Classification (NCBI taxonomy): domain Eukaryota; kingdom Metazoa; phylum Arthropoda; class Insecta; order Mantodea; family Mantidae; genus Deroplatys; species Deroplatys truncata. The sequence continues at coordinate 103,052,599 of CM060981.1, read as the reverse complement.
TGGCACCACAACGTGGAGCTAACTATAAGATCTTCAAGATATAATAATTTACGTAAAACAGAATACGTAAGCTATACCGCATCAAATTGGCTTCCACAACGTGGTGCTTTTAAACACATATACAATTTGTTATCTTACAAATTGGCACCCATAACGTGGGGCGGAGATGACCAGGAAAGGAAGGCGAAGTGACCAGGAAAGGATTAGCATAATCAGGACGTGGAACGAAAGCAGCAGTAAAATGATCTACAAGACGCAGATTCCAGAAACAACAAAAGGAACGACAGACTATACGGATGAGTGGACATCGTAATTCCGAGATTACGAGGCAACAAGGAATTCAACGCAAAAAAAACATCGAGACGACGTAGATTCATCATAAAACAACGCAGAAGCGACATCAAACCTAGGAGAATGGGGCAGAACGCTGGACATAAAAGCTACAGCAACATACAGCATCAAAAAGGTATCGTAATTTTTTTTTAGAAAACAAAAACAATGGCTGCAAGTAATACAGAAGAAACAATGATGGAGGGAGATAGTGTAACAGTTAGCTGTAATTCAATACAGGTTACAAAAAAAAAAGCTTAAACAATGTAGTAGTTGAGGGAGGAAATGTTAGTAAACAAAGTCAGAATAGAATAACAGGAAATATTAATATTGATGCTGGTATGATGATGGAAATAATGAAAATGCTGAAAGATATTCGTAAGAGTCGAGAAGAATTAAGGGAAGATATGCAAAAGAGTTTTGAGAGATTAGAAAAGAAATTAGATCAAGAAAGTGAAGCTATAAAAAAAGGCGGGGAAATATTGGAAGATATGGAAAAGAATCATAGGGAATTGAGAGAAGCTATGAAAAAGGATCATAGGGAATTGAGAAAAGATATTGGTAGGAGTAATGGGGTATTAGAGCAAAAAGTAGATAAAAGCAGTGAAGAAATGGAAAAGAAAGTTATGAAGCAAGATAGTAGTATGCCAGAAATGAGAGATGAAAATGAGGAAGTAATAGCAAGTGAGATAGGAGAAGTTTCAAAGAAAATGTTAAACATGAGCATGGAAATAGGTAACAAAGAAAGTGAGGTTAATACTAAAAGTGAGGTTAATGTAGAATGTACAGAGTTAGGAAGTCAAATGAGTAGTATTACAAGTGAGCTAAGAGAGATAAAAGAGGTTAGGAATGTAGATGTAAATCAGGCGCAAGATAATTTCAGTGGGGAAATATCAGAAATACAGAAAGAATCAGAAATGCAAAGAAATAAATTGTACCAAGATGTTCAAATTGAAAACTCCAGTCCAGTACAATTTAGTACAGATTTGTCAGAGTATTCTCAGATTAAAAAGATCGCAGATGAATTGAAAATGAATGTTGTTAAAAGACGTGTTGTTCAAGAAACTGTAGATTGTTTTCAAATGTTCTCAGGGAACGAAATTTCAAATGAATACAAGAGGTTATTCATGAACAATTTGAAGGTTAGGTTACGGCTACGAGTAATGTTTAGCCACACACAATTTGATCCAGGAGGGTAAATAGCAATGAGATGTAAAGTAAATGCTGGATAGGTAAAGATGACTTGCAGAGAAATGTATTGGAACGTAAGAGGGTTAATTATTTATATGTTATTTGAAAAGAGAAAGAAATTAAAAAAAAAAAAAAAGTATATAAATTTTTAGTAACTGTAACAACATTTGAAAATTAAGAATGCAAAGATTGAAACTTAAGATGATATTAAATTAAAAGTACAAATACAATTCAAAGAGTATTGTTAAAATAAAGTACAAAATAACAAAAATGGGTAGTAATAATAATAATAATAAAAAAAAACAAATACTTATGTAGCAAACAGAAAATGTGACACAGTGCCTAGATTTAAGAGATGTAAATATATGTAAAGGGTGAATATTTTGGTAAATATGTATAGTAATTACAAAAAAAATTTCTTGAATTGATACATTTTTGGTAACAATGTAAGAGAGTAAACAATTTTGAAACAGTGATTAAATAATTTAGGGTATAGTATTTGCTATCAAAAATTTGTGATGTCAGATGAATATCTAAATTAATTAAACCAGAGCCAGTAAGTAGTGGCGAGATAAAGCATATGTCGTGTGCTAAATGCGTGTGAAGTGTTAAGTGAAAGTGAATAGCGTGTGTTACAAAATTTAGGAGACTAAAAACAAAATTATAAAATTTCCAAACAGGTTATAAATGTTTATAATTATGTTTCTAGTGGGGCATATGAGACGGTAATTTGTATCACAAATTACTTTAATGTAAATAATTATTTTAATATGAATATGTATTTTTGTGTAACATTGATTTCAGAGGTTTAATAATTGTAATTATTATTGGTAAATAATAATATACGGCTCTATTGAAACTGTTAACAATAACACAATACTGCAGCAAGGGGATGAGTTGTTTATCGTTACCGGGAACCAGGAAGTTACGTAATATTTCGCGCCTTTTCAGTAAAAAAAGCTTCCAGAATGTTCTATAAAAGTAATATGTATTATGGTTTTCATTGGATAGTAAAATAGACGCTAATGTTGGCGCGTTTTATTAGCCAATAGCATTTCATTTATAATCTTTAGGTGTATCTTAAGGCAAGCCTATAAATAGCCATGCTCGAAGTCGGTCGCCCCGCAGTTATACAAAATTCTCCGTACACTCCACGTCGATCCCGCAGTTCAACAAGATTCTCAGTACACTACACGTCGACCCCCAGTTTAACGGAATTCTCAGTGCACTACATGTCGCCAATCAGTCCTTCATTTCGTTATAAGTTACACGCAGCAGAAGTATGAGAAATCTTATAAAATATTATACAGTTAAATACACACAAAGTCGAAGTACGTGAGTTAAAAGTGAGAAGTTATTACAAACAGTTTAAGTTTGGGCGAGTATTCAGATTAATATGTAAATGTGTTAGTGCACGTGTTCGACAATAAAACATTATAAAACACATTTCTTCACTAGTAATTTTTGGATAAGAGATTCCTTTCCGCTTCACAACCTGTAAGAAATACATGCCTACCAAGATCAGATGATAGCTAGCCGGTGGACATTTAAAACTGATACAAATTGCTACGCCAGAGTGAGCTACAAACAGAACAAATGAACCAACCAACGTATGACGTCACAAGAATGGCTTCCACCAACACCGAGGTAAACAAACAAGGTAACTAATACCGCCGCAACTAGCAGAACCCGCAACTCAGTCCACAGTATGCATGTGGAAATGCTTATATTTCCTCTCTCTTTCTCAGTATCTTCCTCCTCTTTCTCTACCCCTCCCCTTAATTGTTTCTATTCCTCTTCCACTCTCCTCCCTTTCACACCTTTTTCCTCTCTCTCTACTCAATCTCGCTATAGCTTTATCCCCCATACACCTTCTCTCTGTGCAACTTAGATGGCATGCGATATTTTGAAAACGTTAATAAACTACTACTTCTGGGGTGTTAATACAAATTAGAAGTGAAAGGTTTCGCAGTATACAAAATTCTGTTTGTTCGCTACGCTTGCTATATGATCGGAATTATACATTTTCCCGTAATAAAATTGTTAGTTCTTAAATATTCATCCCATTGAAATTTTGTAAACAACAACTTGTCATGAGCATTATGACTATAATGTTTTGTTATGTAACAAAGCAAAAATATGAAACGTGGAATATTTCAACTCTTTGATTTGTGCCCCATTAGAACCTTGGAATTGGGGGAAGTAATTCACGTAACCTGTAGCATTTATACACGATAGCCCATTATATTCTTTGTTCAGGGTCCTTTGAGACAGTGAAAGGGGGAGATAGGACGTCGTGAGGCAGTTTCGGTGGCTATCATACAGAGCCACCACATGTAGCCATTCGCATTCGAAGCTTATTAATGTCCCTGGTCTATCCTGAAAATATTGTATATTTTTACTCAAATCTATATTTAATATAAACTCATTGGTATTTACAGATTTAGTACGAGGCATGCTTTTAAAGTAAGTACCACTTTAATAACCTGCCGCTGCAGCGTTGCAGTCGTGATTTTAAGCATGAGCGATCACTTCCTCCATTCATTAGGAAGCCAGACGCAGCCGTGAGCGATCGTCACTTTGTGTTTTCCTGCTGTTAGAGCGTTTCAAACTGTTCAAACAATCGAACGACACGCCGACTGTGAAGTCAGATCAGTGGTTCGTTTTTTGAATGCGAGAAATGTTACGCCAGCAAACATTCATCGTCAATTGTGTGAGGTTTATGGGGAAACAATGATGAGTGACAATGCCTGGCCACATACAGCCAAACAAACTCAAGACCTGGTCGCATCATTTGAATTTGGCACCAAGCGATTTCATCTGTTTCTTCATCTGAAGAAATTCCTTGGTGGAAAACATTTCAATGACAATGATGATCTTGTGAAACAAGAACTGTAGACTTGGCTTTTATCGCGGGCGGCAGCATTCTTTGACGAAAGCATACAAAAAGTGGTGTCCCGTTACAATAAATGCCTCAATAACGGCGGTGACTGTGGAGAAGTAGTGCAATATGTAAGGTAATGAATGATAAAGGATTTGGAAGATAATGTTTTGTTATGTTTTAAAAATTTATAGGTACTTACTTTAAAAACACCTCTCGTAAGTGAAGTTTTGTGAACATTAAAGAGGTTGACTGTAACTATGTGTTTCAATACAATGTTATGTAGTTAATTGTATTTTCGTTTAAATTGCTAGATTGCTAAGACGGTATACTTGTATGCAACATACCTACACAAGAAAAAAAATGTTTTATTTATGGATGCTCTTTAACTCCTATGGCGTCCCATTCTATATTGGGCGTGAAAGACCGGTAATTTTGCTCAGAGATCTCTTTATCAAGCTTGAGGTTTTTTACGTGCCGTAAATCTACGACACGGGACCACCGGCTTTACTTTCTTTCCGAAGGAAGCCATGCTAAAGATTTCTAGGCCTGAAAAAATCCATCGCCCTCCGCCGGATTTTAACCCGCGACCTTGGGATCATACCTACGCAATGTAGAAGTTAACTAATCCTACAAAACTTATTATAGAACGCAGATTTGTAATTTAATCCGCATTGATTTAAATGAACTGCAATTGTTGTACCTTTAATTACAAACTCGTCTCCAAATCGACACCTCTAAATTACCTGTCCACCACTGAGCTTGAAGCATCAAAGTAGATCACCTCAAGCCACCTGCTTATCCTTCGAAGCCAACTTTATACATACGTCAAGCCATCATTAACGACGATGACTGTCAACAAATACGAGTGGGACGAACAATTTTGTCTTTGTAGGAATTCGCAGAACAATATTATTACAAACTAAACATTTGTAGGAATTCACAGAACAATATCATTACAAACAAAAATTTGTAGGAATTCACAGAACAATATTATTACAAACTAAATATTTGTAGGAATTCACAGAACAATATTATTACAAACTAAATATTTGTAGGAATTCGCAGAACAATATTCTTACAAACTAAAAATTTGTAGAAATTCACAGAACAATATTCTTACATACTACAAATTTGTAGAAATTCACAGAACAATATTCTTACAAACTACAAATTTGTAGGAATTCACAGAACAATATTCTTACAAACTACAAACTTGTAGGAGTTCACAGAACAATATTCTTACAAATTAAAAATTTGTAGGTATTCTCAAGACAGTATTCTTAAAAACTACAAATTTGTCGGAATTCACAGAACAATATTCTTAAAAACAACAAATTTGTAGGAATTCAGAGAACAATATTATTAGAAACTACAAATTTGTAGGAATTCACAGAACAATATTATTAGAAACTACAAATTTGTCGGAATTCACAGAACAATATTCTTAGAAACTACAAATTTGTAGGAATTCACAGGAGAATATTCTTAGAAACAGCAAATTTACAGGAATTCACAGAACCCGACATTAGGTACAATTAGAAAGTACACCATATAACATAATAATTACTATCCACACAGGCAGTTCCAATTGGCCAACAAGTGAAGCAAAAAAAGAATATGTTACATTAACAGGACTTCCTCTATTCATTCTTCAACAAACTATTATTACAAAAGCCTATTCTTATATGATTCACGCTAATCCATATTAACTTTTACAGAAATTGTTTTATTACATATTTTTTGTAGTTACAAGGGAATTAGGGGAGTACAGTAGGTTTTAAGCGATCCCTTAATGTATGCTAAAGATTTCTTTCATTAGCAATTGGCTCAACCGTTGAGTGATAAGACCACACACACACACGCCATCTCTCATAAACAAGTATACAAAATATAATTTGTCTTCAGCCATGTCTATTATAGGTACTAATATATGATATTTATCCAAAATTGAAAAATATGAGAAAAATGTCGACTACAGTTTGTTATATAACTGATAGATTTTCTAACTCAGCTTATGAGTTTAACATACACCTCCCCAAAATGCGTAATACTTACGTTATATTTAACCTTATGCAGAAGTGTCGCACCCGTTTAAATGTTTTCTTAGACAAGTTAAGGTCACAATAACAAAAACCGGGTTTTGCACTCCCGTTTTGTGGAAATTCCGGTTAAATTCCAGAGCTTTAACTTCACTCGAACTTGTCTGAGAACCTCAATTGTCAGGTGGCCAAAACTAACATTTCCAAGGAGGTTGTGAGACAGTAATCGATGTGTCAACAAGCAGCAGTACTGTTACACCAAGAAGAAAAACTACACGTACCAGCCATCCAATGTCACAGCAGGCCAACAGGAGTCTTCAATATGCACGTATGTCTGCTCTTCAATATCCGTGTCTTAATGGCAGACCAGTTCCAAAAATGCTATGTGTAACAACCCATTATATATAATGTAAGTATTAAGCACTTCGGGCAGGTGTACCTTAAAGTCATAAGCTCAGTTTGGTAAACCATCAGAAGTCAGAGGCTGGTCCGTAACTCAGTCGGTAGAGCACCTGCCTGCTGTACGAGGGGCCCGGGTTCGATTCCTGGCTGGGAGGTGTGAAATTTTCTCTAGCCAAGATTATTCCATACCCTCACCGGAGAGTGAATGTGCGTATATATATATATATATATATATCCAATGATTAGTTACCTACTCTATACGAGTTAACCGATATGACCATTGCAGTATAAATGGAACAAACAAAATACTAAACCTGTAGCAGAATTTGTACTATAATTTTTCCAATTTGGATGAATAGCACATATTAGTGCCTGTAATAGACTCAGGTGAAGACCAATTAATTGGCATTAGCTACTCATTACCAATTCAAAATATATATACATACAGGGTGAATTACCTAAAACTTCCATCGTAAATATTTCCGAAATGGAAAGTGCTATTAATGTACAGTTTTTGCAGCATTAATTGGTAGTCAGGGGCTCGTACATTTAGCCTATAAACAGACTTTAATAATACTGAGAAAGTGTATTTTTTGAGCAAACATACAATTTTTAAATGGAACAATGCCTAGTTACATCAACAGAATAGAGGTAGGGTAAATTAGAATGTCAGTTGTGTTTTTTGCAAGCTTATAGTGCAAGTTGTTTACGAGAAATCTTATTTTGAAACTTTTACGCACCGACACTTGTACCTGTGGTAGCACAAACTAAAGAAAAACAAAAGGGAATTGCAATACTTCTGTGGATTCTTACAAGTAAAGAGAACATAGCCCTTCAAAGGTTGTGTTCAAAATGACCACCGGCAGCTTCAATACACGCTTCCAGTCTGCTATGGAAAGAGTTATTCAACACTTCTAGCGTTTCAACGGGAATTTCAGAGCAGGTAGTCGTTTCATATCATCTGGTGTGGTTGGTACATCCTTGTAGACAATGTGTTTCAGCCTTCCCCACAGAGAAAAGTCTAAAGGGTTCAGATCCGATGAACGGGCCCGCCTAGGTACAGGTCCTCTTCGTCCAATCCAACGATTTGGAAACAATCCGTTAGACAAGCTCTAGTGCTTCGTGTACTATGGCTGGACAGCCATCATATTGGTACCACAGGTTCCTCCTAGTCTGCAAAGGAACGTCTTCTAGCATCTGAGGCAGATGGTCTGTCAGGAGGCTGTGATACTTGTGCGAGTTCATTGTTCCTTCTATGAATAAAGGGCCTATGAGCTGATGGTTCACTATCCCACACCACACGTTTAAACACCATGGACGCTGATGTTCCACCTGAAGAAGCCTACGGGGATTGGCAACAGACCAATAGTGCATGTTTCTGCAGTTTACCTGGTCATGATTAATAAATATTGCCCTATCCCTAACAAAGAAACACGATGAATCTGGATTATCATGATTTAATGCCCATGTACAAAACATGTCCTCAAAATCGTTTCCATGCAGCTCTTAATGGAAGGGAGATGTGCTAGGGATGGAACCTATGTCGATGGAGAATGCGCAGTACACTTGCCTGACTTATGCCACGTGCGATTGTGCGGGAACTAATTTGCGGATCTACTGCAACGGCAGCTAAAACATTAATTTCTGCCTCTTCTCCAGTCACTTGTTTGTTTCTGTTACATTTTCCAAGTGTTACAGTACCACTTTCACGTAATTGGTTGTAGAGGTTGATTAATAATTGCCGAGTTGGTTGACGTTTATTGGGATACGTTTCCGCATACACCGTACAGGAACGAACTGCATTCTTCCTACACTCTCCATACACCATGAGCATGTCGGCTTTTTCTGCACTAGTAAACCCCATCTTCCACTCACGACTTACTCCTTGAACTGTCACAAACTAACTGACCAGAAAGTCGCAATGCAATCAATCAACACAAAACACCATGCAAACAAACATAATAATATCGTACCTAGCAACTAAGCAGGTTGAATGGGACAAACAATTGTGGGGTGGAAACTTTTCAAAATACAATTTCTCGTAAACCACTTGCACTAGAATCCTGCAACAAAGACCATTGACATTCTAATTTAGCCTACCTTTATTCTGTTGATGTAACTAGGCATTGTTCTATTTCTATGTTTGCTCAAAAACTACACTTTCTCAGTATTATTAAAATCTGTTTATAGGCTAAATGTACGAGCCCCTGACACCAATCGATGCTGTGAAAACTGCACATCAATAGCACTTTCCATTTCGGAATTATTTGCGGAATTATTTTAGGTGATTCACCCTGTATATACACAGGAAGCTGTAACTGAAAATTGTTAGGTAATTTTCGAATTTGGGTGAATAGTTGATACTAGTTCTATTTACTGAGCGAGGTGGCACCGCAGTAACGTTGCGATCTGCATTTGGGAGATCCCGGTTGGATCCCTAACGATCACCCGCTCTGACCTATGTGTTTTTCGTGGTTTCCCCGGGTCGATAGACGAACGATGGGGCGGTTCCTCTTCTATCAGGACTTTCCTGTCCCTCATTTCCTGCACCCTTCTCCTTCATTGTCATCTGTTTCAGATTGCATACTAGGTGACAGTGTTCCATGGGTTGCAGGTGGTTCTGCGTTTGTAGGCGTTTCTTCCCTGGCGTTGGCCGGGACCACACAGTTGCGATCCGCCTCCGAGGTGAGGCCCGCCGGTGGGCCGATGGGGCTTAGAGGCTCGTGGGTGGCGTCGGGCGGTGTCGGATGCATTCTATCTGGAAACTTTAGGGACACCGGCCATGTTTGCAGCCATCGTCATGTGGTCGCCCTTCCGATCTCTCCCCTCATTCCTCCCTTCCAAGGGTCACGTTAGAAGCAAAATGGGCCGTTGCGAACTACTTACGTTGCTGTGCCCCGGTTTCGGAGGCCCCTCCGTAATATGTACCTTCACCGTTAGCAGCTTCTATATAATTGAACTGTAATGAAAGCCAGAAATCGGATCTGTAAAATTACTGTATACGTGTTCGTTTTTTTCACGATTGTTATAAACCTTGGTACATAGCATATCTTAGGTCCCGCTAAAATAGGCTATTTGGAATCAATCACTTTGTTCAAACGGGGAATGCTCAAAAATCCAAATATTTGCCACGGGAGATCCGTGGTTCAAATCCCGGCTATGGCATTGAATTTTTCAGTCATCTGGTGCTACCTTTCCAACCCTGTCCAACACACGGCTTGTGTGAAAGAACAATTAATTCCATTTGCCCAATAAGTTTTTACTTTCTATACTACGTATAGTAAGTAGGGGAAGTATTATATTTCACCAAAAAATTCGATACCAAGATTTCACCGGAAATACATGTTTTGAGACTCCCTGAATCCAAAAAAAGGTTTTTTGGAAACATGTCCGTGTGTGTGTCTGTGTGTGTCTGTGAACAGCATAACTCAGAAACGAACAGTCGGATAAACACCAAAGTTGGTATTTAGGTTCAGTATATTCCAGAGATGCGACACGAAGGTTTTCAAGAAAATCCCCCCACCCCAGATTACCCTTTACATGGAACATTTTTTAAAAATATAAATTTCCTCAAAAATGGCTCTAACGATTTTGATTAAAATATCACATGTTTAAGATATTTTCATGACAAACGAAATGTATATCTCGAATTTTCTGGGAATGTCTCCAAAAGTATTCTTCATTGTGAACAACTTTTGTATAACTGGTAAACCATAAGAGATAGGCAAAATTTTACTGCACAAAAAATGTAGATCGCGTTAAAATACACAATGTATGTCATATACATTTATTTTGTTGGGTGAACCATTTTCGAGATATTGCTTGTTATTCACTTAAAATTTCCAATACTTATGCTTTTTCTCGCTTAAAGCTAGCAATTCCCCTTGCATCTACAAGAAAATTAGCAATAAAATTAACATCTCGATATCTCGATTAGCATGAAGCATATGGAGAATAAGCGTTTGTAGAAATAGTTTGTACAAGAGTAGAGATAATCATGTGAGTGTAACACATCAGACTTTTTTTTTAAAAAAAATAAACGCTACATCAAAAGTTTGTAAGCATAACTTTTCTCACAAGCTTTGCTATTTATGAAATTTTGATAGGGTCAGTATTTAAGGAGTTACATTTTTTCCCCTATCTACTATTAAGCATACGATACGAGAAATAGCACATGTTGCATTTCAAGCATAAGATCAGGCACAAGTTTGTGTACTGTTGAAAAGTTTGCATATGTTTTAGTAACACCCTAGGAAGGAAAGACAAATTTCACAGCATTACAGTTTTTTTGTATTGTTTAACGCCAGCTCTTACTACACATTGCACCACAGATGGTGGACACTGATGAGACATGAAATGAAATAATAATTTGGAAAGGAAATATGGGAAGAAAACGTTCTAAGCCGATCTCCTTGGCATTTGCCACTTATGAGGACCGAGGAAAACCTGGAAAGAACCTCAATCAGGAAGAATGGTCCTGGTGAGAAAGAAAGCATTACAGTTAAGTTGCACAGAGAGGAAAGAGAGGCGTGAGGGCAAAGAAGTGGGAGAGAGGGAAATGATAAGAGCTATAGGTGGAAAAAGGGAGAGAGAGTAACGTGAAAAAGAGAGAGACGGAAATCTAGGAAAAGTGAGAGAGAGAGAGAGAGAGAGAGAAGAAATGTTTGCACATACGAGGCAATAACGTAAGCAGAGCTCGCAGTTCTGCTAGTATTCACATTAACAGTGATTATTCTTCTTACCTTTTGCGTTACAATATGCGGAGAAAACGTTGGAATGTAAATCATAATGATTTTGTTAAAAATAATCTCAGTCGAAAAAATCTTATATGGTGTATTATAGTATTTATATAAGAAGCAATTCTTCTGTCCTCGCTGCGTTACTTATGATTTGTTTCTAACTAGGGATTGCTCCAAATTAAGAAAAAAGGTTTCAGTTTGCGAAAACTACATTAAAAGTTTATTCGTGGTAACGAGTTCTTTCAATGGAAAGAAAAGAAAGAGGGAACGAAGCAAGAATCGCAACATCAACATCCGTTTGATGACGACAGGTGGTCTATGGTTCAAATCCCACTAACACCGTCCTACCTGACTGAGGTTTTTCCCAAGTTTTTCTCGGTACTCATAACTGGCAAATGCCGGGGAAGTACAACATACTTAGACTTGGAACATTTCCTTCCCAAATTTCTTTTTGCAATTGCTATTTAATTTCATAGGCACCGACTAATGGGGGAGGGTAAGGTACTTTCTGCTCTTCTAACTTATAAAACCAGGGACATCACCTTGTAGGGGCTTGAGCCTCCAAAAAAATCCAATATATATCTCTCATTAAGCAAACAAAAAATTACTTAAATAGACCCAATGGAATTGGAAAGGGCTATCTTTATCTCAAATGCAGAGTTCAAATGTTAAACAAAAGTAATGTTGACGCAACCTAGGTTTCAGTTAAATCGGATCAGAATCAAAGCACTTTTATGTTGACACATCGGTTGTTTCATCCTACTACAGACAAAAAAATGCGTGACACACTCGCGCGTTAGATGTGAAACTTCTTAGGTTCTAGCATTTGTTGGCGATTTTATTATTTCAGAATTAGGAAATGGTTGTGTGTAATATGATCGAAGAAAATCTCTCTTAGTTCAATGAAATGCTTCTTTTATTCACAATTTCCATTAATTTCTTACTCTAAGAACGAAATTATGGATTCATGATAGTTGAAGTATGATACAAATAATTTGGACTGTAAATTTTCTGAATAACGAGAGAATATAGTGCCAGATCTGGTTATAGACTAAGATTTCTGAGTTTCAATTTTAACTTGAATTTTTCACTCAAAAATCTCGATCATTGGCATTTTGTCCAGATCTTTCTGCAACAATGCTGCAGCTTCAATAGTGTAGGCCAGTAAGACTTTATGAATGAATTCAATGATATCATTAACTCCTGCATTGTTTGATATACTTGATGTACACTGTAATACGCAAGCGTCTACTGGTTCCCTATGCTACGTACTAATTCAATACACGCAGCGCATGCGCGTAGACTGTCTATGACGTATGCAGCAGAGAGAGTAGAAATGAGTCTCCGTCCCTTTCTTTTCAACTGCCGGTTGGAGTCTCTCGATCATGCCAACTCAGGCGGTTCACTTGCTCTACGGTGCCTAAAGAAGTTTCACTTAAGAGTTTTGCAACTTTAATATCTGGGATCAGTTTTCGAATCAAGGTACGCTGCAAAATGCGATTCATTTTATATATCGTGAAAAATCTACTTATAAGAAACGAGTTGCATCCAGTTTACGAGTTCCTGAGTCTTCTCACACCCAACTAGTACCAAGTTTTTAAAATTGTTCATGCCATTTATGTGGCCACAGATTGAAATTCCATGTATTCGCCTAAACGTTGTTGCTGTCATCCATTGTCTTCGTGAAGAAGCCGTGAACTTACATCTTCATTTAGTGAAAGACGAGTTGATGAGCAGGAATGAACCTTTTTAAATAGTGTTTAACGCCCGCTCTTACTATACACCGCACTACAAACGTTGGGCAGTGGAGATACATGAAATGAAATAATTGGGAGATGAAATTTGGGAAGGAAGCTTTCCAGTTCTAAGTTTAGAGCAGCTGTCCAGCATGTTATGAAGACGGAAGGAAACCCGGGAAAAAGCTTAATCATAGAGCATGGTCCTGGCGGGATTTGAACAGCAACGAGCGTTCACGAGTCCATGCCTTAACGACCTCGGCCACGTTTGTAGGAATTAACTGAGACGTAACACTTTCGCCGTGAAACAGTAAGGTAACGCATTGTTTTTCTTTAATGAACCATTTATTTAATATTCAGCCAATTTAAAGCATCTGTACTGTACCTACTATGCTATAATTAAATACCTTTTAATTTAGTAACTGCACTAACTATTTGATTAAAACCCGACTTTATTGCACAATCCATGCCCCCCCCCACTAAATTATAACAAGCACCTTTGTTTCATTTTATATATCATCAGTGTCCACCGCCTGTGCTGCCGTATGTATTAAGAACAGACGTTAAGCCCCTTGAGCACGATCAAACTTTTGTCAAATTCAATACTTTACAAGCCTTTTCAAGAGTTGTCACAACTTCACAACTTTTCTTATCAAATTGCTTCTAATACTTTTAAAGTCTTGAAAGCAAATAAGGACATGCTCTAAACGGTTCAAAGAACTACATTTTTAATTACATACTTATTTTGAATAACGTACAAACATTTTACATCTAATCATCATTTTGGTGATAGATGGCTTTGGCCAAAGAAATGCGAGTATTTACAGTCCGTCATGAAATCTGCAACATGGTTGAAAGCGAAAATAAACAAAAAATAGCTACCCGGCCAAGCTATGTCGTATGCGAACTGATTAGATTATTCATAAGCTGGTCAAGTATGTACATCGAGGGCTCCGTGGATTACCACAAGATGGAGCAAATGAAGGCGTTTATGAAGAAATAATTGCAAGGCAGTTTTCCGAACTAAGTATACATTAATGCAATGTTATATAGTGCGATTAACGTGTCGGTTGGTGTTATGTTCATTGTATTCCACACTCTTAATGTGATTTCATTGGATATAATACGTGAAAGTGCTACATAATATTAGTAAAGAACAATATTTAATTGCAAATCGTTATACTGTGACGCAAATACTAAATTGCTTTGCGCGTGATAAATTATCAATGTATTCTGAAGGGTTTCAGTTTGGCGAAGAGACAACCTGTAAATACATATTTTTGATATTGTCAAGTCCGGTCAAGTCTTTTCCAATCTTGTCACATATTGAAAAATATTTGACAATTTTTCCTGCAAACCCTTGAATTGAAAAAAAAGTTGATCGTGTACAAGGGCTTTAAATACCAATTAAAAAGGGGGGAAGATGATCTCTACATTTTCCCTAGTAAGTTTTTGTCTACCTGACAAGATTTTCTTGTTCAGCTAAATTATACAATATCAATCAAAGGATATTCACGGAATATCCACAGAAAATTTAAGATATAGATTTTATTTCTCATGTCAATTTATTGGATAAACATGTAACATTTTAATTGAAAATGGTTAGAGCCATTTTAATCAAAATGGTTTTATTTTTTAAAATCTCCATGTAATATCCTTGGAATATGCCGCACTTAAATACGAGATAAATATTATTCTACATTTTATTTTTGAGTTATGTTGTTCACACACAGGGACACTCACACCCAGGGAGCCTTTTTCTAAAAAAAAAAATGTTTTTTTATTCAAGGGACCTAAAAATCCGTATTTTTGGTGAAATATCTAAATCGAATTTTGAGTGTTAGAAAACATATTTCGTCCACTATACGGGTAAGCAGAAGAGCAAATCGAAATTACTAGTACATATAGAAATCAATCTTTAATTCCAAAGACAATCTTGAGATGCGCAAACCAAGACGTTAACTTCAACAATTGATAGTTTTCCGAACATTCCAATCACATAAATACGCATTTACATAGTTAATTAATCGACTTTGTCTTTCTTTGAATTAAATAGC
Source organism: Deroplatys truncata (assembly GCA_030765065.1). Classification (NCBI taxonomy): domain Eukaryota; kingdom Metazoa; phylum Arthropoda; class Insecta; order Mantodea; family Mantidae; genus Deroplatys; species Deroplatys truncata. The sequence goes on along the minus strand of CM060981.1, from coordinate 103,037,221 downwards.
ATTAAAACTGTGCAGTCGCAGCGTTTTCATTATCATAATTATGATTTATGAATAAGTACGCGGTGCATGTGACGAGTGAGGTAGGGTACATATGTGGCAACATTGGAGGCCGTGTGTAGAAGGCCAAACTAAACCGGCCATGCATCGTGAAGAAGCTCTTCCTCTTCCAGCTACATCATTCATGTGTGTGTGTGGGGCTCACAGAAACCACTCGTGGAATTTTTGGTTCTCTAAAAACGAGAAACTCTGTGGTCTATTACAACCACTTGCATGTCTGGGGAATGTTTAGTCACGTGAGGATATCTGTGCTGCTGCCACTTCCTGATTACGTAGTATACCTAAAATACGAATGAACCAACTCAGTTCAAGGTGGAAAGTAATTGCAGGAAGGGTGTCACCTTGAAAGAAAATGTTTCATTAAATCTGGAGTATCAAACTCACAAAGCTTTTATCCGCTTTCGTATTTAAATTAGTCTATAAAAATTAGCAACTTTATAAATAGCTTTTAAGATAAACGTGCCTGAAATATAAAAAAGTAAGAAACAGAGAAATACTCTGAAGTGCTATATTCACATGATTTCCTACAAATTCTTCCTTAAAAAGCTTATTTTCTAACTACTTCGTGTTAATTTGAGATAAAAGTTGACACACATAGTTTCATTATACGTTTCGTGGTACGTACATGGGGGGATTCAAGAGGCTGAAATGATAGTCAAATCTTTAAAGCGCAGGTCGTAAAGTATGCTGGCCTTGAAATTCCGTAGTCTTTCCATGGTATCCTGAATAACAAAAGAACTTAAAAAAAAAGTAAGGTGTTGAAAAATTCAAACCAATAACAACATGCAATATCTCGGAAATGACTAATGCCACAAAAAAGTTAGTTGCAATAAATCGTGTGTTTTAAAAAGATCTATATGTTTAGTAATACAAAATTAGACAAAATTCATCCAAAATGAAGAAGTGTTCACGGATCTTCGAAGAAGATTCAAGATATACTTTAATTCGTCATGTAAATATTTAAACGTATAATTCTTCCTTAAAAAAATTGTCAAAGCTCTTTTTGAGAAAATTAAAGATAACAAACTTTTTATGTTATGGGTAATTAGGGAACGGAAGATTTTATTGAAAATCTTAGTGTCTGATACTTGAAAGTTGTTGAACTTAAATATTAGGTTTGGTATTTATCTGACACACGCGCGCGCACGAAACCTTTTCTAAAATGATTTCCGTCTTTAGATTCAAGTGACCCATGAATTTTTGGGTGGAAGGCAATACTTCCTCTACCTGTTACATGTAAGCAATAGAGAAAGTAAAAATAGGCTTCAATTCTGCCAAAAAGACAGCAGTTGGTGTACAGCCTTTTAAATAATCCTCAATTTAATACCTTTTATACTTCGGTATAAACACAAGCACATTTTAAAAAATCTGATGTGTTGCACTCACATGACTTTCTCTACCCTTCTACAAACTACTTTTTCAAACGCTTATTTTCTAACTACATGTTAATCGAGATTAACATTTGCAGAAACTTTCTTACTGCTAATTTTCCTGTAGATGCAAGGGGAATATGGTAGTATTTAAGCGATAGTCAAATCTTTTAACAGCTGGTTGCTGCGTGGAGCATTCCATTCTCTTAGCATGTCCAGGATATAAAAAAATCTGATGTGTTACACTCACATAACTTTCTCTACTCTTGTACAACCTAATCTTACAAACGCCTATTCTCCATATGCTTCATGTTAATCGAGATATCGAGATGTCAATCTTATTGGTAATTTTCTTGTAGATGCAAGGAAAATATGGTAGCTTTTAAGCGATAGTCAAATATTTTAACGCTGGTTGCTATGTGACGCATTCCATTCTCTTTGCATGTCCAGGACATAAAAAAAATGAATAACGCATTTGAGAAAAAGTATAAGTATTGGAAAATTTAAGGAAATAACAAGCAATATCTCGAAAACGGTTCACTCAACAAAAGAAATGTATATGACATAAGTTGTGTATTTTAACGCTATCTACATTTTTTGTGTAGTGAAATTTTGTCTATCTCTTATGGTTTACCAGTTATGCAAAAGTCGTTCACAATGAAGAATACTTTTGGAGACATTCCCAGAAAATTCGAGATATACATTTCATTTCTCATGACATTACCCTAAACATATGATATTTTCATCAAAATCGTTAGAGCCATTTTTGAGAAAATTAAAATTTTCGAAAAATCTTCCATGTAAAGGGTAGTCTAGGGTGGGGTGATTTTCTTTAAAACCTTCGTGTCGCATCTCTGGAAGATACTAAACCTAAATACCAAGTTAGGTGCTTATCCGATTGTTCGTTTTTGAGTTATGCTGTTCACAGACGCACACACAGACACACACACACACACACACACACACACACACACACACACACACACACAGACACACACACACGGACATGTTTCCAAAAATGCTTTTTTTGGATTCAGGAGGTCTCAAAACGTGTATTTCCGGTGAAATCTCGGTATCGAATTTTTGGGTGGAATGCAAAAAAACGAACAACGAATTCCTATTTGAGAAAAAGTATAAGTATTGGAAAATTCAAACAAATAACAAGAAATATCTCTAAAATGGTTCACTGGGCCAAAATAAAATTCTATATGACATAAATTGCATGTTTTAACGAGATCTACATTTTTGTGTAGTAAAATTTTCTCTCTTACGGTTTGCGTTATGCGAAAGTCATTTAGAGTGAATAGAACTTCTGGGGCAGAGAATTCAAGATATGCATTTCATTTACCATAAAAATATCTAAACACACGAATATTTTATTCAAAATCGCTAGAGCCATTTTTAGAAAATAAATTTTTTCGAAAAATTTTCCATGTAAAGGGTAGTCTAGTGTGGGAGATTTTCTTGAAAATGTTCGTGTCGCATCTTTTAAAGATACTGAAGCTAAATTCCAAGTTTGGTATTTATTCTATTATTCGTTTTTGAATATGCCGTTCACAGACGCACACACACACGGAAGTTTTTCTAAAAACGCCTTTTTTGGATTCTCGGCCTCAAAACATGCATTTCACTTACTATACCTAGTAGAGAAAGTAAAAGTACTATTTTTGGCTTCAGTGTAGGCAATTATTCCGTTAGTAGGTATCAATTGTTCATCCAAAATAGAAACCTTATAAAAACATTTTGCTTACAGTTCCGTTAGCTATATATACCGTTTGCTTTTATTATCATTATTGTGATTAGTATCTTCGTTACAAATATATAAGATTTTTGTTTTCTCAAGTTGTCTGTAGTCATAAACCTCTCGCCCCCTCCCAATTTTGGGAATGGCCACTGTTTAGTACACCAGAAAAGCAAATAACCTTCTTATTCCTGGTTGCACAAAAGTCTGTAGAATTAATTGTAAAAATAATCAAAGTGGTTAATTATATATTCGCTGGGCATACGTTTCTCATACTAGATAGTCCATTACTGTCCCCTCAATAACGGCTAGTTCAATCGTAATGATTTATAACCTGAAAAATTGTATGTTGGTGGTACTGTTAGGTTTCTTTGGAATTATCTCTCTTTAAGTTTTATTATGTTTTTTATCATCAGAAGGTGATTATATAAAATTTCATACTCAAACTTATGTTCCAAGACACCAAGGCGAAGATTTTAGGGGAAAATCAACAAATCCAACAGACTTTTATGTAAAAATCTGCGTTTTTCCACAATGCCAGTTCCTAGATTACCAAAATCAGGACGAAATATGACCCCTAGAGGGAGTCAATGTAGCATTTCTCCCCCTAAAGGAGAAAAGAAAGTGACACCCTTCTCCCTTGGCAATACTTTACTTTTCGACTTAATTTTTCTTTGAAAATGTAACTATTTTTGAAACGCTCAACAGAAACATATTTGTGCGTCCTTAATTACGCACCATTCGAGTGTACGCTCGTTAGTGATTTTTCGGTAACAGTTCTACATCATGGATCTTTTCTTTGGGATAAAAAATAATTACTAATGCAAATCGTTATACGGAAAGACAGGTTTCTATACAGTGTGTTTGTCCTCAATAAACGAACTTCAAGAAAATAAAATAAAATGAAATTATAATCTAATCCCCATTATGAAAAAACAGTATACATACAATGTGATCCAAACATATTTTCCCCATGATGCAGTTATGTACCTCGAGAAAAAATGTTTGCCTCGCTTTATGTATAATATGCTAATATTCGTTATACTGTAGAATAAACCGTTCAGGAATTTGGTTAAAATATCACAAACTTCAGATAACTTACATGTCAAATAAAAGGTTTATCTTAATTCTTTTAAGCATCTTGATAAATCAGTTTTGTTCGTGCTGATCTGGGGAAGTATATAAAGTTACTGAAGAAAATCTAAATTTCTTTAAAATATACAATTTATGCCCAATAAAATGTTTATTACACTAACCCTTACGTAGGCATTTCTCCACATTTCTTAACAGTGATACGGTAATTTGTATCACAAATTACTTAAAGGTAAATAATGATTGTAATATAAATATGTATTTTTATGTGACATTGATTTCAGAGGTTTATTAATTGTAATTATTATTGGTAAATAATAATATACGGCTTTACTGAAACTGTCAATAATAACGCAATAATGCAGCGATGGGGTGAGTTGTTTATCATTACCGGGAACAAGGAAGTTACGTAATGTTTCGCGCCTTTTCGGTAGAAGCTTCTAGAACATTTCCTAAAGCATATGTATTCGTGGTTTTCATTGGATATTAAAATAGACGCTAATGTTGGCGCGTTTTATTAGCCAATAGCAGTTCATTTATAATCTTTAGGCATGTCGAGGAGTGGGTGTATATAAGCCAGGTCCGAGGTAAATTGCCCCTCAGTTCAACAGAATTCTCAACACACTACACGTCGGTCTCTCAGTTCATCGTCAGTCAGTCCTTCATTACGTCAAGTTACGCGCAGCAGAATTACGAGAATCTAAATTATTATAAAGTTAATTCTACACAAAGTTGAAGTATGCGAGTTAAAAGTGATAAGTAAGAAGTTATTACAAACAGTTTCAGTTTGGCGAGTATCTAAATCAATATGTAAAAGTGTTAGTGAACGTGTTCGGCAATAAAAATTATAAAACAAATTTTCTTCATCAGTAAATTTCTGGACAAAAGATTCCTTTCCATTTCACAACCTGCAAAGAGAAACATGTTCGACCCAAACAGCTAGCTGGAGGACATTTAAAGTGAATTATTTCAAAACTGATGCAAATTGCTACGCCAGATGGAGCTACAAACCAAACCAATGAATGACGTCACAAGATGGCTTCAACACTGATGTAAACAACATTACGTAAAGCAATTTCTCTCGCAAATTGGCTCCACAACGTGGGGCTAACAAATACAAAAACATATCACGTAAACAAGCAACATCTACCGTTGCATATTGGCTCCCAAACGTGGGGCTCAAAACATATACAACAATAATACAACTTCAACAGTAAACTTTGAAATTTTGTTACTCATTACAAAATGTAAATAGTGCGTAATGTTATGGCTATATCGACCTCTATTTAAACTGTCGTGTTTTCTCTGCTTAGTAATAGAATATATACTGATGCAGAATTGGAAACCATTTCTGGTGTCATATTTGATACTTATCTAGAGTGGATAAAAAATAACATTTGAATAATTCGTGGAATAATATGAAAAAACTTGTAATTAGTACAGATGATTATGAGATTGAAATAAATCGCTGTATCCCTTATTGCTAGGTTTGAGCTTTTCCAGTACAGTAGAACCCCTTTAGTCAGACCTCTGATGGTTCGAGTTCCCACTTAGTCCGAAAATGCCATCTGTCATTATTTACGTCTTACTCCGATCTTGCCGGTACCTGTCGATGGTTCATTTCTTACGCAAACCATGGTCAAAAACGAATGAAAAAGATCAAAATTAATATTAAAACAAAACAGAAAAAAGCCACAAAAATGAAGACTTGAACACACCAGCAATTTTAAACAATTTGCAGGCTTTGCATCCTGATGTCCAGCCCAATGGCATCAGTGAGTGGATCAAGACGGCTGAAGATGACTGCACGACAGAAGCAGAACTAAGTGAGATCAAATCATTGCTGTCGTCACCTAGACCACAGACGACAGAGAGAAAGATGACGACGAATATCACAAGCAGACTCTATGCAGGCATTCAACTTAACTCTTCAATAAATTGAAGAAACTACTTTTCCACACCAATGGATATATACTGGATACGAAAATGGAGAACCATAGCAGCAAAATCATGGTCATCTGGCAAATAAACGAATATTGCAGATTTTTGTAGTCCTTCATAAGTGCCTATAGTTAGAGTACAGGTACTCAAAATATTGATTTTTTATAGTACACTTGCTGTCTGCAACATTTTTAACTTTGTAAACGTTGTGTTTGTAACATGTTTTACATAAATAAAAGCTTTCCTCTAATAAACCGACCTTGTGTTCCGGCCATGTTCCTGGCCCCAATGGGTCGGACTAGCGGGATTCTAATGTACTTGGTAAAGCGGGAATTCTTTTAAGCACAACAAGCCTGTTATTAAGTTTTAATAGTGACAATAATATATAATCAGAATAAAACTTTACTAGGAATACAGAGTAGATGGATCCTGAAGTGAACGACGCAATGAGAGATAGCTTAGAGGAAAAGGGTAATGCTCGACAGGTTAATACCTGCCGGAGCACCTGTTAGCTTACAGATGCAGAAACGAAGCACAGAAGTCAAGAATGAGAAAAGGCCGAACTAGGAGAAAAAGAACGTGTATGTGTGTGCCGTATGTGATAGTGCCACACCCGAGATGCACGCGTTTCTGGAATGTTCAGCATCGCTTAGCCACTAAGAGTGCGGTACATCATTGTATTCACATAACTGTACGATCTGTAATGTCCTGCGACATTTTCTTCGCGGTTCCACAAACGCACTTGCGATATTCGCGTCTGATTAATCACATTAACGTAGTAGTACATGTGCTGATAGTTGTCCTACAATTTGACCGAGGTTAACGAATGCTTCTTTAATTATTTCGTTATCGAAGGTCGAGAAGTAATTATCTTATGAAACGATGCATGAGTTTCAAACCAAAATTACATTGTCGTGGAAAACCGGTAGCACAAATGCTACTCGGCTGATAATAACACGAAAAGTTAATTTTTTATGAACTTACATAGCTTAGCGGCATCCAGTCCTGCAGAATAGAAACAACCTTTTTGTCATTAATTGAGCCGTCAATTTTATAATTTCTCTCGGCACAGAATCCCAAAAATTTGCTCCACACATACTCCTCTGCTTCTTCGTATTTTCAGCGGCTAACTTGTCAACAACTGCCCTTATATTAGCAATATTTTGACTAACAAAGCGTGTTTGAATGTAATTACTGTAGTCACGGCAAACGTGATTTCACACGATGCATTCCTTGTTTTTTTAACAAGTGCATTACGATTAAATTAAATTTAGTTGTATTTATGGACGCTCTTTAACTGCTGTGGTTCTTACTGTCTCATTCTATATTGGGCGTGAAAGACCGGAAATTTTGCTCAAAGGCCGTTTATCAGGCTTGAGGTTCTTTTACGTGTCGTAAATCTACGACACGAAATCACCGGCTTTACTTCCCTTCCGAAGGAATCCATGCTAAGGATTTTTACGCCCGAAAAAAATCCATCGCCATCCGCCGGGTTGGACCCCGACTTCGGGAACTAGAGGCTAGCGTGGTAATCCTGGTCCACGGAGGACCACGTATATTACGATGAAAAACTATCAGTGTAATAGGGCTTTGATTAGAGCTTTGACAGTAGACTAAGTTGGCTAATGGAATAGTGTGTGCAATTATCAGTATAATTTTGTTCAATTTTACTTTTTCTACTACTTTCTTGTAATAAGCAGTATTGTAGAAGTATTGTATTCCACCTAAAATTTAGTTATCACATTTAAGTGAAAATATTAATTATTATCAGCGTACCGTGAACCACAAAAAAGGGTATTTTAGGAAAAATGTTTGGAGTGTGTAGGTGTGTGTGTGTGTGTGTGTGAATAGCGAACTCAAAACAGGAAACGTTCTACAAATACCTAATTTGGTATTTCGTTAAGGTTATTCCGAAAAAAAAAGGCACGAAAATGTTTTCAGATAATCTCCATCAGCCCAAACTACCTTTACTTGGAAAATTTATCATTTTTCTTATTTTCTCAAAAATTACCTTAACGATCTTTTTATGATATCGCAAATTTATGATATTTGTCTGACTAATATAATTTATTAATTGCAATTCTTAAAATACTCTGTGAAGTCCACTTCATTTGGAATTAATTTTGTATGATGGTATGTAACGGGTAAACCATAAGAGACGAAAGCTTGCCTCACAAAAAAAATGCAGATTCATTAAAACACATTTTTATGTTAAAAAATTTTGGTGTCATTAAGTATCCATTTTCGAGATATTCGTTGTTCTGAATTTGAATTTTTCAACACTTAAATACATTGTCGTTTGTGAAAATTGGAATACCAAGAAGCAAAAGCATGAATTCAATGAATTTAATACCACAGGCTAGGTACATGACAAGAAACAAATGATAAAGTTTTCAAATCTATTCATAACCTTTGAGCCCTAATATTCAGTATTTGGTGTGGCCTACATGCGCTAAAATTAGAGCTGCTCTACGCCGTGGCATTGAATCAAAACGATTCTGAATAAGTTCCTGAGGGATTTCCTTCCACGCAGTTTATATTCGAGCCCACAAATCCGTGACACTGGTTACTGGAGGACCGTGACGTACCAGGTGTCGACCAGCCATATCCCAGACATGTTCGATAGCCGACATGTCAAACAAACATGCAGGCCAGGGAAGCAATAGTACTCGTCGCTCTTCGAAGAAGACTTGTAAATTCATCGCAATATGTGGCCGGGTATTGTCCTGTTGAAATGTGGCCTGTGTAGATGCCTGAAGCAGGGTGAGTATCTCAGGCTCTACAACCACCGTCAGGTACCGGTTGCTGTTTAAAGTGCCCTCAATTCGCAGGAGGCGAGATCGGTTGCTGTAACCAATGGTGCCCCAAACCATCACACCTAGTGTTTGTCCGCTATGCCGTTTAACAATGCAGCCCTCCAGGTTGCGCTCACCACGGTACCAGCGGACACGTATGCGGCCATCACTGTAGGACACCTTGAAGTGGGACTCGTCCGAAAAGACTACATTTGCCACTCAGCACCCCAGTGACGGTGTTCACGTGCCTATTGCAGTCGGAGGAGCTTGTGTTTTCTGGACAGTGGAAGCCGACATAATGGCATGCATGCAACCAGTCCAACCTGCAGTAGACATCGACGAACCGTTGATGCAGAAAAGTTCACACCTGTTGCAGGGCTCCAGCGTCGAGCCAACGCTGTGAATGAAGCTGTACGGTCCGTTATGGTCATGCGGACAAGATGACGGTCATCCCGTGCTGTGGTCATGTTCCGTGGTCAAGTATCCGCTCTTCGCTGCGTACGACCTTCATCTATCCACTGCTTCCATACACGCATCACTGTCGTAGCAGTATGCTCTGTACGAACCGAAATGTCACGGTATGACAAACCCGCTTCCCAGTGACCGATCATTCTGCCCCGTTCGAGCTCACTCACATGCCGATATGGCTCCCTTTGACGTCGACGAGGCATACGGGCACTCACTTTATTGTTTCCATCTTGTTTGACAGCTCTGCACTACTACTGGGCACAACACTGACCTTGTCGGACCGACACGAGAGGGTGCTGTTCGGCCTACGTGTACCCTATCTCTCTACAAACCTATTCACTTATCGATTGCACACTCTTCTACACTTCCACCATGTTTGGGGTTATTCGGGAAATTCTTTCTTGGTGTTGCAATTTTCACAAACGGCAGTGTGGTTTAAAGAGATGGAATTCCAAAGCCATCAACTCTCACATAGCCTCCTTTTTTTAAAGATTCGACTATTGCCTCAGCTACCTTCTAATCCTGATATACCTGCTTCCATTTGTGCCATCAGCGTTGCTTCAGGAGGCATACTTTGGCCTTCACAGGTGGCGTATGTATAGCAAGGAGGTGTTATATGTATTTATTTACCTTTTCGTTCATGCAGTGGCGTCCTGCTTTATGTTCACAATTATAGATTATTCACATATGAATATATAGCTTTGAGCAATAGATTTACTCGTTATCGCTTTCAATAACTATAGTTAAATATATAACTAAATAAAATCCTGCTTTATACAATATCTGCACGGTGAAATATTTTTAATGGCAACATAATGTAAAACTGAAATAAATATTACTTTTTACTCTCTACTCACTCTACTCTCTATTCTCTTTTACTCACTGTAAGTGCTGGCGAATGGCCCATATGTAGCCCTTGCTTGTTAAAAAGGCACATCTCTATATCCGGGATAGGTTTTGAAAACCATCTGCTTATTTATTGCTTCCCTTTCCAAACACGAATATGAATTTCTGTTGACCCTCATTGATTTTGTATGCTCATTGCTCTGTGGTTTACGACCGAGTCTATAAATTTGAGCAACGCCGCTAGGGAAGTAGCCTCAAGTCCGCTACAACTGTTACAAGTAATGATGTAAGTAATAATTATGTTAGAAAGCGCATCTTGTTTGTGAACCATAAATCAGATATCGTGCTAGCAGGGCAAAGGCCGACATTCATTCAGCCGAGTGGAGACGAAATAGTATGACATCATCGGGCATGCGAAGGAGGCGCTAGTGGTCAAGATTATCACCTTCTACCAGGTGACCCGCGCTTGATCCCTGCCCGGAATTTATAGCGGCGTCTGGGAACTTTTCTCCGGGGCCTGGTCTCTTCCATCAAACGTACAGACCATATGTGCAAGTAACATAACACTACGATACAGAGCAATGACCTGTACTACACGGCTATGCTAGTAATAAAACTGTTATGTTCGTATGTAAAGAAACTCGGTATGTAACACCAGTTATGTCTAACGTTTGGTTATTTGTTATAAGACATATTAATTACTTTCTCCAGTGTGGGCTCTTCCTAATGACAGGAGGTAAATAACTCAAAATCATATATAATTAATTGAAATTAGTTATACTTTTTACAGACATTTGCTCATTTTGGCAAGTTTTGGTTTGTTTGTTTTTTAAATATCGTGTCAACTGAAACATTCAATACCACAGCCGGGATTTGAACACGGTTCTCCCGCTCTCCGTGCGGTTGGTCTAACCATTGAGCTACTGTGACAACATGCCGGTGGGACATTGAATTCCCCAATTGACTCAAGGGGACAAGGTACTCTGAAATGGTCAAAAGCAACATTTTTTTGTTTAGAGCACTAATCAAATCTCTATTATTTCCAGTTTCAGAAAATATATACTTCTTGGGAGTTAGGAGGTTTTTAAGACATTTAAATGCCATTTAAATGCTAGTCCGCATTCCTTTAAAGCTGTCTTGCAACGCCCCTTTTTAGAACATTCTTGTATCTTTCAACAAGGAACAACTATATCATGCCCTGCGAGCAGTTCAGCAATTAACAAAAGAGGCCAGGACCAAAGAAGGCAATCAGAAAAGTTGAAGCAATCGAGAAATGAAGGTGCAGATGATTATGACCCTGGAATGTACTGAAGTGTGTCAGAATTTTAATGTTCAATCTTTAAATTCAGTTTTCTCAAAACAACATTTTTGATACACATGTGCCTTTTTCTCAGAAAGTATGAGAGGTAGATAGCTGAAAGTTTCAGTACATGTATACAACATGATGTTATAATCTATATTAGTGATATTAAGAAAGCATCAACATTGCAAATTTTCGACATTTTTACTTTTTTGACTTCGGAAATAATTGTTCTGCAATTTCTAGTAAAATGATATACATAACTAAATAATTAAGATTCAGAAGATAGCTGATTATACTAAGAATAAGCATGCAAAAGTGTGATTCTGTATTGCAATTAGTACCAGAGAAAAAGGTACCTGAATTCACATGTTTTAAGAGTAAATTTTATTATTTTTCTGCTGAATGAAATAATGTTTACGGACTCAATTACATAAGCTATCAATGCAAACAACCACTTGAAATATTGTCACGCTTTTGTAGAATAATTCATAAACGTTTCAGGAAAAACCTTTGAGAACTTTAACACACTTAGGTGTAATTTCCATGTGTTCAGACTATCTTGTCCCCTCAAGTTGTTTCCCAGACAGACCACCAAGGCATCTCACTCGAGATGACAATCTCAGTGGCGACCTGCCATCGCAAGTACTTCAGTACTGAGTGTTTGTGGTTTCACTAGCTTTATTATTATAATAATAATTAATTGAAATGAATTATACTTTTTAGAGACCTTGACCTGGTATTGGCAAGTTTTATTTTAATATAGGGTAAACTAAAACTCAATGTTACAGCCAGGGAGAACCGTGTTCAAATCCCGGTTGTGGCATTGAATTTTTCAGTTGATCCTACATTAAAAAAAAACAACCTAATCTTAAGTTTAGCAACAAGCGCCTGATTAGCAACTTACAACGATATTGATAGAATGCTTATTTCAAGAGTTACATTAATTTTTCGTGTTTATCATATATTAGTTATACATAAAATAAGCACATAACTCTTTAGATTAGTAAGCAAATATATCTTCTTTCCCGGATTCCCCCCCAAAAAAACAAGCGGGCGGGAGGAGGAGGTTGAAAAGGTTAATTTATTAAATTTCAACATAATTAATATATAAGTAATTTTTTCCTACTATATGTTTATATGTATTTTATTGCAGTTTTCTGGTTGCCATGGGAAGCAGTACAAGTATAAGAATCAAGCAGATGCTCATACAATATTAACTACTCCTTAGTCGAAGTTTCATGGTTAACTTGAACTGGAATGACAATTTAATTCATTTCATTTACCCCCAACCCAGTTCTTCGTGAAATTATTAAACAATGATCTATAAGATTTTTATGGTGAATTCCCCTCTTTACAGCCTATAATTGCAATTACCTACGATCCGGCTAATAACGGATGTTCAAAGATATTCCCTTGATATTCACACAAAAGGATCTGAAACATACGCGGAACGTACGACTTCTTTAACCCCCACCCCCCGACACTTGTCCAAGTCCTGGAAATGCTGGGTAGCCTATACGTACCGTTTGGCGGTGGAACAATCTTCGGTCGGAAATTGTCGAGTAGGATGTCCAAACTTACAGACAGAGGGGATGAATGGAGTTTCCCTTCCCAGTCATTCCCACTTTACTGCCAAGAACCAAAACTTATTGGTAGCTTGTCAATGTCTTCAATTATAGTAGGTGGGGTGAACTACGGACTTTGAATCTTATCTCTTAAGAGAAGAGGATGGGCTTCACTGTTTTAGATAATTACAGTAGGCAATATTTTAAACCTTTGTACCTTCTTTTCCATAATTATTTAATTATATAAAGGCTACATAGTTTTCACATATACAATATAGAAACCTTTAACAAGTACAACGAATTAGAGGTAAAAATGGCAAACATGAAGATTTCCCCTCTCAGGCCACCAAGATAACCTCTTCGGAAAAGACACATAGTGTGAGATCATCGAGAAAAATAGTCTTCTCAGTCTTAATAGTAAATAGTCTTACTTATAAAACAGTGGTTCATTGATTTCTACATAATGTTTGGAAAGCATACCTTGTCCTTCTCTGTTGCTCATCTGTGGTAAATAGGAAGCAATGCATTGCACCCAAATATTCAATATTGACACTTCACCGGCAATACACGTTTTGCATTTCCTTTGAATAAAAAAGCATTTTTAGAAAAACACACACGAGTGTGTGTGAGCAACACAACTCAAAAACGAAATGTTGGTTAAATATCAAACTTGGTATTTAAGTTCGCATAATCCAAGGATATGATACGAAGATATTCAAGAAAACACCCCATACCAGAATACGATTTTCCTTTACACAGAAAATGTTTTGTAAATTTTTATTTACATAAAACTTACGATTTTGATTAAAATGCGAAATGTTTAAGACATTTGCATGGTAAATAAGGTGAATATATCTTCAGAATGCAGACATTATTTCAAACAAGCTTTTGATGATATCAGCCATTTCCATGGTGACAGTACTTTAAAAAATTGCAAAGTATTGAAAAATTCATACCAATAACAACAAATATCTCGGAAATGGTTGAGAACACAGAATGAGCACTTGAAATAAATTGTGGGTTTTTAAAGACCAGTAATGCAAAATTATACAAAATTAATTTAAATGAAGAGAAGTGACTGGCAATTGGCAAAAAATATTCAAGCTAAATGTTTTAGTGATGTAAATTTCTTAAACTTATTTTAACCAAAATCTTTAGAACAATTTTTTTCCTACTAAGGCTAGTTTGGGGTAGGGATTTTTCTTAAAAATCGTCGCGTCATACTCTTGGAAGATGTTGAACTTAATTATACAAGCCGAGCGAGGTGGCGCAGGCGGTAGCGCGCGAGACTCGCATTCGGGAGGTCGTCGGTTCGATTCCCGCGGCCGACCTTCCTAACCCATGGGTTTATCGGGGTTTCCCCGGGCCGTTAAGCGAATGCTGGAAAGGTTAATTACATCCCCTGAGTTTCCTGTCCCTTCATTTCACCTCCTTTCTCATTTCACTTCACCTTTCATCTGCTTGGTTGTTTCAGGGCTGCAAGTTTCGGTGGGAGTCTCGACGTTGCATGGCAGGGAAAAAGGATGCTCTATGTAACACTTCGTTCCCCGGAATGGGGATGGTCTCTGAGCCCCGTGCCTCCAAGTGGAATGTGTAAGCCTGCAGGGTTGAGCGGCTGCCACCGGGAAGTTTTAATCTGGTAAATGTAGGGACCCTATCTTCTGCTCTGTCGTACCTCCTGATCTGGTGCGCATACTCTCTCGTGTCACCTGCTCCTTCCCAGGAGCGCCACGTTAGGGGCCTAGGCGCAACAGATCTCCTTAAGCCGAGGTGCTAAGTCCCCCTGCGCTCTTGGTCATTGCCATACATCATACGTCATAAATATACCTTAAGTTTAGTATTTATCAGACTTTTCGTTTTTTAGTTATGTTCACAGACGACACAGCAGAAAGAAAAATGCTTTCTTTTGGATTCGAAAACTTTTGGGTGAAATGCAATACTTTTTCTAAGAAGGTGCTAAAGGAAGTAAAAGTGGCAGATGCAATATCATTTTAAACGTATATTAATAACAAGTATCATGACAATTATGGTAAAATATATACCAAATTAAAAAACAAATTCCAGTTTATGAGACTGAACAAACTAAAAATATAGGTTTTCTTTCTTTTTTTCAAATTTGGCCATTTAACCTCTCCTTAAGGAGAGATTAAAAGCCCTTTCTCCAAATTTAAATCTGCTAAATTTATGTACCATTACCTCAGAAACTATTGAACCTATCAGACTGAAATTTTACAGCATGTAGATGCATGACCTCCAAGTACACTGATGTGCTTTTATACAATAACTTTGTTTATTAGTGAAGATTATTTTCTTAAGTAGGTACAGCATATTTTGATTAACATTTACTAATAATATTTTTTTTAGATAACCAACTATTTTATTGACATCAAAGTCGATCCACAACAGCACTTTGAAGTTATTCTTCTCATCCTAAAACTTAACTTGTCTCACTTCGGTAGTTCCTGAGAAAACGGGTCATATGTGCCAAAAAACATCATCCACAAGAAAAACTGTTCAAAGCAAAAATGAGCTTATGTATTTGCAAACAAAGAAGCCACAAGCCACACGGCTTGAGCACACAGAAGCTATCATACTCAACAGGATACAAATTTGTAGAGCAAAACTTTCTCTAAAAGTTGGACTAAAGTTGGACTCCGAAGTATGTAGGCGTTGTAAGTTCTGTATGTGAGGTGGTGCAGTATTCAAGTACAAATTGGCAGTAAGATTTTTAAAAATATATTTTAAATATAAGTTTTGTGCCTAGAATATTAAAATATAAACAAAATTAAAGAGTTCAAACTGACAATCCCAACTGATACAACTACACTGTCAATTTTCGCCATTCAAGCTCTCCTTATTAATCTCCAAACAGAAATGCAAGAAAAATGTATTCTATTTATTACAAGTGTTTTTTTCTGCATATGTTATAGTAATTACAAAATGATCTCATACAGATGTGTTTAAAATGAGAGCCTGGCACAAATGCCGGAAGGACTTGAACCTCCTTGCTGAGTTCATCTTGAGGTTTCTGGAAAACCAATACGATATCAGATGCTCCAAGTTGGCGTGTAGGAGTAAACCATAAATCTGTAGTGTTATAAAGCTGTTATTCTACTTTTGATTATAAGCTGCGGACGTTTATTGCACTTGTTTTTCTGCCTCCACTGCTGAAGCACAGTGAAGAAAAATGTTTTAAGTTTCTTTTCCATTATCAGAAGTAGAGGAAGGCTGCCGTTACGCTAAAATGTAAAAGTCAGACCATTTCGAATTGCGGGTTAACTACCATACGTCACGCTCTTGGACAAAGTTCATATTTAATTGCTGAGTCTATATGGTTGTCTGAGAAGGTGTAATGTCAATTTCACCCTTCTACCGTACAGGGTTTTATGACACTTCACACCTGCTAGCCTGGTTCTGGGAGAGTGAAATTCTCTGATAGCATGGCCTGAAGAAGATTACTTCTGCAATCTATCTCCTTTATCTGCGCCTTTATCTTAGAAGAGCAATACTACTTTCCACCCAAAAATTCGATGTCAAGATTTCACTGAAAATGTACGTTTACATCTCCCCTCATTTTTAGAGAAAGGTCTTGGTGTGAGTGTGTGTGTTTTGTGCAAACAACATAACCTACCACAAGTCCTGCAAATGGCATGCTTATGTAGCGCCATTCAAGGATACAGGGCAAATATTTTCAAGGAAATTCTTCTTCAAGCAATTCTCTACATGGAAAGGTTTCATTATATGAGATGTAAAAAAAACTTCCCAAAAGATTGGGATATCAAGACATTTGAAAGTGTTGGGTGAACTTTGGCAAGCGCCCCGAACATTTCAGAGGCTGTTAATCGGCAGCCGACTCTGTTATAGTCCAGCTCTGGGAGTTGAGCAGACAGTACATGTACTGTGCCTCTTATAGAAGGTACTGGAAGTGTTGTCCTTAGGTTTGTATGTACTCTAATAACTACAGATGAAATTTCCATTAACTCGGTGCAGTTCGATATCAGCTCTTCCTCAGTGTGCCGGTTTGATCTGTAAACTATCTTTTAGGTTTCTCCACAGATAAAAAACACAAAAGGTGAGATCGTAGGAGTAAGCTAGCTGTACGTTGTCTGTGGTAACTGTATCGCCAACAATTTCAAATAAACATTCCTAAACTTCACAGCTATTAGTTTCTAAATGCGAGCTACATTTTTTCTGTAGTTGTTGAGGTATTATTTTAATACCTGAATAATTTCAATTGTATTTTATTATAATTAAATCCAATAACAACCCGCCTTGAAACAATATATATGTAATAATTATTTAAATTGTATGTAACAGTCATTGTAAATGCTTATTTTTATTGTAAACATATTTTAATAATGTTATGTGAATACATTACAAGCTCTAATAATGCAAGAACTGTGAGAATAATAAGTTTTAGGTTTCTAACAATGAGTAATAATGAGGTAATTGTAGCAATAATGTGTTTAGAGTTTAAAAATGTACTGGTCATGATTTGAGCGATGATGACGTAGTTTCTCTAACAGTTTTAAATTAGCCAATCAACAGCAAAGAAAAGTTTTAAATTAAATGCAGATATTCTATTGGACTAGAATTAGCCCATCAGAGACTTGTAATACCGAAGCTATGGATTTCGACCGTTGAGGTTATTCAGTTGCTGGCAAGACATGGTAGTGTGTAGATGGAAAAAAGCGTTCTCTACGGGTGATTAGTAAAAACAGATATACGCGCTAAGTGAATGTATAAAAGTTTCTCACACTTCTTTAAAAAGTGTAGTGCTATACAAATATGTGCAAGAATTTAAATAAAAGAAGTGAAATTTAAAACTTGAATTCTGCGATGTCTACAATTATTGTCATACCGCGCCCTACCCAAGAAACATGACTCTAAATTAAGACTGACGCAGCCGAGGCATATTCAAACAGTAATATTACGTAAGAATTAAATTCAAACCGACGCCCAAAGTGTGTTACAAACTACATAAAACAACAGTTGAACAGCATAACCTTATTTAAGTTTACGTAATTCATTACGTAACAAAAGTTGAAGAACATAACTACTTCAAATTGGCGCACATACGTGGGGCTAACTCAAAACAGCAGCATCTACCAAAATAACAATTTCAATGTGAGCAGAACATAAAGATCGAAGAGCATTTCCAGCACTTTCTATAAGACATTCGTATCGACAATACTTTCTTTCACGACTACCCAGTCGTCCAGAGACAAGTTCGTCAGGCGGCTCAGATCAGCCTCAGAATAGCCTGTGAAGTCATCTCATTGAATTGAATATAACTGTAAAACATAAACTAAGCCCGACTAAAATGTCTCCCTTTTCAAAGTTCCGGGAACAGCAAAATGCCTGACATCAACATCAGCCAGCAGCAAGTACCTATAAGATACAAAAAGACAGAAATTAAATTTAGTTTTTATATATGAACGCTCTTTAACTACTATGGTCTTTAGCGTCCCATTCTAAATTGGGCGTGAAAGACAGAAATTTTGCTCAGAGGCCCCTTACCAGGATTGAGGTTCTTTTACTTGCCGTAAATCTAAGACACGGGACCACCGGCTTTACTTCCCTTCCGAAGGAAGCCATCGCCCTCCGCCGGGTTTGAACCCGCGACCTCGGGAGTTAGAGGCTAGCACGGTACCACTGGTCCACGAGGACGACTACTGACTGTGTCCAGATCGGAAACAGCTTAAGGAGTCAAATCTAATCGCGAAGCGTGTTTCCCTAATCCATAAAATAATATTGTATAATATATAAAATTAGTAAAAAAAACAAATTTAGAACTAATTTTAATCTACAATTTAGGGCAAAAGAATTTTTAAGCATTTAGGTGTTTCGAAAATATTCGTTATTGTACATTTCAGTTTTCCCAATTAAATCCTATTTTTGTCGCCATATAAGTATTATGAACGTTTACATCTGAATACTGTTCCCGTTTGTTTTCACTTGTGTTTACAAATAAAATCAAATTGTGATATAAAAATCTGACTATAGTTTCCACATGTTTAAAGTAAACAAGTCCGCACTATCTCTTTGGAAATCGTGTCTAGGCAAGCATTTTCATCGCGATTAAGGGAAGTCTACAGAATAATAGCTTTCTACAGAATACAAGGGATACCTCTGAAGTAGCAATGGACGGAGAAAGACGTGAGAGTCTTGCACAACAAATTATATTACTTACTCTACAACCTACCTATAGTAAGTAGGGGAAGTATTCTGTTCCACTACTAATTCGATATCGAGACCAAAATTTGTTTACTGCAACTTCCAAGGATGCGACACAAGATTTTCAGGAAAATTCCGCCAACTCCAAACTTTCCTTTATATGTCACATTTATCACTAATTTTTCTTTTTCAAAACTGACTCTGAGAAATTTGATTCCAATATACAGTGACCGCGGTGCAAAGTACCTGCGGGGCATAGCGGCAGGTACTGTCCGGCTGAGTGCGGCTAACGACCGGCCTTCAGAAACAATAGCCGAACAACAAACTCCTTATCAGCCACTTCCCCGCGGTTTGGGTAATTACTGTTCCAGAAGATTCCTTTCGACAATTTCGATTAGTTTTTCCTTCTAGAACGTTCCATTCACTATGCGGGACCTATCTAAGAGGCTGCTCTACCCAGCGAGTTCGTTAGTCAAGAAGTTATTAAGTTGAAATTGGACAGTGCCGAGTGCAGCTCAGTTGTGATTCGATTCGACGGGTCAACACTGTCTCAAGTGTAACGTTTGTGCTACGCTCAGCACCTAAGTGATAAATAACGTGTGTGTAGCAGCATCTTGAATTTTATATGTTTAGCCTTTGGAGACCCTTTTTATCTGGTTTTATGTAATCACGAAACCATAAGGTAAAAACAAAAACTTATTTCAGAAAAAAATGTAGAGGCTCTTAACACACAGAGTTAGATTTAAATTGCTTCTTTTGAGCTTCACCCGTTTACTAGACATTTCACCGTTTAAAATCATTTCACTATTGTACTAGCGTTATGTATGCGTCTACAATATAATGTGTTTTGAAACCATTTCACAAAACATTTATCGTGCTTAAAATGAAGTAGTAAAACGTTTTTTACGCACAATTTACAGAGTATTTATGAAAAACAAATTGCTGTAAATAATAAAAGTAGGGTGATTGTATCACGAATTTTTCTCTATGTTATTTACATAAAGGCTGGTTGATGAGCTTGAATATTTTGTCATTATAAATGCAAAATATTTGTGTTTTGCTGTAATTTATGTGGTAGCAGTTACTTGTACACATTGCAAAATTTTCATGCAATGATTTGCATCAGAAATCTGAAAACATCCACCTAAATTTGGGATAAAAAGTTAAGAGTTATCAACCGAGCGAGATGACTTCGTGGGAATGTGTGAGGTTCGCATTCGGCAGGTGCCGGGTTCAATTCCCTTTTGACCGGCAACTCTGACCTTGGCTTTTTCTCGGTTTTCCCAGGTCGATAGGCGAATTTTCTGGTCCCAGATTTTCCTGTCATGAATCAGGGCCGAAGGAAAAGGCGAGTGGACGACGAGGCGTGTGGCGCTGGAACGTGCTTTAAGTAACTAACGTCCTGTGTATGGCGAACCCCTTAGAGATCTCACCTTGAAGAGAGACATCTGGAGACATTAGGGATCCCGCCTGCGTGCGAGCCTGCCACCCTGGATCTTGCCGCCCTATGTGTTCTTTGCTTCGAGCCTTCCTCCCGAAGATCGAGTATGTAACAACAGCCCTTCTATGTGCTTCCGTGCCGAAATCCTCCTCCGCACCTACCCTACTCTAAGAGTTAGCAACTATGCTGTAATGTTGAAGCAATATAGTAGGAAATACTCAAAATTGTGTATTAAAAACCAGCCTGTAAAAGGAAAAGAAATTGACTGCTACATGGATGATAAAACCCGCTTGGGAAAAATGTTCGGGCTGAAGAATATAGCAAATGTTTAACAATAGCATAATGATGCATATCTAAAGACAGAGAAAAATGGAAAAGAAGGCTGGAGAGAAGCTATGATTGTCTGATTGGGGAACAGGTTGTACAAACAACAGGCAGGAATTTTCACAAGAGACGCCGTATTTGGTTCAGGAGGACATGACCAAGTGCGAAGTGTGATGCTGAATTAATTACATCTGCTCTTCACAATACAAGGGTACAGTCATTAGCAGTCCGAGGACCGTTCCGAGACGCTGGCGAGAATATAACGAGATGTCTCGGATCACTTCTCGCGACACGCCTGGCAAGTGAAAGGTCATCATGGTTGTTACCGTTTTCACTTCTCTATTATTGCCGGCAAGCTTTGTTTCCAAACACTAAAACCGCTGCCAGAAATGGCGAGGAGAGTCAGCGAGAGGAAATCAAGAAGGGTATTGTGTTATAGCTTTTAGGTTTACAACTTAGTGTGGGAACAGAAGGTCCGATGTGTTTCTCGTATCATTTATTTTCAGCATTTCAAGAATTAATTATACAGAAGTATATTCTTACTTTCTCTACGCTTAGCTATCGCGGGTAGAGGAATTATTGTGTTACATTTGTGTACGTAATATGAGAGTACATCTATGTAAACAACGCAACTAAAAACTTTGCACTGAAGTCCAGTATCTTTCAAGGAGCCACCACGAAGATGTTTACCAAATTACCATCCCAAATCCAACTACGTTTAAATGAAAACATTTCTTTTTGGTGTTATCAAAAACTACCATACCATGAAGAACTTATTAAAATGTGTAATCTGTGTCATTTATAGGTATAACTTCTTTGTAGTTTTAACCGATTGAGGGGTCTTTTCTATTGTATTATTTCAAGGTATACGCTGTCGAATTGCATGTCCGTTCTATCTTATCAGCGCATCTAAAGAGTATGCAATAACAAGGTCAGCATACAGCGCACTGTTTTTTTAAACACTATCGTTCTTGCATCCTATATGCTTTCTCTTTGGAAAGTTTCACAGCTGCATACAATTACTCAATGAGAATAAAGAAAACTTCATACACTACCTACAGACAGTTTATGATACACATTTTATTCATAATTTTAGTGTCTTAAACATAGGGTATTTTAATCAAAACTGTCAGTCTTTTTTGAGTAAATAAAAAGTAACACAAATTTTTCCATATAAAAGGTTATTCGGGTGGCGAGAAATTTCTAAGAAAATCTTCACCTTGCAGTCAACACTTTTCACATGGACCCAATTTGCTTACGTACATGAACGAAAAGCAAATCCTTCAAATATATGCAGCAATTTGTTTTTTTTTTAATTTGCCAATAAATACCCATACTAACTTCAGGGTGATGCATTTGATTACATCATTTCATTGTGATATTTTAAATTTTGTAGGAGAGGTGTTATTGTATTGAAAAACTGTAAAACTAAAAAATAAATAAATAAGTGTATAAAAAGTGGTAGGTAGTAAAAATTGCTTAATATTTATATGAGAAACAGACTATAATTAAGAAGTCCTGACATTTTAATTTTAATTTCAACCTTCCATTCAATAAAAATAGATCTAGTAAATCAAACAATAAACAGAATATAAGCCAATTCTATCTTAAGATTAAAAGTATTATAAACACAAAGATATACGACTCTTTAGTGAATTTTATTGCATATACACTGTAGTTTTGATTATGGCGAATATAAGTTCTTGTTCCATATTATTTAAATTCGACGAACATATGCTGGAATGTTTTAATGAAAATAAATAAATCTTATTTCAGAGTCTCTCAAAATTTAACCGTACAATAACAGACAAAATCACTATTAGGACTGCCTCTGTGGTCAAGTGGTCAGCGCTCTGGATTCTCCACCCAATGTTCCCGGGTTCCATTCTCAGCGGGACGGGACATTTTTTCTTTATCCAGAATGATTCTCTCCCCTCCGCAGTATCTGGTGGTACGAGTATGAATGCGGCAGGGAATATAAGTGTGTTAAATGCAAAACTTAATGTAAAAACCAATATTAAAGAAAAATGCCTACAGTTGCAGAGATTAAAAGAATACCAGTAAGTTATTTCTCAAGTGAAAGCCCTGGATATGAGGAGGCCAAAGAAATGAAACCATATTTAAAAAAATCCGATGTGTTAAATTCACATGACTTTCTCTACCCTCTACATTTATTATTGGGCATGCAATATATTCTTATTATAACTTATTTTTCTTGTATATTTTAATCCAAAATAACCTTAATAGAAATAACTGCATTACATATCTCGTTATTGATACACAGGGAACAGCTGTCAAATGTTTAAGAACTGGACGCCTTAAAATTCCATACTGTTTCCACTGAATGTTGACAGGACTTTTAAGAGAATGACCAAGAAATTAACAATTCGAACCTTTAATAACGAATAACTCAGAAATGGCTTATTTGAAATAATGGATGTTTTAAGAAGATATACATTTTTGTGAGGTACATTTTCATCTATCGCTTAGTGTTTAGCAGTTAAACAAAATTATACAAAGTTCCTTTCGAACGAAGAGGACTTTACAGGCTATTGCCTGAAAATTCAATATGTATGTTTATATATTTTTTATTTCCCATGTAAATATCTTTGAAATGTGGTATTTTAATAAAAAGTCGTTAGCCACTTTTTACAAAATCAAAAATTTCCAAACATTTTCCAAGTAAAGGGAAGTTTGGGGTTAGGATATGCTTGAGAATCTTTGTGTCGCATCTTCGGAGGATACTGAATCAAAATACCAAGTTTGGCATTTATCCGATTTTTCGTTTTTGAGTTATGCTGTTCACAAATACACACACGGGCCTTTTTCTAAAAATATTTTTTTTTAATTCATGGTTCCCAAAACAAGTAGGTATTTCCGGCGAAATTTCGGTATCGAATTTTTGGGTGGAATACAATACTTTCCCTACCTACTATGTATGTGATAAGAAAGTAAAAACACTACTAGTAACGGTATAAACGTTTAAATTAATCCTATAGGTCTGTAATAGCGAAATTATTTTCTAGTGACTCCAAGGAAACGAAAATGTGGTGGTATCTCGTTTCGTACACTGTAGGATACAGAATCTCGGCCGATAAGAGTACAAAGGCAGTGTCAGGAATTTCTTTCACAGATGGAACATGATGTTCGAATTCACGCGATATTTGCCATCGCGAGACGCGGCGTGCTATTCTCCAGTCAGTCAAAACTTCCCACAGATCGCTACTGACAAACGAGGATAGTCGTATCGAGACTCGATCGAAACTTGGCACGCTATTTGCCCGTCATGTGACGCGACTGTGACTGACAACACAAGCCTATGGAATGTGCACACAGCATGAATCACATAGGAAACCTGTCTTGTGCGTACAGCCGCTTCCTTTGTACCTTCTTCATCGCCACTGACTATCGATTTTCCGTTTAATCGATAAAGGAATAATCGGTTGATCATACGCTTGAATACTTACGTTTTGCTTTACAAACATAGTTTTTAAATAAACCAGGGTGTACAGTTTCGATTTTAGTTACCTGAACACCGGATCTTAAAGAAGGCATACAAAAGATTTGAGATAAGTGAATAAAAATTTGGATTCAATAGCTTCACATATATAAAACTCTAAATACTGCTGGTAATTTTCGATTTTAGATAACTAACCTGAAACTAAAAATAACAATTTTTCGTATTATGTATCTATGCAAATGTACATGCAAGATGTAAGGTATTCATGTTTAAAAGAGCTAGATATATTAAACAACTCCACCGGTATGGGGCAGATAAATCGGATGTGTTACATATATATGACTTTTTCTATTTATTAAACGCAATTAATTTTTCAAAGGCTTATTTCATGTTAATGGTGATAAAATCAGATTCCAAAATAATATCTCTGTTCGAGTTTATGTGGGTGTGTGAGTGTCGCATAAATAAAAATACGAATTAATGTGAATGTATGTGAATAACATTCATACAACTTTCGTTACTAATTCCTCCATAAAGTATCCATCAAAAGCTTATTATTCTGTCTACTTAATGTTAAATGATTTCATTACTGTTTCGCTGTACGCACAAGGGGGATACCAGAAGCTGAAGTGATAGTAAGATATTTTAAACGTGGGTCCTATATCCTGGCTTTGATATCCCATAGTACTTGCAGGACCACGAGGCACAAAGGAATAAAGTCTTAGAATTTAAATGGATAAAGTGCTGGAAAACTCTTACCAATATCGACGAATATCTCTAAAATTGTTAAAACAAAAGAACGTGACAAATTGGGTTTTGAGGTCTACAGTTTTCGTGCAGTAAGTGTTTGTTATTTCTTATGGTTTACGAGTTACATAAAATTATAAACATTTTATTCAGAATGAAGAGGTCCTCACAAGTCTTAAACATGCGGTATTTTAATCAAAATCGTTTGATTCATTCCTCGGAAAATAGAAAATAGCGAAATATTTTGAACACAAAGGGTAGTTTAAAGTGGGGAAGATTTTCTTGAAAAATCTACATGTTGCCTCCTTGGAAAACTGTTGAACTTAAACAGGTACCAGGTTTGATATTTGTCCGACATGTCGTTTTTGAGTTATGCTGCTAACGTACACTCCACACACCTTTTCAATAAATGCTTTTTTTTGTAATTAGGAGCCCGAAAACAAACTTCAGCTCAAAACTCGATATCGAATTTTTGGATGGGGTACAATATTCTCTAACTGCTTTAGATAGGTGGTAGAGAAATTAATAGGCAAATATTTTATGGAAAC
This sequence comes from Deroplatys truncata, assembly GCA_030765065.1. Lineage (NCBI taxonomy): Eukaryota > Metazoa > Arthropoda > Insecta > Mantodea > Mantidae > Deroplatys > Deroplatys truncata. The sequence goes on along the minus strand of CM060981.1, from coordinate 103,011,346 downwards.
GTTAAGGAAAGACAGGGATAGAAAAAGTGGTGTACCTTTACGCATAATATATTTTCTTAAGGAAGACGTCGGTCACCTCCAGTATTTGAACGCACCCAGGAAAGGCGAAGCACGTAGACTTAGTAGCACCTGAAGAAACACTCTCACTTTCTAGTCTTGCTCACGTCTTGATGACTTCATTAGTGTTACTTTTGGCTTATCCAAGACCGAGATGTACTGCCGGTCAGGTAAGTGTAAACCACTTTCTCCTACTCCTTTCCTACATACGTTTCTGATTCAATGGGAAAACTACTGCGTTAATTGAAAGCACAATATACTAATTACAATGACTCATGGAGGAAAGTTTATTGAGTTTGTTTATACATAGAGGTTGTCAGGTAAAAATTTGAATTAATGCCACTAATCATCAAGGCTGCGAAATTGTATAAAAATAACTGATGTGTTACAATCCTTGGACTCATTGTACCCGCTGTTACTTGTTTTCATATCTATAGGTACTACAAACTATTAATGCAAAGATTTGTTTTTCTGCCTAGTTTATGTTAATAAAGAACAAGTATTTCAGAAATAGTTTCAATACATATTTTTGTAGATACAGAGGGACACACAGGAGACTAGAACGATATTCAAATGTTTAAAAAGCAGGTTGCTATATCTGGCGTTGAAATTATAGGTGTACTGTCACTCCTATGTATATGGGGTAGTAACACGCACGGCTGTTCCATGTACTTTGTTCATCCTTTTGATGGAAGTGTGGGAGCGGGAAAGGGGGTGTTAGAGACATCAAATCCAAAAGTAAGCACAGTTCTAGTACTGTCCGCTTTGGTGTAAGGGAGAGCACTGCGAGGTCGCATTTTCAAGTCCGGGTTAGGATTTGCATATTTTTTCGACTAAATAAACTGCCTCCGTGCTTTTAGAAGTAAATATCTGCTCATAAAAAATTAAATGGAGTTTTATTTATTAACGCTCTACTATAGTTCTTAGCATCTCATTCTATGTTGAGCGTGAAAGAGCGGAAATTTTGCTCAGAGACCTCTTTATCAGGTTTGAGGTTCTTTAATGTGTCGTAAATATACGACAAGGGACTATCGGCTTTACTTCCCTTCCGAAGGAAGCCATGCTGAGGATTTTTACGCCCGAAAAAATCCATGGCCCTCCGCCGGGCTTGAACCAGAGGTACCCCAAGACCATGGAGGACGACGAACATCAGTTCATGGTACGTGCTTTTATTATGTAAGTAATTTGACATTTCAATGTCCTATTATCATTATTATTATTATTGTATACAAATGCCAAATGCATATTCTATTTAGTGTATGCTTCTGTTAATGATGACAATATATGTTATTATAACAATAGTAATGATAATAATAATAATAATAATAATAATAATAATAGTGCCCTTTTTATATAGAAAGCACAACCTGACTATCATTAAAGTTATTTGACTGATGGCGAGCTGGGAGGCATAATACCAAGCTTCTTTGTAAAATTCTGCAAATGTTTCAAGGGGAATACTGATTCCATTTATAGCATAGCAGTTGTTTGTGTCAGAAGTTCAATTGTCATTTTCAACTATTTGTATACGCCTAAATAATAATTATAGTTGTAATGTTTGAAGTTATTTCACTTCGATTTTTAACTCTTATCATTTCGTTTTATTTTTGCCACTTTCACTTTACGGTTTTATCACAAGTATTTATAATATTTTCTCTTTACATTATGCGTTAGACTTAGACAGTTTGTCTATTATGCTTTGCTCAGTGGCAAAGCATCGGCATGGAAAGAGAAACATCTGTGATTCGAATCCCGGGATTGATCGCAAATGTTTTCCATAATATAATAAATTTATTATTATTGTTACCACTATAATCTTAATTGCGAATTGAATAAAAAATTAAACTCATTATATTTATTTGTCTATAGCATTTAACACTCCTTTTCACTACACTAGCTTACAGGATGGTAAACTGTGTCAAATACACTTTAATAGCACTAGTAGTGCAAAAATAAAATTTGATATACTTGTAGAAATTAAACATACTTTCCTTAACAGATATCTACCAAATGTGAAATGTGTTTACAATAAATGCAATAATAATAGTACAAACCATTTTGGATGACTTAGTTCTTTATTTCTTTTAGTAGGAAAACCACCAATGACCTCACTTAGTCTCGAGGCATTGAGGAAACTAAAGAGCTGCAGACTTGAGATCGTCTTCTCATATTCTCACAGATTTCCCAAACAGATTCTCTCAATGCCTCTTTGATGCGTTCTTGATGTTGTTCCCAGGCCCGCACCAATGAATACCCAGACGTTCTCAATTGGATTAAGATCCAGAGACTTCGCAGGCCATTCCAAAACCGAAATATCTTGGTGCTGCTGAAACCAATCCTCTGTGGTTCGGGATGTGCGCATACTGTTGTTGTCGTACATGAAATGTATCACAGCACTTCCTCTTCCGATAGATAGATCGTATCGTTGAGAGCATGCATATGCCTGGGAGTCCATGTTAGAAGACACTTCAATAAGCTTCCCTACTTCACCGGTGCTCATCCAGACCATACAGCTAAACTGATCCTGCCACCCCGTGCAGCGGCAACGTGTTTAGGGACGAAGCGAGTGTTGTTGGTTCGCCACAAAGACAGTCTCCCACCCTTATCTCATGAAAACATTTTTCGTCAGACCATATTTCAACTCCCAGAAGTCTTGACTTGGCTGGCAGATGCTGCAGGCAGGAGGCTACAGAGCTTTCCTATGTTCTTGCTTAAGGGCACCCTTTCTTGCAGGTCTATGATTCGGATGTCAGCGCATGGAGTTGTTGACGGGTCGTCTCAGCACCCACTGGAAGATTTTGACTTCTTGTTATTCTTGCCGCTGGAAGGAAGGGATTCTCATTGTGGATCTCTAGAATAGCTCTGTCGTCCTTTGCCGCCATGTTCTATGCTTCTGCTTTGTCTTAAGACTCTCTTCATCCTCCTTCTGAAACCTTAAGTCTCTTCTGCATACCCAACTGCTTGGCATATTTGGGCCACTATGCGGCCACATTCCCACATTTCTACAATGTGACCTTTGTTTACCTCACTTGTATATGCCATTGTATACGGAGTTTTGGTAGAGTGGTTTCAAATATTGTCCGTGTGAATGGCTTAACAAGCCCTATTCCTCAATTGGTGATTGGAGCTCGTAGGCCAATACAAAGCCTACAATGTAATTTGATATCGAGGTCCTCTGATTTCATCCTACAAGTTTAAAACAAACAAGGCATTTAGAATAGTTTGTATGCTTAGTTCTTTGGAGAAATGATTAGTGTGTTGATTTATGAAATTAGGATCCGGGTTCAGCTCTCGGTTGGAAGAAATCCTTTTATTACCTTTAATTATGCTTATTTAACATTCTTCAAAGAATAAGGGAGAATTAAAGGCAAGCATAGTTGTTTTTGGTTACACGAAAGAGCAAAGCATGTTGTTTCTTTAATTTGATTGAGAACAACCACTATAGAGCGTAATTTAGTAATATTGCTTCTAAATTCTTACTGCACAAGAAGTAAAATAGGGGAAAACCTGGGAGCATCCCAAGTATTCGATTCATACATCCCTAGCCTTCCTTGTAGATGGATTTAGTTCCGGAAAGGAGACACTCTAATGTTTCTAGCACTTCTTATAGTTTCAAACAGCTGATACAGCCTAAAAATAAGTCTTCCGAGCGTCTAATGTACTGCTGTGAAAATCCAGAGCTTGACACTACAGTAGGTCTTTGGTACAGCACCCACCGACTTCTAAAACTGAAGTACGGAGGTTCAAATACCAACAGATGCTTCGTTTTTTTCTTTCTTTCTTCTTTTCCGGATTCTGCATAAATGAAGAAGCTTGTTTCATATCTCCAATGTTTAAATAATCGAAAACCACACGATAGAATTGTTTAGTTAACGGAAGCTCTCTCACTTTACAGGCATATTTATTTGTAATTGAATAGTTGATTGTAACCAAATGTAAACAAAACATTGCTTTCACGTCTGTCGTACACTTCATATTATTTCCATGATGCAAGCTTAGAAAGTAAAAAATGTTATTAACCTGTTAGGGTGCTATTAAACGCTGGAGTAGTGTGCTCTAAAACTGCTTCCATCACTACCGCCATCACTATCATAAGTTTTTTAGAAAATATTTGTTTGTCAACAGAGAAAAGTCAATATGACCATCATGTAATTTAATTTATTACGCATTTAAACACAATTTAGTTGTAACAATAGCTAAAAACAGACATCCTTATTATCCTTAGCATAGGATAGGACTAGCTACAGAGGGGGACTTAACACTTCGACCTACGCAGATCTTTTGTGCCTATGGCCCCCCCCCGGGAAATAGGGAGAGAGGGAGTGAAGGATCAGGTGAGAGAAGACAGAGGGCGGCCGGACGAGGAAGCACGACAGGCAGAGGGCAGGGTCCCTACCATTTACACATTTGAACTCCCCGGGTGCTGGTTGGTGCAGCCGCTCCCTTCCTCTTAGGCTTACACAACCCTTGGGGGGCCGGGAATCGGAGACCACTGGCAGTCTGGGGACGAAGGTTTACTCAGAGCATCCTTTTCCCCTACCATGCACACGCCGAGACCTGCCGCCGACACTTGCAACCCTGAAAGAGACCAAGCATATGAAGGATGAAGTGAAATGAGAATGGAGATGAAATGGAGGAACAGGAAATTCGGGCGGTGTAATGATCGTTCCCAGCATTCGACTGGGAAACTGGCCGACTCGTGGAAACCCCCGAAAAAACCCGTGGGTCAGGAAGGACGGTCACGTGAATCCAACCTACAACCTCCCGAATGCAGGCCATAGACGTAACCGCCTGAGTCATCCCGCTCGGTAATTATTATCCCTAATTAAATTAGCAAACGCATCGTCTAACATATTTCAATTGCATAAATACCCTGTGCTAAAAGTTCTTTCTTCCTTGATCCCCCTTCAAATTAGAAAAACAAGTAAGTGATTAATTATTTATAGAAAAGCATTGTTTATTAAATTAATGTTCTATCACTGCAGACTACTATCCTATAGGGCAATGGCGTTAAAATAGCACTGTAGAACGTAGAAGCTAAAAACCGATGGTCGTCTGATGCTTGTAGATAAGCACCCTGACCTCGCGCCTTGCTCCTCATTCTTGCGAATCGTGGGCCCAGATTCTTTTAAGAGGTATTGTACATAGTCACCAGAAAGGGTAATCTAGCACTTAAAAATTTATTAAATAATATATCGGAAAATTCAAATAGTAACAATTATTTCGGGAGTGGTTAATGTCATCAACATTTTTAGTTGACATGAACAGTATACCCACTTTAACGGGGTCATATTTTCCTCGTAGTAAACCCTTGTCTGTCTCTCATTACAGAAAAGTAAATAAGAGTGGTGTGTAAATATTCTAAATCTCGTTTAGGGCTTATTAATTCATTTTACTTTATCTTCTAATAAATCGCTTCCCGCTATGGAAGAGAATACCGAGTGAAGAAAGGCAATATACAGAAAATTGTAGAGTAGAAAGGCAGTACTAGAAAAAGCATTTTGAGGTTAGAAACAACGGGTCGCAAAAGCATCTTTACAGTGCCATATGCGTCAGCATTAAATCCATCCTGGTCTCCGATTGTGAAACCTGTTTGCGGCATGTCAGGTGTAAACAAAATGCACTCTTCTACAGTACTAGTCACCGTCGCTAGGTGTGTCTAATGTTCAATACCTGATTTGGATGGTACAAAGAGTACAGTAATGGGATGGTTAGTTTCTCATTATTACCTTACTCATTAGATGAAATAGTACGTACCACACATTTTTTGTATGATTTAGTTTCATTTTGACTGGAAAATGTAGATTTTTTCATGAAGTCAGATTTCAATTGTGTTGATACAGCACTCCTCTTACCACACTGCATCTGCGACTGCTTGTTCCTAATCAAAATGCCTATTTTGGTACTGACTTTCTACTCTACAATTTTATGCACATTGCTTTTCTGCACGCTTATCTACATATTCTCTGTACTTCAAAACAGCATCAACGGCGGTAAGAAACGAGAACGGAGCATGTATTTTTCAGTTTCTCTTTCTGTTTACCTATGGCAAGCAGGTGAAGTGTTTTATTCCACCCAAAAATTCAATATTAAAATTTCTTTGGAAATACAGATTTGGAGATCAACTGAACAATAAAAATAATTTTTAGAAAATAGTGCGCGTCACCACCATGAGTCAGAAACAATATATCTGCTTTATTATATCAAATGCCTTACTTAAATCACACACTGATTAAATGTGCTAAGCAAAGATTTCTAAGAAATGTCCCCACCTCAAATTACTTTTAACGTGACAAATTAAATTCAGGTACATTTTTAATTTTCTGGGGAAAGATACGTAACGAGAAGTAACCCTTATTTGAAAAAAAAGTTAGAACTCGTTAAAATATGTAATATGGGGCAAATAAGTATTTTTTCGTAGTATTAGCCATTTCCCAATTCTCAAATGTTTTTATATTCTTTTCAAATACCGTTCTTTTGTTTTCCCAGAATTCAGCAACGCGTATCAAGACAGACATATAAAACTTCTTTTACATGTTATTATTATTATTATTATTATTATTATTGTATAAAGACCACACCAATAAACTTAAACGTGTTAAATAAATGAACTATTATCATCATCTTAATAATATTACCATGATTATTATTATTATTATTATTATTATTATTATTATTATTAACTTAACGTACTAAATTAAGAAACACACAGACAACACATTGCAAGTGTTATCCTCAACCTATCTTTTGGTATGACGTAAACAAATTGCCAGTCAAATGGTAGAAGGGTGACGTTTGAAGAGGGCGGAGCTACACATTTTATTACCAACATAAATCGCTCCGCTCGTAACATGGGCGATTTTTTTCTGCACCCAAGTGTGCTTACCATTTCTGCTAATGTTTATATTGATTCACAAGTAGCAGATACATAAACAAGATTCTGTATGAATGATTTGACGAATATACGATGGCTGTCTCAGAAGTACCCGATCTAACAAAGAAAGCAAAAAAAATTTGGGAAGAAACATCTTTATTTCTCTACATAGTCTGCTTTCAGCTCGATAGACTTTTCTCAGCGATGTTCAATACCCTGTTTACAGTGAGAACCGCCGAGTTCTACAAAATAGTAATCAACTGCAAACTTCACCTCCTCTTGGTGGCAAATCTTTTACCAACAAGCTATTTCTTCAACTTTGGAAACAAAATAATCAGGGTGCATGAGGAAGCAATTTGAACTTTAACTCATTTATTTTGGCCATGGGATAATGGATGTTTGAACTGGTGCATTGTCTTGATGAAACAGAACTTTCTTTTTCGCTAAATGCGGCAATTTTTGCTTGATTTTATCATTCAAACGCTGCAATAAATTTACATAATACTTGCTATTTATTTCTTTTCCTTTTTGAGGATCATCAATGAAAATTATCCCACCTCATCCCAAAAAACTGACGCCATGACCTTGTCTGCAGATGGAACTGTCTTCGCCTTCTTTGGAGCCGATTCTCCCCTTTCAATCCACTGTTTTCACTATTTCTATCTTTCAGGTTTGAAGTGATGGATTCAGGTTTCATCCATGGTTATGAATAGACGCAAAAACACGGCTTCATTGCAGCGAAACATCGCCAAACACTCGATTCAAACATTCTCACGACGCTGCTTTTGTTCCATTGTGAGTAAATGCGGCACCTATTTTGCGCGCAGCTTTCTCATGCCTAAATTTTCAGTCGGTATACGATGTACAGCGCTTTTTGAAATGCCTGCCTTGTCTGCTAGCTCGCGCACTTTCAGTCGAAGGACATCCAATACCATTTTGTGGATTTCTTCAAAATTTCTGCCGTGGTCAGCTCATTTAGTCCACCACTGCAATGTTCGTCTCGGCAGCTGCTACGGCCTTGCTTAAACTCTGCCACCCAATATTTTACTGTTGTAAACGAATGAGCAAACTTCCCCAGAGTAGAATCTAGTACAGCTTTAATATTAGTTGGACTAAGACCCTTCAAATGAAAGTATTGTATCACGTAAGATGGCCAGTTTTATCCATGTTTACAAATTCGCTGAGAGCTCACAACTAATTGCTGCAAAACAATTACTAAACAACGTAGCATCGTCAAATTTCAAACTTAAGCTTTATAAGGTTGGTACTTTCTATCATAGTCATTTGTTTGAAACAACAACCGCTGACGTCAGGTCGGGTACTTCTGGGACTGCCCTCGTATATGAAGATACATGATAATGGGTTGAGACTGTCGAATTGTAACACATCGGGTGTTTTCTTTGCTACTGCCTTTGGTTTTTAAATTTTAAAGCATATTCAGGAATCATATGAAATGTTATGGGATAATTCCTTTTAATAGCTCTTTATTAACATACCATTTTCTTTTCGTATAACACACACAAATGAATCATTTTTTTAAAATGCTTTTTGAGAGTCAATGCACCTCCAAACTTGTATAGGGAACAACTTACCATATTAAGTTTTTATCACTATTTCCGTGTTGGGCCTGTAGGAGATGTAAACGTTTTAAATTCATACTAATTGGCTCGCTCTCTGATTGGCTGTGTTATCAGCAGTGTTTACCACGCGCCAAGCTTAACACCTCAGTGGAACTGCAATGGTGCATTGCCACATCGTGCCAGTTAATGGAAAGAGAGGGTGGGATGGATTAACCTCCCCCTACCTCTGCTGAGATCTCATCAGTATTCGTAGCCTGTGCTCAATTGAGTCATTCCTCTACTCCCAGAGAGAGAGAGAGAGAGAGAGAGAGAGAGGGAAGATATATATTATGTGGGGGTGGTAGTGGCGGCACTGAAATCGAGAGAAGGATGATTGGGGCGGGTGGAGCAAAGGGTTGGTTTCGATGATACAGAGGTAGTTATGCTCTTGTCTTGTCACCTCAAAAAAATAAATAAATAAAAATAAAACTTGCAGCAGTTATTGCTTCCCAGACTTGTGCATTGATCGCGCAATTTGAACCCAAGAACTAGAAGATTGCGTTCCTCGGTTTAAGGTCACAACATCAGCTCTGTTGTCTTTAAAAGGAAGAATTATTATGAAAAAAAGTTAATGTGTTACAATTACATAACTTGCTCGACTCGTACTTTCACAAACCACACTTGTTTATTTTTCTATCCACTTCATGTTAATCATTTACAGAAATAGTTAAATTACACATTTAGTTGTGGATAGAGGAGGGACACAGGAGGCCTACACATAATTCAGTATTCAATTAGCGGATTGTTATATATGTTATATATTGTCTTTGAAGTGCTTCTCTTTGTACACCTTGCGATTTTATGCGTCAAAAGTACGAAGCGTGTTTTTAAATAAGTATCAATAATTTTTTAAAAAAATAACAAATACTTTATCATCACTCAATACCTTACACCGCTTCTCTATATATTCACCGCCGTTACTCAGGTACCTGTTGTAACGGGAAACCAGTTTTTGTATGCCTTTGTCAAAGAATGATACCACCTATGATGAAAACCAAGTCCGCACTGCTGTTTCACATCATCGTGTTGAAATATTTTCAGCCAAAGAATTTCTTCAGATGAAGAAAGAGATGAAAATCGCTTGGGGCAAATCCGGACTGTAGGGAGGTTTGTTGAATTGCTCCCACCATATGATGCCATCAGATCTCGAGTTGTTTGGCTGTGTGTGGCCGGGCATTGTAACTCATTATTTCCCCATAAACCTCACACAATTGGCGATGAATGTTTGAATTTATCGCATTCAAAAAAAGAATTACTGATCTGACTTCACAGTCCGCGGGTTGCTCGATTGTTTTGAACATTTCGAAACGCTCTAACAACAGCAAAATACAAAGTGACGATCGCTAACAGCTTTCTAATGAATGGAGGAAGTGACCCCGCATGCTCAAAACCGCGACTGCAGCGGCAAAATACTAAACTGGTGTTTCCTTTCTAAACACACCTTGTATAAAGTATTTGAAAATTGAAACAAATTACAATCGAAATCTCAAAGTGTAGACACAACAAATTTGACATGCGAAATTCATTCAGGATGAAGAGGATTTCAAAAGCTATTTCCAGAAAATTCAAGATATTTATTCAAGATATATTATAAATATATTAAACACATGGAATTTTAAACAAAATCATAGTCATTTTCTAGAAAATTAAAACTTTATTTTTACGTAAAGGGCAGTTTGGGATGCCATTGCTCTTTTCAGTCTAATTCTACTTTTCCCATTCTAAGGTTTTGCATGGGCGAGGACAGGAGTGATGATGTTAAAAGGCTTAGGGGAAAGAGAGAATCAAGGAAAGTGTCCGCTATGTAATAGAAAGTATAATAACTATTGCCATTTAATTCTAGAATATGAAGGAACTCAGGGATAGAGGGAAAGATGGCAGAAAAAGAAATGGGACAAATTACCAACTGAGATTATAGGTAGAAAGATGCTGAGTGTTAAATACAAGGGGAACATATTAGAAGTAGGAAAATATTTAGGTTTAATTAGAAAGAGATGGCTGAAGAATTATAGGAATAAGGAGTAAGGAGTAAGAAGAAAAGTAGGTATTGAAAAGTAGATTAATAACATATTTATTTATTCAGTCAAGTAGGGCCCATTGACTCGGTAACCACAGTGTTGGAGGATAGGGGCCCTACGAAACTAGCAACTTGATGAACTATGTAAAGTGGAAATTGTATACACTATGTATTTAAAGTAAATAAATATCTATCTATCTACAAAAGCTTATTATTCTATCTACTTTTTGTTAATACCTTCAATTCATATTTATACATTTCGTTGCACAATACAACAGAATAACGACTTCCCATCTGAGGAAAGTATACGTATTTGAAAATTAAACCCAATCAAGGAATATTTTTGAAAAAGTTGACGGCACAAGAAAGAAACAATGAAACAAAAAGAAACAAAATAAATAGGGCGCTTTGTCAAGATCTACAAATTACCAATTATAGAAAAGTTATTCAGAAAGAAGAGGGCTTCACAGACTATTCCCAGAAAAAACAAAATATGCATTTTATTTGTCATGTACTCATGTAAATATAGTAAAGTTGTGTTACTTCAATGAGAATCGTTTAGAGCTATTTTTGAGAAAATAAAAAATTCGAGAAATGCTCCATGTAAAGGGTAGTTTGGTTTGCGGGGATTTTGTTGGAACTCTTCGTGTCTCTTTGGAAGACACTTACTCAAATACCAAGTTTTATATTTATCAAACCTTTCATTTCTGAGTTTTCGTTTTTGACAGACACACATACGGAATTTTATAAAAATGTTTATTTGTTTGCTCAAGAGGCCTCAAAATGAGTATTTTCGTGAAATCTCAACATTATATTTTTGGGTGGAGTACAATACTTCCTCTACTTACTAAGTACGTAGTAGAGAAAGTAAAAATGATCTTGGAATATTTTAAGACTTTAATGGCTCATTTTCATGGTCAACGAAATTACTGCAAGTCGGAATTTAACGCACAGTAAAGTGATATAAAAATAAAGTGTCTGAATACTAAAACGTAACAAAAAAACAAAAAATAAGTTTTCAAACTTGTGCCCACTATTTCACATATATTTTCCCTTAATTTGAAACTAACAAAGTTTTAAAGGAACACCTGTATAATCACTTCAACTGTGAAGAATGTTATAATTTTGTAGGAGTTGTAGTATATTTCAAATGTTGGGAGCCGAACTTGTAGTAGTTGCAACCGCACGTATAGTAAACAGTTTCCGGTAGCCTTCGCCCCAAATGTACTTTCAGGTGGCCTTTGCCCCAAGTTTAAAAAAAAATATTAACTTTGTAATTTAACTGTTTCTTTAAATATTATGCATTTATGTTTGCCTCGGCTGCGTCAGTATTTATTTTAGAGACATGGATGTCTTGGCAGGGTTGTGGTGCGACTTAAGAATGTAGGCTTACACAGATTATAATTTTACTTCACTCCTTTTATTAATACTTGATACGATTTAAATAACACTTCACTGATATAGAGAGCTGTGAGATTCTTTAATGAATTACTTGCACTTTTTAACACGTAAAACTATTTTCGTCTCACACGAATACGTATTAAATCTCTCGAGGACATTTTACGTCTGGTTAGTAACGTTGTCTCCAACCAAATGAACTGATTTCAACAGCCTAAACTTGCAAATTTTTGTATTTAAAGTCTCTGATTGGCTATTTCTAATCCAATAGAATACCTTCATTTAACTAAAGTTTTTTTCTGGTTGTTGATTGGCTATTTTTATAAACTGTCACAAAAATTACATTATTGCTTCCAAGAATCACAAGTAGTATTGTAAAACTCTCAAACTCATTATTGCCTCAAGGTTATCTCATTGTTACCTTATTGTTAGCAACGTTTAAGCTATTATTTTCACAGCTCCTATGTTATTAAATTACGTAATGTATTCACATAAGATTATTACACATGGATACAATAATACAAGCATATGCAATGACTGTTACATACATTTTACAAATTATTACATACACATATTGCTTCAAGGCGGACTGTTATTGAATTTACATATTATTGTAACTAGACTGAAATTATTTAAGTGTTAAAATACTGCCTCAACTGGGTGACTGTTACACCCAATTACATTATGTACTTATTATTCACACGTATAATAGGACTACTACTTTCAGAACATATCATCAGCATTACTAATATAAGAGTATTTAAAGTTTAAACTGTTCCTGTAATAAAGGATATCCCCGGGGAATGTTGGAAAACCATATCAGCTGCCCGCTTTGACTGTCCAAAAGCGGCATTACAGAATAGAAAATAACAGCAGAGAGTGGGTAAATAAATATAATTATTTGGACAATCATCTATGTTACACCATATAATTGCAGTTCATTAGCGCATTAATTGTGCATTGCATGACAATGTGCCAGTTCATGAACTTAATGTAATGAATGACTATCCTGCTAGCCTTGTTGTAGACTTTCCTGCACTCTAGGATAATTATCTGGACTGGTTTGTCGGCAATTACATCTAACGGAATGCCACTTGCTCGCTTTAAAAATAACACGTAAATCATTAATCCTGCAATCATCTGTTTAGGTGTACACTCTTCCTCGTACAGAAGCCTTCTTGATATTCTACTCTTGCAATTCTTTCAGGAAATGTGTGTGTTTATAGCTGGCACACAGGTAGCTTTTTAAACCCGAATCAGGATTTAATTAATTTGCTTTAACTCTTCTCATAAATACTGCATAATGGTATTGAATATTTTAATGGTAAATACTTTACTTTTTATAGTTGTAATTTAGTACAGCCACGGATATTCCTAATAGCGGATGAAAAATCCCGTGATATTCATGCAAAAGAATGTTAAACGTCGGCGGAAAGTCTGAAAGTCTTCGAAGTTATGGAAATGCTGCATAGCCTATAAGTGATCTTCGGCGTGGATCAATCATGAATGACTGAACAACTTTTATGAACCATAATAGATAAAATATTAAACCTTTTCTTTGGTTCCGTAATTATTTAATAACAGAAAAGCTACATAGTTTACACATAGGACCTTAACATCTAAACGAAATGCCGAGCGGAATGACTCAAACAGCAACATCTGTGGCCCGCATTTCGGGAGGTCCCAGGTTTGAACCCCGGAGGCCGCCCACTCTGACACATGGGTTACTTCGAGGGTTTTCCCGGTTCATCATTACATTCATTCTACATCCCGTTGGACTCTTTCAGATCGGAAGTGTTGGGACAGTGTTTCGGAGCATGGTGGCAGGGGAAAAGGATGCTCTCTGTGAACTCTCTCTGTTCCTCGGTTTGACTAGCTGCCGAGGCATTTCAAACCCCTTGAGGGTTGGGATACCTCTATGTGGGGCGTGGTTCAGGGTCTGCTCCTCCGTCTGCCGAGGTGTGTACTTCTGGAAACTTAGGAACCCTGTTTTTGCTGTACCGTTACTCCTGGATCCGGCCGCCCGGTATCTCCTCTCGTCTCATCCTTCCTCCCGGAGACACTCCCCTCGTGGGGCGTAGGTTCAACATCCCCTCTGGATCAGTGCCGAGTCCCCTCCGTTAAGGAAGATAAGATACAACAAAATAGAGCTGAAGATGGTGAATATGAAGATTCCCACTTCCAGGCCACAAGTTAACCGCTCTGAAAAAGACACATAGTCTACGAAAATTAGGAAAACAAATTTTCTCGGTTGTTAATGATAAAACATTGTTTGATTGATTCCTAATTTTAGTTGGAAACAATTTTATATCTTTATACAACTATTTCATATAATCTGCTAACGAATTTGATCACAATATACAAACGAAATAAAGTAAAAGATTCTTACATGAGGATTACAATATTTTGGCATTGGTATCGTAGACGTATCGTACAGTTGAGAGCAGATTCGATTCTGTCTTGTTTTGCTGTGCTAAATCGTGACCATCTATATATAGTGTTTGGAATGAAATATTCACCTCATTTGTTTTATTTTACATGCATTTTCTGTGAAGTAACAATTATTTTCTATCCTATGACATTCTCAATTAAAAGTCAAAGTGTTCTTCGCAAGTGTGTTCTTTTATAACTTCTATGTATTCGTATTATGGTATATAAGCTTTGTAAATCCTTGTAGCGGGAATCGTCGTTGGGCTACGTTTGTAGCGGGAAACGGTGCTGTGCGCTATTTGTAGCGCGAAATCGTCAATCCTTGGGCTGTTGTGGCCTGTTGCAGTGTTCTTCTTCCTCGGCTATTGGTGCTCGTCGGTTGTTACGTATTCCATCCTAACTATATCTAATTATTAATTCTCAGGTTATAGTGGATGAGGCAAGTTTAAGAAATACACTGCAATTTTCCCTTAATAACTGAAGTTTATTCACTATTGAAATAATTATGGGCGGCTAGTTTTTCCCATTATTATAATCGTATCACTTTAAATTAGTCAGGAGCCCAGCTATCTGCACACGCATTCCCACCCTTGTTCATCTGTAGCACATCGTGTCGACGTGAATTCTTGAAGATCAGTGATAGAGAGAGAGAGCTCTGAGGCCTTGTCTGCCCTTATATACGGGAGCCTAGTGACGCTCACCTCTGCGTTTAAAACTGTAACGACTGTTCCTATTGGCCCTCAGACCGCGTTACCTTAACATGTATGAGAATGTGTGTCTTCAGATCCATGCGCTTAAGCATCAGTTCCATATCTCCGTCTCTTGCTTTTCTCTATCTGTTTCTTTGTATTTCACCGTACTGTTGGCTTGGTGAAAGGTACGCTCTTTATGCTTTCCTGACATTCTGCTAGCTCGCCCGTTTCTTACAATCAAATGTACAAATGTTAGATGTTGAATATTTTAACATGTTAGTGAATTAAATTATTACTGTACAATTCTTATATGTATGGTTCCCCTTTCATATGTGCAATTCCTTTATATATGTATAATATATCCCCTTTCATCCTTTTTAATGCTTTAGTAATTAATGAATTGAAATTATATACCACATCTGTCAGAAAGTATAGCACTTTCAATAATAAAAGAATTATTATCCGTTGATAATACATACCACATAATTATTTTCTCTTTATATTAGAATATTTAATATACATTTCCACAGCGTTAGAGCTTTCGAAATAGTCCACATTTCAAGTTGCACCTTTCCCAAGTATCAGCGCTTCATTTGATGAAGATGCTTCAAAGTTTGCGATTCTTTTTCCCCCCCTTTCTTGCCGTTACATAAGCTTATCTCATAGGTAATTCCACAAAGGTTAGGAGTTTATCTGATGAAACCGTAACCTCGAATAGGATTTATTATGCATATTCCATGAATAAAATTTAACAGATTATATAAATAATAATTAATTTCCTACTGCATTATTTAAAATCCAATCATCACTGTGTCAGCTGTCAGATCACGGCTTACTAAATGAATGAACATTCGAATGTATTACGGAATACTAACCAATGCTACCAACTGTGGAAAAATAGCTAACCTCAAAATTTAGATAAGCTACAATCAGAACAATAAAGACACAGCTTTTCAAGAGCATAATTTATGTGTAAATTTACACTTTTTGAATATGGCTTGGTTAAAAACAAATTACAAAGTTGAAGGTTTTCGGTAATGGAAACTGAAATGGACCGGGTTGAAATGCATACTGATAACACTACGGTTCAGTGATATGCTGAAGTTTTATCCGGTTAAGTTGCATCCTTACAAGCATATTTTAAGATAAACGATCGTGATTGATCGATATCCGAGTTATTGCTAAACGTTACTGGTCAATATCAAATGTGAAGCGTATGAATGCAAAAGTCAAGAATAAATATTTGAATGCTCTTTACGCATCTCACTTGTTTAATTTTAAATCGTTCCTAAAATTTTTCATGTGATTCATTCACAAGACTTTCTATAACAATGGCAGATTCATTATACATATAATACAGGGTGGACCATTTAATTTAAGACTGTACAATATCTCCAAGGCTAAGCGTTGTAGAAAGGAATGTCTTGAATAAAAGTTGCTTGATATTATGGGTGAAAATAAATTCCATTAGTCGTGTTTTATTTGGAGGACGTTGTGATGGTCGTTTTAGGGTCAATTTAATTTTTTTAAACGGGAACCTACCCTTTTCATGTTGTTTTCTCATTGTTCATAAAAAACTAAACAGCATTTGTACAGAGCACCTTGCAATTGTTCTTACACCAACGTAAATAACAACGAAAATTCTGAATGGCTGTGTACGAAGAGCGCAATGAATGGTTGGACCATCCATGGGTGGTCATTTGAGGTTCAAGTTACGTTTCGTAACTGGAAACCAACATTTTTATTTTCTTTCTTTATTCCATCACAAAATAAACAACCTTTTATAAATCATTTTCTAATGGGAAAGCAACATAGAAAATGTAGGTTCTCATTAAAAAAAATTGACCGTAAAATGGCCATCATAACGTCCTCCAAACAAAACACGACTAAAAGCATTTACTTTCCCCCATAATATCAAGCAACTTTTATTAAAGACATTTGTTTCTACAACGCTTAGCCTTGGAGATACTGTACAATCACAATTTAAATCGCCCACCCTGTATATATAATTACGTTTTCTTACTCATATAAAAAGTGATTTCAGTCCTCGCACGTTACTCAGGATATATTTTTCCCTCGGAAGTGTTTAAAATTAAGTAAGAAAGTTTCAATATGCAGAACATAAATATTTATTGATATGGAAAGAAAAGAAAGAGGGAGTGAAAGCGTGTCCGTCATTTATAAAGATCTAAACTTGGCAATAATACTGCGAAAACGTTAACGGCTGTATTTTAATGGGCTGTACCTACAGTTTTTCCTGTAGTCTGTACCCTCTTCAGATTACCTGTAAATAAAAATTATAGACAAAACCCTTAAAATAAGAGAAGTTCACGGGATACTCCTAGAAAATGCCAGGTATGCATTTATTTCTCATGTCAATGTATTAAACATGAGACATTTGAGAAAATAAAAAGTAAGTAAATATTTTCCATGTAAAGGGCAGTTTGGAGTGGGAGGAGAGGGTTTAATAATTTCGTGTGGCATTCTTGGAAGATTTTGGACCTAAATACCAAATTGGGTATTTAACCAATTTTTTGTTATTGAGTTATGCATTCACAAGCCACTATTGCCCAAGGAGAGACGGTAGTTTGATTTTCCACTGTCTTAGGAGAATAAAGTAAGATCACATACATCCAGTTTTGAACCCAGGATGTTCATCACTGAAAAATTCCATTACTTGGCCGGAAATCGAACTCAAGTGCCTTTGTATCCTAGCCAGGAACCTGATCTCCACACTAAGGCGATACTTTTATAAATAAATAGGATATTTTAGAAACCCTTCATATTCTTTGAACATTTTGAGAAAACAGAGCAAGGGTTCGCCTCTGAAAGGTGACAAGATATGTTAAGAAATTTCACTAATGAAATGCTTTTCTTTCGTTTTATAGTTTAACCCTTCTAATAGCATCTCATCAGCAATTGCATCATATTTTAGTTTTTACGTTATGGCTGTTTATAGACATGCAGCATGCCCCCCTGCCCCAACACACACACACACACACACACACACACACACACACACACACACACACACACACACGGTGTGTAAGTAGTGATGGGTTGCTGTGAATTCCTACAAATCCAATCCAGGAATAGGGGTATGTAAATTCCTATAATATCGGAGAAATGGGATATCGTAGTTCCAGCATCCGGAGCAACCTTGGCAACTTGCTGTTTGTTTAAAATTATAATATTGTCAAACAAGTTTAAAACAGATATGTCAAGTTGACATTTTTAATACCATTTCCTCATGAAAGGGCAACCCTTACGTCAACCCCTTTCCTATTTTGCTCTCACCAGCAACAAACTGCTTAGTGGTTAAAGTCGCTGCAGTCTGATTACAGTCAGTTTACAGTTCACATCTTCATTACGATGGAAGTATGACTGGAAGCCTAAGTCTCAAGATCAAATATTAGACAAGTCTTATTATTATATTGCTGATACATATGCAAGTTAAGAATGCACATCCCCAACAGATATATGGTCTTTTTCTACGCACTGTGCTAAGCGAGAAAAAAAATGTTATCTTTGTAGGAATTCATATATCAATAATCTCACAAACTACAAATTTGCAGGAATCCACAGAACCCGTTAGCGATAGAGAAAGTGGTAGTATAATATAACGTAATACATATGGAAGAATCGCTTTTTATATGATTACTACAAGGCGATTTATGAATAAGTGACACATTTCTTTCTTTAATTATTCAGTTCCAAATTCACACCATGCCCCAATTTTAGCACAAAATTAAGCGAAATATTCTAGAGTTTCGATTGCCTGATGTGCAGATGTTCATGTTTTATTCGAAACTGTTACTTTTATTGTCGACAACTGTGTTTGAGATTTTGTTCTAGTCAACGCGAAAATGAAGTACACATTAAATGAACGACTCCTGCTAGTAAAAAATACTGGATTACGAATTTAGTTACAGCTACTCAAAGGGCATACCAGAGAGAATTTGGTGTTCGGAATCCTCCACAAGAAACACAATACTGGGGCCGGTAAACAAATTGGAAACAACTGGATCTCTGGTGCATGTAAAAGGCAAAATTGCTCATTTAGGCTTCCCACGGTTGTTGTTGACGTAAGAGCACCCAAAAAATCATTAAGACGTTTGTCGCAGGAGACAGGGTACAGGTACTTAATGTGTCAGAGAGCAGTGAAAAGTGCAGACCTAAAGCCGTATAGGATTACGGTTGCCCATCAGTTACAGGAACCAGATAAGGATAGACGAGTGAATTATTGTCGTTGGTTTCAGGCGTTAATTGTGCAAAATCCTGCCATATTGTCCATCACATGGTTCGCAGATGAAGCATGGTCCCGTTTATCCGGCTATGTAAACTCAAATAACTCAAGCTATTGGGCCAGCGAAAATCCACATGTTATTCATGAAGCACCTATGCACCCCATTAAAATTGCAGTTTGGTGCGTAATATCCGCATAGAGAATAGTGGGACCAATTTTTTTTAAACAATGTAAACACTGCAAAGTACCGATGCATTTTCATGGAGTTTGCTGAGCAACTAGACGATGTGGAGCTGAGTTAAAGATATTTTCAGAAGCACGGCGCTACATGCCATACATCAAATGAATCCATGGCACTAATTGCTAATTTCCTTGACGACCGAATAGTTTCCAAGAACCTGTGGCCACCGAGATCTCCAAATTTGACATCGCCGGACTTCTTTCTATGGGGTTACTTAAAAGACAGGCTTTATGCCACACGTCCCCAGACATTGGACGATCTGAAGCACAACATTACACAGAGGTACAAGCTATTGACAACAGAGTCCTCCAAAGAGTGGCCAGAACGACGTGTTGAGTTGTGCCTTATGCAGGGTGGAGGACATTTTTAACATTTGCTATAGAGGTAAATAATCTCCCAAAATTCCTCTGCATTTCAGGTATAATAACTTGTCGCTAGCACAATTTGTTTTGAAACAATTAAAGAAATAAAGGTGTCATTTCTTCATAAATCATCCTGTATAATATATGTTTTGTGCCAGGGAGTAAGAGTATAATTAAAAAAACAATCTATTTTCTGTTTTTGTAACATATGTATAATTTAGAGCATTAGCTTTGTATGGGTCTAAGAGTTTATGTTTTATTTATACAATTTGCCAACTTATAAATCTTTGAACCTAACATATAACAGAAATTAAAAATATTATATTGAGATCAAGGGTATAAGTCAACTTACATTGTTAGACACATGCCAGAATAATTGTGTTGGCATTATCGTTTGTTTATTGACTTATGTATAGCCTTAGGTCCAAAAGCTTGGCAACAACTGTTATTGTAGGGAAACAGCTGTGTACTTATGCTTCAAAAGATGTATGATTATTAAAGCTGTATCTATTTGTGAACCTTGGAACTGATATAATAGTCGAAGAAATTTGAAGATGTATAGCACAGGGAGAAAAATAGTAGAATATGTGAATACAAAGCTAAATTCAGTAAACATATCCACTGACAGTTCAGGCAGGTTAATATTTGTGTTTTATTATATTTATACCCTGCGGATCTATGAAAACAAATTGTAAGTCTCAAAATATACAAAGCCTCAAAATATAATAATAAACATCCCTATAGTCAATACAGTTGGCATTCTTGCTGTACTCTTCGACGGGAAGCTCACCTGGATTCCTCATCTTAAACTCCTTAAAGCCAGCTGTGGCCAACGACTCAATATTCTGAAAGTATTATCAGCAAGAACATGGGGAGCCGACTTCAATGTGTGACAACGTACTTACAAATCTACCGTACAACCTAAACTGGACAGGATCTATACTTTACAATTCAGCAAGTCCACAGCTCTTAAAATGCTAGATTCAATCCAGTCTTCGGCACTAAGAATTGATTTAGGAACGTTTCACACCAGTCCCATAGAGAGCCTACAAATTGAAGCTAACGTACCTCCGCTGCAAATTAGAAGGAAAATCTCAAGTCTATCATACGCAACATGTACTGAAATGAGACTATTATCTCCAGTCCACTCTTACATATTTCCGATCAACAACACAAAAAATCTGATGTGTTACACTCATATGACTTTCTCTGCTCTTGTACAAACTATTTTTACAAACTCTTATTCTCCATCTATTTCATATTAATCGAGATAAACATTTGCAGAAACGATCTTTTGACATGCAAAGAGAATTACATTTTACACATAGCGACCAGTTGTAAACATATTTGACTATCGCTTAAGGCGTACTACGTAACCCTTTTTTTGTATTTGCAAGGACAATATAGGCACAGACATATCTGTTAATAGCTGGTTGCTATGTGCAGCAACATTCTCTTTACCACAGATTAATACTCCTTGCATATCCAAAACAAAAAAAATGAATAACGAATTCCCATTTGAGAAAATAAGTATTAAACATTTTAAGGGAATAACAAGCAATATCTCGAAAATGGTTCACTCAACAAAAAAATGTATTTGACATATATTGTGTATTTTAACGCGATCTACATTTATTGTGTAGTAAAGTTTTGTCTATCTCTTATGGTTTACCAGTTATGCAAACGTCGTTCACAATGAAGAATATTTTTGGAGACATTCCCAGAAAATTCAACATATACATTTTATTTATCGTAAAAACATCTTAAACATATGATATTTTAATCAAAATCGTTAGAGCAATTTTTGAGAAAATTAAAATTTTCCAAAAATGTTCCATGTAAAGGGTAATCTGGGGTGGAGGGATTTTCTTGAAAATCTTTGTGTCGCATCTGTGGAAGATGCTGAACCTAAATACCAAGTTTGGTGTTTATCCGACTGTTCGTTTCTGAGTTATGCTGTTCACAGACACACACATACACACAGACACACACACGGACATGTTTCCAAAAATGCTTTTTTGGATTCAGGGGGTCTCAAAACATATATTTCCGGTGAAATCTCGGTATCGAATTTTTGGGTGGAATAGAATACTTCTCCTACTTACTATACGTAGTAGAGAAAGTAAAAATGCCACAGAATCAGCACAACCCTCAGAATTTTCAGCTCGTCTCTCGGCGTACCTCGAGGAATTTAACATTACTCTGCTTAATATGTTCCCTTGTCTCATAGACTCAGATTATATAACATGGTGACTAATATGCCTCTTTATTGATACATCATTGACTAGGCAATGAAAATCTTCAACAAATAGTGTTTTTTACAAACGTCTGTTAAACGAATTGTATACACAGCATTCAACACACACTCGTATCTTCACTGATGGATCCAGACTTGATGATCATAATGGATGTGCAGCGGTATTCCCTGATTACGCTACAATATAGTCTTCCAAACTGTCTTTCTGTCTATTCTTGTGAATTGTTCGCAATTCAACTCTCATTGGAACATATACTTAAAAAGATAAGCTACATAATTACATAATATTCTCCGACTCGTTGAGTGCTTTAACATTCCTTTAACAAACCTCAACCCCCCAAAATATTGTTAAAGAACTTCAGAAACTGTACAACCAAATACTAATCTCAGGTAAATCAGTATCATTCGCCTGGACTCCGTCTCATGTCGGAATTCTGGGAAATGAATCAGCTGATCAGGCAGCCAAAGAAGCCACCAAACATCCCCCTCAGGACATCAAGATCCCACACACGGATTTCATCAACTTCAACAATGAAGACAAACATGGAAAGCCACATCTAGAAGCAAGTTACACGATGTTTACATTTCCGAGTCCAAACTTCAACACTATAATTTCAACCGCAAAGACAAAATCGTATTAACTTGACTACGTATTGGACATACTTCTATAACGCACAAATATCTCAACCGTGACCTTCATCCTGTGTGCGACCTCTGCAGATCCAACCTCACAGTTCATCAGTTCGTTTACACCTGCCGTCACTATGTACAACACAGAGAAAGATGTGACATCCCCAACAGCCTACCAAACGCCATAAATTCAGCAAAACAACGAACTTTAAAATTTATGAAAGCGACAGAATGTATAACAATGTGTAGTACACCTATCTAGAGAATTTAATGTAGTATGTACCATTGCGGTTTAAAATATGTATTTTCATTGTAATCATGTTGTGTATTCCAAAGTAGTCGCAATATGACTTTAAAGTTGAAGCGACAATAAGTATATATATAAAAGATTTAAACACTTTCTCGTGTTTCATTCATTTCAAATCATCACCTGTTAATATTGTCACATTTATGAAAACTTCAAACCTCTCGCCTGAAAACTAGAAAGTTCTTAATCAATTAATTGATAAATTTATGAAATTTGATGAAGGGTCAAAAACTGAAAATAAATTGGTTATTACTTTCAAATTAAGGTTTTTGTTAAAGTTTTATTTGAAGTTAAAAGTGTAGTTTTATTTTTGACTTATACTCTTGCTCCCTGGCGCGGGAAAAACGGATATGTAGGAATTTTCCGTTGGTAGAGAAAGACGTAAGAATATAGCGCATTGATTTCTGAATCTTTTATTCCTGAAACAGTCAGAATAATTACAACTACAGTCCCTATTTTCTCAAGATAACTCATTTGCATCTTTGTCGCTTTTGACTTTATCGATAAAATGTGTAGCTCTCGTTATAGTACTATGGATAAAGAGTGTCATCTAGGACACACACTCTTACACTCTCTGACTTGAGCATAGTGGGTTGCCTAGGAAGAAACATCTGCCTTTGAGTAGACGCAGGATTACTGCTACGAATTAATTTGTCAACGCTAAGGATGATTTATCTGAGTGCGAGTAAAGAATGGCAGCTTGAGATAATGCAACTGTAACTAGCACTGGAATGTGAGATGTTCTGCTTTAAAAGTGACGATCTCTCTCTCTCTCTCTCTCTCTCTCTCTCTCTCTCTCTCTCTCTCTCTGGTAGGTACGCGATAATCTTTGTGACGTCTTGCTTCATTCAATTATTCAATTGACATGTCTCGTCGGGGGCAGGCCTGGAGGCTGTTACATGACTGTACATTCACAAATACGTCTCTCGTGAAAAACTAAGGATTTAGCACGGACTACATGCAGTCTCGCCATTTGTTTCTGTTTTCATTAGACACACCATGTTGAACAGTGATCCAAAAGCCTATAAATTTCTCCTATCCTTCTATTATTAACTGAGGAATGAAGCGCAAAGCTGAATATTCTACAAACCTACAAACTTAAGTTGTTCATAGACGTTAAAAGCAATTAATGAAATACGCTACAACGTTTCACTTCAATAAGCAATTGCGTTTTTATATGTTAATTTATATTGATCAAAAACGATATGTATCTCATTCCAGAGATATGTGACATAAAAATTACTTTATTAAAATT
Source organism: Deroplatys truncata (assembly GCA_030765065.1). Lineage (NCBI taxonomy): Eukaryota > Metazoa > Arthropoda > Insecta > Mantodea > Mantidae > Deroplatys > Deroplatys truncata. Next base: position 102,986,961 of record CM060981.1, on the reverse strand, counting down.
ACATCTCCTCAACCGTGATCTTCCTCCTGTGTGCGACCTCTGTAGATCCAAACTCATAGTTCATCAGTTCGTTTACACCTGCCGTCGCTATGTACAACACAGAGAAACATGTGACATCCCCAACAGCCTACCAAACGCCCTAAATTCAGCAAAACAACGAACTTCAAAATTTATGAAAGCGACAGAATGTATAACAATGTGAGGCACACCTATCCAGAGAATTTAATATAGTATGTGCCATTACGGTTTAAAATATGTATTTTAACAAAATATCAGATAGAAGTATTTATACAATTGATAGAGAAGTGTTTTAAATAAAATGCTCTTGTAAAATAAAACGATGCAACAAAAATGATTAAGTAAATTATTTCTTTAAAAATGAACCAAGAATTATATCAAAGCTACAATAAAACATTTTTGTGCACACCATTTGGACTGCAATGTGGGAAAATATTAGAGCTATTATCTCTGTTTTTATGAGAAAAGATAGATTTTGAAAATAAGAAAATAGCCAGATAGCTGTGCTTGAGAAAAATTGCCATTACATTTTCATCCATCATCACATAGCCCAATCTTGAACCCAGGATATAAGTTATTCATCACGAGAAAGGTCATTCTCCGACAGGCAATCAAACCCGACATCTTTGCATTTTAGCCATGAGTGCTGACCTCCGCGCTAAAGGGACACTTTTATAATGGATAGTTATCTCAGAAACTCGTATTATGTTTTTCACATTTTGAGAAAACATAGAAAAATTTTGTATCTGGTTCCAAGATCACAAGTTAGAAAGTTTGGTATGTGAATCCTTTTCTCTCCTTTTTATAGTTTAACGATTCTAATAGCACCTCTGCTCTGCAGAAGCCATTAAAGAACTTTGTGATTATTACTGTTATTATTGATGGCATTATTACGAATGTTATTAATATAATATTTATCAACATAATTTCCCAAATAAGCCGCGAGTCCTAGGTACTGAAAGTTACACAATGTGCGCCTTTTCAGTATAAAGGAAAAACCCCGGAAATAACCCATCTTGGGAACTCATTTCAAACAAGATTTCTATACAGCTGTGGTACATAAATGCAAATGGCAAATAATTAAATCGCTTCTAAATAAGACGTTCAGTTTTATGATGCCTTTCTTCTTTGTATAACTTATACGTTAATTATTCACCTATATTACTACGTAGATAATATTTGCTTGGAAATACTTTCACGTAAGGAGCAATGACTTGTACCATTAAAAACAATTTGATGAGTTACGGGTTAACTTTCTCTCTTTCCAAATCATTCTTACAAAAGCTTATTACTTTCTCTACTACGTATAGTAAGTAGGGGAAGTATTGTATTCCACCCAAAAATTTGATACCAAGATTTCACCGGAAATATATGCTTTGAGGCCCCCTGAATCCAAAGAAAGCATTTTTGGAAACACGTACGTGTGTGTGTCTGTCTGTGAACACCATAACTCAGAAACGAACAGTATTTAGGTTCAGCATCTTCCAGAGATGCGACACGAAAGTTTTCAAGAAAATCCCCCCACCCCAGATTACCCTTTACATGGAACATTTTTCGAAAATTTTAATTTTCTCAAAAATGGCTCTAACGATTTTGATTAAAATATCATATATTTAAAATACTTTCATGAAGAATAAAATGTATATCTTGAATTTTCTGGGAATGTCTCCAAAAGTATTATTCATTGTGAACGACTTTTGCATAACTGGTAAACCATAAGAGATAGACAAAATTTTACTACACAAAAAATGTAGATGGCGTTAAAATAAACAATTTATGTTATATACATTTTTATTTCTTGAGTGAACCATTTTCGAGATATTGCTTGTTATTCCCTTAAATTTTCCAATACTTATACTTTTTCTCAGATGGGAATTCGTTATTCATTTTTTTGGGTCCTGGTAATGCAAAGAGAATGAAATACTCCACATAGCAACCAGCTCTTAAAATATTTGACTATCGCTTAAAGGCTACCAATTCCCCTTGCATCTACAAGAAAATTAGCAATAAGATTAACATATCGATATCTCGATTAACATGAAGCATATGGAGAATAACCGTTTGTAAAAATAGTTTGTACAAGAGTAGAGAGTCATATGTTTGCAACCATCAGTTTTTTTTAATATCTATCCGTTTTATGTTAATCGAGTTAAACCTTTGTAGAAAAAAGTTCAATATGTAGGGCTTAAGCCTTCGTCAGCCCTAATACGTATAAAAGCCTGCTTCACCCGTCCACTACTTAAATCTCTGTGTTTAGGTGCCTTTTATTGTATATCATTCCGTACTTCGCATTCGATAAAAGCTACATGTATGGAATCTCAGATCTAGGTGCATAATTAATTTTGTTAATAGTAGCGTTTTATTTTGCGAGTGGGAATGTTAGCGAAACGAAGGTCGTACCCAAGTTTCGCAATTTCAAGAGCAAAATAAAACCACTTTTAACGGTATTGCATGCACTATTTTTAGACAGCGCTCGAATTTATAAAATATCAATAAATTAATATTATATTGATTCCTGGAACTAATAGAAATGAGATTAACTCACGTAGTAGCGATATTCTTGAAGCAAGAGAAGTTACGTTAAAGAGACCAACTCTCGTGTGCAGCCAGATGCTTTGATGTTTTGTTGATTCGCTAGCAGTCATTTTTATTGAATTTATTTTCAACGTGTTTCGCCTTACATCAGGCAATGAAGCGATTAAATACCATATCATATTGCTTTTGGATTTTTTGGATAAGTAGTTCCAGTGTTGTTATTCTTTCTGCTGCTTCTGTAATTTCACCTGTCTCTTTCAGCTCAGTTTCTTCTGAATTCATGATTTCCGTCAATTAATCTTTATGTAGGTTATACTAGATAAAATAATAACGTTTTAGATAAAAGAAAGCATAAGGCTGCCAATATAAGGTATAGGTTAACTCTTGAGGCAGTATTTTTAACACTTAAATGTCAGTCTAATTATATAATATATATAATTCAATAACAGCCCACCTTAAAGCAATATGTGTATGTAGCAATATATAAAAAGTGTACATTACAGTCATTGTATATGTTTATATTATTGTATACATGTGTAATAATGTTATGTGAATGTATTACGTAACTTAATAATGTAGGAGCTGTGAAAAATAGGTCAAAAGTTGCTAACAATGAGATAACTTTGAGGCAATAATGAGTAAGAAGGTTTAATAATGCTACTAGTCATTCTTAGAAACAATAATGTAATTTTTGAGACAGTTTGTAAAATAGCCAATCAACAACCAGAAAGAAGCTTAAGTTAAATAAAAGTATTCTATTGGATTAGGAATAGCCAATCAGAGATTTGAAATACAGAAATTTACAAATTTAGGGTAGAAATCAAGTCAGTTGCTTGTAGACACTGTTCATGACTGGACGCGTTGCTTGCAGACAGTGTTCCTAACCGGACGCGAGATGTGTCCTCAGAAGTATAATACGTATTCAGTGTGAGACGAAAAATAGTTTACGTGTTAAAAAGTGCAAGTAATTAATAAAAAAAGTCTCACAGCTCTCTCTCGCTATATCAGTGAAGTGTTATTTAAATCGTGTCAAGCATTAATAAATGGATTGAAATAAAATTATAATCTGTGTAAGCTTACATTCTTCAGTCGCACCACTCCCTGCTAAGATATTCGTGTCTCTAAAAAAATTATAAATACTGACCTAGCCGAGGCAAACATAAATAGTTTAGGAAACACTCAAATTACAAAGTTAATATTTTTAAAATTTGGGACGAAGGCTACCGGGTACCATACGTGCGGTTGCAACTACTTCAAGTTCGGCTCCCCAACAGTTGAACTACAATACAACTCCTACAACAAAATAACTACTTCACTCTACAACGAATTGCGATAAATTGAAGTATGACGATTTGTATTGTGTACAGATAATGCGAACACCATGAGAAATTAATCATGTAAAAAGACAAAATGGGAAATAAACCTAATCAAACCAAGTCTAATTATTAAACATGCAAGTAAAAAGGACAATTGCTATGTGATTTGATTTGAAACCAAAGTTGATCACAATGGTGTGGTATGAAAATCTTATCACACTAAGGTCAGTATATTATGAATTATAATATGCACTATAATTTTCTTGTAGCAGAGAAAGAGAGAGAAGTGTGTATATGTGTGTGTGTGTGTGTGTGTGTGTGTGTGTGTGCGCGCGCGCATCACGAAATTAGCAGCCATTCTTATGCAACATTAACAGGGAAGTATCTTGTTACCCCTTCACCAGCGAAAGGACGGCGGCAACAGGTGTCTAATACACATTCGAACTCCCATCTAACTAATAAATTAATAGAATGTTCATCTGCCCTCAGTAGCGTAATCCCGAACTTGCACCAGGGTTTTGTAACTGATTCGGAACACGAGCCGTGTTGCTGTATAAATGAACCGGTAAACGGCGTTTTGATAAATTCACAACATCGCGTTATTCTGCACCTGTCGAACCGAAAAGGGATTCTTTGTAATTGGGTTTATATGCCGTAAAAATGCCCGAGATGTAATGGCTCTGTGGATGCTCGTTTAAACAAGTAATGTGTTGTAAATATCGTAGACCTGTGAAAATTAACACTCAAGAAAAATTGTAGTTAAAACCAAATCTCACATGCAACAGTTAGATGAGTATTTTTACTCATTACCAAGTTGCAGGCTTGTTCATGCAAAAGCTTAATTCGTCTGTCCATTTTACGTTAATCGTGATTAACATCTGTACAGAAATGGCTTCAAATTAGATAACAAAGACTCTGTTATAAGCAGGATGTGGAAATACCATTCTATTGTTTATATTACATGTCGAGTTTTGTTAGTAATGAGCTCGTGTGCTTTAAGAAGAATACCGGCTTCTATGTTTATAGAGGGATCTGTTTGGAAAGGCATGAAATAAAAGCTTTTCAGCATGGAAATGAGTTTTATATAATTTACCAATACATTTTTTCGACGATAGTAGTTTTTTATCCACTTCCCGCTCGCTATTATGGCGGAAGTTTAATTTCCTGCATTCAGTGCTAGTAACTTAACCTACCTGCATGTTTTGTCTACTTTGCTGCACGTATGTGCATGAACTATAAATCCTCTAGTTTTTTACATATTTATTATTATGCATAGGAATTTTAAGCAGATGGCTTCAAGTTATCTACACTTCAACCATACATAAGTCAATAGAAAGTATGTAAACAACTCGGCCAAGGGTCACTGACAGCAGGTAATACGCTCTGGTGAGTGCTGTCTGGACACGTCAACAGACTGTATAGGGTGGTTCGTTACCTGCGACGTTCCTGCTTTAAGTACATCAGTTCAACTTTATTTCCTTTTGTTCTGGTTTTAATGCTTGGAAATTCTTAAGTCTGTTTATTAATGCAGATATGGATTATAACAATGTTTGATAGTTGAATTTTACCATTTAAATCTTATCTAGGTTTTTACCTTTAATATTTAGCTACCATTTAATTCATGCAACAGTTAAGCTACAATGTTAACAACCAGACATGGATAATTGATCATCAGTTCGCCGCCAGTTCGTTGCTACTGGAACCACCATGCTCAACAACTGTTAGTAAATAATTTTATTTTCGCGCAAGCACTATTTCTAGTATTCTATTTCCCCTCGAATTTTCAAATTCTTCCTGGTTTCCCAGCGATGCGCTTACCGTAATTGTGTCGCAATCCTTCGTACTATTAGAAGGATGGGACTTTGTTCAAATTAGAATACAAGGTAATTATCCACTGTGATGTACACAGCACAGCACAGTTCTTACCTGAGACCAAGTCCTCTTATGTATGATCTAGCATCTCGTGTGCAATTCAGTAAAAGCTTTGATAATATTTTCTCTGGGATCATGAGTAACCAAGGGTCAATGTGCCTACATACGCGATATTCTTCACTAAACCTCAGAGAAAGAATTCTGGTTCTACAGAATCTTCTGGTCATATACTTGGTCCATGTCAACACAGTTATTGCCGAATGCGTTATTCAGGAATATCTCGTACTATTTTTGCTCAATGAGGTGGTGCGCCATTATGTAGGACATCATCTCATATTATCTTCCTGTTGAGTTGTAGTTCGAGAATTTAGCATGCAGCAACACAGTTAACTGTCTCTGAGATCTGGTGATTGACAGATCCAGAGGTCCCGGTTCAATTCTCGGTTAGAGGGTGGGAAGTTTTCTTTAGCCAGGATTATGCCCGATCCTCCCTTCAGTCTCCAAGTATGAAAGAGTGTGAATGTTTGCATGAATTTAATGTTTATAAAGGCAACCCAAAGTAATACAAAACCAAAGATTAACATATTATTAAACCAGTGAACATCATTGTCGAGAGCAATTGTTTCAAAGTTAAAGGCAGCATTTATATGGAAAAAGTAAAACGACACACATTTAATTCCTTTATTAGATGTAGACTCTTTTTGATATGCAACTTTATTTCTTATAAAGTATAATTACTGATTCAAAACTCCTATACTTATAGATTTATTTAAAGAGCTTCAGAAAAATAAGTTTATGAAATATTATGACACTGCTATGTCTTTTCAAGCGAATCACCCTATATATCTGAAATGCTAATTTTACGAATTTGGTATTGTAAATTGTATATGTTAAAGACATTGACTTACATGTAGTCTAATAAGCTTTTGTAAATATTTGGTTATATAGAAGTCATTAAGTATGTAAAAGAGATTTAGAAAATAAATAATTTCAAAATATACATTATCATACCAGGTCTCAGAGACAATATGTTACAATTAAAATCGTTGGGGGTGATGTTTTGAAATTGCAAATAACTAACAAATAGCGAAAGCTATTTCAGTAAAGGATTTCTTGAGGTATGGAGGGAGGTTTTTGAAAACCTTCGGTTTTAATTCTTAAGAAGGTTCTAAGGCACAAAGTAAATTCGGTATTCATCCATCCATCCCCCTTTTTTGAGTTACGCTTTTTATCTCCATTCGTCTCCGTATATGAACTGTTTATTGTCTATTATTTGTCCCAAACCTTTTTCCGATTCACCATTTCCTCCGGTGCCTCTCTTAGCAAGCTTTTTACTTTCTCATTCGTTATCATAGCCAATTCCTTTTCCTATTACTAATAGGTTTTAGCATTATTATTCTATTTTTCTTATTCTTTCTAAAATAGCTTCACTCCTAAACTTATTCTGTCTATCTAACAGACTTGCATTTTTCTCATATACACTTTGAATGTTTCTAATAGCTTTTTCCTCATTGCATGCAAAGTCAAATTTCTGCAGTATACAACGCCACACTTCGTGCATGATTATCTACTATGTGTATAAATAATCGAAAAAACAAAATCAAGAAAGAAAAGAAAAGAGGGGAAACAGGTCTACATTTCTGAGTCCAAACTTCAACACTATCCTTTCAACTGCAAAGATCAAGTTGTATTAACTAAACTACATATTCGACATACTTCTATAACGCACAAACATCTCCTCAACCGTGACCTTCCTCCTGTGTGCGACCTCTGCAGATCCAACCTCACAGTTCATCATCTCGTCACAGCCTGCCATCGCTATGTACAGCACAGAGACATCCCCAACAGCCTACCAGACGCCCTAAATTCAGCACAACAAAGAACTTTAAACTTTATGAAATCCGCAAAATCCTATAACAATGTATAGCACATCTATCTAGAGAATTTAATGTTGTATGTACTATTACTGTTTAAAATATTGTATTTTCATTCTAATCATGTTCTGTATTCTAAAGTAGTCGCGATATACTTTAAATTTTGAAGTTAAATTAAATTAAATTGAGTTTTATTTATGGAGTTTTATTTAGCGTCCCATTCTATATTGGACGTGAAAGACGGTATTTTGCTCAGAGGCCTCTTTATCAGGCTTGAGGTTCTTTTACGTGACGTAAATATACGACACGGGACCACGGGCTTTACTTTCCTTTCGAAGTAAGCAATGCTAGGGATTTTTACGCCCGAAAAAATCCATCGCCCTCCGTCGGGTTTGAACCCGCGACCTTTAAAGTTGAACTGACAATAAAGAATATATATTAATAATAAAACTACGTGTAATATGTATTTGGTAAATTTCCGATTATTATTATTATTATTATTATTATTATTATTACACGCGTTAAAAGTCATGTTTAATATGACGTCACAGAAGATGTCTTCGTGTTTAAAGCTACTTAGAAAACAGCTGTTTGGCTCGAAACTATTCTAAAGAAGAAAAGCGAAATTCTACAAGTGTTATTATTCGTATGACTTCTATGTCAAACCGAAAAATAATGAAGTCATACTTCCCTCCTGTATTAATTATTGTACTTATTTAGCCATTGCTTCCTTTCCGCACATGCTATTTCAAGGACATATCTATGTATACGAGCAACAATATTTACATAGAGCATTCCGTTGATGACCCCTGCCCTATGCTATGTGATTTACTTCGTGTAGAGTTTGTTTAGGAATCTTACGCATACAATTTACATAACATGATTCATAGTATTTTACGTTTGTTTTTTCAGTGATAATATAAACCAGGTATTTTCTCCAAGTCAATGTGCAAGGAATCCTCTGATGCAACACAATGTATGTGAACAACAAAGCTATTAAGAAATAGCATTTCTACACTAACGAGTAAAAGTCACAAAAACATGCGGTAAAAGGCAGTTACTTGTTCCAGGAAGCGCATAGTAGCAGCCGCTCTCATCTGATAGGACCTACATTCACGCCGAGTTTGTGGGTCGCCCGCCCGTCTGAACCTTACTCCTGCTCATTTGAATAAAATTTAAATACGATCGATTGCTTGGGCAAGGTCAGTGCTGCGCTCTACACCCACACATACAAACAACTTACATAAAAACCTCTCCTACGCTCAATGGACAGTTAAAAAGTAATCTCTCATTATGCATACGTCACTGGTAGTATTTACCATAGCAACCAAATACTTCTACTTTCAGCTGGTTCAAGTTTCATGTATAAGGAATGTCTCTGTACAAGAATTTCATTCATGGTTTTACTTCCTCTATGGTAAAGGAAGTAATGCCTTGGACCCGTGAACTCGATATCGTGAATTTCTCCCCAAGAATACAAGTTTTATTCCTTTGATTAAACAAAAATAAATGTTGCGTGTGCGTGTGTGTGAGTAGCTAGTTCAAAATAAAATGTATGTTACACAACAGTGCATATTTTCTCTGCCTATTACCAATCAGAACTCCCTGTATAAAGTGTTTGCTTTCTCTACTACGTATTGTAAGAAGGGGAAGTATTGTATTCTACCCAAAAATTCGATACCGAGATTTCACTGGAAATAATTGTTTTGAGGTCCCTGAATCCACAAAGCAATTTTAGAAAAAGGCCTGTGTGTGTGCGCGCGCGTGTCTGTATACCAAACTTGGTATTTAGGATCATTGCCTTCCAAGGATGCGACACAAACATTTTCAAGAAAATATATTAAATTTATTTACATGACAACCAAAATGTATATCTTGTATTTTTTGGGAATAGCCTGTGGAGTCCACTTCAGTTTAAAGAATTTTTTTATAATCTTGTGCATCTTTAAGCGATAGACAAAATCGTACTACACAAAATTTGGATCTCTTTTAAGACACTAAATTTACTTCAAAGAAGCTTTTTTGAGGCACAAGCCATTTCTGAGATATCCGTTATTAAATATATTTGAATTGTTCATTACTTGGTCATTGTTTAAAGTCCTTTTAACATTCAGTAAGGAATTTTAAGGTTAGCGTATAGCGTCCAGTTCTTAAAACATTTGACTATAGCTATTCCCTTTAAATCTGTAACGAAATGTGTAATGTAGCTATTTCTGCAAAGGTTTATTTGGATTAAAATGTAATAGATAGAGAAATAAGCTTTAGTAAAAATAGTTTATATACCCACTAATAAATGATAGAGGGTAGAAAAAGTCTTGTGAATGCATCACATCAGATTTTTACAGAAATAGATAGATGAAAACGCACAACACAAGAAATGCAGATCTCTTTAAAATACACAATTTATTTCAAACAATCTTTTTTGTAGCGTCAGCCATTTCCGAGATATTCGTTATTAAAGGTTCGAATTGTCAATACTTAACCATTCTATGTAAAACTTCGATATCGATATTTCCCAGAAATACACGTTTTGAGATACTCTGAAATGAAATTAGACCACTAGTTTAACATTTTATATGCAAAGGGGAGGCAATGGATTAGTTAAATTTTAATATGCATTAATTCTAGTGTGCAGAATATTTTGATTCTATGTACTAATACCCTCTATGTACATAACATATACAGTTATAGTTTCTCTGTTTCGAGAATAGAGTACTGTAGTTATTATCACTTCCCATAGCAACACAAATCCTTTGAGCTATACGTTGTTGTAATTACTTGTGTATCTGAAAGGTGAAGCCGGATCCTGTTACAAGAGATGCTCCTCAGTTTATCTAACGTTTTCAGGTGCCTCTATTGTGTGCAGGAGCAGGGCAGCTACCCCTTAACCTCGGCAAAATAATGGGAGAAGAAGAAGCGGCAACACATTGTAAAAGTGTAACGTATTTCTTCCCCATGTGACAAAACGGATAGGTAGGACAAGTCAAACACAAGGATGGGCAGACCTTAGCGACAAAAGAGAAACTGAATAATAGAGGAGGGAGAGAGAGAGCAGGTCTCTAAGAGAGTGTATTGAGAGCAAGAACAAAGATTTGGATGCGCAACCCTTGACATACGACCCTTTCAAAAGTGTATCTTTATGGGAGATGTTTCCACGTCTTATGTTCAATAAATAAGTTCACTGGCTCCACGGACTAGCATTGACCAATGGAAACTGGGTACTTTTAGGTACGTACATCCCAAAACCCACATAAAATTTACAATCGGTTTAATTCATTGACATTTACATATCATGTATTTATTCTAACGGAGATAGGACATGAGAGATTATCTTTCACATATCAGTAATACAGAAGTAAATACTACGAAGCACAACAAAGTGAAAAAGATCTGATGTGGTACGTCACACGACTTTCTCTACCCATTACACATTCGCTTTCATATACCTTGTTTAATACAGCATTCCTTAAAAAGTGGTTCTTATATTCACATTGTGTTACTCATTGATACATTTTGTGTTATATAAATGGTTTAAAATTAAGTAATATGTGCTTTGTTATTTACAACTTACAAAAAAAATCTTTAGATATTTGTTGGAAGCACGGAGGCACAAATTCAGAAGTCATAATAATAACTCTTGCGAAGGAAAAGAAATAAAAAAGAAGAATCGAACTTTTAAGTATCTTCTGTGAAGTGACGCAGTTCAGTTGGGAAAATATAATCATACAGCAGAGAATATTTACCAAACGGTAACGTTATGAAAGCATTACTTGACAGAAACTGTATATTTTAATGAGCTCTCTTCATTTTTTCTGAAGTAGATTTCTAACTCTTATATTCTCCTAATTACACAGACTTATACAACATTTATCACACGAAGTGAGGTTTACATATTATTCACACAAAAGATGTACATTCCCTTCTGAGGTCCTCACCTTGTCGTGGTAGAATGGCTCAGTACTCTGAACTCTATGATCCAGACGATCTCTCCAGAGAGGTTAGCTTTGCAGACTTGATGTTAAGGTTTAGGTGAGAGGAAGAGGAAGCTAAGTTGACCCACAACGAGTAGAAGCGACTCGTGAGCTGTAGAGAAAGCAACGCATCTAGGTTGGTTCCCCGAAGAATGCATCCTGCAGGCTGGAGGCAGAAAGTTGGCAGCCCCATCACCAGCTTAACCTGTGCAGCGCTCGTAACGCGGCCAGGAGATTAATCTCTTACTGAAAGTCTACACATCTTGAGCCGAAAAGATAATTCGATAACGAAGGGAAGTTTCTAAGAGCAGTGGCAGGATATAAGAGAACAGGTCATAAAAGAAATGAAGATAATATAAGAAATGAATTAGATATATACAATCTGAATGAAAAAATCGAAGAATATAAAACTAAGTGGATAAGCCATTTTCAAAGAATGAATAGAGACTACCACTCCATTTTTAAAACCATAAACCAATAAGAAAAATAAATACTGAAAGACTAAATAAAAGGTAGCACGAACACTATATGCAGATTGCTGCAGACAGAAATGTCTAACGATGAAAGAAGAAGAAGAAGAAGACGAAGAAAGATTCTATTTGTGTCAATATGTCAAAAATATAACCTTTTAATAAAAATCGTTTTGAAAATAAAAATTAACGAATATCTTTCCATGTAAACCGTCCTTTGGAGAATAAGGAATCAAGTGAACATTTTTGTGTTGCATCCTTGGAAGATTCTGGTCTCAAACATGCACGCAAGCACACATGCACACAACATACACTTCAAAAAGTAGGTATATACCAAGTTAGCAGTAGAAAAAGCAATAAGCAAGTAAGTAGTTTGCTGCCAAGACCTTCAGTATATCAAAGTCAGTACAAGTGTGGAAATTACACACTAAAACCAATATTATAAAATTCATGATAACTGTATGTAGGATTTAAAATCCATGTATTGCGTACCGATATTTTATACGAATTTATAGATAAACTTCAAAATATACATAGTAAATTATTAAGGAATTTATAGGCCTTGTATAGACACTAGTTATCGTGTTACTAAATTCCATTTACTAATGTAAATATAGTTTATAATTTGCGTAAAATATCATATGATGAACTCTATATTATCTTTTAAATTAGTCCTAGCATATATAAGAGACAAGAGAGTGCGCATATTGATGGTAAACTATGTCCAAAATAATAAAATGCAGAAATAAGATTTTAAATATTTCTGAAGAAATATTAATGCAGTAAATTAAAACAATGGATGGATAAAAGTTAAAATAAAAAACAAATAAGATAACGTAGGTATTAATTGATTAAACATGTTATGTAGAATAAACCTAAACCACTAAAGCTAGAAGTATAACTCTTTTCCACGCAGTATTTTATCTCAATTCAATTTTATATTTGTATCTCCTAGCAGTTATGAGCTTACCACAATTTTACTCATGCTCTTTATAACGTTTCACTCATTTTTATTGGCCATTACTTCATATTTTTCGGCATTTTCGTTATATCATTACTGAACATTTCCACTGTTTGAAGTGACAGAAAGTATGGTAAATGCATATAAATTTTCATTGCTATACTTTATTTTTCTGGCAATTCAATTGATTTTCAAGCTATACTTCAAGTAGTAAATAATCATTAGGATTTGGGAGATGCTCAAAAAATAATGCTTAACCTAATATTTTGTGAAGCTGGAACAGTTTTTAAACGACAAACTTTAAAAAAGGATACATTTCAGAAATTGAGCTCTAAAGGTTCAACCAACGCATTAAGACTAAAAAAGTTACATTAAAATGTCTGCCTAATCAGGTGTAAGAGGAGTCAGATTCAAGTGATTTGTGCCGCGTTTCACAACTTACACCAAGGAGCAAAGGCAAGTGAGGTTTATTTCTGTTTTTGTGATTTTTGGAGTATACTACCTTAATTATTCTTAATCTGCTACGTTAACAAGGCCCTACTTTAGTTTATATGTTTTCGATAATGTAGCTTTCAAAATGATTAATATTTACTTTTTCATCCTTGATCAAAATTAGTGATACGGTTAGCCGAGGTTGTTAAGGAGCGGACTCGTGAACGGGAGTCCACCGTTGAAATCCGAACAGGAGCGTCCTCCTGACTGAGCTTCTTTTTACTTTCTCTACTACGTATAGTAAGTAGGGGAAGTATCGCATTCCACCCAAAAATTCGATACTCAGATTTCCCCGGTAATATATGTTTTGAGACCCCCTGAATCCAAAAAAAGCGTTTTTTCAAACATGTCCGTGTGTGTGTGTGTGTGTGTGTGTGTGTGTGTGTGTGTGTGTGTGTGTGTGTGTGTGTCTGTGTGTCTGTGAACAGCATAACTCAGAAACGAACAGTCGGATCAACACCAAACTTGGTATTTAGGTTCAGTATCTTCCAGAGATGCGACACTAAGGTTTTCAAGAAAATCCCCCCACCCCAAATTTCCCTTTACATGGAACATTTTTCGAAAATTGTAATTTTCTCAAAAACGGCTCTAACGATTTTGATTAAAATATCATAGGTTTAAGATATCTTCATGACAAATGAAATGTATATCTCGAATTTTCTGGGAATGACTCCAAAAGTATTCTTCATTGTGAACGACTTTTGCATAACTGGTAAACCATAAGAGATAGACAAAATTTTACTACACAAGAAATGTAGATCGCGATAAAATACACAATTTATGTTATATACATTTTTTTTATTGAATGAACCATTTTCGAGATATTGGTTGTTATTCTCTTAAATTTTCCAATACTTAAATTTTTTCTCAAATTCGTTATTCATTTTTACTTTCTCCACTATGTATAGTAAGTAGGGAAGTATTGCATTTCACCCAAAAATTCGATACCTAGATTTCACCGGAAATACATGTTTTGAGACCACCTGAATCCAAAAAAAAAGCATTTTTGGAAACATGTCCGTGTGTGTGTCTGTGAACAGCATAACTCAGAAACGAGCAGTCGGATAAACACCAAACTTGGTATTTAGGTTGAGTATCTTCCAGAGATACGACACAAAGGTTTTCAAGAAAATCTCCCCACCCCAGATTACCCTTTACATGGAACATTTTTCGAAAATTTTAATTTTCTCAAAAATGGCTCTAACGATTTTGATTAAAATATCATATACTTAAGATATTTTAATGCCAAATAAAATGTATATCTTGAATTTTCTGGGAATGTCTCCAAAAGTATTCTTCATTGTGAACGACTTTTTCATAACTGGTAAACCATAAGAGATAGACAAGCGTTTACTACACAAAAAATGTAGATCGCGATAAAATACACAATTTATGGCATATGCATTTTTTTGCTGAGTGATCCATTTTCGTGATATGGCTTGTTATTCCCTTAAATTTTTCAATACTTATTTTCTCAAATGGGAATTCGTTATTCGTTTTTTTTTTTGTCTTGGATATGCATAGATTATTAATCTGTGGCAAAGAGAATGGTGCTGCACATAGCAACAGCTCTTAAGAGATATATTTGTGCTTATTTTACCCTTGCAAATACAAAACAAGGGGAACATAGTAGGCCTTAAGGGATAGTCAAGTATATTTAGAACTGTGTAAAATATAATTCTCTTTGCATGTCAAAAGATCGCTTCTGCAAATGTTTATCTGGATTAATATGAAGTAGAACGAGAATAAGAGTTTGTAAATACAATTTGTACAAGAGTAGAGAAAGTCATGTGAGTGTAACACATCAGCCTTTTTTCTTCAGTTTACCCCAGTCCTGATAACTGACAAATAATGGGGAGAGCACCCTAAACCTAGACTTGGAACGTTTCCTTTCAAAGTTCCTTTTTCCGATTATTATTTAATTCCATGTATAATCAGTGTCCACCTCCTTTAGTAAGAATGGGCGTTAAACCTACTTTAATCAAAGTTGAGTTTCTATTCTTCTATTTTATTTATTTCTGTAGGTCTTAGAAGGCTAATGACGGATATAACGCCAGTATCCAACATTAGTAACAGTTATCTAATATGAATACTCATGGAAAAGAAAAGAGAGATGAGTTAAGATGATGCCAAGTTTGTTGTAAGTATTCAGTTGAAAACACGTCTCAAGAAAGAACAACCTATTGCCTTATGTTCACTGGGAACTTTCAATATCAAGGCGACGACCCTTTTCTAAATCTTTTATCCATTGTGCATCTTTGTAGTGTACCCTTTTATGTTCCTTCTATTCTTCTCTCCTTTTCCAATATACGTTTACTCTTCTTGCTGCGCTTCCCACACTTAACGCTCTATCTCAAGTATCTGGATAGAAAGAAAAGCATCGGCTAGCATTGTTGTTAACTCAATTGTAATAGAAAGACGAAGCACAAGCTTCGGTTTTTAATAGATGCTCATAATACAAGAGGATCAAGTTAGTGTCTAGTAACTGTTCCGCGGAATGAAACGTTGAATTTCAAACAATCATGCCTGTTATCGCCCGAAATTTATTGTTTTGTAATTATCGCTTCATTAACTTTTGTCTAAACAAAAATTTACATTCAAAGAAACAGAACGATTCCAATGAGAAAAACGGTGAATCACCGGTATAGCATCAACACAAAAAGTCATGTATTCTTGGTTTGACGATGCACTAAGTTTTTCAAACTTAATTCATTATCCTAGTTGCTGTTGTTTCAGTCTCTTCTATGCTGGTGTGTAAATGCAATAAGCCTACATTAAAATATTTCTGATGAATATTTGTTATAATTGAAAGATGAGGCAGTATTTTTAATACTTAAATGATTTCAGTCAAATTATATAATATGTAAATTCATTAACAGCCTGCCTTGAAACAATATGTGTATGTAATAATTTGTAAAATGTATGTAACAGTCATTGCATATGCTTATATTATTGTAAACATGTTCAATAATATTATGTGAATGTATTATGTAATTTAATAATGTAGGAGCTGTGAGAATAATAAGTTAAAAGTTGCTAACAATGAGGTAACCTTGAGGCAATAATGAATTTGAAAGTGATTCTTGGAGTAACAATAATGTAATTGTAGTTTATAAAATAGCCAATCAACAACCAGAAAAAGCTTTAGTTAAATCAAATACAGAAATTTGCAGGTTTAGTCGGTAGAAATCAGTTCAGTTGCCTGCAGACAGTGCTCATAACTGGATGTGTTGCTTGTGCGTCCTCGAGAGATTTAATACGTATTCGTGTGAGACGAAAATAGTATATGTGTTAAAAAGTGTAATTAATTAATAAAAAGAATCTAACAGCTCTCTATATCAGTGAAGTGTTATTTAAATCGTATCAAGTATTAATAAAAAAAAGGAGTGAAGTAGAAGTTATAATCTGTGTAAGTCTACATTCTTAGTCGTACCTAAACCCTGCCAAGACATCCATGTCTCTAACAATAATACTGACGCAGCCGAGGCAAACATAAATATATAATATTTAAAGAAACAGTAATTTTATTTTTTTAAACTTGGGGCAAAGGCTACCTGAAAATACATTTGGGGCGAAGGCTACCGAAAACCGGGTACCATACGTGCGGTTGCATTTACTACAAGTTCGGCTCCCCAACAGTTGAAATATAATAAAACTCCTATAACAAACAAACTTCTTCAAGGAAACAGAAAATTAAGGGTTGTATAAAAATGTGGGGAATACTTATTGATATAAGTTATATGAGTAAACATATACACCAAATATACACTATATAACGATATATATTTCACTTTTTGTTCCATTTATTTATAGTAAGCAGATAAAGTATTGTACTTCATCCAAAAGCTCCAAAAACAATGTTTCATTGGAAGTAGACATTTTTTATTGTTCATGAAGATCCCCACCCAAAAAGCTGTGTGTCTGCGTGCGCATCTACTGTGAAGTATCGGAGAAATACAAAATCTCATACTGGAGTCGTACACTATTTAAGCATGCGAGGTGATTTCCCAGAAAATTCTCTCACTAAAAACTATACATAGAAAATTGTTCATTATTTTTGCATTTTTTCAAAAATGACACTAATGAATTAGGTAAGATACAACATATTGAGGATATTAACGAGAAATATTGTGTATATTTTGACTTTTTTGTGGCGATGTCCTAATATTAACTGAACTTTGAATAACTTTGTATCACTGGGTAATCGAAAGAAATAGCAGAGTTCATTACAATACACAATTTGTGTCAAGTATTTTGTTCGCAGCTTTAAGTGTTTTCGAAATGTTACATGTTGCGCTTTCCTCAGTGCAGGTGTAGCGTCTGTAAAGGAGATGCTTGAAAGCTTACGATTTTTTTCTCCCCATTACGGGAGTGCGTTACCACGAACATGTTGTGGGTAGCTAAACACTTATTTGTTCATTTAAACCCTTTCTTAGGTAAAAATCTAACCCGAATAACATAATATAGTTTGAAGAGTGGCTTTTATATGAATACCATGAGGCAGTATTTTTAACACTAAAATGATTTCAGTCAAATTATATAATATATAATGTAATAACAGACCGCCTTAAAAGCAATATGTGTATAAAATAACATATAAAAATGATGTAACAGTCATTGTATTAATGTTTATATTATTATGTACATGTTCAATTATGTTATGTGAATGTATTACGTAATTTAATAATGTAGGAGCTGTGAGAATAATAGGTTAAAAGTTGCTAACAATGCGGTAGCAATGAGGTAGCCTTGAGGCAATAATGAATTAGAAGGTTTAATAATGCTACTAGTCATTCTTGGAAACAATAATGTAATCTTTTGAGACAGTTTCTAAGATAGCCAGTCATCAACCAGAAAAAAGCTTAAGTTAAATAAAAGTATTCTATTGGATTGGAAATAGCCAATAAGAGATTTGAAATACAGAAATTTACAAATTTAGGCGGTAGAAATCAGTTCAGTTGCTTGTAGACAGTGTTCCTAACGGGACGTCAGACGCGTCCTCGAGAAGTTTAATATGTATTCAGTGTGAGACGAAAATAGTTTACGTGTTAAAAAAAATGCAAGTAATTAATAAATAATCTCACAGCATGCTATATCAGTGAAGTGTTGTTTAAATGTTGTCAAGAATTAATAAAAAGGAGTGAAGTAAAAATTATAATCTGTGTAAGTCTACATTCTTAGCCGCACTACTCCCTGCAAAAAAGCCATGTCTCTAACAGTAATACTGATGCAGCCGGGGCAAACATAAATATGTAATATTTAAAGAAACAGTAAAAATACAAAGTTAATATTTTTAAACTTGGGGTGAAGGCTACCGGGTACCATACGTGCGGTTGCAACTACATCAAGTTCGGCTACCCAACAATCGAACTACAATAAAACATAACATTATAAAATTAAACCTTCTACAAATTGGCGGGGGCAGAAACAAAAACATACTTCAAATTGACGCCCAAAGCGTGGTGCAAATAACGTAAAGAAAAATAAAACTACTCCAACTATAATATTTAACATATATATGAGAATCCGTCATGGGTTATCAAATTCCAGTGAGTCTACACATCTAATTACAAAGTGTACAAAGTGTAAATTAAATAAATATGCCAAGATGGGAAGGTTTGAACCCCATGATTTCACGGCCATTTAAACCCAGGCCTCATCGACTAGGCTTACTAAATGCATTATTTTACTCAAGTTCCTTACTTCACACTCTAGTGTTCAAAATATTCTCTTTACACACTACCATATACAATGAGCATTACAATAGATCTGATTTCTACACAACATATGTAATTACTATATCACAAGCAGGAAGACGAGTCAATCCGTAAACCTAATGACGTGACCTTTTCGGTTAGGTTGGTCATAAATATTGATACTTTATGGGTATATAGAAGTTCAGATAGTTCCCAAGTAAGTAACGGTGAGCAAAATCTAGATCGTGAATCTGCATCTTCTTCGTAGGTGAGCAAAATAGTCTGTGAGTTTGTAATCACTTCAAACTATCATGCATTTTATTGAATAACACCTGCTTATAAATGTTTATTTTCTAGGTCTTTAGCATTTAAGATTCGTAGCTCTTACAAAGACCACATTTCAAAACATTCTAGTGCTGAGAAACTTGGAATAATATTTTCCACAGCTTCATACAGAAATAATTATTTTATTTTTATGCATTTTGCTCGTTTTATCTTCATTATTTAAACAGTTTATTTATTGGTTTTGAAACTTTCTCACGTATAACAGATTTTATTCCTTCTTTTATAGCGTTACTGTTTGTCCCTTCAGCTTTATTTAAAAAATGGTTTAACATTTATAGTACTTTAGACTTTGCAATTAGCTAGAAGCACACGCGCGCGCGCACAAGCACACACAGTGATTTTCGACACAAAACTGTAATTCTCTCATTGAATTTATATCGAATCAGATGCGTCACATTCCCAAGACTTTCGCTACCTATTACAATCTTATATAATCCCTTCTATATAATAGTGTTTCTTCTATCACGTTACATTATTTACGATATAAATTGTTGACTAGAAGTAATCTAAAATGAAGCAATGTGGCCTTGGTTGCATACTAAATAAGGAAAACAAAACACAACTGACAAGTTGTTTTGCTACTAATGAACCAATGCCGGAAAAAAGTAGAATCGTATATGGTGCTTGCTTTATAGATGCCGCATGAGTGCTCAATCCAGAGAACGTTAATGATGCATCAAGGAATAGTTTCAAAACCCCCATTTCTGCAGAAGAAATTATTTGCATTAGTTGTAATTTTAATGAGTTTTACGTATTTTGTACAGTAAGATTTGTCTATCACTTTTGCTTTACTGGTAATACAGAATTATAAAAAGTTCATTAAGAATGAACAGGACTTCAGAAGCTAGTTCAGAAAATTATTAGTCATGCAAGTATCTTAAACATACGATATTGTAATAAAAACCGTTAGAATCCTTTTTGAGAAAATAAAGAATAAATGTTCCATAGAAACAGTAGTTTATGGTCGGACGTCCTTCTGAAAATGTTGGCCTGGCGTGCTTAAACGCCATCTGACTCAGATGACCTCGTAACTCAGTCGGTAGAGCACCTGCCTGATGTGCGAGGAGTCCCGGGTTCGATTCGTGGCTAGTGATGGAATTTTTCTCTAGCCAAGATTATTCCCCATCCTTCCCAGATGAATAAGTGTGTGAACGCGCATGTATGTGATCCAATGTATAAAAACCAAAACAAAAACCAGAAAACCAATGACCACTCCATAGAGTTAAAAGCATTACCGATAGGCAATATGTAAAAAAGCCACCGATATGACCATTGAAATTAAAGATGGGGTAAAAATGAAATTTTATGTTCATCCACTTTTCGATTTTGAGCTCTGCTGATCATAGATATACACGCGTGCGCGGAACTAATACTTTTGGGGGAGGCTCGCGGACACGTGTAATTTGGTGAAATCTCCAAATCGAATTTTTGGGCGGAATACAAACAGCAGTTGTTTGGTTTATTTTCCTAAAGAAATTCCTCTTCCAACGTAGTCCGTAGGCGGGGACTCTCTCAGAGAGACGTTTTCCCGGGTAGAGGTTGGGCCTGGATGGCACATTTCGTTAAGCTCTGGCTTTCTGTCCCATGGCTACGGGCTCGGTCCTGGCCCTGGACAGCAGCATTCAAGTGTGCATAAGTGCAACAGCCTCATATCAGTTGATTTATTGGCATGTAAAGAACTCCTGTGGGATAACTTTCGGAGCTGATTTATTCTACAGGTTTGCTATCGCTGTAAATAACTATAACCATCATCATCAAAGATGCCCTACGAGGGCTATCCAGGAAGTAACGCCGATTGGTTTTGATATACTCAGAACAAAAAATTTTATTAAACAGAACACATGACTTTCTCTACCCTCTATCGTTTATTAGTGTGTATACAAACTATTCTTACTAAAGCTTATTTTTCTGTCTACTACGTTTTAATCCCGATAAACTTTTGCAGAAACAGCTACATCAATCACTCTTATAGATACAAAGAGAACAGCGACAGTCAAATGTTCAAGAACTGGACGCTTTACGCTGGCCTTAAAATTCCATACTGTTTCCCAGCAATCGCGAGAAACAACTGAATGTTGAAAGGACTTTTTCTTGACCAAGAAATGATCAATTCCAACCGTTAATGATGAATATCTTAGAAATGGCTTATGTCACATCTAAATTTTTTGGGTAGTACGTTTCCCTCTATCTCTTAACGTTTACGTCTTATTGCTAATTTTATTGTAGATGCAAGGGGAATTGGTAGGCTTTAAGCGATAGTCAAATAATTTAAGAGCTGGTTGCTATGTGGAGTATTTCATTCTCTTTGCATGTCCAGGACATAAAAAACGAATAACGAATTCCCATTTGAGGAAAAGTACAAGCATTGGAAAATTCAAGCAAATAACAAAGAATATCTCGAAATGGCTCACTCGACAAAAAAAATGAATATGACATAAATTGAGTGATTTAACGAGATCTACATTTTTTGTGTAGTAAAATTGTGTCTGTCTCTTACGCTTTACCAGTTATGTGAAAGTCATTCAGAATGAAGAGGACTTTTGGGGATATTCCCAGAAAATTCGAGTTATACATTTCATTTGCGTTAAAATATCTTAAACATATATTATTTTAAAATCTTGAAGCCATTTCTGAGAAAATCAAAAATTTTCAAAACTGTCCATGTAAGGAGTAGTCTGAGGTGGGGGGATTTTCTTAAAAATCTTCGTGTCGCATCCTTGGGATACTAAACTCAAATATCAAATTTGGTATTTATCGGACTTTTCATTTTTGAGTTATTCTGTTCACAAACAGACGCACAGATACACACGGACATGTTTCCAAAAATGCTTTATTTGGATTCAGGGCACCCCAAAGCATGTATTTCTGGTGAAATCTCGGTATCGAATTTTTGGGTGGAATGCAATACTTCCCCTACTTACTATGTATAGTAGACACATATGGTGTAGGAATTTTAAATAATTATTGGCTTGTCATTTGAATTTATTCATTGCATTTTTTGTTACTGGTGGTTAAGATAGGAATAAGAAGTACTTTGTTTGTAAACACTAGCCATTTCATGACTAGCTTTGTCAACCAGTCAGCGGACGAAAACACAAGTGAAAGGAAGGAAATAGGAAAATGGAAGAGCTAACAAACATATCGACCGGCGAATAAGATTAAACAGAAAAAGAGAGACGAAGGAACAAGAAGAAATAGAGAAAATTCCCAAGGGTCTCGTCATTTCACCCCGTTGCCATCAGAAAATTCGCAACGCGTATTTGGAGTCCCATCACGTAGTTGGCGAGAAAAATTGCAGGGGCAGGGGGTGAGGTTTGTGGAGGAGTAGATAGGAAGGGGAGGCTCACGCACAGTGGCAAGAAGTCGAAAAAGAAAGGTAGGGAACTGGAGAAACTACTTGCTGGCCAAGATTTCGGAAAACTTCGCGGCTGAGAAAAACAATGCCTTTTCTTAGATTAGTAAGCTTCCGTCTCTTAATCTATTAGCTATATTTTACCCTAGAATGCACATATTAGAGTAAAATGCACAATTTTCTTAATAAAATTTTTTTAAGAAATATATAAATGTTGGTCCAGACGTTCCTCTACTACAGCTCCCCCTTATAATATTGTTTATGTCGTATGACCTGCAAGTTGTTAAAGTGTTTTATGGAATTACGTAATAGCTAAAGCGTAACAACCATCCAACATAAGAATATTTAAATTATAAATTAGACATTTTTTATCTTTGGTTGGATCTCAAGCTACAAATGGGTGGGCGAATAACGATTTTGAATGTTAAGTTTACTCCCACTGTTTTTGTTCAAAGGAGTTTGTATTATAGTCATAATAACACGTGACTCACTACGTTGCTTTACTATGGAAACAATATGGCATTCTCCAGGGATAATTCAGCGCATCTGGGATTCAGTGCACTAACGAAGACCATTTTGAGCACTTCCTTTAAAAATAATTCAGTATGACATAACCATTTTATTTCAGCATGAATATAAGCGGAATGACAGTAACAAACGCAAAAAGTGTTTAGTACCCGTGTTGATATAATTTAGGTTTATCCTCTGTCTAAGAACTCTATCTCACTAAAGCTATGGCACAAATGTTCATTAAATCCTTTATAGAGAAAATTTTCTCATATAATAGGTACTTGTTTGTTACAATAGACATTTAATTGTATATACTTTTGAGTGTGTATATACTTTTGCTTTAAAAAGGAAGTTAGTTTCTAAATAATCCATAATAAATACGCAGTTAACCTTTCTTAAGGCAATATTGAGCTAAAAATTACAAATTCTAATATATTTATCCAAACTTACTGAAATTTCTCGCACATGTTATGCGTGCAACAAGCATTTTTTCATTCAAAGTTTTATACTTAAAAGTGCATTAGCTTTGGAAATGTTTGACTATGTGTGTAATAGTTCCTTAATGTTATAAAATATAATGCGAAGAATGTGTGATGTTTAAAGAGACATTTTATTATTTTCGTGTTTAGATAACATCAATCTAAAAGGTAGTATATTTGGTGATGCAAAATAACTTATCCTAGAAATAAAATTTTAAATGTTCTTTAATCTCCAAATGCGAAACTTGCAAACGACATGTCATACTTTTATTGCTTATTTCTGTGTATGCCTTAAAACTTTAAAAATAATAGATAGAAATAGTTCTACGTAAATTTTTATATAGAAAAGTACTGAAAGAAGAGGGAGAAAAGACCTAAATATTTATTCAGGCATATAATCACCATATTTTGACGTAGTACTTATGCGAAAAAGAACCCTAAATCATCCCTGAACACAAAGCGAAGAAAAGAATTTGAAAGTTCAATGTTCAAAGTTTTAATAAAATTTTAGACATTTTCGAAAC
Organism: Deroplatys truncata; assembly: GCA_030765065.1. Taxonomy (NCBI): domain Eukaryota; kingdom Metazoa; phylum Arthropoda; class Insecta; order Mantodea; family Mantidae; genus Deroplatys; species Deroplatys truncata. Next base: position 102,962,546 of record CM060981.1, on the reverse strand, counting down.
GGGGTACACTTCACCTAAGGTGGCTTCTGTGGTTAAAATGAATGCTATGTTTCTAAATAAGTTTACTAAACTGAAGATTCATGGGCCCACAAGGATCGAGCCCTAAGCACTGAATTTGTTTCCAGAAAAGATGTTGAAAAGAATCAAATGATAGCCGTTGATCAGCCGGATGTGAATCTCATGTTTTAAACAGATTAATATACACGTGTTTCACTTGCATTTACCGCCTTTAGAACAGCCGGAAGGTTACTCAACTTCAGCTTCTATTGGAATAACCTCCAGATATGGCAAGAGATAAGAAGGTGAAATGGACATGAAGAGAGGGTCTCGTCCATGAGAGAAACCTCTAAATCCCAGATAACCAGCACAAGATAAACTTAAGCCAAGGGCCACATTTGAAGAACCCTAGAATGACATTGCAAATGTAGCAATGTGGTTTTACACCACCTTTCCTACTACTGCAGCGGATACTTCACTAGAACTGAAAGGCGTGTTTTCAAATGTTGCAAGACTAATTTTAGCGACAGTTGCTTACATTTAGTTAACAATACAGTCGCTTCTCTACGTAACCATATTGCATTGAGAATAGAATTGTTATGTCACATGTGTGTGTATACGTATATGTATATATCAGGGGCATAAATAAAGCCAGTAATCGAGTTCAACTTTGCACATGCAGAGGTCAGACACACAGATAAGCAGACGCATAATAGTTTCACCTTTGTGTGTATTAAATGAAGCAATTATCTTCACATTACACCGCTAATTAACCCTTCATCAGTAGCACTAGCTAGTAATGAAATACATGGAAACCTCCAACAGAGACAGTAATATACTTTTTATCGTGTTTACTAGGTCTTCTCATGATAATTTCACAGAAGAAATTTAGAATTCCAAAACATGAATTTGTTTCTTGAAGAAGGTATTGTCTTTACGTTGGAGTTGTTTATTTATGTTTAGCTCCACGTATGGACGTCAACTTTGAAGAAGAGTATTGTTCTTGGAGTTTATTTTATTTTTTTTTGGTTGATGTTTGCCACACGCTTGGGAAGCCAATTTGAAGTTGTATTGTTCTTGGAGTTTAAGTTTGCAGTATTTGCACCACGCTTTGGGCGTTAATTTGAAAAAGATTGTTACGTAATAGTTACTACGTATGTAAAGTTGATTTGAAGATTATTTTTGTTGTTACGTTCCAAGTTTTAAAAGAATAATATTTACTTTGCTATTAAACTGGTTCTATAGATATTATTTATGTTTGTTTTTGCCTCGGCTACTTCAGTCTTACTTTAGAGACACGTTTCTCTTAATCAGGGCGTGGTGCGACAAGAATGTAGGCTTACACGGATTTTAAGTTTTAATTCACTTCTTTTTATTAATCCTTGACACAAATTAAATAGCACTACACTGATATCATATTTCAGCCGTCCAAACCCGGAAACTTCTGTATTTCAAGTCACTGTTTGGCTAATCCTGGTCCAATAGAACACCTGAATTTTACTAAAGCTTATTTCTGGCTGTTGATTGGCTAATTTTAAACTGTCATAAAATTTACATTATTGCTGCCCTAATCATGACTAGTAAAATTTAAACTCTCAAACTCATTATTGCCTCAAGGTTACCTCATTGTTACCTCATTGTTAGCAACTTTAAACTTATTATTCGCACAGCTCTTACATTATTAAATTACGTAATGCATTCACATAACATTATTGAACATGTTTACAATAATATAAGCACATTCAATGACTGTTACATACATTTTAAAAAATTATTACATACATATTGCTTCAAGGCGGGCTGTTATTGAATTTACATATTATATAATTTAATTGAAATTATACAAGTGTTAAAAATACTGCCTCATAAAAAAAACATAAACCAACATAAATATCGTGTTTAACATACACACTTCCCACTAGAGTTGGAAGTAAAATACAATCAAATTTCCATGCCTCTTCAATATCTGCGTCATCATAATCCACGTCTCAGACTTCAAATTCTTCCTAAAATGCTGAATCTCTTTTATCGTCCATATTAATATTTTAACCAACCCACCGTGAGTCATGGCCTCAAGAATCAAACAATCGACTTAAAGCCTCCTTATAATAGTAAACATGCGTATTAGTTATATCCGTTGAATTGCGTTACGGGAAATCCAAGGTGATGATGAGCAAGTTCATTAGAAATTGTTTTAATTAAGAGTTCATTAAAAATAATAAAACTAAAGATCGTACAAAAACATGTGTGAAAAATTTATAATATAATCTCAGAAATAAGAAAGACTCGAGTTCGTCTCGTTTGTTAAAACTGTTCCTCGATTGTGTAATAATGCACTTCCCTTACTTACATCACAATATACTATTGGAGTACACTTGAACCGTCATTAATTGAAAACACTATATAAACGGCAAATTTAAATTATCTCAAAAAGATTGGCGAATCTCTGTCCACTACTCAAATAAAATTATTTGTTAATGCTTCTTCAAATACTATCATTTCGTGTTTGTCATTTGGGGTGGAGCCTGCTCCGAATGAAATCAAACGTATTCAGTCACTTTAAATTAAAATCTTATTTATTTCAAACACTGTTCCATGATATTCCCAAAGTTGCAAGTGTTTAGGGATATAAACATAAACACTATTTAACGTAGCCTGAAAGATTCTATAATATAGGAAATGCTCCTGGCGCAGTCTGTTACTCCAATTGCAAAGGGTCCAACTTCCAACCCGGATCAAAAGTCTCGTCTCCTCGTGGATCAAATACTACAATACTTCTTGAGCTGTAACATTATTAGAGGAGCTCAGGTAAGTCTGCCGTATTTCATTGCAGTTTGCTCAGCTCATACTTTTAGTTTAAAAAACCTCTGAGAGACAATCCACACATCACTAAATAGAGGGAAGCCCAAAGTTTCTAAAAACAATCTTAGAACTTCCATTCAGTAAAGTAAAGTAGTGTTGGTTATTGGTAGAATAATCTTTCAGACAAAAAAATAATGTTTTGTATTTAGTTTGCGTGAATTCATTGTTCAAAGTAATAAGTCACTTCTGCAGTAGGTTCAATAAACAGCCTTATGGGAATTTACATATAGCATAGAAAGTTTGGTAACTAGAGACAAATTGATTTGTGACAAAAGGTGGCCAACTGCTTTAACATTTCCGTGCAACAAACAATGTTCTTGATAAATACGTGCAACTATAAATACTATAAAACGTAAAAGTTTTTCTCCATCCAATGAGTACCGGGTGTTTCAGAAATACTTCTACAAACTTCGGGTATGGGTTCCTCATACCAAAAGAAAGAAAAAGTTCATATGAACATATGTCCCATAATCCTTGGTTTTCGCGTTATTCCTGTCACAATGAAAGTGTGAGTTCAACGGCCTTCGGGGTCCAACCTGAAAACTTCATTTCTCTATGCATTCGTAGAAGGCGTTAACCCATTGTACTACATACGGTAGATGGCGAAGTGTTGCCATGGAGACTTGTTTACGTTTGTCATTTGTCATTAGTCTGTCTTCAACGTTTCAATTGTGTACATGTAGAAAGTTAACTGCACGTGTTTCGTTCCACCATTGCTGGATATTCATTTCGTGAACAGGCAGACATATTTTTATGTATGGTCGCGCGAATGGTAATGGACGCGAGGCTGCACGATGGAGTTTCCAGACCGAAGACAACCGAGTCATCCAACGTTTGTCGCTGTTTATCGTCGCCTTGCTGATAACTGTGATAAATTCCTGGCTCCGGCACATTTTAGTCGCATTGTTCGAGATGCACTGACTGGTATCTACCACATCTACCAGAGGAGGACCAGTTTCATGGCCTGCACGTTCTCCCGACCTCAATCCTGTGGATTTTTACCTCTGGGGGCATCTTAAATCATTGGTTTATGCAGCAGGCATTCCGGATGCAGAAACGCTTCATCGACATATCATGGAAGCCTGCGAAACCATTCGATACCATCCCGAAGTTTTTGACAGGGTGCGACATTCCATGATTCGATGAGTACAGGCATGCATAGAAGCAAGAGGAGGACATTTCAAGCATTTATTATGAGTTTTGTGTGTTATAAGTGTACCATTGTGTTGAACACCTTCTAACGAGAAAATAAAGGATTATGAGACATATGTTTATATGAACTTTTTTCCTTCTTGTGGTGTAAGGAACCCATACCCGAAGTTTGTAAAAGTATTTCTGAAACATCCTGTATATATTGAGTTTCTTTGGTATAAAAAGTTGAAATCACTCTTTATTCCTGCTATATTCCTGCATGTATCACACTGGTCTGTATAATGCAATCTCCTAGACAAATAATTAAAACATCTGAAATGTCATGAACATCAAGTAAGCTATCAACATTGTCATATTAAAATAATACAATAAAATACAATACATTGAGCAGAGTTTGCACAAATCTCATGTGCTCTGATATACAGTACATTTTAAAACTCGTTAACATTTATAATGGGATTAAAGGAAATAATTTATTAAATAAAAACAAATAATTTTATAATTAAAAACTATAAACCTATTTTTAATATCTGAATATATCAATAAATATTAAAACTCTGTAGCAGCATGATATTTTAAAATATGCATTGTGAGTATAAATTTTTAATAATTATGGATTACTACAAGTTTCGTCTTTACACTATGGATGTTTCTCGTTTACACATTTAATCCTCTACCCCATTTGACACCGAATAAAAAGAAATGATACAAACTTTGAGTTTATTCTTGATTTCATAACGCATACTTTCATTTCAAATTTAATATTGAAATGTATGGCTCATTTAACCGATCATTTGAAATCAAATATTAATTAAACTCCCACTGCCAGATTCTTCCACCTTCCTTAGCTATAGACTATCGTTACTTTAACCAAGGATTCTTTGTATTCCAAAGGTGTCATAAAACGTGTGTATTTCTTTAAGGCAATCTTTCTTCCGATGCGGAAGCACTTTTTTGACTCGAGGTTTCATTCCGATATAGTTGGCATCGAAATGTTTAATAAGGGTATATATGAAAATCTGAAGGGTTATCGACCACTGATCACGTAAGGGGTACTGCGGCAGAACTTTAATCCCGTAGGACAGCACGCGGAAGTAATTTCTCGGCAGCAGAGAAAAAGCAATGTTTGTTAATTAACTTCCCAACGGTATTAATAAAGCAGAAAAAAAAATTGCCATGCAATCTACGTGTTAATAACACGAGGAAAATCAGGTTTAACGCAGAAACATTTAATTTAACTACTTCTTTACCACCTATAGGTATATTTATAAAGATATTATGGACTTAAGTTGCAAGAATGTCAACAAGTTTACCTGGAAACTGTAACTTTAAAGGCACCAACAGTGTAACCTATTACAAGTTTAAAACCTTAATTAAGTAATTTCTGTGAACTTATTAGACACACACAGTTGACTTAATTCGGATATTTAGTTTAGTTAGATTACGAAAAGTTCAGGCATCTGCCTAGCGTCAATCGTCTGTAGTGACTGATTTATTGCTCTCTGTATCATTCACCCACATATATACATATTATATTTATTATTGTTACCTACATTGATATTGCGTAATGTAATACCAGGAAAATAAGTGTGGGAGAAGAAGTATGAAACAAGAAGAGGGATAACTTAGGGCTAGAAATTGTAGTTTTATAAGTCATTAGAAATAGCAGAGAAATGTTTTTTTGAAAAGTTTCGGCAACTAAGAGTGTATACGAAATAAGTATAAGAGAGAAATGGTGGAGAATAATTATTAAGGCAAAGGCAAAGGCAAAGATGGTCCCGTAGCTCAATCGGTAGAACAACTGCCTGCTGTGCGAGGGGTCCCGGGTTCAATTCCCGGCTGAGGGTGGGAATTTTTCTCTAGCCAAGATTAATCCCTATCCTCCCCAGAGTTTGGAAGTGTGATCTAATGATTAAAAAAAACCATAAGAAATCTAACGACAAGAGTTACAATAGGCAATAAGTTCCAAAGGAAAGGCCGCCGATAACGCCTTTAGTGGTAGGTACAATTGAGGACTGAGCACAAAATACATGTGAATAGGGAGAGGGACGAGACAGATAGAAACACTATAGTTATAGAACAAAGATAAAGGTAGGGTCCACTAGATACAAATAAATAACAAGTGTTCTCAACTAAATAATAACCTTGTATGTATATAACCTTGTAATAAAACATTCCCAGTTGTGCATTATTACTTTCTCTACCACGCACATAGTAGGTAGAGGAGGTATTGCATCTCACCGGAAATACATATCTTAGAACCCTTGAATCCAAAAAAAAAGAAACAAAAACGAATTTTTAGAAAAAGGGTCCGTTGTGTGTGTTTGAACAGCATAACGCAAAAACAAAAAGTCGGATAAATACCAAACTTTATATTTAGGTTCAGTACCTTCCAAAGATGCGATATGTAGATTTTCGAGAAAATCCTCCAGCCCCAACTACCCTTTACATGGAACATTTTTCGAATTTTTTTATTTTTTAAAAAATAGTTTAACGATATTGATTAAAATATTATATATTATAAATATTTGCATGACAATATATATATCTTGAATTCTCTGGAAATAGCCTGTGAAGTCCTCTTCATTCGGAAGGAATTTTGTATAATATTGTATAACTGGTAAACATTGAGCGAAAACGAAAACTCCCTCACAAAAAATGTTCTGTTTAAAACACACAATTTACTTATTTTATGTTTTTCTGTGGCATAAGCTGTTTCTGAGATATCCGTTATTAAAGGTTCGAATTGTTCAATACTTGTCAGACTTTTAAACTCTCATCGATTTTCAGTTGTTTCTCGCGATTGCATGGAAACAGTATGGAATTTATGGCCGCACAGAGCGTCCAGTTTTTAAACACATTATCACTGTTCTCTTTATATCTATAAGGCAATGTGTGATGTGCTTTATTAAGGATAGGTAGTAAACCCACTAATAAAGATGGAGGGTATAGAAAGTCACGTGATTGTATCACATCAAATTTTTTTTCTATGTAGGTATTCTATGTAGAGTAACAATAGCTATTTGTACTCTCAGGCAACGACTCTCAATAGAAAGACAAATCTACTTCGCTAGTATGCTCTTTTATTACTCCAACGTGTTTACATTACAGCATACAGGCTGTGTAAAGTCGTTTTCGTCTTTTAGTCCTTAAGAAGTGAAATTAAAAGGTACCCTGTATTTTATGTTCGTCAGGAAAAACAGTGCTTTACAGAAGGAAGGAATTATAAAATGCGGTTAACTGGTTTCGTTACAAATCTCGAATATGGTTCTATTATTTACAATCCTAAGAAAGCATGTCAACTTAATAGAGAAGGTTCAATCAAAATTTTTAATATATGTGCTACTTAAAATAATTGAATGTTATCACGTACAGCAATTACGAAGCCCTCTTAGATATATTTAAATTTAAAGCTTTAAATTTGAGAAGAGATATTGCGGGATTAATATTTCTGTATAAAGTATTACAATCTTTTATTATCTAAATATATTATTTTAGGTACTAAATAAAATAAGCTGTTTAAAGAACCTTTTTTTTCACACCCTAGAGCAAACACAAAATCCATATAAATTCACCACTAAACAGAATTATAAGCTTATATAAGAAACTTTATTATTTCGATGCAGATATTTTCAACATGTCTGAAACTCAGTTAAAAAATGCCATAGTCAATAATTTTTCGTAGATTAGCATAAATATTTTAATTAGAAGTGATTATACAATTACAATGCCACCTTCTCTTTTCATTTCTAGTTGTTTTTTTTGTCGTACTATTTTTTCATCTTTCTTTCTTCTTCTTCGGAACTTTTATTGTCATTTATAATTTGTGTTTGTTTCTTGTGTATAAGTTATCTATAAATGATTGCATGGGACTATATATTTGTAATGAACATTGTAATTGGACTTATACCTGTTATGTTCAGAACAACAGATAATATCTGAACATAAAGCAAGAGAGTGACAATTCCAAATTTATTTACTGGTGTTAATTCTCGGCGTAAAAAGCACAAAATGCAATAAAAAACCAAATGTTGTCTGACTTCTGTTAAGTGATGTCGCAATAGACACCCATGGAGGAAAATGATGACAGGCGAAGCATGATGCGACTACACACAGTAGAGCAGAGCGAAGTCTTAAGCTAAACCCATAATCTCAACTCCCGCCTAAAGAGACACTGGCTGCAGCTGAGAGAGTGTTGTGTACATGACGCCATGTATTAATCTGTGCACTACATGCACTTACGTTCATGAAACCGAGTGAGGTGGCGTTGCGGTAACGTTTGCGGTTCGATTTGCGAGGTCCAAGGTTCGATTCCTAGCGACCGTCCACTCTGACACATAGGTTTGTTTGTGTTTTTCTGGATCTGCAGGCGAATGCTGGAGTGGTTTCTTCTCTACCACGATTTACTTTCCATCATTTACCTTTCATTCTCTTTAACTGCTATGATTCTTAGCGTCCCCTCTAGGTTTCGTGGTACCGGACAGATGGCGCGGATGCATGCTCAATGGAAAGAGCATTCCCGGTGGATAACAGAGGGCTGTTTGATTGGTGGGTTCTTCTTCGCTCTCTTTCAGTGGTTTCAGCAGTGGAACGGGTCTGCGAGCTTGGAAAAGTTAAGGACTTCCGCGCGTTTTTGTAGACTGTCTGCCTAGGACCTGTAGTCTCCTGTGGCTCCTTCACCTCATCCCTTCCTCCTGGGGGTTAAAAAAACGTTATTTATGGACGCTCTTTAACTGCAATGGTTCTCAGCGTCCCATTCTATATTGGGCGTGAAAGACCGGAAATTTTGCTCAGAGGCATCTTTAGCAGGCTTGAGGTTCTTTAACGCGCCGTAAATCTACGACACGGCAGCACGGTTTTACTTCCCTTCCGAAGAAAGCTATACGTCCGAAAAAATTCATTGCCTCCCGCCGAGTTTAAAATCTTGGGAACTAGAGCTAGCATGGTTCCTCCTGGAGGTGGTAGCCTGTGCTGGTCGCAGCGCGCGAGGTGTCCCTCTTCGTTAAATCACCTCTAACTCTCTCCTCTATATTCATGAAAGTCTACAACTTAAGAAAAGGATATTCTTAACGTGTTCACCTGAAAACTCAGATATTATAAAGACACATAGACACACTAAAAATCGCTATACGTATTGTCACATCGAGTGAAGATTCAACAAGTTCAAAATTTATGATGTACATTACAGATCTATCCACAAAGAAGAAAGCAAGCCCCGTGGCCCAGCTGGTGATCCAAAACAAATATACCAAAAGCAGGCAATAAAGTGACAACCATCTTGTCATAAATACACATTAGAGACATTTTCATCTCGAAAGTGAGAAAGAGGGTGAAGAGCTTTCCGATATATTGGTCACGTTCTGAATCTTTCCTGCTCACAGCATATGAAATAATCCTCCCCACTACATCCCCAGTAATAACAGAAACCTGATTAACCTACCCTTCGAACTTTGCTTTATGTGTGGTAGCTGAGAAGAGCAATCTTCGTGGATCCTTTTGTGTTATGAAACACGTGAATTTGGTATGTTTACAGCTTTGCGATTATAACCTTCTCTACCGCTTACCTAAGACAGTGGAAGTATAACATTTGACTCAAATATACGATAAAGAGCTTTACTAGAAATGTATGTTTTATGGCTCTGAATAAGGCTCTGGTCACACATTAACTCAAAAATCTAGTGTGGTGCATTCATACAAATTTCTCTACCTACTAAAATATCTTAGGTATTACTTATATATTATAATTTTGATATAAAGTAATTCTTCTGCTCACCTTACCTCAATAAAGCTAAAACATCTGCATAGAAATTAAATTATTTATATGTATTCCTCCATTTTACATTAAAACGCGGAAACGGCCATCAGCTTTTTATATCGCAAGTTAGATTTTTCATTGTCACGAGCTGATATGAAAGAAATAAAGAAAAAGGGAGGGAGCGTTCCGCCATGAAGTTCATATAAGGCAACAAATCTATATTTCAGTCCGAAAACCTCAAACAAGGCCACGAATATTTCGAAAAGGCTAACAAGAGCTAATGGACACAAATTGCATCTTTTAATGAGTCGTTTAGTATGCTTAGTCACTTATACTTTCTCTCCTAGCTATTTAAAACTATATAAAATTCAACGAGAATGAAGAGTGCTTTATAGATCGTTTACAGAAAATTCAAGGTATACATTTAATTTGTTATAATAACATCTCAAGGAAGGAGAAATAAATCACGAAGATGCTGAAAATGTTTATAAAATCTTATTTTTTATCCTTAATGTATTTGTAGAAAATTACTTTGAAATACAGATACTGGCAAGAGCGCTTTTTCCCTTGAAGATGGGTGAATAGGGCCAGTCCTGCCGTAGAGTAGAATGCACGCTCTTTTTCCGATGCCGCGGACAATACGAAGATTTTGCTGCATTAAGAAGCGATAATAATTTTGCCAGTGGTATTAATTGCAAGGTATCCTTTCGTACACTTTCAGCTAAAGTTTTAATACGTAATGCAAATAACTAAAATTGAAACACACTTGTTCATGTTTTAATGAAACAATAAAGGCAATTTAAACCTTTGCTTATTATGCACTTAGTATAGAAAGCAAATAAGTACATCAGTTTTTAACTATCAGATACAAAAAGGTTTAGTTGCTTATTGAAGAATTTAAAGAGAACAAATAAAGTAAAATAGGTATTTTTATTTCACAGCTTAAGGAAATTCAGCAACATAGTAGGTAGTTTTATTTTAACATTTAATAGATTATACTAGCAACTAAAGTATCTTATTTTTATTTAAACATATGCACAACAAAATTAAGTAAAAATGACGTACAGTATACGTAACGATTTTTATACCGAAGATATGAACTTGCGATTTCAAGCAGGTAACAGACACAAAGCCGTGCAAGCTCCCTATGTTCAACTATTCAGACCGCTGCCGCGACGTCGTAATACCAAATGTAAATTACATTTTGTACGAAAAAATGCTAAATTGTGACGAAACGAGGTGTTTAAGTAAGAACGTGAAGAGATAAGAAATGTATCATACTTCCATTTAATCTTCAGTAAGTGATAAAAGTGCGAAAGCGTTAATTTTTTCTGTTGAAATACGCGAAATAATATAATATTAGAATTTTCTGTCTTTGTAAACAAAATCGCTTTGCCTCCAACTGAGTTTTTAATAAAAGTCGTTATAGGAATTTTTGAGAAATCAAAAATAATATTTTGTCGATGTAAAGGGCTGTATGGTGTGGAGGAAATATTTCTTAAAATGTAGACCTTGCATCCTTAATACACACACGGCTTAAAAATATGAAGATATATGTTTTTTTGGTTTATCAGTTTTGAGTTATGCGCGCACCTGCTGTTTTTCTAAAACTTTTTTGGGGAGGAGGTTTTACACAATACTTCCTCCCTCTCTCTTTCTTTCAGACATGCAACCTTTCATTGATGATTACCTCTAGTCGTTGAAAGACTCATGAATAAAGTAGATGAAAATATGAACTTTTGTATGAATAACTTGTAGAAAAGCTGTGAAATGAAATCTGTAGGGAAACTCGTGTGACTGTTACACATCATATTTCGAGGTGAAATCCTACCCTCTTAAAGAGTCGCATTGCTTCTTCTGGATGCTCGGAATTCCTTCATTCCGACCCAGTGGAGATCTGATAGAGTAATGTTAGGATAATAACACACAAAGCTACGCGCACGCGCCGCTTTTCAATTAGTATCTGCTGTAGTTAATGGAGTAGAGTTTTACAATTCTTGCTGCTACGCATCAATGAAAATACGCGAGAGAGATCCCAGCTTCCCCCCACTACCTCTAGCGCGGAGAGAGGGGGGGCCTGGAGCATGAATATTACATGAAACTGTTTTGAATAAGAATCAAAACACTTGTGCAACACATTTTGAGACGGTGAAATAATTTATAAGCCAGTAGCACTCTCTCTCATCATTCCCCTAGTGACCATGACCTTGGTAGTCGCGCACGCGATGGAATTAAAATGCAACCTGCAAGGTGCTCATTTGCAGCATAAAAGAGCATTTAGGATTCCCCCTTGTTAATTTTCTAATGTGTTATGCACCGCTATTCAGCCAAAACCGCATAATCACACACAATTTATCACCTTCTCAACTTACAGCCTTTTTAAAATTGATGTTGTGTAATCGCTGCATAAACAGATGTAACTGTGAAAGAAGAATGCCTGTTATCTGTTCATAATAATGCTCTTTACTTCATATACAAATCATGTATATTTATGCCAGCAAAACCAGTACCTCTGTTTCGTTATCCCGTTATTCAAGGTGGCTTTTTCCCGCTCACTTTTTCAGCTGTGTATTTCTTTTTTGTGCAGCAAACACCGTTTACAATGACAGCCAAATGAAGGTAACTTAATAAAATGTATTAATTAGACGCTTATTTATATAAAATATATATTCTGAAAAGCGTGCCAAACTTCCCATTATTCCCCTAACTCCTCATGTTTTTATTTTTGAATGCTATGGTTATCCCCTTCAACCACGAATTTCCTGTTCATCATTTCCTACCCGCAGCATTTCCTTTCATCTGTTTTAGGTTTGTGGGACTACGCGACGGCAGTTGGTGTGCTGCGACAGAACGGTGGAATTCACCTAGAAAGGTTTCTCTTGGCGCTTGGCAGGACCGCTGGAGTACCTTTCTTTCCTGGAAGTGTCTCATCTATTCTCGGGACCCACGGTTACGGGTGACTAAGGCAGGTCTAGTGGCGTAAGGCTTGGTGTGATATTAGAATAGTTAGGGACCCCCGCTAACGCACATCCTCATCTGGATCTGGTCGTCCTATGAGTCCCCCCTTCATCTCTTCCTCCCAGGTTCACGTTGAAAGCACAAATAGTTCACTATGGACTACGTGCGATAGTGAGCTCCAGTTATGGAGGCCTCTCCCACTCCCCTGCCAGTTAGGAAAACTAAGGAACAAAAAAAAGTGACCATATAGAAACAAGAGGATTTAAGGTAATATTGCAATGTGCAGCTCCCTCCTCTAGAAGCGCTACCTCTCTACCTTTCCCTTTGCATAAATCTAGCCATTTGACTTGCAATTTGATTACAACGTCTCGAAAGATGCGCGGAGCGTAATACTACTAAGGATCTGTCTATTTTCTTGCTAGTTAAGTACCGTTAAGTAATATTGCTAGGACGAAGAATAACAGTCCATTTATATAACCATTCGTTTTGACTACTTTTTGACACATCAATGTTATTATGCAATGATGATAAAGCAGTAATAACATTAATAATAATAATAATAATAATAATAATAGATTGCCAAACAAATAATGACAAACTGCCAGTTCTATTTTCCTATTATCTCAAGGAGTATTGGGACAAAGACCCTTATCCAAATGTCGGGGCCAATAACATCTCAAAGTCGGAACAGATCAGATGTCATAATCCGTGAATAGTAGTATAATAATTTCTTCCTGTCTTTTGCAAGAAAGTATAACTCCTGATTTTATTGTTACATTCTTTTGATATTAACATTTGAATTTCTTTCCACGTGCTTCATGTAAGCAAGCATCAATTACTGTTATATTTGAAAACATTTTCAAACCAAACAAATAGTACACAGGGTGTGTTTTAAATCCATCCACAAACTTCAGGAGGTTATTCCCGACTGGAATTGGAACACAAAATTTCATATCTCCTTGGGTCCGGAAATGCATAGTTTTCACGGTAGGTGGCACTGACAACCTTCTCTCATAATTTGCAGGGTTCTTTTGTGTGTTGTAGATTGTGTGGTTTAAGCAACGTAGAAGCTCAATAAGAACAAGCCGAGATGGTGTTCGTGTATGGTCAAGCAGATGGAAAGAGGCAGCACGAATGTACCGAGCCACGTACGCTGACAGACAGTGTCACCCACATCACACAACATTTGGAGCCATTTTTCGGCGTTTGTGTGAGCATGGGTCTTTTGAGACAGACGAACGTTCAGGGCGGCCGTGGACTGTACGTACACAAGATGTGGAGGAACATGTTCTCCATGATGTTGAGAACAGCCCTGGTACAAACTCCAGGCAATTGGCCCGTCAACATGGTGTAAGCCGAAGAACGAAGAACGGTTATCCGTATCCTGCATGGCAACCGCATTTATACCTATCATCTCCAATGTATGCAATGTGTGTAAGGATTATCACCTCGGATTTTCATCCACGTTAAAGATTTTGTCACTGGTTTGTGCAACAGGCCATCAGCATTATGGGATTCCTGTTCTCAGTCCTCTTCACCGATGAAATGAACTTTAGTAGAGATGGCATCATTAACCTGCATAATTTTCATCAGCAACGGTTCATCATCAATATTTGGGCAGCGATTATTGGCGACCGCCTATTTGGACCAGTTCTTCTTCCACAACGCCTGAACGGGAAACATATCTGGACTTCCTACAAAACACTCAGCCTCCATAACTGGAGAATGTGCCTTTGGCAATACGACAGACAATATAACACGAAGGAGCGACAGCACACCTCCGTATTAATGTTTTGACACTTCAACATCATCTTCCCCATACGTTGGATAGGACGTGGAGGACCTATTGAATGGCCTGCTCGATCACCGGACTTAACCCCATTGGATTTTTACTTGTGGAGACATCTGAAAAGCATTTTATACGGTGAACCTGTTCCTGATGTTCAGACCCTTCTACGGCGTGTCCACATAGCCTGTGACGATATTCGGACACAGTCCGGAACATTCGAACGAGTGAGGTAATCCATGATTACCGTGAAGGCCACTTTGAACATTTGTTGTGACATGGATAGGATTCAGGACATGTACTATGTGCCGGGGCTCTTTGTTTCATATCGCTCTTCAGTGCCATCTACCGTAGAAACTATGCATTTCCGGACACAAGGTGATCTGAACTTTTGTGCTCCAATTTCGGTCAGGAATCGCCCCCTGAAGCTTTTCGGTGGACTGCAAACTCATCCTGTATAGGTAAGGAGAAGATATGAATATCTCTTTAAGTGAATACTGTAATAATATATGAAATGTATGTACGAATTTATATTAGTAGAGAAAACAACCGTTTGAGTGTACAATTTCGTATTTTTTCATCGCTTACTATAGATAATGCAATATTCTTATGCCTTTTATTCTTCTTCACAACCACTACTCCCTTGCTCTGGAAATAATTCTTTGCAAAATTTTCCAAGTAAACGTTGACCAGGGCAGATATTGATAAGGATCCTTCCTGTTGTACAACTTTCCTCATTTTACTTTCCTCTCTCATGTCTTCTCCCATTCTGACTTTAATTAGTTCCTTCATATAGATTACCTAGCAGCCTTCCTCTGTTTCCAATCCACATCCATGTTCTGCAGAACTACAAGTTTCCTGAATTCCTCTGTGTAATGCCTTTTTAGGTCCACAAATGACATTCATTTCTTCTATCCTTGGCCAATTTTTCGTAACCCTGCAGTTACATATCTTCTATATGCACATTAATATTGTGCCAAAAATGGAAAGAAAAACTATTTGATTAGTACTCGTATTTTGGAACAAACTCAGCAGCCTGAGATTTATAAAAGGCATTGGAACTACAAGGTATTCATGTTTAAGTTTGGAGAAAGGTTTTACAGGATATACACTAAAAAGCATTGGTCATAATGAATGACTTCTCTAACTTCTGTAGATATTATTTTCTAGGTTATCCTTTCCTTCTGTGGAACATACGAGACATAAATTATGAGAAAAACATCATGTTCAACAGTCGCATATATTTCTTCATCCGTTAGGATATATTTTCTTAACCATTTTACAAATTAATCATATGAAGCTTGATTTTCCCATCTACATCCTTTAATTCTGCCAAATGTTTGTCAGAAGTGCTCTTAGTACACATTTTGTTGAAGGTATAGAGCAGCAAAAAATATACTAATACAACATCCATTCTTTAAAAGCAAGGCGATAGAATGTTGCGCTGATATTATATATTCTTTGTATGAGATCATAACGTAACATTTGAAGATGTGCTACTTAAAATAGAAATTATTAATGTTATAATAGTTATTTACGAAACAAGTGTTAAAAGTGGAGTTTTATTTTAGGAGTAGGAAAGTTTGCGGAACGAGGCTGAAAGCCGAGGGTAGCAATACTAAAAGCAAAATAAAATCACCGTTAACATGTATTGTGATATACTATTTTTAGACAGCCCTAAATATTGAATTATAAGGTATCCGGCTGTAATTTGTGTGGAAAGAGCAGTATATATTCGGACAATCGCAACGGTGAGCTCTAGTCTGTTGTTGTTTGGCCTTCGTTGATGTTTACCTTCATAGCATAGCGCTGACAGCATGCAATGTCGTATTGTTTCTTCGACTTCACCACGGTCATAACTCCAACGTTATCCTTTCTGCTGCTTGCAAAATTACTTCTGGTTTTGCCGAATCAATTTCCGTGTAATTCAAATAATCCGCCATTGCATTAATCTATACAGGTGTCTGCTTATATACATATACTTTCCATCACAAGAAACAAGGGTTGTAACAATGGAGTGTTATCAAATTTTATTCCACTGAGAGTTACAATTTTCAATTGCTAGTATGAATGGCTCGTTTTAAAAGCCAGCTGTCTCAAAGATTTTATATAAGCTGTGTGTTATTTAAACGGTTCATTATGCATTAGTATATTATGATATCCCAAATATGAAGGTTATAAATAAATAAAAGTTACAAGGCTCGATGGTAGGAAGATAGGTGGCAAATACCGTGCAATCATATTTTGCTAATAATAACCTATCCCGAAGCGCTTTGTTGCGTACTAGGGTCTGTGAAATATGGAGCAGAAACTTAGTACCCCTCACAAAACGTATAAAATAAGTAGAAAAGAAAAATTCCACCTCCAAATTCGTACATTATGTGCATCGCCTGCTTGTGTGATACCGAAATCTTGGAAAGAGTTCGATTCTGGTGTACGACGTGCCCATGGTCGTTTACAGTGTGTTTGTTATGACTTAAGCTATTTCATTTAAACGCCTCTCCAATCTTGGAAATATGGTGTGGGCTGGGTGACGCTTGTAGGGATAACGTTGTTGATAGAGGGACGCAAGCCCTGTTTTATTCCTTCGGGCTTCCCCGTAGAAGAGAAGCACCTCGGTGTATGCTTCAATTGTGTACAAGCCCGCCATTGTTCATTTCTTGAAGATAATGTAAAGCATGAAATTACTAAACAATAATACTGTAAAGACTGCCGTTGTTTGCAGATATGGTGAAGAACTGCTGTGCATCACATAACAGCAGATGAAGTACTGGTAAATGAATGCTTGTCGCGGAGTCTACCGGTTTGTTTACCTAGAGTCATTCCCTTCCTGTTCGGAGAGTCTAAAGCGTAAACAAAAGGTTTCTGGGCAGGGGTATATAAACGGAATATCAGCACACGGTCCCAACAATGCACCAGTGCCTTGTAACATGCATTTTTACACTCGCTATAAAATCCTATAAAGACGACTGCATAGGATATTTAGAGAAAATTCAAAATATTCATTTTGTTCTTCATATAGCTTATATAATAATCAAAACTGTCAGAGGAACTTTGGGAAAATAAAAGATACGAACGGTTTTCTATATTGTAGAAGGAAAAGTTCTTGAAAGTCCTCGTAATCGTTCTTCGTTATATTCTGCTCGATTTAAGCATCAAAACTGAAATTTATTCCATTTTTCTGAATAACGCCCATCCTCGGATAGGCAAACAGGTATGGATCAGTTTTGTATGTTTTTTTTAACAATCAGGAAACCTCTAGGTTTATATTTGCAGTGAAATGTCGATATCAAATATTTGATCAAATGCACTACTTCGTTTTCTTCTTCTTAAAGAACATTAGCGGCAGAAAAAGTAAAAATCGTAATATAGGGAGTTTTAAAAGAGAAAAAACAAGGTGTTTACGTGTAGATACATATTTGCAACACGAAGTTTAATTACGTAAGCAGTTAAATTTAGCAATAGCATCAGGGGCAGTTGTAGTACACAATATTCATTACAAGGAATTATTACTTTGTACTGGACATCAGCTAATGATACCTGGGTGCCCAACCCATCGTTTACCTTCATAAACGGGTTGGTTCTCTTTTTTTCTACCCCAGCAGCAGCCGGTAGAGGTTTCCGAGGACAAGTGGAATAATGAATGGCGCTTCATACCTCAGGGTCACAGCTTGACCTAGATCTCCTCCTACAAGGTCGTCATGTAGCAGTATTGGGAACCGTTACACACACCTTCCTTAACATGGCAGTGTGTTCGATCAAAATTATATTCACACAGTTTAAATAATAGCTGGTGTGTTTCATTCATACGACTTTCTCTACCTACTATCGTTTACTTTTATGTAACTTCCACAAACTATTTTTATGAAAACTTATTACTTACTCTACAGCACATAGTAACTAGAGAAGATATTGCATTCCACCCAAAAATTCGACACCGAGATTTTACCGGAATGCTTGTTTTTAGGCCCCTTGAATCCAAAAATAAAGGATTTTTAGAAAAAGGTCCATATGTGTATGTCTGTGTACAGCGTAACTAAAAAACGAAATGTTGGATAAATATCAAACTTGATAATTAGGTTCAGTACCTTCCAAAGATGCGACACGAAGATTTAAAAAAACAAATCCCCCCACAAACTACGCTTTACATGGAACATTTTTCGAAATGTTTTATTTTCTAAAAAAACGGCTGTAATGATTTTGATTAAAGTAGAATATATTAAGAGATTTACATGACAAATAAAATGTATAACTTGAATTTTCTGAATATAGCCTAAAAATACTCTTTATTCAGGAGGATTTTTGTATTATCTTGTATAACTGTTAAACGTACGTACTACACATAAAATATAGATCTCTTTAAAACACACAATTTATTCCAAATAAGTTTTTTGTGACATAAGCCATTTCTGAAATATCTGTTACTTATGGTTCCGACTGTTTATTTCTGGCTCATTCTTTAAAGTGCTTTCAACATTTAGTTGTTTCTCGCAATTGCATGGAAACAGTACGAAATTTTAAGGCTAGATATAGCGTGCAGTTCTTAAACATTTGACTATCGCCTTTCTCTTTGTATCCATAACGAAATGTGTAATGTAGCTATTTCTGCAAATGTTTAAATGTTTATTAAAATGAAGTAGATATAAAAATAAACTTTCGTAAGAATAATTTGTATAAACGAAATGTACAAGGTGGATAGACGAAACCGAATCGATAATAACATGTTTATAATTTCACTCTCTTTCCATGTCATCGCAGGAAACAACTGAATAGCAATAGTACTTTAAAAAAAACAAATATTGAAAAAATTCAAACCAATAACAACAAATATCTCGGAAATGACTAATGGCACAAAACTTTATTTGAATTAAATGGTGCAGTTAAAGGAATCCTTCATTTATATTTATTAATTTTTGTAGTGCGTGTTTGTCTATCTTTTATGGTTTACCATTCGAAAAAATATACAAAAGTCCTTCCTAATGAAGAGGACTTCGCAGGTTATTTCAAGAAAGTACAAGATATACGTTTTATTTGGATGTAAACATCCTAAACATCTGCCATTTTTATCTAAATCGTTACAGCCATTTCTGAGAAGATCGAAAATTGCGAAACATTTCCCATGTAAAGTTTAGTTTGGATTGGAGGGGTTTTTTGAAAAATCTTCGTGTGGTATCATTGGAACATAGTGAATTTAAATACGAATTCTCGTACTTATCCGATTTTTCGTTTCTCTTACCGACTATAGGTAAACGGCAGAGAAAGTAAAAGGTAACATTTTGTAGACTAGGGTCCAAGACGAGTTAGACTCCTGAATTATTTATGTTTATGTAAGGAAGCGTTTAAATGCTCCTATTAGCAGATTATTCAAATGCTAAGCAGTGTAAAACTATGCAAAATAAACACCAATTAAATTACGGAATATGTATTATGGAAATTTTACTTGCTTAGATAGGATTTTACAACAAAAAATGATTTTTGAATACGTAGTATTTTGTTGTAGTGGATGAGGCTATTATCAGGACTAATTGGCCATAGACAGACAATTTTGAACTTAAAACAAGTTCCGTAATATTTTAAAACAATCCGATGCGTCAATAGTTACATAACCGCTTGAATATATAATTACTAGAGTATTCATACAAAACGTTATTCCTGTATGCACTACGTTTTTCACAATAAGTGATTTCAAATTAAACAAATTGCACTTTGTCACATTCACGATACCAAAAACAAAACACTATTGCTCGAATATCCTAATTCAGTTCTTTTGTTATCATGCCTAACGAGATCTCGTTAGTCACGTTTTGTTATTATATCCCATGAAGAGAAAAGAAGAACGCGTAAATGCTTTATAGAAGCCGCATGACAGTTAAAACTGGAAAACTTAAAGATATAACAACGAATGGCATAAGCTGTATATTTAAAGGAGGTCTACATGTTTTCGCATAGCAAGTTTTTGTCTACCTCGTAGTTAGCCAGTTGTACAAAATTATGCAAAATTCGTTCAAACTTAAGAGTGCTTCACAGGTTATTCATAGAAATTCAGGATGTAAATTTTATTACACGTGCAGATATTTTAAACATGTGGCACTTTAGTTAAAATCGTTAAAGGCATTTTTGAGATGTAGTTTATATAGGAGAATTTTCTTCAAAATCTTCGCCATGAAACCATGAAATTTTATATTTAACCAACTTTAGGTTTTGAGTTAGACTGCGCTCCCCCCCCCTCTCTCTCTCTCTCTCAAACTTGTTTATGAAACCTCAGTTTTGCCTAAAATACATTTACAAACTTCTTGTATTCTTAGCAACTTTTACAAGGAGAAGTTTTCACCATTTCTTTGTCAAAAATTACTCTAAATATTTTGATTAAAATATAAATATGCATTACTCGCGTGGCAAATGAAGCATAAATCATATATTAACCGCAAATGCTAATCCCTTTTATTTAAATGTATTTTATGTAGTTGGGAAACTTAAGCGTTAGACAAAAATCACCATATAAAACAGAAGATCTCGTTAAAATGTTCACTATATAAAAAATAACCCTATTCGTGACATTAACCATTTCCAAATACTCGCTGTGAATATAATATAAGAAAGTTGACAGACACAAGTATCAATGCACTCAATGTAATTTCAGCTTGCCTTAAGCTCATGGGTACCCAAGTTACAATTTGCATGAAAACCATTTCTGGTGAATTCAATACGAGGTATACAGAAAAACAAGTTTTTATTTGAATAACTTATTGAACAGCTTTGAAAATAAATGATAATGGATAGAAAAAAATTGTTTGATTCTTACAATTCTTCCGTTTTTTTTTTCTTCTTTTCAGCAATGTCATTTCCAGAATTGCTTAAACGGGTTTCACAATTTAATACCAAAAAACAGGCTATAAGAAGCGTGTAAGAATTCAAGGAAGTTTTTAGAAGTTCCTGTAGACAACAAAATAAAAATAGATGACCTTACGAAGAACTGGTTTTGCATAAGGCACTTGGAGAAATTTTGCAACTAAAACGCAAAGCAATAAACAAGTCAAGGACAACTTAAAGAGATAAAAATGAAATCTCGTGCATAGCAAGGTGTGTACTTTTATCTAGGCTTGTCTTAATAGTGATTACAAAGAAGGGTCAAGGAATGTCCACTGTACAATTGCTGCATTAATCTTTAATACTTTGTTTTCTTAAGAATTTCCAGCTGTTTATAAAAAGGAAAACAGCAAAAAATTCTTCGTTTCAAGGTAGAAAACTTGCTGGTATTGTTGTGATGCAGTTGCGATTACCATGGTAATTTTGAAGACATTACGATAATTTTTAATGCGATGGAATCTTTTCGGTGCACTGTTTTTTTTAAGTGCGGGGAGGGGCGGAGATAAATAACATTTGATTACATATTTTTGCTTTTTCTACCCGTTTGACATTCCCCCTCCAAAGTTTGTTTAGAAAGCGTAAACGCCAGCAGCGAAAATTAGGATAAAAATCAGTCGTAGTATTTCAGTCAAACAACTTAGGTATAAGCATAAGGCAAAATTTTTAATGGCATTCACCCCACAACAGACAAACCTTCACATGGTGTTATTACTTTCTCTACCACGTACATAGGTAGAAGAGAAGGTAATGAATTCCACCCAAAAATCCCAACGAATCGGAACTAATATCTCGAAAACAGGATACAAAGCATATTATTTGACATAATTTGTGTGTTTTAACGAGATTTAAAATTTTTGTAGAGACTTTGTGTTAAATTTTACACATTTTACAAAACTGCACAAAATTCACTCAAAATGACTTCATAGGCTCTTCATAGAGGAATGGAAATATATGTTTGTCATGCAAATCTCTTAAACATGTGATATTTTAATCAATATCGTTAAGAGTCATTGCATGAAAAAATAAGTATTTTAAACTATGTTCCAGTTTCTGAACTTAAATAACAAGTTTGGTATTTATCAGACTTTTCTGTTAGACGTGAACACGGGTATCTTTTAAAAATGCTTAAGTTTAGGACTTTAAGAGGCCTCAAAGTCTGGATTTTGGACCAAATCTTGGATATTGCAATTTTAGAGTGTCGGCAGAGAATATAAAAAATTTGTAAAACAAATTACATGAATAATACAACAGCCCTGGGGAAAATAACTACACTGTTTTACATTACGCTCCAATACCTGATCTGTTATTGTACTATACCTACCGAACTATTGTTCGACTGTAGACCACTATAATAACGATAAACTGTACAGCGATGCTAGTGGACTGCCACACATTCTCTGGCATCCCAAAATCAACCATAACTGGAACAATCATAACTAGTACCATGAAAATGTCGCTCGAATCTCTTCGCATGGTCATAGAAGAAAGAGGTCATCGACGAAATTGGCCATAGGAAGGAACCACCACGATCAACCTACCATTACTCAAACTGTGTAACAACGTGGTTCACAACATTGAATATAAAGTGTGCTGGCGCTCCATCATGTTGAAAAAATCACAGCTTTATATTATTAGCAACACATCAACTGCGAGAGAACATTTTCAAGGAACAAAATGCGCCGAGATTGAGTACCATATATCAAAACAGCCAAAATACTCTTTAACAATCCCTGAAAGCGTCGGTAGAGTTCATATCTACTCTGCGTGTATGGGCATTTAAAATTGTAAGTATTTTTTTCATAATTCTTGGTTTTTTCTTAGGGATGAAGTAAGCATTTGAAATAAAGGCCTGAAGCAGATATATTGGTCTGTTTTAACCAGAATCTTTAAACGCTGGGCAGTTTCTGAAGACAGGGCATGTTCCTGGGTGCGAATTTCTACGGAAGGGGAGTGTGACGGCCTTCCCCCTGTGGCTTTAAATAAACGTCGTCTGAGGAAGGTCGAATCAAAGGCCATATCAGGGAAGAGGATAGTTTCAAGTATTTGACAGTCTCTTCTGTAGCCCCTTCTTTTGCCCTCGGGGAGCTTTAGAGAACACGCTTTATGTCCAGGGTCGAGTACTATCGTGCTGCCTAATCTCTCCCATTTGGAACTTCTTAACTTTAGGTAAAATTAACTCTTGGTCCAGAAATGTAGATATCCAGTTTCCCCAACATCTCAAATCTTGAACTTCTTATCTTCACTTGCCTCAAAAGAAGTCGCTGAAGGTGAATTGGTCCTGAGTATAAAGAATTTGTTAGGTTTGGGTGCGATTCAGAATGATATAGGAAATTGGGTGTAAGATAGCATTCGGTTATAGCCAGTATTGGTAGACGGTTTCTGTATTAATTACTTTCTCTACTGCTTACTTATGGCAGATTGAGGAAGTTTTGTATTCCACCCAAATATTCGATATCGTAATTTCACCGGATATACATGTAAACGGCAAAGTCAAAAACAAAATATTGACTAAATACCAATTTGGCTTCTAGGAGAGATGCAAGGTGAACATAGTCATAAAATTCCTAACCCACAAATAACTCCTTACATGGAGGAGAGAGGTTTTATATTATAAAAATAGCTCAAAAGATATTGATTGAAAAGCTATGTGTTTAATATCGAATGACAAATAAAATGTACCTCTTCATTATTATGCAGGATGCACAAAACCTGAATATGGAGAAAATGTAGAAACCATATATGTATGCAATTTGTGTTAACATTTTTGTAGCTTCAGCTATTTACTAGATATTTCCTGCTGTTCATTTGAACGTTTATAGCATTTTAAGCAATAAACAATGTAAATTTTAATCCCTTTCTTTCGCTTCTGGCCAGTTGCTAAAAGGAGTGTACATCTGAGCTGTGTTTTTAAAGGTAGATTGATGTCTCAACCTCCTTCACCTGTCTGTATACCAATAACATACTGAAAATATTTCTAGAGAATATTTATCATAATTAAAAGGAAGCTTTTGTGTAGATAACTTGTAGAAGAGCTATGAAAATAAACGAAAACTTTTGGAGGAAATCTTGTGATTCCTGCACATCAGATCTAGCATATTAGCATTATCCTGAGAAGGCCGAGTGGAGATTGGTTCAATTGCCCTCTCCAACGCCCAATTTTTTCCCGTTGCCATCAGTAACATTTTTACCTTAAAAATTATACGTTTATACTTGTAAAATTAAGACAGACAAATAGATTTTACGAAATCAGACGTGAACATTTTTACCTTTGCAATCGTGAAGTATTTCATCCGATAAAGATTTTAAATTTATTTTCCAGTTTCTAGATTGATTCATAAGCTGAAAATCTTCCGGTCTGTTAATAATATTGAAAATTGATGGGCAAACGTTGCAAAACACGAATAGAACTAAAAATGAAATTATCCATATATATAGTCCTGTTTGTAGAGGCAAAAAATTCACACCAGAGAGGAGGGGAGTTCTGCATTGCACGTTTTCAAGATATAATCTGTCAATTCAGCAACTACTAGCATGGTATGAAGATTTATAAAACATTTCTTAGCGTTATCAGCAGGTAGTATACACGATATTTTAAGATATTTACATACTCCGAATTAGATTTTGATAATCGATAGATTCCATCAATGTTGTCCAAAAAGTAACCACAGTATCGCTCAAATAGTTAGGGCGTCAGTACATACGACTGTTTCAGGATCCACAAGCCTTCTGGTAGTGTCTTGGCTGGTATCCAGGAACTAAATTTACTAATATCATCGATTTACCTAGCAGAGAAGATAGAAATCTCAAGAGGACCCAGTTTACCTACACCTAGTGAAAATATTTCATCAGCACCTAAACATATCTGCACCACTGCGTCTCTCTTTGGTTTCTCTTCCCCACCCTTATGGTAGAGGGAGTATTGCATTCAATTCAAACATTTGGTATTGAGATTAAGGGAAAATACAAGTTTTCAACTCTCCTAGGCCTAAAAGAGAAGGATTTCTAGCAAACCATGGACCTGCTTATTTGTGTGTGAACAGCGTTAACTCAAGGAAAAATCGATTAAATAGCAAATATTACATTATGTAACACTTAAGGGTATACGGAATGTTATAGTCTCATAATATAACAGTGTAGGTAATATAAGATACATCTTCTCAGAAATCACTGTGATTTTTACAGTACTTGCATACACAATGTATGTTCATACTGTGCAATCAGTTTGTTTTAAGTGTCTTAAATAGAAATATTTTATTCAATTCAAATTTTTCCCTAATTTTTTAATGAAGTTTGTTTATGCCGGTTATTAATCTTAATAAATGCTAAAAATAACAGCATCCACATTTGCACCAATACAACACAAATAAATTCAAAACGTTTCATGCTTCTATGTTAACTAGAACCTGATAACATGTTCCTTAAGGGGGAGAAAAGTGAACTTAGGGAATCGATTTTCATAGTTTTGCAGTTTAATGGATCCCATATTGTTTTGAAGCATAAAACGCATGTATAGCATTTTATTTAAAATTAAAAAATATACTTAGATATACAGGATGGACTATTTAAGGTGAGACTGCAAAATATCTCCAAAACTAAGCTTTGTCTTGAATAAAAGTTGTTTGATATTATGGGGAAAATAAAATGCCAATAGTCGTGTTTTATTTGGAAGACGTTGTGATGGTCATTTTAGGGTCAATTTAAATTGGCCCTAATTGTAGGTTCCAATTTAAAAAAAATAAATTTACCCTAAAATGAACATGACAACGTCCTCCAAACAAAACACGATTAATGTCATTTACTCTCCCTCATAATACCAAGCAACTTTTATTAAATACCTTTCTTTCTACAACCCTTAGTTTTGGAGTTATTGTACAGTCTCAACTTAAATGGTTCACTCTGTATATTAAAACCATTTTGCAATCCAAAACCTATTCCGGTTTTCCGGATACAAGGAAAAGATTTGCATGAGATCCCTTCCCTCAACCCAGCCTATCATTACTTGCAAGATTGGTCGATTTTATTCTGTTAAAAGAGTTTTAAGAGTTTCCAATAAAATATTATAATTATGTTTAAGATATTACCTTACAAAATTAAACGCATATATTGAATGCATATATAGCTTCTGAATCAATCTTTATTTTAACTGATTGCTACATAACGGAAACCGTGCAATGCAGACGAAAATGTAATAAAAAGTGCATCTTGTTAAAATAATATGGTTTATATATGAAACACCAATTACACTTAAAAAACATCCATTGAAATTCTCTTGAACTTCCTAATGTTTTAACCAGTACACTTTGAAATATTAAGCAGTCGTTCTCTTGTTTCTCATGAGTTCAGGTAAAGAACGTGTAATATTAAGGTTAGCATTTATTGGCCTGCCTTCTAAACAGTTGACTGTCGTCTCGCCGTTGTATATGTTCGTTTGTAATCATGTTTGTAACCACAACAAACATGTATTGAAACCAATTTCGCGAATAATAGTATCATGATCAATAATAGTTAGGGTAGAAAATACTTTTATGTGAATATTTTATTGAACTTAGTCAAAATATATAATTCGAGTAAATAAATTCCTTTAATTATGACACAACATCCATTTTGAAACTTTAATAACATGTTTGCTTTCCTTATTAGTTACATATAGTAAATAGAAGAAGTAGGTTTTACTTTCCATTTAAAACATCCATATATAGGGTGGACCATTTAACTTGAGACTGTACAATATCTCCAAAACTAACTGTTGTAGAAAGAAATGTCTTTAATAAAAGCTGCTTGGTCTTATTGGGGAAAGTAGATGTCATTAGTCGTGTTATGTTTGGAGGACGTTATGATGTTCATTTTAGGACCAATTTAATTTTTTTAAATGGGGGCCTACAATTAGGTCAATCACAACGTCCTCCAAATGAAGCATGACTAATGGCATTTACTTCCCCCCATAATATCAAGCAAGTTTTATCCAAGATATTTCTTTCTACATCGCTTAGTTTTGGAGATATCACACTCTCAACTTAAATGACCCACCCTGTACATCTGACCGTAAATACACGTTTTGAGGCCCAAAATAAAAATATAAAAATATCCGCAAGCGCACGTGTGTGTGTGTGCGTGAGAGAGAGAGAGAGAGAGAGAGCAGCATAGATCTAGAACGAAATATGGGATAAATACAAAACTTGATATTTAAGTTAAGCATCCTCCATGGTTATGACACGAAAATTTTCAAGAAATTTCCACTAACTCAAACTAACCTCTACATAGATTTTATGTCAGAGGTAGCTAACAATTTTTATTAAAATGCCATATTTTTAATATATCTGCATGACAAATAAAATACCGATATATCTTGAATTTTCTGCAAAAAGCTTGTGAAATTCTTCTTATTCTGAGTGAATTTTGCATAATTTTGTATAAAACGTAAATCCTAGGAGACAGACATAAATTGAGTATGTAAAAATAATAGATCTGATTAAAGCATAGAGTTAATATCAAATAATTTATTTGTCGATTAATATTTCCGAGATATGTGTTATTAATAGTTTAAATTTGTCTGAACCATTGTCACCTTATTGAAAGCCTTTTCACTTTTCACTTGTTTCTCTCAATGTCATGGGAAAGTATGGAATTTTAAAGTCAGCATATAGCGGCCCGCTTTAAACATTTCACTATCGCTTCAGGCTCTGTACCTACAACAAAGTCTAATAAAACAATTTCTGCAAACCTTGATACGTAAACAAGAAGTAAATAGAAGGAAACCTTTTGTAGAAATGGTTTGTATAAGAGTGAGTTAGGAAAGTTATGTGAATTTAAAACATCACAAAAAACATTTATATTGTATTTTAATAAGAATTTGCAAGATGCAATTAGTGTGTAAACTTCTAGTATGAGGCTTGTACAGACAAGTTAAATCAATGTGCACGACGTATGTATAAAGGCAACTGAAGAGTACATATTATATTAAAATAACAACTCTCCTCCCTTTATGTGTGCATAAATAGATAAAATGTTTATTTTTATGAATGTGTTATAACAGAGATAATGTGCATATGCAGGTACCAACTTACAGAACATCCACAAAACGCGCTATAACCCACTTTGGTAGTAGTCTGCCAACAAATTTAAGACAAAAAGGTTAAATAAGTTATATTCTAAATGTAATAGTTCCCGAAATATAGCAGGAAAGCTTAACCAATCAGAATGCACCAATTCTATTGCATGCTTCTGGTGATTACACTTAGGTATGGGGAATCGGCCGAAGGTACGCTTTTCACTCAGCCATACAGTTCAATTATGTTGTTTAACTTAATCCAATATGTGAAAATATTAAACTATTAGAAAATAATGGATAACAAAACAAATCTGAAATTATAAAATGTTTGTTATACAATACTTTTAGCTTTCATTCTGATGTGTAACTAATACGTCATTCTGTGACAGCTACTTATTTTGATACTGTTCTACGAATAATTCATAAAAATTATTTTCTGTATTCTTCCGCTGGAGAATTGTATTTTAGCCGTTTTGATTACAAAAATATACTTTTTATTTATCTAGAAAACATTATTTCTTTTTGGTGAAAAAATACACCATATTTCATTTTTGGCAAATTCTATTGACGCCGATAGATACACATCACCTTTTGGGCGTCGTTCGTTTCTATGTGCCACGCCGTTCAAAAGCATGACAAACTTTATTGTCAATTTTTTCAAGCTCGATTTTCTTCCCATTATATCAAGTTTAAGACACAATTTCCCCACAAAATACAGATATATGACCAAAAATGTTCCAGAATGTGTCTCAAAATTTCTGTTGGAATTCTGATATACATATTAGCTATTTTTAAACAGTTTATATAATATGTGCCGTTTTTACTGATTTTGTTTCTACTTTGCAGATTAAATGTATATACTTGTTAATAAAAATATGAATATTTCCATCGGGCAATTTTAAAGAGCTATTAATAAGTATAATTTTAAAAATGACTTTTGTGACTCAAAAGTTTTAGGAGCAGAAATGTTGATTTTAATCAGTAATTCTTTATTGGGTGTTGAGCTATTATAATTCCTTTTGGCATGATCAACATCGAGCCCGAGCTCCTATTGCCGATCATACCCAAGCTTACCGTATTTATCAATCATATGCGTTGGGTGCTTTAGCTAACAGTTCTTATCATTCTCCATCTTAACATCTTGCTATTTACAATATTATTGAATGTGTCTCTAAACTCACCTGTTCCTTTATACTAATATTCTACTACTTGTCTGCTTTCTATACTCCAATACTTCAGTTCCCAGTTTTGCCGAATTTGCTTATAGATTTCCTTATTCTCTCCTTGATTTTAATAAAAAAAATCAATGTAAATGAATGTCTTAAAAATTAGTTACATATTTTGAAATTAAACTTTAGGCACATTCTTTAGTAATAAATAATATCTGTTCAAATGATTACTTCTAGCTTTTTAATGAATTACATCAATTTTGGCATTTCTGTTCTCCTTTAATCGTGTGAAGTATTAATTGCTTCAATGTGCTGGAACAGGTAAGCTGGTGCATAGCGGAGGCTTGAGCGAGTTAATTCGTCAGCCAAGTTGAATAGTTAGGCGTTGATATTCATACTTTTGTATGGGCTAATGAGAAACAACCCGACATTACATTTAACATCCGCATCGCTTAAAATACTATAAAATTCAAACGAATTACAAAAAGTAAAGAGAAATGAAATGAGAAAGAACAGGATTTCGCTATTTGCTTAAAAGCCAAGATACACATTTTATTTTTTATGCCAGCATTACTAACCAATAGCATTTTAATAAAAATAATTAAAACTGGTATTGAGAAAATAAGGAATAAAGTTGATTTTTTTTTTGCATTCAAATTATTTTATGAAGGAATTTTATAGAAATCCTCGTTTTGCATCCGAGTAACACGCTGAACTTAAATATTATTGGAATGCCGTTCTCTTGTTCTTGCTCTCTCTCTCTGTTTCACACACATATACATACATGCACAGCGAGAAACTTTGTCCAATTTTTTTATTTTATAGTTTCAGGGAGCCTCAAAAGTGTTTTTCTAGTGAAATCTCGCAAATTGTTGAGTGAAATGCGCCACATTTTTTGACTAAAACAAGCGGAGAGGTAGTCTCGAAATTTAAAAAGCTACCAGAATTATTGATTTTGGAGACAAAAAGCCATAAAAAAAGTCT
Source organism: Deroplatys truncata (assembly GCA_030765065.1). NCBI lineage: Eukaryota > Metazoa > Arthropoda > Insecta > Mantodea > Mantidae > Deroplatys > Deroplatys truncata. The sequence continues at coordinate 102,931,968 of CM060981.1, read as the reverse complement.
TGGTAGTTGTGGTGGTGTTTTTATTTACTTTTAATAGTGTTTCACGCCCGCTCTTGCTTCGTAGATCACAGGAGTGAATTGGTGATACAAGAAATGAAATGATATACCGGGAAAGAAAATTTGGGGAGGAAACATTCAGGCCTTAAGTTTAGGGTACCTCCCCGACGTTTACCAGTTTTGAGAACTGAGAAAACCCTAGAAAACACCTCATTCAGGGGGACGGTCAAAGCGGAATTTGAACCGCAGACCTCCCGTTCACGGAGGAATCCATGCCTTAAGCATCTCGGCCCTGTGTCAGTAATGAGGTAGTGGTGGTGCTGATGGTAGTGGTAGTGGTAGTGGTAGTTGTTACAGTAGATCGTTACTAAGGTGGTGGTTTGATATTGAACAGTACAGCTGTACGGGGCAGTTGCTCGTTTCAGGGGTGGTTGGATGCAACGGGGGAAGTGGAAATTGTAAAGCCGAACGTTTGGAAAGGAGATAGTCCAGTTCAAGGGGCAGATGGCACTTCACTTCCTAAACCGTGTCATCAAATTGATCTCCTGCGAATCGTAGGGAGCCGTTCTTCAAGAGGAACACGCTTATTTACACTTATTTTGTGTGAGAATTTATACGCCGCGTAAGCACTTTTCGTATCTCTTGATCCCAAGAAGTGCAACGCTTGTGATTTTCAGAAAGATTGATTGACAAAGAAAAATGTTTACGCTTTTTACTTTCTCTAGCAACTACTTAAGCAGGTAGGGGAGTATGCATTACATTCCATCCAAAAATGTTATTTCGAGATTTTACCATAAATAGTTTCTGAGGTCTCCTGAATAAAAAATAACGTTTCTACAAAACATTTTTATGTATATATGTCTGAGCAGCATGATACAAAAACAAAAAGTCGAATAAATGCCAAACTTCGTGTTTATGTTCTTTCTTGGATACGACACGAAAAGTTTCAACAAAATATCTCCACCCAAAACTATTCTTTACATGTAACATTTTCTCAAAATCTTTCTAATGGTTTTTTAAATATCATATGCTTAATATTTTGTATGAAAAATCAAACATATCTTAAATTTTTTGCAAACAGCCTGTCATTTAGAATGAATATTGTGTAATTTTGTATAAGTGGTTAACCATAAGAATAGACAAAAATTTACTACACTTAGAATGCAGATCTCGTAAAAGTATTGAAGTAACCTTTCCCAAAATATTATTTCTCATTGATTTTAATTTTCTAATTAATGTTTAGGTGCTTCATATATATTCGTTATTTTCTCTCATGGTCATCAAAATAATAGAATTTTAAAGCCATCATATTGCGATTACTTTTTGAACCTTTCATCTTCCATTTCAATTCATATAGTAATGCGATGTTTGTATGGAACAGGTTATTTTTATTAATTTAATTGACTTGCATTTTAAAATGATTTTATAAAGACAAACTCAAGAGCCAGAGTGGCCAGGTTAGGGACGTAAAAGTGTGTTTATATATGAAGCGTATTTTTGTATTAAATTTTAGTCCTTAGGATAAATTTAAATACTGACAAGTCTGGGAAGATACTGGGATTTTGTTCTCATTTTAGTGAACACACTATTATTTAAAAATTGTTTATACGTTAAGGAGTGCTTAGATGTGAGAGATTTGAATTTGGTACTAGTTGTATTTTTATAATCTCTGACATTTTTGCGGCCTCTCGTAATCTAAGAGAAATTCAATTTTTGCTACACTTCGGGTCATAGAAGTGGGTGGATTCGTGTTTAATCATTATAGGATACAAATTGTTCAAAACACACTTCTCACCCTCTCTTAAAATCTCTGAAGATAATAATTTAATCTTTATCCTGGAATATTGTAGAGTCAGGATTCAATGGCATTTTTGCTCTCTGGTTGTTTAAATATCTAATATTACGTTCAAATAAAATATATAAGTGTGCAAATAGCACAAGAAATGTTAAAACTTGATTTTCTCGTATTCTCGTTCTGTTACGTTTTTGCCACTTTCACATGTTCCCTGGTGCAATTTCTGTTCAATGTCTTTCAGGTATACGGTATACGTTCTTTGGAAGCGGATGAAGAGACTCAAAAGCCTTTTCTTGATATCAAGTACAGTTTCACAACTCTCTCTAGCCACTGGTTTATTATTTTTACTGCAATGTTCCAAAGGCATATCTTCTATCTATTCAAGTTAATTGAGATAAACGTTTGCAGAAATACTTTCATTACACAATTCGTCGGGTACAAAAGGGATACTGGAGGCTGAAACAATATGAAATCCTTAAAAAGCTAGTGGCTTTGAAATTCCAAAGGTATGCTCTTTCCACGACAACGCAAAAAACAAATGAATGGTAACACTTCAAAACTTGTATTAAAAAAATTCAATAAAAAAACAACGAATAACTTGGAAATGGTTAATGCCACAAAAATAAACTATTCGAGATAAAATATGTTTTAATGAGATGTACATTATTCATGCAATTAGTTTCTGTCCCTCTCTAATCATTTACTATTTCCTTAAAAATTCCATAGGGTAGCACTTATTTAGCATGAAGAGAACTTCGTAGGCTATTCCCAGAATACTCAAGACATGCATTGTATTATTCAGTAAATATTTTAAACATATAGTATTTAAAGCAAAACGGTTAAAGCCATATAACATTTAGTTTGGAGTGGGGAGATTCGATTAGAAATTTCGTTCACATTCTAATGCTGAACTCAAGTATAGTACTTATCCGACTTTTCGTTTTTGGTTTATGTTGCATCCACACATGGGCCTTTTCTAAAACATTTTTTGGATCAGCCGACCTCAAAACGCGCATTTCTGGTGATATTTTGACATAGAATATTTTGGATGGAATGTAATACTTCCTAGAGGACGCGTGCCACAGTTTCAGAAAATTGTAGCACTAACGCCAAGACACTAGATTAAGAATGTTCGCAAACAAACTCGTTACAAGAGTAAAAGAAAAACTCAAGTCAGATCAATAGATTAGAGCGGGACATTGTGGCGTCAGACAAAAGTGCGAGAAGAGATTAGAAAGTGGAGGGGATATGTCATGTCAATATGTCGGTCTGCGAACGTCTTACCCTGGACACGGTCCCCTCGCCAGTCTTTAGTCGTTGAAGACAAGCATTTCAATGACTTTTATTGATTCTTGGACTGGACGTACCATTAGGAGGACCCACGATTGATTGTCCTCCTTCCCAGGAAGAGGATTTCAACCGTGTTTGGTTATTGGTTTAGAAGTCGGCTAAGTCACTTTTAATTGGTAAGTAAATAAGGGGCATTTGTTAAAGAGCCTACCCAACATGTAAGGACAAACAAAATATGCACAACCAATACTAACAAGTATTTCATCTTAGCATACAGGTAAATGGGCTTCTGTTATGTTTTCACTGCTAGTTGCCTCCTAAAGTGGAAGAAATGTTGCACACAACACGTTTTGAGGCACTCCGCATAACAAAAAATCTGATGTGTTACATTCTTATGACTTTTCTACCCACTTATACCTCTTCTACAAACTATTCCTGCAAAAACTTGTTTTTCTGCCTATTTCATGTTAATCGAGATAAACGTTTACAGAAACGTCTTCAAAAAATTGCTTGCTATATGCTGATTTTGAAATTCCACTCTTTGCTTGATTTGCTAGGAAGGAAATAATAATAATTCACTACTTCAAAAAATATATAAGAAAGTATTAAAGAATTCGAAACCGAAATAAATAATGTATTTTAACGAGGTCTATACTTTTCTTATTATACGCTGTTATATTTTTCTTATAGTTCACCATGAAGCCGGTTATCGAGACCCAGGAGAAATAATAATAATAATAATAATAATAATAATAATAATAGTAATAATAATAATAATAGTAATAATAATAATAATAGTAGTAGTAATAATATACGATCAAAATCAAATAGAACGACAAAAACATGCCCAAAAGAGATAAAGCATATAAAGAGAATCAATTTATAAAATAAAAAGACGCCCGCTCTGTAAATTCATATTAGGAATGGGTTTTGTTGAACAGGTAGAAAAACAATTTTTGTTTTCCTCGAAACGAAAGCAGATGAACCTGCTATCGGCGACAAGAAGTCTACCGGAAGTTTCGCTTTTGTACTTTGGCTCGGACGAGTTTACAATGGTTTCAAAGCTTAGCAGGGTCAGAAAGTATACGATCTAAGAATATTCGTGGGAAGATTTTAAAACTCAAAATAAGCGCTAAGAAGCAGACGGGAAAGTTGTCAAGTGGGGGTAGCCAATAATAAAATAACGAAACAAAAATGATAGCCAATCAAAGGTCGCGTATACATCACATGATACGTTTGAACTTAAAAAGGAACGAAACATAAGAAAGGTGGGGGAAATTTCTAAGTTTGGCGAAAGGCGTGAAAAAGGAATAGAAACGCCGAGACACATTCCGGTACAAACCACGAGGACGGTTGATGGAACAAAATAAGAAGAAAATAGTCAGAAAGTTTATAGTGTGAAAATGAAGTTGTGAAATCTAGGCAATTCGAGGGCTAATCGGAGGAACACATAAGTAGCGACTTCGAAAGTGACGACAATAATAACAGTGGTTTTGACGACGAAGGTGGCGGGTCGACCAGATAGGAATCCTCGTGACAAAATAAAGGCATAATAACTAAATCTTCGCCGGCAGCATTATTAATATTTTCAAGGCAGTGTCACCACCCCTGAAAGACAGAACCTCAGCTTCTACCAGAACAAGGTCCTAATCCCTGCGATCCAAAAATCGAACCCGGGACTCTGATTCTCCTGAAGCGACACCAAGGAACATCACAGATGTGTCAGAGGTCAGCGTCAACCATTTATGCAAAATTATGAAAACGCATTGAGAATAAACAGGATTACTCTCAGGAAAGTAAAGAAACACATTTAATTAAACATACAAAACATCTTAATATATGTTATTTTGATTAAACTAGTTGAGCAATGCTTGAGAAAATAAAATAAACATGAAATTTATTCCATGCAAAGATTGTTTGGGACGGGAGACGTTGCAAATCTTTGTCGCATCCTTAGAAGATGCTGAGCTTAAGGTTTGTCATTTATGTAACTATTCGTTTTTACTTTCTCTAATACGTATAGTAAGTAGGGGAAATATTGCAGTCCATCCAAAAATTCGATACCGATATTTCACCGGAAATACATGTTTTGAGACCCCCTGAATCCAAAAAAAGCGTTTTTGGAAACATGTCCGTGTGTGTGTGTGTGTGTGTGAATAGCATAACTCAGAAACGAACTGTCGGATAAACACCAAACTTGGTATTTAGGTTCAGTATCTTCCAGAGATGCGACACGAAGGTTTTCAAGAAAATCCCCCCACCCCAGATTACCCTTTACAAGGCAGATTTTTCGAAAAGTTTAATTTTCTCAAAAATGGCTCTGACGATTTTGATTAAAATATCATTAGCTTAAGATATTTTCATGACAAATGAAATGTATATCTCGAATTTTCTGGGAAGTCTCCAAAAGTATTCTTCATTGTGAACGACTTTTGCATAATTGGTAAACCATAAGAGATAGACAAAATTTTACCTCACAAAAAATGTAGATGGCGTTAAAGTACACAATTTATGCCATATACATTTGTTTTGTTGAGTGAACCATTTTCGAGATATTGCTTATTATTCCCTTAAATTTTCCAATACTTATACTTTTTCTCAAATTCGTTATTCAATTTTTTTGTCCTGGTAATGCAAAGAAAATGGAATACTCCACATAGCAACTAGCTCTTAAAATATTTGACTATCGCTTAAAGCCTACCATATCCCCTTGCATGTACAAGAAAATTAGCAATAAGATTAACATCTCAATATCTCGATTAACATGAAGCATATGGAGAATAAGCGTTTGTAAAAATAGTTTGTACAAGAGTAGAGAAAGTCATGTGAGTGTAACACATCAGACTTTTTTAACTATACCAATCCCCTTTTCATTCTCTAAAACACTCGCACATGCAGTATTATTACAAGTGGTTGGTTGATAAACATATTTGATACACCTTGGGGGTATAAACTGTATTCTGATATACATCTTTTAAAGTAGCCTTGAGAACGAATGTCACTAATGAAGTAGATGGACCATGTCCAGCGGTTAAGAGTGAGAGTGTGGTTTTAAATAGAACCAAACATTTTAGAATGTTCTCATCTAATATGCCCTGCTATCATCGCTGTTCACGTCGTATGACAGTTGCCACAATAATTCCGCACGTCTATTAACCGCGCTGGCGTCTAGCGACTTGTTACTGACCTTGGTCTAATGTCAGAGGTGAGCGCAATTACTCTACTCTTTTGTTTCTACACCTATCCTCCTGAGATGCAAATTACCCACTTTCGATTTCTGTTCCAGATCCTGCAGGAGCTCCTGATGATGAAGTCATTCGCCCTCTTGCCCTCCATTATGGTCAGTGAATGAGATTCTCAAGTAATCATAGCACAGGCTCTTCCCAGTCGTGAACCGATATTTTCACATAATCATAAAACACCAACATAATTATGTCACGTCACGCAAAGTGTCCATGTTACAATGCATTCACCTTTGCATGTGCCAAGACAGCTGTACAGAGTGTTCGTAAAGTTGTTCTTCGGTGAAATTTAACGGAAAATAAATTCGGCGATGTTTAGGAATGCATGTTGGCTTAAGGGGAAACTCGAATGAAACTTCTCTCTGAACTAACACTGCCATCTCTAACTCACCAGTGCGTGGTAAATGAAAACTGCGCAGTTTACTGTAGTGGTATTCGAAATATATACTATTTTTGCAGATGTTTAAATGTAATTTTACAAAGCTGAAATTTGTAGACCAAATTTCATTTATCTAAGGAGTATATGCACTATGGACAATATTAGTTTTGCACTTTGTGCTAAATATGACTTTATATAGTGTGGAAACTTTAATGTTGCGACGATGCTAGGAAACATGTTTGGAAACGTTTGAAATATGCATATGAAGAAGAGAAAAGCTTAGACACGGCTTAAATGTTTTTGGCAGAAGAACCTACCTGAAGATTGACAGCATCATATAATTAGTTCAATGTGGAGACAAAGAGGGAAGAATGGTGGAGATCGATTTGCTGCAAAGGACCTGGATTAGACAGAAATGTATGGTTAACGGAACGATTGTGTAATACCTTCTTCTTCACTATAGGATTTAGGCGGGACGCTTGTTCTCTCTTCACAGATCTCTTTCCACTTTTCTTGGGTCTTCCTATATCTCGATGCCCTGATGATCTGTATGGGCATTCTAGCTTTGGAAGTATTGTTTGGTCCACGGTTATAGGCAAGTGCCCTTTCCAATTATTTCAATGTTGTTGAATTTTATCATGTTTGCAAAATATCTGTAATTCATTGCTGAGTCTTCATTTTATTTGTGATCTACTCTTCCATAACCATTAGTAATTTTCAAGAACGTAATTTCTGCACTCTGAATACTACTATTGATTTTCTTTTTAATCACCAATGTTGCACTAGCACAAAGAAGAAAAGGAACAGTCATGTTTTATACAACCTTACTGTTGTTTCTTTTCTGATATTTTTGTCTTAATGCCCTATGAATTGTACAACAAACCCGTTGAACTTATGACATTCTTTGATAAATGTCGTTTTGTGTTTCAAATCCCGTAGTAAATTCGCAACCTAGATATGTACAGTTGCAGGCTTGTTCTATTATTTTATTTTGTAGAATTATTTTTATCTTATTGGTGGTTTTTCTAAAAATACCAACACTTTAGTTTTCTCTTTTGAGATTTTAAAGTTTTACTACTGTATCCATATTTTGTTTAGGTAATGTAAAGAATGTTGTAAGTCTTCTTTTGTTTGTACTGTGGCATCAGTGGCTATAATAAAATTTAACAATCTTCATTGTTTAATTTAATCCGTTTATCAAAAAATCTTCTCCAACTGATATAGTAATTATTGACAGGAAATATAAATAAATAAATAAAGAAATGATAGTAAGATAGGTAAATAATTGCAATAAATAATTTATATATATTAAATCAATACAAAATGGAAGAAGAAATGCGTACAACTTTGTATATGAATGAGGAAATGTACTAGGCCATTACGGGTTCAGGAAAAGTAATTAGTTAAGGTGTAGAGCAGGTAAGGTAATTATGCGTTCCGGCGAACTTGTCAACAAGAAACCCATTAGCTCAAGGTTCAGTTAGCTAGAATTCAAGACGTTAAGAAATAAAAGATATATGAAAATTGCAGATTGGCCAGATCGAAAAATGAGAAAGATAAGGAATTCTTAGAATTTTGTAGCCAAAGAGTAAAAGCTATGTTTCAGATACGTAAGATTTGACAATATATGATGTCGAATTTTGCTGGGGGTAGTTCTAAAGTAGGCGGGACTTGTTAATAAAAGAGCGTGCATTGCCAGAATTTGCGTCTTCGTTTCTCTTCTCATGCGTACAGGCTTACAGTCTTTTACGGTGATTGGCAGTTCGTAGCGCCTAAGACCGTGCTGGGTTATCAGTTTCTTATCGGTACCCGCGAGGGGTTATGCAACAAAAAAAAAGTTTTATTTATGGATGCGCTTTAACTGCTATGGTCCTTAGCGTCCCATTCTATATTGGGGGTGAAAGACCGGTAATTTTGCTCAGAGGCCTCTTTATCCCGCTTGAGGTTCTTTTACGTGCCGTAAATCTACTATACGGGACTACCGGCTTTCCTTCCCTTTCGAGGAAGCCATGCTAAGGATTTTTACGTCGGAAAAGGTCCGTCGCCCTCCGCTGGGTTTGAACCCGCGATCTCGGGAACTAGAGGCTAGCATGGTAACCACTACACCACGGAGGACGACAGGAGTTTTGCCGTTAAGCATTTTAGCGACTTACGGAAACTTACGCTTCTAGTTTCTTATATTGCGGAAACAGTTATTTCAAACCGTAAAATTGATACTGCAGAAGTTAACGGGTATAATAATTCAATTGGTACAGTGTCGAGTGTTACGATACATTTTTTATCTTCAAACGGTCGGCAACTCGCTTCAATAACTCAAGTATTAGATCGCATTAAATTTCTCAGTCAATTTAAACTGGTGTTATCCTTTCACATTATGCCCACGCACACTCTGAGAGAAAAATCTCTTAGCCAGCCACTGGAGCAGCCCGTAGTAAATCAATAGCAGATATTGGAGACATCAAAAGGTGAAATTGGACATTCCTCGTCACAACTTTGGTTGATGTAGTTTATATGAATTTGCAATATTGTTAACAAATACACAAAAGGCATAGTTGGAAATTATTAAACTGCAGATAATGTAATAGCGCGGTTTCCCGAAAAGCAAATAACACAACTGCTAACCGACTGGTGTATAAAACTCGACAGGGTTTCTGAGGAATGAGAACGCCGATACCATATTTCCCCTGCACACCAAGAAGCGAGCGAGGGTGGGCCCAAATAGATTTACGGGAATGTATACTCCGCTCACAAGAATTATCGAGGAGCTAACCTTGTGTGTAATGATACTGTCGGGGTTTTATATGGGCACCCACCTCCCATGTTGGCCATCCTGTATAAAATATGCACGGAAATGCGTTCCCGCAAGAACACATCAATAATCCATTCCTTGTTTGATTTTTCTCTCTTCCTATTATGCTACGCATCCAATAGACCTTCCGGGAAATATGTCATAGCTTGGTGAAGGAAAATGCTCTCCTGAATTGTACTCGCAGCAGGGGCCGAGGTTTTGTGTTATATCGTGCCAATATTGTAGCGTGTATGGCTTCGATGAGCTCTTTTATATTTCCAGATTACTTTTACACGTGTATTGTACAGCATTATTGGATAAACGCCAGCAAGGGGAGAAAAATATATCTATATGAGTCACCAGTGTTAAATGTTCTCTAAAATTAATAAATATTTTATAATTAAATTACTCCATATACGCTGCTCACTAGGTGTCTACTCCAAAATATTATGGAAAATATTAAAATCAGTTTTAAGTACTGTAATTTTATTTGTGGAAAAAACACACAACTTGTACGACTCCACTTTTGTTGGTCTCTCCGTTATATGTGCTCTTTATTGGCTTTTATATAGGGTGGACCATTTAAGTTGAGACTGTACAGTATTTCCAAAACTAAGCGTTGTAGAAAGAAAGGCCTTTAATAAAATTTGCTTGATATTATGGGGAAAACTAAATGTCATTAGTCGTGTTTTGTTTGGAGGCCGTTGTGATGGTCATTTTATACTCAATTTAAATTGACCCTAATTGTAGGTTCCCATTTTAAAACATTAAATTCAACCTAAAATGACCATCATAACGTCCTCCAAATAAAACGGGACTAACGACATTTACTTTCCTCCATAATATCAAGTAATTTTTATTCAAGAAAGTTCTTTCTACAACTCTTAGTTTTGGAGATATTGTACAGTCTCAACTTGAATGGTCCACCCTGTATAGCTTCAGATCGTTCGGAAAGTTTTAGGTGTTGCCACGACTCTTTACCTACATAGACAAGTAGATAGGAAATTAGAAGCTCTGAAATGAACCTCCTCCATCTTTAAATTAATGGAAGAAATGAGTGACAATACCTGGCGTGCGGTAGAACATAATCCTATTACAGTTCCGCTTGCCAGATAACCAAACTGAAATGAAAAATCTATTCCATGGTGTGCAATTGGACACCCGAAAACACCAGATTAATTATGAATGTAGAATAACCTTAATACCGTTTATGAAATTCTGCTCAATAAATAGAGAAACACCCTAATGCGCTCACTCTCGAGAAATTATGACAGGAAGAAGCCACTCCTGGTATTACAGGAGCAATTCCACTTTGATTGCATTATATCGTTTTCAAAAAATAAAACGGCAACCGTTGCGTATTTCAGCAAGTTCTCAATCACGAAAAAAAAAACAAATAATTTAGTGCTTCCACCTTAATAACTACCAATGGCTGGATTTCTTTCAAAGAATACACGTATCTTCACTTTCCCCTGTGCATAAGAGTTGGTTCCCCGAAGTTCTGGCACTTTTGGCGACGCTGGCCAGGCTGGCGGATATTATGTTTTGTGTCAGCCAGCAAGAAATGTCAGATTCAGAGCTAATACCTATAAGATAAGTCATATAATGTACGAAAAGTTGCGGATTATACTGGAGAACCCTTTATTTTGTATTTGTTGAACTTGACAAAATTTCTGCTGAAATAAAAATCTGTCAATAAACATGAGGATATTCAGAAACTGCATTAAGCTATAAAAACAAGCGATTTGTCTTATCTGATGGAAACCCTCTAATGTCATATGTGCTTTGGGTTCAATAAAACAGGAATGATACAGTGACATACAATTTATAGGTTAAATCTACAGAGCTGTATGATGAAGTGTAAAATCATATTTAACAGCGGTTCAAACTAGATTCTCGTACATGGATGTAAAATGCTAGATGTTAGGAATAGATAGTATATTGTTTTGGTTAAGTCAAGTTGTTTATTTCTGTAAATTTGAATTTACTGACATGCAAGGATGTTTGGGAAAATATGATACATAAAAAATAAACAAGTATTAAAATTCAATTAGCTAGCATGAGCTATAAAATAAGATACCAATTTCGGTATATGTTTCTATCAGGTCGTTCATTAATAAGATTTTTTTGTGATATCAATATTATAATAGTTTATTCTTCTGAGAAATTGAAACTGAGTTTTTATTTATGGACGCTCCTTAACTACTGTGGTCTTTAGCGTCCTATTCTATATTAGACGTGAAAGACCAGTAATTGTGATCAGAAACCTCTTTATCAGGCTTGAGGTTCTTCTACGTGCCGTAAATCTGCAATACGGGACCTCCGGCTTTACTTCCCTTCCGAAGGAAGCCATGCTAAGGATGTTTACCTCGAAAAAATCCATCGCCCTCCGCCGGGTTTGAACCCGCGATCTCGGGCACTAGAGGCTAGCATGGTAACCACGGAGGACGACATTCTTCTGAGAAGTACTTTAAAATATGTAGAACACGAACACTTAGATTTCCTCGACGGTGGGTTTGTCCAACATTTTGATTTCAGGCAATAGGAAATAACTAGACAGAACCCACCTCCATCATCCTGTAACTTGCATATGTCTCTGGTTGGTTTGGGAGCACCATCACCCAACCTAAACCCCGTGGACTTCACCATGAGGGCTGCGAAAATTCAGAATGTGAATCATCTTCGGGAAGGGATAATCACCTCAGCATCTACTGGATCTTCGTGTGCTGAGGAATATTAAAATGAACGTGATAAAATGTTTGAAGAAGCGTGTTGAGACTTGTGGAATATGTTTTGAAGCTGAGAACTGTGCAGTTATCTTTTCAGTAATATGTTTGAACTGTTCACTGCAATTCCAGACTTCATAGACAGTATATATGGCTGTAGAAAAATGCTGTCCTGTTGTTATACCAACAAAATTTGATGTGTCTTTCTGCAGTGTCTCGTGGCATCAAAGCAATAAGTAACAGTCCAATTGCTTGGATATGACACAGGATTCAAGAGAAAACCATGAATGCAGGTAAAACTTAGTTTGTTTGTCACCTTATTTATGGGCTAAGCAATTTCCCGATACTGTTTAATTTAACATCGGTTGTCTCCTTGATACAGAGAACATGCCTGCAGTTTTATGTCATAGTTTATCTCACTAATGAGGTGTTCAGGAATGTGAAGAATTCAGTTACTCAGTTTGGTCTCCATGGTACTCTGAAGGTCATTCCTGCCCAACCATACCACGCTGTATCTTCTGAAAAGGACTGATTATTAAATGATCAGACCCTTTCTCTTGCATTATTTGTCTCGGATGCTGGGTAAGTTAATAAGAGACTCTAGCTTGGTTTAGGGCATATGTTGAATGTCTACTTTAGATCCTAAATGCTCCAAGCGTTCATTTTTCCTCTTTTAGACATATCTAGCTTCCTTATTTGGGTTCCAAACAACGACTCCTGGAGAACAAGATAGCATTCCAAACACCAAGCTAAGAATCGACGAGATGCCATTGCACGGCAGTCACCTCTTTGCCTCTTTGAGGATGGCAACAACAAGGAACTCTCCGTTAATTCAGAGCCTGGTAACGAGGAAATTATCTGGTTTCATTACGGGAAGTTTCTATTGGACATTCTGTCTGTTTACAAGTATGAAAGACCTTTGAAATTTTGGAATACTTTTATAATTATAAATCTACTAGCGTGACGCTCTTCCTTTATTGTATTGAAATTATCACTCTGTTTCCACCTCCCTCTTCTTCACTCTCTTCCACCTTCCACATTTACGTTTTCCTCCCTATCTCTCTCTCTCTCTCTCTGCATGAAAGATAAGAATTTTATACCTTTTAGGCCTTCGAAACTGTTCTGTTTCTCATGTAATCGTAAAGCAACATAATTTATCAAACAATTATTTTGTATAAATCAACAGTGACAAAAAATCGCACAGTTCCCGGAATAGTCATCCCACAGGAATGTTATAAATAACAACCTTGTCCGGACAATTATAATAATACGCATTTTTATGCATTTTATTTTCAAAAAACTAAAATAAACGAGATGTTTGGAGATTCCTACTTTATCTAATTCAATTTCTTCTATTTCAGGAAATTAATTAAGATACCATACAGATTCTTATCTAAATGAGATCAGAGATATATCGTATACCAAGCCCAAGTTTCATAGTAATCGGTTTAGCCGTTCTAGAACAAAAAGTCAGCATACAAACAGTTTTAAAAACGCTTCAGCGTAGCTTATTATGAGGCCTGTTTTAAAGTAAGTACCGATAATATTTTAAAAAATAAACATTTTCCAAATACCTTCATTGCCTTACACTACTTCTCATCATAGTGACTGCCGTTATGCAGGCACATGCCGTAACAAGAGACCACTTTTTGTATGCCTTCGTCAAAGAATGATGCTGCCGTGATAAAAGACAAGTCTGCAATTCTTGCTTCACAACATCGTCGTCGTTGAAATTTTTTCCACCAAGGAATCTCTTCAGATGAAGAAACAGATGAAAATAGCTTGGTGCTAAATCCGGGCTGTAGGGAGGGTGATCGAATTGTTCCCAACCAAATGAAGCGATCAGATCTTGAGTTTGTTTGGCTGTGTGTGGCCGGGCATTGTCACTCATTATTGTTTCCCCATAAACCTCGCACAATTGGCAATGAATGTTTTCTGGCGCAACATTTCTCGCATTCAAGAAACGAATCTATGATCTGACTTCACAGTCGGCGGTTCATTCGATTGTTTTGAACGTTTTGAAATGATTTAACTACAGCAAAATACAATGTGGCGATAGCTCATAGCTGCATCTGGCTTCCTAATGCTCAAATTCGCACTGCAGGCAAAATATTAAAACGGTACTTACTTTAAAACACGCCTCATACAACGTTAACATAACTTATTAATCCTAAATACAGATTATATGAAAATGTTCATTACAGAGTTTATATATAAAGCACAGAGGTCCACAAATTCGCTCACTAACTCTCTAGGATCCCATTCTATGGACAAATTGGAGACTAGTTTTTATGAAACATGTGTTCTAAGTGTAACAGTTCTAAAGTTATAGTCACAAAGAGTTAACAAATGAAACGGTGCAATATTGCATCACAGCTTAGCACTATGTACTTGCCAGCCAGCTACTGATACACCCATGTGGGCTGGGCTGGTTACCTGCCTGTAGGTTAACTTGTCACCCACTTCCTTTCAGAACTACACTGTCTTCAACTCATTGTAGCGCAGATAACTGTTAGGAAGGAGAAGAACAGAGGCAAGTTGACTATTTTTTAATTTATTTCATTTATAAATATACATATCCCCTTCAGAATTATTTCCTGTCCACCTTAGATTTTGGAAGTACGAGTTTCTGTTGGATGACGTAACCTCAGGCCACCACTCCTTCGGCACTACACATGAAACCGTTCATGCCGTAGGGGCGGACCGAGCCATCGTTTCTCTCCTAGATAATGCTAACGATGTGAAACAATACAGATATGCTACGCTTACCGTTCCTGTAAAAGATATTCTACATTGCGTCCCTCTGCTTCTATACAAGATTGCATACGTTGAACACTTTATTGAACGCTTGATGCATTTCTGCACCTGAAATATTGGAAAATGCACGCTGGATATTGTCTTCTAATCTCATGAGTATATGGGATTTTGTTGCATAAACTTTATCTATAAGTATACTCCACAGATAACAATCAGATGGATTCAGATCTGGAGAGTGAGCAGGCCAGTCAATTACTCTGTCATCAAAAACACGCAATACAGGTATCGATAATATTTGACTTCTGTGGTATACACAAGATGAGCAGTTTCACATAACGGTGATGCCATCATACACCATGCCAAGTAACGTTAGACTGGACTGAAATACCATTACTCTCCAAACGCGCGTGAGCTAGTCAACTGTAGAGGAGTTCATTGCCTTTATATGCCATGCCAAGTAACGTTAGACTGTACTGCAAATACCATTACCCTCCAAACGCTCGTGAGCTAGTCAACCATAGAGGAGTACATTCAACCTGATACCTGCTACGAGTCAGACCCGACGACAGGCCAATCAAACCATTCATGATAAACTTTTATGAGTGAGTGAATATGCGTGTGTGATTTAATGTTTAAAAGCAGGGCAAAAGTATCTAATACGAAACCCAACGAATAACACAAATTGTAATACAGTGGATATATTTACAGATGAGCAATGCTTTAAGATCAAAGTCACTGACATGATAAACTTTGACAAATAAATAAGAGTAAATAAAATAAAACATGTTTTTTCGGAGATGGTGCTTTTTATCACTTCTCGCTCTTGCTATCATGCGTGAGAAACTTATTCCTGCATTCCGTCAATAAAAATATTTAATCCTCAAATACTGATATTTATTGATATCTATTATTGCAGACATTCAATATAATCATATCTGACAGGTGAATTTTACCATTTAAATCTTGACGTCTGGCGGGATGGTTCAGGCGGTAACGTGAACCACATTCGTGAGGTACCGCATACAAACCGCCGGGCAGACTAATATGATGGAAGGTTTTTTCGCAGTTTTCCTCGGTCGCTAGGCGAATGCTGGATTGGATGATTTGATACGCGAATCCGCTTTATCACTGGATTTCATTTCCTTCTTCCTCGCCGCCATACCAGACATTGGACTGATCATCCATCCTCGATATACTATGATCCAAAAGTTTGCTTGCTCCTCGACAGGCTACTGCCACAAGGCAAATCCTTGGGGTTGTAAGTTCTTCAAAGAGGGAAGTCCGTTAAAGAAGAAGAAATCTTGACGTCTTTACTTCCCTTTATTTGTTAAAATTTACTTGCGCTTAAATTTTTGAAGCATTTAATTACAACTGTTTCGGCGCAAGCAGTCTTCAGTTGTTGACTGGCTTGGTGATCACTAGTTTGTAAAGACTGGAGTAATTAAATTAATTTTATTTTCACGTGAGTAGTATTTCTATTACTCACTATAGAACCGTCTATCGAACGAGTTTTGGTCACTGTTTTGTACTATTCATGCCTTCGAACACAAATGAGCTCCTGCATATGGGTTATTTAGGTGTACTGGGTTCCGAGCGCTGTGCCTCTCTCAGACCATTCCGTTTGGTATAGCGAACGGATGTGTCTCATTTCCTGTTCGAACGTCCAGAGTGACCAGACCCAAGGGGAAGACTCAGTCTATTTACTTCATTAGCGTTGTTGGCTTCCTTATACGTAACTCAAGTTCGCGTGATAATAGAGTTGAATGATGCAAGTGAAATGCAAGTATAATGTATGCACTAACAATGAATTACTAACAATAATAAGCTTTGTTGTCTGTTTTACAATTAGTTTGTTACTCGGCTACTGTGTATGTAGATTATGAGGTATATTCTTGCTTTGAAGCCATGACAAAATATAAACTTTCTTAGAATTTATATTGGGGATTTTTTCTTTGAGCATACAGTGATAGCTCGCACTGCCCATTGCTACCATGCATTCTTGCAGTCTCTGTAGGAAATCGATAAACCATTCCGTAAATACTACATTACTCATCCCTTTTATGATAATCACCATCAATTTTTGACTGAAACATCTGCCCCTTCTATGAAACCATATTTGGCCTCTCTGGCATGGCAGATTCTTAGATATGGTACTTTACCTAATGGAATCTTTAGACCGCCGCTTCATTTAGAATTCTGTATATATAAACTTAGGTTTCGAGATTTGCTCACGTTTTTTGGTCACTGTGTTTTGATCCACAATGTTGGCAATAGAAGGAAAGCTCCCATAGTGCCTCGCGAATGTTGTACATACCAATATGCTGCGTTAGTTGAGATATTTTATTATTACAACTAAACATAAATTTAAACATTTTCTAAAAGGAAGAATTGAAATCAATCATCATTTTTATGAATTCATAGAAGATTTCCCTGCAGAAGACTGGACGCATGTTTATACAGATGGTTCTAAGGTCACTGAAGAGGGAGTAGGCGCAACAAGGCATAACCAACAGCAATGAAAAAATGTTAAATTAAATGAACAATTTTCTATTTATTCAGCTGAGCTTATGACCATCAGACCAGCTTTATCGTATATTATTGATAGAAAGATCCAAAAATCTATCACATTTTAGGATTCATATAGAGTTTTGAGTAAATTCAGTAAAACTGGAATGGATGCAAATTAGAGATTAAGTAGAAAATGTTTCTTGCTATGAAAAACGAGATGCACTTAATTTGCATTACATGCAAGAACTGGGGGGATAATCTGAAAATACCATTTCCTATCCAAGACATTATTGATCACCCTAAAAAAGATGGAGCTCAGAAGAAAGTATCAAACCATGATTAAAAAATCTGATATATTATACTCACATGACTCTACTCTTGTACAAACTATTTTTACAAACGCTTATTCTCCATATGCTTGATGTTAATCGAGATATCGAGATGTTAATCTTATTGCTAATTTTCTTGTACATGCAAGGGGAATTGGTAGGCTTTAAGCGATAGTCAAATATTTTAAGAGCTGGTTGCTATGTGGAGTATTCTAGTCTCTCGGCATTACCAGGACAAAAAAATGAATAACGTATTCCCATTTGAGAAAATGTGTAAGTATTGGAAAATTTAAGGGAATAGCAAGCAATATCTCGAAAATGGTTCACTAAACAAAAAAATGCATATGACATAAATTGTGTATTTTAACGCGATCTACATTTTTTGTGCAGTAACATTTTGTCTATCTCTTATGGTTTACCAGTTATGCAAAAGTCGTTCACAATGCAGAATACTTTTGGAGACATTCCCAGAACATTCGAGATATACGTTTCATTTGTCATGACAATATCTTAAACATATGATATTTTAATCAAAATCGTTAGAGCCGTTTTTGAGAATATTACAATTTTCAAAAAATGTTCCATGTAAAAGGTAGTCTGGGGTGGGGGAATTTTCTTGAAAACCTTCGTGTCGCATCTCTAGAAGATACTGAACCTAAATACCAAGTTTGGTGTTTATCCGACTGTTCGTTTCTGGGTTATGCTGTTCACAGACACACACACGGAAATGTTTCTAAAAATGCTTTTTTAGATTCAGGGGGCCTCAAAACATATATTTCCGGTGAAATCTCGGTATCAAATTTTTGAGTGGAATGCTATACTTCCCCTACTTACTATAGGTACTAGAGAAAGTAAAACGGACAATGATGAGTTAATAAATTCACTATACCGAGATGGTTTACATGGGCCTATAGAAACAACTAATATTTTAAAGTACAATCCCAAGCTAATATTCAAAATTCAGTGGTTTCATTATAAAATAAACTTACAGGAAGCAGACGCAATTGAAGTAAAATAAACTTCAGGGATGTTTATAAATAAAGAAAGAAGAAACGCCAATGGCGGACATTTTTTACATTAACGAACATATTTGTGTTAATTTTATTCCGTTCCTATGTGTTAAACTGTGCAAACAAGAAATACATGAGTTTATTATGCGGGCCAATTGACAAATACCGTACAATATACAAAAGAGGTATATAGAAGAATAAGCTTTTGGAAGAATAGTTTGCAGAAAAGTGAGTTCAGAAAGTCATACATACATTTCTATTCCTCTAACTTCAGCAGTTGTATTCCATCCAAAAATTCGATATCCAGATGTCGAAATACACATTTTGAGATCCTTTGGACTCACCCCCTAAAAAAATAGGTTTTAGAACATATTCGATATGTATATATGAATCTGACTGTGCAGAGCATCACTCAGAAACGAAAAGTCTGATAAATATGAAATTTCATATTTGAACCAGACACTGCTCAAACTTGGTAGGCAAAACTCCCCAACCAAAGCTACCCTTTGCAATGAAATTGTCAACTGTTTTTATTAAAATATGTTTAAGATATTTGCACAACTAATAAAACACATCTTGAATTTTCTTTGAATAGCCTATAAAGTCCTCACCATTCTGAAGAGATCCTTAGAAATAGCCAAAGTTACTGTCACAACAATATAGAGCTCATTAAAACATACCGTTTGTAACAAAACATTTTCTTTCACAGGGTTAACCGTTTTCGAAATATTTCACGCTGTGTGTTTCAAATGTAAAGCCGTACTCTGAGGGAAGATGATTGAACGATTCCAATTATTGTTATTCCTTTTATATTCTCTACCCCTATGTATAGTAGGTAGGGGAAGTACTGCATACCGGCCAAAAACTTGATATCGAGATTTCAACAAACGTTACGTTTCGAGGTCCTTTGAACACAATAAAGGCGTTATGTGTGTGAAGCATAACTGAAAAACGCAAAGTCTGATAAATACCAAAAATGGTATTCTGGTTCAGAATCTTCCAAGGATACAAAACTTTACAAGAACATTCGTCCTCCCCAATCTAAACTTTACTTGAAAAAGTCTTATTTACATTTTTATTTTCTCGAAAATGACTCTTAACGATTTCGATTAAAATGCTGACCGACGCGGGTGGCTGGGGTCGTTAGGGTAAGAACTCATGAACGGGAGGTTCACGGTTTAACTTCTGCAGGATCCTCCTCCCTGTTTGAGGTTTTTCTTTTTCAGCTTTAGCTCAGTCCTCATTGCTTGCAAATGCTAGAGAAGTACCTTAAAATTAGGCCTGGAATGTTTCCTTCCTTCCTAAATTTCCTTTCCTAATTATCATTTCATTTCATGTATCATTGTTTACCATCTATGGTGGTGTACGTTAAACACCGTTTAAAAATTAAAGTAGCATGTGTTCAAGACATTTATATGGCTAATTAAATGTGATACTTCAAGTTTCAGCCAACAACCTGTGAAATACTCTTCGTTCGGGCTGAACTATCCGTTTTGTATAAGTGGTAAACCGTATTAGATAAATAAAAGCCTACTAAATGTAGATATCTTAAAACATAACACATATATTATTATTCTTTTGTGGCATTAACCATTTTGTAAGACATTTGCTGCAACTGTTTTGAAATGTTTATTATGCTTTAGCCTACATATGTTAAAGTGCTAAGTCAATCATTCTTTTGTTTCTCCTGCACGAATTTGAAAGCCAGCTTATAGCGATTCGTATTTTAAAGATCTGATTGTCGCTTCAGCTTCCTGTAGACTTCTTTGTATCTAAAACGAAGTGTATGATAAAATGATTTCTGCATAAGTTTGCCGGTTTAACATTTGGCAGTAAAAGTTATGGGAGTATAACATATAGGATTTTTCATTTACCCTCGTAAAAGGTCTTTACTATGACTTCCGAATTCATTCTTCCGTGCTTCCGATAAACATTTGAGTGTTGTTTCCGATGTTCTATATTACTAAGTAGCTACTGCTTTTTATTTATTCATTTTATTTTGTTTGTTTGTTTCATTTGTATAGCCCTTTTGTGGTCATATCTGGGCTTTGAATTAAGAAACAACTGATGGCATTATTACTCGTTGAACAGTTGGTTTCTTAACGTTGGTTTCTTCCCTAATTTTTACTTTCTCTACCACATATAGTAACTAGGAGAAGTATTGCATTCCACCCAAAAATTCGATACCGAGATTTCTAGGAAATACATGCTTTGAGCCTCCTGAATTCAAAGAGGTATTTTTATAAAAAGGACGGTCTGTGTGCCTGTTGAACAGCATAGCTCAAGACGAAAGGTCAAATAAGTACCAAACTTGGTATTTAGGTTCAACATCCTTCAAAGATGCGACACAAAGATTTTCAAGAAAATCCCTCCAGATCAGACTACCCTTTACATGGAACATTTTTCGAAAATTTTGATTTCCTCAAAACTGGCTCTAACGATTATACAAATACCATATGTTTTAAGATATTTTCATGAACAAATGAAATGTATGTCTTGAATTTTCTGGGAGTATCCTCAAAAGTCCTCTTCATTGTGAATGGCTTTTGCATAATGGTAAACCGTAAGAGATAGATAAAATGTTTATGCACAAAAAATGTAGATTTCGTTAAAACACACAGTTTATGTCAAATTGAGGTAGTATTTTTAACACTTAAATAATTTCAGTCAAATTATATAATATGTAAATTCAATAACAGCCCGCCTTGAAGCAATATGTGTGTGTAATAATTTATAAAATGTATGTAACAGGCATTGCATATGCTTATATTAATGTATGCATGTGTAATAATGTTATGTGAATGAATTACGTAATTTAATAATGTAGGAGCTGTGAGAAATGGGTCAAAGGTTGCTAACAAAGAGATAACAATGAGGTAACCTTGAGGCAATAATGAGTAAGAATGTTTAATAATGCTACTAGTCTTTATCAGAGCAACAATAATATAATTTTAGTGACAGTTTATAAAATAGCCAATCAACGAACAGAAAAAGCTTTAGTTAAATGAAGGTATTCTATTGGAGTAGGAATAGCCAATCACAGACTTGAAATACAGAAATTTACAAGTTTAGGAGGTTAAAATCTGTTCAATTGCCTGCAGACAATGCTCATAACTGGATACGTTGCCTGTGCGTCCTCGAGAAATTTAATATGTATTCGTGTGAGACGAAAAATAAGTTTACGTGTTAAAAAGTGTAATTTAATAATAAAAAGAATCTCACAGCTCTCTATATCAGTGAAGTGTTATTTAAATCGTATCAAGTATTAATAAAAGCAGTGAAGTAAAATTATAATCTGTGTAAGCCTACATTCTTGTCGCATCACAACCCTGCTAAGAGAAACGTGTCTGTTTCAATAATACTGACGCAGCCGAGGCAAAAATAAATATATAATATTTAAAGAAACAGTCAAGTTACAAAGTTAATATTTTTAAAAATTGGGGCAAAGGCTACCGGAAACTGTTCACTATGCGTGCGGTTGCAACTACTACAAGTTCGGCTCCCCAAGAGTTGAAATATAATATAACTCCTTCAATACAAACTACTTCAAATTGACGCCCAAAGCGTGGTAAAAAATAACGTAACAAAACATCTCTTTCAATATACATCTTTGTCGAGTGAACCATTTTCGAGATATACCCTGTATTTGTCTGAATTTTCCAATACTTTGCTTTTTCTCAAATGGGAATTCGTTATTCGATTTTTTATTCACTGGGCATGCAAAGAGAATGGAATGCTTCACATAGCAACCACCTCTTAAAGATTTGACTAACGCTTAAAGCCTACCATATTCCCCTTGTATCTCCAAGAAAATTAGCAATAAGATTAGCGTTTTAATATCTTGATTAACATGAAGTATATGGAGAATAAGCGTTTGTAAAAATAGTTTTACAAGAGTAGAGAAAGTCATGCGAATGCAACACATATTTTTGCATTAAACACACTCATATTCACTCCCGCGTTCATGCTTCCAGAGGATAGGGAATGATTCTGGAAAAGAAAAAATTCTCCGCCGCACCCGGGACTCGAACCGGAGACTTCTCGGTTGATAAGACAGAATGCCTTTCTAGACAAAAAATGTATCATAAATAAAGTGACGTGGATAAAAAAATCAGTTGTTATGAATGCTGTAACAGAAGCTATGCCTGGGAATGTGTAATGGAAATGTTACTATCATATCAGATCTTAATGTTAGCAAAATACAACGCAGGTATATCTCTGATGTGACCGTGATAGTATACTGGGTCTAGGTTATACAATGGAGGGGGACACCTCGCGCACTGCGACCTAAATAGATCTATTGCGGCTAACGCCCCCAGGAGGAAGGATGAAGTGAAGGAACCACAGGATTCTACAGGCCACAGAGACGCGCGGAAGTCCTTAACAGTTCCAGGCTCGAAGACCCTGGAGCTGCCTAGAAAGGGTGATGAACTACCCATCGACCAAGCAGCTCTCTGATGTTCACGGAAAGTCCTTTTCTTTATACAAGCATCTGCGCTATCTTTTCGGCACCGCCACACATCACGAAACTTAGAAGTACACCTGAAAAATTAGAAGGAAATAGAATGAAAGGCAATTGATGAAAAGGAAATCATGGTAGATGAGAAACCACACCAGCATTCACCTACCGACCCAGGAAAACCACAAAAAACCTAGGTCAGAATGGGCGATCGACGGGAATCAAACCCAGAACCTCCCGAATCTCCCTTGGTACATGGTTGTATAGCCCCTAACATTAAATATATCGGCGTATTTTATGCAGAACCAGAACTTGTACAGGAATTCTCATAGAAGCGAGGAAGAGGGCATACCATCATCATCGTCGTCATTACATCCAGTATTTCAGTTATAGTTAAGAAACTACTAGCTATACTAATGGTGACACACCAACGTGACATTTTGGCAGTGATGAACAAACTGTGAATAAGCAGTTATCCGTAACGAGTCACAGTTCTCATATTTCACAGTCCACGACATGCAAGTCGGAAGGAGAGAAACCCCAAACTGTGACACTTGACCTACAGCAGACGTGCAGGGACCGTGCATAGCCGCGAGTCACTCGAGAGGTGTGCCGTAAAATTAATTTTGAGACACAGGTAACGTCATTTCTGTATTATTATTTTTTTCACCTGGATAAATGTGAGGGTTCATTATGAACTCGCCCATTCCTAATAAGCGATAAGGTCACGGTTTGGATACGCTTTACTCGCTCCTCACGCACGTATAACAGAGGATCTACCCAAAAAACGTGTCCAGCTTGTGGTTTTTATTCCCCACTCGGAAATATCTTCTGAATTTCCTGTTATATCATTACCATGAACTTAGCACCATTACATGAGCAAAAGAAACAGAAAATAAACGAGGAAAATAATACAAGCATTCAACATATGTTCTACAAATTAGTGTAAGTCATGGTGATACAGTGTTGGTACATGTCTAACTTTAGGGAAATGTGCGCTAGTTAATAATTAAATTGCTAATTTTCTACAAGTTTCATACAATATAACTCAAATTATTATCACAGAATTGTTCAACATAACTACAACAGAGAACTAAATTTGAATGTCCTGTATGCCTAACTTCCCAAGAAAATTTCAAAGAAACGTAAATTTAGTTTCATGCGAATACACGTGTGATGAAAATTTGTAAAGTATACATTTTTAAAATGTACATATTATTTATCCAATAAAGTCCTTTATAAATATTAAATTTTGCGAAACCTAAAAAATAATGAAATATACATTACCTTTAATTTTCTAAAACTCAATCGCATATTACATTATTAAAACTCTAAAACTTTACTTGATATCAATAAAAAGATTTTTATAATCCTTTATTAACCCTCAAAAATTGCACGATGGGGAGCATTTTAAAGTGGCAGAAACATAAGAAAACAGGATTACTACAAAATTTAGTTTTAGAAGTTAACGAGATGTTTGCATATCCTATGCATATCTTTTAAACGTCGCGTTTAGGCATTTAAATAGTCAGAAAGGCAAAACCGTAATTGAATCCTGATTGTACAATTTTTGAGTAATTTTCCATGAAAGTTTTAACAACTAATTTTTTCGAATCGTTTGCATTCTGATGTGGTAACACTTATATGGCTTTCTTTAGCCACAACAAACATGTTTGTGTGTGTGTGTGTGTGTGTGTGTGTGTGTGTGTGTGTGTGTGTACAAGGTGTGCAAAGTCACTTTCCCGAGAAGTAGAAAAAGTTATACCTACATACTTATGTTAAGGATCTCTGCCGCTTTTTAGGAATAGCTGATTTCAGATCACCATAGCAACCGTGTATTAGTTGATCTGCTTTATTTATTTTAGCAGTACTTGGAATATTAGAGCTTAATAAAATGATTACAACTTTTCAGGAAAGCTACTTTTAGCACACCCTTATAGTCAGCGCAAGTCAAGATGATATAATACCGATGTGTCGGTATCTAAAGACCTTATAAGCGTCTTAAGGAAAATATGCTCTAGACATTTTCTCGACCCATTATAAATTCATAAACATTCTTCTTATATTACAATAATCACATACAACATAACACGTTTTTGTTATTCACAATACTTTTTAGCCTAGAAAATGATGAAGTTTAAGCAAAAAGTGCTTAGTTTCAACCAATATACGGAAGCAACATTCAGGTGTTTATATCATAAGTATAGCAACCAACTCGTGCAAAGTAAATATAAAAGGGAGAATCGCAAACTTTCAGATATGTCCGTTAGATTAACATCTATGAAAACAAATTATGTGAAACAAATTGCAAGTTTCAAAGTAGTTTTCCTGTAATAACTTTCTGTTTACCCCTTGTGATATACTAGATATGCTGTTATATAACTGCTATCTGCAGAAAATTACAATCTTCATTCTATTATCTCAAAGCATGTTTTAATCAAAATCTTTAGAATCATTTATGAAAAGTAAAAAAATACAATTCTCCATACAATGTGTATTAAATATCTTGAAAACCATTGCGTTACATGTTTTCAAAGCTACTGGATGTATAAGCACGAAATTTGGTGATCTTCGGAACTTTCGTTTTCATTTATGTCGTTCTTCGTCCCCCGCCCCCTTTCTCTCTCTCTCCTTCCCTCTCTCTGATCTTGTTATACAACGTTTTCTTTTTTTTCTTTTAGTTTCAGAGGATCACAAAAAGAATATATTTAAATATCGAATTTTAGATGCTGGAATATAATATTTTCTCTTCCTATCATAGGTAAGCTATAGAGAAAGTAAAAAAATAAAGAAATGTCAGATATTGATATTGTTTGTTATGTTAACTTAAAACGCTTAAGAAATTGGTATTTGCAGTAACTTAGTCTAAATATCTCAACAATGGAAAGTTTGTTTATAATAGCCTGAGATTCACATATTACCCATCAAGTCTAACACATTGATTGATATGCACTTTATTTCTGCTTTTTCTCCTTACCTACCTACCTACTTATACTAGGTAGAGGAAGTATTGCATTTCACCGAAAAATCTATATCGATATATCACGGTAGGTGCACGTTTAGTGATGCCCCGATTCCAAATATGATATTTTTTTAGAAATAGGTCCGCGCGCGTGTGAGCAGCTAGGTTCAAAAAACAAAACGTTGGTATCTAAGCTCATTTCCTCCCAAGGATGCGACACGAAGATTTTCAAGAATATCACCGCACACAAAGCTAACCTTTAAATGGTAAAGTTCTACTTATTTTTCATTTCTCAAAAACAGCTGTAACAATTTTGATTTAAATACCATATAGTTGAAATCTGACTATAATTAATAAAATGTGTATTCCTAGTAGTATACAATAAAATTATTGAACAGGTCTCAATTTCAAATAGCCTCAAGTTGCAAAAATAGCAATGAATGAAATAAATTAAATAAATTTATAACGTTAAATGGGACTATTAAGCAGACATTATTAAGTAAACTCCATAGAGAAGCGATGGCATTACGGGAGAACCAACCAACATTTCAGAAGTAATAGAACAATACAGAAAATAATGGTATGGCAATCTAAATATGACTATCGTATGTAGCATGGGTATTTCTCGTATTCTAGTCAGCTTATACGACTATAAAAGCAAGAAAGAAGACAGGTCAGAAGACCGAGAAAACGTAGGTAGACCAATTTTAAAACTTTGTGAAGTCGGAACAAGCCACTGCAGTATTTAGTGGTAATGAAATATGGATATTTAGTTTTCTGTGAAGTCTCTTTCATTTGGCTGAATAATGTATAACTTTGTATACGTAGGAACCATAAGAAAATAGACAACTATGTATTTAATGCAGGAAGCTGTAGAGATCACTAAAATTGGGTCATGTGTATATATTTAATACATATTGTAGGGTTAGTCTTTTTCGAAATATTTTATGTAGCTATTTAAACTCTTCCTAAATATTAGGGCGCCATTTAATGGACATGCTTGAAAGTTTGCGTTTGTTTCTCTGTGTTTTTCTCATAACCACGAATAAACATCAGAATGTTGTTTCTACTGTTGGAACCTTGTTGCTTAAACTGAAACAATTTCTATCTAATAATCGTAACTGGAGATGATATGAGTATCACTTAGTATCACTTTTTATATGAATAGTATAATACATAATGAATATACAGGATGGGGCACCTAAGTTGAGACTGTACAATACTCAAAAACTAAGCGTTGAAGAAAGAAATGTCTTTAATAAAAGTTGCTTGATATTATGGGGGAACGTAAATGCCATTAGTCGTGTTTTATTTGGAGGATATTATGACGGTCATTTTATGGTCAATTTTTTAAATGGGAATCTACATTTTGTATGCTGTTTTCTCATTAGAAAATGGTGTATAAAAAGCTGTGATGAGGAATAAGGAAACAAAATAAAAAACGTTGGTTCCCAAATACGAAACATACTTGAACTCAAATGACCATCCATGGATGGTTCAAGCATTCATTGCACTCTTCGTACACAGCCATTCAGAATTTTCGTTGTTATTTACGTTGGCGTAAGAACAATCGCAAAGTGGTTTATATAAATATTGTTTAGTTTTTTATGCGGAGTGAGAAAAGAACATAAAAATGTAAGTTTCCATTAAACAAAATGAAATTTACCTAAAATATCCATCACAGCATCCTCCAAATAAAACACGACTAATGGCATTTACTTTCACTCGTAATATCAAGAAGCTTTTATTCAAGACTTTTCTTTCTACAACGTTTAGTTTTTTAGATATTGTACAGTCTCAACTTAAGTGGTCCACTCGTGTGAGTGTAGTACATATAATTTTTGCATGTAGAGATCGGATAGTGTAGAATTATTTGATTAATACATATATAATCCGCGCAGCAATTCTGTCTCTCACTGTATAATAATGAACAACTTTGACATGTCCAGTGCTTACAGTCTCCAAGTCCGCTTCTGAAATTAAAGAATGCAGATATCCCATTCGAACCTAATCTAACTCGTAAGACGTTTTATAGTTTGCATGCACCCCTTAACCAGATTGCATATAAACACACCAGAAGATGGTTTTAATCGTTAGCATTTCCTCTTTCCTCGCGTAAAGCTTGTTTCCTTGCAAGAAAGTGCAACATCTGCGGCACGAACGTTTAAGTTCCGTAATAAATGTTTATTGACTACCATTCCTTCCCTTTATGGTTATTACTGAACACAATAAGCTATGATTTTAATTCTGAACCCTACTCGACTTTTCATTCTCAGGAAATGGAGGAGGAGAGATCGCTTAAGTCGATTTCAATTTAACAATTTCAAGTCACGTGTACATCTATCACCCCCTCATCCTTTAAAATGTTCCTTTTCCTCCCCCTCCCCCAAGTGCAATATCGTGCATATAGCGCAAGCAAGTGGTATAGGTTACAATGAACAATCATTTGAAAGAAGGTGGGGTGGTTTTTCTCTCATCCCCAAACCAAGGCCTGCTCGCTCGCTCTTTTATATAGCATATAGAGTAGGCCTAGACTCCGTGGGTGGCAATAAAAAAATCCTCTAGTGTGTGATACGCCACGCGCTTAAAGTCCCTGTGTTATTTCGAGAGAGAGCGGGATTTAACCCATGAAAATAACGTGTACAGTCTGGTTAAAAACTGCTGCTACGAGGTACTGCGAAATTGGAACTCTGTTCATTTATAAAGCGGAATGAAATGTTGGTCCATATCATTCTTATACTGATTAGTACACGTGTCTTCATTAGTATTTCAGAGAGAACGCAAGTCCTTCCTTCGGTGTTTTAAACAACTTGGCGGGGGGAGGTTATTTTCCCTATAAGATTAATTTTGAAAGAGGTAAAGGCGGTAATATGGAACATGAATTTATTTTTGCCCAATATATTCTACAGCATTACACTAATAGTGTTGTAGTAAGTATACTAAGAATCAAGTTGATAGAATTATACACAAAAACTGTTGAAGAAAAAAATGCATACCATCATGACTGCATAGAACTCAACACTGATTGTGCCTTATAATGAAAATGAATACCATCTCTTCTAATGAACAATTTTCAATTAAAGAATCATTGGAAGTAGTAAAAACTAATATATATATATATATATCTATATATATATTAGGTCATATCGGACGATGAATGAATAAATTGGTAATAAATAAATCTGGGATCCTTAGAGCTTAAAGTTACATTCATCCTTCAGGATAAGGGGAAACCCCCAGAAATTGAAACGTATCTAGCTAACTCACCCTAACCGAGATGCGAACTCGGGACCTCTTGAATGTGAGGCAGAGGCGGGTCTGGCCGTTTTGTTTCGTGATTTGCCTCAGTCCCAGATAAACACCGGATTGGATATTTACTACCATGACCTACAGAACAAAAGGAAATAGAAATAAAGAGATTGGAATAGGAAGATGACCGGGCAGCTAAGATCATCTGTCTAGCATCAAGGTAACTACTTATACTCTCAAAGAACAGCTAGTAGTCCTACAAATTCCATTTTGTTACAAACAGCAATAAAAATAAATGGTAAATGAAGGCGCCTAAGAAACTAAAACCACCTGGCATAATCTGACTCAAGTGAACAAAAAACTTGCACTAAAATTCACAATAAAAGTTAAAGTTTAAGCGACGTTAAACAATAAAAAGAAAAAGTTTACATAAAGGTAAACAAGTAACTCTAATGTGGATACCTTCCCATTAAGGAATTGGGGGAAATGAAAAAGCAGATGAGGTTGCAAAGGAAGCAACAAAACAGCCGCTAATGTACGAGTCATAACATTTAATATAAAAGGCTGTTGCATTTTATGTAAATCATCAGAATAAATGTAACAATAACTTTATTAACAAAAATATTTTATTTATTATTATTATTATTATTATTATTATTATTATTATTATTATTACCTATTCGGTCCTGAACCGTGGCGCAGTAGGCTGGTGTGTGGAGCTCTGGTTTGTGGCAGTAATTTGTATCACAACAATGTAAATGCCAGAGTGATTGTAGTGTTAATAAGCATTATTGTATGACATTGATTTCAGATGTTTGTTAATTATAAGCATTGTTAGGAAATACGTTTACACGGCCTCACTGAAACTGACAATAAGAGCGGGCAACAATGTAGCGAGGGGGTGAGTTGTTTATTAATTAGAAGAGACAAGCAAATGACGTCAGATTAGCGCGCTTTTCCTAGAAATGGAGGGAATTTCTTCCCTAGACCATATGTGTTCGTAATTTTCATTGGATATAAAAATAGACGCTAATGTTGGCGCGTTTTATTAACCAATAGCAGCTCGGTTATAAACTTTAGGCATATCGGGGTGTGGGAGTATAAAAAGCTAAAGTCAGAGGCAGATTTCGTCAGTCCAACAAAAGCATTCGCGGGTAATACGTTGCCCAGTTCAACAAAATCATCCACGCGTTACACGTCGCTGAGTCCAACAGAATCATTCAGAAGTTAAACGTCGCTTAGTTCATCAGAATCGTTCGCGAGTTACACGTCGCAATTCTACAGAATCTCTCGCGTCTTAAGGTTTGTTATACGCGAATTAATAACGTGCAGTAAATAAGTGATTATTGTGATATTATAAAATATAACACTGACTGGCGTGTATCACGAGTCAATATGTGAACTTAATTAATTGTGACGGTAATAAAAGTGTAAAAACAAATTATTTTATCAGTGTTATCTTTGAGTAACAAATCCTTTCCGTTTACACACCCTGATTAAGAGATATGCTCGACTGAGTAATAATAATAGCTAGCCGGAGGACAATGAACCCAACATTCAAAGTAGTAATACAATAATAGGCGCCCAGCAAAAGATAACACGAAGTGACCGCGACAAATTGGCTTCCATACGTTGTGCAGATAAACATGAAGTATCTTCCAACTACCAACAAATATAATCCACTGCAGGTTCTCGGCCACGGAATGTGCCCGGGTTCGATCCCACCCATGAGGGTGCGAATTTTAAGTCCCAGGTATAGGATCGGTGCGCACTCAGCATCGTGAGGAAAGTGAGGAGCTGCGATAGGCAGCGGTCCTGGCCTCATAAGCCAATTTTGCGCCTGGGAGATGCGTGATGCCTGGCCACATCACCTTCCCGTATCGGTTGGAGCTTCGCCCACCTCTGCTATGCGCACTGGGCGTGAGACCGACAGTCAGGTTGGCAGGCTCAGGCCCTTCGCAGCCTGTAGCGCTACAGGATTTATTTATTACCAATTCCTTTGAAGTAATAATGATGTTGATTGTGCAATTGTTCCAATTTGAGGAAGTAGCATTGGTATTTATAGCATCATTGATTACGTTGTATGGATTGGAAACAGTTGAATTCATTGGAAGAATCTATTTCCGAGTCATTCAAATCATTCGCCACTAAAATTAATCGATTCAAGACCTCTGCTTAATGTACATCTAATTTCAATCGCAAGAAACGAGGTTGGTAACAATGGAGTGTTGTAAAAAGGTTATTACTTAAATTCTGCTTTTAATACCAACTGTCTGAAAAAAAATCTCTCTTGATGTGAATGAGGTTTAGAAATAACACTATATGGGTCACTTTTTGCAATTCAGATATGAATGTAGGTCAGTTCTCCGGGGTCTGTGAAGCCACATAACCATAAAGATTCTCCTGTCTATCTGAACAGCTGAGTTAGGATATAAATGCTGGCACACTCAGTACTCCACCCTAGGCTCCGGGACCCTTCAGAACCTGGAGCTCACTCCTTAAGAGACCGTGGCAAGCAATAATCGCCCGCTTCCCTTCCCCCTCCAAACACCAGTAAACGTGATTTATAAAAATTGTCCCGAGCCAATCGAACAGTCAAGACGCCTAGCTATATTTTCAATTCCCCCTCTTCCCTGGCATTTTAATCAGTAAAGACTTTGAATTAGAAGAAAACATTTCAGGAACGCTGGCCAACATTATGCGTTCTTTGCACTAAGCGCTATTAAGTGCATTAGTGCTAAGACATTACTTATAATGAAAGTACTATTGCTATGGTTACTGAAAGAAAACGTTGCATTTGTGAATTTGAGATAAGGTAGTGGAACAAGTGGGAGCTTTAATACTTGGAATGCTTAATAGTGACAACATGAAATGCAGTCAAGAAGTCAGAGGGTAGTAAGGCAAAATAGTTTTTAATAAAAAAAAATAAGTAGTTTGAGTGGAGCGTTGCACTGTGTAGATCGGAAATACTGACGTTGCAACAAAGTGAGAGATTGTTACTAGAAAAATTTGAATTGTGAATATAGACGAATATAGACAATTAACGAAGGTATGTAATGAAGTAGATTTAGAAATAGCGGGAACAACTGTGATGAAATTCATTAGAAAGAGGAAAATACGTGCCTGGGACATCAGATAAGAAGGAATTCCTTGCTAAGAAATTCACCGGAAATATTTCGAATTGTAAAAAGGTTTGGGGCAGAAAAAGATTTCAGATTATACACACTTTAAATAGGCTGTTCAAATGACAAGATGAAGAGGACACTGGAAATGAGGGGAAAATGTGTGGGCCGTATTTGCAGTGAAGAACGCTCATTGATTATGATTAATTATGTTTTCAGTGAGTTACATTACAACGATAAAGGCATTAAACACAGAAGGTGAATATAATTTCTGTGAGATTTTCGATTTTATCGTTATTACAAAACCGTTTAGTTTAATTATGAGCTTTAATAAGTGAGGTAAATAACCTAGAAACCGAAGATAATTTTGGATGGCATAAAATTGCAGATTGTGTTATAAGGGTGGTAAGTTGTTTATAACGGAATCGGGGTTTTTAAATACCAGACGAAGTCAAGTATTTCCTGTTTGGGAGATTCTGTTATACACTTAACTATACTGCATACTGGTTTTGGAGCTTCGGTATATTTAATTGTGTGAGTTGTAATGATATGTACTTAGTTGTTCAGTAACAGCTGGTTGAAGTATAAAAATGCTGCATGTGAATGCCTCTTTCGTAACTAAATTTATTTTCAAATGAACACCAGATCGATTAATATCGAACCACGAAAGTTCATTGCCATCGATTACCTTTGCCTATTATTAGGAAAACTAAGGAGTTGCCATCATGATGGAAAACTTTCAGTCGGATACTGAAGAGGCATAGCTTGGTTCCTAATAAATACAAGTTTTTTTGGTTTTGTTTTTGGACGCTCTTTAACTCCTCTGGTCTTAGCGTCCCATTCTATATTGGGCACGAGTAGCAGTAATTTTGCTCAGCGGCCTCTTTTACCATGCTTGAGGTTCTTTCACGTGCCGTAAATCTACTTCCCTTCCGAAGGAAGCCATGCTAAGGATTTTTACGCCGAAAAAATCCATCGCCCTCCGCCGGGTTTGAACCCGCAACCTCGGAAACTAGGGGCAAGCATGGTAACCACTGTACCACGAATCCAAGTCAAGGTACGATAGAGTATATGCTATATTCAAAGAATGGTCACACGAAATGAACGAGAAGAAGGCCATTCATCTAGTTTAGCCTGCTATACTAAAGGCAAAATCAACATGAGCCTGGGGTAAATCCATGTTGGAAAGCAAAAACATAAGTGAAGACTAAGGAAAGAATGAAATGGTAAAAATGTAACTAAAAGTATGACTATATTCCATGTTTACAATAATATAGTTATTTACGCAAATGTAGCTGAAGTGGAATTTTTAAGGGTGAAAGTATTTTAGCTCATAATAAAAATTCTAGTGTATAAAAAATTACCACTTTCCACAACTTGTGTAAAGGATTTTATTTTTACAAACCATATAAAAATATCACACTAAACACTGTTGCAGATTTAAAACGAAAATATGTTGTGAGATTTAAGTTTAGACCTCATATTGAGTGAAAAACATTGACACAGCATGCCTTAAAGAAAGTTTCTGTTTAACAGACTTAATTTGAAAAATCTGTACTTCTCTCACTTGAAACTGTTTGGGCTACAAAAATAGCAAAAGAGGTGGGTAGATTAGCTTGGCTGCAACGAATGCGGGAAAATCAAGTTACTTTTGGATGGTAAATTCAAACACCATAGCCCCAAAATGTTTTTTCACTTCTCACCATCAATTTGTTAGATGTTTTTCTTAGCTTATTCCTCTTGGTACTTAATACTTTTATTTTTTTTTCTGCAAACAGTAGTTAACAATGTTTACATATATTGGAACTGGGTAACACTTTTTTCTTGGAATTCACCAAGAAAGCACTTTCATTGCTCTGATTTAACATGCATTAGTCAGCATAAAATCTATGCACAAAGTCTATCAAGGACTCCGGTGGGAACTGGCGTCAGGTTGTAAGGGATGTTTTAATTAATGATAGAAATCTTCACGCTTATCTAAGTTGACCCATTGATTAATGGTTGTATGTTTTCTTTTTTTAATTCACAATAACTTCATTAGCGTTTATTTGAGCCCTTATGATACCCTAATTGATTAAGTAAAAGGAGTTCTGGCCTCAAGCAAGTTAGTGTTGACAGCTAGATGTTATTCTGAGGAGATAGATTGTCGATCATTTGTCACTCAGAATTACAAGGTCACTACATGCCCTCATTCTTTGTTCAATGCAGTTATCGTTATCTTTTTTGACAATTAGGTTTTTCTGTATTATTATTCCCTTGGAAATATAATTAAATTCTATTACATGCATTTATATCTTCTTACGAATGTGAGAAATTTGGCTTAAGTAATACCACTGATATTTTGAGAATATGGACATGTTTTGAAGTGTTTTAGTACGAGGAAATTTAAATGAATTTCTGGTGTTTAAAATTCAAAAAGCTGGGTCCAATTTCTTAGTTTTTGTTTGATTTTAATAGCATTTAAGGAAAATGGACATATTCTAAAGCATATTTACACTAAAGCTATTTTTTCTTTATTTATTTCTGTTAGCCGTGATAAATGCTGCCAAATACATTTTTATCAAATTTACTGTTCTTCAGAAGGAGAAAAAAATCGTTTTTCATAAATGTACGAACCTCCACACACAAGTAGACTTAAGTAAAAACTTTTAAAGACTTTAAATAATACAATGGAACACATAAATTTTTAATAATTTATCCACATATTATATTTTTTCTTTAATTTAACCATTGCATCAATATGAATTGTAAACAAATGTCTTTTGCATCGTAAAACGGTGCTTAAACTTAGAAAACATGGAGTATTTGGGAGAAAATAGTGAAACATATAAAATGCTGAAGTTTTTCCACAATGTTTTCACTCAGACTAGAGCTAAGGTCGTGTACTTGTGTGTGGACGCTGTTGAAACTTCACAATGAAGAGAAATGCAACAGAATCTGCAACAAAGAGTTGCTTATACTTGCAACTAATCATAGTTTTCTACCCAAGGACGAGCGGACTCCAAGTTCTTATTTTCCTCCTTCCCTTCCTTCCCGCCTCGTCTCCCTATAGAGGATCTCTTGCGTATCATCCAATGCTCCACACAACCTGTTATCTTTCTGGTCAGTTTCAGCACTGTTTCCGTGAATTTTCCTTCATATGCACATTTTAAATGCTTCAAATCGTTTTTCTTCATTCGTCGCAGTCTCTAACTTTCCGCACCACGCGGGACCACACTCCATACAAAGTATTTCATTATATGGTGCTGTAAAGGAGGATTTCAGCGCTGGATTCCATTACCAGGCCTATTGTGTCTACTCCCTCCCCATGGTGAGGGAGCAGCAATGTTGGCAGGCACAACGCAGCGGGGTCCCTAACGTTTTCAGATACTGCACAACTCAAATGTACCTTCTCCTCTGCCACTCTCATACACGAGTTCGAACAGACGGTTTCGATCTAAGGGTAGGAAAATTCTCTCATCTTACGTCGCACACCACCGGTCTACTGCGAATCGTCCTGCAATAAGGTACATGTTAAATACGAGGGAACGGCAGACAGGAAAAAGTCAAAGTAGCGAGAAATCAACGCAGCATTCACCTAGAAATCAGAGAAAATCACACAAAATTCTTTAATCAGGTTGGTGGGCACTGGGATTTAATCCGGCATCTGCCGAAAACCAGCCTCACAAGCTACCCCCTGAACCATTCCGTTTGGTAAACATTTCCTTACACTTTTTCAGAATTGTTTCTTCAAGGAAGAAAATCTTTATTTGCCAATACCATTCTCTGATTTCCTTACAGATCATGTTACTACTTATAGTACATCACAAGCTGTCCACTTTCTTCACATCTCATATCGGTTTTCCTTTCTTTCCAATACTCAAAGCGTTTCTCCTTTTTGTGAAAATCTCATCCCATATCCCATCGCCATATATCTATCTTCCTTAGGATCGTTTCCATTGTCATATAATCAGCAAATCTTATGTATTTTCTCTTGCTCCTCAAACCTACACTCATTTCTTGTTGGGGAAAGTTTACTGTAAATAAGATATTTGCAAAGTAAATTTAAAATACTTCTTTTTATTTTTTACACAAGAATGTAATTTTTTCGGAAATGTTAGTGCCTTTAACGGTTAATTTTAAAATAAATAAATATCAGTTTTTGCTGAATTTTTCTCTTAACTGCTTCAATTGAGGATGCTTCCTATCACTTTTTCCAACAGTTTTGTGACTATAGGGCATTGCAAAATGCAAAGTCCCTCGTTTCCTAGTATTTAACATCATGAGAAATGCATGGTCGCAAAGCAATTGGACACTGCAGTTCTTAAGGTACAATAAGCAGATTTTGACCACTGTGTATATAGCTAATTATAGGCTGTAAAATTTCAGCCTTCTGTGACAGGTATTTTAGATTTCAATTAACAATGGCTTCTATACAAAATTTCCTTATGACATGATTTTATTTATCTTGACCACTGTGTATATAGCTAATTATAGGCTGTAAAATTTCAGCCTTCTGTGACAGGTATTTTAGATTTCAATTAACAATGGCTTCTATACAAAATTTCCTTATGACATGATTTTATTTATCTACTTTTGTTAGACAAAACTGTGGGCAACCTTTGTACTGGAAATGTTTCAATTATTAAACAAAATTATTTTAATTACAGCATCATATAAATAATGTTTTGTGAGTAACAAGATTTTAACGGAAGGAACGAATAAATCAGATGAAGTATTAGTATATACAACTCGTTCAAAGGTAGCTTTATCGTGATCAAACTTGACCCATTCGGTAATACAGCTCCATCTTACCGCTGGTTATATAATATACTTCACTCTAATATTACATAAATGATTTCTTATGGATCTGGAAGTAGCAGTTAGATTTCAGTTTTGTTCTGAAATGAACGGTTAATTTGTTAAAATTTCTTATATTCTGCTGATTTGATTTTCCAAGAAAATTAAATGGTTAATTTCATAACTACGAAGACCAGATAAACAGGCAAACTTAAAAGGCTTTAATCATTGTGTATTTAGTTGTTATTTACAACATTTCAAGTAATTTGAGAAAAACTGGAGATTTTAAACGCAGAAATATGATTCTTGGGAAAAGAATAACTTATTTGGAAGGAAGTGAACCCACTTACACTTAGCTGCTTTTTAAATGATAATTAGAGGCTATACAAACAACAATACATTAAACATCTTTACTGTTTTATATAGAACAAACGCCACAATAGTTTTAAAGCTAAACATGTAACATTAACATACTTGTAACAGAAAAGTCCTCGTTGTGTTCCCTTAAAGGTCCTCAAGTGCTGAGAATTTATTCTTTAAACTGAAATTTCAGTTTTCTCTATAACTACAGAAAAAGTGCAGGGTTAAAAGTCACAGATTACAGTAACTTCAGCATCATTCCAAATTTGGAGTGATGTGCAAATGAATAAAAACGGAGTGGGCGGAAGTGATGGACAAATACATTAAGACATCAACGTCAGATTCTCCATTCATTTTCCTTACAAATCGTTTTCCTCCTCTCAGAATGTAAAGAACGCTTGAAAATAAATTAAAATTGTCCACTTGATTGAACATCATGGAATGAGAAACTTCGAGAGCAGACACGTGACGTATAATTATTCTCTTCTTCCTCATTCTCTTGTCTTTATACTCCTTGGAGTTAGATGATGATGATGCGAGCTAAGTCGGCAAGCCGGTTACTGGAGTTCTGGGAAGCAAACAGTCGGTAGATAACAAATTTTGCGTTTGGAGAGCGTTTGGAGCCGCACAAGACCAACAGCTTTTAATTCTTATCCTTTAAACATTTTGAATATTTCGATATAAATTCTGAAGGTGTCCTGTAGCAGAGCGAGTAAGGCGAAGTATAGAACAAACTTTTGCAATTTGCCGAAAATTCACGCATTGGGTCCCTCTGATGCTTCTTGCAAAGATATTTTTATAAAAATATCCTTCTGTCTTTATGTCTTTGAACAGTACACATAAAAATAAAAATTGGGAAGCAGATTTTAAGACTAAGGAATTTCTTTAAATATCTGGTAATGTGGAACATTTCTGCTAATTTCTATTTTCTCAAAAATAGCTCCGGCAGTGTTGATTAAAAAGCTTATGTATGAAATACTGATATAAAAATAAAAAATATATATCTTAATTTTCTGCAAATAGCTCTCTTAATTTTATTTGAATATTAAGAAGGGTGATTTATGAAGAACTCATAATTTATTTCTTTAATTGTTTCAAAACGAGTTATGCTAGCGACAACATATTATACCTGAAACGCAGAGAAATTTTGCGAGATTATTTACCTCTATAGCAAATATTGAAAATCCCTCCATCCTGCATAAAGCACAACTGAACACGTCGTTCCACGTTACTGGCCACTCGTTGAAGGACTCTGTTGTTAATACTTGAGTCTGCTGTGTAATGTTGTGCTTCAGATCGTCCAATGTCTGGGGACGTGTGGCATAAACCCTGTCTTTTAAGTAACCCCATAGAAAGAAGTCCGGCGATTTCAAATCCGGAGATCTCGGTGGCCACAGGTTCTTGGAAATTATCAGGTCGTCAAAGAAACCTGCAATTAGTGCCATGGATTCATTTGATGTATGGCATGTAGCGCTGTCCTGCTGAAAATATCCTTGTCTCAGCTCTACATCGTCTAGTTGCTCAGCAACCTCCATAAAAATCCGCCGATACTCTACAGTGTTCACGTTGTTTAAAAAAAATTGGTCCCAATATTCTCTGTGCGGATATTGCGTACCAAACTCCGATTTTAACCGGGTGCATATGCGAGTTCACATAGCCAGATAAATGGGACCATGCTTCATTTGTGAACCATGTGATGGATAATATGGCAGGATTTTGCACACTGAAGGCCTGAAACCAATAATTCAGTCGTCTATCCTTATCTGGTTTCTGTAACTGTTGGACAACCGTAATCCTACACGGCTTTAGGCCTGCATTTTTCACAGCTCTCTGACACATTGAGTAGCTGTACCCTGTCTCCTGCGACAAACGTCTTAATGAGTTTTTGGGTGACTGATCCAGTCATGCTGTTACGTCAACAACAGCCGTGGGAAGCCTAGATGAACGAGTTTTGCCTTTTTCACTCACCAGAGATCCAGTTGTTTCCAATTTGTTTACCAGCCCCAGTATTGTGTTTCTTTGGGGAGGATTCCGAACACCAAATTCTCTCTGGTATGTCCTTTGAGTAACTATAATTGAATTCGTAATCCAGTATTGCTTTACAAGGAAGAGTCATTCATTTAATGTGTACCCCATTTACACGTTGAATAGAACAACATTTCTAAAGCAGTTGCCGACAATAAAACTAACAATTACGAATAAAATATGAACATCTACACATCTGGTGACAGGCAATCGAAATGTCAAACATTCTGTTTAATTTGGTGCTAAAATTGGGGCATTGAGTGAATTTGGAACAGAATAATTAAAGAAATAAATGTGTCATTTCTTCATAAATCATCCTGTATAAGCGATGAACATTAAATGCTAAGTAGAAGCATATACCAGGAAAAATGTAAAGTTCATTAATATATTCAACCCATGTGAAATATTCACAGTTGTTTACTTAAATTTTCCCCACAACTTAAGAGCATAGTTTCAAATATTATGTGGTCCTTCCTTATTTCTCATGAACTCATTAGTTATAGATTTAGTATTATAGATAGAACGTATCGATCTGCTTCTTAAATAATTCACTCTTCTCTCATCCTCCTGTGTACCCACCAGTGTGATTCAGAATCACTTTGAACTCACTCGTTGCACCGCTAGTTGCGT
Source organism: Deroplatys truncata (assembly GCA_030765065.1). Classification (NCBI taxonomy): domain Eukaryota; kingdom Metazoa; phylum Arthropoda; class Insecta; order Mantodea; family Mantidae; genus Deroplatys; species Deroplatys truncata. The sequence goes on along the minus strand of CM060981.1, from coordinate 102,891,561 downwards.
GCACTCTGTCGTTATGCTGGCACAACCTTGCAAGCTTCAGCACTGACCCGAATTTTCCCTGAGGCTCGAGTTAGTAGTAAACTCAGTCTGTTGTTTATGAGCTACGCTGAAAGGCGCACGATCAGTATACCAGGGACGGTATCACCCACTGCTTGGTACATTTTGAACCTTAGAACAAAAAACAGGAGAGAAAAGTTTAAATTTGAATATTTAAATGACCATTTGGCTTGGAGCACAGAGGTCATTACAAAAAGAACATATCAATAGCACACTTCAGTGTTAAATACCGCATCCAGAATGTCATATTAGAAGGTTCGTACCTAACGTTAAGAATATAAACGCAAAATAAACGTTTGTGGTCAATTTTCAAAGATGCATGACCATAAAAAGAAAACAAGGGACCCCTTTTATCAGGTATTGATCACTATATCTTAGGGGATGGCGCAGAAGACAATTATTTCAAGTTTTATTCTTGTTTGAGCAACATAAGAATGACCAAACTTTCGTTTGCCTGCCGAGCTTGGAGAGGATACGAGTATGATCACAGCTCGACCGGATAGAGAGGAACCGGTCTCGGATAAAACCCAGCGAGTCGGGCGAGCTTGGGAGTGATTGTACAGCAATTTACATGTCTACTTCCAAAAAACGCACTTTAACTTTACTTATTTGAAATCATTTCTGGCGAATTCATCATAATTAACAGAAGTAGATAGAGAAACAAGATTTTGTATAAATATATAATAAACTACAATAAAATTAAATTATAAGGCGCAGAGAAATTAGTACGAGTGTTATAGTATTTTAGTGCCAAGCTTTTTATTTTATGGAAAACCTTAATTGCTTTAGAAACTTTGAAATTAGGAACATAGATATACATTAGTCGCAAGGTTCCCTTTATTGTTCTTTCTCATTTATTGTATTGAGTGACTTTCTGATGAATAATAAATTCCTCTTCAAAAGAAACAGAAGACATTTTTAGGAACTATTGTTAAAATACAAAAATGACGAAGAGACAGCTTAAATTCGAAAGAGATTAGCTGGAGAAAATTAAAGGGCAGACACATGTAAAAACTCCTTTTTTGCAAAGAGAGTGCGTGAGGGTGTAACTTTACACGTTATTAGCAGTGCGTAAAGTGAGCTTATAAAAGATTTGTGTTTAAAATACGGAAAGAGTTGACAATAGCCGGTTTTGTCGGCCATGAAATAGTATCTTCCTCGTTAAACGATTTTTCCTTTTCTTCTACTTCGTTTCCACATTAAGTAATTAGTGATCCCTTTCACGTGACCAAAAGGCCGTTAACGTTTCTTCTGTACCTTCGTTTTATAGTTTAAAGATATACGAGGTATTATGTCAGGGGCCATTCTGCTCATACCAGTGTGTTCGTTAGTTTTGCACATCTACAAATACATTAAATGCCTGTTATAGAACAGTAGTTTCTTTATGCATTAAAATGATATGGGTTACTTGAAATATTTAAGGTATGTTGTGCTGTCACAGAAAAGTAATCTTATAATTATATGTTTATAGGCTTATGTTTTTAAGAAATGGTGCATCGTCCAAAAATAACAATTTAGGAACTTGAGGTTTTTAGTTTTTAAGTAGTAATTTTGTTCTGCCATCCATGGTTTTCCCTTTTAAAATAAAAACATTGTGATACATTCATATGACCTTCTCTACCCTCTATAGTTTGATAGTATTATACAAACTATCTTTACTAAAACTTATTTATGTATCTACTACATTTTAATCCTAATAAACCTTTGCAGAAATAGCTACATTACATATTTGTTACAGATTCAAAGGGAATAGTGATAATCAAATGTTTCAGAATTGGAAAAAGCTGAACTTAAAATTCTATATTGTTTCCAGCAATCACGAGAAACAGCTGAATGCTGAAAGCACTTGAAAGAATGACCAAGTAATGAACAATTCGAACTTTTAATAACGGTTATCTCAGAAATGGCTTATACCACAATAAAGCCTATTTGAAATAATTATGTGTTTTAAAGAGATCTACAGTTCTTCCCCAGTAACATTTTTGTCTACCGCTTAACGTTTACCGGTTATAAAAGATAATACAAAATTTCTTTCAACTGAAGTGGACTTCACAGGTTATTTCCAGAAAGTTCAAGATGTGCATTTTATTTGTCATGTAAATATCTTTAATATTTATATTGTATTTTAATAAAAATCGTTTGAACCATTGTTTAAAAAATAAATTTCTCAAAATTTTCCTGTAAAGGGTAGTTTCGAGTGATAAATACCATACCTGTATTTAGGATCAATATCTTCAGGGATGCAACCGAAGATTTTCAAGAAAATCCTCACGCTCCAAACTATCCTTTACGTGGAACATTTTGAGAATTTTTTTGTTTTCTAAAAATGGCTAACGAATTTGATTAAGATATAATATATTAAAGATATTTACATGAAATACAAAATGTATATCCTGATTTTTCTGGGAATAGCCTGTGAAGTCTATTTCAGTTGGAAGAAATTTTTTATAATCTTGTACAAACTCCTAAATATTCAGCGAGAGACGAAGACGTACTACACAAAAAATTGTATATCTCGCAATTTACTTCAAATAAGTTTTTGTTGCATAAGCCGTTATTAAAGGTTCGATTTGTTCATTACTCGGCTATTAGTTGTTTGTCGCGATTGTACGGAAACAATGTGGAATTTTAAGGTCAGCGTATAGCGTCCAGTTCTTAAGCATTTGACCATTGCTGTTCACTTTGAATCTGTAAGGAAATGTGTCATGTAGCTGTTTCTCCAAAGGTTTATTTGGATTAAAATGTAGTAGATAGAAAAATAAACTTTAGTAAAAATACCCACTAATAAATGATAGAGTGTAGAGAAAGTCAAGTGAATATATCACGTCAGATTTTTTAACTATTGGAATGTTAGCAGCATTATGGCACTCTTTAAAGGACCGCACGTAAGCTCTTTTTAAGTACTTTTTTCATGTTGATTTTTAAATCATGTTTCTCTAATAAGTATTCTTATGCTTAACATATTTACGCGAGACAGATTTTTAAATTTTATCTTAGTATATTAAATATACTACTTACACTTTTTGTATAAACCAAAAAATGACTATATAATTAAAGATTTTCTAAGGCACTTGATTTAAATATGGAAAAAGCATATATTTCTCGACAAATTAATAGATCCTTCTTAAAAATCTCAAATTATATTGTTCATATTGTCCTTAAAATTCAAAATTTTAGTTAAAGAAACTAATATTCCAATACCTGTTCAACGAAGCTCATTATCAAATATTTGTATTGATAGGTTAAGAATTACACGCTTTAGTATTTTCACCAATGGATAAAATTAAAGATATTAACGTAATTATTTGGTTTGTAGAAAACTTTTTGAAAATTTTCGTCTTGTATCGTCGAAAAACGCTCCCTTAAATAAGAAACCAAATTGAATACTTTTTCTAGGACAGATAAACTATAGAGAAAGTAAAAAGCGAGCTTATTTTGTTTTGTTTTATTTGTTTTCTTCCATATCTCTGGGAAGAAAAAATATATTATATTTAGAAGAAAACTAAAGAAACGTTTTTAAACTCGCTAACAGGCTTTTACTGGCCTAGATGCACTCCATGGAACCGTCGCGGTATTTTGACGTCGGCTATTAGCCTATCTAAAGATGATGACACATAAGCAGCCTTACATTGACAGCTCGTATTTGCAGTATGTAAATGTGGCAACAGCGGAGGGTGACTGAGGGTGCAGGAACGCAGGTAACCTGGCTAGTCTCGTAACCGTTGTTGCGGGTCAGATCGTTTGTTCACTTCGTACCCTTTAGCGACGACCAGAAACAGGTATGGGTTGCTGCAAACAACACGGAGGCCATTATCCTGCGTGTTAGCTCTTCCAGAAACAGCGACCTTGTGGCAGTTTAATCATTTCCTTGCTTTACTGCTTTAATTAATGTTTAACTAAAAGTTCATCTAAAGTAATTACAAAACACAAAATAATTTGTTACGCCTTCTTAGAAGAAATACAGAGTGCAGCATAAGCAATGTGCCAGGTAGTTCTACACGATCTGGATGTCATTTAAGTGAATGCACAACTGAAATTTGGTGAAAATTTCGGGGAAATGAACTTTTAAAATTGGGCGTTAACAAAAAAAATTCAGAATTTTTTGACATTGTCGATGCTCAGTCTATCTTATTGGAACTATTTCTTCTCACTTTCGCTCGTTTAACACTCTCCATGGGATAAAGTTTTTATTGTGAACTTCCTCAAGCATATTTCAAAAGTTCAAATAATTAATACTACCATATAAATTCCTTGTATTGTAAAGGGTTATTGAGCTAGTGGTTTTTAAAGGAGCTGAAAAATAAGACACTAATATAATATTTTAAAAACAATTTTCTTTTGAACCAAAACAACACAAAATTTTGATGTGTTGCATTCACATGACTTTCTCAATTACTCTTGTATTAATAAACTATTCATACAAGAGCGTATTCTTCTATCTACTTCTTGTTAATAGAGTTAAATTACACATTTACACATTTCGTTGTAGATGTAAGAAAAACACAGTTAACTAAAGCGATAGTCTTGAAAATTCAAACCAAACACAAAGAATAGGCCAAAATTTGATAAATTGTTTGCTTTAAGGAGATCCACTTTTTCTTATAGTTTTCTCTACCTCTTACAATTGACCAGCTATACGAAAGTCGTTTAGAGCGAAGAGGACTTCACAGGCTATTCTCAAAAAATTTAAGATATACACTTTACTTGCCTAGCAAATATCTTAAACACTTTAATCAAAATTGTTAGGGCCAATTTTGATAAAATAAAAATAATGAAAATCTTTCCATGTAAAGGGTAGCTTGGGGTCGAGGAATTTGCTTGAAAATCTTCGTCTCGAATCGTGAAAGACAAATAACTTAACCGACATTTCGTTTGCTGTTCACAGACAGACGCGCGCGCACTTATTCTAAAATGCCTTTTTTATTCAAGGATTCTCAAAACGTGAATTTCGGGTGAAATAAAAAAATTATAATGTGTGCATTCACATGAGTTTTATTTATTCGTTATCAAACTATACCTTCAAAAACTTATTTTTCTATATACTTCATGTTAAATGAGGTAAGCATCTCTATAAATGGTTTGATAAACATCATATCTTGTAGCTGAATAGGAATAGGGTAATGCATTAACCTTAAGCGGTCGCTATGTGATGGTTTTGAAATTCTGTTCTCTTTGCATGACCATGAGAACGAATAGTGACTTGCCAAATGAGAAAGTTAGGAGTATTTGAAAATTCAAATTGATAAAATGTAATATCTCGGAAATAGTTAACTCCACAAAAAGCCATGTGTTTTGACAAATTGTGTTCTTTAACGACATCTAAATTTCTTGTGTAGTAAGATTTTACCTATCTCTTTGGTTTACCACTTATGCAAAAGAGAGAATGAAGAGGACTTAAGAGGCTATTTCCAGAAAATTCAAGATATATATTTCATTTGTCATGAACACATCTTAAACATTTTAATCAATATCTTTACAGCCAATTTTGAGTATTTTCAAACAAGTGGCTTTTCTTGAAAATATTTATGTCGCATGCTTGGAAAATGCTGAACTTAAATGTTATGAAATTTGCTATTTAATTAATTTTTCGTTTATGAGCTATACTGTTCATAGACACACACACACACACACACACACACACACACACACACACACACGCACGTACGGAACTTTTTCTGAGTGCCTTTTCCGGGCTCAAGGGTTTTAAAACATATTTCCGGTGAAATCTCAACATCGAATTTTTGGGTGAATACAATATTTCCCCTACTTATTGTACGTAATAGAGAAAGTACTATAGGGGAAGTAGGGGAAGTAGTTAATTTGTATGCTTTGATCAAATAAAGGACATAGGTATTTGAAAAAGACTGTTTTCAAGATTTCAAGAATGGAAATTTTGGCATGGAACATTAAATTTAATTTTTGATCCTCAATAAATTCAAAACTAAAACGATATCGAAACGAAGTTTAAAATCGTTCAGTTTTTACATATGACAAACTTAACATTAAATTTTGAGGCGGATTGAGTGAAACTTAATAAAGTAGCATTTTCAGAAGCGCGTTTCCTTAAAGTATGAGTTTTATTTACTTGAAAATTGTCATGTGGGGTCACCCAAATTATAGGAATTAAATACAGATTCCGATTTTTACGGGAAAAACTGCCACATTTTAAATCGAAAGCAGAACATTTTATGTTATTCGATATTAGGTATTCTTAATGTGTTTTTCTTTATAAAATTAGAAAGCTTTCAACAGTGAAGCTTCTTATAAATAGTTTTTAAACATATGATTTTTCGCAAGTAGTTAGGTACTCCGACATATCAATTTTCAAATAATCGATAGCTTAAAAATACTGCGCAAAGCCAGACGGTTGAAAATCCCTATTGTGAGAAGCTTTCTTTTTTAAGAACACTGCTCGAATGTTATATTTCATCCATTTATGTAATATACTGAAACAAAAATTGTGATTATTTTCTATTTTAGTGGAATAATTGATTCTACATCGAAAACAAAAACACCAAATATTTAGGATATTGTTTCCTCTCAAGAAATGGCAAAACGATTATTATGAAAGTTGGATAATAATACACCTTAGGTCGGTATAGGAACGTTCTAATGGATGACAAAGTAAAAAAATCTCAGTGTCCCTAACAAAAGTGTATAAGCATAATGTTCCTCGTAAGCTTTAGCGATGATTTTCAGAGAGACCACCACCCCTATCCTAAATAATTCTTTACACGTTATTTTGAAAATAGCCCTAACGATTTTGATTAAAATATCTATTATTGAGATAATGTATATCTTGAGTGTCTTGTGGGTACCCTGTGAAGTTCTCTTCATTTTTATTGAATTTTATATAACTTAGAAACCATGTTTACAATTATCGTTCAGAAAATAGATTTCATTGACACATACAACTTCTGTCTTAGCATCACCTGTTCCTGAAAATTTCCATTGTTGCAGCTTTTAATTTTCCCAGAATCATCCACGATGCCGTATCTAGGATTCATTTTAGAAAACAATTTGTTTTTTGTTTGTTTGTTTTTTTTGCGTGGGCTCATTAGTAGCAACAAATAGCTTCTGATTTAAAAAATGTTGCTTTGTCATAAAATCTTAAATATAACTATCTCACATAGCATAACTGAAATCCTTTACTGGGAAAGATGTGTCGTGATTGAGGTAAAGTATTAGAAGGCTCGTTTTCTGTATGAATACCATTATGCATAAGGATCCCTGTAAAATGGTAATAGGTGACAATAATCTGCACCTCATTAGAGGTTTTTATTTCGTGCTCAAATAATATCCTCCCCTCCCTCCCTCCCTCTCTCTCTCTCTCTCTCTCTCTCTCTGGGGGAGGCAAAGCACTATATGGGGTTTAATATATTTTGTACAACGTTTCTAGCAATCGTTTCATTCATATTTGAGTTATAATGCAACAAACAAAAATACATACCAAAAAATGTAAATGTGAAATTGGATTTACAATAGCGGAGGAGCCTATTTTATGCCTTAACGAAAGTTATCTGTCCAAAATTCAAATTCCCTAGAGTCATATTGCTTACAGTTTTATTACATATAAGAGCCATAATGCGCACAATAGTCTTCATTTCTATGGATTTAATAATTATCCTAGTCCTGAGAGCATTGAAACATTTATTTTTTTATTAATTCCTCTGCAACAATAACTATGGTGGGTAGAAAGGAGTTTTATATTCCACCCAAAAATGTTACATGGAGATTTCAGAGTAAATACATTTTTTGAGATCAACTGAATCCTAAAAGAAAGAGGAATTTTTAGAAAAGATCCATCTGTGTGTGTGTGTGTGTGTGTGTGTGTGTGTGTGTGTGTGTGTAATTGAGAAAAAAAAGAGATAAATAGCAAACTTACCACACGAGAAGCGACGCGAAGATTTTCAAGAAAGTCTCCACCCCAACCTCCCAAATAAGCCTGTACATGGAATATTTCCCATGGAATATTTTTGTTATTTTCACAAATGGTGGCTCTAGCGATTCCCATCAAACTACCATTTGTTTAAGTTATTTATACTGATAATAAAATGTATATATGTCTTGTATTTTTCATGGCTAATCTGTGAAATCCTCTTCATTTCGCATGATTTTTGTTTAAATTTATATAATTGCTAATCCATAAGAGAAATACAAATATTACCAAGCGAAAAATGTAGATCTTGTTAAAATACTCCATTTATACCAAATACTTTTTTTGTATCTTAATCATTTAAGAGTTATGCATTGCTTTTGGTTTAAATTGTCCAATACTTTATAATACTTTTTTGAAGCACCATTATTTTGCTTCTCTTGATATCATGATAAGGATGTGGAATTTCAAAGCCAGCACAGAGCGATCTGCTTTTTAAAGATTTGACTGTCGCTTCAGCCTACTACATGACCCTTGTACCCACAATGAAATGTACAATGAAACCATTTCTATAAATGTTTATCTGGATCAATATGAAGTAGAGAGAAAAATAAGCTTTTGTAAGAATATTTTGTAGAGAGATGAAAAAATAAGCATAGTGCGTAAGAATGCAACATATCAATAATTCTTCCTTGGAATGATGAGTTGAGGACCTTTATGTGCAAAGATCCATAGGTAGCAGTAGCAGTTTAACAATTGGTTGCCCAGTTGACTAAATTGAACATCAGATATATTAGTGGAAGAAACAAAACTGTTACAATATTGGAAAAGTATATGAAACCCTGAAGGATTTGGAAGAACGAAGGACATTTGGAGACTTGGAATGAATAATGTAAAGTCCGAGAATTGGAGGGAAAGGATAACTGAAGGATTGTAAATTAACGGATAATTGAAAGGTTTCAGGGAGTGCTGTAAGAGAATAGATAGGTGTGCTTAATGGGCTAAGAAAATAAAAATGTAATAACACCAAGGCAATGGCAGTTCTCTTGAGAACTTCATGGATGTTTTAACTTCAGAGAAGTACATTCAGTCGACTGAAGTAAATCCACTACACAAAGAATGAGTAACAATTCAGCTCATTACTCACTTGGGGAAGTCACATCAACGAGGATGTCGTGTAATCGTAGATGTATATAGAACCAAACACACAAATAGGTGAAATGATACAGAAGATGTAGGTCACCCTGAGTGGGTGTTGAAATAGTGGGAGTTGTTGTCAGCATGGGTTGTTTTTCACTGTAAAGCCCTCAGTCGGAACTCTTTACTACGTCAGTGAATCCATATTCATAGGCAGAAAGGCGTTCAGGTCCAAACTGTCGTGCCCTGCATCATAAGTTAACTCATTAATACTTAAATATTCCCCTCAACACCAAATACAGATCAGGAAAACTGTGTAGCAATTCATTTGAACAAGACCTGACAACGTCCTAACAACAGTGATCTTCTGACAGAGTGCGCTAAGTTTTCTTGTAATAAGATTGTGAAAATTTGCTTCACAGAATGAGGGAAATTATACTTATTTAAACTTGTTTTTGGAAACTTTTCGAAATAAAAGATTCAGCGCCTTTGGCTTGACTTATTTCGTTTGTGCAAATTAAACGGTTCTTAAAATTGTTGTGTATAAGAGTTTGGAGAAAGTATCTCTCATTTTAGATCTGGTTGTAACCAGTTAAAGCCTTAGTATGCAAGGGATCGTACTTTTAGCTCCTTTAACAGTCTTAAACTTGATTACGCTGTTTTAAGCAAATGCAAAGAAATGATGCTTTAAGTAGACATTTTTTAAAAACCTTTTGTTTTAAGTGAAGGCGGCGCCGTGGCCGAGCGGTTAGACCGCTCGCCTCCCACCGAGGCAGCCCGGGTTCAATCCCAGGGACCGTCTGGGCGGGTTTTCTCCGGGTTCTCCGGTTTCCCCCGCCATTCATTCCACCAACTGCTCCATCATCACCTTTCCTTTCATCCATTTCACCAACATTTCGTTTCATCTACTTCCTTCATCCCATACCAGGCATTGGGCTGATCACCCATCCTGGATGCTCTGTCTGATACATGAGTGTCTGCTCCTCGACAGGCCTCTGACCCCAGGCACCCGCTTGTAAGTCCTGGGAGTGAAGTCCTACATATGAGGAGGGTAAACAGATAATGAATGAATGAATGAATGTTTTAAGTGCATGTAGTTTATTAATATGAAATTAATAATTTCAGTTTTCTAATGGTATTTTCAAGAGGATAAGGAAGGATCTGCATCTATGACGAAGCGTTTTTCAACTTCTATTCATTTATTCTTCTGTCCATATCCATGTCAGTTTACAAACAGCTGAATATAGTATGTAATAATAATAATAATAATAATTATTATTATTATTATTATTATTATTATTATTTTGTTTTAAGTGTATACACTGAAGTGATTACATAAAATAACATTTTAATAACTTAAAAATTACTCTGAGACCTTAGTCTTTGTCCAGGCTTACAAGTAATAAAGTTAATGATTTTCAGATAATGACATCTATTGCTTATCTAACTACTCTCACTAATGTACTCCTCGATAATGTAATAGAGCATATTTGCATGAATGCTCAGACTCTAGGTATAAGATACAAAATTGTACTTATTTATAGTATTAAAACTGTATTTCTGTGTTTATAATAGGTGGGTCAATTCTAATAACTGAATAGTGGTTTTATAGATACGAAAGCTAAGGCAATAATCTGCAGTTCCATAAAAGTATGTCTATTTGTGTCATTAGACCTCAGTTTTGCTATGTATCTAGTAGTTCTACTTTGTAGAATGAAAAGCTTTTGAAAGCTTATAGAGGCAATACCCCCATAACTCGAAGATAAGAATGGAAGGTTGAAGTCGTATACTTAGAATTAGATACTAAGACTAACACCTGTCATCTGTGCTATTAGTGATATCTACAATATGTTTGCACTATATTAAAGGGTTAAAACATCTTAGCTTAAAGACAAAACAGTTTTATACAGGGTTATTCACCGAAAAATAGGAATGTGATACATTCACATGATTTTTCTCTACTCTCTATCGTGTACAAACTATAATTACTAAGGCTTATTTTTATATCTAGTTCATTTTAATCCAATAATAAACTTTGCAGAAATAGCTACATTACGTATTTCGTTATAGATACAAAGAGAACAGCTATAGTCAAATGTTTAAGAATTGGACGCTATACATTGGCCATTCTATACTGTTTCAATGGAATCGCGAGAAACACTGAATGTTGACAGTAAAAATGGCTAAGCATTGAAGAATTCGAACCATTAATAACGGAATAACTCGGAAATGGCTAATACCACAAAGAGTTATTTAAAAAAATTGAGGATTTTAAAGAGATCTACATTTCTTGTATAAAAATTAAAGGTATATGTCACATTGAACCAAAAAAATCATTATTTTATAATATTTAAATATACGTTTTCGTCTATCGCTTAAGGTTTACCAGTTATTTAAGATTATACCAAATTCCTTCGGAATGAAGAGGCTATTCCCAGAAAATACAAGATATACAGTTTGTTTGTTATATTTAATTTATGGTATTTTAATCAAAAACATTAGTGATTTTTACAAAATAAAAAATTTCGAAAACTCCTCCACGTAAAGAGTATTTTGGGATGACTGGATTTTCTGAAAATCTTCGTATCGAATTTTTGGAAAATATTGTACTTAAACAAGTTTGGGATTTGTGCGACTTTTCGTTTTTGAGTTACTGCTGTTCACAGACACACACAGGCCTCTTTCTAAAAATGCTTTTTTTTTTATTCAAGGGGCATCAAAACACTTATTTCCGATGAAATCTCGGTATCGAATTTTTAGGTGGAGCAAATTACTTCTCCTACATACTATACGTGGTAGAGAAAGTAAAAAATCTAATGTGATACATTCACATGATTCTCTCTATCTTCTATCTTCTATTAGTGGGTATACAAACTAGTCTTACTAATTCTTATTTTTCTATCTACTCTCGTATATTTTTATCGAAATAAACCTTTGCGAAAATACCTACATTACACATTTCGTTAGGATGCAAAGAGAACAGTGATAGTCAAATGTTTAAGAACTGGACGCTATATGCTTGCCTTAAAATTCCATACGGTTTCCATGCAATCGCGAGAAACAACTGAATGTTGAAACTAGTTTAAGAGAAAGACCAAGAAATGAAAATTCGAACCATTAATAACGGATATCTCAGAAATGGCTTGTGCCAAAAAAAACTTATTTGAAATAACTTGAGTTTTAAAGAGGTTTACATTTTTGTGTAAAACATTTTCGCTATCGTTAAACGTTTACCATTTATACGAGATTATACAAAATTCCTTCCGAGTTAAGACGACTCAAAGGCTATTCCGAGAAAATTAAAGATATACATTTTATTTTGTCGTGTAAATATCTTTAATATATGGTATAATAATCAAAATCGTTAACCATTTTTTTGGAAAATCATAATTTTCGAAAAATGTTCCATGTAAAGGGTTGTTGGGTTGTGGGGTTTTCTTGAAAATCTTCGTGTCGCATCTTTGGAAGGTACTGAATCTAAATACAAGTTTGGTATTTACCCGACTTTTCATTTTTGAGTTATACTGTTCACACACACACACGCAAGCACCTTTTTCTAAAAATGTTTTTTTGTTTGTTTCATGGGGTCTCAATGCATATTTCCGGTAACATCTCGGCATCTAATTGTTTAGTGGAGTACAATACTTCCCTTACTTACTATACGTAGTAGAGAAAGTAAAAAGTACTTTCAGAGGCATGAAGGCAGGAGAGGTGAAATTCACCTTACAATTTCTCGTGATATCATTGCCCTATTGCGAGGCAACGAACTCCATTCGTAATGTTACCTTACATTAATCAATTGCGTTAATAATATGGGATTTTAAAAAAATAATAAGTTTATGTTGAATATCACATTTTGTTACATTTTTGAATGGCCTACATGATCTACTTTAAAGAACTCCTCCCCTGCCTTCATGCCTGTGAAAGTCATTTTTCAATGCCTACTTTTGTTTGAGAAATATTTGCGGTGGAAATTTTTAGGTGACTCAATATTTCGACAATATTGCATCCAACAACGCTACATTTAGGCAAATGACGCAGATGATGATAATTTAGTGAGATAAACATAATCTGCAAGATAAAAGCAACAAGGCATTAACTGGGAAACTCCCATGTTTTAAACGATGTATAGTAATACAGAATAACCACAAATTTTCATAATAGCTTGGCATTTAACACTATTGTTTCCACTTTCAGGACACAAATTAACGTGGAAATAAAAATTTACTATAAAAAAACAATCTAACAGGTATACTGGATGAGTCACCTATAAAAATGAACATTTGTGCGCTACTAAAAATAGTAGTCTGGTGATTGAGTTACTTAAAAGCCAGTGCTATAAATTTTGTTCCCATCCTTTTGGTCTAAAAGAGTCAATAAATTAAAATAAAGTCATAAAATATGATTAAACCCAAACTTTCAGAGGTTAGAGAGGAATGGTACAAGGACATTTTGATACAGGACACCTATTGTGACGACAAACTTTAAAGTTACGTAATGGTTCTTCATTTGAATATTCGTAAGAATAAATGCAAATAAAGACTTAACGTATTGATTTACACTCTAAAATAGTTAATAATAGCTACCATTGCGGTATTTTCAAAGTAAGAGCTTCGTTACTTCTAGAAAAATCTTGTCAGCAAAGGCCAGTGCACCACTAGTGCCTCCACTTTCACGTGGACAATCATATGTATCAGAGAGACAAACAACAGTTAGCTGTAGTAATAGTGCAGTCATTGGAACACTCGGCTGTCAATTGAGCTTGATTCAGACCCATACAAACGCTTAAACATTTTTTTCTTTACTTTTTTTCCAAACATATGCATGGTGTAGGTTTAGAGTGAATCCAATTCTAATTTCTCGCGTTTCTTTCAAAGAAAGTGCATGTTACGGCGATATTCATATGAAATGTTTCAACGTAGACTGTCCACAAGTACCTTAAGTAGGAGCAGTCAGAGAGTGGTAGATTGATTTTTATCTATTACATACAACCATGTACTCCAAGACCATATTTGGCCTATATCAACGTACCTGCCTAACATTACCCTGTAACCCGTGAATTCTGTAACACTCTGTATATTAAATCTTAAACACTTTACGTTTTAAAATCACTGAGAAGTTTTGGACATATTTTAGAAGATTACAATATTATCGAATTAATCAATTAATGCTTTGATTTATAGTAACAACTGTAATACAAATTTCACATACAAATTTAGGTTTTAAAATTGTTGAAACTCCGTCTTACGTAATTATTACAATAAAATTTTCCTATGACTCTTGTTGAACTATACATTTATTGCAAAACAAAATAAAGCATTTCAGCAATTATTCTTATGCTCACAGGAAAGGGTTACCTAATTTGAGGCTTCAGGAAAGCTGCCTTACGACTATTATTAGTATCAGGAAGGCAGTGAAATTGCAGAACTTCTCATCCGTGTAGTTGAAGGACGCTATCCTCATTACGAAGTTTTACTTTCTCTAAGCACCTCCTTATAATTGGTAGAAGTATTGCAACTACGCAAAATTCTATAGCGGGATTCTACAGGAAATAAGTGTTCCGAGATTCCTGAGCCACCCCCCCCCCAAAAAAAATAAAACATGTATAGAAAAATTACATGTATGTGGTCTGATAGTGTTTCTATGAACAGAATAACTAAAAAATGATATAGATGAACTTCGTATTTAAATTCAGCATATTCCAAGGATGCAACACGAACATTGTGAAATAACTTCCTCATTTATTTGGAAGCTTTTTTATTTTTTAATTTTCTTAAAAATGGCTGAAACGATTTAGATTAAAATACCATATATTTAAGGTAATTAATTCCACTTCATTTGAAATAAATTTTGTATAGTTTGAGGAAGGAGTTGTATTTTAGGAGGAAAGTTGTATTGTATTTCGACTGTTGGGGAGCCGAACTTGAAGTTGTTGAATTTCTTAGCAGAGAGTGGTGCGGATAAGAATGGAGACTTACACAGATTATAATTTTTACTTCTCCTTTTATTAATTCTTGACACGATTTAAATAATACTTCACTGATATAGAGAGCTGTGAGATTATTTATTAATTGCTTGCACTTTTTAACATGTAAACTATTTGTGTCTTACACTGAATACGTATTAAACTTCTCGAGGACGCGTCTCGCGTCCGGTTAGGAACGCTGTCTGCTAGCAACTGAATTCTGAATTTGTACAATTTTCTCTATTTCAGTTTCTGATTGCTAATCTTACTCCAATAGAATACTTTTATTTAACTTAAGCTATTTTCTGGGTGTTGATTGGCTATTTATAAACTGTTTAAAGAATATTACATTATTGTTTCCAAGAATGACTAGTAGCATTATTAAACTTTCCAATTCATTATTGCCTCAAGGTTACCTCATTGTTAGCAACTTTTAACCTATTATTCTCACGGCTCCTACATTATTACATTACGTAATATATTCACATAACATTATTAAACATGTGCATAATAATATAAAGATTAATTAAATGACTGTTACATACATTTTATATATTATATTATACACATATTGCTTTAAGGCGAACTGTTATTGAATTTATATTATATAATTAGGCTGATATCATTTAAGTGTTAAAAATACTGCCTCAAGTTTTGTATAACTGAGCAACCACAAGAGATAGACGAAAGCTTACTACTCACGAAATGTAGATCTCTTTAAAGCACGTAATTTATTTTAAATAAATATTTTTGTGGTATCGAAAATTTCCAAGATATCCGTTTGAGTTTTTCAATACTTTGACATTTTTGAAGTGCTAAGCCAGAATTCAATTTTTTCACGTGGGTAAAGTACAAAATTTGAAATGCCAGTATATAACGACCCTTTTCTTAAAGTCTTGAGCATCCCTTGTCGTTCTCCGTGGGCTAGTGGTACCGTGCTAGCCTCTAGTTCCCAAGGTCGCAGGTTCAAACCCGGCGGAACGGGATGGATTTTTTTCGGGTGTAAAAATCCTTAGAATGGCTTCCTTCGGGAGCGAAGTAAAGCCGGTGGTCCCGTGTCGTAGATTTACGGCACGTAAAAGAACCTAAAGCCTGATAAAGAGGCTCTGACCAAAATTACCGGTCTTTCACGCCCAATATAGAATGGGACGCTAAGGTCCATAGAAGTTAAGGAGCGTCCATAAAAAAAACCTTAATCCTTCTGCCTCCTGTACCCCTTTTTCATTCATTCATTCATTCATTCATTCATTCATTCATTATCTGTTTACCCTCCTCTTATGTAGGACTTACAACCCCCAGGACTTACAGGCGGGTGCCTGGGGTCAGAGGCCCGTCGAGGAGCAGACACTCATGGATCAGACAGAGCATCCAGGATGGGTGATCAGCCCAATGCCTGGTATGGAATGAAGGAAGTAGATGAAACGAAATGTTGGTGAAATGGATGAAAGGAAAGGTGATGATGGAGCAGTTGGTGGAATGAATGGCGGGGGAAACCGGAGAACCCGGAGAAAACCCGCCCAGGCGCCGCTTCGTCCACCACAAATCCCACATGCAGGTCCCTGGGATTGAACCCGGTCCGCCTCGGTGGGAGGCGAGCGGTCTAACCACTCGGCCACGGCGCCGCCCCTGTACCCCTTTTACCTACAAAAAATACGTAATTAAAGTATTTCTGCTAACGTTTATCTACATTAACATGAAATAGAAAAAGCTTTTGTGAGAATAACTTATGGAAGATATATAAAAAGTAACCAAAGGATAGAGAAAGTCATGTGAATGTAACACATTAGATTTTATGTGTTACTAGTTCCCTTGGAAAGCCATACATAACAAGTATTTATAAGGTAAATCTTGCAGGTCAAGCTTCTTCCTGCTTCATTTGTTATCCGAGCAAGACTCCCTATTAGCCTAACTAACACCTGTGCCTGACCACGATATATCCTGGTTGACGGCAAAAGAGATGTCAGTACAGATGAGTATCAATTTCACGGCCTCCCCTGTTCGCTTGTTGCCGTTTTCATGGCCCTCTTCATTTTTTTCCACTGCTACCTTGTATCAAGATGGTTACAGCAGGCTCTACCATATCAGAGTAACACACCTGCCATGTTTCTGCATTTCATGCTGGCGGCGGCAGGAGGTGGCGGAAACCGAACTCACCTGCTTTTTCTCTGCACCACAAACTGGCCAGCTATTTACTTCTCATTATATTTAACGTCGATTAAGTGAGTCGATACAACGAAATAAATTAACACAAAATACAGTCATTCCAGATACATAGGAGATTCGAAATAAATATTTGTTTAAAATCTTCATTGTTAGTGTCATACGTGAATACATTCTAAAGCTTTATTTTCAAGAAAACATTACGCAAGATTTATCGATAGTGAAGTTAACTAATTTTGGATAGGTAATCGGTATTATTTCCTTTCCATAGGTATATTTGTTTTTCATTCTTTCTGAATTACTGTACATTTATTTATACTGCAATTATTACTTTCTCTGCCGCTTATAGGAAGTATTGTATTCCGCCCAAGAATTCGATACCGAGACTTCACTGGAAATCCACATTTTCATAATAATAAACACAGCTTTTAGAAAAAGGTCCATGTATGTGTCTGTGAATAGCATAAATCAAACGAAAGGTGGTTAAATATAAAGCCTGGTATTCAAGTTTAGCATGCAAGGATGCAATACGAAGATAATCCAAAATATCCCCATCCTAAAACACACTACAATTTACGAAAATTTTGAATTTCTCAAAAAGGCTCTAATGATTTTGAGTAAAATACCATAAATGAAATGTGTACTTTGAATTTCTCGGAATAGCCTCTGAAATCCTCTTTATTCTGAATTACTTTCGCATAACTGGCAAACCGTAAATGTAGATTTCGTTAAGGCACATAATTTGTCTTTTTTTTTGGAGTTAACTATTTTCGAGATATTTCTTGCTATTACTTAGAATCTTCAAATAATTAAACCTTTCTCAAATGAGAAGTCGTTATTGGTTTTTTCCCTGGTTATGTAAAAAGAACGGAATTTCAAAGCTATCACATAGTAACCAGCTCTTAAGGGTATAAACTATCGCTTAAACCTACGGATTCCCCTATTCCCATTTTATCTACAACAAATATGTAATAAAACTATGTCTACAAATGTTTATCTCGATTAAATTAAGTAGATAGAAGAACGAAATTTTGTAAGAATAGTCTTTTGAAGAGGGGGTTGAGAAAGTCATATGTTACACATCAGAGCGTTGCTTTATCTAGCGTTTATGTTGGAAGTTTGAGGAGATATTGTATTCCACCCAAAAACTTGAAACAGAGATTATCCTGGAACACCAAAATGTATTTTTAAGAATATATCCATCCGTGCATGGTGGGCGCCTGTGTGTATAAATAGCATTAAGAAAGTATGTATCTTACTTACACATAGTTTCCTTTAAGTTATTCGTACAAAAGCTTAATTCTTCTGTCTGCTTCATGTTAATCCAGATGAACTTTTGTGGAAATGGTTTCATTATACCTCTCATTGTAGGCATTTCAAGAGGCTGAAGCGATAGTCAAATCTTTAAAATGGCGAATTAGCACTTCAGAAAGCATAAACAGCGAATATATCGCAGATGGTTAAAGGTTTTATTTGACGTAAATTGTGTGTTTTAAGGAGATGTAAACTTTTTGTATAGTATGACTTTGTCTATTTCTAATGCTTTACCATTTTGCCATACAAAAGTATTCAAAATTCATCCCGAATGAAGAGGACTTCACAGGGTGTTCGCAAAAAAGTCAAGATATTCATTTAATTTTCCACCCAAATATCTTCAACATAAGGTATTTTAAACTCTTAACACAGATTACTTACAAAATGATGCTTCATTTTTTCACGTAGATTTTTTATTATCAAAATGAAATATTCAGATAGGTGCAATAACGATAGTAATAATAAAACTCCTTTTTGATAGATTAACAATGCACCTTTTAATCTATGAATACCCCCTAGATTAAAATCCCGAGTGTACTCACCACACGCAATAACTGTTTTATACTTACGTTTAAAAAAGTGAATACCCAATTCACTTTTTAAAACGCGAGTTTTTTAAGCACTAAGGAATTAATTGAAATGCTAAATATTACTTCAATATTGAAATTTTCGTCACTCTCGATTTCCATAAAGTGCGAGGAAGTAACAAAAAAAAAATAGTGAGAGCAGGTTGAAACAGAGACCTCTAATGCCAATCAACATGTAAAAAGAAAATTCGACTGAACTGGCTGATTCACAGGCCAATTTTGGCAGAAATATGCATGTCAAGAATGAGATTACAGCGAAATATAGAGGGCGGAACAACGAAGAACCAAAAAAGCAAGATGAACGGATAAATTCCACCTTTTAAAATACATGCTGCTCGAAGTCATATGCCCAAGTATACGCGGGGTTATATTATTTTGCCAAAATTAAAATCCCGAATAAACTCGGGCGTTTATGTTAGGAGGTTAATAAAATCGTTAGAGCCATTTATGATAAAATAAAAAATAATGAAACATTTCCATGTAAGGGGTAAATTTAGAATGGGGATATTACTTTCTCTACTACGTATTGTATTCCACCCAAAAATTCGATACCGAGATTTCACCGGAAATACATGTTTTGAGAACCCCTGAATCAAAAAAAGCATTTTTGGAAATATGTCCGTGTGTGTGTCTGTCTGTGTGTATGTGTGTGTCTGTGAACAGCATAACTCAGAAACGAACAGTCGGATAAACACCAAACTTGGTATTTAGGTTTAGTATCTTCCAGAGATGCGACACCAAGGTTTTCAAGAAAATCTTCCCCACCCCAGATTACCCTTCACATGGAACATTTTTCGAAAATTTTAATTTTCTCAAAAATGGCTCTAACGATTTTGATTAAAATATCATATGTTTAAGATATTTTCATGAGAAATTAAATGTATATCTTGAATTTTATGGGAATGTCTCCAAAAGTATTCTTCATTGTGAACGACTTTTGCATAACTGGTAAACCATAAGAGATACACAAAATTTTACTACACAAAGAATGTAGATCACGTTAAAATACACAATTTATGTCATAAACTTTTTTTTTTGAGTGAACAATTTTCGAGATATTGCTTGTTATTCCGTTAAATTTTCTAATACTTATCCTTTTTCTCAAATGGGAATTCGTTATTCTTTTTTTTATGTCCTGGACATTCAAAGAGAATGGAATGCGTCACATAGCAACCAGTTCTTAAAATATTTGACTATCGCTTAAAGCCTAGCAATTCCCCTTTCATCTACAAGAAAATTAGCAATAAGATTAACATCTCGATATGTGATTAACATGAAGCATATGGAGAATAAGCGTTTGTAAATATAGTTTGTACAAGAGTAGAGAAAGTCATGTGAGTGTTACACATCAGATTTTTTTTGATAGTCTTCGTGTCGCATTCTTGGAATATAATGAATCTAAATTCAAAGTTCCGTATTTATTCGATATTTTTGAGTTATAATACTCACACACAAATACGTATTTCCTCTATTTGATAAGTGGTAGAGAAAATTAAAATATTGGACGAATATAAAACAGTTAAAATTACACCTAATGTAGAGTATTATGTATAATTTTAGATGGCTAAACTTCAGCTTTTCCTTGACTAAACCTTCGAAGTGTACTCAGACAGGCATAATTTTTACTGTGGTACTCATAGTTTCGGTGTATGTTTTAATGATACTTTTATTCAAGTATTCAACACATAAGACTGTCAACCCATTACTCAAGCCAGCATTTTTAGCCTGGAAAGGAAACCACAGTTGCATGAGCTGACAAAGTTGATTTTAAAATAAGCGACCTGCATAAAAAAACCAAGTTGTTTCACAGTAGTTGAAGGTAGGATATTTCTTTTATCATACCAGCACGCCACGGTCGGTTAACCATTTTTGTTACCTTATCGTCCTAGATTCAGAAAACCTGTACCGCAACATTTAGCAGCGATCCTTTCAAAACCCCACTGCGACATTTATCTTTCCATTAACTTGTCAGCGTACTTATTTTCCATCGAAGTTTTCGTGCAAAACGATTCATCATCGACCATGAACTCTAATTCCAAGTGAAGGTTTGAAAATTACTTTACCTTCGGTTATAATTGCTTGCTTTTATTTGTTTATGTTCAGTTGCCAATTAGCCGTAATAAGCTCTGACGTAAATCCACGATAAGACTTGAAATACAAAACGATTGTGTAACGAATAGAACTCTAATCTCATAAGAATATCTCTGAACAGAAGCGAGCTTATTTGTAGCATAAAAATATCGCTGTACTTCATGCAAGTTTTCACTTCTAATACAAGTGACATTACCTTTGACATTTTCTTAGAAATTGCCGAGGTCTTTGTAGGTGAGTGGAAAGGAGGGCAGTGACTTTGGAGAAGAGAAGAGAATTAGTCTTATTTATCCTTAATCAAATATGACAAATTATTTATTTTCCTCCGGGGACAAAGAGTAGTATATAATCGTTATATTCCTAAATAATTAAAGGAAAGAATGCGTGCATAAAAGGAACAGGTGTCGCAAACCGTAACAAAAAATATAAAATGCATAACAAGTGAACTTAAAACTAAAATAGATACTACCAATACTGTAATTTGATAACAGAAGTGCGTTCTTATAACCAAACAAATAATAGAAATACAAAAATAATTTGACCATACAACAATTCAAAGTCAATCTAGCACTTAGCAAATAATAACGCTAGTTTTTACTTTCTCAACCACCTAGTAGGTAGAGAAGGTATTGCATTCCACCCACATATTGGATACCGAAATTTCACCTGAAATATATGTTTTGAGATCCCCTTAAAAAGTATTTTTAGACAAAGTCCCTGTATGTGTTGTGTCTGTCAACAGCATAATTTAAAAACAAAAAGGCGGCTAAACACCAAACTTGGTATTTAGGCTCAGTACCTTTTAAAGTGCGACACGAAGATTTTCAAAAAATCCAACTTCAAACTACCCTTTACATGGAAGATTTTTTTAAATGTTTTATTTTCTAAAAACTCGCACTAAGGATTTTGATTACAGTGCTATATATTAATGATTTTTACGTCACAAATAAAATTTATAAGGGTCATTCAAATGAAACCCGGTCACTTGTGTAAAGTAATGGTAACGATTTTATTAACTCAAAAATAGTCGCCAAAACTGTTGGCACATTTATCCCATTGCGACACTAGCCGGTCGATTCCATCTTTGAAGAAGCTAGTAGGCTGCTGTCGGATTCAGGCCTGGATCCATTCACACATTTCGTCGTCCGTTGTGAATCGATATCCGCGAATAGCTTGTTTTAGAGGTCCATAAACATGAAAGTCATACAGTGAATGGTTTGGACTGTACGGTGGATGTTCCAGCGTTTCCCATCGAAACTGCTGCAATGTCGTCTTCACCGCATTGGCAGTGTGTGGGCGGGCATTATCATGCAGGGGAATAACGCCATTGGACAACATGTCTGGGCGTTTCGACTTGATGGCTCGTCTAAGGTTCCGTAAAGTGGCTTGATAACGCTGGGCATTGATGGTGATTCCCCGTTCCAGGAACTCGACAAGCAGTGGGCCCTTGTGATCAAAAAGGACATCATGACCTTACCGGAACTGGTGTGCAAGTCCTTTAATTTCTTTGGAGGTGGTGAAGTCGCATGTTTCCACTGCTTGCTCTGACTCACTCCTCGTTGTTCCTGCTTACTCGCCTTCATGTTCAGTAGTGGACCACCTTCTCTTCGGCGTGAAATCACACTGTCGCTATGCAACGTCAAACGTTGCACATGTGTAGTCGCTCTACCAATAGATGGTGCCACCATACAGGCAGTTACGTGGTGCCACTTTATGTGTAGCGCAAAGTTAGACGCGCTAACGAGGTTTCATTTGAATGCCCCTCATATACCTTGAATTTTCTGAGAACATCTTTGAAGTTCCGTATATTCGGAAGGAGTTTTATATAATCTTTTATAACTGGTAAATGTTAACCAATAGACATAACCTACTAAACAAGAAATGTAGGTCTCTTTAACACACACTTCAAGTAACATTTTTTGTGACATAAGCTATTTGCGATACATTTGTTATTAGTGATTCCAATTATTCATTACTTAGTCATTCTTTAAAGTCCTTTCAACATTCAGCTGTTTCTCGGCATTGCATGGAAACAGTATGGAATTTTAAGGTGAGCATACAGCGTCCAGTTCTTTAACATCTGACTGTGCTGATCTCTTTGTATCTATACTGAAATGTGTAATGTAGCTAATACTGCAAAGGTTTATTTGGATAACAATGAAGTAGATAGAAAAAAAACTTTAGTATGAATGGAATGTATAGCCACTAATAAGCGAAAGAGGGTGGAGAAAGTCGTGTGAAGGTATCACATCAGAATATTTTCTTCTTTATCGTTATATAAGTCAATTAGATTTAATAAGCTAAGAGCCTTCATCTTCACTAACGTTATGAGTGAAAATTTGCCTCAGTGGTGAGTATGCAGAGGATAATCTAAGAAACCATAACACCGATTTTGATAATTTCTTCACCTTTGAAACGCACTGTTCTTCCCGACGGACACAGACTATCATCCTACAGCTTCTAATTTCAATTCTTATATGACTAAATACTAAAAAGGATTCTGAAAGCCTGTGTACTAGAATACGTTTGGGTTGTAGAAAAACATACTTGCTGAGAAGCCTTAGACTTTGCGTATAGAATGCCATGGGAATAGTTGATACTCTAAAGAAGATACATGTAAACATAAGACAAAAGACGGAAGTATTTCATTCCATACATACATATACACATTATATACGTAATACAATCGGTTTCTCTTTATAATGGTACATACTCTATGTAGTGAAGTTTTTGGTTGTCAATAACTTTTAATATCCTTTATATAAGAAAGTTTTGCTGTATTTCCTCTTTATGTTGTAATCAAGTTCATCACCAGCGTATGCTAAATATTTACCTAGAGAGATAGTTGTGACCTACTAACATCAGAATATGCTTAACCAATATTTATAATACGCAACTGAGATGACTATTTCCCTCGATAGTTGCAGACTGTTTAAGTAGCGTTTCCAAAGGGTTAAACTGCTGGCCTGAAAGTGGGATTTTCATATTGAGCATTTTTGCCTCTACTTCGTTGAATAATGATTTTCTGTATATGGGAAAACAGTGGAGCCTTATGTTCTCTGAAAGCTTACTAGACTATTCCATTAATTACACGCGAGCGCCTTTTAGTCAATGTACGGTCTCATTGATGTCTTATTGACCAATCAGAAACGAATGTGATCGAATTTTAAAACATGTTGCTCAAAAACTGAAAACTGATAGTTTTTACTCTCTCTACGACTACATAGTAGGTAGAGAAGGTATTGCATTCCACCCAAACGTTCGATACCGAGATTACATTAGAAATACATGTTATGAGGCCCCCAAATAAAAATATTTTTAGAAGAAGCCCCGTTGTGTGTGTGTGTGTGTGCGTGAGAGAGAGAGAGAGAGAGAGAGAGAAACAGCAGAACTCAAAAATGAAAAGTCAAATACATACCAAACTTGATATCTAGGTTTAGTACCTTCCAAAGATGCGACACAAAGATTTTTAAGAAAATCCCCCCCACTCCAAACTTACTTTTACATGAAAGATTTTTCGAAATAGAAAGGTAGAATCAGGCGACTGAAAAATTCAATGCTATAGCCGGGATTTTAACCACGAATCTCCCGGTCTCCGTCCGGTTGCTCTAACCACTGAGCTACCATGGCAACATGTCGGCACGACACTAAATTCTCCAGCTGATTCGCATTTTTCCGGTAAACCACAAGAAGATCTCAAATTGTATTGAGATGACATACCCCAATGGCGGCTTACAACGTTGTAAGTACTTTAAGTTCCGGGCTTTATAGTTTCAACCACTATTAGGTCAGTTAATACGAACGGAGACCAGGAGATCCGTGGTTCAAATCCCGGCTATAGCATTGAATTTTTCAGTCGCCTGATTCTACCTCTCCAATCCTGTCCAACACACGGCTTGTGTGGAAGAACAATTAATTCCATCTTTCGAAATATTTTACTTTTTAAAAAAGTGACTAAGTATTTTGATTAAAATGCCATATACCTACTAAAGATATTTACGTTACAAATATCTTTAATTTTCTGGGAATAGCTTGTGAAGTCCACTACATTGGGAAGAAATTTTGTATAATCTTAAATAACTGGTAAATATTAAGCGAAATGCCAAAGGTACTACACTAAAAATGTAGATCTCATTAAACCATACAATTTATTTCAAATAACTTTGTAGCAACAACCATTTCCAAAATAGGCGTTATTAATGACTTGAATTGTTTAATGCTTTGCCATTCTTTTAACGTTCTGTCGATTTTCAGTTGTTTCTCGCGATGTCATGGAAAGAACATGGAACTTTGAGCAGTCTAGCGTCTACTTCTACATTTCAATATCGCTATTCCCTTTGTATCCATAACGAAACGTGTAACTAGCTATTTCCGGAAAGTTTTATCTGATTTAAAATTAAGTAGATAGAAAAATAAACTTGCGTAAGAATTATTTGTATACTCACTAAGGTCATGAATGTCACGCATCAGAATGTTTTTTGCCACATTCAATTTTTTATTTCTTATTCTTAACTTCGATTCCACTATGGATCTAGGAAGCCCATTCTTATGCATTTTATAATTAAAGGAAGATATGAGGTTGTTAGATCTATAGCAAATTAACTTATTTATTTGGACACGTGTTTTTCCTTACAATGAAGGCTAATATACTCGGTGTATGCTTTCAGAAAGAAAGCCACTTCGTTGATTATACTAAAAGTAGATGGCACCGCTCTCCCATTTTAATTATCTTATAGAATTCCCCTCTTTCCTATAATATTTCTTACGTAATATAATTGGGCTTTCAAACTCATGCTTGTTGTTGGGTAATTATTTCTCGGCCTTCGGTATCGAAATAATTAACATGACATTCGTTAAACCTCAATTAAATTACCGAAAAACTCTCAGCACTCGTATTATAGGTACTGATGAACGGAAGGTGCCCCTGAAACCAAGGCAGAGCACCTCACACAGGCCATCGGGCCCCTACTCGTAGTAAAGAGAGTGTCAAAAAAACTACGAACCGGCTGCGCGGTGTTTTTGCTGTCCGCGTCCTCGGTGCTCGTTGCCGTCTGCCGCTATCATAGAAAGACGCGGATGAAACAATAAATTTTTAAAACTACTTTTAAAGGCTTTACTTACCAACTTTATGAAAGGAGATAACCCGCTGTAGTTCACGTTGAGAAATGCTGGCAATTTCCTGGTGGATATTTTGTTTTAATTCTTCTACGGTGTGTGGGTTTGTCTTCTACACTTTATGTTTTAAATTACCCCAGAGATAGAAATCGCAGGGGCTTAGGTCGGGGGACCGAGGGGGCCACTAATCTCTACTAATACTTCTGTCGTCAAACTTTCAACTGTTCTAATCGAAATATTGGCCTATGAGCTGTTGCAGAGTCTTGTTGAAAAAATGCAAAATCACGCTCCCTCTCTATTAATTCTCTAAATAAAAGGAGTAAGTTCTTCTTGTAAGAACCGTACGCAGTCTTTTAGATATCTTAGTCTGAACACTTCCTGTGGCCTGAAATTAATTATAAAGTTCATGGATTATTGTACGGCCTGGAACTTTAACACCTGGAAGTCTTTCTGAAAATCGTACTTTCACTTGGCAAACTGACTGAGTTAACACATACGAATCATAAATAAGTACACGCTGTGCACTAAAAACCATATACTGAGCCATAATACACTTTGTGGCTAAGTACAGGACAAAATAGTAAATAACTGAACTACATCATATCACCGTCAACTCAGTACCGCACTTCACACTGCAGAGCAAAATCACATCAACAGTATAACATTGTTTATAGCAGCAATGCGTTATAATGTTTCTACACGCCCAGTGGAAGAACACCGCGCAGCCGGTTCGTAGTTTCTTGGCTCTCCCATTTGTAGTGAAGATAATTTTCTTCCTTCTAAAGATATAATTATTTGCAAGCTGTACATTTCCAGAATTTGAAAAGCTGTTGGGAAGAGATTAGAGAAATTATAAATTCGACATCCGCAGATATTTCATAACCATTTCTGTGAATATCAGAGAAGTTTCGTACTGTTATGAGATTGTAACAGGAACTTAACGAAATTATAAGATGCAATATTCTAGAGCATACAGCATACCTAGTAAGATAAATAAAATTGTGATACGATATTGTGATCCGTAAGTCTTCCATAACGCGTATTCTTTACTCTTCTAAGGTGATATTTATTTTTATAGTTATTGCTTAAAAATATAAATGTATGTTTAGCATTTTTACAAACTGTGACGCAATAACATATTGAATGAAGCCCCATTATATTCTGTAGCTTTTCCACAATTCCACATGCCAATCGGCTTATCTACCTTCACGGATTTCAAAACAATACCTGTTCACTTGCAATATTCCAATCGATGTACAATGTAATAAAATCGTAGCTTTTCAAGATGGCTTAAACACTTGCCTATACACACTTAAATATCTCCCAAATAATGCCCTCAGGTCTGCGAGTTTTTCTGGGCATGGCACAATGGCTTAATAATAAATCACATACCTACACCAATAGTTGGCAAACGGGGGGGGCATGATTTTTAGGAAGATACTAAATGTCATCTTACTCAGAAGAAAATGTGCTGTGGTAAATAAAGTTAACAATTATAATCTGTTATCAATTACACTTTAATAACACATCAGTATCACTGTAATTACACAACTCACTCTAAAGTCCACTAGAAACACGTGTGTATTAATTCTAACTGTATATGAATAGTTAATTCATGGAATACATAGCACTATTTAATACACATCATTTTTTTTTACTTAAAAAATTTCCTTTCTGCTTCTTCTAACAACTACTTACAGTAGGTAGAGGAGGTATTGCATTCTATAAAAAAAAACCTATTTCATAATAAATGCATGTTTTTGAGGTCCTATTCACATATAAAACAGCATTTTAGGAAAGGTCCTCGCGTGTATTGGTGTCGATCCATGTATGTGTGTCTGTGAACACGAAACTCAAAAACGAAAAGTCGGATAAATACCAACATTGGTATTTATGTTCAGCATCTTCTAAAGATACCATATAAGGGTTATTTTAGGAAAATCCTCCAAGCCCAAACTACAGTTTAAATAGAGAATGTTTAGTAATTTTTAATTTTCTCCAAAATGACAACAATTTTGATTAAAATATCACAGATTTAAGATATTTGCATTACTAATAAAATGCACATCTTGAATTTTCTGTGAACAGCCTGAGAGGCCCTCTTATGAAGGAATTTTGTATAATTTTCTGTAAGAGGTAAACCATACGAAACAGACCAAAGCGTACAACTCTATAAAATGTATCTCTGTTTAAACCTACCTAGTTTATTTCAAATAATTTTTGTGGCACAAAATATTTCCGATATTCGTTGCTAAAATTTCAATTTTTTTAATACTTCCAGCATTCTTTGAAGTGGTCTGACCAATCAGTTGTTTGTGGCGATGTGGAAAGAATATGGAATATCAAAGCCAAGCGACCCGCTTTTTAACACAAAATTTTCTGGTTTACATATCCGCTGGCAATTTTTCGAA
Source organism: Deroplatys truncata (assembly GCA_030765065.1). Lineage (NCBI taxonomy): Eukaryota > Metazoa > Arthropoda > Insecta > Mantodea > Mantidae > Deroplatys > Deroplatys truncata. The sequence goes on along the minus strand of CM060981.1, from coordinate 102,862,848 downwards.
AGATGATCTCCGATAATATGTAATATTACCGACCTATCGTTTTGGTGTTAAACGCCTCAATATGTATGTCACATCTATTCCTGTATTTATTAACATTGATTTCACTTTTGCTTGTTGCTTTTAATAACAAAAGGTGAAATTGACAAGATTGAGAGGAATTCCAATGGTTAATAAAATGTTTTAAGTAAACTGTGAGAATGGAAATGTATTTACATTTTATTTATACTTGTGTTTAGAGCAACACACAGAATTTGAAGCTATAGCCTGATATTGATATTTGCTGATCTGGTATTTATATACTTCAATCAAACTTCTCTTATCAGCCTTGCATCCTGCAATTTTTCTTAAAATTACTGCACTATGGTTGGCTTTTTAGAGTGGAGAAAGAATATGTAAGCATAAGACGCAAGAAACTTCGAGAACCACTGAACTATGCATACGACATCGTGGTTCACGGTTCGAAGCCTTGTATTATTCCGCCCATTTGAAGGCTGTTTCATCTGTAATTGAGTACAGAAACACAAACTTGAAGCCTCGTTTCTTCACGAAGCTAGTGTTGATGTTTACTGCCTCCTCCACCCGCTTGTTGTTTTAGGAGAACAGACTCAGCAGGTGGAGAGGTCTGTGGCCGTCGTAATTAAAACCGCCTCCTGGCACTGCAACAACCCACCTGCAACGTCTATCACCACACTAAAAATAAATAAATAAACGTAATCCACAAATTATGCGCGCCTACGCTACAACTTCCTAAAATTGTTTATAAATTATTTTCTACTGGATTGTACGTACCGAAAGAGTTTTAAAAAAAATCCTTATTCTTTCTGCACCTTAGCTTATGTGGAAAGATATTGGATTCCAAACTTGGAAAGTTCTCCCTATGTGTGTGCCTGTGTGTGTTGCACTCACATGAATAACTCTACTCTTGTACAAACTATTTATACAAACGCTTATGCTCCATCTACTTCATGTTAATCGAGTTATCGGGATGTTAACCTTATTACTAATTTTTCTTGTATGTGCAAGGGGAATATGGTAGGTTTTAAGCGACAGTCAAATCTTTTAAGAGCCGGTTGCTATGTGGAGCATTCCATTCTCTTTGCATGTCCAAGACATAAGAAACGAATAACAAATTCCCATTTGAGAAAAAGTACAAGTTGGAAAATTCAAACAAATAATAATGAATATCTCGGAAATGGTTCACTCGACAAAAAAAATGTATATGACAAACTGTGTGTTTTAACCAGATCTACATTTTTTGTGGGGTAAAATTTTGTCTATCGGTTACGGTTTACCAGTTATACGAAAGTTCTGGGAATGTCCCCAAAAGTCCTCTTCATTCTGAAAGTTATTCAGAATGAAGAGGACTTTTGGGGACATTCCCAGAAAATTCAAGATACACATTTCATTTTCCATGAAAATATATTAAACATATAATATTTTAATCCAACTCGTTAGAGCCATTTTCAGAAAATCAAAATTTTCGAAAAACATTCCATGTAAAGGGTAGTCTGTTTGGGGGATTTTCTTGAAAATCTTATTGTCGCATCCTTGGAAGATACTAAGCTCAAATACCAAGTTCGGTATTTGTCCGACTTTTCGTTTATGAGTTATGGTATTCACAGAGACACACAGAAAACACACACACACACACAGGACATGGTTCCAGAAATGCTAAATTTGGATTCAGGACACCTCAAAACATGTATTTTCTGTGAAATCTCGGTATCGAATTTTTGGGTGGAATGCAATACTTTTACTTACTATACGTAGTAGAAAATGTAATAATGAGAACACTTATACATAAGCACAGTTCACGGAACTTTCTTTACCCATTACCAATTCACAAATATCCCTATATATTATACTGTCCATATAAAAGGGAATTCTACTACTCCCTTTACAAAAATCAGGATAAATATTTGTCCAAGACGGTACCAAATTAGACTATTTGGATTAATTTTACGCAGGATACACAGACATCACTCCATCTAATTTTTACCATGAGTACTCGAAAAAAGAAAAAACGCTCTTTTCGGGAATATGTTATGAAAAATGTTGACAAATTGTGTGCTAGGTTTTTGTTTCCCTCTGAGGCATAGCTTGTTCTGTTATCTCGTGCGCCAGCTGCTCCAGTGGTAAGCTATGAGAGCTTTCTCTCAGGGTATGATGGATGTATTGTGGAAGGCAATACCAGTTTAAATTGAATGTTATCTAATACTTGAGCTTTTGAAGTGAGTTGCTGACCGTTTGACGATAAAGAATGAATCCGATTATTACTATTTGAAACTAGTAGTGTAACTTGCCGTGAATCGCTAAAATGCTTATCGGCAAGACCTCTCGCAATAACCGCGAAATCTTACTTACACAATTGCGTCAAAGGCACTTAAAATATCACACGAGCAGTACGTACCGGTGACGGTACCAGAGAGAGAGAGAGAGAGAGTAATGTATGCACAGCACGAGCGAATGTAAACACCAGTGTCGGTACCAGAGAGTATCTCCTTGATTTAAAATTACATGCCTTTATTACTTTTAGACCCGCCTCTTCATTAGTCCCCACCAAAGTTATTTTTCATGCGCAGTCAATGCTTAAATCCTACGCGCGTCTCTTAACTTTGTTAGTAGGGCCTTGGCTAAAATCTCAGAAAATCAAATGCCTTGCTCTTTTCTAGAATTCTGCCTACGTACTGAACTTATAACACAACTGAATTCCAAGAATCTTTAAGCTAATGCATTCGCTACTTCAACTGTTGTTAACGACTTTGGTTAACATTACTCGCCAATGACCTGTTTCTCGGAAAAATATTTCAACTCAGTCTTGTTGCATCATACATTGCTTTAATATGTGGAAATTATTTATTGCAATTATTTCTCTATCTTACTGTTACTTCTTTATTTATTTAATTTATATATTTAATAATTACTGTATCGCCTCTTATGATTTTTCGATTACATGAAATTCTATACGAGTAGCTCTCAGAAAGTTCTAAGAATGTGCTATATTCATCAAATTACAACATTTTAATAAAAATAACCGAAGATATTTTTGAGCTAATGTAGTACTTTTTCTATAATAAAACATATTTTTTAAAAGTCCGTCAAATTCATTGAGGTTACCTGAATAAGTCCGTCAAGTTCATTGAGGTTACCATGGATTTAAACAAATATCCTCGAATTGGAACAAATATAGACACTCAGAAATAAAATAGATAATTAAATTACGTAATCGCATATAAATGTAAAGTATTCGTTACCTCTGCACTGTTTCTTAATTCCGTGATTAGTGATGAGTACATTTATTGTTAATATTACTACAGCTTGTCATATTTTGCGTCACCTGACAGTGTAACTCAAACAATGTGTGAGTGTAGCAGTGACATTGTTTTTTTTTTATTATTTTAATACTGTTGAACGCCCGTTCTAACTGCATTTGGCAGTGCTGGGCACTTATGATTACATGAAATGATAATTGGGAAAGGAAATTGTAACTGTATTACAAATAATGTTGATGCTTGTGTGTGTGTTTACTTCACGCGTTGCCATCTTGTGACGTCATTCATTTGTTTTGGTTTGTAGCTCCATCTGGCGTAGCAATTTGCATCAGTTTTGAAATAATTCACTTTAAATGTCCTCCAGCTAGCTGTTTGGGTCGAAGATGTATTTCTTTGCAGGGTGTGAAGCGGAAAGGAATCTTTTTATCCACAAATTATACTGATGAAGAAAATTTGTTTTATAATTTTTATTGCCGAACACGTTCACGAACACTTTTACATATTGATTTAGATACTCGCCAAACTGAAACTGTTTGTAATAACTTCTTACTTATCACTTTTAACTCACGTACTTCAACTTTGTGTATATTTAACTGTATAATATTTTAGATCTTTAATGATTTTTGCTGCGCGTAACTTGACGAAATGAAGGACTGACTGACGACGTGTAGTGTACACGAAATTTTGATGAACTGAGGCGACCGACGTGTAATGTATTGAGAATTTTGTTGAACTGTGGGGCGATCTACCACGGACTCGACTTTATATACTCCCACTCCTCGACATGCCTAAAGATTATAAATGAACTGCTATTGGCTAAAAAAAACGCGCCAACATTAGCGTCTATTTTAATATCCAATGAAAACCACGAATACATATTGCTTTTAGGGAAACATTCTAGAAGTTTCTACCGAAAACGCGCCAACATTACGTAACTTCCTTGTTCCCAGTAATGATAAACAACTCACCCCCTCGCTGCATTATTGCGTTATTATTGACAGTTTCAGTAAAGCCGTATAAACTTATTTCCCAATAATAATTACAATTAACAAACATCTGAAATCAATGTCACATAAAAAATGCATATTCATATTACAATCATTATTTACATTTAAGTAATTTGTGATACAAATTACCGTATCATATGCCCCACTAGAAACATAATTATAAATATTTATAACTTGTTTGGAAATTTTATAATTGTGTTTTTAGTCTCCTAAATCTTGGAACACACGCTATCACTTTCACTTAACACTTCACACGCATTTAACACACGACATATGTTTTATCTCGCCACTACTTACTGGCTCTGGTTTAATTAATTTAGATATTAATCTGACATCACAAATTTTTTTATAGCAAATACTTTACCCTAAATTATTTAATTACTGTTTCAAAATGGTTTACACTCTTATATTGTTGACAAAATTTATGCGTTCAAGAATTTTTGTAATTATTACACATATTTACCAAAATATTCACCCTTTACATATATTTAAATCTCTTAAATCTAAGTACTGTTTCACATTTTCTGTTTGCTACATAAGTATTTGTTTCAATTATTTTTAATTATATTTACCAATTTTTTTGTTATTTTATACTTTATTTTAACAAAACTCTTGGAATTGTATTTACGTACTTTTACTTTAATATCATATTAAGTTTCAATCTTTGCATTCTTAATTTTCAAATGTTGTTACAGTTACTAAAAATTAAATTTTTTTTTTATAATTTATTTCTCTTTTCAAATGACATATAAATAATTAACCCTCTTACGTTCCAATACATTTCTCTGCAAGTCATCTTTACCTATCCAGCGTTTACTTTACATCTCATTGCTATTTACCCTCCTGGATCAAATTGTGTGTGGCTAGACATTACTCGTAGCCGTATCCTAACCTTCAAATTTTTGTTCATGAATAACCTCTTGTATTCATATGAAATTTCATCACATGATAACATTTGAAAACCATCTAAAGTTTCCTGAACAATACATCTTTGACAACTTTCATTTTCAATTCTTCTGCTATCTTTTTAATCTGAGAATACTCTGACAAATCTGTACTAAACTGTACTGGACTGGAGTTTACATTTTGAACATCTTGATACAATTTATTTCTTTGCATTACTGTCTCATTCTGTATTTCTGATATTTCCCCTCTGAAATTAACTTGCGCCTTATTTACATCTACATTCATAACCTCTTTTATCTCTCTTAGCTCACTTGAAATACTACTCATTTGACTTCCTAACCCTGTGCATTCTACATTAACCTCACTTTTAGTATTAACCTCACTTTCTTTGTTACCTATTTCCTTGCTCATGTCTAGCATTTTCTTTGAAACTTCTCCTATCTCACTTACTATTACTTCCTCATTTTCATCTCTCATTTCTGGCATACTACTATCTAGCTTAATAACTTTCTTTTCAATTTCTCCACTGCTTTGATCTACTTTTTGCTCTAATATCTCATTACTCCTACCAATATCTTCAATTGATTTCCTATGATCTTTTTTTATATCTTCTCTCAATTCCTCCAAACTCTGATCAAATTTCTTACTAATATATTCCCTCGTTTCCCTACAATTCTTTTCCATATTCTCATTCAACTTTTTCATATTCTCATTCAAAGTTTTCAGCAATTCCATCATTTCCTTCATCATACCAGCATCAATAGTAATATTTCCTGCTATTCTATTCTTACTTTCTGCACTAACATTTCCTCCCTCAAATATTACATTGTTTAAGCTATTTTCTGTAATCTGTATTGAATTACAGCTAACTGTTACACTATCTCCTTCCATCATTGTTTCTTCAATATTACTAGTAGCCATTGTTTTCGTTTTCTAAAAAAAATTACTATACTCTGACCTTTTGTGATGCTATCTGTTGCTGTTACTTTGATTTCCAGCTTCCTGCCCCATTCTCCTAAATTTGTGTATCGCTTCGATGAAACTGCGTAGTTTTGTTGTTTTGTAGTTCAATTCCTTGTTGCCTTGTCATCTCGGAATTACGATGTCCAATTATCCATGTAGTCTGTCCTCCCTGTTGTTTCTGGAATCTGCGTCTTGTAGATCATTTCACTGCTGCTTTCGTTCCACGTCCTGGTTATGCTGATCCTTTCCTGGTCATCGTGTTCCTTTCCTGGTCACTATGCCTCTTTCCTGGTCATCGTGTTCCTTTCCTGGTTATAGTGCTCCACGTTGGGCGCCAATTTGTAACGGTATTACAAATAATGTTAATGCTTGTGTGTGTGTTTACTTCACGCGTTGCCATCTTGTGACGTCATTCATTTGTTTTGGTTTGTAGCTCCATCTGGCGTAGCAATTTGCATCAGTTTTGGAATAATTCACTTTAAATGTCCTCCAGCTAGCTGTTTGGGTCGAACATGTATTTCTTTGCAGGGTGTGAAGCGGAAAGGAATCTTTTTATCCAGAAATTATACTGATGAAGAAAATTTGTTTTATAATTTTTATTGCCGAACACGTTCACGAACACTTTTACATATTGATTTAGATACTCGCCAAACTGAAACTGTTTGTAATAACTTCTTACTTATCACTTTTAACTCACGTACTTCAACTTTGTGTATATTTAACTGTATAAAATTTTAGATCTTTAATGATTTTTGCTGCGCGTAACTTGACGAAATGAAGGACTGACTGACGACGTGTAGTCTACACGAAATTTTGATGAACTGAGGCGACCGACGTGTAATGTATTGAGAATTTTGTTGAACTGTGGGGCGATCTACCACGGACTCGACTTTATATACTCCCACTCCTCGACATGCCTAAAGATTATAAATGAACTGCTATTGGCTAAAAAAAACGCGCCAACATTAGCGTCTATTTTAATATCCAATGAAAACCACGAATACATATTGCTTTTAGGGAAACATTCTAGAAGTTTCTACCGAAAACGCGCCAACATTACGTAACTTCCTTGTTCCCAGTAATGATAAACAACTCACCCCCTCGCTGCATTATTGCGTTATTATTGACAGTTTCAGTAAAGCCGTATAAACTTATTTCCCAATAATAATTACAATTAACAAACATCTGAAATCAATGTCACATAAAAAATGCATATTCATATTACAATCATTATTTACATTTAAGTAATTTGTGATACAAATTACCGTATCAAAATTTGGGAATTAAAGTTCCAAGCCTAAGTTTTAGGGTGGATATCTCTCCGCATTTGCCAGTTAGAGGACAGAAAAACTCAGTGAGGGGGACGGTCCTGGGGAGGTTTGAATCGCGACCTTCCATTCACGAGCCCGTGTCTCAACAACTTCGGCTGGGGTCATCATTATTTCTTAATTACTAGACATAATTTAATATCCTTATTTGACATTACCATGGACATAATAACACACTCAGCGATGACACGGACAGTAGTAAGTGCTTGGTATTTTGTGTTATATTAATTCAATATTGTACAGCCATCGAGAGCTAAGGTGGCTCTGTGTAAATAAATGTAAAGTAGCAGACGCCGCGTCGGCCTGCTGACCACTGAAGTAGTTGCATTCGAAATGCATTAATCTCACTTAGTTAATCTGTAAAATATATATTTCTGCGTGAATAATGCTATATAATTATGTTGTATCATTGATAGTAGTCTGTAGTTTATTTATGTATTTATTTATTTATTTATTTATTACGTAGTGTACATTGCTTACTACCTAATTATGAAATTTTAAATTATGCTTAGTAAAACTCTATTTAAAGGTGTTTTTCCTTTTTTGAAAGTATTTTATTTATCTTTTCTATTTACACTATATTTCACTAACTTCAAAAGTGTTACTTATCTGTATACTCAAGGCAGCGAAACTTTACGAGCTTTAAAGAGGTCGACTCATAACCATGTTTTATTACAATGTTACACTTAATAAATTTTCGTTTCAATGATTCTCTAGTTCCCAAGGTCGCGGGTTCAAACCCGGCGGAAGTACGATGGATTTTTACGGGCGTAAAAATCCTTAGCACGGCTTCCTTCGGAAGGGAAGTAAAGCTGGTAGTCCCGTGTCGTAGATTTACGGCACGTAAAAGAATCTCAAGCCTGATAAAGAGGCCTCTGAGAAAAATTACCGGTGTTTCACGCCCACTATAGAATGGGACGCTAAGAACCATAGTAGTTAAAGAGCGTCCATAAATAAATCTCAATTTCAATTTCGTTTCAATGATTGAGGTTCATAAAATGTTATGTTTGTATACAATATACATACTGCAAAGTCAACTAATTGTGCAAAGTTATTAAAGGATATAGATTTGAAACGAACTGCATTATTGTACACGAATATGTGTCTTGCATTTAATTATAAACTCGTCTACAGTACTTCTAAATTACTGCCCGCCAGTGCGCTTGAAGCATCAATGTAAAATACCCCAACTCATCTGTTTACCGTTCAAACCCAGACATTGATAAGGCTAAGCCTCCACAGATGATAACTATACAATTTTCAATATTAATGCCAAATTTACGGTTGAGAATTCTCTCACTGTCGAAAATCCTAGTAACATGATAATTACTCATTCGACTTTTTGTTATAGATGGTTATAGATGAGCTAAGATGCACTGTTAGTTTCGTAAACTCTATCCGGAAGGTGTTAAAAGATATTCTGGGAAATTTGTTTCTCATTTGTGTATGTTATGATAAATAATCATCAGATTTTCCAAGAATCTGCTTTTCTCATCTGTTGAAATGCGCTATATTTACTTTATATTGTTTACACTCCATTCCTTCAATTCCTGTACCTCATCGTATCGGTAGAGAAAATAAAAGTTGCATAACTCGGTGTTCGAAGGCGATCCTCTGCGAAGTGTGACGCCTACTAGCCCGCTACACAATATTTATAGGCCATATTTCCTTTCTTCACATTGTAGTTACGTCACATTCCAGCGTGCTGTGATACACACGGGTGAAAAAGAGATAAGAAAGGAAATAACAAGAAGAGTATAATGAAAAATAGGCTGATCGGCTCGGACAATAAGGCCAGCCAGTATCGTTAGTATTCCATCCGAAGCTACTGGTGGCGGGGAGTGGCCTATCACGTTCTGGTGAAAACCAGTAGCTCAAGAACATTCATGGCTAATGAAGGCGAAGAGGAACAAGCGCTCGGAATGGAAAACTCTGTGGTCCAAACCCCTCATTAATAATTTGGCGTAAGAGATCGGAATAAAGTATCTGCTTGTATTCATTCATAAACTTGAGTACACAACGAGTTCACATAATGGGAAAGCAACTGCACCCAGCGAAATTACAGAGTACACGGAGTAATTAAAAGGAAGGTTAGGTCAAAAGCGCGTAATGATGAGCCTTAGAAGTCCTCTTCTTTTTATAGGACGCTTTTCTCTTTAAGTACATACACAGAAAACAAAATTAATGCCTAGTTCCTCAAAAGTTACCCTGTCGACCACATGAGAAGAAGAAAGATAACAGCCACTTCCGAAGAACCAAGCCTTAGTAGTGGGGAAAAATTGTGCCTTATTTCGGCATGATTTTGATAAAAGTGTATGTTTCAGTTTCAGTTTACATGGAGAGCTTAATCGTTATCGTCACTCAGATTTTCCAAACGATCCAGGTTGAATTGGGTTGTGAAGTGGAAGAGATTCGGCATCGATCCAGGAATGATATTGTACCGACACCCAGGGGGTGCCCCCGGATTGAAGGGATGAGGCGACCGGAACCAGGAGTAACGGTAAAGCAATGACAGGGTCCCTACAGTTTCCAGATATGGACGCCCGGCAGTCGGACAGGCAGAGCGGGGATCCCACCCCACATAGAATCCAACGCCCCCAAGGGGATACCTCGGAAACCAGCCGAAGGCCGAGGGACGGAGAACGTTTACAGAGATCATCCATTTTTCCTGCCACGCTGCACCGAAACGCCATCGCCGACACTTCCAGCCTGAAATACACCAAAGGGTTGAAGGATGAATGCAATGATGAATGGAACGAAATGGGGGGGACAGGGAATTCGGAAGACCACTCCAGCATTCACCTGACGACCCGGGAAAACCCCGAAAAAATCCATGGTCAGAGCGGGCATTTGCCGGGGATCCGGGACCTCCCGAATGCAGGCCAAGATCTTACTGCCTGAGCCATCCCGCTCGGTAAATACTCCAGGTTAGTTGTAATTACTGAACACCACTGAACAAAAGTTGATAAATGAAGTACTACATACCACTCAAAACTTGGATATCTAGATTTTACAGGAATTAACAAGCTTTGAGGTCAGAACTCCCTCATACACAATGTGTATGTGCGTGTATGCATTTGAACAGAATAACTCAAAAACGAAAAGTCCGATAAATGCGAAACTTAGTACATATTTAAGTTCAGCGTCTTCCAAGGAAATGACAAGCAAATTCTAAAGCAAATTACTCGGAGGATGTTTCTAGTTTCATATTTTCTAAAAAAAAAACACGCCTATAATAATTTTGATTAAAAGTATGTTTTACATTTTGATATATAGAATAAAATATGTATTGCATTTCAGTAAATGGCCTATAAAGGTTGAAGACCTTTTCATTCCGGGTGAATGATATATGTAAGTCTATCCCACGAGATAGACAAAAGCTTACTTCAGAAAAAATGTAAAGGACTTTAAAATTACAATCTCTCTCTCTCTCTCTCTCTCTCTCTCTCTCTCCCTCTCTCAGGTTTAGCGTTTACGTGATATTTCCTGCTATTAGTCCAAATCTGCAGTATTTCAAGTTACGCTCTATTAAAATGTCGTCATTTGTAACGCTCCCCATTTGGCCTATGACCTTCGGGGGATACGTCATTCCACCAAGTGATGATTGGACCCATTTCTGAGCTGGAAGCTAGCGGATGGTAGGGTGATGATGAGGATGGCGGTGGAATAAGAGGACCCACAGCCTTTACCGTTAACTCCGAATCACGTTGGGCCATGCTCATGCTTAAAATTAGCAAGTCGGAGATGAAGGCGTGGATAGGGCCACTTAAAATCGACACCCCAGAGCTGAAAACGAAACCATTGCGCTGCCCCGGCACCCACATTTGAAATGTTATGCCTTTCTTTTGTATCTCCTCAGGCCATGTAGTTATAACAAAATGTGTGCTATTGAAACCACTTCGGAAAATATTTATCATGATTAAGAAGTAAAAACAGCCCTTTTTACGAATAATTTGCACAATAGATCTGAAGTATATTATAGTGCACCGAGAAGGTCGTGTGATCGTAGCATATCAGACTTTTTATAAATGCCTTATATTTCCATAATGTTCCACTGTACAAATACTCTATATTACAGTATGCAAAGTATATGAGAGAATTCTTGAAAAGAAATACTCGCTTTATGTATTTAAGTTTTTCTCTAATCTGTAAAACCTCCTTATCAGCATCATAGCGTAAGATGCTATTTCCATCAAGTTTATAGTAAATTTGTGCGCAATTTGAAAGTAAATATAGTTTAATTTTTTCCAGTTGAGATATAATTCTCAAGCTAGCCACACAGAAACCTTACCAACACTTCACTGTGCTTTTCATAAAAGCACACGTTTTTTCCCTCCAAAGAAGGGGGTGGGTGTAGGAGGGAGAGTATCCATCTATATCTGGAACTGCTCGAGTAAGTGGTGCTTGATCTCAAAACTGCTGACATGAACATTTCTCAGTCACAGAGGGGTTGTTCTCCTTTTAGAACATAATGGATTTTTTAGTTTTATGCGTGTAACTGGTCTGTGACTAGTGATCGTATGCCACAATCTTTAAATATCGAAATATTTAAATAGAAAATGAATGCAAGATAACTAATGCTGTTTACACACATGCGCACGTGTATACCTTGGTTATTTATTTCCATTTTGAACTTTGGGAATTATAGGCACTACGGCATTTTCTGTACCTACTGTACATAAGCGGTAGCGAAAGCTAAAAGGCTTCGTATACTCAATAATTCTGGTGAGAAAATTATAATATGTGCCAAACATAACAACGACAATCTGATGTGTTACATTCATATTATCCAATATCGTTTGTTTTTGTATATCTTCTACGAATTATTCTTACAAAAGCCTAAGTGTTCTATCTCTTTTATATTAATCGATATAAACGTTTTCAGATATGGCTTAATTACATATTTCATTTAGTTACAAGAGGATACAGGAGAGCGAAGCCAGTGAGTGTTGTATGATTTTAAAAGTCCATATTTCTTTGTACGATATCGCGACAAACAAAAGAATGTGACGTATCTCTTCAAAACTGTTCAAAGTATTGGGAAATTGAAACCAATAACAACGAATATCTCGGAAACGATTAATGCCCCCAAAACATTATTTGACACAAATTGTATACTATAACATTTGCATTTTTAATGTAGTCAGCCCTTGTCTATCTCATATAACTTACTAGTTTTACAAAATTATACAAACTTAAATAAGAATGAAAGTGACTTCACAGGATCGTTATATAAAATTCTAGGTATACATATTATTAGTCATAGAAATATCTTAAATATAGGGTACTTTATAAAATTTAATTTTCAGAAAATAAAGTATAATAAATAAGTTTTATATAAAGGGTATTTGGAGGGTTTCTTCAAAATATTCGTGTTGTGTCATCGAAGATACCAAAATTAAATTAACTGAGGGTTTTCCTCAGTCATCTTAAGTGCCGGAGAGGTATCCTAAACTTTAGCCTGGAACCTTCCATCCCAAATTTTCTTTCCCAATAATTGGGATTAAAAATTGAATTCAGTTTTATTTATGGACGCTCTTTAACTACTATGGTTCTTAGCGTCCCATTTCATATTGAGCTTGAAAGATCGGTAATTTTGCTCAGAGGCCTCTTTATCAGGCTTGAGGTTCTTTTACGTGACGTAAATCTACGACACGGGACCACCGGCTTTACTTCCCTTCCGAAGGAAGCCATGCTAAGGATTTTTACGCCCGAAAGAAATCCATCGCCCTCCGTCGGGTTTGAACTCGCGACCTTGGGAACTAGAGGCTAGCACGGTACCACTAGTCCACGGAAGACGACAATATGTGATGATTATCAACATTTAATTTAAGGATCATCAGCGTGCTTCTATGTAGCAAGAACGAGCGTTAAACGCTATTAGCGCACGCACGCGCGCGCGCGCGCACACACACACACACACACACACACACACCCACGCACACACGCACCCACGCACACACACACACATGGCTTTTACTTAAGATCCTATTCAGAGGATCTCAAAATGTGTATTTCCGGTGAAATATCGATTACGAATTTTGTGAGTACTGCAATCCTTCTGCTATACATAGGTAATAGAGTAACTAAAAATTCGACGAAATTTCAAATACTTTCCTCCTGGAATGTGCTTAAGTGTTTAATTAAATTCGATTTCTTAGAAACACGACTGTCCTGTGTTTAATAATAGTCAATAAATGGTTTTGCGAAACACAAAGCGTGTTCTAGCAAGTCAAATTCATTCATATTAAATGAGTTATATATTTACCATGAATTACAAGCTTGAAAAAGAAGATTAAAAATAGCATTAATAGCATCCTTGTCCAATCTATAATCCCGGAATCGTTCTGTATTATATTGCAGTTTTCCAGGCTTGTCCAACCGATTGAGTGCTGTTTCATCGTCCAATGTACGAATATTATCAACTGAAATTATTATACGATCAGTCAATATCAATCCGTCAAAGTTTTCTACCCATGAATAGGCCCTTCACTCCCATCCTTCACAATTATTTTATTTTTTCCAGTTTCCCTTTTTCTCTCTGTATATGATCTTTTATTTTAATATTGTGCACATCTCCCTCTGTCTCCAATACATTTCCAAATACTCTATCTTCCGATGCAGTTAGCATGCACCTTAGCATGCAGTTTTTTCTTATTCAATGCACCAGCTAGTATCTTTTTCCCTTCTTGGTTGATTCAGTTTTGTTCTTCCCTCGTACATTCTTTTAAATAGCTTGATTGCTTACCTAATCTCTTCCTCACCCTCTATTCTTCTCTATACCTGCCGCTCAAATGCTGTCTCAACCTCCACAAACTGCACTATACAGCACGCTCTCCACACTTGAATAAAGTCTTCCTTAGTTCATTTTCAAGCATCCACAGAAAATATGTCTATTTCCAGCAAAATCTACCTTTGTCATAACTATCCTCTAGCTTTTTACGAGCAGCTGATGTACCTTGTATATCCCAAGCATATGAAATGTTCACTTGCTTCACTACCTCATTTCAAATCAGCAAGTATGTCGTCTCTGTTGATTTGTCTGCTACTATGAACAACGGTGAATAGGAGGGAATTCTAAATGGGCATCAAAGTTTAAGAAAGGTTTGGAAACCATAGGGATAGAGTGAGCTACATTTGGGTGGCAGGTCAGCAAAGCAGACGATGTGTGTGGAGATGGATCAAGAGCCATCTTTGGGGTATTGATAGGAAATAAACAATAATTGCACAATGAACGGAATAGATTACATCAGAAGTACAACTGTACAAAACGCAATTGGGATACGGAACAATACAGTGGTTTGCAAAACTCAGACTTGATGCATAGTTGATGTTAAACATTACCCTGTAGATGGTACGAGAATCTACCCCATTTGTGAGGAAGAGAAATTCTGGGTAAATATCTTGGCACGCTGTAGGGGTATAGAGGAATGAAGAAAAACATATTTACCACCATCTTTTACCGCCTCAAATACAGAGTGAAGGGCATGTTAGGCGCTTCTGGTAGGCAGAATGAGGACGGTGTATATGAATTTTCTGCTTGCGACAGCTGAGTGTAAACAGAACTAAACGTATTCTGCTGAGCGTTGGTGATTTATTTTTATTCTATGTTATGTCATTAGTCAGGGATTGTTATTCTAGTGATGTGGATATCTTTCGAATGTTCTCCAGGTAACAGAATACGACTTATTGTTGTTTTGTATGTTGTTCTTATTTATATTTGACTGTATATATGTATTATATATATGACTGTCTTACTTTTTTATTGCAGTGTATTTTCTTATAGTGAGTGAGTTGTTTTCGTCTCACTTTATTTATTACCCTGTGTATTACAGTCTGTCTGTGCGATTGTTAAGGATTAATGTATATATACTTAAAATTGCATAAACACATTCATTCATGTATTACCATAAAGATAATCTGTTGTTTTCTTTGTATTTATGTTCCAGCCATATTTCTCACCGTTGTCAGTAACTCCTAAGAATGTTCCCAAGATCTTTTCCACCTCTGCTAGTAGTGCCACATTACCATGCATTTTATTTTTCTTACACTACTACAAACTCTTTATTGATATAGAAAAAAAACCTCTTCAGTAAATATAGTTCTTTTAGGGAAAAAGTTGAATGCGGTAGGTTGTAGTTTCTTACCACATACAACTTCGCATCTTAATGATCCCAAGAATCCCAATGTGGAGTTTGAAATGACAATGGGTATAGAAAACAGTATAAATGTGACAAATAAATAAATAACATTTGAATATACTATCCCGGCACCTTGGTTACTACACCGGGACATACATTCAAACTTTGCATTTATTCTCACAAACACATTTACATTTTAAATTACATCAAATTTTTACAGATAAAATACCTACAAAATAATAATAATAATAATAATAATAATAATAATAATATAAAAGAAAAGAAAGAAAGAAAAATAGAAATTATTAGATTGCAGTAATAAAGGCGTAAGAAAGCTTAATTACAATTCTAAATTCTATATTTATCTATACTTGCAGGAAGCCAGCAAATTTAGCAACTGGTAACCAGCTACTATCTACTCCTATTTAACTATATTCATTGGAAACCATTGAAAATGTATGGTAGCCAGCACAAAACCTTCTACTAAACTACTAATCATTTTAACAAGTTTATTATATTTTGGTTAACATTTTCCTTAATTAATTTTTTTATAAAGTTAAAGTTATCTATTTATAACATTACATTATTCTCATAGTAATTATTTAATTTGTAGTAGCTCAATATTTTATTTAATTATTTTATATCTTTATTTATGCGTTTATGTTTATTTGTTTATACATTTACCTTATAAAATTTTATTTAATCTCCATATTAGGTATAAATATATAAATGTGACAGAATTTGAAATAAGTTTCCTTATGGCCAACAAGCCAAAGGTTTTTAGAATATCAAAGAGTGGTATTTAAACCAAAATTAATTTCGCCAACTCCTTCATGCCACAGGCTAGCCTATAAACTATTCTCAGAGCACGACGACATATTATGGTGAGTGCTAAAGCACCCTAAATAAATAAATTTAAATAAACTTGATGCCTATTGGTTTAATTTGCATGCTGGGTTTGGGACATTTGTCTTAATCTTTCGCATCTAGACGCACAACTCGTTTGTTGGAATATAACACGGGACCTCACTCATTAAGGGAAACAAACACTTCCATTATTCAACCCGGCGGGCAATTTAACAGCAATCCGCGAATGGAGAGTAAGTTGTTCACTCCGGTGTCTTCTCATTAGGCTGCGTTCTTATTTTATCACCTCGCAGTCCAGCCTGATCTCCCACGTCCTCCTAGCACCTACATTTTCACTTTTATTTATACTTTCTTAGCTACAATAATCTTGGAAACATTTTATGGGAATGCACCTATGAAAGAACTTTAAAATTAAAACTTTCCATTTAGACAGACTTGAAGTTTTTATCACAGCATGATAATGTAATATGAAATCAACAGGATAGAGAATTTTAATTCCCCATGTGCATTTATTCCAAATACCTCTATTATTTTTTGTTTATTTAATACCTTTAAAATGCTCCAGTACCAAGTGGTTTATAAAGTTTACTCAAAATTTAATTTTTGCATTAGCAAACCAGTATAAGCAGAATCATAGTGTTACATGCTGTGGTTAAGGCCAAAAGGTTTCTAGAAAATTATTAAATTTCAATCACCCCAAGACGTACATGTGAAAGCGAAGCTCACTAACCCCAAGAGGACCGCGACTTTGATGTTAAAATATAGATGAAGGCGTGAGGTTTTAACATTATACAAAAATATTACATAATACGTATTACCTGTAATTTATTGACAAAATGGTTGGCGACTCTACTCTACACTCAGGAAAACAGGATGAGGGGAGATGCCCCGAAGTCGAGGACTGGCCACATACGCAAGTTACTGCTGCAACTGCACTTACTGAAGTGACCTAACACTCAACTATATCGCCCCCTCCAAACGTAGCTAGCCAAGCCATCCAGGGATGGCGTCATACCGGACGGAATTCAAACAAAGCCTTCTCTCTGGCGTGTTCCGCGCCAAAGAAGGGATCGTTAAGTCGAAAAATAATAAAGTAACCCAATAATGCTATCGCGAATGCAACACAATAGTGCATCTGGTATGCCAATGCTTGCTGATATGCCACAATAGGTGAAAGTTTTTCTTTTAAATTCTAAAGAAGATAAACATTTTCCATTCGTATATTTCTTCCATTTTAATAACATCGACTTATTTAAATATTTAACAAAATAAAAAATGAAAATTTCAAAAACGGTTATGTCAGTAGTTTTTAAGCACTTCTTAAGTTTCACTAAAAGCTGCAAGTTAACTGGTTAAAAATGATGAAACATCGAGCGTTTTAAGTAATAAAAAATAACGAGGAAAAAGTTTTTGAAGAAAACTACACTTAAAATTGGAATGGGCATTACAGTACTATGCTCCTAAAAAATTAAATATCATACAGAGCTTTAAATATTGTAAAAAATTAGCCATTCAAAAGCGCCAAATCAAAGTAAAGGATGTAAGCAAAATAAAGAATCAAAAACCAAATATTTTGATATTTTCAAGATTTCCACGCAATTTCACAGCTTCATTGCCTTAAACTCTAATAAATCAACGGGACTAGCTTGCTTTACTGAAGTTACACAGGTACATTTTTACTTTCTTTGCCGATTAGTTGTGTTAGGTAGTGAAAGTCCGGAATCGAGATTCCTCTGAAATACACGTTTGGGATTCCTAAGTAAAAATATATATAAAAATATATATAAAAATCCTCAGATAACATTTCGGCTCACGTTTGTGTGTTGTAAGGTAGCCCATGACTTTCGTCTGTACCTTTACTATTACTGTAGAGAGTTTTCTCCAAATAACCAAAGTGGTAGAGCTTTGTGTCCCAGGTGTTGAACTTGAAGTAAGCGGAAGCTTTTGAAAGTTATATTTAGGTTTTCTCGTAGCTTACGCCGAATGCAAAAGAGTAACTATCCAGATGTTTCGTGTAGATCGATTAAGTAATGTAGATTCATAACCGTTAAAGATATAGTTAGAATTAAGTACTGAAAGTTATAATGCGGCTTATAACATTTGCCGGATTCTATAGTGTACATAAGTTATAGAATATTTTCCAGGAAGATCAAACAGCATATATACTTTTGTACAGATAGTTGAAGATAAGGTTATGATTACTTTATGAAGATTATAAGGGTTGACAATGGATTAAGGGTAATTGCTTTCAATAGTACGTGAACACTGAGAAACGAAATAACGACCGCTAAAATTTCAAAGGTGCTGCTTAAAATGGCAAATGTTAACGCTGCTAAAATGTTAACGCAATCTATTTGTAATACTTATATTTTACCTATTTTCCCTTTAGCAAGCTTTTTCATCTCCTTAAGTTATGACAGGTGTACAGCATTCAGCAAGAATAACGAGGACTTCAGAGGATGTCTACAAACAAACAAGAATAATAGCATTTTATTTTTAATCGGCCGTTTTTTAAACAAAGATAGTTTTTTTCCGTATTGGATGATTTATTACACGAGAAAGTATGAAGATAATAGTTTATTCTCGTAAGATGGGCAAATTAACCTATTTCTGAACTAGTTTTGGTAGTAATTATGTTACAGGATTTTGTAATAATTTATCATTTTCCGAACATTATTTTGCAGATGTAATGTGGTTGGAGACATATGCAAAGTTACTAGGCTAAGGTAGGTCGTCAGTGTAAGAACTGGCTCCTGGACGTAAACAAAACAGCATACTTGAACTGGGATGCGGAGGCACTAGCGGTTTTGTTTCCCCTTAATCCAAACACGACGAAAGGTTGGTGTAATGTTTTGTACAATTTGGTAGCTATTGGCCTACAATAACAGTATGGAAGTAATGCCTTCATCGTCCAATAAGCGTTTGTGGCCATACACCAGGAAAAGCACATCATATGTGTGTCAGCTCCACTAGAAGTTGAGTCATTATTAGAGTAACATCGAACTACGCATTGAAACTCGCAGGTTACTAATAAAATAACCGAGGTGTGTTTAGTGGATATCACCACGTGCCATACAGCGAAAGTGAAACGTGCTGACATTCTTCTGGTTTTGGAAGTGAGAGTGCCAGCTACTGGTCGGCTGCCGCTGCAACGTTGCCAGCGCATGCGTTTTAGGTTCTGGAAAAACTTAAAAGTCTGCTCAGAAAATGATCATAAAAAAATCTGAAAGATACAAAATGCGTTCAAAACAATGAGATCTGCAATTAATGTAATGACCTTCCAACCAGGTATATGCTACAAGGCTCCATGTTAGGTAGATGGATACCATGTGTTCATATTTTGTTAATAAACCATGTCCAGAAACGCTTTTTTACGCACTAGGGTCTCTGAAATATGTAGGGGGGCATAGATAATACAGTAAAAAAAGATAAGAAAGAAGTAAACAGCTAAACTAAGACACTAAGCAAACGGATAGCATGTACTCAAAATGGCTGCACCAACTTCGAAACATTTGTGCATCGACTGATTATGTGATAAACTCTTGGAAAGAGTTCCAAGTATCCGCGGACGTCCACGGGGATGTTTGTTAGGATGTAAGTTCCCTGTTTCACTTAAATACCTCTCCAATTTTGGAAACATGATGTGGGCTGGGTGATGCCTGTAGGGCTTTGTTGATAAAGCCAACAACCCTCTATTGCATTCCTTCGGGCTTCCCAAAAGGGGGAAGGCCACCTTTATTCATGTCCAATTGATGATAGCCCCAAAATTGAATAGTGTAAAGTATGAAATTACTAAACAGAATATACTGTAAACAATGCCTTTGGCTGTAGACATGGTGAAGGTGGTATTATTGGTAAACATCTCTTAATAATGAATGCTATATCTACTGCAAGTCGGGGACTGGCTGCCTAACCGGAAGCTCTAGCAGATAAACAAATGCTTTCTAAACAAGGATTTATAAACAAATCTTATAATATGGTACAATCTACCTACCACCGAGTCTTGTAACAAATATTTTTACATCCTGTATAAAGATATCAGCTTTGGTGTATAACACTGGTCTCCTGCTATTTTTGCAGCATACATTTATATCTTTGAAATCAAAACAATCATATTTTAAGTTATCCTGATCAATCAGTAACTCTTACAGATTGTACTGCAAATATCACCCTGGAACATTTCTGAAATATAACTAAGTATTTCTCTCTTAAATTAATAACTAATGCCTATCTCGGCAATAAGCTTACGATTACAACAAAAGAAAGCAAACAATAGGACGCAATTGTATTTATTTATACTGGTCAGAGGTATCTGATATTTTAGAGTGTTACTACGCATATGCATAGCGAAAATAAACGGAACCACCGAGACAGAAAATTTTAATATCTCCCTTCGAAAATTTCATGACTGGGGTATCCAGAATTTTTGTTTAATATTCATGTCGCAGATTAGCGAGTTCACGAAGCTTACTGAAATTACTTGCTTGTAGATATTATTTACATTAACGTTATTAAGTGAATATTTCAGAGTAAAACTTCGCCTACTTGGCGGTAGTCTTAAGCTCATTTGGGGATCGTTTATATTCAGTTTCATATCTAATAAAGTGCTGGAGTTTACCTTATACAAAAGTAATAATCAATTAAAACATGTGATACTTCTTTTCTAAGAACTGTCAAAGAAGATAATAGATGAGATGAAAGCATATAATTATTCTTCTGCGAAATGCTTCTGGGGTCTTTTTTGAATTCTATATTATTTTTAGTAACTTTTATATTTTATAAAGCTGCTGTTTATTCTAACCCTAGAACTAAACTCTTTTAATAATGACATCTAATTGTTCTTTCATACAGCCGTTTGTAGGTTTGACTTGGAAAGATACAATCAGATAGAAAAATTCAATATTATACCCAGGATTTGAAACAATGGCTCTTCAGTTTTCCGGGCTGTTACTCTAACCAACTAAGCTACCATGGCAACATGCCGGCACTATATTAAATTCCCCAGTTCACTCGTATTTTTACTTCCTCTACGACATACTCAGTAGGTAGAGAAGGTACTGCATTCCATCCAAAACTTCGATACCGAGATTTCACCCGAAATACACGTTTTGAGGCCCCCCGAATCCAAAGAGAGCATTTGTGGTAACATGTCCGTGTGTGTCTATGAACAAAATAACTCAAAAACGAAAAGTTAGAGAAGTACCAAACATATTTAATTCTGTATCTTCCGAGGATGCGATACAACTTTCAATAAAATCCCACACCTACACTATACATCACATGGAACATTTTTAAAAAAAATTTATTTTGTAAAAAAATGGACTGACAGTTTTGATTAAAATACCGCATATTAACGATATTTACATGACAAAGAAGTATTATTTTCAATTTCCTGGGAATAGCCTTTGGGGTATAATCTTGTATAACTGGTAAACGTTAAGCGATAGATGTAGATCTCATTAAAAGATACAATTTATTTCTAATAAGTTTTTTTGCGGCATAAGCCATTTCTGAGATATCCGTTATTAATGGTTCGAATTCTTTATTACTTTGTCATTCTTTAAAGTCCTGTCAACATTCAGTTACTTCTCGCGATTGCATGGAAACAGTATGGAATTTTAAGGCCAGCGTATAGAGACCAGCTCTTAAACATTTGACTATCGCTATTCTCTTTGTATCTATAACAAAATGTGCAATGTAGCTATTTCTGCAAAGGTTTACTTGGATTAAAATGTAGTAGACAGAAAAATAAGTAAGAGTAGTTTGTATACACACTAATAAAAATAGAGGGTAGAGAAAGTCATGAGAATGTATAAGATGCTTTTGTTTCCGTAAACCACAAGGCGTTCTCAAATTTAGTTTGAGATAAAATACCCCAATCTCGTAAGTACTCTTAATTCCCAGGTTTCATAGTTAACCACCATTAGGTCAATCAAACTTAGTTAAATATTATTTCACAAAAGCTCTGTATAGGCTTAAGCTTGAAAGGTAGAATCAGTTAGAAATGCAATCCATAACCATAGATCAGTTGGTTAAAGCAACAGCACGGAAAGCCGTTTAAAATCCCGGCTATGGCATTGAATTTTTCAGTCTGATTCAACCTTTTAATTTTTCCGATAACGTTTAACACATCATAAATTTAAATTCTTCAGAGATCATAATACAGACATTAATAAATCTTTTAGGTGCATATACACGGTATTTTACTGAAAACGCCATCATATTTTTTTCCGATCTCCAGCAGGCTATTAATTTCTGTAAGGTTTTGGAATGAACTCTTGGATTTTGTGACTTTCCCATGTAGCTTCTCGACATTTTATTTGTTAGTTTGCTTTTCTTTCCCTTTCACACGGTATACCAATTACTGCTTTTTCCAGTAGTTCGCTTTTTGAATAAAAACTATACATAACCCTCAGGTTGGAATCAGGGTCCTCTCGTTGCCATTAGTTTTAAAAAGGACCACCATTAGAGTCCTCTCCCCTGGCCCTTCAGCTTGTATCTCCTCCACTCCCGGATAACCGGGACTACGTAAATTGAATTTCAATTGTTTTTTCTTTCATTCGTTTCTTTCTTCCATTTCGTTCCAATTTATATTATTTTCTTTGTGCTCTCCTTCTTTTCTCTCAATCCTGTTCTTATATTTTTGCCTCCCCTATTGGACAGGCAATTCGCAACACAAATCCGAGCCCTCTACAGTTTTAATAGGCGGACCGAAACAACCTGCTGTGTATTAAGTGGAACTTCTTCCCCTTGAGAAAAATAACGAACCCCCTCCCCCAACTACCAATACTAGCGGGATAAAATATTCATCGATACGTCTGAAAACCAACATGTTTACAGCGGTAGCGACCACTTGCAACACGAAAACAAAAAAGTACTGCTTTCCCTCTCATGAGTTATCAAATTATAAAAATAAAATAAAATTTACATCTGGTATATCACTTTCTATAGTCCATACTAGTTATTCTACAAATTAATTACATAAACATTAATTTTTATCTACTTACATTTAATGCTCATAAATATTCACTGACGTAATTTTATCTAGGTACTGCAGCGGCATTAAATGGTCAGCTGTTAAGAAATATGTAATTATATAACATCCATGATATTGCAAACCCTTGCAGTGAGCATGAGAAAAGAAAGGCTCTGAAAGTTTAAAATTATGAAGTTTGAAAAACTTGTGAATATATAATGAATAGTTGGGCATGTTTTGGATCCACAATAAAAATAAAGGCCCTATTTATTTCTATTGCATTCACTAACTAAGAAAGATCAAACGATAATACAAAAGCTATTTGAAGATTCGTGAATCTTGTTAAAATTTGCAATTCATGCTCACAGCTTACCTCTCGTTATTGCACTAAATACAGAGGTTCTTCTGTCTCTCTCTCTCTATAACGATGTCTCTCGTCTCTCTTTTCATATTACCCTGTCTCTCCATCTCACTCTCCCCCTTTGTCTTCCCTCCCTCATTCCACTCTTTATTGCTCTCTGTTCCTTTACACTCACCGCTCCTTCGTTTTCCCCAAATGTCTCCCTCTCTTTGTGCAATGTACACGTTATATAATATTTAAAGAACAGTAATACAGTTCTATCTGGAATTTAATAAAAGTTAAAACAAAAGTAAAGATTTAACAACTTATGAAATATGCCTCTTATTTATATCTTGTAAAGCAATCAGATCTACTATGTTTCTCTTAACGGTTTTCTGAAATAATAATAAAGTAATAATAATAATAATAATAATAATAATGAACTTTTGCTATACCTTTAAATATTCATCTATTGAAATTTTATAGGTTACAAAAGCTTTACAGAATCATAAAGGTTTTAAACTTTCTTTAAAATGAAACTAATAAACGAGATATTTCAAATATTTGATATTGCACCCCACTCCTCTACACGGAAAGTAATTAAGAAATCATATTGACTATTTTCACTGGTTTTCATAATAATTGAATATCCACACGCACCTTGTTTTAAAAGTACAATTATTTTATTTCAGTTTAGCCTATTTTACAGGTATAAATTATTATTATTATTGTTATTATTATTATTACTATTATTTATTCAGCCACAACTATTTGAACCCTATTGCACTAAATGAAATAAATACACATACAAAATCAAACAAACGAATTGCCTTATTACAAATAATTAAATGGATGAATAAATGCCAGAAATAAAGGATATAAAAGCAGCGGTGCAACATGATTTAGTTAACAATTTTGTAAATGGCTGTGAACAATTGGTTTTATAATGGTTGAGATGTCCTAGTAGGATGTATCTTTGAATATATTGTCGATCGCACTGGAACAGCCTGTTGAATATTGTTTCTTCTTACTTTTTACATTTGCGAATAAAACCATCTGATAACTTTAGTTGAAAACGTTGCAAGTAACTTTTAAATTTACTGTGTTCAATAATATATTGTGTAAGAATATAACTTAGTGTGAAATGCATGCAAAAGATGCGATCAAAACCTGAACGAAAAAATTAATTTATTGTTAGTTGCCCATTTAAGCTGCTTACCAGAGGCTATTTCACTTTTCTACAATTTATCTTTTTAGGAAAAATTTTAAAGAATTTAGGAAGGGTCCTTCAAAAATATTCATAATTTTAACAACTACAATTAAAGTTAAGATAAGTAATATTCCATAAACTGTTATTCAATTTTCTTCACTTAATCTAAACATAGATATTAAATTAAAATCCCTATAACGAATAGCTAAATTCCAGGTTGAATTTGGCAGGAATTATTGCGATCTGATCATCTATCTCGTATCCAACAATTTCAGCGTATCCCTTAACCTACAATAAACAAATATGATTTGTATTTGGAATAATGCTCTTCTAATTGTATTGGTCAGAGAATTGTTGTCATACTTGTTTTAAATGGCTTTTGAATCACTGTGAACACAAGCTTAAAATGATTTTTAATACTCCACCTTACAGCTTGATCTAAACATTTCTGCAAACATTTCTGCTTGAAAAATGGAGCATGCATATAACACGTATCAATTATTCATCTAAAATTAGCAGAAATAATTGGTTTATGATTCGCAAAAGACAGTGTTTTTGGTAATGGTTGAGAAAAATAGTCTATTAATTATCACACATCAAGTGTGTGTTTAAGGTAAAATCTCACTAGAAACTTTTGGTTCCAATAAAGAAAAAAACCTGATGCTTTGCACTCACATGACTTTCTCTACTCTTGTACAAACTATTTTTACAAACGATTATTCTCCATCTCTTCTTGTTAATCTAGATATCGAGATGCTAATCTTATGCTGTTTTTCTTGTAGTTGCAAGGGGAATATAGTAGTTTTCAAGCAATAGCCAAATCTTTTAAGAGCTGGTTGCTATGTGGAATATTCCATTCTCTTTGCATGTCCAGAACATAAAAAACGATTAACGAATTCCCACTTAGAAAAAGTATAAGTATTGGAAAATTCAAATAAATAACAAGGCATATCTCGAAAATGATTCACTCCGTGAAAAAATGTATAGGACATAAATTATATGTATTAACGAGTTATACATTTATTGTGTAGTAAAATGTTTCCTTACGGTTTCAAGTTATACGAAAGTCATTCATTTGGGGACATTCCCAGACAATTCAAGGTATACATTTCATTTGCCATAAAAATATCTTAAACATATGATATTTTAATCCAAATCTTCAGAGCCATTTTTGAGAGAATCAAAAATTTCGAAAACTGTTCCATGTAAAGGGTAGTGTGGGGTGAGGGGAATTTTCCTGAAAATCCTCGTGTCGTATCCTTGGAAGAGAGTATTGATATTTATCCAACTTTTCGTTTTTGAGTTATGCTGTTTACAGACTGACAGACACGAACATGTTTCCAAAAATGCTTTATTTGGATTCAGGGAACCTCAGAACACGTATTTATGGTGAAATCTTGATATCAAAATTTTTGATGGAATGCAATGCTTCCCCCATTTAGAAAAAAGTAAAAATGGAGTATTAAAACGTTAATTTAGCATGTTTGGTGGACCAGTTTAGATCTAATAAATTTACTTGTATTCACGTATAGATATCAGGTGTTGAAATAGTTCGCACAGGCTGTTTTCAAGTCCTCTTTGACACATATCCCATAGCTACATATTCGAACCGTGTCGTGGGCAATTTACTTGTAACAGCATGCAGATCTATGGCAACCTAAATGGAACGCACAAAGAATCTCATTTCCTGATCTGTCTTTTTTTCGGTTTGAAGGGAAGTTAGTTCTGAGCGAACTTGGGTCCATATCCGCCGCGGTATGAAATCTCATATCTACCTTTTCTACGGGCGGAACCTGTTGAATGTTGAACAAAAACACTGATATCAGCTGATTCCTATCGACTAACCTGAACACATTGTGTGTTTAGTAACTTCAGAAAATTGTATGTTGATCCTGTGTATGATAATTTCAACCACATTCTCTACTGTTGGACGCTATCGTAAGTGATAGCATCATTTCTGGGAAATGAGAAAAAACCAAAATGCTGCGACCTATCTGGCGATCAATACATCAAAGCTCCAGTAAAATCCATGTTTTAGCATTGGACAGGAATTTAAATAAACTTCAATTAATCCATCAATCATAATTTTTACACAAATGTAAGTCTATCATTGCAAGTCCAGCCTGCAGAGACTAAAGGGATTGAATGGTATTTTATTGCGTTACAAATACCTTACTGGAACCAATGTTTAAGCCCTAGAATGCACTTCACTGAACTTCATAGGGCCAAATTAATCCAATCCATTCTCCTTATTCCTATATAAGAGCTCTCTGGGACTTGAGATGCGAAAGAGAGAAGTGGTATGCGGAAAGGAAAAAAAAAGTAAGTCTATTCATCTTTTACTTTCGCTGATGTCCACCTTTGGTAAGTAAGGAAAGTATTGCATTCCACCCAAAAATTCAGTGTTGATTTTTCACCGGAAATGTAGGTGAACTTAAAGAAAGGTATTTTATGCAAAAGAAAATTAAATTAAATTTCCATTTATATGGAAATTTATTTTTCGAAAACATTCTCATGATTCTAATTAAAGCACACTATGTTTGAGATATCGAAATGAATAAAAAATTCTCTTGTGTTACACGTACATGACTTTCTCTACCTATTATCGTTTATTTTTATTTAGCTTCTAAAAACGATTCTAATAAAGCTTACTTTTCTATCTACTTCATGAATCGAAATACTCCTTTGCAGAAGTAATTTCATTACACATTGCCTTCCTTGTAAGTACAGGAGAGATAGAGGAAACGAATTGAAAGTCAAATGTTTAAAAAGCGGGTCGCTAAATGCTAGCCTTAAAATTCCTACTCTTTCCTTGACATTGCAAGAAACAACGGAATAGCGACAGCACTATAACGACCAAGTATTGAGTAATTCAAACCACTAATTACGGATATCCCGAAAATGGCAATGCCACAGAAAAATTATTTTAAATACACGGTGTGTTCCAAAGAGCTCTACATTTTTTGGATAGTACATTTATATATATATATATATATATATATATATATATATATATATATATCTGTTATGGTTTCCAATTATACAAAATTCCTTCCAAAGGAAGAGGGATTCACAAGCAGGTCCCAGAATTCCCAAGATGTACATTTTTGAAAAGTGGTAAAAAAATATACATATACATATTCATTTAGACTAATAAATCACTATTAAACAATTATTGTACATAATAATATAATTCACCAAGAAATATGTTAGTATATTTAACATCCAAGAATTGTACAAAAGCAGATTGTAACTTAGATAAGTAAGGGACGGGCGAGCTAGCTAATTCCAGGTAAAAGATAATTCTAGGTAGAGCCCACCTTTCACCAAGCTAATGAGCAAGGAACCGTAAGCAATAAGGAGAAATAGAAAGAGACCGATATAGAAAGGAAAGAGACAGAGATATGGAATCTGCCTCCTGGTTGCATCACTCGGTCGCGTATGTGAAATCTTTTGGAACAGAATATTTTCATACATAATAAGGTAACGTGGTCTGAGGACCAATTAGAAATGTCGATACATTTTGAGGCGCGGAGGTGAGCGTCATTAGGCTTAGGTATAAAAGCGGAAAGAAAGCCCCAGATTTTCACTCTCTTATAGAACCTCGTCGACATATAGTGATACCATCTGGACGAGATGCACGTGTGTGCATTGGGTGGGAAGCGTGTGCAGTTATATTAGGCTCCTAATTTATTATAATGGGAAAAGGTAGCCGCCCATAAGTATTTATTTAATAATAAACCACATTTTTTTAAGGAAAATGCAGTGTATTTTAATTTGCCTCACCTACGAAAACCCTGAGACCCGTGAAATTAATTAGATAGGTAATTGATTAGGAATGGAGTAAACAGAAGCCGACGATCAGCAATAGCCGGAGAACACTGCAGCAGAGGGCATCTATCAGAGGAACAACGCTTTCCCGCTACATTTTTTTGTCATGTTAATATTTTAAACATGTGCTATTTAAATCAAAACCGTTAGAGCCTTGAAGTGTAGTTTGGGTGGGAGGTTTTCTTGCAAATCTTCGTGTCGTATCTTTGGAAGATACGTAACCTAAACACAAGTTTGGTATACTTCTCAAATATTTCGTTTCTGTTCACAGACACAGGTAGAAAGACATACATACGAATCTTTTTCTATTTTTTTGAATAGGGAGGCTTCAAACATGTATTTCTGGCGAAATTTCGATATCGAATTTTTGGATGGAACACAATGCTTCGTTTTACCTACTATAGGTAGGTGTTAGAGAAGGTAAAATCGCATAGGTAAATAGCTTATGATGTCCTCCTAGTTTTGATAGTTTTTTATATACAAAATATCTGCTGCAGAAATAATGTGGAGCTTATATAAATACAAGTAACCACTTTTTAGCGTTAACGGTTTTTGAAATTGTTACGTGATATGTTTATATTTTTCCATATTTAAGTGAATATTTGAAGGCTTTCGATGCCTCTTACTACGACTGATGATATAAATATGCAAAAGTCTTTTCTACATGTTTTATCTAGTAAGCCACCATGGTTTAATTTGAAATAATTTCATTATTGTTATAGTGAATAACGTGAAATGAATAGAATGCCTTTCTCCACCACGCACATAGTACGTAGAGAAGCTATTGCATTCCGAGATTTCACCTAAAATACATGTTTTGAGGCCACTTGAATCCAAAAAAGAAACGCATTTTTACTTTCTCTACCGCGTACATAGTAGGAAGAGAAGTACATCAGAAATACGTGTTTTGAGGACCCCTGAATAAAAAAGACATTTTTAGAAAAAGGTCCGTGTGTGTTTGTGTGTCTGTGAACAGAGTAACTCAAAAACGAAGAGTCGAACAACTACAAAACTTGTTATTTAGGTTCAGTACCTTCCAAAGATGCGATACATCATTCTAAAGTAAATTACGTACCACAAACTAACCTGTACATGTAAAATTTTTCTAATTTTTTTAATAATTTATATTAAAGATGTTAACATGACAAATAAGATGTATATTTTAATTTTGTGGGAATAGCCTATGAAGTACTCTTTATTCGGAAGGAATTTTGTATAAACTTTATAACTCACAAACAAAAATATAGCACCCAACAATGTAGAACTCTTTAAAACAAACCATTTATTTCAAATGACTTTTACTGTAGCATCAGCCATTTCCGAGATATCCGTTATTAATGATTCGATTTGTTCAATACTTAGTCATTCTTTTAAAGTCCTATCGATTTTCAGTTGTTTCTCGCAATTGGAAAGAGTATGGAATGCTAAGGCCAGCATATAGCAACCAGCTATAAAAGATTTTACTATCGCTATTCCCTTTATATCAATAACAAAATGTGTAATGCAGCTATTTTCGGAAAGGTTTATCTCGATTAAAATGAAGCCAATAAGAAAATAAGCTTTCGTAAGTATAAGTTGTATACCTGTAATAAGCGATAGAGTTTAGAGAAAGTCATGTGAATATAACACAAGAGATTTTTATAAGAATAACACAAAAGTTGTATATGCAAATATATGATGTTAAGAGCTCACGTGAGTTGTTCAGATTTTCTTCTAAGAAAGCTGCAAAACATGATGTGACGTAACTCAAATAAAGCAACAAGCGAATAACTGTAATATACGAGGTGCAAATAAGTACTTACTGCAGGTGTTTTAGAAAGAGTCACAAAACATGAATAATGGTCATATTCTACAGGAAAACAAGACATTAGCTTGGCACTGAATAAGAAGAAACTTCTTGCTACAGATGCACAGAAAAGAATGGTGAATGGCAAAAGCTTTTGAAGGAGAAAAGGTATGATTATGTAAGATGAATGTACTGTGTTCGGGTGCGTAGAGAAAAACGAAAAAAGAGGGAAGAATGAAAGAGGCTGCATTTACGGTGAAGAACATGCCATTGATTTAAGCCATCTTTAATGCAATGCATCTGTGAAAATCCTCAAGCTCCAAAGTTTTCATTTGAGTGGACTTAACATTTTTATCGCGTTATGGTAATCTAATATAAAGACTGTAACATTTCAATGACCTGTGTGTACTTTTTCCGATATATTAACTTTTATTCTTCATGTAATACATTTTTATCTGTGAATTAAAACTGCCCGGTGTGTTAATAGGATTGTTACATTCTATTCAAAATTTTATTTTGGCTTTATCAGAACATTACAAACCAAACCACAGTGGTAATGTTTAAAATCCAAACTAAGCATGCGAGGAAAATGAGAAACGTTTTACATTTATAAATGATTTTTTGTAATTTTACGAAGAACAAGCTATGAAACACATGTTAGTCCCCTTAGTAAGTTTGTATGAAAATTAAATCTAATTGATCAAAATATTTGACACATGATTTAAGTTAGTGAAAGTCTCCGAGGAAACAGTTTTGACAAATTACGTTTAAAATTGGAACGTTCATTGCGGTACTATGTTCAGGAGTATTCTAATGGATGCAGAATAATTTAAATATTACTGATATTATAACCTCCGTCAGGAATGAAGGCGGTAAATTCAAGCTGACGCACAGAAAGAAGGCAGAAAAGGAGTGGTGTTAAGCACGTGGCTTTCGGTGCGAACCGAGCACACATTGTTGCTTAACCTTAATGCATTACTAATTACGTTATTTTACCTTATTCTTCATCGCTTGATTCTCCTTCAGAGTCCAAATCTCGGTGTCAATGGAATCGATTTGTGGCTCGAAATTATCGAAGTTTACTGTTTAACAACTAGCAAGTTCATACAAACATACTCTGAAAACAGAGTGCCTTAGATTGGCTAGGAAGCAGTGGCAATGGCGTGATTATGACGTCGTAGTTTTGCCTGCGGTCGTGATGAACACTAGAAAATCAAAAGGGCCAAATGAAGATATGGATTGTAAACATTCTAAAAAAATATATCTCTTATTTTTACATTCACATGATTTTCCCTACCCATTATGGTTTCTTTTTACATAACTTCTACACACTATTCTTTTTATTTTTCTATTTACTTCATGTTAATCCACATAAATCTTTGCAGAAATAGTTGCATTACGTATTCCCTGTAGGTAAAGGTTATACAGGAAACCAAATCAATAGTTACATGTTTAAAATTGAGACGCTATGTGCTGGCCTTTCTATGACATCTCCAGAAACAACCCAATAGCGACAGCACTTTAAAAAATGGAGTATTGAAAACTTCAAACCAATAATAACGGATATCTCGGAAATGGCTGATACTAAAAAACGTTATTTGAAATAAAGTTTTATATTTAAAGAGTTCTATATTGTTTGTGTAGTATACTTTTATTTATTCCTTAAGATTTAGCAGTTAAGCAAAATTACATAAAATTCCTTCCGAGTGAAAAGAACTTTAAAAGCTATTCCCAAAATTCCAGCCTATATTTTATTTGACATGTAAATATATTTAATATACGGCGTCTTAATGAAAATCGTAAGAGTTATTTTTGAGAAAATCTTTCAAAAATATTCCATGCAAAGGATAGCTTACGGTGGAGAGATATTCTTGGAGATCTTTGTATAGCATCTTTGGAAGATATTGAACTTAAATGACAATTGTGATATTTATCCGAAATTTCATTTTTGAGTTATGCTGTTCACAGACACACGCCATATAAACAAACATTTTTCCAAAAATGCTTTTGATCAGGAGACCTCAAAACTTGTATATTTCTAGTGAAATCTCCGTATCCGCTTACAAGGTATATTGCCTTAAAGAAGTTACTTAATTTCGTTACGATTTAACAGTTTACATCTTCGAATGTGTCCGAGTTTGGGTGTATGGGGTCAAGTGATTTTAAATCCTTTATCCCTTAACAAAGCCAGGGACGAAGTAATAGCTTCCAGAAGATAAAACGCTAACATGAGCTGTGCGGAGATGTAATATGGGCAGCCATGTCAATGAGATGCATTGCCTCACTATAGTGACACGATGTTGTAGATGGACGACTAAGTATCATTATAAATTTCAGGAAGGACCAGTAGTCGTGTAGATGTTCTGATAAGCAGGTAATTAAACCACGTGAGCACGTCCCCACTCCATACGACATTCCTCTGATAAAGAGCCGCCAACTTGGAATGCCACTTTCAGATTGGCTCGCATGTTTCCAAGCGACACCTCATTCTATTTCATATTTGTTTTTCTCAACAATGTTGTTTACTTCGTAAATGCATGGACTTGAATGAGACTAAAACTGGAATAAAGCAAGGTATATTGCTTTTACCCTTTTTACCGCGTACCCATTGTGGGTAGACAAAAGCTATATTCCACCCACAAGTTTCCAACATAGATTTCTTGGAAATACATGTCCTTCAGATCTTTGGAACCCTCTTATAAAGTGTGCTTCTAAAAACAGCGTAACTCAAATCGATGCTGTAAGGGGACATACCCGATAACAAATAGGCATAGGAAATAACAGCATATAAAATAATGGAAATAGGATTAAGAATCAATGCTAAAATATTGGGAATAATTTAAAATGTGTAAAACCAACTTGTAACATAGCTGTAATTATAACAGGCGAGCTAGCAAACGAGAGGTGAAAGTGCATCAACACGCGCGCTAATGCGCACAGGGTTAGGCTAAACCTCAGAAAATAGAAAGTGAGGGCAGAGAAAAGAAATAGTGGTCCATTTCCCTGAACTCGAGGGAGTTGGTAAAATAGAAAAGGAAACATGTATTTATGAGAAGAACAGACACAGGGTTTTGCAGGATAAGTCGGCAGGACGCGTGACTTCAGAAATTTGGCACATCTTATTGTCATAGCATGCTACGTAACACTAATTTAAGAAACAATGGAAATTGTTGTAATAAATAAAGGCGAGAATTCCGGCATCATAGGAAAACAGACTCTCTAAGATACTCTCTTGGAATTAGTTTGCGTGCTACTACCGTAGCAACCGATATTAGAATCAGTGATGTAATTAAATTGTGCAACCAAGTGGAAGATACTGCGTATGTGGGTGGGAAGATCGTGTGACGAATTAGCTAAGTCCACAGAATAACAAAATGATAGCGGGAAGGTTTAAGCTATAAGATTTGAAAAGCACTTCATAAGCGAAAATTGCTAGCCTCCTGAATAGTAATAATTCTCTTCAATAAATAAAGGTTATGGGAAAATCAATTATTATTTTGCCTTCACACACAAAATCCCAGATGTATTATCCAATTAGATAGGTTAGGAATTCATTTCTCAGCTCTTCGACTGGCAGCCGGCAAGAACGTCTAGAAAACAACAGAGATCCAGGAGGTTCATGAGCCTACGCGTACTCCTGTACTATGTGACACGAGGATTTTCAACGAAATCCTCCCACCCAAACTTTTATTTCCTTATGATGACTTAACGATTTTGATTAAAGGCTCGCATGCTTGATATATTGACATGAGAAATAAAATGCACATACTTAATTTTTTCAGAATAGCCTGTTAAGAACCCTTCAGTCTGATTCAACTTTTTCTCTGTTTATTTTACGTGCTTTAACTATATGATGATATCGCGACGGAGACACCTCGTGGCTCGGTATGTGGCCTTAGCCTTCTAGGTCTCATTCCTGTAGCATAGCATCTTGCAACGTCAGGCGACCTCGCAGGTCTTAGTGTTAGGCAACTGTACTCAGTTTATATACGTGGCGGGGAAATGGCAGCTTCGACACGTGTCCACAGAGGCCTTAGTGCCAGGCAACTGTACCTCTGATTCTACACGTGCGGAAAGATGACATTAGGATGACGTCTACCTGATTTCATTATCTGTAGATAGATAGCAAAGTATTCACTACTACCATCTATTTTCATTTTTACTGTTGTTTTAGACCTGAGGTGGATCTTTGAATTGTGGTATTAATAATCCAATCCGGTATTTACCAAAAAACACCAGTCAGATTGGCCGGCCCATGGGATTTGAACCCGGGAACTCCCGAACGCGCGTCACAACGTTATCGCCTGGGCCGTTTCGCTCGCGATTCAGTTTCTGTAGTTATGAAACCGTAAGAGAGAAACAAAAATTTACTGCATAAAAATGTAATTTCTCCCAACTGCGCTTTACATGGAAAAATTGTGTTTTTTTTTTTTTTCTTTATTCAAAAATCTGTGAGGAATGGGGATATGTGAACTCCTGACATTCTAAGCAATTTATACAGGTGGTTGAGGTTAAGAATAACATCTTTGTTCTTTGTTTAAAATTATGACACTGTCAAACAACCAGACATTAAGAC
The DNA here is from genome assembly GCA_030765065.1 of Deroplatys truncata. Classification (NCBI taxonomy): domain Eukaryota; kingdom Metazoa; phylum Arthropoda; class Insecta; order Mantodea; family Mantidae; genus Deroplatys; species Deroplatys truncata. The sequence goes on along the minus strand of CM060981.1, from coordinate 102,827,645 downwards.
CGCCAAAAATGTCAAGTTACAGTTTCCAACAATGGGTTCATCAAGAAATGCAATCCACAAAAGCGCGTTGACTTTCCTATTTCACTCTTATCAATATCAAACAGCTTACAGGTTAAAGTCGCTGCACACTGATTACAGCCGACAGTCAGCCGAACCGTGCATCCGTACAAACTATTGTTACTAAAGGTTATTTTTCTATCTACTACATTCTAATCCAAATAGACCTTTGCAGAAATCGCCACATTACTCATTTTGTTATAGATACAAAGGGAACGGCGGCAGTTAAATTTTTAAGAACTGGAAGTTATATGCCGGCCTTAAAATTCCAAACTGTTTCCATGACATCGCAAAAAATATCTGAATTTTGACAGAATTGGCCAAGTTATAAACAATTCAAATCATTAATAACGGATAACTAAAAATGGCTTTTGGCAAAAAAAATATTTGAAATAAACTGAGTATTCTAGGGAGATCTACATTTTTCATGTACTACGTTTACTAGTCTATTACTTAACATTTACTAGTAATACAAGGTTATAAAAAATTCCTTCCGAATAAGAGGACTTCACGAGCTATTTCCAAAAAATTCAATCTATATATTTTATTTGTCATGTAAATATCTTTAATACACGCTATTTTAATTAAAATCATTACAGCCATTTTTCAGAAAATAAAAAATTTCGAAACATCTTCCATGTAAAAGATAGCTTAGGTGAAATCTCGATAGATATCGAATTTTTGGGTGGAATGCAGTATTTTTTCTACCTATTATGTTCGTGGTAGAGAAAGCAAAAATATGAGTTTTGTAATTATATTGTTGACACATAATATGCAATCGAGGAAAGCACTTTTCCCTAGACATTTGACTTTTATAGACTTCGAAAAAGCCTTTGACTCGGGCATCAGAAATAGACCATGGACAATAATGGACAAGCCAGGATACCCTATGCACCTTATACAGACAATTAAAAGCATATACGAAGATACCAAAATAGTCATGAATACAGCCACTTCAAAGACAGATAAGATAATAATAAATCAAGGTGTCAGGCAGGGATGTAGCATGTCACCGACTCTCTTTTAACATCTATGTTGAAGGCCACATAAGAAATTGGAAGAAGGAAGTCTATGAAGGTGTACAGCTGAAAAGGAACTGTTATTTAAATGTTATGTCCTATGCAGACGATGTAATCATAATACAAAACACAGAGGCAGACTTACAACACTCTGTGTACAGATTATATGAATTGAGAAGCAGTTACTAAAACAAAAGTTATGGCCCATTACGGAAAATACCCAATTCGATCTAAGATTGTTATTGAAAGCAAGTACTAGACCAAGTTTCTAGTTTCAGCTATTTAGAATAATGGCATAAGTCTGGACGTAGACAAAGACATAGAGAAAAACTTAATAAATTTCAATGTATGTGGGACTATAAATAAAACTTTAAAAATAAAGTTAGGAAAGACAAGAAATTAAAATGATACAAAATGGCAGTGCCTGTGCTACTTTATGGCAGTAAATCTTGGATTGAGAAAAAAAAAGAGATAAAAATAATATACAGGTAGAAAATGGGATTTTTAAGGAGCGTTAAAGATTGTTAAAGGAGGAACTACATAAAAAATGACTATTTATAATTTAAATGATAATATTGAAGAATACAGGGGAAAACGGAGACATCTCAGGCGGATGGATGAAAATAGAATTCCAGCCGTTGTAAATAGTACAAGCCGTAGGAAGAAGAAATGTAGGACGGCCGAGAAAAAGATGGAAGTAATTTTGTGAAGTCGGAACGGGTATATTGCCTAGGTCTTGAAGTGAATAAGAAGACAATACAAGATAGAGGCATGTTACGAGACATGTTTTTAAAGCACCGATAATTTTTTTTTAAAAAAAACAGAACATTATTTTCCAAATACTTTATCATCATTCATTGCATTACACCTTACACTACTTCTCCACATAGTCATTGGTGTCATTCAGACACTTGTCGTAACAGAAAACCCGCTTTGGATACATTCGTCAAAGAATGATACCGCCTGTGATGAAAGCCAAGCCTGCACTTCTTGTTTCACAACATCGTCATCGTTGAAACCAAAGAATTTCTTCAGATAAAGAAACAGATTAAAATCGTTTGGTGCCAAATCCGGACTGTAGGGAGAGTGATCGAATTGTTCCCAACCAAATGCTGCGATCTTGAGTATGTTTGGCTGTATGTGGCCAGGTATTGTCACTGATTATTGGCTCCCCATAAATCTCACACAATTGGCAATGAATGTTTGCTGGTGTGATATTTCGCGAATTCAAAACACGAATCACTGATCTGACTTCACAGTCAGCGGGTCATTCAATTGCTTTGAACATTTCGAAACACTCTAATGACAGGAAAACACAAAGTGACAATCGCTCACGCTGCGTCTGCTTCCCTAAAGAATGGAGGAAGTGATCGCGCATGCTTAAAATCGCGACTGCAGCGGCAAAATATTAAAACGGTACTTACTTTAAAAACACGCCTCGTACACGAAATATGCAAAGCTAATTGAAATATTCAATTTATGTAAAATACCGTTTTACCGCCGCGATTCTTTTGTTTTCCCGCATAGGTTCATTAGAACAAAAATGTTGGTGATATGAGAACAGTTGTGTTTTGTTTTTCGTATCCTCCATGAAACCAAATCCACATTGTTTAATTTTAGATTATTTGTAGTCAAAACGTTATCTTCGCTATAGTAGAATTATTTTGATATTACATATAATATATATAATGTGTATACAATATAATATATATAATATAAATGAAGGTATTACGTGAAGTTGTAATGGTTAGAGAAAATCGTGGCACATTGGAGTTTTGTTTTGTCTATCACCTAAGTAAAAGAAATTATTGTATTCTATCCAAAACTTTTAACCGAAATATACTTTTTGAAGTCCACTGAACACAAAAAGGTATTTTTAGAAAATGGGTGTCTGTGTGTGTAGTGTGAAAAGCCTTAAAAGCCATAAATACCAGACTTTATATATCTACAAGTTCAGCATCTTTCAAGCATGTTACAGGAAGATTTAAAAATAATCCTCTTATCCAAACTACACTTTACCTTTTTCCATAATTTTAAATTTTTTCTCAGAAGTCCCTTTAAGGATTTTGATTAATATATCACATTATAATGAACAGAAGTACTTTTTATAGTGATGTTATCATATGATAATTTAAACTGAGTCTTTACTTATTAATTCCCATTACATTAGCGCCCCTTAGTTAACATTTCCATCACATTAGCGCTCCTTAGTTAATATCTAGCGCTAATGTGATGGGAATTAATAAGTAACGACTTAGTTCAAATTATAATATATCACTTGTTTAATATACTGAAATGAGAAATAATATGTATTTTCTAGGGATAGCATATTAAGTCCCTTTTACATGATTAAATTTCTTTAAACCTGTATAACAGAGAAACTTACGAGTATACAATAAAAAGACTAAGGAAAAACATAAAGCTAATTAAAATAACCAAATTGTGTAATTTTTTTTAAACTTGTCATTTTCGAAATATTCCATGTTGCAAGTTTAGACCTTTGCTAAGTGTGATTTAATGCTTGAAACTTTACGATTCCTACTTCTCTTTCTTTCTTACTTACTCTGTTTCTCTCTCTCTTTCTTTCCCTCTCTCTCTCCTTCCAGCAAGCAGGATACAATTGAAAATAAATTCATTAAATGTGCCGACATCTATTGTTTATCAACATCTAGAACTGCCGCAAGCGTTAAATAATTTTGTTGGTAGTACTGATATAAGCTAAGTACTAAATAAAGCGTATTTATCAGAATAATTTGGGAACAAGGTTGCCCAAGTACGCACAGGAATCCACAAACAGGGGCAGATGTTGTTCAGTAGCCAGCGAAACCAGAGTCAGTTTCTTTATCTTGCTGCCGAAAAAAACTCGATTCCTTGTTAATTGTAGCTGATATATGACTGGAACCTTATCTTGGGGTGTTCATTAGGTCGAGAACGCGGCCGATAGAAGACTGAATTTCTTCGTTAGCAGAGAAGAGAGGCAACTAAACAAGCTACCGTATCCAAGAGACCGGAATTAGGTGGGGCCGTGTTACAGGTCGATTCCATGTGAACTCTTTATTTATTTTACGAATAACATAAACCTGCGCGACCTTCACATTTCCACAAATTTATTCTCGTTTGGTTGTGATAAATCTTAGTACCGCCAAGTTTATAGCCTTACAGGAATGTCTGTGTACTTCGCCAGTTAGAATTTGTCTTTCTATGATTTATTAAATTACATTTTAATTATTCTTTACACACTATAACCCGTACAGACATTTTAATTGCAGTTCACATATAGAAGGGGTTTATGCAATGAAATTTATTTTTATTGGAGGAATTTAATATTACGTTTTAAGCAAACACAGATTTCTGCTCAACCCAGCCTTGCGCTTTCCTTTTATTCCTGCACAAGGTTTATTTATCTTAAAATTATCTATCATTTTATTATCTTCTTCTTTCTTCCTTTCACCATCGCCTTAACGAGGAGTTCCTCTTCAAACAGTGCTCCAATCAATTTCTTTCCTTACACTTGATCAGTTTCAGCATTATTCCTACCAACTCTTTTTAAAACAGCCTTTAATACCCCACAAAACGCACTCAAGTAATTTTTTCAACAGGTCATTCTTCTTCGATTTACAATTAACACTTTTTATACATCACAATTATCTAAATATGTCCATTTTCTCCAAAACCTCATCTCAAATACACAAGTGTACACTCCTTTTCGTTTCTGCTTTTACCTGCATTCCTTACGGTTCATTTATTTAGCTCCATTAGTATATTGCTTAGAATTCTTTTTCCTCTTAGCAGTAGTTAACACAATATTACACCTTGTATTCTTCTTCCTACTACTACAAAGTTAAAAATATCTATCACGTATACTTCACCAAATTGGAACATTAAGAAATCATACCGAGTAAAATGGCTCGGTCGATAGCGGCTGTGGCTCATATTCGGAAGGTCATGGGTTTAAATCTTTTGTAGTGGCCCATCTGACAGAGATTTTGCGTGGTTTCCGTCAGATGCCAGGTAAACATCGTATTAGATATTCAATAATACGACCCAAAAATACGACGTTCCACCTATAGAACGAAAGATATAGGAATAAAAAGCTAGATGGCACGGAAAGGCGAGTACACAACTAAGGCCATCTGTTCAGCATCACATTGACTAAGAGTAGATTCAGAGAACAGTAACTAGTTCAACGATCCCAAAATCCCCGTCCTACTAAAGTTTTATAGCAACAAAATGTATGGTACTATGAAGACTGTGTAACTAAATACATCTAACTCAAGTGAACCAAAGAAACGCAGAGTAACCGTCGCGATGTGATCAGAAAAATAAAATAATAGCAATAAAGATCACATCTGAGCAAAACAAATTAATTTTAATAGTACCTATATGACTGATATAATTCTACGCTACAAAGAACATTGTACTTACGTAGAAGATGGTAGAGAAAATTAAAACAGAATAACATTTCAAATTCTTCCTATAATTTTATCCAAATGATTTCCTTCTTGAGTTGGCTGCTGTATCCTGGAAGCCGGCTAACCAAATCTGAAGCCGAAGAATTAAAGTTGCTATTAGTATGCGCATTCGTAATAAATGTCCACTATGCCGGATCGCAAAATGTGACTACGTTTGACTAAAATATACATTTTATTCATCATTTTAATATCTCAAACATATATTTTAATAAAAAATTGTAGTAAGTTTGAAAATTATGAAAATAATAATAATAATAATAATAATAATAATAATTCTTTGCCTTATATACTTATTTGTATCCATATTTACAAATTATTTTGAGTTCTCGGACAGATAGTTGACACACACAAACAATTTTTTGATGCTTTTTAACCGGAGAAGCCTCCTCCAGCATAATTATGCAGTAGAAAAAGTAACAATCTGATGTGTTGCAATCATATGAATTTCTCTACTGACTATCATTTATTTTCATAACTTTTCTAGAAATCACTCATATAAAAGTAGCTTTTATATACAGGGTGGACCATTTAATTTGAAATTGTACAATATCTCCAAAACTAAGCGTTATAGAAAGAAATGTCTTGGATAAAGACCCCAATTGTAGATTGCCTATTTAAAATTACTAAACTGACCCTAAAATGACCATCATAACGCCCTCCAAACGAAACACGACTAATGGCATTTACTTTCCCCCATAATATCAAGTAACTTTTATTAAAGACTATTTCTACTATGTGTGTGCATGTGCGTGTGTGCGTGTGTGTGTGTGTGTGTGTGTGTGTGTGTGTGTGTGTGTGTACTGCTAAGCATGATGATCATTAGTAGACACAGGAGGCTGATAAAAGATAGTCATTCTTTTGTTGTGCTTTGCGAGAGCTAAACGCAAACAAATGAAGGTTCGTGTAGAACCACAAAGGATTGCTCAAAATAATGGAAAAATAAAAGTTAAATTATCGTAAATGGTTACAAAGTTTTGTTTGATGACAATTGATATTTTAAGGAGATTTACGTATTCCTGATTGTAGTAAGTGATAGTTTGTTGTAAAACGTCGATACGAAGAAAGAGAGATTAATGGGTTATTTACAGGAAGTTCAAGACAAGTTTTTGATTATTTATCCAAAATTTTAAATATATGAGTTATTTTAAATAAACGTTAAGAGACATTATTTTAGCTACAATTTTCCCTCGTATTGGTTATCTGAGGTAAAGGACGTTTCTTTGAATTCTTCAACGTACAATCTTAGAAGTTGCATGGGTTAAGTGAGAATTTCTAATGTACACAAGTTTTCGTTTTTGTGTTATACTTTTCACAACCAGCTTTTTTATATTTTACTAAAATTAGGGAACTTAAAAACGATATATATATATATATATATATATATATCCACATGAAATTTTTAGGTCTTAAACACAATTTTCTTAAGTACCAAAGCAGTAGAGAAAGTAAAAACAGTGAAAATGTAGCATTTGTTACAACCAGAATAGCCATTGTACTCATTTCAATTAATGGTTAATTCAAAAGCTCACTGTGACCACAGTAGCGTTTCTGACTCATTTAAAACTAACTTTTCTACCGTTATCCACAACTCTCGTAGTAGTTTCACAGTGCGGTTCAGGCATTTCAAATTCTGATTACGAAAAACCCACGTTGTTACACGCTTCCGCCGCTTATATTTTGGTTTTAATAACTACCTCTCTTGGGTTAATGAGATCTTGTCGCTATTAAAACAAAAATAAAACGGTAGAATGTTTTTAGTGGAGTCATTTTTATAGAAATTGCTGTTTCCATATAATCAACAGCACAAAATGAAATGATAAAAAGATAAACACATGGACCGGCTCGCTAATTAATCCAATCGCGGTAGCACCTTCAATTATTTTTCTTCGCGCTGAAGAAGAATGCCTGCCTGGGGGTCACTGGGTCTCATGGAGGTTAAAAGGTGCATGAAGGACAGGTAATTGACTCCATGTTTGGTTTTTCTTATTTAGCCTTGCATGGAGAGCGAGTTAAACAAAGGAAACTTAGGCAGCAGGTTTCTTCTTCCTGCCGCTATCCAAACCCGGGGCCAGGTCGAGACATATTTGGAGAGACAACAGTAGCACCGTAGCCTTGTTCTCGATTTCATTATTGTAACTTTCTTATTATTGCTGTCATTTAATATAAATAGAAATGTTATCTACTTGATAAAAGGAAACTCATGCAAATACTGATATTTACTTTGATGGCTTTATAACTTCCCCTAATTGCTTAAATTTTTTACGGAGTCCAAAGATGTACAGCTAATTTCAAAAACATCTCTGCGTATTTTTTTATGGTTTACATCAGGGATTTTACATAAAAAGAATAGTGAGATTTACAATTTTTATTTCATTTTGAAAACTACTTTAAGAGCACAAAACAAACATTCTGAACATGTTTAACAGAGAAATGTTTTCTTAATTTAAAAAATATGCATATATATAAACAAAATGTTAGTATATAACTTTACTTTCTCTACCACTTACTATAGTAGGTAGCGGATGTAATGCATATCATCTAAAAATTCGTTTCAGAGATTTCGTCGGAAACACACGTTTTGAGATTGTCTGAACCCATAAAAATATTTTTATAATATAGTTGCGTGTGTGTTTGTATAGGTGTATGTGTTTTTTTAATTTGTTTTCACTTTCATTAAACATGATAGTATAATTTATTAATGCTAAAATCAATAGACTGTTTTGCGTTATTTCATTTATAAAGCCTTGCTTTAGTTGCCTCCCCCCCAATTTTACATCAAAGTGTAAAAATTCAAAGTTACATTTCCAATAAAACAGAAATAAAATTTAGAGTATATTAAAATACAAAGTTACAAATTTTATATAAATACAAAACACCTAGAAAAATTAACTTAACTTTATTTCTTTTGATATTTCTAAATTCAAAAATGTATTTAGCTGTATTTAATAACCCTCAGAAACAAACTTACAAAGTGCAGCGACTGCAAGGGTTTATAAATCCAAACAAAAGACAGAAAACCCTGAGGGCAAATGATTGCTGCATATCTGCAATTTGATGTTAATTTTATGTCTTGCATATCACACTTGGCTTATTCTTTTCAATACATTCCTGCAACGGAAATGTTAAATGCCACTGCACGTTGAAGCATCTCATATGGAATGCTCGAGGAAATAAGGTCCATTAATACCAGCCTTATACATTCCTCAGGAAAATGTCATATTTTACTACGGGTTGTTGGGGGCCCAGTATTACTAATTCTGCTTGTTTGCATAGATATACAGAACAGCTTTCAACGGCATCAATCAGTCAGTTTTCTGTTCAAGGGCAGGTCCAGTTACTGTAAATTCAACCTCCTTCATTCTGCCTTCTTTTCAGCTCTGCTCCGAATGTGAATAATTTATCTTAACATCGATTACCACCTGGCACCTTCTTCCGCCCCGAACCTTTCTCACCATCCACCATGCCTTTCATTGTATCTCTTAACAAGCAGTTGTATCTCTTCCAAAGTTTCATTAGATTTCTTTTCCCCTTTCCGATCGTTTTCAGCCACGCCATAGTAAGAACTTATATTTCTTCATATGCATATTCCAAATATTTTCCTTGTTTCGTCGAATTCTAAACATTTCTGCATTGTATAATGCAACACTTCATATAAACACTTAGCTAGTCTCTTTCCTAATCATTTCAGCAAGCGTCCACAAAAGATTTTTGTGTTATATTAGAAATTTTGCCAATGTTAACCTCTAATCTATAACTTAACTTAAGCCAAGCTGCTATGAAACGATTAAATTTAAATTCAGATGTCTTTGATTCACTGTGAGTTTGGAATCCTCATTTCTACGGCGAAAGCACTGACCTGTAAAGTGACTGCAGAACGTGATTCTGCAGTAGAAGTGGAGGCCAAGATATCACAAGGAGTGGTCGAGAGTGTGGCAGGACAAGATTCAAGCTTCTTCGGCATTCCTGTCAACGAGAAGCCGTCTGAATGAGACTAGACGGCGAAGCACACACATGTAGATCTACGTGGCCGAACCGATATTAGACCACGTCACACAACTTGGAATAAGGCTCCGAATATTCTGCTAAGAGACAGGGAAAGCTTCTCAGAAAGAAACGCATTGGAGAACGTGTAACAATCTAAATTCACAGGGTAACTATTGCATATGCGCGTGTAGATAGGTAAGTAATATTAAATACTAAAAATCTTTCTTAATGCATAGCTTTTGAAAAAAAAGTGCTTTTGTTTTTCATAAGCAGAACTCGTACATCAATAACCACTCGGGAACTTATCAGATGAAATTCAAAGCTATGAGTGTTATTTTTAATAGCACCTTTCATTGACAAAACTTGTAGCAACATAACGGAAGTTTCAGATTTTTTCGATATATTCACGACCAACGAAGCGGAGAATTAATTTATCTAAGGTTATCTAACCAAAGTTTTAGAATTTCTGCATTTCCAGCTACATTTATTTTGATTACTTCGCAAGTAGAATAGTTAAAATAAAATAATACATAACAAAATACAAGAAAAGCTCCATCCCGCTAAGTTTTGCACTGATAACTGCATGATCTATTATCTCAAAAATTACTTCAAACATCCTACTGACTTTTTATACGGTTTAGATCATAGTCTCCAGGTTCACAGATTTATTTTATACTATATAATCTCGTTTATTATTATATTCCTAATTATATATTTTGTATTAAAACTTATTAGCAGTTATTTTAAAAAAATAATTAGCCATTATATTGAAAAGCAGACTGAAGTCATATAGCAGCATCATGAGGTGTCAATTTCGGAAACCGATCTGTGGGCGAAAACTTTTTCAAATTTTTATAGGTTTTAATGTTACCTGCTCTGTCGTTTCGTCGCTCATTCTGCATTGTCTCGTGCGCCAGCTGCTCTAGTGGTATAGCTATGAGTTCTTTATCTCAGGGTATGCGTGAGTGTATTTTGAAAGGATAACACCGGTTTACTTAGCTGATAAATTTTAATATGGATTAAAATTGAAATTGAGTTTTATTTTTGGACGCTCTTTAACTACTATGGTACTTAGTGTCCCACTCTATATCGGGCGTGGAAGACAAGAAAGTTTGCTCAGAGGCCTCTTTATCAGGCTTGAAGTTCTTTTACGTGCCGTAAATCTACGACACGGGACCACAGGTTTTACTTCGCTTCCGAACGAAGTCATGCGAAGGGTTTCCATTGCCCTCCGACGTTTGAGCCCGCGACCTCGGTAACTAGAGGCTAGCATGGTCCCTTAGACCACGGATGACGACAATGTTAACTAAAATGTTCAGTTTGAGAAGTGTCGCCGATTGTTGAATTTACGAATTAATTACTTCTATAGCAATAATTAAGCGAAGCGGCTATTGCCGTAAGTCGCAGAAATACTGCTCGAAAATATCCCTCTCAATAGCGCTCTTATTCACTCGAGTACGTCACTAGATGCTACACTACTTAAAATGAAGTTCACATTCACATGGGTCATCACACCAGTAAGTCACAGATTAAGTACATAAGTGACTCTGATTCAGAATGCACGCCCTCCTCTTAACTTAAGCTCCTCCAACCTATCACTACCCTTATCAATGTCCGTTCTCTTGCGGTCCAATCTTAAACCTCTAAGTACACATATCTGCACTGTTTCTATGCCCCCCCCCGAATCTCAGAATTTCATTTCCCATTCTAATTTACAGAATTCTTGCCTACATGTCTTTCCAAACGTACTGAACCCAATCTTAACTGCATTTCAGGAACTTTTATACAAACGCGTTCGCTAGTCGCCTGTTACTAATGGTTTTGTTTAACATGACTTGCTAATTACCTTTTTCTTTCCGAACAAATCTTTCAACTCAAACTTATTACATTATACATTGATTTAATATTCCGAAATATATCCTTATCTTTTCTATAATTTCTTTATTTAATTGTTTATATCCTCCCGTCAATAATTACGGTATCAAGATTCAGATTAATTAGTTGTTTTTGTCATCCTGAACTCCATTTAGATAACTTTGTTGTTTCTAGAAAATGGTTAATTTTTATTAGAAAATGTTATGCACAGAAAACCTGTTCAAAGCAAAACTGGAGAAATAAAATTCAAAAGTGTTCACAACAAAAGATACCACATGGATTTGACACTTGAAATCTACCACATTTAACAGAGTTCGCAATTTGTATAGCAAAACTTCGCCTAAAAGATGAGCAAAAATGTACCTCCCTACTCCAAAAGTATAGGGGTTATTTTCAGTGAAAAGTGTAGAACAGAGAGGTACAAAATGTCAGATGCTATATTATTTTTAAGACTATACTTATAATACAGTGCGATCGTTTCATGGTGCGGTATCACGGATCGCGCGTATGCATGCTTCTCACACTATTACACTGAGGGTTTTTCGTTCCTAACTCCCCCATTACTTACTCACGAGTGATAGTAACATGCACTGTAATGAGTACTAATCTTGTTATAAGTGGTGTTGGAAGTGTTGTCCATCTGCTTGAAGATATTTCTGGTATCTTCGACTGAAATTTCCATACACACGCTAAGTTCTTCTTGTATAATATTCATAATTTTGTTTTCATCCTTAAGTTCGTCTATAGTGTGGGGATTGTTCCTATAAACCTTTTTTGTGTGTCCCCCACAAATAGATGCATCAATTTCATCAATTTTTTTCCTCCTTTAAAACATTTCATTTTTGCGTTTAGGATACTTATTAAAGAGGCCTCTAAGTTTCTCTACCTGAAACTAGAATACCAGGAAATTTCTTCTGAAATTGTCTACACACCTTCGGTTTTTTACCTATCCTAGTACATAAAAATTCGTGTTCGAGCTTGAATTTGTCGGCAGGCATTACAGTGGATTAATAACAAGACATTAACACTCTTAAGCAAGTCACACACAATACAGATGTCTTGAATAAACTTTCACCTTTGAGATGTACAAACACAGTTCTCTTTACAGCACGAACATAAAGCAGCGACTGAAGCACACCTGATAAAGATAACCTTGAACGCGTCATGCGCCGCCAGTGGCGCATTGCAAAAGTGCCGAGGTCACTGCAGTACAGCTGCATATAGTCTGTCTGTGGCCTCACCGTAAAGCGTGCACGCGGTACATGCATTCTGCTAACGATGATAAAGCATATGAAGGATCAGGGGAAAAACGCCTTCAGTCCACAAAAATCGAAATTCATGTTTTGATGCTTTTGTATTGCTCAGTACCGCCAGTTTCAATCACGAGGTAAACCATGGGCAAAAAAGCAACAAGAAAAGAAAAAAGAAAACGCCATCAAAGGCCCCAATCCTAATCTCTCGTATGAAACATAAGGCTTACAATATTTAACAAGGTTTCTCATTACAGCGAAGATCTTTTCCAATTTGATGTACGATGGACGTGAGAGCAACGAACAGCATGATGAGGTATACTTGGACTTCATCAATGACAATGATGACTAAAGATGATTATTTTTCTGCACCACAACCAATGTTATCTATCTTTATTTGATTCGCCGTACCATAACAATAATAAGTTCAAATATCAACATTATATATCTTTTATACAGTCTAACTTAACTGCAACTGTGGGTTTTATTTCAGAATGCTCCTCAAAAGACAAGGTGGAGGCCCAGAGAAATTTTTTCACGCCCATTTTTATTATTACTTACAGAAAATGGCTTGTGTTTAATTCTATATACCGTAATATTAAAATCAGGATTCTAACAATGTAATTAAACCTTATTTTTAAAGAGAAACTTTGTCTTTGATCTCTTGAAACTTTTTGATAAATGGACTGAAAGAGTTTTTCCCTCTGACTCTTCACACACACACACACACACACACACACACACACACACACACACACACACACACACACACACACACACACATACACACGCACGCACGTACGCACGCACACACACATATACATATATATATACACACACACACACACACACACACACACACAAGAAGTGTGATATAAAAATAACCGGAATTTAATTTCGCGAGCTTTATGCATCCGATGTTCAAAACTTTTGTTTTATCTTGTTGGTACACATGTTCCTGACGTATGTTTGTATTTTCAGTGTTTTGAATATTTAGTTTATTATTGACAGTCGAAAAAGTTAAACGTGTTTTCGAGTGCTCGGTAAATTTTTACTTTCGAAAAAGATGGATAAAAGAATTTGCATTAAATTTTGCTTGAAAAACGAATATAGAGCAGCACCACATTCGAAATGTTGACTGTGGCTTTTGGCAAATCCACTATGAGTAAGACAAGAGTTTACGAGTGGTATAAACGTTTCAAAGAGGGTCGAGAAGCTGAAGACGACGACCACCGTGGACGCCCTAGCACATCGATTAATAACGACAATGTGGAAGAAGTAAAGAAAATGGTTCTGAAATATCACCAAATCACCATCGGAGAGGTTGCTGATAGTGTCGGCATATCCTTTGGCTCATACCAAGCAATTTTTTTGGATGTGTTGGGCATGAAATGTGTAACAGCAAAGTTTATTCCGAAATTGTTGAATTTCGACCAAAAACGACGTCGCGTAGACATCCCTCAGGAATTGCTGAATGAAGTCGAAAACGATCCAGAACTTCTAAAGAAGGCTATAACAGTGACGAAACATGGGTATATGGGTATGACGTCGAAACTAAGGCCCAATCGTCCCAATGGAAACTGCCTGATGAGCCAATTATATTTTAATTATTTACTTATATATAAGGTCAAAACTCCTGCAATTCCATTCTGCACTTCTGTCACGGTAACGGAAGAAGAAGAAGAAGAAACAACAACAATTGTACATCAAGGTGATAAAACGAAAACTATAAAAACTGGCAGGATACACATATGTTTTTGATGAAAGCATTTCTATCCTAAATTTGTCACCTAATACACGGTTAATTAAACTTGATAGAACCTAAAGCTCAAACTGTATTTATTTTAACATTTTAGCGAGTAACAATATACATTTTATTTTTCGATTAAATTCCTTGGTAACACGTACTATTGAAGACGAAGCGTGACAGCCTATATGCTACGTACTGTACGTAAGTGCGTCAAATGCAAGTGATAAATTGGAAACGATAAAACTATGCCGATAGACAGCTGTGGTTGGTGGATAATTCACGATATACATACTTCGACTTGGTCATATGAACTGAATAGCTAAATAAATATATGCTGTAATTACTTCATGTAAGGTTTTTATGTAGTTATTATTAGACAACTCAAAATGACAAAAAAAGTACGAGAGCATCATGATGTAACTAGGTATTTTAAAGGCTTCTTATTAAACGATCTAATAATATCGAGGGAATCATAAATCCAAGAACAATCGTATGGATTTTAAGTACAACAGTTGATAATATTGATCAACAAACTTGCATACATATAGGGGATTACCAACGTACACACAATAGTCACAGCAATAATAAATATATTTTTTAATGTTCCAATTGGAATATCTTCATCAGCAACATTAAATGTCACTATAATGCAATTAGTTTATAAACAGCAAAGTTTAACTGTATAGCGGACATAACATTTAACGATATTGAATTATAAAATAACTGCTTAGAAATGCTGATACAATCTTTTTCATTAATAGAACCTGAATGTAATCATATCGTATAAGGACGCACTGATTACAAGCAACAGCGAAACTAAAAAGGTTTCCTAGCCAATAATGCAAACTAAGTATAGTAATACAGGATGTAATGACAACTTGTTTGTGTCAAATTCTAAAAATGTGCATAGCAAATTTATATCCGAAAATTCTTTACGTTTTCCCAAATTTTATACTGTGAAAAAGCTAAGTGCCGAGCTTATCCAGCGGATGGCGCCGACTGACTATCCGGTTGAAGAGATAATAAGGAGGAGCGCTCTCCCTCCGACGGAAACTCCAGAAGCGCCCGCGACGCAACGACATAATTCTAGAAGCTTCTAGAAAATCTTTCGGTGGTATATAAGCGAGCATGCTCGCGAGTCAGTGAGTTAGTGAGCGCGTTTCTGATGCGACATGAAGTGCTGATAACTCAATACGTTCTACGAGTGAGGTTATGACACCTGTGACGTACGGTGAGTGCTGCTCCTGCAAGCGATTAGAGAGGTCTTGTGTTGGACGCTCCAGTGAGTAAAGCGGAAGCTAGATGAGTCTGCTTCGCGAGGAAAAATGAATTGGCAATGCAAACTGAATTAAATCACATTGGTGAAGCGACAGTGAAAATTGAACAATTCCATGGTATGTTTATAGTAATGTATATATTCTTTATTGCTTAATTCATAAAACGTCTAAATAGTAAGGCATTTATAAAATACAGTAAAATATTAGTCATCTCTTAATGCTAGACCGTATGCACCAAAGAATGCACGTGCATTTTCGGGTGAATATCTGAAACTGTAAACTACTTTTGGTTTCGTTACAACCAACTGGGTTGTACTACTTACCAAACACAGTAGGGCATTTTGTGCCAGAAACAGTTATATATTTAATTCCACTATGTAAAATATAGTGACAATTATCTACTTGAGTTGTTTAACATATCGTATCATGATCTATTGAATCAAAAGATTCTTTTCTGAATTGTGAAAAATTACCTAACCTCAAAGGAAAAGTAAAGAGTCATAATTTTAAACGAAATAAGAACATAAAACGTTCTAGAAGAAGAAGAATATGTACTTTAAAACCGGAAACTATTTCAATGTGCAATATCAGAGATTAAACACCCCATATATATGCTTTTGCGTATTCAGCAATGAAGGAGCATAATTAGGATAATCTTTCCTCTCTTTGCTAAACGAAAAATCTTCAGCTTGCCAAGCCATGATTGATTGACATCCAGAGCGTCTTAAACATCAAACGGCTAATTTATATCTACGTGATTTGAGCGTAATAGTCAAATTTTGTGATTGCAGGATTGCAATACCTTAAGGAGTGCTGACGTATCAGCCTTTAAGTCGTCCTCCGTGGACTAGTGGTACCGTGCTAGCCTCTAGTTCCCAAGGTCGCGGGTTCAAACCCGGCGGAGGGCGATGGATTTTTTCGGGCGTAAAAATCGTTAGCACGGCTTCCTTCGGAAGGGAAGTAAAGCCGGTGGTCCCGTGTCGTAGATTTACGGCACGTAAAAGAACCTCAAGCCTGATAAAGAGGCCTCTGAGCAAAATTACCGGTGTTTCACGCCCAATATAGAATGGGACGCTAAGAACCATAGTAGTTAAAGAGCGTCCATAAATAAAACTCAATTATTGTATTATCAGCCTTTAAAACGACTAATTGATTTTCCAAAAGAAGAAACGAAAATGAATGTGTCAAAATTCTAGAGGTCTAACTGAACTTTCATATGGAATGGTATAAAACTGCTTAAATGTGGTGGAGAATAGCTCTGACCCGATTGGATTCCCGGATTGGAACGGAAAAATAGGAGGAAACTGCAGAAACAAGATCAAGGAAATACATGTGATGATAGTCTCTAACGCTCCAGTTAGCCACATAGGTTTGGAGAATGCCGCACCCTCAGAGAAGGTGCGTGCTCCGACATAAATGATTTGTCCCAGGTACGTATCTGTTCTCTAAGGTAGTAGAGTAAACCTCTGCATAAGTTTACGCCTCATATCAATACTTCAAGTTTCAGTAAAGGTAAAGGAATAAATATTTTAAAAGTGATGTGTATGACATGAATATCAAGGTCATGGACTATGTAAACCCAGTTAGCATTTCCCCAAGTCAGTTCTCGTGAATATCAACCATAACCACTGCCACCTGAGTTATCTTGCTCAGTATTACAACGTACCTAATGCTCTTTTTCCTTCTCTGCCACCTACCTATAGTAGGTAACAGGAAGCGTTGTATTCCACACAAAAAAAAATTCGATGTCAGGATTTCACTGAAAATACATGTTTTGAGGCCCCTGAATAAAAAAATTAGAAAAAGACATGTGTGAACAGCACAATTCTAAAACGAAATGTTCTATAACTTTAGTATGTTCCTAGGAAACGACACGGAGGTTTTGAAGAAAATCCACCCACCCCAAACTATTTACATGGAATATTTTTCGACCTTTTTAATTTTCTCAAAGCTGGCTCTTAACGATTTTGGCTTAAAATAAAATATGTTTAAGACTTTTATTTTTATGACAAATAATACTACGTCTCTTAAATTTTCTGGAAATAGCCTGTGAAAAAGTGTTGTCTATATTCATTTGTTTCTGGAGAGTTCCTGTTCCTCTCAAGGAAAGAGTGGAAATTTAAGGTCAGCATATAGCGACCTGGCTTTTACACACCTGACTATTGATCCATTTTCCACAAGCCCGCTTGTACCTACAACGAAATGTGTAATAGACTAATTCTTCAAAGGTTTATCCCAATGAACATGAAGTAGACAGAAAAATAGGCTTAAGAATATTTTGTAGAAGCCTATATAAAAAATATGCGATAGTGAACAGAGAAAGTAAAGTGAATGTAAAACGCAAAGACAAAAAAATGTTATTGTTTGTAACAATTCCATTCTATAATTTACAAAACTTAAGTTCAATGCCATCTATTTTGAGTCTTTAATGTGTTTAAATTAAGCAATGTGCTAGACATGTTCAGCTTGGCAAAAACTAAGTTAGTTTAGAAATATTTAGAAATGAAATGATACATTTTAACTTAAAATATGATAATTCTTTCTGTGACTACAAAAAATCACCCGAACTTAGTTTTGTTGCAAATTGAAGTTTACGAACTTTTGTTTTATAAGGGTAGAATGTTTGTCCAAACTCATTCTTAATCCAGAAGATGCACGCAGGTAGGAAGAGAAGGGAAAAGGGAGGGAGGTTGTTTTTTAAAGATCCTTCTTTAATTATTTAACAATTACAAGCAAATATTTAGGTGTTATAGAATATTTTAAGCATCACCATTTAACAAGATATTTGTAATATAGCTTAAGGAAGAGGATGAGGGGAGAGGGAGAAATCTGCACGCAGATCATGCAGCACGTGACAGCGAGGCCTGACCCAACCGCGCTCAACTTCGCCCACGACTTAACAATTACGTCCCCCCCACCTCCCCGCACTTGGGCCCCATAAATATGTCGATCTAAAGGGTGCGAAGACGCTGCCGCAAGGTCAATCCGTGCACAGTCTCATTTCTTATTTCACGAACTTACTCTCCAATAATAATTAATGCGACGTGCACTTGCTCGTTTCCTAGATTCTGGAACCTGAATTTGGGTTCATCTTGCAAATAACAGTACGAGAATAATGTATTCCTTTCCGAATTTAATTTCAGTTTTAGGGGCCCTCACTACTGCAGAGCGCCTACTTCCCATCGTCTGTCTGCACGGATGAAATAAGTCACGAACCGCTACGAAAAAGAAAGTTCAGATTAGGTTTTCAGAAAAATTTGATCATAAATGCGATATTTAGCTGAAAATAGCAGTTCGCATAGAACGTCTAATAGTTCGTAGTTAGGATTCTGACAATATGCTAATACGTATTATAAAAACGAGAAAAATTTTATGTATATATATGAAGGATAATTTCAAAACCCGCTTAAAGGATTTTGATAATTCCTTCACCATTGAAAATCCCTATTCTTTCTGACGGACATGGGGCTATAAAACACTTATAATTTCAATTCATAAACTACTAAAAGACTAAAAAAGGTGTGCAAAGCCTTCGTTGAGAATGCCATGGAATAGAAAATAATTGCTCTGCCCTGCAGAGCAGAAAAACAAAAGCCGGTTACATTTTATTCCAAGTAACATACATAGATGGCCATGGTGTAATACTTATGCAAACAGGAGGCACACTTTAAAAAGCGAGGATCGATCCTGCTTGTAACATTACGAGTCATATATTATTTCTTTAATAGCCATTTATCAAATACTGCAGATGCAATTGCAATGAAACAATAACGAAACCTCTAATAAACCTGTATTCTAATTCTAAAGATGTTTATACTGAAGTTTTTGAATCCCAAAACCTTCTAATAACCCTCAAAAAACTTGTTATATCTTTCTTATGTTGTAATAAAGTTCGTCAGCAGGGCATGCCAAGTAATTCTATAAATTGTATAAAGAGACTGATATTATAAATCAGTGAATGGATATTTTATATTAACTAAGAAGATTATTTTACTTTCTCTATCACATACATAGTAGGTAAAGAAGGTATTGCATTCCACCCAAAAATTGGATACCCAGATTTCACCGGAATTACATGTTCTGTTACAAAACAGAACATTTTTGGAAACATGTCCGTGTGTGGCTATGAACAGCATAGCTCAAAAAAAAAACAGTCAGATAGATACCAAACTTAAACGAAATAGCTGCATTATACACTTTGTTATAGAAAAGGAGATAGCGATAGTCAAATGTTTAGCAACTGGAAACCAAATGCTGGCCTTAAAATTCCATACTGTTTCCATGCAATCGCGAAAAACAACTGAATTTAGACAGGACTTTAAAAGAATGACCAAGTAATGAACAATTCGAACCCTTAATAGCGGATATCTCAGAAATAGCGTATGCCACAAAAACATATTTGACATAAATTATGCGGTTTAAAGAGATCTGAAAATTTTGTACTAGTTTTCGTCCATTGCTTGACGTTTAGCAGTTATACAAGATTACAAAGAATTCCTTCCGGGATGAAGAGGATTCAGAGGCTATTCCCAGAATTCAAGATATACATTTTATTTTTCATGTAAATATCTTTACTATATAGTATTTTAATCAAAATCTTTTGAGCTATTTTTTAGAAAATAAAAAAATATCGAAAAATATTCCATATGAAGGGTCGTTTGAGGCAGGAGGATTTTTTTGAAAATCTTCCTGTCGGAGTTTTGGAAGATACTGAATCTAAATACCAAAGTTGGTGTTTATCCGACTTTTCGTTTTTTAGTTATTTTGTTCACAGACACACACACGAACATTTTTCTAAAAATGCTTTTTTTGGATTCAAGGAGCCTCAAAACATATATTTCCAATGAAATCTCGGTATCGAATTTTTGGGTGGAATGCAATACCTTCTCTATCTACTATGTACGTGGTAGAGAAAGTAAAAATTACTCGACCATTCCGATCGAGAATTTTCCACCGTCAAATGGTACTTGCAGGCTATGCCCCATTTTCGGAACTTGGAAGAAGTTTAGCGACGCCAAGGTTCCGCCGATGTTTAGCATCCTTTTGTGTGAATATCAGGGAATTTTTCATCGGTAATTACGAAATTAAAATTACGAGGGCAGTCCCAGAAGTACCGACCTGACGCATATATAGTGGTTGTTGTTTCAAACAAATGATTATGGTAAAAAGTAGCACTCTTATAAACCTTAAGTTTGAAGTTTGACGATGCTACGTTGTTTAGTAATTGTTTGGCAGCCATCAATAATGAACGCTCTCAGCTAATTTTTAAATATGGATAAAACTGGCCATCGTTATGCGATAAAATACTTTCAATTGAAAGGTCTTAGTCCCAATAATACCAAAGCTGAGCTATATTTCTACTCTGGGGGAATCTGTTCCTTCGTTTACAACAGTAAAATATTGGGTGGCTTCAATTAAGTGAGGCCGTACGAGCTGCCAAGACGAACATCAGTGGCCAACCAAATGAGGTGACCACGCCGAGATTGTGAAGAAAATCCACAATGGTATTGAATGACCGTCGACTCAAAGTGCGCGAGCTAGCAGACATCATAGGCATTTCAAAAAGTGCTGTACATCACATACTAACTGAAAATTTAGACATGAGAAAATTGTGCACAAGATGGGTGCCGCGTTTACTCACAATAGAACAAAAACAGCGTCGTGAGGATGTTTCAGTTGAGTGTTTGGCGATGTTTCGCTGCAAAAAAGCAGAGTTTTGCGTCGATTCATAACCATGAATAAATCATGGGTTCATCACTTCACACCTGAGACGAAGAAACAGTCAAAGCAGCAGATTGAAAGGGGAAAATCAGCTCCAAAGAAGGCGAAGACAGTTCCATCTGCAAGTAAGGTCATGGCGAAAGTTTTTTGGGATGCGCGTGGGATAATTGTCATTGATTTCTTCAAAAAGGAAAACAATCAATAGCGAGTATTATCCAAACTTATTGCAGCGTTTGAATGATGAAATCAAGCAAAATGGCCGCATTTAGCGAAAAAAAAGTTCTGTTTCATCAAGACAATGCACCAGTACACACATCCATTATCACCATGGTCAAAATCAATGACTTAAAAGTTCGAATTGCTTCCTCATACACCTTATTCACCAGACGTAGCCTCCTCTGATCATTTTCTGTTTCTAAAGTTGAAGAAACGCCTTGTTGGTAAAAGATTTGCAAACAATGAAGAGGTGGAGTTTGCAGCTGATGGTTATTTTGCAGAACTCGATAGCTCTCACTCTAAACAGGGTATCGAAACTATTGAACATCGCTGGGAAAAGATATGAGCTGAAAGGAGACTATGCAGAGAAATAAAGATGTTTTTTCCCAAAATTTTTGTGTTTTCTTTGTTAAGTCGGGTACTTCTGGGACAGCCCTCGTATAAAGATTACACAATAAAAACCCTCCAGATTATTGTGGAATAATTTCATAAAGAACTGCGGGAGGTAAATGAAATGAATTTATCTCATGTTCGAGTTTGGAAAGCTAATGTGCAACGTCAGGTAAGCCAGGTAATAATATTTACTTTTACTCTTTTGTAAGTAAACGTTTCTCGTATTTGAAAACGATAAAAAATATCTTCATGGTATACGCAGTTGATTTTTGTCTTCGTATCCTGCATTTAACGAAGTCCATATTGACAAATTAAAACATTTCTAAGCATATTTCTTATTGCTTAATGTCAAATGGATTACAAAAGTTTTTAATAGTACATAATTATGGAATAGCTGTATACTAGTGAAGGACAGAGCAAATCATATGACTTACACATCAGAATTTTATCCCTTGTATCGAATAGGATCTACAGTCTCTCGGAATAGAAAGACAGTGAGCTTTCATTTCATATATGTTGTACATTAGTGGTGTTTATGTTACTTTTAATGGTAGACTGACTCTGTAGCCGAGTTGTCAGCGTTCTGGCTTCTGAACCAAGAGCTCCCGGTTTGATTTTCGGCTAGGTTGGAGGAATTTTCTTTAACGAGGACCATGCCTTCTGCAGAGTCTGGAAGTATGAATGTGAGCATGTTTCAGTAAAGGTTACAGTCAAAGAGTTATAATACAATCAGTTATTTTCAAGTCTAAGCCCCCGATATGGCCATGGGAGTTAAAGGGGGGCTGCACAAATCAAAAAAATTAAAAAGAATTAATGGTACTCAATATCAATTTCGTTCAAATTCTATCATAGATTTTTGCATCATAATTACAATAGAAAATCTACTTTCTGCACATATGTGCCTTACTTTCGAAGAATATAATTTAAAACAAAGGGAATGTGAGTCAATTGAACATTTTGATTAATTTAATCTTCTACATAGTGGATATTATTTCTTAAATATAATTCTTTGCAACTAAAGATAACATTTTGAGCAATGGTAAAACTTTTCCTGGCATAAATTAATAAAGCGTATAACACCCTTAATACTCTAAAAGTAAGTCAACCTTTTTATTAAAACACTGAATTCAAAACTATGCTTGAACATAAAAAGAAAATAATTATATTTCTTCATTCCCTTCAAAGTATATCTACTGAAAACTTGGAAGAAATTAAGGAGAAGTTGCGTCATGAAACACAATTTTAAAGAGGAAAAAATTTAATTAAACAAGTTTACGAGAAAATTAAATTTTAAAATGTTGTGTGCTATTTGCACAAGACTTCTCACATCCATTTAAACATTACTTTTGACTATTTAAATAGCAGTAAGTATAAAACCACAATTGAATCCTAATTCTGCAATATTTGAGGACTTTTTACGAAATTTAAAGAAAGGTAAATTTTTATTGAAAATCTAATTTGCTCCAGCAGCTAAGAGATTACTCGTGTGGATATCGGAAAACATAGAAATATGTTATTGACCCTGATATACCATGGGCTGTCGCCCTAGTTAGTAAACATCGTAAAAACATGAACCAAAAACTTAATTTCGATCTCTCATTTCAATGGTTTAATCAACGTAGGTTTTATTTTAACAGCTCTATTATTGTCACAGTAAAATTAAACTTTAGGTATATTTTTAGTCTTCAATGTAAACTACCTCACTATTGAGTATAGCTGCATGACATTTTAAGGACATCTTTAACATATATTAAACAATAATTATAGAATATATTATTTAATATTTAAAAAATTTGTTAACGTGACAAGGCTTGTAAAAGTTATAAAAGCCAAAAACAAGTATTTATGTGAAACGATACTGAAGTTATTTCATTTAGTATCCGCACCTGCATTTCTATTGCTCTCTGAACGCAGGTAATGAATGGTTGATTATGAAAATGAAATTAGTATATTAATTTGTGTATTATTTGAACATGTGTGTTAAAATATTCTAGGTAAGAAATGGGATTGACATAGGTCCCTCAGCCCTTAATTGCACCTGATTAAGCTCGGTTTAATGGCACCACAGAATAGACTATTAACTATCAAACTTTTTAAAGTGCACATAGCTAAATTCAAACAAGATCCATTTAGTATAGTAGTGTTACAGGTGTGTTAAGCCACTCTATGATATTTTAACTAGGTTGTGCGGGGAAAAGCTTATACTTCTCGCTTTTGAGTTTTACAGATAAATCTAAAAAAAATACATTCAATAATTATTGCTTAATTAAGGCTTTAAAAAGTGTATAAAAAGTTTTTGTGTGTATAACATCTAAAAGTATTTTGAAGTTTTCCGAAAATGTTATGGAAATTATGGTACGAGCAAAGATTCAAAGATACTGGGAAAAGCTTTTGTAATATCTGTGAACCAATATCTGTTTTTAAGGAGTTACAAGTATGCCCAAAATTAAAAAACTCAAATGAAATATATAAAGAGTAAGAAATAAGCTTATTACAAATCCTTCAAGAATGTTGGATTTTTTTCAGACACTTTCAATAATGATGAGAAATATCTGCAATTTTGTTCGAGAGATGTCTAAAAACTGTTGTTTTCCTTTGTTTCACGCCAATGTAAGCACGTGTAAGCTCATTAAAATGTTGTTTTCAAAGAATTTCATAATTACGCGAGATTTGGCCCTTGTTTATGAATTCTGTATCACAACTCACGTCTATAACCCTACACAAAAGGTAAGCTAGCATTATCATACCAAAAGCATCGTTAGGTTCATGTTTTATCGTCCCGGTCGATGATGAATGTTCTGTTCGCTCAGGGTCAACGTCAATTTTCGAAGATTGCAACGATTAAGAAAAACAGAAGGTGCATGTACATCCATTTAGCAAATATTAAACCAGCGCAGGGTCACTCCGTGAAGACCGCTACATCATGTCTTGACTAACGAGCTGCAACTTTCATTTGTTCCCTAATTTTTCATTCGTGGCCTGTAGTATGATTGATAGCGAGATGAATCGACTTCCGGGTGCAAGAGAATGCACGTTTGTTCACTGCGAAATCAAAATTTTGTGCTGCGAAGATGTTATTCTGTTGCCATTAGAGTAGCTAGGATTTTTCAAGTACCACTTCAATGTTAAACATTGTAGCATGAAATAGCATTCTGTTTTACTTTTTTTCTCTCTTTTACAAACTATAGTCACAAAATATTATTTTTATATCTGCTTCATGTTATTCGAAATAAATGTTGCAGAAGTTGTTTCATAACACATTCCGTTGTAATTATAAGAGACTGTAACGAAGTCAAATCTTAAAAAAAAAAAAATGTCACTATATGCGATAGCAAAATAGTGGTTTAGCACTTAAAAAAAGAACATGATAAAGAATTGGAACTTTGTAAACAATAGGTAGCAACAAATATCCTAGAAATGGTTAATCTCACAAAAAGATATATCTTTTAATGCTATCTATATATATCGTGAAGTAATGATTTTGTTTAATTGGTAAACCGTAAAAGATGGACAAAATCATACTACACAAAAAATGTAGATGTAAAAGAACACAATTCATGTCAAATAAGATTTTTTGTAGCGTTAACCATTTCCAAGATATTCTTATTTACTGAGCGGGATGGCTCAGGCGGTCGTCTGTGGACCGCATTCGGGGAGTCCTGGGCTCAAAACCACTGCGCCGACCAATGTGACCGAAGGTTTTATTCGCTGTTTTCTTCGGTCACTAGGGAATGTTGGATTGGCTAATTTGATCCGAATTTTCCCATCATCCCTTTATCACATTTCCTTCTTCTTCACCTCCATACCAGATATTGGACTGATCACCCATCCTGGATATGCTATGATCCAGAGTTTGCCTGCTCCTCGACAGCTACGGATCCAAAGCCTTGTTAGTCCTACAAAGAGGAGGACAATCCATTGTAGAAGAAGATATAGTCGTATTTATTGGATTGAATTTTCAAATACTTACATTATTTTCAAGTGAAAAGTCACCATTCATATATTTTTTCTGTGGGCCGGCAAAGAGCGTAGAATTTCTAAACACACCGCGTTTACTTAATTTGCTTTTTGGGATTCGTGGGTTTTCAATTTCCAGTTGAGGAAATCGAATTGACCAACATCGAATTTTTGGCTGGAATACAATACTTCCTCTGTAGTATAAAAAGTAATAAGCAATCGAAAACTCATACATTTTCTAACAGCACAAGACTAATATGGTACATGTATATACAGGATGGACCATTTAAGTTGAGATGTACAATATCTCCAAAACTAAGCGTTGTAGAAAGAAATGCCTTGAATAGAAGTTGCTTAATATTAT
Organism: Deroplatys truncata; assembly: GCA_030765065.1. NCBI lineage: Eukaryota > Metazoa > Arthropoda > Insecta > Mantodea > Mantidae > Deroplatys > Deroplatys truncata. Next base: position 102,801,310 of record CM060981.1, on the reverse strand, counting down.
GGGAGAAAGTAAATGTCATTAGTAGTATTTTATTTGGAGGACATTTGACCCTAATTGTAGGTTTCCATTTAAAAAAATTAAATTGACCTCAAAAGACTATCATAACGTTCTCCAAACAAAACACGACTAATGACATTTACTTTCCCCCAAAATATCAAGCAGCTTTTATTCAAGAAATTTCTTTATGCAACGCTTAGTTTTGCAGATGCTGTACAGTCTCAACTTAAATGGTCCACCCTGTATATACATAAAAATATATAAAATTTCAGATAGAGAACAACTAAAATAATATATAAACAGAAACCTCTCGAATCAAGAACAAGAGCAGACCTAAACATTGATAGGAAGATGATATAATCAGAGATCTAACAGTATGCAAATAAAAAATTGGAGTGAACAGAACAGACAACGCAGAGAGGAAGGTTATTGTAGAGAAGGCCAAAACATTTAGCCATTGAAAATGTAGAACCTATTAAGAAGAAGAGAGAAAAATTGTAAAAATTGTTTGTAGAAGAGCGAATAGAGAAGGTCATTTGAGTGCATCATATCAGATTTTTAATAAACGAGGAAGTAACTGTTGTTTGTCTAAAACATACACAGGTATGGTTCGTAAATTTCCAGTGAGGCATTTAAGAGTTTAAATGGCTGGCCGGATTGGCGACACAATTACCAAAGAGGCCTTAGCAGGAATGCTCACCGATTGCGACAAATGTGACGGCGTACGACGGAATTTAAGCGTTAAGTCTCTTGAATGACCTTGTTTTCCTTTATAAACCGGCTACTTGCAACCAACACTCTCTTGTTCTTTTTTGTGTTGCTCAAGACGGGTAACCTACTGCGTAACACTACAATAAGAAAGGGGGGGAGGCTCCTTGATTTGCAGTAGTTTATGAGGAAAATCCCGACTTTTATGACTTCTATTTCTTCCTATGCATTGCCCAGAAATATGTGTGGTTAGATCCAGCTGGTCGTAGAGATGCAATTTTATTTGGTCTCGGGCAGATCCCTCAGCTGTGATTGCGTCATCCTGATATTCCATCGCCGCATGTGTTAAATCAATTCAAAAATTAATAAGAAACCTCCTTTACCGCTACTATTGAACTGTCATTAAACAAACTGTATTTTAACACCCAATAAAATTAAGTGAGGAACACGTTTCCTCATTTCTCCTATTGGAGAGAAGAGGAATGAAGAACGCAGTTGCATTAATTTGTTAACATGGTCACTTCAGGAAATATCAACGTAAAGTATGACTACAAAAATGAACCATCTGAAGAATGTACAAACAGGATGAGGAAATTGGTTCACATATCCTGTTTGGTTGCCCATTCCTGGCAAGAAAGAATTTACCCTTTCTATAGGGACGCTGTGGCCGAGTGGTTAGACTACACGTTTCTCACCAAGGCGGCTGGGTTCGATCCCAGGGAACCGTATGTGGGATTTGTGGTGGATAAAGGAGCGTCTGGGCGTGTTTTCTCCGGGTTCTCCGGTTTCCCCCGCCATTCATTTCATCAACTACTTGTTCTTCATCATCACCCTTCCTTTTTCCATTTCACCGTCATTTCACATCGTCACCCGCTTGTATGTCCTGGTGCTACAAGTCCTAACGGGGAGGGCAAATACAGAAAGAAAGAAAAAAAAGATAACCAGGGAAGACCTAGGATATCAGGACCGAAATACTGCAACTCGTTCAGGGAAACAATAAGGTTGTACTTTCAGGCTGACGTGAGGGAGATCGATAAAACTCCAGCAAAACCGCCGTTATCTAATCTAATCTAAGAGAGAAACAAAACAGATATGAATAACAGGGAATAATTTTGTATGCAAGGGATATACTGGTTTTTCAACATAACGCATAATGCTAATGAAACTAAAATTAAACCTCCCCCACCTCTCAAAAATTAGCGTTAGCGATTTTGATGAAAATATCATAGGTTTGAATATTAGAATTATGATTTTAAATGCATATAAAGCTTTCTGTATAATATCCTTCGAGGTCCCTTTCTTTCTGAATGCTTTGTATCTATCTGTGAAACCTTAACTAAGAGTAATTAAGATCTAATTAAAATATACAATTTATGTCAATTTGAAACTTATGATATTAACCATTTCGTTCGTTTGATTCTTTTCATTTTAAGAAACAGGCTTTCAAATATTAAGTCTGCATTCGTCTTCTAAAGATGAGGGGAAACTCCAGGAAAATTATCCAGGTAATTCATCCTATTGGAGATTTGAACTCGAGATCTGTTGAATGCTTCCACACCTTACGAAGGGGCGTCTCATCTTTTGTTTCCCATGAGTTCATTTAAACAGTACCTACGTAATATGTAGTAAGGCTAGCATAATACATTCGCACAATTGACTGTAGTCTCAACTTCTTCTGTTCATGTCTCAAATAGTAAAATGTGTACAGGAATTACTCTTTTTCAGCGAATATTTATTATAGTAATAGAATTTAGAGGAAGAAATAAGTTTTAGAAAGCTATGAAAAATACGGAAGTTCTACGACTGTTTCACATCAGATTTGTATTACTTTATTAATATAATAATTATATTTCACACTGATCATTCACTTTTTATCTTGTTTGAAATAACCCATTAACCTAGAAATGCTTAAAAAATTAAGCGGCTTGCAATTATTCTTAAGGGACTAATCCTCAGAGCCTGTTGTTTTCGTCTTGAAACGAGGTTGGTAAAACTGGGTCCGATGAAGTCTGAAGTTTTGTACCGGTTTGAGTTCCAACAATGGACTAGTGACAGTTTGCATCAAGTTACTTCTCACTTCATTGTTGGACTCATATTAAATTTGAAAACTTGTCTTCTAATGCAGGTTGCAAGCTCTGTTGCCAGTTACCCACCATTATCAACGTAAACACGGTTTTTATATAAACTTCTACTGAAATCGTGCCACAACTTAAGTGGATGGTATGCACCTATTCCATCCATCATTCCTTCCGATTGCGTACAGGCAAACTGCAACTTCACTCTATCTTGTTTTCTATTACATAACCGACCAGCAGAACGTGTTTGGAGATTGCGCAGTGTGACTCTTGCTTTCCACCAACAGAAAGTTTATCCAAGGTTTAGTTCGAGAATAACGTCATAGTTGTGCCTTGAATCTTGGACTCATTTAAATCTTATGAAAATATGAATACAGAGAAATAAATAATTGCGTTTGCTTGGAGTTATACGTTTTCAACCAGAACTTGTGCAAACGGGAGTAGGCGTAATAAATAATGTACAAATAACGTTTATTTCTATATTTTTCCTTCATAAAATATGTACGTATAGTTATATTTAAAACATTCATTCATCTGTCTCCACTAACGAAAATTATTTTTATAAGATTAGATGTGCAACGTTAATGTATATATTCATTTACATCTACATCATACCACCATACTACAGTAAAACTAGTGTGAGTGTGAGAAAATTTCCTAAACACAAGCTACCGCTTACATGAAAGTTTTCGTATTTTTCGTGTTCGCAAAAATGCATATAACGATTTAGCTTAATGTATTATATGTTTAAGATATCTGCATGTCTAATAAAATGCATGTCCTAAATTTTCTGTGTAAGGTCTGTGATGTCCTCTTTAACATTAAACTGTGTATAACTCACAAACCATAGGAGATAGGTTATACTGATCTAGCTGTGTTCAAGACTTAATAATGTAAAATATGTTTGAAAAATGTATTACAATTATTATATTATTTTACCAATGTAAAGTATACAACGTATTATTATTGTACTCGTATGTCTGGATATAAGTCGCGAAATAACCTAGTCGACTATAAATAAAGAAGAATAACAACAAACAACAACATAAGAGGTACACAAAAGGTTACTCCACGAAAGACGTAGAGCCGATTGAATACACAATTTACGTCAAATTGCCTTTCATTTGTACAATTAGCAGTTTTCAAAACATTTGTTGTTATATCCGTAATTTTTCTCAGGTGAAGTGCAATGCAGTATCTATGAAACATTTTGCGCGATTCTTTTTACTTTCTCTACTACGTATAGTAATTAGGGGAAGTATTGTATTCCACCCAAAAATTCGATACCGAGATTTCACCGGAAATATATGTTTTGAGACCCCCTGAATCCAAAAAAAAAAGCATTTTTGGAAACATGTCCGTGTGTGTGTCTGTATGTCTGTGTTTCTGTGTGTCTGTGAACAGCATAACTCAAAAACGAACAGTCGGATAAACACCAAACTTGGTATTTAGGTTCAGTATCCTCCAGAGATGCGATACAAAGGTTTTCAAGAAATTCCCCCACCCCAGATTACCCTTTACATTGAACACTTTTTCGAAAATTTTAATTTTCTCAAAAATGGCCCTAACGATTTTGATTAAAATATCATATGTTTAAGGTATTCTTATGAAAAATAAAACGTATATCTTGAATTTTCTGGGAATGTCTCCAGAAGTATTCTTCATTGTGGACGACTTTTGCATAACTGGTAAACCATAAGAGATAGACAAAATTTTACTACACAAAAAATGTAGATCGCGTTAAAATACACAATTTATGTCATACTTTTTTTGTTGAGTGAACCATTTTCGAGATATTACTTGTTATTCCCTCAAGTTTTTCAATAATTTTCTCAAATGAGAATACGTTATTCATTTTTTGGCTTGATATGCAAAGAGTATTAATCTGTGGTGAAGAGAATGGTGCTGCACATAGCAACCAGCTATTAAGAGATATGTCTATGCTTAAAGGCTACTGTATTTCTATATTGCCCTTACAAATAGATCAGATTTTTTTCTCTATCTCTCGCATACTTTAATTAGTAACAAAAATGTGGATATAACTAAATCCATACAGTTTAATTTGAGATTATTTCTAGACAAACGTTTATCATGACTATCATAACGTGAATAAAATAATTAGCTTGTATATGAAGGGATTACGTAAAGTTGTAATGTGTGGAGAAAGTCATACGTGTGGCCCATAAGAGTTTTTTTTTAATTGAAAGCAACTCATCCTCTTCCTTAGAGTTCTAAGCGTAGCTAAAGTAATAATTTCTGGGATTGTATTGAAAACATATAATAAAAGGTATAGTATTTCCTGTGACTATTGCAAATCAGAGTTACTCTTTCGAAACTGTATTATTCCTGGACAGGAAACTATTGAAAATTGGTACCTTATAACATTGTACGTTTCGATAGATGTATACCAGTATTATTCTCCCTCTTACGAAAGGAAGTAAGATTAAGATTATAAAGTTATAATGTTGAGCAAGAAATTAATCGCGAAACAAATGCTGAAGCGTTGACTACTATACCGTCTTTTCATTAATGAAAACAGTGTCGGCCGCGGCATTGCGAGCCCCAAAGGCAAACAGGAAAAAAATAAAGATCCTTATGTAAATTCCCAGCACTTGATAGCATGCAGATATACGCGCCACTGCTGTTGTCGTGGATTTTATCATCCATCAACATGTAAATGAGACATCAGTAAAGCATACGGCGAGCATTTTTTGTATGAGAAGGAGCGAAGAAGGCAGATTAAAGCGAGCGGCAGTAGAGGTGTTAAGATGTTGAAATCCAAGTTCCAGTTGAATGGTCGAGTCAATGAATGAAACAAAAAACTGCTTGAATGGGCAACCTATTATTTCATACGCTCAATAAGCGTAGAGTTACCACAAGAATTAACTAACCATAGCTGATTCGTTTAACGTGTCCGTTTGAGGTTTCAGTCGAGAAGAGATTTCTTTCACACCTTTCTTTCTTTCTGTTTTATTTTTCCACTCATATTTTTACTTTCTCTACCACATACCTACGTAAGTAAAGGAATTTATATTTGCACTCAAAAAGTCTATTTGATAGTTCACTGTAAATAAATATTTTTAAAACAGTTTTAGAAAAAGATTCAGGCTCAATAGTGTGTGTCTGTAAAACATCAAAACCCAAAAACGAAAAGTCAGATAAATACCAATCTTAGTATTTAAGTATAGCAACCTAGCAACCTCCAAGCTGAAAAAACGAAATTTTTAGAATGTCCATTGAATGGTTAGTTCTTTTTCTAAAGAATGACTGCACCTAATCATTTTGATTAAAATATAATTAATTTAAGACACATTCTCTTTTTTCAAAGGGTTTAGGCTATGCAGCCAGGTCCGGCGAAGTCGTTTGTGGAGTCAACATCTTTCGTTCCTCTCGGATTATATCCGAAGTCTGTTTTTATATTCTTTCATTGTTCATTTTCATTACGTGTTTCGTCCACTATTTTCATATTTTTTTAATTTTATCTCCAAACTTATAAATATTTAATTCTTCTCTTATTTTTTCAGTTTTGTCTGTTATGCGTATGTCCATCCGGATTTGACTTCGCTATCCAGCAATACATTTTTTTCATCTGGCCGTCTTTCGAGGCCTGCGCAGATATACTATTTAAGATACTGACAAATTCAAAGCACATCTTAAATTTTCTGTGAATAGGTATCCAAACCTTTCGCACTAAATTTTGTATAACTTTGTAACTAGTAAAATAGATAGACAAAAGTTATATCTCTTTAATATGCACAATTTACGTCAAAATCAATATTTGTGCCATTAGCCATTCCCAAGATATTCGCTTCTGTTGTGAATTTTACAATGCTTTACATGTATATCTTTTCTACTACTTAATATAGTAGCAATAGCAGGCATTGTATTCCACCCAAAATTTCGATACAGAGATTTACGGCAATACACGTTTTGAAGTCCCTTGAATCGAAAATAAGGTGAGTGTGTGTACGTGCTTGCGTGCATGTGTACAGCATAACTCGAAAATGAAGTTTCTGATAGATACCAAACTAAGTATTTCAGTTCAGCTTCTTCCAATGATGCGATGCAAAAATTTACAAGAAAATTCCTTAACTCAAACTACACTTTACATGGAATATTTTTCTTTACGTGTTATTCTCTTCAAAATTATCCTAACGATTGATATATGTTTAACTTATTTGCATGACCAATAAAATGTATAATATATTGAATTTTCAGAAAATGCCTGTGAAGTCCTCTTCATTTGGAAGGAATTTTGTCTAACTAGTAAGCCATAAGAGTTAGACAAAAACTTACTACATAAAAATGTATGTCTCGTTAATGAGCACAAGTAAGGTATGCTCCAATCTGTGGCATTAACCATTTGCAAGATATTCATTGTTCTTGGTTTGAATCTTGTGTTGCTTCATATTTTTGAACTGCTTGGTCACCATTCGTTTGTTTCTGTAAATGTAGGTATACCTCAATTACATGAAGTAGATAGAGAAAGTTGTGTTAATCTAACACGTCAAATTATTACTTCTACTATCCCCTGCAAAAGTTAAGGTAAGCACTTACTGCATTCCTTCCAAAAATTCGACATCCAAGGTTACAGAGTTCCCTGAATAAAACAAGTGATGTTTTACAAATTACTGTATTGTTCATAAGATACACAGAGTGAACCAGAACTCCACCGAAAAACTCTCAGAGGTTGTTTAGGGATACCTTTTGAGTATTTTGGTATAAGGGATCCACGGTCTCCGGCGGCCCATTACATAGTAATTGCCTTTCGTTTTGTTCTTGTCCCAATTAGCTTTGTATCTGTCTGTACTGAAAATACTGCACAACATTGGAAATGTCGACGGCATGCATTGCGTGTCTTGTTTGTAAACAAATTGTTTCCATTCGCTCTCGCTACCTGCTGTTGACAACAGTAATGCCTTTTTTAACTCACTGTCCTTAAGCTTGCATTCAGTACTGCTCGGTTGTGTCTAAGGCTTTGTTTTTCCTGCAGTGTTAGTTGTGCGTTAAACAGTGATAAATTAAATTGAGATTTATGTATGGACGATGTTTAGCTACGCTCCTTAACTGCTAAGGTTCTTAACGTCCCGTTCTATATTTTGCGTAAAATACCGGAAATTTTGTTCAAAGGCCTCTTTATCAGCTTGAGGTTCTTTTACGTGCCGTAAATACACACTCGGGACCACCGACTTTACTTCCCTTCCGAAGGAAGCCATGCTAAGAATTTTTACGCCCGAAAAAATCCAGCGTCCTCCGCTAGGGTTGGACCCGTGACCTCAGGAACCAGATATTAACAATGATACATAGCAGCTTGGATGGGTTTACTGATTGAGAGTTAGTCGATATGCACCTCGAGTATGGGATCACTAAATGCAATGGAAGGGCGGCACAACGACGCTATACTGAGTTATTCCCGCACCACCGGAAACCACATCAAGGTATTTTTGCATCTGTGCATAGGCGCCTACGAGAAACTGGATCCTTTCGTGTTAGAATGGAAGATACTGGCTGCGCGAGGTTGCCAGAACACCCGATCTGAAGAGAATGTTTTACACGTGATTAGTGATAATTTTGCCGACAGTAGTCGGCACGTTGTACGAGCTCTGAACACAAGCCAATCAACTGTTTTGAAAGTCGTACATGAACAATTGCAGCCGTATCATCCACAGAAGGTGCAATCATTGCAGGCAGCGGACTTCCCATTTCCAGTGGACTTTGCAAATTGTTTCCACGCAATGTGCGGAAATCCACAATTTTCCTGCTTTGATGTTTATGCAGACGAGGTAAATTTTACAAGAGAGGGCACGTTCAACTAAGAATAACCATGAATGGGTTTACGAAAATCCACACGCACTGGTGTGTCGATCCCATCAACAGCAGTTTGCTGTGAATGTATGGGCTGGTATTGCCAACGATTTTTTGATTGGACCTTACCACTTCCTGATACACTGAAATGAGTCGTGTACAAAACGTTCAACATGTCCTTCCACAAGTCCTAGAAGATGTCTGCTAAGAATTCGTCAGCTTATATGGTTTCAACATGGCGACACGCTTTGCACTGTTAGGAACCACATTGATGTAGAGTTTGGATGACAATGAATCGGTCGCGGTGGTCCTGTTCCATGACCAGCTTGGTCATCAGACATGGCACGAATAGACTTCGTCTTCTGGGGGCATGTGAAGAGCCTGGTTTACGAGACTCTGGTGGATACTCGCATGGACTTGGATGCTAGGATTATCGCAGCCGCCGAAGTAGTACGCTAAACTCCTGGAATGCTTGAGCGCGTAACACAGTCGATGGTTCGTCGCTGTACATTCTTCCATGATCATGGTGGTCAACATTTTGAACAATAGCTGTGTGGCAAGTTCTGCATTTGTTACGTATTGTACTGTACACTGACATATCAGATTGAACATGCTGTAATAAAAGGGTATGTGTTTCGTCTGCTGGATTTTGCATTACCATGCGTTATGTGTTGTACGTTTAGGTTATTGTGTATTATATAGGTTCCTTCACGGATGTGAAGGTATTTTTACAGAAACAAGGGTTCTGTACTCTATAACGAGACGCTGCAGACCATGGGTTCTTTATATCAAAATACTCATAAGGTATTCCTGAACAACCTCTGAAAGTTCTGGTTCAACCTGTTTATCAACGAATATTTCGGAAACGACTAATGCCACGAAAAATTTTATTTTGAACAATTTATTTTAAATGTGATATAACAATATATATATATATATATATACATATATAATACGATATGCATCCAGAAATTAAGTTTTCCATTTTGTTTCCTTTAAAGTAAAAGTATTTAGCCGGGAAAATGCGCATGCGTAACAGATCTATGCCGTATTCAATCATATGCCGGCCGGACAGGTCCCGCCTAGTGGCAGTTGCGTGGCCGAACAGCATGAGCAAACAGTTGGTGCGTCGCTGGGGTAGGCAGTTTTCCGAAGGTTGTCAAAGTGTCCATGATGAAGAGCGCAGTGGACGACCGTACCTCATCCATGATGAGCTTGTTGAGCTGGTGCGCCAGCGCATCGTGGAGAACCGTTGCTTCACGATTACGGAACTCAGTAGCCATTTTCCACAAATATTGCATGAAATTGCCACTAAGCTCCTGTTCAGGAAATTGTGTGCCAGGTGGATCCAAAATACCTGACACCCGAGTACAAAACGGAACGCTTAGAAGCAGCAGTGACATTTCTGTAGCGTATCATGACGACGACGGCGACGAGTTCGACAGGGTCGGCCCGTGCGATAAGACGTAGATTTCGCACTTTACCCCGGAAACCAAGCAACAGTCAATGCATTGGCGTCACAGTGAATCTCCGGTCAAGACGAAATTCAAACAGACTGTGTCAGTGCAGAAAGTGATGTGCATTGACTTCCTGCCCAGAGGTGAACCATTACTGTTAAACACTGCGGAAATTGCGAGTTGCCATTCAAAACAAGCGGCGCGGAATGCTTACTGCAGGTGTTGTGCTGCTCCATGACAATGCTCGTCCACATATGGCTCGGCGCACAGCAACTGTTTTGCAGGAGTTCGGCTGAGAGCTGTTTGGTCATCCAACATACAGTACTGATCTTGCTCCCAGCTATTTCCATCTTTTCGTGCACCGGGATTTGAACCACGGATCTCCCAGTCTCCGTCCGGTTGCTCTAACCACTGAGCTGCCATGGCAACATGCCGACACGACATTAAATTCTCCAGCTGATTCGCATTTTTCCCGGCGAACCACAAGCAGACCTCAAATTGTATTGAGATACCATACCCCAATGGCGACTTACATTCATTGTAAGTACTTTAAGTCCCGGGCTTTATAGTTGCAACCACTATTATGTGAATTAATGGACAGGGTTGGAAAGGTAGAATCAGATGACTGAAAAATTCAGTTTACCGGAAAAAATGCGAATCAGCTGGAGAATTTAATGTCGTGTCGGCATGTTGCCATTTTAGCTCAGTGGTTAGAGCAACCGGACGGGGACCGGGAGATCCGTGGTTCAAATCCCGGCTATGGCATTGAATTTTTCAGTCATCTGATTCTACCTTTCCAACCCTGTCCAACACGCGGCTTGTGTGAAAGAACAATTAATTCCATTTGTCTAGAAACTTTGTTGAGTTCTGCGATATGGACATAAGTAATGAGTTTGTGGAAGTAACATCGGCTATGGAGACGCCCACTTGAAATGTTTGAGGTGGTTCTATGGACTTTTAGCTCAATATTTTATCTCCAAAAGTTTGTTTCAGAAATTGCCCAAAATCTTAGAATTCTTGCATAAGTGCATAATTGCATAATCATGTTCCTTGTAGAGTTCTTTATTTGCTGCTTTGAAGAATATTGTTTAATTTTGACTTACAGTTAATGATATCTCAATACACATTTATGCAGGATTCGAAACAATGGAGCAGCAAGATGCAGATCCCCGCGCCATCTTCTTGCAGCTCTGAAACAAACGAACTCGACCGCTGCTTACAGCGACTGTTTCTCATAATTATGCCCTTATCGTTACCATCTCGCATCTAATTATTCCGAAAAATCCAGCTTTGTCAAGTGGAAACAGGGGCTAACAAGATGGTTCATTGTCAGCATGTTCAGCATTTAAGGTGGGCAGTTTAATTCCCACTACACTTTATTTCGCATTGAAACGAATAAAGATAAATATATTTTCTTTCTGCTATTTGTGCAAGTATTTGTATTTACTGTGACTGTTAAATGTTTAACCACTATTACAATAAATTTTAACATGTATTAAATTAACTCATAATAGTTTGTTACATAGCTCTATATATTAATAAATGAATATATTTTAGTATGTATATGTTTACCAACATTTATGGAGTATCGGATGAGTTATTGGCGCTGTAAAATCATAGTTACTTTTTTTAATATTCTCATGAAAAGTATGTTAAAAATTCAGGATAGTATCTTTTGGCTTATTCCAGGGACAATATTTTGTAATATTCACACATAGGTATATCAAATTTACAGAAAAGAATCTGATGCGTTACACTCACATGACCTTCTCTACTCTTGTACAAACTATTTTTACAAACGCTTATTCTCCATATGCTTCATGTTTATCGAGATGTTAATCTTATTGCTAATTTTCTTGTAGATGCAAGGGGAATTGGTAGGCTTTAAGCGATAGTCAAATATTTTAAGAGCTGGTTGCTATGTGGAGTATTCCATTTTCTTTGCATTACAGGGACAAAAAGATTTAATAACGAATTTGAGAAAAAGTATAAGTATTGGAAAATTTAAGGAATAACAAGCAATATCTCGAAAATGGTTCACTCAACAAAAGAAAATGTATATGACATAAACTGTGTATTTTAACGCGATCTACATTTTTTGTGTAGTAAAATTTTGTCTATCTCTTAGGGTTTACCAGTTATGCAAAAGTCGTTCACAATGAAGAATACTTTTGGAGACATACCCAGAAAATTCAAGATATACATTTCATTTGTCATGAAAATATCTTAAACATATGATATTTTAATCGAAATCGTTAGAACCATTTTTGAGAAAATTAAAATTTTCGAAAAATGTTCCATGTAAAGGGTAATCTAGGGTGAAGGGGATTTTCTTGAAAACCTTCGTGTCGCATCTCTGGAAGATACTGAACCTAAATATCAAGTTTGGTGTTTATCCAACTGTTCGTTTCTTAGTTATGCTGTTCACACACACACACACACACACACACACACACACAAACACACACACACACAGGGACATGTTTCCAAAAATGCTTTTTTTGGATTCAGGGGGTCTCAAAACATGTATTTCCGGTGAAATCTCGGTATCGAGTTTTTGGGTGGAATGTAATACTTCCCCTACTTACTATACGTAGTAGAGAAAGTAAAAATATTGAATTCCCTCTATCACTTCTTCAATAACAATACGGTAATTGGTTGTTTTTTTAATTCTAATTAGGTTGGAGAATATATATGCAGAACTTGCACATAGTATAAGCAAAAACTTTGCGTTTTCATTCTAGTTTTCTTTAATTTTGAGGTTAGATATGCTCCCAATTTCACTGTTTCATTATCTCGCCGAAATGATTGTACTATGTCTTTGAACAGCAGAACTAATGTAGACAATGCGTATATACCTATTTTATTTGGCTAATAATACCGATTGGTTTTATTTTTCTTCACTTGGATGGGTTAGGTTTCCAGCCTGTTTCATCTTCATTCCAGCCATCTATTTCTAGGGTGTATTATGTCTCTTTTTTCCATCTGCATTACAGTGTTTGTTTAGTAATTCTTTCATCCCCCATTCTTCGTGTTTCTTTGGGTCCTGCAACGCTATTTTATTTTTCCCTATTCTATCATAATGGAATATATATTTAACTCTCCTCCTATATCTTCATTTCGTGTTTTAATATTTACATCCTTTGGTCTTTCTTAGACATTTTATCTCTACAGTGTGTATTCTCTGTTATTCCCTTGGCTTTCTGCTTAAAATAGGCACAGCCATTATTTTATAACATTTTAGATTTGTGTCTCGTCTTATTTTATTTCTTAAAGTTCACTGGTACTAAACATCATTTGGAATTTGATATGGACGTTAACAACTATCACATCCTAGAAAACTACAATTTGACATTTGTTCTATTATATTTCAATTGATGACTACCTAGCAACGTATTGGATCTCCTTTAAATCCCATAACTTGAGTCTGCTTTTAAGATAATTTGAAGCTATAATCTTAAATAACTTTTCGAACTAATATAATGCTTTTGGTAGATAGCTTTTATTTTTCTGAATAATACTCTGGTCATTCGCAAACATCGAAGTGTTTATACATTTTTTCGTGCATTATATTCTTATTCTTGGATTCACTTCATCCTACCATGTCGTCTATGTATATATTAAATAAAATGGGAGATAAAGTACATCCTTGTCTCACTCGCTGTTATTGCTATTGCTTACATAATTACTATATTTTACTCTAGACTATTAGAAATAAATGCAACTGGGAGTTTCAAACTTCCGTAGATAAATTTAAAGTCTTTCGCAGCACTGATGATATAGGTTTGTATACAACACAAATGAAAATACAAGTTTCCTTCATATAAGTATGCGCTTTTAATTCTTGTTAAATATGTTCCGTTATATATGGCTCCGTGTTTTATAAGTGCGTACCAGATTAGAGAGAAATATTGCGACAGAACTATTGCAGCATTGTACACACACTCTTCTTGAGAACACAGTTACACAGCTCCCTGCCCTGGTTGTTACGTACTACACGTATGACTTTGCACTTCTCAGTACTGATAAAATTATATACAGCAAGGATGCAAGAACACCTAGGGATATCCTTTTTCTTGTGAATAGTCTATGACCCATATGGGTGATTGTTGTGTCATAAATGCCCTTCAATGTTGGGCATTAGAAAAGAGAGTCATTGCAAGACTGAGAGCACTTCCAATTAAACCTTCACTTTTTAAAATCTTTGAAAGCAGTGATAATTTTTTAAAAAGTTCAAAACTTTAAACGCACCCTTTTCTCCTGCAAGGATTATTTTGTATGTGTTCCATATAATTTCCCTGATTTCAACATATCATCATACTTTTAAACAAAATATATTTTTAAACGATAAATCTATAATTAGAGATATTTGAAAATCGAAGGAAAGAATCCTTAGATTTCCTTGTCGAACATTCAAGACTTTACAACAAAAATGTCAGACTGGGTGAAAACCTCATCGTGTGGAGGATCATTTGCAACAACAAATTCTGATGATACATTCACATGACATTCTCTACCCTCTATCGCTTATTATTAAATATATAAAATATTTTTACTAAAGCTAATTTTTATATCTATTACGTTCTAATCCAAATAAAACTTTGCAGAAATAGCTACATTATACATTCGGTTATAGATGCAAAGAGAACAATTATAGTCAGATGTTTCAGATCTGGATGCTATATGCTGCTAGCCTTAAGATTCCATACTGTTTCCATACAATCGCGAGAAACAACTGAATGTTGAAAGGACTTTAAAGAGTGACCAAGAAATAAACAACTCAAGCCATTAATAACGAATATCTCAGAAATGGCTTATGCCACAAAAAGCTTATTTGAAATAAATTGTGTAGTAAAGGGATCTGCATTCTTCTGTAGTACGTTTTGCCTATCCCTTACAGTTTACCAGTTATATAAGATTACAACAAGATTCCGTTCGAATGAAGAGGACTTCAAAGGCTTTCCCAGAAAATTCAAGATATACATTTTATTTGTCATGTAAATATTTTAATATAAGACAATTTAACCAAAATCGTTACAGCCAGTTTTTAGAAAAACAAAAACTTTTCGAAAAATATTACATGTAAAGGTTAGTTGGGAGTGGGAGGGTTTTGTTGAAAATCTTTGTGTCATATCCTTGGAGGATACTGAACTGAAATACCAAGTTTGGTACTTATCCGACTTTTCGTTTTTGAGTTATGCTGTTCACAGATACCCCTCCATGCGCGCGCGCGCACACACACACACGCACGCACGCACACAGATAAAGAGAGACAGACAGACAAGACACAGGCACACACACGGAATATAATAATACAATACTTCCCCTACTTAACATATGTGTAGAGAAAGTAAGAATACAAGAAAAAATCTGATGTGTTACGCTCACATGACTTTCTCTACTCTTGTACAATCTATTTCATATTAATCGAGATAAACCTTTGCAGAAACGATCTTTTGACATGCAAAGAGAATTACATTTTACACATAGCGACCAGTTCTAAAAATATTTGACTATCGCTTAAGGCCTACTATGTTCCCCTTGTTTTGTATTTGCAAGGGCAATATAGAAATACAGTAGCCATTAAGCATAGACATATCTCTTAATAGCTGGTTGCTATGTGCAGCACCATTCTCTTTGACACAGACTAATACTCTTTGCATATCCAAGACAACAAAATGAACAACCAATTCCCATTTGAATGAAAGTATAAGAATTGTAAAATTTAAGGGAATAACAAGCAATATCTCGAAAATGGTTCACTCAACAAAAAAAAAATTATATGGCATAAATTGTGTATTTTAACGCGATCTACATTTTTTGTGCAGTAAAATTTTGTCTATCTCTTATGGTTTACCAGCTGTGCAAAATTCGTTCAAAATGAAGAATACTTTTGGAGACATTCCCAGAAAATTCGAGATATATATTTCAATTGTCATGAAAATATCTTAAACATATGATATTTTAATCAAAATCGTTAGAGCCATTTTTGAGAAAATTAAAATTTTCGAAAAATGTTCCCTGTAAAGGGTAATCTTGGGTGGAGGAATTTCTTGAAAACCTTCGTGTCGCATCTCTGGAAGATATTGAACCTAAATACCAAATTTGGTGTTTATCCGTCTATTCGTTTCTGAGTTATGCTCTTCACACACACACACACAAAATCACGGACATGTTTCCAAAAATGCTTTTTTTGGATGCAGGGGGTCTCAAAACATATATTTCAGGTGAAATCTCGGTATCGAATGTTTCGGTGGAATACAATACTTCTACTTACTATACTTAGAGAAAGTAAAAAAGGCTGGAAAAATACTTCGCCTGAAAAGTTGAATTTAACTTAAATGTGAAGCAGGTAGAGAATACAAATGTGTTTTGAATCTAAATGGTTGAGATATTTTTTTAATGAAGAAAGGAAAAAGCTATATTTTGTGTTATCAGTTTTCATTTTTCTTTAGTGTTATTTAAGTGAAATATTCCCTTTTTTAGTTTTGTCCAAAATGTCTACATTAAAAATGTAAACGAGAAAACAGAAGAACTTTATAGCTAAATACCTGCTTCTCAAATTTGGTGAACCTGGGTTCAATTCCTTGTACCGTCCAATTTGACTCGTAGGTTTCTCTCGACAGCAGATAATCATCAGACTGGATATTTCAATATCGCGACCCAAAGTTCCACCCGAAATTATAGAAATAAAATACGTTGCACGTGAAAGCTACTAAGCAACAAGTTACTTTAGCAAACTGTACATTTAGGCGACTATGTAACTAAGAATGATTGTCCGACATCAGTCTTACTTCATGTAAATACAGAAACAAAACATGCAGAGAGAGAAACACCTTGCAGTTTATACCATGACTTCATTTTCCGAATCAATCAATTGCAATCCATGTACAAAAATTAAACTGAGTTTCATTTATGGACGCTCTTTAATTGATATGCCCCTTAGCGTCCCATTCTATATTGGGCGTGAAAGACCGGGAATTTTGCTAAGGGGCTTCTTTATCAGGCTTGAGGTTCTTTTACGTGCCGTAAATCTACGACAGAGACCACAGGCTTTACTTGCTTCCCGAAGGAAGCCATGCTAAGGATGTTTACGCCCCGAAAAAAAAATTTCATCGCCCTCCGCCGTGTTTGAACCCGCGATCTCGAGAACTACAGGCTAGCATGGCACCACTAGACCACGGAGTAGAACACAATAAATGAACAGGGTGGCGATTACGGATCTAGGATATTCCACTAACATACTTAAGTCAACGTGCACTAAAAACACCAAGAAAAGCCGTCGCATAAACCGATGTTAAACAAGCGAATCGTGAAAATAAAAGTTTACTATGCATTTTTATTTTATCGATATGCGGATAATACATAGTGTTAGCTTAAAATCAAAATTACCCATGTACTTAATATTTATTTAAATTACATATTTTCCTTAGTCTATTTGAATAAGATCTCAAGGGCAGTTTCCTTAAAAATTGCTATACCAAATTGTTTTTCGTATTTTGAGCATCTAAATTGTAGTACTTTTAATTTTTTTTCTCAATTTTCCAACAAACATTTAGGCCTGTTAAAGATAGTTTTACCAGCCCTAATGTGTATTCGATCAGAACTCAAACACCCACTTCCAAAGTTCCGCATAACTTTAGAGAATGTAGGATTTCCATTCTTCGCCACTCCCATTTCTGAACAATTTACATAGCATCGTCTTCACCCGCCACAGACATGATAAAGCTAACTGGATCCCATAATGCTACACCCTTGCCATACAATGTGTCATTTTTCTCCTGAAACAAAACATTTGTACCTTGTCATTTCTTACCGATGATGTTTGTTTACAATATTTATAATATTAATCAGTGTGTCATGCAATACGTTTTAGGAATCGTTTTGTGTATGTAAATTTTAAGTATAACGTTTATGTTATTAAGGAGGAAAACAGAATTGCATATATACCTTAAAGCTTGCTCGTCGTTAAGAATTACTAAAAGTCCACAGTAAACATTGGTGCATTACGCGGGTGGGCACTGTTAAACGTTTCGTTTAGTGTACCTAAGCTTCTTTCAAAAGTAACTTTAAAGAAGTAATGTTATTATTATTATTATTATCATTATTATTATTATTATTATTATTATTATGTTATCGTCATTATTATTAACATAATGCTTTAAAGCCACTGTAATTGCATGATCATGTGGACGCAGAGGATACAGCAACCATGCGGTTAACGTAAGATGTTTTATTTAGTTTAAATCCGACGATTACTGCAGACTGGTTGATTCATCTGAGTCAAGAGTGCGCCTACGTCAATGAAAATCGTCTGCATCTGCTC
This sequence comes from Deroplatys truncata, assembly GCA_030765065.1. Taxonomy (NCBI): domain Eukaryota; kingdom Metazoa; phylum Arthropoda; class Insecta; order Mantodea; family Mantidae; genus Deroplatys; species Deroplatys truncata. The sequence goes on along the minus strand of CM060981.1, from coordinate 102,782,942 downwards.
AAAATCACAATATCTAGGGAAGCAAAAGTAATCATACGTCAAAGTATCGTCAATGTTAGACTGCTGTTTCAAATCCACAGAGATAGCTTTGAATGCAAATACAAATAAACACTAACTATAACTGTTTTTTCTAATCAATAAATATACATTAAAACTTCTAAAAACAATCATAATATAAATGCGCAATCACTATTAGTAGCTATGTTTACATTCTCTACTACACACATCATAGAACGTATTGCATTTCACTCAAATATTCGATACCGAGAGTTCACGGAAATACATATTTTGAGGACCCCTGGTTCCAAAAAAAAAACTTCTAGAAAACGTGTGTGTGTGTCTGTAAACAGCATAACTCAAAAAGGAAAAGTCGCATAATTTCAAACTTGGTATTTAAGTTCAGTATCTTCCAAAGATGCAATACGAAGATTTTCAGGAAAACCCCCACCCCAACTACACTTTATATGTAACATTTTTGTCAATTTTTTCTTATTTTCTCAAAAAATGCTAACGATTTTTATTAAAATATCATATACTAAAGATATTTACACCACAAATAAAATGTATATCTTGAATTCTTGGAATAGCCTGTGAAGTCTTCTTCATTCGGGAGGAATTTTGTAGAATCTTGTATAACTGGTATACGTTAAGCGATAGACGAAAACCTATTACGCAAAAAAAAGTTTATCTCTTTTAAGCATTCAATTTATTTCAAATAATTTTTATTGTGGTATCAGCCACGTTATTAATACTTTACTTTTAATACATTTTGACATTCCTTTTAAGTCCTGTCGTTATTCAGATATTTGCTGTTATTTCATGGAAAGAGTATGAAATTTTAAGACTAGCATATAGCGTTCAGTTCTTAAACATTTGGCTATCACTGTTCTGCTGTTTCTATAATGAAATGTGTAATCTAGCTGTTTCTGCAAAGGTTTATCTCCAAAATGAAATAGACAGAAAACTAAGCTTTCGTATGAATAGTTTGTATAGCTACTAATAAACGATAGAGGGTAGGGAAAGTCATGCGAATGTAACACATTGTAAATGTCTTTTTGTTTTACATCTCAAAATGAATAAAAAAATGTAGGGAAATCAGGGCTGATGCCATAGTTTCACTTTTCTATTATTTGTTTATATATTCATCGTGTTATTCTATTATCAAAAGGCAATAATACGAGGAAAAACCTATTAAAATAAAAGAATCTAATAAATCATAATGATAAATGAATCATAACTTAAAATAACTAACTGATTATATCTATGATACCACAAATCATAATCATATTAAGAAAGCATATAGTGAAATTACTGCCTTTATAACGTCATGAATAAATACCAGTTTCGTTCAAAGAAATTAAAGTATATCCCTATACAGTGAACTTTACTATGGGTAAAGAATTTTAATTTTCATTTAATTGTAATTACAATACACGTTTATTCTTAGACTGTGTGTGTGTATGTGCGTGTGTGAATAGCACAATAAACGAAATTTCGGATAAATAGCAAACTTCGCATTTCAGGTCTGCATATTTCAAATATGTGACACGAAGATTTAAAAAAGGAATTCCCCGTCCAAAACTATCATTTACATTTATAAATGTTCGTCATTTTTTATTTTCTCAAAAAATGAAATAACTTTTATGTGCATTAATCATTTCCTTGAAATTCTTAGTTATTAGCTTGAATTTTCAAGTAGTTTATACTTTTGAAGTACTGAAGTGAACAACAAAAATATTTCTCTTAGTCATTGTTAAGAAAGAAATTTTAAGGGCAAAATGCAGAGACGCGCATTTTAAAGACTTGACTCTTGCTTCAGCCCGTTGTACATACAACGAAATGTATAATGAAATCATTTCTATAAACGTTTATTTCCATTAACATGAAGTAGATAGAGGAATAAGCTTTTGAAGGAATAGTCTATAAAAGGGTGGGTAGAGAAAGTTATATAAATGACACATGTTTATATAGGTAGTTATATAATGTCACTGTTGAGGCAGTATTTTTTAACACTTAAATAATTTCAGTCTAATTATATAATATAAATTCAATAACAGCCCGCCTTAAAGCAATATGTGTATGTAACAATATATAAAAAGTGTATATTACAGTCATTGTATATGTTTGTATTATTGTATACCTGTAATAATGTTATGTGAATGTATTACGTAATTTAATAATGTAGGAGCTGTGAGAATAATAGGTTAAAAGTTGCTAGCAATGAGGTAACAATGAGGTAACAATGAGGTAACCTTGAGGCAATAATAAATTTTAAAGCTTAAATGCTACTAGTCATTATTGGAGCAACAATAATGTAAATTTTGAGACAGTTTAATGAATAGCCAATCAACACCAGAAAAAAGCTATAGTTAAATGAAGGTATTCTATTGGAGTGGGATTAGCCAATCAGAGACTTGAAATACAGAAATTTACAAATTTAGGCGGTAGAAATCAATTCAGTTGCTTGCAGACAGTGTTCCTAACCGGACGCAAGATACGTCCTCGAGAAGTACTCGTATAATACGTATTCAGTGTGAGATGAAAATAATTTACGTGTTAAAAAGTGCAAGTAATTAATTTAAAAACTCTCACAGCTCTCTGTATATCAGTGAAGTGTTATTTAAATTGTGTCAAGCATTAATAAAAGGAGTGAAGTAAAATTATAATCTGTGTAAGCCTACTTTCTTCAGTCGCACCACAACACTGCAAAGAGAAACATGTCTCTAACAATAATACTGATGCAGCCGAGGCAAACATAAATATATAATATTTAAAGAAACAGTCAAATTACAAAGTTAATATTTTTAAACATTTGGGGGGGGGCAAAGGCCACCGGAAAGTACATTTGGAGCGAAGGCTACCGGAAAGCGGGTACTATACGTGCGGTTGCAACGAACTTCAAGTTCGGCTCCCAACAGTTGAAATATAATACAACTCCTTCAATACAACCTACTTCAAATTGAGCCCAAAGCGTTGTGCAAATAACGTAAAGATACTATCTACTTCACTGTCTTAGACGGCGTTGTACGGAAGGGTAGTTTTGAATTATTTTCGCTGAGACTTAAAACGTATGTGTCCCACGTTTTGTCTAGATTAATCAAATGAAGATTGGTATGCATTGATTTGAAATATCAGTATTTAAGCTGGCCTATAATTTTCTCTGTATCCTCTAAGTATAAGTGCACACATTTGTGTTCATTGGCTAAGTGGTGCAGATTTATTTACAATACTCTGAAAATAAGGGTAAGGATAGCTTTTAAAATTAAAGGGTGATAATGAACATCGCTTAAGGTTCCGTAACTTGTAAGGTATTCTGTTATTTATGGCAAATCCTATAGTATGGTTGTACAGTATTTTCACCAAAGGGTTAAACAGCGCAGATTTCTACATAAGCGATAAACATGTCAGGGGTAGTATTTGATAACTGTAAGGCAGACTATAGTTTTTGTTGGTTCATGTAAGTGCAAAAGCTTTTATCTAGGTAAATCAAAGAGTGTTAATTTATATGCAAGTGGTTGAAAATAAGAATAGAGTAGCTTATTGTTGTCAAATGCTAAAACAAAAGTGCACTCGTTTAGTCAAAAGTGTATAAAATAGCCCTTAAGAACAATTATCTTAGAGAGTTTTGGTTATATGAACATTAAATGTAGCTTCCCCCTCCAGTAACCCAATCTTTAATTTTAAGCATCCCCTTTGGGTTCTTTGGGCTGGTAGTCACCAAATGTCTGCCACCTATACAATATAGGACCAGAATTTGACATTCATATTCAACGAAACGAGATTGTTACTGTGAATATTAAAATTCGTTCTTTTTTTTAATAGAATGTTTTATAGTTTATGTCCGTCTGGTAGAACAGGGTTTTTCAATGATGAAGTTATCAAAATACTTTGCGTGGTTTTTAAGATTAACCCCTCCCTCACAAACATACGGATTTTCTATCCTTATAATATTAATCTATGTTATATGCCTTTTTCTGCTTCTTCTGAGTGAGTTGTTTGCGGTGAATCACTCCAGGCAGCCTCTTTGGGAATTAACAGTTAGGACGATTCAAACGATATCAAATGTAAAACTTCTAAATACTTTCTAGACTGCTTACAGGAAGAGATGGACAGGTTGAAGAGATTGGCAGAGAGCAGATAAAGTTTATTGCTACATAATGCCAGCATCCCAATTAGGGTAACGGATTATAAATCGCCTTTAGATAAAAAGTATTCGATAGCATTAGTAAAGATGTAATAAAAGACATGAGCGAAGCGTGTCTTGTGATGAATGCAGAGTATAACGCATTAATGAATAGTAAACATTCTGGGAATGAAAGGAGGAATTCGTAGAACTGCTGTTGAGTGTGTATGCGTCCTCTTGAATTGAAAGGAAAAAGATAAACTTGCGATGTTAAACATCACAGAATGTTTATTTAAGCTGTCTCTGAATAAGATCTCCACTTCAAGTTATTGAATATACGAGCAATAAATAGCTTTACTAAAGCGCAGCAATATCAGTTATTGGTTTACGAAGTTAGTAAGACGAATTGTAGAAAAAAAACCTGAAGTAAATACACTTAAGCGCAAATTCAAAACTAAGTCTCCTTCTTATCTATTAATTTAATTAATTTTGCAAAGTTGAACGCTGTTAATGGTACCCTTAAAATAAACTAAGAAAATATGTGTAACAGGCACACAAATTTCTTCACTCATTACCAATACATTTATGCTATTCAGATACAAAGCTCAGGTGCGATTCGCATTCGGGAGATCCCGGGTTCGATTCCCGCTGTAGGCCACTCTGACTCGCGGATTTTTTTTGTGGTTTCTCGGGTCGGCAGGTGAATGCTAGGGTGGTTCATCTTCTACCACGACTTTCCTGCCCCTCATTTCTTGTAATCATCTCCTTCATTGTTATCTGTTTCAGGGTTGTTTGGACCAGACGACGGCGTGTTGCGGCTTGGCGGTGGATATGCGCTTTGCAGAGGTTTCTTCCCTGGCGTCATTGCGGGATTGCTCAGTTAGGATCCGTCTTCGAGTGGGCACAACCAGGGGAGGCTTGTGGGAGGCTCGTCGGATGCATTCGATCTGGAAGCGTTAGGGATCAATTCCATGCTTTTACATGTCGCCATCCAGATCTGGCAGCCATCGGTTCTTTCCTCTCAGGGCTCACGTAGAAGCAAAAATAGTCGTTGCCTCGTACTTGCGATGCTCTGCCCCGGTTGTCTTTTCATCCTTACCGTTACTTTTTTCTATACACTGCCTAGAAATGTTTTCAAATGAAGTGATATGGACTTTGGCATATGCAAGGTGCAAAACATTCAACTGTTTGTATCACATTTCGACAGTTGTTATTCATAAGCAGGCATAGAAATTCTTAAGCAGTTGGCTTCAAGTTATCTACACTCAAAACAAAGAATGTAAACAACAGCGGCCAAGGGTCACTCGAGGGCAAATAAACACGTTTTCTGGTGAGTGCTTTATGAGGAATGGGGTGGTTTGCATCTGCGACGTTCCTGCCTAAAGTCCAGCAACAGTTTAACTTTACTTTCTTTCGTCCTGGCTTTAATGCTTAGAAATTCGTATGCCTGCTCATGAACAAAGAGTTTATATTACACAGCCTTTATTAACGAGTTACTGCGAAAAATGTAAGTCGCCAATTTTTATCACTTGTTCGTGTACAAGTACGACGCAAAATGCGTACAACAGCGAATATTTCGGAAATAGCTAATGTCCCAAAAAGTTGACCCAAGTTATACATATTGCTTCCAATTTTTTTGTTAAATCCAACCTGAAATTTAGTTATTCGTTATATCCAAATTCGCATTTAAAATTTCTTCTAAAGAAATACATAGGAGAAAGGTTAAGTGACCTCTGGTTAAGCAGTTTAAATGGAAAACTGACAAAGAACTTATTTTTTCCTTCAGTTTTTGATCGCATCTCTTGCGAATATTTCACACCAAATTATGTTCTTGCACAATTTATTACGGGACATGGAAAATCTACCCACAACATTTTTATCTGGAGTCACCAGATGCTTTAATGTGTAAATGTGAAATGTTAGAAGAAACAGTATACCACCTCTGCTGTTCCAGTGCGACCGACAACATATGAGAAGATACATTCTACTAGGACAACTCTACCATTGTGAAATCACATTCTAATAGGACATCTATATAATTGTAAAATAAATTATTCACAGGCATTGAGAAAAGTATTCACCAAATCATGTTGCACTTCTGCATTTATATCCTTTATTTCTGGTATTTATTCATCCATTTAATTACGTATAATAAGTTAATTTGTTGTATGTTTGATTTTGTATAGTTGTATATAACCCTAATGCTATTTGGCGTACTAGTAACCTTATAGTAGGTTAGAGAAAAAAGAATAATAAAAATAAATAAGTTGTACATACGTATGTTCTGAGAGTAACATTCTCCTTGTAGAAACATTTTTCATATTTTGTTGTTTTTCAATCATACAAAACTGATTTGTGAATGAAGAGGGTTACTTTATAATCTATTTATAAAAAATTTAAGTTACACATTTTATTCGTCATTCCGAAGTTACATTTTCTAAAAAAAAAAAAAAGAGTTAGCCATTTTTGAGATACTAAAAACAATTTTTACTTTCTCTACTACGTATAGTAAGTAGGGGAAGTATTGTATTCCACCCAAAAATTCGATACCGAGTTTTCACCGGAAATACATGTTTTGAGACCTCCTGAATCCAAAAAAAGCATTTTTGGAAACATGTCCGTGTGTGTGTCTGTGTGTGTGTCTGTGTGTGTGTGTGTGTCTGTGTGTCTGTGAACAGCATAACTCAAAAACGAACAGTCGGATAAGCACCAAACTTGGTATTTAGGTTCAGTATCTTCCAGAGATGCGACACGAAGGTTTTCAAGAAAATCCCCCCACCCCAGACTACCCTTTACATGGAAGATTTTTCGAAAATTTTAATTTTCTCAAAAATGGCTCTAACGATTTTGATTAAAATATCATATGTTTAAGATAATGTCATGAGAAATGAAATGTATATCTCGAATTTTCTGGGAATGTCTCCAAAAGTATTCTTCATTGTGAATGACTTTTGCATAACTGGTAAACCATAAGAGATAGACAAAATTTTACTACACAAAAAATGTAGATCGCGTTAAAATACACAACTTATGTCATATACATTTCTTTTGTTGAGTGAACCGTTTTCGAGATATTGCTTGTTATTTCCTTAAATTTTCCAATACTTATACTTTTTCTCAAATACGTTATTCATTTTTTTGTCCTGACATGCAAAGAGAATGGAATGCGCCACATAGTAACCAGCGTTAAAATATTTGACTATCGCTTAAAAGCTACCATATTCCCCTTGCATCTACAAGAAAATTACCAATAAGATTGACATCTCGATATCTCGATTAACATGAAGCATATGGAGAATAGGCGTTTGTAAAAATAGTGTGTACAAGAGTAGAGAAAGTTATGTGAGTGTAACACATCAGATTTTTTTTCATATAAAGGACGTTTTGAGAGGAGAGAATTTTTCAGTTTTCAGTCAGGAAGCCTTGTTATAAAAGAAATAAAACCTATTATTTATCCGATTTTATTCTTCCTCGCCTCTCCCTCCCTTTCTCTCTCTTTAATAAAATGTGCTTTTAAAGCTAATAGCCTCTAAGCGTATCTTTCAGCTGAAATCTCCCTATAGAATTCTTGGCTCAGTTACAGTACTTCATTTACCTTAGGTAAACGATAGAGAAAACCAGGAATAAAAATCTGATATGTTACACTCACATAACTTTCTCTACTCTTGTACAAACTATTTTTCAAACGCTTATTGTCCATATGCTCCATGTTAATTGAGATATCGAGATGTCAATCTTATTGCTAATTTTCTTGTAGATGCCAGGGGAATATGGTAGCTTATAAGCGATAGTCAAATCTTTTAAGCGCTGGTTGCTATGTGGCGCATTCCATTCTCTTTGCATGTACAGGACATAAAAAATGAATAACGAATTTGAGAATAAGTATAAGTATTGGAAAATTTACGGGAATAACAAGCAATATCTCGAAATTGGTTCACTCAAAAACAAAAATGTATATGACATAAATTGTATATTTTAATGCGATCTACATTTTTTGTATAGTAACATACAGGTTATGGTTTACCAGTTATGCAAAAGTCGTTCACAATGAAGAATACTTTTGGAGACATTCCCAGAAAATTTGAGATATACATTTCATTTGTCAGGAAAATATCTTAAACATATAATATTTTAATCAAAATCGGTAGAGCCATTTTTGAGAAAATTAAACTTTTCGAAAAATGTTCCATGTAAAGCGTAGTCTGGGGTGGGGGGATTTTCTGGAAAACCTTCGTGTCGCATCTCCGGAAGATGCTGAATCTAAATATCAAGTTTGGTGTTTATCCGACTGTTCGTTTCTGAGTTATGCTGTTCACACACACACACACACACACACACACACGCACACGGACATGTTTCTGAAAATATTTTTTTGGCTTTAGGGGGTCTCAAAACATGTATTTCCGGTGAAATCTCGGTATGGAACTTTTGGGTGGAATACAATACTTCCCCTACTTACTATACGTAGTAGAGAAGGTAAAAAAACGAAAGCTTTAATATAAAGGTTCATTTAATGAAAGCTCTAGTAATAGCCGATTTCTCAAAACGCACCTTTCTTTGCAAATATTTTTCTTAATAAAGTAAGAGTAAGCTCAAACTATGTCATATCTCGTACCATTTGGCAAAAAATCAACAAAACTACGCACAAAACATACTTCACACAACCTCATAACAAATAAAATTCATTCAAAATCAGCGATTGATAGTTTCAACACGTTTCCGTAAATTCGCATGATTCCAAATATCGATGCACTCGAACCACATTTGACCGCCGATTATAGGATAACAGAAAAATAGCAAATGGCACTACGACTGGCGTGATTAACGACTGTGTTAATTCCAAGGGATCTCACTATGTTTTGGTTAAGTTTATTTTCCCTACAGTTTATATCAACTTTCCTTTTATCCAGCATACTGTCTTCGTATCTGAACGAATTTATACATTTATTTGTGTAAAATTTAGCTTGTGCTATATACGGTTATTTTTTGGGAGGTTAAATCTGTTGTAAAGTACGCTTCTTCAAACTGGCAACCAAAAACTTAAGAATGCAGTATTGTTCTCCATCTTAAGCGTTCTAACAGGCCGATGCTTTCAGATGAGCAAAGTTTTACTGCAATACCTGAAATAGTGGCAAAAGTATGCTTTTATCTGCAAGAGGGAAAAAGTGTCTGAAATTACAAGCGTTTTTATTGAAAGTCCTCTTTACGCTTTGCAATTTTATTTCTCCGTCAGCGTAAATCATATGTCGGTGGTATCGTCTAATATTATATAAAATAATCTGAAGTGTTATATTCACATAACTCTCTCTACACGCTAATTGTTTATTTTTTATCTCCTCTACATACTAATCTTACAGAAGCTTATTTTTCATGTTAATTGAGATAAATATTTGCAGAAATAGTTTCATTTCATATGTCGTCGTAGGAATCAACGGGATAAAGAAGGTTGAAGCGATAGCCAGATATAAAAAGTTTCTATATACTGTCTTCGAAATTCCGAGCTTGAATGGGACTTGCTACTTTAAAAATGTATGATGAAATACTATAAAATTCACGCCAAAAGCAACAATTAATGTGTCACTCCAATGAAGTATTGATGGCCTATTTGACGATGTCGAACACGCTAAACTCACTTTTATCTCCTTTTAACCCATATTTGTGGGGTTCGTAAACGGAAGTTTGTCCTAAGTTTCCGTAAATCTCATCGTTTATCACTCACGTACAAAATTCATTGAGAGTGAGGAAGACTTCAAACTATTTGCAGAAAATTCAAGATATATATTTTATTATAAATAAAAGTATCCAAAACCGGTGATATTTTCTTGAAAATCGTTGGAGCAATGTTTGAGAAAATAAAAAATAATCAAACATGTCCCATTCAAAGAATAGTTTGTGGTAGGCGCAGTTTCAAGATAATGTTCGTGTCACATCCTTGGAAGATGCTGGACTTATATAGCAAGATTGGTATTACACCAACCTTCCGTTCGTTTAATTATGCTATTCACACAGACACACACACACACACACACACACACACACACACATATACGCAAACGTTTTTCTAAACTTTTTTTTGGTTCTTGTTTTCAGTGGCCTCAAAACATATATTTCAGGTAAAATCTCGAGTTCAAATTCTTGGTTGCAATGCAGTCCTCCTTCTGTCTAGTAAATTAGGTAGTAGAGAAGGCAAAACGATTTATCTACTAAATGCATACAAAATTATTTTGTAAGCACCAATTTGAAACGGCTTAAAAATCAGTGCAATTTTCACAAAAAATATAGAACCAATAAAATGAAAAATTTATAAAAAGATCAGAACACATAACGTAATATGGTTTATTCTTTCTAGATACTAAATAAGAATTTTCTCAGAGTTAATATGGTTGCTAGATTTTTTTTAAGGTAAGGACGAATACTTTTTGGAGTCACTGTATATATACAATACCGCATTTTATTAAAATTCTCTTACTTGTAAGGTAGTAAAAGGGAAACGTTTAAAAACAAATAAATATATGTAAAAATACTGAAGCTGTAAACAAAGTTTGCTTTTCATTTTGCTTACGAACGCTGTTGAAACAGGTGTTTGATGACATAAGGTGAACCCTAAATATCTGGACACTGTAGCCAAGGGAATACACACTAAATCGTAGAATCAAATACAGCATACGGGACAAAAGGAACGACATAGTTTTATAAACCAAACGCACCCTTCCCAAGCATTCACTTGTATGACCTTCAGCTTAAACTCGCTTTGCTTACCCAAGAAATGAAGCGTTTCCTAGATACAAAATACGAAGCCACATTTCAGCTTGCTTTCACACCTTTTCGTGGGTCTATATTATACTTTCATGATGAGTGTTTTAATTACAGTTGAACTGCTTTCCTCCGCACAACATAAACATGGTGTGACGAAGTGGACATTAAATCAAGATTGTTGGTTTACGAACTGACTCTCACGATTTCGTTCATGTAAAAATATAATAAAACTCTGCTCTGTTTATTTTATAACTATCAATTATCTTACCTTATCTTATAACGTGGTTCCGTTGCGGTGTCCATTCACTGCACTAGGCTTGAGTTTCTAGGAAAATTCACAGGCAACCTCTCGCAACGAACCCACAGGCACGAAAACACAACAAACCTACCAGGACATGACTGGTTCACTTGCGACAGGGTCGAAAACCTAATAGCCTTATCTGCTTCTCAGTTAAAACGGAACTTTCAGCTGAGGAATGATTCATTAACATTTCATTTTATAAATGAAAACAACATTAAACGCCATCAAAAATTCTATTTATTGATCTTTATATAAATGTAACTGAAAGAATTCATGTAAAGAGTAGTTTGGGGTTGGAGAATTTTCTTTAAAAACTTTATGTCGCTTATTTGGAAATGCTGAACTGGGAACTTAGATGTTTATACGACTTTTCGTTTTTGAGTTATGCTGCTCACAAACAGACACATATACATTTTCCTAGAGATGCTTCCTTTTTGGATTTAGGAGACTCAGAACATGTATTTCCGGTGAAATATAGAATTCTTTGGTGTAATACAATACGTCCTCTATCTAATATAAGCAGGTGATAGAGACAATTATACTTCATAAAGTTAGCTTCTCTTGAAGTCCTAAAACAATATTTCTAAGGGTAACTGGTTATTAGCGAACAGCAAACAGTTTCGTTTTAAAAGGATTTGAAATAAAGCTTAAATCCAAGAAAAGTATTCATTTGCTAGTTTTATCCAAATAAATATTATAAAGCAGAGCAGCCTCGTCGCAGTCTTCAATTTATTTCTTTTACTCCTTTTTTTCTTTCTTTTTTATTTGTTTGTTGGATAGATTAGTTCAGCATTAGAAATGCTATTCAGAATCAGAATAAAATACATAACAATATAACTTAAATTGAGATTAGCCACATGAAACCCCTCTGGCACTAAACAGTTACAGATAATAATATTGTACATGTGGTTCAATGACATCCTTCTAATTCGGAATCACTCCCGGAAGAAAACACCAAGTCCTGCGAGAGACCACCCTTGATCCGGGGAACCGCATCTTCGTCCCAAGGAGAAATATACTGCGTTAGGTACTAAGTGAAGATGCTGAAAAAACGTGTGAGTCTGAGAGCGGATGTGTGCAGAGATGGTACCGAATTCAAGTTCATCATGTATGTGGATGTTTCAGACTTACCAAGGGGTGTTCAGTATAAGCCTTAAAACTTTATTTTGAAAGATTTGTAGATGATTAATTTTGCTTGCGGCTGCACCTCCCCAAATTGGACAAGCATATGTGAGTAAAGGACTAAGTAAGGACTTGCACAAAAGAGAACCACGTGGTGTTTGCAAAGAAGACGCAGTTGTTGAGAATAGGATACAATTTGCGTAATTTGTAGTAAGCGAGATTTAATTTTGAATTAACGTGGGAGTTCAAGGTCAGTCAATAAAAATGTATGCCAAGATATTTAACAGTGTCATCAGCACGTTTCCAGGATATGGGAATAGTTTGGAAAGTAACAGAAAGGGGAGCAATTGGACGATGCAATGTAAAAATCATGGTTTGACATTTCTTGTGGTTCAAAGAAATCCTCCAGTTGTGAATCCATGGTAGTAGAATATTAAGAGACGTCTGTAATCTATGAGCAGCTCCTTAGTTTCTCTTCCTACCCACCATAAAGTCTGCCACGATGCTTCTTGTGGAGAAATGGTGACACACTCCAATAACTCTCCATAATCGTGAATGGGATAACGTGTGTTTTCAGGTGTAACTGTTGCACGTGGTACTGATGACAGTTCATACACTGACAATGAATTGACATGCAGGATATATCTGGCATGTGATTGAGAGTGTGTAACGCCTCTTGATTGTCTCGTCGTAATTAAAACACAGTTAATAGCTCAGGTTTTATTACAATGTACTATATAATACAAGTGAAATAGTACAGTGAGCAAATTAAGAAATTAGTAGTAAATGGGCAACACTGGTGCGCCTTCCACATTCCTGCCACGTTTTCGCATCCAGCCACTTGTGGAATGTCTGCCACTGACTCTTGTCATCGTGATACAACAACCAGGTGTTGCTTTGGCTCTCTGCCACTGTCAAATGAGATTTATTGTGATGGCCACAGTCGTCATCGGCTACGTTTTTGGGGCGTGGTCCAACCCTGAAACAAAGAAGTCAAATTATCAAGACTCAGTTCTGAAAACACCTTGGCTCCAAAGCGCCAGGCAGGAACCTAGCTCAATGTTACCATTCAAAAGTTAAGAATTCTAATCCAAACTTTCTAGATCACTTTTGGATGCTAATAAGCAAAAATAAATTAGAAAGACTCTCGAAATATTTATGCCCTTGAGACATCTTTGATAAGTAGGCTGAGACAGTTAAACTTAGAACTTAAGGCAAGTATATTATGATTATAGCAAGAAGTAAATATTCAATATAAAAGCTCTTATACATGGAAAATTTTGGTCGACTTTGTTTTGGGATGTTTACAAAAATATGGTACCTTACAACACTATACTCCTCTGATGTAACGAAATAGAAGGAAAGATTAATTGACAAAATCAGTGGAGTAAGTGTTACTTCCTTTATCTATGGTAGGTAGAGGAACTGCCCTCAAAAAATTTCACATAGGGATTTCACCGGAAATATATGTTGAAAATAAAAACGCAATATCAACACCATAACTAAAAAATAAAAATGTAATATACACCAAAAGAGTTCGTATTTATGTCTCGCGCCCTTAAAAATACAAAGTGAAGATTTTCATGCAATCAGCCCAAGCAACCCTTTACATAGAAAAAATTCTTATTCTGAGATAAAAGCACCTAAGGATTTTGATTAAAATATCTTATGTTATAGTTATTGGCATGATGTTCACAGTGCACATCTTCAATTCTGTGTGAACAGCCTATGAAGTCATTTTCATTCTTATTCAATGTTGTAAAACTGGGCGACATACAAAAGACTAAACTTAAATAGACAATTCATTATTATATGCAAATTATAGCAGCATATGAACGTTTGAACTTACAAGATCCTCCATTATTTTAATAAGTCTGCTCATAACAAAGAAATGCTGACTTGAGATATAAGCAGGTGATTAATTCGAAATATTGAATATAATTATGGAACAATAATTACAAATAAACCAATATAGCAATAGCACCGCGGTAAGGCCTGCAACTCGCATCTAGAGGTTCCGGGTTCAATTCCCGGCGACCGTCCAATCTGACTTGGATTTTTTCATGGTTTTCCCTTATAGCCAGGCGAATCCTGGGATGGTTTTTATGCTACTACGAATTTTTCTGATCCCACATTTCCTATCATTTCACTTAATTTCACCTTTCGGGTTACGGGGCATGACTGGAAAGTTTGGTGGTGGGTGGTGTGCGGTGGATATGTGGTATGTGAATATTCCCTCCCTGGTATGGAACAGGGCAGTTCGACCTCTGGCCGCAGTTCTTAATCCTATTCTGCCCCTTGCGAGCAAAAAATATCTTCTATAGCCTATTTTGAAACCTTTTCGAAGCAAATACTTTTATTTTGTAAGTAAAGTGGATATAAAAATAACCTTTTATACAAATGGTACAATGTATAAGGAATACCTGTGAAACGGTAATAGGAGAGAAAGGAATAGGCCAAAACTTTTGTGTTTTAGAAATATTTCAACACATAGAAAATCCACAGGGAAAAACGAGTACTAATTTCTTATGCAATTCTAAAGTTCTTATTTATTTTACAAACATAAAGCTGTTAAGATGTTCAATGAGAAATGTTTGCCCTATGATACAAAAACTGAAATGCAAAAATAAGTAGTTATATACTTTAAGAATTTCCCAACACTATACTCAAATTGGGGCGCTTTGTTTCAAAGCCACATACTTATAGTACAGTTAGATACATAAATATTTGTAGTGAATGAATAAAAGATCAATTCTTTTTAGCTATATTGCACAACCTGGTAAATTTAAATTTTCAAAAAAGTATGCATGCCAATAACACTTGTTTCAAGGGAAAAAACTATCAAATAGCGACTTTGTTTCTATTATCTGGCTTTCTAATAGCGCGTTAATAGTGTTACTTTGTATAATATTTTAACGCTAAATTGTGAAAATTCTGTCAATAGGTTGCTAATAAACAACATTTTTTGATTTGCTAAGTGAGGTGTAAAGCAGTTCTAATATATTATATTTTAACCCAATTTCGGAGTGCTAAAATATTAATCGTTTTAATAGACCTAAACGTGAATATCTTATATCCAAGACCCTATATTATATATCTCAAATACTTGTGTCATTTATATTTGATGATTCCAATTTTCTCATTCTTCATCAGCAGTAACGAATATAATTTCAAATAAAACACTGGGGCTGCGGCATTCGAATTTAAAGCAAATCTAACGTGCCTCAGTGAAATGAATTCTTCTACCCATTATCGTTTATTTTCATATTTCTTTTAATCATAAATTATTCTTGAAACTTTTTCGTTTCTTTTGGTTTGCTCAAAAATGACTTTGATGATTTTGATACAAACAGTTTATGCATAATAAACAAAATGTATATCCTGAATTTTCTGCAAATAGCCTATGAGGTGCCCTTCATTCTGAATGACTGTGTACAATTTTATACACTGGTAAACCATAAGGGATAGGTAAAACTTATGAAAGAATGTAGAACTGTTAAAGCACCCAATTTATATCAAATAATGTTTATACAGTATTAACCTCTTCCGAGATATTGCTTTTGCTTTACATTTTTGAAGTGGTAATTCATCATTATTTCTTTCTTGGAATGTCTGCAAAGAGTTTGGAATTTCAAATCCAGCTTATATATCCCCCCTTTTTAAAGGCTTGACTACTACTTTAGCCTCCTGTTCGCTCATATACTTACAACAAAATGTAAAATGAAACAATTTCTACAAAATTTATATCGAATAAAATGAAATTTGAAATAGATACAGAAATAGCATTGTATAAAAAAAGCTGTAGAAGAGATACTTAAATAAACGGTAGTGGGTGGAAAAATTCATGTGAACTTTAAACGTGTAATTTTCCTCCTTCTCACCTTTGGCATAAATTAGTATGCTAATGTTGAAAATAAAACTTTATTTTTTGCGACTATTAAACTCCGAAGAATGCCATTGTTTAACGTTTTGAGTTATAAAAGTCAGTTTTGTGTCAATTTTTGCACGATGTGTAGAAATGGATTATTTTACACTCTGTTCAAACTTTCAGCACAATGTGGGATTTTTCTAGAAGCAGCTCCAAAAAGAATTTAATTTGGTGACTCTTTAAGACTCGAAACGTTTTCTTCATCGCTCTCACTCATTTTGATTGCCATATACTGGCTGTGTCACACAAAGGTAGGTGCCAGGCATGTACATATTAAAGTAGGAATATCATGAATAAATATATCAGAAGATGTAAATTGTGATCTGGAGCGTGTACAATAAAATTTTCTCTCCGTGTAAAAAAGGAAATAACGCTGTGAGGGCTTATTGCATAAATAAATATTATCACAATGTAACAGATTGTAATTGCATTAACACAATAAGATTTTATTACTCTCTCTACCACCTACATAGTAGGTAGAGAAGGTATTGCATTCCACCCAAAAATTCGATACCGAGATCTCACCGGAAATACATGCTTTGAGGCCCCCTGCAACCAAATAAAACATTTTTGAAAAAATACTCGTTGGGCTGTGTGTCTATCTGCCTGTCTGTCTGTGCCTGTGAACAGCATAACTCAAAAATGAAAAGTTGGATAAATACCAAACTTGGTATTTAGGATCAGTATCTTCCAAAGATGCGACACGAAAATTTTCAACAAAAGTCCTCCATACAAAACTACCCTTTATTGGAATATTTTTAAAAATTTCTGATTTTTCAAAAATGGCTCTAATGATTTTATTAAAATAGCACATATTTAATCTATTTACATGACGAGTAAGATGTATATCTTGAATTTTCTGGAAATACCTTGTAAAATCCCCTTTTGTTTGATTGAATTTTGTATAAGTTTGTATAACTAAAAAACCGTAACAGATAGACAGAAATTACACTAGAAGAATTGTAGATCTCATTAAAATACACACCTTGTGCTACATAAATTTTTTCGTAGCGTTAGCCGTTTTAGAAATATTCCATGTTTTAATTTTACACTTTTCCGAATTTTCATTAATGGGCAAGCATGAAGTTGTACGATCCTTCTTTATTTCTGTTTTTCGTTGCAAGCGCTTGTTACTAGAATTAAACATTTGAAAGTTTACATTGATAAATCGATTTACTGCTGTGATTTTGATAGCATAAACTTCTGTAGTAACTTTATAAAAGATAGATTTTGTGAATCTTCATTCAGCGGCTTTTGCTTTGGAGTCCTGATTGAACCAATTTCGTAAGACTGTTTCATTTTATTAATTTCATATCTTATTATTTGTTATAGTACCATGTTTAAATGTTCTTAGTTTCTGTTCTTTGTTTTCGTTGCTTACATTTTAAGACTTTTCATTATGCCTAGTAAGAGGCGAATCAGCTTAAATTTTAACGTTAAGAAGTATTTTTCCATGAAAGCAGCCAAAGTGATTGCTGGTTCTATAGACAAAATAGTTATATATTTAGTGAGGCTAAAAACACACAGTACAATATCTGTTTAGCATTAATACTACACGAACTAATAAATTATAGAGGGTAGAGAAAGTCATGTAAATGTTCATATAAGAATTTTTGTGTTTCGCTCTTTAATTTATTATCTGTTATAATTTGTTACTATTTTTGTAGTTTCAACAATCTTGTTTGTATATTTGTGACGTATTTTCATCCAAAGTAGTGTAAGAGAATATGTTAAGGTCATAACTCCTGCCAGTATAAGTAAGAATGAATATTTAATGACTTGTTGTCACTTGTTATTTGGAATTAGTTTTCATTTGATTTATTATCGTAGATACTCTAATACAGCAAAATGTGTTAATTTATCTCATAGTCTCAAGGGATTGAATTTGCATGCTAAAGAGACTCTCTTCGTTTTTCAGCAAAACGTTTAAGGAGATATGAATAATATGCATTAACGAGATACAGGATGTGGAAGAAAGATATGTACGCTTGCAATCGTATAAAAACAAATATGGTGCATTTACACCACTTTCTCAATCCGAAACTTTTCGCAGGTACACTTTATACATTCACATAAAAACTGTTCTTCTATCAAATATATGTTAAACCTATTAATTATTGCTTTGAAGTGATTTAAATTTAAACAATATGGACATGATTACATGCAAGATGTGGAAAACAACACCATGTATACCCCAAGTTAGATTTTGTTAGCAATGAGTTCGTGATGGGGAGGGGAAAGAAATGATTTTATTTTTCCAGATATATCATAGATACCGCACAGCGGTTCAATCTGGTAATACTAAAAAGCTGTAAAAACGAAAACTTCAGAAACGACTAATGCTACCAGAAATTTTCGTTGACATAGATTGTGAATTTTAATAAGTTTTGCATTATTTTCGCAACATTTTGTCTAACTCTTATGGTTTCTAAGTTATGTAAAAAATTCAACTAGAATGAGGAACTTCGTGGTCTATTTATAAGAACTCTAATATATATATATATATATATATTTTATTTTTTAGGAAATAACTTAAACAGTTAATAAAAATCGTTAGGGTCACTTCCAGGGAAATAAAAAAGGCAATGAAAACTGTCCATTTAAATGTTTGTTTTGAGTGGGAGGATTTTTCTGAACATTCCCGCCTGGAATTTTTAAATGGTGAATGATTCAAGTATCAAATTTGGTGTTTATTCTATTTGCTTTTAATGGTGTTGTCATATACACATATACGCCCCGCATGTTCGCGGTCCTTTTCCTTAAAATAGTTTTGTTGGGTTCTAGGTACCTCAAAACCTGCATTTCCAGTGAAATCTCGATATTCTATACGTATTATAGATAAGTGGTATAGAACGTAAACTTGGTTACAATAGCTGTTTCCGCTGAACAATAATTTTGATGCTTTAACTTTAATACTGTACTTTGCTCAAAAATTTGATATCGAGATTTCACCGGAAATATACATTTTGAGGTTACTTGAGCCCAACAAGACAGAAGGTTTAGAAAGAGGTCCATGTTTGAATCTGTATATGTATGCGCGTGTGCACAGTAAACAATTGATTAAAACATGAAAGTTGGATAAACACTATTCGATTTCCTAGTTGAATTAATGCTGTTTATGCCTGCTGGGCAAAGAGTTTTGAAGAAAACCACCCCAACTCAAATAAGCTTTTGCAGGGCGAAGAATTTAATTTTCCCCCATTTTTTCTCAAAAATGACAAATGATTTAGATTCAAACAGAATGTATTTGAGCTATGAATGTGATAAATTAAATGCCTATCTTGAATTTAGCTTGTATAGCTTTGTATAAATGGGAAACACCCGGAAGATAAATAAAAGGTTGCAACAAAAACGTAAAACTATTAAAATGGACAATTTTTGCCAATAATGTTCATACAGTTAACCATTTTCGAAATACTCCATGTTGAATATTCAACTTAGGTGTAACTGTGACATCTGACGGATATGCTTGAAAGTTTCGATTGTTCTGTTTACTCTCCATCGCAATAACTTGTTACCAATATTTAATCTGAATTCTGTTTCAGGCTGTTTTATGACATTGCGCTTCCTACTTTATTTGAAGTCATTACTAGGCAAAAATGTATTGTGAATAACGTAAAGTATTTAACATATTCTTCTTTGATATCAATATTATATTATTACAAAACTAATGTACTATGTATATAAATTTATCATGGGTAGGGAAAGTCGTGAGAGTGTTCAGAGGACCTTTTACTGACTTATAGCCTAACATAATACAGTCAAGAAAACAGAGAGTAATATCGTATAGAGGGTGGATCTTTTAAGTTGGGACTGTACAATATCTCCAAAACTAAGCGTTGTAGAAAGAAATGCCTTTAATAGTTTTTTTAAAATGGGAACCTACAAATAAGGCCAACTTAAACTGACCCTAAATCAACCATTAGAACTTTCTCCAAATAAAACACGAGTAATGGCATATACCTTCCCCCATAATATCAAGCAACTTTTATTCAATGCATTTATTTCTACAACGCTTAGTTTTGGAGATATTGTAGCCTCAACTTAAATGGTCCACCCTGTACACCTTCTAGTCTGAATAAAATCAATCAGGTAGTAATTCTAATGACTATTTCACTCATACATTCACCATACGATATGGACCAATCATGCGCTAGAAGGTATCAGATATCTCTACATCGATAATACATTCAACATTCAATTTTATTCAGTCATTTTTAAAATAATGTAATTGGCGTTGTCACATTAACAAAAGATTAAAATATGTTCTCTACTACGTATAGTAAGTAGGGGAAGTATTGCATTCCACCCAAAAATTCTACATGAGATTTCATCGGAAATGCATGTTTTGAGGCCTCTTGAATCCAAAAAAAGCACTTTTAGAAAAAGGGCCATGTGTGTCTGTGTGCCTGCCTGTGTGTGTGTGTGTGTGTGTGTGTGTGTGTGTCTGTGAACAGCATAACTCAAAAACGAAAAGTCAGATAAACACCAAACTTAGTATTTAGGTTCAGTGTCTTTCAAGGTCGCGACACGAAGATTTTCAAGAAAATCCCTCACCCTAGACTACCATTTACATGGAACATTTTTCGAAAAATTTAATTTTCTCAAAAATGGCTCAAACGATTTTTCATTAAAATATATAATATTTAAGACATTTTTATGTCAAATAAAATGTATATCTTGAATTTTCTGAGAATGTCCCAAAAATCCTCTTCTTTCTGAATGGTTTGTACACAACTGGTGAACCGTGAGAGAGACAAAAGTTTTTCTACAAATGTATAGCTTGTTAAAACACAATTTGTGTCATTTACTTTTTTGTGTGGAGTGAACCATTTCCGAGATACTCCTTGTTATTTGGTTGAATTTTCCAATACTTAATCTTTTTCTCAAATGGGAATTGGTTATTTTTTATTTATTTATTTATTTTATGTCCTGAACATGCAAAGAGAATGGAATGCTCCGCATAGCAACAACTCTTAAAGGATTTGATTATCGCTTAAAGTTTACTATATTCCCCTTACAGCTACAAGAAAATTAGCAGTAAGATAGTCTCTGCATATGCATCTCCATTAACATGAAGTAGGTGGAGAATAACCTTTTGTAAAAATAATTTGTACAAGAGTAGGGAAAGTAATGTGAGTGCAACACTTCAGATTTACTTTCCTTTTAAAAAAATTAATACTCAGTGATTTAACATCACCAGATAACTTATATATAACATTTATGCAGTAATGGAACTTATAGAATAACTATGCTTGGTTAAACTCTGCCTTGCAGAAGTTACAGTGAAAGTTTTTTACACCTTTACACCCCGCCTTCAACTCCAATGGTATATCAGCGGACTTCTGGCATTGTAATCATGTGTATCTTCTACTAGCTGATATACATCAACATTTCTTTTTATATATAATATTGGTTCATATAAATACAAAATGTATGCCGTTAATACACGTTCTTTAATAATCAATGGCTTGAAAGTAATATAGGCAGGAGACTTAGTTAACAGTCTAACCACTTTTTTCGTAATAGGATACTATTAACATGGGTATGCTGCCATAAAATATAAGCCCATAAGCAAAATCATCTGAAATAAACCTTAATAAAACTCAGGAACGTAATTTATTAAACATCTACTACATGGAGATGTTATCTGGATAACCTTTTACAAATGAAATTAATATGATCCTTCGAATTCAATTTCGAATTCATTCCTAACTGTTTAGCTGACCCATTTTGTGGATTATTTCAAGTATTTTTAAGACTAATATTCAGTTTGCACAGGATTGTTATTTGGAATTATAAAAGTTGAATCATCAGCATACTGTATAGTTATAACAGAACACATTGGAGGCCACATCATTAACCATAAGTGAAACTAAAACACGGGCTCAGAATAGATCCTTGAGGAACACCAAAACTGATAAGGCAATCTGTACTTCTTTCTCCATTTGGTTCAACGATTTAGGTCCGGTCTGATGACATATTGTACATTACGTGGAAATGAACCCACGTCCCTTTATGATAAAATGTAATCAGCATTTGTGCAGTGCTAAATTCGAATGACAAAATGGCACCTGAAAGTTTTGGTCTAACTACGAAACAGGAAATAATTCAGGTCAAATGCTATGAACTGAAAAGCAAATTTTTAAAAGAGTAGGCAACTAGCATGGGAAAGGTAAACGGAGAAGCTTGTAGGCATTTATTACGATGTCTTCAGTAAGTACGTAAGATTACCGTAAAATCACAGCTACAGGGACCATGTTTTGTGCTAATTTATCGTTTATTAATAACCATTTGAAAGATTACCTTATTTTATGAGAATATCTGATAATGTTATTGTTATTTGAAATATTCAAATTCCCTAGTTGAAGTGAAAATCACTCGTTAGATACGATAATTTGGATTCATAGACCACGAGTTGTGTTTTTATATCAGCATTTATGGTAAATATTTTAAGGGAGGTTTAGCTCCTTTAGTTATTGACATTTGAACAGTTTCTTCACCTTAGGCTGCTGCATATAATCAATTCTAGTTGCATTACGCTTACTGCCATAATAAATGGCCAACTATAGCATGCTATAGGAATTATGTTATAATATATTTTTATGTATAAGCTAAGAAAACTGCATTTATTTAAGAGATATCATACTTATAGAATTCCAACTTCCCGGACAAATGCAATAGTAAAAAATATATTTCAGAAAGGTGATTGAAGGAACTGGGAAATCTACAGAGAGCTTGATGAGCACGGGTTATATGGTATGCTTATACAAAAATAATAATAAATAACAGATTATGGAATATAAAGAAGCAATAATAAAAGAAAATCAGAGTAGACTTACGAAAGGAAGGTCATGTATTGACAATGTTTTTACATGAAACTAGTTACAAAAAAAGAAGAGAAAGTGGTCATTTTGAACACAACCTTTGAAGGGCTATGTTCTCTTTACTTGTAAGAATCCACAGAAGTATTGTAATTCTCTTTTGTTTCTCTTTAGTTTGTGCTACCACAGGTTGTACAACTGTCGTGCGTAAAAGTTTCAAAATAAGATTTCTCGTAAGCCACTTGCGCTAGACTCTTGCAACAAACGCCACTGACATTCTAATTTACCCTACCTTTATTCTGTTGATTTAACTAGGCATTGTTCCATTTAAAAAATTGTGTGTTTGCTCAAAAAATACACTTTCTCAGTATTATTAAAATCTGTTTATAGGTTAAATCTACGAGCCCCTGACTACCAATCAATGCTGTAAAAACTGCACATCAATAGCACGTTCCATTTCCGAAATATTTGCGGTGCAAGTTTTAGGTGATTCACTCTATATGTGTGTGTGTGTGTGTGTGTGTGTGTGTGTGTGTGTGTGGACGAAATTTTAAATAAATGGACAGTTTTAGTAAATCCAGCAATAAGAGTTGGCAATAAAACATGTATAAATAATATTTTGTTTCCAGACGATCTGATCATAAATCAGAAAAATAAAGATGATTTACAAAACTCCATATATGAGTTAAATAAATTATGTAAGTTATAGGATATCAGTAGTAAAAACACAGATTACGGCTTTTAAAGGCAAAAATTCATTGCGATCCAAAATGTTCTAGGGTCAAGGTGTAGCACAAGTATCCAATTTTAAATATCTAGAACATGGTACCAGCTTTAATATAGAAAGGGATAGTGACTTTGAAATAAATAAATTCCAGGCATTATGTGGAACTATACAGAGAAATTGTAAAAACATGGCGAGGAAAGAAACAAAAATAAAACTCTACAGAGTTATGGTAACCCCTACAATATTGTAGGGCTGTGAAACTTGGGTTCCAACGAAACAACACAAAGATAGTAGCAGGTGAGGTTCCTTAGGCAAGTAATAGGGTCGCACCAAACTCAATAGAATTAAAAATGAAGAAATAAGAGAGGTACTAAAAGTAGAACCTAATCAACCATAGACAAAAATGGATTGAGCATATGAACAGAAAGAGTTATAACAGGTACTCACTACTAGCAAGGAACTCTCAAGCAAGAGAACGACGAGACGTTGGATATCCTAGGATGCTTTGGGCTGCTTCTTTCTGAAGCCGGAATGGGCAATTGCCTAATCCTTGGTGATGTTGATATATTTTATTTGTTCATACAAAAAAGAAGAAAAAGTAATTATAGAGTTTTATAATCACGTTTAATTAAAGTTCAATAGAATAGATATTTGCTTATGCTTAAATTGTGTCGAATTCAAACATAGTAGCTAAAAGCAATAATAGATGAACGATTAAAGTTTTCAGTATTCTTTGAATTTTAAACAGATGATTGAAAATATAGTAGTTTTCTTTTTTAAAAACAAGAATATTCTGCCTCCCGTGTAACCTATTAAATTAAATTGTTACCATGTTAAATACACGCTTAAATTGCGGAGGGATTTGTAATATGTAATGCATGTTGTAAATTTTTTTCTTTCTTTCCGCGTGACAAAACGTTTGAGGTAATGTTTAAGAGTGTGGTCAAGTCCGTGAGTATATAAATAAAAAGGAAAAGAAATAAGACAACAAATGACTGGGGAGAAAAATGAATAGAAGGAGGTGCACACACACACACACACACACACACACACACACACACACACACACACACACACACCAAGAATATCAGGAAAAATTCCTACCACAGGATGAGACAAGGAGGTACAACAGGTATGAAGGAGAGAGGGAGACGGAGAGAGTAAAGAAGCGTTAAAAAAACCTGTTCCACTAGTTTACTCGGCGGGCACGCGTAGGAAGAGACCTCAAGCCCACCTCAAGCACGGGTACATATT
Source organism: Deroplatys truncata (assembly GCA_030765065.1). Classification (NCBI taxonomy): domain Eukaryota; kingdom Metazoa; phylum Arthropoda; class Insecta; order Mantodea; family Mantidae; genus Deroplatys; species Deroplatys truncata. Next base: position 102,757,907 of record CM060981.1, on the reverse strand, counting down.
GCTATACATAGAGTCAAAAACATAGACCCACGTCCACAAGAGAAATTCTTGTGAAAGATTCAGCGCAGTCTTAGGAGTAATGCTGTAAAATAATATCAGAACATTAATTCGCCTCAAGTAGAAGGCACGTTCTGGTGTACTTCTGTCAAAATCTAATGTGATACATTCACATGACCTTCTCTACCTTCTATCGTTTATTAGTGGGTATAAAATTATTCTTACTAAAGCTTATTTTTCTGTCTACTAATCCAAATAAGCCTTTGCATAAATAGCTATTACGCATTTTGTTATAGACACAAAGGGAACAGCGACAATCAAATGTTTTAAGAACTGGACGCTATACGCCGGCCTTAAAATTCCATAGTGTTTCCATGCAATCGCGAGAAACAACTGAACGTCGACAGAACTCAAGAGAATGGCCAAGAAATGAGCAATTCGAACCTTTAATAACGGATATATCAGAAATGGATAACCCCACAAAAACGAATTTGAAATAAATTGTGTGTTTTAAAGATATGTACATCTTTTGTGTAGTACGTTTTCGTCTATCGCTTAACGTTTACCAGTTATACCAGATTATACAAAATTTCTTCCAAATGAAGTGGACTTCACAGGTTATTCCCAGACAATTCAAGACATACATTTTGTTTGTAATGTAAATATCTTTAATATATGGTATTTTAAACAAAATCGTTAAAAGCATTTTTAGAACATCACAAATTTCGAAAAATCTTCCATGTAAAGGGTTGTCTGCAGTGGGAAATTAGCTTGAAAATCTTCGTGCTGCATCTTTGGAAGGTTAAATATGAAATTTGGTATTTAGCCGACTTTGCGTTTTTAATTATGCTGTTCACAGACACACACACACACGGAAATTCTTCTAAAAATGCTTTTTTTTTATTCAGGGTGCATCAAAACATTTATTTCCGATTAAATGCAATACTTCCCCTACTTAGTCTACGTAGTACAGAAAGTAAAAGTATTGATGTGTCATATTCTCTATCTTCTTTACCGTTACCCAACGTGAACGCTAATATGACTTTATCAACCCATTAAAAATTCACATATATCCGTCAAGTATTAAAAAAGTATACACATGAAAAATAATTCTTCTAACCAAGTTTGATTACTCATTAATTATATACACTTTTGCCTAGGAATAATTTCCGATCAAGCAATAAGTATTTAGTTGCACACAATATCCAAAAACAGCATTCAACTCTTTAGATGTGGTAACGAGTTCTGGCGATGGAATAAAATAAACAAATAAATATAAAAAAAAGGAAAAGCTAATATCAAGCATGCGTTAGACAACGCATTTACATTTGATAAAGCGCAAACATGGAATACTTTGAGAACGGCTAACGCAACGAAAAGTTTGTTTAAGAGAAATACAAACATCTTAATATATAAAAAAATTCGTATGTTACTTTCACATGAATTTCTCCGCCCACTCTTCTGCAAGCTATTCTTACAAATTCATTTTTACTTTCTCTAGTATGTATAGTAAGTAGGCGAAGTATTGTATTCCACCCAAAATATCGATGTGGAGATTTGATGTCGGAAGTACATGTTTTGAGGACCGCTGAATAAAAAAATAATTTCTGGAAAAAAAGGTCTGCGCGCGCATGTGTGTTTGTCTGCGAACGTCATAATTAAAAAACTAAAGGTCGCATAAATACTAAGCTTGGTATTTAGGTTTAGTACCTTCCTAGGATGCGACACGAGGATTTTCAAGAAAATCCCCCACCTCAGACTACCCTTTAATGGAAGATTTTTCGAAACTTTGGTTTTCTAAAAAAACGTTTTAAAAACTTTGATTAAATATCATATATTAAAGACATTTATATGACAAATAAAATCTATATCTTGAATTTTCTGAGAACAGTTGTGAAGTCCACTCCAGTTGGAAGAAATTTTGTATAATCTTGTACAACTGCTAAACCATAAGCGATAGACAAAATGCACTATACAAAAAATTTAGATTCTTTAAAACGCACAATTTACTTCAAATACGTTTTTTGTGTGGCATAAGCCATTTCTGAGATATCCGTTATTAAAGGTTCGAATTGTTCATTACTTGATCATTAAGTCCTTTCGACATTCAGTTGTTTCTCGGGATTGAATGGAAACAGTGTGGAATTTTAAGCCCAGTATATAGCGTCCAGATCTTAAACATTTGGCTGTCACTGTTCCCTTTTATCTATAACGAAATGTGTAGTTGAGACAGTAAACACTTAAATGATTTCAGTCAAATTATATAATAAAAAAAATTAATATAATTAAAGCAATATGTGTATGTAACAATATATACAAAGTGTACATTACAGTCATTGTAAATGTTTATATTATTGTATACATGTGTAATAATGTTATGTGAATGTTTTACGTAATTTAATAATGTAGAAGCTGTGAAAATAATAGGTTAAAAGTTGCTAACAATGAGGTAACAATGAGGTAGCCTTGAGGCAATAATGAATTTGAAAGTTTAATAATATTACTTGTGATTCTTGGAAGCAATAATGTAGTTTTTGTTACAGTTCATAAAATAGCCAATCAACAACCAGAAAAAGCTTTAGTTAAATGAAGGTATTCTATTGGAGTAGGATTAGCGAATCAGAAACTGAAATATAGCAAAATTTACAAATCTAGAAGTCAGTTGCTTGTAGACAGTGCTCATAACTAGACGCGTTGCCTGCAGACAGCGTTACTAACCAGAGCAAAAAGTGTCCTCGAGAGATTTAATACGTTTTTTGTGTGAGACGAAAAATAAGTTTACGTGTTAAAAGCGTAATTATGTAATAAAAACATCTCACAGCTCTCTATATCAGTGAAGTGTTATTTCAACCGTGTCAAACATTAATAAAAGGAGTGAAGTAAAATTATAATCTGTGTAAGCCTACATTCTTGTCGCACCATAACCCTACAAAGAGAAACATGTCTCTAACAATAATACTGACGCAGCCGAGGAAAACATAAATATATAATATTTAAAGAATTAATTTAAATTACAAAGTTTATATTTTAAAACTTGGAGTGTAGGCTACCGAAAACTGTTTACTATACGTGCGGTTGCAACTACTTCAAGTTCGACTCCCCCAACTGTTGAACTATAATACAACTCTTTCGATACAACCTACTTCAAATTGGCTCCCAAAGCGTGGGGCAAATAATTATACAACAAAACAAACTTCTTCATAATATAGCTATTTCTGCAAAAGTTTATTTGGATTAAAATGAAGTATATAGAAGAATAAACTTTAGCAAGAATAACTTGTATACCCACTAATACGCGACAGAGGGTAGCAAAAGTCATGTGAATGTAACACATCAGATTTTTGAAATGTTAATAGTAAAAGAAAACATTTTCAGAAATGTTTCATGTCACATTTCGTTGAAAGTACCAGAGGGATAAAGGGGGCTGAAGCGATACTCAACTCTTTAAAAAAAACAGCTATGTACTGCTTTGTATGACCACGATAAACAACTGTGTTACCAGTTACCTATGTACAATTAAACAAAATTTATTCAGGTTAAAGATGCTTTCAAGATATACGTTTTATTTGTCATGCAAATATCTTAAGCATTCGGTATTTTGATAAAATAAAAAATAATGATGTACCATGTAGAAGTGGTTTGGGGTGGGGGAAGTTTTTGATCATCTTTTTTTCACAAATACCTCTGTACTTTTCCGGAATTTCGTTTATGAGCTAATGCAGATTTCACAGACATGCGCACACACAGACACACGAGATGCTTTTTAAAATACCTTTTTATTCAGGGAACCTCGAAATGCGTATTTCTGGTGTAACCTCTATATCCAACTTTTGGTTGAATTACACCACATCCTGTAATTACTATAGGTAAGTAGCAGAGAAGGAAAATTATGTAATCAAGCTAGGTTCCTGCAGTAAGGGGCGAAGCTCGCATTAGGGCGGCCTGGGTTTGATTCCTTGGATCAGCTGCTCTCACCATGGGTTTTTTCATGGTTTTTCCTGGTTTCCAAGGTGAATGCTGTGGTGGCTTCTCTTCTACCACGAATTTCTTTCCCTCATATCGCTTCCCCTTTCATGTTGGCTTAGGGGCTTGCGCAGTGTCTGTCGGTGTCGGGCAGATAGCGCAGATGCTAGCTCGCTGGAAATTTCTTCTCGGCTCTGACAGATGGCAGCCTTCTCTGAGCCACCTCAGGTGGGTCGAGTTCTTTCCGGCTCCGTCGTAGGGAAGCCTCTCTTATCACCCTGCCTGTTTGACCGAGTCGTCAAGCTTGGACTCATTAGGGGTCTCTGCGCATCTCTGTTGGCCGACCGCCCTGCCTGTGGCCCATAATCTCCTTTGATTCCTTCACCTCATCCGCTCCTCCTGGGGGTGGTAAGCACAAAGATCCGTGTTGGATCGGATGCCAGGCGTCCCCTCCGTTCTCTCGTCGTCATCATAAAAAGATATAGGGCTCACTAAAATACGCAGTTTATGTCAAATAAATTTTTATAGCATTATTCGTTTCCGATTTATTCGTTGTTAGATTTCTATGTTGGCAGGTTAAACTGTCATGCGGTACCTATAAGCTTCTTACGCAATCCTCATATTTTCTAGCATAAGTTCATTAACAGCAAGTAACAGAAAATCTGATGTGTTGCACTCACATGGCTATTTCTACTCTTATAGAAGCTATTTTTACAAATACTTATTATCCATCTACTTCATGTTAATCAATATAAACATTTGCAGAAACGATTTTATTGCTAATTTACCTGTATGTGCAAGGGGGATATTGCAGGTTTTAAGCGACAGTTAAATCTTTTAAGAGCTAGTTGCTATGTGGAGCATTCCATTCCCTTTGCATATCCGGACATAAAAAAAAAGAGTAACTAATTCCCATTGGAGAAAAATATGTCTTGGAAAATTCAAACAAATAACAAGAAATATCGCGGAAATAGTTCAATCGACAAATAAAGCATATATTATATAAATTATGTGTTTAACGAGATCTCTTACGGTTTACCAGTTATGCAAAAGTCATTCAGAATGAAGAGTTTTGCGGATATTCCCATAAAATTCAAGATATATATTCATTTGCCATGAAATTATCTTAAAATATAACATTTTAATCAAAGTCATTACAGCCAATTTTGAGAAAATCAAAATTTTCGAAAAATGTTCCATGTTAAGGGTAGTCTGGGGGAGAGGTTTTCTTCAAAATCTTCTTGTAGCATTCTTGGAAGATACCAAACTCAAATACCAGGTTTGACATTTATACGACTTTTCGTTTTTGAGTTATGCTGTTCACAGACAAACACACAGGCACAAATGGACATGTTTCCAAAAATGTTTTATTTGGATTCAGGGCACCTCAAAGCATGTACTTCTGGTGAAATCTCGGTATCGAATTTTTGGGTGGAATGTAATACATCTCCTACTTACATAGTAGGGAAAGTAAAAATGTATACTGTAATACAAACTTGACCGAGTGGAATGGCTGTGCCCCGCATTGGGGAGGTTCCGGTTCGATCCCTGGTGACCGCCCATTCTGGCCCATAGTATTATCGTGTTTCCCGGGCTGACAGGCGAATCCTGGGGTGGTTCATCTTCTACAATGACTCTCCTCCCTCTCATTTCCTGTACCCAGCATGTTATTTATCATGTGTTTCAGGATTGTAGAACCAGGAGACGATATTCGGCGATTGCGACTGGATGGTAGCCTTCACACTCTAGAAGTTTCTTCCCTGGTTTCGCTGCGGGGGCTGCTCAGTTAGGCCACCCCTCCGAGTGGGCTACGCCCCGGGTACACTGGAAGTTGGTTGCTTGTGTGCAGAACCGGGTGGCGTCGGATGCGTTCTATCTGAAAACTTTAGGGACCCCGTCCGTGCTTGCGTCCGTCATCATCCGGATCTGGCCGCCTTTCGGGGCTCTTCCCCATTCCTCTCTTCCAGGGTTCACCCTGGAAGCAAAAAGGGCCCCTCTGGATATGTACCTTCCCCTTTACCTTTAATCAAACTGGACATGTCATGGAATTTGTCATGAATAGAGAAAGCATGTTAGTATTACATGATATGTTTATACGTTTTTGCAAACACCAAAAAATAGAGTCGCTTGTCCTTGAGGGAAATCCGGTTATACTGAAATTAATAGCCTAGTTTTCTTGAAATATTCAAAGATCGATTAATTAGAATGGGTAATATTCCACTATTACAACCTTTATTTGCTCCTCTATTACTGTATGATTATAGAGCTTTTTTAAATGGCGAAGGTGTTTATTCTGTTGGAAAGGTTTACATTTTCCATAGATTTTGCCCGATTTTGGTTAGTACGTGCTGTAAACGCCTTTTATAAATTTGAACGGGATAACTTAATGAAATTTCAACTTTTAAGGGCGTAAAGAGATGCTTTATAAGAGTAACAAGTATACCATTCGATTTTTTAAAACAGCTAATTTGTTTAATTCATTTCATGTTTCAGAATTTTAAATAATTCAACTTTTTGACACCACAGCGTGTAAAATTGTTCCTATACTTATTTCAAAAAACGCAAATGTAGAAGGTCGGTATTATAAGAACTTTATTCTTCCACTAAATCACCTGGGAGGGGTATAAATGTCATACATTTGGGAGGTGATTCTATCTATATTTAATATGAATCAAGGCTATGATATTACTTTAGTGAATAAAGGTTTATTTCAGAAGAAAAGAGAAAGGATTTTCGAAATTTTCGTCATATGATAATTCACATAGACAACAATTCAGGAAATTCTGATTGAGGTATATAATAGAACACCAACTAAATTGAATTTTTTGTTGCATTCATTTCTTCTTTACGAACCGCTAATTTGGCATGTTTTGTACAAATAGTAATTTACGTTGAAGTTACGACGTCGCAACAGCGGTTGAATAACACACACACACATACACCTCACGTAGCTATGATACTTCTCACCGGCCTTGTGTTGCGCATTCCAACTTCTTCGGGCGGAAGTTAGTTGTTATTCTCATTTATTAAATGCTTAAACTAAATAATTTAGTTTGTTTTATTGAATTTTATTAAAATTCTAAATAAAATTCTCAATTTGCTATACTTATGCTCTAAGAATGCTTCGATAAGCAGCTTAAAGTTTTTGTACGTGATAGTCCTAGAGTTCCTTGATTTTTCGTTAAGAGCTTAATAGCTGACGTTAAGTTAAAATATTTGTTTTATTTTATTACTTCAGCAAAACTGAATCACGTGTGTTTCGGTTTTAGTTAACTTCATTATTCATTTCGCTGAAAATACACAAAAGTACTGTCTTGGAAATTAAACATCTATAGGAAACTTAATGTCATTCCCTTAATGCAGCAATAACTTCGCGAAGACATCGGAAAAACAACACGCATTCCACATAGATGCAGGCCTGGTCTTAACCTTCAAGTAGTTTTCCCATTCACCTGCAAGGGAAAAGGTTTTGTTACCCAAATGCCTCTTCGTTTTTCTACACATCTATGAAAGATAGGGTGCGGGGAGGAAGTGTTAACTTGTGTATTCCTTCCACCCATTTTAAGGCCGCCATAAAAAAATACTTTTATTTAGCTTATAAAATGTGCTGATACAAGGTGCGCAGAGCCATTCAGACAAATCGGTGATAAATGTCACCAGAAGATATTCAAGACTTACAATAGATCTCTCCTTTCTCTGCTATCAATAGATAGATAGTAGAGAAAGTAAAAATATATGTTCTTCTAATGAAGGTTCTCAAAGATCAAGAAGTTTTTACAACCTCTGCATAGGCATAGCGTAGTTTTGAAATTACGTATAAATGTAAAACTGTGTCATGTGAACAAAGGCACATTAGGAGAACTTCAGTGTACCTTTTCCATATGAACATAAAGATGTAGGAATAATTCTTATGCGCCTAAAATCCCATAAAACGTTTCGTGGATTTATTTGTTACAATGGTCATAGTTTGTGTACACTAGTCGCGGGCATCCTTTCCCCAACCGGCTTCAAAGCGAACGGAAAGCTTTGAAGCCTGACCATAAACCCATCAGTAAACGATTAGTAGGGTCTTCCCATCCCTTAAACACAACACGTGGTCCTTTCTCCAGCTCCACCAAAGCAAAGCGTTGTTGCCGGTTTTAGCAGCTGTGACTGTTCGCTCGTGCTTTTCTTCCATGTTCAGCTAAGCTTCTATATTACTTCTTCAGAGAAGTTATATAGTGTTTTACTTAGTGCAGTTTTGTAAGTTTAGCAGTGTTTAATAGTTATTAGCGTTTAATAGTTTAATTAAGATGTGGGGACCTTGGGAAACGAACCAAGTTGATGCCCCTCCGGTCGCACTAGCAAGTGACCCTCTGCCGAATATCAGTAATGCCAAGACCACGAAGAAAAGGGCCACAAAAACTGAATAAGCAAAGCCAGATTTTTATGTGTAATGTTCAAGAACATGTAGAAAAGAACCTTTTATGTGGAAAAATGTTTGTTATTGTTTTGAATTTCTCAAAAACAGCTTAACGATTTTTAGTAAAATACCGCAAGTTTAAGATATTTGCAGGAAAAATAAAATTTGTATCATGAATTTTATATTCTGGGAATAACTTGTAAAATTTTCCTCGTTCTCAACTTGTTGTATTACTGGTAAATTCTAAGAGAGAGACAAAATCTTACTCTGCGTAAAATGCAATCTCGGTAAAGGACAAATTTTAGGTCAAATTGTGTTAACCATTTCCGAGAAATTTTTTGTTGTTGGTTTGAATTTTGAAATACAAGTTGGAAGTCTCTGTTTGTATTTTCCTCGTGGTCATGCTAAGAGCATGGAATTTCAAAGTCATCATATAGTCATCTGTATTTTAAAAATCTGACTATCGCTTTAGCCTATGTATCCTTATATTTACAACGATATGTGCAATGAAATTTTATCTTATTATTTAAGAAGTAGATAGAATAAGCTTTTGTGAAAGTAGTTTGTAGAAGAGTGAGTAGAGATAATCTTGTGAATATAATACATAAGATTTTTTTTTTATTTTCTTTCTTTTGCCTTCGTATTTTTACTTATCCTGCATTTTATAATAAAGCTATTCATTTAAGTAAACAGAAGATGTCATGCTTATAAATCTTACACCTTAAACAATACACAACTTCTTGTATTAGCTTTATATTAATAAAACATTGTTGTGATACAAGTGATAAAAAACTTTTTACCATAGCTCCGCGCACAGCATAATCAAAAATGATGCTTTGATTTGGGAGTAAGAGTTCCTTTCAAAATAAATTAATATTTATGTATTTTAATTATTTAATGATAGTCCAACAATGTATAGTTTATTCGGAACATGTTTCTAAGTTTCTCTCGGATATGTTAACATGCATTTCTATTCTTGTAGCGCAGTATATTAGTTCAGATCATTCATTAGTTCAGTTATATTTTAAAGCGTTTGCAACTTAAATGTAATTACTATGCGATTCATAGTTATTTACATAGTTATTTTGTGTGTAAAGCAAGCAGACAAACTGCATGATTGTATTCTGTACATGTGGAAATCACCTGCAAAGTTTTGCTTTTAAATACTATTTTTAATTTTGGCAACAACGCGCATATGCACATGGATGTCACTAAGATTTTATGGTGCTTGCGGTTAGGGAGGGTAGGGAACAAGTGTTTGGCTACTGCACAAAGGTCGCCGCTTGGGGATCCGAAGGCTGCGATGACCATACTTTCATACGCTCGGTGCCTGCTTTTAAATTTCAGGTATCTTTCAGTTTCATTGCATTTTATAGAATATTCAAGGCAAACATGTCGTCTTCCGTGTTCTAATGGTACCATGTCAGCCTCTAGTTACCGAGGTCGCTGGTTCAAACCGGTGGATGTTGACGGATTTTTTCGGGCGTAAAAAACCTTAGCATGGCTTCGGAAGGGAAGTAAAGCCGGCGGTCTCATGCCGTAGGTTTACGGCACATAAAAGAACTTAAAGTCTGATGAAGAGGCCTCTGAGCAAAATTTCCGGTCTTTCACACCCAATATAGAAGGATACTAAGAACCATAGCAGTTAAAGAGCGTCCATAAATAAAACTCAATTTATTTAATTTTTAGGCATACATGCAATGTTTAACAACTAAAACATAACACAAAATCTTAGCTTTATAGTTCACGGCTGCTGAAATTTGCTGAATTCTCTTTATCTTGCTTCTTCAAAATACTAAATAGGACAATCTTGTGTTTGAAGATAATAGTATAAAATATGTTCACACACAAACATAGCTTTCTCTATGGATTTCCAGATCACAGGTATACCTCATATTATATTGTTTTACTCACTTAAAGTTCTTCTTCTATCCAGTTTACGTCAACGGCGTCAGATGTTCAGTTAGAATTTTTTTTTTTTTAGATTTGGCAGACCTGGTTATATGCCAGATATCAAGCGAGATGCTCCACGGTAACGAGTGAGGCACGCATTCGGAAGGTTCGTTTTCCACTCTGACCATGGGCTTTTACGTGATTTCCCCGGGTCGGTAGGCAAATGCTGGGGTAGTTCTCCTTATTCCACGAATTTCCTTTCCTCCTCACTTCCTTTCATCTGTTTCAGGGTTGTAGAACTAGGTGACAGCAGTTGATGTGTTGAGGTAGGACGGTAGAGTTTGCGCTTTGGAAAGATTTCTCCTGATTTTGGCGGGATTCCTTAGGCCCCCTTCCTTGCTGGGAGTGTCTCGTTTGCATCCGAGACACCAGGTCGCGGGTGCTTAGGCAGAACTAACCGGCGTCAGGATTTGTGCCATGTTGGAATCGTCAGAGACCTCCCCCTTGCTAGCGCACATCGTCATCTGGATCCGGTCATCCTTGAATCTCCCTTTCATTCCTTCCTCCCGGCGGTCACAGTGGAAGCACAAAAGGCCCAATATGGCCCTCATGCGGTCCTGTGCTCCAGTTACTGGTGGCTCCTCTGTCTGATTACTTCTAACTTCTAAATACAAAATGCAGAGAAAAGCACTCAAATTTTTAACATAGAGTCAACTGAAAAATTCAATACCACCCGGGATTTGAGCACGGTTCTCACGCTCTCCGCGCGGTTGCTCTAACCATTAAGCTACTGTGACAACATGCCGGTGGGACATTGAATTCCCAAATTGACTCATGTGGTTTCCCAGACAGACCACCAAGGTATCTCACTCGAGATGACAATCTCAGTGGCGACCTGCAATCGCAAGTACTTCAGTGCTGAGTTATGAGTTTCATAAGGTTCCACTTTATTATTAATTATATATAATAATTAATAATAAAGCACTCAAATGTTACACTTTTTTTCAAAACCTGACGGCCTCGCCCCACCCTTCACCAAGTCTTCACCATGCACTGGGTAATAAAATTAGCAAACAAAAGGCGACCCTCATTAGGGGGGTGACAAGCAATGTAGCCAAATGCTGTATGTTTTCTGTGTCAGCAGTAAATTTAGTTTCGTGTTTGATGTGCACGTACGTTTGCAAATCGGCGTGTTAGTGCACACCTTTTTTATTTTCTGACCGTGGAATTCACCGAACCTGAATCTGATGATATGAATCAACTTCAGCAACCTGGACCTTCTTCACCAAAACCTCCCGTGAGAAATGCAAATAGCTCCGTCATTGGAAGAGGTGCTAGGTTACGTAAACAAAGCAATGGCCATAGTGAAGATCCTTGTTGCGAAGCGTTCTTGATAGTAGTAATGTAATGAATAGTAATAAAGTCACAGGAGAGGCTACAGGCATTAGTATAACAGGGCAGCAATCAGGCGCGGATAATCGATCGCTAGTAATACAGGGTAGAGGAATATGAAGGGAAGGAGGGGGATGGAATAAAATCTCGTAAGTCACAAGGTGAGCGAAGCTGTGGGTTCTGCTAGTTGTTACAATAAAAAACAAATATAGCCTTAAGCAAATATACATTTTCATGTGTGTCACCAGAGAATCACGCTCCATAGTTTAAGAACCACTAAGGACCTGGCAACTGTGAGGTTCTTTTTAAACCCCAAACCTTGTAAAATCAACCCCCAAAGCACTGCCTACTTGCGAGGCGAGACCGTCATGTTTTGAAAAATGCTGTATGTCATAAATTTCTACAAGTTTTTTCCTCTAAATAAGCAGCTGGCAAGAAAAAGACACAATCTGGCATGATCACTGATTAACGACCAAAGAATACTTCAAATTGCTGTAACTCCAAGAAATACTTCGGAAACGACTACTTATACAAAAAAATAATAATCGATACAGCTTGTGTATTTTAATGAACTCTATATTTTTCCTCTCGGCAGCTTTTCCCATTTACAGAGAATTCCATAATACTGAAGAGTATCACAGACTACTTACAGAAAATTGAAGATATACTTATTGTTTCCATTTGTCACGACATTAGTTTAAGTAGTTGATATATCAATGGAAGTTGTTATATCAGTTTTAGAGAAAATAAAAAAAAAAGCTAAGTTGTTTTCATTTAAGGTTTTGTTTGGGGCGTGTGCATTCCTTGAAAAGCTTAACCTTCTATGCTTAATTATGAAGTATGGTACTTTTCTGAATTTTTGTTTTTGTATTATGTTTTTCTCACTACATATTATTTTTACTAAGGTATTTTTATGTGTGTAGGAGATCTAAAAATGCATAATTTAATTGAGTTTTTTTAGAATGGGACACAATATCCTCTGTCTGCCCTATGTAAGCGGTAGAGAAAATAGAAACGAGTCCTAGGAGTTCACAAGATTTCAAAACACATGCTTCTTGTGGAATTACAAAATTGAATATTTTGATAAGTTTAGCTCTAGGTTAGGATAGAGAAAAAATCTGATGTGTTAAATTCTGAGGCAGTATTTTTAACACTTAAATAATTTCAGTCTAAATATATAATATATAATTCAATAACAGCCCGGCTTAAAGCAATATGTGTATGTAACAAGATATAAAAGTGTATACTACAGTCATTGTATATGTTTACATTATTGTATATATGTTCAATAATGTTATGTGAATGTATTCCATAATTTAATAATGTAGGAGCTGTGAGAATAATAGGTTAAAATTGCTAATAATGAGTTAACAATGAAGTAACATTGAGGCAATAATGAATTTGAAAGTTTAACAATACTACTTGTAATTCTTGGAAGCAATAATGTAATTTTTGTGACAGTTTATAAAATAGCCAATCAACAACCAGAAAAAGCTTTAGTTAAATGAAGGCATTCTATTGGACTAGGATTAGCCAATCAGAGACCTGAAATACAGAGTTTTACAAATTTAGGCGGTAGAAATCAAGTCAGTTGCTTGTAGACAGCGCTCATAACAGGACGCGTTGCTTGCAGACAGTGTTCCTAACCGGACGCGAGATGTGTCCTCGAGAAATTTAATACGTATTTAGTGTGAGAAAATAGTTTACGTGTTTAAAAAGTGCAAGTATTTAATAAAAGAATCTTACAGCTCTCTATATCAGTAAAGTGTTATTTAAATCGTGTCAAGAATTAATAAAAAGGAGTGAATAAAAAATTAAAATCTGTGTAAGCCTACATTCTTCAGTCGCACCACCTCCCTGCTAAGGCATTCATGTCTCTAGAAAATATAAATACTGACGCAGCCGAGGCAAAAATAAATATATAATATCAAATTACAAAGAAACAATCAAATTACAAAGTTAATATTTTTAAATTTTTGGAACGAAGGCTACCGGGTATCATACGTGCGGTTATAACTACTTCAAGTTCCGCTCCCCAACAATTAAACTGCAATACAATTCCTACAATATAACTACTTCTTCAATTTACATGACTTTCTCTACCCTTTATCGTTTATTAATAAGTATATAAATTATTTTTCCAAAAGTCATTTCAATTGACATAAACCTTTCTGAAAATGTCAGCATTGCACATTTTGTTATAAATAAAAAGGGAATAGCGATAGTCAAATGTTTAAGAACTGGAAGCTATACGCTGGCCTTAAAATTCCATACTGCTTCCAACTGAACAACAGAAACAGCTGAAAATCGACAGGACTTTAAAATAATAGCTAAGTATTTAACAATGTGAACCATTAATAACCTATATGTCTAAAAAGGCTCACCCACAAAAAACTATTTTAAATAAATTATATGTTTTGTAGAAATCTGCATTTTTTGTGTAGTACGTATTCGTCTATCGCTTAACATTTACCAGTTATACAAGATTATCCAAAATTCCTTCCAAGTGAAGTGGACTTCAAAGGGTATTCTCAGAAAATTCAAGATATACATTTCATTTGTCATATAAATATCTTTAAATGCAGTAGTTTAATCAAAATCGTTAAACCCATTTTTAGAAAATCAAAAACTTCGAAAAATATTCCATGTAAAGGTAGCTGGGTGGGAGATTTCCCTCAAGATATTCTTTGGAAGATTCTGAACCTAAGTACCAAGTTTGGCATTTATATTTTTTCCGTTTTTGTGTTATAATGTTCATAGACAGACACACACACACACACACAAAAGGACATTTTTTCTAAAAATGCTTCTTTTTGAGTTCAAGGTGCCTCAAAACATGCAATTCGATATCGAAAGTTTATCGAAAATACAACACCTTCTCTACCTGCTATGTACGTGGTAGAGAAAGTAGATGGATAAGGTATCTTTATTGGTTTCAAATTATTGAAGTTACTAAAAAATACTTGTGCATGAGTCATTGATGGGAAATTCATATTTTAAGATAAAACGTAAGTTGACGAAAGAAACAAAGAAAAAGAAACAAACAGAAAACAAACAAAAAACCCAGAAAAAGTAAAATAGAGATAAATTGCCTCTGACTAACTGAACAAATCTGACCGGGCCTTGCTCACTTTAGCCAAGAAATTGCTCATGTTTTGGCAGTACCTCTGGTCAGCCAGTAATTCGAACATGACAATCACCTTCAAGCAGGGCTTAAGAATTTTTTGTTTGAGTTTAATTGTTCGCTGGTTCTTCCACTGTGCGCATTCCGGCAAAATATGAACCTACCCAATCTTCATTCAAATCACAGAATGGACAGATTCTTCTGCCAGAATCGTCAGTAATTCTCTGTGTCCTCCAACCTCCCAGTCTAAACCACTTTACCCCAAATCAGTTTTATTTCATTTGCAGTTATAATATATTGACTGGCAGCTGTTTAATTTTGTGGCGTTTCTCAGCCGTTTGGCAGTCAATGGCGCTGGGGCATTGTTCCATTTCACTATTTAAGATATTTAACATTGATACTTCATGTACATAAAACACAAATTGAGATGCTGTCATATTGTAAAATATTTCATTTTTATAGATTAAATTACTGCGCAATAAAAGTGAACATTATGTAAGCATTCTTGCCGCTGAAAGTTCTTGAATTATTTCTCGTTTCTCAACTACCTATTCTTGTCACCGGTCGTTGCTGGCAAGGCCGATGAGTGTTCTGATATTTACGAGCCATTATGTGACGTTGTCGGTAGCGTTTATGCAGTCCATAACTCTTGTAATAGCTTGTAATTACGAGCTTAGGGAAACTTTGTAAAAAAACATCTACAAGCAGAATTTTGAATCCATTGGCGCTTTAAACCACATTTTATTCTTCTAATTTTAAATGAATGTCGCTATGAATCTTATTCTCGCTTAATAAAAATGCAGTTCATGACTATACTAGTGAAAACACTCTTGAATGTGTATAGTTTTCTGTGAGACACACCGTCTATCGGCAAGGTTTGTTAATTCTTTTGCTGCTTTTTCTATTAATAACGTTCCGATGAAACCACTTGCATGAAGATATAGATACTAAACATTCTAATCTGTTACCTAGCTCCATTTGTGGTGCATTTAACAAAACTCAATCGCAGAAATAGAGACAGCAATCAGCAGTCATACGGAAGACATACTATATTGATATGTACTTCATTTTTTTCCATATAATTATATAGCTTACAACCTGGTCAAACGTTCCAGCCTTTCAACTGTAGACAACTGTATCATGTGTACATCAGTCTCTCCAGAACCCCTAAAAATTCCTTTTTCACAATGTTTCGTACTCCCTACTGTACAATTTCTTTCAGACATCGGCGTAATGAAGTCCTCGAATACGTTTCTTCAGAGCACCGAAAAGATGGTAATCAGAGAGGGCCAAGTTGCAAGGCACATAAAATCCCTTCTCATTAGCTTTACCGTCATTCTCCTCTGGGAATTGGTCTCCTCCTCTGTGTCGTCCTCCGTGGTATAGTGGTTACCATGCTAGCCTCTAGCTCCCGAGGTCACGGGTTCAAACCCGGCGGAGGACGATGGCTTCTTTCGGAAGGGAAGTAAAGCCGGTGATCCCGTGTCGTAGATTTACGGCACGTAAAAGAACCTCAAGCCTGATAAAGAGGCCTCTGAGCAAAATTTCCGATCTTTCGCACAATATACAGAGCGGTCCCTCAGCCATCTGACCGGTAGTCGCGGTGCATGTTCCGCGCGCGATCCCTCAGCTATGTGGCTGGTAGTAGCGGTTCCGCGCGCTATATTCAGTGTATCTGTTTATTATTTTCATTACTGATACTGATACCATATTATTACTGATTTTATGATGATTATTACGATATATTGATTACCTATTGAACAAACATAATTACTTTTTATTTTATCAGTAATATCGTTTTTCACAGTCGGTGTTCAAAGTGGTGTCCTTCGGCAGAAACATTCTTGGCACCTTCTGATGAAATTACCATTCACACGCATAAGTTCTTGTTGCGTAATTTCCTTAATTTCTATTCTTATATTGTTTTTAAGATCGTCTATGGTGCAAGGATTATTCCTATAGACTCTATTTTTGAGAGTTGTACTGAGTTTATGTACTGAGGTTTTTGACACGCTGACTTGTTGTGCTACACGTCGTAAAGATTTATTAGGAGACCGTTCAAATGCTTCGCCAATTTCATCAAGTTTTTCTTCCGTTAGAACCCTTCGTTTCTTTTTACAACTTACAGCATTAAATGATCCCGTTCTCTTCACTTTATTCACAGATACCTAACTGTTGCTCTACTGGAACTGGAACACCAGGAAATTTATCGTGAAATTGCCTACACACCTAGACACACCTACATGAGTCGGTTTTCACATACGTGTCATACATAAAAAGCCTTTGTTCAAGCGAAAATTTGAGTATCATTTCTGGGTTGTAATAATCCGATAACCCAATCGCACACAAATACACACGGGTCTCGCGTCTATACACAAGAAGCAATAACAGCTGACTGAAGCCCGCTGCCACATGTCCGATAAATGGAAGAGCCCGTGGCCTCAAGTTCATTCAGACGTGTCGCACAAGACTGCCGTGCAATTCCCGGCCAGAGCACTGAGAGACCGCTCTGTAGAATGGGACGCTAAGGACCAGAGCAGTTAAAGAGCGTCCGTAAATAAAACTCAATTTAATTTCAACTTTTCCTCCTCTGTTGATGTGCATTTTGTTTCCTACGTTGTCCATATAGTTGTATAGTCTTTGCCCATATACTGTCACCGATCGCCTGTGGTTTTCAGTAGTGTTCCACCATTTTTCCAGAGAAACTTTGCCTCTTACCTCTTTGGTGTCTCTCCATATACTGGCTTGGAGGAATGGCTGTCATGAATTTAGTTCACAATCCTCTGTACTATTGTTTTCACAAGTACTACACCACGGTACCAGCTACCACTGGTATCATTGAAAAACATAGTAGAATTGCGGGGGGAAATAAACTTAAAATGAATATGATAGTTTGCTTCCAAAACCAAATCCTTCAATAAAAAAGCATTCCTCTTTTACCTTTGTGCATGTATATAAGACCAGTGGAGCCAAGATCTTCCGTTACTATGGAGCAGTTCGAATGGTGGTTGTTCTCCTGTTTGTCATGAGCTCACGTAGTATCAAAATAATATCGACCAGATGTTTAAACAGTTGCTGCCGCCTCACCCCACCTATGCTTCTGTGTACCTGCAACAAAATGCGTATGAAAAATTAGTCTAGCGAATACATTAAGAGGGAGTAGAATACCCAATCTTTTTATATTAATAATTTAAAAAGATCCTGCCTTTTGATCGACGGGTCAACGTTATGGCTTCCCAACCCGGAGATCCCAAGTTTGATTCTCGGCTGGGCTGGGCTGGGCTGGGAATTTTTACTTTCCCTACTACGTATAGTAAGTAGGGGAAGTATTGTATTCCACCCAAAAATTCGATACCGAGATTTCACCGGAAATACATGTTTTGAGACTCCCTGAATCCAAAAAAAGCATTTTTGGAAACATGTCCGTGTATGTGTCTGTGTGTGTGTGTGTGTGTGTGTGTGTGTGTGTGTGTGTCTGTGTCTGTGTGTCTGTGTGTCTGTGAACAGCATAACTCAGAAACGAACAGTCGGATAAACACCAAACTTGGTATTTAGGTTTAGTATCTTACAGAGATGCGACACGAAAGTTTTCAAGAAAATCCCCCCACCCCAGAGTACCCTTTACATGGAACATTTTTCGAAACTTTTAATTTTCTCAAAAATGGCTCTAACGATTTTGATTAAAATATCATATGTTTAAAATATTTTTATGACAAATGAAATGTATATCTCGAATTTTCTGGGAATGTCTCCAAAAGTGTTCTTCATTCTGAACCACTTTTACATAACTGGTAAACCATAAGAGATAGACAAACTTTTACTGCACAAAAAAGGTAGATCGCGATAAAATACACAATTTATGTCATATACATTTTTTTTGCTGAGTGAACCCTTTTCGAGATATTGCTTGTTATTCGCTTAAATTTTTCAATACTTATACTTTTTCTCAAATTCGTTATTCATTTTTTATGTCCTGGACATGCAAAGAGAATTGAATGCGCCACATAGCAACCAGCGCTTAAAATATTTGGCTATAGCATAAAGCCTACATATTCCCCTTGCATCTACAAGAAAATTAGCAATAAGATTAACATCTCGATTAACAGGAAGCATATGGGAATATGCGTTTGTAAAAATAGTTTGAACAAGAGTATAGAAAGTCATGTGAGTGTAACACATCAGATTTTTTTATTACAATTATTCCCTTCCCCGCAGAGTCAACATTTTTCATCGTATGGAAAACATTTGGATTGAAGTTGGACAAAATAAAAAAGAAAGCTTTTGTATCTGTCCAAAAATTCGATACCGAGATTTCACCGGAAGTACACGTTTTGAGACTCCTGAACAAAAAAAATGGTTACAGAAAGGTTCGAGCGTGTGTGTATGTCCGTGTGCCCGTATGTCTGTGAAGAGTATAACTCAAAAAGTCGGTTAAATACCGTACTCGGTATTTACTGTCAGCATCTTCCAAGGATGCGACAGGAAATTTTTCAAGAAAATCTTCCAACCTCAAAATCCCTTTACATGGAACATTTTACATTATTTTTATTTACTCCAAAATGGCTCTAACAATGTTTAATATATTACATGACAAATAAAATTATTTCTTGAATTTTCTGGGATTAGCCTTTCAGCTGCTCTTCATTCTGAATTACCTTTGTATAATTGATAAACCATAAGAATTAGACAGTGGCGGCGCCGTGGCCGAGTGGTTAGACCGCTCTCACCGAGGCGGCCCGGGTTCAACCCCAGGGACCCGCATGTGAGATTTGTGGTGGACAAAGCGGCGTCTGGGTGGGTTTTATCCGGGTTCTCCGGTTTCACCCGCCGTTCATTCCACCAACTGCTCCATCATCACCTTTCCTTTCATCCATTTCACCATCATTTCGTTTCATCTACTTCCTTCCTCCCATACCAGGCATCGGGCTGATCACCCATCCTGGTTATTCTGTCTGATCCATGAGTGTCTGCTCCTCGACGGGCCTCTGACCCCAGGCACCCGCCTGTAAGTCCTGGAGGGTTTAAGTCCTACATAAGAGGAGGTAAAACAGATGAAGAAGAAGAATTAGACATAAATGTCTTTAAAGTAAACGATTTATGTCAAATATACATGTATTTTGTAGAGTTAACTATTTCCGAGATATTCCTTATTGATTTGAATTTTCAAATGCTTATATACCTCTCAACTGGTAAATGGCTATATTTTTTTTCTCGTAGTCATTCAAAGAGAATGGAACTTCGAAGTCATCACTAGACCTCGGATTTTAGGCCCTTAAAAACCAAGTTTTGGGCACCTAAAATAGGCTATTAAATTACAGAAATACGCACTGAAGACACAGTTTAAGATACGAATAAAGACAGTTTCCGCCAGCTAATTATTTCAATTTATGTATCTAAAATGTATTTCCACTTTCTAAAAGTTTAAGAATGCAATTACTAAGTGAGTATTAAAATTCCACAATAACAAAACTGTTCATTTACTAAATTATTATGGCTAGTAAAATTTTATTGTCTTAAATTATGAATTTATGATTGGTAATACACAATCAAGCTTATAAGGTTGAAAAAAGACCTCTCAAAACTAACTGAATAGATTATAATGGAAATCATACACGCTACAAATATATCATTGTATCCTAAATGGTCTAGAGCTGGTATTGAGGGAAAATGTTAAGGACAGCAATATTAAAGAACTGTTTGGAATACATTTGAAAAGCAACAGAGAAAATATGGAGAAATCTTGCGAATGTGTGCATAGCATCAGTTAAAATATGCTATTTGAAAGGGAGTTTTGCCGTACTGCAATCACCAACCAACACCAAAAGATGACAAAGACCTAAAGGGGGCATGTATTCCGTGTATCTTTCCACAAAACGAACGCATCTACCTTTTAAAGTGCTAAAATAAACCAGTCTTTTCCCAGAATATCTCATTCCTACAACCAAACTACATACAAAGTATTTTAATGAAACCAATTCCATTATATCAATACTTCATCTTTAATTGTTGCATAAAAAATTAATGAAAAAGTACAAATTCTAAAATAGGCTCTTTAGGCTTTGAAAGCTTAAAATATGTTTTAATGGTCAAAAGAAATATTTTAGACACCACAAAACCCCTTTTATATCCTTATATAAAAGCAGTACACAAGGAGCTGTATATATATATATATATATATATATATATATATATATATATATATATATATATTTGGAGGTGTACACAAAACTACGGATTAATCCTGAAAGTATGGGCTAAGTGTAGCATACCAATCGAACGTTCTGGACCTCTACAATCGCAAACATATTAAATTCTAAAATTACTTCATTAATTGTCAAAATATTTGCAAAATATGCGTCGATTTCACAACAATTGGCTCTTGTAAGTACATTGCCACCTGTATTTGTTGCGATCAAACAGAGGAATACGTTGATCACAGTGTCGGTAACAATGTCATTAAATATTTATCTACTCGCTAAAAAGAAGACATGTACTTAAAGCTAAATTATTTTGTTCTGATCATTTTGGTATATTGGTTTATATGCTTTATTTATAATCTTGAAACTCCGAGACTAAGAGTAGCATACCAATTGAAGCTGATCAGTCTCTACAGTGTTGCAAAAATATTAAATTCTAACTGATATGTTGATCACAGGTAACCATGTCGCCAAATGTTTATTCGGGTTCAAACCCGGCGGAGGGCCGTGTATATTTTGGGCGTAAAAATCCTTAACATGGCTTCCTTCGGAAGGGAAGTAGAGCCGGTGGTCCCGTGTTTGAACGTAAAAGAACCTCAAGCCTGATAAAGAGGCCTCTGAACAAAGTTTCCGGTCTTTCACACCGAATATAGAATGGGATGCTAAGAACCACAGTAATTAATGAGCGCCCATAAATAAAACTCAATTTTAATTTAAATGTTTATCCGCTAAAATCAAAACGGTGCCGCAATCATAAAGTGTTGTTATTTATTTTGTTCTGTTCGTTGTGTTATCTTGGTTTGTTTAATATGAGTAATCGTTTAGGACGTCCAAGGCGGCGTTCTACACTGCTAAGGGATTCTTCACCGAGCGGGATGGCCCAGGCGGTTTCGTCTGTGGCTTGCATTCGGCGGATCGTGGGTTCGATTTACGTGGCTGACTTTCCTGACCCATGGGTTTTTTCGGGGGTCACCAGGCGAATGCCGGGAAGGATTCTCACATCCTCCAAATTTCCTGTCCCTCCACTTCATCTCCATTCTCATTTCATCTTGCATCCGTTAGTCTCTTTCAGGGTTGGAAGTGTCGACGATGGTGTTTCAGTGCAGGTGGCACGGGAAAAAGGATGCTCTTTGTGACCCTCTCTAGCTTTCAGCTAGCTTCCAGGGTTATCCGAACTCCTTTGAGGGGCATTGAATCCCTTCTATGCGAGGTGGAATCCTCAGTCTGCCTGTCCGTCTGCCGGGGAATCTCCATCTGGAAAGTTATGAACTATGACATTCCTGTACCGTCACTCCTGGTTCCGGCCACTCGGTGCCTCCTCTCGCCTCGTCCTTTCTCCCAGGGACGCCCCCTTGTGGGGCGTAGGTACAATATCCCCTATGTAGATTATTGTCCGTAGCCAATCCAATTCAAGGGTTTCTTCAACAGCAAGAGCCAGAAATCGAATGAGGATACAAGATATTTGTGAAAGAGTTGTAAGCCCATTAGGTCGTAACAGTACTGAAAATGAAAACTCTATTGCAGAGTTCAGTCAAGGCCTGCTAAGTGAAATATGAAACCATTGTGAAGCAAGGCATTTTAAAACTGAAATTGTAAAGGTTACATTTCAATTGATGTTACCATAATGGTTTCCACACATAGACAACAATCTTAAGGATTTAATGTTAGATGATGTTAAATTCATGAAATATATAAGAGAGTATAACCCTACAATGGTATTTGCTTCCTTTTCTACTCAGTTATTCTTGGAATAGGCCCTTACTGTTTCAAGATACAGGGACAGATTCATAGATAGGTATGTATCAGACTTAATACTCCAAAGTCCTTAAGAGTGGAAAAGGACTAGAAGATTTTGTAGTTAATAGAGCTCACCAACATGACTTTATGGTAGAAAAAATTGTCATATTACCATCTACTTTCCAGGAAAACCCTTGAAATATGCAAAAGCGTTACCAAGTTGACATGTCAATAGTTAGGAAATATGGGAAACCTGATATTTTCCTTACACTTACTTACAATTCCCAATGGCTTGAAACTATCTCAGCTTTGCATCCAGGTGAATCTGCTGCTGATCGACCTAACATAGTTTAATAGGTTTTCTCTTTGAAATTAGAGGAACTTAAAAATTATGTCTTATAAAAAAATTAATGGCAGAGTTATTGCATATGTTTATGTAATAAATTTTCAGAAAAGAGGGTTGCCACATTGTCATATTACGTTATTAACACTTGATGATACTTTCAAGTTTAGGAACCAGAAGATATTATTTCCTTTTTATGGGCTGAATTCCTGATAAAGAGCTATATCCAACAATGAACAGCAGTCACATATATATGGTGCATGGTCCTTGTGGTGAGCCTAATCAAAATTCCCCATGTACGAAAGATGGAATATGTAGCAAAGGTTATCCTAAGGACTTTCAAGATGTAACTCTTGAAAATGCAAATGGATACCTATTTACAACCGTAGAGACAATACACGTGGTATAAAAACTGTATTCAAATTGACAATAGAGGCAATGTGACATATAATAAATGTTTCATTTTGAAGTACAATGCGCACTTAATGTTGAAATTTCTTCCACCGTAAAGAGTGTGAAGTATCTCTTTAAGTATGTTTACAAGGTATATGATGCTGCAAATATGGCGTTTTTTAGTAATTATGATATAGAAAATTATATTTGTTTCAGTCGTCTGATTCTACCCTTCCAATCTTGTCCAACACACGGCTTTTGTGAAAGAACAAATTCCATTAATTGATCTAATAGTGGTTGAAACTATGAAGCCCGGGACTTGGAGTACTTACAACATTGTAAGTCGCCATTTGGGGTATGTCTCAGTACAATTTGAGATCTCCTTGTGGTTTTCCGGGAAAAATGCGAATCAATTGGAGAATTTAATGTCGTACCGGAATGTCGCCACGGTACCTCAATGGTTAGAGCAACCGGAAGGAGACCGGAAGATCCGTGGTTCAAATCCCGGCTATGAAATTGAATTTTTCAGTCGTCTGATTCTACCTTTCCAACCTTGTCCAACACACGGCTTGTGTGGAAGAACAATTAATTCCATTACGATAAGATAGTTATGCAAATATAAGATATGTGAGCCAAGGATTAAAGGATATTTCACGAAGAATATAGTTTATGGTGAAATTCTAAAACTAAACCGCACTTTATGAAGCTCTGGGGACCAAATA
Organism: Deroplatys truncata; assembly: GCA_030765065.1. Classification (NCBI taxonomy): domain Eukaryota; kingdom Metazoa; phylum Arthropoda; class Insecta; order Mantodea; family Mantidae; genus Deroplatys; species Deroplatys truncata. The sequence goes on along the minus strand of CM060981.1, from coordinate 102,733,744 downwards.
TTACAGAAAAAAATAAAAGAACGAAAGTGTTAACTGACATTTATTGCATTGCTTCAAAATACATTTTTATAAGTTTATTTTATTATACATCTAATATGTATATTGATAACATAGCTACAAATCAAGTTGTGCATGCAATTTTCTCAAAATATTGTGTAAGTACTGTGCAATTTGTATATGAATATTCTTGATAAATATATTTCTATTTTAAAGAATGGAAGTCTTTAATTCGCAGGTTAACCTGCTATAAGCCACTAGTATTTTATATAAAACGTGAAGATATTTAATTAATACTACTTATTTAATTCGATAAAAAATAGACATTTAGCTCAGAATCCGAGGTATAGTCATCACATAACGACATGTTCTTTAAAAATCTGACTTTCGCTTTACCCTCTGTATCCTACAACGGAATTTGTATATTGAATTGTAAGTTTATTTGGATTACCTTGTAGAAGAGTAAGTATAGAGTGCCATACCTCAAATCTGTCTCGTTCTTTTTAATACGCGGTGCGTTTCCTTGCTTTGAAAGATTGCAGCAGGCTACACTGAGATGATTGTAACCCCACCTTTAGGTACTAATCTGAAGAAGGTGTTGTATTGTAGTTCTGCTGTTGGGGAGCCAAACTTGATGAAGTAACTGCCTCACGTATGGTACAAAGTTTCCGGTGGACTTCGCCCCAACATTTAGGAATTGACTTTGTATTTTTATGTTTCTTTAAATATTATATACGTTTATAGTTAGGTTTGCCTCGGCTGCGTTAGTATCAATTTGTAGAATTAGCAGGGGGTAATGCGGCTAAAGAATGTAGGCTTACCAAACTATAATTTTTTTACTTCACTCCTTTTATTAATCCTTCGCACGTTTAAATAACACTTCACTGATATAGAGAGCTGTGAGATTCTTTATTAATTATTTGCACTTTTTAACACGTAAACTTTATATATTCTCGCCGTAATGAATTTTATATGTCACACTGAATATGTACCGAGCGAACGAACTGCTCAGGTACGTTGCCTTCTAGCGACTGACGTTTACCGCTTAAATTTATAATCTTCTCTATTTCAAGTCTGTGATTGGCTAATCCTACTCCAATAGAATACTTTTATTTATCTTTCAGATTTTCTGGTTGTTGATTGGCTATTTATAAACTGTCTTAAAATTACATTATTGTTCCAACAATTATTAGTAGCATTATTAAACTTTCCAATTCATTATTGCCCCAAGGTTACCTCATTGTTAGCAACTTTCGACCTCTATTCTCACAGCACTTACATTATTAAATTATGTAATACATTCACATAACATTATTATACATGTACACAATAATATAAACATAAGACAATGACTGTTACATAATTTTATATATTATATTATACGCATATTGCTTTAAGGCGGGCTGTTATTTTTTTATATTATATAATTAGACTGAAATCATTTACGTGTTAAAAATACTGCCTCAACACTGAATCACGCAACAGACAGGTTTCGGCGAGAAGAGACGTGTAGCTTTAAGATGCCGATGTTAACAAAATGAGCACGGTAATATACCTACACATTAATGTGAGAATACATCCCAGGGTATCTCAAGAATCTCTAGCAAGTATTGAATGTCATGCAGAAACATTTCCACCCTTCTGGGAGGCTTGGAGCGTTACGGTGGTTGGACTTTGCCTTCTTTCTAGAAGACATTTCATTGCCGTCTCAAGGCCTTTACAGCGATCCAGAACATACTGTGACAAATAAATAAAAGGGTAAAGGTCTGGTAAGAACAGGCATAGTAAATCGCAACTTACATGTGCCGACTGTGATTCATGCTGCGGTAACGGAACATAAAGTGATATTGAGTCCAGCACGCATGTTTTCCGCGACGCCATCACCGATGTGTGTTAAACGAATTAAAGTGTAGCCGAAGTTGTATTGTGTGAATACAATGAATATAAAAATGTCATAAAGGAGGGAAAGAAACATAGACCGAGAATAAGGGTGTGTAAGTGAGTAATCGTGTAAAAGAGATACATATGAATTTTTTCTTGGTGTTACCTATCCGCTGTGAGTGTTCTATGTTCCACGTCGACTTCTATCTTGAAACTGTTGAAAAAACGGAGTGATTAAAAATAAAAAATCTGATGTGTTACACTCACATGACATTCTCTACCCTTGTACAAACTATTTTTACAAACGCTGATTCTCCATATGCTTCATGTTAATCGATATGTTAATCTTATTGCTAATTTTCTTGTAGGTGCAAAGGGAATATGGTAGGTTTTAAGCGATAGCCAAATTTTTTAAGCGCTGGTTGCTATGTGGCGCAATCCATTCTCTTTGCATATCCAGGACATAAAAAAATGAATAACGAATTTGAGAAAACGTATATTGGAAAATTTAAGGGAATAACAAGCAATATCTCGAAAATGGTTCACTCAACAAAAAAGTGTATGACATAAATTGTGTATTTTAACGCGATCTACATTTTTTGTGTAGTAAAATTTTTTCTATCTCTTATGGTTTACCAGTTATGCAAAAGTCGTTCACCATGAAGAATACTTTTAGAGACATTCCCAGAAAATTCGAGATAACACATTTTATTTGTCATGAAAATATGATTAAAATGATATTTTAATAAAAATCGTTAGAGCCATTTTTGAGAAAATTAAAATTTTCGAAAAATGTTCCATGTAAAGGGTAGTCTGGGGCGGGAGGATTTTCTTGAAAACCTTCGTGTCGCATCTCTGGAAGATACTGAACCTAAATACCAAGTTTGGTGTTAATCCGACTGTTCGTTTCTGGGTTATGCTGTTCACAGACACACAGACAGACACACACACGAACATGTTTCCAAAAATGCTTTTTTTGGATTCAGGAGTTCTCAAAACATATTTCCGGTGAAATCTCGGCATCGAATTTTTGGGTGGAATACAATACTTCCCCTACTTACTATACGTAGTAGAGAAAGTAAAAATATGATCGGTAAAATGTGCTTATTTTCTCCTTCTTCATTTATTTTCGTTATTATTTTACAAATTAGCTTTATTATTTTACCGCATAGCAGGCAGAAGCACTGCTTTCCATCCGAAAATTCCAATTTCTTTGAGCCCAATATGGAGACAGTTTTAGAAAAAATCTGATGTGTTGCACTCACATGACTTTCTCTACTCTTGTACAAACTACTTTTACAAACGCTTGTTCTCTATCTAGTTTATGTTAATTGAGATAAACGTTTGCAGATCTTATTGCTAATTGTCTGGAATGCAATACTCCCATACTTACTATATCTACGTAGTAGAGAAAGTAAAAATTATTCGTTTATATGTTCGTAAACATAGAAAGCAACTATTTTCAAAACATTTCCCCTCCCCAAATCGTCCTTTATATGGGAAAAAGTGTATTTTTATTTTCTCAATTTGGCTGTAACGATTTGGATTCAAGTTTCAGGAGTTTGGTATACTACATGAGATAATTATATGTGTTTGTGTACATGCCTGAGAACAGTATAACTCAAAAAGGCAAGTAAAAATAGATAAATACCAAATTTCGTGCTTGAGTCATAAAAGCATGAACATAAAAAATCCACGACCCCAATGAACCCTTTTCATGGAAAAATGTTTTTTACTTTTTATTTTCTAAAAATTGTTCTAATGATTTTGAATAAAGTATTATTAAGTTTCTTTTAATCTTGCCATACCGAATAAGATCTATGATTTAAAATTTCTCTAAGTTTTCCTTATTTTTATTGCACTGTCTATAACCATAAAGTTATAAGATACAGGCAAAATACGTCCACAAGAAACACCAAATTTGTTGAAATATACAATCAATTCCAATAGAAATTTTACCATTTCGCTGTTCCGCTTAATTTCCTAGCGTTTCAAGTAATACATATTTTAAACTGCTAGTTTGTCATTTGGTTTTCCTCTTAAGATCATGAAAAGAATATACAATATCAAGGGCAACATGATTATACAATATGTGTCTCATTTCAGCTTCTTGTATGTTCCTGTAGACTAACAACAAAAGGCATACTGAAATCATTTTGGAAAATATTTATCTTGATAAACAGGAAGTAGATAAACAAGCTTTGGTATGAATAATTATATGATAGTAAGTAGAGAAACTACTGTGATTAATATCCCTATTTACTTTGAAAATGACTCAAGAGATGATACCGTAATTATGGAAGGAAGATATAAAAAAATAAAGAAAGAAATAATAGTAACGCAGAGAAATAATTACAATAAATAATTTCTGCGTAATAAATTAATGTATAATGTAATAAGCTTGAGCTGAAAAGATTTGACAAAGGAAAAGATCATTAGTGAGCCATGTTAAGCATATAAAGTTATTAGCGACAGCCGAAGTAGCGAACGCGTTAGTATAAGGGTTCTTGGAATGCAGTTAAGGGATGAATTTGAACAGTCACGTATACCAGAATTCTGTAAAAGAGAAGGGGAATGAAATTCTGAGAATGTGGCAGGTGTGCTATGGCAACGAGGTTACAAACGCACACTTAAGAATTGTAAGATTGGCTCCCCGCAAGAAACAACGTTGGCAGGGGTAGTATAATAGGCGGAGCTTGAGTTAATACAGGCGCGTATAGTCTAATCAGAGATACATTCGTTCGTGCATACATACGTGTGTTATTTTAAGCGCCCAGTGACACGCTTGTGTGACTAAGATTTAGTTGTAGCTGCGAGAGGTTTTGCCGGTAAGTATTTTAACGACCCACGGCAATTTACGCTTCCAATTTCATTTTATTGCGAAGCAGTTGTTTTTAAATGGTAAAATTTATACTGTAGAAGTTAGCAAGTATAATAATTCAATTGTTTATTTTAATAATGAATCGAATGCTACGATTTATAATGCTACGATTTATTGGTAACAATTTAAACTGGTGTTATCCTTTCACTACCTAACGCATACTCACAGAGAAAGCTCTCATAGCAATACCACTAGAGCAGCTGGTTCACGAGACAACTGCATCGGGGAGCTTAACAATGAAGCAAGTAAAGTAAACGGCTTCAAATTGCCGCACCATCGAATGGCTTAAAAATCAGATGAGCACGTTATCAGGGATTTTTCTTAGAATATTGTAAGTTTGAGGTGGTCGTGGCAAATAAAGTGTATGATTTGTACATCTTGTAAGTCTTGTGCTAAGCCTTGTGGAATGATGTTTAGCCCAAAACCTTAAAAGAAAGACAAAGTGTATAGGTCGTGAAAATTGTTCATGTTAAACAATTGTTTAAATTATTATATATGTATAGCCCTCTTTTCATGTCAGGGCTTTGACTATAGGAGCTTTATTTTACTTTACCAGCTGATGGTAATGCACCGGACTGTTCCTCAGTTCCTGGTGATTACTGGAAATGTTTATTAAAAAAGTATTTTCTCCCTATGCACCAGTTAGCCTGTATCAGGACTTTTGCTGGGCGGTTGCCTGAACATATGTTCCACAGTCATTTACAGGACACGTGTTTATTATAAGTAGCTTAACAATGCTATGCAGCAACCTGTACTCAAATTACTCTGCTCCAAGTTTACCTGTCTTCCCAATCTCTGTCTTCTAATCTTTACTGTCGCATATCTTTGATGAGTTCTTACATCCATGTAATCCATTTCCTCTTTCTGCTGGAACATACAGCTCATCATCTGAAGAAATCCAGTTTTGTAGATTGTACAGAATTGAAATTTTGTAGCTGAATTTAACACCCAAAAATCTGCTCCATATGTGATCAAAATTCTAGTGGTATTTCATAAATTTTATTTTTGTTCTTTTAATCATTTGCATATCCCATAATATTGTGTTTAATATTTTTCATTGATCTTCCTTTTGAAAATATCTTCTTCATTTCTGTTCATATCGATCATCTTTTGAAAATTTACCATCTAATATTTTCTATACATTACAACCTTTGATCACTTCTCCTGATCGTTCTAAAATTAAATCATTAATTATTTCTTCAACTCCAATTATCATATAATTAGTCGTATCCATATTTATTTTTAGTCACCAACATCTGTACTCCTTTATAATTCATCATAAAATACCCATAATGGTCCAAAGCTGGTCTGGTCCTCTAGGTTTGGAGTTATTGCGGTGGGCTGGCTCCCCATTCAAAAAATATAAACAGCTAAAAAGCACAAAATAAGGATCCAGAAGGCAGTTCACATTTATCATCATAATGATCATAATTAATAGCAAAACGTGTGCGGAAAAATGAACTGAATTCAACAAAATTCTTATTTTACATTCACATGATTTTCTCTTCCACTCTTTTACACGCATTTTTAAATAAAGCCTATCTTTCTATATAGTCTTATTAATCGAGGTAACTGTTTGCAGAAATGCCTTTATTACATATCTCGTTGTACGTACAAAGCAAATACAGGAGGTGTAAACGCAGTAAAAAGTTTTAAAAGCGTGTCGGTGTATGATGGGTTGGAAATTCCACTCTTTGCATAAACAAAGAGAAAAGGAACACGAATGGCGTCTTGGGGCATGAAAACAAATATAGGATTTTAACATTCAAACCAATAACAAAGAAATCTTCGGAAGTAATTGATGCCACAAACATTTTATTTCAGATACAATTTTGCGTTTTAATAACTTCTAAATTTTTTGCTTAGTAAGTTTTATGTATCTCCTTCGGTTTTCAGGTTATATAGAATTATACACATTAATTCCAAATAAAAACTTCATGTGTTAGGTATTTCCAAAAAGGTGAAGATATGTATTTTATTTTTCATACAGCGGTGGTATTTTAATAAAAAAACAACGAAACAACGTACCGTGTAAAGCAGGGTGCTGCAAGTCCGCTCGGTTACGCCAGAGTACTCGCGCGTATGCAACACAGTGCTCGGACCCCGGCTGGAGGGCGAAAGTGATGGTGAAGGCCATAGCACAAGTGCTTACATTCTGCCACTTCATTTCAACACTTCATTCAGCCCAGACGACAGCTAGGTCCCAATGCCGAGCTGTATTGCATACTGCAGGCAGACTCCTGCGAGTCGTGAGACTCGGCTGCTGTCTGGCTGGTATAAAGCATAGTTTGCAGTGTGGGGATTTTTCTGGGGTTTTTTTTATCTTCGCATTCGTATCCGTGGAAGATGCTGAATTTGGTACTTATCTCAAATTTCAACTTTGAGGTTATGCTGTTCACACACACAGAGACATATTTCTAAAAATGCTTCTTTCGGAGTCAGTGTATTTCCAGGAAATCTAGATATAATTTTTGGGTGGAATACAATACTCCTCTACTTACTATACGTAAGCAGTCAATAAATTTAAAACATTCGTCAGGTAAACGGGTGAACTACATCTTTCGTATAAACTAACTGAGCGGGATAACTCAGGCGGTAACGTCTGTGGCCCGCATTCGAGAGGTCATGGGTTTGCTTCCCGTTGTCAACCTTCCTTACCCATTTTTCAGGGTTTCCCCGGGTCGCTGGGAACACTCATTAAGTCCCCCGAATTTCCTGTCCCTCCATTTTACCTCCATTCTCATTTTACTTCACCTTTCGTCCGCTTGGTCTCTTTCAGGGTTGTACGTGTCGGCGAGAGGTCTCGGCGTATGCATGGCAGGGGAAAAGGATGCTCTATGGTAACCTTCGTCCCCCAGAATGCGGACAGTCTCAGGTCTCCGGCCTCCCCAGTGCCCATCCAGGGAGTTTAAATCTGTAAATGGTTGCGACCCTGTCCTCTGTCTGTCCTGCCCCCCGATCCGGCCGCTCTCTGTCTCTTCTCATCTCATCTCTCCCTCCTGGGAGAGCCTGTCCGGGCGTACGTACAAATGACCTATGTAGGTCATGTGCTCCCCTCCACGTTGAATCCTAATGCTTCGGGTAAACCTTATTGTTGGCAAAGTAGTTATGGTAATGTTGAAAATCGCTTTGAAAATTTATTCACAAAACTGCGGAATATGACAACGATTTCCCACATCTCTATATCCAGGATTTCCACATCTTGTTGCTGTTTCCACAACACAGTTTTGCTATATTGTTACTTTTCTTTCACGCTTTTTAACTCGTTTTCATGCTTTATATACATTAAGGTGGACCATAGATTTAAGAGATATTTTTAAACGTGTATTTTTATTCATAGAAATTCCCCGAGGACAAGCTTATCATAAGACACTGGTGTATCACTATAGTCAGTTATGGCCGGAACTTGAAAGATAACTGGAAACTAGTCATGCAACGTGATTATACGAGGAAGCAAGTTTTGTTTCATGTACAAAGCAAACAAGTTGGTTTATATCTATCATTGTATGCCTCATTATCGAGTCTTCACCAAGGCTCTTCAAACTATACGATAAGGAGTTTTGAAGGTAAAGAAAGAAACGATTTCGTGTTTTTCCACTATATAAAAATGGAAAAGTTTCTTCGGATATTTCCACAAACAATAACGTGCTGATTAATATTTTGTTGAAAAAGTGAACAACAAAGGAAATAATTCAAATACGCGATCCAAGGTTTAAAACTATGTGTTAGGAGCTTGCTAAAAGTCTTCAGCCACTTATATGCAGTAGAGCAATGCAGCTGTAACCAAATCCTGTCGTATTTCAACCAAAAAATCGATACCGAGATTTCACCCGAAATACATGTTTTGAAACCCCCTGAATAAAAAAAATCACTTTTAGAAAAGGTCCGTGTGTGTTTCTGTGTCTGTGAACAGCATAACTCAAAACTTAAAACGGAAATCATTCTGCATTTAATTTTAACGTTCTTTAAGCTCAGCAGTGCAGGTCGGAAGATAAAAGAATGTCTGGGTTAGGTACATTTTAGACCTACCCGATATTTATATATTCAGATTGGGGAAAAGCTGGATAAAGCCCAAGCAGATTGCAAACTCCTGGTATGGGGATTTGTATGACATAATACTGTCACGAACGTGACTGAAGAGATCCGTATTGTAATTATTATTTTATATTAATTTGCATTATTTTATTAACCTGTCATAAGTTTCTGAATTCATATAGAATCATATTTTATATTCTTAATTCTGCTCCTTTGACATTTCAAAGGGATTTCACTATGCCATCATTTCCTCAGGGATACGTGTCTATCTGCACGGCTCTTAGCGGCACCCTGTGGATCGCATGATCCTTGGAAAGTCCTAAGCCTACGCACTTTCCAGGGCGTTGGCAGACCATATTTGGTAATAGCTGCCATGGTATTAGAATGAACCCCTCTAGGGTATTCAACTCTATATAAGCAAGCGCTTGAGCTCTGCTCGGGGGACTTTGTGTTGTAACTTGACCGGTACCACTATGGGTCGACGGCCGCTGAAACCTCTCCGGATGGTTTCATTTGGCACCACTAGCAGCTTGACAAAGTCGGGTTTTATATTGGCTCTCCTCAACCACGAGACATTTCTCAAGGTAAGCATTATAAAATAAATTGTTAATAATAATGTTAGCTAGTACCACCATCATCCCTGATCTTGTAAACCCAACTATCGCACCGTAGAAATTTAACAATTTAGAATATAATCAGATCGCTCTAGCCAAGCGTTTTAATACTTGTCTCTACCTCTGAAATCCCTCATTTAGCTATTCTCCCCAGTGTCACAACTTCGCACGTGACAATACTAACCGGGAAAATAATAATAATACGCTATTACTTGTAACGCATAACTTTTAATAACAAATGTTCCTGTCTAGAACTTGAATATGCTAAACTTATCAGCTAACTCATTGTTCACAGCAGTCAGGGAATCTAACCGTGCACCAGAATAACATTGATGCACGTCATACACGAAACTAAATTACCGATCGATTAATGATGTCTCTTCTAAATTTTTCTCTCACATAACTCTGCTTATTTTAATGAAATCATTTACTTTAAAAGTACAACTCCTTAATATTTCCAAATAACGTATTAAATTATAATTAAAACCTTCTTTCGGCAGTGTTAAATTCATTAAGAGTAATTTTTGCAGCTGTGAATGATGTTGAACCTCTTGTGGTAGTATTACGTTTTGCCCACCTACCGAGATTTCTCAACCATCCCTTCGTTCTCTTAATGAACAAATAAAAGCACCCCTTTACATAAGCCACCCTATGTATCCTCCCCGACACCAAAATTACTAAGCACATAGACTTAGAGGCTGCCTCAGGAGAAATTTTCTTGCCGAATTCGCAACCATAACAAGCATCAATGAACTGTGTGATAATCCCCAAACAAACCTCCTACCCACAATCCTTTGTGCAAGCAACGTCTTGTCTCCCTTCCGAGTTCAAACAGGCGCTCGCTCGGTGAAACAAAAGTGAGTCTTCCAAAACAAGTAGGAGAGTGGTTCGAGAAAATAACACTACTCTAGAGGCGCTGTAGTCTTTTTTTCCTCTAAGACACAAGGTTTGTGAGAAATTAACTAATTTTCTCTTCACGTTATAGCATTTTGAGAACTGATAAATGTTAAGAGTTTCTGTTAAAATACTATGTAACTTTGAGACAAATGTTAATGAAAAATTGTTATGGTAAAATGGGGGATAGTCAGATAGTTAGACGGTGAGGGCCCCCAGCCCCTGGAGCTCAGCGCTTCACTAGTAGGTCCCCACTAAGCGAGGTTGCGCGGGCGGTAATGCGTGTGACTCCATTCGGGAATTTGTGGGTTCAATTCCCGCAGCGATCTTTCTGACCCATGGATTTCTTTTCGGGGATTTCCCCGGGTCGCTAGGCGAATGCTGGGAAGGTTCATGACAAAATCCAAATTTCCTGTCCCTCCATTTTACTTTATTTCTTATTTCACTTTACCTTGCACCTGCTTGATTGTTTGAGGGTTGCAAGTGTCGGCGTTGCATGGCAAGAAAAAAAGATGCTATCTGTGACTCTTCTTACCCCGGAATGGGGACCACCTCCAAGTCCCGGACCCCACATGGGGATGTGCAACCTATAGGGAGGAGGAGAACCGGGGAGCTTCAACCTGGAAAAGTAGGGACCCTGCCCTCTGCCCTGCCATGTCCCCTGACCCGGCCGCCCTCTGCCTCCTCTGAACTAACCCATCCCTCCCAAGGATGTCCCGTTAGGGGCATACGCACGAAAGATCTCCTTAGGTCGAGGTGTAAAATCCCCTCCGTTACTAGTGCTAGTAGGCCCTTTGTGTTTTACATGACTGGGAGGAAGGGATGAAAGGGGGACCGAAGGGCAACCAGATCCGAACGACGATATGCGCAATCAAGGACGGGGTCCCTAACAATTGCAGAATGATACCAATCCTGACACCGGTGCGAGCCTGCTTACGCTATCAATCTGGGAATCCCAGAAACGAGCCCCCGAGGAAGTGGCACCAGGCTGTCATCAAAGCACCAGGGTGAGATTTTTACACAGACTCCACCGTCCCCCTGCAACTTACCAGTTGCCGTCGCCTGGTCCTACAACCCTGAAAAACATGAAGGATGAAACAGATGAAAAGAAATGATGGACAGGAAATTCGTGGTAGAAGAGGAATTTGCACTTGTCTACGCAAGGTCAGAGCGGCCGTTCCAACAGGAATCGAAACTGGTCCTCCGGAGTGCGAGTCCTACATCTAAACAAGAACAAACATTTTACACGAAAACAAAACGATAAAAGTTACCAAACCTTTAATCCTTTACTTCACATTTCTCTCCCCTTAAGCTATGAAAATTGTACGAAGCACAATATTCTAAATTCACATTTTTAATCCGGCCAATTTAAAATTTCCGCCGTAGTTTACGAATTTATATAAAGTCAGCATACAAGATGAACGACACCCACCTATTTCGAAATATTAATAATTTGCATAAACAGAATATTCTATTTACCAATTCTTTAATTTTGGAATAAATCAAGTGCAGTTTACTTATACGAAATAGTTTCAGTAGATTATTAGAAATTATAGTTTACGCCAATATAATTCAACTGTATGAATATCATATTAAAAATATGTTTTCAAAGAACTGAAGAAACAGAGTGCTTATTTTAAAAGAAGCTGCACATGGACTGCCTGAAGTCATTTGGAAGTTTTAAGCGAAATGATTGAAAATCATGATATTCTGAATAATAAAAAACGAGAAAAAAATAAATGACTTTCTAAGTTCCAAAGTGGGTTCAAGGTATTTTTTTAAAAAGCCGCGTCTTCAAACATTGTCGAAATTAAAAAAAAACTTCTCACATACAAATGCAAATATGATAAAATGTAAAGAAAAGAATAACATCAAATACTACAACCAGTATACTCTAAAATTTATAAGTTGACATTAGAGTGAATTTTGCAGTAAGTTTTAAACAACTCCAGTTCGAAATTTGTAACGTGGTGTGTGTGTGTGTGTGTGTGTGTGTGTGTGTGTGTGTGTGTGAACACCGTAACTCAAAAACAAAAGTCGGATAAATAACAAACCTCGTATTTAAATCCAGTAGCCTTCAAAGCGAAAAGTTTCCCTTAATCCCCCATCCTACTTTAAACATTCCTTTACATGTAATAAATATTTTATTTTCCCAAAAATGGCTGTAACGATTCTTTATTTAATTTCCTTGAGACTTAATAACTTTGAAGTTTCCTGTGTTGTATTTTTTAAGCTTTGCATAACTGGGAAAGTATAAGCAATGGACCAAAACTTACTGTAAGGAAAATATAGATAGAGCTCCTAAAAATATAAAATTTATATCAAATTACCTTTACCCGTTTCCAGAATTTTCGCAGTTGTAGATATGCTTGAAATTCCTAGACACCAATGTAACATGAGAACACAGACGATGCCTGTATATAATATGTTTACCCTTAGAGATGATGGCTAACTATTCCGTAAACACGTGTTTACTGCTCCATCCCATGTTTATAATTAACCCTTTTGTTCGGAGACAGCGTAAAACGCGATTAACATGAAGTGGATAGGAAAATAAGCTTCCTATTTTAGTATGTAGAATCCCTATAGAATGGTACTATTCCCCTTTGTATGGTGAGTATCCCGTTTCATTAGATATTTTTACTTTCTGTATCACACCTAATAGGTACGTACCAAGTACTGCATTCCATCTAAAAATTCAATATAATCTCTTTGTGTGTATGTGTATGTGTGACCACATTACACAAAACCAACATCTATAAATACAAAACTTGCTCTTTAAGTTGCATCCTCCAAGGATTCACCCCAACCTTTTGCGTGGAACTTTTTTCTTATTGTTTATTTTTTCATGTATGTCTTTGATCAAAATACCACACTTTTAAGATAATGGCTTGATAAATATGTCTCTTGGATTTTCTTGGAATAGTCCATTCTCCCCCTTTATTCGAAATGAATTTTCTATAATGTTGTATAAACTGGAAATCATTTGTGAGATATCCCTTATTTGTTTGAATTTCCAAATACTTTGAATACTTTATTTGTTTCCTGCGGCCATGGAAAGAGCATGGTATTTCAAGACCAGCATAAAGTGATCCGCTTTTTAAGGAATTGGCTATCATCCAGCATTCTGTATACCCCTTGTACGTACAGCGAAATGGTACATAATGAAACCATTACTTTTTCTACCACGTATATAGTAGGTAGAGGAGGTATTACATTCCACCCAAAAATTCGATACCGAGATTTCATCGATATATTGTGAACAGTATAAATCAAAAACGAAAAGTCAGATAAGTACCAAACTTCGTATTAGGTTCACTATCTTTCAAGGATGCGACAACAAAATTTTTAAACAATCTGATGTGTTACACTCACATGACTTTCTCTACTCTTGTACAAACTATTTTTACAAACGCTTTTCTCCATCTACTTCATGTTAATCGAGATAAACATTTGCAGACTCTATCTTATTGCTAAGTTTCTTGTAGATGTAAGGGGAATATATATTTACAAGGGAAATATAGAAATACAGTAGCCTTTAAGCATAGACATTGCTCGTAACAGCTGGTTGCTATGTGCAGCACCATTCTCTTTGCCACATATTAATACTCTTTGCATATCCAAGACAAAAAAATGAATAACGAATTCCCATTTTAGCAAAAAGTATTGAAAAATTTAAGGGAATAACAAGCAATATCTCGAAAATGGTTCACTCAATAAAAAATGTATATGACATAAATTGTGTATTTTAACGCGATCTACATTTTGTGTGTAGTAAAATTTTGTCTATCTCTTATGGTTTATCAGTTATGCAAAAGTCGTTCACAATGAAGAATACTTTTGGAGACATTCCCAGGGAATTCGAGATATACATTTCATTTGTCATGAAAATATCTTAAACATATGATATTTTAATCAAAATCGTTAGAACCATTCTTGAGAAAATTAAAATTTTCGAAAAATGTTCCATGTAAAGAGTAATCTGGGGTGGGGGAATTTTCTTGAAAACCTTTGTGTCGCATCTCTGGAAGATACTGAACTTAAATACCAAGTTTGGTGTTTATCCGACTGTTCGTTTCTGAGTTATGCTGTTCACAGACAGACAGACACACACGGACATGTTTCCAAAAATGCTTTTTTTTATTCAGGGGGCCTCAAAACATGTATTTCCGGTGAAATCTCGGTATCGAATTTTTGGGTGGAATACAATACTTCCCCTACTTACTATACGTAGTAGAGAAAGTAAAAAATCTCCCACTCCAACTACCGACTACATGGAACATTTTCAGAAGACTTTTATTTTCTAAAAACGGCTTTAACGGTTTTGATTAAAATGCCATAGGTATATTAAAGATATTTACATCACACGTAAAATGTATATATTGAATTTTCTGGGAACAGTCCATGAAGCCCTCTTCATCCGGAAGGAATTTTGTATAATCTTGTATAACTGGTAAACGTTAAGCGATAGAGGAAAACGTACTAAACAAAAAATGTAGATCTCTTTAAAACATACAGTTTAGTCCAAATAATCTTTTTTGTGACAAACCATTTCTGAGATATCCGTTATTAATGGTGCGAATTATTCACTTCTTGGCCATTCTTTTAAAGTCCTTTCAACATTCAGTTGTTTCTCGCGATTGCAGTATGGAATTTAAAGGCTAGCATTTAGCGTCCAGTTCTTAAACATTTGACTATCGGTGTTCTGTTTGTATCTATAACGAAATGTGCAACGTAGCTTTTTCAGCAAAGATTTATTTGGATTAAAATATAGTAGATATAAATAGACAGAAACATAACCTTTTGTAAAAATAGTTTGTATACCCACTATTTGTATACACTAATAAACGATACGGTGTAGAGAAATTCAAGAGAATGTAATACATCAGTTTTTTTACTTATTTATTTCGATTAACATGAAGCGGACAGGCTTTTATAACAATAGTTTATAGAAGAGTAGTCATGTGAATTTACGTAACACATTAGATATTTATAAAAGGTATAATATATGTATAAGGGCTATGCTTACGTGAATTTGTAATGGGTAGGAAAAATAATGTAGGTTTTGAAGATAAGTGCTTGTTTATTATAATTAAAACTTAGCTTTTGCTATGCATATTTTTTGAACAATTATGCATAGTTAGCATTTGTTAACAAATGTAACACATGTTTTAGATTGCAAGAGTCTAGAGCTTATTCTAAACGAGTAAAGTGAATCATCTCGCCAATATTATAAGCTGCGAAAAGGTTAGCAGATTCTCCTTCCTATCAATGCCAAATCCTGATGATATATGACAGCGGGGCTATTGGGTAGTATTGCCTAAAAGGGAATACAAGTGAATCCTTTGAATACTTTTTTTTCCCATGCACCCGAACGGTTCGGTAGGGTCCGCGTATTATGCAAAAATTCCCTTTCCAGTGTTAGTACCCTCGTGATCGCCCGCGATGTATCATAGCAACGAGGGACCGTGCCGATTGTTCGCTGAAGGATATCTGCATCTTATTTGTGCATCATATACCTGTGTGTGATGCTGCCTGTTTAAATAGCAGACCTGTTGCATTTCCATGCCATCACAGTGTGATTCAGAAATATGTTTACATATAGGGTGAGTTACTAAGCTTTACCTTCTGAAATAAACTTAGTAAGTGGTTTTTTACATTAGAAAATGCACTGTAATAAACAATGTAAGGAAATAATAACAAGAGATTTGATTTTAAATTGAAAATAATTGATTAATTAATTATTTTTAACAAAACTTAAAGTAGGAAGTTTGAAATGCAGTCAGGTAGCACATTTATGAATATCATGAAATTATAGCGAGGATAAAAAGAAAAAGATTGATAATATGTAGTATATTAAACAGTAAACTAAATATGTTTTTATGAATTATTTCTAATAATGACTCAGGCATGTGCCTAAGAGCCATGAATTACCAGCAAAGGCTCATCTTTACCCTTGCATTCTAACATGTACTTCTGATTAAATAACTCAGAAATTATTTCACACAAAACTTTATCACAAACGTTATAATTAACTTAATTTTTCCTCTTTGAATGTTTAAAGATCATGTAGTTTTCAGTTTAAAAGCATTCGTTGTATCTCCACATATAATAGCATATTACATCACCATTTAAAAAAAATAATAATGTATGTATGCAGAACCGAGTATTATGAAACTAGGTATATTCCAAACCTTAGGTACCCCTAAAAGCATAAGCTATATGTCTTAATTACTTGGTCCTAAATAGAGTTCTAATGGAACGCGAAATCGAAAATAGAAATGCCTCTCTTATTATTAGGTTTTCTAAAAGTGCTAAATAACAAAAGTTTGTAAGCATAATATTTCCAGTTTTGTTTTGTTTACATTTTTAAAGGATAAGTATTTAAGAAGTAATCATTTTTTGTGTACGTAAACCGGTTACCACGTGATATAGTACTCATATAGTTCTAATGCAGGAACAAGGTTTAGCAGAAAACACAGTTTTGTTACCTGTTTTCAAAACATTGTGTGATATAAAAGTTTCATATTCAAGACAGAGATGGGTGAAGGATGACAGGAGCAAGTGAGAGTGGGAAAGTGGAAAGGGGGAGAGAGGGATAAAGAATAGAGGAGACGGAGATGTAAGGAGAATAAGAGAGGAGGAGAAGGAGAAACAGCGAGAAAGCAGGGGATGAGAAATAGAAGAATCTTGTATTTAGCGCAGTAGAACTAGCAGAGTGTATACCCTGTTCTGATTTCATATTCCTCTCTGCAGGTTTGATTTTTGTAAAAGCTGTACGGATATTTCGATCCACGTTGTTTTGTAGTGTACACTTTACGTTCACTATAGTCCTAATATTGATACGATGTGCGTATGTGGGTTAGAGACGGGAAGACAGAGAGAGAGAGAGAGAGGCGGGGAATTGAGAAATAAATAAGTTAATCATAGCGGTATTTATATTACTTTGTAATATAATCTTTGGCAGGTTAAATTTCTATAAACCTCCGTCGAAATGTTTACCTTCGCAGCTAGTTAGCTAAGATAGTGAAAGTGTTGCATTCAGGCGAAACGGTCCATATTGCTACTTCATCGAAAATATACATTTGAAAACCTCTGAATTCAAAAGAAGAAATAAAGGATCATAATTATAGGTAATTCTATTATTTTTTTATTCTTCGGAAGCATTTTGAGTTTATTCTATATTTTTGTGCATTTTCATGCAATATGAAATGAAGAAAATATTTGAAATTTACATGTTTTGGATATATATTTCAGATTGAAATATCCATGCGCCAATAATAAAAAATCACCTTCTCGCCTAGCACATAACCAAAGCTTAAAATTCGTTTTCAACATACTTTGTGTGGCTGTAGTGTCACGCTCTAAATTATTTCCAAAATAACGGTTTCAATTTCGGATCAAGATCGGCGATTCTAAAGCAGGGTAACCCTTTGTTGTGAGGTTGGCAGTGATTCAAATACGTTTTCTGCTGTTCATAAGTTGCTATTGATAGTCAGAATTTCCTCTCTAATGCTAATATACATAGAGTACCTTCCGATACATAGGTAATTTTATTTTTCCGTTACAAACGGTCGGATTGTACGATTGATCGGATGTAACGTGACTTGCAAATCGTTCATCTGAACACCATGGAGTACTCATATTGACCTGTTATGCAGATCGAGGCCCCACCTTTTATCGGCCACGCACCCTTGTTACCCCAAAGATGCGCGTACCCAAAATCAATCTATCCCAGTGCAATAATTTCTTTTGCCCCTCTCATTCATATTCAAGTCCGTATCTACATGCGGTGAAGGGGTTGCAGGAAGAGCTTATTTGTAAAGATATTCAGATTGGCGAAGAAAGAGACTCCCGAATGAATAATGGTTAAACCCTCCTGCCACGCCGTTAGGTAGCGATGGAAAAAATGGCAGTGCATATTTCCCACACTTTTCTTACGTAAAGAAAAAACGTAGTAGGGAGATATTTAGGCACGGGGGTTTGTCTCGTGCTCTACCTTTGCCATATTCAAATCGCGTGTCCTGTATACACCAGGTGTCAAATTGGGTAGCCTCCAGAATAAAAAACGTTACATCCATGCCCAGAAGATTTTTTTAAACCGTTGGTGATGTTAGTCGTTTTTATAAAGCACTATGACAACAAAGGGTGATATTTTGCGTTCTCCAATCCAAAGTAACAAGTGATAAAGGAATTCATGATTTACAATTTCACCGTTGTCAAAGTAACGGGATTTTAAATCTTTACAAAGCTTTCCGTTACAGGTATTGAACACTTTTATCCTAAATTTTAAATCGTATCTAGGATTTTAAGAATAAAATACTTCATTATTTGTTTAAATCAAGGAAACATAGCGCTGAAATCTTCTGATGTAGTAAAAATGTTTGATTTTTTTTTTTTCATTTTCACGTCTTAAAAATATTCCAAAGTTTTTACTTTCATGTAGTGCCAAATTTAAAACCATGTTTACAAACATATACGGTATGAAATTCCCCTAAGGGCACTCAATACCTACTGAATATTCCACAAAATCTCGACAAAAGATTTTTTTTTAAATTTTTTAAAGAAAAAATTCTTAAACATTGTAGAATCAGAAATCAATTGCGGTTTTGCTTCGTTGCCATTTAAATTCTTAAAATCGGAGTTCAAATGTACGTGCATGGTTATGTGCAAGTAGCACATAAAGTGTTAAAGCTTCATCTTCTGGTAATCTTATTTTCTTAGGTTTTTGTCTTTTTAAAATGGTCCGCATGATGCAATTTTTATCCAGTGTCTTTTATATTTTCAACATTTGTTAGTTAAGATTGATGAAGATATTTAGGGTTTATTAATTTAATACGTTATAGTTTATTATAAAATTAAAGGTGTAACCTATTTTAATTATTTTTTTCATGAAGTGTTTTAATGTTACACAAAATTTAAGCTTTAATTGAAAATTAAAGGAATTACATAAAACAAATAGGTTTAAACTTTCTAAATTATCTCCATTTCATATGAGACTGAATTATATTCTTGGAAAGTTGGTTTTATACCATAATTATGTTGAACAAATCTATGATAGAAATTCAGCCAAAGTTGTTGAAAATTATAGCAATTATCACATTTAGTACCAAGTACTCTTAAAAGCAAAGTACGTGCTACATTTCCTCAAACTCTTAAACCAACTGTTACATTTAAAGAGTAAAAAGAAGCAGTAACAATAAAGTACAGCAGAAGAACCAACAATATTGCTAAACTCATCATTGCAGAGCAGAAGGAAGGAGTGTGAACAGGCAATAAATAGTACAGCGGAAATCAGTAAATAATGTTAAAATACTTGAATACTACTTTTATTTTATGTTTTCAAGATTAGAATTAGTCATACGAAAGAGCTTAGCACCGCAGGTATGCCATTATAGGCTCTTTGCGGCTTAACATGGCCCCTGGAAGGAAGGGATGATGGAGAGACATGAAGGGCACCAGAGCCGGACGACGATGCGTGCTAGCAAGGACGGGTTCCTTAATGATTCCAGAATGATACCAATCCTGAAGCCGGCGCGAGCCCGCCGGCACCATCAACCGAGCGGTCCCGGAAACGAGCGCTTCTGGAAGAGGCAGGAGCCCCAGCCAAGCACTAGGCAAAAACGTTTACACAGTGCCGTTGGCTGCACCTACAACCATGAAACAGTTGAAAGGAAATTATGGGGACAGGAAATTCGTGGCAGAAGAGGAACCACCCCAGCATTTGCCTTCCGACCTCGAAAAAGCACAAAACAATAACCAAGGTCAGGGTAGCCCACCCGAGGGAATCGAACCCCGGATAACCGTGGAGCCGCCTAATTCGGTTATTTTCGTGATTAAAAAATACTCCTTTTGCCATATCATTTTAAAAATCTTCTGAAGTTGTTCATATATGCGGAAGCGAAGGAAATTGCCGACTTTTTATAATGTTGTCACTATTACATAAACATAAAAAGTGTACAAACAGACCGAAATTCTTAGTTAATTACGTTTTCATTTACTGTTCACAAATAATTGGTTCAGACAAGTTAGAATTGTAATATAAAAATTGTGAGAGGATATAAGGTTATTGGAAATAACGTTATTAGCTATACAGATATTGTGTGAGTTACAACGTTCAAATTCGTTATGCTAGCATGTATCAATGATGTAAGTCTAGTATGCAATAATGAAATTCTTTAGCTGACAACAAATGGCATCTTCGAAGAGTATAATGTAACATATATTCTCTCAAATGTTCAAATGAGCAAATGTTGCTTTCCAGGGAAATGCTTCTCCATTCAGATTTAATCTCAGGTAGCTATTCCCACATGTTCTAGTCGAACATCCCATGCTTCCAACTTACTCTTTTAATACTACAAGCACACACCACACACTGGTTTCTAGGACTATAGTAACGCCGGACTATGAGTGGGTCGCTCAGATGCTTTGAAAACCGTCACCTATTTGATGTAGTCACGTATTGCAACATTGGACTGAGCTGTGGCACTCACTGCACAGAGAACTTAATACATTGCTTAAAGACAAACCAGCTATGGCTTACAGTACAGCTGAATGCTGCAATGTACACATTGTGTCAACACTAAGCTGTACGTGGAGTGTTATCTACACCCTCACCAACCTGATCCACATTTTTTTGAAGAATTGCTTTTTAGGAAATGTTTAGTATTCCATTTTTCCAATCGTCGCAACATTCTCTTTCAGCCCCAGTTTTTGAAGACGGCAAATACTCACTCTATATAGAAATTCAGGCCTGTACAACCTTAAATTATATTTTTACTCAATTTCTCTCTGTCTCGGTCTATTCTGCTTGTACAGTCACAAAATATAACAAATGTGAAGCTGGCCTTTAGCAGATGCTACTTATTTACAATCCTCTACTCAGGTCCTGTAAGAAATCTAAGCTTGTAAGGCGGGTTCGATTCCTAATTAATTTATCCATCAACCGAATAGACCCAATACTACAACAATGTCTGTATTTTCTGTTGGAAAATATGTAATGTTTAACACTTACAGAAACGTTTGCTCCAAATATCAATTCACAGACATAATATATCCTGATGTTTGTATAACAATTGATGCTTCCTTAATCCCAGAAAATTTAAAATATGCATTTTATTCATCGCGCCAATATTTCAAAGATATAATATATTATGGTAAATTATTAAGGCTGTTTCTGAGAAAAATAATTTTTCATATAAAGAATTTGAGCCGAAGAACTTTCTTTAAAGTTTTCGTCTGGCACTTAAACGGTGTCTGACTCAGATATGAAATTTAGTATTTATACAACTTTTCTTTTTTGAGCTTTAAGCCTGCTTCACATAAAAATCGAGAAAACAAGAACTAGAATAAGAATACAAAGCAACGTGAAAAGTCGATTATGAACATGGAGTACCATTTGTGGTATTCTTGTTCTTGTTCTTTAGCCAATATAACGCAGGCAATTTAGCATAATATAATTCGAAATTCGATGAAATCAACATTTTCTAAAAGTTGTGTCATTTTTATTTCATCCTTAATAAATGCCACAAATGAATGTTAATCAAAACAATTTCTACATCAAAAATCAAAAAAATAATTGCAATTAAAAACAATCGTAAAGAAAATGGAACACGTGGGGTTCTAACCATTAAATTTATTGATTTTAAAAAGAAATTATTTATTGATTTTAAAAAGAAATTATTTATTGATTTTATTTTAAATAGAAATTAAATCGGAAAAAAATTAATAAAGGGTCAACATTTATTACTTTCCCTACTACGTATAGTAAGTAGGGGAAGTATTGTATTCCACCCAAAAATTCGATACCGAGATTTCACCGGAAATACATGTTTTGAGACTCCCTGAATCCAAAAAAAGCATTTTTAGAAACATGTGCGTGTGTGTGTCTGTGTGTGTGTGTGTGTGTGTGTGTCTGTGTGTGTGTGTCTGTGAACAGCATAACTCAGAAACGAACAGTCGGATAAACACCAAACTTGATATTTAGGTTCAGTATCTTCCAGAGATGCGACACGAAGGTTTTCAAGAAAATCCCCCCACCCCAAACTACCCTTTACATGGAACATTTTTCGAAAATTTTAATTTTCTCAAAAATGGCTCTAACGATTTTGATTAAAATATCATATGTTTAAGATATTGGCATGAGAAATGAAATGTATATCTCGAATTTTCTGGGAATGTCTCCAAAAGTATTCTTCATTGTGAACGACTTTTGCATAACTGGTAAACCATAAGAGATAGGCAACATTTTACTACACAAAAAATGTAGATCGCGTTAAAATACACAATTTATGTCATATACATTTCTTTTGTTGAGTGAACCGTTTTCGAGATATTGCTTGTTATTCCCTTAAATTTTCCAATACTTATACTTTTTCTCAAATTCGTTATTCATTTTTTTATGTCCTGGACATGCAAAGAGAATGGAATGCGCCACATAGCAACCAGCGCTTAAATATTTGACTATCGCTTAAAACCTACCATATTCCCCTTGCATCTACAAGAAAATTAGCAATAATATTGACATCTCGATATCTCGATTAACATGAAGGATATGGAGAATAAGCCCTTGTAAAAATAGTTTGTACATGAGTAGAGAAAGTCATGTGAATGTAACACATCAGATTTTTTTTATTTCAACATACTCATTTTTGGTTGCCTCTTTGAACAATGTTTACCATGAAAACATCTACTCGCAATACGAATCCAGTAAGCCGTAGCCGGGAGTGGAAGAATTATTACTTGCCTAAGTGACCCGTTCCCGGTCCCGGGTTCCGGTAGGCTTCCTATTAATTGTGAAGCTCACATTGTAATACATACACACGTGTTTCTTATGCTACACACAGACTGCGTATCACAGAGACATTTTATGAATGTTTGAATAATATATAGCTAAAAATAATCCTGTTATCATTTGAATTTCTAAACATAATCTATGAGTAGAATCTAAGAAACTAGCTTTACAATAAAACTCCTGTATCAGCTTTTTTGAATTGAATTCAGTATTTCCTGTATATTAGATTGCCTAAGCTCGAGAATGCACCAATAAAAACAAATTAAAAGGAAATGGTAAGTGTATTGTATAATGACCTTGTAAGGACACGAGTGAAACGACAGGAATAGGGTTACCAAATAAATGCACATCACTAATTGCTCCCTGAAAGAATAAAAAAAATGGCTGTTTTTTTTCTACAATGTTAATGCTCATTTTGGGGGTTCGAAACCCCGCAGGGGTTCCTATGGATCAGGTTCTGTTCTTTGGAAGTCTAGTATTGGCAGGGTTATAATATATTCATATAAAAAGCTTCGAGGGGAAAGAAATGAATCTAACACCAGCACTTGATATTCCATTCCTCAAAGTTACGTCTTAAGGAATGCTTATAGATCCTTGATGCAACTAACTTCAAGCCACTGGTACATTAAATATAAGAAATTTGATATTACGTAAATGACGTCAAGATGTGTACTGCACACGATACATTATCCTGAACTTCTAAGTATTTGACTAGAGAAACGTCTCGGCTGCTAAGAGAGATGCATAAATGTTTCTAGTCCATAAAGTAAAACATTTCTTTTTTATTTATTGCTAAACACTAGACAATGTTTCCTGCATTTTCTTTGAAGGTCATTCTTCATTATACTTAATCATCACCGTAGAAAAGGAAGGAGTCCATCTTGTTTGAAAGACAGAATGACCTTAGAATTGTTTTGTTGTAATGAAACTCTTGTGCAAATTCTCAAATATGATATACCAAATTTTCAGAATAACGAAAACATAATAAATATTCTCATATGTGCATTTTTAACCCAATATCATGTTTTTCCACAACTACTTTGCAATTATTCATGAAAAAATCGATGTGTGACACTCACATGACTTTCCCTACTCTTGTACAAACTATATTTACAAACCCTTATTATCCATGTTAATCGAAATAAACATTTGCAACTTATTATTCCTGATTTTCTGGTAGGTACAAGGGGTATATGGTAGGCTTTAAGCGATAGTCAAATCTTTTAAGAGCTGCTTGCTATGTGGGTCATTTCATTCTCTTTGCATGTCTGGACATAAAAAACAAATAACGAATTCCCATTTGAGAAAAAGTATAATATTGAAAAATTCCAACAAATAACAAGAAATATCTCGGAAATGGTTCACTCCACAAAAATTATATATGATGATAAATTCTGTGTTTTATCGAGATTACATTTTTTGTGTAGAAACATTTTGTCTATCTCTTACGGTTTATCAGTTATGCAAAAGTCGCTCAGAATAAAGAAGACTTTTTGGGACATTTCCAGAAAATTCAAGATATACATTTCATTTGTCATGAAAATATCTTAAATATATGTTAATCAAAATCGTTAGAGCCATTTTTGAGAAAATCAAAGGTTTCGAAAAATGTTCCAAGAAAAGGGTAGTCTGGGGTGGGGAATTTTCCTGAAAATCTTCATGCCGCATCTTTGAAAGATACTGAACCTAGTTTGGTATTTCTCCGACTTTTAGTTTTTGAGTTATGCTGTTCACAGACACACAGACACACACGGACCTTTTTCTAAAAATGCTTTTTTTTATTCAGAGAGCTCAAAACATGTATTTCCGGTGAAATCTCACTGTCGATTTTTTGGGTGGAATGCAATTCTTCCCGTACTTATTATATGTAGTATAGAAAGTAAAAACTATTTTTAATGTCTCTAGCACCTAGTAAGTACGTGGACCAAAAATCCAATATCGAAATTTCGCCGAAAGTACATGTTTTTGAGGCACTCTGATTAAAAAAGAATGAATTTTTATAAAAAAAAATAGTGTGTGTGTGAACAGCATAATTCGAAACAGAAAATCTGATTAATGCAAAACTTCACGTTTAAGTTCAACATTTTCCAAGGATACGACACAAATATTTCCAGGATAGTCCTTCAATCACAAAGTATTCTTTGTATGGAAAATACAATTTTTTAACTTTTTTTAAAAAAATACTCGAACGGCTTTGATAAAAATACCACATGTTAAAGATAATTATACGACTGATAAAACGTATATATCGAATTTTCTGCGAAAGGCCTGTCTTGTTCATTCCGATAGAATTTTACATAATTTTGTATAACTGCTAAACCATAAAGATAGACAAAAATGTACTATATAAAAAATCTGATGTGTTACACTCACATGACTTTCTCTACTCTTGTACAAACTATTTTTACAAACGCTTATTCTCCATATGCTTCATGTTAATCGAGATGTTAATCTTATTGCTAATTTTCTTGTAGATGCAAGGGGAATTGGTAGGCTTTAAGCGATAGTCAAACATTTTAAGAGGTGGTTACTATGTGCAGTATTCCATTCTCTTTGCATTACCAGGACAAAAAAATGAATAACGAATTTCCATTTGAGAAGAAGTATAAGTATTAGAAAATTTAAGGGAATAACAAATATCTCGAAAATGGTTCACTCAAGAAAAAAGATGTATATCACATAAATTGTGCACTTTAACCCGATCTACATTTTTTTGTGTAGTCAATTTTTGTCTATCTCTTATGGTTTACCAGTTATGTAAAAGTCGTTCACAATGAAGAATACTTTTGGAGACATTCCCAGAAAATTCAAGATATACATTTTATTTGCCAAAAAAATGTCTTAAACTATGATACTTTAATCAAAATCGTTAGAGCCATTTTTGAGAAAATTAAAATTTTCGAAAAATGTTCCATTTAAAGGGTAATCTGGTGTGGGGGATTTTCTTGAAAACCTTCGTGTCGCATCTCTGGAAGATACTGAACCTAAATACCAAGTTTGGTGTTTATCCGACTGTTCGTTTCTGAGCTATGCTGTTCAAAGACACAGACAGACACATAGACACACACTCGGACGTGTTTCAAAAAATACTTTTTTGGATTCAGGGGACCTCAAAACATGCATTTCCTGTGAAAACTCGGTATCGAATTTTTGGGTGGAATACAATACTTCCCCTACTTACTATACGTAGTAGAGAAAGTAAAAGGTAGGTTTCTTTAAAATACTCAAGTTATTTCAAGTAATCTTTTTGTAGCATCAGAAATTTCCGAATTATTCCTTGTAATTGGTTTGAATTTTTATTACTTTTTATTTTTTTGAAGTGATATTCATTCGTTGTTTATTGCGATAATGGAAAGAGCACGGCATTTCAAAGCCATCATATTGCGAAACTCTTTTTAAAGGCCTGATTATCGTTTTAGCTTTCTGTATTCCCTTTATAGTTACCAATGAAATATGTTATGAAATCATTTCTCCAAATCTTTATCTCAATTAAAAGGATAACATCCACATGATTTTCTCCACCAGCTTTTATACTAATTTCTGTTACAAAAGTTGTGCTTCATGAATACTTTCGCAGAGATGTTTTATTACACATTTTGTTGTAGGCGCAAACAGCACCAAAGAAAAATTTCGGCGGAGTTTGTATCGTTTTCTGGGGTCTTTTGAGGCGTATCCTTCACCTTACCTATCGCAGAGCGTGGTGGCTTGATAACACGGCAATAAGGGGGTAAAGAGGGTAGGCGGTAGCCTTTGCTTTTTCTGGTGTTATTGAAATCAAAACATGTTTATTGTCTCAGAACCAGTCATGCCGTATACTAGCGAAGTTACTCGTGGATGTATCGTGGTTATGTGGGAGGCTGGTTGCACTATTACGGCAATTGCTGCGGCAGTGCATAAAAGTGTTTTTATAGTAAATTACTGGATAAAAATATTTCAGGAAAGTCGGGAAGACGGTCTACATTCTCGTCAGAAAGTGGGCACTCCCCGTAAAACATCCGCAGATGATGATATTCGTTTACAAAATGCAAATTACTCTTTTGTTATAATTGACTGATCATGTTTAGACACTAGAGATAAATATGTATATGATTTACCGAATATGACATACATATTATGGCAATAAAATTGGGTTATACTTTTGTCTATAATCCCGTTGATTCCTATGATCAGCAACATGTTAGTAAAAGTATATTAACCAATTATAGTTTGAATTAGAGGGAAAAGCTGCTTTAGTGTCATGTTTGCTTCTATGCAGCAACAAGCATTGATTTCACTGTGGGAATACAGTTCTGTTTATTTTTTGTCATAAAGCGTTGCCATGGTATGTACTTAATGAATACCATTCAAGCTTTAATTTGCACTCCCTAAAAATTTTCTCACACTACATATTCTACATTTCTCTAACCTGGTAGCCTATCAATTTTTTCCATTATCTTTTAACCCTTACAAAAGCGTGTCCTGCATAGCCGATAAGGTATGGGCTACCAACCACGATAAGAGGTCTGTATGGCAAACTGAATGCACTCACTCTACCTCTTTCTTTTTTAGCCAATAAGTTCGAGAGCGTAAACATATATTTCGTTTCTACGCCATTTTGTAACCTTTGTTGTGGTTATTGGTATAACTATTTAGCAGAAGGACTGGCGCACCCTTGCACCGTCGCCTAAAGCAGCAATGAAATGGCCATGGCTTCGCAAGGCCACGTATAATGATAAATAATGTGGCATAGACAGAGGTACAGTGAGATTT
This sequence comes from Deroplatys truncata, assembly GCA_030765065.1. NCBI lineage: Eukaryota > Metazoa > Arthropoda > Insecta > Mantodea > Mantidae > Deroplatys > Deroplatys truncata. The sequence goes on along the minus strand of CM060981.1, from coordinate 102,705,900 downwards.
TTCTCTGGCGCTCCTTGTACAAGAGAATAGAGTTGGCTTAAGCGATAGTCAAATATTTTAAAAGCGGATCACTAAGTGATGGCTTTGAAATTAGTTCTCTTTAGATGACCACGAGAAAAAAAATTCTGATGTGATGCATTCATATCATTTCCTCTGCCCTCTAAGGTTTATTAGTGGGTATACAAACTAGTCTTACTAACGCTTATTTTTATATCTACTTCATTTTAATCTAAATAAACTTTTGCGAAAATAGCCATATTACACGTTTCATTATAGATACAAAGGGAACTGCGATATTCAAATGTTAAAGAGCTGGACGCTATACGCTGCCTTGAACTTCCATAGTTTCAATGTAATCGCGAGAAACAACTGAATGTTGACAGGACTTAAGAGAATGGCGAAATATTGAATATCGAACACCATCAATAACGGATATCTTGGAAATGGCTGATTCCATATAAAAATTTATTTTAAATAAACTGTGTGTTTTAAAGAAATCTACATTTCTTCTGTAGTACATTTTCATCCATCGCTTAACGTTTACCAGTTATAGAAGATTGTACAAAATTCCTTCCGAATGAAGAGGACTTCAAAGGCTATTCTCAGAAAATTCAAGATATACATTTTATTTATCACTAAATATCTTTAATATAAGGTATTTTAATCAATCGTTACAGTCATCTTTTGAAAATTAAACAACTTCGAAAAATGTTCCATGTAAAGCGGCAGTTTGATTGGGGGGATTTTCTTAAAAATCTTTGTTTTTCAGTTTTGGTAGGTTCGGTGTTGATCTGACTCATCGTTTTTCTGAAAATTATTTTTGTAATCGGAGAGCTTCAAAACATGTATTTACTGTGAAATCTCGTATCGAATTTTTTAGGTTGAATGCAATACCGTCTCTACTAGTAGGTTCGTGGTAGAAAACGTAATAAACGAATACGCTTTAGAAAGAAGCGTATGTACCTAACAATTCAAACCAATAGGAAAGAATATCTTGTAAATGGTTGATGCCACAACAAATATTTGACTGTTTTAATGAGATCTACATTTTTTGTAGTAAGTTTTTGCCTATCTCTTATGGTTGTAGAAATTAATTCAGTAACAAGAGGACTTCACAGGCTATTCCTAGAAAATATAAGACATCACATTTTATTTTACATTCAAATATCTTAATAGAAAATGTTAATCAAATCGTTAGAGCGATTTTTAAGAAAATCAGAAATAACGAAAACTGTCTCATCCAAAGGTTAGTTTGAGGATGAAAGGTTTTTATCTAAGATTTCGTTTTTATGAGTTATGCTGCTGAGAAAGCAGTAAATGTTTGCAAGAGCAGAGTGTAAAACTATACGAAAATAAAGAACAGTGGCTGCAGAAATAGATATGAACGTAATATATATGATTTTTTTACAATTTAATTCGTCTTAAAAACATTATAGTTTTTATCTTATTATACAAAAAAGGAAATTAACAAATATACGAACTTTATAGCTGAGACAGTAGTTGCAGATTTTCATACGAACTCATGAGAGAAAACAGAATTATGCTTAACATTTCAAAGTGAGCTTCTTAGGATGTGGAAAAGTTAAATAAAAAACTGGGAATATTTCCCAGATAGTTAAGATCCAGAAGATTTTATTTGACATAAATAACTGCATTCGTTAACTAGATCATATTCTTCCTGGAGTAAGCTTTTGTCTAAACCTTTGATCTTATAAGTTATATAAAATGCAACAAAAACTAAGAACGTTTTACAGAAAATTATTCGTCATGCGAATATCTCAAGTTATGATATGTTAATCAAAATAATTAGGGTCATTTTTAAGAATAACAGGATTAATACTATTTGCATAACAAGATTTCTTTGAGTTGGAGAAAATTTCCAAGATATCTTCTCCTAACATCTTTTAAATGTCCGCGCACTCGTGTTTGTATGTGTGATCCCGCGCATGAAATTCTTAACTCAATCAATTTTATCACTTAATGATCAAAATCTGACCATCGTCAAGTTTTGAACGTAATTCAAACACTTTTAAGGATGTAAGACGAGGAGTTTCAGCAAAGTCCTCAAACACGTACAACGATTTAATTTCAACTATTTTCTCTTATTATTTTCTAAATTTATTACTGTCTCTACCACCTATCTGTAGTATGTAAAGGAAGTATTGTATTCTACACAGCACTTCCATTATGGATATTTTATCGGAAATATACACTCAGGGATCTGATGAATCCCTAAAAGATTTTATAAAGCGTTATCTGTTTACGTGAGTCTACCGCTATGTATGTGTATATGTATGAAGGTTGTCCCAGAAGTACCCGACCTAACAAAGAAAACACAAACATTTTGGGAAAAGCATTTTTATTTCTCTACATAATCTCCTTTCAGATCGATATGCTTTTCCCAGCGATGTTCAATAGCTCCGTTCCTGTTTATAGTGAGAACCGTCGAATTCTGCAAAATAGCCATCAACTGCAAACTCATTGTTGCCAAATCTTATACCACCAAGCCATTTCTTCAACTTTGGAAACAGAAAATAATCAGAGGGTGCGTCTGGCGAATAGGGTGCATGAGGAAGGTGTTCCAACTTTAATTAATTGTTTTAGGCCATGACGATAATGGATGTGTGAACTGGTGCATTGTCTTGATGAAACAGAACTTTCTTTTTCGCTAAATTCTGCCGTTTTTGCTTGATTTCATTATTCAAACGCCCCAATAAGTTTGCATAATACTCGCCATTGATTGCTTTTCCTTTTTGAAGATAATCAATGAAAATTATTACACGTGCATACCAAAAAAAACTGAAGCTATGACCTTGCCTGTAGATGGAACTGTCTTCGCCTTCTTTGGAGCCTATTCTCCCCTTTCAATCCACTGTTTTGACTGTTCCTTCGTCTCAGGTGTGAAGTTATGGACCCTCGTCTCATCCATGATTATAAATCGACGCAAAAGCTCGGCTTTAGTGCAGCGAAACATCGCGTAACATCCATTGAAACATCCTCACGGCGCTGCTTTTGTTCCATTGTAGTAAGCGCGGAACCCATCTTGCGCACAGCTTTCTCATGTCTAAATTTTCAGTGAATATGCGGTGTAAAGCACTTTTTGAAATGCCTAGGATATCTGCTAACTCGCGCACTTTCAGTCGACGGTCATTCAATACCATTTTGTGGATTTTCTTTACAATTTCTGGCGTAGTCATCTCATTTGGTCGACCCCTGCGATGATCGTCATGGCAGCACGCACGGCCTCGCTTAAACTCTGCCACCCAATATTTTACTGTTGTAAACGAAGGAACAAACCCCATCCCAGGGTGGAATCTAGCCCAGCTTTAATATTAGTTTGACCTTTCAAATGAAATTATTGTATTACATAACGATGGCCAGCTTTATCCATGTTTACAAATTCGCTGCGAGAGTTCACTATTAATGGCTGCCAAAAAATTACTAAACAACGTAGCATCGTCAAACTTCAAACTTAAATTTTATAAGGATGGTACTTTCTACCATAGTCATTTGTTTGAAACAACCACTGGTCTGGTACGTCTCGAACTGCATAACTACAAAACCAAAAGTGGAATAAATATAAAATTTCATAATTGAGTCAAATTAGTCTCAGCATTTTAGGCAAAGATTTTCAGGAAAATTCTCCAATCGCAAACTAACCTTTACATGGAAAATAGTTATTTTTGATTTTCTGAAAAATGGCTCTAACGATTTTGATTAAAATATGGTATATTTGGGATACTGATATGACAAATTAAACCAGTATCTTTAGTTTTCTGTTAATCTGCGAAGTCCTCTTATATTGAAGAATTTTGTATAATTCAGTATAACCAGGAAATCATAAGAAATATCAAAAACTTTACTTTAGAAAAAATGTTGAGCTTCCTAAAATATGCAATTGTATCAAGTGTATATAATTTTTCTTCGAAATATTCTATATTTGTCAAGTACGATACATGGCAGATATTCTTCAAACTTCGTTTTTTGTTTCTTTTTTTTTTTTTTTTTTTTGTTTGTTTGCTTAATCTGAAATAATTCCTATCAAAAATATGGTAAATTACGAAACGTGGATAGAGGAATAACTTTTCATCTGAATTTATAATATACAGGGTGGTCCATTTAAGTTGAGATTGTATAGTATCTCCAAAACTAAGCGCTGTAAAAAGAAATGTGTGTTTTTTTTGAGAACGTAAAGATGGTCATTTTAGGGTCAATTTAATATTTGTAAATGGGCAGCTACAATTGGGGTCAATTTAAATTGGCCCTAACATGACCATCACAAAGTCCGCCAAACAAAACACGACTAATGGCATTTACTTTCCCCATAAAATCAAGCAACTTATATTAAAGACACTTCTTTCTACAACGTTTAGTTTTGGAGATATTGTAGAGTCCCAACTTAATGATCAACCGCGTATAACGAATTTTTATGAATTTTTCATGCTCAAAGAAAGTCGCGTGACTGTACCACATTATATTTTTTTATAAATGAGAAACCATATAGCTTAGACAAAAGCTTAGCAGAGGAAAAATATTTTGTTTATTAGAGTAGTTTAATGAAATAACCTTTCTCGTGGCGTTAACTATTCTCTAATATTCGGTGTAGTATATTGATCGGTATACTTTGTTGTAAAAAATAGTGTCCTTTTGAACTAAGACAAAAAGTGTACTTGTGATATACTAAACATATGAGTGTATCAGCTAATTTGAAACCATTTCTAAGTAGGTTTATATCGTGTGACGTTACACAATATATATTTTCCTAAATAATTTTCTATTTGGGATATTTAAGTTGTATCAAACATTTACTATACCATAGGTAACCGGTAGACAAAGTAAAAGAGAATTTACTGGTTTATTTATTCGAGTTTCCACAATGGTATTATCTTAAATAAACACACTAAAGACGCAAGTTTGCTATCGTAGCATTTAGCGAGTTTGATAACTAAGCTCAAGGCTAAGCATAAATATTCAGTTGTTAACAAAAGGCCTCATTATCTTATAAACCACGCAAAGGAATTAAAATGCATATAACAATGACACAAATGTAAAAAGTGAAAAGAAAAGTGCACATGGCATCATGAGTAATTGTTTGAAATTATCTCAGGTAATGGTTATTTATAAGCCAAGCAGAAGCGCCACTGTGATGAATATTGATAGATATGCGTCTCTTAGCAACTGTGTCCCGTGGCGTAGCCCTCGGCTTCTGGTCCATTAGCACGTGTTACATAACGTCACAACTCGCAAATTGTGTGATCTTCCGATTATGTCATGCCTGCTCCTGAAACACACGTGTTTAACACCCTACCTGGGCTGTGGCAATAACTTCTGGGCTCTTTATAACTCATTCCAAACCCTTTAGCAGAAACTCAGATGTAATGAAAGATTCCTTTTTGGATAGTTTTTTTTTTCTATTTGATTATACATGCTTTCTTTCGCAAAGTACTTATGGTGCCTCAGAGACGTTTAAATGTTAAATGTTAATTGTGAAGATCTCTCTCTTTCCCCTTGTATCCTTGCCCTTTGAAACGTAATTATTGACAGGAAGATATAAATAATTAACTAAAGATATCATAGTAAGACAGAGAAATAATTGCAATAAATAATGTTCGTATATATACCACGTGAGTCTTCTCATCCTGCGGATTGGTAACTAGGCAAACCATGATTTTACAGACGATGCGAAATGCAGGTGCTGACACCGCATTCACCAGTCCGCTGATAAAGGTCTACGTGGTACTTGTTAACGTGCAATGGTTAACATGCTGGAAAGTGATGGTGAGGTTGGAAGTTCAGATGACGCTTGCGAGTAAATGGGTTTTTTATTCATGTCTTACATTTATTTACGATGTTTATTAAAGCATATTCTAGCAAGTAGCAATTTGTGTTTTAATTAAATTCACATAATTAGGCTAATTATATATTCTGGTTTTGCAATATACAAACATTGCACCTAAGACTGCAGTTTTTAACATCGTCTTATTACTTTTATTCATACTTACCTGCTGGATACATAAATCTTACTCAATTTCTCAATCCATTATTGCCCCTCTAATTCCTTGAATCCAAGTGCAATGCGGTCTTCCTTTCCTCCTTCCTGATGGCGTCCACTCCATTATTCTTTTGGGTAATCATTTAGGTTCCATTCTTTTAGCATTCCCATACCATTCTAATTGTTTCTGTTGAATAAAATCCAAAATTGAATTTTGAACATTCATATTTTCTGTTATAATCTCATTTCTATTTTTTCTCTTTTAGATATCCTAGCAAATCTCCAATAATCCATTTCTGCTGCCAATAATTTTCTTTTTAACCGATAATACTTTTAACTATTGTTTTAGTTCCTTTTGAGACCTGTTTATCCTACAATATACCATGTAGATATAGTATACTTTCCTGAAATTATTTTTGATCTTATTTCATTTTATTTCCCATTTTGTGTAATCTTTACTCCCAGGTATGTATATTTGTGTTTAGTTATCCCCATTTTGTCTTCCAGTACCAAATCTTGATGAACATCTTCAATGTTCATATATTTGGATTTATCCATATTTACTTTTAGGTCCCATTTGTTGTGTTATTGAATGTATATTAAACCAGTGTATAATATAATAAGCTTGAGCTGAAAGATTTGTCCGAAGAAAGAGATAATCAGCGAATCATGTTCAGCAAAGTCATTAGTAACAGCGTGAGGAGCGAAAAAAATACCTTAAAGATTCTTGGAATGACGTTAGATTATAGGTTCAGTAAGTTTGAACAGTCACGCAGCAGAAATTCTCAAAAAGAGAAAGCTAATAGAATTCTGAGAGTAGGGGAGGTACTGCCTAGTAACAACATCATATACGCATAGGTAGGATTTTGAAGAGTGGCTCGCGCAAGAACTAACTATCGTGGGGTATTGAGATGTACGCGGGGCTAAAATTTAAAACACGTTCATGCATTCTAAATCGGAGAGGTACTTACTGAACGATGAATCGTCACTCTGGATACTTGTGACTTACTTTGTGACTTGTGCAGCGCTAGGGACACGCATTAGATTTAACGGCTATTGCGAGGGGTTTTGCCGGTAAGCATTTTAGCAACTCACGGTAAATTACGCTTCTAGTTTCTTTTATTGCGTAAATAGTTCTTTCAAGCCGTCAAATTGATACTGTAGAAGCTAGTAGGTATAATAGTTAAATTCTTATAGTTTCGAGTTTTACAATTCATAATCGGTTTCACTCTTGATCTTCAAACGGTCCGCAACTCGCTTCAACAGCTGATGTATTAGATCACATTCAATTTGCCAGTCAATTTAAACTGGTGTTTCAAAATACCCCCACGCATCTCTGAGAGAAAGATCTCTTAGTCCACCATTGTAGTAGCCGGCAGCTCAGTCAACAGGAGATACTGAAGTAAAGGATACGGCATCAAAAGTGACAACCAACGGCCGGCTTCACCTGTCTTTACTTCTTCGTTCACCCATCTCTCTGTCAGAATAATATGGGCTTTCTCTCCCAAAAGCAAATAAAGACCTATTTCAAGGAGATTTAAAACCATCGGTTCACTAGTAAGTATACGATTTATATTCATTTAGGTAACATAGAAGTTATTATTCTAGTATTTATAGAAGGATATGCAGCGTGCAAGCTATGTGAGGGTTTGAAAATCAGCAATTATGAGGCACTGAAAAAATTAGAATACCCATACAAGTTTTCATCCTCTCTACTTTTATGAAAGTTACACGTTGTATGTAAAGGAATGGTTATTTGTATAACAAGTATATAATTCTTTATATTGGGGCACGAGTGAATATTCTATGCTAAGTTTCCTAGCTATGTTGTTTGGCACTGGCACATATGTTTGACATACATTAAACACTATATATAAAATACGCATTTTCATGTGTGTTTTAAAGTAACTACCGTTTTGCCGCTGCAGTCGTTATTTTGAGGATTACTTTCTCCATTCATTAGGAAGCCAGACGCAACTGTGAGTGATCGTCATTTGTGTTTTCCTGTTGTTAGGGCGTTTCGAAATGTTAAAAACAATCGAACGACCCGCCGACTGTGAAGTCATGTCTGTGGTTCGTTTTTTGAATGAGAGAAATGTTACGCCAGCAAACATTCATCGCCAATTGTGTGAAGTTTATGGGGAAATAATAATGAGTGACATTGCCCGGCTACACACAAACAAACAAACTCCAAATCTGATCACATTATTTGGTTGAGAACAATTCGACCGCCCTCGTAACAGTGCGGATTTGGCACCAAGCGATTTTAATCTGTTTTTCATCTGAAGAAATTCCTTGTGGAAAACATATCAACGACGATAATGTGAAACAAGAAGAGCAGACTTGGCTTTCATCACAGGCGGCATCATTCTTTGACAAAGGCACACAAAAACTGGTTTCCCGTTACCACAAGTACCTGAATAATGGCAGTGACTATGTGAAGAAGTAGTGTAATGCATGGTAATGAATGATAATGAAGTGTTTGGAACATAATGTTCTGTTATACTTTTAAAAAAAATTATCGATACTTACTTTAAAAACACGCCTAGTATGTGCAGGTGTGTGTCTAAATTCCCTTTAGAGACTTTGAGGATTTGTATTAGGGACCAAGACGGTTAACTTTAGCACAGGAACTAGTGTCTAGAAACCCACCGTTTTTCTGCTACACCAAAATACTAACGCAAAACACATTGCTCTCTCCGACACCTGCTGCCTTTCGTCTGGACCCTCTTACGAAAAGGGCTCGATGCGACGACCACCGACTTCAACAGCTGCGCTACCTCCGTACCATGTTCTGGTATACGCGATCACCAATTGCTAGTCCTCTAACACTCGTCGCTGCCCTAACTTGTGCTAGTAGGTCTTCCTCGGATCCCAAAGGGGTCTCATAAATCAAGGATTGAATGTGACCCTACAGGTAGTAGTCAAGCGGCACCAAGTTGGGAGAACGTACAGGCCAAGCAATCGAGCCGCCACGACCTGTCCACCGTTGTCCAAATCGTTGGTCCAGATGATGTCGGACTGCGTAAGATGAGCTGGTGCGCGTCGTGCTGGAACGATATGTCGCACATGCAGTGTTACATCCTCCAAGAACCATGCAGTACACCCAGAAGGAATCGCAAGTACACGTCACACTGAGATTTGGTGGAAGAATTATACATCCATCAAGGAATCCTGCTCAAATGTTGAGACGTTTTGCTGCTGAAACCCTGGAGGCGCGCAGAATATGGGTTTTCTTCAGCCCACACGTGACTGTTGTGAATATTGAGAACTCCTTTCCTGGTAAGCTTGGCTTCATCAGTGAAAAGGACCCACCGTAGGGAGTCGGGCTCATCTCTACAAAGTGTAACCATCCGCAGAAGTTCGCTCGTGGTTCAAAATCCTTTGGCTGCATTGCCTGTACCCTCTTAGGATGTACGGTTGTAGCTGCTGTTCATGTAGAACAGTCTTGCCATTGCACCGAGCTTCGCGTACAATATCATGTCGGCGTATTCCACCACCGCGTATGGCATGGATAACAGCAACACACTACCAAAGAAGTACGTACACTTTAAAGTTTGTACTGTAGTGAAGGATTACTACTATACTGTAGTATGAACAAAGATGATAATCACAACAGCAGGTACAAACCCCTCTGTGCGGATCACATACTCAACTGAATGGCAGGTAAACAAACGTGTATGGACTTGCGACATCAGGTGATCGGTGCATAACGTATGGACTACCCTAGTCAAGATCATCCTAGTCAGTGCCACCGAAAAACGTCTGTGGTGATTCTATGTGTAGCGGAGAAACGGACACAAGTGCCTATGCTAAACGTAATAGTCTTGGTCCTCACTACGAGGCCTCAAAGTATGTAAAGGGAATTTAGATACATCCGGAATAACTTATAAAGTGAATGAAGGGAATAATAAATTGCTTGAAATGGAGAATTTCCTTGAGCCATTGAAGGAATTTGAAAAGTGCATTCTCCGATTAAGTCAATAGCAAATAAACAGATTTGAGGCTTCTATCAGTAAATTATTTAAGAGGATCGTATGACAAAGACCATATTCTTATACGTTGGGATGAAGGCCGAAAAGGTTACTAGAAAATGATTAATTTAGGTCACCCCAACACGCACATGGAGGCACAACTTGCTGGCACCAAAAGGACCGGTACCTTGGTGTGTAAAAATAAGAGGATAGCGTGGGTTTTTATATTAGGTTGAAAGATTATATTACACACATTACCTGGGATTTATTCACAAAAACGTTTGGCTTCTCTACATAACAAAGAAAACAGGATGAAGGGGTATGCCACAGACCATAGACCGGCCACACACAACTGGCTCCAACGACCACTTACTCTCGTGTCTAGCCAGAGCCAGACAAGTCTGACGTCATACCAGACATTTTCAAACAAATCCTTCCTTTTGGCGTGGCCCGCGCCAAAAGGAAAGATCGTCAAGCCGAAATATAACTAAGGAGATCCAATAATGCGACGTCTGGTAGCAACAAGACAGCACAACAATGCGTCTGGTAATAACAATAAAATTAATATTCTACAGTATGTTTAGCACACACTGACTGAAATGTATCAAAGAATCCCCAGACACAACCTTGTAGCTGAAGCAATGTTAAACAAACAAAACAAACAAACAATAACAATGATGTAGGGCTAAACTGGTAGCGGTAAGCATCTGTGATCGATAGAAATTCAAGGTTTGCCAGCCTAATTGTGATAACTTTCTGATTGTTTGACTACAAAATGAACCAACTAAGGCTTGCCGAAATTTTATTTCCGTAGTTTTCCAGCATGATCCGGATCACTCTTTCCTTCGTTGTGCTACACAATCAAAGCAGGGTTCAACCTCTTCAGGCTCAACCCTTAAAAAAGAACTTCCTAGAGTTTATTCCAGCAGTTAGACAGTCTTTTAGGGTAACTGTTTCAGTTTTTACTGCTAATGAATCCGAATCACGCTGCAAACTCAAAGGTTCTCCAGTTAGAGTTTAAATTCATTTATCAAGAGTTGGCCTGCCCTCCTAGGGAGGCCTTTTCTGTTGTTTTAGTACAAAATTAATCCAAATCAGTCTGGCCAATAATATAAAAATTAGATTTCCACAAAGTTTAATTCCTTCTTTTTTTTTCAGTAGATAGCCACTCACATTATGCATGTACGTTGCATAGAAACGAGAAAGAGAAGGAGGAGAGGGTAGAAATAGTGAGAGAAGTGGAGAGGGTTAAAGGCAGAATCAAAGAAGGAAGGACAGTAGAATGGGGAGATGGAAAGAGAGGGCAATAACGCGAAAGAAGCTGCGGATTCTGTTAATACATAAAATTCGCGTGTTTAAAACTATGTAGTATGTTAATACAAATCTTGGTTGTATAACACACGTTAGGTCTCACTTGCATTATAGACTGTATCGTAAATCCTCCCCCCCCCCCCCCGCCTACCAAAAAAGAAACAAATACAAAATTTCCGTATGCACTCCAGAGTTTCGCGGAAAATACTACCGTGCAAAAGTTTAAATTCATGAATTTGTGGGCAAAATTTTACGGAGTCAAGCTTAAGCGTTTATACCAATTGCACGAATTAATGTTTGACGCATTTTCTGGCGTTAACCGCCACTACGGAAACAGAGTTTAATGTTTCTGAATGGCATGAGTTTATTTCCCTCATGTTTCAGATATAAGTTCAAGTCCCGATTTGGAAGGCTGTCTGGCTGAGTTTTGCATAATCTTTTTTCCTCTCCCAGTACTAAGGATGAATATCAACTACCCTTAAAGATACTCTAGCTTCATTAATTATTCCTTTATTCATTCTCTGATATAGCTTAATTACTTAAAGAACGTTGTTTATTAAAACAAATACGTACTAAAAGTATTTTCTCTATCCAATAACATTTATTTCAATAGTTATTCTAAAAATTGTTCAGGCCTTGGGATTCCTATAAATGTTGGAAGCGATGCTTAACTCAAGGCCGAGTGTTCAGCCTTTTAACCCCGAGCTCGCGGTTTCGATTTCCAGCTTAGATGGGGAATTTTTCTTGAATTAGAATCATTTCGTATCCTCCGCAGATTCTGGAAGTGTGAACGTCAGTGTATATAACAAATGTATGTACAAATTAATAATAATTAAGAAAACCTACAGTATTTTTTCTCAACTACAAGCAAATGTTTTAATACGTATTTTTTTGCAGCTACACAATAACATACGATAGACATTTTATTACTATGACTTTACATACTCTTCGCATGAATTCAAAGTAACAAAAGAGTGGTGTCTAAAATACTTAAAATTTAGACAAATATTTCGGAAAATTCTAAGGTTAGGAGAAACGTATTTAATAAAAATCTTACATTTTAACAATTTCTATATTTTTCTCCGAGCACGATTTTGTTTATCTGTTATAGGTTTCCCAGTTACATAAATTTAAATAAAATTCAAGAAAAATAAAAGAGGTTTATAGGCTTTCCCAGAAAGTGGCAACATCTGTTATCTCAAACATAATGAAAATTGTAGCCATTTAAAGAAACTACAAGGTAAGAAGGGTTTTCTCCTGTGAAACATAGTTTGGGTGGGGGAATTTTCTTAAAAATCTGTCATGCTTTAAACATTGTCTGATTGATTTCTGAAATAGTATTTAGGTATAGGTTGTACAACAGGGGGGGGACACCTCGCACACTGAGAAGTACATAGTTCTATTGTGACTACCACCTCCCTGAGAAAGGAATGAAGTGAAGAAACCACAGGAGCTATAGGCCGCAGTCAGACAAGCCGCATATACGCGCGGAAGTCGAGGCTCGAAGATCCGTCCCTCAGCTGTAGCTGTCTAGAGAGGGCGACTTGTCGGCCAAACAGCCCTCTAGTGTCCTCGGGGAGTCGGTACTCTTTCCTTTGAGCAAGCATCCGCACTATCTGTCTGGCACCGCCATACGCCACGAAACCTAGAAGCACACCTGAAAGATGAGAAGGAAACGAAATGAAAGGAAAATGTGGAAAGGATATCGTGGTAAACGAGAAACCACCCCAGCATTCGCCTACCGACCAGGAAAAACAACGAAAGCCACAAGGTAAGAATCGGCGATCAACGGGAATCGAACCCGGGACCTACCAATTGCGAGCCTCCGTTGCCGCGGAGCCATCTGAAATGTAGTGTTTATCCGACTTTTCATTGTTTTTTAAGTTGCTCACGGATCTCTAAAAAGCTTTTTTGGGGGAGTAGGAATTTTTGGGAGACGTATGATAATATCTCTGCTTACTACACGTTACTGTACGTAAATGATAGGGAGAGAAAGATGGACAGGAAGAGAAACATAACAAAAGTCACATATTTGTGTGGAACAAAACGGAAAATTAAGCCATGAAAAATGTTTAATCTAAAATAAACTTTAGACTAAGTAAAAATGTACATATATCTTCACGAGTATGTATTACCTTTGCACAAGTTCATAAAGTCGTTTTCGTTCTTCCTTATATTTAAAAAACATTAAAGCATACATTTACACAACTACTATGTTATTCTAGAAAATAAGGCATTATTATTGATTATAAACCAGAGTTAGAGGACAAGATGCAAAAGAAAGAAAGAAAGAAAGAAACACAGCAAGAAAGGGAAAAACGAAGAAAGAAAGAAGCCAGAGATAACGTAAGCATGGTTGTGGGTTACGCTAGGTTTCAAATAATCCGGTATATGATATTATCAAGAGAACAGCGTAAAAAAGGGAAGTGCATATATGTACTTTCAAACAGCAGCCGGTAGTTCACGAACCGTAGCTTAGCAATCGCTCTTAACATTGTAATCCAACGTTCAATTAAAGGCAAAGAGCAGAACATGACATATCGCAAAAAATGATCTAGAATATCAGGGAACTGGAACGTTAGGTATTCTGGAGGAGAAGGGCCGTCTTTATGCCCCTCATGGTTACTAGCCTTCTCGTAATGAATTCAGGGCATCAGCAACGGTGAAGGAGCAGGAAACTGATCCCAGTTATACTTTCTCTACTACTTATCTAAAGTAGAAGAAGATAATTTATTCTATCGAAAAATTCGATAGCAAGATTTTACCTGAAACACTCGTTTTGAGACTTCCTATTTTCTCACTACTTTTTCAACCCTCTATCGGTTATTACTGCTTATACAATCTATTCTTAAGAAAGCTTATTTTTCTATCTACCTCATTATAATCGAGATAAACCTTTGCAGAAATAGCTACATTACACATTTCGTTATACAGACGTGTGAAAAACATTAGACTCAAGTATATTTTTACGGCATTAAGATTATAAATTTTGAGTTTTGAAAATAATTTACAAAATGTTTGAAATCAAATCAACACCTTATGTGAATGTCTACCAGCTATTTTGCATTGTGAATATTTATTTTTCCTCAATAACACCATTGCATTGTAATGTTTCTTAGTGAAACATTTTTGTAAACCATGTCCTCAAAAATCTACCCAGAACAAAGATGCACTTCATAGAACAATAATGTCCAGTATTTGGTCTTGAATTTTCAGATAATACTAAGGGGAAGAATTGCTGAAAACAGTCATCGGTGATCCAGTTTTAACAAACTTGAAACAAATTTTCCTACACTTCATTGAAGGAAAAATATTCTACCTATCTATCACTGTAAGATAAAAACCTGACTCAGTAGTTGCATTCTACTTTTTCTAATAGGCATTTATATAATCGTGAATGCTGGAAAATTCTATAAGCATTTATTACACCAAAGCTCAATATATCGGAAATCTAACCTCAGACAGTCTATTCATTTTCACACCTCTGTAAATACAAAAAAAAAAACATCAACAGTTAAATGTTTAAGAAGAATGAACGCTATATGCTGGCCTTAAAATTTCATACTGTTTTCATGCAATTGCGAGAAACAAATGAAAATTAAAGGACTTTTAAAAAATGACAAAGTATTGAACAAATCGAAACATTAATATTTATTTTGGAAATGGTTTATGTCCCAAAAAAGTTATTTGAAGTAAATTTTGTGTTTTAAAGAGATCTACATAGTATGTTTAACATCTACCCCTTGACCTATACGAGTTATGCAAGATCATATAAAACTCTTTCCGAATGAACGAGCCTTCGTAGGTTATTCCCAGAAAAATCAAGATATACATTTTATTTCTCATTTTAATATCTTTAATATATGGTATTTTAATCCAAATCGTTACAGCTATTTGTTAGAAATTCAAAAATTTCGAAAAATGTTCCACGTAAAGGGTAGTTGGCAGTGGGGGATATCCCTCTTTTTTCTTAGAGACTTTTGTATAGTTGGTAACCCTAAGAGATAGACAAAATCGTAATACACAAAAAACATACATTGTGTTAAAGCATACAATTTCAATCGAATATTTTATGAGATTTTTCAGAATAGTTTCTAGAAGAGCGCGTAAAGAAAGTCACGGGATTTCATGCATCCGATTTTTATATATTACGGTGAGTGGACTCCTAATTCCAGTAAAATTTCATTGTTATAATCATGGTTTTAGGGCACACATGGGCAGTGATTTATGGTTTAATCTTTGTAAAATGGTTTTCCATACGCCTTGTGTGTTGTAATCAGTGCTTACCTGTCTCTGTCTTCGAGATATTAAAATAGCAAGCAGAACGCAGAAATTTTATTTTGGGTCTACTGTCTATCACTTCAACCAGAACAAACTAAAGAAATTAGCTGTTAGCTGTATTTATCTGTTCATACCCGGAACTCGATTTTTAGCTAATGAAAGTACAGTTAATTTGAGAAAACATAGAGAAGAATAACAAATTCTTCAAATATTGGTTATTTGGAATGTGGAAGAAAAGAAAATGAGCTTCGGAAAATGCCTCTCTTCAATACAAAATTTGACATTTATATCTGCCACGTTTGTCTTAGTCTACCGCAGAGATGCAAAATAAAGTTGAAAAAGGCCCTAGTGTTTTTATGTTTTTGAACATAATTCAGGAAAAATATAAGCATAGTTACGATAATGCAATTTATGTCCCTACACCCGCGGCGATTTTAACTTTTTCCCAACTATTTGTTTTTGTTTATTTGAATATTTATGCGTTTCAAACGTGCATTTTGAAGCGTAAGTGCTAGTTGTTTTGTTTTTCATGAGCTCACACAAAGAGTGCGTAATATCATACCATAGGCGGCGTATAATTATCACCCGGTTTATTATGGTTGTTATTATTATTATTGTCGTTGTTTAACGCACTTTGACCTCTTGGTCATCTCATGAGGTTACTGCAGATTCGTTGGTTCACTTGAGTCAACATGTCAGAGAAATGACCTTAGTTGCCTAGATGCTTTCCTATACCATCTGCTTGGGAAACTCACTGATTGATGATCTTAGCTGCTTAGTTATGTTTCTGTGCCACCTATGTTGTTATTATTGAGTTTTGGTGGAATATGGAACTTTGGGATCGTGAGACTGCTGTCTACATTCACGTATAATCAGTGTAATATTGGACAGACTAACTTAGTTGCATAGTAGTCTTCCTGTAGCATCTATTTGATTTTTATTTATTTTGATCTGCAGGTGAGACGTTGGGTGGTGGTAAATTTGCCTGTAAACAAAATGAAACCACACAGTTTGGCCGGTACATGGGATTTGAACCCACAGCTTGGTACGTTCTAACCATTGAGGATCCTAAAATCCAGTGTAATATCATTACTACCCCATATCCCAAAATCCACATCCATCCCAAACAACACAGTGGCCAAGCCCTAACAATGGTAGGTACATCTGATACCACACCTAGCCTGAGAACGATCCTACCAGACAGTTGTCAATATCAGGTGACTGCTATCTTAAACTGTAAAATGTACATATTTCCGGCGAATATTTTATCGTAATTAATACGAAATAGATAGAACGATCCCTGGACTTTTCGGCCGGTATACACTCAGCGTCGTGATGAATTTGAGAAGTTAGAATTCTCTAGGAACTAACACCCGGCTGGAGGAAGCATGTTGCAGACCACACTACCTCCCCATATTGGATGGATGTTCGTCTACCTCTGCCGAGTTAAGTATACTGTGGGCATGAGGCCGGCAGTCGGGTTGGTCGATCAAGGCAAGTCAGAACTATCGTTACGGATTATTATTATTATTATTATTATTATTATTATTACATAGAATGATCCATTCTAATGTGAATAAGGAAAACTGAGCGAAATAGCACAAGCAGTAGCGTCTGTGACTCACATTCATGAGATGGTGGATTCATATCCCGTGTACTGGGAATCTGAATGGAGTTTTTTCGTGTTTTCTTTCAATTGTCAGGTAAGCAACGGATTGGGCATTTAAAACCACGACCCAAAATTTCGCTTACAAAGAAAAAGAAATAGGAAAAAGTAGGTGTACAAGAAGGCGACCACGCAAATAAAGCCATTTGTCCAGCATCACAGTGACTGCCTGTGCCCCAAAGAAATGCCAGAATTTCTAGCATACCTAACTCAAACTCTGCAATATACTATTGGAACAATATACAAAACAAGACGACGACTGCACAACTAAGGCCATTTATCAGCAAGTTCTTTAAGGAGATGGTAGACTCCGTAGATGGTAGACGACTCCGTAACTAAGGCATATATTGACTCAGATAAATCAATGAAACTACAGTACCCTTCGCAATATGACCTAGAGGTTAAAGCGGCGCTAAACAAAAGAAAGAGTAAATGCCGGAAAAGTATGAGTATTACACATCCGATTTTTAAGCATGAGCATTTCACTAATTAAAAATTGCACGTATGAAACACAGTAAACGAATGTACTGTTATTCAAACAGAAATGATATTTGTTTACACGTGTGGATCTATAAATATGTATACTGCAATATAAAATGCAAGCAAAGCGCTTTTATCAGTTTATATAATTTCGAAGTTCAGTTAAATAAAAAATGAAATAGTGAATATTTACAAATAACATGAGAGAGTGAATATAGAAGTAAAGTTCCGAGTTAGTTAACTGCAATACTTTCTCAATCTCTTTGCACGAACATCGTTCTAATCCTTAAACGGATGAAAAATTAAATCTGTGGTGGAAGGACGCAGTCCCATCAGTCAATATTACGAGATTTGATGTTTCCTCCATCATTTTATGATGCATATCAAGACGTCCATCAGAATAAAATATGAAACGCCAGATCGTTTAATATTGACTGATTGACTAGGGCATTGCAGCCCGAAAGGTTTTACTTTTCATCGATTGATGTTCTTGTCGTCCTCCGTGCTAGCCTCTAGTTCCCAAGGTCGCGGGTTCAAACCCGGCGGAGAGCTATGGATTTTTTGCGGGCGTAAAAATCCTTAGCATGGCTTTCTTCGGAAGGGTAGTAAAACCGGTGGTCCCGTTTCGTAGATTTACGGCACGTAAAAGAACCTCAAGCCTGATAAAGAGACCTCTGAGCAAAATTATCGGGCTTTCACGCCCAATATAGAATGGGACGCTAAGGACCATAGTAGTTAAAGAGCGTCCATAAATAAAACTCAATGTAATTTTAATTTATCGATTGCCGTGAAACCCCTCGTATTGTTTGATGGCTCTGAAATCTAAAGCTTGGTTCCCACACTTGCCCTAGCATTTGGATTCCACCCAAAAATTCGGTATAGAGATTTCACAGGATATTGATGTTTTGAGGTCCCCTAAATAAAACGCTCATTAAAAGAAGTTCGTGAGAGAGAGAGAGAGAGAGAGAGAGAGAGAGAGAGAGAGACTCAGAAACGAAAATCGGATAAATACCAAACATGGTAAGTATTAAGTTCAACATCTTCCAAGGATACGACACGATAATTTTTAAGCAAATACCTACATGGAACATTGTTCGTTAATAGCATATGTTTAAGATATTTGCATAACAATTAAAATGCATATCGTGATTTTTTTTGCGAATAGCCTGTAAAGTATTCTTCATTCTGAATTAATTTTATATCCTTCATGTAACTGGTAAACCATAAGGCACAGACAAAATGCAGTGAAATAAAATTTAAATCTCGTTAAAACGGCAAATTATGTCAGAAATTTTCGAGATATTAGTTAAGAGTGGGTTGAATTTTTCAATACTTTACTTATTTGAAGTGCTAAGTTACTATTCCTTTGTTTCTCACAATACCATGCAAGGAGCAGGAATTTTAAATCTATGTACCTTCAAAAGAAAAGAAACAAAAATTATGACGAAAGCAATTCTGCAAAGCTTTTTACTCGATTAATATGATGTAGACAGAAAAATAAACGTTTTCTGGAATAGTTTGTAGGAGCGACAAAGATTTGATGCTACGATCAGCATACTTTTCTCGAAGCAGTCCATAAAGAATTTATGTTGGTCCCCGTCCAGCTAAAGTTTCATTACAGCGAAACATCTAATACTTTACAGTATGAAACCTAATTTCAGATTGATTCATACCAATAACGAAATAGAAATAACACGAAAAGTGAGAATGTACACAGTATGCCTGTATGATCGTTCTTATAGTAAACATCCCAGTATACGAGTAAGTCGTCCTCCGTATTGTAGTGGTTACTATGCTAACCTCTAGTTCTCGTGGGTTCAAACCCGGCGGCGGGCGATGGAATTTTTCGGGCGCAAAAATCCTTAGCATGGCTTCCATCGGAAGGGAAGTATAGCCGGTGGTCCGGTGTTGTAGATTTACGGCACGTAAAAGAACCTCAAGCCTGATAAAGAGGCCTCTGGCAAAATTACCGGTCTTTCACCCCCGATATAGAATGGGACGCTAAGGACCACAGCAGTTAAAGAGTGTCCATAAATAAACTATATTTATTTTTATACTAATATAAAACGAGAGGTAAATTTTTTTGTAGTTCTAATTATATGAAATTAAAGACAGCATTAAGAATTTGAAAGCGCACGAGCTCGATTAAGAAACGAACAGAATTGTCCCCGTTCTATGAGACTAAAGCTTATTATTCCACACACATTTTTTATCTGTATTTACTTAAAAGGGGATTTTTAAATTCACGAAGACTGCTTCTGTATGGTTGCTGCCAAATCCGGAAATCCCTGGTTCGATTCCCGGTTAGAGGTTGGGAATTTTTCTTTAGCCACCATTATTCTCCATCCTGCCTAAGTCTGAAAGTATGAGTGAGAGTGCAAATGTGGGTGTAAAATTAATGTTTAAATAGAAAACCCAAATATTAACACCATAGTAAAACGAGTAAATACCATTGCTGCAGAAAGCATTGCCGAAAAGACCAGAGATGTTAAAGATGGCAGATAAATGAAAGAAATAAAAAAAATCACGAACATGCAAGTCCATTGATCATAGTACTTATCGTGCTTTATGAAATCCTCTTCTTTTTTTTAAATATTTTTCCAAAAAGGAGATATTCTGAGGTAATTCAAATGATGAGAACACACATTTGTATGCCGAAGGTAATTGGCGCTCGAACACAGAGGGAATTCGTAGTAGTTAATCTGCGCTTCAAACCAAGGAAATCGTAAAAGGTTTATCTTACAAATTTTTAGTCAAACTTCTTGAAACTTTTACTAGATTTTCTCAATCTATAATTACATAATATAACAATTTTAACTGTGTATCTCAAATAGCTCTTACATAATGAAGTATTGTCTTATTGTTCTAATTTTGCAAAAATTGCATTAATAAGAAAACATTTTATAGAATAAACTTAAATGCAATAATTTCCCTAAATGTGTTCCTAAAAGAGGAGACATGTTTTTAATATTCTTCTCTAAATACTTCAGAGAAAAAAAATAATACAAGCACATGCATATTGAAATTTATACTTTCTAGAGAGGACAAAACATATTTTCAAAAAATATTTAAAAGAGATATTACGAGAATTTGTCATTTTTTATTTTGTTTCAGTGGATGCTGAACGTTGAAAATTTTAAATACTATAAAAACTCATATCACATTCATTGTTCTCTGTACCTGAACATTAAAATGACCAATCAAGGAAGTTTGAATAGACGCAAGCCTGTTTGGAACGCTAAAACGACAAATAATGCTACATTGAAAGCTCAAAAACGATTTTTTGACTATTTTTTCGCGTTTGTATTCTCCCGCCTTAAAGATAATAAACTCTGGTATCTGGTATGTTACAACTGCAAAACATTCTCTGCCTCATATGAGTTTATCACTTGCTATAGAAGTGTTACATAAAATATTCATACGTATAAAGGTTTTATGTTTCAGTAACCCTGATAAATATTACTATAAATGCCTTAATACACAATTTACTTGAGGTATTCAAGCGTATGCAAAATAACAGTTAACTGATTAAAACTCAATAAATATTTATGCCCTTTACACGAGTTCGTTAGAAACAAGAGAACGACTTGATCCACTTCCGTAATATGGAGCTAGATGCCTGCCTCGCATTTAAGAGGTCCCGAGTTTGAATTTCGGTTGGGAGTATAACTTGGATAAGGTATTTTCGCCGGTCTTCCGTAGCCTCAATAGACAAATGGCTGTGGACCCCGGGCTGATTTGGGTATAGTTTCGCCGTTTAGTATGACCAAACCAGTAAAAGAAGTTAACCTCACAAAAGAAAGAAAGACTGCTTAACATTTCCAAACATACTGTCTAAATTATTGCAAAATCCAAACAACAGATTTCTTGAAAAGTTTCATTTACGAAGAATATTATTTTTATATTTTAATGAATTTGACAGCTTTTCTGTATACATTATACAAACGTGGTATACATTTTATGGTTTACCAGCTAAAAACATTCAGTGTGAAATAAAAGGACTCCAACTCCACTTAGAGAAAACCCTCTCATCATTGTAATGCCTTAAGCATGTGTTATTCATATCTATATCCTGAGTATCTTTTTACTTTCTCTATTACATATAGAAAGTAGGGGAAGTATTGCATTCCACCCAAAAATTCGATACCGAGATTTCACCGGAAATATATGTTTTGAGGCCTCCTGAATCCAAAAAAAAGCATTTTTGGAAACATGTCCATGTGTGTGTGTCTGTGTGTGTCTGTGAACAGCATAACTCAGAAACGAACAGTCGGATAAACACCAAACTTGGTATTTAGGTTTAGTATCTTCCAGAGATGCAACACGAATGTTTTCAAGAAAATCCTCCCACCCCAGATTACTCTTTACATGGAACATTTTTCGAAGATTTTAATATTCTCAAAAATGGCTCTAACGATTTTGATTAAAATATCATATGTTTAAGATATTTTTATGACAAATGAAATGTATACCTCGAATTTTCTGGGAATGTATTCTTCACTGTGAACGACCTTTGCATAACTGGTAAACCATAAGAGATAGACAAAATTCTACTACACAAAAAAATGTAGATCGCGTTAAACTACATGAACCATTGAGTGAACCATTTTCGAGATATTGCTTGTTATTCCCTTAAATTTTCCAATACTTATACTTTTTCTCAAATGGGAATTGGTTATTCATTTTTTTTTATGTACTGGACATGCAAAGAGAATGGAATGCGCCACATAGCAACCAGCTCTTAAAATATTTGACTATCGCTTAAAGCCTACCATATTCCCCTTGCATCTACAAGAAAATTAGCAATAAGATTAACATCTCGATTAACATGAAGCATATGGAGAATAAGCGTTTGTAAAAATAGTTTGTACAAGAGTAGAAAAAGTCATGTGAGTGTAACACATCAGAGTTTTGGAGAAAATAAAAACTAACAAACTTTTTCGATGACATGGATATTTAGAGTGGAAGGATTCCTTGAAAATATTAACCTTTCACCTTTAAAATATTCTTAACTTAAGTATAAAGTTCTTTTCACTTTGTCTTGTGTTGTTCACACACACACACATACACACACACACCGGGGTGTCCTTTCTATGAATATGTTTCAGTTTCCCTATATCAAGTAGTAGTTCTGTATTGGATTCAAACATTTGATACGGAAACTCCACCAAAAATATGTTTTTGCGTGTGCGTGAACAGCATAACCCAAAAAATAAATACCAAATAAACACCAAACTTTATGTTTAAGTTCAGAAGATTTCAAGAAAACCCCTACACCAAACCACCCTTTTCTCAGAAAATTGTTTATCTTCTATTTACTCAAAAATGGCTCTAAAGATGAAATACCGTATTTTAACACATTTGCTTTACTAAACAAATTTATATATTAAAGCTTAAACGAATAGCCTGTGAAGTCCTATTCATTTTGAATGAATTAGATATATAATTATGGTTAAGCATAAGAGATAGAACAAGGCTCAGCGTACCATCTCGTTAACGTTCGCAATTTATATTTAATAGTTTTATATGATATTAAAAATTTACGATATTTTCGTAGCTGTTAGTTTGAAATTTCCAATACTTATGTTTTTACTTTCTCTACCACGTACCTTGGCCTATAGGCCATTTCCGGGAATGGTCTGCGAAGTCCTATTCACTTGGAAGAAATTTTGTATAACTGTAAAGGTTAAGCGATAGACGAAAACGCATTCCACAACTTTTTTAGAAGTGTAAACACTCGCAATTTATTTTAAAAAAAGGTTTTTTTTGAGGCATCAGCCGTTTCTGGGATATCCGTTATTAACGGTTCGAATTGTTCATTTCTTGACCATTCTCTTAAAGTCATATCGGCATTCAGTTGTTTCTCGCGATTGCATGAAAACGGTATAGAATTTTAAGACTAGCATATATCATCCAGTTCTTAAACATTTGACTGTCTGTTCTCTTTGAATCTATAACGAAATGTGCAGTATAGCTATTTCCGGAAAGGCTTATCTAGATTAAAATGAAGTAGGTACGAAAATAAACTTTAGTAAGAATAATTCTTTTACTAAGCCATAGAGGGTATCGATAGTCATGTGAATGTATCACATCAGAGTTTTTGAAGTGCTGAAGTCATTATTCCTTTGCTTGTTGTGATATGCAAAGAGTATGGAATTAACAAAGACCGCGACCTGCAATTTAAGGATATAATTAACGCTACAGTCTTCTGTACCTCCTTGCACATACAACAAAATGCATAATGAAACCAATTGTGCAAACTCTGGATTAATATAACATAGTTAGAAAAAGCCTTTAGTAAGAATAACTAGCAGAAGAGATATAATAGTAAGCAATAGTAGGTCGAGAAACTCGTGTGGATGTAAAACATCACATTTTACTTCTCTTCGCTTTCTCATAACGTAAATATTCTATTGTTATTGAATCGTTTTTGTATGTAATTCAAGTGAATTTAGAATGGGTAGTGAAAGGCTTGTGAGATTTTCTAGATCAGAATTGTTTACACTAGGCAGATCTAAAAACCTGTAATTTCGATATCGAATTATTGTTGGGTTAAATGAAAAGCTTTCCTTGTCTGGGCACCTAAGCTGTAGAGGAACCAAAAACAGAGCAGATAATTGGCCCCAGTATTTTCCTCAGACACCCAGTTAATTCATTAAAGAAGGAAGTTGGGCATGACAGCCCACACCAGTGTTGCCACACCACCCGTCGTTGGCATTTCTTAGTACTTACCTCATAAATACATTTGTGCAGCAATCAAACAGAACATACCGCCACATAAAGCTACTTACCTCCCTGTGCGGTACAGGGAACATTCTCGATTTAGTAGGTTGGCAACGCTGCGCTGTGCAGTTGAATAGACCCGCTGATTACGTATGCACGTATTTCCAATCATTGGTAGGGGAGGAAAGTGGGATTCGGGAATTGGAACGGTTTGTGGGGAACACGCAAGGAGATAAACCCTGACGTTCACCACTTTCTTCAGATTCTTCAGCACGACCTCCTTTATACCTAACGTGCTTATTGATTTTTAAGATGTGATGGAAGAGCTAAATTCTTTACATGCTGACCAAAATACGAATATGTCAAACATTGGGTAAACTGAAGGATCAGGAATCACTTTAGGTAATGGACCTGTGTTTAAAAAAAATCAAAGCTTTTCGGTTGTCTTACTTGAAATGTTTAGAAGTTATTTACCATATTATTCATCTACAATATGTACAAATATTTGCAGCTATAATGCGTTTTTACTTTCTCTACCTCATATCTAGTAGGGAGAGAAGGCATTGCATTCCACACAAAAATTCGATACCGAGATTTCACCGAAAATACATATTTTCAGGCTCCCTGAACAATAATAATAATAATAATAATAATAATAATAATAATAATAATAAAGCTGTTTTAGAAAAACTATTGTGTGTGAACAGCATAACTCAAAAATGAAAACTTGGTATTTAAGTTCGTCTGCCAAGGATGTGATACGAAGTTTTCCAAGAAAATCCCTCCCATTAACAATTACCCTTTACATAGAAAAGTTTTCAAGTTATTATTTTCTCAAAAAAATTGTGATGATTGTGATTAAAACACCCCATGTTTAAGATATTTTCAAGACAAATAAAATCTATATCTTGAATTTTCTGTGAACAGCCTTTTAAGCTGTCTTCATTCCGAATGACCTTAGTATAGACTGGTAATCTGTAAGAGATAGTCAAAATCTTCTAAACAAAAAATGTAGATCTCGTTAAAATACACATTTTATGTTAAACTTTTTGTGGTCTTAACCGCTTCCAAGGCATTCTTTGTTATTGTTTGAATTTTCAAATATATTTTTACCTTCTTACCTTTTCTGTCACTACCTATAGTAGAGTTAAGAGGAAATATTATTGATTAATATTATTGATTCTACCAAAAAATTCGATGTCAAGATTTCACTGAAAATACATGTTTTGATGCCATAGATGTTTTGTAGAGAAATACAAGGGCTACCGAAGTCAATTGTAAGACAGGTAGCACAATTAGAGATGGGCAGGGTGGCAACTAAGGGGAAGATAATGGAAAGAACTTCTGAAATCTTTAAATCTAGGAAAAAGTAATGTGTTAAGACAATGTATTGAATACCAAGAGAATAGCTTAATGAATGATGGATGGGTAAGTAAATTACGGAACATTTTGGAGAAAAATGGTTTAGGAGATATGTGGAGGAGAGAAAATAACGTGAAAATTTTTTGGAAAAAGGCGAGGAAAAGACTGGAAGATATAGAAATATAAATCATGTTCAGTGAGATTGCCGAAAAGAGCTCATTAGTTTATTATAGGCCAATGAAAAATACATGGGGTAGGGAAAAATATATAGACATAGTAAATAAAGAAGAGAGAGAATCTATTGCATGGGTAAGAACCGGAGCATGGAGGCTAAAAGGGCTAAGACAGGGTATTCCTCAGAACCAATGTCCGATATGTGGTGGTAATGAAGACATTGAACACATAGTATTTAAGTGCCAAGGAACAGAAAATTGGAGAAAAGAATTTTTTAATAAGAAGTGGTTGAATGGGGATAGAAATACACTTATGATTGAAATAATATGCAAGGACGCTAGAAGCATTGGACAGTTTTTGTGTAAAGTAAAAAATAAATGGCTTTGGACAGCTGAAAGAGAAAAGTAAGAGGTAGCGCATCTTACCTTGAATGAAAAACTATAGTGAATATGTGATGGTTAAGTAACCAATAAGTGAAAAGTGAAAAACGAGTGGAAATGGCACATAAAAAAACTGAGAAAAACCAAGATAATTTATTGACAAGAAATTGTAAAATGTAAATAAACTGTAGTGATTGTCTACTCAATGAGTGACCAGGATCAAAGTGCAGTAGACAATCAAATTTGTAAAAATCTTAGCACAATAAAGCAATACTATACAATACTAGTTGTATCCAAAAGAAAAAAGAACATCTTCTTTAAAAAAAAAGAAAAAGAAAAGGTCAGTGTGTATGAGTGGAAAACGTTTTTCGATTTTTATGATTTTGTCATAAATGGCTGTAATTATTTTATTAAAACAGCAAATTATTAATTTGTTTACATGACAAATAAAATGTTTTTCCGAATGTCCTCGGATAGACTGTGAAGTCTACTTTAATCGCAGGGAATTTTGTATAATCTTGCATAACGGGAAACGTTAGAGAGGGACAAAAACGAACTGCACAAAATATTTAGATTTCTGTAAAACACACAATTTATTTAAATTACCTTTTGTGTAGCATTAGTCACTTCCAGATATTCGTTTATATTGTTTAGAATCTTTCAATACTTTGTAACTTTTTTAAAATGCTTTCCTATTCAGTTACTTCTCGCAAAGTATGAAAAGAGTATGTAATTTTGAAGCCAGCATATAAGAAACCGCTTTGAAACATCTGACTATCAATCCGGTTTCTTCTATTCCTCTTACAATGTGTAATTAAACTATTTCTACAGATTTATCTGGATCAAATAAAGTAGCTAGAAAAATAATCTTTCGTGACAGTAGCCTGTAGAAGTCATAAAAATAAACGATATTGGGTAGAGAAGGTTGTGTGACATTTTAAATCTCTCCGAACTCAAGTTATAAATAAGAGACAGACAAAATATGAGGTTCTGTATACTAAATGCACTACTCAAACTCTTTATAATTCACAGTGTGAAGATTTCAGCTCACATGGTAAAAGTTTGTATTTCTTAAACGTCTTCATTTTGAGAACAATTTTACACTTTTAAAACAAGGTTTTATTTTTGTATTTTGTGTAGTGCTTTCACCGAGCGAGGTGGCGGTAACGTGTGCGACTCGCTTTCGGGAGGACCCGGGTTCAAACCCCCGGGGCCGACTAACCTGACCGAAGGTTCTTTTTGCGGTTTTCCTCGATCGCTAAGCGATTGGTTCTTCTTCATCGTCATACCAGGCATTGGGCTAATCACCCATCCTGGATATGTTATGATCCAGAGTTTGCTTACTCCTCGACAGCCTGCTGACCCAAGGCATTGACTTGTAAGTCTTTGGGTGTGTAAATCATAGAAAGAGGAGCGTTATCCGTTAAAAAGGGAGTCTAATGCTTTCTCCCTCCACTAGTATTTCCATCAGCAATGAAGCGGGCTTTCCAGTAATTGTATTGAGAAAATCTTTTAGGAAAATGCATACGAGTGTGTAGAAGGTCTGAGGGAAAAAATGTTGCTGATGTTTCAGCAACATTTGAAAAAGCCGTTTTTAAAAAAAACCAAAATACTCTTAGAAAAGAATTCAGTCTACTCTGTTTGTGAAGTACTTGAAGGTAAAAACGGTGAAATATGAGCATAGGCGGTCTGAAAAGTTTCCGACCTAATAAAGATACAAGAAATTTTGTCAGAATTTTTTTCTTTTTTATTTTTCAACATAGTCTCCTTGTAACTCTACACACTTAGTCCAATGATGCTCCCATCTCTGTAACCCGTCCAAATAGTACTCAGCGTTTTTCTCTGGAAAATAATTGTTCACGAAGGTGATTGCCTCTTCATTTGACGAAAATCTCTGTCCTCCGAGCGCAGTTTTCAGATGAGGGAACAAAACGAAGTCGCTTTGGGCTAGATCTGTGAGTAAGGCGGATGGTCAAGCAGTTCAAACCGTAATTCGTGGATTTTCGCCATTGCAACCGCTGAGGTGCGAGACGGTGCGTTGTCTTGGTGAAACAGGATTTTCTTTTTCTGCAAATGTGGCCGTTTTTCCGCAAGTTCTGCCTTCAGCTTGTCAAGTAATGATGCGTAGTATGATCCTGTGATGGTTTTTCCTTTTTGAAAATAATCGATTAAAATAAATCCATGACTATCCCAAAAAACAGTCGCCATCACTTTCCCAGCCGAAAAAACAGTTTTTGCTTTTTTGGGAGCCGGTTCCCCCTTTGCAGTCCACTGTTTGGAGTGTATTTTTATTTCGGGCGTATAACGGTGTATCCAAGTTTCATCTACAGTAATTAATCGGCGCCAAAACTCGGATTTATTGCGCCTAAACTGCGTTGGAAATGTTCATTCGAACACGTTTTTGGTCAAACGTGAGCAAACGCGGCACCCAACGCGCGGACAGCCTTCTCATGTCTAAATGTTGATTTAATATGTGACAAACACGTTTTTTTTACATGTTCATAGCCTCTGCTATCTCTCTCACGTTAATTCGGCGGTCGTCTAGCACCTTTGGTGAACTTTGGCGATGTTTTCGTCGGTAGTTGCAATTTTTGGACGTCCCGAACGTTCATCGTCTCCCAAGCTCTTACGGCCACGTTTAAATTCAGCTGCCCAAAATTTCACTGTGGTAAATGATGGAGCAGAGTCCCCATACACAGAATCCAACTCATCTTTGATTTGCGTAGGCGTATTGCCTTTCAAAAACAAATATTTAATGGCTGCTCGATACTCGATTTTGTCCATTTTCATAAAAACACTCACATCAACCTCACTCAAACGACTGTTACATAACAACTTAGCGTCCAAAATGGCTGAACCTTTGGTGAGTAACTGTCAACAGATGAACAACGAAATTCACTAGCTTTTATTTACGAGTGCTGCCATCTTCGTGTTGAGGTCGGAAATTTTTCAGACCACCCTGGTAGCACAACACAAAAATATGCTTTCATAATATTTTGTGGTGCGGAAGGATCTTTTGCTTCTCACAGAAGATACAACCTACAAGCTGCTTGTAGCATATGGTAATAAGTGTTAAGTTCATGTGATTGTTTAACATCGCTCTAACTTTTTGATCATATCGCGACGGTTAATATAGCTTCGTTGGTACTTTTCCTTTACATCTACCTAGATTACCTGTTCATGGCCTTAGTTGCGTAGTCGCCTTCCTATAGTATCCACTTTATTTATATTTCATAGATAGAACTTAAGGTCGTGGTATACAGCATCAAATCTGATATTTACTGGCAATTTTGGGGACTACGAAAAATAAATCTCATGTTCCATTCACATAACTTCTATCGTTTATTAGTGGTATACAAATTATTCTTACGAAAGCTTATTTTTATACCTGCTTCATTTTAATCAAGATATACATTTGCGAAATAGTTACATTAAGATTTTACGTTATAGGTGTAAAGGGAATAGCGATAGTCAAATTTTTAAGAACTGGACGCTATACACTGGCCTTAAAATTCCATATTGTTTCCGTATAATCACGATAAACAACTTAAAATATACGGGAGCTACAAACAATGATAGTATTGTACAAAGCGAAGCATTAATAACAAATATCTCGGAAATAGTAGATGCCACAAAAAATTATTTGTAACAAATCTATGTTTTAAAGAGATGTACATTGTTTGTGTAGTGCGTTTTCGTCTATCACTTAACATTTGCCAGTTATACAAGATTATACAAAATTCCTTCCGAATGAAGAGGACTTTGCATGCTCTTACCAGACAATTCAAGATATGTATTTTATTTGTCATGTAAATATATTTAATATACGGTATTTTAATAAAATCCTTAAACTACTTTTTGGAAAACAAAACATTCCGATTAATGCTCTATGTAAAGAGAAGTTTGGAGTGGGGGATTTTATGGAAAATCTTCGTGTCGCATTTTTGGAAGGTACTGAACATAAATACAAAGTTTGGTATTTATCCGACTTTTCATTTTCGAATTATGCTGTTCTCAGATACACACAAACACGAACCTTTTTCTAACAATTCTTTATTTTATTCAGGGAGCCTCAAAACATGTATTTCCTGTGAAATCTCTGTATCGAATGTTTGGGTGGAACGCAATATCCTCTCTACGTATTATGTACATGGTAGAGAAAGTAAAAATACTCAGTACATGGGATTTGAACCCACAACTTACCGAATGCGACCACAGACTCTGAGCTAGCTTGCTCGGTAGGGATTTGTTTTGGTGTCTCAGTAAAAGAGTTTTATGATGCTGAGAGGCTATAAACTATTATTGTGTATACAGACGGGGACATACGAAATGTCATACCGTTCATTTTACAAATAAAACGTATTAATTTAGTTATTAGAATCTGGGATTTTGCACCTAATGTCCACATGCTTCTTTAGCTTTTCTTCTTCCTCCTTTTCTTCTACTTCTTCTTCTTCGGTGTTTCGCCGTAGGAGTTAGCCGTTCTTGACCTCCACAAGCCTATTCATTCCAGCCACCGAGTCCTAAGTTTCTGGATATATATTTGTCAACTTAGCCCAGGTCTTCCTCTTCTGCTTTTTCCTAGTGGTTGCCATTTCAAGATTTCCTTCGGATGTCATTAAATGACCATACCACTGAAATACTCTATTCTCTAATTTTTTTTTTGTTTATTTGTTTCTTTTTTAGGTTTAACCTCCTTGAAACCGTTAGGTCATATCGGATGATGAAAAAATCTGATGTGTTACACTCACATGACTTTCTCTACTCTTGTACAAACTATTTTTACAAACACTTATTCTCCATATGCTTCATGTTAATCGAGATATCGAGATGTTAATCTTATTGCTAATTTTCTTGTAGATGCAAAGGGAATTGCTAGGCTTTAAGTGATACTCAAATATTTTAAGAGCTGGTTGCTATGTCGAGTATTCCATTCTCTTTGCATTACCAGGACAAAAAGAATGAATAACGAATTCCCATTTGAGAAAAAGTATAAGTATTGGAAATTTTAAGGGAATAATAAGCAATATCTCGAAAATGGTTGACTCAACGAAAAAAATGTATATGACGTAAATTGTGTATTTTAACGCGATCTAGATATTTTGTGTAGTAAACGTTTGGTTATCTCTTATGGTTTACCAGTTATACAAAAGTCGTTCACAATGAAGAATACTTTTGAAGCCATTCCCAGAAAATTCAAATTATACATTTTATTTGTCACAAAAGTATCTTAAATATATGATATTTTAATCAAAATCATTAGAGCAATTTTTGAAAAAAATAAAATTTTCGAAAAATGTTCCATGTAAAGAGTAATCTGGGGTAGGGGGATTTTCTTGAAAACCTTCGTGTCGCATCTCTGGAAGATACTGAACCTAAATACCAAGTTTGGTGTTTATCCGACTGTTCGTTTCTGAGTTATGCTGTTCACAGACACACACACAAACACACACACACGGATATGTTTCCAAAAAATACTTTTTTTGTATTCAGGAGGCCTCAAAACGAATTTTTGGGTGGAATGCAATACTTCCCCTACTTACTATACGAAGTAGAGAAAGTAAAAACTGGGTGAAATGATGCTCAAATGAGCCCGGCGTCCGTAGAACTTAGTTACTGGATATTCACCTTTCAGGATAAGGGAATATCTCGGAAAAAACTTATCCGGTAACTCACTCTAACCGAAATTGGAACTCGGAATCTCATGAATGTGAGGCAGACACACTACACCACAGAGGTGGAGTATCTAATGCTTTTATTATTGTGCATATTATGTTTCCTTATTTAATGTGTAAATACTTGACTAGTCCCGTACCTTAGTTGGTAGAGAACCTGTCTGCTGTGTGAGGCGTCCTGGGTGCGCTCGAGAAAGTTTTCTTTAAACAAGAAGCTTTCTTGGTATTCCCAGAATCTGGGGTGTCAATATGAGTGTGATTATTTATTATCGGTTACTTGATAAGCAATTCCCCCATTATAAATATTTCAGGATTGCCACTAGGGATAACCCTGAACACAAGTGCCAAGTTATATATACTTATATGCCAATTAATCTACAACTAACACAAGTAGATTCCACCAATAAGTGCCGCAAAGTTAACAATATTAAAAACACAATAATTATCTTAAGCAAGATTATTAAGCATTTTTATCAGCATAGTATGTTTGGAGTCTATATCCGAGACACTGCTGGTTACAGCAAAATATATGCTATACAGAAATTGGTGTTCAGAAGTATATAGTCTTCTGACAAAAGGCAAGTCTTTCACTGTGTATCTCCATATCTGTTCCTCTCTCTCCCTCTCATTCTGTTTTATCTCTCTTTATGTCTCCGCATATGAGCAATTTATTTTAATAATACCTGACTTCTGGTATCCACTTATGTCCCACTCCATATTTGTTCTTCCTACTAATCATTCCTTTCACTGCATCGCTCAGTAAAATTTACGTTCTCAATCCAGTGCATCAGTCAACCTTTTGTTTCCTCTTCCTGATTAGTTTCAGTATTGTTTTCCCTTCGTCCACCGTTTCTAAAACAGCTTCGTTATTTATTTTATCTCTCCATACATATGCTGCACTTTTATAATTATTAACATTTAAATACTTTCTTCACTCCGTCACAAAGTCAAGTTGCCGTGTTATACAATGCATACTTCATACAAAGCAGTTCACTAAGCTATTTCTTAGTTCCTTCTCCAAATGTTTATAGAAGATGTTTCTTTTTCTGTTCTTTTTTTTAGCTTTTTTTTCATTTCGTCTCGTACTGTAATCCTAATCTAGTGGTAGGTAACTGACTGCTCTGTGACATGAGAATAAGTGTCTTGTTGCTGTCATTCTGAAAAAGGAACTCATAAGAAGAGTGCAGAAGGTGAAGCAGAGAGAAATATTAAGTTATTGTTAGCGAAGGGCTAACGGGGTAACGGGATTGTTGTTGTGCTTTTTATCCACGTGGTTTTAACACACAAGGCCCCCTCCTTCCCTCCGCAGCCCATACCAACGAATCCCCGAAACTATATTACATCACACGATTGTGATATGTTATACGCAGTTGAATTGCCTGACTCTGCCCTAACACATATAATTTCTCTCCATTAGCGTGACTTTTAAAACCCTAGTAGCCAATCTTAACGCATTCCACTCTACTAGAACGACCACCACCGCGACTTTTATTATTAATTATATATATATATGTATATATATATTGTATAATTATATTATGTTATATATTTATCTGGTCATTACTAAGATTATTTAATTCATGTTTTGTCTCAATCACAGTATGAAAATAAATTAACTAGAAAAAAGAAATGGGGGAAACACGTTTCCTGTTTTTCCTAAATTAATTTCTTCCTAAATACCGAGTAGGACAGTTTTTAAGTGAGGATATGGAAGAAGATAGCAAGCAAAAACGTGGTAGAGACGAACAATTGGTAGTTATTTCGACGTTTTGTGTGTCATATCTCATTCCCTTGCCCCAAAAATAAGAATGTTATGGATTTCAATGAATTTTAAGCGACGCGCTTTTAGTATACTCATTTTTTTAAAGATCCTTAGGTTAACTTCATTTTCAAATTTGTATCAGAGCACACAAATGGCTCTTCTTCTTACATTTAGAGAACCTAATAAGGTCTCAAGCATCAATTAATAAGCTATCGGTTACATTGAGAACAAGAAAAACTGCTTGATATAATTGGCATCATTACTTGCTTGACTGCATTTATTTTTTAGAAAACCAAAGTCTACACAAGTGTCAACAAGTTCTTGTTATCCTATATTGCAACATTAGGTTAGGTAAAGCAGTATGGCTGTGTGAGGCACTTTACAAAAGTATATTTTAAGCATTTAAACTTAAAACTTTTGAACGAAAAAAATCTGGCTTAAATGGAAACAGCATCATAACATCACTTTACACACTGTGAGCGTGAAGTGATACTATGATGGATTCAAATGAGTGAAGTAATGCAAATTTTAGGGCTTATAGAAGGCAGTTATTTTTCTTACTACCCACAAGAAGAAATGTGTGATAGTGCATCATGATTATATTGTTGACAACTATGGGTTTTATACAGAACTTGCACAATGACTTTAGTGTGCATTGTACTATAATATAAGGTCAAGTAAACATACAATCGTACGGAACTTATAGTAACTCCCCAAGGCATTCGTCGCCACTTTAAACAAATGTCAAAATATATTACCGTTTACGTGTTCTACCGTTTTTCAAGATTTTTAATTAACTTGTTAAATATTGGGCCAATTGTCAAATTCCTTATATGTGGTGTTTATAAAATTGCTTAAATGCATTTAGTATAGGAAATGTTTTGACATAATATCCTAAATGGGGGTAAAATGCTTTTGATCTGACGAAAGGAAGAAACAAAAGAAGGATATAAACAAAAGATGCTGCTACTTTTTTATTTTGATCTGACGGAGGAAACAAAAAGATGCCATATTCAGGAAGTACCAACGTTTTTACATCTTCATTAACACCTCAGTTTATAAATGTATTTCTCCTCCAATTTAAATCACACTTCGGAGACATTGTTAGCTGTTGCATCAAAATATTTCCTCTACTAAACCCATAGAAAATAATTTTGTAAACATCACACATGAAAGGTTGAAAATTCGGTGCAACTTTTAAAACTTTATAAAACAAATTAAATTAGACATTTATAGAAACGTCTGAACACGATTGTTCTTTCTGCTTAATGAAAATGAGAATTTTCTGTCTGTTAATTGGGTGCTAGAATTATTTAAAGTGGTGACCAGTAATTTCTGGAGTCACTGTGAATGACGTGCGTATATAATACAGCCTTGGAGAATGTTCTCTACAACATATGTTATTTATTTGTTTATTTCTAGTTCTATCCGTCCCTGTATGTGATCAGTGACCAGATTTATTCGCGGCCTGGACGGAAGATTTCTCAGTCGTGGAACTACGTCCAAATTTCGAGACTGGGAATGTGAAGGCAATAGCATATGCATATCACCGCAATACCACCTCACTGAACCTGCCTTCGGACGGAAAACTCATCATGGGAAGGCTCCTGTTTAGGTTCAAAGATGTATTCAAAATTTACACAGGCTTTTCATTCAAACACAGCAGGTTATTATATAAAATGCAACCACTCTGTCAGATGCCATAATGACCCGGAATGATAGGAAATCACAAAATAAAACCTAGCCTGTCTGACAAGAAAGCAAGATATTTTTAGTTTCCGATAGTTTTGTTTCGAAACGCTTTGTCTCTGACAGTTTCGTTTAGTTTTATCAGTATGTGTGCCCATATTACTTTAAGCTTTTCAGAAATGTGAGCACACACAGCATTACTGAAACATGAAAATCAAAGCTTGGCGATGGACTGAACATAATTCATAGTTTCTGGTGCATAATCGCTTTACTTTATATTGCTTGAAGTGGAACAAATTAAAAAAAAAGAAATACTAACAGATTAGCATTTCTGAGTACACCTTTGCATTTTCACATTCAGCCAAAAAAGAACAAATTCATCTAACAGAAGGTGGCATTGCTGATAGCTGATTATGGAAATATAAGTATGTCAGCCTGGGATATTGCTAAGATTTATGTCAAGCAGTTGTAAAAAATAAGTCGATTTTTTTCTTTTGGCCTGTTCTCCGAAAAAAATGAACAGTCAATGTTACATATATGTATCTTTCCGTATAATAAAGAAATAATATACATCAAACCTGCTATACGCAACCTTCTCTGATTGATGAGATATTTAATGCAATCACGTTTTCATTGGCGTGAATTCCACTAATGTCTTATCTTATAGGATTCTCAAATTACGCTACCAATATCCAAGGGCATGCCTGTTGTAGATTCAATTTTGTTTATATGTCCCACAAGTGACGTGAAATACGATAATACGAAATTAAAAGAAGAGGTATTAGTGGAAACTCATATATCTGATCCACTGAAGTTTGAGAAATTATCAACGTCTCTCCGTCCAGAACTCGAAGCAAAATTTGGAGTCACTGGAACAATATGTCATAATATGATATCATCTTTCCTAATGGCGGCTAAAGTATTTGCAATTTTAATAGTACAAAGGAGATAGAAATAGTATTGTCTGGTGTTTTGCTTGGAGCATGTAATTGCTTTTAAAATTTGTGATATATTTATTTTTAGATTTGCAAAAAAAATAAACTAAAATGGTAAACTTATATAGACAACCTGTGTTGTGAAGGGGGCTCGCCATTTAGTGCAGAATATGCTAACTTTATGTAACACAACCCTGTGACCCTTAAGGATATCATTTTGCTGCCAACTGAAATCACATAGTACTGATAAGAATGTTATCTCCGTTGTTAAGATTTTTAAATGCCCTTTTAAAAGTGAATATGTACTCACGTGAAAAACTTTTTGAGGGTTCTGCTCAAATCGTTCTGTCAACTTTATAATTTGAGCTAGCAATTTCTCTTCCCTGCCAATCCAGGCTCAGCAAATCGTGCATGTATAGCAGTTATAGTTAGGTATTTATTGTAATGCATTGATACTTAAATATTTTCAGTAGTTTATTAAATAAAGTTGCATTTATCTTTGATAAATTATATGACAAAATCATGTCTATATTTCATTATATTTGCACTATTAATCTCTTCGGACATGACTCAGAGCATGGCGGACTCTGTAGATGGTATCAGTTGCGTGGTCACCTTCCTGTATCGTCTAAGTTGCTATTGGATTATTCGGAGGGTGAGACTTTTATGATTGTGTGATTATTGTTGTGTGGGTCAGTGTGATGCTGGACAGATGGCCTTGCCTACACAATTGCCTTCTGTACTACAAGTGTTATATTTATTTTTCTTTTAATTTGTGGGTGGAACTTTAGATTCTGGTATTAAATATTCAATCTGGTATTTATCTGAGGACTTGGAGAAACCACTAAAACGATGGTCAAATTGGATGTTACAAGTATTTGAACCTGCAAACTCCCGAATGCAAACCACTCACACTATCCGGCGAGTCATCTTGCTTGGTTTTCTAGCTTTGTTCACGCGTTTAGTGAAAGTTAAATATTTCACCATGATGTTTCATTTTTGTTAGCAAACAAGAAAGGGTTTGTCTGTAGAGAGAGGAGGGATTTCACCTTTTCAGGATAATGCTGCCAGAACTACTGGTTCTTCTTGATACCAGTGACGCCCAACCTTAAGCGAAATAGGGGAGGGCAGATTTACCCCACGTATTGTTCGCGGAGCTATGACATATTCATATGATCATGTGTTGTCCAAACTCCATTTTCGACCCTCGTACAAGCTGAGGGTCGCGGATTCGTGTCTCACCATGGGCATGGGTGTTTGTGTATGGTGTGTGTGTATGTTGTAAGTGTAATTGAGGTAATAAGCGGTAAAGTAAACAGTAAAGACTGTAATCATAAACTGGGTAAGTCAGGGAACATTTAAAAAACGAAAAAGAATAAAAAAAACGCTCCAATGTTTGGTTAGCTTGTAACATGCCGTTGCGACTTGTCCTCAGTGAGTATGTGAAGGGGAAATGCTTCATAACACAAAACGAAAGAGGTGGGGTAAGGCAGCAATGTGATGTCATTAGCTCATAAGAGACAAGGTTGGGCTTCACTTGATACAATAGAGTTCCAACTGAGAGTTTTGCTCATCATTTTGTATTTATCTATGCTTGCAGTACGTAATTTAGGTAAACAGAGGGAAATAAAAAGCAAAATAAAACTTTTACCATTTAATATTTATGAAAAGACAGCCCTTTAACACGTGAAAACAAGTATTTTATTTGAGAAAAATTTAATGTCAATCTTTTTGTACTGCCATTTAATTTTCAAACCAATTTTACACAGAATCTTACAAAGTTAAACCACTCTTGAAATCGGCTTCTCTCTTATTTCGGCGCTCTTCACACTGGTACATTTCCGCTATGCCACTGTCCAGTTCTGGAACGTCAGCCATTTAAAGATGTGAAGCGTAGAGCGCAGCTCACTCCTAAACAAAAGAAAGACGTGATTTAGTTCAGACAGCTCCAGTTTAAGATTAGATTAGTTGCAGTGCAACTAGAGCATTTAATTAAATATTTTTTATGCTTCGTACACATGCAACTGGTCCATATAATCACGATAAGTGTATAGTATACACTTTGTATTTCTACTTTCTTAAAATTTATACGGTTTGTATGTAAATGGCCAACTCTTTGGTTGCCTCCTTTTGTTACATATGTTATTCTCTGTGGAGATCACTTCACTGTATAGTTTTTTATACACTACCGCTAAAATTCGTTGTTTATGCTACATAACCGAAATTGGATGGAAATGTTATTCTAATTCCTGCTGTTTATCCATTACTTATGATCTGAAAAACATTTACTGCATTAGACTCTAACATTCCGAATGGACATTCTGGCAGAAAAATGCTCCTTGGGGCTCCCTGAATTTAAAACCTCGCCTTAGGAAAAAGAACTGATGTTACATTTACATTATTTTCTCTACCCACTATTCTACAAACTATTCTTTAAAAAATGCATTCTTCTTTCTACTTTATGCTAATCAAAATAAACGTTTGCAGAAAGTTGTCATTACACATTTCGTTGAGAGTTAAACAGGATGAACCTATTCAAATGTTTAAAAAGTGGTTCGCTATATGCTGGCTTTCAAATCTCTCTCTTTGAATGGCCCCGAAAAACAATTGAATGTCTACTTAGGAGCTTTAAAAGGTGTAGCGTGTTTGAAAATTCAAATCACCTAATAACCAAATTAGCTTCATAAAGGCTAATATCCATGAAATTATAAATCCCACTATTTGCTCACATATAGCGTAGACATAAGGTCTAGATTTTTCGTATAGTAAGCTTTTGTCCACCTCTTATGGTTTATCAGATAAACACAATTATACAAAATTCATTCAGAATGATGAAGACTTCACACACAATTTGTAGAAAATGCAAGATACGCATTTTATTTGTAATACAAATATCTTAAACATTGCTATTTTAATCAAAACCGTTAATCCATTCTGGATAAATTTAAAAAAAAATAGAAAAAACTCCATGTAAAAGTAAATGGAGGTGGAGGGGGTTCCTTATAAATGTTCGTGTCGTATCCTTGGAAGATGTTGGCCTTAAATGCCAATGTTTGGTATTCATTCGAAATTTCGTTTCGGTTTTTTCCGACTTGTTTTTAATTCAGGGTACTTCAAAGCATGTATTACTGGTGTAATCTCGATATGGACTTTTCGGGTGGACTTTTCATAATACTGCCTCTATCTAGTATAGGTAGACTAGGTAGACGGTAAAATATCTAACAAACCGCATATGCAGTGTTTCTGAAAAGTGTAGTTCAAAATGAAAATCCGTATAACTAAAAGCTTGATATTTAATTCGTCCATCTTACCAGACTACACCATACATGGTGATTAAAATGTCACGATTTGGAAGTATTAATATATATATAAAATATTTATCTTCAAGTTTCTGTATTAACTCAATTAATTAATTTATTTATAGATTTTATACTACTGTATATGTTGCATAAGATACTTTCAGATAAAAACTAAATGAACAAAAATAAGAAAGGAAAAAACTTTGAATAACACAAATTTCAAAATATCATGTAGATAAATACTAAATGTCAGTTTCGAAGACCAGGGAATAATATACAAAGCATAAATAAAATAACAACCCTTAAGCTATATTTCAAGTATTATTTTAGTGGTTAACTCCTGTGTGTGCACGACTCTACGCGTTCTCGTTGAACAACCCACTATTCTAAATTGCATTTGAAATAGATACATGTTCTGTGACAATGCAGAGAGATTTACAGTACAGTTCTGAACGACAAACCAGCTATGGTTTACATTACAACTGTATTTTGCAAGGTGGACTTGGGAGAGAGTATAAACCAGGATGATGTGCGTCATCCGCAGAATTGCCTCCTTATGTGCATGTTTTTGAATGACCCCCAGTTTGCTCTTTTTGGCATAATTGCGTACATCTTCATAATAATCAGTAATTACAATAGATGATAACTCTGTTATAGAATTTTATCATCTATAGTCTTGTGTTTGAATCCGGAATTTCGTATTCAGCTTATAGAGAGTAGAAACTCAAATATCTATACATACTTATAATGAAACCGTGCCCAATATTTTGTTATAATTTTCAGTTTAGTATGCATAACGTGTTTGGTCTACCTTGAAGCCAAAATTCTCAATTAAGAATTACGGGTATGTAGGTTTGTGTGTTATGTGTATGGGATATTAATTTTCCACTCAACAACGGCAGAAC
The DNA here is from genome assembly GCA_030765065.1 of Deroplatys truncata. Classification (NCBI taxonomy): domain Eukaryota; kingdom Metazoa; phylum Arthropoda; class Insecta; order Mantodea; family Mantidae; genus Deroplatys; species Deroplatys truncata. Next base: position 102,665,292 of record CM060981.1, on the reverse strand, counting down.
TGATATCTAAATTACTTCCACCAAGAACACATCAAAAACTCTAAATATACCCGTTATTATTGAGTTAAGTGAAGAATATTACATAACAAAAGTTTATCTACATAATTTTTCTGAACAAGTTTGTTATTAACAATAATTCGTTATGATGAATATTTAATGAGTTATGTTAAATTTTCGTTACTATTCCGGTGTACAAAAATTATTTTAATGATAAATTTTTGTTAGCGATTACCATGCCAAACAGTCTATTTCCCCTACACCCTTGCCTCTAGCGCTACTGGTTCGGGTTCTAATCCTGGTTGGGTCAAGCTATCTGGCGAAGTTTCCATTGACATTAGGTTAAATATCAGGCAGACCCTGGGCTCATTTACGCATTCATTTGCATCAATATTTATTCATCGTCTCTGGTGACCCTAAAAGGCAAAACTTATGCCTAGTTTGTCATTCCTGAATTGCATGTTATGGCGTAACAAGGAAGCGGGAAATAACTGCGTAAGTTGGCAGTACACGCAGGTCCACCTATCTGCCCGTATACACTGCAGTCCTTGTCAAAATGGTAGTTTATGGCGGCCTTGACATTATCCACGAGTTCTCAACAAACAATGTAAAGCCACGTTCATCACTTACCTAAATGTATCAACAAAGAATACACAAGTTTAACGTTCAGAAATGCAATAAAATTGGTATCTATGTATCAAAGAAGTCAACCAATCACGCACTTGGTGCATTTAAGTATAAAAACAATGAAACAACACCATATGTTTGAGAAACTATTCCATGCGTAACAGACACACCTTTTCCAACCCATTACCAAATAATAGACAATTAATAGGAGATTAAAGTAACACATTTGAATTCTGTGTTCAAAATCTCAACTTTCAATACTATAGGCAAAATTAGCAAGCCTTTTTTGATAAATTAAAAACAAACTAAAAATGTTACCGGCAAAGAGATATCAGCCCACCTCCGTGGTGTGCAGGTAGCGTGTCTGCCTCACATTCAAAAGGTCCCTAGTTCGAATCTCGGTTAGGATGAGTTACCCGGATAAGTTATTTCGGGGTTTTCCCTTATCTTGAAAATATAAATGTCGATAATCTCTAGGCTCTATAGATACGGGTTTATTTGAACAGCACTTTAGTCATTTCATTCATCATCCTATATACCCGGCTAAAGCACGTTAAATAAAATAATAATAATAATAATAGAAATAATAATAATAATAATAATAATAATAATAATAATAATATGTATTCTGAGCTTGGGTTGGATTCCGTGAAAACTTCGCTTTGCTTCCTAGAAAAAGTCTGTCCCAAATATAAAATGTAATATCGAATACGACTTTTCAATTGTGTTGCTATTCACAGGTGTACGCGTTTCTCAAAATGTTTTAATTTCTCTATCTCTTACCTACTTCCGGTTGAGGAAGTACTGACGGAAAACTTCGATATTAAGTTTCATGGAAATGTACTTTCTTAGGTCCTTTGATTAATAAACAAACACGCACGTGTGTGTGTGTGAGTGAGAGAGAGAGAGAGAGAGAAATTAAAATTCGGACAAATATAAAAGTTGGTTTCTACGTTCAGCAACTTAAAAGGATTCAAAGCGGAGACTCGTGGAATTTCCCCTCAGAAATACTCCTTATATGTAAAATTTATTTTCTCATAAATATTTACAGATATATTCAATAAAATATTACATGCTGAACATAATGATATAGCAAATAAACTTTGAATCTTGAAGTTCTTGCAAACAGCCCATGGGGTACTCTTCTTTTACACTGAACTTTGCGTAACTGCAAAACCTTAAAGAATGGAGAAAAAAAGAAGTAAAAATACAAAACTCGTTAAAATATACAAACTAGCACAACCTTTATCTTCTCTCGCGTCATTATGTTAACTTGCGAAAATTCCCTCCCTCTTCTCCCTCTTCCTCACCCACTCCTTCTCTCTCCGTGCAACGTACATGTGATATGATTGTTTTATTATTTAATTTTATAGCCTGTAAAACTTTTATAGACATATTGGTGACTGACTTTAGAAATAACTAATGGTTAGTAACTCAATAAATGTAGGCTTTATAACATTGAGTTTGTTCATTTTCGCTATGCAAATTATACTCACCCTCACACTACACTTCCAGACTCAGCGACGAGTAGGAAATTTATCTTATTAAATAATAATTATCCCACCCCATCAACCTTTGGGTTGAGAAGCTGCAATACTGACTATTCTACCACAGTGGCAGTGTGTGATGTTTTGGAAGCCATTAATAGAACTGTTTTTCTCAGTGGTACTAATGAAGATTAAAATAAACAGAAACTTTTAATACTGCACAAACTTATGGTAATGGATAAGTCTGAATAACTTTTTAGAAGTTCATCTTTATGAATTTTATACATAACCACAATTATTAAAAACATCATGCTTATAAAATCTTGTTATATAACATTTTTCACAACACTCAATAATTCCAGAGATATTTTGATTTCTTGACATCATACCTCATGAGAACCCCCTTACATTTATGGGGAAAGTAATTAGTATACGTTATAGTGTACCTTCAAGTAAACCTAACGTATACTGCCGTGCATAAAATGTGGCCCATAATGGAACGGAAATGTTTATTGGCACTGACAAAATCTAGACCCATCCCTAACAGGGTGACCTCTCTGTTTTTCGAATATAATTCTAGCCACCGGATTGGCAGGCCAAAGTATGGTCAGCTGCCGAAGTGTAGCATTACAACTTAAACCTTATACTTTTCATGCTGCACTACTGTTTTTTTAATGCTGGTTTCCTTATTGTCGTTTAGTAGTGGCAATAACTTTAACCTTCGTCTCCATGTCGCTGATGAAAGCGCTCATATATGTAAATGTTGCTGCTTTGTTCACTTCAACCACACATATAAATAATTCTTCACCCATTCCTCTAGAAGGAAGAATTATTTGTAATTGATTTAGCATTTTCTTGTATGCCATTTCTAGTGTGTAAACCTCTTTCATAGAGATGGCACCCGAACCACCCTTCCATTTCACATAGATTATAAATCTCGTTCATTAGTTAGTTTGTATGTTTCTGGATTGTTTTTCAGGCCAGTCACATAGAGAAGTTTTACCGGCTTGGTGAAGTCAGAAGTTGATTACGAAGGTGGAAACCTTATGGAGAGAAGAACACCATGTCGATTTAGGGGAATGGGGCACCTTTTATGCACGACAGTGTACATACATATGCCAGGTTTCATGGTATTCGCTTCAGCATTGTTGAAATTGCGTAAAGGTAACAAACACATATAGGTTCTCGCTTGTATGATCGCGATAGATATCAATTAATCACGATTCAATAAAAGATTATTGAAATTTGTTTTTCACCTTTTACAACTTTCCTCTTCAATTCTAAGTACTCGGAGCGTCCCTTTGTAGTGACCCGTAGAAAATCGCTAGTAGTTTAGAACAAACTTGCGTATGCTTCTTGCAAAACAGTATTTTATTTTCATGTTTTAAGATTACAGCTTTTCTTTGTTTTTCTTTGATGCTGATTTGTTATTAAACAGCAGAAGTTTTATTTAAAAAATCTGATGTGACACACTCACTAACTTTCTCTACTCTTTATCGTTTATTAATAGTATTTAAACTAATCTCACTAAAGCTTATTTTTCAGTCTGCTTCATTTTAATCCAAATATACCTTTACAGAAATTCCTTCACCATACACATTTCTTTATAGATACAAAGGGAATAGCGATAATCAAATGTTTAATACTGGATGCTATACGCTGGTCTTAAAATTCCATACTGTTTCCATGTAGTCGCCAGAAACAAGTGAATGTTCATAGTACTTTAAAAGAATGACAAGCAATGAACAATTCAAACTTTTAATAACGAATATCTTAGAAATGGCTTATGCTATAAAAAAGTTATTTGAACATAAATTGTGCGTTTTAAAGAGATCTACAATTTTTGTGCAGTACATTTACGTCTATCGCTTGAGGTTTACCAGTTATACAACATTATGCAAATTTCTTTCCGAATAAAGAGGACTTCATAGGTTATTCCCAGAAAATTCAAGATATACATTTTATTTTTCATGTGAATATATTTAATATATGGGATTTTAATAAAAATCGCTACAGCCATTTTTTAGAAACTAAAACAGTTTTGAAAAGTCGTTCCATGTAGTGTAGTTTGGGATGGAGGGATTTTCTTAAAAATATTTGTATTGCATCTTTGGATAGTACCGAACCTAAATACCAAGTTTGGTGTTTATCCGACTTTTCGTTTTTGAGTCATACTGTACACAGACACACACAGACAAGATAGACATATACACGGATCTTTTTCTGAAAATACTTTTTATACGGGGGCCCTCAAAACATGTATTTCCGGTGAAATCTCGGTATAGAATTTTTGGGTGGAATGCAATGCCTTCTCTACCTACTATATACGTGGCAGAGAAAGTAAACAATATAACTGGTTCATTCGCATTTTTAAATAACAGTTACTGATATCATTTATTACGTTTAATTATTGAAATAGTATTTATAAATCATATTCGTAATTTTCAACTCATTAAAACAATTCACTGGTAACATTACTTACGATAAATAAGAGTTTTCTTTGAGTAGAATAATTTTTTCTGTAGCAGCCATTGCTATTACATTCTCTTAGTTAAAAGAACAGGCGAACAAGGAATTATTCGAGCCAAAGAGTGGTTAGTTGTATGCAGACGAAGGTACCTTCAACAACATTCTTGGAAATGGCCTGGCTTCAGATTTATTATCTTCTCCCTTAGAGGGAAAAGGGGAAATTATCTCTGGGGTAGGCACCCCTTACCTGTGAGATGTGAAAGGGATGATAGGGTGGTACCAACGGAGGGTGTTAAATCACCGACAAGATCGTCATACAGATAGCTTTGGACCACAGGGAAATCAAACTTAACCGAAACCTCTTCGTAGAAAATGAATTCCAGCAAAGATTTGAATTTTAATCTCTCCATGCGCATTTTCTTTTAATTATTACACCCCAGAAACAGGGCTTGTTTTGATTTTAGCGTTTAACATTCTGAATGAATAAAATCATAGCAAAACACCCAAATCCGTCAGCGTTTAAAGTTATCTGCAATTTACTTTCTTTGTACGATAGCGTGTTTTCTCGACGTTTCAGGATAGGCTGGATGATCTTAAGAGTGGCCAACCTAAGTACGTTGTAATAATGCAGTGCTACGAGTCCTGCGGCGTGGCGCTGTGGAGTAGAACGTGGAGCGCTCTGGATCCCGGCTACGGAATGCACCCGGTTCGATCCTACCCATGGGCCAGGGTATAAGACTGGTACCCATTCAACATTAGAAGAAACTGAGGAGCTGCAATAGGCAGCGATCCCGACATGGAGGTCAACATTCTGGCTGCTGGATGCGTGATGCTCTCCACATCACCTCCCCGCATCAGATGGATGATCGCCCGCCTCTGTCGTGCGTACGTGGGCGTGAGTTCGTCAGTGGGGTTGGTCGGTCAAGGCCCTTTATTGGCTGTAGCACCAGGTATTATTATTATTATTATTATTATTATTATTGATAAAGTGTTGTAAGTAAAATCACTGTCTTCTCATATGCAATAATGCATGTAAAATTATTACACAATAGGCAGTCTTATACAATACACGAAATAAATCAACCCAGGCACCCCCTTTTAAGTCCTGGGGGGTGTAAGCCCAAATAATAATGGGGAGGGTATACTAACTGACGAAGAAGAAATAAATGAAAAGCATTTGAAATGTATTAAACTTTATTTGAACACTTAAAATCTCACTTATTAAAAAAAAATCAAAATTATTGCAATTGAAGGGGAAATATTAAACGTATGTGAATCATTTTTAGTCCTTTACATTGAATTCACGGAAAAGTTGCTGCAGTTATTGAATGCCATTATTGGAATCGTAGTTTTACTAAACTCAAACTTTTCACTCGAGGTGAATAGTGTAACAAAATCTGCAATATTTGTACTTCTTTCAAAACAGAACATTAATCCTAAAATCTACCAGAATACTATAATATTTCATTCCTGGGCACGAACTAAGGAACAATAGGTTTTTTTCCACCTGTAGCACGATTCTTCTCATTCAGCCATGAGGTTGGGAGTGAGTTTTACAGAATCGAGGAAAAGGATTTAGAGAAGCCAATATTTTTATTTCCGAGATTGTGTAAACATTTTCATAAACGTGTATTGTACGGTATGTTTTCCATAATAGTTGTTTTAAAAGAATGGTGTTTAAAAATCTTAATATTTATAATATGAAGAGCTGACGATAGCATTCTGACAAACGTAAATACGCTAAATGATTGAAGTCCTTTCGTTTAATATAATAGTAGGCCATGCCAAGAATCACATATAAAATAGTGGGATATAATATGTGTGATGGAATTGAAAGGGTGACGTTGAAGAAGCTTGGGAAGTTGTGTGTTGCTTCTTTAGTACCACTTAAATCTAAATACATGAAATAAAAAACATTTTTTTATTGAGAAAGTGGCTGAATGAGAAGAATCGTGCTACAGGTGGAAAAAAACCTATTGTTCCTTAGTTCGTGCTCAGGAATGAAATATTATAGTATTCTGGTAGTTTTTAGGATTAATGTTCTGTTTTGAAAGAAGGTACAAATATTGAAGATTTTGTTACACTTTCTCTACTACGTATAGTAAGTAGGGGAAGTATTGTATTCCACCCAAAAATTCGATACTGAGATTTCACCGGAAATACGTGTTTTTAGGCTCCCTGAATAAATACAAAGAAGCAGTTTTAGAAAAAGCTCGGAGTGTGTGTCTGTGTGTTTGTGAACAGCTTAATTAAAAAACAAAAAATCGGATAAGTACCACACATTGTATTTAAGCTCATTATCTTTAAAAGATGCGACACGAAGATTTTCAAAAAAAATTACCCCCACCTCTACCTTTTACATGGAACATTTTTTTAAAAATTTTATATTCTAAAAATGGATATAACGATTTTAATTAAAATACCATATATTAAAGATATTTACATGAAGAATGCATATTTTAAATTTTCTAAGAATAGCCTGTGAAGTCCTCTTCATTTGAAAGAAATTTTGTGTAGACCTGTGTAACTAAAAATATTAAGCAATGGCCGAAAGCGTACTACACAATTTATTTCAAACAATTTTTTGTGGCATCAGCCATTTCCGAGATATCCGTTATTAATGGTTCGAATTGTTCAATATTTAGTCATTCTTTTAAACTCACATTAAATGCATAAAGGAAAAACCTAATGTTGAATTATCTCATGGTAAAGCAGAATAACTTCACAGAAATATTTAATACAAAGATTTGTCTCAGGACACGCAAAATATTTTAAATTCTTTTCAAGTCATTGCCAACATACAAAATTTACGACATAAGTTTCTGTTTAGCATTCCAACCTAATTTTCAAGTATTCTAAACACACCTTCAGAAAACAAAACTGCACAACATTCGAATATTTATATCACTGTGTAATGAACGTTATTTCTGTCTATATCTTCCACACCAGCTCCAGTATTTAATCAAAAGAACACAATATCGGTAAAATTTGGAAAAAATATATCATGCAACTCAAAAGAAAGTGTCACCTGCTTCCACCTCTAAATATTTCACTTGCATGGAGATTCGCCACTTTCTTTAGCGATTACGTAAATAACTCTTTCCTGATATCTATAGGATAGCATGCAGAGAAAAGTAATAAACCAGGAATGAAAAGAAGCTACTCTCAATAAAACCTAAGCAATCACTATCAGAATTAAGTCATTTATTGCAATTAATATAAATTTCAGCCTAAACAAATACAATTTAAAAATTAATACTATAATTAAAAATGTATGGATAAATATCTACTTATACACCATCTAAAAAAACCGCTACGAAGGTAATTATTTTTAAATTTCTATGCAAAACAGCCGATTATTTTCGTTAATAACCAAATTGCTGTGACCAGCAATAATCTGTAGTACAAGCTATAAAGCGAGCTGCAAAATTGTTCAACGTTTTGTAATTATTATTAATAATAAATTAATTAAAATATTATACCTTCGTTTTAGTTATCAACTGTGAATGTAAACAGTTCATTAATAAGTAATTATTAACTTACCTAGATATTAATTGATCGTTTATTGCCCTGTGTACTTATAGGCATGCTCTAGGCAAAAGAAGCAAGTTTGCTAGAAGCAGATGTTACTAAGCGAGACATCTGCCGGTCGATGTCGCGGATTTGGACTGTGATCCCGTGACGGGCAAGTGTGTATCACTTGTTCAATAGACCCATGACCGGTTTTACAGGTGACACTTGACTGAAAACTAATATTTACATTGGTGATGTCAATGTCAGCGTGTTCCCAGTCACCTCTGATACCTCGCAACTTACAGGATGCCAGACAGAAGTTGCATTAACGTTCTGGAAACAATACAGTCAGTAGACTGTATTGTTTCCAGAGGCAAATTTGTCTGAGGCAAATAAACACCACAATTATTTATAAATAAATTAAACAAACTGCCTGTATGATCTTAAGGCTTCAGAAACAGAAGACTGCGCTCAAAACTAACTTCAAATGATAGAATTATTTCATTCGGAGTAATCAGATTAAAAGCTTACTAATTTTTCTATGTGGTAGGTATAAAAAGTATTGTACTCCACCTAAAAATTCAATATCAAAATTTCATCAGAATTCTAGATTTCAAACAGCCCCTAAACCCCATTAAAGCATTATAACTCAAAAACGAAAAGTGAATAAATACCAAATTTGATACTTCACTGTGATATTCTTTAAGGGCAAATTAAAAAAGTATACCCCATTCAAAACTGCCCTTTATATGGAAAATGTTTCATTATTTTTTATTTTCCCTAAAACGGCTATAACGTATTTTATTAAAACGCCATAAAATGTTTACTATATTAATACAAAGAATAAAATGTATATCTTGAATTATCCGTGAATAACTTGTGAAGTTGTCTTCATTCTTAAAAAAATTTATGGAATATTACATAATTCAGGAACTGTAAAAGATAGATAGAAATGCATTACCTTGTATTGTAGAACCCATTAAAATATGCAATTTGTGTAAAACAACTTTTTTGTAGCTTTAGCCATTTACAAGCTATTTCAAGTTGTTGGTATGAGCTCTCCAGTGTTTAAACTACGCAATTTTCAAATGTTATCTCCGTAAATTTGTTTCTCATTACCCGAGCAAAGAATATGCAATATCAAAGCTTCTTAAACAATTGTAACTACACATTGTTTATGTAGTTACGACAAAATTTATAATGAAACCATTTCAGAAGCATGGTTAACAGGAAGTACATTGAAAAACAGCAATTTTAGAAATATTTTGCAGAAGAGACATGAAAACAAATTATAGTGGATAGATAAAGTCATCTGATGAAATACAATAGATTAATCACTATAAATATTCATACACAATAGTTTTAGCTATTTAAACAACATGTACATAGGAATCTGAGACCACGGTCAACTGTTTGCCAAACAAATCCATCTACCATAGCCCTGAACGTAGTTCAAATACTTAAATAAATGTGCGGTTGCTGTGTGTGGCAATTAATCTATAGTGATTGAGTGTGACTAGCAGTTGAGCTCATTTACTTGCACAAGCTTTTCTTTTCTGCGACTTTCTTTTATCGTTCTTTTCATCAGACTTTCTAAGCTCTAGGAACCCCAATTTCGTATCTTTGTTTTATATTCTCACAAGACGAGTAATTTAAATGCCTAAGTTAGTACTATAGCACTCTTTTGTTTTTCATCCATGCCTTTCCCTAAATTAATAACGGCTAATATAATTTTATTGTTTGTACGTTATTGTATTACCTTAAAACTCAAGAATGAATGAGCGGATCACAATTCGTTAGGCACGGCCTATATTATGAGCTTTCGATATCACTTTAAATATAAGTAACATGAAGCACAAAGTAAACAAAATATATCACATTTAGTATGGATTTTTATTTATATAAAAGAGTTTGTCACTTATAATTTACACTACTATTCATTAATACTTTTGCATAAAAACGTTAGCCTGTTCATTATTAATTTTCTCCATAAAATATTAATGTGAAGAGATTCTTAAACTGTGGGGAGCCTCACACACCCGCAAATTTTCGGGTATCATCGGCGTTATATAGCGATAGCCAAGTGTTGCCAAATTGGAGTTATATTTCCGCGTACTGGATTATCTGTCTTTTTAAGTATATTATGCAAAGGAGAGGTGCAGAAGTAACCAAAATAAAAAATCTTATGTGTTGTACTCACATGACCTTCTCTACTCTTGTACAAACTATTTTTACAAACGCTTATGCTCCATCTACTTCAAGTTAATCGAGATAAACACCTGCAAAAATTATCTTATTGCTAATTTTCTTGTAGGTGCAAGGAGAATATGGTAGGCTTTAAACGATAGTCAAATCTTGTAAGAGTTCGTTGCCATGTGGAGCATTTCATTTCTTTTGCATGTTCATAATGTTAAAAAAACAATATCAAATTTCAATTTTAGAAAAATTCTGGACTAAAAATATGTATATGACATAAATTGTGTGTTTTAACGATGCACATTTAATTTATTATAAAAGTATCTTAGATATATGATATTTTAATTAAAATCGTTAGAGCTATTTTTAAGAAAATTAAAATTTTCAAAAAATGTTCCAGATAAAGGATAGTCTGAGGAGGGGAGATTTTCTTGAAAATCTTTGTGTCGCATCTTTGAAAGATAATCTAAATACCAAGTTTGGAATTTATCCGACTTTTCGTTTCTTGAGTTATTCTGTTCACAGACACCCATCCACCAAGAACACACGCACGGACCTTTTTATAAAAATGCTTTTTTTGGATTCGGGCCTCAAAACATGTATTTCCGGCGAAATCTCGGTATCGAATTTTTGGTGAATGAGTTAGCCAGCTTCTTGTGTCTCTTTTCATGTCAGGCGGCTTAGAATGCAATACAAGCAACCTTTGAATTCACGGTTATGTCAGATGTTTCGTTCCCGGAAATCTAGCAACAGCCAGAAAGGCTATAGAAACCGTTTTCAAAGGTTCTCAATCCTCAGAAGGAATGAATAAGAGACGTGGATAATCACTTCAGTTATGTTGAATTCCGATAGCGATAGAAATAACGTCGCATTGAACGCGGAAAACAAGCAAGCGTTGAAAAGACAATTGTAAAATACCATTTTTAGTTGAATACAAAACCGCAAGAAATTAAATACGTCTCATTTATTTGTAATAATATATTTCATACCCAGAAAGAAAAGAGAAAAAAAAAAAAGAAAGTAAGAAAATAAGTAAGTAATTACCAACAAATACATAGAATATTTAAGGTTTGCACAAACACCTTGAAAATAAAGATATCCCAAAGCTTTAATCCCTTTTAATCACTTTTGAACTGAAAATAGAAAGTGTTTTATATCAGTCGGGAAGAGCAGTTCTTTTCAGTGGTGAAATAATTACATAACTCTTATTATTTACTACTGGTATTAAACTTCGAATGAAGATAATACATTTGCCTTCACCGGTATTCTTAATTAAACTATTGCACAATGATCCGTAAGTTTTTATGATAATTACTCCCCTTTACCTCTTTTAACGGCAATTTCTTAGAACCGCGTGATATTCCTAATAACTTAAGATTTACAAGATCTCGATATTAGAATACGAACACTTTGGGTTCATACTTGCGAAGAGAATTTAACTTTTCTTTGAGAATGCCATATAATAGAAGGTTGTTGTTGTTACTTTCCAGAAAATGCATATAATACAAGATAAAAACCGCGGATATTTAATTCCTGGCAATACACATAGATGGTCATTTACAAACTGAGAAAATAGAAAACACAGCAAAATAAAAGACAATATCTGCTTATAACGTAATATAATTATGCCCAAATCTTTTAATGTCTTGTTGTATTACCTCTGCATGTCTTAATCCAGTTCATGGCCATAGTTATATAAAAAATTGTGTCCAACGTAGCTTCAGAAATTGCTCAACCAATATTTATAATCAACAATATCAGTGATTACAGAGTATATGTCACTTCCATAATGGTTAACTGGGTGACCTAGGGATGCATTGCCTTCATGCCAAGCTCTATTTCGTAGTAAATTGATGTCAAGAGTGTTTTCTATTACACCTTTGTGTAGCCTTTGTGTTATTAAGTAACTACGGGATAGAAGAGAAAGCACAGCAGTTTAAAATCTGCTACTATCTAAAAAGTATTCGGCCATTCTGATAATTGTTTCACTGTTAAAGATACTTTACAGGATGAATAACATTTCCAGAACTTGAAAGACTGCAGAGCGGAAGTTAAGGAAATAAAAAATTCATCTTCCTCCCATGTTCCACATACTGCAAATGTTTTTACCAAAACGGGTTGAGTAGATTCCGAGAATATCACACACACAGACAGACAGACAGACACACACACACACACAAATAGTTTTGATTTTGGTGTTTTAATAATTTCATACATGATTGCTTTTCAGAAAAATAAAAGTGTTTCATACTTTATTATTCTTTCTATAAAACATTTTAATGTTAAACAAAATGTAATCTTTGATTCGAATAGTTTTTTTCTAAGAATAATGTGTAAATTTTTAAAGTTTAAAATTTTCAAATATGCATTCTGAGAAGCTTTTCATGTTCGATTCTATTTTCGTTGTTTTGAAAATTATTTTATTGGAAAATTAGCTGCATACAATCACGAAAATTAATTCCCTATTCTAATAGGGTTGAACAAACTTCTGATTCAAATTTCAACCAAGAAATTAGAAATTTTTGTAGCGTGTAACCCTTGGTTATTTATAAAAAAATAGATATTTACTAGGAAATTTTGGATGTAGTTTTATTATATATAGTTTTAGGAAACACATGAAAACAGAAACCTGATGGACGCGAGTTCTGCTCGTCTAAAACATCTGCCCATCGACTAGTTTTTCTCCTTCTTCCTTAATCAGTGATGTGACATCGCAGGTATACAAGGTTCACAAGTAGAAACAAAACAGGGAAGACACAGAGCTGTAGTTTCCCACAAGGAGGACATACATTTCGGCATGCTGCTGTTTCTCTTTATTGAGAAACAAAAGCTCGTTTATAGCAACATATCACGTACAGAGGGAGACCTGATCTGTACACGCGCTCCACTGTCGAGTTAATATTCCGCTCGAGATATCGATATTTAAACCTTTTGTGGAGCGGCACTTGCAATTTCAGCAATCCAGTATACTGTATGTACTTGCTCCCACCCCCCTCAAGTACCATGGTGGTCTTAGCAAGACAAAAAAAAAACAGAAGCACATGTAATTCTTCTTTGCTCCCCGGGACTTTATTGTGCTCGAAGTGTTCATAATTTCTTATTACGGCAGCTATTAATGTATGTTCTTTACGTTCCGGTCATGCCGTGACCATAATGCTCTTGTACACCTTCTTTATGGCATCTAACATAGACGAAGTGCAATGTAAAGACCTCCTAGGAGAACACGTGAGATAACAGCGACGGTATACACGCACAAGTATAATGTAGGAAACAAAAGAAACAACGCAGTAAACTGTAAGCCAATCTATAACTTTTTACTTTTTCTACCACGTGCCTAGTAAGTAATTGCATTCCACCCAAAAATTCGATATCGGGATTTTACCGGAAATACATATTTAGCGGCCCCCTGAATCCAAATAAGACATTTTTAGAAAAATGTCCGTGTGTGTGTGTCTGAAAGCATAACTCAAAAACGAAGTTAGATAAATGCCAAACTTGTTATTTATGTGCATAGGTCTTTTATGAGAATGACCAGGAAATGGTATACGCCAAAAAAGACCTAATTGCAATAAATTGAGTATTTTATAAAGACCTATATTTTTTGTGTAATCCATTTCCGTTAATCGCTTAAGCTCACCAGTTATACAAGATCATACAAAATTTCTTTCGTAGGAAGAGGACTTCACAGGTGATTCCCAGAAAATTCAAGATATACATTTTATTTATCATGTAAATATCTTTCATATATGGATTTTAATCAAAATCGTTAGAGCAATTTCTTACATGTTTCATGTAAAGGGTAGTCTGGGGTGGGGGGATTTTTTTGAAAATTTTCGTGTTGCATCCTTGGAAGATACTGAACCTAAATACCAAGGTTGGTCTTTATGACTTTTCTTTTTGAGTTCTGCTGTTCACAGAGAGACAGAGATATAGACAGACACACACGAACATGTTTCCAAAGATGCTTTATTTGGATTCAGGGCACCTCAAAATATGTATTTCCGGTGAAATCTGGGTATCGAATTTTTTGTTGGAATGCAATACTTCCCCTACTATTTATACGTAGTAGAGATTTTTTTGTCTTGGACATGCAAAGAGAATGGAATGTCCCACATAGCAACCAGCTCTTAAAAGATTTGACTATCGCTTAAAGCGATCCCCTTGCACCTATAAGAAAGTTAGCAATAAAATAACTTTGGCAAATGTTTATCTCGATTAGCACGGAGTGGATGAAGAATAAGAGTTTGTAAAAATAGTTTGTACAAGAGTAGAGAATGTCGTGTGACTGCGACATATCAATTTTTATAATAATATTTAGCGAAACTGAAACATGGTGTTAATGATTGTTTCACATGGAATCTCTTGCTGACAACTACAAAATATCTTATGTGGTGCACTTATATGTTTTTTTCATTAAAAATTAACACACTATATATATATATTTATTTATATATATTGATACAAAAGTGATCCTTCTATCTACGTTACGTTATTGACGATACTGCATACAATATGTGGAAACAGCATTCAAATGCTTAGTGGTGGCAAAAAGTTCTTGTGATGTAAACTTTCAAATGCTCCGTCAGATGTCGCATTTACAAGTGGTAAACTATAAACATGCAGCATGGAACATTTCTAAAACGACTAAGGCTGTGAAAAATGTGTTTAATGTGAGTCTTATAATTTCCCAGTTAAGCAGTATACATAATTCAATAGAATGGACAGGATTTTACAGTTTATTTACAGAAAATTGAAGATCTACACTTTATTCCTCTCATCAACGCCTAGTACATATTGTTTATTAATAAAAACATTAGAGTTATTTTGGAGAAATGAAAATTTATCAATATGTTTCCATCTAAAGGCTAGTTTACAGTTGGAAAACTTTCTTAAAAATCTTCACCTGTCTGACTCAAAACAATGTGGTATTCCTTACACTGTTCATAGACAGACACATATACACACGAGGGAACTTTTTACTAAAAGTGCTTTTGGTAGGTTCCCTAGATCTCAAAATGTGTATTTCAGATGCAAACTGGACATCTAATTCTTCGGAGGAATGTAACATTTCCTCTACTTTCTCTGGGTATGTGGTAAAGAATATAAAACACGAGACGTTATTTTCAAAGTATTTCGTTCTAAAAGACTTCTATAAACTTTAAATTATTTCTCCACATAGTTTCCTCCATTACTCAGGCACTTGCGTAACTGAGCACTATTTTATGAATTTCTTCGTTCTAGAACAATGCTGCCATGTTGACACCATACCTGTGCCTCACAAGGAGAAACAGCACTTGGTTCTAAGCCAGCCCTTAGAATGGAGGCTCAGATTGTTCAACGGCAAAAGCTCGCCACTTTTTATCTGATTTGATTTTCATTTGAAGAAGCTCTCAAACGGGAAGTACAGGCATTGCTCTCATCACAGAAGCCAGGTATCTCATATAGCGAAAACTATCTGGAGAAGTAGTTTAAGGTTTGTAGAACTCAATATCAATCAGAAATTTTGATAATAATCTCGGTTTTAAAACACCCGATCTTATCTATTCTTCCGGAATGGTGAAGGCATGGAACTGATCCAGAGGGGACACTGTGCCTACGCCCCACGAGGGAGTCGTCCTCGGGAGGAAGGATGAGGCGAGAGGAGACACTGGGCGGCCGGATCCAGGAGCGACGGTACAGCAATGATAGGGTTCGTAAGTTTCCAGTAGTAGGCACTCGGGCAGGGACAGACACACCGGGGACCCCGCCCCAAAAAAGTGGGGGGGGGGGTTCGGATACTCCGGCAGCCAGCCGAAAGCCGAGTGACAGAGAGGTACAGACAACATCCTTTTCCCCTACCTCGCTGCACCGAAACACCAACGCCGACACTTCCGGCCCCGAAAGAAACCAAAGGGATAATAATGATAAATAAAATGATGAATGGATCGAAATTAAGGGACAGGAAATTCGAGGGCTGAAAGAAACAACTCCAGCATTCGCCTGATGACCAGAGAAAACCCGAACAAAATCTATGGATAAGAGTGGGCGATCGCCTGGGATCGAACACGGGACCTCCAGAATGCGGGTCACAGACGCTGCCGTCTGAGCCATCCCGTTCGGTGAAGCGCCCGTTGATTTACTCTTTGCATTTTAAACGCATTAATTCAGACTTCAAAATAACTTTATTGTACTGTGTTGACAAGGACTACATAAATTAATTCTGTGATGAATTTTAGTAGGTATAGCATTCCTACTAATCAAGAAACATTAGAGGTAACTTTTACAACTATTACATTTGAATTTTTTTTATACTGCATTAACCAGGAACAATGAAAGAACATGGCACTTCTAAGAACTTCTGATGTTTGCTCTAAGGTAAGCAAAGTTCCTTAAAATAAGGATGTAGAACTGGAAAAGTAGGGATTGAACAGTTTACTCTTCCACAGATCATGTGCGAACTATGACTTTGACGGTGAATCACAAGCCTTATTATGTATAATTGAATATCAACTGAGGTCTACAGAGACAGAGCATGAAACAGGCGAAATATATGCTCAAATGAACCCGATGATCATAAAGTTGAACATATCAGTATAAGAAAAATTCCGAGGGAGGTTCAAAATCTTATTCAGGCCGTGTAGATTAGGAGGTAAACACGCTATCTCTGCACTGAGATGGGTTTAAATATTTGTCTATCATACGTTCTACAATTTTTGGGTATGAGAAACGGTAGTATATTTATGGATTTAGTATAGAAAGTGCTTTCTTCATGGAACCATTCTGTTGCACAAATTTTGAAAACAAAGGCGGCCCTGTTCCCAAAACGAGAAATATTTAGAAACTCCACTATGACACAAAGCAAGGCACACTTTAGAGAAACCGACCAGGTAGCAGAGTACGTTAAGGCACGGTGTCTTGAGAGAAGGTCCGTGGTTCAAATCCAGCCAAGACCGTCCTTCCTGGCTAGATCCCATAACTTCCAAATGCCAGGAAGGTTTCTTAAGCTTAGGCTTGGAACGTTTCCTTTCCAAATCTACTTTTCACTAATCATTTAATTCAATTTCATGTATCATGAGTATCCGCCGCAGTAAGTGTTAAACACTACAAACTACAGAAGCTAGAAGTATTTGCCTTCGTGCACATAAAACCACATTATGTATATCCCTGAAACAAAAGTGGAGTATAGTCAAGGCCAGTGTCTTTTCCTCACAACGCCCTATCATTTCCGCCACCATAAGATCCAGAGAACCGCCCTCAAAAGTTGTCGCATACTGGCTGTCCCTACCACCCTTTGACACAATACGTAACACCACAGGAAGGTTATTTCCTCAGGTACAATGTACACCTTGATGAAGTAGTCATCGATAGTCGTAGCTTATTATCTACTTATCGTCGCGTTTGATGCCTTAAAGTGGAAAATACCTTCCTTTTTAACCCTTAGGAGGGAAGGGAGTTTATAATTGTTAAAATTCCTGCGTGACAATTTTTATGCTTACTATGTTTCATAATGGCTGTCCATGTATTGTCATATTTTTAATTTTATCATTCATATTATCATACGGCGTAACAAAAATATATGTAAAGGCTTAGAGCACCCTGGAACTGAATTTATCAATTTCTTTAAGTTTGAGGTTATGTAGTACAAAATCTCTGGCCATGTATCTTGCAATAAAGCTAATGCATGTGCAAAATTTCACATTGATACGGCGATTACATTGCTTGTTATTAAATATTTAATAAAAATTTAATACAAAATGCTGATAGAAAACTCCTTGCAACATAAAATTTGAAGTAGAGCAAATTATAAGAATACTTATAATTTTTAAAACATTAATTTAAATGTTAAAATTAGACGTTATATTTCTTTTTACACTTTTTCCAACAAAACTCCGTAATTTTTTTATTATTTGAATTTTCTTTCCCCCGGGGTGACCAATCTGACCGAAGGTCTTTTCGCGATTTTCCTCAGTCTTTAGATGAATGCTGGGTTGGATAATTTGATCCATAATTTTCCTACCCTTCCTCACATGACTACATTTCATTTACTTCTTCCTTACCGCCATACCAGTCATTGGGCTAATCACATATACTATGATCCAGAGTTTGTTAGCTCCTTGGTAGGCTACTGACCCAAGACATTGGCTTGTAAGTCCTTGGAGATGTAAGTCCTACAAAGAGGAGGGTAATCTGAAGAAGAAGAATTTTAGTAGCATCACAGAAAAAAATAATAATAACTACAGTTCTAAATACGCTTATCAATGATCAAACTCTTGTTAAATAAAACTGAACCACAAATGATTCATTTGCAACGTACAGTTTATATCTTGAAAAACGCTTGCCTGAGAAAAGCGCAGAAGAGGCACTATGTAAAACTTTAAATGCTCACTCACTGGCTTCTTAACATTGCTACCACACCTTTAAAAATAGCAGAATGCAAAAACTTGTGTTATATGTTTGAGTTAGTCTTAGGTGTATTTATTCGTAAAAAAATTAGAATTCGATAAGTTTGTCACTTCTGGTCCAGTTCTCAATTCCTGGAACTCTTTAAGGGACAACCTCTTCTCAAGTAGGAATCAAAACATACATAGATACACAGGCAGCGAGTGAAGCTGATCTGCAAATCAGCTCGACAAGACCCGGAATCAGCTGGCAGCCATTTAACAAGGAGAAATGGGAAAATGAATGGGAAATAACTTCCAAAGGAACCTTAACAAAATATTTCATCCCCAGCGTTAAAGAGAGGAAAAAGTTAAAAACTACAAATATCTCCAAATCTGTCAACCTTATTGAATGGGCATGGAAAGTTAAACACGTACGTTCACAGATTCAAGATCAAAACCAGTGCGGTGAGTTTTTCTGTAAATTATGATCAAACAGCGGGCCATATTACAATATATGACTGTACCAAACTAGTGAAGGAAAGAGAATCTCTAATACAATAAGTGATTACAAACGGTGAAATGTAGCCTGTAGATAAAAACAAATTAGGGAAAAGCTTTATGAAATCTTTAACTAAGTTTGCAAATAGTAAAGACTTTGAAAAGCTGCAGTAATTTGACATAATGTTAAAGAGAATGTCCCATATTAGCCATCTTAGAAGAAGATCATACCAATGTTTGCATATTAACTGAAATTATAATCTAAAATGTAAACCTAAGCATGTAGTATTACTAGATTTTCCGTAGTGGAACACAATATGAAATAAATAAATTAAAACAAATAAATACATATATATGAACATATGTCTGAAATGAATAATTCTTCATTATAGAATTCTGTTTATATGGATTTTCTCGTATTAAATCAGGAGGTTGACATGATTGTTTTCAAATTTTCCAACACCTACCTAGATAAGTGATGAATTGCTTCCAGAACAGAAATAAGTGCTAATAGAAGTAAGAACGATAAAATCGAGGCAGATGATATGAGAAAATATCCCAAATCGAGCTAATCACAATGGTGAGGAGCTTGAGAGAAGATAAATGGAAAAGGGAACAAGGCTTCTGGCTACTAGAAGAGATGCAAGAAACATACACTTAAATATGATATAGTGAAGCTTTAAATGCTTAGGATGTACCACAAACAGTAACAAAAGCTGTGTTCAAGAATTCGGAGGATAGCATGGCCGCAGTTTGAAGTTCTAATGCAAAATGAAATTTCTTCTGAAGAAGCAAGTAAGAGCGAGATCAGTGAACTGTTTAGTCTGAGATGTGATACTGTGTACAGCAGAACCGGCATGTTGTAATGAAGTGGGGAAAATGATTGAAAGCATTTCATGTTTGAAAATTGACAATCAAAATAAATAATAATTTTGAAAGTGTGCGCGAAGGAGCAGCGAATTTGAAACTGGTCAGGAAGAGGATGATAAATTCTCTGGGACCTGAATGAGAAGATATTGGTATGAGCTGCGCTGGAAGGATTGGGAGGATGATACTAGGTGATACCAGATACTTCGTGCAAGAGATGACACCAGATGATAGACACTATTAACATAAATGGTCCTATGAGAAGGCAAAGGGTAAAGCAGAAAAGAAGGGAAAATGGAAAGGGCTGGGTTTGCAGTGAAGTACCTGTTCTATGATTGATTGATGATTTGCCCCTACAAGCCCAAGTGAAAAACAAACGCTCAGTGTCGTATGCGTCACCTTCGCCACACATTATTATGCAACTGTTGACAACTGGTATTTTCCGTAAATATACAGGATTCCCCCCTCCGCTCAGCTAGTGGCCAAGTTGAAAAAAGTTCATTTGAAGGTCAAGACTATGGAGTGCCGAAGCTATGTTTTGCAGTGTCGTCAGAATGACTTCTGCAAAGAAGTGTCTTTTTTGATGACATTTCACGTTACTTCTGCGCAAGTTTCCTCTTCACCGCGTGACAATCTTAAAAGCGTTTTAAGATCACTCTCACAGCCGCCTTTCTGCAGACAATGTTGAAGCAATCTCTTTAACATGACCTAACGAAATTCGACAGAATGCTGGCCGATCTTCATGTCTGACGTTGAGCAAACAAAAGGAAGAGTACATTATGGGTTGGGTCGAGCAGGTGTCCTTGTGACTCCGTCACCAGGTATGTCACCCTGGCCACGCCCGCCCCTCAACGGACATCTGTTCCGATGCTTTATCACCATTAATCAAGAGTGCATGTCCAACACTCGGCCAGTCGACTTGAAACATCTCAGGAAATACATTCATTTTCTCTTTGTGTGTGTCTGAGAGAAAGCGTTCGGTTTATTTGTTAGCCGTCGTCTTCTCTTTTTACAAACAGGAGAGCGCTCCTTAGCGTAAATACACATGTGAGCCTGAGGCGAAAATA
Organism: Deroplatys truncata; assembly: GCA_030765065.1. Classification (NCBI taxonomy): domain Eukaryota; kingdom Metazoa; phylum Arthropoda; class Insecta; order Mantodea; family Mantidae; genus Deroplatys; species Deroplatys truncata. The sequence goes on along the minus strand of CM060981.1, from coordinate 102,644,211 downwards.
TTCCAGTTGAAGCCTAGCGGAAACCTTAATAACAAGATGGCATGGTCTTTACTGGAGGCTGACTGCATTCCTCCTCAGTAAAAATAGAACTTTTACACAAATGTGTGCTCTTTCAGTCTATTGGAAAACCTCAAAGTGTTTGGTTCGGACCCATAATTTAAGGACAGAGAAAAAAAAGCCGTGTGTTCGGCGTCATATGATATAATTTAATAGATTTTTACTTTCTCTACTACGTATAGTAAGTAGGGGAAGTATTGTATTCCACCCAAAAATTCGATACCGAGATTCCACCGGAAATACATGTTTCGAGACCCCCTGAATCCAAAAAAAAAAGTATTTTTGGAAACATGTCCGTGTGTGTGTCTGTCTGTGAACAGCATAACTCAGAAACGAACAGTCGGATAAACACCAAACTTGGTATTTAGGTTCAGTATCTTCCAGAAATGCGACACGAAGGTTTTTAAGAAAATCCCCCCACCCCAGACTACCCTTTACATGGAACATTTTGTGAAAATTTTAATTTTCTCAAAAATGGCTCTAACGATTTTGATTAAAATATCATATGTTTAAGATATTTTCATGACAAATGAAATGTACATCTCGAATTTTCTGGGAATGTCTCCAAAAGTGTTCTTCATTGTGAACGACTTTTGCATAACTGGTAAACCATAAGAGATAGACAAAAATTTTACTGCACAAAACATGTAGATCGCGTTAAAATAGACAATTTATATCGTATACATTTTTTGTAGAGTGAACCATTTTCGAGATATTGCTTGTTATTCCCTTAAATTTTCCAATGCTTATACTTTTTCTCAAATTCCTTATTCATTTTTTTTATGTCCTGGACATGCAAAGAGATTGGAATGCGCCACATAGCAACCAACGCTTAAAAGATTTGACTATCGCTTATAACCTACCATATTCCCCTTGCATCTACAAGATAATTAGCAATAAGATTCACATCTCGATATCTCGATTAACATGAAGCATATGGAGAATAAGCGTTTGTAAAAATAGTTTGTTCAAGAGTAGAGAAAGTCATGTGAGTGTAGCACATCAGATTTTTTAAGTGCGTTTGCTAAGATTTCGTCTCTACTCTTGAAGCAACTAAGGCACTCGGCAGAAGTTGTAGGCTACCTGCAACTCTTCAGATGTCCTGAGGTTAATAATTAATTTGATATTGTTCTGCTTGTTCATTATTTAGCTACCGTATTTAAGGGTACCGTGATATGAGAGCAACCAAATTTTCACTGAAAAAGTTGCCTGGATATGAGCATTTTTACTTTTTCTACTACTTATCTAGAGTAAGTACAGGAAGTATTGTGTTCCACCCAAAAAATTTGAAAACGAGATTACACTGAAAGTGCACATTTTCAGGACCTTTAATAAATTTTAAAAAACATTAAAAAATTAATTGTTTGTGTCTCTCTGTATCTCCTTGCCTTCTTCTTTTGCCTAAAGGATAGACTTTAAGTCTGTTCCGCATTAAAGGCTGTTTTCCCAACGTAGTTTTGGTCTTGCTGATAATCTTTAACTGCGTAGAGAGTAAATAAATATTTTTTTTGCTAACCTATTTAATTTCCATTCTTTCAATGTGTTCATACCATTGTTGTTTCAAGGAATCAATTTTTTCTTCCAGTTACAGACTTGTAGCTCTTCTCTTATATCAGTATTGTACTTGTGATCTCTTTGAGTATATCTCAGTATTCGTCTTAAAAATCCCATCTTTGCACACTCGAGAACAGCATAATTAAAAAACAAAATGCCAGATAAATACTAAGCTTGGTACTTCAGTTTAGCATATTCCAAAGATACAGCAAGGAAAGTTTCAAGATAATTCTTCAATTCCAACTACTCTTTACATAGAGAACGTTAACTCACTAAAAATTACTCCATAAAGATTAGGATTAAAACACCGTATTTTAAGTTAATTTCATAACTAATAAAATACATATCTTGAGTTTTCTGCGAATACCTGTGAAGTTCTCTTCAATCCAACATCCGGTAGGTAATGGTCAGTTTTTGAAGTCGTACCCTTTGTTTATATATCTGGTGTTGATTCTGCTGTCGGCTGCTACAGTGGTTGGCTATGAGATCTTTCTCTCAGCGTATGCGTGGGCGGGTGTAAAGGATAACTCAATTTAAATTTACCGAGAAATTAAAAAATGTGATGTAACACTTGAGCTATTGAAGCAGTTGCCGATCGTTTGAAAATAAAGAATGAAACTGATTATAGGTCGTAGCATTCGAAACTATAGCAATTGAATTATTATACTGAAGTTTAAATTTTACGGTTTGAAATAACTGCTCCAACAATGATAGAAATTGGAAGCGTAACTTTCTGTGAAAAGCTCGCGGCTACCGGTAAGTAACTGATAGCTCAGCGCGGTCTTAGGCACTCCGAGCTGCCGATTACCACCAAAGACTGTAAGTTCCTAAGGCTGTGCACGAAGAAAAGAAAGGACTACAAGACTTGATTTTAGCAATACACGCTCTTTTATTACTTAAGCTCCGCCTACTTTAGAACTAGGCCCATCAAGTGTCCTTCTCGCGAAACCAATATTATAATTCTTACGTGTGATCTGTTACCTTGTTGCTATGGGATACCTCCACGAATCTCAGAACTTCATTCCCATTCTGTTTCACAGAATTCTGGTATACGTGACTGTTCAAACGTATTGAATTCCTTAACTGCAATCCAAGAACTTTTATACTAACGCGTTCGCTACTTCGGCTGTCGCTAATGACTTTACTTAACATGACTCGCTAATGACCTTTTCTTCGGATAAATTTTTCGACTCGTTTATTACATTAAATCTTGATTTAATTTATGGGAACTATTTATTGCAATAATTTCTCTATCTTACGTACTATTACTTCTTTATTTAATTATTTATATTTTCCTGTCCATAATTATAGTATCATTCCGTATATGAATTTTGTATAATTTTATATAACTGATAAGTATGAGAGATATAGAAATACCTACCTACGAACGTACGAACGACAAATGCAAATCTCTTTAAAATGTATGTCAAATCTTTGTCGTTGCTAATTATTACAGACATATTCTTACTATTTATGGTTTCTCGGAAATTATGTAAAGAATGAATTTCAAAGCTAGCATACAGCCATCCACGTTTTAAAGATTTGGCTGTTGTTTCAGCCCCGTTTAACCCCCTTGTGCCTACAACAGAATATGTAATGAAACTATTTCTGCAAACTTTTATCTTGATTTACATGAAAAGTAAGAGTATCATGTAGAAAAGGGATAAAAAATAAACGATAGAGGAAAGAGAAAATCGTGCGAATGCATACACATTACAGATTTTTAGATATGAAAATGTTATTTTTTTTCCGCTCAGTCTCAAACCCCAGCGTAGACTTTGAAATTCAAGGAAAGAACCCCTGGCGCTTATGTACTTTTGCGACTAGAGAAACCACGATAAATCGTAAACTGGGTGGTCGGAACCGGGAATTTTCATGTAGTTATGGGCACTTAGGCTGTGATGCGTTTTCATCCGTTAATAACGTAGTGATTCTTGTTTGTACAATGGACTTGAAACAGATTTGTTTAGACGGCAAAGTACGGCGAAACAATTGCTTGTAGCCCAGACAAAGGGCAGCAATTCTAAAATAAATACTTGTGTGAGTAATGTCTTTGTTACGAAGGTCGCATAGAGGCGCGACAGTCGAGGAAACAATGATGATATACATTAATACCTTGGTGACATATCACACATAATTTAAATACAGAACATCCTCTATGACACGTGCAGTATATGATAATGGGGAGATGGAGTTGACAAATGACGGTGCAAGCAACACCTGGGGTCTTTTGGTATTTTTAGGTTAAACCTCGAAGACGTATATGTCACAGTAATTACAATGCCTGCGCACGCGCACTAGGCCTCTCCCTGTTGTAGGCTCATCAACATACAATGACAATCGCCATTACAGGGCGGATAGATAAACTATCATTAGATATAACTAAGTAAGGTGGTTCTAGAGCGGTCCACGTGGCTGAGGGAGGGTGGGGCAGTGCGACACCTAGATGACACGACCAGCAGGGGTTCTCGTCGACTACCGTCTCAGGTTGCGGGGGAAACATTGTCTCGGGATGTGTAACAGTCAGTCGACTTTTACTGTAAATTACCATTTCGTAGCTATTCTACAAATGTACAGAAGAGCACTACTAAAAATTGTACTTTCCAAAACTTTCAGTTAATTTGGCTGAAAAATTAATCTTAAGTTTGTTAAATAAATGCTACATGTCAATAACCCTTTCAGCTTTCAGGTTACTGAGTTTCAAAAATTAATTTTCTTGAGCTGTGGCAAATGTTGTACATGATGAAATTTCAAAAATAATCTTTATTTTAGATATGTATTTTCTTAATATAGCACAAAATTGTCATATAGTTGTTTTAGCTACTTTTATTGCAAAGAAAAGAAATTTTAAAACCTATCAATATAAATTCATATTTTTGCATCTCCTTTTTCCTTTAAAACGGATAAATCAAAAGCCCATAACGGCATGAAAAATTGTAATAAACGTTTGAATTGTTTATATTTTTGGAATGTACATGAAAAGTTTCAGAAAACGTGGTTGAAACTTACGTCATATGGAGCATTTTGAGCTATCAAAAGTGCTGAGTAAAGAGCATTTCTAAAACTTTAATTTTAAAATGGAAAGAATTTTAATTTCAGGTTGTTACCTTGTTGCATATAAATTGTTATACAATAACGACAATGAAAATAAATTTGATAATTGTAACATTCTGTTTATTTTTACTTTCTCTATTAGAGCAGAGGAGGGGAAGTATTCCATTACCAAAAATTCGACACCCAGAGTTCAGAGGAACGCATATTTTAAAGCTCCCTAAATAAAGCACTTTTTGAAACATGACCGTGGGTATGTCTGTGCCTGTGAACACCATAACTCAAAAACGTAAAGTCGGATAAATACCAAACTTGGTATTTAGGTTCAATATCTTTCTAACATGCGACACCAAGATCTTCAATAAAATCCTCATACCCTAAACTACCCTTTACATGGAAGATTTTTCGAAATTTTTGATTTTCTAAACAAATGCATCGTATTCATATATGAAAGATATTTACATGAAAAATAAAATTTACATCTTGCACTTTCTGGGAATAGCCTATGAAGTTCATTCGGAAGGAATTTTATATTTTCTTATATAACTGGTAAACGTTAAGCAATAGACGAAAATGTACTATCAAAAAATTCAGATCTCTTTAAAATACACAATTATTTCATATAAGTTTTTTGTTGCATATGTCCGTTTTTAAAGTTTCGAATTGATTTGTTAGTCATTCTTTTGAAGTTCAGTCAACATTCAGTTGTTTCTCGCGATTGCATAGAAACAGTATGGTAATTTAAGACCAGCATATGGCGTCCAGCTCTTAAACATTTGACTGTCGCTGTTCCCTTTGTATCTATAACGAAATTATTAATTTATTTATTTCTGCAAATGTTTATTTGGATTGAAATCTAGTGTATAGAAAAATAAGCATGATTAAGAATAATTTGTATACTTACTAATAAACGATAGAGGGAAGAGAAAGTCATGTGGATGTATCACATCAGATTTCTTATTTTTGTGGCTGCAATCCTCAAGTTCATTTTCAAGAGATTTCCATCCAATTTCAGTGTTGCATTGCCTTATTCTTCCATATTCCTCTTTTAATTACTCATGAGCTCGAGGCTGGGCTGATTGTTTAAAAAGAGTCTTATTAGCCTATTAAAAATTTAATCTGCAGTTTTACCTAATTTAGGATATTCTTTGTATGGAGTTTCCTTTAGCTGAGTGCATAGATAGACTGTTACTACCAATTTTGCTGCATGTGCGGACTGCATTCGCGTTCTGTATCAGAAGTACGGTAAGATATACACGAAAAGTCTGTGTACTTTACCTCCTTTGTCAAAATCTACTCTTAATTGGTGTATTGAGATCTGAAAAAGCGTAAACAAAATGGATGTTTTGCTTCTGACCCTATCACAATTAGACAATTCTGATAATTGACACGCCCCAAAATGATCCATCTTTTTTTAATTATAGGTGTAATAGTACTTCGAAAATAGTAGTAGTAAATAGTAGAAGTTCTTATTTTAAGGCGCTTTTATTTTACGTCTTTTCAAGCAGATTACAGCCTACAGAGATACTGAATTGATAACTAATAAGGTCATGTGACAGTAATGTATAATATTACTTTCTATATACTTACTTATGGTAGGTGAGAAGGTATTCTATTCCATTCAACGGTTGGACAAAGAAATTTCACCGGAAATACAGGAGTGGGCAAAAGTAGGTATATTATGGATGAATAGGACAATACTGAAGAGTTCTGTTTTCAGCAAGATGTGGCTCCTGCTCACTAAGCCTGAATTGTGCGAGGCTTTTGGCTTAAAATTTTGCAAATAAGTTAATAAGACTAAGGGGACATTAAGATCTCCAGGTCTTATCCCTGTGGATCCTTTTAATAGAGATATTCTTGAAGATAAAGTTTTGGAAGAGGACCACGTACTATTGATGACATGATCCAGTTCCTCAGGGAGGTATGACAATTAAGTCATAAAAATAAATAATTACATAGTAAAATGTGCTTGAGTGTCAAATCTAGACTACAGCAGTGTGTACATATCGAGGATCAGATTTGACTATTCACAAGAAAACATTCTAATGTTATGTGTTAGCATAAATTCGTATATCATTTCTTTGCATACTTCATATTTCATTACCGCATACCTAGTTTTCCACACCCCTACAGATAATTCCCTTCTTCTTCAATGGATTACCCTCCTCTTTGTAAGACGTATCTCCCCTACCTACCAAGTAGTTACAAGTCAATGCTGTGGGACAGTAGCTTGTCGAGGAGCAAGCAAACTCTGGATTACCAGCATATCCAGAATGGCTGATCAGCCCAAGAGCCCTTCCTGCTGTAGTGGTGAAGAAGGAAATTAAATATTCGCCTAGCAACCGAAGAAAACATTGAAAAACCCTTCGGTCAGGCCCGTCGGTCCCGGAAGTCTGAAACCAGGACCTCCCGAATGCGAGTCGCACAAGTTACCGCGGCACTACCTTGCTCGGTGTGAACAGATAACTCAAAACGAAAATTCCGATATATATATATATATATATATATATATATATATATATATATCAAAAGTAGTATTTAAAGTTAGCACTATTTTCTCAAAAATAGTTCTAATGACTGATTAAAATAGCACATGCTTTACATATTGACTTGGGAAATAGTGCAAATATCTTGGGAGTTTTGGGGGATAGATATGAAACCTCATCATTCTGACTGATTTTTTATACCTTTGTACAGCTGTTAAACCATAAAGCATACGTTTTACTAAAAGATGTAGATTAGATATCACTGAAATATAAAACATGTCAAATAATTGTTTCTGTATCAAAGCTGTTGACGAAATATTCCTCTACCTTTGCAGATTTTCCCTGATTGAAGTATCATGCGGCATCCATAAAGCGTTTCAAACGATTCTTCTAATTTCCAGCAAGAGTTTGTTAGTAACAAATACTGAATTATGTTTGCGAAGAGCTCAGCTTTGCTTTTCGTACTATGCATGCAGTCAAGCCGATATTGCTAAATTCAAAAGTAATTCTATTCAAAAAGGGATCGCTAGTATCGTAATATGAACAAAAAATTCACGTTTTATATGAATACGATAATATGTAAGGGGTACCGAATGTAATGGTTATACATGTGCCATGTATCTATACGTAGTGACTAAGAACGCTACTCGTTTGCTAATGTGCTAGAGATAATACACTCTTATGTGCAACAGAAATTTGAAAAGAAAAGGTACTTAGAATGTTCTTTTCGTGAACGCTCCAACTACAGATTAGCAAAAGTTTGCAAACGATGCTAATTACTACACATAAGATTATAGTATGGCGTAAAGATCGCATTTGAAAGCCACAGAATATCGTGTTATCTTGAAAGGAAGCCACACCTACTCTGTCCCATCTTAGAGAATGCTGATAGGCCAATTGGCTGGTGGAACCCACAGCACCGTGGAGTTTCTTGGCTTCTTTTGTTTTCTTCACCAAGCAGACGGAAGTAAACGCGTCACATTTGGTTGAACAGATTACCTTATTATGATGATTAGTGGCTTGCATTCCCTCCAGAGAAGTAGAAAACTCTGCTGAGATGTTATCTTCAGCAAGACCTTCGGCTGCTTATATCAATGCTTTGTGTAGCCGAGGGCACAATGGTCCTTGTTGGACTCAAAACTGATAGCTTCATCTGCCCACGTATCTCGGAATGTGACCCAACAACACTGTGACATGTGTCATCACTACTGTGTCTTGTTCAGAAATACTGAAATTATTTAACTATTCCACAACAAAACAAGTATTTACAACTGGCTTTACAGGATCTTTATGCTACCGCAATAGTGTTTGTTGGAGAAATACCAAACTTGATGTTTTAGTTTATGTTTTATTTTACTTCCGAAATGAAAGGGTTGCCGTAAGGAGAAAGTGTACTAAATAAAAATTGGTTGTACAATATAAAATAATAATAAAAATAATAATAATATATTTGTTCATTAGGAAGCCAGACGCAGCTGTGCGCGATCATGGCTTTGTGTTTTCCTGTTAGATCATTTCGAAATGTTCAAAACAATCGAATGACTCGCCGACTGTGAAGTCATTTCAGTAATTCGGTTTTTGAATGCGAGAAATGTTACGCCAGCATACGTCATCGCCAATTGTATGAGGTTTATGGGGAAACAAAAATGAGTGACAATAACCGGCCACACACAGCCAAACAAACTCAAGATCTGATCGCAATATTTGGTTGGGAACAGTGCGACCGCCCTCTTTCCAATCCATATTTGCCACCAAGCGATTTTCGTCTCTTTCTTCATCTGAAGAAATCACATTTAAACGACGATGTTGTGAAACAAGAAGTGCAGAGGCGGCATCATTCTTTGACGAAAACATAAGAACTGGTTTTCCGTTACAATAATGGCGGTGAATATGAGGAGAAATAGTGTAAGGTCTGAGGTAATGAATGATAATAAAGTGTTTGGAAAATAGTGTTGTTATTTTTGAAAAATTATCGGTACTTGCTTTAAAAACACGCCCCGTAAATTTTTCCTCAAAATATAAGTTGAGTATTTAATGGCTGTCAAAAGCTACAGTGTTTACAGAGCGCTGCAAAGACGGAAATTCTTCTAAAAAGTAAGGAGCTGAGCTGCTTAGTGATCATCCCTCTTGCACCAATCGTCATCCCTATTACATCTATAGAAACAAGGTTATATTTCTCTGCAGAGTAGTATACCAGGGGCTCAAAGATATACTACATTTCTCGATGGACATTTTCAGGCTGTTGCTCGCCGGTTTCAAATCTGACTAGATCGATTACATATCTCTTCTATTGGTTTCTGAAGACTAATGACATCAATCCTAAGTGTACCTACTCCCATTTTCAACAACTCTTGAATTTCATTATGTACCGTGAATCCTGTGTCACGCAAAGCTTGATGCGTCTTAGTATTCCGGCATGAGAATAGGAACCAAGGATGCGGGATAGGGTTATCTCATTGACCGAGCGTGATAGTTCAGGCGGCAACGTCTGTGGCCTGTATTCAGGAGGTATAGGGTTCAATTCCCAGTGGCTGCCCATTCTGACCACGAGAGTTTTCGTGGTTTTCCTCTGGTCGCCTAGGCGAATGCTGGGGTCGTGCATTCTACTACGATTTTTCGTCTGCCTCATTTCTTGTTATTTCATCTTTGTCCCATTATTTTTTTAGGAAGTGTCTCCGGCTTCCGTAATGTGTTTGGTGACAGACAGATGGCATGGTCGCTGCGTCAACGACAGCCCGCGTTGTCCGCTTCGAGACCCTTCGCTCTACTGGCGAGAGCAGGTGTTTCGTGCTGGAAAAGATAGGAACTTCCGTACGTCTTTGTAATCCCGTCTGCCTGCCGACCTGCGAGCACTGCAGTTCCTTCACTTCATTCCTGCCTCTCGGAGCTACAATAGATCTAGTTGGTCGCAGCGGCGAGGTGTGCCCCTCCGGTAATTACATCCTACTATCTCGTCGCGCCAATGTCGACACCGTTTGCTGTCCATGGCATGTTCCAAAGCTGCGACACGAACATTTCAAGAAAATCCGTCCAACCCCAAACCACCCTTTAAATTTAATATTTTTCGTTCTCTTTTATTTTCTCAAAAATAACTAACCATTTTGATTAAGATGTATGTTCAAGTTATTTACATGACTAATAAAACGTATATCCTGAATTTTCTTGGAATAACCCGTGAATTCCTCTTCATTAAGAATGAATTTTATACAACTGGTAAACCATACTCTAACTTACTCTATAAAGAAATGTAGATCTGTTTAAAAATACACCGTTTATTCAAATTATTTTTGTGACATCAGCCATTTCCGAGATAACCGCTATTATTCGTTTGAATTTTTCAATAGTTTTTCATTTTATGTGTTCTAACCATTTAGATATTTGTCGCGTTATCAGTGAAAGAGTATGAAATTTTAAGCCGCATATAGCTCTCCGTTTTTAAAGATTTGATTATTGCTTCAGACTCCTGTCTCGTGTATCCTTGTACCTACAACGAAATGTATAATGAAGCCATTCTGGAGAAGTTTAGAAGTAGTTATAAAATAAGCTTTTATGGATGTAGAGCATCAGATTGTTTAAAAGAGGAACCTGCACCTTAATTTTTGCACACATTTATTACAACGTGTATAGAATGAAATTTAGTGCATGCGACCAGATGCCCTGGTAAGTTCCTTCATCCTCATGGTATATTGTTTCGTAAACCAGTCTCTAAAGTTGGGAGGAGCGTTCAGTGTCCCATTAAACACGTTATCTTATATTTAGCTAGAACTGCCAATCAGAAATGACAGTCAATCAGATATCAAAGAACGCTAATGGGAGTTTAAACTGGAAGATGAGACACTGCCCCTATGATCCCGCCAAGGCTTTTAAGAAATAATTTTTCTGCACTTTAATGGTTACCTTTACTGGAACATCAGCAGAGTAACACTTATAGGAGAGAAGCTTTCCTTTATCGGCCATCATATAACCCATTTAGTAAAGTTAATGTGGGTTGTTTCTATTGGCAACTTGATATGTTTATTTGTGACTGCTCTGGACCTTAAGGTTAACCTCTTAACAGCGCAGGTCACGCCAGACAATGAGTAAATGACATGAATCACTGATAGTGCGAGTGTACTTGGAGACCTAAAGCTGTAAAGGTACCCGAGGACTGAGGAAAACAATCAAATAAAACGTCGATCAGGAAATATGATTCAACAGGGCTTGAACCCGCCTCGTAGCTGAGAGGTAGGACAGTTAAATCTACATTATTGCAGTAGAAACTTAAATAATGTAGGGGAAAGGTCCCTAATTTGAACCGCCTCTTAAATTGAACCGCCCCGATATTTTCTAAACTGTTCCATCGGTGTCACCATAATCCTAGCAGAAGCGTGGCGTGTACAGTTATGAATGCTTGGAGTTGTTGACTGCATTCTGAGCTGTGGTTTCAGTTGTATGAAGTGTTGCGTGTTTTTGGTGCTTCAGAAGTAATATTTGACTCGTCTAGCTAAGCTTATACGACCAATTAGATAAGTTTGAGATTATCTGTATATATATTGCATGTTATGAAGTGTTTATTTAGCAACAATATTCATGCATACGTTTTTTCAAGCAGCGTCTCTCCTAGTCACATAGATGCTAAAGCTTCCAAAATGGCGATGCTCGTAAATTGAACCACTGTTTGAACCCTATGTTGAACTGGTCCAATTTAGGAAACCTATTGAAGTTCTAGGATTGTTCAACTGCGAATAGTATGTCTTGTGAATAAATATCGATACAATATGCTAAGTTAAAAAAAATCATGTTAAAAACAGTGCCTGACATGAATATGTGAATGTGAATTGTCTGAAATTATGGACATGATCCAGTGTATGAGTTGTAGAATATGGCTTCGCCAAAAGTGTACAAAAGTTAGTGTTAAGAAGAAAGTGTTTTATTGTGAGGACTGTGTATAATTGGACTCTTTTGTATGAGAGTAAAAGTTAGTAAAAGCTCTATATTTGCAAATAATCCTATTCCAAAAACCAAGTGATTGTCATCATATAAAAATTCAAAACGTCCAAGGAAATTTCTATTCTTATCAGAATTTTGGACTCTACTGTTGTTGCTGTTAGCATATTTGTTTTTAATGTACAATAAAATATGTGTATTTTGTATTAATAAAAATAATTTTAAACTTAAAAGTATGTGGTTCATTTTAAGACACGGGTGGTTCAATTTAAGGACCACGTTCCTAATTTGAACCGATTTACACCATCTCACTTTTTAAATGTTATTTACTTGATAATTGTATTAATTTTAAATTGTGTTGACGATATTAATAGCGCAAAGGATTTGTCACTTTAATGCTTGTGTTTCTGAAAATTTTGATTTGAAATTATAATTATTATTTACTATTTAGACGTAAGTGGTTCAATATAGGAACCTTTCCACTATTTACGTTTCTAATGTTAATAGTGTTTAATGTTCATTCTTACATATGGCACCATAAATGGTGAACACTGATGATGCTTGAATTGCTATGATAATTAGGAAAGGAAAATTAGGAAGGTAACGTTCCAGGATTACATTTATGGTACCTCCCCGCATTTTCCAGTTAAGATGACTGAGAGAACCCTGGGAGAAAAACAACTCAGGCAGGAAGGCAGTCCTAATCTGTCTGAACTACTGGTCTCCAGTCCATGAGTGCATGTCTAATACACCTCAGCCACTCGTGACTTTTGGAACTGTTTGAGTACTTAAATGTGTACATCTAACGCTTATCTAAGGTAGAGTCTCCTACATTCGATGGATATTTCACTGCAAATACACTGCCGTTTGTAAAAATTGCAACACCAAGAAAGAATTTCCCGAATGACTAGAAGAGTGTAGAAGAGTGTGCAAGCAATAAGTAATTAGGTTTGCAGAGAGATGGGGTACCGTAGGCCGAGCAGAGCCCTCTCGTGTCGGTCCGACAAGGTCAGTGTTGCGCCTAGTGTAGTCAGTGCAGAGCTGTCAAACAAGGTGGAAACAATAAAGATAGTGCCAGTATGCCTCGTCGACGTCAGAGGGAGTCATATCAGCATGTGAGTGAGTTTGAACGGGGCAGAATGATCGGTCTCCGGGAAGCGGGTTTGTCATACCGTGACATTTCGGTCGTACAGGGCATGCTGCTACGACAGTGATGCGAGTGTGAAAGCAGTAGATAGATAAGGTCGTATGCAGCGACGAGCGGGTACTGGACCACGCAACATGACCACAGCACGGGATGACCGTCATCTTGTCCACATGGCCATAACGGACCGTACAGCTTCATCTACAGTGTTGGCTCGACGGTGGAGCACTGCAACATGTGTGAACTTGTCTGCATCAACGGTTCGTCGCCGTCTGCTGCAGGTTGGACTGGTTGCATGCATACTATTACGTCGACTTCCATTGTCCAGAAACCACAAGCTCCTCCGACTGCAATGGGCAAGTGAACACCGTCACTGGGGTGCTTAGTGGCAAAATGTAGTCTTTTCGGACCAGTCCCGCTTCAACGTGTCCTACAGTGATGGCCGCATACGTGTCCGGTGGTACCATGGTGAGCACAACCTGAAGGGCTGCATTGTTGAGCGGCATAGCGGACAAACACCAGGTGTGAAGGTTTGGGGCGCCATTGGTTACAACAACCGATCTCGCCTCCTACGAATTGAGGTCCCTTTGAACAGCAACCGGTACCTAACGGAGTTGTAGAGCCTGAGGTACTCCCCCTGCTTCAGGCATCTTCACAGGCCACATTTCAACAGGACAATGCCCGGCCACATATTGCGAGGAATGCACAAGCCTTCTTCGAAGAGCGACGGGTACCATTGCTACCCTAGCCTGCACGTTCGCCTGACATGTCGCCCATCGAACATGTCTGGGATATGGTTGGTCGACACCTGGTGCGTCACGGTCCTCCAGTAATCAGTGTCACGGATTTTTGGGCTCCAATACAAACTGCATGGAGGGAAATCCCTGAGGAACTTATTCAAAACCTTTTTTATTCAATGCCATGGCGTATGGCAGTTCTAATTGCAGCGCATGGAGGCCACACCAAATACTGAATATTAAGGCTCAAAGGTCATGTATAGATTTGAAATATTTATCATTTGTTACTTGTCATGTACCTAACCTGTGGTATTAAATTCATTGAATTCATGCGTTTCCTTCTTGGTGTTGCAATTTTCACAAACGGCAGTGTATGTGTTTTGTGGCACTTGAATAAACAAAGGCATTTTTAAGAAATTTTGTACCGCGCTATTATTTCTGCTGAATCTGTCGTGCTACTTTAATTAGGCACGCTTTTGTTTTTCATTTACTTACGGATAGCATAATAGAAAATCACACCTGCAAAATAAAACTAACTTAATCTAAAAAATATCGTTTTTATTTTCTCTACCCACTACCTAGTGGGTAGAGAAGGTATTGCTTTCAACCCAAAACTTCGATACCGATTGTTTCACAGAAATACATGTTTTGAGACCCCCTGAATACAAAAAATTTAAAAGGTGCGTGGGTGTTTCTATCTGTGTATGTGCCTGTGAACAACACAACTCAAAATTGAGAAGTCAGATTCAATATCATACTTGGTATTTCAATTCAGTGCCTTCCAAATATGTGATACAAATAATCTCAAGAAAATGTCCTTACCCCAAACTACTCTTTACATGGAATATTTTTAAAAAAATTTGGTTTCCTAAACAATGGTTCTAAGAGTTTAATTAAAATAACATGTATTAAAGATATTTACGTAACAAATAAAATGTGAATCTTGAATTTTTTGGTAGAATTCCTCTTCATTCAGAAGAAATGTTGTATAATCATGTATAAATGGTAAACGTTGAGCGATAGATGAAAACGTACTACGCAAGAAATGTAGATATCTTTAAAACACACAATTTATTTCAAAGAACTTTTTTTTCTGCTATCAGCCACTTCCTAGATTATTAATGGTTTGCAGTGTTCGATACTTAGCCATTCCTTTAAAGTCCTTTAAGTTGTTCTTCGCGATTCCATTGAAACAATATGGAATTTTAAGGCCGGCGTATAGCATGAAGTTCTTAAGCGTTTTACTGTCACTATTCCCTTTGTATCTATAACGAAATGTATAATGTATCTATTTCTGCATAAGTTTATTTGGATTAAAATGAAGTAGATATAATAAAAACCTTTAGTAAGACTAGTTTGTATATCCACTACTTAAGATAGAGACTAGAGAAAGTCATGTGAACGTATCACATCGGATTTTTAGTTATGTTTTAGTGGTATAAAGCACAGTAATCCGTTTCTAACATGCCTAACCAAACTTTCATGTTGTATGTTCATATTTTGCATGTATATGTGTCTGTGAACAGCATAACTCAAAAACTAAAACTCAGGGGGGAACGTATTAGTCAGACTCTGTTTAATCATGACAGATGAAAATCTTCAAAAATATCCCAAACTTCAAACCACCTCTTACATGTTGTTTTCTATTTGCTCAAAACTTCTTTGGCGATTTTTATTAAAATACCACGTTTTAAATGTTTCCATAAGTAATATGCTGTATATCTAGAATTTTCTGTGAATACCCGTGAGTGAATTATAAGCTAGTATAAGTAGGAAACCATAGGAGGTAGACAGAAACTACTTCAGGAAAGATACGAGTGTAATGTATAAGGTGATTTTTTCCATAGCGCTGACCATTTTATAAAAATATTTCATGGTCTATGTTTAAAATGTAAAGAAGAAAGATGCTCGAAAGTTTCCAGTTCTTCTTATTTCTTTTACCTTTGTAAGGGGTCCTTACTATGAATTGTAGACGTATTCCTCCGTGCTTCCGATTAACATTTCAACGATGTTCCTGATATCTAGACAAATATGCACTGCGAACGTAATGGAAACAGAAGAATGTCTTTTTAATGAATGCTATAACATTCGTATAGGATATGGAAGCGAATGGGTAGAGAAAGTCACGTTTCTATACCACATGAAATTTTTACTTTCTCTAGTGCTTACTTATAATAGGCAGAGGAAGTATTGTATTCCACCCAAAAATTCTATATTCAGTTTTCACCGGATATACATGTTTTGAGGCACGAATCCCAAGAAAAAGTATTTCTAGAAAAAGAACTCCATGAATGTGTGTTTGGACAGCATAATTCAAAAACCTAAAATTGATTAAATACCAAACTTGGTATTTAAGTTCAGTATTTATCAGGAATGCAACAGGAAGATTTTCAAGAAAATTCCCCCAACCTGGCCTATATTTTAGATCGAATTTTGTTTTCTTATTTGTTATTTTTTCAAAAATGTCTAACGATTTTTATTTAAATACTGTATCTTGAATATATTTGCATGACAAATAAAATTTATAGGTATACTGAATTTTCTGCGAATAGCCTGTGAAGTCCTTTTTATTCTGAATGAAACTTTTATAACCTGTAAACCTTACGAGATAAGCAAAAGCTTACTACACCAAAAATGTGGATTACACAGAATTTAAGACAAATAAATTTATTGTGGTATTAATTATTTCAAATATATTCTTTGTTATTGATTTGAACCGTCAAGTGCTTTACTTTTTTCATGTGGTAAGTCACTATTCTTTCCTTTTTCCCCTCTCGTTATCATGCAAAGAGAATGGAATTTTAGTCATTACATAACGACCAACTTTTAAAAGATATGACTATGGCTTATTCCCCTTGTACTTACAACAAATATGTAATAAATAATTTATGAAATATATATTTCGATTAACATAAAGCAGTTAGAGGAATAAGCTTTTGTAAGAATAGTATGTAGAGACAGCGGGTAGAATAAGTCGTGTGAATATAACACATAAGACATTTTTTCTTTTCTTTCTTATTTTGACTTCCGTTAATTTGCCTGTCTTCTGAGTCTCCTGCCTAAATAAAGTGCATAATTACTACATTATTATTTAATAGAAACCACCTCCATCAAGCGTTTAACATGATTAATAAAGTACGAGGTGCGATCATTAAATTCTGGGACTGTGTCTGCTGTGTCCGAACGGATCAAGTGATTGGCGTGCGCGCGAAGCACAGACGAGTAATAATCTGAAGACAACCTATGCAAAGTTTCAAAGCGATAGCGTCATTGATACCTATGTTACAAAGTTTGTACTAGCACGTGCACGCTCACCTTGGCGAAATCACGATAGACTCGAAACTGGAACAAAGAGCAAACATCAAATTCTGTGTGGAACTCGGGAAATCAGCAACCAAAACCCATGGAATGTTGAAACAAGCTTACGGAAATGAAGCAATGAGTTGGACGAGATGCTTTGAGTGGCATTCACGTTTCACATATTATGGCAGAACATTGCTGGAGGACAACCAACAGCATGATCATTGGTTTTTTTCGATATTCACGGGATTATGCACCTGAATTTATTTCTGTGGTCAACTAGTGACTACTGTTTTTTACTGTGACGTTTTGAGACGTCTCAGGGAGCACATTCGTCGGAAACTACCACAACTGTGGGCAGAGAAAAATTGGATGCTCCAAGACGACAACACACAGCTCACAGAGCTCTCGCAACACATCATTTTTGTGCTGGTAACAACATGGTCGTCCTTTCTCACACCCCGTATTCACCAGATTTGGCCCCCTGCGACTTCCTTTTGCTTACCAAGATGAAATTGAAGCTGAAAGGTCGCAGTTTTATCACGATGGAGGTGATGCAACGCAAATCCCAGCAGATGCTTAACATGCTTCAAGAACGAGCTTCCAGGGTGTATTCCCAAAAAATTGCAGAGGCGCTGGGATCGGTGCGGAGCTGTCCAAAGGGACTATCTTGAAGGAAATTGCAGCCAAATTTAAATCAGGTAATTTTATTTCCATTTACGGGACCAGTCCGGGAATTTAATAATCGCACCTCGTAGATGGAAATAGTTATTTACGTGCGTTATTTACGTACGTTATTTACGTATAGGAAAGTGACTTTTTTCAGGATGAGTAAGATGTTTACCGAAACGTGTCTTGAAGAAAAACACTTTTCTGCAGTTGCGTATATATTTTGTATCATACTATATCAACATACTTTATATATGCTTCAATGTTGTACTGCGTATTATGTTGGACATGCACGTATTCCTATGTTTCATGGTTTCATGTTGTCATTACATGGCCAATGCATTTGAAACCGTTTCCAGCTCAGCGATGGTCGCCAATTTTTGAAGCCGTACCCTTTACTTCAACATCTGCTGTTGATTCTGCTGCCGGTTGCTACAGTGGTTCACTACGAGATCTTTCACTCAGGTATGCATGGGCGTAGTTTGAAAGCATAACATCATTTTAAATTGACTGAGAGATTTAATGTGAACTACTACTTGAGCTATTGAAGCGAGTTGCCGACCATTTAAAGATGAATGAAACTAATTATTAATCATAGCACGCGAAAGTATAAAAATTAACTGATTATAACTGCTAACTTCTGCAGTATCAATTTTACGGTTTGAAATAACCGTTTCCGCAATAAAAGAAACTAGAAGCGTAAATTGCCGTGGGTCGGTAAAATGTTTAGCGGCAAAACCTCTCGCGATGGGCGCTAAATCTTACATTCACACAAGCGCGTCACTAAGCGCTTAAAACAACACTCACTTAATCGCCAGATTAAGTGAGTAATTCTCAAAAGCGAGTGTCACGAATTTATGCACGAATGAATGCCTCTGATTAAAATGCACGCTCTTATATTAACTTAAGTTCCACCTACATATAATTACCGCTACAACGCTACTTCTTGCGCGAGCCAATCTTCAAAGTCCTAGCGTCTCTTGTTACTAAGCGGTGCCTTCGCGAATCTAAGAATTTCATTCCTTTTCTCTTTTAAATATTCTGGTCTATGTAACACTGCAAACGTACTGATTATAATCTAACTGCATTTCAGAAATCTTTATACTAACGCGTTCACTCTTGGGCTGCTATTAATGACTTTGCTCGCTAATTACCTTTTTCTCCGAATAAACCTTTTCAGCTCAAGCTTGTTACATTATAGATTGGTTTAATATACGGAAATTATTTATTGCAATTATTTCTCTGTCTTACTATTATTTTTTATTTAATTATTTATATCTTCCTGCCAAAAATTACGGTAGTATGTTCACATGTTGGTGTTGGAGCACGGAAAGTAACTGAACGGAAAAGTTCAATGTGACATACTGATTTGGAAAAACATGGAATTCCACGTAGTGTGAAACAAAATGAACTTCTGTATGAATGATTTGAAGAATGGCAATGCAAGTAAAGGATATGGGTAGAGAAAATGATGTGATCAGTTACAATAACACATCATATTTTCTTAAGTTTAAATTTAATGCTACCCAAAATTTTCTGGATGATGGAATTTTGAATCCGGAAATGACATGCTGAATGGAGGTGTGTCCTCTGGCGAGGGACCGATAGTTAGGCCAAATTCCTTGAGCATAATTTTTATGTAATTGTATATAAATAGCTATCTATGTTTTGGAAAGAAAAGCAGTTTGTGAAACTACAGTGAGATTATTTTGAATACAAGACATGAGTTTAGTCGTCGTGTATTTGTAAAACACTACCCCTGTCACTTCCGAACACAGCATCCGCCAGAGATCCGTCAAGAAGTCGTCACTGACCCTGCATTACAATTGGATCTTGGATGTGATGCCAAGGGGCTTTTGGCGCGCACTGTACATTGGCAGTTCGATCCCCGACTCCGTCCAAATTTGTACACGCATCACGTTCCTGTGCGAAAGACGGGGGAGAAGTAAGATAGTGGTAAGATGGGGGAGAGGGGATGGTAAAGCCTCAGACACTGTGTTCCAGCTTCACCATACGGCTGCACTTCTGTCGCACTACAAAGCTCAGGAAATCTTAGACATTTCAAATTTGCTTTATAGAAATACTCCTGGAGCGCTGTGGAACTACAGCTCTGATACTGTATCGATTTCTAACTTTATCGAGTTTTTTCCAAAACTAAAATTGTCAAACTTTTATTATATTCCTTGTTGCGATATTTATAAACCTTTTTACTATGTAAAATATAATTTTTCTACATTACAGTGAATTAAGCATGGATATACAGGGTGTACCATTTAAGTTAAGACTGTATAATATCTCCAAAACTAAGCGTTGTAGAAAGAAATGTCTTGAATAAAAGTTGCTTGATATTATGGGAGAAAGTAAATGCCTAAAAAGTAAATTAACCCTAAAATGACCATCATAACGTCCTCCAAACAAAGCAGGACTAATCCCATTTGCTTACCCCCATTATATCAAGCAACTTTTATTTAAGACATTTCTTTCTACAATGCTTAGTTTTGAAGATATTGTAGTCTCAACTTAAATGGTCCACTCTGTATATTCTAAATGCTGAATGTTTTCTAAAATTAGAAAAAAGATGGGCTGTCATCTTTATACTCATTTCTTAGATACACTAAGGTTCTCTTTAAGTTGCTTGCTGATTTTCCAATTTTCACACTATGCAGAGGGGGAGTAAATAACTTTAATATAACTTGAAGATAAGATATACACTAAAATTAAATTTAATTCCAAATTATTAAATTAAAGCCTATCAATTTAGGAATAATCACCATCTTCAATTTAAGTTTTTGTTCGTTCATACATGTACGAGAAACTTTAACACTTCAGATTTGCTGATTAAACAGATCAGTGTACCTGAGATTATGAAAAATATAAATAAATAAAAGCATACAACATTTATTACATTATTCTTCAGAATCACCTAATTCTGGTAGTGTTTATTTGCAGAAAAAGGTAGAATGCTGGTAACTATGGAAAAAAAGGATAGATTTCCCACATTCCATAGTACACAGTCAATAAATCTAAGGAAGTATCTTATAGAGAAATTAAACGTTAGAAAATAAAATTATTACAGGAACTAAAGAGCTCACATTGGTAAATCTAAAGTGCAAGTAACGGCAGCTTAATTTTTAAGATGCCTGGTTTCAACTTCGCTTATAAATTAGTTAATTGCTTTCTCTAAGACTTACACAAAGTATTCGTTCCAAAAAATGTATATAGAAATTTCACTACAAATATCCCTTTTTGAAGTCCTCTGATTAGAAAGAAAAGTGCCTATTTTTAGAAAAATGTTCCATGTATGCCTGTATGTGAATTGCATAGCTCAACGTATTAGGCAAGTCATGTAAAGACCAATTTTACCGAGGGGATAACTCAGGCGCTTGCGTCTGGGGCTTGTATTTGGGAGGTCCTGGGTTGGATTCTCGTTGAACGCAGCCATCCTGTTATTTTTTTTGTAGTTTTTCCAGGTCGATAGTGGATTATATACTACTACTACCGAGCGGGATGACTCATACGGCCACTTTCCTAACCATTGGTTTTTTTCGGGATTTCCCTGGGTCGCTAGGTGAATGCTAGAAAGGTTCATTACATCCCCCGAGTTTCTGTCTCTTCATTTCACCTCCAATCTCATTTCACTTCACCTTTCATCTGGTTAATCTGTTTCAGGGTTCAAAGTGTCGGCGGGAGTCTCGGCGTTGTAGGGTAGGGGAAAGGATGCTCTATATAACCCTTCCTCCCCCGGAATGGAAGCAGCCCCCAACTCCCGGTCCCCCTCTCTCAGTAGGATGTGCAATCCTGCAGGTGGAGGGGAGTCAGTTGCATCAGCTGCAATCGGGGAGTTTCAATCTTTAAATGGTAGGGACCCTGCCCTCTGCCCTGTTGTGGCTTCTGGTCCGGCCGCCCTCTGTTTCTGTTTACCTCACCTCTCACTCCCGGAGGTATCCCGTCAGGTGCTTAGGCACAAAATATCTTGTAGGTTGAGGAGCTAAGTCCCCCTCCATACCTACTCCTACTACCACTAATTTTCCTGTTCCCATTTCATTTCCTCTGATGTTTCACGTAACGGGGTCTAGCGTATGCGGTCGATGTGCTTTAAGGAGAGAACTGTTTCTTTGGTGCATAAATCTTCTGCCCAAACCTCTCACTGCGGAAAGGGCGTCTAGGGATGCTCAACTTAGGGACCCCGCTGAACTGCGCCTGCCGCCACCAGACCTGACCTTCGTGCTCTCTCGCCTCATCCATTCCTCTCAGATATTTAGTATGTTTTCACTACCCCTAGCAGTTCTGGAATCCTCCTATATTTGATTCCCTATCCCTAACGCCAAAGGTTAAATTTTGGAATTTAAAGTCAAACATCTTCAAAAGTTTCAAGAGAATATACCCGAAAATTAGCTAAACTGTTACTTGAAATGCGTTTCTTTATTTTTAAGCTACTACTATTTTTAAGTTAATACTAAAATGATGAGTAAATCTTTTATATCCTCTTTATACTAAACGAGTTTAATATAACAGGAAAACGATAAGGAAAAACCAAATATCTTGTTGTAGCATTAGTCAATTACGAAATATTTACGGTTGTGTGTTTAAATATCTGCAGATCTAAGCGTACGTTTTAACAAGTTAAACAGGCACTTATTTGGGTTTTTTTTAACTTCGTGGGTAACATACTCAGTGATCAGAAGCAAATAAATACAAGTAAAGGACCTATAAAATAAGTTTAGTATGTATATCTAAGCTAAGCTGAAATATGAAGACCTCTAGAGGCAGAAGTTGACGTAACTCTGAACTGCACCCTAGTGACTTGCAGAAAAAGTATCTTACAAAACAACAAGAAGCTATTAGTAGCAAGGATGTACAATTTATACCTTTGTCCCTGTGATGTAATTTTATAAATAAGCTGACAGCGACGTTCCTTTTTATTAAATGATAGCGTAAGCTTTCGGAATGATAGTACTGATGATGAACATGACAGTTGAGATCGGTTTGTGAAACGGTTCAGACGTGCGTGTATTCCACAATTTGAAACATTATTCTTACTATAATACACTTTATCATAGTTTGCTTTCCAAACCCAAAATATGCTGCACTGGAAAGCAAACTATATTTAACTTATATTAAAGCATTGGTACAGCATATTCTAGACCAGGCTGTTCCAACTCTGCTCGGCTGAGTTAAGAATACTCGCGCGTACGCAGCAACAGTGCTCGGAGCCCGCTGGAGTGACAGCGTGATAGTCAATATGTCACTGGGCGAAGGTAATAGCAGAAGTGCTTGCACTTCCTGCCACTTAATTCCAACACTTCATTCTCCCATAACGACAACTTTCCTTCAATACCGAGCTGTATTGCATGCTGCAGACAGACTCTTGCGAGTCGCGAGTTCTCCGCTGCTCTTTGGCGCTTAAACATCCTATTCTAGACATTTACTGAATCTGTAGAAGTGAAGTGCTAAGTACTATTAATTTTTATTGTTTTTTTTTTGTAGTAAAAGTTTCAAAATATTTGGTTAACATATAATATAATCTTCTATAAAATAGTTCAGCGCTACTTTACTTTTAATGAAAACATTAAACTTCGTGATAAATGTTAATGGAATTTACAAAATGTTAGAAAGTTTCAATCGAACTTTCTCGAGAATAATTATTATGCGCTTAAAATACTTTGCTTCTGACCCCATCATATACTATCTGGTGCTTCCTCTTCTTCTTCTTCTTCTTCTTTCTTCGTTTACCTTCCTGGTTTGGAGGACTTACAAGCCAAGCCTGGCGTCAGACGCCTGTTGGGGAGCAGACAGACTTTTGGTTTGGATAGAAGAACCAGGATAGGTGATCAATCCGAAGCCTAGTATGAGAGCGAGGAAGAAGATGATATGAAATAACGGTGAAATGGATGAAAGAAAAGGTGATGATGGAGCAGTTGGTGGAATGAATGGCGGGAGAAACCGGAGAAACCATAGAAAACCCGTCCAGACGCCACTTCGTCCACCGCAAATCCCAAATACAGTTCCATGGGATCGAACCCAGCCGGCCTTGGTGAGAGACGAGCGGTCTAACAGCTTGGCCAGTTATTTCTGTTGGCAATAACGGATTTATTACCCACAGTCTACAAACATCATTAGTTATAATCTTGTTTTGACACTCCAGTTGAAAAAAGTAATCCTCAGCTAGTGTTTAATTGGGTGTTAGAAACTAGCAGATTCTTAAAACGACACCAGTGAAAATAAGAATTATTTTAGTAGCGAATGTTATGAAGAGGTGGAACATGTATTTTTTTCTTTCAACCTCTTATCATTGGATTGATGTTAAAGTTAAAATTAATATTCCTAAAAGTAATAATTCTTCCTTATATTGATATGGGGATTTAATAAATGCTAGTATTTTATAAACTGGCCTATGTTTATCTCTCAACCTATGCAGTTAAGTTGGTATAAAAATATTGAGGCACCATGAGCGTGTAGAGTTCGTAAGAATCATCCATAATTTACGTCTCGACAAATATGGGTTACTCTAGAAAAGGCTAAGTCAATATGGGCTGAATAATGTATAGATAAACTTTTTTGTAGCAACTGAATTTCATAGAATTCATGTTATTATTGGACAAACACGTACAGCAGTAAAAATTGTTTCAGAAGTAAAAATACCTCAAAGAATGTTCGGATCCTTTAGAAACAGGTCCTTTTCCTTTCTTTAATGTTTTCAAACAGAACCTTTTCAGCTACGAGATCTGAGTATTTGTTCATTTATTTCTTTTACTTTATTTTTTCTTCTCTTTTTCCTGCTCTTTACGAGTTTTATTTATTTTTTGCGCATGATTTTCGGCGTACTTTTCCTACGTAACATTTTATTACAGCAAAGTAGTCCTATTCAAACAACGGTGTAAGTTCCCTAGCAGAATGCTCTAATGGAAATGGTTAACCCTATGTATCTATGTATAAACACAAAAAAACTATATGGAGTATAGTATTCCACCCACTTACCAGAACTTCTGTGGATTTCGGATTGTTTATATTACATTCATTTACATTATATTACATCTACATTTTGTAGATAAGTGGCAGGACCTGTTTTCCTCATCGTAATACACACTTTTGCATTACAAGGGAATGAGGTAATTTTAGAATGGACATAGCTGTAGTTTGCTTTATTTTAAACAAAAGGTTGGATGTATATGGCTACCATGCAATGGACAACAAGAGAGCAATATCGACCTAATCGACTTCAGGACAAAGAGTGCTGTATATTCTCCAGAATTACACGGGACTGGAGGAGCACATGGTATTCTTACAGAAAGTTTAGGACTTTAAGGCAGGCTGGCAGCAAAATAAGTAATTTATAATGGCAAAATCAGATTTGGAATTTTGGAAAAGGCAGACTTTCTGCTTTCTTTACAAATCGATATTGACAGTTTTAAAGTTTCGTTAGAGGGCAAGTCAAAATTCGATGGATTCCCCAAAATTATTTGTTAAAGGAAAGGAGGAAACTGAAAACGTGGAAAAAGGACATGAAGTTTCGTTATGCATATCATAAATCAATATAGTACGTGCATTACCGGCTGAAACACCAATTAAAGTTACAGCAGCGAACCTAAAAATACTGAACTGAGATTATTTCTTTGCAAAAACATATACTGTGACTTACATGAAACGGAAATCACGTTTGAAAAACGTATGAACTGGATTCGATATCGAAACTCACATGAGTGTTATACATCACATGCCTCTTTCTTACGTATTATTACTGAAACTGTCACCATAAACTTGCACAGTTTTATTTCAAATTGTCTCCCCTAACCGATGCCACCTGATGATGTAATGTAGTTTTAATGGACAACAAATAGAGGAAATTCTTGCAAACTACAATGACTAGCACAAAGGTCAAGAGCGCCTACAACCAACAAGGGAAGGTCGTCGTCGTGTTGCACCTGGAAATGCCGAAGCAGTGCACTGTCGAAAGTCTGGCTGACAGCTGCCGGTGCGGTGGTTCAAGAGATCTCCGCGATTGTTGGTGTCTTCTCTACCGTACAAGAATCCCGCCCTGTTAGGGATTAACCACGTAGAAAGAAGACGGTAAAAAAATAAATAAAAAGGCATACAGCTGATGCCATCACACATTACCTGCTGAAGTGGACCTTCCTTTTCCTGCGCCAAATTCATCGTCAAACAGCTGTTGAAACTACCACTCAAGGCTGCTTTATGTTCATCTCAAAGCGAACCGTGTTTAGCAGAAATTTGTCTAGTGAGGTAAAATCTCTCTTTTGAATTAGTTTCTTTCACTTCTATTGCTTAAACAATAGTGCACAAAGAAGAGCATCAAATTTTCTTTATCGGATAAACGATGTAAGCATCTACCTCACTGTTCCAGCGAGGACTTAGATTTTAGTTCTTTCCTCCTTATATGCAGAATCAAAACAAACAGAAATGCTTACAGTATCTGTGAATATAAAAGTGTACTAAAAGAATCTCCTTGAGATTCTGAAGAAAATTGAAGTGAATTGCGAAAGGAAACGGTTTTTAAGTAACTGCTATAAGAAGTAAATGATCAGTTAGGATAGGAGGAAACATGTCAGAGGGAAGTAGAATAGGGAGAGATATGCGACAGGAATGCCTTCTTTAACCTTTGTTGGTGTATATCTTGAGAATTTATATCTTGAGAATTTGCTAAAGAATTATTCCCAGAAAAAGAGAGGAGTGATGGTAGAAGGAAGAAGATAGATAAGATACACTTGCGAATTCCATATGAGGTAGTAGAGCAAGTGGACAGCTTTAGATTCTTGGGATGAACCATGAGTAGCGACATGAGTAATTGTCCAGAAGTCAAACAGGGAATAGCAATGCTAAGTGGGCTTTTACTACCCAAAGGAAGCGTTTTCTACGCTCAGAGAATCTTAGTTCTCTGAAAAAAAGAACCAAGGAAGAGGTTACTGAATATTTTCTCCTACCATCGTAGCCATATTGCTGCACTTTATTTTCTAATTTTCCTTTGCCTTTTGAATATAAACTTCAAATAAATTTGTAATAAACAGCAACCTTGACATAAATCCTAACTGGAAACGAAGTGAATTAATTTAAGTAGAAACGGGAGAATTATTCAAAAGTTGTGATCAGTATAAATACTTATATGTTAAAATCACAGAGATAGTCGACGTTAAACACAAATGAACGAGAGCATTGCAAAGGAAGATCAATGACATAGCAATATGGAATATTCCATATATTGGACTATGGAATATTGCGGGATAAACATACTTTTAAAAGAACAAATATATAGTTAAACGTGTTATCACTTATAAAGCAGAAGTATGCGCAATGATTAAAGAATAACATCTCGACTACACTTTACAGAAGTGTATTTCTTCTGAAGATGTGCTCGATGTTCCAAATTACATAAAACTAAAAATAAAAACTTTAGGAGAATGATGAAATATCAAAATTATCCATTTTCATCAATTAACATAGTATGAATGTTCGACGTTTGGAGGATGAAAGACTACCACCACAGATTTTGGAATGGATACCAGCAGGGATTCTGGAAAGAGGGGAAAGGGCAATATGAATGGAATAACTCAAAGAAATGCGACAGAAACAATTAGAAAGCGGAAACTGAGAAGACAGGGAAACACGGAGAAGAGTAATTTGGACACATTAAGATCCATCAGCATTGCAAACCTGTTAAAATAATGTGAGGTTAGTAAGATGCTTTTTGTTGAGTGTGGCAGCATATACTACGGGAATGTTTGCTGCGACAAATTCAGGAAAATATCAGAAGAAAACATAATTCATTGGCTGCTTTAGAAAGAAAATGTTATGAAGGAACAACGCTCAAATTCATCAGGAAGAGGAAACGGTGAGACTGGATGAGAGGAAACTGCTTGCTAAGAAATGCGATTGAAGGAAAACTGAAAGGAGAAAGATTCGAGGCAAAAGATAACATGATAGGCAATTCTAAGATAAATGGTGCGTATACATAGACAAAGACGTAAGCGAAAAAAAGGGAAAGGATGACGGAAGCTGGGTTTACAACAAAGAACTTACCTAAGGCAGAAAACCATGGTTTAAAAGCTTTTTGATATTCTAAACTATACCATATTCGTTTGTGTTTTAATAAGTACATATTATTGATTAATGAAACCATTTCTAAGTATTGTTCTTGTCTCACTTTAACTAAATAAAAAAAGAAATCTTGTGTGCATTAAACATACACCTTTCTTCATTTATAACTGTGTGCTCTCATAGTTATTTTACAATATTTCATACACAAACGTATTTTTCTATTCCTTCCTATGAATCGTAATACTCATCTGTCAGAAATGATTTCTCCAAGATATGCTACACAGGCATGTAGAGAGAGGCAGAACGGTGGACAGCTGTTAAAAAGTTAAGTCGACTCTTCAATGTTACATGCTCTTTGCACGAGTGACAGTAAAATGACCACCTAACGCTTCAAGGCGAATTGCTTAAAATATTGAAAAATTCAAGAGAGTAGCAGTAAATTTCTCCAAAATTCTTAGTGCTCCTAAAAGTTATTTGATATAATAAATTGTATATTCTAATGAATTCGACTTTTTCTGCAGCAAGATGTTTATTTTTGGTGGTTCCCCTCTTATAGAAAGTTTAATGAGAATAAAGAGAACGTCACAGGAGATTTACACAAAATTAAAGATATACATTTTACTTTCATGGCAAATATATTATTTGTTAATAAAAATAATTGAGGTATTTTACCATAAACAGAAGGGAAAAAAGAACGAATGACATCTTTTCTACGTAAAAATTTGCTTGCGTTGGGAGAATTCCGTTAAAATCTCTATCTTTTGTCCTTAAAAAGGAGCCTTTATGCAACAGTGGTCCCTATACGTTCAGGGTTCAATATAATATGGATCATTATCATGGGAAAATGAGCTTATGGATTGTATACTTAGCACCTACTCATAATAAAGATTCAAGGTTCAGCATAACATGAACATTCTCAGGAGAATATGAGCGCTATGGACAGATAAGCCCTATGGTGTATTTACCAGAGGGGGACACTTCGCCACTGCGACACCAACTAGATCTATTGCGACTACACCCCCGGGAAGGCAGGGATGAAGTGAAGGAGCCGCAGGAGGTCACAGGCAGACAGGTCCACAGAGACGCACGGAAATCCCTAATATTACCAAGTTTAAACACTCCCAGCACCGGTAGAAACAAAGAATTCCGCGAGAGGGAGCCGAAGCGACCCTAGCAAGCGCGTCAACGCACGGGGAGAAATCCTTTAGAAAGCGCAGCAACCATGCCATCTGTCCGACACTAGCCGCACTGCGGAATCCAAGACACTTCCTGAAAGATGAAAGGGAGAGAGTTGAAATGATAGCAAATGAGGGAAAGGAGAAACCGTGGTAGAATACACTATACCAGCATTTGCCTAGGCGAACCAGAGGAAAACCAGAAAAAATACCCATGGTAAGAGCGGGCGGCAACTGGGAATCGAACCCGGGATCTCCCGAATGCGGAACACAGGCGATGCCGCCTAAGCCATCCCGCTCGGTGTTTTGCCCTTTAAAGCTTTAAGTATGAAATTGGGAGTTATCAAACGTCTTTTTTCGTTTCTTTTCTTTTTTTCCCTTTTCTTCCTTTTTTGGCACACTATTATACAAGGACACACTGCAGATATTTTCCTAAAAATCCTATTTTAAATTCAGTGGAGCTCAAAACATGTATTTCTATTAAAATTTCAATATTGAATTTGTTATTTGATTGAATTACTTCCTCTAACATAGATAAACGGTAACAAAACTAATAAAGTTTTATACGAACTGTCTATGAAACTATAATGGGTAGAGCATTTCACGTGAATGTTACACATATGACGTTTATGCATACAACAGATTCCTCCTTGGGTTAGAGTGTGAAACCTCCTTAAGGAGTAAACATTTTCTATTTTGTTTCGTAAAGTTTTGTTACATATTTTTGTTTCCGTGGAAGGAAATGCGCATGGAATTTTGCCAGCAGGTCTGTGCTTGTGTACAGTTCCAGAGCAGTTTCGGGGTCTCGCCGGGAGCCGAGAAATGGATTCCTTTCATGATTAATTTTACGGTTGGTTCCCCTTCGATGTTTCGCTCTCCCTTACCTCTACCTTCCACGCATACGGAATTCTATTTAACAGCCTACCTTACCGCAGCTCGAGTATAACGTAAAGAGGAAGTGCGTTTTCGTAACATTCAGATGTTTGTAGTAACGTGTAATAAACGATATGACTCGCTGCGTCTTTAGCGTAGAGATCAATCTACTTACTACGTTATAAAGAGGGAAAATGTATGCATGTATGGTGTGGTGTGTGTTTGTATGTAGAGTAACCCGCAAAAACCACATAATCAGTATTTATAATTCTTTCGCCATTGAAAAGTCCTATTCTTTCTGACGAACAGGCCATCAAGTTAAGAGCTTATTATTCAAAGGTTTTAACACTTTTACTACATACATCTGCAGTATTTGATAAATGGCAATTAATGAAATAAATATAACATATTATTCCTAACGTTTTAAACTAGATCGATTTCGTTTTTAAGCTGTTTTCCGTTTGCTCAAGCGTTAGATATTGCGGCGTATTAATAATTTGGGGGGTTACATTATTGTACTACATTGCCATTCCAGACACATTGTTGTTTACGTCACTCTTGGTTGGAGCCTTGCTAGCCACGAGTAGTGGGGGATAGCGTCACTCTCTGTTAGGATTCCGGAGTAACGGACCGCGTGTGAAAGCCGGGCTTTGGATCGGTTTGGACATCTCCTTCCACCTTCCAGTTTTAATAATGTAGGAACCCCAAACGTTTGAGAAATGAATCTAGGAATGTGTGAGTAGATTTGTGTTATGGATTTTGTGCAGTAAAAACCCACGCCTTCCTCTTACCTCCACACCACGTTTCGATCCTCCGCAGCTCCCACATTGTACGTGCTGGGTACTCAAAATTAATTTAATTTTTCATGTGAACTTTTAGATCATCTACCCAGCATGTAACAATATATCATAGTCATCTATGTATATTGCGTGAAATAAAATGTAACCGGTTTTTGTTTTTATGCACATTATCTCCAGAATACAGCAGCTATTCTACTCATGGCATTCTCAATGAAGTTTTTATAAATCCTTTTTAGTCTTTTAATAATTTACGAATTGAAACTAGAAAATGTTTTATAGCTCCTGGAAATGAAGAATTTTCATATTTACTAGCATCACCTCTATTTCGTGTATACTTTAAGGGATTCTGCAGTATGTGAAAGCTGTCTAGCTTTCATGTTATTAAATAACCATGGGGCCAATGAGAAGGTACGAAGATTTAAAATTTAACTAATTATAATTATGTACAAAGTTATTCCACCATTTCCGATATGACGATTCTTCTATAGGCTAAGCAGCATTTACAGAAATTGAAGACTATCGGGGAAAGATAAGCAAGCCATGCGTTCCGCTGATGTTTCACGTGTTTGCGTGAATACGAGGGTATTTTCATCCGTTGTTACGCATAGCGGGGGCTGTACGAAATTACAGTTATCAGGGGTAAACGGAAAATTAGACATAAAAATCCTCTAGATCATTTACAATAATTTCATGGGGGGTTAAATAAATTAAATCGCCATTGGAGTTTAAAAAGATACCCCTGTAACGTCGGAGAAGCCAGATAGTATTTAATAAAAATACTGAAAATTCACTACTACGTGGAACAAATATATTAAGGATATATTAATGTGTTTTTACATTGTATTGAAATCTAACTCACTCTGAAGGAAATGCATAACTTACATAATAGTTATTTTGCGACAATAGTGTTTTTTATCCACTTCCCATTTATACTGTAATGATAGAAAGTTGAATTTCCAGCTTTCAGTGAAAGTAACCTAACATACCTGTGTGTTTTGTCGATTTTACTGCACATACGTGCATGAACTATATTAAATCCTCTAACGTTTTATATATTTATGATTCCAGACTTGGAATATAATCACATTTCATAGTTGAATTTTACCATTAAATCTTACCTGGGTCTTTACTTCCTTTTGTTTTTTAATATTTGATTACAATTTAATTCATGTAGCATGTGCTATAGGTTATTGATTTATTTTTAAGGCTAACAACCAGGCGTGGACAATTAATGTTTCACCAGTTCGCCAACAGTTTTAATATTGAAGACCTTACTACTGGAACCACCATGTTCAACGGGTGTTAGTAATAAATATTATTTTCCGTAAGTACTTTTTCTATTAATCATTATCGCCGAAAAACAGTATGAATATACACATGCGCTAAGTGTACTGGGGAAGTATAAAATATTCAACTTCGTCTCATGTTTTCAAAGTCTTCCTCGTTCTCCATTGATACATTTCGCACTGGTATTGAAATATACTGTTATCTTACAAGAGCGGTATATGCGTTTTATATTCGAAACGAATACGTAAAGGAATTTTGGGTTTATAACTACAATATTTTATTTCTAATTATTTTGTATTTCCCTTAATTGTACGTTGAAGATAAGATGGTTGGTCCACGACGCACAATTCAGTCAACAGTCTTCAAAGGAGAACGGACAACACACATATTTTTGTTATTGGCTCTCCTGTGAGCCAAAGATACAACAATTACAAACAGATAATTGTGTATCATGTTTACCCTAATAATCTGTACCGTATCTGGTGTTGTAAACCGTGTTATGTAATTAGCTTTCATTCTCTTGGGCGCATATCGACGATATTAAATATAACAGTTTTTGTTTCATGTTTAAACCTTATGTTTCACTTCTTCTAATGACAAAGGAGTTGTAAATGTGCTAAGTTCACGGGTAAACAGAATAATAAATTGTTAAAGAGCGCGGATTTCATCAACGAAGTAAACGTTCAAAATGACGACCCCCTTCATCAATGCTCATTTGTGTACGTTGCCAGAGAGACCTTCTTGCATGCTGTAACATGCGCGGTGTAATCTGCCTGTATTCTTCACGTATGAGTGTGCCTGTAGATTATTTGAGCTTTGCGGTTCTTCCTCTTTGCGGTGGAAAACACACACATTTATTATATATATTATATAAGTGTGTTCAAAATATATTATATATATATGTTTTGAACACACTTATAATGTTATCAAAAATGTTATTTATATCGTAATATCAAATTATAGGCCCAAAGAGATAAAAGAAAAGGTAATAACAAGTTTCAAATTAATCCGAAGGATTTGAACCCGAACTGAAGTGCCACAGTGTTAAAGCAACCATGATAATACCATTAGGCCAATGCTACCTTGTCATTTGAAGTTCCTATATGAATTAGCAATCGCAGAACTAGACCACGCCTCGAATTTTTACACGCTTTTTGCAGCGTCACACAGTATTTTGAGCTCGGTTTGGTAGTTTTAATTCAAAGAAATAAACGCATCAGCCATTACAATTACTGTATGACCTGAAATACATCTTAGTTTGTGAATAAGTGAAATTATCTACATAATACTTAGTATTTTTGACACGGCTGTACAACGTCGACTGACAGCTTAAATCCAATTGGTCGTACTGCGTAGATATGCCATTTTGTTTTCAAATGGTTTTGTCAACCGATGGATGTAATAGGTTGTTCCTTCAGGGGCGTTTTCAAAGGTGTGCATGAATGTATGCTGAATAATAAAAACATGTAAAATTGGCTAAAAGTGCTACTGCAACTCCCAGTGTCAGGGGGGGATGTTTTTTGTATCGATATACATAGCGATTGCATTCTGTCCTGTCCATTAGAAGGCATTCAAGAAAGGCGTAAGTCAAATATGTCGCTTAGCACGTTGCATAAATTCAAAAATAAATAGGAGCAGCTGACTCACCTGGTATATATACAACTATATCATTCGGTGTGAAAGGTATATTTATATAAACCATGTATATCTTTCGGAATTACATTACCTCTTAGGGCCACCATCAACAACCAGATTTTCAGGATGCTCCTCCTCACAACAAGATAATATGACTAAGACTCATCTACACGACACAGTGCATCCATCCGATTCTTAACATTACACATATCGTAAAATGTACGTTCTATAGCTAATAAGTTTGTATTTAGATTGGAGTGCTCATTTAGGATAGGGATAGGATTACAGCGGAGGGGGAGTTAATACCTGGACCTACGCAGATCTTTTGTACCTAGGCTCCTGACGGGACGCCCCCGGGAGGGATGATGCGAGAGGAGACAGAGGGCGGCCGGAGATCAGAAGGCATGGCAGGCAGATGGCAGGGTCCCTACTGTTTACAGATTTAAACTCCCCGAATGGCAGCCAGTGCAGTCGGCTCCCATACCCCCTGTGGGCTTACACATCCCCTGGGGGCCCGGGCCCCGGAAACCGCCCTCATTCCGGGGGACGAAGGTTTTCTTAGAGCATCCTTTCCCGCTGCCATGCACACATCGAGACCCCCCGCCAACATTTGCAAGCCTGAAAGAGGCTAACGAGATGAAAGGTGAAGTGAAATGAGAATGGAGGAGAAATGGAGGGACAGGAAATTCGGATGTAATGATCCTTCCCAGCAGTCCCCTAGTGACCGGGGAAACCTCGAAAAAACGCATGGGTCAGGAAGGTCGGCCGCGGGAATCGAATCCACGTACTCACGAATTAGGGCCACAGACTTTACCGCCTGAGCCATCCCGCTCGGTGAATGTTCATCTATAATCTTCTCTTTCGGCGCTGCACTTATGAAACACAAAGTAAAGATTTTCTGCAATGCTGCAACATGTTTCGCTTACTTATTTAAACTTAAACATGTAACAGATATTGTCCAACTTTAAAAATGTATTTCACTAATCCGGTTTTACCATTTCAAGCAATGGAACACAAGGAAATTCTTGTGTTATTAGCATATCCCCGAGGTTCCTTGGTGCAAGACGGAACCTTCATGTCATCAGTAATGCTTTTGATAACACCATATATTGTAATACAACTGCTACTGATAATAATACCTGTTTTATGAGTAATCAAATTAAACGAACAAAGATACCAAAGCATTTTCAAGAAGTCCCCCATTGTTTTACAAACATCTCCAAAAATACGAGAACGAGTTGATTCCGCGGTAACGTGCGAGACTCGCAATCGGAAGGCACCGGGATCGACTCCTGTTGACCGCTCACTCCGACTTTGGGGTTTTCGCCGTTTTCCCTGGGCGGGAGGCGAATACTGGAGTGGCTTCTCATTTCTACGATTCCGTTTCCTTCTCATGTTTGAGGAGTACATTTAGTTTTCGAGTTGTGAGGCGGCGCCGGACAGGTGTCGTGGATGCTTGCTACAAGGGAAGTGTATTCACGTAGACCTAGAGGGCTGCCTGGTTGCATGGGTCGTTAAATTAAATTAAATTGAGTTATTTATGGACGCTCTTTAACTGATGTAGTCCTTAGCGTCCTTCTATACTGAGCGTAAAAGATCGGTAATTTTGCTCAGAGGCCTCTTTATCAGGCTTGAGGTTCTTTACGTTTTTTACGCTCCAAAACATCCATAGCTCTTTGCCGTGTTTGAACCCGCGACCTCGGGAAGTACGGGTCGTTCGTCGCCCTCTCTGGGCAGCTCCAGTAGTGAGACGGGTCTTCAAAACAGGAACTGTTAGGGACTTCCGCGCGTCACACCTTCCTCCTGGGGGGTATCAATGTGTGTCTGTTATTTTGGAATATCTTAATTATGCCGTTTGCATCGCGAAGTAACGCGAAGTAAGTAAACCTCCAGTGAGAGTACTGTAGATCAAACTTTATTGTGCACTCTTAGCCAAGGGGAAAGCTGAGAATATTTTGAAAACTTTTTAAGGTATGTAGCCGTATTTAGGTTATTTATATCACCAGTCCAATTCATTTTATTCGCAAATCCTCCACCAATGTTTGAATACTTCTTACCTTCACACAGGAGAAGACTTCTGCATCCAACTGTAGTTCGATTCTAGAAACATCCCATTTGGTTGGATTCCGTCACAGCAAGTCGTCGTAATCTGCGAAAGAAAATGACGTCGATCAATATATTGACAAATATGCAGGAACATTAATTAGTATGGCTAATATTTTTGAAAGAAAAAATGCGGTTTACAAGGTGATAGCATCTGTAGCTCGCACTTGGGAGGGCACAGGTTTACGTCCCGATATGATTGGGGTTTCTTAGTGGCTGCCC
This sequence comes from Deroplatys truncata, assembly GCA_030765065.1. Taxonomy (NCBI): domain Eukaryota; kingdom Metazoa; phylum Arthropoda; class Insecta; order Mantodea; family Mantidae; genus Deroplatys; species Deroplatys truncata. The sequence goes on along the minus strand of CM060981.1, from coordinate 102,608,142 downwards.
TCAGCTTCCAGGTTGCGAGGGTATTCTTCAAATGTTATATTTAAGTTTGTTAGCCCCACGTTTGGGAGCCAATTTGGGACGATATTACTTATAATGTTTGTGTATTTGTGTTTACTCCACGTGGTGAAGCCATTTTGTGACGTGATTCTTTTTTAGTTTTGTTAGCTCCATCTGGTGTTAGCAATTTGCGGCAGTATTAGTATTTGTTTGAAAGAATGCTACTGTTATTTTATTTAATTTTGGTTCACTGTCCTCCGGCTAGCTATGATCTTTTTGGTCGAGCACTTCTCTTTATACAGGTTGTGTAAACGGAAAGGAGTCTATTATCCAAAGATAACACTGATGAAAGAATTTGTTTTACACTTTTTATTGTCGAACACATTCACTATCACATTTACACATTGATCTTGACACTCGCCAAACTGAACTATTATAATAACTTCATTACTGATCACTCTTAATTCGCGTACTTCAACTTTTTTGTATAATTAACTTTACAACACTTTAGATTTTTCATAACTCTGCTACGCGTAACTTGCGAATCGATAACCGACGTGTACTGTACAAATATTTCTGCTGGACTCAAGGCAACGTGTAACGTACAAATGTTTTCGACGAACTGACGGGAAGACGACGTGTAATGTACAAAGATTTTTGAACTGACGTGGTCTACCTCTAACCTAGCCCTTTTTATACTCCTACACCCCGATATGCCTAAAGATTATAACTGAGTTGCTATTGGCTAATAAAACGCGCCAACATTAGCGTCTATTTTTATATCCAATGAAAATTATGAATACATATGCTCTAGTGAAAATGTTCCAGCAAATTCTAAAGAAAAACGCGCCAACATTACGTAACTTCCTCATTTCCAATAATGATAAACAGCTCACCCCCTCGCTGCATTATTGCACGCTATTATTGTCAGTTTCAGTAAGGCAGTATAAACTTACTTCTCAACAATAATTACAATCAACAAACATCTCAAATCAATGTCACATAAAAATGCATATTCATATTATAATCATTCTTTACATTTAAATAATTTATGATGCAAATTACTGCATCAAGGTAAATACGGGAGAATACCAGAATCCTATGTTCTACTCCCAGAATAATAGTAATAGAAATGAAACACAGATACAGGAAAGCGACTCTAACAACAACTTAGGTCTCAAGAGGGTTCATGAAGGCGCCGGCACAATTAAGGCCGTTTATCGGGCTTCACGCTGACTTCATGTACCAGACCCCACAGAACGTAATTTCATGATCCAGAAGTCCTCCTTCCAATTAAATGGAAAGCAAACTCACAGATGGCGCAACTGAGAACATATATCAGGGAATTACTCAAGTAGATGAGGCAACAAGGCCACTAAGCAATTAAGATTATTGTTCTGGCTCACAGAGATTCATGTCACCAAAAAATATACAGACATCGTCGTGATGTGATCTCCAATGTTAAAAAACCTACGTAGGAAACTGCAGCAATAGTCAGCAATTAATAAATTGACATATGTAGGTACAGCAATCTTACATTTAAGATCACTACTAAAACCTGAAGAGAAAAATTAATTATAACCAAAAGAATACTTAAAGAAGTCTTGACAATGTTTAACCTCTGGTGGTAGGAGGGTGGGAACTTTTCCTTAGTCAGGATTATATCCTCCCTAGAGTCTGGAAGTGTAAATGTGTGTAGATGAATTTAATGTAATAACCAAAAGTAACACCAAATTAAAGGTTAACATCACAGTAAAGCGAGTCAATATCAATGCCGATGTGCAATTGACCCTAAGGTAAAACATAGCAGCATATAAATGGAGCAAATAAAAAATCTGATGTGCTACACTCACATGACTTTCTCTACTCTTGTACAAACAATGTTTACAAACGCTTATTCTCCATATGCTTCATGTTCATCGAGATGTTAATCTTATTGCTAATTTTCTTGTAGATGCAAGGGGAATTGGTAGGCTTTAAGCGATAGTCAAATATTTTAAGAGCTGGTTGCTATGTGAAGTATTCCATTCTCTTTGCATTACCAGGACAAAAAAAGTGAATAACGAATTCCCATTTGAGAAAAAGTATAAGTATTGGAAAATTTAAGGGAATAACAAGCAATATCTCGAAAATGGTTCACTCAACAAATAAAAATGTATATGGCATAAATTGGTATTTTAACGCGATCTACATTTTTTGTGTAGTAAACTTTGGTCTATCTCTTATGGTTTACCAGTTATGCAAAAGTCGTTCACAATAAAGAACACTTTAAGAGACATTCCCAGACAATTCAAGATATTTGTCATGAAAGTATCTTAAATATACGATATTTTAATCAAAATCGTTAGAGCCACTTTTCAGAAAATTAAAATTTTCGAAAAATGTTCCATGTAAAGGGTAATCTGGGAGGGGATTTTCTTGAAAACCTTCGTGTCGCACTTTGGAAGATACTGAACCTAAATACCAAGTTTGGTGCTTTTCCGACTGTTCGTTTCTGAATTATGCTGTTCACAGACACACACGCACAGACATGTTTCCAAAAATACATTTTTTGGATTCAGTAGGCCTCAAAACATGTATTACCGGTGAAATCTTTGTATCGAATTTTTGGGTGGAATACAATACTTCCCCTACTTACTATACGTAGTAGAGAAAGTAAAAATAACATATTGAAGTTTATCTCTCCCGAGACATTTTTCTTTTTATAGTCTTTGTTGAGTTTGACACAAATATTTCTTTTTTAATTTTATAATTTTAAATTCTTTTTGTTTTTCTTCGCCTTCCCCTTCTCCATCCGTGGTTCTTGTCTTTCTTCTGTTTTTACTTTTCTCGGTAACAAACATATTTATATGGACAAAAAGACCCTGCCCGGGTTGGTACTTGAACCCCCTCAGTCCCCTTCAAGACTGTACACCAAAGCTCAGCAACTTAATGACCACGGTTATGGGGACCAGCAGAGATTCAATCTCAGAACATCAGGATCAGTAATTATTTTAAAAAAAATAGTTCACCCTTATCTTTGATAAGCAGAACATCCAAAAATAGTTCGTTATCAAGATTTCACCGGGAATACAAATGTTGAGATCCCCTGAACCCAAATGTGCTGTTTACCTTTTACATTAAGGATAATCCATATTGACTTATTTGAAATCATCTTCAGAGTGGATAGAAGAATCACTTATTAAAGAAACAGTAGATATAACAGGAATAACCGCAAGTTATTGGTAGCGAGAGTCGTGTAGTTGTTAAACATTGGATTTCCTTTTGCAAAGCCTATATACTTCCCGCATGTGGCAAGCACAAAACCCAAAAAATGAAGTAAAGTTGGGGGAGTGCTATTTGGTGCACATGTTGCACCCTATTTCTCCACCCCATCCCTACCTTAGCAGAGTTAGTGCCGCGGCCGCAGATAGACACTATATGGCTGCAAAGCGACCGACATACCTCGAGATGAGGGGCTGGTTAACCCCAGTCTGAAGGGGATGATTCAAATGGGTTTATGGTAGGTAAGAGGTTCGGGGATGTATAGTCATGCCAACTCAAATTATTTTACCTTGTTTTATATATGCCTATTTTAAAGTAAAGTTCTAACTGATCAGCGTATATCAAAGCTATATTAATGCAGTGCTTCATTTTCAAATATATTGCATATATAAGACACCAAAGTGGACAATAATCTGGAAGAATATTTTACAAATGACCATTGGCACAAACTGCATGTTTTCACGAGATTTGGAGTACTGCAGTAGGTTTTTAATATGTCCAGCATTTAATTACTGACTAAAGGCTGGCTTATAGTAAACCGGGAACAGGAATGCCTACCGTTGTACACCGCCTTTAACTGCAATAGTCTTATCGGTGGCCTTTCCTTTGGTACATATTATTGCATATATATATATATATATATATATTTAAGTTTCCTTGTTTACCCAGTTTATGATACTGTGCTTTTACTGTTTTCGTTACCGCTTATAACCGCAATTACACAACACACATACATACAAACACCCATGCCCATGGCGAGATTCGAACCCGCGAACCTCAGCTTGGGAAGCGCCGGAGCTATACACTCCAGCGACCACGGATACAAGGGCCGGCAAAAATAGGCAATTTTGTTTACTCGTATTCGTTTGTCGTAGGATTTCTTTCTGGCAAACATTGGGTTTTATCATTAGTCCACTCACACATTCACACTCTGATTTATATTTCCAAACTCAGGAGATGATATGGAATAATTTTGTCTACAGAAAACTTGCTACACCCAGGCGGGAATCGAACAGCACCCCTCGCACAGCACACAAGTTTCATCTACTTATTCAGCGAAAATAATACAAATTAATCTATTACAGCAATTTTCTTAGAAGTCACGCCACTACCATTACTGATTCTCTTGGGGAATATATACCTCCTAATAAATTTAAAAGAAATGACGTATTTAAAGTGTATTTTGCTGTTTGCGGCTAGAGAGAGCCTTAGCAGTGGTTATAGCTCAGGGCCTTCTTAAATCATTTCTAACGTAGACAGCTATGCGCAATATGAATCTAGTATACCGTTCCTGAATGGAGCACGGTAAGCTTCTCTTTGGTTGGAAACGTTCACATTGTTAAGTATACCAATATGCATTTTAAGTTAGTAGTACCCGTTCTAGTTCCCTTTCCCGATTATTGTGAACAGACAATTAAGTCTATCTTAGGGGGAAAAAATCGACATTACTGTAGTACTTCTTGAGCCACATCATATGATATTTCCGAACTAAATTTTTTTCCAGCGGATTAGAGGTGTACAGAAAAATAGTTTGTAGAAGATGAGCGAAAATGAATACCATGGGAAAAGAAAGTGGTGTCGTTTTACACATCCAGCTTGTCAGAAAAGTGTAAAAAAGAACAGTGAACGCACCTAGTTATTGACTTAATAAAACTATTCAAATAATAATAATAATAAAACAATAATCCATTTTATTTTGCAAATTACAACAGCTATCTGTATTTACAACCTCCCACTGAAGACAAAGCATAACAAAAAATCTGATGTGTTACACTCACATGACTTTCTCTACTCTTGTACAATCTATTTTTACAAACGCTTATTCTCCATATGCTTCATGTTAATCGAGATATCGAGATGTCGATCTTATTGGTAATTTTCTTGTAGATGCAAGGGGAATATGGTAGCTTTTAAACGATAGTCAAATATTTTATCGCTGGTTGCTATGTGGAGCATTCCATTCTCTTTGCATGTCTAGGACACAAAAAAATGAATAACGAATTTGAGAAAAAGTATAAGTATTGGAAAATTTAAGGAAATAACAAGCAATATCTCGAAAACGGTTCACTCAACAAAAGAAATGTATATGATATAAGTTGTGTATTTTAACGCGATCTACATTTTTTGTGTAGTAAAATTTTGTCTATCTCTTATGGTTTACCAGTTATGTAAAAGTCGTTCACAATGAAGAATACTTTTGGAGACATTCCCAGAAATTTCGAGATATACATTTCATTTCTCATGACATTATCTTAAACATATGATATTTTCATCAAAATCGTTAGAGCCATTTTTGAGAAAATTAAAATTTTCGAAAAATCTTCCATGTAAAGGGTAGTGTGGGGTGGGGGGATTTTCTTGAAAACCTTCGTGTCGCATCTCTGGAAGATACTGAACCTAAATACCAAGTTTGGTGCTTATCCGACTGTTCGTTTTTGAGTTATGCTGTTCACAGACACACAGACACACACACAGACACACACACAGACACACACACACGGACATGTTTCCAAAAATGCTTTTTTTGGATTCAGGAGGTCTCAAAACATGTATTTCCGGTGAAATCTCCGTATCGAATTTTTGGGTGGAATGCAATACTTCCCCTACTTACTATACGTAGTAGAGAAAGTAAAAATAAGCATAGTATATTAAATGGCTGAAACATTTATGTAAAAATTAGGTGGTAATAACAACAATAATAATAATTGCCAATACACGCTTAAGAGTACTTCCAAAGATAGTTTCTGAAAAGTTTCCATGTTCAGAAAAATAATCCTTAAATATGTGTGATAAGAATGAAACCAAATATATTCTGGTAATTTTTGATTTGAGATAAATAACTAATGCTTACGTGTATAATGGATTAACTTGCAGAGAACCATAGCATTTTAATTATTTTTATACATGGGTATGTGTTTATATGTTAAATTTGCATTAAAGTCAATGGGTCAAAGTCAAATGACCGCTCATTATTGTATTTATGAATAATGCTGCGAATACACTTTTTGTATTCACACAGCTTTTTATTAATAACATTTTGATAAAAATGATTAGTTATAAAAAAATAACAAAGACATTAGCATAAATCTGTATTGAATAAAATAGATTACACTACCATGGTCAGCGTTCTGGCTGCTCAACCTAGAGGTACAGGGTTCGATTCCGGGCTAGCACAGACAATTTCTTTTAATTAGAATCCTTCCATACCCTCCACAGTGTCTGGAGGTATGACTATGAAGTGAATGGAGTGCGTTTCCTAATGAATACCAGTAAAAACCAACAACAAAACCTACAATCACTGTGTAAGTTGTTTCTAAAGTGAAAGCCTCCAATATGACCACAGAAGTTAGGATACTATACAAATGAAACAATAAAAAAATTGACATTTTTAGCTGTCTCTTAGTACTAAATGGGTTATTTCATGGTATTGTTACTTTCTCTACTACGTAGGGGAAGTATTGTATTCCACCCAAAAATTCGATACCGAGATTTCACCGAAAATATATGTTTTGAGACCCCCTGAATCCAAAAAAAGCATTTTTGGAAACATGTCCGTGTGTGTGTGTGTCGGTGTGTCTGTCTGTCTGTGAACAGCATAACTCAGAAACGAATAGTTGGATAAACACCAAACTTGGTATTTAGATTCAGTATCTTCCAGAGATGGGACACAAAGGTTTTCAAGAAAATTCCCCCACCCCAGATTACCCTTTACATGGAACATTTTTCAAAAATTTTAATTTTCACAAAAATACCCTTAACGTTTTTGATTAAAATATCATATGTTTAAGATATTTTCATAACAAATGAAATATATATCTCGAATTTTCTGGGAATGTCTCCAAAAGTATTCTTCATTGTGAACGACTTTTGCATAACTGTAAACCATAAGAGATAGTCAAAATTTTAATACACAAAAAATGTAGAGCACGTTAAAACACACAATTTATGTCATATACATTTTTTTTTTTTTGTTGAGTGAACTCTTTTCGAGATATTGCTTGTTATTCCCTTAAATTTTCCAATACTTTTTCTCAAATAGGAATTCGTTATTCATTTTTTTTGTCCTGGTAATGCAAAGAGAATGGAATACCCCACATAGCAACCAGTTCTTAAAATATTTGACAATCGCTTAAAGCCTACCAATTCCCCTTGCATCTACTAGAAAATTAGCAATAAGATTAACATCTCGATTAACATGAAGCATATGGAGAATAAGCGTTTGTAAAAATAGTTTGTACAAGAGTAGAGAAAGTCATGTGAGTGTAACACATCAGATTTTTCATTCTGTGTTAACTTTACTATACATTAAATAAACTTTAGTTTTTATGGTATGCTGTTAATTTTCGAAACACCATTTCAAACTCACGATGTAAAAGAAGGAAACGCAGAAAAACATGGAAAGAAAAGATATAGAAAGGCCTCAATAAATAACCAATAAATCAAGCTAGTTGAGGGTGTTACTAATATTAAATGATAAAGTAATAAATGCACTTCACAAAATGTGTAGTTCAATACTGTTTAAATTTAAAACTCGCTGAAGTTAGAAAATTAATTTGTAATTAATAATTAATAAAGTGTATTTGAGTATCTGTGTTTATTATAACATGTTATATTTTAATGCCAATAATAATTATTACAATAACGTCTAAAGCTTCGGTAAGATTACATCAAAAGCTGTTAACAGTAACCATTTTCATCCCCCGTACTGCCTGGCTCAAGTGAGTGTAGGTGTATATTATATAAAATGCAAAGGTATCCGGTGTTAGCTTGTTAGAAGAAGGAACGCTCCCCCGGAAGACTTTGGTGACAGGTCTAAAGAAACTTTGCGGTATAATTTATGGCCAATAAAAGCCTGCTTGGCCCATCTCGGTCGTAGTCCAAATAGCTTATAGTGTTTGGGGGCTGCAGTCGTAATGAGCCAGCGCGTGTTGTTTCGCTCTTCCTTTTTGATGGAGTTGGTAAAAGGAGGCGGAGATGAAATTTTGCAATAAGTGTTGTGTTCCCTTCTCCTCTCCGTCTCTGGAACGTATAGTAATAATCACAATTCCGCCACCGACCCACCCTCTCTCACTTTGGTACAGTTACAGGATGAAACAGCCTGCCAAGTACTTCAACCATTCCTTATGCTTTCAATTCCTGTATTTTATATCAAAACCAATGACCTGCCAAGACTTTTCACGTGCCATTCAGAAACATATCTTAGCAACGAGGGGATTCCATTGACAATCTAAAATGATGCTATGATTGGGTTCAAGCATGTGAATTCATTCTTAAGTCCATAATAATTGGCAGAAACTTTACTTACAACACTTGTAAAATAGTTATATTGTAATTTCCATATCCCGCGCTATCTATAGAGCTTATAAGTCTTACTTCGATTGCGTGCCCGTGTACTCCGAGAAGCCAAAAGGGTTCACTATCATGCAGATATACGAATTAAAAATCTGATGTGTTGCACTCACATGACTTTCTCCACTCTTGTACAAACTATTTATACAAACGCTTATTCTCCATCTACTTCATGCTAATCGAGATAAACATTTGCAGACTCCATCTTATTGGTAATTTTCTTGTAGGTTCAAGGGGAATATGGTAGGCTTTAAGCGATAGTCAAATCTTTTAAGAGCAGGTTGGTATGTGGAGCATTCCATTCTCTTTGCGTGTCCAGGACGTTAAAAAAAAGAATAACGAATTCCTATTTTAGAAAAAGTATAAGTATTGGAAAATTGAAACAAATAACAAAGAATATCTCGGAAATGGTTCACTCGGCAAAAAAAAAAAAGTGAATGACATAAATTGTGTGTTTTAACGAGATATACATTTTTTGTGCAGTAAAATTTTGTCTATCTCTTACGTTTATCAGTTATGCAAAAGTCTTCAGAATAAAGAGGACTTTTGGGGACATTCCCAGAAAATTCATAATATATGTACATTTCATTTGCCATAACAATATCTTAAACACATGATATTTTAATCAACATCGTTAGAGCCATTTTTGAGAAAATCAAATTTTCAAAAAATATTCCATGTAAAGGGTAGTCTGGGGTGGGGAAGTTTTCTTGATAATCTTCGTGTCGCAATTTTGAAAGATACTGAACCTAAATACCAAGTTTGATATTTATCCGACTTTTCGTTTTTGAGTTAACGCTGTTCACAGACACAGGCGCACACACACACACATACACACACACACACACACATCCATACGAACACACACACATAGAGCTTTTTCTAAGAATGCTCTTTTTTATTCAAGGGGCTTCAAAACTTGTATTTTCGCTGAACTCTCGGTATCGTATTTTTGGGGAATGTAAGACTTCTCCTACTTACTATACATAGTAGAGAAAGTAAAAATCTGATGTGATACATTCTCACTAACAATTTCACATAGATATCCATTACATATTGTTAGAAATGTATAAAAATAGTTTATCTGCCCACGTTACATTACTCACGTAGGGATGATATAAAACTAAGCAAGTGTGCTAATTTACGTAAAACATGTCGAAAAGGCATTAATATATTATTTAGTCGTGGTGCAATGAGGTTTTACGAGGAAAATAAAAAATAAGAATCGCAAACTTGCAAACATATTCGTTAAACGATATATATTTAATACCTTGGAAAATGTACACTTGCAGTATGTAATATTTTGGAACGACTAACACTACGAAAATAAATTTATTTTATACAATATTAGGCGTTTTAATGAAGTGTACACTTTTTCCGTTGTGAGCCTTTTGACTATCCCTAGTGGTTTCTTAGTTATACAAAAATACCCAAAATTCAAACAAATAAATGAGATTTAATAGATTAATATAAAAACTTTAAACATATATTTTATTTGTGGTGTCATATATAAAGTTTATGCTATTTTAATAAAAATGTTTAAAACCATATTTGAGAGAATAAAAAAGCACGAAAAATTTTCCTTGCCAAGGGAGGCTTGGGATATGGGATTTTTCTGAAAATCTTCGAGTCGCATATAAGAAAGATGTTGAACTTAAATATCGAAATTTTTTCTAAACCGCCTTTTTTGGACTCAGAGTACCAAATGCATGTATTTCCGGTGAAACTTTGACGAGTTTTTTGGTAGAATAAAAGACTTCCTCAATTTACTATAGGTAAGCACACGAGAAAGAAAAAAAGATGCTTTTTGAGGAATGGATTTGGTAGGCTACAAAAGACGTATTTCTGGATTTCTCGATAAGAACTTTTGGGTGGAATATACTTCTTGCTATTCTGACTAATCGTAAGCGATAGAGAACGTAAAACATTCCTTGATGACCCTGGTCAGCCGGAAATATGCAATATGAACAAGATACAATCCCCCCTCTAATAGCCCCGCTCCAATACTCCAATTTTAAAGATTTTTAAGGCTCCCTTTTTATTACTTTGAGTTTGTAGCCATTAAATATCTGCGATACTTGCTATAAATGGCCATTTATTCATATTTAACAAAACATAATTAGAATTTGGATGACATGAATATAAAAATGTTTCCTGACCCCCTACAATTTAAAAATAATTACATTATATAATATCGTTTCTCGTCTGAAAGAATATATTTTTCAACATTAATATAGCTTTGATAAAATGCAAATCTAAATTATGAGAGTATTAACTCAAAGAAACAAAAGAAGTTGGCAGTGCTTGAACCTAGAAAAAAAATTGAATTGCAGTAGGAGATATTTAAAAATTCCATAATTTGCCAACTTTCAAACGGCTTCCTTTAACAATCTTTACTATACAGTTGAGGCATATTGATGGGTGAATGTTCACATACATATTTCTAGGAATGGATGAAGCATATGCTTGTATAAAAAAATTATCAACAACCCTTAGGTTTGGTCAAAAGCGTTAATAATCTGCTAAATTATGACCTTAGGTTAACAAAATTACCATACTAACAATTACATCATAAAATAGTTAAGTTATCAAATATGAATGATCATATTAAACCGTTCTGAAATATATGTCAACAGCAATGTTTCCAAAATACGCATAATATATTACTTACTCTGCATCCAGTTAAGAAATTCTTCGTATTCTTTCTCATAACTAGCACATGATTTCCTTGGAATTAGAGATAATTCTATTTTTTAGGCTTCTAATAAAATGTCTTCTGGTAAATAAATTTCTACATTTAATGTCAACAAACAAATGAACTACAATAAGCTTCATAGATATAATATCACTATAAAAACAAAAGTAAAAAAACACACACCTAAACACTTCCCAGTAATTCTTAGACAATATTAATTTAAATTTTATAATTTAGTTTTAGAAATTCATTTATAACCTTATACAATTATTACATTCGTAAATGTTATGAAACCCATACATACGATATTTTCATAATATTCAGTCTAGTAATAAACTATAGCATTAAAAACTTATTTCATAATGTTCTATTAATTATTAAACACTATGTGCAAAACATAACCAAAACAAAGAAGTTGGGCATTATAGCCGTCATTTTAATATCACATCCCTTAGATGGATGTGATATTAAAATGAGAGAACATTCTTGAGCTTCCTTGGGATGTACTTTTTTCATATGTTTTCCATTCACCAAAAATTCGATACCGAGATTTCACTGAAAATAAATGTTGAGATCCCTGAATGCCCCCGCCCAAAAAAGCATGTATGTTTTGTGTATGAGTGTGTCTGTGAGCAGCTTAACTCAAAAACAAAAAGCAGGATAAATGCCAAACTTGGTATTTAGGTTAAGCACCTTCCAAAAATGCGACACGAAGATTTTCAAGAAAATTCCCCACCACAAACTACCCTTTGCATGGAACTTTTTTTTCTAAACCTTTTACTTTGAAAAATAACATGGCTCTAACGATTTTATAAAAAATACCATATATTAAATATGTTTACGTTAGAAATAAAGTTTTATCTTAAATTTTCTAGGAACAGCCTATGAAGTCCTCTTTATTCGGAAGGAATTTTGTGTAATCTTGTATAACTGGTAAACGTTAAGCCATAGTCAGAAACGTACTGCACAAACAATATAGATCGCCTTAAAACGCACACTTTATTTCAAATAACGTTTTTGATGCATTTGCCATTTCCGAGATATCCGTTATTAATGGTACGAATTGTTCAACACTTTAGTCATTCTTTTCAATTTCGATAATCAGTTGTTTCTCGCGATTTCACGCAAAGAGCATGGAATTTTAAGGTCAGTACATGGTGTCCAGTTCTTAAACATTTGACTATCATTATTCCCTTTATATCTATAACAAAATATCTAATGCAGCTATTTTCGGAATGGTTTATCTTGATTAAAACTACGTAGATACCGTAGATACCATTAATAAGTGATAAAGAATAGAGAAAGTCATGTGAATACAACACATAAGATTTTTTTAATTCACCATTCGTTCCTGTGGGGGTTACTAAAGGAAAGAGTTAAACTACAAGATCCAATATAATTAAAACAAGAGAATGGCACTCTTACGCACACAAACCAATTTTTAAACACTGTTTTAACTAATTTATCTTTTTTTATTCAGAGGAAGTCAAACCGTGTATTTTTATGAAATTTCGAACTTTTGGATGGAACGCATGACTTACTCTACAAGAGGTATAGAAAGTAATGGGCGGTATAATTAGAATAGGTTTCTCTTCAGTGCGAAAACCAATCATGAAAATCTAAATAAGGAAACATCAATAACTATTTTACCACACCCGTTTTCAGACATATGAAGTAAACTGTGGTGAGCAGCGCTAAGGTGTCCTGTACACAATGAGTACACTTAGGAATTTGGCTTCCTCCCCTAGAGAAGGAAAGTGAAACGTGTCCTTCCAGGGACTATTATTTATGACACCGTGTTCCTTTATTATTTTGGATTCCTTCTATAACATCTCAGGTGTGCCGACCCCTTCGCTTCCCTCTCAAGAACTTCCGTTTCCGGCCAGCCATCATAAACCACGTTCTTAAACAAAAACACATCACTCCACGCATCCCTTAGCATCCTGCGGCTTCGAAAAGCTCCGTGAATCGATAAACTAATGAGCACCCATTAATTATTGTCAGCATAGGCCAGACTCTAATTATGTAAAACTCGTAGAGAGATGCAACTATCCTTTTATGGATTGTATTAAAGTTTGGTTCTCAAACTGTGGGATGTAAACCGCAAGAGGCCGCTAATGTGTGGAGAGAACATATACACTTCCTTAACAATATAACATAAAATTACTCTAAATCAAATAACAAAAAGACTCACACTTTCTCTACTCATTATAATTTAATTAACATTCTGTGACTATTCATGTAACAATATTATTTTCCTCTTGATTATAAGGGGAGACAAAAAGTCCTAAGCCGAAAATGTTATATCTGCTAAACCCATACCCATTACCCCTTTTACACGATATACGAGGGAGGATTGATAAGTCCATAACTTTGACGAGAGATAGCGTTCTAATCACAGGTTTCTTGTTTGCACCCAAGTCTTACATCTATTCTGGGTATCATCACAGAAATTCGTCATTTGTTTCTTAGAACATTGCTGAGAGCGTCTAAAATAAATAGATGTGTGTTGCTTCGTAGAAAATGGAGAAAAGTGAATTTCGTGTTCTGATAAAGCACTACTTTTTGCGCGGTAAGATGGTGAAGGAAACGGAAGAAAAGCTGAACAAGTATTATGGGGACTCTGCTCCATTACATGGCATGGTTCACAGAATTTCGATGTGGCCGTTCGAACACAGAGATGCCGTGCGCACAGGACGGCCAGTTGAGGTCACAACAGAAGAAATGGTGAGCAAAGTTCACGATATTGTGTTGAAAGACCGCCGAGTGAAAATCCGTGAGATAGCCAAGACTGTAAACATCTCGGGTGAATGGTTGTATAACATTCTGCACGAATTTTTGAGTATGAGAAAGCTGTCAGCAGAATGGATGCCGCGACTGCTCACAGTTGAGAACAAGCGGAATCGTGTGACCATTTCACAGGGATGTTTTAACATGTTCCAGCGCAAACCAAATGAGCATTGAGACGTTATATCACGGTTGATGAAACTTGGATCCACTACTATCAACCTGTAACCAAACAACAATCAAAGCAATAGATTTCCTTCGGCGAACCTGCTCCAAAGAAAGTGAAAACCATTCCGTCGGCAGGAAAAATCATGGTGTAGCTGTCTTTGGGATTCACAAGGGGTGATAGACATCCTCTACCTGGAAAAGGGTAAAATGATCGCAGGTTCATATTATGCCGCAATGCTGGATCAGTTTCACAAGGAATTGTTAAAGAAACGATCCCATTTGGTGAAAAAAAAAGGTTTTTTTTCACCAGGATAATGTACCCGCACACAAGTCAGTCATTGTCATTGCAAAATTTGTGGAATTGGGTTACGAACTGCTACTTACCCGCCATATTCTCCAGATTTGGCTCCTAGCGAATTCTTCCTCTTCGTAAACCTGAAAAATTGGCTCGCTGGGAAGAAATCCAGTACAGTGAACATATCATGGCAAAAACAACCTCATATTCTGCAGACTTCGAAAAATCATATATTTTGGAAGGGTTAAAAAAATTGCAGAAACGTTGGACAACCTGTATTGAAGTGAAAGGAGACTATGTTGAGAAATAAAATTTATTTTTTTGGAAAAATTGTTATTTGCTTTAAAAAGTCACTGAGTTATCAATCCGCCCTCGTAGATGCATGCCTACTAAGTCCACTGATGTACTTTTATACGATAGGTTTGTATATTAAGGAAGTTAGATTGATTACAATCTTTTGATTAGAATTTATTAGCAATCATTTTTTTAAAAAATAAACAATTATCTTATTAACACCAAAGTAGATCCACAACAACACATGTTTTTGTTTTATTTTTTATTATTTTTTAATCATCTAGTTTAAGTTAGTTTTCTTCATTAGTTTCTGAGAAAAGTGGTCATTTATACCATAAAATGTCATTCATAGAAAAAGGTGTTCAAAGCACAAGTAGAGGAAACAAACTCACATGTATTTGCAAAGAAGAAAACCAGTTGGCTTGATCACACAGAAGTTGCCATACTTAACAGCAACACCAATTTGTAGAGCAAACCTTTCTCTAAAAGCTGGGAAGACGTTTATCTCTCTATTCCGAAGTGTTAAGGAGTTATGATATTTTCTGTGAAGTGATGCACAATTCAATGTACAAAATTGTAGACGCAGTACAAGATAATATATAAAAACCTGTCGCTAAGGCCCGCGAAGGGTCTTGGGCCTGCCAACCCGACTGCTGGTCTCACGCCCACTTACGCACGGCAGAGGTGGGGGATCATCCAATCGATACGGGGAAGTGATGTGGCCAGCATCACGCATCCCCTAGTCTGAAAGTTGGCTGCCTATCGAAACTCCTAACGTTCCTCACGGAGCGGGCACCGGGACTTAAAATCCGCACTCCCATGAGCGGGATCGAACCTGGATTCATTCCATACCGGGAAACAGAACCGGCAGTCAACCATTTACAAAACAAGTCGATTTATGCTAGCTCCGTTTTCACAGGAAACATCTTATAAACTCTTTAATGACATAAGGTGTATTTTATAACTAGTTATAAAAGTCTGGACTTGGTTAGAACACGGGAATCACAACTTTGTACATACAGCAGCGTATCTGTAACAAACATTTTCATTTATAAGCACGTAATAAAATTTAAATTGAGAACAGGCCTTTAACTACGTAAGTAGACAATTATTTGAAGTAATTAATATACTTTAATCAGATTTGTCCTTTCCTATTTATCTTTCATAGTTTCCCAATTTATATAAAATTCAACGGAAATGATATGGTCATAAAACGTATGGTAAAAGCACATTCAAAATTTATATTTTGTGTTACCAATATTTCAAATGAATGTTGTTTTAATCAAAATCGCTAGTGTCACGAGAATGTAGAAATATCAGATTGTTTCCCGGAAAAGGCGTAATTGGAACAGAGAATAGTTCCATAAAAATCTAAGCCTGGCTTGCTTCGCAAATTGGATATACATTTGTTGGTATTCTTAAGCTCTTTTGCTCTAACACAGAAAACAAAATCCTGTTTTGCAATTTCTTGCATTAACTTGGCACTAATGTTTAGCCAAAGTCTCTAAATGGCAACACTGAGAAATAAAGTTAATTAAAATTTAATTTTAGAGAAACACGGTTTAAATTAAGCACATATATCTATTACAGAAGAAATTGATACGAATGATTTTTTTATACATACAGCAAACTTTCATGCAGAAATGTTTTTAAGAATCTAAAAGACCGACCCTCTCAAGTAAATATATAGAATTCATATTTATATTGTATATGAAATAAAGGAAAATGTATACTAAACCAAGATATACCTAACAAAAATACCAGACAAAAGTACATAGCCCAATTTCAGCACATCATGTTATCAAAAAAAGTTTATTATAATCGCATTTTAGTTAAAAATTTTAATTAACAATATTAAATTGTTAATAAATACCTACCCTTCAAAATACTACATAATAAGGGTCATTTGTTATGTAGATGAGTATGTGAATTGCAATTCACCATATTAAAGCATATTTTTCATATATAATTGAAAACACTTTCATGTGTAAAGGTGCTTAATATTCCTTATATGTGTACAAAGTGTAACTAGCGATTGTAACTGACAAATTCTATGGTTGTAAGTTACTGTTACGACTATTGCATGAGCTTACAGATACAGAATACTCCTACAACTAGATTAAACTAATTTCCACATTATGTTGGAATTCCCTGTTTTCAGGATAAAAACAGCATGAATAATGTAACTTCACGCTTCAGCAGCGTCTCTACACCGCATTTTTAACAAGATATCTACAGCAGGAAAAATCCACTATTAGAACATGTCACAGAAACAGGATAGCACTTCACAATAATATAAAAATGCAAATTACACAAAAATTGTTGCGTCATTTTACGTCGTTCTCGAATATTTGCTTTTTAAATCATTGCATAACCAGGAAAAGTATGACTAAAAATACATTTTAGTATAGTTATTTCTCAAAGCGTTCTAAATCCAATTCCGAGAAAACAAAACAGGCGCAACATTCAGATTTTAATTATGCCTACTATCGAATCTACAGTCGTAAATAAATTAAACGAACTAAAATGAAACCGTAAGTGGAATGCAGATTATTTTACAAATTAATTGTGATAAATTGTATAAATAACAGCTATCATTATTTAATAAAGTAACAAAACTGTTACACTCACTTTCAAAAATAAATTACGCTATTGAAAAACAGACCACCATCACGGCAACGAATGATACAAACAGAAATGTAGTAATGCCCAAACTCAAACAATGAGAAACTTACAGAATCTGCTAAACTCTACAAAAATGTAGACAAAGAATATTTTAACGAAAGGAAAACAAATGTAATGAAGGATAATGGAACAGTTATTGAAAATATGAACCTAATCTAAGCAGAGCTATGATTAGCAATCGATCATGTTCTGAATTTCTGTAAAACATGCTAGGGAAATGATAATGCAAAAACGCTAACACATGTAGCACGGAGCCAGAAGTCTTAGGGTCGTCCTCCGTGGTATAGTGATTACCATGCTAGCCTCTAGTTTCGGAGGTCGCGGGTTGAAACCCGGCCGAGGGCGATGAATTTTTTTTCGGGCGTAAATATCCTTAGCATGGCTTCCTTCGGAAGGGAAGTAGAGGGTCCCGTGTCGTAGATGTATGGCAAGCAAAAGAACCTCAAGCCTGATAAAGAGGCCTCTGAGCATAATTACCGGTCTTTCACTCCAAATATATAATGGGACGCTAACGAGCGCCCATATATAAAACTCCATTTAATTTTTCAGATGGCTTAGGCCGTGTTCGTGGCTAGCATTCGGAGATCGAGAGTTGAAGACCCATTTGACTAGGATATTTTTCGTGGTTTCAGTCATTTGCCAAGTAAATAGATAGTTTCCAGTTAGGTATTAATACCACGACCCAAAGTCCACCTACAGAACAAAAGAAATAGGAATACGATTACTTGATACAGGACGACTACGCAACTAAGGCCAATCTGTTCAGCTTCACAACAACCACGTGTCCACTCAAATAACACCCATCAGTTCCACGATTCCAAACTTCACATTCCGCCAAAACCTAATATCAACAACAAGATGTTGCAGGAAGGCGACTACGCAACTAACAGCATACATTTGCTCAGTTTAACTACGGTAACCGTCGCGATATGACCAAGGAATTAAAGCAGTGTTAAACATAAAAGCATAGCAATAAATTTTTAGCGACAGAGAGCCATTGGTTGGAATTCGCAATATTGGCTTCAGTTTGTAGGTGGGAAATAGCTCCAAGAAAAATAATTGAAATAGAATAATAAGTATTCTGCTTATATTAGGCATTTGCTGAGAAACTGGTATTTCTTTACCCGTATAGAAATTTCAACCTCGCCTATGGGCCCGTCTTAACCATCTCACTTATGTATTTTTACGTTCTCTACTACGTATAGTAAGTAGGGGAAGTATTGCATTCCACTCAAAAATTCGATACCGAGATTTCGCCGGAAATATATGTTTTGAGGCCTCCTGAATCCAAAAAAAAGTATTTTTTGGAAACATGTCTGTGTGTGTGTTTGTGTCTGTCTGTCTGTGAACAGCATAACTCGGAAACGAACAGTCGGATAAACACCAAACTTGGTATTTAGGTTCAGTATCTTACAGAGATTTGACACGAAGGTTTTCAAGAAAATTCCCCTACCCCAGATTACCCTTTACATGGAACATTTTTCGAAAATTTTAATTTTCTCAAAAATGCCCTTAACGGTTTTGATTAAGATACTTTCATAAGAAATAAAATGTATATCTTGAATTTTCTGGAAATATCTCCAAAAGTATTCTTCATTGTGAACGACTTTTGTATAACTGGTAAACCATAAGAGATAGACAAAATTTTACTACACAAGAAACGTAGACGGCGTTAAAATACACAATTTATGTCATATACATTTTTTTGTTGAGTGAACCATTTTCTAGATATTGCTTGTTATACCCTTACATTTTCCAATATCTCGATTAACATGAAGCATATGGAGAATAAGCGTTTGTAAAAATAGTTTGTACAAGAGTAGAGAAAGTAATGTGAGTGTAACACATCAGATGTTTCTTTGTTATTTGCGTAAATCTGTTTGTGGAAGGATACGAGTTTTGATATGCGAGACACAGACAGTCCAAGTCAATTTATAAATACTTAGTGAAGGCAACAGTAGACGCCATAGCAATGGAAATGAAGCATGGCAACGGACGTATTAAAATTCCTTGTGTGGACCAATATTTCCAAGCGAGCCGTTATATAGAGCGTGTGGAGCCGAAATGCTTTTGCATGTGTAGAATGCTGATGCGTGCCCGTAATAGGCTTAATGTCCCTTTTCCAAATTATACCCCCGAAAACTATGCAAAATGAGTATTTTGAACCCCCACCCCCTCAAAGAAAAATGTGGGAGAAACCACCAAATTGCTGTGAGATTTTGTTGGTTTTGTGGAAGGCAGTGTTGCCTTTACACGCGAAGTCGATTGTAATAACTTGTAATTCAGTTGACCCACATTTAAACGTAACCGACGTACCTCGGTCTGCTGCGTAGATAGGGCCATTTTTTGAAATGAAGAACGTCACATATTTATAACATACTTCAAGTTGGTTAAAAATATATTTAATATTACACCAACAGCCACACTGCTTTCTTTATCCATTATCGTTTAATAGTGATCTTAAAAATGACAGAGACATTTTTGACTTTTATACCCAAAAAAGAACGTACCATATTGCAGTTTACGTTTCCTAGTGTTTCTAAAGACTTTCTATTTTATTACAATATTTTGAAAATTTTACCAAATTGAATTTCAATTTTTATGTATGATGTTTGCATAATTCTTTTCTTGCATTCAGTAGAGCAAATTTTTGGAATAATACATGTAACTATGGTGAAGTTAGATTTTTCTACGGAGAGAAAAATGTAAAATTCAAGAATTATCAACGTTGTCACTGATCTTGTTCATTAACGCTCACATTTTACAACTTTACAAACATCATTAGATATTACATAAAAAGTAATAAGAGTAAAAAGAGCACAGCATCAGTGTTAGCTGGATTAGAATCTGTTTACCTTTTCTACCTCTTAACTAATATAGGGAACATTTGACTAAAAAGTTCGATACAGAGATTTCAACCAAAATCCTTTATATTAAAAAATCTTTCGTTAGTTTTCATTTTCTCAAAAGCAGTTCCAACAACTTTGATTAAAATAGCATATGTTTGCGGAATTGTCTTGACAAACAAAATCATAGTTTGAATTTTCTGCGTTGTGTTTTATGTCTTACCTCAATTTAAGAATATAATGTCGCAAAACCTTATGAAAGAGATAAAATCTACATACACGCTCAATAAACCTTTTTTGAATTAAGCATGTTTTAAGAAAATGCTGCGGTTCGTCTGGATTGTTCGATATTTTGAGCAGTACACTTTAAAATGTTAATGGCATTTTGTTTCCATGAGCTCATGGAAGTAGTACGTAATATCATGGTTAACATTAGTCTTTTAAACCCTTGAGTGTTATTTTAGTGTACAAAATTTCCAGGTTGAGCCATCATCGCTAGATTTATTTGCATTTCAATTAGTTACCAATACAAATAGAATTTTGAATTTAAGTATAAAATAATTGCAATTAGTCAATACACCTACGTTCGATCCTGTAAATGTCCATTTTCAATTCACCTATGACATCTTTTCCGCAATTTTCAGCAATGCTCCGGGGTAATATATATGAATTCAGACTAATATGTTGGCCTGTAGTTTCTGAGGTCGCGGGTTCAAATCCGGTGGAGGGCGATGAATTCTTTTCTGGCGTAAACATCTTTAGCATGGTTTCCTTCGGAAGGGAAGTAAAACCTGTGGTCCCGTGTCGTAGATTTACGGCACGTAAAAGAAATTCAAGCCTGATAAAGAGGCCACTCATCAAGATTTCCGTTCTTTTACGCCCAATTAGAATGGGACGCCAAGAACATAGCCGTTAAACAGCGCCCATAAATAAAACTCAATTTAATTTAATATAGACTAATATGTTCTTCAAATGCCTCAGATTCTAATTTTGCAAATAAACTTAAAATCATAGGATTACATCTGGGATAGGCTAATCTTTCGTTATACATCTACCATTCCATTAAGATATATCAAGGTATTTATAAGCAATGACAGTAAGTCTTAAAAATAATAAAATTTCTTATAAACAATTTAGTCTATTAACATCAACGATTATGGTAGCAAAACTTGTGTGATTTTTATAAGTACTTTTAAGGTTTAGGTTCATGAGTAAATGATTTCAGGTGTATCTTCCTACTTCCTAATTCTGAAACTTGCCAAAACTGTTTTCGTAGCTGATAACTAATTAGATAGAAAACTTTAGTTCGTCAAATTACAAAAAATGGAATCACGTTTATATCTAGCACCATTCCTATAGAATCAAGTCTCAGATACATTCTTCGGGGCATTGTTCAGTTAATCGGTAAGCGGGAGAGTTACCAAGCCTTAAGGCAGTCGTGGTTTAAGATATTCCAAAGAAAGCCGAAGAACTGTGTCGCAATTCTTGGCCGTGATTTGCTATTTTTCTTTTTTTACCTAGTTTTCTGCACGAGAGTGCAGAAACCAACATAAGTCATGTTGGTAAATAATCCTTAATCGTATTGCTGCACCGAGTATAGACCACTCCAAAGAGATAGACTATTTTTTAATTTTGGTATGAACACTTAGAGAGCTATTTCCAAGAATGACACATTCATATACGAATTCCGTTGTATATTACAGTATTCATAAAGAAACTTACTCAGCTATCTATCCAAGTTACGTTATTCACGATATGTTTTATACCATGGAATGATTTTAAACTAAGCAATAAGTATCTATTTAGCTACACACAACATTCAGAAACAGCCTTCAAATATTTAGCCGCTATGACGTGATCTTATGATGGAAAGTAAGAAAACTAGAATAACAAATTTTTCAGGATTGCCCATCACATGATGTGCTTGAGAAAATGTAACACTGCAGCATAAAATATTTCGAAATGTTGACTCTGATTCTTTTTTATTTTTTTCGGTAAGTTTTCGCTGTCTACAATGATTTTCAGTAATAGTTACAATATTAAAAAAAAGCAATTAGTGTGAAGGGACATTTACAGCTACTAAACAATTCAAAACACACATTTAACTTTTCAAATTAATATCTCCATTTTATTATAGTTTATTCAACAATTTTATAGGAAATTTTAAGAAAGTGAAAAGTAACAACAATTTTGCCAAACAAAGGGCATTGGGGTGGAACATCTTCCTGTAAATCTTTCGTTTGGCATACTTAAACAGTGTCAGAGTCAAGTATGACATTTTTACTTGTCCGACTTTTCCTTTTTTCTCACATAACATACACATTTTTCTATAGAAAAGTGTACTTTTCCACATCCTAATGAGTTAGAATTACATGACATATTCTACCATCATTTATTTTCATAGCTATTACAGAAATTCCCCATAAAAAGCTAGTTTTTCTGTTACTTTCTGTAAACCAACATAAACTTTAGCCGAAATAATATCCATACCCATTCTGTTGTAGCTAAGCCGAAGCGTACAAGAGGTAGGGTGACATTCATATTATTTTTAAAAATAGGTCACCATATCTTTGACTTTGCATGACCCATAGAAACACAAAAAATGGACAATATTTCAAAATGTGAAGTTACAAAGAAAATATATCAACATGTTTCAAAATTTTGTTTTTGCTTTTAAAACGTAGACAAATATTTACTTTTCTCCTTTAATAATCCGTTTTTTATTTTCTCAGTGGTAGCCTTTAAATCCCGCCACGTGGTAGTCAAATATTCATCCACAACCGATAGTCTCCGTTAGCTAAAGTTAAGCGTGCTTCCTTTACATTTGATTTTTATTACGTTTTGCTGCATTCAAATGGCAAGCTTTTATTCAGTTTTCTTCAAAATTTTAACATAAATTCAGAAATAATTAAGAAACAAAGCTGTAGTATGATTTTATTAACATTTTTTATATTACGCCAGTATCTTGATTTAGATTCGCCAAATTTATCAGAACAATCTAAAAAAATCTGCACTATAATTTTATTTCTTAGCCGTAAATCAATGTGATAATATTTTCGTTTTATAAAATATGTTGTGCACGGTGAAAAATGTTAATTAACTAATATTAATGTATGTAAGATATTTTTTCTTGTAGATCAAATCGAAACGCTGATTGCTAGTGGCACTGCTAGTGCAGTGCAGAGAGAAAAAAAAACGAACAACTCTAGTCCACTTATGTATACGCTTAAAACATTGGAAAATTCAACTGAACAACAGAAAGCATCCTGTAAGCGGTTAAATCCACAAAAGTTATTGGACACAAATTCTGAATTTTAATGAGCTGCATAATTTTTCTTTAATAAGTTTTCGTCTATCTCTTACGTTTCTTCAATTACTCACAATTAGATAAGATAGAATAAGAAAGAACAGGACATCACAGGTCCTTCACAGAAATGTGAATATATACATTCTGTTCTTCGTGTAAATATCTCAATAATTCAATAGTTTAGGATACTCGATATTAAATTTTTGATAAAATTTCGAAAACCATAACCGCTTTAACATTTTCATTTATAGTAGAATTAGAATCCAAATGCGGCCATTTAAATTCTAAAACACGAGGTTTGTATAAATAATACATAAAATTGTAAAACTATATTTTCTCATAATCTTGTTTTTCTTGTTATTTGTCTCTTTAAACTCTTTTCTCGCGCAATATATGTTCAGTTTCTTCAAATTTTCAATATACGTCCTTTAAAGATGAATGAAGATATTTTAACATCCTTTTCTTTATATCAAGCACAGTTTTCCATTACGGTTTTAATAATTTAATAAATTGATTTTTATAAAACTAAAAGTTTCTTCAGAAATGTTTTAAGCAAACTTTAATCCTCTTACATCTTTACTCGAATCTTTTTCTTGACATTGGTCTTCATACATTGGTCCCTCCGGTTTGTTCTCTGGAGATTTTGATGGTGTGTGTGTGTGTGTGTGTGTGTGTGTGTGTGTGTGTGTGTGTGTGTGTGTGTGTGTGTGTGTGTGTGTGTGTGTGACCTTTCCGTCTTCAGGCAATTACCAAATAACAAAACAAAAGTAGTGGGTTTTAAGGGAAAACAACCACAAATAGCAATCCTCATTGATAGTACCATTTGAGAACAAATTTTAAGTTTCAGTTATTTAGGCTGTTAGTTAACATATGAAAGACCAATAGATCATGAAAAGAAGCACTTCAGATTCATACAGCTAATTGGAACCATTAAAAGGACAGTAATAATAAAATACGGAAAGAAAAGGTACTGAAATTCTACAAAATTATGACCATCCCTATGGATCAGAAAATTGGAATCTGACTAAACTCAAAGAAAGACAATAGAGGCAGCTGAAATGAAAATATTAAGACCACTGCAAGATAGAAGAGGAAACACAGATAAACGCTCCGAATTAAACGCTTAAGGTTTGGTAGAAATTATAGACTTATATAGACAACAATGGAATAAGAATGTATTCAGAATGGAGAACGATAAAATTCTTGTGAAGCCTTTAGCTGGAAGAAAACATTGTTTATGGAAACGCTACATGGAGCAGATTTGAATTCTCGAGGAGGAACATCCTTCATGGCCTAGTACTGAAAGTTTATGTTGGTGATGATGATGATGATACATTTTAAATGTTAAACTTTTCAAAACGTGACTATTTTACGTATTTATTATTTTTGAAAAATTACTTTCTTGGAAAGTTAAGTAAATAGGACCACAAAAATTAATTACTATCTCTACTACGAAAAGTAAGTAGAAGTATTGTATTATACGCAAAATTGGATACCAAGATTTCACTGTAAATGTACGTTTTGAGGCTCTTTGAATCCAAAAAAACACTTTTAGAAAAAGGTCCATACGTGCTTCTGTGAACAGCATAACTCAAAAACGAAAAGTTGGAAAATACCAAATTTGGTATTTAAGTTCAGTACCTCCCAGAGATTTTAAAAAAGATTCCCCACGTATAACTACCCTTTACATGGAACAGTTTTCAAAATATTTTACTTTCTCAAAATAGCTCAAACGATTTTGATTAAAATACCATACATTAAAGAAATCTACATGACAAATAAAATATATATCTTGAATTTTCTGAGAATAGCCTGTGAAGTCCTCTTCATTCGGAAGAAATGTCGTAGAACCTTGTATAACTGTAAACATTAAGCCATAGACGAAAACGCACTGCACAAAAATGTAGATCCCCTTAAAACACACAATTTATTTCAAATAACTTTTTGCGGCATAAGCCATTTCCGAGATATCCGTCATGAATCGTTCAAATTGTTCAATACTTCGTCATTCTTTTAAATCCTGTCGACATTCAGTTGTTTTTCGCGACAGCATGGAAAGAATATAATCTATTATAAGGCCAGATATAGAGTCCAGATCTGAAACATTCGACTAATGCCTATTCCCTTTGCGTTCATAACGAAATGTAAAAGGTTTATCTCGACTAAAATGAAGTAGACAGAAAAGCAAACTTTTGCAAGATAAATTTTTATGCCCATAAATAAATGCTACAGGGTAGAAAAAGTAATGTGAATGTAACAATCAGATTCTTTTGTTAAAATTATGTCGATCAAATCTGTAATAAATATTTTAGTATCTAGTACTCAAAAATAGAAGTGGTTAAAATAATTTTTAAGGAAAATAAACAACAACGAAACTTTACCATGCAAAGATTAGTTTAAGGTGGGGGGGATTTCGTAACCATCTTCGTATCGTAACCTTGAAAGTTGCTGGACATAATTTTCTAAGAATACATATGAAATGGTACCGGAAAGAGACAGTCGGTAATGTTGTATTATAAATTTTATTATATATTTCTTATATAATAAATATCTCAAAGTTTACAAGACATTTCAGTTTGGATTGAAGGTCTATAAAACACCGAGATCCACCGTTTGATGGGATCGATATGAGACCTCGCACTGAAGGAATTCCCAGCTGGGAAGTTGGTAACTAGACGGGACAGGCTCCTGCTGTGCTAATCGGACTTCAAGGACGCTCTGATTTACAGATGAGCGATGAGATGAGAAAATTCAGGCTGACCGTTCGTCCGCCTGGTCCACATACACTTCATGTCCCTATCACACCCTTCCCTTTACCCTGTCAAACAGCTGATAACTTACAGGACATAATTATACTTCATCTCCTAGAGGAAGACCTTTACATTGTAATAGTGTATGGATATTAGTAGAATATTGTAAGAAAGACAAGTGAAAAGTACAAGAGACCTTTATGTGCGCTGTTCTGATGAACTTGCATAAAAGGTTCAGGTAAGTGCGAGAAAATGTAAGCCAGAAAACAAACTGTAAATTTGCGGCGATAGGCAGCTAAAATGTTCGAAATTTTTCATCCCGAACTTAAGACTAATTCATGAATAAAGTACTTCCGTAAATCGTCTTAATTTCAGCTTTCATCCGTTCTAGTTGTAGCGAAAATTCAAATGTAGGTATATGCATAACAAAGTGTTTTTCCGATAATTATTAATGTTACAATAGTAGATTATGATATAAAGAGTAAACGTAGGGTTTTATTTTGCGAGTAAGGAATGTTGGTCCATACAGGTCTTCGATTCGCAATTCTACGAGCAAAATAATACCACTTTTAACACGTGTGACATATACTATTTTATAGAGAGCGCTCGAGTTTGTAAAATATCAATAATATTATATTGATTTCTGAAACTAACAGAGATTGTTGATTCGCTAGCAGTCATTTTCAGTGAAATCATGCTTCAGGCACATGTTTTGCCTTACACCAGCCAATGAAGCGATTAAATGCTTTTCATATTGTTTTCTGGATTTTTGGGGGCAAGTAATTCTAGTTTTATTCTTTTTGCTACTAGTACTTGGCTCTTCCATTTCAGTTTCTTCTGAATTCATAATATCCCCCAATTAATCTTTATGTACGTTAGATAGACAAAAGAATAACGTTTTAGGTCGGCAGAAGGCTACCAATATAACGTATAGGTTAATCTAACAACGAATTGCGATTAATTGAAGTATGGCGGTTTGTTTAGTGAACAGATAATGCGAGCATATGAGAAATTAATCATGTAAAAACACATAATGAAAAGTAATCAAACCAATCAAACGAATTCAACCAAGTCGAGTTATTAAACATGTACCAATACAAAGGGTAGTTGCCATGTGATTGGACTTGAAATCAAAGTTGGTCATAAAGAGTATCACACTAGCGCAATAATCTAAAGCTTTTAGCTCGTTTGCTCTGTGTTAAAAGTTATACTCTTAGGCCATGCTGTGTAAAAACGTATTTTATGTATATCGAAATAAACACAGCTCGAAATCCAGACTCTCGCAAGAAAAGAGTGTTCGGAATTTATCGATAAAATCTGGAGTTCTCGTTATGTTACTAAGATAGTTTCATTGTACTACGTCTGATAGAACACCACGGAACTAGTATTGCAATCAGTCATGGTTGCTTTCCCTACAGTATTTATTACTCCTTTAGCATTTGTTTTGCTTTGCCATACTCATCTATACAATACGCTTTGCGATGGTCGTTTGTTTTCTACATAATAGGCTGAAAATAGTGATTTGCGTTTAAGTATGTCAATTAATATTTTGTCTAACCTTTATATTGTGAAATAGTCAATTAAATCCCACGCAAGTTTTTATTATTTCTAGATAAATCAAAACACCTACTGAGATTACTATCGAAGAAACTTGGTGACTAACACATGTTACTGTGTACTTTTCTTCGAAGATAGGATTGTTTTCATTAGGCCAGAATGTCTTCTCTATCTCCCAAGCTTTTAATCTTATTTTCAAATGCAACACGAACACAGGTGCGAGGTTTTATAACGTGAGAAAACATGTTTACAGGAAGCATTTCGTAAGAGTAATTCATAGAAGTTAGAGTGTTTTATAACCTCACATAAAAAGGATGTTCACAAAAGAACGCTGTTTATGATTCGAAGAAATAGTTGAATGCTGGTGAGCTAACATTGGCGAAGGAACTGCAATCAAAATCAAATTACAATGGCCGATAAACTTTGAAAACGCGTATGAGCATACTTTGGCGAGGAGAGTACGGGAGGAGGGGGCAGTGAAGGGGGAGTGAATGAGAGAATCACGGAGAAAAGAGAGGAAAGAGCCAAGCGAATAACGGAAGTGGCTCGCCTATTAAAACAATGGAATTACGTGCCGCGCATGTGAAAGCTGTGTACGCTCCAACACAGGAGCCTACGCAATTCAAAACGAGTGACAAAATCTCCTGGTCGTTTCAAAATGGCTACTGACACCCATCAGGAGGGCAGACAAGATGACTGGGAGATTTGGCAGAGCTCTGTAACATTGGTACTTCACGAGTTCCTCGGCAGGATCAAAAATAACTTTCAATTGTAACAGCTTCAGCCTTTAAAACTCATCGACGTCAAGCTTGATTGCAAAACCTGTACTATCTTTCAAGATAGCTCAGAACTAGGTTTAATATCCTGGTTCCGACCAACCTAAGCCGAATAGTCGTCGAAGGAGAAGGTAGACTTAATACTTTTAATGTTCTCCAAATACAAGAAAGTAAAAATGCTATCAATAATGGCGAAAAGTCCAGAGTGAACCTCAAAGACATCCACTTTTAGCAGAAATAAACCAGTGATGCTCAAGGCAACTCTAAGGTCAAATAGCTTCAAGAAATTATTTTCAACTTTCTGTTTGCGAAAAAATATTCAAAAATGCCTAATAAGAACTAAGAATTTAAAGAGACAAGAAACAAACTGGGGAAAATATTCATTCACATGTATAATTACCAATCGTTGAAATGAAGCGTCATAGATTAAAATGTGGCACAAGCAGTCTGTAATAATGTGTGTCCTTCCAGATAAATCTTTGATTACGTGTAAACAACAATTAACAAAGAGACGCAAAGAGAAGAAAAATCTGGTGTGTTACATTCACATGACTTTCTCTACCCTCTATCGTTTATTAGTGGGCATACAAATTATTCTTACAAAGTTTATTACTTTCCCTATCACGTACCTAGTAGGTAGAGAAGCTATTGCAGAACCTTTGCAGAAATAGGCACGTTACACATTTCGTTACGATAGAAAAAGAACAGCGACAGTCAAATGTTTAAGAACTGGACGCTATGTGCTGGCCTTAAAATTTCTTACTGTTTCCATGCAATCGCGAGAAACAACTGAAAATCGACGGTACTTAAGAAGAATGACAAAGTATTGAACAAGTCGAACCACTAATAATGGAAGAGGACTTCACAGACTGTTCCCAGAAAATTCAATATATACATTTTATTTGTCATGTAAATATCTTTAATATATCGCTTTTTTCAAAATCTTTTCGATATTTCGAAAATGTTCCATGTAAAGGTTAGTTTGGGGTAGGGAGATTTTCTTGAAAATCTTCATGCTGCATCTTTGGAAAATTTAGTATTTATTCGACTTTTCACTTTTGAGTTATGTTGTTCACAGACACACACACACACATACACACATTGGCCTTTTTCTAAATATTTATTTAGTCAGGGGGCCTCAAAACATGTATTTCTGTGAAATCTCGATATCGAAATTTTATGGAATATTGGGATACAATACTTCCCCTACGTACTATACGTAGTAGAGAAAGTAATATATCACATCTAAATCAATAATATATTTCTACCTAATCCGGAAATGGTTTCTGACTTCAATCATGCTTTAAATATCTTTTAAACACTGTATATTCAAGAAATAGGCAGAGGTGAGTTTACGTAAACACACATTATTGTCTATCCAGTGCTTTACCTCGGTCGGAGTAGACCGCAACTCGCCTCTGCGCAAGTCTATTTTAGAATCACCTAGACAACCTATAATACTGAAAAGTTAAAGAAAGTATTTCGATTATACTGACATATCTTAAGAAGTGTACGAGATATTTGCTTATATTCAAAGCGGAATTTGCAACATATTCTCTTTTTTTGTAATTTTTACTTCTATTTTATAGGATTTAGCCACCAACCGGTTTTAAAATCTAATTTTGTTTATCTTAAATCTTTTGTGCTATTCTTTGAGGAATTTTAAAGGGCTTAACCTCAAAAATATAGGAATATTAAGGAATTCTTTTCAGGTATGTTAAGCCTGACAAAAACCATGAAGAAGCAATAGCACACTACAAAACGAGATTAGTAAGTAAATTTTGAAGTTTTGACAAAAAGGTTTAAAAAGTGAAGAGAGCTTTTATTGCTTTCTCTACAACTTAATAATACTAAGCAGAGGAAGTGTAGTATTTCACCCAAAAATTTGATATCGGGAGTTCAGCGGAAATACACGTTTTGAGATTCCTCTAAAAAAATGTTTAAAAAAATGTTCAATGCATACATGTGTGTATGTCCTTGTATCTGTGAACAGCATAATTAAAAAATGAAATGTCGGTTAAATACCAAATTTGGTATTTAAGTTCAGCATTTTCCGATGATGGGACATTCAAGATTTCAAATAAAATCTCTCCATCCCAAACTACCTTTTACATGTAATTTTTTCGCCTTTATTTTCTCAAAAATGGATGTAACGATTTTAATTAAAACGTTTCGCCATAGTAGCCTTGCTCCTGGCTCTACGTTTAAGATATTATTTGCATGACAAATAAAATATATATCTTGAACTTTTTGGGAACAGCCTCTGAAGTCCTCTTCATTCTGAATGGCTTTAATACAACTGATAAACCTTCAGAAATAGACAAAATCTTACTGCAAACAAACAAAAATGTATATCTCTTAAAACACACAAATTATGTCAAATATTCTTTTCGTGGAATTAGCCGTTTGCGAGATATTCCTTCTTATTGATTTGAGCTTTCAAATACTTCTAATTTTCTCAACTGGGAAGCCGCTAGTTTTTTTTTTTTTTTTTTTTTTTGTGGTCAAGTAAAGAAAATGGAATTTTAGAGCCATCACAAAGCAACATGCTCTTTAAAAAGCTAACGTGTTACACTCAGATGACTTTCTCTACTCCTGTACAAACTATTTTTACAAACGCTTATTCTCCATCTACTCATGTTAATCGAGATATTAGATGTTAATTTTATTGCTAATTTTCTTGCACTGCAAGAGAAATATGGTAGGCTTTAAACAATAGTCAAATCTTTTAAGAGCTGGTTGCTATGTGAGTATTCCATTCTCTTTGCATGTCCAGGCATAAAAAAATAACACATTCCCATTTGAGAAGAAGTATAACAAGGAATATCTCGGAAATAGTTCACCCCATAAAAAATTTATGACATAAGTTGTGTTTTTTAACGAGATCTACATTTTTTTTTTGTGTAGTAAAAGTTTGTCTACCTCTTGCGGTTTACCAACTAAGCGAAGAGGATTTTTGAGGACATTCCCAGAAAATTCAAGATATACACTTTATTTGTCATAAAATAATCTTAAATATACTATATTTTAATTAAAATTGTTACAGCCAATTTTGAGAAAATTAAAATTTTTGAAAAATGCTCCATGTAAAGGATGGTCTGAGATGAGAAGATTTTATTCAAAATCTTCGACTCGCATCTTTTTTTTAAAGTTCCCTTGTGTTACCCAGTTTATGCTACTGTGTTTTACTGTTTTCATAACGCTTATTTCCGCAACACACATACACACACAAACACCCATGCCCGTGGCGGGACGCGAACCCGCAACCACTTCAGCGACCACAGCTACGAGGGCCGGCACACTGAACCTAATATCAAGTTTGGTATTTATCTGACTTTTCTTTTTTAAGTTATGCTGTTCATACAGACAGACACATCCACACAGATACAGACAGATACACAGATCGTTTTCTAAAAATGCTTTTTTTTGGATTCAGAGGGCCTCAAAAAATGTATTTTCGGTGAAATCTCGGTACAGAATTTCTGGGTGGAAATTACTATATGTAGTAATACATATGTACTTACTATATGTAGTAGATAAAATAAAATTATGACTTTTATATCAAAAGTTATGTAAATGCAGCACATCAAACTTCTTTCCCTAAAGAATCAGTAAAGCACTTCAAATATAAATAGGTATGTGTAGTATATTTCCCTGAAGATAGAATATACACTCTTAATTAAAACTGTGTTGCTGGCAACTGCTGAGTAACGACAAGCAGTGCCTTGCCAACGTAAACTAATACTGTGGTGACTCCATTAGAGAGGAGACATTTAAAAGAACTTGACAACGTGCAAGTACAAACGATGATTATAGCACTGTTCATAGAAGTTAGCAATTTGGGTTTTCTACAGTATTTGTAAAACCCATCTGCAGTGTAAATACTATGTATGCTTACTGCTATGTAAACCACTAGATGTAAGTTCTCTGTAAGTCTCAGAAGGCATACGAGCGTGGAAAAATAACACATCAAATGTTCTCAAAGCTGCACAAAGATATAAGACGTTTCAGCAGTGTTTGGCTACACAGGAAGATTTTGTGAGCCGTGAAAGTTATCTTGGTTGTTTTGGTCCAGCTACAACATTACACAATGTGCAAGTGAATCCATTTCCTTTACTCCCGCCTTCTTCCTCTGCAGCATCCGTTTCGTGGTACGGCTACCGATGTTGTTGCCGATCCGAGAGAATGAGATATCCGGCCGGTTCCTTACTGAATGCCTACCTTCAGTCACATATCAGTCTGTATATTGACTTTCTAGGAAACACTCTCTAGCTAAGATCAGTTTTATCAGATTATGTTCTTAGCCCAATCATTGATTTAAGAATAATCATCGTGGAAATAAGATGAGTAAAACATTTTGGTTTCTTTTAGCTGCTATTAACGGTAACACAAAACACGGTTGAGATAGAGAATCAATTTTCCTATTTTATTACTCGGGTTGCAAGCTACGTATGTACTAGAAAGCATCTCAATCGACAAATTACAGGAAAATAATTTCTTTTTACTTTCTCTACTACGTATAGTAAGTAGGGGAAGTATTGTATTTCACCCAAAAATTCGATACCGAGATTTCACCGGAAATATATATTTTGAGGCCCCCTGAATCCAAAAAAAAATTTTTGGAAACATGTCCGTGTGTGTGTCTGTCAGTGAACAGCGTAACTCAGAAACGAACAGTCGGATAAACACCAAACTTGGTATTTAGGTTCAGTATCTTACAGAGATGGGGCACGAAGGTTTTCAAGAAAATCCCCTCACCCCAGATTACCCTTTACATGAAACTGTTTTCTAAATTTTAATTTTCTCAAAAATGGCTCTAACGATTTTGATTAAAATAATATGTATTTAAGATACTTTCATGACAAATAAAATGTATATCTTAAATGTTCTGGGAATGTCTCCAAAAGTGTTCTTCATTGTGAACGACTTTTGCATAACTGGTAAACCATAAGAGATAGCGAAAGTTTTGCTACACAAAAAAGTAGATCGCGTTAAAATACACAAGTTATGTCATATACAGTTTTTTTAGTGAACCATTTTCGAAATATTGCTTGTTATTCCCTTAAATTTTCCAATACTTATACTTTTTCTCAAATAGGAATTCGTTATTCATTTTTTTTGTCCTGGTAATGCAAAGAGAATGGAATACTCCACATAGCAACCAGCTCTTAAAATATTTGAAAATCGCTTAAAGCCTAACAATTCCCCTTGCATCTTCAAGAAAATTAGCAATAAGATTAACATCTCGATATTTCGATTAACATGAAGCATATGGAGAATAAGCGTTTGTAAAAATAGTTTTGTACAAGTGTAGAGAAAGTCATGTGAGTGTAACACATCAGATTTTTTAATTAAGTCCCTCTGATGGGACCTTCAAGAAGTGATCCTGCCTATTTCGTGGCCCATGTCGCAGTCGTGAACACTACTGCTTATCATGCGAAATTTAACACGTCTTAAGCTTAGCTCTTAGACATCACTGCTTAAGACATCCTACACGTCGAGTGGAACCATTGCAGGATAAGGCAAAGTTCCATGTCGCCGATAACAACACTACAAGCTGCACATCCGGCAATGGTGGCTCCCCATCCACCATATGTATCTGTGGTACCTAGGGATTTTTGTATGTGAATTTGAAGAACGAGGCAGACGATTTGCCAATGATGATGCAATTAAAGATCAAATACTAAAATGTTTCGATAGACAGAACTACATTTTCTATCGTAAGAATAGAAATTCCGTTCCTTTAAGGCAATACCTAAATGACGTTTAATAATTGCGATAAAAAATAAAGCAATGATGCAGCAATGATATTTTCGTGTTCAGCTACAAAACATTAGGGGAACTTACTTTTTTACCTACCCTCCTATATGTGTTTTCAGAAGAGAAAAAAACGAAAGTAATTATAGTGAAAGAAAGGAATTATACGTGTTACCAAGCTAGATGGCTCCGCGGCAAGGTGTGAGGCTGGCATTCAGGAGGTCCTGGGTTCGATTCCCATTGACCGTCCGTTTTTCGTGGTTTTCCTTTGGTCGGTAGATGAATGTTAGGGTTTTTTCTCACCTACTACGATTTCCTTTCCATCATTTCCCTTTCATTCCGCTTTCTTTTCATCTTTCAGGTGCGCTTCTAGGTTTCGCGGCTTATGGCGGTGCTGGGTAGATGGCGCGGCGGATGCTTGCTCAAAGGAAAGTGTACTCCCCGTGGACACAGAGGGCTGCTTAGCAGAGGGTCGTTTCAGGCGGTTCCAGCAGTGGGACGGGTCTTCGAGCCTGGGACCGTTAGGGACTTCCGTGCGTCTCTGTGGCCTTTATGCCTGCGCCTGTAGTCTCCTTTGGTTCCTTCACTTCATCCCTTCCTCCATGGTGGTGTTAGCCACGATATACTTAAGTAGGTCGTAGTGCGTGAAGTGTACCCCTCTGTTGTATAATTTATGCCGATAACTATACTTCAATCAAAGTTTGAATTGCTATGGTACGTTTCAGCGTTGTATAATTATGGTTTTTTTTATCTTTAATATAAAAATGAATATATTAATTATGTTCAAGAGTTGGTATATCCTAGAGCCGATCACACACAGCACTTAATAAAATACTAATCTGATGAGATAATAAACTTACATTCAACCACTGTATGTGTTAAACAGTTAGTAAAATAAACAATAAATATACAGCGTATAACTTTTCGAATAATTATCACTCTTCTTCATTATATAGAAGTAGTTTCCGTCCTTTATTGTCGAAGAAGGACAGCAATTAGCCCGAAATATTGTATATGTACCTGTTTACTAATGTACAACTGAATCCGTTGATTCACTTTATATTTATGTTTGTCTGTTTCCCCATCCGGTATACACAACTAAACAACACATCAGGTTTAAAAGTGTACACATGAGCACATTTTAGTTACTTATAGTACTTTGAAGTTACCTTAAAGTTAAGTATATTTAACGATGAAATCCTTGGTACATTTTACAGCGTTTTATTTCCTAAAGGTTTAGAAAACTAAGAAGAAATGCTTAAAAGTCCTACATAGAAAAATATACAGGAAATTGTCTTTATATTAATAATACGAGAACATTAACATGAATACAAAGCCATGTGAGTACTATCCCAAGCAGTATAGTGGGTCACAGTGTACCAACGAAACAAAACAGAACATAGAAAAAGACAGCTGACAACTGAAATGTCTGATCCTGTTACTAGGCATTATACATTTATATTTTTATTTCTTCGGTTTAACCTTTGTGCTAAAATTATAACTTCAGTTTCTTTAACATCATTTTAAAGCATTTTACTTAATCTTATTTATATCAAGTGTATTATTCATGCTATTAACTATGAAACTACTATATGAAGAGAGAAAAGTTTTTGAGAGGAACCGCAGAAGCTGTTCAGTAGATATTCTTTCACAACTAAAGAATATAACACATGATATGCTATGTTCAAAATTTTGAAATTGATGGATAAGGTGAAATGGGTTCAAGGGAACCAAGCTTTTTGGTAGATCTTGGTGGTGAACATATCAGAAAGTTTCAAATATGGTTTTCATCACAGGTATCGATGTGTAACAATAAGTTCCAAACATGGTAGCCCTGTAATGTAGTTTGTGATATGTAGGATCCAATAACCATAAAATAGTTGAAAAAATATGGTATTTTTTATTTTTTATATAAAATAAATTAAAACCCCGTATCCTTTAATGTCTATGAAACGTATGTAATTTTGGCAAGCTTTAAAATAAGTACTTTGAAACATATAGAAATGTTTATGAGTGGGGATTATAATTGCTAAATTTGAAACTATTGAGTTACGACGTATTTTGTTATTCTTGTAATAATAAATAATCATTCAATACATACACTTCTTCATCTATTTGCTGGCTCTATCAAGTTATAATCAATATTTTTAAAAATGGCAAGTATTTAATACGGCACGAATAACGTTTTACGACTCACCAGAAAACACAGGGAGTTGGACACAAACGGTGTACTCATAGGAGCTCGAAATATGAAGTCAATCTTCGACACTTCTGAATGTTGGTCGCTAATTCTTGCCTGGAAAATCTTCTTTGAAGGCTTCTGAAAGGTAACAGAGAATAAAAACAATATAGTACTATTAAAATGGCAGCAAAAAAGAACATGAAGAATGTGCTAATATGTTCGCTTGTTAGGATTTAATATTTTTATTTCATATATTTTCCTTTGGAAACTTAATCCCTAGAAGCATGTGTCATAAAGGGTCTTTCAACAAGAGTGTCCTATCTTTATCATGTGATAGCTGCCGCTGTTATTGAGTTACAGCAATCATTTTTTTCATGTGGTTATAGTTGTTATTGACAAATAGCCATGGAACGTTACAGCATTCAGCAACGCGTAGAAATTGTGAAAATGTATTATCAAAATGGATCATCTGTTCGCCAAACCTTCCGTGTATTGCATGAAGTTTACGGTGTGCATAATCGTCCCTGCGAGACAACGATTCGGCGTTTGATCATTAAGATGAAAGAAGTGGTTCTGTCAGCGATCTAAGAACGCCTGACGTAATCAACGTAAGCGCTCCAATGAAAGCATAGGTGCCGTTCGTGAGAGGGTACGCGAAAACGGAAACAAATCAATTGCTCGTCGAGCGCAAGAATTGGGACTTTCGCCGACCACAACTTGGCGAATTCTGCATCTGGACTTGAAGTTTCACGCTTACAAAATGGTGTTTACTCAAGAACTAAAGCCTAACTACCATAGATTGTGCCGTGTATTCACTGACTGGGCTATGGAGCAATTGGAAGCTGACCCAGATTTTTGTTGACGAAGCCCACTTTTGGATGGATGGTTGTGCTAAGAAACAAAATTGCCGCTATTGGAGCAATCACAATCCGATGCAGATTCAAGAACGACCACTTCATCCCCAAAATATTACTGTGTGGTGTGGATTTTGGTATGGTGGAATCATTGGTCCATATTTTCCCAAGATGAAGATGGAGAAGCTCTAACTGTCAATGGAGAAAGATACCGGGCTCTTATAAGGGACTATTTTTGGCCTCAATTGGGTGGTATGGATCTCAGAAACATCTGGTTCCAGCAAGATGGTGTCACATGTCATACTGCTCTCGAAACAATCGATTTGTTGAAGAAGAAGTTCAGAGGTTTCATCCTTTCCCGTGGTGGTGATGTTAACTGGCCCCCGAGGTCATGTGATTTAACTCCGTTGGATTACTTCTTGTGGGATTATGTTAACTCTCGAGTTTATGTCAACAAGGCAGAAACAGTAAATGATCTTATGAATAACATCACGCGTGTTATTCGTGAAGTTGGACCTAATTTACGTTCTTCTGTCATTGAAAATTGTTTCAACCGTATAACGCGCAACCCAACGACGTTGCGGCGGTCACTTAACTGATGTTCTCTTCCACACGTAATGACATTAATTAAAAATAAAAAAAATAATAAACCTCTATCATTTATAGAACGTGTTTTATTTAACTTCAAAGATAGGACACTCTTGTTGAAAGACCCTATATAACTTCGTGAACATCTGAGCGCCCTTGTAACTTTTCTCTGAATTAAACTGATGGGGAATGTGCCACAACAACTTTCTGTGTGTAGAAGTACTTGAAACTTGTTAAGTATCTCATACATTTTCACTTATATCGACGAGTCTTTTTCACCATATTGAAGAGTATCTAAGGGCTCAAATAGCGTCCATCAAATCTTTTCTTTCTCCCAGTTCTGAGCTGGAAACTCAATGAGGAGTGTAGTGCTGCTGAGGCAAGGCAAAATACGAAAGTAATATTAGCGAAAGATAACGCGGAGTAAGGGGAATAAACTCTACTTAAAAATAAGGTGTGTTTTTTATGAATACTATTTACTCCCTATTAGAGTTTTCGAGTTTAGATGTCTTTCAGTCTAGTGAAAATAAATCGTCAATATTAGCCATATTTCACATGGCAGTTTTAAGTACCTTATCCTATATGTTTTTCCTTAGAAAATACAGAAAAACCTATTTATGCCTTTATGCCGATATCAACAAGAAATCTACACCAGCGTCCATAATTTATACATTATAAGGATACATTTCCATATTATATAAGACAATTTGTGAAGCAGAGGAAATTCAGGCACACAAAATTAGGAATTTAGAAGTAATCTAATTTTCTGGTAAATAATCTCTAATTTTAAGGGACGGAAAAGTGAGTTTTTCGTTACTTAATGTTTTTTAATAAATGAAATGTTAAATTCGAATTTTTTCTCCTTCTACGCATACTTACGGAAGCCAAATATAACAATTATGGATTTAAGAATTAATTTTTATCATTTATTAATTGTTCACTGTACCACTGCTATAACATTATTGCTTTTAACAATACAGACGGTATTAAAACGGCCACTCTCATATGAGGCAGTATTTTTAACACTTAAATAATGTCAGTCTAATTATATAATATGTAAATTCAATAACAGCCCGCCTTAAAGCAATATGTGTGTGTGTAACAATATATAAAAAGTGTATATTACAGTCATTGTATATGTTTATATTATTGTATACATTTAATAATGTTATGTGAATATATTACGTAATTTAATAATGTAGGAGCTGTGAGAATAATAGGTTAAAAGTTGCTAACAAAGAGATAACAATAAGGTAGCCTTGAGGCAATAATGAATTTGAAAGTTTAACAATACTGCTTGTGATTCTTGGAAGCAGTAATGTAATTTTAGTGACAGTTTATTAAATAGCCAATCAGCGATCAGAAAAAGCTTTAGTTAAATAAAATTATTCTATTGGATTAGGAATAGCCAATCAGAGACTTGAAATACAGAAATTTACAAATTTAGGTGGTAGAAATGAAGTCAGTTGCTGGTAAACAGTGTTTACGTGTTAAAAAGTGCAAGTATTTAATCAAAAAAATCACACAGCTCTTTGTATATCAGTGAAGTGTTATTTAAATAGTGTCAACCATTAATAATAAAAGGAGTGAATTAAAAATTATAATTTGTGTAAGCCTACATTCTTCAGTCGCACCACAACCCTGCTAAGACATCCATGTCTCTAACAATAATGCCGAGGCAGCCGAGGCAAACATAAATATATAATGTAAGTTTGTCTCTCCAACAGTTGAACTATAATACAACTCCTTTCACACATTGTTTATTAAATGGCACGTAAAACTATATCTTTTTACTTTTCATAACGATAGAAAGCTTACTTAGGGTTTAAAAGAGGGGCGAGAAAAACAAGCTACAACAAAATGCACAATTAAATTTCATATGACAAAAATGGCGATTTAAATCTACAAAATCCCACAAAACGTTACATACTTAACAATTAAATATTCTAGGAGTTTAAAAAAGAAAATCCAGAATTATCCCATGCAAACTTAATTCCAAATGACCCTGGAGTACACGTTGTTGGGTAATCAGTGCTAGAAATGCAAACAATACATAAATAAGAGACAAACGACGAGTAAAAATTGACTTACCGAAAAGTTAGTTTCTTCAGATGCAGAAGCAGATATCTTGAATGGGTAGCCTGCGTTCTTTAGGCCTCTCCGTGAAGTGGATTCCAGTTGAAGGACACGTAGATATCCTTGCTTAGGTGTCTGGATTTATTTTCACACTGTTAAGAAATCATGTGCTAAATGAATGTTACCCTCAAATTTCTATAAGGATAGTAATGTAACAACCATTCATTATGAAAGCTATAAGGTATGTTACCTTTGGGTGACTTCCTGATGAGTTCTTCCTAGCCTTGATGAAGGACTTGAAAGCATTACGGGTATCGGAGTATGATCCAATTTCGAAGCTTTTGCCTTACCTCCTTTTAAAAATACCTCTTTGGGATACAGGGAATCTTAAAATATATATTTTACTTGAAATCTTGATATCGAATTTTTGGGTGGAATACAATATTCCCCCTGCCTAGGACAGCTAAGTGTACTCGGTACTGAAGCTACTAGTTTCTAAAAAGCTCAACCAATTTAGTTGAAAGTTTTAT
Organism: Deroplatys truncata; assembly: GCA_030765065.1. NCBI lineage: Eukaryota > Metazoa > Arthropoda > Insecta > Mantodea > Mantidae > Deroplatys > Deroplatys truncata. The sequence goes on along the minus strand of CM060981.1, from coordinate 102,567,385 downwards.
CACACATGGAGATTTTTCAATATACGTAACTATAGTTTAAAATTCAATTTCATCCCCTTATGTATTTAATTTTCCAAGAAAATAACTGTCAAGTATCTCATTTAGTGTGCCCCACGTGATGAAAATTTGGTAATTTTAAGTTTTTAAGCTTTGGGTATCATTATGTAGTTCTTTCTCATCAGAGATTAAATTTTGTGTAACATTAAAGCTTTACTAGAAAAAATAGTAAAATAAGTAACACTTTTAACTGTCTTAAAGACGAGGAAATATTAAATTATTAAAAACCTACACCCATATCTACGCTTTATATCAGAAAGGACTCTTGATATCAACCTTCAAAAAACAAAATGTGAAAGATGCATCATGCGGAGAAGTAAGTTGCATGCGGGGAAATTACGGAAAAGTAAAGTTTTAAAAATCCATGCGCATGTTTACACATCTGTCTACATATTATGTGAATTTAATTGGCGCGGTTTAGCATTTAATTGACCAAATAGGCTGTCATTAAGAGTAACTCTCATGTTGCAGAGTTTTTATTACAGGTCTTTCCCAACGGGTCAACCTGTACGTTAAGTATATTCTATTAATGCATCCCATTGTCGATTTTACTTTTGGGGTAATTTTTATATTTTAATTCGTGTTGTACGGGCACTACAGCATAAAATTTTTACAATATTTTGTTGTATTTATTTATGAAAATAGAGGTTTTTCGAATTACCGGATATGCAAGGAAACATCATCACTGATATGCGGTAACTTTGCTATGGCAACTTTCTGCTGTCGGTGCAGCAGAATGTCATATTAGGAAGATTTCGAGCCCCCAAAAGATTGTCTGTAATGTTGATACAAGACGTGTTATTTCTTCTGTACTGTTTGTGTTTTTAAATATACTGGAGATTACTTAGATTGTGATTGTTAGAAGTCCCAGTTTAGGCTGATGTAATTATTATCACTCTAATCCCTGAGCAACACGGAGGGATAATCTGGAGGAGCATGGAAGGTTCGATAGAAACTCACCACACGTTCTTCAGTCCAGTTAGAACCCTTTGCGACGGATGATCGGCATTCTAGTGAGAAAACAGCGATATCTAGATACCTACCTGTTGTGACTGATGCCATGGAGACGGGTCCTGACACTGACTTCCGGTGAACCTGGTGGGTCTCCAGGCAAAGCGATGATAACATCACACTCTCTTCTTTCTGGTCTTGTTTTCGGAAGAGAATAAAAAAAATAAAAGGTACTTTCTCCAGGAGGGGTGGGAAGAGAGGGGAAACAGGTGCAACCAAACCATGACGATTAAAATGCCACCCCGTTACAGTGTTCCACCTCGGGCTAGCATTATCACAACATTAACATGCAAATGAGCGTAAAAACGTTCCACTTGCACTCATTATGTACTTCCTTTGTCATTTTTAGATGTCACGGTGTTATAAATTCTGTATAGCTATGCACGTGATCGTGTTGGTGAAAAGCTCAACTATAACGAAATTGTTGTCATAATCATATTTGGGATTTTCACCCCAATAAAAGTACACATGTCTCTACCCTCATCCATATAGGCTTTGGTTTTTTTTAAAAAATATATATTTAGATTATTACTAAAGTTATCCTAAACAATCGAAGATGCAAGGCCCTCTTATACTATGAAGGTCCTAAACGCATTATAATTCTTGAAATATACAACAGTGCAACGTTTGAACTGACCAGGCCAATAATAATCATTCTGCTTGTCCAATGCAATCAACCGCGTCCTTCTCTTTCCACTAAAACAAATGCTGGCAACGAAGCTATGCTATTTTCAAAGATATAAGCCTATTGCATGAAAACATCAGGTTCTACAATCTAATCTGTTAAATGAACCCTCTAAACCTGGGGACTCCAAACTTTCCAGCCTTATGGCCACACTGATTACTCCAGCAAGTTCAAGGACAAAAACCGTTTTAATTTTCCTGGCATTGTCTATAATTTCTCACTTGTGCGAGAAAACATTCTTCAAAATGAAGTAAGCAAAGAATGTTTACAGATCTAAGTTAAGCGATGAGCATCTTAAATCTTTTTTAATAATTGGTACAAGTGAAATTGGTTCACAGCTATAAACTATTGTCTTTGGAAAAACACAATTACATAAATCTCATTAGTATTTTTTACAGTGGACACCCCGCGGTTTCATTCGCGTTAATTTAGCTTTTCCGTTCCTGAGGGATTTTCAGGACAAAAATCATATGTGTGATTTAGGATATATACATTCGAAACATCAGTATACATACATATATGATACTCTTTACCCCAACATAACTATAAGGTGAAACCGCGGGATGTTCACTAGTTCATAATGTTAGTGAGATTCATTTCAATTATTTGTTAGTTATTATTCTTAAGTTAAATTGTCTGCGTATTATACTTGTCATTAGCATTACCTAGCAAGTAAATAAAACCGAGTTATTATCATTCTGTGTTTTTTTATCCAACCTATCACATCAACAATAACAACAATAAGCCATTAGCTGTCGCGGGCCGGATTGATCACACTGGCGGGCCGTAGTTTGGAGACCTATGCTCTAAGCCATGTAAAAGGGATATATAACAGATACAGGTGCAGAATCGTAGAGAAAACGCACTGTCAACTCTTCTAAGCACCAAATAAAAGGGTTCTATCTGGTTGGATGTGTACCACTTAGTCTCGCTGTCACAACAATAGGACTGTTTGGTTCTAATGCCGCAATCCACCTTTTAATTTACTCATGGAGTCATTAAATATATAAAAGATTAAGCGTTTGAGCAGACTAGTTTAGGAATGTATGCCGGCAAAATCTTCTCGCCTTCCTCTGCATAAAACTTGCAACAAACTAATACATCGTTTGAAGAGGTAGATTGTATTTATTTGCTGTGTTCAAATGTTTATTTGGTGCAATGTTGATGTAGGACAGTGAACAAAATAATAAAGCAAAATGAAGACAATCAAACGAACTAAATGAAGAAATACATAGAATTTACACATATTACTTTCTCTACTACGTATAGTAAGTAGGGGAGTATTGTATTCCACTCAAAAATTCGATATCGAGATTTCACCGGAAATACATGTTTTGAGGCCTCCTGAATACGAAGAAAGTATCTTTGGAAACATGTCCGTGTGTGTCTGTGTGTCTGTCTGTCCGTGTGTGTGTCTGTGAACATCATAACTCAGAAACGAACACCAAACTTGGCATTTAGGTTCAGTATTTTCCAGAGATGCGACACGAAGGTTTTCAAGAAAATCCCCCCACCCCAGATTACCCTTTACATGGAACATTTTTCGAACGTTTTAATTTTCTCAAAAATGGCTCTAACGATTTTGATTAAAGTATCATACGTTTAAGACATTATTATGGCAAATAAAATGTATATCTCGAATTTTCTGTGTCTCCAAAAGTACTCTTCATTGTGAATGACTTTTGCATAACTGGTAAACCATAAGAGACAGACAAACTTTTACTACACAAAAAATGTAGATCGCATTAAAATACACAAAATATGTCATATACACTTTTTTTGTTGACTGAACCATTTTCGATATATTGCTTGTTATTCCCTTATATTTTTCAATACTTATACTTTTTCTCAAATGAGAATTCGTTATTCATTTTTTTTGTCTTGGATATGCAAAGAGTATTAATCTGTGGCAAAGGGAATGGTGCTGCTCATAGCAACCAGCTATTAAGAGATATGTCTATGCTTAAAGGATACTGTATTTCTATATTGCCCTTGCAAATACAAAACAAGGGGAACATAGCACGCCTTAAGCGATATAACTGGTCGCTATGTGTAAAAGATCATCTCTTTGCATGTCAAAGGATCGTTTTTGCAAATTTTTATCTCGATTAATATGAAATAGATGGAGAATAAGAGTTTGTAAAAATAGTTTGTGCAAGAGTGGAGAAAGTCATATTTGTCAGGTTTTTTTATATCGCAAATACAAAACAAAAACCCATACACGAGTTATCCATACGGTTCAAATCACGTTGACCCTCCTTGGCCAATGAGTAAATGTAACTCGTGTTTTGTCCAAATTATCGCAGTTTATAAACTGTACAACATCTGATCACAGCGTTCGTGCACTAAATAATTCTTATTCGCAGTTGTGGTCGTTTTATGAATTCATTAGAATCTAATATTGAAGGCCCTGCCTTCTAGAGCCTGGGGCCAAGTATATGGGTCTTTGATGAAGGAGAAAAAATATTTTGTAGGTACTTTAATAAACTGGGGGTAGCAAATTATAAGGGAGTAGTGGATCATCTAGTATTAATGTTTACAATGAATTCATGTATTAGTGTTATTTCTAATTGGCCACTGTGAAAGTTCTTCTTGCAAGGAGGACACTTTCTTCGCTCCCTCTTTGTGTTGTGAGGTTTTATAAACGCGCCCCTGCAATGTTCTATAGTGTGAACTTGGATACACAAAGGTCTCAAGAGTGATAAATGACATTTGTCCGTTATTTTGGTAGACAAACTATAAAATTCACGGTAAAAAGGCGAGACATGGTCAGTGAATTTTCGATTTACTTTCATGGAAGAAATCCTAGGAAAAATTTACCCACTGATGCGATAATTCCTGCCTGTTCAATATAAACATAAAAGTAGATTTCTAAACAGTTGTACGATCAGTATGTGTCATCACTGGTATGTCTGTGACTCTTAGGTTAAAGGTTTATAAGTTTGGGTATGTGTTGCAAAAACACATGGGGAGTGTTTTTAAAGCAAGTGCCGATAATTTTTTAAAAAATAAAATTATTTTCAAATACTTATCATTTATTACCTTACACTACTTCTCCACATCGTCACCGCCGTTATTCAGGCCTTGTTGTAACGGGAAACCAGTTTTTATATGATTTAGTCAAAGAATGATGACGTCTGTGGTGAAAGCCAAGTTTGCACTTTCACAACATCGTTGAAATATTTTCCACCAAGGAATTTCTTCAGATGAAGAAACAGATGAAAATCGCTTGGTGCCAAATCGAATTGTTCTCAATCAAATGATGTGATCAGATCTTGAGTTTGTTTGGCTGTGTGTGCTCGGTCATTGTCACTCATTATTGTTTCCCCATAAACCTCACCAAATGGCAATGAATGTTTGCTGGTGTAACATTTCTCGCATTCAAAAAACGAGCTACTGATCTGACTTCACAGTTGGCGGGTCGTTCGACTGTTTTGAACATTTCGAAACGTTCTAACAACAGGAAAACACAAAGTGACGATCGCTCACAGCTGCTTCTGGCTTCCTAATGAATGGAGAAAGTGATTGCGCATGTTCAAAATCGTGACTGCAGCGCTGCAGCGGCAAAATATTAAAACGGTACTTACTCCAAAAAATGCGCCTCGCAATTGATTGAATTTTAAAAGCTGTTGGTCCTAAAAACGCGAAAGGTTGCAAGAACGACGATAATTGGTTGCTTAAAGCATCCTTTAAGTTATATGTCGAGAAACGGATGTATAAACTACAAGATTTCCCAACAATTGTTACATCAGTATAATGTTGCATCAGTAATATACTTCCATGAAAATGCCGGTCTGCTGGTGTCTAACGATAACATAGTATTTAACATGTTATACTGCAATTATCATGAAGTTCATGAGCACTGGTATGCATGAAATCACGTCGTTATTCCTTCTTGCAATCAACATGTCTTTATTTATACTGCAGCCGAGTAAACCATAGAACGCCAACAGTAGCATAATATGTAGTCAATTGTCTCTGTAATCTGGTGGTGAGCATGCTAGCTTCCAACTCCAGAGGTTCCGGGTGCAATTCCTTGGAGGATGGGAAATTCTCTTTAGTCATAATTATTTCCTGTCCTCCCTAGAGTCTGGGAGTATGAATGATAGTATAAATGCGTGTAAATTTAATATTTATATAGAAAACCCAACGTAAACAAACCCAAAGATTAACGAATAGTAAAAGAGCGAACACCATTGCTGAGAGAAATTGTTCCAAAGGCAAAGTCGCCAATATGACTTTAGATGTTAAAGGCGGAACAAATATATATGTTATGCACTGTTCTTTGTAGTTTTTATTTTCTGTCTCTGTACTTGTAATAGGAAGAGGAAGTCCCTATTGATTCCTATCCAAAAGCTCGGTATCGAAATTTCACAAGTTTGCAATTCTTGAACTCACAAAAAAAAATTTTTTTAGAATAAGGTTAGTGTGTGTATATATGTGCATCAGAGCTAACATACGAAAATGAGGATAGATGCCTACCCTAAATTAACTCTTATGCTGTTTTTTAAAGAATGACTTCGATTATTTTGATTAAAATACTGCATAATTTAGATATTTGAATGATATATAATGTTTATCTTGAATTCTTTTGTAAATAGCCTGTGAAGTTCTCTTCATACCGACTGAATTATGTAAAATTTTGTATAACTGGGAAATTAGAGAAAAGAATAGCGCAGAGCTCATTAAAATACACAAATTGAGTCAAATCGTTTCGTAGCGTGAGTCGTTTTCGAAATATCCCATGCTGTAGGTACGCTTGTACTTTCGCAAGTGCATCTGATGAATATGCTTGAACGTCTTTTGCTTTCCATCGCAACAGCTGCTTAAAACATGTGAACAATGTTTACATACTCATGTTGTATGAAACTGAGCATGTATTGCCTAATTTGAAAACATTGTTTGGTAAAAATGCATTGTAAATAACGTAACGTGGATGGAAGAAAGACTCTTTATGGGATACTGTAATATACACTGGTGTGCAAAACCTAAGGACGAAGGTAATCTTCGCATACTGTGACACTGCCAAGTAACATAGCTAGATGAACTTGAATCATACATAGAGGAACTACTACGGTATGCTACAGTAGGCAACTAAACGAAATATGCAATGAGACGAACAGAAATGCCACTTTTATTCATAGACCATAAGCTACACTAAAGTCAATACGACATATGATGGCTCTCTAGATTTACAGCAACAGATACATGGTGCTTAAAAGGTTGTATGAACACCACGGATAGCAATGCATGCTATCATGCTGGCCACAAGGTGGGTAAGCAGTTGTTGTGGTAGGGCGTTCCATTCCTTCACCAGCGCAGTTAACAACTGTTGGTGCATGTGGATGTGCTGCGGTGCGTCTCCCCAAAGCATCCCACACGTGTTCGATGGGATTTAAATCGGGGGAACGGGCAAGCCAGTCCATTCGCCGAATATCCTCTCGTTCCAAGAGATCCTCCACTTGCGCTGTTCGATGCGGTCGCGCATTGTCATCCATAAAAATGAAGTCAGGGCCGACTGCACCCCTGAAAAGACGCACATGGTGAAGGAGTACAGTATCACAATAACGTTGACCAGTGAGCGTACCGTGTTCAAAGATTTGGAGGTCGGTGCGCCCATGCAACATAATGCCTCCCCAAACCATAACACCCGGACCACCAAAACGATCATCTTCAAGGATATTCCTGGGTTCATTACGTGTTCCCACCTCTCGCCAGATGAGGGTACGTCGAGAATCAGTACTTAGACTGAATCTGCTCTCATCCGAGAAGAGCATGCGACCCCATTCCTCGTTGGTCCACTTTTGATGCTCTTGGGACCATTGCAAAAGGTGCCGCTGATGTGCGGATGTCAATGGAACACAACGCACTGGCTGTCGGGCAAAGAGACCACCTCTGTGTAGTCGCCACTGTATATCGTGATGTTGCGTGCCTAGCTGTCCTGTTAAATTGCAACTGCATCCTTCTTGCCTGTTGCACAATGTAGCGGTCATCTGCTGCTGTAGTTGAGCGTGGTTGACCACCACCTCTCCCTAGGACAGCAGTGACTGTGGTTCGGAAGATTCCCCATGCACGTGAAACCAATGCTGTGGGCAATTCCATACTCCTGAGCAACACTCGTCACATTTCACCCTCCTTCCAGTTTCGCGATGATTCTTCCCCGTGTGAAGTCATCTAAATGGTGCCTACGGACCATTTTGCAATGAAGAACACCACTACAGTATATCGTAACAGCTCGCTAATTGCCACACACCGTCTTGTCCTGTTTCGTCAACTGCCCCGTTTTGCGGGACTATAGGCTCGCTACACTCACGCCATGTGACGTCCAGCTTTCTGTGTACGTGTGAGAGACCTCTGGCAACATGCTCCCGCTCCTTCATCTACTTCCACCAAGTAATTCATTTGTTATGTTACTTTACCCATCTCGTCCTTAGGTTTTGCACACCAGTGTATAACGGATATATTACAGTATTTGTTATGAGTAGAGAGGGTTATGCGTGTTTTAGTTTGCAAAAGGCTAAGTTTCAACAGGATGTGGGGGCGGGGGAGAAGGCTTTTAACAAGTAGCAATAATTTCGTATTAGTATCGTTCCGTATGTTCCCATCATGGTCATCTGATTTGAACAGTCCACTTGTAATTTTTCTAGCATTGTTTAGCGCTCGTTCTTAATGCATACGGCACCTCAAATGAAGGTTATTGATATCTCTCCGCATTTGCCAGCTATGGGGACTAATGAATGTCTGGAAAAAACTTCATTAGGATGGTCCTGGCGGGATTGCAATCGTAGACCTCCAGTTCAGGAGCCCGTGCCTTAACAACCTCGGCCACCCATGTCAGTTCCTACTTGTGAACAATAGTTTATTTAATTTATAATGTTTTGTTTTCGGAATAGTAGGAACAGATATAACTTGGACCTTTCCTAGATAAATACAATCGTGGTTTGCTTATGACAAAGTGCAAGTGTATTTGATAAAATATAAGGGCTAGGTGTATCCACAAAGGTCCTGCTTGTTCTAACGTGTTATCAGTCCCGCATTTCTAGCTTGTTTTAACTGTTTTGTTATTATTTAGCCGTTTCTGTCACGGGTGACTGAATTATTATCCATTGTTTCTTTCTCGCTGGTCCCAAAGAACGCTAGGTATGAGTGATTTACAGCCGCGGAACTTAACTACGTCGCCCACAAGGACGCAGTGCCTTAAAACATTTCGGTCAGTGAATAAAAACAGTGGCACCGTCCAAAGTACACAAACAAGAATTATGGTGTCGGGTATATGAGATTACTTCTCCGGCGTTTTTAGGAAACAATGCTCAGTTCCTTCACCAACGTCTCATCTTAGCATACGAGTCGTTTACGATGACAGTGGGATGGAAAATAAATTCTAACCAAGCATTCGGAAATTTGTAGGGTAAAGCAACCAGTGATGGTGAATTTTAGGCATGCCTTAGTCTGTGATTTGTATCTTGTTCTGGGCAGAAAAAGACAGAACTCTATTATCAAACTTCTCAATATTATGAAAATTTTACTGTTTTAAAACTCAGGTTTACTGAGAGAAATGATGCTTAAATGACCCCGGAGACCCTTGACCTGAGAGTTACCAGACATTTGTCTTAGAGTCGTCCTCTGTGATGTAGTGATCACCATGCTAGCCTGTAGTTCCAGGTCGCGGGTTCAAACCCGGCGGAGGGCGATGAATTTTTTTGGGGTAAAAAACCTTAGCACGGCATCCTTCGGAAGGGAAGTAAAGCCAATAGTCCCGTGTCGTAGATTTACGGCACGTAAAACAACCTCAAGCCTGATAAAGAGGCCTTCGAGCGGTCTTTCATGCCCAATATAGAATGAGACGCTAAGTACCACAGCAGTTATAGATCGTCCATAAATAAAACTCAATTTAATTTCATTTTATTTGTCTTAGACGACAAGGGAACATTCCAAAAAGAAAATTTAACCAGACAGCTTCCTTAGCCGTGATTCCCCTTTGAGGTGGATAAACCTACACAGATGAATGCCACATTTATGTACTTTTTCTATGATCCCAGAGCCAACAAAGTAGTAGAACACAATAAAACTAAGCTAAAACGTAGAGAAGAATGGACAGAAAATCCTATGTGATGCATTTACACGCTTTGCTGTACCAATGAAAACTGTATATACAGGCATTATATATTATACTATTCACATAAAAAGTGATTCTTCAATCCTCACTACGATACTCACGATATAGTTTTACCTAGGAATTGCTTCAAATTAAGCAAGAAGGTTTCCTAATGCGGAAACAGCATTCAAATGCTTACTCTGGTAACAAGATCTTGCGTTGGAAAAAAAAGGGGGGGGACAGGAAGAATCGCAAACTTTCAGCATGTCCGTTAGGTGACGCTAAGGAAAGGTGTAAACTTGCAACACGGAATATTTCGAAAACAGCTAACGCAATAATAATAAAAAAATCATTATGATTCAAAAGTGCATTTTAACGTGCTTTAAATTTTCCCTGTGGTAAATTTTGATTTATATTTAAGAATATTTGTTACACAAAGTTATACAAAATTAAATCAAATAAAGGGAAGTTCATTGAATATTCACAGAAATTACAAAATATATATCTTGTTGCTCGTACCAGGACATTAGAGCATTTTAATAACAAATCGTTTGTGCCTTTTTTATTTGAAAAAATGAAAAATCACGAAAACTTATCCGTGTAAAGAGTGGTACGTGGTATGGAGATTTTCTTGAAAAATTTAGATGATGCTGAACTTAAATACCAACTTCGGAATTTAACCTACCTTTTGTGCTTCAAGTACGTTGTTCACACACACACACACACACACACACACACACATAAGCACGGAAGACATCTCTAAGTTAATCTGTCTGAAATCAGCCATCAGGTAAATACAAACGTATACCTCAAGATGTCGCGATATGGCCTGAGTAGTAAAAGCTACAATAAATCTAGCAAATAAAAAAGAAATTCACCAAGGCAATTCACCAATACGCAAACATGAGGAATTTGGATATCTGAAAGAATTAAAAATAAATTGTTAGAAATTAATTGTTTTTGGACTGACTAGCATCGCATTCAATTTTTACATCTTTCAAACTGTTTATTACAAAGCGAGAAAATAGTCCTTATCTACTTGTATGCTTATAATGGGAAACTATCATAGGTATATCAAATATTTAGAATGTTCTCTCAAGGATGCTCATGCACCAGCATGATACACCAATGTCAGTCAAGATAACTTTTATCGCCATTTAGTTCTTGCTCTAGTTCCCATGCCGCTAAGCAGTCGTTAATAATTATACGTGAGACTTTCATCATCAGCATACTGAAATATTTGCGCTCGGATTATTAATGAATTGCTTTATTGACTTTTGCTACCTCAAATTGCATTTCATGTATACCTTGTATACACAGATCATGCATTACCACTTTTTTCTCCGGTTTTTACAGTGCAACATTAGTTTATAATTATACGATAATAAATGTCAACCTGGAAGAAATTTGGAGAGACCGTAAATAAATTAATGTCATATGTTTATGGAAAAACACCACCTTCCTTTATGCGCATGCTTGGAAACATTTAACTACGCAATCTTTGTAATAATTCGACGACAATATCTTTCTTAAAGTATAATAATATGCTGAAAGCAGTATTCTAACACATAGGTTTTAATTAGGTACTTTGGGTCAAGAGACCTTTGAAATCTGGATTTTTTTCCTACCCTCAAGGATAGAACACATAATAGGTGTGTCTGATACTAGGCCTGCATGTCATATGAATATTTTTAATTCGTTACGCTTACCAGTGTCTCGAATACGCAGTCAACATAAAAGTTAATTATAGTTAGTTTTTTTCTGTCTTTAAAAATGGCTTAAAACGGAACTGTTTGCTGTTAAAATAAAAATCTTATGCGTGACTTTCTCTACCCATTATCGTATATTTGTATATAGCATCCACAAACCATTCTTAAAAAAGCTTATTTTTCAATCTATTTCATTTTTACGAAATATACCTCTGCAGAACTAATTGCATTACATATTTCGTTGCAGTACAAGAGGGAATAGAGGAAACCGAATCGACAGTCAGATGTTTAGAAGCTAGTGGCTTATGCAGGCCTTTAGTTTTTATACTCTTTCCATGACTTCGCGAGAAACAAGAGAACAGCAACAGCACTTAAAAATGACAAAATTGTTGAAGAATTCAAACCAGAGAGCGGATATTTCGAAAATTTCAAATGCTACAAAACTTTTATTTGAAATAAATTGTGTATTTTAAAGAGATCTATATTTTCGGAGTAATTAGCTATTTCTTATGGTTTACCAGATATACAGAATTATACAAAGGTTGCTCCGAATAAAGAGGATTTCACAGATTATTCCCAGAAAACTCAAGACATTCACTGTATTTGTCAAGTAAATATCTTACCATATGGCTCTAATCAAAGTCGATAATTTCTATAAATACTCCTATAATGGGTAGTTTGGGGTAGGGGATTTTTGTGAAAATCGCGTCACGGTTTTGAAGATTCTGAACCTAAATACCATTTAGTATTCATCGGGTATTTCGTTTTGGGTTATACTGTTCATACACACGGCCCTTTTTTTTTTTTTTTTGAAAACCTTTTCTTTGGTTTAGGTGGCAACAGAACGTGTGTCTCGACATCGAATTTTTACGTGGAATGCAATACTTTTCTATTGACTATCATTACATAGTATAAAAACTAATATATGCCAAATCTAATTTAAATCTCACTAATTGCACATTCATAGAGAACATTTAATGGGTTCCAAAATGCGGAAAGCGGATTAAATATGCAACTTACTTACAGAACCTAATATTTTGCGACGGAGCCTCTATTATAATAATATAGTTTATATTCTTTTCTTCTCTAACGCTGAGGTAGGTACTTAAGGTAGAGAAGCTATCCCATTTGAAACAAACATCAATATCCATATTATTTCACCTCAGGTGCGCGTTTTAAGGACAAACTATAAATTGTATGGAGAAAGCCAAAGCATAGAAACACACACCCTCTATTTTCAATGTACTCTCACTGACAAAGTATAGACAGGGTGCCGAGGTCGTTAAGGCACAGACTCATGAGTGGGAAGTCCACGGTACGAACTAGGGTTTTCTCCAGATTATTCTCAGTGCTCATAACTGGAAAATTCTATGGAGGTACCTCAAACTTAGGCATGAAATGTGTCCTTTTCAAAGACCACTTCCTAATCATCATTTCATTTCATGTAACTTCAGTTTTTACCAACTGAGTTGCCTATGCTGTAAGACCTGGCGTTTAACATTGTTCAGAAAAAAACAAATCACTGAAATAAATCCTCAAGAAAAGCTCTCCAAGTAATGTAACAATCCGTTCTAGCAAAAAGAAATAAGTATATTCGAAAAAACAAAGGTTTACCTTCAAACCTTGATGTTTCCTCATTAGGCCCGTCTGTGACCATTAAGCTTTTATTGGTTTATAACCTTCAGAGAGGTTTAAAGGTACCCTGAACCAGAAAAGAAAAAAAACAAAGATAAGTTAAAACGCGTAGCGATTATGGTATGTTGTTTGTGAAAATTGTTGGACAAGTACCAAACTTGATATCTGAGCCATGCATATTTTAAAAATACAAAAAAAATATTTTTTTTCCTTTTCACGGAAAATCTTTCACTTCTCAAAATTGCTCTAAACGAATTTTGACTAAAGCATCACAGGTCTGAGAAATAAATCGCGAACGTTGAAACTTCCGTAATTAGCTTTTGAATTCTTTATTATTGCATTTTATATAAGTTGAAAACCATAAGTGAGAGACAAACAATAATGCTGAAAAAATGTAGGGTTAAGTAAAACCCGAGAGTTTAGCAAAATAATCTTTCGTACATTTATTTTCAAGTTGAAGTTTTCTTTGTGCTACATTTATGTAACATATTTTAAAATTAGTTGCTTTTTTCCCCCATTATTTCCTTGCGTGAGCTCATTACTAACAAGAATCGACCTTTGATATAAACAATTGTGTGTTTTTCCCGCATACTTCTGTTATCTAATTTTAAGGTATGTCTAAGCAGATATTCGTGGTGATTAACAAATTATATGTTAAACAATGTATATAGGTACATTGAGTCCTGTAAGCAATTATAAAACAGTGTAGGATATAAATGTCTTATTCAGCGAATGTCAAATTAATATGCACAGCATATCAGCACATACTAGTAATTAAATAAATATATTACACACACTCTTTATTGCTGCAAATAATTCAGAGGGCAGTGAGTAACTTAGCTAACCTTCTGTTTATTGCACACATTATTTACCTGACTGCTTCATTCATCGACATAAGTTGATAAAAGTTTTTAAAGAATGCATATTATGTTAGTTTGAAATGTTCTGTATTTGACTGTTAATACACCAACACAGGATTCAAAAGATACAACAAGGTTTTAATTTCCACCCTTCATTTATTTTTCGTTTTCTATTGTTTTGGGAAGCCGCGTTATTATTATTGTTGATCATAGTTGAATAGAATAAAGCCGCAAGCTATTCCCAAATAGACCACGAAGAGTTCCGAAATAGGTGTACTATTATACAAACAATGTAGCACATTTAAACATTTAATTAACAAACTGAATTAATCAAGGAAAAAAGTTGTCAAAATAACTGTATTTTCATCCAACTTGCGTTCATTATTTGTTCAACATCAAATGTTTTAGATTCCTAGATTGATAGACAAAGAGTGAGTTCAAATGAATGAGATTTACTTACGAATTTTTCAAAAATTATTTTAAAAAGAAGTATTACAATATAGGATTGTCGTTTGAAATTTCGAAAGGCTGAGCGTGAAACTAAAATGCAATTAACCCTAGTATTAAACTTTCGCCTCACGCGTATTTTTAATAAAAATGAAAATTTAATAAATATGTACTTGAGTGGAAACTTCTGAAATGAAAATCTTATTTGTACATGTCAATGATCTTTTACTTTCCTCTAGCACCCATATTATATATCATATGTGAAATTTTCTTCATTCTGAATGAATTTTGGATAAATTTGTACTACTAGTAAACCCCAACAGATAGACAAAAGTTTATCACAGAAAAAAAATGTAAATGTTAAAACACACAATTTATGCCAAATAAATTGTTAGTATTAACCGTTTCCGAGATATTTGTTGGATTAGTTTGAAATTTCTAATACTATCATCGTGCACTTTTGTAAGTGCTAGGTCATCATTCTTTTATTTTTCGTGATGTCATACAAAGAATGTGCAGTCATAAATGTATGTCATTCAGAGCCAGCATATAACGATCCACTTTTTAAACATTTTACTATCGCTTCAACCTCCTGTATCTCCTCCGTACCCACGTACAACACAAAGCACAATACAAGAATTTCTGTAAACCTTTTTATCTAGATTAACATGAAGTAGATAGAAAAATAAACCCTTTTCTATATAAGTGGCCCAAAGATATAGTTTTCTCTAACTGTTTATTTTTAACACTGAAAGACTCATTCACTTTCGTGTTTACTCTTTACAGACTCTTATGGAGAGTACGAAATTATCTAATTCCATCTGCGATTAGAAGCATTGGACCGCAAATAAAATTAAACTTGTGTATCCGTTTTTAAAATAGCTTTTTGAATCAAATTTTTTCGTGTGCATAGTTTAGGAATGCCTTAATTCGAGATAAAAAGCAGTTTCTGCTTTCAGTATTTTAACCTCGCTCTTTTTCTTTCGTACGATTCTCTTTCATACAATCTTCTCTCTCAGACACATATATAGGCACATAAATTACCAGCCCATTACGAGTTACCACGCAAGAAAAAAGAGGGGGAACAGTTAATTGCGTGAAAAATCCTTGTAAGGAAATATTTATCTTTATATTTCAGTAAGAAAGAGAACAAGTGTCAGTGACAGCTGGGGATATGCTGTTAATGACCCAATAGTTGCTAGGCAACAAGGCTATAACCCTTTCCCCAAGTGAGAATTTGAGATTTGCTTTTTAATTTAGCCAGAAGATGTGGCAGTCGTATATCACTAAGGTATGTTTCTATCGGGGCAAGGAAAAACTCTGTGGTACCTGACTAGGGACTGTGTACGTGCTAGCCAAACGTTTTAATGAAACCGTGACTCTACTCCCCTCTAATTACGTATCACGACAATTTATGGGCCGAAGGGGTTACAATGTGAAATAATGAGGCAACAAAAATAATGAAATCGGCTTGGCCCGTCACTAAACCTTCACTCAAACCGTTTAAAGTGTTTGGAGGCACCCAAATGTATTCAGGAAGACCATGGACGAAAATAAACAAAACATTTTAAACTTGTGGACTAGATTATGAGTATTTCTTTGCCTTTTTAAGACCAGGCGTGGGATAAAATATACGCTCTACAATTTTTTATGGAAAAGCAATAATGTGTTCGGAAAAGAATATTCCAATCTTTGTAGAAATTTAAGATAAAACAAGAAAACCTCATAAAATAGTTAATGATGTCTATAGTTTATCTGTAATACATTTATGGCTCTGAGGATTTTGATTAAAATGCAGTAGTAGTAGTAGTAGTAGTAGTAGTAGTAGTAGTAGTAGTAGTAGTAGTAGTAGTAGTAGTAGTAGTAGTAGTAGTAGTAGTAGTAGTAGTAGTAGAAGTATTAATATGGGTATGAAATTTTAGAATAGAGAAAGTGGATCAAGAAAGTATTTCACCTGCAAATATGTGGATTATAAGAAACATGTCATGCCTAACAGTGTGTGAAAAGTTCTAATCAGAAGTAATCACATGATGTATTTTCTTAAAAATCCAATGATAAAGTTTGATATAATGTTCTACTCTCTCATATTTGATATAAATTTAGCCTATTTATTTATTTATTTATTTATTTATTTTTATTTAGTTACAATTTCTGACTTCGATAAAGCTTGCCTAACGACACAGAATACTTAATATTCATTTAACAGGATATATAAACAATGTGTAGTAAGCTATATATGTTCACTAGCTATATGTCGCAGCTCTTCCCGTGTTCCTATGCACAAATACAGAGATTACCCTCTGCATCTCTACTTCGCCGCTCTCTTTAAGTGAAACATATGTTTGATTTTTCATTTTTGTTTCTAAAAGTAATTTAGATATTTTGCCATACTTTGAGCTACTACTTTTAAAAATACAAATATTGTACTTACTTAAGACGTATAAAAATTTTAGTCTTTTGCATTCTTTGAAACTCTTCTAATAGGGAAGTTGCAAAATAATTGATAAATTTGCTCCAAATGTTTTTGAAAGTATAATGAAATAAGAGCCACAATGTTTTTTACCGACTCCTCGTCTCTGTCACAGTCATTTATATAACTTTTGATTCATTGTAAATTATTTTAATGAACATCTACACTTTTTCCAAGGAATGAAAAATTGGAATTCAAAAAGCACATGTGAGTGTTTAAATACTATTATAATAAACGTTCTCACGTTTATTTTCTTGTTTCTTCACAATTTTCTCTAAAAATTACAGGTCTTTTTAATTAGTGAACACTGCTTAAGATAGAAGAGTTTTGTGTTTTGGTTATTTATATGCTTTAGAGAAAGTAACCACATTTTCAGAAATTTTGGTTTAAATCTTTATTATGTAAAAATTTCAGTGGTACCTTGCTATAAACTCTCTTTATGCTCCTCTTTATTTTCCTTTCCCACCCTTTCTGGTCGCTATCCCTCTCTTATCTCTCTCTCTCACTCTCTGTTCAATGTATGTACCTATGCGGTAATCTGTTTACACGCAATAATTTCTTAAATATTTAATTCTGTAAATAGCACATCTTGTGAGAAACATTATGCTTATAAACTTTTATTACCCAACATTTCTTAAAAAGCTTAATAATAAGCGAAATATAGGCAACATTTCTTAAATTTGGGTGTCATTAAAATGCATACCTTTAGGTAAATAAATTAAAGTAATGCTTCTATTAAAAAGAAAGAAAGAAGAGCTTAAAAAAGAAGATGCAAGAAATAAACATACATTTCTTCGATTTTATAAGCTCCACACTATAAAAATACTTAATAAAAATCAGAATAATCAGGCGATTTCATCTCTTTAGTACCAAATTCTTGAAGATTTATTGTAAATGGCAAGCTAAATAGTAAAAAGTATTTATGCTTGACGCATTTTAAGTAACAAAAAAATACTGGGAAAAACGTTTCGAGAAAAGCTGCATTTTAAATTTGCATCATAGCTTTATGCTTAAAAGTATTTAAATGACGGCACAGAGCTTTTATAGCAGAAATTGTTAAATCAAAAACGTCAAATACAGTAGTGAGATAGTTGAGGCGGTATCGTCCGCGACCTACAACCGGGAAGTCGCTGTTTCAAATGCTGTGTATCGGCCATGACTGGGGTTTTTCCTATGGTTTCCCTCGGTTCTCAGGTAAATAGCGGTTTATATTTCCGACCCAAATTTCGCTTACAGAACAAAAGAAATAGATATATAAAATGGGTAGCACAGGAAGGTGACTAGGAAACTAACGACACCTGTCTAGCTTCACAATGACCACCAAAGAAACCCAGAAGTTCCAGGATATCCCAAAGTGCATATTCCTCCAAAAATGAAATAACAAAAAAAAATAGATTATGCAGAAAGAAGATAAGGCAAAAGATCATCCGTATGGCAAACAATGAACCTACAATAACCGTCGCGATATGACCAAGATGTTAAAGTAGTTTTAAACGACAAAAAAGGCCACCAAACGAAATAATACCTACCATCATAATAATACCTACTATCGTTTATTTTTATATACGAATTATTCTTCAAAATCATATCTACTTTATATGTCTAGGTAAATGATAGCAGCAATAGTTTCATTACGCATTCTATTGCAGGTAGAAGGTAGACAGAGGAAACCCAAGGATAGTAAAATGTATAAAACTGGGTCGCTATATGCCGTCCTTAAAATTCCAAACTCTTCCTATTATTTCCCGAGAAACAATTGAATGCGAGAGCGCTTAAAGATATATGATCAAGTATTGAAAAATACAAAGTAAGTAAGTTTTTGTCTGTCAAAATTTTATGAAATTCCTTCCGAACGAATTGTTTTTCCTTATTCAGACAGCATTATTTCCGGTGAAATCTCGATATCGAACTTTTAGGCGGAATGCATACTTCCTCTAGTTATTAGGTACATAGTAGAGGAAGTAAAACGTTCCGTTACACTTGTGTTAATGTGTAGATGTACTAAAGATAAACGCACCAAGGCACCGGTCAGTATTTGCTAAACCAGGTAATTTTCGCCATTGAAAATGCGCTGTGAAAGCGGCGGCGGCGAAGGAGGAGGTTGAGAATGGCTGAGTGTTCTCCATATCGTCTTGATTATCGTGCAGGGATCTTGTGCCGCGTCGCTCAACTCCCCAGGTGACTGTTATATGAGTCAGTGGGAAATTTGAGCTTGTTATCGATACGCATACCCCCACGGGGACCCAAGATTTTCAGCTCCTACCCAGAATCAATAGCAGTGGGGGCTCTGTTTTATGAGCAATCTTCTTCTTCTTCACTCCAAAAACACTGCAGCATTTTATTGTCGAATTGCAACAAGATTGCGAACCCAGCACGCATTTATGAGAAATGTACATTTAAACTAACTTTAGATGCACATAGGAGGTGAGAGGTTTTCTTAGATACAATTGATATTGTGGAATATGAGAAAGCTTATCAACCGCTACATGCATATTGACTTGCATAAAATGTGGCCCATAATGGAATGCAGCGAAATATGTTGATAATGACAAATGTGGCCCCACCCTCTGCCAGTGTGAGCTGCTCTGTTCCTCGAGCATAATTTCTTGCCACTAGATTGCCAGAGAACTTTCACTCCATGAAAATATGGCCAAATGACAAAAAGTAACATTATATGCTACGCTATATGTTCTCACTAGCGGAGTACCGTTAAGGCTCGTAGCTGCCGTTCAGTTTATTGACATACGAGAATAATTCTTCCCGCCTTCCTATAGAAGGCTGAATTATGTTGTGTTCGTCTAGGGTTTTATTTTGTACCAATGGTAGCGATACCCTTTCATAGAAGCAGTATCCGAACCATCCCTCCATTTCACATGGTTTATAATATCGTTCATTGGTTCGTTTTTGTGTCTCTGGATTGTTTTTCAGGCCAGTCACATAGAGAACTGTACGGGTTGGGTGGAGTCAAAGTTTGACTAAAGGTAACAACCTTAAGGAGGGAAAACACTTCGCTTTAACTTCTTTCTGGTCATATCGCGATGGTTACATTAGGTTTGTTAGTTCACTTGAGTCAGTGTATACCAGGTAGTGGCTTTAATTGCGTAGTCTCCCTCCTGTACTACCTGCTTGAAGAGCTTGCTGATGATACTTAGTCACGGTTCTGTACCATCTGTTTTATTTCTATTGAGTTGTGGTGGAATGTGGACCTTGGAAACGTGAAACTGTTGGCTGTTCCTACAGTTTACACGTAGTTTTGTAATATTCTACACATAAACTTAGTTACATAGTCATCTTCCTGTATCATCTAGGTATTTTTACTTTCTCTAACACTTGTCTATAGAAAGTAGCGGAAGAATTGTATTCCATCAAAAATTTAATTACGACATTTCACCACATACACAAGTTTTGAGATCCCTGAATAAACGAAGAATTTATACAAAAATGTGTGTGAACAGTATAACTTAAAAAAGAAGCTAGAGAGACACCAAACTTCATATAAGTTTCAGCATCTTCCAAAGAAGCAACACGAAGATTTTCAAGAAAATCTTCCATCTCAAACTGCCCTTTACAAGTAAAATTTTCGTTATTTTTGGTTTTCTCAAAAACTGCTCTGACAAAATAGTACAAAATATTTAAGATATGTGGATGAGAAGTGAAACATTTATATTGAATTTTCTGCAAACTGCCGTGAAGTACGTTTTATTTCATTGAATTTTGCATAATTTTATATAACTAGGAAACCATAAGAAATAAATAAAAAGAATTACCTCAAGAAAAATGTGAATCTCATTAAATACACAATTTGTATGAAATAAATGTTAGTTTTTTAAACGTTACAAATTTGTTATTTTCCCAAGAGTGAGAGCGTCGTCTAATGTACATGCTTCAAAATTCGATATTCTTTCTTTCCATATATCCGTTGCAAGAGTTTGTTAGCACAAATATACATTTGAATGCTATTTCCGTATATTATAACGAAGTATTTCTGCCCTACTTTGAAATCATTCTTAAGCAAAAATATGTAAATCGTGAATAACGTAACTATTTTTATATAAATACCATAAAGTCAAACGGATATGTGAATTTGCCACGGGTGGAAAAAGGTGTATGAATATATCGCGTTACATTTTATATTATTCCCATTTATTTCTCTCTGTTGGTAGAACTTTAAGTCGTGGTACTGAGTTTTATCTAGTAACTGAGAGAAACCACGAAAAAGAAAAAAAGAAAAAAGAATGAAAGAAAGAAAGAAAGAAAGAAAGAAAGAAAAAGAAAAAACAATAAAGTTGGCCTATATAAAGGATTTCAATCCCCAACCTCCCGAATGCGAAACATAGCCATTTCTGATGGGTAGAGAGTCTTGTGAGGTTTTCTTTTTCTTTTTTTCTTTTTTTTTTTGCCATGAAATTTTGTATTCATTTTTATTAGTAAATCTTCAAGGACATGGAAGGCCAATATAAGCATGCTTTAAAATTACTGTTTTGAGAAAGGGGCTTTCAAACTTAGTTTCTCTGCTGTAACCCAGGAAATTGGGATACGATAGAACCTATCAGTTCCAAAATTCTATAACAATAAAGTTTTAAAATACGACAATTTAAGAAATCCTTGTACTGAACGAGGTTAGCGAAACCATAAATACCTACAGATTCTTGATATTCTTGATCACACCTTGAAGCTTTGTCTTGATATATCAGCCTGAAAAGCATTTACGAAGTGATTCGACTTTCAAGAGATGCTCGTGACGAACCTCCAAGCAACTAGTACATGTCTTTCCAGGAAATATCGCATTGCAGGATACACGCAAGATAAACAATAGAAAGGCATAGCGGCGACAGTGGCATTCGTTTCAGTAGGTATAATCACCGTTAGCGTAAAACTCTTTTGGTCTGAGGAGCTGAACATGAAAAAATTGAAAATAGTTCCGCTTCTTGTATCCTTCATTTTAGCACCTTACTCGCTTTATTATCCCAAGGTTTAGCTTTATGTCTAAGCTCTTGCGTATCTAATGGATACATGATTAGCAATCTGCCTTCAGACCTCGCCTACCACACGAGGAAATGGTTTCTTTCTTTACCAATTGCAAAAATAACTATTCAGTAAAGTACATTAAAAGGAGACTTATTCAGCTACCTTATGAAATAAACATATTGTTTCCAAAACGCATGCATTTCTATTACAAATGCGCAATGCAAAGCCG
Source organism: Deroplatys truncata (assembly GCA_030765065.1). Lineage (NCBI taxonomy): Eukaryota > Metazoa > Arthropoda > Insecta > Mantodea > Mantidae > Deroplatys > Deroplatys truncata. The sequence goes on along the minus strand of CM060981.1, from coordinate 102,545,219 downwards.
CCGCTATGCCCGTAAAATTTAAAGGTGGTTATATAAATTACAATTTAATAATATAATATGTAAAACGCAATGATCATGCGACATTCTTTAATCATTTCCTTTATTTTCATAGCTATTCTATAAGTAACATAAAATCCTTTTTGCAACTATTTCTTATTTCTGTATTCCTGCAGCATTATACACATTATACCTGAGATAACATCGAGCTGTTAAAAAGGTAGACCGTAATATGTCATGTTTGCAGAAGTTCATGAAAGAGAAATACGTGGTTATTTAATAGTTCCAAATATAATGCTTAAAACTGGAATAATTAAACGAACAAAACTAATTTTTCGGAAATGATTAATACTACAAGAAAATTTGTTTTACACAAGTTGTATGCCTTATCAATATGTATATTTTCCTGTAATAAGATTTTCTGAAGTTCTTGCAGTTATACAAAATGCCGGTTATTTTTAGAGAATATCCTAGAATATACATTTTATTGGTCATGAGGATATGTCAACTTAAGGTATATTAATTAAAACATTAAAGTATTTTGGAGAACAAATTCTTTGATATCTGCTCAAGAACATGATAGGCCCAAAACAACATTTTTACTTTCTCAACCACCTACTAATAGTGAAGATAGTATCGCATTTCATCCAAAAATTCGATATCAACAACTCGCCTGAAAAACACATTTTTTTGAGTTTCACTGAAACTCCCCCAAAAGCAATTTTAGGAAACGAAGAGCTTTCGCGGGTGTGTTTGCATATGTGTGTGTGTGTTTGAGTAAATGAACCCATTCTTCAAATACTAAACTTTATTTTTGAGTCAGTCTCTGATTTAGAATGCCAGGCGAACATTTTCAAGAAAATCCCCTCGCTCCAAATTACTATTTACATGGAAAGATTTTCGTTATTTTTTATTTTCTCAAAATGCTTTTACGTTTTAATCACTAAGAGATGTTTAAAATATTTGAATTACTAACAAAACATAGGTATATCTTGAATTCTCTATGAATAGCCTGTATAGTCTCTTCATTCTGAAGTATATAATTAGGAAACCATAAGAGAGGAAGAAAAAGTTTAAGTACTTCAGGAACAATGTATAACTCCTTTTTTGTTTTTATAGCGTTAGTGTTTTCGAAATAGTTCACGCATTTTCGATATAGATAAGTGTGTCAGTAGATGGAGGTTGCTTAAATATTCCTTATTCTTATAATTTTCTTTTCCTTCACAAGAAATCCTTGCTATGACTTCTAAATTTATTCATTCGTGCTTTCTATGTTTTGTATATGAATGCTTATTGCTCAATTTGAATTTATTTCTAGACAAACTGTATCGTGAATAAATTGACATGGATAGAAGAGTTCTTTTAAATTAATGTATTTTATACAAGGTATGCTTGCGAATTTGTAACGGATAAAAAATGTTATGACGTTATTGCATAGGTATCTAGAAGCTATTTAAAATATTAGGCATCTAAATAGCAATGTAATATATGTTATTTTCATTTTAAGTTGTATTTGTAACAGATTCCTGATTTTTAAATAAAAAAACTAAAATAATTATATGAAAAGTAGTATTTTTAGAAATATGATCTAAATACCATAGAGTTTTTTCTGTAAAAAGGGAATTTATTATAGATATATTTCCTGAAATCCTTTGACTAGTACTCCTAAAAGTCTTGAGTATAAATTTTTCGTTTTTGAGTAACGCTGCTAGCATATAGTTTTTTAAAAATAGGATATTTGGTTTCATAGTAGCCTACTATGTACCTTAAATACGATTATGTATCCGCTATGAAAATTTATTGGAAATAGTTGGAATCGGTTCTATTATATGTATACCAGATATAGCATTCAAACGTCGAATACAACAAAATTGTATGCACCACGGTTGCCAGCTCCACGATTTCACTGCCATTTCCTAGCCCATTAACCCCTTTACCCTGTGGTTATTTCCACCTCGCTCAACTTTGCATCATTTCAGGTAGCGGTTACTAAAATCAGTGATATTTAGATTTTAGATAAATAGAATATTATAACAAAATTTCAACGTATGGCTATAACTTCTAGATTTTTCACTCTCTTTGCCTTACAGTAGGATGGTGAAACACATGTCATTGAACTCTTAGCTAAACTTGTCAGGAATGCAGGAAACAACCCTTTGTGTTTATAGCCGCGAGGCCTAGGCGAGAGGGGAAGCTGGGTTTTCCAAAAACTTTTGGGCCAACAGGTAGCTAACATAAACAACAGAATTCCTCTGTTTGGTTGTCTTCAGAGAAAATCGTTGAAATTTCAGAGTGAAATCGTTGTGTTGGTGAGGCATCTTTCCTTAAAACTGGGGGGGGGGGTTAAAAGAACAGGTCCTTCTGTGTGAAAGATTAAAATACGTAAGGTCACACAATGAAAATATTTTATATTGTTACATGAGCCATAATAGGCTTGTTGAGGCATAAAACGCTTCATAAATTGTTTTATAATTTATAACCCCCAATATCACTTCACACAATGATCAGATCCCTTAAAATATAATGAAAAAGTAACTTGCACGTCGATTACTTTTGATGAATTATTAATTTCACACTGTTATTGATATTAAATAAAACACAAATCGTAGGTAGGTTTCTTTACATTGGCAGATATTTTACGAACTACCTGGCCTCTGCACTCTTTTCTCTTTTTAAGCTTCCTCTCTGACTCCGCAAATGAAACATTTGTCTAAATATATTTTACCATCTGGCATTTTCTTCCACCCCCAAGTTTTACCCTTATTAGTTCCTTCCATTGTATCCCTTACCAAGCTTATTTCTCAGCTACTGCTCTAGCCAATTTCTTTTCTTCGTGCTGATCAGTTTCAGTGTTGTTCTTCCTTCATTACTTATTTTGTCTATCCATTTCACAGTCTCCATTCTTCTCAATCACATTTCAAATACTTCCAATCATTTGTCCTCGCACCATTACATGTGCAAGTCTCCGCATTATACAGTACCTATCATCTTCCATACAAGGCATTTTACTAGTTCCTTTCTTTGTTCATTCTTAGAGTATAAAGTATATTTCAACATACATGAAAATTCCGAAAACGGTTCATGTTACGGAAGAAAACTTTTCTCCTTTGCAAGAAAAACCATAATTAAGTAAGGGCGCCGCACAGCGTTTGCGCCTTCTGCCTCAATCCAGAAAGGACAACACGCATAATGCAGTAATGGAGTGGTATGTGGTCAGCATGGAAAAATATTGACATAAAGGTAAACTACATTTTTTTCTATAGTAGGCGTTTCCTTCTCCCCTATGGTTTCCAGTTTATATAAAACTGAATGGGAACAAAGATGACTACAGAGATTATATAGTACAACCATTTTTACTTTCTCTACTTCGTATAGTAAGTAGGGGAAATACTGTATTCCACCCAAAAATTCGATACCGAGATTTAAACCGAAATATGTTTTGAGGCCCCCTGAATCCGAATAAAGCAATTTAGAAAAAATGGGGGATTTTCTTGAAAATCTTCGTGTCACACCTTAGAATGATACTGAACCCAAATACAAAGTTTGGTATTTCTCCGACTTTTCGTTTTTGAGTTATGCTGATCAGACACTGAGGAAGGTGGTTGCTTCACGTATGGAAAGCCAATTTGAAGAAGGGTATTGTTGCATTAGAGTTCAACTGTTGGGGAGCCGAACTTGAAGTAGTTGCAACCGCATGTATGGTACCCGGTAGCCTTTGCCCCAATTTTTAAAAATATTAACTTTGTAATTTGACTGTTTCTTTAAGTATTAAATATTTATGTTTCCCTCGGCTGCGTCAGTATTAATGTTAGAGGCACGTTTCTCTTAGCAGGGTTGTAGTATGACTAAGAATGTAGGCTTACACAGATTAACTTTACTTCACTCCTTTATTAAGGCTTGATACGATTTAAATAACACTTCAATGATATAGAGACAGCGCTGTGAGATGTTTTTATTAAATACTTGCACTTTTTAATACGTAAACTATTTTCGTCTCACACGAATACGTATTATACTTCTCGAGGGCGTGTCTCGCGTCCGGTTAAGAAACACTGTTTGCAGCGAACTGAATTGATTTCAACCGCCTAAACTTGTAAATTTCTGTTTTTCAAGTCTCTGATTGGCTACTCCTACTCCAGTAGAATACCTTCATTTAATTAAAGTTTTTTCTGGTTGTTGATTGGCTATTTTTAAATTCATTCATTCATTATCTGTTTACCCTCCTTTTATGTAGGACTTACACCCCCCAGGACTTACAAGCGGGTGCCTGGGGTCAGAGGCCCGTCGAGGAGCAGACACTCATGGATCAGACAGAGCATCCAGGATGGGTGATCAGCCCGATGCCTGGTATGGGATGAAGGAAGTAGATGAAACGAAATGTTGGTGAAATGGATGAAAGGAAAGGTGATGATGGAGCAGTTGGTGGAATGAATGGCGGGGGAAACCGGAGAAAACCCGCCCAGACGCCGCTTCGTCCACCACAAATCCCACATGCAGGTCCCTGGGATTGACCCGGGCCGCCTAGATGGGAGGCGAGCGGTCTAACCGCTCGGCCACGGCGCCGCCCCTATTTTTAAACTGTCTCAAAATTAACATTATTGTTGCTCCAATAATGACTAGTAGCATTTAAACTTTCAAATTCATTATTACCTCAAGTTTACCTCATAGTTACCTCATTGTTAGCAACTTTTAACTTATTATTCTCACAGCTCCTACATTATTAAATTACATAATATATTCATATAACATTATTACACATGGATACAATAATACAAACATATACAATGACTGCTACATGCATTTTTTTATATATTGTTACATACACATATTGCTTTAAGGCGGGCTGTTATTGAATTTGCATATTATATAATTAGACTGAAATCATTTAAGTGTTAAAAATACTGCCTCAACATACACACGAATCTTTTCTAAAAATGCTGTTTTTGCATTCGGGGGCCTCAAAACACGTATTTCTACTGAAATCTCAAAACAGAATTTTTGGGTGGAATGAAATACTTCCCCTACTTACTATATGTAGTAGAGAAAGTAAAAAAAGGAACTAAACGTTTTCATGTACAGACCTTTCCAAGGTGGAGGAAGTTCCTTAAGAATCATAGTCTTTCATCCCTAAAAATTACAAATTAAATTTGGATTCAGTGGTTCCCTAGCGCGTTTCCTTTGAAATCGAGGTTAGTAGTTTTGGGGTGAAATGCAAGTGAGCCCAGTGTAAACGATAGAGAAAGTGCTTTAAAAAATAGGATGTGTTACATACTCATAACACTTCATTGCCCACTCTTAGAACAAACCATTCTTAGAAAACAGGATTCATCTATCTATTTCTGTTAACACAAATGAAAGTTTGTAGAAATGGTTCATTTACACAGTTTGTTGTAGGTGTAAGAGAGATACAAGAGACAAGTGGGTCGCTACGTAAGCCTTTGAATTCCACTCTTCACATGATCACAAAAGAAAGGAAAAAATAAAACAAATTAGCATTTAAGACTTGAAAAATAGCGTGTACTTATTTGAAATTGAAGGCAATAACAAAAAATCGTAATGCTACAAAAAATACTTGACATTAAGTGTATGCTTTTACGAAAACTCCTACGGTTCATCAATTATACAAAACTATGCAAAACGCATTCCAAATTTTGCCTATTTTGACAGACTTTTTCCAGGCCTACATTTTATTTGTCATGTAAATATCTTAAACACACGGTATTTTAACCAAAATCATTACAGGTATTTTTGGAGACGCAAAAATAACGAAAATATCTCCAAATTAATGTAGTTTGTGTTGGGGGTCGGGGAGAGTTTGTCGAAAATTTTATGTCACATTCTTGAAAGATACTAACACATACATCTGTCGTTTTTGGAATTATGAACCTCAAAACTCTATTTCCGGTGAAATCTCTATATCGTTTTTGAGCGGAATGAAACTACCTTCTTCTACTTACACTTAGGTAAGTAGTACAAAAGTAATTAAAAAATCTGACGTGACACATTCACATGACCATCTCTACATTCAATCTTTATTAGTGGGTATACAAACTATTCTTACTAAAGCATATCTTTCTATCTATTACATTTTAATCCAAATAAACCTTTGCGGAAATAACTACATTATACATTTGTTATAGATACAAAGAGAACAGCGTTAGCCAAATGTTTAAGAACTGGACGCTATATGATGGCCTTAAAATTCCGCACTGTTTCCATGCAATCGCGAGGAACAATTGAATGTTGACAGGACTTTGAGAGAATGACCAATAAATAAACAGTTTAAATCTTTATCTCAGAAATTACTTATGCCACAAGAAAAAACTTATTTTAAATAAATTGTGTGTTTTAAAAGAGACCTATAGTTTTACTTTCTCTACTACGTATCTCGATACCGAGATTTCACCAGAAATAATTTTTTTCAGGTCCCCTGAATCCAAAAAAGCATTTTTGGAAACATGTCCGTGTGTGTGTGTCTGACTGTGAACAGCATAACTCAGAATCGAACAGTCGGATAAACACCAAACTTGGTATTTAGGTTCAGTATCTTCCAGAGATGCGATACGAAGGTTTGAAGAAAATCCCCCACCCCAGATTACCCTTTACATGGAAAATTTTTCGAAAATTTTAATTTTCACAAAAATGGCTCTAACAACTTTGATTAAAATACCATATGTTTAAGATATTTTCATGAGAAATGAATTGTGTATCTCGAATTTTCTGGGAATGTCTCCAAAAGTATTCTTCATTGTGAACGACTTTTACATAAATGGTAAACCATAAGAGTTACTACGCAAAAAATGTAGATCGCATTAAAATACACAATTTATGTCATATACATTTTTGTTGTTGAGTGAACCATTTTCGAGATTTACTTGTTATTCCCTTAAATTTTCCAATACTTATACTTTTTCTCAAATGGGAATTCGTTATTAACTTTTTTTGTCCTGGTAATGGAAAGAGAATGGAATACTCCACATAGCAACCAGCTCTTAAAATATTTGATTATAGCTTAAAGCCTACCAATTCCCCTAGCACCAACAAGAAAATTAGCTATAAGATTAACATCTCGATATCTCGATTAACATGAAGCATATGGAGAATAAGCGTTTGTAAAACTAGTTTGTACAAGAGTAGAGAAAGTCTTGTGAGTATAACACATCAGATTTTTTTGTGTAGTACGTTTTCATTTATCGCTTAATGTTTATGTTACACAAGATTGTACAGAATTTCTTCTGAATGAAGAGAACTTCATAGGCTATTCTCAAAAAATTCAAGATATACATACTATTTTGTCACGTAATATCTTTAATATATGGTATTTTAATCAAAATCGCTAGAGCCATTTTTTATAAAATTAAAAATTTCGAAAAATGTTCCATGTTAAACGTAGTTTGAGTTGGAGGGTTTTCTTGAAAATCTTTGTGTCCCATCTTTGGAAGTACTGAATATAAATCCCAAGCTTGGTATTTATCCAACTTTTCGTTTTTGAGTTATGTTGCTCACAGACTCACACATGGACCTTTTTCTAAAATGCTTTCTTGGATTCAGGGGCCCTCAAAACATGTATTTCCGGTGAAATCTCGGTATTGAGCTTTTGCGTGAGAAACAATATCTTCTCTACCAACACCCGAGAAAGTAAAACGTGGACATTTCTATACACACAATGATGAAGGTCAGAGATTTTCTGCAGGTGAGCTGGTGCTAAACGACAAACAAGGTTATAACATCTTTACAAGGGTAACAACCCTTATCGCCTTGAACGTGGGAGAAAGCCGAAGCCTAAAGGTCTGCACACGGTCTTCTCTACCTGTAACTAATGGTGTATATTTTAGCAATGCTCCACTGCTGTCAATGGTTTTACGACTTTGGGGCCTTTTTTCGGTCGCGGCCGGTTTTCCTCTTTACAACTGTGAACGTCATTTGTTCCGAGTAATGCTAACTTGAAGCACAGGTGTGTTTTGGTTTCACTTCATAAACTTCCATCTTGCAACGAAGTCGTCCATGCCTCCGAAACAACAGGCAGTCTAGGTCCTCTTTAGGCTGACTTTCACTAAATACTCTGAAATAGTATCTTTTTGTAAAACTTTACTCGTAGTTACCTAGCAAAACTGCTATTCTTTGAGCTATTTGATGTGGGGGGGAGTCATAGGTGAAATTTTGACTAATTATTTTCTCTAGCATCTACTTATAGTATGTTCAGGAGGTATTGCAATCCACCTAGAAATTCTATACCGAAATTTCACCGGAAATGCATGGATTAAAGTCCATTGACTCCAAAAGAAAAGGTGTGTGTTGTGTGTACGTGTATGTGTGTATGTTAATTTCCCATCAACAGGATAATAAAAACGAAAATTAGGATAAATCGCAACCTTGGTATTTAAATTCAGCATCTTCCAAGTAAGCGATTCGAAGATTTGCCGTAAGATCCCGCCATCCCAAACTACGCTTTACATGGAAAAATTTGCTTATTTTTTATTTTCACAAAAATCACTAACCGTTCTGTTTAAAACACAATGTGATTAAAAAAATTAGTACCGATACATCTTGAATTGTGAAATCCTCTCTATTTGCATATTTTGTGTAATGTTGTTCGACTAAGAAATCATAAAAGGATATTTGATATTTAACAGCCTCTTTGCCATATTGAAAAAAGATAGAGTTGTCATAATACAAGCCAGGTTAAAACCATATTTGATAATATTCCTTAAGACCATATAATGGATTTGTCAGCAATGTTGAGCGAATATGTCACTTGAATGCAGACAAAGGTAAATCTTTTATGTCTAATGCTAGAGTTACCATGCTAGCCTCTAGTTCCCGAGGTCGCGGGTTCAAACCCGGCGGAGGGCGATGGATTTTTTCGGGCGTAAAAATCCTTAGCATAGCTTCCTTCGGAAGGGAAGTGAAGCCGGTGGTCACGTGTCGTGGATTTATGGGACGTAAAAGAACCTCAAGCCTGATAACGATTTCTCTGAGCAAAATTACCGGTCTTTCACGCCCAAAATATAGAATGGGATGCTAAGAACTACAGCAGTTAAAGAGCGTCCACAAATAAAAAACTCAATGTGTAATGGTAGAGCATTATAAAAGATAGACAATCATAGTTAAGAAGTTCCTGCAGGGGAAAAAAGTTTAGTTCACTCAAATTCACAATTGGTATCGCAAAATTTTTTCCTATCCTTAGACGTTTTAGAAATATCCTATGTTGCAAGCTTAGAACTTTTCCACATGCTATTCTTTCTTTCTTTTATTCCATTATTGTATCGCGAATAAACATTTTAATTCTGTTTCTACATGTTGTAGCTAAGGAGTTCTTCCTTAATTTGAAATCATTCTTAAGCAAAAACATCTGATGTGTTACACTCACATGACTTTCTCTTCTCTTGTACAAACTATTTTTACAAACGCTTATTCTCCATATGTTTCATGTTAATCTTATTGCTAATTTTATTGTAGGTGCAAGGAAAATATGGTAGACTTTAAGCGATAGTCATATGTTTTAAGAGCTGGTTGCTATGTGGAGCATTCCATTCTCTTTGTATTTCCAGGACATAAGAAAAATGAATAATGAATTCCCATTTGAGAAAAAGTATAAGTATTGGAAAATTTAAGGGAATAACAAGCAATATCTCGAAAATGGTTCACTCAACAAAACAAAATGTATGTGACATAAATTGTGTATTTTAACGCGATCTACATTTTGTGTGTAGTAAAATTTTGTCTATCTCTTATGGTTTACCAGTTATGCAAAAGTCGTTCACAATGAAGAATACTTTTGGATATATTCCCAGAAAATTCGAGATATACATTTCATTTGTCATGAAAATATCTTAAACATATGATATTTTAATCAAAATCGTCAGAGGCACTTTTGAGAAAATTAAAATTTTCGAAAAATGTTCCATGTAAAGGGTAATCTGGGGTGGGGGGTTTGCTTGAAAATCTTTGTGTCGCATTTCTGAAAGGTACTGAACCTAAATACCAAGTTTGGTGTTTATCCGACTGTTCGTTTCTGAGTTATGCTGTTCACAGAAACACACACAGACATGTTTTCAAAAATGCTTTTTTTTTGGATTCAGGGGGTCTCAAAACATGTATTTCCGGTGAAATCTCAGTATCGAATTTTTGGGTGGAATATAATACTTCCCCTACTTACTATACGTAGTAGAAAAAGTAAAAATCTTGAGTTATATTCACATGACTTTCTCTAGTAACTATCGTTTACTTTTATATAGCTATTATAAACTGTTATTGCAAAACCTGCTTTTCTATCTACTTCATGTTAATTGACATAAACGTTCGCAGAAATGATTTTATTATACATTTCGTTGTAGGCACAAGGGAAATATAAAAGGCTATATGCTGGCTTTGATATTCCACACTCTTGCCATGACATCTAGAGAAACAACTAAATGTAGCATCACATCAACAAATCACAAAAATATTGGAAAATGTATACCAATAACAATTAATATCTCGGAAATGACTGATGCCACAAAGAATTGTTTGAAAAAAATTGTTTCCATTATATAGATCTACACTATTTGTGTAATAAGTTTTATCTGGCTCTTACTGTTCACCAGTTATATAAAAGTATATTCATTCAGAATAAAATGGACTTCACAGGCTATTCCCAGAAAATTCAAAATACACTTTTTGTTTGCCTAGCAATTATCTTAAATGTATGTTGATAATTTTGTTAAATGTATACCGTTAGAGCCATTTTGAGAACATAAAAATAATAAGAAATGACTTTCTCTAGAAAGTGTAACTTGGAATGGCGATATTTCCTGAAAACTCTTCGTGTAGAATTCTTGGAGAATGCTGATATATATGTAGGAGGCCTTAAATCGTGTATTTATTTTCGTTGAAATCTCTATATCGAATTTCTGGGTGTAATAAGTACTTTCTCTACTTACTATAAGAGTAGTAGAGAAAGTGAAAATGGATCTACTGTTAAATTATAACGATGTCAAAGATGCAATATAACTATTTTCAGTCCTGCACTTATATTTTATCGGAGCAGACATTTAAAAAAATCAAAATTATTTTAAAAAATGTTTATTAAAAAGTTTATTTCTAGAAGTATTAAACCAAAACGACTGAAACTTTATAAGAGGTTCCTATTCACGAAAAAAAACTAGACTTTAACCTAAATAAAAGAAAATAACAATTTCATCTATTAGCATTCTCTTAACGAATAGTATAAAAGAAACAGTTTAGCGAAGCTAACAATCTGTAACAGTTTTCTGCCCAAGGACAGAATCTTTACTACTACTCAGCTTCCTCCATTCCTCCCTCTTTCCCACTTCCCTGTTCTTTTCTATGTTAGAACCGTTTACCTTACTATTATATTTCAGCTACTATGATCTATGAAATTATTTTTCCTCTTCCCGATCAGTCTTAATATTGTTTTTCCTTTGCCCAATCTTTTTATTTTGTCTGTCCTTTACAACGGTCCATTCACTATACCCATATTTTAAATATTTTCAATCGTTAATGCTCAATATGTCACAACGATAAACTTTTCCCATTATAAGCATAACTCCACATGTTGTACCCTACTAATCTCTTTCTTATTTATTTCTAAAAAAGCCCATAGCCCGTCTTAAAGCGCTTCTTGAGATTGTTATTCTCTGCTTAACTTCTTGACACTAGAATGCGCACCCCAAGCTTCCAGTTTCATTACTTGGTCTCAATTTAGTAAGTGTACCTTCTTTACTTTCCTTCCAATAGAATTTGTCTTCACTCTCTAGCTTAATCTTGTTTTTTAGATCCATTAGCCTCAAAGAGGAAATCGTTAGACAGAAACAGACATCTATAGAGATCATAAGAAATTTAATGGTCATGATTTCACTAGTTTGAATAAACCAAATATCTTATCAAGATGATCACAATGTCAAACTTCAAACACCATATTTTGAAGGTGGTTTAATGTTATATTTGACTTGTTTATTGAGCCCCACGTTTGGGAGCCAATTTGCGATGGTAAATTTATAATGTTATTTGTGTATGTGTTTACTCAACATGGTGAAGCCATCTTGTGACGTGATTCATTTGTTAGGCTTGTTAGCTCCATCTGGTGTTAGCAATTTGCGGCAGTATTAGTTTTTGTTTGAAAGAATGTTACTTTATTTTATTTAATTTTTGTTTCACTGTCCTCCGGCTAGCTATGATCTTTTGGTCAAGCACTTCTCTTTATACAGGTTGTGTAAACGGAAGGGAGTCTCTTATCCAAAGATAACACTGATGAAAGAATTTGTTTTACACTTTTATTGTCGAACACATTTACTATCACATTTACACATTGATCTTGACACTCGCCAAACTGAAACTGTTATAATAACTTCATTACTGATAATTCTTAATTCGCGTACTTCAACTTTTTGTATAATTAAATTTACAACATTTAAAATTTTGCATAACTCTGTTACGCGTAACCTGCAAATTGATATCCGACGTGTGCCGTACAAATATTTTCGACGAACTGACGGGGTCTTTACCTCTAACCTACCTTTTATACACCTACACACCGATATGCCAAAAGATTATAACTGAGCTGCAATTGGCTAATAAAACGCGCCAACATTAGCGTCTATTTTTATATCCAATGAAAATTATGAATACATATGCTCTAGGGAAATGTTCCAGAAGATTCTAAAGGAAAACGCGCCAACATTACGTAACTTCCTCGTTTCCAATAATGATAAACAGCTCACCCCCTCGCTGCATTATTGCACTCTATTATTGTCAGTTTCAGTAAGGCAGTATAAACTTACTTCCCAGCAATAATTACAATCAACAAACATCTCAAATCAATGTCACATAATAATGCATATTCATACTATAATCACTCTTTACATTTAAATAATTTGTGATACAAATTACTGCATCAATTTCATACTTACATCAAGTACAGATGGAAGGCAAACACATTCTAAGAGCTCCTCCAGCCCAAATAAATCTTTGCAATGAGAAAAAGTATTACATTCACGAGATTTTCTCGAATCAATATCGCATATCCCTTCTACGAATTATTCTTACAAAAAATTATTCTTCAACGTATTGTGTATAATTAAATCCAGATAAACGTTTCAGAAATGGTTTCATTATACATTCTGTTGTATTCATTAGGGAGGTACGGTTTACTACAGCGATAGTAAAAATCTTTAAAAAGCATTAATTTTGAAAATGCATAGATACTTTTCGCAACACATCACGAGAAACAAATGACTTCAACAGCTCATAAATATATAACATATTGTAAAATTGAAACCAATAACAACGAAAAGACATAATTTTTGTTTAGCAAACTTATGGTATACCAGTTATTACAAAATCATACAAAAGCCATTCCCAATGAAGTGGACTGCACAGGCTATTTACAAAAAAATTCAAGTTATACGTTTTATTTATCATGCAAATATCCCATTTTGGGGGAAAGTAAAAACAAAGACACGTATTCCACGCAAATAGTAGTTCTGGGTGAGGGATTTTCCTTAAAACCCTTGGTCGCATCCTTGGAACTTGCTGAACTTCTCTTTCACTCACACACACAAACATTCTTATAAAATTCTGAGAATTTCAAAACGTGTCTTTCTTGTGAAATTTCTATATCAGTTTAGTGTGGAATGCAAAACTTCCTCTACCTACTGCAGGTGGGCGTAGAGGAGGTAATAAATGACTAAAGCATTTTTATTAAAATAAACATTATATGTCATTTTTGTCATGAATGTAATATATATCTTAAAGTTTCTGTAAATAGCCAGTTCCTTGTTATTTTTATTGAACTTGCTATAAGCAACAAACACCCGTAAATACTTACTACGGAAAAAATACAGAGCTCATTAAAATGTTTAATTCATCCAAAAGGTGTTGTTTGTTGCAATTCTTCAATGTCTTAAGGAAATCCTATAGCAATGTTTCCAGTAACACTATTTTTCGTGAGGTTTGTTGTGTATAAGAGGAAAAATACAGAAATACAAGCTGTGGCATGCATAATTCGTAGAAAAACTATGAAAGTAGAAAGCTTGTCGTGATTATTACATATTCGAGATTTTAATTCTTTCCAAACACGTTTGAGCTTATCTACTTATTAGCGTCTTCCAACTGCGAACCAGGGATAAATCTGATTGCGTATAGAGTGCAGTGAAGATCCAGTACATATTTTTGCAGTGTAGAAGCTAGCTGGATTACCACACATACCAAGGCAGGTATGACGTTGCGGAAAGCTGGGGTGGGAACAACACGGAGGGGCAGGTATCGGTCCTAAATCACGTGCCTCGGACCTCACACGTGACTGCACACCCCTCTCCTTATTCATTAGTGAACATATACGTGTCCAGGTGGAGACCCCATTAGCTTCAGGAGGTCATATTGGAAACCCATATCGGCACAATTGCATTTTCCCCTCATTCAAATATCCATTTGCTGCATTACTACATCCTTGCACATGATTTGTGTTACTCCTACATCACTAAACCATCACATAACATGAACTCCAATAGCATTGGCATATCCTCTCCATATTTTCGAAAATATAAAATCTTATGCACTACAGTCACAAGACACTCTCCACCGACTATCGTTTATTTTTTATATAGCCTCTGCCTTCTATTTTTGCAAAACCTTAATTTTCTATTTATTTTGTCCTAATTGAGATAAACACTTGCAGAAATACGAAGGATGTTCAAAAAATAACGGGAACTTTTGTTTTCTTAAAGAATTATTTAATCATCAACATCAACTTTGTCCCCTCCAAAGCAACCCCCCCCTCAGATATAATACACTTGTCCCAGCGTTTTTTCCAATCTTGGGAGCACTTCTGGAACATTTATGGTGTTCAGCTCCTTCAACGATTCTGTTTTTATCTCATCAATGGTGGCAAAACATCATCCTTTCATGGTTCTCTTCAACCTCAGGAATAGAAAGAAGTCGCAGGGGGTCATGTCCGGCGAATATGGTGGTTGAGGCAGCAAAACGGCTTTTTTTTTTTTTTTGCAAAAAAGTCACGAACAAGCTTTGGGGTGTGAGGGGGTGCATTATCGTGATGCAATTTCCACGAGTGGTTTTGCCACAATTCTGGTTGTTTTCTTCGGATTGCTTCACGCAAACGCGCATAATTTCCGGGTGGTATTCCTTATTGACCGTACTAGTAGGAACTCCTAATGCACTATGTAATCGAAGAAAACAATGAGAAAAACCTTGACATGTGATTGAAGTTGAATTTTTTGTGGTCTTGGCTCTTCAGGTAGTTTCCATTGGGACGATTGGGCCTTAGTTTCGACGTCATACCCATATACCTATATTCGTCACCTGTTATAAGCTTCTTTAGAGGCTCTGGATCGCTTTCGACTTCATTCATTAATTCCTGGGCAATGTCTACGCGACGTCGTTTTTGGTCGAAATTCAACAATTTCGGAACAAACTTTACTGCTACACGTTTCATGCCCAAAACATCCGAAACAATTGCTTGGCATGAGCCAAAGGATATTCCGACATCATCAGCAACCTCTCTGATGGTGATTTGGTGATTTTCCAGAAGCATTTTCTTTACTTCTTCCACATTGTCGTCAGCAATTGATGTGCTATGGCGTCCAGGGCGGTTGTGGTCTTCAAAGCCTTCTCGACCCTCTTTGAAACATTTATAACACTCGTATTACTCATAGTATATTCGCCAAAAGCCAAAGTCAACATTTCGAATGCGGTGCTGCACTTTTTTTATCCAGTTTTTTCGAAAGTAAAAATTCGCCGAACACTCGAAAACACGTATAACTATTTCGTATGTCAATAAACTAAATATTCAAAACAGCTGAAAATGCAAAGCATACATCAGAAACATGTCTACCAACAAGGTAAAATAAAAGTTTTGAATATCGGATGTATAAAGCTCGCGAAATTAAAAAATTTCGATTATTTTTTGATCACACTTCGTAGTTTCAGTATACATTACATTGTGGATACAAGAGGGGTACGGAAATTGAAGCGATAGTAAAATGTTTAAAAACGGGTCACATTATTCTGGCCTTAAAATTTCATATTCTTTCCATGGCATCGCGAGAAAAAACATAATGGTGACAGAGCTTCGTAAAATGGCAAAACTTCTGGAAAATTCATATCAGTAGTAACGGATATCCCTAAAACGGCTAGGTCCGGAGGAAAAGTGATTTGAAATAAATAATCTGTTTTAAAGATATTTGAATTTCTTACGGTTTACCAGTACACAAAATATCTTTGGGAGATACTGAACTTAAGTTTGGTATTTATTGATATTAAACTTTAAATATATAACAGCGAATATTTCGGAAACTTTTACGAGTTCTAGAATTTGCTGCAATAAATTTATATATACCAGGCGAGTCAGGTGCCCCTAGGTATTCGTATCTATGCAACCCGCAGTTTAAAGTCTAATGTGAAAACATTGACCCTTTTAGTAAGCAAACTGTTATTGTAGCTTTACTCTTCTATTCGGTACGAAACGCAACTGGCATTAATGATTAAAGGTCTAAATTAGAACCAAAGAGGTGCGACAGCCTTAAAAAAGACGACGTTTCATGGATATAATGCTTGCAAGGAGATAGAAGAATGTTTTCCCGAAGAGCATGAGAGACTACGTGAGTTCTGGCCGAGTGGGTTAGCTATCGGAATATGGTGAACCAAAGGTTAGCTCCGGAGGTTCGAATCTGATACAGACATGACGACTCCCCTTCATCAATGCACATTTGTGTACGTTGCCGGAGAGACCTTGCATGCTGTAACATGCGCGGTGTAATCTGCCTGCATTCTTCACGTATGACTGCCCGTAGATGGTTTGAGCTGCCAGTGGAAAACATGGCGATTATTATATTTTAAACATACCTATAATGTTATCAAAAATGTTACTTATATGATAATATCAAATTACAGGCCCAAAGAGATGAAAGAAAAGGTGATAAAAAGTTTGAACTTAACCCGAATGATTTGAACCCGAACTAAAGTAGCACACTGTTAAAGCAACCATAATAATACCATTTGACCAATGCTACCTTGCGAGCCGAGGTTCCTATACGAATTAGTCATCGCAGAACTAGACCCCACCTCGAATCTTCACACGCTTTTTGCAGCGTCATACAGTGTTTTGAGCTCGGTTTGGTAGTTTTAATTCAAACAAATAAACTATCTAACTAATGCTTAGAATTTTTTGATAAGGCTGATAAGGCTTAAATCCAATTGGTCGCACTGCGTAGATATGCCATTATATTTTCAAATAGCTTTGTCAACCGATGGTTGTTCCTTCAGGGGCGTTTTCAAAGGTTTGCGTGAATGTATGCTAAATAATAAAAGTTTGTAAAATCGGCTAAAAATGCTACTTTAGCTCCCAGTGTCAGGAGGGGGATTTTTTTTGTATCGACATACATAGAGATTGAATTCTATCCTGTAACACACTTATGCACTGAGTTATCTATCCCTCCTCTATAAAGTGTTATGCAAATCAGCCATTAGAAGACATTCAAGAAAGGCGTAAGTCAAATATGTTGCTTAGCACGTTGCATAAATTAAAAAATAAATAAGGGCAGATGACTCACCTGGTATATATACATATATTAGGTTCAATTTAAACTGTAGGTTCCCGAACTTAAGTTCCCATTTAAAAAAATTAAATTGATGCTAACAGATCATCATAACGTCCTCCAAACAAACTCGACTACTAGCATTTACCTTCCCCCATAATATCAAGCAACTTTTATTTAAGACATTTCCTTCTACAACGCTTAGTTTTGGAGATATTGTACAGTCTCAACTTAAATGGTTCACCCTGTATAATAGCGTTATGCAGTTTATGCTTTATCGTATACATTTCATTGAGAATTTACGTGACGTCATCGACTACTTGTAGAAAATCATACTGTATTCGTCCACATTAGACAAGCCAGAAATATTTTTTAAACAAAAAAGACTATTAATAAGAGAAACGTTTCCAAATCAACTGTTGTTTGCTCAGGGGGATTATTGAAAATCGTAGCCTCCCATCCTTAAAGGTTTTCTAACTGTTATTCACCAAAAACAAAGACTAAACACAAAAGAAAGTGTTTGCCTTCTAAACCGCAGTGCCTGAATAGTTTGAATCTCGATTGGGAGTGAATTTACTGGATAAGATTTTCTCTGAATTTTCTCTTGACTCCATATATGTGCATATAAATGTCGGGATTCTCTCACTCTATTAGATTTCAGGATAATTTGAGCTAAAAGGGAGTTTAAACCCTTAAAAAAAGAACAGACTACAACAAACATTGCTTTCTTCATGTTATTTTTTTTTCAAAAATTCATTTTCTTTGTTCCTCAGTAGCTATGTTTCTGGAGAAATGTTGAAAATTGTGGGTGGAAATGTAAGTGATCCAGAAGATAGCAAGTGAAAATAAAACCACAAATGTTCAAGTAAAATTCGTAAATAACGAAAGGAACAAAAAGAAAGAAAAAAAAAGTTAAAACACCACAGCAATTATCTAAGAAATGTGAAGGCTTTCAAAATTATTCTCTTTGTCAGATTAACTTGTTTAGTTGAGGTTTCAAACCTAAGTTTTTCCTCAGGCTTCAGAATTATTGCCCTAATCCTGGATTCCTTTGAAAGGTCGGATTAACCACCAGTAAATATTTCGTACATTTATTTTGAAAGAAGTGCGTACAAGGTAGGTCTGGTTACCTGTCTGTAGCTGATATTTATTTTTAAGCGTTTATTTTGCTACCAAACGAGGTCAAACAGTTAAACACCAAGCAAGCTAGGAGAAATTTAACCGTGGAAATAGCTGAATATTACTGATAATTACAAACGTAAGGAAAGATCGCAAAGAACTGGGTTGTACCACTATAATATGAAATCCTGAATTGTTAATTTCTGTAAACAGACTTATAAGCGCAAACACAAAGCTTGTAATTGTATTTGTAACTGCATGATGTTTACTCCATAGATAAACAACACGCATCTGACTTCCAGCATTCGGATTTAGAGTCGTTTATGTGAAATAAAAATGTAATAGTTGTGAAAATGTACGTTAAACACCCTGACGAATGTGGCTTAGCACGAAGTGGGAAATCTAATCTTATAAGGCGGCTTGAACAACGCAATAAAAAACATAATTCACTATACACCTTTAGGTAGTACAATAAAGTACTACAATAAAGAGAAACTCTAAAGGGAGTACAAACATACGCTGAAATTGGTTTCTACACGTAGCATTGCACAATATTGCAATTATTCTGAACGTTTAAAATTCAATTAAAATTATGTCTATACGGTTTTCAAATCTTTAACATAAAATATCTCCCCCCCACTAAAAAAGAAGATATATACTTGTTAGTTTTTAAAACAGCATCATTCAATTTATAACTCCTTCGTAAGGGATCTAGAGATCGATAGTTATTCATTTGGTCCGAGGCGATAGTTATGTCGATTACTCGCTTCGATAATTTAACAGCGCTTATATGACCTTGTGACATCGATAAATTCTTGTGTCAATGTCGCGATAAATCTATTATTGCATTTATTTTCTATGCCTAAGCTGTCAGTTGGGTTTGATTTTTAATGAATATCCATTGCATACGTCTCATCTTTCATGTCTGAAATAATTTGTATTACAATTATATAAATTTCTTCTGTTCATAGATACTAGAGTGTATCTGTCACAGGGTATTAAATATTTATTACATCCTGACAAGGAATATAATGAGAGTCCATTATCTTAAATTATTGCTTCTCCAACACATATCTGTTGCCAGGTTTTTAACCATCACTTAAATTATTATCGTTGTTATTGTAATCATTACCATTAATACTATTTTATACCGGTTGTATTTGTAAGGAATAATGAATTTTGTACGAGGTTTCAACAACACAGATCAACAAAGTTTACGAGTATAAAATTTTAGTTAGTCGGAAAATTATTATATAATTAGTATTGCTGTATTGTATTGAAATTAAGTTCCACAAAGTATCGCAGCTGCTTTCATTCGATATTCAAAAATAATATGACATTAGATATATATATGTATATATATATATATATATAAACTACTTCAATGTCCATATCTGATGCGTTATACTCACATGACTTTCTCTACTCTTGTACAAACTATTTTTACAAACGCTTAATCTCCATATGCTTCATGTTAATCTTATTGCTAATTTTCTTGTAGATGCAAGGGGAATTGCTAGGCTTTAAGCTATAGTCAAATGTTTTAAGAGCTGTTTGCTATGTGGAGTATTCCATTCTCTTTGCATTACCAGAACAAAAAAAATGAATAACGAATTTGAGAAAAAGTATAAGTATTGGAAAATTTAAGGGAAAAACAAGCAATATCTCGAAAATGGTTCACTCAGCAAAAAAACTGTATATGACATAAATTGTGTATTTTAACGCGATCTACATTTTTTGTGTAGTAAAATTTTGTCTATCTCTTATGGTTTACCAGTTATGCAAAAGTCGTTCACAATGCAGAATACTTTTGGAGACATTCCCAGAAAATAAGATATACATTTTATTTTTCATGAAAATATGTTAAACATATGATATTTTAATCAAAATCGTTAGAGCCATTTTTGAGAAAATTAAAATTTTCCAAAAATGTTCCATGTAAAGGGTAATCTGGGGTGGGGGGATTTTCTTTAAAACCTTCGTGTCGCATCTCTGGAAGATACTAAACCTAAATACCAAGTTTGGTGTTTATCCGACTGTTCGTTTCTGAGTTATGGTGTTCACAGACAGACACACACACACACAGACACACACACGGACATGTTTGCAAAAATGCTGTTTTTGGATTAAGAGGGTCTCAAAACATATATTTCCGATGAAATCTCGGTATCGAATTTTTGGGTGGAATACAATACTTCCCCTACTTATTATACGTAGTAGAGAAAGTAAAAATGTTGGTCCCCAATTGCGAAACGTAACTTGACACGCAAATGATCATCCATGGATGGACCAGCCATTCATTGCGCTCTTCATACACAGCTCTTCAGAATTTTCGTTGTTATTTACGTTGGTGTAAGAACAATTGCAAAGTGCTCTATACAAATGTTGTTTAGTTATTTATGAGGAGCGAGAAAACCACATTAAAAAGGTAGCTTCCCATTTAGAGAATTAAATATGCATCAATAAACGTATCAATGTATGTATCAATAAATTTGAAGCTCACACTATACGATATAATAAAGGTGAAACTATAAAACATAAAATACATAAGTATTTGGTTTAGTTATGTGATAATTTAATTCGTTACGTCACAGCAACTGCATTCTTTTTAACCTATTCAGAGAACAAAACTTTCAGCACAGACATATGCTGTTTTATTTATCTTCCTCAGCAATAAATGTATTATTTGAGACAACTGTAGCATCATTATCTGGCACAAAGAAGCTAATAAGAGGTGTCAGTGTGCTGTTCTGATGAATTTACATAAAGGTATCAGCTTGGGAGTGTGTGCGATAAAATATTACAGCGATAAAATGAAGGCAGTAGTCAGATGCGATTGGTTGAAATTCCTGAAATGTTTATATCGGCTTGGTTACTGATTCATGACCAAACTGTTTATACACAAGCGTTCAGGAAACTAAACAGCCATCACGACCTAAAAGTGTACATCCTTAAATAGCTTTTTATTTTTACATTCTATGTAAATGTTATAGGTTGTATTAATTGTTTCATTTATAAAACCCTCTATAACTTTTTTCGCCATAATGGGGGCTTTGACTGAGAAGCAACTGGTGGTGTTATTGCTCGCTGGACTGTAGGTTTTTTTAACAGTGGTTTCATCAGTTTTTAACTATTAAACATACTTACACCGACTCCCACATTCATACTTCCAGACTCTGTGAGGGATAGAAAATGATTCTGGTTAAAGGAAAGTTCCCCGCTCCGGCCAAAAACCGTACCCAGGACCTCTGGTTTGAAAACCAGAGCGCTGTCCAAGCAATTTGCTTGTTATCGTAACTAACTTTGAATTTAGCTGATAAAGCTCAAGTCTCATCCGGTAAGAGTGTGGAATACTCGTATTTTTATTATACCACGTGGCCCATCAATCTCTTATAATGAAATGCAACAATGAATGTCCTCAAGTTGATTAAGATTCATTTTTCGGGGATCTAGAACTATCTAATGTTCATCCTAAGAACGGAAGAAAGCTTCCAAATATACATCCAAGCCAGGCAGCTTGATCCAAATGTATTTGAACCTGGGTTCAATGGGCACAAATGTTACTCTACCACCAGAATATTTGTCGATGCGTTGTTTTAGTCCAAAATAAGCGCTTAAAAGTTTGTTTTCATACCTCTGCCAAATGAGAGACAGAATTTTTTCAGTCGCTATGCCATTCGAAGTTTTTACCCATCCCTGTATCAGACAAGCATGGATCTACTCAAAGGACATGGAGAAAGGATATTGTGTGACGTCATGTCCCTTTGTCGCCAGGTCGTATCCTTATGTATCAGTCACGTAGTTGGAAACGTACATAGCTCGGAATTCTTGGTGCACCTCCCGTATAAAGGCTTGGCGTGTGTTACCTGACAGACTGCGTTCCGTTTCTAAACCTCTGTATGTCTCTTCCAAACTTCAAGTATCTCTGGGATATAGTAAACTCTTTGCCTTTTGGAACGGTTATTTTTTACTGCAGAGACAAATGACAGTAGGCCTTATTACTCTTTGGTTTACTGCATTGTAGATATGAACAAGACACAAGCAAAGAGCTGACATAACAAATATATTTTTGTAATACTCATTTCAAACAACTTTTTCTTATAAAATACAGAGTGAGTCAAAAGCTAGGTTACATAAAAAGGCATGCTTTCTGTTGCAGATAACTAGCGAAGGAAGATGTTGACGAAAGAATGGGGATGACTTTCCTGGCTGGTGTGTGAAATGACCCTCAGCTTAAAATAAGTTGAACTAGCAAAAAATAGTGTGCTAAACTCACATGACTTTTTCTACCTGTTATCGTTTGTTTTTATATAGCTTCATAAACTGTTCTTACAAAATCTTATTTTTCTGGCTTCTTCATTTATCGAGATAAACGTTTGCAGAATTTGTTTCATTACACATTTAGTTGCAGGTACAAAGGAGATTTAGGAAACCGAGGCCATAGTTAAATGTTTAAATGCGGGTTGCTCTTTCCCTAACATCGCGAGAAACAGTTGAATGGCAACACCGCTTCAAGAAATAACAAAATTATTGAAAAATTGAAGCCTGTAACAGCGAATATCTCGGAAATGGCTGATGCTACAATGAAAGTCATTTGAAGCAAATTGTGTGTTTTAAAGAACTCTACATCTTCTATGCAATAATATTTTGTCTATCTCTTGTGGTTTACTGATTATTTATAATCATACAATATTCCTTCCAAATGAAGAGGACTTCATAGGCGATTCCCAAAACTACTTTTTATTTGTAATGTAAATACATTTAACCAAAATCGTTAAACATATTTTTGACAAAATAAAACATTTCGAAAAATTTTCCATGTAAAGGTAGTTAGACTGGTGTATTACCTTGAAAATCTTCGTGTCGTATTTTTGGAAGATATTAAGCTTCAAAACCCATTTTTGGTATTTATCCGACATTTCACAAATACATCTTAAAATGCTTTTTCTTATTCTGGGGGTCTCAAAACATATTTCTGGTGAAATCCCGATATCCATATTTGAATGGAATACAATACCTACCTTATAATCTCAAGTCTATCATAAGCAACACGTACTGCAACGAGACCATCATCCCTAGTTCACTCTTACATATTTCCCATCACAACATAGAAAATACCACAAAACCAGCACAACCCTCAAGTTTTTCAACTCGTCTCTCAGCGTACCTCAAGGAATTTAACATTACTCTGCCTAATATGTTCCCTGGTTTCATAGATTCAGATTATATACCATGGAGACTCACATGCCCCTTTATTGATACATCACTGGCTGGACAAGGAAAATCTTCAACAGATAGTGTTTCTTACAAACATCTGTTTAACGAATTATGTACACTGTATTCAACACACACTCATATCTTCACTGATGGATCCAGACTTGATGATCGTAATGGATGTGCAGCGTATTCCCGATTACACCATACAATATAGTCTTCCAAACTATCTTTCTGTCTATTCTTGTGAATTGTTCGCAATTCAAATCTCTTTGGAACATATACTTTAAAAAGATAACCTAAATAATTACATAATATTCTCCGACTCACTGAGTGCTTTAACATCCCTCCAACAAACATCAACCTCCGAAAATATCGCTAAAGAACTTCAGAAACTGTATAACCAAACACTAATATTAGGAATATTAGGTAAATCACTATCTTTCGCCTGAACTCTGTCTTATGTGACAATTCTGGGAAATGAATGGGCTGATCAGGCAGCCAAAGAAGCCACCAAACATCCCTCCACAGGACATTAAGATCCCACACACGGACTTCATCAACTTCATCAAAAACACTTGCATCAATGGAGACAAACATGGAAAGCCACAGAAGCAAGTTACACGATGTCTACATTTCCGAGTCCAAGCTTCAACACTATCATTTCAACCGCAAAGACCAAGTTGTATTAACTCAACTAGGTATTGGACATACTTCTGTAACGCACAAACATCTCTTCAAACGTGACCTTTCTCCTGTATGCGACCTCTGCAGATCCAACCTCACAGTTCATCATCTCGTTACAGGCTGCCGTCGCTAAGTACAACACAGAGAAAGATGTGACATTCCCAACAGTCTACCAGACGCCCTAAACTCAGCACAACAATGCAGGCGTAGACAAATTATTCTCTCTTAATGTTGAATAAAATATAAACTTAAAGGCTTTGAAAAGATCCCATAGTCCATTTTTGTCGTGTGCACAGGTGGAATCATGTTGAAGGTATGCTATGCATAGTATGTTCAAAATATCTGTATCACTTTTAGGGCCCATTGTTTGCTCTCGGAATGTTCCAGCATTTTGATGCACTCTGTATAATATTAGTATTGCATAAAATATTATATGCAGCGCGTGTATAATCTGAAGAGGCGCCGTGGCCGAGTGGTTACACCGCTCCCACCAAGACGGCCCGGGTTCGATCTCAGGGGCCCGCATGTGGGATTTGTAGTGACGAAGCGGCGTCTGGGCAGTTTTTCCCCCTCCAACCATTTTCCACCAACTCTGCATCATCACCTTTTCTTTCGTCTATTTCGCCTTCATTTCATGTCATCACTCTCATACCTACTACGAGCCAATTCCCCGTCCCGAATTCTTCATTCTCAGATTCCATGTCCGTCTGCTCCTCGACAGGCCTCTGACCCTAAGCGCGGTTGTAAGTCCTAGGGGGTGCAAGCCCTACATAAGAGTAGTAAGTACAATATTTGTGACACCACTCGTGAAAATAGCCACTCATAAGCTCCAAGACTTCGATTGATGATTTAGTTAAGTTCGTTTACCTATCCCCGTGTTCTTTATGTAATTACTGTTCAATAATTTAGGAAATTTGTGTGGTAAATCCTCCCCTTCACCTCCTGTAACTGCATTTCTGTAAAGTACCGTGATAATCCAATAACCGACGAAAAGTTCCTCATATTCAAAGAAATAGATATGAAATATGGCGGATGTTGTGTTTCTGACTTTCTTAACCTCCTCGATGTTTCTGATTTTCTTAACCTTCCCTCGATAGCCTTCCAAGATCTAAAAATATTTTACTGCATCTTCTAGCGGTGAAACCAGTATTGGAACGGTGAAGTAATTTCAGACAAATTACAGTAGATTAAGTTTAAAACAACCTTTTCTCCCTCTCTTAATTCCCATTAACACAAATACTCCACAGGCTTACCCTGAATACAGAAACCCCGATATCAATAATCAAACAAGGCATTCTGGAAATGATACACAGTGCGCTACCATTAATACAAATTATCAATATTGGTGTAGCTGAGAAAATAAGGCAAAAGCTTTTACATAAACTACTTTATGAGGTTTAGCATTCAGAAAAGTTATTACATACATCTGTATAATAAAATTTATTAAATGCTGCACACATCCTAGTATTTGAACAAAACGTGAATTAAATAATTAAGTATCGCCTACAATATCTACCATTATAAACAGAATACGATTGTCTTTTGCTTTGCTCTATCTTCTGCTCTTCTAGTGCCTAAATTACGAGCACTTATGTGCATTACTTGAATGAAATATGTGTTATTGAACTTATTTTACAGGCATTTTTTTCTTGAAGTAACAATTATTTCCTACTAGACACAGACAGCCGTGTCTCTACTGATATAGGCATGTGTTCTTTTACAACTTCCAAGTGTTCGTATTCCAGTACATGAGCCTTGTAAATGCTGTTTAGTAATTTATTGAAATTAGGTGTCTGTAGCCTACGTCTGTTGGGAAGTGCAGTGTTTTTCAATAGCAAAAGAATTATCAAAATCGCTGGTGTGGTTTCCGATACTAACCTATATACACATATACACATTTTTTATTTAAAATATCAATGCTAATAATAATAATAATAATAATAATAATAATAATTTGTTGTAATTACTGTGGAATCCTCATATTAACAAGTGTTTATAGTATCTGAACGATCAAAATTAAGTTCTATTTAGCATTCAAAAACTGTCTGAATTAGCTCCCTTACTGCTTAGGAATTCTAAGGTTTCAACACTTTGCATTTATGAAAATTCTATTACACCACTCTTGTTGATCAACTAACTTAAAATTTGCTTCAGATCTTTCTGAAAGTATAATTAAAGAAATAGAAAAATGTGCTTTTTCACCCACTCTTTGTATATCCATCACCATCAAGTCGTGAACATGTGAAATGTAAGACCAAATTTCAAAAAAGCGTATAATTATGTCTTTCTCAGAAGTTATAGTAACAACGAGAAAACTGTTTCTCATCTAGTTCCTTCCTTTTTCAGAAGTTTTGGTCAAAATGGTGATTTTATAGGAGATTTCAATGAGCCTTCCCCTTAAGTAGTCAGTAACGTCCTTCCAAATATAAAGCAATACATTAAATATGAACTTTCCAGGGCACCAAGGTGAAAATATTTGGATAATTTAATACATTCCAATTGCATCTACTTCGAAAACTGCTTTCGGTCTTAATTTTCTGAAAATTTTGTTTAAAATTATCTCGCCAGTCTAATGTTTACGAATAGAAGAAGACATTATGTTGTTTCAAAACAAGGCTGTGTCTATCTGGAGAAGTGGGGAAGTGTAAGAGTCAAAGTTACACGATGCACAGAAATATAAGTTAATATCTTTGCACCAAAAGGTATGTTCTGGCTGCACTAAGGGTGCTAAGCGAAAGTGTCTCAAACATTTGATGTGTTTAGAAGCTCCAAACATCAAACAAAGGGGCTATTGCTCAGTATCCCGACAAACACGAAATAGTTGATGAACTTAGTGGGGACACATCCAACTTCCACGTGTAAAATGTTTCCCCTTTAACTTTTTTCTCGTCTCTGTCTCTTTCTTCCCATTTCGACCCCCCATGGCAAGTCCGCTCCATTGTAGAACACGTCTGCTAAGCTATCCCAGCAGCCCCTGCAAGATCCACCACCCCCAAAACGTGATTCCTTGCCTGCCGCCTTTAGCGAAGGTTTTTCTCTAGGGCCCAGCGAAAACCCCTCTTACTGGAAGAAAAGTCTGATGCTAGGAGCTGGAGAAAGAAAACGTGCCTGGAATTCCAGGACAACGATCGTTCTCTTGCAATCTTTCCTCCCCCTCCCTCTCTCCCTCCACGAGGTCGAACACTCCTCACCACGGCTTTTGTTTCTCCCGGTGTTCCTTATGCCATATTTTTTCCTATCCTCCGATTATTCAGACTGTATTCCAGTCACTCGATTTTCGTTCACGCGTATCGACGCTAGCAAAACTTTGTATTCGGCGTCCTTGTCGCTGCATGTCACAAGATAAACACGTAATGTCATTAATTCATATCCGGAAAGTCTTAAACCCGTATCCATTGTTCTTATTTCAAGCGACACACCTTTCCTATTTTAACTTAAGGTTCATTTGTGGGTTATTATCATTCTTTCATCAGATAAGTTAACACCTTAGCAACAGTTTTCCCCCTACGCTTTTAGCTATTCGCTTTTGCTTTAAGGCTGCACCTAACATACTAGTAATTTTTCTATCTACAATCGAGTATTCCAGTTCAGTGCTTCGAAGTATAAGAAAAATTATTGGTATTGAAATTTATGCATGTAATAAAACTATAATAAAAGTATTAGTGGAATTTTCGATTTTGGCTTAAATCGACGTTAACGATATGAGCACTGGAGCCAAAGATATTTTTTTTCTCAAAATTATATATATATATATATATATATATAGATGAGCATGGCTTACATTTCATTCAAAGAGAATTAAACCGATTTCTACAAAATGTTCAAATGCTAATATATTATATACCGTAAACGATAGACTACATGATATATTAATTACTTTCCCCAAAAGGGGGAAATAGTGGAGCAGAATGTCAAAACAGAATATTTTTTTAAAAAATTTACATTTGTGTAGTACCCTTTAACTTTATGCTAGTATTGCGGCATTTCACCTGAGAAATAATTGATGATGTTTTCACAGTTTTCCTTTACTCTAAATGGTGTTTTGATATAAATGACTCGCTTTCCCAGACGCTATTGAAGATAGCTAAAATGATAGCTATATGATAAAAACAGTGCCTTAATGCTGTTATGGGTCGTTTGGTATTAATAAGGTGGCTGGTTATTTTTAAAAAAATTATTGCTGATGAATTTTAATAAAAAATAGTATAATGAAAGAAAAATCCTAATTTCCTTAATTACAAAGTTATTATGTGAAAATGCTTGGGTGAACTTAAAAGGCATGTATCTATATCCCGTAAAATTTTCAACCTCATATTTTAAATAGCTTCGAAAATAATGGCTTATGAATTTAAGAAATTTAATATTTGCGGGACAGGACCTTAAATATTTCCTTAAACTGCAACTAAACATATCTTCCCAATAATTTTCGATTTTCAATATATAATTGTTGTTAACCTGTGTAATGGGCTATTTGAAGACCAAAATCACATTTTAAATCTTGCGTGCGCGCGCGGGTACGTTACCTTTTCATAGCGAATTTATATGGAATACAATACTTCCTCGGTAGGGAAGGTAATCAACTGAATTTAAATTTTAATTATTCCTCGTAAGTGATAATCGCGATTTAGTTTCCATAACAACTGATCATAGTTGGTTTCCTCCATCAGATAGTGATTCTTTTAGCCAGACACGCACAGAAACACTTATAGCCGATTGTTTGACAGCGATTGATAGGGAAACGTAAATTTGATTAGCCCATAGGAACTGCAGTGTCATGTTGCTACACCTCCCAAATGACACACGAGCAGGGAGATAAACTAGGGGGAAGGAGGCAGGCAAGAGTACTACCATGAAATTGTGGAACTCCGGTCCTTTTTTTAATAATAATTTTTACAGCTCCACATGATGTCATAAAAACGTTTTATCGCCAAAATTAATCTTGTAGATGGAAAAGCTAGCACGCATGCGCTCTGCCGTACCCCTTTACCCACATGACACGTTAAGGCCGAGCGACGTTATCTGTGTACAATCGCCGGGTGAGTGTATGTAGGGGAAGTTCTTGCTGTATGTGTACAGTACAGGTCCCCCAAGAACAGCTGCACAAAAAACTGTCTGGGGCTCACAGCTCCCGAGTTTTAGAACCGCGGGTCCGCAAACAACTCTTTCGAAAATAACGTCAAGAGAACCTCCTTCAAGGCGTATTTGCTACTGTTAGCGCCGCTTTAGTTCGTCTTATTGCTTGTGTACATTAAACAAATGACAAAGCCCTTGTGAATTGAAATGCCATTTCTAACGCTGGCCTATAATCTTCGGAGGATACCTCATTTAACCAAGCGATGGCCGGGACCCATTTCTGAGGTGAAGACGCCCAGCGTGCGGAATCTGTTGCCTCCGATGATTAGGATGACGATAGAATGAGAGGACCTACAGCTTATGCTGTGGACACCGAATCACGTTGGGCCTTGGGGATACTTCACATGAGCAAGTCACAGGCGAAGGCGTGGATAGGGCCACCTTAAAATCGCCACCCCAGAGCCGGGAATCGAACACCAGACCCTCATAACAAGAGCCGGAAACGAACTACTGCCAGCACTCGTAAACTGAAGTGTTATACACAAGATCCTAAATGTGCATATAGCATTTATATTTCAGATAGGTCCGCAACATTTTGTGCCTTGCATTCTGGTATTTTAGCAGAAACAATTCTAAAAATCCTACATTTTTAGCATTTCCCCGATATAAATTACATCCATGAATATTCCCTGAGCATTTGTTTACTATTATTTATTTAACACTTTAACTTGTGTCTTCATAATTTAAAGTTGATAACCAATATCGCTTTATTACACACATCATGCACATTTCTCAAGCCTGCCTACATGATTGGGTTTTATACACTATGTTTTATGATAGGGATGTTTTTAACTCTATCAGATTCCCCAAGGTTTTACTTGTTTTTAATTGTAGCTTTTCAGGCAAACCTGCCATTCCCAAGCGTATACCGATGGAGCTGATATGTTTTAAAGATTGTCAATTTATGGCAATAAATTTAAAATAAAGGGCGTAATTATGTCGCTCCATCGAGTTGCTAGTAGTTTACGTTTAATCCATATTAGACTTAATGAGCTAGATTAAAATGTTAATATCAGTTATGAAGTAAAACTCTGGTCTTCCGCGTGACTAGCGAGAGCACAAACATTACACCACACAACTGTTTGGAGTAGGAGCCTATAAACGCACTAACAGCACTACAGCTACTGCCCTGTATTTCATTATTGTTGGGTTCCGCTTTTAATGGCAATAAAAATTAAATATAACTAAACTATAGGGTATTCATCTCCTTCCGTCCGTTTATAGTCAACTAGGTATATAATCCCTTTGCAGCTTTGTTTCAGGAGCAAAGTTTCCAACTCTTTAGCTTCGGTTCAGAAATATTCAGCTGCAACGTCTTCACGTTCTTATATCCGCCGATATTTCATGCCAGTTTTCGTGAATATCAGAGGAGTTTTTGCACGGTTATTAGGAATATCACAGAGGTTTATGAAATTACAGTTCTAAGGGTTAAAGTGGAGAATTTACTATTCAAAGCGTCTAGGTAAATGTTAAATAATTTCATCAAGAATACACAGGCAGGAAAATTAAATTAATTAAATCATCATTCGAAGTTTATAAAGCCATCCATACAACGCGTGTTAGGATAGCTAATTCTCTATAAAGAAACATGCATTGCTACCTTTGGTATTTCATAATCTTGAGAATATGCTACCGTGGCATGTTTACCGTTAAATAACGCATTCCATGATAAACAAATTGTGAATCACTAAATTTAATGAATTTTATGCCGAATAAACTTCAGACTATAGTTATGTTTGATACAACACATTTAGACTGGCAACACAAATGTTGCTTCATCTACCACACCACACCACTGATTGCAAAATCGACGTGTGACTCTAAGGAAACATGGCGGACCTATCGTAATTTCATCCTCCAAATTATGCGATGTCTCGTATAGCACAGCAATTGTATAATACTCCACTGCAATATTATTTAGCCCCAAAAATAATCGTTTAAAAATTGCACCTATTTCAGAAAAGTCTGAACTAATTTTGTCGATGTGGTTCATATTTGAATAAACTGGCACAAAGAGCGCCAAAGAAAATCTCGCTGCACCTCGCGTCTATGTCATATTATTTATGTTGTACGTGACCTTGCGAAGCCATGGCCATTTCATTGGTTGCTTTAGGCCATGGTGCAAGGGTGCGCCAGTTCTTCTACTAAATAGTTACACTAATAACCACAACAAAGGTTACAAAATGGCGTAGAAACGAAATATATGTTTACGCTCTCGGTCGTATTCGCTAAAAGAGAAAGAGGTAGAGTGAGTGCATTCAGTCTGTCATACAGACCTCTTATCGTGATTGGTAGCCCATATCTTATCGGCTAGCACAGGACACGCCTTTGAAGTGGTTAGTAGCTAAGGGGAAAGCTTAACGAGCACTCAGGTTAGCGAAATGTAGAATGTGTAGTGTGAGAAGATTTTCAGGGGGTGCAAATTAAAGCTTGAATGGTATTCATTAAATACTAGCAAGGCAGCACTTTATAACAAACAATAAACAGAACTGTATTCTCACAGCGATATCAATGCTTGCTGCTGCATAGAAGTAAACATAACTAAATAATAAATACATAAAATAGCATGATTTCCCTCTAATTCAAAACATAATTGGTTAATATACCTTTACTAACATATTACTGATCATATGAATACAACAGGATTATAGACAAAAATATAGCCCAATTTTATTGCCATAATATGTATGTCATATTCAGTAAACCATATACATATTTATCTCTAGTTTCTAAATACGTTCAGTCAGTTATAACAAAAGAGTAATTTGCATTTAGTAAACGAATATCATCATCTGCGGATGTTTTACGGGGAGTGCCCACTTTCTGATGAGAATGTGGACCGTCTTCCCCACTTTCGTGGAATATTTTATCCAGTAAATTACTATAAAAACGCTTTTATGCATTGCCACTGTAATGCTGCAACAGTGCGACCAGCCTCCCACATACCCACGATACGTCCACGAGTAATTTCGCTAGTATACGGCATGACTGTTTCTGAGACAATAAACATGCTTTGGCCAATAACACCAGAAGAAGCAAAGGCATCAACCTCCCCTCTTTTCCCCCTTATTGCTGTGTTATCAAGCCACCACGCTCTGCGATAGGTAAGGTGAAGGACACGCCTCAAAAGACCCCAGAAAACGATACAAAATCCGCCGATGATTTTCTTTGGCGCTCTGTGTACAAAATTATGAGCAGTTTCCATGCAGAGTATGTTACAATTCTAACCATTTTAATTTACTTTTTCAAATTACCCATATCAATATATTTCAAGAATACTCTTCATTGATCCGCCTCACAAACAACACTCAAAATGGAGTTAATGCGTACACTTATGATACTTTTTTTGTATTAATAATTCGAAAATACTAAAAAATGGCAAATAATTAATTTTCCTACAATCCCACTTTTGTTTCTATGGTAACTAGCGATGCAATATATAATTGTCACAATTTCACCGAGCATATAAGATATCAGAAGAAGCTTCATCACAGGCTGGCTCAATACTTGCAAAGTGAAACGCTGAACACAGTACTTTCAGTTATTCGTCGTCGGATGTTTATTGTTAAACACCCTTTATTACTATTTATCTATTTATTTTACGTCGCTTTTATGGTGACGGATCTGTAGTAGATAACTCGTGGATCGATGATGGTGGACAGCTAGCCTTCTAGGTCTCATCTTTATAACCATACCATCTTGCTTCGTCACGTGTCCACAGAGACCTTAGTACACAGCAACTGTATCTCTGCTCTGTGACGGGCAGATGGCTGCTTTGACACGTGTCCACAGAGACTTTAGAACACAGCAACTGGATCTTCTGCTTCGTGCCCTGCAGATGGCATTAGGGTGCCGTTCAGTCTATCTGTTTTCATTTTCTGCTGTCAGATGGTACAGCATTCACTGTAGCCATCTATTTTTTAAGGTGGAAGCTTGGGTCATGGTATTAAATATACAAGCCGGTATTTACCTTGACGACTGAAGGAAACTACGAAAAAAACCTGTCAGATTGGTCAGCCCACGGGATTTGAACCCGGGACTTCCCGAATGCGGGGAAGTTACCGATGTTACCGCCTGACCCATTCCGCTTGGAATTTTAAGCACTCTGTAAAGTTTTTCAAGCATTTATGGATTTTAAACTCTTTAATCTGTGAAAACTATAAAATATTATAGAAAATTGGAAAGCTTTCAAAAACGCTTATGCCAGATGATGAGCTTAGAGTTTTCTTCTGCATTGTTCGCCGTAGTTTCATTTCTTTTTCTGTACTTTTTATATTATTTCTTTTTGGAAAGTGAATAAAACTCTGAAAAAAAATCTTGTAATGAATTTTGGTAAATGGCTAATGTTACGAAAAAATTAGTAAACGTATTTTTAATGAGTTATACATTTTTATCGGATTAGCCTCCTCTTTGTAGGACTTTCAATCCCAAGGACTTACAAGCGAATGCTTAGGGTCAGTAGGCTGCCGAGGAGGAACCAAACTTTGGATCATAGCATATCCAGGATGGGTGATCAGCCAATGTCTGCAGTGGCGGTGAAAAAGAAGAAAAATTATATGTAGTGATGAAAGGGATGATAGGAAAATTCGCGGAATAAATTATCCAATCCAATATTTCCCTAGCGGCCGAGGAAAACCGCAAAAAAAACATCTATCTGCTGGTCAGACCCGAGAGTTTGAACCCGGTACCTTTCGAATGCGAGTCGCACACGTTACCGCGGCGCCACCTAGCTCGGTAGTTATACATTTTCCTCCGAGGTACATAAAATTTATTAAATATGAACAGAACTTTAAAGGCTATCTAGAAAATGCATTGATGGGTTTTATTCTTCTTTCAAACATTTCAAACATATTGTATTCTAAACAAAACTTAAAGTTAATTTTTGAGAAAATAAAACAGCAAAAAAGTTTCTAGCTAAAGGACTGTTTTCTATGGCGGGAATTCCTTCAAAGTCTGCTTTTGAATCTTCAAAAATGATCTGACTTGCGTAAGTTCAAAATTTGATCCTTATACATCTTTCTGCTCTTGAGGTATACTGTTCAGTGTTTAACAGACATACAAGGGCATTTTTATAAAAATACTCTATTAGTATTCAGGAGATTCAGAACGTGGGTTTTAATGAAATATCGATATCCAATTTTTGGGTGAAATGCAAGTCTGCTTCTGCCTTAAGTAAGCGGTACAGAAAGTATGTGTTAAGAAAAGCACACATGCAATTAAAGACACGAGGAAAGCGACATGCTTGTTTAATCTCGGGATCGTTATCCAGGTGTGAAAACACCAACATCATCATTGATTGGAACTTGTCGTGGGAGGAAGGCGGAGCGTCGCGACGCTCAGGGCGCAGGGCACGAGGAGAGGGGGGAAGTAGCGACGCAAGACTGGTGGCGCCAGCGTCCGTCCTGCCTTTGTGTGGCAAACGCTCAAATACTTGTTTCAATTAACGCTTTGTATGTATTCATGGACCATCTCTCTCTACAGTGTGGTGTGATAGTGCACACGATTACCTCGCCAGGCTCTCCCAAGACTGTGAGAACGCTTATCACGTGACGATGTTCACGCTACGAACCTAATCCAGTACTTGAAACCTTACAATAATGATGATTCATACTTACAGGAGGACATTAAATGTTTTAATGAACGTGTTTTCTTCCTTGCAGATCAATTTACATCCTCGCTTCGCTCGTTTTTTCAAACGCTTTCTTCTACGACCTTCACTTTCATATCTTAGTAAGTAATCGTTATACATTGTGTCTAAATTTACATATTTACAAGTGAACAAATTCTGATATTACGTATTCACACGACTTTCACCACTCATTCTTCTAAAATATGATTAAAATGTTATTGTTGTAATTTTTTAATACAGATAAGCCTTCATTATTTATTTACTCTTTTGGTTGTATGTATAAGAAGAATTTTAGCACTTACATCTTTTTAATTTATTGTGCAAAGAACTTTAGACAGACGTTTTCATGCCGTATTCTAAACCTCATAATAAGCCCAATTCCAGAGAACAAACCAACAAACATGTTTATTTTACATATTTATATTATATATATGTAATTTATTATACTATTTATTTACAATAGTTTAATTTATAGGAGCCTTTTTAATATTTAAAAACAGCATTTAGAAATTATACTGTCTACAGGGCTTTACCTTTTGTTTACATGGTACAAAAGATTTACAAATTAAAAAAATCTGATGTGTAACACTCACATGACTTTTTATACTCTTGTACAAACTATTTTTACAAACGTTTATTCTCCATATGTTTCATGTTAATCGAGATATCGAGATGTCAATCTTATTGCTAATTTTCTTGTAGATGCAAGGGGAATATGGTAGGTTATAAAAAAAGTCAAATCTTTAAAGCGTTGGTTGCTATGTGGCGCATTCCAATCTCTTTGCATGTCCAGGACATAAAAAACATGAATAACAAACTTGAGAAAAACTAAAAGTATTGGAAAATTTAAGGGAATAACAAGCAATATCTCGAAAATGGTTCACTCTACAAAAAAAATGTATAAGACATAAATTGTGTATTTTAATGCGATCTACATTTTTTGTGCAGTAACATTTTGTCTATCTCTTATGGTTTACCAGTTATGTAAAAGTCGTTCACAATGAAGAACACTTTTGGAGACATTCACAGAAAATTCGAGATCTACATTTCATTTGTCATAAAAATATCTTAAACATATGGTATTTTAAGCAAAATCGTTAAAGCCATTTTTGAGAAAATTAAAATTTTTAAAAAATGTTCCACGTAAAGGGTAGTCTGGGGTGGGGGATTTTCTTGAAAACCTTCGTGTCGCATCTCTGGAAGATACTGAACCTAAGTACCAAGTTTGGTGTTTATCCGAATGTTAGTTTCTGAGTTATGCTGTTCACAGACAGGCACACGCACAGACACACACAAAGACATGTTTGCAAAAATGCTTTTTTTTTGGTTTCAGGGGGTCTCAAAACATGTATTTCCGGTGAAATCTCGATATCGAATTTTTGGGTGGAATACAATACTTCCCCTACTTACTATACGTAGTAGAGAAAATAAAAAGCATTTTTGGAAA
Organism: Deroplatys truncata; assembly: GCA_030765065.1. Classification (NCBI taxonomy): domain Eukaryota; kingdom Metazoa; phylum Arthropoda; class Insecta; order Mantodea; family Mantidae; genus Deroplatys; species Deroplatys truncata. The sequence goes on along the minus strand of CM060981.1, from coordinate 102,508,441 downwards.
CATGTCCGTGTGTGTGTATCTGTCTGTGTGTGTGTGTGTGTGTGTGTGTGTGTGTGTGTGTGTGTGTGTGTGTGTCTGTGAACAGCATAACTCAGAAAAGAACAGTCGGATAAACACCAAACTTGGTATCTAGGTTCAGTATCTTCTAGAGATGCGACACGAAGGTTTTCAAGAAAATCCCTTCACCATAGATTACCCTTTGCATAGAATATTTTTCGAAGATTTTAATTTTCTCAAAAATGGCTCTAACGATTTTGATTATAATATCATATGTTTAAGATATATTTATGACAAATGAAATTTATATCTTGTATTTTCTGGGAATGTCTCCAAAAGTATTCTTCATTGTGAACGACTTTTGCATAACTGGTAAACCATAAGAGAGAGACAAAGTTTTACTACACAAAAAATGTATATCGCGTTAAAATACACAATTTATGTCATATACCTTTTTTTTTGTTGAGTGAACCATTTTAGAGATATTGCTTGTTATTCCCTTAAATTTTTCAATACTTATTTTCTCAAATGGGAATTCGTTATTCATTTTTTTGTCTTGGATATGCAAAGAGTACTAATCTGTGGCAAAGAGAATGGTGCTGCACCTAGCAACCAGCTATTAAGAGATATGTCTATGCTTAAAGGCTACTGTTTTTCTATATTGCTCTTGCAAATACAAAACAAGGGGAACATAGTACGCCTTAAGCAATAGTCAAATATTTTTAGCACTGGTCGCTATGTATAAAATGTAATTCTCTTTGCATGTCTAAAGATCGTTTCTGCAAATGTTTATCTCGATTAATATGAAATAGATGGAGAATAAGAGTTTGTAAAAATAGTTTGTACAAGAGTAGAGAAAGTCATGTGAGTGTAACACATCAGATTTTTTTGTCCTGGTAATGCAAAGAGAATGGAATACTGCACATAGCAACAAGCTCTTAAAATATATAGACTTTCGCTTAATGCCTACCAACTGCCCTTACATCTACAAGAAAATTATCAATAAGATTAACATCTCGATATCTCGATTAACATGAAGCATATGGAGAATAAGCGTTTGTAAACATAGTTTGTACAAGAGTAAGAAGGTATGTGAGTGTAACACATCAGATTTTTTATGCTTGCAATGCGAACTGAATAATACGATTTATCCTAATATGAGGTTTATACGAGTTCGAATAATAATAATAATAATAATAATAATAATAATAATAATAATAATAATAATAATAATAATAATAATAATAATGATTATGAAAAGTTGTCAAAAATTCTTAAATATTCGTCCCATTGGAATTTCTTAAGCAGGAAGTGAATGAAATGGTGAAATTATGTTCAAACGAGTCCGGGGTCCCTAGAGCTTAGTTACTCGGTATTCTGTTTACAGGATAATGGAAAACCACGGAAAAAAACCTTATGCGGATAATTTCCCTAACCGAGTTGCGAACTCGGGACCTCTTGAATGCAAACCCTTCGTGATGAATATCTCTTCAAAACCTTTGCACTGTTATTATCGAGGCTTTTGTTCTTTTAATCATGTAGGAGTTGAAATTAAAAGCTGTAAATTGCAATGATAGTTTTCCGTTAAAGGTTAACTACCTATACTTATTTTAAAAGCATTATTTTATTGCTAATAATCGTGGTTTGCTTTAAAATAAAAGTATATCAATATGATAACACAAACGTTTCCATGTAATGTTTTTTTATTTGAAAGAAATATATATATATATGTATATATATATATGTATTTTCTAAGCTACTCATATGATTAGCATTGATATTCTTTTATTGTTACTATTTCTACTAGTTTCTAAATTCAGAGATCCCAGGTTCGAATCCCGGCTGGAAGAGTGAATGTGTCTTTTATTACGATTATTATCCATCCTCTCTAGGGCTGAAAGTATGAATGAGAATGTAAATATTGTGTAATAATGTCTAAAATCAAAAGTAATAAAACCCAACGATTAGAATCGACAATGAAAGAGGGATGAGCGGTGTATAGTCGAAAACGACGTAACTAAGAACAATGACACTCTGATTGCAAATTTGCTTTTTGGGGTTCTCTATATATTATGTTCTGTTTTAATTAAATAAAGAAATTAATGTTACAATCACTGAATTTTCTCTGCGCTTACCATTATTTTTGTCCAAACGAAAACTGATTTCTCCACACACTTTATCTTAATCATGATAAGTATTCACCAGAAATATTTTAAGTATTTTGCTGGAGATACGCAGGTACATGCTACTTAAAAATCGGCAAATTCAAACAAGAAATAACTCGTAAAGCACAAATGCTACAATAAAAAGGTTTTAAGTTGCATGCTTTATTGAATTATACATTTTCCGTGTAAGTCTCTGTCTATATTTGATGATTTACGAGTTACATAAAATTCACTGAGCATAAAGAGGATTCCATAAGCCCTTCATAGAAAAGTCAAGGTATACATTTTGTTTCTTATGCCAATACTTCAAACAACTGGCGCTTTAACAAAATTGTTAGTGCTCCCTGAGAAGAAGTTAGCAAATGTTTTCACGTAAAAGTCCTTTGATATGGAAGGGTATTCTCTAACGTTGGAGCTAAATACGAAAGATAGTATTCATTCGAGTTTTGTTTCCCTCTCTCTTCCCTCTCCCTCTCACTTTTCTCTATTTAGGGGGGGGGATTCGGATGGGGCCTCAGAGTACATTAAAGCTTGTATTCCAGTTAAGCCTCAATGGTTGGAACACAACATTTCCTCTACTTCTCACGGTAAGTGGTAGAGAAAGTAAACGATATACACAACTGCAAATAACATTTCTATAGCAACTGCAAATATGACGTTCTTGGACATAAAAACCACGCAATGATATGGTATCGATCCTAAGACTGCGACTTGTAGAGCAGCTGCGTTTCCCTACAGTTTCCCTGCGTTTCTACAGTTTTTTTATTTTAACTCTGGTTCAACGCCCGTTCTTACTGCAGGCGGTGGACACTGAGAATAATACGAAATGATACTTGGGAAAGCAAATTTGAGGAGGAAACGTTACAAGCCATAGTTTAGGGTACCTCCCCGTCATTTTCCAGATGTGAAAACTGAGGAAAACCAAGTGCCAATCAGGGAGGACAGTCCTGGCTGGATTTGAACCGCGCACCAATCGTTCGTGGGCCCGTACCTTAACGACCTCGGCCACCGTGTTATGTCTTCAGTGAAGAAGTCATCAGTCGAAGTATGGAACTGCCTCCGCAAGTGATAAAGTTATATACACGCTGCCGGGAATTCTAATTACTTGCGGCACTACCGGTGAATGTGCGGGACTACATAACTTGAGAACGACTAGGCGCAAGAGGTACAGGCTGTGTACCAAGCATCCCTACACTCCTTGTGTTCCAGGTGGTGGTTCATCTAACGCAGATCGATAGAGAGAGGTCAGTGTGGTGTCTAAGTACGGGTGCTGTGTGTTCTGGTATCTGCCGACGAGGGTAGCCAGACCCGCTCTGTCTCGCTATTCATATGCAAATGTTGTGTGAGGGTAGAGGAACTGATAAAACTACCAAAACAAGAAAGCCAGCTCCAAAGAAACATGGCGGCGAGGGTCTTTCATTCTTGGGGGAAAATGTTGCAGAAAACTGTGTCTAATAATGTGCCATGCGTCAGAGAGCCAAACTCTCTCGTAAGAAAATGTTTTGGTTGTCCCAGAAATGCTGCAATTTTATCATATTCTTGTTATGTTGTGTGCTGTTTAATAAAACCTAGGTATACTATAACGTATTCCATGGAGCCGTGCATGAGCAGAATTACCGATCCTTTACGATCGATATAGAATGGGCCGCTAATAATCAAAACAGTTAAAGAGCGTCCATAAATAAAACTTGATTGAATTTCTTTCCATGAATATCACGAGAAACAACTGAATAGACACAACTTAAAATGACAAAAGTATTGAAATTTTCAAACCAAGAATAATAGACATCTGAAATGGCTGATGCGATAAAGAAAAAGCTTATTGAAAACAAATTGTGTGTTTTAAAGAGATCCATTTTTTGTGTAGAGCGTTATCTCTTAACGTTTACCAGTTATACAAAATTATACAAAATCTTTCCAAATGAAGAGATACTCAAAACTTATTCTCAGAAATTTCAAGATATGCGTGGTTAGACCGTTCGCCTCTCACCAAGGTGGCCCGGGTTCAGTCCCAAGGACCCGCATGTGGGATTTATGGTGAACAAACCCCTCTAGGTAGGCTTTCTCCGATTTCCCACGCAATGTTTTATTCCACCGGTGCTCCATCATCACCTTTCCTATCATTCCTCACTCTCATCCCGGGCGTGTAACTATCACCCATCCTGGTCTCACACTCTGATCCGTAGGCCTTCTGTCCCCCCCCCCCGTCAGGTGTCGTCCTGGGGATTGTGAGTCCTCGGTTAGGTTGGGCGTTAAGAAGGGTATAGTTAATTAGTAACTATAGAAATCTTCGTGTCGTATCTTTGAAAAATATTGCACTTAAAATATACCAAGTCTGGCAGTTACCTACTTTTCGTTTCTGCGTTATGCTGTTCACAGCCACACGCGCCCAGACATGCATACAAAACACACTCAGGGACGTTTTTTCTAAGAATTTCTTTTCCATTCAGGGTGCTTCAAATATGTATTTCCGTTGAACTTTTGGTTGGATTACAGTACACTATCGTGCATAAAAAGTAGTCCATTCCCCTAGATCGCTGTAGTCCTTTTCTCTCCCTAAGGTTTCCACCTTCAGGTAACTAACTTTTAACTCCGCGCGGCCGGCGTCAGCTCTCTATGTGACTGGCCTGAAAAACAATTCAGGGGTATAAAAACTAATCAATGAACGATGTTTATTATATATGTGTAATGCAGGGGTGGTTCGGATACCCCTCTATTAAAGAGTTTCGCTACGATTGGCACACAAGGAAAGGCTAAACCAATTCGACCTTCTAGAGGAAGGGGTGAAGATCATTTCAATGTTGGTTAAACTGAATGACAGTCACGACATTTACATATATGAGAGTTTTTATCAGCGTTATGGAGACGAAGCTTAAGTTATTGCTGCTACTAAACGGCAATAAGAAAATCGGCATTAAGAAAACGGTAGAGTAGAATGAACGTATAAGATTTAAGTTGTAATGTCACCCTTCGGCAGTTCGGCTATCCCTACTTTTGGGGAGGTAAAGTGCCTGCCAATGGAGTATCTAGGATTGTCCTCGAAAAACAGAGGCGGTCACGCTGGTAGAGGGTATGGCAAGATTTTCTCAGTACCAACATAAACAGCTCCGTTCCATTATGGGTTACATTTTATGCATTATACCTTCTCTACCTACTAGATATGTGGTAGAGAAGGTACTAATATATACAGCACATAGTTGTGATATGGTAATTTTATTTTTAGTTCTCTGCCTGTTTTTTTTTTTTGTGATATGCCAGAACTCCCTAGACTTCACTTCGTTCTTATAGACTGATGCTTAGACAGTAACCTGGTGCAAGTAAGAATATCTGGCTTTGCTGAAGCTCACAAGTTTTTACAAACCAAGGAGCATTTTTGGCAACTCGAATACATTTATTTTATAGAACCTGTGTGTCCAGCAGGTTGCTCCCCATAAAGAAGCAGCGAATGTCATGAAGGATCAGTGATTTATATAACAACACTGAGCATTCCAGTTCAAGCTTAGAGCGTCTGTAAACCGAAGGACACTGTCTTGAGGTTCGAGTGAAGATATGTGAGTAATATGTGCATTCCAAGTCGTTTTGTAACTAGTATAACCCCAAGGTACTTCAATGCAGTTTCATTTAGAGGCCAAAAATCATTTCTTGATTCAGCAGGTATAATAGTTGAACACTGATAAGCTTTTAGTGAGAAGATTTTACATTCAGTTTTATTGGTATTCAGCAATATACCCATGTTGTGAACAATGCTACAAATAGAAAAAACAGAATTCCGAAACGATTGAAAGCTGCTTTTAAAATTAGAATTTACCAAACGAGATGGCTCTGCGGTAACGTGTGAGGCTAGCATTTGGGTTCGATTCTCGTCAACCGCTCCCTCTGACCTTGGGTTTTTCGTGGCCTTCCCTGGTCGGCAGGCAAATGCTAGGGTATTTTTCTCATTTATTGCGATTTCCTTTTCGTTAATTTTCCTTTTATTCCGTTTTCTTCTCATCTTTCAGGTGTGTTTCTAGGTTTCGTGGCGTATGGCTGTGCCGTACAGATGGCGCGGATGCTTCCTCAAAAGAAAGAGTACTCCTCGTGGACTAGACGGATCGTTCATCGCCCTCTCTAGGAAATTCCATTAGTGGAACAGATATTCAATTCTGGAAGTGTTAGGAACTTCCGCACGTCTCTGTGGACTGTCTCTCTGGCTCTGCCCTGTAGCCTCCTGTAATCCATTCACTTCATCCCTTTCCCCTGGGGGTGGGGCCACAATAGATCTATTTAGGCCGCAGCGCACGGTGTCCCCCTCCATTGTATAACCTAATAAATCAGAATTTCAGTAAAATATCACTGCGTCATATGCGTACATAGCAGTAGGACAGGTAAGGCTTGTCTCTATAAGGTCGCAAGTGAATATATTCAACAACAGAGGAGCCAGATTTGAATTGTTTGCAAAAACAATAATGCAGACAATGAAGACAAAACTTAAAAAAATATAAACGTTTATGGAACTATAAAGGTACGTCTAAGAAATAAAACAAAATACAACTAAGGTTTACAAAACAATCAGTTCCAGTGTTGATGTATGGAGACACCTGCACAAGGATAAATGATAAATCGAAACGTCCGAGATGAGATTTTTAATGCACCATTATTATATAAAATAAAGATTGAAGATGTAAGAAGAAAACTAAACACCTTTAAATAATAATAATAATAAAATAAGAAGAAATTGATCTTAATGGCTATCAAGTAAACAGAATGTGGGAAAACTAAATCGAATATTAAATTACAAATCAATAGGATGAAGGCATATCTGCAGACCGAGCAGATGAACATACCAATCACCACCATGACAAATGCTGTGAACGGAATGGTCGACGAGCTCAAAAACCTTGAAGATAAAGAAAAGATAAGTCGATGACTGGTAAATCTAAAGTCAGGCAGTATAAAACATAAGAGCACACCTAAACTCGTTAGTTTATCCAGAAGCTAAGATAATTCGGCAGTATCTATTATAACTACACATATTAATACAGTCAGTATAAAAAAGAATAAACCTATGCATATAAACCTAACTTTTTCTTGAAATTTTAATTTTTGTATAAACGATGTATAGAAATATGTGATTGCCACTCTGGATCCACAGCATGCGTTTTTAAGTGTGAATGTGAATGTATCTCAACTTTTCACTCAAGACAGGTAGAAATAAGTAATACAATCAGAACAGAAAGTATTACTTTAAAAATGTTATTAGAAAGATTCGCAGACAGAAAATTCTCCGTTTTAAATGCACAAGGAGCAAACGATAATATACGTGGGCTATTCGTAAAGTAATTTCTGTTTATTTAAAAAAAATGTAATGAAAGAACACACTAATTTATTTTTCCACATCCTTCCTAAAAACAAAACTTCAATCAATGCAGTGGGACCATACTGGGTCACCGAAAAAATCCACAAGTGTCGTCAAACACTTTCCAGCCGGAAACTCATGGCAACTGTCTTCTGGGACACGAGGAATTTTGCCAGTGGAGTTTTGGATAGAAATGCCACAATGAGCGCTGAAAGATATTATAACACACTAACAAATTTAAAAAGGGCCATTCAAAACAAACATCGTGATGTGTTAAGGAAGTGGCTTGGCTAAAACCGCTTTGGCGATGACGAAGAGTTGAAAACCAGAGTCGTAGGTTGGTCTCAGTCACAGGCGGCAGAATTCTACGATTGTAGAACTTCTACGATCGTCAAATGCTGCGACAAGTGTCTCAAGTGGCTGGAAACTTCGTGGAAAAATAAATTTGAGTATGTACTTTCAAAGTATTGTAAAAAAATCTGTAACTCATTCACATTCTTTTAAAAAATAAACGGAAGTTACTTTATGAATGACCCTTGTGGTTAAATGTTCTGGCGATTTTGAGTATGCTTCAGTTTAACAATTTCATAGTCATTTGAAAATTACACTAATTTTGCAAGTTTTTATGTGCTATATTTTATGAATGAAATTATGTCTACTTAGTATGTACAGTATATGGGAAATTAAATTAAATGAAATTAAATGGAGTTTCATTTATGGATGCTCTTTAACTACTATGGTCCTTAGCGTCCCATTCTATATTGGGCGTGAAAGACCGATACTTTTGCTCAGAGGCCTCTTTATCAGGCTTGAGGTTCTTTTACGTGCCGTAAATCTACGACACGGGACCACCAGCTTTACTTTTCTTCCGAAAAAGTCCATCGCCCTCCGCCGGGTTTTGAACCCGCGACCTCCGGAACTAGAGGCTAGCACGGTACCACTAGTCCACGATTATGGTATTTAGGTATAAAACTAACATTCAATATGAAAGGGAATTAACAGACTCTTCAAAGAATAACCACGCATATTTGTCATGCAATGTCTCAAACATGTGGTTATAGTTATTGTTATGAAAATAAATGATAACAGTTTTCCATGTAAATGGCTGTTTAGTGCGCAGGATTTATTTTCTTTTTTAATTCTACGACCCGTATGCAGAGTTTTTGGGGAACTCAGAGGATCTTAAAAGATATATTTCTACTAAACTCGATAATTTGTATGGAACACATTACCTCGTCTGTTTACTAAGTAAGAGAAAGTAAAAGGTACGAGTGTCTGCTTGTGCGACGTAATACGAAAACAATATTGTTCTGTAATCCGTATTCTTATATTGTTACGAATTATTATTCTTTTACTACCATTTAAGTATTTAAATATTAGATACCTACTGGAGAATGTTGGTAGAAAATAGCTACTTGAGTGAAAAGTTCCATTTTCCCTACTGTTCTCAGTTTGAAAGCAAGTGTGTAGCAAACATTGTCTCTGTTTATTGTAATTGTTTTTAGTGAAATACGCTGTAACGCAGGTGAGTGCATACATTTCGTTATCGAGGTAGAGGACGCCTACGCCATACCCTCCAGCGTGCGACTAGACTCAATTTCGGAACCTTACACTATAATTAAGCTTCCGCGGGTGGACCGGGTCTTGAAGACATGGCTAGCCAGTTCCTCACGCCTATATCATTACCTCACTATCGCTGTAATCATCTTCACGACTACCAGTCTTCCCAGATATCACTGCTATATCTTCCTCTCAATTATAATAGACACGCTGCAATTGTTGGGCGATTGCTCTTTTCATGAATTGGGAAACCTTTTTGTCGTTCCGCAAACTGCACTCCATACATACCTCTCTCCTTCAGGAGTAAATACTCAACCAGTCACAGTTTTCTGTAGAAGGTGAGTCCATCACTACAACTCATACTTTCTCTGTTCTTCCCTCTTTTCGGCTTTCCTCCTCGTCTTTGCATATGATGAAACACTTATCTTAACACTATTATAACTTCTACCCCGAACGTTTTTCCCCTTTACCAATCCTTCCAATGTATCTCTTAGCAGCAGCTTCTTCTCATACACTGCACCAGACAATTTATTTCCCTCTTCTTAACCAATTCCATTATTATTTTTCTTTCATCAGTCTCTTACAATGTTTATTTTGTCTCTCGGTTTCAAAATCGCCGTTCTTCTCGATATTTACATTTCAAATGCTTCCTATCGATTTTTCGCATTTTGTCACAGCATGAAAGTTTTGCTACACTTAAATAATCTCTTCTGCATTCTTTGGTAAAAGGTTCCCAAATTTTCTTTTTCTGTTAAAAGTTCTTTTAGGGGAGACTTCATACTTGTGGTACAACTCAAGTACCTAAAGTTTGCTCCACTACCTAATCTTGATTACCCCGCTTCTCTTACAGTAACCATAATTTTCATCTTCTACTTCTCATCGTTATGATTTGTCTCCATGCATGTGTTCTTGGGATTATTGCCTCTTCTGCTAGCTCAGTAAATGTTTATGCATTTGCTTATTATTTCGATTTCGTGAAAACTATTATTACCAAATTTAATAAGAATATGTTAAACAAAATTAATGGTAAGAGCGGCCTTTCGTACACCTCTCCCTATTCTGCTTCACTAACTTAACTTTTTCTACCCTTATCTAAGTCGCCTCATGTGAAGATCGCTTAGGAGCCTTCTGTCTTTCCTATCCTCACCAGTGTTCTTCAGAATCACCATAAGTTTCATCCAGATTACTATATGGAGTAAAATTCAGATGCATGCAGTGTCTAAGACTCGCATTTGGGAGGTTTCGGGTGGACTCCCGTTGGATTGGTCTTCCTGACCTTGGGTTTTCATGGTTTTACGAGGTCATTAAACGAATGCAAGGTGGATTATATACTCTATGAAGCTTTTCTGTTATTAATCTGCTCTAATGTCACCTCCTTTCAGAGTAGCAGGGTCTGGCGCGATGGACGGTGATGCGCGGCGTATGTGCTTTGAGGAATTGATATCTTCGACCAGTGGCTATCCTTGCTTTGCAGAGACACTCTGCTATCGATGCTCTATCTGGTAAATAAAGTACCTCGCTGCCATTGTGCCTGCCGCCGACTAATCTAGCCGATGTACTCTGTCGCCACCTTCTTCCCGAAGGTTAAACCTTGATAGCAGTGCTGAAATTCTACCTCATACCGTGAAAAATGCATTTTTCCAGACTCACAAATGTCACTAATCTCATAAACACTAATCAACACTGATAATAAGCCCCAATTACAAACGGTAACTATAAAGGCCGAACGTATACGGACCTTGATAAGACAGAATAATTAGTATGGCTACAAGGTCACAAGCACTGATGATAACGAACGAGCTGATTAATGTGCCAAGACCTCGTCATCCACCAGCCTGTAGAATATACAAGTAGCATGCAAGAAAATGTTATTGTTATAGTCAAGGCCTCAGTTACCATTGTTTTTAAAGTTTACAGCTTGCAACAAACTAAATCCTTTGGATTTAAATGTTGCACACTCTCTGCCCCAAACAAGTACGTCGTATAATTTTGATGAATGATTAAAAATACTGTATATGGCCATTCACTCACGTTTTGTCACTGGTCTCACTGACTGACCCTAGTGACTGTAAAATACAAAATTAAATTGATTTGGATATTTATTCGCACACCCGAACTCACACGCATAGGACACATTTATTTTGAATTAAGGTGCTTCCTCTTTTGGTTTTTTTTTCCTTTCTTTTTAAGTGGGAGTATACGTATTCAAAAAATGACAATAGTGAAAACGTAGGATTTATAGTCTTTAGCTTTAAACGTTTGAGCATTAGAAACATGGCATAAATCATAAGCTGTTTTACCCTTCTAACAACCAAGCGGAATAGTTCAGGTAGCAACGTCTGTAGCCAGCTATTGGAAGGACCCGGGTTCGATTCTCGGTGATCGCCCACTTTGACCATTGTTTTTTTCGTAATTTTCCTCTGGTCACCTTAATTTCTCCTTTCCCCCATTTCCTCTTATTTCATCTCTCCCTTTCACGTTTCAGGCGCATTTCGCGTCCCGCGTTGCTGATGGTGTCGGACAGATGGCGTAATTGCTTCCTCTTGTAAAGATTTCTCCCTGAGAACGCCAGGATACGTTGTTAAGCCCATTAGGGTCGCTTCGTCGCCCTCTACTAGTACGCGGATCCTCAAATTGGAAATATTAGAGACAACTGCGTGTCTCTGTAGGCCTGTGTGCCTTCGGGCCTGCCACCTCCTATGGCTACTTCACCTCATCTCTGCCTCTCGGGGGAGTGTAGCACAATAGATCAAGTTGTCGCAGTACGCGAAATAAATAAATAATATATATATAATTTAATTGTTTCCTTTGTCTTCGTTTTCCATCACAAAAACTGTTTTAATGTCGAAAATATTAAGTTACTAAGACGATATTTTTTCTTCAAACTGGCTGCTTTTATACTATAAAGTAACTCTAGTAGATAAATATAAAAATTAGTTTGAACAAAATTACATATAAACATTTTATATTCAACACCAGTTTTTCTACACCTTTCAATGTTTGGAAACTTAACAGAACAAATATATATCTAGTGATAATATTAAAAATGCGCAGAAAAAATTAAAGGAGCTGGAACAAATAAAATAATGGAAGAAAGAGTATATATTGCTAAACTGATAAAAAACACACAGGAAATCGCACTTACATGAATATTCTAATCCGTTTGCAAAAATTATACTAGACTGTTTCTGCGGTTGAGTGCTCAGTACCCTGCCGGGGAATTTTTATTAAATACAATCATTCCCTAACCCCCAAAGAGTCTGTAGGAATAGGATTAAGACTAGGTGAGGAGGGGAACTTAGCATCTCGACCTAGAAGACCTTTGGTGCCTATGCCGCTGACAGGAGTGGGGTGAAGGGAGGGAGAAAGAAAGCGGCCAGGCCAGGAGGCACGATAGGACAGATGGCAGGGTCCCTACATTTTACAGATTGAAACTCCTAGGATGGCAGCTGGGCTCCCCTACCTCCTGCAAGCTTAAACATCCCACTGGGGGGGGGGAGGACTCGGAGACCGCCCCCATTGCGGGCGACGAAGGGCTACATAGAGCATGCTTTTTCCCTGCTATGCAAAGCCGAGACACCCGCCGACACTTTCAACCCCTGAAACAAGACCAAGCAAACGAAAAGTGAAACGAAATGAGGAGGTGAAATGGAGAGAGGAAATTCAGGGGATGTAATGAACCTTCCCAGCATTAGCGATCCGAGAAACCCCGAAAAAATAACTATGGATCAGGAAGGTCGGCCGCGGGAATTAAACCCACGACCTCCCGAATACGGGCCAAAGACATTACCGCCTGATTCATCCCGCTCGGGGAGAGTTTTTAAATATGAATGTGGGAGTGAATGTGAATATATATAATAAAAAACCGACAGCTCAGCAAGCAATAACGCCAAATCAAAGCCCTCGTATGATCAAAGAAGTTAAATGGGACAAAAAAAATTTAAAAAAATTAAATATATTTCTAGCTTTAGCACTCAAAAAATTATGCATATAGTTAACCCCCCCTTAAGTTTGTCCTTTTACACTACATGATGAATGAAATAAATAAATGACGTCATCAGCTTAACTTAACCGAAATTCAAATCTTGCTGCAATGTGTCTTAACGCCTCGATATGCATAGGTCTCCCCTCCTTAATCTTTGAAATGATAAGCTATAGTTTCGACTTAGTGGTTAAAATTATCTGCAACATATGACTGGTCGCTTTTCTAACATTTGTTTGATATATTTATATGATTTCAAGAAATTCTCACGAATATTAATATCTATAATTAAAAACTGCTGATTCATTTATTATACCCTAGAAGCAAATTTAAGCCCTGTTTCCTTATGCAAAATAAAGCACTTAGCCTCCATTCGCAGTTATGCATTCAGCTATGGGCAATGACAATCAAATAATGACGCATTCCAAAAATGTAATTCGTTTCTAACACCGTAAATGAAAATACTTTGCATGTTTGGGAAATGCTTGAACCATCCTGAATAATAAGTAATAAGTAAAACTTGTGCAACTTGTTTCAGTAGAACTAGTACTTATTTAAAATAAACAAGTCGGAATTTGCGTTTTAAATGTAAGAGAATGTAAGACATTTCTGATGTTTTATTTCAAATGTTACTTGCTCCATACTCTCTCTTTCATTTTCTTGAATATGCTTGTGATTACGACAAACAGTGAGGCAGTATTTTTAACACTTAAATGATTTCAGTCTAATTATATAATATATATAATTCAATAACAGCCCGCCTTAAAGTAATATGTAACAATATATAAAAAGTGTATATTACAGTCATTGTAAATGTTTATATTATGGTATACATGTTCAATAATGTTATGTGAATGTATTACGTAATTTAATAATGTAGGAGCTGTGAGAATAATAGGTTAAAAGTTGCTAACAATGAGGTAACAATGAGGTAACCTTGAGGAAATAATGAATTTGAAAGTTTAAATGCTACTAATCATTATTGGAGCAACAATAATGCAAATTTTGATACAGTTTAATAAATAGCCAATCAACAAGCAGAAAAAGCTTTAGTTAAATGAAGGTATTCTATTGGAGTAGGAATACCCAATCAGAGACTTGAAATACAGAAATTTACAAATTTAGATTGTAGAAATCAGTTCAGTTGCTTGCAGACAGTGTTCCTAACCGGACGCGAGACACGCCCTCGAGAAATTTAATACATATTCGTGTAAGACAAAAATAGTTTACGTGTTAAAAAGTGCAAGTAATTAATAAAAAAAATCTCACAGCTCTCTATATCAGTAAGTGTTATTTAAATCGTGTCAAGCATTAATAAATGTACTGAAGTAAAATTATAATCTGAGTAAGCCTACATTCTTCAGTCGCACCACAACCCTGCAAAGAGGAACATGTCTCTAACAATAATACTGACGCAGCCGAGGCAAACATAAATATATAATACTTAAAGAAACAATCAAAAGTTAATATTTTTAAACACTTTTGGGGGGGCAAAGGCCACCGGATAGTACATTTGGGGCGAAGGCTACCGGAAACCGGGTACTATACGTGCGGTTCCAATGAACTTCAAGTTCGGTTCCCAACAGTTGAAATATAATACAACTCCTTCAATACAACCTACGTCAAATTGACGCTCAAAGCGTGGTGCAAATAACGTAAAGATATTATCTACTTCAACACTTGCTTTTAACCTGCGAATGTTTCTCCTTCCCAAGCTATGCCGCACATGTTTGATAATTTTCTTTCTATTTACACACGGCTAAAAGTTATAAGAGAATTAAACAGTGTTGTCCTTTTGTTTAGACACATTTACACCAGTGCTGCGAAAGAAAGCAAGTCGCTGTTTTGTTCGCCTGTGTTTTGTTTTGACCACTTTGCTCCCGGTTGCATGACGAGTGGGCCATCCTAGACACAGATGGACAGTGTTCCCCCTTCTCTTTGATTTTAAGTGCGGGTGGTTGTTACGCCTAATATAACACGGCCACAACATTCCCCCTTCCAATTCAACACTCCATAAGTCAACAGCAGCTCTTGATTCACCTCTCTTAATGACTCAAGTAAAATACGGCTCCCTTTTCTTTGTTCTTGTTTTTGTTTTGTATTTATTACGTCACTCCCTATCTGTGATACAAACTTCAAAAAACAAAAATTTTGTTTCTGAAGATCGAGTTTGAGGAACGAGCCGCGTATCATCTGTTTTCTCTAACAAAATAATACATTTTGAACAGTAGGCGATGCATTATCAGCAGGCACAATGATAGGTACTGCTGCAAGATATCTGAATGAGCTGTACACTATGAAATTAAATTAGTCTAATTTTATGTTTTATATTTGCTTTTAGTTTCGGAAACAAAACGTGGTTTTCTAACTTTTAGAAATGCGGGAAGGAACAATGCTTTAAAATGAAGTTTCATAACATTATCTGTATTACTGTTTTTTACTTTCTCTACTACGTATAGTAAGTAGGGGAAGTATTGTATTCCACCCAAAAATTCGATACCGAGATTTCACCGGAAATATATATTTTGAGACCCCCTGAATACAAAAAAAAGCATTTTTAGAAACATGTCCGTGTGTGTGTGTGTGTGTGTGTGTGTGTGTCTGTGAACTCAAAAACAAACAGTCGGATAAACACCAAACTTGGTATTTAAGTTCAGTATCTTCCAGAGATACGACACGAAGGTTTTTAAGAAAATCCCCCTACCCCAGATTACCCTTTGTATGGAACATTTTTCGAAAATTTTAATTTTCTCAAAAATGACTAACGATTTTGATTAATATATATGTTTAAGAAATTTTCATGACAAATAAAATGTATATCTTGAATTTTCTGGGAATGTTTCCAAAAGTATTCTTCATTATGGAAGACTTTTGCATAACTGGTAAATCATAAGAGATAGACAAAATTTTACTACACAAAAATATAGACCGAGTTAAAATACACAATTTATGTCAAATACATTTTTTTTCTTGAGTGAACTATTTTCGAGATATTGCTTGTTATTCCCTTAAATTTTTCAATACTTATTTTCTCAAATGGGAATTCGTTATTCATTTTTTTTGTCTTGGATATTAATCTGTGGCAAAGAGAATGGTGCTCCACCTAGCAACTAGCTATTAAGAGAAATGTCTATGCTTAAAGGCTACTGTATTTCTATATTGCCCTTGCAAATACAAAACAAGGGGAACATAGTACGCCTTAAGCGAGTCAATTATTTTTAGAACTGGTCGCTATGTGTAAAATGTAATTCTGTTTGCATGTCAAAAGATCGTTGCTGCAAATGTTTATCTCGATTAATATGAAATGGATGGACAATAAGAATTTGTAAAAATAGTTTGTACAAGAGTAGAGAAAGTCATGTGAGTGTAACACATCAGATTCTTTTAACGTAATGGACATGCAAAGAGAATGGAATGCGCCATATAGCTACCAGCTCTTAAAAGATTTGACTATCGTTTAAAGCCTACCATATTCCCCTTGCACCTACAAGAAAATTAGCAATAAGATTAACATCTCGATTAACATGAAGCATATGAAGAATAAGCATTTGTAAAAATAGTTTGTACAAGAGTAAAGAAAGTCATGTGAGTGTAACACATCAGATTTTTTTATTTAAATAACTATTATGTTATAAAACTGAATACAGGTTTCCAATTTAATTTTGTATCCTGGAGAGATCATATTTTGTGGAAACACTATTTGTTTCCGCTTAAAATGTATTCACGGTCTGTATGAAATGTGTTTGTAATTAATCTTTCACACCGAAGCCAAAGCAGGCAAAGTTTAATGAAGTTAGAATTTGTAACGGTTTTGTTTATATAATAAGAATAATTTAACCCAGTGTGCCCAAGGTTAAACATTGGTGGGAGTAGCATAGACTCTACCACAGTGACGTGCTACAATACATTCGGTTCCCTGCTGCAGGTTAATACAATTTATGTACTCTTGGGTTCAAAAGTGAACCGTCAAACACTGGACTAAGAAAACAACCAGACGTTTCTTTTATACAACTATAATGAAGCTCAAAAGACCTTTCATTACATTCGAAAACTGTTCTTCAGTATTCCTCTTATGTACAAAAGTTACTTTTCGAGAAAATTTTTACCTTCAAATTGCGTTTATGGCATTGATGAGCTTTAGTAGAACTGTGTTAAAGGTCTTTATTATATTATTATTTCTCTAGTATTTGGCCTCAAAATTGATCATAAGTGCACTCTGAATTCCAATGAAAACTTAGTTCTTTACATGTGTATGTTGACTCACCATCTTCTGACAAGAATTGAATTGTCAACTCAGGGATTATATTTTAGTGTTTTATATATGTACCTACTTACGCTTATTTATCGTGACGTTAACTTGTATAGCTATAGATCTGTTACAAAGACTGCTGATAGTGATCGGCAATAAGTTTCTTACTGAGATAATGTTTCTCCTTGGTTTATTTTCTTTTTGTTACAACGTGAACCTAGAGGATCGTCGAACTTGCATACTAACTTAATGTAGCTGGAAAAAGCCAAGAAACATACTGGTCAGGTTGGTCGGAATAAGGATTCTAACTCCAGCTTCTGCGGAATGTAAGCTTCAGCGATACCAATTAGACATTTCGCTCGGTTTACTATTTTTATAACTAACAGAAAACATCTTTATGATGTTTTCAATACCTGGACGCTACCGAAGGATAACCTGCCCACATAATGAATTTTTAAATCACTGCCTTCCAGACAATTTTGTGAAGGACGAACGAAAGGGTGTAGAAACCTTAACAATAAATGGGTTGCACCTCAAGGGGATTCCTCGATTACAATCGCCAGATATCGATCAAGATATGGATAAGAGCGCCCGATATCTCTCACTCGAAAATGCATCCAAATTCTATTTTTCTCGTCCCCCAACACAACTAAATTACCTCGGCTATTACAGCGACTGCATGGAAAACAGCAGCCTACAGGATCATATACGAGATACCGTACAAAATTAGAACCATTTTCCAAACATTTAAATGTAAATTCATTGCATTTACTTGAGAAAAAATAACAAAGTACAACTGTTGTATGGAAGTATTTTGCTCCAATTATCGAATTTAGGGAGAAGTTTGCCCCGGGAGCGCTACCGTAGTTGTGTGGCCGAGTTTTGTGACAGGGGACCTGCCTTGCAAATTACCATTTCCTTTATTTACCTGCCGGCGATGAAGGAAGGTTTTCGTTCTGTAATTTCTGACTACTGAAGCGTTTTCAAAACCTAATGAAAGTCAACACGGTAATTTGCGTTTGATTAAAAGGAAAGGGACAAGGTTAATTGAAGAAGAAGGCGTGTTGTGTGGGGGTAAAGAACGTGGAGGTACAGCACGGAATAGAAAAAAGTAAATTCCACATGATAACTCAAAAGTTTCGATGTTTCTTGTATCATTTGACTAAGACTTTGATATCGTCAGATCGAGGAGCAAGTTTTTTTGAGATGCCCTTTGTGGATTATGAGAAACAATTCCGTTCGAAGTTATTTTGCTTATTTCACATCGTTCTGACGGAAATTGAATGAAAAATGAAAATGAAAATTATTAATGCTAAGGGATGCAAGTTTTCATAAATATATGCTACCAAGGGGTGATCCGTAGTTCAAGCCTTACTTATGATTGGACAGGATCCTCTTCTGGTTTCGGAGACTACCCAAAATGTTAAAATTCGTAATAATCAACTATAAGGCTTATAATGAATATTCAACTTCCAGTCAAAAGAGTAGTCTACCATTTTCGTTTCAAGAAAAGCCAAATTACAGAAATTTGCTATTCCTTCTAAAGTCAGTACTAACTGCTTTCATCCCGTTTCCACCAAAAGCAGACGTATACAAGCAACTTTGCCTTGCTTTCTACGTGGCCCAGTTTCAAAACAAAGAAATCAAAAAATAATAATCCGTACTTTTCCATATGGCGATATCACCTCGATCGCTATTGTGAAGAAGTAAGACAAAGACAGAGCGAAAACAAAAGTTGTCATTTATTTTTACACACTGAATCTAGACCTTGATAATACATTTTTTCATCTTAATTTATGTTACGTACAATAAAACCGTAATGACCCTCAATGCGAGTGGGAACGGTGCAATGCAATGAAAGAATTGTACAACTGAATAATAATAATAATCTTCATGGCATAAGCGTTAATCCTTGGTCTACAAAGGAATTTATCACACGTCACATCATAGTTCTTATAATGTTTCTTCTTCCAACAAGTCTACAATTCCATAGTAATTTTTGAGTCTTGTTTATATTCATCCCTTCTACGTGTTCCTTCCGCTGCTTCCCATATTTTATGAGTGTTTTGTTTAGGTATTCTATGTTCAGCCTTTTTCGGAATATCATCAATTTTTCTATAATTTCATAGCCTGTAACCTGTCGCACAAATTTCATTTTAGAAACTTATAATTTGCTACTTAGTACCCAACTTTGCAACCATACAAAAGAATTGGAATTATTATCACTTTGAAAAGTTTCAGTTTATTTTTTGTGCCAATTATTGTTTGAAATCTGCTCAACTTATTATTTATGTCTTTATTAAAATCACTTAGCTTTATTAATCACGACTATTTTTACTTTCTCTACTACATATAGTAAGTAAGGGAAGTATTGCATTCCACCCAAAAATTCGATACCGAGATTTCACCGGAAATAGAAGTTTTGAGACCCCCTGAATCCAAACAAAGCATTTTTGGAAACATGTCCGTGTGTGTGTCTGTATGTCTGTGTGTATGTCTGTCTGTGTGGCTGTGAAAAGCATAACTAAGAAACGAACAGTCGGATAAACACCAAACTTGGTATTTAGGTTCAGTATCTTCCACAGATGCGACACGAAGGTTTTCAAGAAAATCCCCCCACCCCAGATTACCCTTTATATGGAACATTTTTCGAAAATTTTAATTTTCTCAAAAATGGCTCTAACGATTTTGATTAAAATATCATATGTTTAAGATATTTTTATGACAAATGAAATGTATATCTCGAATTTTCTGGGAATGTCTCCAAAATTATTCTTCATTGTGAACGATTTTTGCATAACTGGTAAACCATAAGAGATAGACAAAATTTTACTACACAAAAAATGTAGATCGCGTTAAAATACACAATTTATGTCATATACATTTTTTATTCAGTGAACCATTTTCGAGATATTGCTTGTTATTCCCTTAAATTTTCCAATACTTATACTTTTTCTAAATTCTTTATTCATTTTTTTTATGTCCTGGACATGCAAAGAGAATGGAATGCGCCACATAGCAACCAGCGCTTAAAATATTTAACTATCGCTTAAAACCTACCATATTCCCCTTACATCTACAAGAAAATTAGCAATAAGATTAACATCTCGATATCTCGATTAACATGAGGCATATGGAGAATAAGGGTTTGTAAAACTAGTTTGTACAAGAGTAGAGAAAGTCATGTGAGTGTAACACATCAGATATTTTTTTATGTCCTGGATATGCAAAGAGAATGGAATGCGCCACATAGCAACCAACGCTTAAAAGATTTGACTATCGCTTATAACCTACCATATTCTCCTTGCATCTACAAGAAAATTAGCAATAAGATTGACATTTCGATATCTCAATTAACAAAGCATATGGAGAATAAGCGTTTGTAAAAATAGTTTTTACAAGAGTAGAGAAAGTCATGTGAGTGTAACACATCAGATTTTTTATTTTAAAATACCACGTGGTCCTATAAAAGCCAATACTTAAATGACGACGACGATGATGATGATATTAATAATAATGAAGTTTGTGCCCTTGATATATATTTTTCTGTTGTATTATTTTCTTAATTATTACACCCCTACTGAATTTTTAAAATCTGTTTTTGTCTTCCAACCTTAGTCTACATTGTGAAAGAGCAAATATCAGACGTAAGAGGGAATATAGTGAAGGGCTTTCTGTTGAGTGTGGTATTGAATAGTAAGGAAACTTCGACACTGCGACGAAATGCGGAGAAAATACTGAAAGCATTTGAAATTCAGGTATTGAGAAAACTGTAGTGTGTGAAATAGACAGACAAAATTAGAAATCAAGCGAAAGAAGAAGAATTCTGAGAATAAGAAGAAAACATATTACTTAGAGATGCACTGTATAGAATGGCAAATGCGAAAAATGTTCGAATTAAATAATACGAGGGGCACTATTTATATTTTGAGCTTAATAATTAAAACAAAGTAATTTCTGATTGAAACCTGGTTTATTGTTTTTCAAAATATTCTCCTTTATGATCAATACGCTTTTGCATCCGTTTGAACCATTTGTCAGAGCATTTATTCCAGTCTTCTTGAGACACCTACAAAACATGGTTTTTGAAGGCATCTACGGCTGCATCTGCTGACGAAAATCGTTGCCCAAGAAATTTATTCTTGATGTTCGGCAACAAAAAGAGGTCATTGGATGTCAAATCAGGACTTTATGGCGGATGACCATCAATTCGATTTTTTGAGTCTTCAAATATTCTGTTGTTAGACGAGATGTGTGTGCACTTGCATTGTCTTGATGAAGAACGATCCTGCGGTTCTTGTTGGTTTTCCTTACTTCACCGAAAACTTCCGGCAAACAAATGGTTCTGTACCATTCGGCATTGACCGTTTTACGTTCCTCTAAAGGCACTGTCGCCACATAGGCAGTTTTGCTGAAAAATGAGGTGACCATTTGCTTCGAAGTGCTTCGAGTGCGAACAACTTTTGTTGGATTTGCTTCATCTTGAAACACACATACAGTCGACTGCTGTTTACGTTCCGGCTCATACGCATAGATCCATGATTCGTCACCTGTTACAATCTTATATACGTCTTTTGAGGCACCGCCATTCTATTTCTTGAGCAATTTTGTACACCAATCGACACGAGCATCTTTTTGAGATTGCGTCAAATTCTGTGGGATCCAACGAGAGCAAACCGTTTTCACAGCTAAATAATCATGCAATATTTTATATATGGTGGAACTAATGCCTAGGGTTGCCTCAATCTTACAATATGTTGCATGATGATCTTTCATTATTAGTTTTTGCACAGCATCAATGTTTTCTGGCACAACTGATTTTGGACGACCTTCACGAACTTCATCATTGAGCGAACGGCGGCCACGATTAAATTCGTTATATCAGCGTTTCACAGTGGCAAAGGATGGAGCTTTGTCGGCAAATGTGGAAGTTAGTTGTTCGATGCACTCTTGTCTTGATAATTCACGTCGAAAGTCGTAATAAATCATTGAACGATCATTTTCACGAGTTAATTCCATATTTTTGTTGACACACAATCTTCAAGTTGGTGTAAACAAAGCAAATGACGCTCTATTGACCAAATGTTTGAAGTAGATTATTGTCAAAAATGTCAAACTTTCCATTGGAAACGTTAGATGGCATCTACAACATGCCAAGGCTCAAAATATAAATAGTGCCCCTCGTATGCAGTATTAAAATAGATGGTTAATAGACGCAGACGAAGAGGAAAGCGAAAAAGAAGTAGAATTATGTACGCTTTTCCAGAAAGCTATGTTTGATAGATATCCAAACATTCCTGGAGAAACAATAGAGTCGAAACTGAGAAAGAAAAGTATCCAATGATTTTGGAAATGAGTGTGTTCATGCAGATGGATCGACACACACTTTGCTACGACTGAACTGTTATTATAGCGTTTTTCTGCCAACCGTTTGCAAGAAGTATAATTTTGCATCACAGGGACCTTGAGGACTACGGAATTTCCTCTTTTCCCATGTTTTGCAGTTGGTGTATAGAGGGGGTGGGAACTAGGAGGCGTGGTCTTCCTTCTCAGAAACACGAGCTGGCGCAGTCTACCCGGACACCACTTCACAGAAGAACCAAAATACAAATTGCCGTGTGCCGCAATGCACTATTGTTTCAAGCGGAATTCTTTTTCAGCGCTTCTTGGAAGTGTTGTTCACAAGTAACTTATTGATTACACACTGCAATCGCTTGCCAGGTATTTAGAGGTGCCGGCTGCTTCGTTCTTTGGGTGTTGAACTCTCTTTCTGTATTTGATTTTTCTCCAGATTTACAACCGTGCCATCTTCCTCTGTCACTTGATATACAACCAAGGTAGATGGTCATATGTATTACATATTCATATCTATTCATATGACTATGAAATTCATTGTAAATGGTATAATGTAGGATAAAGTTTGACTCCTGATAAAAGAAAGAATTTATGGAAGGTCTGAGGTCCTAAATTAGTGGAAATTCCCAAGGAAAGAAATTTTTAGTTTTTGTAGTCTTATAAATTGAAATTTCCTGTTTCATTTATGTGTTTTATCACTGTATGCACAATGCTTGTATTTTAAATAACTATACTTTTTTCAAAGTGGTACTGCATTTGCAATTTTGTACTCTTGAGTTCTAAACAACTTCAGAAATAAAAATCCTAACTGGCTGTATCTGAGGTCGAGTGGTCAGATTTATGATTCTCAACCCTGAGATCCTGAATGCGATTCCTCGGTGCCATTTTGTTCCATCAATTGGGACCACTGCTAAATGACATCTTTCGTGTATCCAATCCTTCATTTTGTATCCAATTCGAGCTTTCTATCTTCGCAATTTTCTTTCTCTATGGTTACTTTGAACAGCTTTATTTGTGAGTAACAGTTTCTGATATAAATGAACTGTTTTTACAGAAACTATTAAATATAGATAAGTGTAATTTTAGAACAATAAAAACACCATCTTAATCCTATTCTGATTTACTTTAGTGTTAATAAGACGATTGGTTGTTTAAAAAAATAATTGCTAATAAATTTTATCTTATTATTAAAAACACCTACCTTCCTTAATAAAGGATATTATTGTGTAAACGAAAATGGGTTAGTTCACATGGCATGCATGTATATCCTGTAAAATTTTCAGTTTGATAGATGAAATAGTTTCCCAAATATGGGTCATGAAGTTAGATTCATATTAGACTCTCCTTATGGATGGAGGGCACAGATGTTTAAGGAATTTGCCAGTCACAAACAACTGTTTACATATAACTTTAGTTGAAATACTTTTGAAAAATTATTCTAATGATTTTTACTTAAATGCTGCATATTTATACTACTGAAATCATTAATAAAATGTACATCTTCAATTTTCTGTTAATCTGTGGACCCTTCAGTCTTATCGAGGTATATAAAGCTGCGAAATCTTAAAAGCTATGCAAAACGTACTATAGGAAAAATTTAGAGCCAAATAAAATTAACTTTTACTAATACCACTAAGACATTTTTTAAAATATTTGCCGATTTACATATATTCAACCTTTTTAGGTTTTGTTTTTCGTTGATGCCACATCTAAGTAATCGGTTTGAAAATGGCCATTCTTATCTTCTCATAACTGATAAAAATGTGCTTTCATTATAAACAGTTGTGTTGATTCCGCGTCTTACATATTACCCAGTTTATTTCTGGGCAGACATTTATGACGTGAAATAGAAGGAATATATTTTGATACAAAAGGTAGGTTTAATATACAAGGATACCTTTCTATTGGTAATAGATTAAAGTTATGTGAATGCTACATATCAGATTTTTCGAATCACTACTTGTACATTTATTTATCTTTCAACATTTAAACTTCCAACCCGGGGGACTAAGGTCTTTAAGGCATGGACTCGCGAATGGGAGGTCCGCGGTTCGAAACTCGCCAGGACCATTGTAGAAGCTTTTCCAAGGTTTTCCTCAGTTCTTGTAAACGCAACACTTGGACCTGGAAAGTTTCCCTCCCAATTTACCTTTCGTGATTATCATTTCATGTGTCATTACTCATTAGTGTACACCGCCGGTGTTGTATTCTGTAAAAATGGACATTACACACTTTTGAAAAACAAACGTACCAATACTGACTCAACGTTTGGTCTAAGGTATATTCTGACTTCTTGAAAATGATTTTAACTTAATTGCGCTAAGTGCAACTGAAATTGAGAGAGAATTCTTCCTTATATCTTTATTATTACTATTATTATTATTATTATTATTATTATTATTATTATTATTATTATTATTATTATTATTATTATTATTTATAAGTTTACGGTTCTAACACTTCTGGGGTGCCATACATCTACGCTGCAGTAAATTCTTTAAAAGGATACACAACGTAGTAAATATTGTAATTTTTACATAGTTCTCTTTGTATACATATTAAACTTAGAAATATTAGTAGCCGTTAATAATAATAATAATAATAATAATAATAATAACAACCAGAGTAACGAATAAATGATTGCTTTTCATGACATCCAAAGTTGCTTTTGATTCTTATTCCAGTTACCGTCCGTTCATGTTTTCGTGAGTAAATAAATTCATATTTAAACTAAGATCTTAGTAAGCTAAGCTTTTAAATGAAACTGATAATCACCAGAAATTACTATTTTATTCTCAATATGTGTAAATGGTATCTATAAAGTTTAAGGTTAATTAACTTGAATAAAGGCATTAAATTGCTAAAATCAAATTACATTTTGAAGCTTGAACATGTAGCATAATAAACATTAGACTCTACTGATATGATATTTAGGGGAGAAATAATATGATATTTAGGAGTAAAATAGCATTTTAAAGCTCTGGAAAGAATAAGTTTTGTAAAATTATATTTTCATTGCAAACGTTAGATCAGTTACCATAGTGTTCGCCGCACCGAAGACATTGCTAAAATTTAGTATTTATAAGTAATACGTACTGCAACTGTTCAGCATTTTTAGTTGTATTTGTATTCCGTTTAACACGATAATTATTTTAGGTACATCAGCTCTGTTTGGAGTTTCAGTTTTCATCAGCTGCACACATAGATCCATCTCATGTAGTTTAGAAATGGCGGATTTTTTAAGTGGGCGGGGTTCTTCAGCAATTACAAAGCATGAACATCATTAAATATATCCTCAAAATGGTCCATACAAAAACGAATTTATTTTCCGAAGTGTTTATTTAAGCTTCACTTTAAAGAAGTAAACAAATCTTATGGCCCTTCAACACGAGTAATATCCTTTAGATTACCTATATGCTGATATTATCAGCATCAAAATAAATAAAACTTGGAACCTTTTTAAAACGTTTAACGAAACAGGTAATTTGTAACGACTGCTAATGAGATTAGCAATGTGATTATAGAATACAAACACGTGTATAACAGGTTAAAATAATGTTATAAAATATAAATAAAGTGCATGAGTGCACGAAGATTCTAAGGAAAAAGAACTGATCAGTAAATCCACGCTTTACACACCCCTGACCACGACACCGTTGCAATGCTAACCCCTGAATAGCCGGTGTAGGTAGGTCATAACCTTCACCCTCCTGCCAACAAACAAAATGAGGAAACACGAGAAAGAAACAGGAAATACAGAAGAAAGAAATACTTTTTTTTTCCTTCGGAAAGGTATAATCTATATAAATAAAATTGAGTTGGCGTCTATATGCTTGTGATGGTATCATGGAGAAACGCAGGAACGAACAAAAGCCCACAACACTCCGTACAACGGTGCGAAATGTGCCAACCTAAAATTCAGAATACTTTAAATTGCCTTTCCTGGTAATATACGACCCAAAAGGTATGCAACTCTATTGAAACCGAAGGTTTGTAATTATGTTTGGTAACCATTGAAACAGAGCAGCTTTGAACGCATAGTACATTAATGGAAATTAATATAATGAACACGATCAGAAGATACAAGTTGATACAAAGCTTAGGGAGTCAATTTTGAATTTATGTTTGTAATGATATGGTTACCGAATGAAAGTATTCTACCTTAAAATCTAGGGTGCTTAAAATTAGTTAAACTGCAATATTTTTTAGAAAAATTCCAAACGTTAACAAACATAAAAAATCGGATGTGATACATTCATATGGCTTTCTCTATCCTCTATCGTTTATTAGTGGATATACAAATTATTCCTACTAATTTATTTTTATACGTACTAAATTTTAATCCAAATAAACCTTTGCAGAAATAGATAATTACACATTATTATTACAAGGTAACAGCAAAAGTCAAATGTTTAACAACACGGCGCTAAATGCTGGCCTTAAAATTCCACACTGGTTGCATGCAAACGCGAGAAACAACTAAATGTTGGTTTTTTTGTGTGTTTTTTTAGTTTCATTTATGCCTCGCCTTTAACTACCTTGGGTTTCCTTTGGAACTTATTGCCTAAGACAATGGTGTTTTTGGGTTTCTTGCACTTTGGGTTTTTATCATTAGATCTCGCACACTTTCACACTCTCATTCATAATTCCAGACTCTGGAGAGAATAGGGAATAATCTTGGCTGGAGAAAAATTCCCAACCCCAGCCGGGAATTGAACCCGGGACACCTCACACCGACTGAGCTACGAGGCCAGCCGAACTGAATGTTGAAAGGACTGTAACAGAATGATCAAGAAATGAACAATTCTAACCTTTAGTAACGGATATCTCAGATACGACTAATATCACAAAAAAAACTTATTTGAAATAAATTATGTCTTTTAAAGAGACACATTTTTTGTGTAGTACGTTTTCGTCTATCGCTTACTGTTTACCGGTCATGTACAACATTTATTCCAAATGAAGTGGACTTAACAGGCTATTCAGAAAATTCAGGATATGCATTTTATTTGTAATGTAAATATGTTTAGTGTATGGTACTTTAGTCAAAGTTGTTAGAACCATTTTTAGAGAATAAAAAATATAAAAAATCTTCCATGTAAAGGGTAGTGTGGGGTAGGGGAATTTTCTTCAAACTCGTGTCACATATTTGAAAGATATTGAACCTAAATACCAAGTTTGGTATTTATCCGATTTTACGTTTTTAGTTATGCTGTTCAACATATAGACACTGGCACACACATACACACATGGTTCTGAAAGTGCCTTTTTTGTGATTCAGAGGGCCTCAAAACATGTATATCCGAAGAAATCTCGACAAAGAATTTTTGGATGGAATACAATACCTCCCCTACTTACTATACGTAGTAGAGAAAGTAAAAAAGAATTTGTTTTTATGTGTATATGCTTGTGTCCAAAGTAAGCACCAAAAACTACATTAATCAATATAGTAGTGTTATGAATATTTCGTTTCGTTATTAAAATTAATGTTTAAATAATTATACTACCTTTCGTCACTATATTTTTGCATTAAACAAGTTGACGTCTAATACACTTTAGTTCAGGATATTTTACTGATATTTTAACATGAATCGAGAGGAGGGAGTGAAAGAGGGCGAGAGAGGGTCATATAAAAGGACAGAGAGAAGGATAAAACCTTGAGCGAGTTAAAGGTTTTGTGAGTCTGCCATAAGACAAGACAATTTCTATTCAACCAAGCAGGTCCAGCACTACTCAGTCCAAAAGAAAAATATAGTAAAATAACGAGGACGTTATTTTACAAGCTCACTGTTAGATAAAGACTACGTACTTGTGTAATATTGAAGCAATATTTTAGTTTTATCTTAATTTTCCAGAAACACACCATATGTTATGAAACACAGGACATTAAAAGGCTGTGGGAGATCTGCAGAAGATTTGCTAACTTCACTTTCGCTGGCAACAAAGTCCTGAAATCGTTTGCTGAGATCTCTGAAGGTTATACCTGGCAGAAAAAAACTTGGCCAAGGATATCCTCGGACTCCCTAAGACTTGTCAACCTAAATTTCTGCGATTCGCTCCGGAAGAACAACTTTCAAATCTTTCTTAGTGGAAAATTTTAAACGACTTCAGCTGGGTCTGCAAAGCAATAACTGGAACTCGAGAAAAACATTGCTTGCAGAATAATCTTCAAAGTCATAGAAAAATCACAGTTTAGTAATGTTTCGTTTGTAACCTTTGAATGGGATGAGGAAAATTATTAAACCTATTCTGGAACTGTTATTCACATTTTAATACTCACTATACGTATAAAATGAATGAACAGCATAATGCAAAAATATCATTAAATAAATATACGACGATTCTGTAAGCTCCTTAAATGCATTACTTTAATATAGAGTTTTGGATTATATAATATTCATACCAATTGATATTTTCCCTACTGCTTAGGTACCCAAAACAAACTGCTGTTACAGGAAATAAATTGCGTCTACTGAGATCTGCATTTTTTTATAGTAAGTATTTTGTCAGTCTCATAAGGTTTTACAGCTATAAAATTAAAAAATGGAGAGGAATGCATAATACAGAATACAATATTTAAGATACCGTTTTATTTAAAATCTCTACATCTCTAACACATAATATTTTAAACAGAACCTTGTTAAGATATTTTTGAAAAATAATCTCCAGTAGTGTTTTGTGTGAGTGAACAAAATTTCTTGAAAATATTTGACTTTCATTCTTTAATAGGTGCCTAACACGTTCGAAGTTTGTGTGTATACAGTTTTTTGTGTTTGAGTTATGTTCTCTGTCTGTCTGTCTCTCTCTCTCTCTCTCACATATACACACAGATATTTTCCTACATTTATACTTTCTCTATCACTTACCTATAGTAAGTAGTGGAAGTACTGTATGCCACCCAAAATTCGATGCCGAGATTTCGCCAGAAATACATGTTTTGAGGTACACTGAATAAAACCTGTAAATATAATCCATGTGTGTATGTCTGCGCATTAGCGCACCTATGTCTGTGAATAGCTTAACTCAAAAACGAAATAGATATACACCAAATTGTATTTATAGGGACATTCTGGAATCAAATGTATCTTATTCCCTAATCAATGAATTTTAATGAATTTGTTAGGTTAAATTGCACCCTCCATGATATATTGTTGGCATATGTTCCATTGCTCTCTGTTAAATAGTTTCGTAACTAGAAAATTATTTATTATATGTTTTGCTAATAATTGTATGGTAATAAAAGGTACATTTTTGTAATTTAGAATCAAAATAGGTATCTGAAATTTGGTATGCCAGTTGCTCTATTCCTATGTAATAAACTTGTACATTTGTTTTCTAAAATATTAATGTGCATTTATAAAAAATATGACTTTTTTGTGTTTAGAACAAAATAAAAAATATATTACTAACAAATGCAAAGAAAAAAAAGCATGCACTTGCATGTATGAGAGTAATTAACAAAGCAAGGCACATTTTTTTTAATAAGTTATATTCCACGTGTCTTAAAAATTTCATCTGATTCATCAGCATTCATTGCAAAAAAGTAAACCTCAAAGAACAAAAATTGCTATATGGAGAAAAAGCTATTTAAAGTTTGTGAACACGTCTTGAAGGTATTGTTCTTATTGATGGGCAGATATAAATAATTAAATAAAAGAAGAACAGTAAGATAGAGAGATAATTCCAATAAATAATTTCTCTGTGTTAAATCAATGTATAATGTAACACGCTTGAGTTGAAAGATTTGTCCAAGAAGAAGGTAATTAAGAAGTCAGGTTAACGAAAGTCAGTAGTACTAGGCGAGGAGAGAACGCATTAGATTAAAGATTCTGGGAATTCAGTTAGGTTATAAGCTCAGTACGTTTGCAGTCACGTAGACCAATTCTGTAAACTAGAGAGGCAAAATCAATTCTGAGAAAAGTGAAAGGCTTAGTAACAGTCAGAGACGCACAAGAAGAGAGTCTAATATTGGCAAGATGTTAAGTTGAAAAGGGGAATAATGCATAGGTAGAGCTACAAGTAATAAAGGCGTGCAACTTTATATCAGAGAGTTACTCTCACTCTGGTAACAGAACTGGTACTTTCATTCGTGCACACAGTTGTACATACATACATACATTCATTACCCTCGTACTATCTTCGATATGTACCGCTCGTGTTATATTTTAAGCGCCTAGTGACGCGTTTGCGTGAGTAATATTTCGCGGCTGTTGCGAGAGGTCTGGCCGATAAGCATTTTAGCGACTCACAGCAAGTTACGCTACTAGTTTCCGTTATTGAGGAAAGAGTTATTTCCATTCGTAAAATTGATAGTATAGAAGTTAGCAGATATAATAATTCAGTTATTATAATTTCGAGTGCTACAATTCGGAGCCAGTCTATTTTTACTTTCTCTACTACGTATAGTAAGTAGGGGAAGTATTGTATTCCACCCAAAATTTCGATACCGAGATTTCACCGGAAATACATGTTTTGAGACCCCCTGAATCCAAAAAAAAACATTTTTGGGAACATGTCCGTGTGTGTGTCTGTGTGTCTGTCTGTCTGTGTGTCTGTGTGTCTGTGTCTGTGTGTCTGTGTGTGTGTCTGTGAACAGCATAACTCAGAAACGAACAGTCGGATAAACACCAAACTTGGTATTTGGGCTCAGTATCTTCCAAGGATGCGACACGAAGGTTTGCAAGAAAATCCCCCACCCCAGAGTACCCTTTACATGGAAGATTTTTCGAAAATTTTAATTTTCTCAAAAATGGCTCTAACGATTTTGATTAAAATATCGTATGTTTAAGATATTTTTATGGCAAATAAAGTCTATATCTTGAATTTCCTGGGAATGTCTCCAAAAGTATTCTTTATTGTGAACGACTTTTGCATAACTGATAAACCATAAGAGATAGACAAAATGTTACTACACAGAAAATGTAGATCGCGTTAAAATACATAATTTATGTCATATACATTTTTTTTTGTTGAGTGAACCATTTTGGAGATATTGCTTGTTATTCCCTTAAATTTTTCAATACTTATTTTCTCAAATGGGAATTCATTATTCATTTTTTTGTCTTGGATATGCAAAGAGTTATAATCTGTGGCAAAGGGAATGGTGCTGCACCTAGCAACCAGCTATTAAGAGATATATATATGTGCTTAAAGGCTACTGTTTTTCTATATTGCCCTTGTAAATATATTTTCCCCTACATCTACAAGAAAATTAGCAATAAGATAGAGTCTGCAAATGTTTATCTCGATTAACATGAACTAGATGGAGAATAAGCGTTTGTAAAAATACTTTGTACAAGAGTAGAGAAAGTCATGTGAGTGTAACACATCAGATTTTTTCATCTCAAACGGTCGGCAACTCACTTTAATAGCTCAAATATAAGACCAGATCCAATTTCCCAGTAAATTTAAACTGTGTTATCCTTCAACAATAAACCCACGCACACTCTTAAAGAAAGATCTCTCAGCTTACCAGTGGAGCAACTGGCGCACGCGGCCAAAAAAACGAGCTACGAGATCACGGCAACAGAATCAACAACAAAGAAGGTAAAGTAAACGGCTTCAAAAGTGACGACCATCGATCGCGATATCACTTGTCAATTTGGGTTACACCAATTTCCAGGCGGATTTCAAAGTAATATTTGACTATGTTTTCTAAACATGTTGAAGATACTGTATCTTTTAAAAATAGCTTTTCTGAAAAAAAATAACATTTTTTTGCCATTTTGGTACCAGAGAGTCCCTAAGTTCACCATCTTCCAAGAAGCAACACGAAAATTATCAAGAAAATTTCCCATCCCAAACCACCCTTTACGTGAAAAATTTTATTTATTTTTTATTTTCTCAAGAACTTCTAATGATTTTAATTAAGATACCAAATGTTTAAGATACTCGCATTTCAAATGAAATCCTTGCCTAGAATTTTCTGTTAATAGCGTGTGAAGTATATGTATAACCGATAAACCGTAAGTTAAAATTAAATTAAATTGAGTTTTATTTATGGACGCTCTTTAACTGCTTTTGTCTTTAGCGTCCTATTCTATATTGGGCGTCAAAGCCAGTAACTTTGCTCAGAGGCCTCTTTACCAGGCTTGAGGTTGTTTTACGTGCCGTAAATCTACGACACGGGACCATCGACTTCACTTCCCTTCCGAAGGAAGCCATGCTAAGGATTTTTACGCCCGAAAAAAATCCATTGTCCTTCGCCGGGTTTGAACCCGCGACCTCGGGAACTAGAGGCTACATGGTAACCACTACACCACGGAGGACGACTAAACCGTAAGTGATAGCCAAAAACTTACTACACAGAAAATGTAGATCTCATAAAATACGCAACTTATATCGATAAATATTCTTGTGGCAATAACTATTTCTGAGATATTCGTTGTTATTACTTTTAGGAAGTGATAATTTGTCACTCTTTGTTTCTCATAGTCATGCTAAAACTAGAATTTGAAAGCCAGCATGTGGTCAACCCGCTCTTTAAACATTTGGTAATGCTTCTACAACGAAATGTGTAATGAAATTATGTCTGCAAGCGTTTATCTCAGTTAATGAAGTATACAGAACGATATGATGCTGTAATATTAGTTTATAATATAGTGGGTAGAGAAAGTCGTGTGAATGTAACACATCAGGGGGGGGTTCCCTCGTGTCCTAATATGAGCGGTGAAGCAACTCACGCTCTACCAGACAGTTTAAGTTTGCTGTACCCACAGTAGGATTAAACACGAAGAAGCGCTTGCGTTGTTTGGGTTTAGCGACGGTTACCTAGGTGGAGTATAATCCGCTCACTCACTCAGTGTTTGGTTTGAAGAGAAGCCTGGGGGTGCCACTAGCAATAACATCTCTCTTCGCTTAGCCATAAGTGTGTTTTTACACTACACGTGCAAGTACCAGAATGCTATTTCTGTGTAGCGATACATACTCAAGATGCGTTCACGTGCGTGCCTCTTCATTTGCCAGCATAACAACGCAGAGAAATGGGCGCTATCCCCTGGTACAGTTCGGTGATAAACAATGAAGCCGTACTTAACTCAAATGTCTAATTATAAGGTACACGAGAGTAATTCCATGCGTAGCACAGGACAGTCACTCAGTTTTTGTCAATTTACACAAAACTAACAAGCCTAAACATTGCATTAGAAAGCCGAGTATTTATCATTGTATCTCAGATAGCCAATTAACTTTGGGAAGTAAATTTCAAACAAAAGGTCTTATGTTAACAGTTACACGTCTTTCTTTGCCCATTACTAATTCTCAAGACTGGGCTGCAGCGTAATGTTTCAGTTCTCAGTCTCAGAATAAGCCTGGGTTCGAGCCTCCCTCCCTCCCCCATGTATAGGACCGGTGTCCACCCAGTATTGTGATATATTTGAAGAGCTACAATAGATAGCCATCTGTAGGTCAAAAGAACCAATATTCCAGCAAGGGGAAGTATGGTGCTGGCCAGATAATCTCCCATTACTGTTTGGATGATCGTCCAACTCAGGTGGGCGTGAGACGATAGGGCCGTCGTGTGACAGATTATTATTATTATTATTATTATTATTATTATTATTATTATTATTATTATTAATTCTCAGGTGTACTCATTCAATGTGTAACTAAACGTATAGGATAACTCTGCAGAATTTATAAAAACAAGTATAAACATATAAGCATTTATATAAGCATATGATCTATTTCACTTATTTTATATATATATATGTGTGTGTGTGTGTGTGTGGGTGCGTGTACGCGCGTGCGCGCGCTCACAGATTATCGCAGGTATTATCACAATACTTTTTGCAATAAATCGGCATATTATCGGTGTAAATAATGTCATTATTATCACCATAAAATTTAGACATAAAAGTAATTTCTACTCTCGTTCCATCAAAAACTAAATTTGTCAACAAACCCAACTGCTAAATTATGAAACAATGCCCAATCTAAAAAAACAAATGTAAAATGTTAATTTCACAGAATAACATGCAAAATCTCTGAAACATATTTTTTTTTAATCAAAGCAATGAAGTTTGACCAGATGTAAAACCTGCCATTTGGTTTTGTATCTCCGGCAAATGTAAAACAAATGTAGGAAGAGGCATAAATATTTTCGGATGACGATTATCGCTTCCTCTGGATTTTTTTAATTGGTGCTTAACGCCCACTCTTGCTGCGGTGATACTAGTAATACATGAAATGAAATAATTGCGAAAGGAAATTTGGGAAGGAAACGTTCCAGGTCTAAGTTTAGGTCCCCCCCCCGGCATTTGCCACTTTTGAGGACAAAGTTGGAAAAACTAATCTTAAGGATGTAAAGGAAAAAAAGTGACAAATGACCAATCTACAATAAAAGAAGAAAGTACACAGAAAAAGATTTCTCTTAAGATGATAGTGCGATATTTGCATACAAGGCTCATTCCTTTAATTTACATTTTATTCAAATAATGCGAGTTTGTGCAGGTTTTGGTATTAAACATGAATTTTGTTCTAATTCTACAGATATATGAGGTGAAGTTTTTGGATACTTAATGGTTTTAACACTCCTTACGTAATAAATACATCTCTGTATATTTTCTGCGTATTTCTAATCAAGTTCATTATAAGTGTATGCAAAATAATAATAATAAAGTGCATTTATAGTGTATTTATGTAACGTATACTTATGTAAAGTATTTATAATTAACAACTCAGAAGATTATTTTTTCGATGGTTGTAGATTCCTCGATCTTCGTTGTTTATTGATGTCAGATATTTCTGTACCTATTATGAAAACACTGTGGTGCCTTTGCAACACCAAAGAAACGGTAAAACGGTTTAAATTTCATATTTGTGATGAAATACACGTTATTTATCTACTATTCGATAATTCTGTCACCATAAAGGTTGTACATTTTCAAAATTTGGTATACTGTAGGGTAGAGAAGTAGAAACACAACATCCGGCGATATTTCATATCCATTTCTGGAATATCACTTTATTTTTCGTTCATTATTAAGTTACGAAATTACAATTACAAGGGGTAAAGAGAAGGACCTGCCATAAAAATTCTCTAGATAATTGCACAATAATTGCTTTAAGATTAGGAGAAGATGTAAATGATATTAATTAAATCGTCATTTTAGATTTATACAGCTATCTGTGCAACGCCGGGTAAATCCGTGCATAATACAGGCATATGAAATAACCGTAAATTGGCAATGAATTTTGCAGGTCGTGTAACTGTTTTACATAAAATGTTTTTATTTCCTCTACCAGGTACCTAGAAGAGAAGGTACCGCATTTCATCCAAAAATTCGATATTCCCCTGAATAAAAAGAAAATAGAAAACATTTTTGTAGAAATAGTCTGTGTGTGTATCTGTGAGTCTGTGAGCAGAATAAGCCAAGGACGCAAAGTCGGATAAATACCAAACTTGGTGTTTAGGTTCAGTACTTTCCAAAAACGCAACACCAAGATTTTCAAGAAAATCCCTCCATCACAAACTATATTGTAAATGCAATTTTCGAAAATGTTGATTTTCTAAAAATGGCTCTAATGATTTTGATTAAAATACCTTATGTTAAAGCTATTTACATGACAAATGAAACGTATAGATTGAGTTTTCTGTGAATATCCTGTGAAGTCCTCTTCATTCGGAAGGAATTTTGTATCATCTTGCATAACTAGTAAGCGTTAAGCGAAAGATGAAAACTTCTACACAAAAAATGTAGATCTCTTTAAAGCCCATAATTTATTTCAAATAAGTTTTTTGTAGCAAAAGCCATTTCTCAGATATCCTTTATTAATGGTTCGAATTGTTCATTACTTAGTCATTCTCTTAGTCTTGTCAAAATCCAGTTGTTTCTCGCGATTGCATGGAAACAGTATAGAATTTTAAGGCCAGCACATAGCGTCCAGTTCTTTAACACTTGACTATGGCTGTTCTCTTTGTATTTATAATTACTTCAGCAAACGTTTATTTAAATTAAACCGTAGTAGATAGAAAAAAAAGCTTTAGTAAGAACAGTTTGTAACCTACTAGTACCCACTAGAGGGTAGAGAAAGTAATGTAAACGTACATCATATTTTTTAAAAAATAAATTTTGTTTTCTTTAATAGTTGTATTTTCAGAAGAAAATAATTATGCTCGTTGTTTGGTATTTCGTCAGTATTTTTGATAAGACTTCTATAAGACTGCTAAAACGTGTGTGAGACCCAAGCGTGTAACAAAGTTTTGCGCTTGCAGAGCGAAACATGAGTTAATACCCTAAATATTATTATAATACAGCTCTATTTAACCAAATGACTGTGCGGCACCTTCCGTTAATGGAGGCTCAATGCCCAAGGCCATCATAAACAGTTCAAAAGTATATGTTATTATTCGCGGTACTTGCTATATTTCCTCGAGTGTTGGCACCTTTCAAGCCAATTTACAGTACACAGTGATTATACGGAAAATATCGATCATCTGGAGAACATCAAGACATCGTCATATTTTCTTATGGACGCTATCGGCAAGCACAGTAATTTTGTATGCACGAAAAGCCAAAGTACGAATATTTGATAGAAATCGATCACAGTATGATTATCCCATCACTAATGGGTATAAGCAAACAGGAATGATATCGAGTTTATATGTGCTTTAACGTGTAATTAGATTCTGTGTTTTACTTCATCTACAATTTACCTGTGTAACCTCCATATGCATATTTCGCTGGAAATGAACGTTTTCACGTCCCGAAATAAAAAGATTTTACCAAAAGCTCCGCACACACATGCGGTAATCTTTTCTCTATTTTTTTTTCACTTTCTATATAATTTATCTATGATAAACAGAGGATTGTATTCTACCCAAAAATTCTATATCGAGATTTCTGCAGGATAATCGCACTGAGTTGCGACAAATTCCCCCAGTCCCCTCAAAAAAAGCATTTTCGTAAAACACACGCGCGCGCTTTGAGCAGTATAACTCAAAATCAAAATTTTGGATGAATGCAAAACTTCGTGCAGTATCTTTCAGCAATCATGAAGATTGTTCCTACCCAAGTTACCCTTTTCATGCAAAATGTTTCCTTATTTTTTCTCAAAAAGTGATTTTGATTAAAATGGCTTATATTTAAAATATTTATATTAAAAATGTACGTATATCTTGAATATTCTATGAATAGCCTGTGAAGCCCCCTTCATTCTCATTGAAATTTGCACAATTTTTTAAACTGATAAAAAAACCGTATGATTAGACAAAAACTTACCACCTAAAAAAATTTAATCTCGTTAAAACACGCAATATCTGTCAATTATTTCTTCTTCTCTTTTCATTAACCATTTCCTTTTTACGTTGGTTTCAATTTTCCAAAAGTTTTACATTTTATAAGCGCTAAGGTAAATTCATTTAAATAAATGCTAATGTTTTCACGGCCGACGTTAATAGATAAAGTAGTAAAATGTTCCAGGCTGGAAGGCCATAGTCTATGGATAAAATTGTTTACACTTATATTCGTCAACTCTTGCTTTCCAACTTAAAGATGGTAACATCCTGGGCAGCTTAGCAACGACTGCTGAAGATGGGCACCAAAGAGTTGACCGAAACATCGGGCGAGTACAATTTTACCCACAGACCGCGATCTTCCAGCCCGAAAGACTTTGCTATTTAATCGCAATTCATTTGTTTCCCGTGATGCCATGCAGAGAGTGTGAAATTTGAAAGCCAGCTTTTAAAATAATTGGCTCACTTCAGCTTCCTATATCTCCCTTGTACATAGAGTGAATTGTGTAATGAAACCATTTTTGAAAATGCTTATCTAAATTAATATGAAGTAAACAGAAAAAGAACATTTTTAAAAATAATTATATACAAGAAATATATACATAAACGACAGCGAAAAGAGAAAGTTATGCGAATGTAACAGATAGGTTTCTTTTTTTTCACTTTCTCTATGGCATACCTCTGGTGGGTAGAGGTATATTGCACTCCACCGAAAAATCCATAATGAGATTTCACCGGTCCCGTGAGCCCGAGAAAAATAAATTATAAGCGCGCGTCTTTGAACAGTGTAACTCAAAAACTGAAAGTCGAATGAATCCAGACTTCATGTTTAGGACC
The DNA here is from genome assembly GCA_030765065.1 of Deroplatys truncata. NCBI lineage: Eukaryota > Metazoa > Arthropoda > Insecta > Mantodea > Mantidae > Deroplatys > Deroplatys truncata. Next base: position 102,469,726 of record CM060981.1, on the reverse strand, counting down.
TGCGTCAAGAACTTAGAACGCAATATTAAATTTCGCCCGGCCAAACTGACCTTAAATAAAACTTGTTTCGTTATTTTGCAAGTTCTCAAAATTATCAAGACGTTATTAAAACGCTGTTATCCAATACACGCCCGCTCGATTTTGGAATCCCAATGTCATTACTATTACAGATACTAACTTTGTATTTCAGGTTATTTTAGTAAACAATTATCTACCTGCGTTAGCTTATAGCGTCACTAGTTTATTGTCTAATTACAGCGGCAAACATCAGGAATTGATATTTATTAACATTTATATCGGAAACGCTTGTCCAGAGTTTATTTAAATTTAATTTACAATATGGAGTGAATAGCGGAAATCTTACAAGAAAAATATCCATTCCTGAAGCCTATGAAGCCCGGTACTTAAAGTACTTACAACATTGTAGGTCGCCACTGGGGTATGTCATCTCAATACAATTTGAAATTTCCTTGTGGTTTACCGTGAAAAATGCGAATCAGTTGGAGAATTTAATGTTGCACCGGCAAGTTGCCATGGTAGCTCAGTGGTTAGAGCAACCGGACGGAGACCGGGAGATCCGTGGCTCAAATCCCGACTATGGCATTGAATTTTTCAGTCATCTGATTCTACCTTTCCAATATCCATTCTTAGTGCTGGTATGTTGCTCATGGAAAATCCCGCAGACCTTCTTTCCTTTACTTAGAAGGGTCTGACACCTTTCGACAAACGAGTAGCATTGTACTTGGTAAAACTGTTCTTGAAATTTACGACCTGCCATCTATATAGAGAAGTGCTTCTTCTGAGGTAGCTTTTGTCTACAATCTATGAGAAAAGGTAACTACCGAACTACCTTTAAAGCTGGCCTAAGCTACACAAATAAGTATATGCAAAAGTAATGCGCGAAAATTCCTGCTGTTACAGCTCTGGAATACAGGGAGGAACGATGGGAGATGTCTTGCCATTTGTAAATTCTTGAAAGAAGTTCATTGTGCATTTTAGTAGACTATGCTATAGCGACCATAATGTCATTCCTGAATAAATAGGGATTAAAAGCACGTTGATTATAAACACAGTTTAGTAAGCAGTAATAAGAGTTGTTTTCAAGAAGTCAAACAGAGGATAGGATAAATATTTAAGAAGTTATAACAATTTTTCGAGTACGTAAACTGTTTACCACGAGAAACAGTATAGTTCCGATTCAATTGCAAATATAAGGAAGATGTACAGCCTTTAACGCATTCCCAAAAAACAACTTCATTGTCCATTTTCAAAACAGCACATGACAATGTAAGTTGTGCACACAGGAAAGAAAGAGTGACGACAGTGTTGGGGTGGGAGAGAGTGGAAAGGCATAAGAGACAAAGATATAGGAAGAATAAAAGAGAAGGGGAAGAGGAAGAAAGAATGAGAAAGAGAGGGAGATAAACAATCTCGCATATACCCAATAACTTTTTAGTTGCGAAGTAAAAGTTATGCTAATTTGTACTTCTTCAAAAGTAGTGTTCAAATGCTAAAATTAAATAATATAATAAGTGAGCATTTCGGGACAAAAAGATTTGAATTTCAATATTCATAGGTCCCTAACCTATGGAAATGCATGTTTTGAGGCCCCTTTAATCCAAATAAAAGCATTTTTATAAAAAGGTCCGTATGTATGTGTGTGTGTGTGTGTGTGTGTGTGTGTCTGTAAACAGCATAACTCAAAAGCCAAAAGTCGGATAAATACCAAACTTGGTATTTACGTTCAGTACCCTCCAAATATACGATACGAATATTTATAAGGAAATCCCCCACTCCAAACTACCCTTTACATGTACCATTTTTAAATACTGTTTATTTTCTAAAAATGGCTGTAACGATTTTAATTAAAGTATCATATATTAAATATATTTCTATAAGAAACAAAATATATATTTTGAATGTTCTGGGAATGGCCTGTGAGGTCCTCTTTATTCGGAAGGAACTTTATATAATGTAGTATAACTGGTAAATGTTAAGCGATAGAGGAAACGTACCATACAAAAAATATAGATGTCTTTAAAACATAATTTATTTGAATGATTTTTTTTGTAGCATCAGCCATTTCGAATATATCCGTTATTAATGGTTAGATTGTTAAATACTCTGCCATTCTTTTTAAGTTCCATTGATTTTCAGTTGTATCTCGCAATGCATGGAAACATATGTAATATTAAAGCCAGCATTCTTAAACATTTGACTATCACTGTTCCCATTGTATCAAAAAGAAATGTGTAATGCAGCTATTTCTGCAAACGTTTATTTGGATTGAACTGAAGTAGAAAGAAAAATAAACTTTGTAATAATAATATTTACACTCATTAATAAACGACAGAGTTTACTGAAGTTGATCAAGAAGAAGAAACGAAATTGATTGGAAAATTGGATGGTATGAAAACGTTTGCTAAGAGATTCACTGAAGGAATGATGGTAAATAGGAAAAAGATTCGGTATAGAAGAAGATACCAGATCATAAGTAATATTAATGTAAGAGATAATTATGTTTAGGCGAAAAGGGAATCAGAGAAGAGGAACATTCAAGGAGGCTGGCGTATAGAAGGATCTACTCTTGAGTAGATAATGAATAATGGATGATGATGATGATAATAATAATGGGTAGAACAGTATTATTATGATTATTATTACATTTCTTTAACCCTAGAGGCAGTAAATTGTATAGTTGAATCATACTTCAAAAATGCAATGCCATGTCTTGGATTGGATTGGATATGGAGGGGACGCGGCACTGATCTACATAGGGGATAGTGCACCTACGATACACAATGGGACGTCCCCGGGAGGAAGGATGAGGCGAGAGGAGACACCGGGCGGCCGGAACCAGGAGTGACGGCACAGGAATGGTGGGGTCCTTAAGTTTCCAGATAGAGACTCCCCAGCAGACGGACGGGCAGACCGGAACCACACTCCGCACAGAGGGATCCAACGCCCCTCAAGGGGATTCGGATACCCTCGGCAGCCAGCAGAAAGCCGAGGGACGGATAGAGTCACACAGAGCATCCTTTTCCCCTGCCACACTGCACCGAAACTCCATCGCCGACGGATGAAAGATGAAGTGAAATGAGAATGGAGATGAAATGGAGGAAAAGGAAAATCGAGGGATGTGAGAGCATTCGCTTGGCAACCCGGGAAAATCCCCGAAAAAAACCCCATGGGTCAGGAAGGTCGGCCATTGGAATCGAAGCCACGACCTCCCGAATGCAGGACGCAGACGAAACCGCCTGAGCATCTCGCTCGGTGTCCTTTCCGGGACTCGAACCACGAATCTTCTGTTTTCCTTGCCCTTGTAGTACTCTTTTCACTTGAACTTCCAGGGCTAGATACATACACGCATATTAAACTCATCTGATTCAAGTATCCTAGTACCCTCAAAAGCGACTTGAATGTTGCAATTGAATTGTTTTGAATTTCCGGACATTATAGTTAATCAATGTTAACCTTAAGAGCATCTCATTTTCTGCTCTCCTTGCATCCAATCCGTGGTTCGAGTCCCGGCTGTGGCATTTAAATTTTCAAGTGTAATTTAAGTTTATAAGTGTTGTTATTATTATTATTATTATTATTATTATTATTACTTTCTAGAGCCCATTTGAGGAAGATTTCTTTGCGTGTATTTGGAAACATACCGATCTTTCCATACGATCCCTGGTGTAAAAAGGTATGGTTGTTCGATCATTGTGATACATTCAGTGGCTACATTTTGGTTTATTTTCACAAGCAGCACAAGATTAAGATACTTGAATGCATCATGTTGAATGTAAATGATCTATGGAAAGGGACATTTGTATCGCAGTCTTGCTGTGTTGTGTTCTGCCCACGCCGCATTCACACTCTCAAAGTTTCAACTCGTCGTGGAGTGAATAGGGTGTGTGTGTGTGTGTGTGTGTGTGTGTGTGTAGGGCTTTTGACGCTACTTTTACTTTGGGAGGACGTGACCTTATGGGACTCACACCTGCCTCTTTCTCTCCCCCTCCCCTCCATTCCCCTTCTCCGCTCCTTGTGTGCAAGGTACACACAAGGACTTAACGCAAGAGACCAGCGTTTCTGCCACATATGGTGCTCATTACAGGCTTTGTTTCTCTGTCTAACTATTAAATATCTGCAGATGAAGAAATTAACGTTATAAAAGGAAGTTATCAGCTTAAATAAGGAGCTTTGCTATAAGAACAGGCCTGCTGCTCCACATGAAGGCCGTTTTGTCTCACAGACACGTAGGTAATGATGTTCATGTATTTATTTGATCGTGTTAATCTCGAGAATCATAGCCCAGAGTTTTACAGATAAGGATTTATTTTTGACCAAAGAAGCAAGCAGAGAAAATAAATACCAAGCAATTTGAAGGAAATGGGTGTGAGAAAACACCTGAATTCCTTGAGATGAAGTGAAGATAGTGGATATGTCCTTTTATTTTTCTTTCTTTCTTTTCTTTGTCCTTTTTTGTTCTCGTTAGGTTCTGATGTAAACTTTAAACTTTTCAAACATTAACACCAAGGTAACAGTATTTCATAGCACGCAAATTCGTGAAGTGAGGTATTAACACGAAATTCAACAGAAACGATAGGCACGACTTAAGGAATTTATTTCTTCGTCAATGTAAAGAATACCCCAACGAAAATTTCAGGCACTATATAATAGTGTTTCCTATACTGAATACATGTAAATTAATTTTGAAAATACTGCACATAGGAATTATAAAACCCATAAAACGCAAAATACTGAAAATCCCTGAAACCTAAGCTTCATTATCTTTTGTTCTTTGTACGTACCAAAAATGAGACTTTTTTTCTCCATTAGCTTGGCTGTCAGCATTTTTAAAATGTACTTTCTGTTCTACCATATATGGTCGAACACAAATTACGTTTTCAGAAAAATATGTCCTACATATTTTGAAATGTATGACATACCTGCCATAATGGCAAACGTTAATGTCAAATAAAAATGTTGGGGATTAGTCATTTCCAAATTAGCAGCTGTTGTTCATTTTAATTATTTTACCTTTCAAGCAGTACTCTTTAAAATATAAATAAATTCCTGTTTTGTTTATCATGCAAAGAATAGGAACATCGTGATGAGATCTTTTTAAACAGTTGAATACTGTATTATTTGTGGCGAATATTCTCATGATTAACGTCAAATAGGGGCAAAAAACCAATTGAGGTGACTCAGAAAATATCGTCTGTGGTTCACATTTTGGAAGTCGTGGTTTCAGTGTACCGGCCAAGCTTACTGGAGTATTTTCGTGGTTTTTCTGTCGCCAGATTGGATAATCAATGTTTTATTTACAGAACAAGAGTAAGGAAGATCAGATGGTACAAGAAGACGGCTACGCAACTAATGTCTGTCCAGCATCACACAAAAACATATTCTATGTATCTAAAGCACAGCAACTACAAGATCACAAAAGTCTACCTTCTTTTACAATAGTAACTAACTTTAGGGTACACTAACCGAGGTCATCTAGCAAGTGGTACAAGAGGCGACTACTCAACTAAGATCATCAGTTAATTATGTATGTCAATAAACCTACAGTAAAAGCCGCAATAAAACCTAAGATATTGAAGCGAAATTAAAGAATCCTCCAAAAATAAAATTCATGAACTTTTAAGTGAATTATATGTATTGCTATTACAAAAAATAAATGAGGGAGGGCAGAGAAAGTCGTGTGATTGTTATACATCAAACATTTGGTATATTTTCAATATTTGTGTATTATTAGTATTCAGAAAGACTTGTATTAGCGGTGTAGTTTTCATTTCCCTAACCTAAACGGTTTCTGAGATACGTTTTCCTAATTTTTGCGAAAACAGGTGGGTTTAGATACGGGTTGCCGGTTCGTTGTGGACCGGCATCAAGATCCTCAGATGTGGATCAGTGTATGAACTAGCCGAGGGGCAACAGAAATCATTAACACTTGTTACGGCCTGTACCAGAGTCAGTGATTGATTGCGGGCTGCGGTACGTTATGACGACTGTACGGTAGGGTCACTGAACGTTCCGGCAGGAAGAAAAGAAAAGAAGAGAAAAGCCTCTCTCAGGTAGGAGAGGGGAGGGGAGGGGAGATGGACACTGACATGGGATAACGCATTAGCCAAACAGTTTGACGCCTTAGTTAATTGCGAGTTCAAACTGTGATATTAAGGTGACTGGTGTTATCAATTATTGTATGTTCCCCGTTTAACAAGCCACGTCATGGAAATAGAACAATACAGTCATGCTCCTCTGCCGTGTCTAGATTCAAGACTGATCATCAAATACGCAATAATCCTTCAATGGACTTTATCAGAGATAATACATACAAAGTTATAACAGATTTAAGGGCTCGATAGTGAACACAATGTGATAAATGCAATAGTGTGATTTGGTAAAGTCTTTTGTCATGTTATCAATACCGCAAATACATAACGTCTTTTACACAGGTGTAAAAATTATTACGCTCAAAGCAAAGTTGGGTTATTTACTATCTTCAAAACATTGCAGCTTTAGTGTGATAAACGCTTATAGAATTTTCCACCAATCAAAATAAGATGGCAGTATGGAAAAGTAGAATAAAACTTCAAAGTCAATATTTTATCTTGTATATGCTATTGGATAAATGGAGATATTTTTCTTCAAAGAAATGTTGGAAAATTTATTTCAAGCTTGCCAGAAATGGGTCTTAGATGACCGTTTTCAGTCACTCTTTTCCTGAGTATTATTTGTGAAAATTCAAGCCCATATCTAAAAAGTATATACTAATTATTTGTTCTAATGTGTACTTTTTATTTTGTGTAAATGTTTGAGGCCGTGGGTTGAAAAAAATGATGTTTCACAAAGAAAAATAACTAATGCAACGGTGTTATAAGGAGAGAAATATTCACAATAAAAAACAGCTGATAGGCTTCACATAGGTGTAGATTTTGTTTTAGACATTAGTAAATGAGTTTCATACTCAGAACTTACAACCATTTTTACCGTAAAAATGTACTTGAGTCAAATAATTTCCAGACCTCTGTACCACGATAGAGTTTTTGCCCTCATCACTAAATTACCATTAATACAATATGTAAAATGGAGGACCTACTTCACTTCGCCGCATATGAAGGCATTGAAAACAATACCTTCTCCATTAATGGAAGAGAATACAGTAATCAGGATTGGATATTTCTAGACTGGATATAATTAATTTAATCAATATAACTGCCGACTAAGTTTCTGTTTTGAAAAAGGTGAATCTATAGAGATATGATGCTTGTGAGGTATTGATCACACAACTTCTGTGTACTTGGCTTCCATTAGCTTATATCTTCGAAATAGTTTGCAGCAATAACCTCTTGCAGCAGTATCAGGTCATCGTTTTTTGTTTTTTTAAACGAAGTTTTTGATTCTCTTGGGCATGAATTCAACCTTTACGTTAAATCAGTCAGAAGATAGCGTTATGTTATTGGTGTTTTAGTTACCGCAAAGAGCACATGCGCTGAATATGGCCCATGTGGAGAATAAGTCATACTGCACTGCATAAAAAATCTCTATGTTAAGAATATACCTGTGAAAATTAATACAATTTAAGGCATTTCTAAAAGAAATTCCCCGTATAATCAAGAAAGTCTTGCATTTCATAACCAGCTTCGAAAAGAAATACATTTTGGAAGCGCTTATTATAGAAGATAAATGTAATGAAACTGTTTAACTTTAAATTAATTCCTGTATTTTACAATTACTGGCACCAACGATCAAATGAAACAGAAGTTCAGAATGTGAAGAAAATGAAGTGCATAAGTAATATTTTTTGTGCATAACATATTTTTGTACTTTTTAAGCATATTTATTTACGATAAAAACAATGTTAACCTAATTAAAGCATTCATTATTTTAACCAGGAAAAGCTTAAAATATTCAAGTCAGGGAGGTGTTAAAAGAGCTTATTACGTAACTAAAACATGCGTATTCCTTTGTGCTATAAGATATATATGTAGTGATTTTCCAATTTTCCAAATGTTTGTTCCCTTCAGTTCTAGAAACGTAATACTTTGTCGGTTCTTGCAAGTATTTATCCAAGTCCTTATTTCACAAAAATCATTTTGGCATAAAAGTTGCTTAACATGATCGTTCTCAAGTTGTGGGTGTGATCTCCATGGAGACAACAAACTATTTTATTATAATATAATAAATATATTATATCATATAACATAATATGGAATAGTCTATAGTGCAATAATAATTGTTAGGCCTATTTGTCGACGCTAGCGACTACAGCGTCGCTAATGGGTTGGAAGTTTGTCACACATGCCAATAAATCTAATGACAAGAGACTTGGCATTTAGGCTCACTAAATACCAGACCTGGGCCGGGATTGAAACCGCAGGGGACCTCTTTTTTCGTGGGAGGGGAGGCCTTATTAATTGAGGTCTGCAGAGAAAGAAATGATGCTTAAACGAGCCTAGGTATACTTAGCTGAGAGTTACTCGTGTTTGTGCTATAGGGTAAAGAGGAAACCCTCCCACCAAAAGAGGTATCCAAGAACTCACCCAACGCAATTCGAATTTGGTTCTCTTAGGTTGGAAGTCAGACATACTACTTCCACACCACGGACAAAATCAAATGCGTCGTCCAGAGCAATAACATGATATATTATTATAGAATTAATACATTAATACGGGGGCTGTCCCAGAAGTACCGGACCTAACAAAGGAAACACAAAAATTTTCGGGAAAAACATCTTTATTTCTCTACATAGTCCGCTTTCAGCTCGATACACTTTTCCCAACGATGTTTAATAGCTTCGATTCCCTGTTTATAGTGAAAACCGTCGAGTTCTGTAAAATAGCCATCAACTGCAAACTCCACCTCTTCATTGTTGACAAATCTTTTACCACCAAGCCGTTTCTTCAGAGGGGGCTAAGTCTGGCGAATAAGGTGCATGAGTAAGCAATTCCAACTTTAACTCATCATTGATTTTGGCGATGACAATAATGGATGTGTGAACTGGTGTATTTTCTTGATGAAACAGAACCTTCTTTTTCGCTAATCGCGGACGTTTATGCTTGAATTCAGCCTTCAAACTCTGCAATATGTTTGCATAATACTCACCATTGATTGCTTTTCCTTTTTGAAGATAATCAATGGAAATTATCCCACACGCATCCCAAAAAACTTACGCCATGACCTTGCCTGCATATGCAACTGTCTTCGCCTTCTTTGGAGCCGATTCTCCCCTTTCAATCCACTGTTTTGACTATTTCTTCGTCTCAGGTGTGAAGTGATGGACCCATATTTCATCATGGTTATGAATCGACGCAAAAACTTGGCTTTATTGCAGTGAAACATCGCTAAACACTCGACTGAAACATCCTCGACGCTGTTTTTGTTTCATTGTGAGTAAACGCGGCACCCATCTTGCGCACAGCTTTCTCGTGTCTAAATTTTCAGTTACTATGTGATGTACAGCACTTTTTTAAATTCCTACGATGTCTGCTAGCTTGCGCACTTTCAGTCGACGGTCTCCAATACCATTTTGTGGATTTTCTTTACAATTTCTGGCGTGGTCACCTCATTTGGTCGACTACTGCCATGTTCGTCTTGGCAGCTCGTACGACCTCGCTTAAACCCTGCCACCCAATATTTTACTGAAACGAAGGAGCAGACTCCCCCAGAGTAGAATCTAGCTCATCTTTAATATTAGTTGGACTAAGATCTTTCAAATGAAAGCATTGTATCACATAACGATGGCCAGTTTTATCCATGTTTACAAATTCGCTGAGAGGGTTCAATATTGATGGATGCCAAACAATTACTAAACAACGTAGCGTCGTCAAACTTCAAACTTAAGCTTTATAAGGGTGGTACTTTCTAGTATAGCTATTTTTTTGATACAACAACCGCTATATATACGATTGTTCGGGTACTTCTGGGACTGTCTTCGTATATGCATTATGTAACCCTTTCTCTAAGAAATATGACAATGTTATCAAAATACTACAAAGAAACTTTTTATAGAATGGCTGTGCCTTATATCCTAAAAGTTAGCTTAATTCTACAAAGATACATAACTGTTTGCATTTCTTTTCTTTACACATCTAAACTTTCACTCTTTGAAACCTCTTTGCCAGTCGTAGACACCTTAGAAAGTGAGGCATATATTTCCGCAAGTGCCGTTTGTGCCTTATGAACACCACTGATTTACCTAAAATTAACGACTACTTGCTGAAATGTCAACTACGTTATGCACTCAGTTATCATTCTATCTATGTAAAGCAATGCTAATCATGATATTGATCTACAAAAGTGATAATATAAATACTTAACTGGGGAAGCGTGGAAGAGATCAAGCTAGTGGAAGTGTTTTCTCCTGCTATAAGCAGCCTGGCCAACGGGTGCCTCGATGACCAATTACAACAAACTTCAGTGCAAGAAGAAGCTAAATATCAAGCTTGTAAGCAAGTGGGTCTTCCCCAATCTCGGTTGCGGTTTGTTGCTGGATAACGTTTTTCTTCAGGATTGTCCCTTATCCCCTTGAAGTAAGGCCAGGTAACTCTGAACTCCATGTATCCCCGGCTCATTATAAGAACCGTTCTACACATTTACTTTGCTGTTTCCCACCCCATTATTATCATAAGGAAAGTTAAACACAAAACATTGCGTTCACACAATAATTGCTCATGTAGTCTCACATTAGATTTTATTTTTGGTGTCCTAATTATTTTGAAAACGATTTCATTTCCGCTTCTCTAATTTTTTGAAAACTATTAGCTTGACAAAACACCCTTTACTAAAATAAAGTTTTAAGGTGACGTATTTCTAAAATTTCACCAAAAATCCTTAAAAACCAGAGACCTTAATGATGACCTTTCATTATTAAAAGGTCATCATTAAAGTCTTGTTTGTAACTTTTGTATTTGGGGCATTTAAATTCCAATGAACTGACCTTTTAAAGGGCTGCTTACAACAGACTGGTGAAATTTAAACTTGTTTTCTAGTAGTCTTTCTTTCTTTGGCAATTTTACCTACATATTGAAAGGCTCCAAAGCGGTGCGCTTTGTATTTAGTTGTTTCAATATTTAACTATGGTCTCTGAGAAACTCACGAAATAGCTAAATTTGGAGTAAGTAAAAAATAATAGAATTATGAACGCTTAGAGAAACATGTAATATGATGAATCTGTAGTATATTCGAAAGATGCATTTTTCCGAGCGTTTTAATTGGCGCAATGCATTTACAGATAATGAATTACACACCTATATACATCATCTTAAAGTGCCTACTTATTCTGAGATGCAATAATAGTAATACTGAAAAATGCAAAAGAAATATTGTAGAAACAAATGGATTCAAATAAGGTGTAAAATGAGAGGCGTTAATTAAAAAGGGCGACTCAAATATACAATTTAAAACGAAATAAACAAATTCGGGTTATAATAAATGCTTTGTTAGCAAGCATGCGAATTCTTACGCAGTTGGCTTCATGTTATCGTACACTCAAGCCATTCAATACGAGAATGTAAACAACAGCCGTCAAAGGTACTGACGGCAGGTAAACACAGTCGGATGAGTGCTGTCTGTAAACGCCAACAGACTGTACGAGAGATGAGATTGGTTTGTTAGGTGCGATGTCACTGCCTAAAGTCCAGTAACAGTTCAACTATATTTCCTTTCATCGTGGCTGAAATACTTAGAAATTTCTAAGCCTGGTTATCAGTTAGGAATTAATACAGAACGGTGCAAAGAAGTAGGAATAGCAACAGACTGCAGAACTGTTGGATAAACAATAATAACAATAATAATTTATTTTATATCATGGCAACAGTTCTTTCCATACCTAATTGTTAAAGTTGATTCGATTCTTATCGTAATTCCCACTGGTCATATAGACACTGGTCCTATACATTGACTGAATCCCAAGTGAAAACTGCATCTTAACCTTAAGACAAGACCAACCGCCACGGGAGGTCGCGAATTCAAACCCGTTTACCTGCTAGTATGACTGGGTTTCTTCGTGGTTTTTCTCAGTCGCCAGATAAATACCGAGTTATATGTTCAGTACCATGAACCGCAGAGCAAAATAAATGGAAGTAAACCATAGGATACAGAGGGTGACCACGTAACTAAGGTCATCTGTCCTTTATCATAACTACTGTGCATATGCAACAACGATCACAAGAGTCCATCATACAATAAATCAAAAGCACCAAACTAGATACCGTAGGAAGGTGACTAAGCAACTGAACCCATCTAGCGGAAGTTACACAAGTAGTGTGTACAGGAAGATGACCACGCAACTAAGGTAATCTGTTCAATACACACTGAATCATCTGAATCAAAAGACATGGTATATTATTGTATTATTAAATGCTCGTTAGAAAAGAGTTCTTTGGCATTGCACCGCACATAAATTTGGAGCATAGTCTTATAGGTCGTGGATGTTGGTCCAGGTTTTCCACCCCACATCTCTCAGCTTGACCCTCTCTCCCCTTCTCGCCCACCGAAAAAAGTTAAACCCATTCAATGTCATGTATCCCTCGGTTCCCTGCCCTCCAGGATAAAAGAACAGCAAGCTCTTAGCAACACAACGGGCACACATATGGCTTTGTGCACATGTGGAGTAAAAACATTCCTAAAACGCGCCATTTCAACCCCAAAAACTGTTTGACGCAGTTAACCGGTTTTGTGTCGGATGTCCGGGCAATTCGTTTCAGATTCGGCTGTTTCTTTTCAAATCTATTCTTCTCTTTATTCCCTACACACTGATTTTACTCGCCTGTTTGCACCAGGGGTACAGAGAACGTAGACCGACACAGCTTCGTTGGCATCAAAAGAGAATTCTACTAGCTTTTGTTTCCTCACGATGTGACACAAAGATTATTTAGACCTTATCTAGATCATTTAACAAAACATTCAACACCATATGGCAGTCAATCTGTGAGATAAAACACAAAGGTTCTCAAATCATTACATCTTAACCAATAGAAAACTCCCTACAAATAATTATTACCTTTCTTTTTTTTTGTACGGAAACGATTAATAGTTATTTACGATACAAGTGTTAAAAGTGGAGTTTTATTTTACGAATAGGAATGTTTGGGGAGTGTAGCAATCCTACGAGCAAAATAAAATTACTTTAAACATGTATTGTTATATACTATCTTCTTAGAGAGCCCTGAATTATAAAGTACCCAGCTGAAATCTGTGTGGAAATAGCAATATACATTTGGACATGCGTAATGGTGAGCTATAGTCTGTTGTTGTTTGACCTTCATAGTACCAGCGTTGACAACACGATCACTTGACAATTATAATATTCTATAGCATATAGAACATATATCAACAGAGTAAATGCAATAATAACTTTATTTATAAATATATGTATATTTAGTGTTATTATTATTATTCCTTTGATGCAAGTGTGAAGTAAATGGAGCAATTGTTAATATTTTTAATATCAATTCCTTGTGTAAAGGAAGTAGCATTCGGAGCGATAGCATCATTGATTACCCTGGATTGGAAACAGTTGAATTCACTAGAAAAATTCATTTCCGAGCCATTCAAATAATCCACCATTACTTAATCGGTTCAAGGCCTCCGCTTAATATATATATATATATATATATATATATATATAATTTCCATCGCAAGAAACAATTGACTATTATAAACTTTTATTGCATTGATTGTTATAGTTTTCAATTTCAGTATTAGTGGCTCATGTAAAGCGCTACTTTTACTGTTGCCCGTCTAAAATAAGTGATTTAGCGAATCATTTAGAAAAAATCCGTTGTGATACATTCACATGACTTTCTGCACTTACCCTATATCACTTATTAGTAGGTATACAAATTATTCTTACTCAAGCTTATTTTTCTATCTCTACATTTTAATCCAAATAAACCTTTGCAGAAATACCTACATTACCATTTCGTTATAGATACAGAGGGCAACGACAGTCAAATGTTAAAGAACTGGTCGCTATACGCTGGGCTTAAAAATTCCATATTGTTTCCATGCAATCGCGAGAAACAACTGAATGTTGTAAGGAGTTTAAGAGAAGTACCAAGAAATGAACAATTCGAATCTTTAATAACAGATACCTCAGAAACGGCTTATGTCACAAAAATTCTTTTAAATAAATTGTATGTTTTAATCAACTCTAGATTTTTTGTGCAGCATGTTTTCGTCTATCGCCAGTTATACAAGATTATACAAAACTCCTTCCGAATGAAGAGGACTTCATAGGATATTCCCAGAAAATTCAAGATATACATTTTATTTGTCATGAAAATATATTTCATATGTGGTATTTTAAACAAAAATTGTTAGAGCCATATTTTAGAAAACATAATATTTCGAAAAATTCTTGTTTTTCAATTATGTTGTTCACAGACACAGGCACAGATACATACACACAGGAACGTTTTTCTAAAAGTGCTTTTTTGGATTCAGGACCCTCAAAACATGTATTTCCTGTGAAACCTCGGTATCAAATTTTTGGGTGGAATGCAATACTTCTTCTACTTACTCTACGTAGTAGAATGTAATACTTCTACTTATATACGTAGTAGTGAAAGTAATTATTAAAATTACTTATACTAATTTTAATGTTTATTACATGTAATAACTGATGCATTGATTGAATGCACAGCACTTAATATTTTGTACAATATTTATAAAATATTCATGGCCAACAGCTAGTCAAAAGTCAGAGCTTTCTTTAATGGAAACACACTACGTATAGTAAGTAGGGGAAGTATTGTATTCTATCCAAAAATTCGATAGCGAGATTTCACCGGAAATATATGTTTTGAGGCCCCCTGAATCCAAAAAAAGCATTTTTGTAAACATGTCCGTGTGTGTGTGTGTGTGTCTGTGTGTGCGTGAACACATAACTCAGAAACGAACCAGAGATGCGACACGAAGTTTTCAAGAAAATCCCCCCACCCCAGATTACCCTTTACATGGAACATTTTTCGAAAACGATTTTGATTAAAATATCATATGTTTAAGATACTTTCATAACTAATGAAATGAAATGTATATCTTGAATTTTCTGGGAATGTCTCCAAAAGTATTCTTCATTTTGAACGTCTTTTGCATAACTGGTAAACCGTAAGAGATAGACAAAATTTTACTACACAAAAATGTAGATCGGGTTAAAATATACAATTTATGTCATATACATTTTTTGTTGAGTGAACCATTTTCGAGATATTGCTTGTTATTCCCTTAAATTTTCCAATACTTATATTCTTTCTCAAATGGAAATTCGTTTTTTTTTTGTCCTGGTAATGCAAAGAGAATGGAATACTCCACATAGCAACCAGCTCTTAATATATTTGACTATCGCTTAAAGCCTACCAATCCCCCTTGCATCTACAAGAAAATTAGCAATAAAATTAACATTTCGATATCTCTATTAACATGAAGCATGTGAAAATAAGTGTTTGTAAAAATAGTTTGTACAAGAGTAGGGAAAGTCATGTGAGTGTAACACATCAGACTTTTTTGCCCTGGTAATGCAAAGATAATGGAATACTCTACATAGCAACCAGCTCTTAAAATATTTGACTATCGCTTAAAGCCTACCAATCCCCCTTGCATCTACAAGAAAATTAGCAATAAGATTAACATTTCGATATCTCTATTAACATGAAGCATGTGAAAATAAGCGTTTGTAAAAATAGTTTGTACAAGAGTAGAGAAAGTCATGTGATTGTAACAAATCAGATTTTTTAAATCTTAATTCCGCATTAGGTGAGTTTATTTAAAATTTAATTGGCACAAGTTGCATACTTTATGAATTCTGCATTTTTTTTTGAACAAATATTTGTCTATACCTAATAGTTTTCGGGTTATAAAATATGCACTAAGGATAAAGAAGGCTTTATAGACTATTAAAAATAAGCTATGCGTTTTATTTGCCATAGGAAGATCTCAAACATAAGACATTCTAATCAGAATTGTTATGTTAGAGAAATAAAAATATAAATAAAAATTTTCGGCATAAACGTTTAGTTATATGAGTGTCGCTAAAATGTTTTCGTTATGTCCTTCAAAGATGCTGGACTTAATTAGCAACCTTTCGTTTTTTAATAATTCTGTTTGTGTTGGCATATGGATACGTAGTGCATAGTACTTTTTCAATACAGGACACCTCTAAGTGTATGTTTTCCATAAATTCTCAATATTGCATTTTGAATGGATTACAGTAATACTATTGCGGAAGCGGTAGTGAAAGCAAACAAATGTATACAAGTGTTTGCCTAAAATTTGTGAAAATAATGTACTGTATTATATTTAGGAATCATTGGAGTTCACAGTAATACTTCACTACATACCGGTAGTAATACTCCAATTATCGAAATTGTTGTAATTTTGATATGTAACAACAGGTGTGACTATAGAGTATTTGAAAATCTGGAGTTACATAAAACAACTTTACGAATAAAATCAACTAAAAAACATAAAGTGAACTAATGTTTCAAATGGTTATATTCATTCATTCATTATCTGTTTACCCTCCTCTTATTGGATCCGACAGAGCATCCAGGATGCCTGGTATGAGATGAAGGAAGTAGATGAAACGAAATGTTGGTGAAATGGATGAAAAGAAAGGTGATGATGGAGCAGTTGGTGGAATGAATGGCGGGGGAAACCGGAGAACCCGGAGAAAACCCGCCCAGACGCCGCTTCGTCCACCACAAATCCCACATGCAGGTCCCTGGGATTGAACCCGGGCCGCCTCGGTGGGAGGCGAGGTTGTTATAACAAATGATAAATTAAAAAGGAAAAGAGAATTGCAGCTTTGATTTTATGCATGCCAAGATAATTACTGAGCTTGTACGTAGTTGTAGCACACAATCATTTTCTCAGATTACTTTTCTCATGTTAGGTGTCCAGTCTGAAAATATTTGCAATCTGATTCATCTGTTGACAACATTGCTGAAATTGACACAAGCATACTTTCTAGACATGTTCGTGTTCTGAGGCTTGGCCTATCGAATTATTTCATTTATTTCCTCTTGGCTAAATCTTTCAGATGTCAATTGTTTGAACTTAGCGCTTGTTTCCACTGCACACATGTTCGTTATGCACGATCATCAAGGAACTTGGGATAATTACCGAGCAATAAGAGAGTATGATCTTCAATTATTATTGATAGAAATTGTCACTATTGGTTCATATGACACTTCCTGGCACCTGATTGAACTATATCAGGTGACTCACACATGAGTTAAACTTAAATTGAGTTTTATCTATGGACGCTCTTTAACTGCTGTGGTTCTAAGCGTTCCATTCTGCGTTGGGGTGTAAACCCAGAAATTTGCTCAGAAGCCTCTTTATCAGGCTTGAGGTTCTTTTACGAGCCGTAAATCTAGACACGGGACCACCGGCTTTACTTCCCTTCCGAAAGAAGCCATGCTAAGGATGTTTTATCTTACACTGCTATGTCGTACACAGACACGTACGTGGTAATAGAATGGCTTTGAAATTTGTACGCGAGCATCAGAAAGAGGTATCGGATTTCATGAAGCCTAAGGACGTTTACGCCCGAAAAAATCCATCGCGTACAGTTCTTAAATATTTGACCATGGCTGTTCCCTTTATAACTAGCACGAAATGTGTAAGGTAGCTATTTCTGCAAAGTTTATTTGGATTAAAATGTAGAGGATAGAATAATAAGCTTGAGTAAGAATAATGTATCACACCAGATTCTTTTTTGTTTACTTCTAAGCTCAAATCTTGTGTTTTGCAGTGCCTGTTTTAGTTTCTCTACTACGTGTAGTAAATAGGGGAATATTGCATTCCAAACCTTGCATATAAAGGCTAGTTTGGAGTGGGGGATTTTATTGAAAACCTTCGTGTTGCATCTTTTTGAAAGACAGCAATTATTTTTACCGAATGTAATTGAACTATCCACCATGTTGGGTATGGATCAAGAAGTGTAGAGTACATTATATATTTAACACTTTCTTAAATAATAAAATACCATGCTTCCCTGTTTACTTATGATTATAGTGGATATGTTTGTAACAATTCACTCATATGTCAAACCCAGTGGAGGGTCTTTCGAAGCAGGTTGGTATGACGTCACCTTTTGAAGGAAATATTTTCCAACTTTATCATCATCATCATCATCATCATCATCATCATCATCATCATTATCCTCATTATTTACCATCACCGTTGTTATTTTTGTAGTGTTTGTTTTACTTTATAATAAAGTTATCAAATATATTTCTACCTGGTATCGTGAACCTTTACCTTTAACAACTGTCTAAAAGGAAAACTATTGCCCTTTTATGCCTTTTGTTCCCATATTAACAACACAATACACCGCTGTTTTTCGTTCCTGCCGGTAAATACTCTTTGATGCCATACTGTACAAAAGGCTTCATGAAACCCGACACCTCTTTCTGATGCTCGCGTACAAATTTCAAAGCCATTCTATTACCGCGGACGTGTCTGTTACACTGCTATTTCGTACATCAAAACACATCAGATATACTTGGAAATAGTGTTTTAGGACGCAGTATAGAATTTCCACGCTTCCCTGAAAAAACGCTGTTTTTGTTGTAAATGTGACAGGAACTAAAAAGCTAAAGGAGGAAAAGGGGGACTCAAAAGAGTAACGAAAAGGTCTTTATTTCGTGATTTATGAAATAATTCTTAAAACAGTTTCCTTTTATGTCAATTATATTCTCTAAAATTTGTTTTGTTTGTATTTTAGAAATAAAAACACAAGCAAAGTTGTTTATCTGCAGTATTTTGTATGTAATTTATTTTCTACAAAATTCTTATCCTGCATTTAGCTTTTGGGAAACGGTCATGTGAGTCTGTCCTACTTAGAAAGTAATGTAATCAAAAGTTCAAAACAACTTCACATATATACACAGTTCGTTAGCGAAAATTAATAACACACAAATCTTCTCGAACTACCAGTGAAGTTAAAGAGCTAAAAACTAACGAGTTTTGTCAGTTGTCTGTTCTAACAGCAGCAAGCCATCAGTACCCTGAAGATGGAGGCAATATAAGCTTCCGAAACCTCCATTTTTTTTTACCCCTTGGAACTGTCTGATAGCTTGAGAAGATATATTTGCAGAAATTTTAGAAATTAATAATAAATTGCAATTTAAATACTTTCTTAAATCTGATTCAATTATTTAGTTTCTTCCAGATACAACTGTATCTACAAAAAGTAAATTGATGCAGTAATTTGTATCACAAATTACTTAAATGTAAATAATGATTGTAATATGAATATGCATTTTTATGTGACATTGATTTCAGATGTTTATTAATTGTAATTATTATTGGGAAATAAGTTTATACGACCTTACTGAAACTGTCAATAATAGCGCAATAATGCAGAGGGGGGGTGAGCTGTTTATCATTATTGGAAACGAGGAAGTTACGTAATGTTGGCGCTTTTTTCCGTTGAGAATCTTCTGGAATATTTCCCTAGAGCATATGTATTCATAATTTTCATTGGATATTAAAATAGACGCTAATGTTGGCGCGTTTTATTAGCCAATAGTAACTCAGTTATAATCTTTAGGCATATCGGGGAGTGGGTGTATAAAAAGCCAAGTCAGAGGTAGATCGCGGTCAGTTCATCGAAAATCTCAATACATTACACGTCGCCTTCAGTCGCTCAGTTCATCAAAATTCTTTGTGCACTACACGTCGTCTTCAGTTCGTCAAAATACTTGTATGAGATACGTCGGCTATAGATTCACAAGTTACGAAAATCTAAAGTATTATAAAGTTAATTATACACAAAGTTGAAGTACGCGAATTAAGAGTGATTAGTAATGAAGTTATTAAAACAGTTTCAGTTTGGCGAGTGTTAAGATCAATGTATAAATATGATAGTTAACGTGTTTGACAATAAATGTGTAAAACAAATTTCTTCATCAGTGTTATATTTGGATAAAAGATTCCTTTCCGTTTACACACTCTGATCAAGAGACATGTTCGACTGAGAAATAATAGCTAGCCGGAGGACAGTAAACAAAACTTAAAATTCTTTCAAACACTAATACTACCACAAATTGCTAACACTAGATGGAGCTACAAACCGAACAAATGAATGACGTCACAAGATGGCTTCAACACATGATGTAAACAAACATTATAAGTAATACCGCATCAAAATCAAAATAAAGTTTTAACACTAAAACAAAACAAAATGTATAGGGTTATATTAAGCCGAAAGAATAAAAGAATGTAATGAGTGCTTGGTATACCAGCATAAATTAACAATACTTTATTCACTCCATTTATCCTAATATATAAAATTCTATTGTTTACGTGATTTTGTAGAAGAGTTGCAGCACATACTGCGTTGTAATATGTCTCATTCAGTCCGTTATTAAATCATAAAGTTTGTAAACATTCTGAATATTTCTGCACACCTTTACAGTAAAAATATTAAAAGTTCATCGATAACTGAAAGATCAAGGCCTGCTTAAACGGCTTATTGAATCTTACTGCCTTATTTACACACAAATGAAAAAATGAATGCCATTTGTGATAATAACTATTCGTCATTTGTTTAGTACTAAATCTTTACAAAATGGTGTTAATCTGTGGAGCTTACTTGTTTACTTGCGTAAACGAATAAAGTTATGTGTTATGCATCACGAGTAGGATTTCGAGAGGAAGATTAATCCGGGGACGTGAGAATTCTTCCTTAAGAGTTTCAGCAGATACAGTTATTTCTTATACTGCAAGAGCCTTGCTTGAATACAAATGATTAACAAGAATGCCAATCAGAACAAATGTACATGTTGGGAAGCAGGTTTATTTGTGAAATACTAAATATAGATCTCATATTCAGTCCATTTATTTGCTGCATTAAGCTATCTTAAACTATTTTGTATGTGTCATAGGAGATTCTGTTGTACATTTACCATATATACACACATATATATATATTTACACATTTTATGCATGCTTTGTTTTGGACGATCAATGATAATTATGTTAATTGTAATGTTATGTATGTAGTTGCTCATTAACAACTGACAGAAGTACCAACCTTAAAAATGTAGATAATGTCTCATAAGTAATGTCGGTTTTTAAGCAAAACTTTATTTCAAATGTATTGTTACAGGAAATGATTCTAATCTTCAAAGAAAAGACCATTAGATTCTATTGTCCTGAGCTACCTTACAGCGAGGTTTGCTATCCCGCAACGGTAGTAGTTTCTGGTTTTTGATGTGATGAATTCGTTGATACTCATTTCAACAGCATCAACGTTTTCAACATCTCTTCCACGTAAGAAATAGGCCATGAATCATGATAATCAAATGGCGCAAGATCAGGGCTATATGCTGGATGTAGTAGCAGTTCAATTCCTTCCAAATCCTGAATTTTGTCCATTGTTCTTTGGGCTGTTTACATTGTCCTGCTGCAAGAGAACTCTGTTTATATTAACTAATGCCGGGCACCTCTGCCTCTAAACTTGATGAACTCGTTCCAGCTGTTGAGAATGAAGCTCTGCTCGTCCATTCGGAACAAATTTCCAGTGAATCACATCTTCAAAATTTCACCACGCACATACGATTTTTTTAACGACAACGTTTGCAGTCTAACGGGTATCGAACCACTTTTTCGAGGTGTCAGGGTTTCAGTAATACACCCAATCTTCTCATATGTGACAATTCTCCTGATAAATCTATCATCCCAGGGATTAGCTAAGCTGACGACAGATATCCACTCCACGTTGAGCTTGATAGATGTCAATTCATGTGGTACAAATTTACAGCTTCTGGATGATTTTTAAGTATCATAATATGGCGATATATGGAATCTTTTTAAGCACTAAGTTCTTCTGACAACCTCCAAGTGCTTGTCTGTGGATTTTCTTCCAAAACTCTGCGTGTATTCTCAATATTCCATAACTTAGATCTTCCAGAACGTTGTAAATCTTTAATGTTTTTGTCTCCATTATTAAACGCTGGAACCATCGTTGTGCTACTCGATCACTAACGACACCTTCACCTTCAACTTCACATAGCCGCGGCAGCAGCTTTATAATCTTGTTTCCAGAAGTGCTTCAGAAGGACTCTAACCTCAAACTTTGTTGCCTCCATTTTAAAATCCTATATTACCAACTGCTGGCTGCCAACATGTTAACCATTGCCGACGCTCGTAGCCGTGGTCGCTGGAGTGTATAGCTCCGGCGCTCCGTCAAGCCGAGGGTCGCGGGTTCGAGTCCCGCCATGGGCATGGGTGTTTATGTGTGTGTGTGTGTATGTAGGTGTGTTATGTAATTGCGGTGATAAGGGGTAGCGAAAACAGTAAAAACACAGTATCATAAACTGGGTAAACAAGAGAACTTAAAAAGAAACAATAGGAACAGTAACCATAGCACCCTGCAAATAGTAGTGATAATATTAAAAGCATATTATATACATACGAAATAAACCCCTTATAAAACCGACATTACTTATGAGATAACCTACCTACTGCATATAAATGCCTGTTACAATACCGCTTTATTATTTTCAATTAAGCTCCAGATCAATTGAATTTGACCCACGAAAGTTCAATGTCATCGATTACTTTCTTCTGGTAATTAAGAAAATATTAACAATTGGCAACCATGAAGGAAAATCTTGAGTCAGAAATTCAAGAGGCATAGAAAATAGGATGTGCTTCTTTGTTTTCTAATAAATCCAAATGAAGATGTGATACATCATAGGCATTCAAAAAGTGGTGGATGAGAAGATTGATACTGCTGGCATGCTAATCTGAAAATCAACATGATAGGCTTATTAAGAAATAAAAACATATTTAAAGACAGAGGAAGTACTGAAATGGTAAAATATGTAACTAAAATACAGCATATTCCATGTCTATAATAATAAAAACATTAAAAGCTTATGGCTTAATGTGGTAGTGCCTAAAGGCTGCAAAAACAGTAAAAGAGTTGGGTGTTGGCTGCAACGAATGCGGGAAAAGCGACTTCTCAGGCATGTCTTGATGGGTGGTAAGTTCATGGAAAAAACACGATAGCTCAAAAATATCGCCCAGAACTCACAAAAGGCAGCAGTTTCATAGGTGCCCTACAGTCGTGCAGTTAACAAAATCCAATTTTCGATAAAGTTCCACATTTTGTGCCACTTATCCCTGCACCTTCTTTGTAACTTGTAAACATTTCTACTAAAGATTCTCTAAATTGGCGCATTCATAAAGACTTACGGACAATTATTACTGTCTAATTGATGATGATGATGTGGAAAACCGGATACGCAGGTACTATTTCTACCCTCTGTTCTTCTCAAAAAGTTAAACAGAAGATTCTAAATGGCTGCCTCTGTTGTCTAGTGGCCTGCATGCTTAATCCAGCAATTGTTCCTAAGTCATAGCCGCCAATATGACCTAAGATGTTAAAGCAGTATGTAAACGAAACAAATTAAAAACTCTTTAACCCAGAGATTCCGTGTTCAATTCTCGACTGGGAGAGAGAATGTATCATTGATTACAATCATTCCCCACCCTTACAGTGCCCGGAAGTCTAATGTGGGAATGAATGTGAGGGTGTTACATGAATAGGTGATAGTAATTTATGGTATAAGACTTTAAAATAATAATTTAATATTGAATGAAAAATTTAACGCCGAGGCTTCCGAAGGTGCAAATTTTCATGTAATTTTAAGTATATTTTAATATTGAGTAGCATATAATATTTTAACGGCTACTAAAACGTAAATCAGAGTTATTATTTTAATAAAATAATGTATATTTATTGCTGTTGGATGAGAACATAGTGGCACCAGTGCTGATTGTCTAGGAGATAATGGATGTAAATGAAATGTATGTATAAATAGAAATGTGTACGAAAAAGGAAGAAATATTGTTGCGTATTAGTAGGTATTAGTAGCTATTGTCATGCCAGACACATTATTGCGTCGTATTGGCGACAGCATTTTTGGGGTAATTCTTTTGGCTTTGGGTTTGAAGTTCCGTCTGGTATGACAACTCGCCGCTTCTAGCGGGCGAGCCTCTGTGGAGAGAGAGGAGGGATAGCTTAGCATTACTTTTTTGTGTGTGTTGAGCGTCAGTTGAGTTGAATGTGGTTTGAGAGTCGAGTGTATGAGTTTGTGTGAACGAGTGTAAATGTAGCTCGTGTGTGTAGCATCTCTCCTCAATTCTTTCTTTATCGTTTTTGTGTGTTATGTAGGGGCACCATTAATATTTTATTGAATAAACCACAGATAATGTGAAATCCTGGTCCTCTCGTTGTATCTGTAGCTACGTCTCCCCATGTGTATGTTGCGGTGATTAAAATTTTATACTTTTACTGGAACCTTTTCGGCCCTCACCCCGTACGTAACAATATTTAATCACGAAAACGTTCTAATCGATGCAGTGAATTCATTGCTTCCTAAAAGGTCTGCTAATTAGCATTACTTGAGGTCTTGTTTCAAAAATTAAATACAAAATATTATAACAATGGATTAAAAAGTTTTCATTAACTACTGTGATTAAAATCAGTACCTACTTAGATTGCTATGAACGACAAAACAGCTTAACAGTTCAGTGAGCAATAACATCAGTTGCTTCTGAAGTCAAAGCCCTCAATATGCCCATAGAAGTTAAAGGAAGTTATACAAATGAAACTAAAAATATAAAATCAAATATCCTAATTCTCTCGAGGGTGTTAATTGAACAAACTTTCAGAATGAAGATGAAAGCAGTCAGTTCCTTGGAGAAACAATCAGCCAGGTGGGATAGTGTCTTGATGGAGAACTTGCTTGTATTTGTCACGTGCAATGTTATACCACATGGTGAAGTTGTCATGTTCAGCACAAAGATTTAGAAGAGAAAGAGTGTGGTGTCTCCCAACCCCGCTGTGGCTTACAACGCCACTCGCACCACGTGATTTGTGGGAACAAGACTGTGTTGATGTAAGCGTAACCATGAGGTATATCTCAACACTTTACCCTCACGATTCATTCACTCGGAAAACAGTATTTTCAAACCTTGAGGTTTTTTTTACTATATAAAATTAAAATAAAATTAAAAGTTTGAGCTTTCTATCTTGAAAAATCCTTTAAGAAAAATAAGTTGATTTCTTGTTTTTATAAGGTCGAGACAAGAAATGCTATAGATTTTAACTTAAATCTTGAAAATATTTATAGTTTATTTAATAGTTATTCGGTTACGAAAGTTAACCTCTCTTCTTTAGTAAGTATCTCGTTTGGAATAGGATAGTTCTGTAAAAAATTTGAACCCAATACTCCTGATATTTCGGAAATGCTATAAAAATGGATAGAATAACCTTTACATAAAAATATATTAACATTTTAAGTAAACTGTAACATAAAACACAAACAACCTTACATAAAAATATAGCAACATTTTAAGCCAACTTTAATCATTACAGGTTAAAAACTGCACATATAATTTCAAGAGAATAACTAAAAATCGTATCCCTTAGGACACTGGCACTGACAATGACAATGTAACCCCCCAAATTATTAGTACGCCACGTCATTAAAATGCAAATAATTAAACTTATCTGAGTTTTCGGTTTTTGGTTCATGCACACGCATATTCAGGAATACGCCTTTTTATGCATTCTTTTGAATATGCTGATATCTCAAACAATAATAAGCACAAAAGAATATGTTTAACTGGAGAACACCACCATGTAATTGTTTTCATAAAAAAAGAAAGAAACCCAAGTTTTATGTTTTAATCGTTTTCATTACTACAAAGAAGATAAAAAAAATATAATGTGATATAAGAGCTCCTGGTTAAAAAAAATCATCTGGGGGCATTACTAAAACACTTTTGATATTCTAAAAAATAATACGCAAAAAAACAGGTTTGCCTGGACAACTCTACAAGCTATGTCCTTATTTCCATGAAAAAAAGATCTGACAACACCAACATTTTAATGCGCTTATTTTTTTAGTCTCTATTGAAGAAGAAACAAAGAATCTAGTTGGTAGAAGAGTTCCTGGTTAGAAAAAGAAAATCGAATGTAGTATAACTAACCAACTTTTAAATCCAGTAGGTACTTAATATTCATTACAAAAGGTCAAGCATATTTGAAATTTGGTGAAAAACCTATGCATTTAGCTTTAGCAATTTTTCTACCACGTACACAGTAGGTAGAGAAGTATTGCATTCCACCCAAAAATTCTATACCCAGATTTCACCGGTAATGCATGTTTTGGGACCCCTGAATGCAAAAAGCGTTTTTAGAAAAAGGTCCGCGCGCGCGTGTGTGTGGGTGTGTCTATAGTATGTGCGTCTATGAACAACATAATTCAAAAGTCGAATAAATACCAAACTTAGTTTTTAAGTTCAATATCTTCTAAAGATGAGACACGAAGATTTCCTCCCATCCCAATTACCCTTTACATGGAAGATTTCTGGAAATTTTTATTTTCTGAAAAATGGCTCTAACGATTTTGATTAAAATGCCATAAAGATATTTACATGACAATTAAAGTGTATATCTTAAATTTTCTGGGAATATCCTTTGAAGTCTTTTTCATGGAAGGACTTTTGTATAATCTTGTAAAGTTGTAAAGTTTAAGCGATAGACGAAAACGAACTACGAAAAAAATGTAGACTTGTTTAAAACACACAATTTATTTCAAATAGCTCTTTGTGGCATAAGCCATTTCCCAAATTGTTCAGTGCATTGTCATTCTTTTAAGTCTGTCGTTTTTCAGTTCTTTTGCGACTGGAAACAGTATGGAACTTTTAAGACCAGTTTGACTTTGGCTGTTCCTTTCGCAACTATAAGGAAATGTGCAATGTAGCTATTTCTGCAAAGGTTCATCTCGATTAAAATAGTAGACAGAAATATAAGCTTTCGCATGGATAGTTTGTATATCCATTAATAAACGATAGATGGTACAGAAAATCATATGAATATAACACATCAGATTTCTCCACGGGCCACAATTTTCAGCCTTTTAAATTAAAATATTTGGAGAGCTTCAGGTATTATACCCTAAAATATGTCTGTACGAGTATACATTTTAAAAGAAAGGTATCTTTTACCTATATTGGAGCCTTCATTTTTTGACAGGCACATAAGTGAAACAATGAATTCAGAAACACAAATGGGAACTGTTTTTGTTTTATTACCTAGCTAGAATTTGACAAAAGATGCAAATTAATACAGTACATTCGGATATATATTGTAAAGCAACTATTAACGTTTTGGATTCAGACTTATTTTAATTTTACGACTCTTAAAACTGCAACTGCGTTTTAGTTTTCTTATTTGGGGGGGGGGAGCTCTTAGTTAACTGAAGCATTACTGGCCCGGAGGTTAGCTAGGATAAGTAACTGCAGTAGTATTACTAATTCACTACCCTTACCGATAGCTGGTCTCTGCTTTCAGTGTTATGACAGCTCTCTCGCTCCTTAAGGTTTTCCTTTTTATCTGCTCAATGACGCTCGTTTTGCAAACAATTAGGAAGTTTAAACCCAACACATATAAGACACTCCATTACTTGTCAACACGTGTCTAGTATTCACTTCACTTGGAAGGTTTCTGTTGAATACAAAGTTAAAAATATAAAAGTGATACAAATATTACGGTCGACCTTCAGCGCCAACTTTAAGGCCATCTTAGCTGAAGAAGAGTAAGGGTAATACCAGATTAGCGATAAGAGCGGGGTGTGCCCACGTAAAATAAGCGGTGATCGATATGCCTGGATCTTTGTAGAACTCGTTATAGTATCGCAAAAAAAAAATGCATTCAAATAAATGAAACAAAACAAAAAATGTTATGTTAGTTTTATCTATTTAGTCTAAACCATGCTAATGTTCCACAATTAAAGGTTTGTTCTAGACATGTTTACTTGGTGCATCATTAAACGCCTTTTATAATGGACCTAGGTATTGAAAGGGTTACCACTTCCGAAATAACTATAATAATGGCTCATCGAAATTATGTGAATCGCTCTCTGGTAAAACTTTCAGTTTTGTTAGTTGAAAGCTATATAGGATAAAAAAAGTATTATTACTTCCTTTACGTCCTTTGAGGACGATCTATTACAGGGATTCAATTCTTCTAAGGTACTTTTCACGATTAGCTAGTCGGTCCGTGTACAATGCGTATAGTGTTTACGCTGAGTGATCGACCAGCCACACATAGTGTACAAGGATATCATTAATGATAAAATGTTACTTTCTTCGCTTAGAAGTGCCATGGTGACATAAACAACCATATACACAAGCCAATGATGGGTATCAGTCTGCAAAGTTTTTGCCAAGCATTTGAATGAATTAGAGCAAGGGGGAAGGGGGGGGTTCCATAGATCATGGCTTTTGGAAAATTGAAAAGAAGGAAGATTTTTCAGTGTAAAATAATAACTATTTTAAAAATTTCTAGTTAAATCTATGCTACATAACTCTGACAAGAAGCATTTTTATGAATATTTAATAACCAACATACATTGAAGTAAGTTATACATACATCTATTGAAACATTGTGGAATATTTTCGTTTTGGATCTCAGATAGATTTGGTAGAAATGAATGTAACAAAAGGTGCGGATTTTAAGTCCCGGATATAGGACCGGTGCCCACTCAGCATCGTGAGGAAAGTAAGGAGTGGCGATAGGCAGCGATCCCGCAGAGCCAACATTCCGGCTGGGGGATGCGTGAAGTTGCCTCATCTCCTCCCCGCATCGGTTGGATGATCGCCCACCTCTGTCGTGCGTACGTGGGAGTGAGGCCGGCATTCGAGTTGGCAGGCCAAGGCCCTGAATGAGTAGTAGCGTCATGGGGGTGATTCTCAAACATAACTTTTAAAAATTAAACATTGTAATAAACCTTTTTACTTCAAAAGTTACTTACTATTAAAATCGTGACGTAGCTATCTTTTTTCATTGGGGTAAACGTTAAAAAAACAATCATCTGACTTAACTTCTGTCTATTACAGGAGCTTAAGAGAGAATCTCCCCTCTTAGAGTGCAGTTTACTACAGAACTAAAATGACTATCTCATTGTCCAGGAGGTGAAATCTGTTCTTTCTTGACCTCATAAATTCAATTCCTCTATCGTAATTGCACACTCAATTTTGAGAAGCTTATTTAAAAAAATCTTGGTCTCGAAATCGGTAGAGACTCTTCAAAAGAGTAAAATAAGCATCGGCTTTCCTCAGCAAAGTAGAATATGCTGATGTACGGAACCGTGGGTTAAGTTGGCAATCAATAATTAACACGCCTCTTCCTCGCCTTCCATCCCTCATTCAGTTACACAGGTTAATGCTTGAATATCGAACCAATAAGAGCCGGATCATTCCGGGGCTATTATAGACAGTCTTTAGGAGGCATATTGTTTCAACCATTAAGGTGGCATATACCGATTCTCCACCTCTTCCATCGCCCAGCTAGCCCTGACCTTTCTTCATAGGGTAATGCTAGAATATCGGACTTCAGCTAAAACCAATTAGAGTATAGCTCGTCTAAGGCAGGCACGGAACACAAATAATGAGGAGATTCTGTCAACATTCAAGAATAGAAAACTGCAACCAAAAGCATCGTCACATTCTTTTTTTTTGGGGGGGCGGCTCTCGACTGTACTTGAGAGGATTCTTCAAGAATTAAGGAAATCTGATGGAATACAGAATTAATTTGCTATACTGTAGTGTATTTGTACTGAAAATATTCTTTGGTAAACATCCTTCATTAAAACTAATTCTTTTAATAAAGAACCTCAAAGAACTCAGAAACGTTTGCCTCCTGCTGACTTTAAAGCTTTTTTCTCACGCAATACCTTATGGCTTAAATTTAAAATTGGCATTTTAAATTACATTTACATAATAAACAATTTGTAAATGTTTCTAACAAATATAGTGAAGCGTTAATTTAATATTTCCAAGTGCTCACTACCCATTATGGCTTACAACCGGATCAAATCTATTACTGGAATGAGTCAATGAACACACAACATACTTCCACCCACAGAATTATTTATTTTTCTCCCTTTGTGTTTCCTTAGAGCCATTGTGTTACAAGGCTTCATCAGGAATACACGGAGGTCAACAAATCAAATAGTCAAGAAGGCACTCTGGGGTGCACAACGTGTAACCAAGCCGAGTGTTCAAAACGACCTACAAGACAACCTTCATAAATCCGACTACACACGCCAACGCTAATACTCCAAAACTCTGCTTTAATTAAAAAAAGAAAATAGCAAAGTGAGTCGTACGAACGCTCTGTTTTCTATTCCCTTTTTGTTACCTATCAGGTTGCCTGTTAATTGTGACATATGAAACGACTGTTTCTTATTCATAGTTGTTGACAGATTTTAATGCTAGTGTTAAATTAATACAGCGACTTCCGTGCTACTGGAGTCAGGTTTTCTTTATAGGCAAGTGCTAGCGACTGTATTAAACAAATTATCCAGATGCAGATGATGAACGGGTGCTGCATTATTTTTCTTGGGTTTTTGTAGCAGGTGATGTAATTGCCTATCCTTCAAGTTCCCTGCTTGGAAGTCGTTTTGAAGTTAGAACTGATGTACCGCTTTTTGTTTCAAATGTTCAAACCTTGTTCGAGTATAGAGTGCGGAATAAGATGGTGAATATACACATAACTTGATATTCATTGGTTAAGTTCCCGAAAAATATACTCGTACAAATTCACACATTAAGAGCACACAGGGCGGGTTTTTTTATTTAAAAAGAACTTTCCAGCTGATTATCTTGAAAGAAGCACGTTTTCAAGAAAATAATTTATGTAGAATGCCTGCATGGTGGAGTGATCAGCGTTCTGGCTTCTCAAATCAAAGGTACTGGGTTCGACCCCGGCTGGGGTTGTTTCATTAAACAGAATTATACCCTATCCTCCACAGAATCTGAATTATGAATGCTAGAATGAATTCAATGTGCTTAACAGTAGGACATATCTATTAAAAACCAGCATTAACAAAACCTGAAGTTCAACGCGTAATAACACCATCATTTGTTTCCAAGTAAAGCCCTGATATACTCACACAAGTTAAAAGGGGCTATATAAATGAAACAATAAAAAAATCTGATGTGTTACACTAACATGACATTCTCTACTCTTGTACAAACTATTTTTATAAACTCTTACTCTCCATCTATTTCAAATTAATCGAGATAAACGTTTGCAGAAACGATCTTTTGACATTCAAAGAGAATTACATTTTACACATAGCGACCAGTTCTAAAAACATTTCACTATCGCTTATGGCCTACTATGTTCCCCTTGTTTTGTATTTGCAAGGGCAATATAGAAATACAGTAGCATTTAAGTATAGACATATCTCTTAATAGCTGGTTGCTACGTGTAGCACCATTCTCTTTGCCACAGATTAATACTCTTTGCATATCCAAGACAAAAAAATGAATAACGAGTTCCCATTTGAGAAAATAAGGATTGAAAAATTTAAGGGAATAACAAGCAATATCTCGAAAAGGTTCACTCAACACCAAAAATGTATATGACATAAATTGTGTATTTTACTCGTAACCCGATCTACATTTTTTTGTAGTAAAATTTTGTCTATCTCTTATGGTTTACCATTTATGCAAAAGTCGTTCACAATGAAGAATACTTTTGGAGACATTCCCTGAAAATTCAAGATATACATTTTATTTGTCATACAAATATCTGAAACATATAATATTTTAATCAAAATCGTTAGAGCCATTTTTGAGAAAATTAAAATGTTCGAAAAATGTTCCATGTAAAGGGTAATCTGGGGTAGGGGTATTTTCTTGAAAACCTTCGTGTCGCATCTCTGGAAGATACTGAACCTAAATACCAAGTTTGGTGTTTATCCGACTGTTCGTTTCTGAGTTATGCTGTTCACAGACACACACACACACACACACAAGCACACACGAACATATTTCCAAAAATGTTTTTTTGCATTCAGGGGGGTCTCAAAACATATATTTCCGGTCAAATCTCGGTATCGAATTTTTGGGTGGAATACAATACCTACTTCCCCTACTTACTATACGTAGTAGAGAAAGTAAAAACAAAATATGGTGAATTTTTCAACATTTGAGTGAGAAAACAATGGTATTAGTTTATTTTCAAGGTCGTTTCATGATCAGCTCAATTTTTTTTAAATGGGAACTTTATTCTTTTTTAAACAGATTTTGGTTTTACTCATAAAACCAAATATTGTTTATTAAACCAACCAACTGGAATACATTTGAGGAATCTTACGTAGATACTAAGTTCTCACTATATGAATCAATTAACCAGGTGAGAAGGAAGTAGAACAGGTAGAGGCTTCCACAGGTGTATCCCTTATCAGCCAAACTGTTTATACCTTTAATACCTATTTTAAGAGTTTGGTGAATTACTCGTTCCAGACAAAGAGGAGTGGTAGTAGGAGGAAGAATAAATAGGATTTATTGATGATATGGCACTGATATCACAAGCTCCTAACAATAATGCTAATGAAAACTGACATCGTTGAGGAGTAGGGAATGACGAATGCAAAGAAAGAGAGACAAAGAATATACAATTCTGAATTCAAGTGAAATCCCAGGGCAATTGGAATTCTTTTGATACCTTAAGAAATCTACTCAGAGAATAAAATATCACAATTAGCCCTTCAGTTATAAATATTACTAGCATGCATTTGCTTTATGGTTTTCGTTTGCCTCTTTCTGTATCTAAAGCTGTAAATATACCAAAGCAACGGTTTAAAGTGTTCTTTGTGTGCAATTTTTGCCGGAATCAAGACTAACATTACCAATCTCCTCGCAAGTTTTCCAAGTTTTTCAACTATTTTCATACATGTATATGGGTTACAACTGAGCTATGATTGGCAAGTAAGCCTGTAAATTTGGACCTCCCACGGGTAGCCAGAACAAAAGCCGCTCAACCTTGATTTAACCAATTTGTTCCACCAGTGGAAATGATCTGTCCTCAAGGCTCCGAATAAATACATATCCCAGCCTTGCATTATGTCATAAGATTACTTAATCCGAGCCTCCTCAACAATATGTACTATAAGTTCTTCATTCATCCCTACTGAAAGAGAAAGTTGTGCACTTTTTGT
Source organism: Deroplatys truncata (assembly GCA_030765065.1). Lineage (NCBI taxonomy): Eukaryota > Metazoa > Arthropoda > Insecta > Mantodea > Mantidae > Deroplatys > Deroplatys truncata. Next base: position 102,436,685 of record CM060981.1, on the reverse strand, counting down.
TTTACTGCATAAACGAGTATTTGTCTAAGAGAAAATTACTGCTGTGACCTTCATAGGCCAAAGAGGAGTAGAGAAACATGTTGCACTGTTGTATGTTGTTTTGCACATAATATTCCATGCAATAAAATAGGTGCAACACTTAGAATGCTTTAAAAATATAATAAAAGTTCTTCTTTTGAGTTATGGAACTAGCCTTTAAGCCTGTTTCCGCATCAAAAAAGCAAGTCTTGCCATCTACTTAATGGTCGTCTAACAGTTCGCCTTCCTTCGGATCTGTAGTTTAGTAGCAAACTAGATATTCTATCTAATGGTATTCTTTGGATGCGTTTGTACCAGTTATTCTTGTCTGTATTATTCTTTGAGTTAACTCTCTGCTTATATCTTCGCTTCATTCTTTCTTTATTTCTTTCTTTCTTTCTTTCTTCTTTCACCAAAGATTTTTTTTATTTATTTATGGACGCTCTTTAACCACTATGGTTCTTAGCGTCCCATTCCATATTGGGCGAGAAAGACCAGTAATTTTGCTCAGAGGCCTCTTTATCAGGCTTGAGGCTCTTTTACGTGCCTGCCGTAAATCTACGGGACCACCGGCTTTACTTCCCTTCCGAAGGAAGCCATGCTACGGATTTTTACGCCCAAAAAAATCCATCGCCCTCCGCCGGGTTTGAAACCGCGACCTTGGGCTAGCACGGTACCACTAATCCACGGAGGACGACAAAATAAAGGCTAACTCCTGCCGTTAGAAATCGTCTTCTGTCTTATATTTTTTGTTAATTTTTCGCATACATATATTAACAACAATACTAACACGGTTTTATAAAACAAGAATCGAGGTGGAAAAGTCTTGCCTTTTACGGTGTGGTACCTACTGTTTCCTAAAAGCCAGAACATCATTTTCTTTAATGTGAATGACTCATTTTACAAAAAAGACAAATTAAAACGTAATAATAAAAATTATTTTCGAGTTTCATATTTATTATCATTTATCATTATTCTAATATTTTAATTATATTAATTTATATATAATCAAAATTAATTTAATTTATTGATGCGTAATTTATATCAACCCACAACACGTTTATTAAATCAAAGGAACCAAGCGAAAAAAAATCATACAATTGGTAAAAAGACCATAACTGTCACTTACTCATAATTGAAAATTGTATTCATCTGGTAATAATTACATAGCTTATAAAATATTTTACTCTGCACATTAAAACTTTGCTTTGTAAATTATTATATATTTTGATATTATAGACATGAGAAAAAAGCGTATTGGTCGTTCGATTAAAGGCTAAGAAAAAAAGAAAAAAGACGGGAAGACATATGTCTAAATTCCACTTACGAGCAAGTCTTTAGAAAATTTTCAAGTTTTCATTACAGAACATAGAAGAAACTAGAACGACTAGCAAACTATAGGTATTATTACTTTGTCTACTGTGTATACTAAGTAGGGGAAGTATTCCATTCTACCGACAATGATATCGAGATTTCACCGAAAATGCATATTTTGAGGACCCTAAATACAAAAAAGCATTTTTAGGAAAAAAAGGTCCGTGTGTGTGGGTGTGTGTATGTATCTCTGTGTGGCGTGTCTTTGAACATCACAACTCAAAAACGAAAGGTCTGATAAATATCAAACTTGATATTTAGGTTCAATACCTTCCAAAGATGAGACACAAAGATTTTCAAGAAAATCCCCCACCACGAAAATCCCCCACCCCCAGACTACCCTTTAAATAGATGTTTTTTAATTTTTTATTTTCTAAAAAATGGCTCTAAGATTTTGATTAAAATATCACATATTAAATATATTTACATTTCAAATAAATTGTATATATTGAATTTTCTGGGAATAGCCTGTGAAGTCCACTTCATTTGGAAGTAATTTTGTATAATCTTATATAACTGGTAAACCTTAAACCATAGACGAAAACGTACTACACAAAAAATGTAGTACTCTTTAAAACAGGCAATATATTTCAAATAAGTTTCTTTGCGGCATTATCCATTTCGGAGATATCGTTACTAAAGGTTCGAATTGTGCATTTTTTGGCCTTTCTCTGTAAGTCCCGTCAACATTCGCTTGTTCCTCGCGATTGCATGGAAACAGTGTGGAATTATAAGGCCGGCGTATACCATCCAGTTCTTAAACATTTGACTGCCGCTGTTCTCTTTGTATCTATAACGAAATGTGTAATGTAGCTATTTATTCAAAAGCTTATTTGAATTAAAATGTAGTACACAGGAAAACAAGATTTAGTAAGAATGGTTTGTATACCCGCACTAAAAAACTATAGAGGGTAGAGAAACTCTTGTGGATGTATCATCAGAATTTTTTTTTAGTTTCTCTACAGTTTATTTATAGTAGGTAGAGGAGGACTTGGAGTCCATCCAAAAATTTCATATCGAGATTTTACCAAAAATATTCGTTATATTCCCCGAATCAAGAAAGGTTCAGCACCTCCCAAGAATGTAGCCAGATTTTCACAATGATCGCTCACCCGAAATAATTCCTGATATCGAAAAAAGTTTATTATTTTTTTGTTTTATCAAAAATTACTCTAACCATTTTTATTTAATGCATTTTGTTTTAGATATTTAGACATCAAATAATATGTTTATCTATAATTTCCTGTGAATAGCTGTGAAGTCAATTCATTCTTATTTAATATAATGTAATTTAGAAACTATAAGAGATAAGACAAAAACTTCGTACTTCAGATAAAGTGCAGAGAACATTAAAGAATACCATTTTTGTTGAATATTTTCTTTTTTAATATTAAATATTTTCGAAATTTTTGAGCTGCATCCTTTAATGATGCGGTATTTATGGAGTATCTTTAGGAATGTGCTATCCATCTTTCTTTTTCCCCCATGTGGCCTACTTGTAAGAAAAACTGCCATGAGTTGTAAGCATTTATGTTTTACTATCGCATATGGATACAACCAAGCCCATATTTGAGTTCATCCATAATTAAGTATTTTTTTATAAATAACGTAAGATGAATAGAACCATCAGTTCTTATGTAAATAGTATACCTACTTTACAGATTATATGTAAATTTGTAAAGCAAAGAATGTGAGGTGCATCATTGACAACAAATTTTTACTTTGTCTACCCGTATAGTAAGTAGGGGGAGCATTGTATTCCACCCAAAAATTCGATACCGAGATTTCACAGGAAATACATGTTTTGAGGCCCCTGAATAAAAAAAGCACTTTTAGGAAAAGGTCCGTGTGTGTGTGAACAGCATAACTCAAAAACGAAAAGTTGGATAAACCCCAAACTTGGTATTTATATTCAATATCTTCCAAAGAGGCGACACAAAGATTTTCAAGAAAATTCCCCCATTCCGCACTATCCTTTACGTGTAAGATTTTTCAAAAAAAAAATATTTTCTAAAAGATGGCCCTAACATGATAAACTAAAGGTATATTTTGAATTTCCTTGAAATACCCTTTGAAGTCCTCTTCATTCGGAAGGAATCATGTATAATCTTATATAACTGATAAACGTTAAGCAATAGACGAAAATGTCTTTCACAAGAAATGTAAACCTCTTTAAAACAGAGAACTTATTTCAAATTAACTTTTTTGTGGCATCAGCCATTTCCGAGATATCCGTTATTAATGGTTCGAATTGTACAATGTTTAGCGATTCTTTTAAAGCCTATCAACATTCAGTTGTTTCTCACGTTTCCATTGAAACAGTATGGAATTTTAAGGCGAGCGTATAGCGTCTATTTCTTAAACATTTGGCTATCGCTGTTTCCTTTGTATGTATAACAAAATGTGTAATGTAGCTATTTCTGCAAAAGTTTATTTAGATTAAAATAAGTAGGTATACAAGTAAGCTTTAATAAGACTGGTTTGTATACCCACTAATAAACGATAGAGGGTAGAGAAAGTCATGTGAATGTATTACATAAGATTTTTAAAATGAATTTCACCATTTATACGCGCGTCTGAGCTTTTAATTTAAACTAAAATATACTATATGTACCACGTTGTTAGGAAACCCGGTCTACGGCTTAATTTGCTATCAATGAGATGAAAGTATGTACTTCATATAATATCGTGCTTCGCAACCGGCTAGGATATCGATCTTTCTTTATATGTGTAGAGCAGAGAGTAAATAGTTTTGCTTCCAATAGAGTGCGAAAGAAAACCAAGAAAGAGAAAGAAAACGAAAATTGCTTTGTGGTTTGCCTTAAAAGCAATGTAAGGAGAACTCAATACAATGTCTGTCACTGTGCAGTTTTGTGCAGCTGGGTCTCGAACACAAGAAGAATGATCTGAAACGCAGCTGTTTTTGTGTCCTAGGCCGCGAAGGGCAGAAGGAGGTTCCTGCACGGTGTTTTCCACGGCCAACACTGTAATTGTTGATTTGAATGATGACATTTTCGCTTAAGGCAAAAACTAACCAACGTGTGCTGTTGTGCTTCGTTTCATCTTTTTTCCTTTACCTTTTTTTGTTGCCCCGTTTACCGTCTCTCTCGCTCGCTCTCCAGTTTATAAAACCGCACCCTTAAACGAAAACGTTCATCTCGAGATACACGGCACCTAAAAAACACAGCCCTGAAGCCTTCTCAGCATTCCTCAAGTCGAGGTGCGTTACTGCGGGTCAAATTGTCAGGTATTAACCTGCGTTTAATAACGCCTTGCTCGCTTTTGTCCGAATTAACACCGAGATAAGTGCTCCTCACTTGCAACAATTAAACTTTAACATAGCTCCTCTCGGGTCTTAGTTTTACCTATGTTGCTGTAAAGCATTTTTTTAAAAATTCGATATGCAACATTCAAGAATTTTTATATACATTACAAATTTAAATAGCACGTACACTACACAGTTCATACATATATAAGATTCTTCTGTTCAAATTACGCTAATCCCGATAAACTTTTGACAAGCAACTATATAAAATTAATCATTGAATTAATTTAAGCAATTTTCTGCTAATGATGAGCCCATGCGGGGGAAGATGCTTCATACAGGGTCTTCGGTATAAAACCTGACCGCTCGCACGCGGTTTTGCGTCGGGGTAGCACGACATTCCACAGCCGGTTGTGCCAGCACTCTGTCTTTGCTTTTAAAATATGTATTCCTGTAAACCTGTACATAAAATATAACAATATTAACTCTTGTCTGATAGCAAATGCAGGAGATGTCCTTCCGCAGCTAAACAAGCTTTGTACCGAGAAAACAATTTAGATTGACACGATATAGGTCGGCTACTGTGAAGCTTTGTAAAATAACATTTACACAAATATACGTTGTTCTAAAGATAACTGTCTTTCCGTCACCGCAAATGAATGTGAACTATCGACTAATGACTACATGGTAACTGAAGTACAGAAAGCCTGTCGTGAGTATGGAGGGTGGGGAGTGGGGAAGTCAGCCGGCATTGGCTCTGACACACAACACCGTACGTGCGGTCAGGTTTTAAATCGAAGATTTCAGCATCACTTATACGAAGAAAACTTAAACGTATAACAACGAATACTTTGCAAACTGCTGATGGCACCTACGAAAAAGTTCTCGGACTTAAATGTGTATTTTCATGAGCTCTAAATACTTTCTAATGTAATTTTGTCTGCCTTATGATTTCCAAAATATGTAAAATTCAACATGAATAAACTATTATTTGCCTGGAAAATGTTTCGTTATTTTTCATTTTCTCAATGATGACTCTAACATTTAAATTAAACATCATATTTTTAAGATATTTACATGAGAAATAAAGAATTTTTCTGGGAATAGTCTGTGAAGTCCTCTTCATTCGAATTCAATTTTGTATAAATTTGTGTAACTGAGACAGACAAAAAAAATGTACTACACAAAATGTGCACACATCCTTTAAAAAATACAATTTATTTCAAATAACTTTTTAATACTATCAGCCATGTTTATTTGGTTTGAATTTTTATACATTTGTCATTTTTTTTAAATATTCAGAATTTTTTGTCACATCACTTAAAGACCTGGAAAGGAGTATGAAATTTTATGGCCAGCATATAGCGACCGGCTTTTTAAATATTTGGCTTTTCCTCCTTTATTCCCTCGTAACTACAAATAATTTTGTAATGAAGTTATTTCTGCATATAATTAACATGAACTAGATAAAAAGTTAACTTTCATAAGAACAGTTTGTAGACTAAACCATAGTGTGTAGAGATAGTCATGTGAATGTAACAGACTTCATTTTTCCGAATGGGTTCATTAGTAACAAAACCTGAATTACAGTATGAGAAGAGCTGCATTATATTTTCTGTATCAACCAAATCCATGTTCTTTAATTGAGATTACTCTTGGTCACAAATCTATAGTAAAGTAACTTGAACAGAATATTTTTCGTATGGATACTGGAATTATGCGGGGTTTTAATGGGTAGAGAAAAGGCCATGTGGGTGTGACAAATCAGACTTTTATTTAAAACGCGCTCTTTAACATTATCATAATTTGTTCAACTACTTATGAACCTCGGTATGCCATTTTGTAGTTTTTCTTGGTTAAAATGGATGACCTAAATTCCACATCAGCCATGAGTAAAATTACCGGGAGTGGGTTTATGGGTTGGTTTGAATGAATAGCTGGAACGTCAACGAAATTCACCATAGGGACTAAATTCGTTTCCTTTAGTGTTTTAGACCTGATCTTTGAAATAATGATTCTAAATGGTTTACCATCATAGCTAAGTGGCGCCCCTTGCCCCTCATTCTGCTACTTTGGGGCAGTCCATGGGCTCTGATTTATGAAAAACATGAAGTGGTGGTGTATATGTGTAGCACTTCACCAGAACAAGAAAACAGGCAACACGAATGTTCATTTTGTCAGATATATGCTGGTCTAGTTTTTTATAAACGCTCATGGCTGTTTTCAGGAGAAAGAACAAAGCTTGGACGATGTTTTAAGAAAATGCAGCTCTCAAGAATTTATTGAAAGACAAATCACTGTGTCAAAAAGCGTTGCTACTGGTAGGATGCATGTTCCCAAACGCCAAGTCAAACATAGGTGTTGTCCTGAGCATGAATCCTTCTTCACTATTTGCGTAGGCATAACAAAATGGGGGGAAAAAGAAAAAGAGGAGCTATAAGTTGTTTGTGCACCACAGTGGATGAGAATGATTTAAGAGGTACGAGTGCAGCGCGATAAGGGGGGGTTACGCCCAGAATTCCTCACACCCCTTTAGTTCCACTCTTGTCAGGGATACAAAACTACGGATGGGTTCATCATGCGTGGCTAGGTAGGTAACCTTGGAAACCCGGTTCATGTATTTCATTGATTTAAACGGTAATCTCAGTAGGCCGAGGATTTTCGTTTCGGGAGCCAAAACCCACATCATCTGCATCACTGATTTCCAACCTATGTATGTGAACCCTTGGGGGCCAGCGCGGCCATATTTTAAATACTTCTGACACACAACCGATGGGCGTTCATATTTACTAATCATGGCGCATTTTCGTGAATAACTATTCGATTATAAAGTTTATTATATTAAACTTGGATATATATTAAGGGATTTTATGTCTGTATAGCACTATTTAATAATTTATTTTGAAGTTAAATTCACTGTACCATTCGCAATAAACGCTAAATGCAAATGTGGGGTAACCAGAAAGCATGTGGTGGCATTTAATGAAAACATTCATACTGTTAATATTAGAAGCAGTCAGAAATATCTTTAACACATGATACCCATTGTGATAAAAAAACTAAAAACTGATGCGTAAATTTCATAACCAGGCACAAGAATTTCTAAGCATTAAAACCAGAACGAAAGGAAATGAAGCTGAAGTTACTGGACTTCACGTAGAATACAACCACCCATCCCTCATACAGTCTCTTGGTGTCTGCAGACAGCACTCACCAGACCGGGTTTATCTTCACGTCAGTGACCCTTTTTGTCTCTGTTGTTTACATCCTTTGTGTTGTAGTTTGTTTGAGCATAGATAACTTGTACCAACTGCTTAAGAATTCCTATGTGCGCTCATAACCAGTCGGAGGGTTTTATTAAGTAAACAGAGCAATCGTGTTACCGCAAGGAGTATAGGCGACGTCAGGTACTGTAACAGACACTCTCCTTCCCATCCCAACAGATGGTTTCGTTACACGTTTGTTCGATGCGATATAGAGCAGTGGAGAGCTGTTGGCAATATGTCTAAAGTAAAGATGAGTTTATACATCAAAAACATCAACACAATAAGCATCGTTTGTACAGGAATTTGGCATGGAACACTTCAGCACAATTGATGAAACCACCAGATGTAACATTAGAGCTCAAAGGGCATTTAAAACATCATGTTAAACTAACTGTAATTCAATGAAACACAAGGAACATATGGCATTATTAAAAAGGAACAATGAGGAAAGTGAACTTTCAACTTTCTCAGTCCCAAACTAGAATCAGAATTTTTTCGAGGATTTGTGTCATACGTTAATAAGAGTGGATATTGGTTTAAAAAAATGTACAGCTTTCGATGTAAAAGTAAATACAATGTAACTCAGATTTCTGTATATTAATGCTTTAATTAAATAATGAGGTAACTTTATTGCACATACCAATAGCTAAACATACATTGTTTGTTTTCCTTCTAATACTCCTTAATTTTGGTGTACCTGCTATAGGGTGTACTTCCTTCAAACTACGTAAAATTTGTTTACAAAGAACACTGCAAAGTCACAAACGCTTCCGCCTTCTCTCCCCACCCACACTCGGTGCGTTCCTAACTTGGTAGTTTACTTACTAAAACTCCTCTGCCTGCTCATAACATATTCTCTATCCAATACGAATGCATGTGTTTCCTTTATATATTACCTATATAACATACAAAAAGTAAGATTCTTCCCAAAGCCTATGATAAATGTATGTCTAAAAATGGCTTCAAATATTAACTTAATTACATGCAACATGCAGAAATAACATTAAACGATTTATATCTCGAATAGTTTTTGTTTATAACCCTCCTACGGAGGGAAGGGTAAAAATAGCATATTTTCAGAAATTTATAAATCACCCAACCTAAACCTGTTAAACTTAAACAATATTAAGTGCTACAAAAATTAAATTGACTTTTATTTATGGAAGCTCTTTAATTACTATGGTTCTTAGCCTCCCATTCTATATAGGGCGTGAAAGACCGGTAATTTTGCACAGAGGTCTCTTTACAAGACTTGAGGCCCTTTTACGAGCCGTAAATACACGACACGGGAACACCGACTTTACTTCCACTGCGAAGGAAGCCATGCTAAAGATTTTTACGCCGGATTAAAATCCATCGCTCTCCGCCGGGTTTGAACTCGCGACTTCGGTAACCACTACACCATGGACGACGTCTAGTGCTACCGTACGTCTGCATAACGACATATACTTTTTTCTGCAGTAATTCTTCACTATATATTATGGCTTCCCTGTGATAAAAGTATACTAAAGGAGGGAAGAGAATTTCTTAGGCTATTCACAGATAATGTAAACAAATATACTTTATGTCATGCTAGTATTTTACACACGTGACATTTCAATAAAAATATAGTTTGTTGACGTAATAATTTCTGGAAAATAAAATATATAACTCGCTATTTTTGCCCCAAAGGAAAATTTAAATAGTTTATTAAATACAGGTAGATCATGGTTGTGTCGATATTATTATTAATAATAATATAATAATAATAATATAATAATAACGACGTTAATATCTTTTGTTTCTAGCGTTATTGCTAACATGACGCGATTTTTAACCACTGCTTTGTACAGCAGTGCATTTGCTGTTATGCGCAACTACACAAAATCGCAGCACGGTTGTGAGCATCATGCACAAAGCTAACTAACCTATGGTTATTTATAGATGTCTGGTTTACGTCTTTACGGTAACCTTAATGAACAGAAATTTTCGCCGAAGTGTTGTGTGGCTCTTGACAGACGGTTAGTAACCGACCCTCTTTCGGTTCCGATTGGGTAAAGCCTGGAGTGAGATTCTTGTTCATGTTGGTAAAGATAGTATAGCAAATGTTCTTTTAACGGCTTAGAAGTATGTTTAAATTTGTGTGCATATGTTCAATACTTGCTTTTAAATATTTTACATATTTTGTGCCTATGCAAAGTGAATAGATGCACAGACGGTACGTTGAAAGGTATAATGTTATTTTCTCTTTGAAATGGGCAAAAAGAATTGCTTTATTTTTATAAGCCTTTAAATCTTATACTTTAAGAAAGTATGGGTATTCGTTACGATATTCTTATCTTATCTGCTGTTACGGAGGGGACTCGGCACCAATCCAGAGTGGATATTGTACTTACGCCCTGCAGAGGACGCCCCCAGGAGGAAGGATAAGGCGAGAGGGAACACCTAGCGCCCTATCAAGAAGTGATAGTACAGCAATGACAGGGTCCCTAATTTTCCAGATATAGCAACCGGCAGAGGACAGACCCCCCAACCCCACACAGAGGGGGTCTAACGCCCCTCAAAGTGGGCTCGAATACACGATGCCAGCCGAAAGCCGAGGGACGGAAAGATTTACAAAGAGCATCCTTTTTATCTGCCACGCTGCACCGAAACCATCTCCATCACTTCCGATCCTGTAAACAGGCAAACGGAATGAAGGGTGGAGTAAGAATGGAATGAAATGGGGTGACAGGGAATTCAGGGGCTGAAAGAAACCACTCCAGCGTTCGCCTGACGACCCGGGAAAACCTCAAAAAAACTCATGAGTCACAGTGGCTGGTCGCGGGGGAGCAATCCCAGGACCTCCCGAATGTGGGCCACAGGCGTTGCCCCTGAGCCATTCCGTTCCGTCATTACAAGTACAAGCAAATATTTAATGTCATTTTCAATAACAGGCCGTTCGTTTTAAATATCACTTTCATTATTCTTTTAAAGCTTAATTTTCTTGAAAATATATCTTAGCATCTGACGTTTTCTCAGGTTTGCATAAGTGCCTTTTTCTCAGAAGCAATTTAAGCTAAGAGTTGAAGTATAGCACACAAATATACTTGCCAAGAATTTCATAACGTTCAAACAAGTGCTAACTTGGATAAACTATTAAAAAGAAAAGTATTGCATTTATAGTGTCAAAACATTTTTCAAAGAAAACAGATTTAATCAGTGTACTACATTACACATTATTTTTAATTTAAATAACAACATTTATGGGCCTGTAGATATATTATATAGTTTGTCAGAAAAATATGCACGAAGCCCTCTTGGGCTAGGAATGATATCAGTGAACATTTGCAGAGCATAAGTAATTTACATCAGATCAACAACATAGTAGTTAAATCAAGAAAATTAATTCAAATATTTTTAAGGAACTATAAATCAAACGTATTTGCTTAAGATCAAACTTACCCGTTATTTTAAAGCATTAAATAATGTTAAAAATCAGGTGTGTTTTTAATCAGTTTTTATATATTTAGTAACGTACAAATTTGAAGTTACGAAAACAAATGAAAAGAGGAGAAGTATGATTTTTAGTTGATCTTCTATTGATATATGTGGCCTAACCGTTTTAAACACTAACATTTGTTAGCAATATGCTTTAAATATATACTTTTTTGCTTAATAACATTTAAAGCGAGTATTTATCCCCTCCATAAGGATGAGACTGTTTATTCATTTGTACACCTACTTTTTCCGGCAAAATAAATTAATCTTGAAATCAGTCGTCTGTTGTTATTTTCTGTTGGAAACAGGCTCCTAGGCAAGTTGCCTGTAGCATACAAGAGTTTACTTTTGTCTGACGATGATAAAAGTCTCTCCTCCCCCTCCAACTCCACCCCTCTCAAGGGACCAGCAGTTTTCCTCCATTACGTCCCTTAATATAATAGTTAGAACATTAGTTCAGATATGATGCGCTCGGCTGAGCCACAATGGCGTATTGTGTATGATAAACGTTTTTATTATTCCTCTATTACTTCCCCCTAAAGATCCCAACACCTTGTTGATCGTGAACACAGCCTAGGTTTCGGTGAAACTATACCGTCACCCCCTCATCATGCTGATCTGCACTTGTAAAATATTTTCTTTTGTCGATCATTAATACAAACGCAATTGTGTGCGAGGAATATATTTAGTAGCAGCGTTCAGACTCAGGGTGCTTTTAAGACTAAGTGAATATTTTTGAAACAGATCGATATTTTGTTTCTGAGGTTAAGAGTCATCCGATGTTTTCGGAATACACTTGCCTATAAGCCTTTGAGTTTATAATAACTAATAAACATACTGGTCATAGTTTATACGTTTTATGATCACTCTTAATATGATTTCTTAATGTCTCATTAGTAAAAAAATCTCTGTTTTATTCCCTGCTTACGAAAGACAGAAGAAACATGGCATTTCATCCAGTAGTTTGATATTGGGTTTTCCGCGGAGAAGCTTTCGATGTCTCTTGAGAAAAAATAAAAAAAAGTGTACCCCCTTGTGCGCGAGTCCATGAAGGAAATTTAATATTTAAAAATGTTAACAAATTCTACCCACCCAATACAACCCTTTACATTGAAACTTTTTAGGTATTTTTTATTTTCCCAAAAATTGCTCCATAAATTTTCATTACAATTTCATACGTGTGGTATACTGACACGACAAATAAACTCTACATACATCTTGAATTCCGGGACTAGCCTGTGAATTCGTCTTAAGTCTATGTAATTGGAAAACCATTAAAAATATGCAAACTTTACAACAGAAAAAGTGTAAAATCCCTTATGCAAATTGGCTCAAATAAGGATTTTTTTCTATTCCTTCTTTCTTTTTTATAGCATTATATATTTCTATTATTACTTAAGTTTTTTAAAAATTGTCAGCAGTACACCTTGGAAATGTATCCGTTCATTTGTTCCTCATTAGCACACGCAAGGAGTATGCAATATCAAGGCATGAAGTGTCTAAGAACCTGAAACAGTGTATTGAAATCACTTCTAGCGAATCTTTACCATGATTAGCCAGAAGTATTTAAAAAGTATGTCGAATATAAATAATTTTTCGACCAGCAAATAATAACTGGTAGAGAAAGCCATGCGATTGTTACACGTATTTTTTACACTTGACGAAAATCAAAATAATAATATTTCCTTGATCACTAAGCCCATTGATTATTTCTACCAAATTGCAGTTACGTAATTTACAATACTTAAACAAATTAATGTAAATTGATAGATTTATAACTTCTGATACGTTCATATATTGTAGCAAGTGCCCATGATTAAATGCATATTAATTTAATGATCTAAAATATTTTTATATACGTTTTGATCTTAAACTATACCGTTTCATTTCTCATTAACGTCAACTAAGTGATGATGCTGAATCAAAATTGTCTAATTAAGTACTATGAGTAAATATATTATTTAGAAATCAATAAAAGTAGAAAATTACTTCATAAATACAATGCATATGTTCAAAAATATAGGTGAATTTTGAAATTTCTTTATGTGTAGTTAAATTAAAGTAAACCCATTGCCAATTAATAAAGCTTAATTAATAAAAGCTTAACTTTTAATAATTCAAAAGTTGTTCCTAATGCAGAAAAAATTGAAAAACAAATCTTGATTCATAAAAACATGGCACAAAAAATAACACTTTTTCTAAGAATGTTGTAATACAGTATAAATTATCCAAACATAGGTAACCATTAGAAACTGGCACAGTGCATATACACCTGCAGGTGAGATATATTATGTCGTCATGATCCGTGGTGGTCCACTTTCCAAATGATTGATATTCATTCAACAGCAGATGATAAGGAAACTTACACGTGTAACACCTAATTGTAGTGACGTCTGTTCCAGTTTTAACAATCAATTCGGGACTAATGATATATGAAAGGGATCCAGGAATGAAGTCAAATAATGGAAGTGACAAAGATATGTTATTCTCAACAAGAAACACAACTGCCTGGCAGCCAGAGATGAATCAGTTGCCAACAACTATCTGTAATTTAAATATTAGCATTGTAAATAACTCTATTAGGGAAAACCAGAAAATATGTCTAGTCGGAGTAGCACATACGTAAGCCACTGATGTATAAAATACAGGTGAATATTTCGGTGAAGACTGTCTGAATTGTACAGGGCAAAACACCAAATGAATTTTCCATTTAGTGTCTATGGCCTTCATATAAAATATTTGCATTAAGTAATCTAGCATTTTTTTCTTACTTTAAATTTCAGCTTCGCTTCCTTCCTCCCTCTCCTTTCGGCGCGTCCTTGAAGATATGACACTTCTCATCACACCTTGTGGTAACCTAATATACTTCAGTGAAAAAGTTATCAAATTTCTTTTGGTAAAATAAGACGGAAATTAAACCTGCGTGATAATTTTATAAGTGCTCCTTAAACCTCGTGAAAAAAAGTTGCGTGTAAACCGGAATATAGCTAAAGAATGTTTATCTCTATAACAGTATAACAGAATACAACAGATATTTGACAGTTGTCTTCTAGTAACTTATGTTCATCGCCCTTGTAAGACAATATAAAAGGTTTAAAACTTCAAATAATCACGTATGAAAATCATGCAAGGAATCATTTACTCTATTAACCTCAGAAACAAAGATGACTAAATGCAATGGAGGTCAAACCAACCTAAAAAATTCGTACGTGTTACATTCAGATGACTTTCTCTACCCTCTATCATTTATTAGTAGCTCTATAAACCATTCTTACGAAAGCTTGTTTTTCTATCAACTTTATTTTAATCGAGATAAATATGCAATGTAGCAGAAATAGCCACATTACATATTTCATTGTATATAAAAAGGGATTAGCATAGTCAAGTGTTTAAGAACTCTTTCCATGCATCGCGAGAAACAACTGAATGTCTACAGGGCTTTAAAATTATGAGAACAGTATTGAACAATTCCAATAATTAATACTAACATATCTCAAAAATGGCTAATTCCACAAAAACTTATTTGAAATAAATTGTGTGTTTTAAAACGTTCTACAGTTTTTGTGTAGTGCGTTTTCGTCTATCGCCTAATGTTTACCAGCTTTACAAGATTATATAAATTCTGAATGAAGATGATTTTACAGGATTTTCTCAGAAAATCTAAGATTTGCACTTCACTGTCATATTGTATTTTAATAAAAAAATTGTCAGAGCTATCTTTGCGAAAATCAAACATTTCCAAAAATGATCCAAGTAAAGGGCAGTTGGGGGGGGGGAAGATTTTCGTGAATATCATTGTGTCGCAACCTTGGAAGATGCTGAACTTAAATACTAAGTTTGGTATTATTTAACCGACTTCTCGTTTTATTTATGCTGTACACAGACTCATACAAACACACAAACACATGCACGCGCATACACACACGTGATTTTTCTAAATTTTTCCTTTAGAGGGCTTCAAAACACATTTCTGGGGAAATCTCGAAATCGAATTTTTTGGTGGAAAATAATACTTTCCCTACTTACTATACGTAGTAGAGAAAGTAAAAATCACCATTTAAAGTTAGTTTATATTTATAAATAAAAATTATATAATTAAAATTTTTAAATTACCCGTAAATATTGGGAGGGAGAAATGACTAGGATAGAAATGTATGTGATTTTCAGCATATTCCTTTTGCACATTTTTATTTCTCCTAATTCTCAGTTTAAAAATCATGCAATAACATTTAGCTAATAACTAATTTGATAATATACACATTTAAAGGTACTGCCAAGCGAGATTTAAATTGTTTTCTCAGAATTGTAATCTCACGCATAATTATTTAATTTTGTTGCATTTAAATTAATGGTACAGTTTTAATATTTTTAGCTACAAATATTACTATAATAGATGGTTGTACCATTATTAAAACATCTGATGTGTCACATTCACACAACTTTATTTACTATTATAAATCATCACAAACCCTAACGTATTATAGTATTCATATAGAAAGTGATTCTTCTCTTCGTGTTACGCTGCGATGCGTTTTTGGCTAGAAATGATTTCACATTAAAGAATATGGACTTGCTTACCTGCTCTTTGTATATCGTTTATTTTATGCTACTAATTGAACTCAACCCGGAAAAAGGAAGAATCGCTTAAGATGTTTTATAGATGCTGCATGACAGGTCATTTCAACCTTAAACATGTTAACTACGAATAAAATTTTTTTAATGTTCTATTTATACCCTGCCTTTACGACAACTACAATGGTCATATCGGAGGCCTTTACCTTCGGAACATACTGCCTATTGGCAAGGTGTTAACTCGTATATCTACCGTTGTCATTGGGTTTCTGGTTGTTTCTTTGGGTTTTCTACGTTATATCACACACTGAGGAGGATAGGGAGTAATCTTGGCAAGAGAAACATTCCCACCCCAGCCGAGAATCGAACCCGCGACCCCTCGCAAGCAGGCAGGTACTCTACCGACTGAGCTACGGGGCCAGCCCAAGGAATATTTTGAATGCACCCAATACTACAGAAAATTTGTTCGACATAACATGTATATTTCAATTACTTCTACATTTTGTTTACTTTTTATGGTTTACCTACCAGTTGTACGAAATTATGAAAAATTCGTTCCGAATGAAGAAGGCTTCGCAGGCTATTAACAGAAAATTCAAAATATACATTTTCTTTTTCATGCAAATATCTAAATGGTATTTCAATCGTTAGAGCATTTATTGAGAAAATGAAAAATAACTCACACAAACGCACACACCTTTCCCTAAAACAAAAGCTCTTTTAGGTGTCAGGGAATCTCGAAGTGCGTATTTCAGTGAAAGCTTATATCGCATTTTGGGTGGAATTGAGGCAGTATAACACTAAAATGATTTCAATCTAATTGTATAATATATATAATTGAATAACAGCCCGCCTTAAAGCAATATATGTATATAACAGTATATAAAAAGTGTATGTAACAGTCATTGTATATGTTTGTATTATTGTATCCATGTGTAATAATGTTATTGCATATATTACGTAATTTAATAATGTAGAAACTGTGAGAATATTAGGTGCTAACAATGAGGTAACCTTGAGGCAATAATGAATTAGAAAGTTTAAATGTTACCTGTGATTTTTGGAAGCAATAATGTAATTTTAGTGACAGTTTATAAAAATAGTCAATCAACAACCAGAAAAAGCTTTAGTCAAATGAAGGTATTCTATTGGATTAGGAATAGCCAATCAGAGACTTGAAATATAGAAATTTACAAGTTTAGGCGGTTGAAATCAGTTCAGTTGGTTGCAGACAGCGTTACTAACCAGACGCAAAAAGTGTCCTCGAGAAATTTAATAGGTATTCGTGTGAGACGAAAAATAGTTTTACGTGTTAAAAAGTACAAGTAATTAATAAAAGAATCTCAAAGCTCTATATCAGTGAAGTGATATTTAAATCGTATCAAGTATTAATAAAAGGAGTGAAGTAAAATTATAATCTGTGTAAGCCTACATTCTTAGTCTTACCACAACCCTGCCAAGACATCCATGTCTCTAACAATAATACTGACGCAACCGAGGCAGACATAAATACATAATATTTAAAGAAACAGTAAAACTACAGAGTTAATCTTTTTTAAACTTGGGGCAAAGGCCACCTGAAAGTACATTTTGGGGCGAAGGCTACCGGAAACTGTTTACTATACGTGCGGTTGCAACTACTTCAAGTGTTCGGCTCCCCAACAGTTGAAATACAATACAACTACTTCAAATCGGCTTTTCCATGCGTGAAACAACAAACCTTCTTCAGAATGCAATGCAATTCTAGGTAAGTGGTAAGATTGAAAAATCGAATCTTTACATACTTATAAATCAAAAGCCAGGCTTCTAAGTTGACAAAGGCACTCTGCAATATACAAATAAAGTTCGACCTTACACAAAAAGAGTTAATATATTATATAGTAAGTTACAAAGGAAAACATTATTACAGTCAAACGGCTGAAAAGGTTAAATAATAATGTGTCTAATTTGTGGAAAGGTTTCACCAAGGCGCAGCTTAAGTATGTATAATTAATTCTATGCACACCTGGTATAACGCCAGTTGAAATATTTTCTTAGCAACACTTTATTTATCTTATCTAAAAAGAGGCGTGCCATTTTGGTGAAATGTACTTGGAAAGTACCTTATATTAACGCTGCTCAACAAAGCAAGGTATAATGGCGATATGCACCGTAGGTTTTAGGCGTTGCACAATGAAAATGAAGGGAGTTATAGTGCCTATCATAAGTTATGGTATCTTTTTGGCAATGCCAAGATTAATCGTTCTACTGGTTGCGTACAAAGAGATGTTTTAGAATAAAAGTTATCTTATTGTTTTCTTGCCACCGAGGCTTGAGTTTTGGCGCGAATCACCTGACGTTTGTTATGTGGTCCTTCAAACCGTCATTTTCTCACGGTTATCCATCCCATTGTCTGTCTTCCTTCAGATAATGTTGACAGAAGTCATTTTTCTCCTCGTTGGGGCACTGTACTGGAAGAATTCCAAAATGGCCAAGGTTTCGCTGTTGCTGAATTGCCAAAAACATTGCCAAGTGCCATCAACGTTTGGCTTAGCGTTTCACAGAAAACAAAGGCGGGCTCATTTCATGAACAGGTACTGAAGAGTTCATTGTCTTTGGTTTGGAAAATCTATATATGCTTTGGAAATGAAAGGTCTTTTCCTGTAGGAACGCACAAATCTGGAGAATCACTGGATGGATTTGGTTGCTCTTATCAAAATTCTGTAGAGCATTTCTGAACGAAGATTTAGTGAATGCAAACGTTCAGTACCTGCCTGACCAAACAAATCAACCAAATATAATGGGAGATGGCTCACTGGTAGAGCTGAAAAATTCATGATTTGACTCATTCGAATCAATCTGTGAATTCCGGCGATCCCAAATATCATGTGACAGCAAAAAGGTAATAAAACTAAGGTAAATATACAATAAAAAGCCCTGAAGTTGGTTCAATATCAACCGAAACAAAACAAAGGGTACAGTAAACAACTTGAAGACAATCTGCTTGGCATAAGCTAACTGATTTCTTCAAGTACATACAAAAATCATCTAAAGTTCTCCACGTATGGCCTTAGAAGTTAAAATAGCAACAATTAAGCACAAAAAGATTCAATTAACAAAAGTAAACTTCAATCAAGCCAGAAAAAATTTAACCATGCAAATGAATAAGTCTTATGACAAGCATAAAAAGAAAACACAATTCGAAAACAACTCTTTAAGACCCTCGTAACTATAAAGCAAATTTATTAAATTTGTTTTATTAAGTCAATTAATTCTATAAAACAAAGACTTGTTGATGTAATGCCCATATTACCAATAAGTCTGATCTAGACTAGATCTAAAAATAAATCCAGTACAGTATACATACATCCTTCCATCTACGACCTAAAATTCATAATGTGATAAACACCACTATTGGAATCCATAATGAATCGTGTGTTATGTAACTGTGAAAGAATATTTTAATCAAACTGGTTGATTTTATAATACGTTTACGTTTAACTTCCAACTTCATCGGTCCTTTACAATCCATGGTTTTTAAGACATGCTGTCTCTTTTGGTGGCATAGCAAGAGTAACTGAGCATAATAAACACAAAAATCTTATGTGAAACTTCACAGATTTTGTGTACCCTTTATCCTTATTAGTGGGTATACAACTATGCTTACTAAAGCTTGCTTTTTCTTGTACTATGTTTTAATCTAAATAAACCTTTGCAGAAATAGCTACATTATGCATTTCGTTATAGATACAAAGGGAACAGCGATAAGAACTGGACGCTGTATACTGGACTTAAAATTCCATACTGTTTCTACGTAATGAGGAGAAACCATTGAATGTTGACTGGATTTTAAAAGAATTACGAAGTAGTGAACAGTTCGAATCATTAATAACGGATATCTCGGAAATGACTTATACCAAAAAGAGACATTTGAAATAAATTGTGTGTTTTAAAGAGATCTACATTTTTTGAGTAGTACGCTTTCGTCTATCCCTTAACGTTTACCGGTTATGCAAGATTACACAAAACTCCTTCCGGTTTGAAGAGGACTTCATAGGTTATTCCCAGAAATTAAATATGTAATTTGAGATGTAAATAATATTTACATCGCCATTTTTTAGAAAATAAACAATTTCTAAAAATGCTCTTACATAAAGGGTAGTTTGGGGTGGGCGGATTTTCTTGAAAATCTTCGTGTCGTATCTTTGGAAGGTACTGAACCTAACTACCAAGTTTGGTATTTATCCAAATTTTCATTTTTGAATTATGCTTTTCACAGACTCTGTCACACACAAATACGGACATTTTCCTAAAAATGCTTTATTTAGATTCAGGGGGCCCAAAACATGTATTTCTATTGAAATATCGGTATATAGAATTATTGGGAAAATGCAATATTTTCTCTATTAACTATGTACGTGGTAGAGAAAGTAAAAATAAATTATGGACTAAATATTTATTATACAAAAAATGTCGTTAATCCATGCATCTATATAGAACGAACATTTAAAATTTCAAAGTTCTACGCGGATTGTTGATAAATGTATGTGTGTTCAAAATCCCTTTACGTGGCATTGGTGTTAATGCCAACTAAAATCAGCTCTTATATGCCATGGCAACTTTATTGAATGCTATCGTACTTTTAATGTATTTCTATGGTTGTAGGAATAAAAATGACTAAAACACACAACATTTTCTGATGGTATCGTGCTGCTGGCAGAGGAGGAAGAGTGGAAATAAATAACAAGAATAAGTACGGGATAAATATAAAGGTTACGGTTATTGAAGGAAGCCAAAGAAGGTACACTTGCGAACTCGACAGCTCCATTACCTCAGAATGAGTTGTCATGAAGTAGGATGCCAACGGCAAAAGAAACGTTTAGTATAAAAAATGTTACACTGGCAGTAACTTCTTTACTCAATCTTCAACAAAATATTCTTACAAAAACTTATTCTTCTGTCTACTTCTTGTTAATTCAGATGAGCTTTCATTACATATGTACATATTTCCTTGTAGTATATGACGAATACAGTAGGCTGAAGCGATAGTCAGATTTAAAAAAAGAAAAACAAAAACAGAAAGCCATGTGATACTTTGAAATTCGATGCCGTTCGCATGACCACGAGGAAGAATGAATAGTGAATAACGACTTAAAAAGAGTATAAATATTTTAAAATGCAAACCAATAAAATAGAATATTTCGGAAATCGTTAACAGTTTGTTAATTGTACTTGACATGAACTGCGTGGTTTAACAAGCTCTACATTTTTTGTGCAGTAAGATTTTCTCTATCTCTACCAATTATACAAAACTCATTCCAAATGAGTAGGATTTCCGAGGCTATTCCCAGAAATTTCAAAAAAATGTTTTGTTTTTTAAAGACGCTGTCAATTGCCATCGCCGCTGTCAATCAACGCCGCCGGTGTGCCGGAATTTCTTACCGCAGTTCTTTTACATGCTAGATAATCTACTGACATGGGGTTGTCGCTTTTAAGCACACTTAAAAACCATCGATCTGGGTCGGGTTTGAAACAGCGACCTTGTGATCAGAAAGCTAGTGTCTAAGCAACTGAGCCATCCAGACCACAGATAATCCAATATATAAATTTAATTTGTAATGAAAATATCTTAAACATATGATATTTTAATGAAAATCCTTAGGGTCATTTTGAGATAATAAAAAATAACGAACATTTCTATGTAGGGTGGGGGAGGGGATTTTCTTAAAAATCTTCACATCCCATCCTTAGAAGATGCTGAACTTAAATACGAATTTTCCGATTAACCAATTTTTCGTTTTTGAGTTATGCTGTTCACAGACAGACATACACACACACATATATATGTGTGTATATATATATATATATATATATATACACAGAAGAAAGAGAGGGAGACCTATTTCTAAGCATGCTCTATTTGGTTTGAGGGAGTTTCAGCACATGCATTTCCGGTGAAATCTCGGATAGAATTTTTGGGTAGAATGCAATACTTTCTCTACTTTACTATAGCTAAGAAGTCTTGGAAGTAAAAAAGAAAAGTAAAAAAAGAAACGTGTGGACGTTTCAGAAAAGGAATTACTTGAGCGTATAGTTCAGAAACGTTGACATTGCGATGAAGTGAGGAACAACGATTGTATAAATTTGAAAATCGGGTAGAGAGAATAATGGAGTTTGTGACATGGATAAATAAAATAATGAATGAAATTTAGAAATTCGGACTTAAATAATCAAGAAGAACAAAAAAAAAATTGTTTAGAACATTTGAATGAGAAAAAACTACTTGCAAGCAGATGCATTGAAATGAACTGCTAACTGGGAAGGCTCAGGATACAAAAATATACCCGATAAGAGTCAGTATGCTGCATATGTGGAGACAAAGAAGAAAGAGCAGAGGAGACTGAGTTTGTAGAGGACATTTGATAGTAATGAGCTACGGGTTTTCGCATTTCCGTGCCGATGGTCTTGTCGTTTGGGCTCGCATGGCGAGATACCCATATACGAAGTGAACATGTTCGTCGGATTCCGTATATGATACACCTTCAAGGCAATCTTGAATATTCTTGAATATTCAAGATATCATACCTCAAAGGCGACTTGCAGTATTGTGATGTTTTATTTTCGGGCTTGTAGTTAGCCTCTATTAAAACAGTTTATATTTTGATCATTTTTCTTTCGCTCTAACCGCGTGAAAGTTCAACCAGAGTTGAAAAACTCAATTGAATTATCTGCAGCATTCGAAATTGCCTTGAAGGTTTTCCGGACCACTTGATCAGATGAGGTTTAATGTGTGTGCGAGTACCTCGCCATGGCAGCTCAAGAGATAAGAAAGTCGGCACAAAGCCATAGTTCTATTCCCAGCCGAGGCATTGCAATTTCAAGTCTGATTCAACTTCCCAACTTAGTGACTTCACAAGGCTAATGCGAGAGAACAGTATTTGTCAAATTATAGAAAAAAACAATAAGAGAAACGATCTGTGATATTATTTGGAACTCATCTTATGGACTGCTAGTAAGTTTATACCTGTAATTGTAGTATGGTGATATTTAACATGTTCTACTATGATCGTAATTTGTGATGAAGAAAGAAACTCTTTTATAAACTCCTTGATTTCCCTTCGTTGACTAGAGGTTTCCCAACCGCCGTCCCATAATTGAATCTTAGTTCTTTGATAGTTGCGATGCTGAATTGCCTTTACGAGAACAATAGAAGACTACGCATTCAACATTGTGGTTACTTGATCCTGTTAGTGAAAGCCTTTGAATTTTATTTTAGCGAGAACGTCAAGGAGCAATCTAGCATAGGGAACACATTTAAATGCCGGTTTTGCCTGTTGAATATTCATTATTGCCATTGAAACCGTACACACAAATTTGTAAGTCATAATTACCGACAAAGCTTGCTTACAAATTCCTAGCACTTGTTCCTTGTTAATAAGCTTTACAACCTACAATCAAATTACCTGTAGAGATGCTAAATGAGCCATAATCACCCATAATGCTGCGGAGGCGTTATTGTTGAGTTAAAACCGATCGGCTTCCATGTAAACGTTTGTTTTTGCTGACAAAGGAAGGAGCACACGAAAGATCGAAATGGTTGATTGCAGACACACACACACACGTATGGTAGGCGTGCGTTCTAAGTTGGCTGGGGCAAATGTGATGGTCACGACTTTCCTCGATGTTGCACCGTGCGACAGACACACAAGCCTTCCGTATCCAGCCAGGCCTACCAACGACTCGCTTCTCTAACTTTACTGCCCAACTAAGCTTAGCGTATTTTATGCCTCACGTTTAGCGTTGTCTTTTTTATCATCAGTGCTGCAAACTTTAGCAGATTATCTTCTAACTCGCGGATATCTCAGTTGACTGGTGATTTCCCAACTAGTTTAGAAAACAAAATATGTTATGCAGAAATCATCAGGCTTTCTCTATCTATAATAATGTGTTCCGATTAACATCCTAAAGTTGTCCTCGTGGCTAAGGGTACCCTAGCATCCAGTTCCCGAGGTCGCGGGTTCAAACCCAGCGGAGGGCGATGGATTTTTCGGCCGTAAAAATCCTTAGCATGGCTTCCTTCGGAAGGGAAGTAAAGCCGGTAGTCCGTGTCGTAAATTTACGTCACGTAAAAGAACCTCAAGCGTGATAAGAGGCCTCTGAGCAAAATTTCCGATCTTTCACGCCCAGTATAGAATGGGAGCCAAGGACCATAGTAGTTTAACAGCGTCCACAAATTAAACTCAATTTAATTTAATTTCAACATCCTAAAAGCTATTAGCAAAAGATTTTATTTTTATGCTTAATCATAAATTCGCTAGGAAGGCTTTCGGTACACATTCTGTCACCTATGCCCAACAACTGTTTAAAATGTAGCTTGCATGAAGCCATTAGAAGAAAAGGAACGACCACTTAACATTTTGCTATTCTTCGTTGGAATATAAGGGAATATTTTAATATTATTAAAAAGCTATTCCAGCTATTCTGCATACTTTTTCTAACCAAAGCAATAAACGGTTTATTCAGTAATATTAAATACATAATTATTATCCATACCCTAAATAGGCACACCTGAATACTTAAGCTTTATTATCTTTTGAGGTTTCTCAGCTTCAGAAAACTATAAATGAAGAGAAATTCATTATCTCTTTGCAAAAAATAATAAAATAGTTTATTTCCCATACCAATATCCCAAATGTGTAATATATTAATCGAAATCGTTAGCAATTTTTAAACAAAGAAACAAAACTACCTTTTTTCCATTGCATAGGTATGATATCTTCGAAATCTTCTCTTGCATCATAAAAAACAATAAAATTTTATATATATCCGTCTTTTCTGTATTTTATGTTCACCGACTGACTGTAACTCCGGTGCAGAATTACTTGGGAACGGAAACGGGAACCAGAACTGAAAAACGAAGTTTAAACGCTTGTATTCAGATGCAAGCGTGCAAAAATTTGCGGATCCCAGAAATGCCAACGAATGTTTATCAAATTTCATGCTTTCCGTTCATGTTTCGGACTATAGCATGCTGCATGCTCATTGTGTCTGGGTCGTCTTACATTGAAGAAAATAATAAGGAGCCCCATGATCATAATAGCCACCAAGCTCCCTTAGAAGCAGGCTTGGAAACAAAATCAGAATGACTGCCGGCAAATATTCTCAATTTCGTTTCTGCTGTCGAGAGCGTATTTAGTTTAAATGTCACAAATGATACAGATATCGATTTTTAAAAATGTTTCCCGATTATCTACATATTAATCGACATGCTTTCTGGTTTCCACTGTCAGTTCGTTTTAAATTAAACCCTCACGCTCAAGTCTTTCGATTTTGCTTCTGGTTCTGGTTCCCATTCCTGGTTTATTATGGAAAAATCCTTAGAAACATAAATTGTCAAATTGAGGTTAGGATTTTTACCATTTTTTTCCAGTGTAGACTACGTGCTACAACGTAAAATGATTTAACATAGTCAACTTAAACAGCGGCCATGGAAGCCTACGAAAACATCAAAGGTTGCTGTTTACCGTTTCCGTTCTCCATTGTTTTTCAATGGCGTGTTGAATTTTCCGTTCCGTTCTCGTTCTGGTTCCCGTTCCCGGAAAATTGTGTACCAGATTTTAGAAATACACACCCACGGACCTTTTTCTATAGTCCAAATACAAAATGTTCGACCATTTATAGCCTCTCCCCTTCTTCCAGTCACTTCCATTGTTAGAGATAGTCGCAATCTTACACTGAAATGAAGCTGCACAACCTAAGGGTTTTAAAAAAGATGTCTATACGAGCTCAAAGTTTGTATGCGTAATTAATAGACAATTAATCTATAGGAAACACTACAACTAAGAGTCTGGACAATAGAAAACTGAACAGTTCAGTGGGAATGGAGCCTAAGGCTTATTGGCATTAGTAGTCCGTATCTATATCGCCACTTGCATTATGAAAGGAGAAATTTTGTCTATATATATAATATATATATATATATATATATATATATATATATATATATATATATATATATATATATATATATAGGGAAACCTCGGAAACCACTAAACATATTTTTACTTTCTCTACTACGTATAATAAATGGAGGAAGTATTGCATTCTACCCAAAAATTAGATTCCAGATTTCACCGGAAATATATGTTTTGAGACCCCCTGAATCCAAAAATACATTTTTGGAAACATGTCCGTGTGTGTCTGTGTGTATGTGTGTGTGTGTGAACAGCATAACTCAGAAACGAACAGTCGGATAAACACCAAACTTGGTATTTAGGTTCATTATCTTACAGAGATGCGACACGAAGGTTTTCAAGAAAATCCCCCCACCGCAGATTACCCTTTACATGGAACACTTTTCGAAAATTTTAATTTTCTCAAAAATGGCTCTAACGATTTTGATTAAAATATGACATGTTTAAGATATTTTCATGACAAATGAAATGTATATCTCGAATTTTCTGGGAATGTCTCCAAAAGTATTTTTCATTGTGAACGACTTTTGCATAACTGCTAAACCATAAGAGATAGACAAAATTTTACTGCGCAAAAATGTAGATCGCGTTAAAATACTCAATTTATGTCATATACATTTCTTTTGTTGAGTGAACCATTTTCAGATATTGCTTATTATTCCCTTAAATTTTCCAATACTTATACTTTTTCTCAAATGGTAATTCGTTATTCATTTTTTTGTCTTGGATATGCAAAGAGTATTAATCTGTGCTGCACCTAGCAACCTGCTATTAAGATATATGTTGATGCTTAAAGGCTACTGTATTTCTATATTGCCCTTGCAATTACAAAACAAGGGGAACATAGTACGTCTTAAGCGATAGTCAAGTATTTTTAGAACTGGTCGCTATGTGTAAAATGTAATTCTCTTTGCATGTCAAAATATCGTTTCTGCAAATTTTTATCTCGATTAATATGAAATAGATAGAGAATAAAAGTTTGTAAAAATAGTTCATACAAGAGTACAGAAAGTCCTGTGAGTGTAACACAGCAGATTTTTATGGTTATTTATCTGTTTAAAACCACTGTTTTTCTCGACATAAATCGATTGATTTATTGCTAAATGTATAAAACACTAAACAGGATTTCCAAGGCCTGAATTAGTCATAAAAGACATATTTGCGAAGAAGGCTTTAAAGTTGAGGATGTCAGAGTAGAAAATAGTTGTCACTCCGAAGAAAATGCTTGTAAAATTAAGACAAAAGTGGATAAATCATTCCTAGCAATATACATATACATAGCAACCGAGAAAACAGAAAACAACAGAACAAAACACAATCGGATTTTGCTTATAATATTACGAAATTAATGCAAAACTTATTTATTTCATTGATATTTTACTAAACTATTGCATATGTTTAGAGGACTTAGTATTACATATTTTGTACACTTTATTCTAATTCCAAATATGCATATAATAAGTCTTCCGGATTTCAAACTATTTTAATATATATGTAGGTAAGTATTTTCGCTGTACGTTGTAATAAAGTCATAGCCATTATCTACTAAATAATCATACAAAAAGAGAAAATTGAGATTTGTTTAAGTTCAGAAGCTAATGAATCATTTATGATCAACAACATAGAATACGCAGAGACATTTTCAGAATGTTTAAATTACTGTCCTGGGATCGGAGAGTCTGCATATTTTTCAGTTTCATTCCTATTTCTTTGAGTGTTGTTTTTCTGTAGTTGTGAAAACTGTGGAGCATTATGCTGTTAAATAACTATTGGAAATTTTTAGGATTATAACCTTAAAATATCAATTCTGAAAATCAAAGTAATGGCTTTTGTGGAAAAGTCTACAGTGTTGTCTAAAATTGTGATAGAAAATTAAATTATAGAACAGGTATCTCACTTTAAATACCTTGAATGCGACACGTTCAAAATAAATTGCAGATTTTCCAAGTATATGGCACGATGAATAGAGCTTAGAAAACAAAATAGAAGCGACAAGAAAATGAAATGTTACAAAGTTGTGACCAGAGTGTTATTATATGGATCGGAAAGATGGATCCTGGCTAATCGAGAATGAAGTAAAACAGAAGTAACAAAAATGAGATTCTTAAGAAGCGTAAACGGCCTTAGAAGGTTAGAGAGAATTCGAAAACAAGACATTAGAAATAAGCTAAAAGCTTAGAATTAAACGCAAAAACAGATGTAAATACAATGAAACAGAAAGAACGTACTGAAAGAATGGTGACAAGGAACCCCCAACAAGGCAGCAAATTATAGACTTAGAGAAAGATATCTGGGACGTCCAAGCAAAAGTTGGCAGGATCTTTGAAGCCAGAGTAGGTAGTATAAGCCTATTCCATGAAGAGCAGAAGAATAACTACCGAACCAATAGGCACAAACATTTTAAAATCCAGTTACTGTGGTTTACTTAAAATCCACCATTTGGTCAGTTCTTTCACCGCTAACTGTACAGCATGTCTGGGCTGGACCAGTAGCTGAGTAGGTAGAGCGCCTGCCTGCGGTGCGAGGGGTCCAGGGTTCCATTCCCGGCTGAATATCTATACTCTATCCTCTCCAGAGTCTGGAAGTATATGAATGAGAGTGTGAATATGTATGTGTGTATGATCTAATGATTAAAAAAAACAAAAGTGCAAGAAACGCAATAAGTTCCAAAGAAAACGCCGCCGATAAGGACCGGGTATAAATGGAGTCCCCCCCCCAAAAAGTTGGAACGTGGAAGACTGTCTGAAGTCAAGTGCTGCAATCACTTCACTTTCCCCACTCACTCTTCTACAAACGATTCTTACAAAAATGGTGGCGCCGTGGTAACGTGTGTGACGAATGCTGGTATGGTTCATCTTATCTTCCTTATCATCTGTTTTAACGTTGTAGGACCGTTGTTACCGGTGAATTGCAGCCGGACGATGACTGTGAGTTCTGTAGAGGTTTCGTCCCTGGCATCGTTGCGGGACTGCTCAGTTAGGTCTCGATGGTTACATTCGATCTGGAAACGTTAAGGACCCGTCCATGATTGCGGCCGTCGTAATCCGGATCTTTTGACTCTTCGGGTCACTCCCAGGAGCTAAAAAAAGCCGTTGCACTCTACTTGAGTTGTTCTGGCTCAGTTGCGAGGGACTTTCCCTCGTCCGTGCATTTGCCTGTACCTCCTACCTATTTCTTGTTAATGGAGATAAACCTTCATTACACATTTCGTAGTAGTAAGAAGAATATAGTAGACTATAGTAGTCAGATTTTTAAAAATGGCTGTGTAATGGCTTTGAAACTCCATGCTCCTTGCATGACCACGAGAAAATACGAATAGCGAAGTGTATAAGTACTTGATAATTCAAACTAATAACAAAGAATATCTCGAAAGTGGTTAACGTCACAAAAAATTTTTATTTGACATAAAATGTGCGCTTTAACGAGATCTACTATAAGAATGTGCAGAAAAAGTTTGTCCACATCTAACGGTTTACCAGTTATACGAAAGTTATTCAGAAAGAAGATGTCTTCACAGCCTATTCACAGAAAATTTAATATTAGTATATATTTCATTTGTCATGTAAATATCTTCATGTTGTGTTTTAATTAATATCTTTAAAATCATTTTTTGAAAAAATAATAATGACGAAAATGTTTCCAATGTACGGTAGTTTGAGGTGCATGGATTTTCTTGAGAACCCTCGTGTGGATTCTTGGAAGGCGCTTAAACTTAATGTTTTTATTCGGGGGACTTCAAAACATGTATTTCCATTAAAATGTTTAGGTGGGGTGCAATTCTTCCTCTATTTACTATAGCAAGCAGTAGAGTAAGTAAAAACAAAAGGGCCAGAAAAAGGGTTAACATTATCATAGAAACAGCACAGATGGTTGTGTCAAATATTAAAAGTGAAATAATGTTTGGTGCTGAAGTTCTATCTCATGTTAATAACAGACTCGTGTACAGGGTTTCCACACGAAATCTTTCTCTGAACAATATTTATAGCATACACAACAACATTTCGTTGCTATGCCCTTTCACGACGGACTTTGACAGACAGGAGTTCCACATAATTTACGTTGTTATTGCAGCTAATAACCGCTTGTAGGGTACCTACCGACGTTCCGCACAGAGGAAAATGGCGGGAGCCACGGCTATTCCATTCCTTATGTTTTGTCATAAATGCTACACTTTGTCCTCATTGGCCAAGCGGTGCTAAAGCTCAAAGGGCTGCATGTTTCACGAAGACGTGCATTGATCTCTTTGTCTTTTTTTCTGTAGCAGGAGAAAGTGTGCGGCGAGTTCTATAGCTTTATGAAGGCCGTTGTAAATAGCATCAAGCAAACCCAACAATGTTAATGTTAAAATAGCAAAATAAAACGATTGTAGCCATGGCTTTCTTAACTAACCCAGCTCTTCCTAATAGCTTCTTCCTTGTCTCATTTATTTCCAGTTTTAGTAAGAATACAAGAATTTTTCCCCACTTAAACCTACAGCACAAACAGCAAAGGTTTTTCATTCTTTAACCTTGTATTTATAAGAAAACTAAAGTCTAGTTCACAATAATCCGAGAACGGAAACCAGAACGGAAAGCAAAAGAGGATTACATTTTGGTTCATAATACACCGGGAACAAGATTGGGAAATTATATTGCTGACCATTTCGATAGCAAAGTGGTAAGTCACCTAGCAGGATGACTCAGGCGGTTGCGTCAGTGGCCCGCATTCGTGAGGTCATGGGTTCGATTCCGGCGGTCGACCTTCCTGACCCATGGGTTTTCGGGTATTTCCCGGGTCACTAGGCCAATGCTGGGTAGACTCATTGATTCCCCCGAATTTCTCTTCCCTCGTTCCTTCTCCTCTTCCTCTTTCACGTTATCGGGGCTGTGTGTCGGACGATGCGAACAGATGGCGCAGATGGCTTACGTGTTGGAACCTCTTCTAGGCTCCGCTCGAGTCTGCTGCTGGGTCGGGCTTTCCCCGGTCTCCGTTTGGAGGGATGCCTGTGAGCCACTCCCTGGTGGCTTGGGAGGGCTCCTTGAGCGCTCTTCGGCTGGGTGGTCAAGCTTGTAGCTATTAGGGACCGCGTCTCTGTCGATTGCGTCGCCCGGTCCTGCTGGTAACCTGCGGTGCCTTCATCTCATCCGTTGATTCCGGGGGTGTATGCACAAAAGATTCCTGTGTGGTTCGAGGTGTTAGGTGTCCCCTTCGTAGTGTAATCCTAATCCTCCAAAGTGGTAAGTCCAATTACGCATTGGGATGTCATTTGTTTTTAAATGATGCTTCCAAATCCGCCAAGATACCTCAAGCAACGTCAAAATTCGATAGAGTAAACATTTCCTAAATTCAGAGACATTTCAACTTCTGTTCTTATAGTGAAGTGTATCTTTACTGTGTTCCATATATACTGCCTTAAACGAAATGTGTTTCATGCCCAAAAAGATTTGGGTAACACTGCTCTAGCGAAAGCGTCATACCAAACATACATTATTAACAGCATACATTATTAACTTTTCGTTATTTAATATTATTTGTAGTTCTTCAAGGTTGAATAAATCATACTCAGACCAGCATTTGCCAGAATTCCTTCCCGTTTGCTTTTCTCAGCTTGCGACTAAAGAAGCTTTAGCGGCTGTTTTAGGTCACGGCCGTGCCTTCAATAATTTTTACAATTACGACGGCTGTCCCAGAAGTACCTGACCTAACAAAGAAAACACAAAAATTTTGTGAATAAAATTCTTTATTTCTCTACATAGTCTCCTTTTAGATCGATACACTTTTCCCAGCGATGTTCAATAGCTTCGATACTCTGTTCATAATGTGAACCGTCGAGTTCTGCAAAATAGCCATCAACCGCAAACTCCACCTCTTCATTGTTGGCAAATCTTTTACCACCAAGCCATTTCTTCAACTTTGGAAACAGAAAATAATCAGAGGGGGCTAAGTCTGGAGAATAGAGTGCATGAGGAAGCAATTCGAACTATAACTCATTGATTTTGGCCATGGCGATAATGGATGTGTGAACTGTATTGTATTGATGAAACAGAACCTCCTTTTTCGTTAAATCAATGAAAAGTATTCCACGCGCATCCCAAAATACTGACGCCATGACCTTGCCTGCAGATGGAACTGTCTTCGCCTTCTTTGGAGCCGATTCTTCCCTTTCAATCCACTGTTTTGACTGTTTCTTCGTCTCGGGTGTGAAGTGATGGACCCATGTTTCATCCATGTTATGAATCGACGAAAAAACTCTGCTTTATTGCAGCAAAACATCGCCAAACACTCGACTGAAACATCCTCACGACGATGTTTTTTTCATTGTGACTAAACACGGCACCCATCTTGCGCAAAGCCTTCTCATGTCTAAATTTTCACTTAGAGTGCAATGTACAGCACTTTTTGAAATGCCTACAATGTCTGCTAGCTCGCGCACTTTCAGTCGACCTTCGTCCAATACCATTTTGTGGATTTTCTTCACAATTACTGGCGTAGCCATCTCATTTGATCGGCCCCTGCGATATTCGTCTTGGCAGCTCCTACGGCCTCGCTTAAACTCTGCCACCCAATATTTTACTGTTGTAAACGAAGGAGCAGACTCCGCCAGAGCAGAATCTAGCTCAGTTTTAATATTAGTTGGGCTAAGACCTTTCAAATGAAAGTATTGTGTCACATAACGATGGCCAGTTTTATCCATGTTTACAAATTTACTGAGAGCGTTCACTATTAATGGTTGCCAAACAATTACTAAACAACGTAGTACTTAAACTTCAAACTTAAGCTTTATAAGGGTGGTACTTTCTACCACAGTCATTTGTTTGAAACAATAACCGCTATATATGCGTTAGATCGGGTACTTCTGGGACTGCTCTCGTAAGAGTCAATATGGACTTAACTTTACCAAGTCTTCTTTCCTATTACCGGGACCCGGGAAAACTTCCTGTTAAGTATGAAGTCTCAATTATTGTAAAGCATGTATTTTGACTTAGTCGTTCTCGTTCTGAATTCTGTTTCCGGTTAATGTCAATATGTTTCAGGACGTATGTTGAACTTTGGCTTAATCGTAATAAATATTTGAAAAGGAAGAGAGATTCGTTTCATCCGTTTCGATTTAAAAGGTTTTAGTTATAAATAAACAGTACCGTTATAAATAAAATTGTTTTATATTCCTAAGAGTTAGCTACCCATTAATTTAAGCACATCTATCCTCAGTTGTTAATCACATTTTCTGTTTAGTTGCAGGAACCTGGCATACACAATACGTAGTATACCTGTCCTTAAAATGTGTAATCTACTGCAAGCAGTTAATGAGAAAATATGCAATATAAGTTGGCAATTTTAAGATGCTTAAAGAAGGGCAGCAGAGTGTATTCAGAGAAATTTAATTCATTTTAGTATATTTTTGATTATAATGTCAGACTAAAATGTTCCATCAATGTAGGAAATTTAATAGATAATGAGATTTAACAAATCTCAAATTTGAACCTAGGACAGTTGCATTCCCTCTTAAGATGTGCTGTTATATAACAAAACACAAAATGATAAAACCACAGTGAGACCTAACAACTGAACATCCAAAGTTCATTTTAGATGCATTAGTTATTGCGGAACAATTATTAGTGTAGCTAGGTACGTCTGTCCGTCAGTACGCATTAAATAACTTCCCAACCACTGCAAGTACGCAGTTGAAGTTTTAAATCCAGGAGTTTGAACAAAATTTGTCGACGCATTTAAAATCAGTTAAAATTGAATCAAAATTAAGGGTAAAATAGACAAAAATCCTACAAAAGTTTGATGTCATTTAATTACGTAGCCGAACGTTTCCGAATTCAGGTTTCAGCCGAAGTTTCCCGACACCACGTCTGGTTTTCTAGCTAAAAGAAACAGCAAACAAATATACACGTATCTGACTGAAACTCGACTCGAGGAGATAAATACTCTCTATTATTAAGAATTAATCAAAAAGGGATAATTTCCACGTATGTCCATTTTTAATTAGTCGCGTATTAATTCCGAAGAATTTGTCAAGTGCATTACAAGCCATATTTACCAATGAAGTCTCATTTCCTGATTCTATTCTTGTAGTGCCTTATACTATTTAAATGGAAAAGTTAACTTTATAACATATTGTGTATAGCATTTGTTTTTAAATATCCCTGTTTCAGAATTATAGCATTATTAAGCTACTATTCCCTTGATGTTGTACGGAGTTATTAGCGTGACTGCTGTTATTGACAACAACGTCGTCTTTCGTGTTGAGGTGGTTACCATGATAGCCTCTAGTTCCCCAGGTCGTGGGTTCAAACCCGGAAGAGCGCGATGTATTTTTCGATCGTAAAAATCTTTAGCATGGCTTCCTTTGGAAGGGAAGTGAAGTCGGTGGTCCCATGTCGTAGATTTATGGCACGTAAAAGAACCTCAAGCCTGATAAAGAGGCCTCTGAGTAAAATTACCGGTCTTTCACGCTCAATATAGAATGGGACGCTAAGGACTACAGCAAATAAAGATCGTACATAAATAGACTCAGTTTAATTGTGAACATTGACTTTTGTAAATTTTTACATTGTTAATATTTTCAACTTTTTCACTCTTGACTACCCTAGTTCTCCAGTTGCTGTTTTATGTTCTCCATTAGTGATATTCATAAAACTTTTTATGGGATCTATTATATGTTTTTATTCAGGAGTCTGTTCTTTACCTTCTGAACTCCCCATTTAAATTATTTCCAGGAATTAAATTATTGGAAGTATATATACACGTATTGTTAACTTATATTCCAAAAAAAACTAACTGTAAGATTCACGTGGAGTGATAGTCACGGGTTTTAGTGCACAGAACGTACAAAATAGAAATACCTACTATAAGATTTATAACAAAAATAGATCTACCCTAGGTTTCTGCATTGTATAGGCGAGCCTAAATGTAGGTGTTGAGGTTTAATTTCTTATATTCTTTATTAACTACCTTCACTTTAAAAGGCTCTCGTTTCGAACAATTGCAAAATAATATTCCTGCAATGGTTCAAGAATACGCGTACACAGCTTCCGTAAAGCAACGCTAAAAGGAAGTTGAATGGTCTTTTAAGGGGAGGAGGCGGTACTCCGAAACTGAAAACAAAAGATCGAGGAAATGGTGTATTAGAAATATGATACAAATCATTTAAAACTGTTCGAACAATAATACCTCATTAAATAGCCATTTTAATGCAGTTTATTAGTATTTTGGTAGGTTAGCTGAACTTTAGAATTCCTTTATCTTCAAATTGGTTTCTTGCAAGAAATGTATCAGCTTAAACAAATATTAAGTTACAAGAATGGTATTTTGTGCATATTCTTCAAACTATAAAAACTATTTCCAAGTAACAAAAGAACTGAAATGAGTTAAAACCTAGTTTAAAAATGATATCAATTTGTTCAACGTTTGTTATGCCCATCATTCGAAACTTAAAACAGTGTAAATGTTTCCATATAATATGAAGAATATTCAGCTCAATGTCCATAAAATTAAAGAAGCTGAAATGTTTAAATTAAATGAACAAACCGTAAGAGGCACAGACATGGAAATGAAGTGACATATAAATACTGATATGCTTGAAAAAATTGTAGCTGTAGTGGATCAAAATATGGTATATTTTGGCACATTTTCTCCTTTACTGGAGGTTAGTATTGAGAGCTAATTGAATTGAGCAAGTACGTGTGCCTATAGTCAGCACTAAAACATTTACGTTGGCTATTATCTCAAATGTGAGTGGGTTAAACTGCATTATTTTATGAGGAGCGAATTAGCAAAGTTTAGAATTATTTTACGTTACTCTAACCTGGCCTATAAAGTTATAGTGATCGAGGAGCCTAAACGCTGTAAACGCTACAATCAAGGCTGGGCAGTTAATTGCCGAATGGACAAAAGCTGGGTTTTTGGGTGTCATTGCATCCTTTCCCTCGCTGTGTTGTGATCCGGTGGTAATCTGCACAAACACAAACAAGCACGGCCATTGTAGCAGCAAGGCCCGTGATGCATGGCAAAACGACCCAAATAGTATTTGTAAACGAACTAATAATCACATGAAAACATTTTGGCTAGCAATAATCCGGGGAGAAGGTTGTGCTCGGGGATTACCAGCTATAAAACGGTTCGATTAATCACCTATACATACATTACACAAATACGTTCCTCCGACCAACCTGTTGATTACTCTGTTAAAACCAGATATTAGCTTTATATTTGGACTCCACTTGGGAGGGGAAGGAGGAAATCGACTGTTGGATATCCCCACTCTAGAATGTCCATTGTATTTATTTTTTCCCGTAAATCACACAAGTACATGGCATCGATATATTTACACGTAACGGTCAAATGCTAATATTATGCTCTTTCGTGTCCGCACTAAGCTTGTACGTGTCCTACATCAACACGATGTAGCGGGGGTGGGGGAGGAACGTTGTAGTCGTAAAACCCGAAAACTACGATGTTCCACGAATTTTACTTCAAAACATTGGGATCAGTTTAACATTTAAAATAAATGGCAGCCCGTCCATTAAATGTCCAATGATGTCAACACAATGAAACATAAAATTTGCCTGTTAGTAGTGGGGGAAGCAAATTTAATTTACTACAGCTACGAATTTGTTCAACATGCATGCTGCCATTAAAAAGAGATTCATTGCGGAAATGAGCACGACTGTTAAATGTAAATGTTGCAAGAAATGCTATCATGTCAGTCGAGTTTTCTCACTTTTTGTTGTTGTAATGGAAAATTGATGAAGCTAAATGCCTGATCGGATCGAAACAAAGGCTTGCATAGGTGTGTAGTGAGGTTATGTTTGACAAATCTGTGGAAAAGTATCAGGGGTAATGCCACGAACACAACCACATAGGAGTTGGATTGTTATTCCAACAACAAAATATCCTTAATGAAATATTATAGCTACATTCAATATGGATTTTGAAAAAGTGTCCCAGTAGCTTATAGGGGTGTTGTTGGGTTTTGGTGAGTTTCATTGCTTTTAGGGATATTTTTATACACCAAATAGTTTAAACAGCCGCATGTTTTATGAATACATGATTTCCAAGTAACATTGCACTGTGAGCACTGTTTCACAAGAAATAAATAACATTTAACTATACGAATTTGTTTTTAATATGCAAGATGTCATGGGAACAACTACATAATTTATTGAGATTAATCGGAAAGTCAGGTTTATATCATAACAGGGATTAAAAGTGCAGATGAAACTCTCTTTCATATTTGTTTGTGTCTGATTGTTTCACCTCTATGACTAATCCACTACTTAAACAATGATCTAGTTAATGGTATTTCATAACAGCGTATTATATTCAGAATTCAGGATGGGATTTCCTTGTACTGTTGTAAGCATGTATTTTCTTTTCACCACAACCCTAACCTTTTTATGCAGACAGTTAATATTAATAAGTAAACATTCTGCTATAAACGAGTGTAATTTGGTGGATTTTTTGGTCTTGATAAACGGGATTTTGGAGAAAAATATGAGCTTTTTACTACTGTACAATAATATTGCTTTCAACAGAAATATTATTGTTTAAAAATAAATCAATATACTCTAGGTATATGATTCCAACTATATGATTCTGAACTCAAAGCTAAGAACAGTCAGAAATCTGACAATAAGAGATTAAATTCACAGAGTTTTAGCAAGGACAAGGTTTTGTAATAGATACATGCTTAACCAAAATTTGTAGTTGTTCATTTTTATTTAAAGCCTACGACTAATACAAATAGATTCTCCCGGCTGTTTAGAATTGAGAAAATACAATTGTGTGATTGGTTGATATTCAACACCATCTTAGGCATAACTGGTCTATAAGATGACTGATGTGTGGGTGATATGGGAAATTTAACAGGTATCCTTTTGAGAGTATGTTTCAAGTGCAAAAATAAATAAAGAAATCATGCCCTGCTGAAAAAAGGTTCCAAAAATGTACAAATCTTGCAGTATAAAACACACAACACAATAATATCTTTTAAAATATACCCAGCTTTGCAAAAATTAAATCCAAAACTAACCTCTGTCCTCTGGGGTTTGAATCTCCATCTATGCCATTTTTCGAGGACTTAGGCAACATTGTCGTGCAAGGGGATCATCTCCTAAGATTAACTTTAAAATAAGTACAAATTTGGATTTTGGATTTTCAAACGTCCCTTATATCTTAGAAGTCGTACATTTTCTAATTTAAAAAATGTAATGCAAAAACCTTGAAATATTAATTAAAATCATTTAAAAACAGAGATATTTTTATTATATCAAACAAAATATTGTATGTAATAGTCACACGTAATATTATAGCCCCTACCAACTCGCAGATTTCCCTCATATATTACCTATTCACTTAACGATGATCGCTAAAACGTTTCCTTGAAATAGTTTAACATTAACTAATATGGACTTGGTTATAAACAAGATACATAAACAACACTCAACTGTTGATACCACTAATTCAATTTTTGCTAGTAATAAGCTCGCATGAAAAAGAAACAGTATCGCAGATTTTCCTATACGTTACCTACATGGTGCAGTACAATAATTTTCCAATTAAAAAAAGCATACTTCAACATACTACCGCAAATATTTAGGAAATAACTAATGTAGCAAAATCAGTAATATGTATATTTAAATTAGCTCAACGTTTTTTACTGCAATGTGTTTTTGTCCATCTCTTTCAGTTTCACATAAAATGAACAGAAAATAAAAAGAATTTCAGAAATTATTTACCGGAATTCAAAACATATCATTTGTTTATAAATGTATAAACCATTAGACCATTTTGAGATCCTTAATAGTGAAAATTTGTTAATGTGAAGGATTGTTTGTTTTAAGGTAAATTTCCTGATAGGTTTTGCATGGCTTCCTAAAAAGCACACAGACAAAGACATACACAATGCTTTTCTGATGAATTCGTGATATGGAATCTGCTGGTCATAACCAGTATTTCCTCTGTCTTAGGCAAGCGGTAGAGAAAATAAAAATGTGTTGAATCTATGTACCTTTAAGGGAATTATATGCTTGATCCTATAGGAAACGAAAATAAAAACCCAGTGCTTAGAGCCATTTTCCCCCATAACACAAGTCTTAGCAATTAACGACAAAAGAGTTATAAAACATTGCACACGAATCTCTGAGAACATGTGTTCGTGTTATTGTTCACTGCAACACCATACCATTACTCCTAACCCTTTAATGACGAGGTTACTTTATAGCTTCTCATTCGGATGAAGAAAACCATGATCCAGGAAGAGACCAGCCAAGTGGTATAATTTCCAAGCTGATAATTTCAGTGTTTCTGTGCTTGCATTATTGTTGGAAGACCAGAATTCCTTGTCTTGTGTCTGCTCATCTGTGAAATCGCGCCTCTCTTAAATATTATGGCCCTATTTTGTCTACTGCCGCAAATTGCTGAATATTTAACATTCTTACGTCAAAGAAGGAATTTCGAAACGGTAGCCATGCATGAAATATTGCTTGGAATGCTACTGCCATGATAGCGTACAGCAGACAGTAAAATGCTTGAGGAGAAGCTTACCTGGGGCAAGCAATGGACCGTAACAACACACAGATTTTATTAAACTATCTTCTCACGATTAGCATGTGCTCATTTACATATGCGGTACAACTCGAGTCAAAACAAGCTCTTATCTTTTGTGAACGGATTAAATCTTCATGTGTTTATGTGTATTATGCATATCGATTTCATTATGTGTTTATCGTAATGCGAGTGGCAGCGTGACAGGGGCAGGTCCATGTCGCACAGCCATTTCTTAATGAATTAGTTAAAGCGTGAAATTCTAAAACTTTGCTTTCAACCACCTTTCTGCTTCATAATTATTCTTTTTCAAACTTTAACAAGAAGAAATATAAAATTCAGCTTAGACTACCACTCAGAAGAAGACTTAAAAATCTGATGTGTTACACTCACATGACTTTCTCTACTCTTGTACAAACTATATTTACAAACGCTTATTCTACATCTACTTCATATTAATCGAGATATCGGGATGTTTATGTTATTGCTAATTTTCTTGTAGATGCAAGGGGAATTGGTAGGCTTTAAGCGACAGTCAAATATTTTAAGAGCTGGTTGCTATGTGGAGTATTCCATTCTCTTTGCGTTATCAGGACAAAAAAATGAATAACGAATTGCCATTTGAGAAAAAATATAAGTTCGTAAAATTTAAGGGAATAACAAGCAATATCTCGAAAATGATTCACGCAACAAAAACAATGTATATGACATAAATTGTGTATTTTAAAGTGATCTACATTTTTGTGTAGTAAAATTTTGTCTATCTCTTATGGTTTACCAGTTATTCAAAAGTCGTTCACAATGAAAAATACTTTTGGAGACATTCCCAGAAAATTCCAGATATACATTTCATTTGTCATGAAAATATGTTAAACATATGATATTTTAATCAAGATCGTTAGAGCCATTTTTGAGAAAATTAAAATTGTCCAAAAATGTTCCATGGAAAGGATAATCTGGGGTGGGGGGATTTTCTTGAAAACCTTCGTGTCGCATCTCTGGAAGATACTGAATCTAAATACCAAGTTTGGTGTTTATCCGACTGTTCGTTTCTGAGTTATGCTGTTCACAGACAGAGACATACACAGACACACACGGACATGTTTCCAAAAACAGTTTTTTTTTTATTTTTGAGGCTTCAAAACATGTTTT
Source organism: Deroplatys truncata (assembly GCA_030765065.1). Taxonomy (NCBI): domain Eukaryota; kingdom Metazoa; phylum Arthropoda; class Insecta; order Mantodea; family Mantidae; genus Deroplatys; species Deroplatys truncata. The sequence goes on along the minus strand of CM060981.1, from coordinate 102,396,093 downwards.
TCCGGCGAAATCTCGGTATCGAATTTTTGAGTGGAATGCAATACTTCCCCTACTTACTATACGTAGTAGAGAAAGTAAAAATATATGATTTCATGTTTTATTGTACTAAACGTTAAAGCTGAATTAAGTATAAAAACATTAATTTGCGGGTTTTTTTTCTGGTACGTGATTATGTCATATATGTCGTGTGAATAAACTCATAATGATAATGCACGCCTTCCGTGTACATTCCAAATTCTAAATAACCTGCACAAAATTGTTTGAACACTAATAACGAAAAGTATTTAGTTTACGCATTAGGCATTCTTAAGCTTGGAAAACACCTGAAAGGCAAATCTTACCTTCATCCCATAGACATATATAATTTTTCCTTTAAATTTCGAATCTGAAAAATCTAAGCGTCAAGTATATCCAAAAGTAAATTGTTAGTATTAAGTAAACATCTTCAAATGTCTCTCACGTGCTTCTCTGTTCTAATTCTAAACAAACGCTAAGTTCCATACATTTTTTTAAAAAAAATTATTTTAAGTAGTTTCTACACCCATTCATCAAAAGTTCACATGATGCAAAAATACTAAATTTTAAGAAATACAAATATTGACATTATATTAATGCTTTCTGTTTTTAACTTTGCAGTGTGTATCTTAGTATCATACAGTTATGCTGTATAATGATTGTGGAATATGTATTAAGCACCTGTCCAGCGACAATACTGATACTGTTATTAAATAATAGGAATACGTATGCAGATACATTTCCACATTCATACGTCATACTCCGGACATTTCGAGGAATCTTCTTGAAAAGTTCCTGAGCCCAGCCGGGAATCGAACCCAAGACTCTTGGAAGAACAAGCGGGTGCTCTGCAAACTGAGCCATCAGGACAGTCTTGCATTGATACCAATAAAGAAAACTAGCGTAATTCCTTTTTTTCCCACTCATCTGGATCTTTTAGGAATAAATCGGATGTGATGCATTCACATGACTTTCTCTACCCTCTCTCGTTTATTAGTGAGTAGACGAAGTATTCTTACTCAAGCTTATTTTTCTATTTACTACGTTTTAATTCAAACAAACCTTTGCCAAATTAGCTGCATTACAGATTTCGTTATAGATACAAAGGGAACAGCGATAGTCAAATGTTTCAGAAATGGACGGTATATGCTAGCCTTAAAATTCTGTACTATTTCCATGAAATTGCGAATAATAACTGAATGTTGAAAGGTCTTTAAAGAATGACCAAGAGCATTTCGAACGATTAGAAACCGATATCTCAGAAATGACATGCCACAACAAGAAAAAAACTTATTTGAAATAAATTATGAGTTTTAAACAGATTTACATTTTTTGTGAAGCACGTTTTTGTGTATCGTTTACCAGTTATACGAGATTATATAAAATTCCTTCCGAATGAAAAGGACTTCAAGGCTATTCCCAAAAAATTCAAGATATACATTTTGTATGTCGTGTAAATATCTTTGATATATGGTATTTTAATCAAATTCGTTAGAGCATTTTTTAGAAAATCAAAATTTCCGAAAAATGTTCCATGTAAAGGGTAATTGGGGTGAGGGAATTTCTTGAAAATCTTCGTGTCGCATCCTTGGAAGATGCTGAACTTAAATGCCAAGTTTGGTGATTATCCGACTTTTCGTTTTTGAGTTATGCTATTCATAGACACACAGGCGAGAACCTTTTTCTAAAAATTCTTGTTTTTTATTCGGGGTCCTCAAAACATGTATTTCCGGTGGAATCTCGGTATCGAATTTTTTAATGCAATACCTTCTCCTCCTACTACGTACGTGGTAGAGAAACTAAAAATGCTGAGCTCTTTTCACAATCTACCCTCGTTGGTCAAATTAATTTGCCATATTTTGAATAATTTAACATTGTGTTAAACATCATACGTGATTTTTAAATTAATTTCCTCTCCACTTCTATAAAAAAAGGTTTGGATGTTTGGTTACATACTGCATCATGCCGAATATTTTAAATGTGTAAAAGGGTAAGAAAAATCATATCTTAGTAAAATGCGTTTTAAAGCATTAAAAGGTATTAGGCCTTGTGCACATGGATCTTAAATGGCTACATCTCACTGCATTTAAAAGCCGCTGAGGGCAAGAATCGTAAAGAAACATCGTACAATTTCACCTAACAAGGGGAACTTAGAAACCTTAGTGAACTTTTTGGAAACAGCAAATGTTATAAAAAGCTTGCACTTGACACAAATATGTATATTTTAATCAGTTCTATATTTTCCTATAATGGGGTTCGTCTTTTTCTTATGATTTTTCATTTATAGCAAATAAATAACAAATAAATAAAGAACTTCACGGACCATGTGTAGAAAACTCAAAATATCAATGCCTATATCAAGCGAAACGTCTAGATTCATTTTTGAAAAATTATTAATAATAATAATAACTTTCTATTAAGGATTAATTGGGAACCTACCAAAATTTGCGACTGACCTAAATTGTAAATTTAGTATGCTTTCCGTTATATGTATAGACACATGGATCTTTTCTTAAAAATCATTTCAGGGGTTAATTTATTTCCAGTGATATTTTGGTTTGAAAGTTTTATATTGAATGCATTACTTCCTCCTCTATGTAATGTTAATCATAGATGTTGGCCAAAATTTCAAAAAATTAAAACAAAACATGTCTAAAAGATTCCTTAGACCTCAAGCTTATATTACCTATTATTCTTTTTCTCGCGGAGGCTTTTGAAACACCATCACGTGATCATTTAAATGTCCATGAGTGCAAGTTTAAAGCCTTGTGATTATTTCAAATATCTTTTTCTCGGCTTTGCTTTTTCTTGCACTTTTACTCAATAAGAATGTTTCACAATGATGCAGTTTATAACTTGTCTTGTTCAAGTTTTCAGCAGAAACCCTAAGAGATAAAGAATTTAAAAAACTACCATATTATATTTACTGTACCTTTAAATTGTTCAAGATACATGATTCGACATGATGAACAATATAATATTTAAAAGTTTAATTTTTCTCTGAAATAACCACAAAAGTGACAAGACTTGTATATTCTAACTTTGATTACGAGGGGGACAATTGAATTTTTTTTTAGAAAATCAAACAATGATTATTTTAAAAATTTAAATGATTTTATTGTTTTTAAAAACATCCCGCCTTAACATCATACATTTTTGCACTCGATAACACTAGTCCTTAAAGCAATGATGCCATTCTTCCTGAGTCACTTCAGAAACCAAATTTTTATGATGTCCACTGCTGCATCTGATGCCGAAAAGTAGATTACAAGCATTTTATCTTAAATTTTTGGAAACTATAAGAAATCACAAGGTGATAGGTCAAGGCTGTATGGTGGAGGGTCCATGGTGCGAACCCTTGGGGCATCCAGATATTCAGTTGATAGTTTTGTTGTATGCGACGATGCGTTGTCATGATGTAACATTGCTTTTTCTTTTGGGCGTTCTTCATAAATTTTACAAAATGTGCGGTAAACCGACATTTGTGAACTAATCGGCAGTAACGGTACGCCAATCTTCTAATGCTATAGCAGCCACATGGCCCATTATAGGAAAAAAAACCAGCAAACATATTCTTACTAGCTCTGCGAATTCGTCGAACTTTTGTAAGCTTCGAAAGACCCATTGAGTCGATTGACTTTTCTTTTCGGGATCACAACAATAAATCCAAGATTCATCAACAATAATGGTATTCCAAATCAAATTTGAAGTTAACATTTGAGTTTTTCTATGCTAATAAATGCGTTGTTTTTGATTGGGAGTCAGTTTATATGGACTCCATCAACAACAAAGTTTTCTCACGTCTAACTGTTGATGGAAAATGCTTTAGATTTGACTCATATCAATTCTCAATGTCATCTGAATAAATTCGTTAAGATGTTCGTCGATCTTTTTCAAGTATTCCTCGAACAGCGGCAATATTTTCATCAATAACAGCAGCTCTTGGGCGTCCTTCACGAAATTCATCACTAAGAAAACATCCATCTCTTTTGATGTCGCTGTGCCAATTATAAATTGTTACCTTAGATAGGTCTTCTTCGCCAAATGCATTTGTAAGCCGATCTTCACATTGCTTAGGCGTTAATGACGATTTAACATAAAAAATCATAGCTCTAAATGTTCTCTAGTCATATGCATTTATGAGTGAACAAATAATCTTTAAAGGATGATAATTAGCAAACTATCAGAGCAAATTGAAGAAACTACAACTCGCAAAACATTAGAAAGTAGCTTTCAATATAACGAAGTTTCATTTTTTAAAACTTAGCATTCTAAAAGTGTTCAGTGTCCCCTCGTAGTATTTAAATAACAGGTTAGGATTATTATTTTTAATTACGTTTCTGTATCATTTAGAATATGTAATTAATTATTACAATAAAAAGTAATCAAAATAGTGCATTGCACATTAAATTTTCAACAAACCTATAATTATGGAAGAGCACAGTGTGTTCAAATTTGAAGACATTTGTATAAACATCTTAATATTCAGAAATTTCATCTGTGGTTACACATAAGTAATAGGGAGGGGAAGTAAAAGGGAAAAGGTACTCGAGTACTTTTCGAGTTCAGAATGTCACTACCTTCGGTTTTCGTTCAGCCGTGGATAGCGTGAGGATCAAATTCATATCCATAGCACTCAGTCGTGAAAATGTTAAACTTGACCTTCATCTTATGCTTCATTCACAGTCAGCATTAGCATCTAACATAAAACGTAATGGTCATGTTATTCAATGAAACCATTTACACACAAGTTGACGTAACCACACACTTATTAAGAGCCTGCAAATTCCAGAACTGGACCGTTACTCTAGGTCAAAGTTAATGAACCAAGGTTGATGTCAGATTGGATAACATGTAAATTAAACAGGGGAAGTACAAAATTGCTTCCTTTGCGTGATATCCACACAGGAGTTTTGGTGAAACTGATTAACAAGGGAATAAATACTTATTGTATATGTTTGCTTTTGCAAAATAAGGATCGCCCGTTACCTTTATTGTTAAAATTAACATTCACTAATAAAAAATAAATAGTGCTGTTGTATTCCTGAATCAATTATTGAACTTTTGAGTATTTAAACGATTTCTTCCACCTCGATTCGTGAGTAAAGTTTCCTCTCAGCTGAATGTAAAGGGCTCGAAACACCGCTGCTAGTTTATTCTTTCCTACCTCGTGTTCGTAAATAGACTCGGAATTTTAGGTATAGTGACCTAAGCGTCTAGGTCAGAACATTATGAAATTAGGCACTAAAATAGAAGTAATTATAGTCATACATCAATATGACTCTTAAAAGCACAAAGATCATTCATAATTAGCAACACAGCATATTACCAAGATTTACTCGAAGTTTCTCCATATTTACGCTTCTCTCCTCTGTTAAAACCAACACTGAACAGGAGCGTCGTTTCAATTTCTGCGTGGGGGAGGGCAAGATTGCCTGAAGCAGTTTCCCAAATGTTTATGTGAATTTAAATTAAGCCTAAAAGAAAATCATATTTGACTTCTCAAATGTGAATTTTTTCTATTAGTAGAGCAATAATAACCAGTAGCCTAATCATATCTCGCAACCTATGGGGGAGGCAATTGATCCTTCTGCCCTCTCTAAATCACACTTCTACTGCTAACATAAGTTTTACTATATTTTTCGTGCCTAATTCTTGAATTTTTCTCCAAGCAGCTAGACCTTTGCAGTTCGAGAACATTTTATAAATCAGAGGGATAAAATTATGATATGTTCGGAAAGCTAAAAACTGAAATTAATTTTAAAAGAAAACATTAAAATAATATTCATAATCCTAGTATATTTTAATACACTAAAAATAAGTTATCCACCAAATAGGAACGAATTAAACAAGCTTTCGAAAACTTATTTGGGCAGTTTCTTTTCACAGTCTTATACAATACGCCTTAATACAATATGGAATATCACGCTTCACAGTTATTCTCTGAGTGACGAAAATGTAAAAATAAACAATAATTTTTAAAAATTACTTCTTTCAGACAGCTAGGTAAAAAAATTAATTTAGAAGAGTTTATGCACTATAATTACGTGCGTTAGGCAGCTCTAGGGAAAAAAAGAAGCATTGAAATTGACATAAACCACCATTCCCCCAGTCACTTTAGATGCTGTAAGATGCATTCAATGGGTTTGAGTTGAAATGATTCGTAAACTTCAGCAATTGTTCTCCATGTTCCCCTGAGGACCTAACTAAAAGTTCACCTTAAACTCCCAGGTCTAGTTATGAGTAACAGTTACACACGTTAAACTGCAGACATTTTGAATTTCAACCAATAATTTCTGTCTGTCGAGATCAATTTACTGTTTTAGATTATCACTTCCTTAGATTTTATTTTGATAAATAAAAATGATTCGATGTTTATTGCACCATCCTTAATTAAAACTTCCCGAATGCATTTATCACTTCATATTCCAGCCTGATTTAGGTCGTTCGCAATCTGCATAACAATATCTGTGTTATTCCTATATGATATGCTATGGTATTGAATTTTTCAGTCGCCTGATTCTACCTTTCCAATGTATGATATGTTTCAAAGCAAACCAAGGATGGCCGAGACCAACTGAGTCAGGCGTTTGGAGTTTTCTTCTTGCTTTATGGAAAATTAAGTAGATAAAAGGTGCGATTCGTATATTTTAAAATATTTCAAGAGCCTATACCTCTCCGATCAGCTGTTTAGCCCCCATTTTAAAATGGAAGTCATTATCTTAACAGTGGTACGTAAGTATATAGGTTTGTGTTTTCTCTGTTTATAATTTTCAACATTTTATTGACCTTATTGTATATATCTTCAATTATTTTACTTGGGATAAAAATGTGCTAGGCTGGCCTCTGGTAGGATCTTCCTCCAAAGTATCATAGTTTTATGTCTGTATGTTACTTGCATAGGTGTAGTACTGCGTAATTTTATTCATATTTATTTAAAAAGAAATTAAATGAAAGTTAATTATTTCAACAATGTTTTTAACTTCTGTACTAATTGGCAAACTATAATTAAATTCTAAGAAGAAAACAAGCTTCATGCTTATAATGTTATGTAGCAAAACAAAATCAAGCATACAAAAATCAATACTGTAATATTATAAAAAAGTTTAATACCACTTGTTAATATTTATTTCCTTAAATAGTACTAGATACTACGTTTTTGGCAAGGCTTGGGAACAAAACCATCTTTTAAAAATGTTCGTAAAAATCCTCAAACTTGTATAATAAAGATGCGAATGCAGTTTTCCCTTATGGAAATTTAACTGCCAAAACGCAACATTTAAGTAGTGTGCAAAGCTTTATACAAGCGTGCAATTTTAAGAGTTAAATTTCTCGTTATTTTATTTTCTTACGTTTCTGTCATTTTAAAAAGTTTATGATGCACCTTTTGAAGTTTGATAAACGGATCTATAGAGCATTTTCTTTATATGAAACATAGTATTACATGTAGGGTCTTAATAATATATGATTGATTTTTAGAAAATTAATAGTTTTACATAACTTTCCAGTGTTTCATAGGAAGAAGTTTTAATACTACCCAAAATGTAATATTTGATTGTAAAGAATGTATATACAAGAAATAATAAGAATTTAAAAGTCTAATTCTTTTCAAATCTTCATCAATTACATTTTATATATGACTGGATGTTCACACTTTGAAAATGAATTTCTTAGAAAGTTACATACATGGGACCATAAAAATGATCACTTATTGTAAAGTTTGTTGAACAAAAAAGTCAACTAAGTGGTGGAAAAATTTGCAATTTGAGTACCGGGTACGCTTAAATGTACCATTTCTAATCTTTGAAGCATTACTCGAAAATTTAGTGAGTTTAAATGATGGCCATCAAGATATCCCAATATTATTTTTTCACGTATCATAATTATGATACAGCTCCTATTATATACAGTTTTTAAATATGTTACTGCTTCTAGGGATATTCTCGGTAATATTCCTTTCATTGTGGGGATATTTTACTGTAAATGCGACAAATTATATAGGTGTACATATATTTGTTTGAATGTGATTGTCACCACATAGTTTTAGAACTTTAATAGTATACCCTCATGTCCCACTGCGCATATTATAAGCATTTATACATAAAACTATACGAAGGCTATTTTTCATGTGTTACTTTGATACTCCACACCATTTACCTAGTGTAAGCTTTTCAGCCAAATGAGAGCTGAACTTGACTCGTCACTTTTCAAGGAAGTTAAGTTAAACAGCATTTGAAAAATTCAAAAAGGTAATAGTCTAACTGAAGGAACAAGGTAACAAGGTCCTATTTGTTGACGACATTCAAGATAAGATGAGCAGTATGTGGTCTAGCATTATCGTTCTGGAATAGCGTCAGGTATAGCTGCAGAAACCCGATAAGCTTTTAATTTATGGTCACTTTCAAAATCTCTTCCTGCAGGTTATTTTTTCCCGATGAAGGCGGTTCCACAAATAAGAAATCTTGTGCAACGTGAAGGGTTATATTTGTAAAAGCGTATTTTTCCACACATTTCATGCCAGTCATGATAATGAATATCTACACAGAAATGATTTGTTCAAGAAGCTGAAACAACAGTCCTCTGATTAAAACAGAAATTATTATTGATTTAGTCAGCCTTAAGTTTATGAAACGCAAAAGATTGGGTATTTATTAGTTCGAAATGGACTATTTCAATCTTAAAAAAAACATAAGCATACAACAGCAAATATTTTGGAGGCCAATAAAAATAATCAGATGTAGTTGTATACTTTTATGAGAGCTACATGTTTCTTAAGGGAATTTTTCTCTTAAACAGTTTCTTAGTTTTATATAACTCGACAACAATGAAGAGGATAGCATTAGCATTAAGGAAAATTAAAAAGCACATTTTACTGTCATGTTTTTACCAATAATCCATTTTAATTAAAATTGTTAAAGGGATAAACAGTTTCCCAAGTAAAAGTTTGTTAGGATGAGATATAAATCTTCGCCTTGCACTTCATAAAGATATAATATGCTCCAAATTCTACAAAGAAAGTCCATTTAAAGCTAAATCTTGTTTTATATCCATTTAGAAAAACAATATCATATCAACCAAAACATGGATCAATGTTGATCACTATTTTGATTAAATATTATAGTTTAAGATATCGCAATAACAGATAACACTTATATCCTACATTTTCTATAAAATTCTCTGCATTTTTGTTGTACTTTATATAACTAGGAATCGATAAGAGGCAGAAAAACAGTAATACAAAACTGTGTAACTCATTAACATATTGAATTGACATCAAATAGCTTTCTCTTACCATTAGCCATTTCAGAAATATTCATTTTTTTATGTTTTAGTTTCCCGGGCTGAAGTCCAGATGGACAGTATCAGTGAACGTTTGAAACTAAGCGATTCTCTTGGAAGAATGGAAGAATAATCTAAGTGTGCAACCTAATTTCAGATAATTTCTAAGCAAGTGTTTTATCGTAGTTAAAGTAAAGTGGATGAATAGTGTAATATGCCTACAAGAGATTACTCTATTGGATGAAGAATGACGTAGGAGTGCTCGTATAATGTTTTCAGTTTTTATATCTATACAGTAAAATTATATAAACAAACTTTCGTACTTAATAATGGAACGAATGAGATATATATATATATATATATATATATATATATATATATATATATATAACTACTTCAACGCCATAGTCCTAGAATTTCCCGTAAGCAAATAAATTACTTGTAAGGAAAGAAAAACCACTTGGAATAGCTATCGGCATTTAGTGGTCAGAAACAACCCCATGATGTTCTAAGAGTAAACTAAGGGAGTGAATTCTTTGGACCAGATCGGATCTTTCAAGAAAGCAAGAAGGAAGATGCTATGTCTTGGCGCCCAGTGTGCACTGTATGAATAATACTCAGACACGCGCGGAAAAATGTATAATTCACCGTTTCTATGGCAACCACCTTATTGAGATGCAGATCCTGGTGTTGGGAGAGAGAGAAAAAACTTCTTTTTTATGATGATGGTGGAATGGAAGCTTTCTGCGTCCCCCACCGCTTTCTAAACCCAAAACATTGCGGCACAGGACCTCCCTGTGCCCCCTTGTGAATACAGCCTGCGTGGTGGAAACTATGCAGGTCGTAGTGGGTACAGCTGGGTTTGTCTGGTCGATACCGCTTTTCGCCCGTCAAATGTCTCCGTAGCTCTCTCGCTTCCTGAGATATACACTCACTTGTCTTTGTTTATACGTCCATCCACGCCTCATTTGTCTATTCGCGTGCTTAATATCATCAAAATCAGTTTTTAATAAAAGCTATGAACAAAACTAAAAACAAAAATAAATAAATAAAAAATTAATGGTTTTCTCTGCGCACTTTAAAACTTAAAAACTGTCACCATGCTGAGATCCTATTTGCTTCACATCGCAGGTGCATTTTTAAAACGCCTGTTAGAACTTTGAATCTCCTTTATGATGTTAAACCTGCGAATTTATTCTGAGGATGTAAGTCGTTAAAATTTGTCCTAGGCACAAATGATAACACACCACACTCAGTCTTTACCATATTAGGGGAAATATATACATATATTCAACTTACTTCTTACGTATCGCTGCCTTAATTCAAAACTAGAACAGTTTTAAAAGGAGTGCATTAAAGCGTTTATTTTGCAGGACAAATAATAATAATAATAATAATAATAATAATTGTAATGTAAAATAAATGCTGTATGTATTAAAATCCATCATACACAATTTTGCTTGAATTATAGCATAAAGAGCAGATAAGAACGCACATTTCTTAAGCTGAGTTGAGCGCTTCTGTAGGCAATTGTTTGAACTAAATCATGTGGCTTAAAGTTACAGTTTAAATACATGACTATGACTATTACTATGATCAGGAAACGGAAGGGACACCTCGCACTTCGACCCGAAGCGGATCTTTTGTGCTTATCACACCAGGAGGAACGGTTGAGTTGAAGGAACCATAGGAAGCTATAGGGGCAGACAGACCGGCCGACAGAGACTCGCAGAGGTCCCTAACGAGTTTAAATACATACTTGTATATGCTATTAAGATATTTTGAGAAGATAAAATCTATAAATCTACAATTTAAAGCTAGTGAATTTATTATTAGTATAACTTGTACGCCGTATTGGAGCAGATATGTAACATCTGAAGAAAAAAAAATTAAATACAATTTTCTTAACCAAATACACATGGTTAAATTTCTTGTTATATATAATTTTTTATAAATATTTCATGAGATTCAGAAATTCATTTAAAAAGCCACAAAGAATAAGCAAGAAAAATAAAAATTATTCCTGTGAGAATGAGAGGCATAGAATTTAAACAACCTTACCATTTCGACTATTTCTTTAATACTCCCTAAAATTTCTCAGAATGATTTTATTTAAATTCTAAAACTTTGAGATGTTACATGTAATTTTCTATAAAGTGTTTTTCTAATCGCTTTCATTTGTGTTGTATTACAATATGTAAGTTGGAAAATATAGAAAATACACACTAAATTTCTGCGGCCTGATAAAACTGTATAGTTCTTATCCGTTTTTAATCATTGAACACTTGTTAAGAACTTGCTGTTTTGTGTTTAAATACAGGTTTATCCAGATATTTATCGAGATTAGTATTTGTATCCTTTATACATTTAAGCAACATACTCGACGTAATTACATTATTTTCTAGTTCGTTTTAATGAACCATTGTCGCATAGTATTTTAATAAACTACAATTTGTTTAAGGATATCAGAGAGTTAGCTATTAACTTTGCAATATATTAACAAAAACATAAAAAGGGTTACATTTAGTGCACTCAAAACCAAAAATATGGCATTTTCACACGCAATTGTTTTATTCTTATTATTTACATTTCGTTTCCTTACTAGCCTTCTAGCACCTAATTTGTAAATTCCCACTTTAGTGCGGACTTTAGATATGACGTAATTAAGGCAGCTGGGTAGTTTTTATGCTGCTCCTCGTGAAAATGTAATTTTAATGAAAAGAAAAGGGAATGCTTGGCCCATCACCCGTATTTATATCAACTGAAAAGAAAAAAGGTTCTACATAAATTATCTGTGAAGTCGCTTAGAAGTAGAATGAGCAGCGAATGTTTTGTGACTGTTACACATAAGATCTTTAAAATTCGACAAAGCCTCATTTCCTGGTATGCGGAAGAGAAGGCCTTGAAAACGTAACTCCTGCCAGAGTTAGTAAATATATAAACAAACACAATACATAGATGGACATTTTATTATGTTTACAGCAACAGCAGTTAACGCTGTTCATACACAAAGAGTTTTGATCGAAGACACCGCGCGAGATTCCAACGTAAGAAAAGTGACGTAGCAATGCGGTCCTCAGTCGACGGATCCCGACCTCAGATGAGCTGCTCTGTCCGGGAGGTTTAAGATTCTGGTGCTAGTAACCGAGTCTGATTTATATGGAAATTACCGCCCCCACCCCGCCCCCAACATGCGACGGTGGTAGTGGGAGGACCTTGAAATGCAAACCTTTCCCGTTCATTGCTGCATTTACATCCATTAATTTTAGCAGTCCGCAGTGCCGGCCAGTTGGTTCATGTCTAAATCCTGGGCTTCTTCCGCACCCGGCAACTTTAAGACGGGGCTAGTTGAGTCGCTAAAACAATTATCATCCTTCTAATTTTCTATTATATTTACCACAAGGAACGTACTGAATTGTGCAATATTAAACGTTTGTGTTTCTGGGCTTAACAACTAAAGAGAATGCATCACTAGAATTTCTGAAACGGACATTTTAATTGTGTGCCCCAAAAATATACTCAACGCCTGTAATTAAAGAAATTATTTTAAATCTGTAAATACTTACTTTACACGTAATAAAGTAAGTAGTAAATTTTAAAGAATATTTTAAACTTTATTTTTTCGTACTACCTTTTCTCAAAACTTTCGCTCATACTGAATGACCCATAAGACGACTTTTCGTCCATTTCTTTTGAAATATTTCCTGCATATTAGGCAAAATCGGACAAAATAGTTTATACTCCAATGAATTTAGTTGCCGACTTTTAAGAAAACAACTATTTAAAAAAAAACAGATATTTACAGCGATGATTTTTAAAAACTATTTTCACTTAAACTAAAACTAGTATAAAATATTTGCGATTTTCGAGCAATGATCTAGACCTAATCAGTAACATAATACTTAAGGGGAGATTAAAAGTGCTCTTCCAACCATGTTCGAGTTGCTAAACTTGTAAACCTAAATTCATTATCTCAGAAACGATTTAATATCAGACTGAACTATTTACAGGACGTATATTTATGCCTTCTAAATTCACTTTATTCAATAAACTTGTTTAAGGAAGATAGTATAATTGTAAAAAAATCCTATCTTTTTAATATATTGTTTTTAATTAACCAAACATCTTGTTAACACCAAAGTGCGAGCGTGTTTTTAAAGTAAGTGTTGTTTTAATATTTTGACGCTGCAGATTTTAAACATGCGATCATTTCCTTCATGAATTAGAATGCAGACGCAACTGTAAGAGATCGTCACTTTGTGTTTCCCCGTTGTTAGAGCGTTACGAAATGTTCAAAACATTCGAACGACCTATCGACTGTGAAGTCAGATCAGTGATTCGTGTTTTGAATGCGAGAAATATTACGCCCGCAAACGTTTATTGTGTGAGGTTTATGGGGAAACAATAAGGAGTGGCACTGCCCAGCCAAACAAATTCAAGATCTGATTGCATCATTTGACTGGAAACAATTCGACCAGTTTGGAAACAGTCTGGATTTGGCACCAAGCGATTTTCATCTGTTTCTTCATCTGAAGAAATTCCTTGGTGGAAAATATTTCAAGACGATAATATTGTGAAACAGGAAGTGCAGACTTGGCTTTCATTACAGGTGGCATCATTCTTTGACGGAGGCATACAAAAACTGATTTCCCGTTACGTCGAGTGCCTGAATAACGGCGGTGACAATGCGGAGAAGTAATAATAAAGTGATTAAAGTAAAGTAAAGTGATAATAAAGAATTAGGAAAATAATGTTCTCTTAAATTTTTAAATAATTTTGTCGGTACTTACTTTAAAAACACGTCACGTAGAACCACAAAAGCGCTTGGAGTTTATTTTTAGCACCCTAAAATTTTATTTAGCCATCTGAGAAAACTATTTATAACAGAAAATGTCATTCAAAGAAAAAGTTGTTCAAAGCAAAAAAAAAAAAAAAAATGGAGAAAACAAACTCGCATACATTTGCAAAGAAAGAAATCAAGGGGCTTGAGCATATAGAGGCTGCCATACTTAACAATAGCGTCATTTTATGGAGCCAAAATTCCCCTAATAGATGGACTAAAGTTTAACTCTTTGTCCCAAAGTATGTAGGAGTTATGATTGTTTTTCCCTATGAAGTAATGCAGATGCAGTACCGTTTTTAAAATATATTTAATATATAAGTATTGTATCAGATTGCCTAAAAACTAGAACTTATTTTATTTTTGGCATTTTTGCCATTTAATCTCCCCTTAAAAGTTTTTTTTAATGTTTAATGTGTGTAATTTTGTTAAAGGATCACAAAATTAATTCTTGAAATGTAACAATCTAAAAACGATAACGAAGAGAAACCTAAAAATGTTAAGTTCTTAGCCTTAGGTCTTAATACTTTTATTCTAGAGAGAATAAGAAACTAAAGAAAAATTACAACTTCAGCCAATAATCGAAACCAAGCCCTTAGGATATAAAAGTTAGAACTGTTAACATATTACTACTAATATATGAATTCTCTAGCCTTTGTAGTATAAACCTTCTAGTATATTCGATTTGCAGTGGCAAGCCCTAGTCTTACTTAGAGGTAGACTTGTATTTTCAATAAGTTTGCCATTTAAATACAGAATTTCTATTTGAAGGATCGTTTAACTATTGTATTGCTCTATGTATACACTAATGAGAAATTTGTTGAATATGAGACTTCTTCAGGTTACAGTTTCCTCATAATTAAGCACGATATCAAGTATAAAACATAAATCGAGCACAAAATTATACGCTTTGAAAGAATTACTATGATCACACAGAATCTCTGCAACATTTTCTAAATGTTTATTACCAAAGCCAGCACACACTAAACAATTTCACTTCACAGTATTCTCATAACTACACATGATTTGCAAATAACTTGGATAGTGACAGAGATAACGATAGCATTGTTCTTCTAACTTGCAGAATTCAAAATCTTACGACTCGTGCTGTTATAGTAAGCAAACTCATTTGCTATTCTAACTCTTTAATAAATATATGGAATCTCAGGACTATGTTCACAAATCTTAACGACATAATAACTTCACATTTTAAAGATACCATAACTAATAGTCATACTCGATATTATTACAATATCCTCTTAATCTGAAAAATTCCAAATCCTTAGTAACAACGCCCTTTTGATCCCTTCTGTGTCGGGGTGTAGACGATAGAACCAATGTTAAATTATGACGTCATGTTATATAATATTTTATTTGTGAGATAGCCTTAATTAAATTCCATTTGAGTTTTGATTTTCAATACATAAATTTACTAGTGAAGATAACATCAAAACATGTTTTGAGATACTAAGATAAAAATTAACGTAACTGAGAAAATGTTACATTCTGAACAATTTCAACTAGACATTTTATTCACGTAACAATATTGTTGAACCGTTACAAGGGTTTAAAATTCGGCTGGGGTTTCAATGCAGCAGTTGTCCCGAGCTGCACAAATATAAACATTACAAAGGTTCGTTGCACATTACTGGAAGTTTCCATGTGCTCGATCATCCAGGGAGAGGAAATTCGGGCAGAATTTATCTCCAAAACCGATATTAGCGCACCAGCCCCATGACTTCAAAATTGTGTCATTTCCGTTTTGTGATAGACAAACAATATTATGGTTGTGGTATTTTATATTGCGCTCAACTCTTTTCGCTTCATCTGAAAACGCGAGGGGAAATGTGCTGGAATTTTCGTTCGCCTGTGGTCTCGCAAACTGCAATGACGTTCACAAAATATAGCATACAGCATCAACAAAATTTTTATACTTTGGGAAGTTAAACGAATAGGCTGTAGCAGAAAGATTATTAATTTATTTATTGAAACATTAACCTTAGTCTGAGAGCACACATGCAACAAATAATTGCGCTGGCTCGAGAATCTGTAGCGTTCGAAGATTCAAACACATATTATGTTACGTTTGCCCAGTTCAGTTTATCACCCCCTTATAGATGTCTCTACGTTTGCTTTTTGCTGTAACATTTATTCTATTATTTCTTAACATTCTGTAAATGCTTATCAATTTATTTCCAACCAAATTTATCGGGCTTACATCCCATATATGTAACTACACTTGCGTACTCGTATTCCTACTTTAGGTCACTTCTGTATATTTCTTGAAATTATCCTTTTGTATTCTTTTTGAGTGGTCTTTACGTGTGCTTACCTCATTTTAGGTACTTTCACTTGGAGACAATTAGGATTTATTTCTCCCTGTACGTATGTAAGTCTGCGCATGAAAACAAACAATCTACTATTCACTTACGGAATTGAAATATTATGCACAAGATTTTGACGAAAAATTGTCTACACATTTCAAAATGTTAAATTCGATAAACATTAAGGGATGTTATATAGAGAATAGCCTTTAAAAAATCTGATGTAATACATTCACATGGCTTTCTCTACCCTCTATCGTTTATTAGTGGGACACAAATTATTTCTACTCAAGCTTATATATATTTCAAAAAATTTTGTTATATTTTTTGAAAGTCTTCGTGTCTTATCTTTGGAAAATATTGGACCTAAATACCAAGTTTGGTATTTATCCGACTTTTCGTTTTTGAATTATGCTGTTCACAGACACAGATAGAGACTAACAGACAGACAGACACACAGACACACACACGGACATATTTCCAAAAATGCTTTATTTGGATTCAGGACCCCTCAAAACAGTGTTTCCAGTGAAATCTCGGTATCGAAATTTTGGATGGAATGTAATACTTCCCTACTTACTATACAAAGTAGAGAAAGTAAAAAAATTCTTGTTTGTTGCACTCACATGACTTTCTCTACTCTTAAACAAACTATTTTTACAAACGCTTATTCTCCATTATTTCATGTTAATCGAGATAAACATTTGCAGAAATTATGTTATTGTTAATTTTCTTGTAGGTGCAAGGGGAATTTAGTAGATTTTAAGCGATAGTCAAATCTTTTAAGAGCTGGTTGCTATGTGGAACATTCCATTCTCTTTGCATGTCCAGGACATAAAAAAACGAATAACGAATTCCCATTTGAGAAAAAGTATAATTATTGGAAAGTTCAAACAAATAACAAAGAAACTCTCGGAAATTGTTTACTCGTTAAAAGAAATGTATGTGATATAAATTATGTCTTTTAATGAGATCTATATTTTTGGTGCAGTAAAAGTTTGTATATTTCTTACGGTTTACCAGTTATGCAAAACTCATTCAGAATGAAGAGAACTTTTAGGGACATTCCCATAAAATTGAAGATATACATTTCATTTGCTATGAAAACATCTTAAACATATGATATTTTAATGAAAATCGTTAGAGATACTTTTGTGAAAATCAAAATTTTCGAACATTTTCCATGCAAAGGGTAGTCTGGGGTGGAGGAATGTTCTTGAAAATCATTGTGTCGCATTTTTTGGAAGGTACTAAACTTAAATACCAAGTTTGGTGTTGATCCGACTTATCGTTTTTGATTATGCTGTTTATAGACAGACGCACACACGCGGACCTTTTCTAAAAGTGCTCCTTTTGGATTCAGGGGCCCATATATTTCGGGTGAAATTTCGATATCGAATTTTTAGGTGGAATACAATACTTCCCCTGCTTACTATACGTAGTAGAGACAGTAATAACAAGTTTTAGGTGAATAGTTGCATCTATGGAATTAAAATGTTAAATATAAGAGTTTA
This sequence comes from Deroplatys truncata, assembly GCA_030765065.1. Lineage (NCBI taxonomy): Eukaryota > Metazoa > Arthropoda > Insecta > Mantodea > Mantidae > Deroplatys > Deroplatys truncata. Next base: position 102,378,121 of record CM060981.1, on the reverse strand, counting down.
AACAGCTTTTAAAATTGCCTGAAATCATTATAAGAATGCAGATAGTTTACAATGTATGGATTATAAATTCTACGATGTTTTAAGGTTATGTGCCAAAATATGCATGCTACTAAAATTTACCACCTTATCGAATTATTTCGGCCACCTATCTTCGGTCATGACTGTCACCCGGACATTTCCTTCACCCACTGCCAACTGGCAGTTACCTTCCGCACTATCGGGGGTGCAAAGGCGGAACCCCAACACCTCTCCTTATTTCTCCTCCTCTACTTAACTTCACCTGCCTATTCCCGTCACTTCCCAAACAAAAAAATTTAAAAAAAGTCTACCTTATAGTATGTAAGAGGAAGTATTATTTTCCACTCAAAATGACGAAGTCGATGTTTCAGCGAAAATTCATGTTTTGAAGTCCCTTGAATTAAAACCGTTTTAGAAAGAGGTCTGTGTACTTGTGTCTGTGAACAGCATAACGCTAAAACGAAATGTTTGCTAAATACGAAGTTTGGGATTTATGTTCAGCGTCTTTCAAAGATGCAATACACGAAGATGTTCAAGAAAGTTCCCCCACCCCAAACTATCTTTAATACAATTTTTTTCAATACTTTTTATTGAAAAGTATTTTTTTCGGTTCGATTTCTTCTGCAAAGGTTAGTAATTATAACGAACTGTATAATGAAACTCTTGTCTGCATAGGCCTATCTGGATTAACATGTAATAGACAGAAAAAAAATACTTTGCTAAGGATAGTTTGTAGATACTATACAAAAACAAACAGTAGTGGGTAGAGAAATCTATATTAATGTAGGTACATCATATTGTTTTCAATACAATAGCCCAGATTTGCATACTTATTCGTCGCTTTATTTATTTCTTTTTATTCATTTTTTTTAGTTCAACAGGCGTAGCTCAGTGTATTTCGGTACCGAAATTGGGCCGGGACGTTTTTCAAGTTATAAGTCCTAATATAAAAAATTAAAAAAGTGAGGTATTCAGACAGATGGCGTAGATATAAAGATATTTAAAAACTCAAGTTTTGCAGTAAAAACCTAATTCATGTCGCTGTTCACCTGAAATTAAAGTTTCTAGTAAACAAAATGTATCTACCAGCATATACATATATTTAAATATCTTCATTTGCTCTTGGTTATTGATAATTTTATTGCAAAAAGGAGTGAAATGATAAATTTTGAAAAGGGAAAGGGGGCAAATTACAACCATTCTTAAGCTTGTCTACTAACTCCTGTGATTCAAGCGTTTAGTGTTATTCCAGTTTTGGAACAATGCGTTATTGTAACATAGAAGTGAAAGTTAAGTTGCGTGCCAAAAATTAGATTTTATGTAGTAGTTATTCTGCTTTTGATATCAATAGACACATTTATCTACTGCTTAGCTGCTTGAATAACCTGTGAAGTGCTCTAAACGTTATATGATTTCTATAAACTTAAACATATGGACAAACTTACAACACGAAGACTATAAAACCTTTCAAAATGTACCATTTCTCGTATGTTATATAACATTTTCCGTCGAAGTATTGTTTTATAAACATTTTAAGTTTCCTTTTAAGTCCATATTGCTTAATTTGAGATTATACGTAGTCGAAAGGTATTCTAACTAACCTAACGTGAATTGAAGAATCACTTCTTATATGAATAGTTTAATACCCAAGGGAATATGTAAAGTTGTCATGGGTAGAGCTAGTTTCCCTATTAGAATATATTTATATATTCTCGTATTTTAGCAACATCTCTAGAATGGGATTGAAGAATAACGTAGTACGAGGTAAGTTTAGCTTATTTTTCGCACTATATTAATTAATATTTTTCTCATTCATATTATTACGATAAAAATTCCATTTGTTAAATTATCCATCCATTCTTAGGTTATAGGTTAGGTTATACAACTGAAGGGGGCACCTCGTACACTGCGACCTACATTGTGGCTACTACCCCCAGGAGGAAGGGATGAAATGAAGGAACCACAGGAGGCTACAGGCCAAGAGACGCGCGGAAATCCCTAACAGTTCTATACTAGAAGACCTGTCCTACTAGTAGAGCCGCTTAGAAAGGGTGATGAACGACCCGTAGACCAAGCAGCCCTCTAAGTGTCCACGGGGAGTTCTCTGACACTGTCATACGCTACAAGATCTAGAAACAGACCTGATATATGAGAAGGAACTAGAGTGAAAGGAAAATTGCGGAAAGGAAATCGTAGAAGATGAGAAACCAGCAGCTTTCGCCTAACGACCAGGAAAACCACGAAAACACAAGGTCAGAATTGGCGGTCGACAGAAATCGAACCGAGACCTGCTGAATGCGAGCCTCACAAGTTACCGCGGAACCATCTCGCTCGGTTCTATCCAATCTTACCTTCGAACAAATCTCAGGGTGGAAAAAATTAAAGGAATGAAAAGAAAGAAAAGCTTTTAAGTAAGGAAAACCCAATGACAAATATGTCTGGTAAACAATTGTCATATTTAATAAATAGCAGAAATTAAAAACATTAACAGCCTTATTGTTCTCGCTTAAAGACAATGACTTCTTATCAACAGCGTTCAGAAAGCAGGGCCTTGGGGGGGGGGGGAAATATGTCATGATCATTGTCTGCGTGCGCCCACCTGACTTCATTCCACTGAGTCGATCTCTCTTACACAAGGACCTACACCCTGCAAACTGAATTCTCTTAGTTATGTACTCTCTAGAAAAAGTAAGTTGTAATTCACTAGAAGACAAATAGAGAAAATACAAGCTGCAGAATATTAAAACACCAATTAAGATTAAAATTAACAATCTATATTTAAGTGAACAGCATTAAATAAACCCGATAATGTTACAGTTACAACGTTTTAAAAGAAGTAATAAGTTTATAGATTAAAAGTAATCAAAACTCGGTTTTATCTGTAGTAATATAACAAGAGCATTATAACCTATTACTTTCTCCACTACGTGTAGTAAGTAGGGGAAGTATTGTATTCCACCCAAAAATTCGATACCGAGTTTTCACCGTAAATATATGTTTAGAGACCCCCTGAATCCAAAAAAAGCATTGTGTGTGATTGTGTGTGTGTGTGTGTGTGTGTGTGTGTGTGTGTGTCTGTGAACAGCATAACTCAGAAACGAACAGTCGGATAAACACCAAACTTGGTATTTAGGTTCAGTATCTTCCAGAGATGCAACACGAAGGTTTACAAGAAACTCCCCTCACCCCAGATTACCCTTTACATGGAACATTTTTCGAAAATTTTAATTTTCTCAAAAATGGCTCTGACGATTTTGATTAAAATGTGATATGTTTAAGATATTTTCACGACAAATTAAATGTATATCTCGAATTTTCTGGGAATGTCTCCAAAAGTATTCTTCATTGTGAAAGACTTTTGCATAACTGGTAAAGCATAAGAGATAGACAAACGTTTACTGCACAAAAAATGTAGATCGCGTTAAAATACACAATTTATGTCATATACATTTTTTTTATTGAGTGAACCATTTTCGAGATACTGCTTGTTATTCCCTTAAATTGTCCAATACTTATACTTTTTCTCAAATGGGAATTCGTTATTCATTTTTTTACGTACTAGACATGCAAAGAGAATCGAATGCGCCACATGGCAACTAGCTCTTAAAACATTTGACTATCGCTTATAACCTACCATATTCCCCTTGCACCTACAAGAAAATTAGCAATAAGATTAACATCTCGATTAACATGAAGCATCTGGAGAATAAGCGTTTGTAAAAATAGTTTGTACAAGAGTAGAAAAAATCATGTGAGTGTAACACAGATTTTTTTAAACAATTTGGACTCTGAGTTTTACACAGTCTGACTGCTTCAAGAACAAAATTATAACACCAAACAATAATTGAGAAAAATGAAAAAATCATATTATCCACAAAATAAGTCTGTAAAATATTAGTAATGAATGCAAAGAAATCTTTTGCGTTACATTCACATGATCCTCCCTATTGCATAGCTTTGCATAATTCCTTAAATGTCACAGTATTAATATAAAAACTGATTCTTCTACTCCTGGTGTATATTACTCAGGATAAAACTTTGACTAGAAACATTCCCAAATTAAGCAACATGGACTTGGTTGCAAGCACGATACAGAAAACTGTTCGCATATCATAAGTTTTTACTTTGTCTACCTCCTATAGTAAGTAGGGGAAGTATTGTATTCCACCCAAAAATTCGATACCAGGATTTCACCGGAAATCCCCCTGAAGCCCCCTGAATCCAAAAAAAGCTTTTTTGGAAACATGTCCGTGTGTGTGTCTGTGGTCTGTCTGCGTGTGTTGTGTGTGTGTGTGTATGTGTGTGTGTGTGTGTGTCTGTGAACAGCATAACTCAGAAACGAACATCGGATAAACACCAAACTTGGTATTTACGTTCAGTATCTTCCAGAGATGCGACACGGAGGTTTTCAAGAAAATCTCCCCACCCCAGAATACCCTTTACATGGAACATTTTTGAAAATTTTAATTTTCTCAAAAATGGCAAGATATTTTGATGACAAATGAAATGTATATCTCGAATTTTCCGGGAATGTCTCCAAAAGTACTCTTCATTGTGAACGACTTTTGCATAACTGGTAAACCATAAGGGAGACAAAATTTTACAACACAAAAAATGTAGATCGCGTTAAAATACACAATTTATGTCATATACATTTTTTTTATTCAGAGAACTATTTTAGAGATGTTGCTTGTTATTCCCTTAAATTTTCCAATACTTATACGTTTTCTCAAATGGGAATTCGTTATTCATTTGTTCATGTCCTGGACATGCAAAGAGAATGGAATGCGCCACATAGCAACCAGCTCTTAAAACATTTGACTATCGCTTATAACCTACCATATTCCCCTTGCATCTACAAGAAAATTAGCAATAAGATTAACATCTCGATTAACATGAAGCATATAAGGAATAAGCGTTTGTAAACATAGTTTGTACAAGAGTAGAGAAAGTCATGTGAGCGTAACACATCCGATTTTTGTTAATATGAACTCATGCGTGGAAAAGGGTAGAATCGCGTAAGGTGCTTTGTAATTGCCGCATGGCAGTTCAATTTGGGGGAAAAAAAGTGTAAAAATTTAATATTTCATACAGATAAAATGCTACACAAAAAAGTCAACATGAATTTTATATAACAAAGAGTTTTGCATTTCTTGTACGATTTCATCTGACTCTTATGATTTACCATTCATACAAAACTATAGAATATTGATTCAGAAAATTCACGATAACTGTTGTATTACACATCTCTTAAACCTACGGTGTTTTGACCATGAACCTTTACGCCACTTTTTGAGAAAATATAAAAAAACGAACGTTTTTTCTATTTAAAGGGAATACCCTCGTCTGTCATGCTTAAGCTGTGTTTAACTCAAATAAGAAATTTGATATTTATCCGAGTTTTATTTCTGAGTGCTACTCACAGACATGCGCGCTCACTCCAAGTGTTTTCTAAAAATACTTTTTTTTCTGTGGCGGGGGATGGGTTCCCTGAAACTTAAAAGTGTGTATTTCCAGTGATCGAATTTTGGGTGCTTAAATGCTTCCTCTGCCTCCTATGGGTAAATAGTAGGGAAAGTAAAAATAGATTTACCTTACTAATGATCAATACGAACATTTTAATTTTGGTTAACAGTCGAGTAGGTGAAAACGGATTTTATGATTTATTTTCATGCCAAAATGCCTTAAGTGCAGAGATAACCGGTTTGTATATATTTTCATATCCACCGGAAACAAGTAATCAAGCGTGCAGTAATTCCTTCAACACTCGTGGCCATTGAAAACCTTACGTTTCTTTTTTCCATTAAAAATAGGGCTTCCGTTTTTAAAAGCCAAAATCCCCGAAAGGCTCATTTAAAAGGTGTTATTATGAAAACAATTTTTCGTATTCTCAAGGGCACGTAACATCCAGATGTGTACAACTGCTCCTCGGGCAAGAAACTACTTTCACTGTGTAGCAGCCGGCTTTAAAATGCCAGTGAAACAACAAAACATGTAATCTCTGTTCATACCGAGACAACAATACGCCAGCAAGAATCGATAATGACCTTGAAGAACTGTTTCTTGCACTTTGCACGCAAGTATTTAGACGACATTGTCTCTAAATTATACCTACTCAAAGGGCAAAATATGTTACCTGGAACTATTCCCATCGTTGAGGTTGGGAAACCTTCCAATATTGGAAGACGCTTGCTTTTTATGAAAACTAATTTAAATAAACGAATTTTTACTTTCTCTGTCAGTACCTAGCAGGTGGAGAAGATATGCATTGCAAAAAAAAATCCCTATCAAGATTTCAAGGTAACATATGTTTTGAGACACCCTGAATAAAAAAGTGTGTGTGAACAGAATAATACTAAAACGAAATGTTAGATAGATACCAAACTTGGTATTTAGGTTGACCATCTTCCATCTTCCAACACCAAGAGTTTCAAGAAATTTCTCCTATCACAAACTACCCTTCACATGGAATAATTTTAGAAACGGTATTAACTAAAATAATGTATTCAAGATATTTACATGACAAAAAAATGTACATCTGAATTTTCTGGGAATAGCCTGTGGAATCTTCTTCACTCGAAAGGAATGTCCTATAATTTTTCATAACTGGTAAGCCATAAAATTATCTGTCTTTAAAACAATTTATTCCAAATCACTTTCTTGTGGCATTAGCCATTTCCGAGATATCCGTTATTATTGGTTTACATATGTTCAATTTAAGTCATTTTTGTAAGGTGCCTGTCGCTATTATATTGTTTCTCGCTATGTCATAGAAAGACTATGGAACCTTTAGGTCAGTATATAGAGTCTGATCTTCAAATATTCATCTATTCATTTTCCCCCTATCCCCCTTGTAACTATAATGAAATGTGTAATGGAAGCATTACTGCAAACGTTTATCTCGATTAACATTAAGCATAGAAAAATAAGCTTTCCTAAGAATACTTGGTAGCAGCTATATAGAAATAAACGACAGTGGACAGAGAAAGTAATCTGAATGCACGTTTATGTGCAACTGGAGTGCCGTAACTATAATTTGTGAATATTTGGTGGTAGAATCAGATGTATATGTCGTGTAATTAATAATGAATTTGAAGCTTTGTTCTTGAATTTGAAGCTCTGCAGACATAAAGGACCAGAAAGAAAGAAAGAAAGAAAGAAAGAAAGAAAGAAAGAAAGAAAGAAAGAAAAAGTGGTAAGTTAACGAAGAAACAGTTGAAGAATCGATTCAGTATCTTAAACAAAACGAGAGAAACCTCTCAGAAGCAGAAAGAAATCATCAAATATGCTCCACTTACAAGAGGGAGAATCTTGAAGAATCTGCAATAGCTGCAAGTGTACGTGTAATGATCGTAGCCCTCAACTGCTAACCAATGAAATAAATATCCTTCGTACCATAATAATAATAATAATAATAATAATAATAATAATCCCATGTCGCTATAGCCCATGAAAGGCCTTGACCTGTCAATACAACTGCCAGCCTCACGCCCACATACGCACGGCAGAGGTCATTCTACCGATACGGAGGGGTGTTGTGGCCAGCATCACCATTCTCCAGCCAGAATGTTTTGTTTTTTTTTAAGTTCCCTTGCTTACCTCTTTATGTTTACTGTATTTTTCCCGCTTATTACCGCAATTACGCAACACACAAACACCCATGCCCATGATGGGACTCGAACACGCGACCTCAGCTTGGCGGAGCGCCGAATCTATGCACTCCAGCGATCACGGCTACGAGGGCCGGCAATGAATGTTGTCCTCCGTGCCCGGGATCGCTGCCTATCGCAACTCAACACTTTCCTCGCTATGCTGAATAGGCACCGATCCTGGCCGGGAACCAAAGCTCTACGCTATAGCTTACAGTGCCACGACCAGGGCCTTCATAATGTATTAGAAAACAAAAATTGTTAAATAAAAATGAGAAACTCCTCCTTGGATAGAACATCTCAAAAGATAAACCTCACTTTCTTACGCTTTATGCAGTGAATGACAGGATATGAATAAAAAATCTGATATGTTACGTTCACATAAATTTCTCTACTCATACTTCTACAAACTATTCTTACAAAAGCTTGTCCTTCTACCTATTTCTTATTAATCGAGATAAACTTTAGTTAAAAATTCAGATATTTCCAATTGGTATAATGATGCATTAGCTAGAACGATAGTCAGATTTCTAAAAAGCTTGTCGCTGTGTGATGGCTTTGAAATGCCACATACTTTGCATGACCACGAGAAAAACGAATAGTTACCAAAAAGTATAAGTATTTGAAAATTGAAACTCAATAATGAAGAATACATCGGAAACGCATGACGCCAAATATATACGAGATAAATTATCCACTTTAACGAGATCTACTTTTTTTTTTTAATGAAGTGAGATTTTATTTCTCTTACGTTTTACCAGTTATTACAAAAGTTATCCAGAATGAAAAGGACTTCATAGTCCATTCCAGGAAAATTCGACATACATTTTATTTGTCATACAAATATCTTAAAACATATGATGTTTTAATCAAAATCATTAGAGCCACTTTTTAGAAAATCAACAATAACGAAGCATTTTCCACATAAAGGGTAGTTTGGGATGGGGAATTTTCTGAAAACTTAGTGTCGCATCTCTGGAAGATTTTGAACTTAAATATCAACTTTGAGTACCGACTTCTTACTGTTGTGTTGTACTGTTCACATACAGGCACACATACAAACCTTTTTCTAAAAATGCTTTCTTATTCTTTTCTTTCAGGGAGTCTCAAAACGTATTTTGTTGAAATCTTGAAAGGTATAGAATTTTAGGGTGGAATGTAATGAATACTTCTTTTGCATACTACGGGCAAGTAGTAGAAAAAGTAAAACGGGACATTGTTAACATTGATAATTATTTTTCTCCAATAATATTAGAAAAATTCAATTTAATAATGATGTAGCTATTTGAACAAAGGTACTTTAGAATCTTATACCATTGGAGTACAGGATTTTATTATTTAATCAATCATTGTTCCAGGAAAACGTGTAGGTGTCATCCTAGATTCACTTTAACTTAGTACATAGACATCGCTATAAAAAAATTTCTGATGTGATACACTCACATGACTTTCGCGACCTTCTATCGTTTAATGGCAGTATACAAACTATTCTCACCAAAGCTTATTTTCCTACCTATTGCATCTTAATCCATATAAATATTCGCAGAAATAGCTACATTACACATTTCGTTATAGATACAAAGGGAACAGCGAAATGTTTAAGAGCTGGATGTTATATGATGGCCTTAAAATTCCATACTGTTTCCATGCAATCGCGAGAAACAACTGAGAATTGACGGTATTTAAAAAGAATGACAAAAGTATTGAATAAATGAACCATTAATAACGGATATCTCGGAAATGGCTGATGCCACAAAAAATAATTTGAAATGAATTGTTTATTTTAAATAATTCTACATTTTTTGTGTAGTACATTTTCATCTATCGCTTAACGCTTACCAGTTATACAAGATTGTACAAAATTCCTTCCGAATGAAGAGGACTTCAAAGGCTTTGCCAGAAAATTCAATTAAAACATTTTAATTGTGATGTAAACATCTTTAATATATCTGTGGTATTTTAAACAAAATTGTTAGAGCCAATTTTTAGCAAATAAAATTTTTCGAAAAATGTTCCATGTAAAGGGTAGTTGGGAGTGGGGGATTTTCTTGAAAATCTTTGTGTTGCATCTTTGAAGAGTACTGAAAGATATTTATCCAACTTTTCGTTTTTGAGTCATGCTGTTCACAGACACACATACACACACACGGACTTTTTACTATATATACACACACCCACACACACACACACACACATATATAATATATATATATATATATATATATATATATATATATAGTTTCAGGGAGGCTCAAAATATATTTTCAGTGAAATCTCCACATCGAATTTTTGGTTGGAATACAATACCTCTCCTACTTACTATACGTAGTAGAGAAGGTAAAAATAGGGCACGTGTGTTAAAATGCTTAATACAAAAGGATAACAATTTTCTCTTCATCTAAAGAAGCCGTTTTAGTGTTCTAGTAAACCAATTTGGATATGGCTAGTAGAAAGGTATGGATGTTATTCTTTCAACAGATAAACCTTAAAAAGTACAAGGAAAACAATTATGAACATTCTTTCCTATCTTTCAAAGAATTGTAAAAAATGTCTTAAAGAGACGTTTGTCAACAGAATGCTTTTCCTTGAAGGTAGGTGGGAAAAATCATACTTGGTGGGTAAGACCAGTCTCAAATGCCTCTGGAAAGTTGTTATTGCACTACGGGAACAATATTAAATTTACTAAGTGCGTTGATTTCCCAAGAACGTTCTTCCGTGTATTTTCAGTGAAATGTTTAATATTAAATAAAAGCAAAAACCCAAAAAACTCTAGTTTAAGCTTGGATAAAATAAACAAATGTTTTAATTTAAATATTAACTCATTATACTCTTAATCTAAACGCCAAATGACTCATACCTACCGCATACAAAGAAGTTCAGTCGCTTATTGAAGTATTCAGGGAGAGCAAATAAATTAAAATTAGTATTTTTGTTTAATGATCTAAGGAAATGCAACAAAATAAAGTAAGTTATTTTCTTTACATATTTAATAAACGAGATTGATGACTAAACTCCTTAGTTTTATTTCAACATTTTATAAAATAAATAAAAACTATGAAGAATGTTCAAAACTTCTCTATATAACGTTATGAACAGTGTCAACATTCTGTGACCAGTTATTCTGCTGATGTTGCGATTTTGTAACCAGTGTAAATTACGATTTGTAAGAATGAACAATGATAAAATATGGCAGAACGATCGCTTAAGGAATAAGGTAAAGAATACAAAAACAATGTAAATTAATTGCTCTTTAGGTATACTCCAATAATTCTCTCTTTAACCGATCTAAATGTGAGTTATAATGTGACGAAAAGTTGTTGCTGAAATAAGCACTTAGACTAAAATAGTATTTTAATGGTTCATTCAATTTTCTGCATAGAATCACATCCTAATAGAATGAGTATTATACTCCTTCCAGCCAGTATTCTTATGGGTATGACATATGGGACTTGGTAATCAATTTGGTTATCATGGACAGAATTGCGGACAATTCCAAATAGCTTTTAGGTTCGATAGCTAATGCAATTTAGCTTTTACCAATACTATGCTTCACAGAAAATTCACGTTTACAAAATCCATATCTTTATTGCCCATTCATTGATCATTCTGTCCAGATTTCTCAATCAAATTCCATCACTGATGCTGTTTACTACAGAAGAGCAAAATGGCACGATGACCTTATAGATCTTCACGGAAGACGGTCGTTCTACGGTATTTTATTTGTCATTCTTAACAAACTCATACTGTAAATTCGTTTCCAATTTTTTTTCTTAAGGACATAAAAGAATCCTTGACATTTTGCAGTACCAAGAAGGAGAAACTCTGAAAAATTAGATGTTTAGATAACTCGTCCATTGTAAAAAAGTATGCTGGCGTACAAACACATATAAATAAGTTGGTTTGCCGCAAAATAGCTCACATGTGTCTTCAACTGTCAGCCATGACCTGTGCCATCTCAGGATATTTTCTACAAAACGCAGTCTGGAGCTTGGAATACCACTTGCATATGCTTGATTCTCATCTTGAGCATCATAAGGCACTATCGTGCTGTCCTTAGCTCGATGATTTCATGATGACGCCTTTTGAGAGCAAGAGATTCTGGGTGATTTTGCACTATATTAACCACCAATATATCTGAAAATCACCATTAGTCAACGGAAAGAATACTTTTGATTTATATTTTCTCGTTCCTGGATGAAAATATTCTCAAGGTTGATTGTATGCTGAAAGAATTAGGTACCTGCTTCATTCTTGCGCTGCATAGACAACACTGAACTGTCATCCAAAGGCTTGGGAAATGCTGTAGAACGCGGCCAAATATTATACTCTGATATTGCGCTAAGTTGTTTGGTTATACTTTAAACGTTAACACAAGGCTTTTTATACAACAGAAGAGAACATCCCCGTGTACGCAAAATATAAATTCAGAGACTACGCTTGAGCACATTTTCCAAACTGTAAAATTAACTGAAAGTTTGTGATGTCATGGACTTGGAAAGAATCCGGACACACAGAAAATACAGAACCAGCAGTGCAACTTTCATTGAGGAAAATACTCCAAAATTAAACTAACGTCACTACAGTCATTGAGAATGAGGTAGGAATTGGCTGGGGGAATACCTAGAAAAGAGAAGACAAATTTCCTCCTCCAAGCTGAGACAGGGCACTGACCTAATCCGCCTTGATATTAAAACATCAATACCAACATAAGGAGCATCTTGTAAGAAGGATAGAGCCGAGCTGTAGGCTGCTGGTCCAGGCTGGAGAAGTGGGGCTAGCAGGGCCAGCAGTTGAAGCTAATTGAGGGCAAACGGTCGGACACAGGGTCGAGCAGCAGTTGGCATCAATTGACACACCCAGGCACTCTCTCTCTCTCTCTCACTCACACACACATACATACACACACAGTAGTAGACAGATTGCTGCTTGCTGTCGTGCGTAAGCTTCCTTTTCTTCAGAAAATCACTTGCATCAAATTATAATACTGCAACATCTTATTTCACACGCAGTAATCAGGTATGTTGTCACCACCAAATTTACGTCGTCGGATTGCGCAAGGAACGTCCTCAGGAATTTGGTACAGCACATACAATCGACCTGATTGATTGTTATTCCTCGAGAAGAATAGAGCCGCTTCACAATGACATCTGAAATACGCCACATCATTTCTGAAGCAAATGAAATTTATAAAACAAGGTTGAAGTATGCCTTGCGGCGACGTACACAAATTATAGCAAAGCTGCTGCTACACAAATATAAATATCATTACATCAGCTGTTTTGAAAAGAAAGACGGCAGTTCCCTTTCTACGGAATGTAAACTAACCTCCATTCAAGTTTGTGAGGTTTCAAGATTTAACATTCAGATTACTGGAGATTGTTGTCACAACAACATTAGTACAGTCGTATAAATAAAGAAGGTTGAAGTTCATAGCAAGGCTAATCAAATTAACCTTCATGTTGTCAGAAGGTCCTCTATTTTGACAATCATTGATTAGTAGTTTGAAGAACAGGATGTAAGAACATTGGAGATTCGAATCTTTCTTTAGTGGTTCGATGAAATACACATTAAAACAGAATTTTTTTCTAAAGCATTACAACCTCATTTCTTGAAGTTTTGGTGTTCTCACAGTTCACCACTTCTTCCTGTTTTGGTAATGATGTCCTCCAGTTTTCAATTTTAGCCCTTTTACTCTCTCTGTTACATAACTCTAGCAGGTAGAGAAAGTATTGTATTCCACTCAAATATTCGATATCATGATTTGACTAGAAATACCTATTTTGAGATCCCTGAATCCAAAATAAAAGTATTTCAAAAAATCTGATATGCTACATTCACATAATTTCTCTACCTCCTATCATTTATTAGTGCCCATACACACCATTTTTGCTAAAACTTATTTTTCTGTCTACTATATTTTAATCCAAATAAATATTTGTAGAAATAGCTACATTACCCGTTTTATTACAGATACAAAGGGAATAGCGATGGTGAAAAAGTTTAAGAACTGGACGCTATATGCTGGCCTTAAAATTCCATACTCTTTCCATGCAATCGTGAGAAACAACTGAATGTTGACAGCAGAGAATGACCAAGAAATGAACAATTCGATCCTTTAATAACCGATATCTAAGAAATAGCTTTATGCCACAAAAGAAACTTATTTAAAATAAATTGCGAATGAAGAGGACTTCAAAGAAATTACCAGAAAATTGAATAAATATATTTTAATTGCCATGCAAACATCTTTAATATATGGTATTTTAAACAAAATCGTTAGAGCTACTTTGAGAAAATAAAAACTTTTGAAAAGTGTTCCATGTAAAGGGTAGTTGGGGTGGGGATTTTCTTGAAAATCTTCGTGTCGCATCTTTGAAAGGTACTGAATCTAAATACCAAGTTTGGTATTTATCCGACTTTCCATTTTTGAATTATGCTGTGCACAGACACACACACACACACACACACACACACACACTCACACACACACACGCAGACCTTTTTCTAAGAATGCTTTTTTTAGTTTCAGGAGGCCTCAAAACATATATTTCCGGTGAAATCTCTACATCGAATTTCTGGGTGGAATACAATACTTCCCCTAGTTCTAAAGGTAGTAGAGAAAGTAAAATGCCTTACTTTATTCAGGGGCCTCAAAACATGTATTTTTGGTGAAATATCGGTATATAATTTTTGGATGAAATGCAATACTTTCTCTACCTACTATGTACGTGGTAAAAATGTATGTACGTATGTGTGTGTGTGTGTGTGTGTGTGTGTGTGTGTGTGTGTGTGTGTGACCTATACAACTCAAAACCGTAAACTCAGGTAAACTACAGCCCTGAATAATACTTTATATGGTATGATTGATTCGTTATTTTTGATTTTCTCAAAACTGCTCTAACAATTTTTACTAAAATATCCTATAATGTTTAAGATAGTTATATGACTAATAAAATGTATATATTGAATATTCTGCAAATAGTCCTCAAATCCTTTTTTTACCTTAATGAATTTCGTATAATTTTGTGTAACTAAAAGCTATAAAAGATAGAAAAAAATCACCACACAAGTGTAGTTTTCGTTAAAAGACATTATTTGCCATATACACTTTTATGACATAACCCATTTCCGGGGCATTCGTTGCTACTGGTTTGAATTTTTCAATCCTTTTACACTTTTTACTTTCTCTACTGCGTAAGTAGTAGGTAGAGAAGTAATTCCATTCCTCCCAAAAATTTGTTCCGAGATTTCACTGGAAATACATGTTTTGAGGACCCTAAACATGTCCGTGTGTGTGTGTGCGCTCGCGCGTGTGTCAGTGTGTGTGTGTGTGTGTGTGTGTGTGTGTGTCTGTGAAAAACGAAAAACTCAAAAACGAAAAGTGGGATAATCACCAAACTTGGTATTTGAGTTCAGGATCTTCCAAGGATGCGACACGAAGACCTTCAAGAAAATATTCCCACCCCCAACTACCTTTTACATGGAACATTTTAGGAAATTTGATTTTCTAAAAAGTGGCTCTAACGGCTTTGACTAAAGGTATTTAAATGACAAATAAAATGTATATCTTGAAATTTTTGGGAATAGCCTGCGAAGTCCTGTTCATTCGGAAGGAATTTTGTATAATCTTGTATATCTGGTAAACGTTAAGCGAAAGACGAAAACGTACTACACAAAAAATGCAGAACTCTTTAAAACACACAATTTGTTTCAAATTACTTTTTGTGCCATAAGCCATTTCCGAGATATTGGTAATTAATGGTTCGAATGGTTCATTTGTTGGCCATTCTTTAAAGTTCATTCAACATTGAATTGTTTCTCGCAATTGCATGGAAACAGTATGGGCTTTTATCTGAGCTACCCTTTAGAGTTATTCTGTTCACATTTTGTTTGAGGGGGGAGGTCAGCGGATCTCAAAGCATGTACCTTCCGTGCAGCAGGTAAGCGGTAGAAAAAGTAAAAATGTCCATACACGTAGGTTTGACAATTGACGCCAGAATGCGCACAAAAACCTTCAGAAAGAGGCAAATGAAATGAAGATCACTGAATTGATTCCAGGACGGCTGTGCAAGGTGGACAATGCAAACTGATTATAAGATTATATATTTATTAGGAGAGATGAAAAAAAGTTTATATATTACCAAATTCCTTATACGCTGTCACAATTATCCTCAACGTTCCAACCCCTCTTGATAGGAATTCCCAAGGACTTATAAACCAATGCTTTCGGTCAGTAGCCTGTCGAGGTGATCTGTCCAGTGCCTGGGATGGCGGTGAAGAAGAAGAAGAAAATGAAATGTAGTGATGAAAGGAATGATAGGGAATTCATCAAATTATTCAACCCAGCATTCGCCTAGCGACCGAGGAAAACCGCGAAAAAAACCTTCGGTCAAGCTGATTGGCCTTGAGGATTTGAATGCAGGATCTCCCGCGTTACCGCGGCGCCACCTCGGGTTCAGTGTTTTTTATTACTCAGTATAAATTAGTGTACAATAATATTGCACCAATAAGTATGTATCAGTTACAAGATTCCTTGAATATATTATATTGCACCATGAAAGGGTGAGTTCTGTTTAAGAGACAAACCTGCAGAACTCGCCTGTCAGCTATTCCAACTAATTTTAGAATGTACTCCATGAAAGGACTGCGCCACGGCGGTGGTCCTGATACATTTATTAGATTATTACACTCTAAAAAACCACAACCCCTCCTGTTTCCTGCCCATAGAGGTATTTCACCCTTTTTGAATACTATAAATAGCGTACGACATGGGAAAAAGGCGTCGACCTTATCGTGCATAAGCTTCGCCCCGTGAAATGGGTACCTTCGACGCGTAGCCATATAATTTATATGTGTCTGTGTAGCTGCCAAAGACAAAAGGAAATGGTTTTCCAGCCTTCTTCGGATAAACAACTTCCGGTGTGTCGCTGCAACCAAGGGGGAGACAGGGTTAACCTTACAAAATGGAATTCCTCAAAAATTTGTCTCTTACGCTTTAGAATAATGGCATATCGTTTTTCTTTACGTTAGTGCAACATCAAGATCGTGGAGTTTTTCTGACCGAACTGCAATGACTTCATTAAACTTCAAATATGGCAGTCGTTTACACAATACAATAGAAAGCTCAAGACTATTACGTTTCGTTCATTCTTTCCAATGGCACATCTCGTAAGATAGAGCTTAGAATATAATTAATTGAGGGTGAGCATCAAATAAATTACACATTGTATTTTCAAAACAAAAAATTACAGTCCCAAAGTTATCAATTCAGTCACCTGAGTGATACAATTATATAATGAAAATAGCAGGCAGTAAATGTGTGCATTAGGAAACGGAAATGGTTTCCAGTTAGAGAATGCGCTGATAAATATTGAGCAACGGTAAGCAAAATGAAATTGGGTGAACACCATTCAGTGTTCCCCCAGGATGTCTACGTAAGAAACCTTAATATGTCACATTCAGCTATGAAGTGGAAATGATATTTTAAAACCTTGATTGAAGTAACAAACAGAGAATTAGGTAAAGTAATTTGATTCCTAAAAGGTATTTCAAAATAAATAATGCACTTTCCGTATTTCAGGGAGACAAAGTGCAGTAGAATATAAGAATACGAGATAGAGATGACTGTAGAAAAGATATAGATTACAGGGAGGGTATACATTTCGGTCATGTTCTTGTTAATCATCCTCATTTCATGTTTTATTTTTCATGTTCAACCTCATTTATCATTTTACTTGTATTATTTCATAAAAGCTTTCTTTTCTTATGTTTAGTGGATGTGCTCTGTCCAATGTGGCAGCCCGTAATTAAGGGAAACTATTTTAACAATAGATTTATAAAGCAGATTTTTTGTATGAGAAATTATTACAAAATGTCCTTACCGCGTAAGACAGAGGAATTGTTGCGCTCAACCAAATATTTGATTTCAAGATTTCAATACAAATGACAGCTTAAGCCCACTATATTGCGGTTAAAATGTGCCAACATTAGCAAACAACCAAACAAAAAATTCATGCTTCACGGTAATACAATTTTATCATATTGTTGGTTTGTACTCTTTTGCCTCTAAACAAACAAATAATTGAATAAAATGAGTAAATAAGAGCCCGCTCCTGTTTTATTGTGTGGCCAGTAACCACTTATCCTTGGGGGCATCGAATTTTTGTGCTATAGAAGTATTTCATTTAACAATTCATTATATACCAGCTACAAAAGTGCAGCTTTATTACCGTGCAGACCGACCGGAGGTAAAGTCTCCGAATTATCAAAAAACAAATTCAATCGAAATAAACGGAGGTCACAAACTACACATGAAGTCCACGATATTTGTCACACCAATACTTCAAGGGTGTGATATTTTAATCAGAACGTCAGTGCCTTTTTTGAGAAGATATAATATACCGAAAAATTTTCCATCTAGAAAGTAATTTCGCCTTGCATCCTTGAAAGACGCTGAATTTATATTACTAGATTTGGAATTTATCCGAATTTTCGTTTCTTTTTCTTTTTTGTTTATTATATTGTTCTCTTCCCTCTCTCTCTCTCTCTCTCTCTCTCTCTCTCTCTCTCTCTCTCTCTCTGACACACACGCACATACATACACAGTATACAAAAGCTATTCTTTTGAATTCAGGGGACCTTAACACGTATATTTTCAATGAAATCTCTGTATCGAACTTTAAGGTGCAATATAAATTTCCTCTACCTATCATAGCAAAAGAAAAATTTAGAAAGTAAAAATTACATCTTCTTGCAAATACACATAGTTATAATAATTATGCTGTGATTGTACACAATTTGATTTTTCTGATTTGAAAACCTTATTAATCTTAATTATAGATGACAGAGAGGAAATGTACACTGACGACTGCCTCTGACTGAAATGTAGGAAACATTTCTTTAACTAGAATTGTTTTTCATCCTCACAGAGGCAGCATGAATATATGAGAATTTCGATATAAAAAACTAGTAAAATTGACATTAAAACCTTCAGGTCAAGAGCAAAAGACATCAGTTGTTTCTTAAGTCAAAACTCTTGATAAGAAATGGAAGTTAAGGGGGAATATGTATATAAAACTGACAAAATTCTGAATTTAAACACTTAGCGTAAAAATGTCAAGCACGTGTTTACTAAAATACTCAAATTTTAATGATAGCTACATTAAATGCTTTAAAAAAAATAAAGTACATATAAACAAAGAAACTTCATTCAGAAACCACTGCCTTCTACGGAAATTGAAATTTCATTGCGCAGCAACGTCTAAC
Organism: Deroplatys truncata; assembly: GCA_030765065.1. NCBI lineage: Eukaryota > Metazoa > Arthropoda > Insecta > Mantodea > Mantidae > Deroplatys > Deroplatys truncata. Next base: position 102,359,189 of record CM060981.1, on the reverse strand, counting down.
TCACTGTTTAATGTAGGAATGACATTCCTTCCTTCGTAAATCGATCGACTTTTCAGCAAAAAAATTTAAAGCTAACACGAAAAATATGCAGATTCCTGCATTCTTAAACAAAATATGCAAAAATATGTAGAAGAATCATTCGGCATGCTAAACTATGCTAATGAGCAACTTAAAATGCAGCTCGTAAGATATAATTTCACTTAAAGTATATATTTACATGTAAATATGAATGATACAATATGCGTCTGCCCTAACTTTGTTCAAAAATAAACTACGCTGTTTCCTTCAACTCTGCCATGCACTAAAATCAACGTGCGCTGGAAGGTCTAGTGGTATTCCTTGATCTGCTCAGTTTATGCCTTATATCCCACCACAGCTTTAGCCTTAAAGTAATGTGGTTTTAAAAAGATGAGTAAATAACCTATGTAATTTATTTATATCAGCATATATAATAAAAAGAAAAAAAAGATTTTATATGCTTCTCTTCAGCACTGTAATTAATAATCGAGTGCATAGTTTAGAGAACAAAGACACTCTCTAATTTTTTAACAAAACTAAATTATATTTTCTTTGACGTAAACATATAAATTTCAGGTGAACAAACTTAAAAATATTGAATTTGAATTGAATTACAAACGGATTAAAACCTGGCATAATAGTTTGAGTTTATTCAACAACTGTTTATGCAGAGCAAAAATTGTATCATTAATGTTGCTTCTTGTTTTATAAAAAAATGATAGCAGGTCCTTCCCATTCCTAACACTATTAGCCTTGCCCCTTTTCGTTTGCTTTTAGATTACCTTCTGAAAGCTAAACATATGTCAAGCTTCTATTCAAAGCTATTCCTCAAGTAGATGTGGTAATATACTATGTTTGCAAGAAAGTTATTGTGGAAGTATATTGTAGCTTTTTTGTCCAACATTATTGATATTATTTAAATAATTTCAGAGGTTTTGTGGTTTAATGTATTGAAGTTATGGAACCTGTGGATGAATCAACTAAAACATGAAGTAAATTTGTTGTACAGGTATTCTAAATGTTGAAATATTTGCACTGTCTTCTACTGCATATTTTAGGAATATATTGAGGTTGGAGTATAGCTTCTGGCACAAAAAATATTTGTCTCTGATTTTAATAACAATTTATGAAAAAAAGGAATGTTAATGAAGCTATTTTGGGTTCAGGAAAACATGAAAAATATAAATTATTATGGAAGATAATTATTTTTGGCCTAATTGCAATAACCTTTAAAGTACTTTATGGCTATTTTTGTTGATAAAAATGTTATTTATTTCTAAATGTTATTTCACAATTTCTTTAAAAAACATATAATTCTTACTTATTCTTCATAAAAGTATTCTATATTTTAGGTGCATCTATTGCAAAAGCATACAAAGGCTTTCTGCTTTCTATCTAAGTAAGAAAACTAACTCTGAAAGATTCAGGTAATATCCATATTCGAATTAAATAAAATACAGGAGATATATTTCATGAAAAACTATTCCTAAACTATTAATGATATGGATGTATAAATGCCCTCAAATTTTGATTACCGTTTTTATAAATAACTCTTGCTTAAAATGTGAGTAAATTCGTTTATCGGTTTCCATTAATTTATTTATTTATATGTTAGTTTTCTTAAAAGCAAATATGTGTATTTTTCATAAAGGACTTGAGAGGTCTAGTACTGAGAAAATGTAGATGACGATATGTAGCTAAACTACCCTTTTACAGTGGATCATTCCAATTAAATCCTTAGGTAAAAAAAATCAAGTCTGTTATAGAACAAAATTGCTTGGTTTAATATACATCCCACACTTTGCAGTCTCCTGCCTTGTGTTCTTTAAGTACTTTTGGGAAAACTTAAAAGAAACCGAGGATGGTTTAAAAACTCCTCGAATAAACAAGACGTTACTTCTTGAATAGAAAACCAGGCCTTACATTTTCAATCAAGATTTTTCTTTCATAACTACTTGCTTGTGCCTATAATAATTTAAGCTTATTAAAATACTGATAAACTTACAATTATTTTGTAGGCTAACACACAAAATCAATGGCATTAAAAGTACACTTGCAGTAGCAATAACAAACTTAAAAATAAATGCACAATTATTATATAATTTAGTATTAACCCATCAGCAAAATTTACTATTTGTTTGATATCAGAAAAGATTGACTGAAGCAGGGTTTTGCATTTCATTTTAGATAAAATCTTTTACTGAGAACCTGAAATAAGGATGATTTTATGAAAATGAAATTATGCAAATGAAAGGCACTCTACCACAGCAAGCTAGTACTATATAGTTTTATTATACAGGTGTCCTGACAGCGAGCTTTGAGTTGTACCTCAGACGACATTTAGTTACCCCAAGTAACTACCACCCAGCCATCATAGGACTTTATCGTATATCACTTTGTGTGTGTACGCATTTCACCAGTGTATTGAAAATTGTAAAAAATATAAATAGATCTTTTGTAACGTATAATACCTACTACTTCATCTCTCAACAGCTCATATCAAACAGGCGAGAATAACATAAAAATGGGACAATTTTTTTTCTTTTTTGCTTTCTCTACCACGTAGGTAGAGCATGGTAGGTAAAGAAGGCATTCCACCCAAAATGTCGAAATCGAGATTTCACCGGAAATACATGTTTGGAGATCCCCTGAATCCAAGAAAGGATTTTTAGAAAAAGATCCGTGTGTGTGTACGTGCGAGCTTCTGTGAGCTGCATAACTCAAAACGAAACCCTGATAAGTACCAGACTTGGCATTTACTTCAGCACCTTCCAAAGATGTGGCACTAAGATTTTCAAGAAAATCTCCCACCCTAAACTACTCTTTACATGGAATATTCTATTTTTTTTAAAAAAATAATGGCTATAAAGATTTTGATTAAAATATGTTAAAGAGAAATAAACTATATATCTCGAATGTTCTGGAATAGCTGTTAAGTCCTCCACTCGTAAGGTATTTTGTATAATCGTGTACAACTGGTAAACGTTAAGTGATACACGTAAACGTGTTACACAAAAAGTGTAGATCTTTTTAAAACACATAATTTATCTAAAATAAGTTTTTTGTGGCAACAGCCATTTCGGATATATCTGTCATTAATTGTTCGATTTGTTCATGGAAACAGCATGGAATTTTAAGGTCAGCATACAGCGTCTAGTTCTTAAACATTTGACTATCGCTATTTCGTTTGTATATATAACGAAATGTATAACAGCTATTTGTGCAAAGGTTTATTAGGATTAAGACGAATTAGATAAATTAACTTTCGTAAGAATAGTTTGTATACCCACTAATAAGCGATAGGGGGTAGAGAAGATTATGTGAATGCAATACATCTGATTTTTTCCCCACATCAGTTCCATGCAGTCCTCTTTAGATACTTTATGTAAACATAAGAGGTTCACTGTAAATAAAGTAGAGATGTATAGGACTTAAAGGGTTAATATTCTGCACAAGATATGTTGAGATTTCTTAAGAATTAACCGTATAACTAACATCAAACGTTCTAATTTGTAGGTGATTTGCATTCTTAATATATCAGCGCGATACATTTGCATAATAGTAATAAAATTTTTCAATTAACTTTAACTAACCTTGCAAATCAACCTATCACAACGTCTATTGCATAAGGTGCACTAATGAACAAGCTAAAAATATGATATTGCTCTCCTCTGATGTTACATGTTGCAACACATCATAGAATTCTTTCTTTTATATCAGTTTCGTCCACTGCTACCAACCTTAGGGTTTTATTCCTAGTTATGAGGTCTGTCAGTGTCATTTGGGTAAGTACATAAATATAATTTATTTCCCACACATCCAGTGTATTCTTTTCTGGATTTCATCTCCCACTTTAATTTTAATCTATTTAAAATGGTAGCAAAACATTCTCTTGGAATATAATCTATTTAAGGGTGGATATTAAATATATAACCAATTTTATTTTCGAAACACAAAAATTGCATCCTAATATCACCAGATCTGTGTAAATATGCCTGCCTGTTACAATTATGTAATGAAAATAGCACCCAGGCAGAAAAGGGTGTATTAGGAAATGCAGAGGGATTGCAGTAAAGAAAGGGTTTCTAAATATTGGACAACGGCAAGCAAAATTAAATTGGATGATAACAATTAATGTTCCCTAGAATGCCAATCCAAGAAACCTTAATCTGCCACACTCAATTATGCAGTTGAATGACTATTTTATAACCTTAAAAAAACCAGCTCTTTAACGCGCAATTGTAGTATTTTGATTCCAGAAAAGGTAATAAAAAACAAGAATAATTTTCGAAATATCAGGGAGACAAAGTGAAATAAAATATAAGAATAGAAAGTTTCCTCAAACAGTGTAAACTTGAGGAAGATTACAGATGACTGCAGAAAAGATAATTATGGATGACAGAGGCATATTATATTGTGTGCTTTTTTCTCTATGTATGACGGTTAGGAAAGAATACACAGCATACATCTGTGCAGATTTTTAATAAATTACTCTCTAATATTGCTGTCACTGTGTAAGTGAAATTTGGGGTGTATAATATCATATTATTTTTCTACCTTAAAGAAATATTTTTTGCAAAGGAACGTGTCATTTAAGTATTTTTAAAAAATGCGAATTGCGACTGTTCAATCTAGTACCAATACCAAATCAGCTTTTCTTTGCAATTTCATCTGTTTTTCAAACTTTTGTGGATTTTTTACTGACCACTTAGCTGAAGAATAAAAGACTAGTATAAGGATACCAGGAGGTTCAACTTAATCTGCTGCCGCAGTTTTATCGTTTTCATTTTATTACTTCGATGTTATCGTACTTAAGCGAACTAGTTTTATATAAATTCATCAGAAAATACACTGGAATATCCTTTTAGTTTCTCGGTCTTAATTATCAGTTACTGCTGTTAATATATTTTCAACCACTTCCACATCCAGCATATCTTAAAAAAAGAAAGAAAAAAAAGGAATTCCATTTTCAAAATTGTGTTTTTAATAATTATACATTAGATTCGTGCTGTAGGCTATTATGCTTCAGTTGTCTTCAGTAATACATCCATTAGCAAGAGTTTTAGTAAAAAGATTAAACTGCATACGTTCTAGTATTGAAATTTGTTTCTGTGAAATCATGACGTAATTAAGTCATATATCTGTGTTGTATTAATTTTAGATTTCTCCGGTTTTATTTTTTATAATTATTCATTAAATAGTCAAACGTTCTAGTATATCTTAACATAATTGAATCTAAACTTTATTGCTAGATAATTATCCAGAAAATATGGAGCTCCTCTTACATTATTACACAAAGTTTCTATTTGTAATGCTGTGCTTTTTAGTCAAAATATATTTATAATCGATGTTTTAATTCTCAAGTGAAGTTAAATATAGATTTTAACTTAAATTACTTTCAGAAAGAGAATGTGATAAAAGAGGAGAATATTTTGTATAATAATAAACAGCCTACATAAGTAAGTGAAATGAATTTCATAAGCCTACGTACAGAGTGCATTATCGATAAACGCCTGGTTATATATTTGAAAATTATATTTATCGCTCCGGTGTTTGTGTATATACAGATTACACTCAGAGGATCCACAAATATTGTATCTTAAATTCATGTACGCTTCATTTGCATCTAGGGGAAAACAGACTATATATTAGAGTTTTAGAGGCCACATGAGTTGGCAACACTAGCTTCATTTTAACGTTGAAGTCCAACAATGCTTGTGAATGAGACCACTAAATGGACAATACAACTGCCAGCAAAGCAGTTAGTCACGGCGCCATTGTTGAACATTTATCTACACTATCCGAAAGTTATGTATGTGCCTATTCAAGCCAAGACCTTTGTGAAAGCTCTTCAGCTCTACAAAATGGGCAACTGAAAATAAAAAAGTAGGTATTTTAAACCAAAGAATTGGTTTTATCGTCCAAGTACATTCACTTTTGCATCTGTTTGTCGTTTTCAAAGCACAGCACTGTGCATTTGTGGTGTTTCTGGCTCTAAATAATCTGTATAAAATGTTTACAAAGTTGTCAATGTTCTGTAGTGGTTAGTTAAAAATAAGATTAATAAATTGTCTTTAGTTCATCGAGGGGCTTTGTGGTTGTTATAAAAAAACACTCTGGTAAACCAAAAACCGCAGAATAAGATGCACGTACGGATTTGCTTTTGCATGAACTCGAGAATTTCATCGAGTTGTGCCTTTAAACCACATAGTTAATGAGTTAATGATTGATGAAAGTTAACAATCGTGTATGGATTTTTTATCACATGAATAAATTCTCACTGGTTTTTCTACTAAAGCTGTGTAATACATATTTCAATATTTAAGTCCTAATATATTCATGTACTTCATTCAGTAGAGAGATTGTAGCAGTTCTTATTTCACACTATCGTGGGTAGTCGGTTTTGTAGGTATATTTATTTATTAATAAATTGGCAAAATATGGTAATATCTAGACACATACTTTTTATATTTTTTCATAGAATTCTTAAGATGTGTTGCTATAATCTTCTCACTTTGACTCTGGGGAGAAATTTTCATAATTTTGCTTCCAGGATTATTGAGATCCTAGTCCTAGGTACCCTTAACAAAGTCCACTACTTCAAATGTGTATATCTGCATTAGAAGTTTTTAGAAATATTCTGGAATGGCACGATGGGTTATCTGATGGGTTGTTAGGCTATGCAAGTAAACTTTACAAGAAACTAGAAACTTCTTTGTTGCAACGTTGTGATTCATGGTGTATAAGAAACGGCAGCATGACCTCAACAGCTGTTAATGACAGAAGAAAATCTCAATGAATCACCCAGCTTTAAATGCTAGAGCAGAAGCTAACCCTGTAATTTCCAACTCCCTCTAGATACCTCACCTGCTTCCTTGTTGCGTGTATGAGGTAGGTGCAGACAGTAAAACTATGTAGATAAATGATATTAGCATGCTACTTCAAACACGATATGTATATTTGGCGTAAAAACCACACGGCCATGAAAATCATATCAGCGACAGTTATCATTACACAAACCATCTACGCGTATCATCTTTCCTCGTCACACGACGAAGACATCCTGAAGACGTAGTCTTGTGCATAAGTGAAGCCATTCAAGTCCAGTAGTCTGTATTTAAAGTAGTTTTTATTTTTTTCTTGGCTTTTAGCTCCGCCTATTCGCCAACAGACAGATTGTATCTAAGAGTCATTATTGCGTTGTTCATCATAGGAAGACATTAATTTGTAATCATTTGCAAGGTTTACATAGTAGTTTCTGTACTGTAATAATGTAATATTTAGTTACAGATAAGTAGAAATATATTGACAATAGTCATGAATTATGCTGCAGAGGGATTTAAGAGCAAAATCATAAACAAAGTAGGCTTGTAAACAAGTAGGAAAACTATATTTACTACAGCAAGGGCTTAAATACTGATATTTTAGAATAAAGAGAGACATCACGCTTGAGTATTTATATAGTGAAACATGCTCAAAGTTATTTGTTATATACTCAGATTCTATAAGTGCACTACTTGCAATAAACAATCTGTCATCAACCCATATTCTTGCACAAGAAATTCAATCACTACTTCATAGAGCCAATAAGCAAGGAAAGCAAGTGTCTTTAGTATGGATTCCATCCCATATTGGAATATAAGGCAACGGATTGACGGATCAGGCAGCAAAAGAAGCCACTAAACATTCACTAAGTGACCCAACTATAACTACACTAGCCCAAGATGCTATTTCAATCATTAATAAGAAGCTCTACCAACAATGGAAGACAGGATGGTTTGACTCCGTGATATAACATCGAGTTTTTCGACACATTTTCCCAGGAATTCTGTTTCCAGACAAGATCAGGTTTTAATATCTAGACTGAGAATGGACCATACCAAGGTCACGCACAGTTATCTTCTTTCAAAGGACCAACCACCCATCTGCCACCAGTGTAACATACTTAACGACGAAACACATAATCGTAGAATGTCCACAATACGATCAATGGAGACAATACTACCAGATAACCAATGATCTACAAACAGTACCCAACTATTCGATGTATCCTAAGATAGTTGAATTTTTCAAAAGCATAAATTTATATAAAGGTATACAATGTTCAATCAGTTTGATTAATTATAGTGTCACAATTTTATACTAGTTCATTGTAATGGTTGATTGTTAAATATGTATTTTAAAAGCTGTAAAGTTGCGATATGACTGATATGTTAAAGCGACTATAAAGTTTCAAACAAAAACGATCTTTAGAAACTTTATCCATTAAAGCCCTGTCTGAAAGTTTCATCAATATGATGATCCTTTCTGGAACGTTTAGAAGTCCTGAATTTGTGTACACACATCAAAATTATGTAGGGAACACGCAGTATTCAGCTATCAGTTCATAGCGCCATTAAAATTTGATGTTTCTATACGTTCTTAAAGATTTAAACAGTTAAGTTTTCAGTTTATCCGGACATTCATGCTTATTTTCGTTAAAATAATTGTAAATAAACATTATTATTTGCTACTATGTGAGATGAACATACATTCTATATACTCTACAAAAAAATTAACCTTAGAACTTTTCGTATTTCATAGGCAGTGTGTATGAAACTTGAAATTAAATGAAAAAAATGATTAGAGAAAAAAGCTACAGTTGTACACCTAATTTTTATGTCATCTAATAATAGTAACTTGTTAAAAGTTCACTTAAAACATTAAGATATGAAATAATGTTAATGCAACTGAAACGAAAATAAGCCCATCAAATCAAAAGCACATTTTAAATATGAAGTGTTTCATACAAATTCACTTACATCATAAATTACACCTATTAAAAATAGTGCGTAAAATAATTTAAAATTAGTGTGTATGCGCACATTGTATACGGAACCTAAAGCACAAGTAAGATATAAAAGCAACATAGAAACCTGACTAAGGATATTTAAATATTCGAGAAAATTGACAGTAAAAGAGAAAGGTGCGTTTAAAGAAGAATACACTAAAGGTCAAGCGACAATGGTAATATTAAAAATGGTCAAACTATTACATTATGTTAAACTCTACATATGTTGAAGTTAAGAGCTGAAGCTATCGTGGTGAAGTATATGCTCTAGATGCTCTCAGGCTTCAAGCCAGGGAATTGTTGGTAGAACACCGGCGTTATGGAGGTGTGCATCCTCTCCCAACTTCAGGATGGTGAACTGTTGGTGAACTTCGCTTGAAGCCCAAGAACATCTAGAGTATGTACATATCTTCTTATACCATTTTCCTTTGGGATAAGTATGAAATAAATATAAGAGAAAACCTACAGCTAATTACCAAACGATACCCAATTTGTTATTGTTCGATAAATCTAGGAAAGTTAAGGCATTTCAGGTCTGCAAGTTCGTTAAGTTCGTTACAGTTTTACGGATAGGAAAATAAATACACTAGCACTCAAGAAATGGAGAATAAGCGGATATAAACGTGTACAAGGTGCATTTTAGTTATAATTTATACATAACTTAATGGTCTTTACAATGTAATGTTGAGAGAAATTAGTAATCAAATAACACAAAGATATTGGTATGGTAATGCCTAAATTGATTTATGGCTTTCTACTTCTAAGTTCAGCTTTATGTTAGACACTTATTTGATCAATTTCATTGTAAGTTTAAGGACTCAATTTTGCTCATGGCATGCATTGAACAATTTTACTTTCGTTGTTACTGCGTTCCCATGACCATTTTGTAATCCAATACTGAGCAGGTTAATATGAATGAGTTTTATTACGTAAGGGTTTGATTATACCTCCAATGCCATTCAATTCAGTTGTTGAATGAAAATCCACCGCACAAGAACCTCCAAAAATATCATTTCCGTTGAGCATTTAGGCTTTAACTACCTCATTCAGAGCATATTTGACTGTCATATTTTTGTTTTCTGTACTACCTATACATATCTACAGTAAGGAGAAGTACTGCATTTCACATAAAAAATTTGGCACTAGAAACATACGTTTTGAGACATCCTGAATAAATAAATAAATAGTAATAATTTCTTAGAAAAAGGTCTGTGTGTGTATGTGTGAATGTGTGGATGAACAGCATGACTCAAAAACGAAATCTCCAAGAAACACCAAACTTGGGATTTAAATTCCGTATCTTATAAGGATGCAACACAAACATTTTCAAGGAAATCTCCCCAAACCCTAAACTATCCTTTAGATAGAATCATTTTCGTTATTTATTATTTTCTCAAAAATGACTCCTATGATTTTGATTAAACTACCTATGCTTAGGATACTTGCGTGATATTTAAAATGTATGTGTTGAATTTGCTGCGAACAGCCTATGAAGTCCTCTTCACTCGGAAGGACTTTTTAAAATAGTTTTGTATAAATGTTAAACCATAAGAGACAAACAAGAACATACCCACTACAGAGAAATGTATACATCTATGCAACCTATTTCATATATACTTTTTAGTGGCATCAGTCATTTCCATTATGTCCTTTATTACTGGTTTGAATTTTTCGTCGTCCTCCATGGTATAATGATTACCATGCTAGACTCTAGTTCCGAGGTCGCGGGTTCAAACCTGGCGGAGGACGATGGATTTTTTTCGGGTATAAAAAGCCTTAGCATAGCTACCTTTGGAAGGGAAGTAAAGCCGGTGGTCCCGTGTTGTAGATTTATAGCACGTAAAAGAACCTCAAGCCTGACAAAGAGGCCTCTGAGCAAAATTACGGTCTTTCACGCCCATTATAGAATGGGATGCTAAGGACCACAGCAGTTAAAGAGCGTCCATAAATAAAACTCAACTTTGAATTTTTCAACACTTTGGTATTGCTTTTGCCACTCAGTTATTGCTCGCTATCATGGAAAGAGTATGAATTTTAAGGTCAGCCTATAGCGTCGTATTTTAAACATCTGACTATCGATTCGGTACCTACCTACCCACCTACCTCACCTTGTACCTACAAGAAAATGTGTAATGAAACTATTTCTACAAAAGTTTATTTTGATTAAGATAAAGTGGATAGAAAAATAAATTTCCATAAGAAGAACTTGTAGAAGCTACATAAAAATAAAAGATAATAGGATTTTGTTGCTATATTATTATTATTATTATTATTATTATTATTATTTCATTAGAACTACCACTGTGCTTTATATAATGTTTCTCAAACGTAAGAAAACGTTAAATATTCAACCAGTAACATTGCAAGTAATTTCGTTAAATTCAAGTGAAGTACCTCCTGTATGCCACATAAAAGATAAAAGTGAAATATGCAAATTAAAGTAAATGTTAATATAGGCATAGCGTTACATTTCTGGTGAATTCGCTTTGTGGAAGTAGTACGGCTAAAATTTATGCCCGTTATTTTGGAAAACTATGTCAAAATGCGCAAAATAATAGGAGGCTTTTGGTTTGAACTATTCCTAGTTTTATACATATCAAATAAATGTAAAAGCTGTCCATATTTTTAATTCCATATAAAATTTGCAACACATAGGCACAGTGGTTGGCATAAAAACTGTAAAAGTTTAGTAAGCTATCGGTATAAATTTTAATTTTACACCTATTTCAACAAAATTTGGTATGAAGGAAAAAAATGTTTACCCGAAAATACAGTGGTTTACCTAAAACACAAGCTTTTAGGAGGATCTCGGCAGATTGGCTTCCAAAATACCCACAATTCTTCCCCGATGCACCTCTGAAGTATTTGCATACATCGCGTGAGCTAAGCTAACACACACACACACACACCACTGCTTGATCGAACAACAAAGGTAGAACGCTCCGGATACATGACTCCCGAAGCGTATGACTACTCTTATATCGATTTCAAATACAAATTTTTATATTTCCTTCAAATTCTCGTGTATAAAATTTTAGTTACATAAAATGGTTCACTTAATAATAGTAAAACTTGAGTGGTATATCAATACATAATATACCTTTAATTGTGAATCAATTTAAATCAAATATGAAAAAACAATTAGGGTCAAATCACCATCACAATGTCCTCCAAATTAAACACGACTAATGGCATTTACTTTCCTCCATAATATCAAACAACGTTTATTCAAGACATTTCTTTCTACAACGCTTAGTTTTGGAGGTTTGTGCAGTCTCAACTTAAATGCTTCACCCTGTGTGTGTGTGTGTGTGTGTGTGTGTGTGTGTGTGTGTGTGTGTGTGTGTGTGTGTGTGTATGTATAAATCCCTTAGGTTATTTCATTTACCAAGTCAAATAACTCCTATATGTTTCACCCATAGAGATCTTGGAAGGAGTTTTCAGTGAATTTGGAGCAAAAAATATAATTTTGGTTGCTTTAATCTTGAGAAAGTTGATAGCACTGAAATTTCTTGCCTTAGTAGCCCCTGCTTTTCCTAAATAGGTGTAAGTTTCGGAAAATTCTATACAAAAATGGCAGGTCGTTTGCTAAAATGCAGCTTTCTAAAAACAGGCGTTTTTAGATCTTCAAAACGTTCCATGCACACAAGTTTTTCACAAATTTTAAAGAACCTTTTTACACTTCTTTTAAATATTCAAGCCAAAATTCTGAGGTGTAAAATCTTTATTTAACATTGAAATTCAAGATGTAACACAGTTTTATTCCGAAAAAAACCACGCCGGTATTTGTAACAAAATAACCCGATTCTATTTGCAGCTGGGACAAGGGAATTTTCCTTCAACTAGAAGCATTCCCAGCAGAGTAAAGAAATAAATGTGGTGTATTTCATGATAAAAATTAATAAAAACCAACATTAATCACCTACTGTTTAACGAGTTAGAACACTATTAGTTCTTTCTCAAGTCTAAGTCCCCGATATGGCCAAATCTACACAAATGAAACAACCACATTAATATTAATAATAAATAATTTCGCATAGTTTGAAAAGGTATTTTTTTCTAAACCAACAGATTTATACGAAATCTCCCATCTTAGAATTATTTATAACAGCTCAAAGCGTCCATAAGTAATAATTAAACATTTTAGGTACATTATAAAACACATAGAACGTTTTGAATTTGTATCTCAGTTACATATCAAAAATTATTTAAAAGTTAATATCCCCCAAAATGGTTTTCCAATTAAGCTACTTGTTAGTAACATTGTTGCATGCAGTATCAAACATTAAGAAAACCAATAAAACAATTTTCAAAGTTCAGTCCCAGGGTTCCATAATAATGAAATGACTGTATATAACATTTTGTGCAGGGAAAGTAATATAGAAATCTGCAAACAAGGAAAATTCTTTCAATTAACAGAGTTTACAAGGCCTTTGGAAAAATCTATACAGCGTTTCCTGCATTTTTTTACTATCTGTGGTCTCTTTAAGAACCTTTTATTTAACTTGAAACGATCGCAGTTGTTTAATCACAATTTTACAGCTAAAATACAGAATTTTTATTAAATACCTGCTGCTTTATTGATTATATTATTATTAGATATAAACTTAAGTATCAATAATGTAAGATAAGCTCATTTTGTTTTTTAGACATCTGCCAAATGACATTGCCACCTATATTATTTTATCTTAAAGAGATTTGCCGTTTGAATACCACCTATATTATTTTATCTTAAAGAAGCTTGCCGTTTGAATAGCTAATGTAAGTAAGTAGCTAATTAGTTCTGTGTGGAAGTATTTTGCATCTAATTTGTTGTTTACCTTAGAAGGACATTGCCTTGATCTTGAGGTAAACATAGCAAAGTGATTCTTTAACGCTTTATTTTTAATTCGCCTATACTTGTTTGTATTCAGTTTCTCATTTTGCTAATATTATCTCTAATCTGCAAACCAAATTAATTTCTTACTAGCTTCAGCTCACATACACGCACGCGTTTGCTTTCGGAAGTCCTTTCAAGAACTTAATTATTATTCACAAAATAAGCTAAACATAAAATGACGCCATTCTGATATTTCGATAGCACATGACCCCTTTATTAAACACACCTTTACAGTAGATTAAAACCTAACAGATATAATATATTTGTTACGTAAAAGCTGAGGGAAGGTGTTTACAACCTATAAAATAGGTTGTAAGCAATCTATAATCGTAAATACTTGTAAAGTATTTCAAAGAGAAAACTAAGAGATGTTGCTAAAATTGATCATAAAAATATGTTAATAATTAAAACCAATTATATCCCCAAAATATGACTCAATTTTCTTTAAGTACTTGTTTAAATTTAAAAGTCACATAACAATAGTTTGAATCAAGTTCAAGAAGTTAACAGTAAACTAGATAGAGATTTGGAACTATTTCAGCTACGTATTTAAATTTTGTTAAAATATTTGGACATAAACTTTTAAAACGTTCAGTTTTACCAAACAGCCCAGAATATAGGGAACATTTTCTCACTGAATATTACAAATGTGGATTCGATAATTTGTGTACATTTTCTCTGCACCATGCCAAACAAATACTTTTAGGCAAACGTTTAATACAGGAATTACCTCAAGCATAAACATTTAGCCTTTTTTAGGTAATCAACAGCACTGGAAAAGTTTGCCCTCTCCAAGCACTTAAATTCAAATTTTTTCATTAGATTGAGGGGAAAAACCAAAGTATTTATTTCGTGTTATTAAACAGTTTTTAAAGAAAGAAAGAAAGAAAGAAAAAGAAAGAAAGAAAGAAAGAAACTGTAAACTTCGAAAAGCGAGCTACACAGTTCGTGCAGTACTTAAATGTTGCTTTTATTTTAGGTATACTTTGAAGTATTAAAATTCACTTTAGATTGTAATTCGACTATACACTTTGGCGGAGAGATCGCAAAACATGCAGTACATTATTTTGAACTATTTTAATGTGACCTTTTGGTCATCTTTCCAAGTGTGACAAACTCCTTTTTTCTTTCCTCTTTTTCTTCATCTTCAAAATCAATTGCAATCTAAAATCTACAAAAAAAATAATTCACACAGATATCTTTTATTTAAAACTGGATTACGCATTTGATATTTTAGAATACGTCTATCTAAAAGAAACTTATAAAGATTGCAAACTAAGTGCTTTCTAAATTGATTCGCCTTAATAAAAGCAACATCCTTGTACGATATTGTTAAATAGTTTTGCCCTTGCGTTTATTAAAATTACACTTATCACCCTCCGAAATTATGTCACCTTAATGATAAGAGGAACAAGCTTTTTGTTAACACTGTGGAGGTCATGGTCAAGATGTAATCTCGCGTTATGCAAATACATACGCTGCCTTTTTCTAAAACAAGAGAAAGTATTTGCATATTTACGCACGCATTTCGCGTGACGCTGTTAAGTGTTTAAAATGAAGATTTCTCAGTCGTTTAATAGGTGTCGCTTTACTGGATACCTTTAGTTGGTTAATAGTATATGTACGAGTTTTAATAGATTACTGTTTGAAGGTCTAATAAATGAAAATTAATGTGTAGCTCTAAATACAGAATAAAGCGCTTTAAAAGTTCAGGAGGGAATGTATGGTGTAAAAGAATATTTAACAGTTGGTTCAACCTTACACTTTGCCCGTTCTACCTTATATGTTATAGTGGTATTCATATAAAAGTGATTCTTCTATTCACGTTACGTTACTCGGAATGCATTTTTAACTATAAATAATCTCAAATTAAGCATTATGACTTGGTTGCATATATTATAAAGAAAAGAAAACAGTCGTTAACATACCACAAATCAGTTTTTGTTACTAATAAACCCAAGCGGGAAGTGTGAAGAATCCTTAAGATACTTTATGTACGCCACATACAGTTTAACGTGGGAAACCATAGTTTAAACATGTAAAAACGAATACTTCGAAAACGGTTAATGCCAAAGAAGAAAATTACATATATTATAGCGTACATTTGAATAAGTTCTACATTTTTGTGCTTTAAGCTTTTGTTGACTATGCAAAATTATACAGAATTCAGTCGGAACTAAAGCGATTTCCCAGGACGCGGAAACTTCAGGGTTAATTTTATTCCTCTTGCAAATATGTTAAATATATGGTTTCTTAAATAAAACCATTAAATCATTTTTGAGAAGCACAAAATAATGAACATTTTTCCATTTAAGGGTAATTGGGAACGAAGGATTTTTTTGAAAATCTTCGCGTCATATGCTTGGAAAATGCTAAACTTAACACCACGTTGTATTTATCTGACATGTCGTTTATGAGCTATCCAGTTCGTAGACGCGAGCACCGAGTTCTTTTTGGGGTTTAGTGGATCTCAAAATGCGTATTTCTATGAATCTTGATATTGAAATTTTGGGTGTAATACGATACTCCCTCTACCTACTATATGTATATAGGTAGGCGGTAAAGAAAGTAAAAAACGGGTCACTTTGATGGAGTGCGGTTGTAAGTCAAATGAACAACATTTTAGAACAACCGCAGCTAGTGTTGAAATGATAGAATAATATTAACAATCCGTGCATTGGTTTTCAAAGTAGACCGAAGAACCAAAAGGAAGACGAAATAATACCAGAAACCAAAATGCAACTTCGTTCAGGTATTAACCAAGAACAGAGTTTCTAAGCAGTTGGCAAAATAAGCTAAAATTCATAGCGTAATAGTCAAATACAGTAGAGCATCGATTATCCGAAACAATGGGGACGGGTTAAATTGAGTTTTATTTATGGACGCTCTTTAAGTGCTATGGTCCTTGGCGTTCCATTCTATATTGGGCGTGAAAGGCGGAAATTTTGCTCAGAGGCCGCTTTATCAGGCTTGAGGTTCTTTTACGTGCCGTAATTCTACGACACGGGACCATCGACTTTACTTCCCTTCCGAAGGAACCCATGCTAAGGATTTTTATGCCCGAAACCCCCGACCTAGGGAACTAGAGAATGGTAACCACTACACCACGGAGGACGACTAGGGACGGGTGGGGAGTTACTCGGATAACCAATCATTTAAGAAACCAAATTGTGCCAGGTGTAATAGGAGCAATATGAAACAAACAAACAAAAAATATTAAACACAACAACTGTGCATGTATGTTTTGTATTACATCTTACAAATAACAGAGAACTGACTAGCCTAGTTTGACAAGTTCAAAATGGCAATTAAAATAGACCTATAGTAAAGGAAAAGAAGTCCATGTCTGTTTTCTTTTTGGAGGGGTCGCTAAATCTCGCAAACGTTTTAAAGACAGTAAATTTTACAGCATCACATTCTTCTTGTTCTAACCACTTCATATCCATCTCAAGGCAGTGAAAGGCTTGCTCAAGAATGGTACTTTTTCAGCATAGTCGTCGTCGTCGCTAGGCTCTTCCTCTTCGTCGCAAGTGTCTTGGTCGTCAATGACACTAGCAATGATTTCATCGTGCATCAATATTTGAAAGCCAGTCATCAACATCACATCCAGCCAGTTTTGAATGTTTTCTTGGCCGCATTCTTCAAATCCTGAAGATTCTTTAATCAACCACTTCTTATACAAATTGGTTATTTGGTGGCTCTTCAGGTCCAGTGATAGACTCGTCTAACGGAAGGAGCTTATTCTAAGCTTTTGCTAGTGTCGTGCCCTTCATAGTAGCCAAAAATTCCGCTACTATGTACGCAGCATTCTTCAAATCAATTCCGTTATGCAGTTGCTGAAGGTTTTTTTTTCCTCGATCAGAGCTACATGGCGCGCATGCAAATTTGAAATTGCCAGTTGGAACGCTTTCGATTAACCCATGTATTCGGATAATCGATGCTCTACTGTATTTAAAATTAATCACTGCCTAAACTAATAAATCCTTTTGTTTCCCCATTTGATCTATATATTTAGATATATGTTTTGTAGAAATTATCTTGCAAATTATTATTACAAGAAGCTAATTGTCAGCGCTCTTTAAAAAATATATTACTCTTCAGAGAAAATCAGCTTAATATTAGCCGCGTTTGTTGCTCATTTTTTGTAACTTTGTTTTTTATAGCATGGTTTACGATATAATTCAAAACCTGTGGAAGATAACTTCATAGATATTTTGCATAAACAGCATGCACTAGGCTTTTGCTTTGACATAAATAGTTTAATTTTTATAATACGATCAATGGAACAAAATTTAAAATAGATCTTAAAGATTAATACAGAAAAGGAAAATTTTCTGAAGAAATAGCTAAGATATTCTTGAGTAGATTGCTCAGATATCTTTAAATTATTCAAAGAACTGAAATTCTTGCAGTGTTTAAAAATGGACAAGTATTATGAAGGATGACATACCTACACATATCAGGATACAGAAATTCCTTTAAATGGTATTTGTATGTAGTCACTGAGGTATAAATATATGGATTTTGCTAACTTGAGCTTATGAAAGGTGTATCCATGAAAGACAGAATTCATTCCAGCACTATAGAGTAAGAGGAAAGTCATGTTATTGACACAGATTTATGTAATTTGTTCTGCGTTATTATTTTCAAGGAAAAAAAGCTTTAAATATTTCGCGTTTACGTTTACTACAGTCATCAGAATAAAAAATAAACTTGCGCCTTAAAACACATGGGTGACTTTAAAGCCGCCAGAAATCTCAAAATTGCTTTAAAGCAACTTGTTGCTGTTATTAAAATATAGATAACATCACAATATATTAAATTCTACACTATATTTCCAAATGAAAACAGTAGAACAATGAAACTTTGCGCTTCAATAGGTAATATTTTCCGCACCGAATGTTTACTAACATTCGGCAGGAAAAGTCTAATGCTGGAATATTTCAGACTATACGCTGACACTTCACAAGTATACAAAATAAATAAATAAACAAGTTTGTAGGAAAGATTCGTTTCATATTGAATTGCACTTCCTTATTTTAGAAAATAGGAAAATTAGCATAAAAATTTCCGTTTATTTTAATGTAATTCTCGAAGCCTTCTAAACTGAATTCTTAGGGGAAAATCTGATGTGTCGCATTCACACGACTTTCTATAACCATTATCGTTTATTTTTATATTACTTCTATAAACTATTCTTGTAAAGGCTTACTTTTCTGTTTACTTCGTGTTAGTTGAGATGAGCGCTTGCAGAAATACGAGTAGTTGGATTATTGTAGATACAGGGAATGCAGAGATGAAGCGACAGAGAAATCTTTAAAACGCTGCTTTGAAAGCCGCTATGTGCGGATATATATTTTGGTTTTGAAATTCTATACTCTCTCCATGTTATCACAAGAAACAGCTATATACTAACGGTATTTCAAAAAGTGGCAAATGTATTTAACGTTTCAAACCAATAACAATTAATATCTCGGAAATGGCTAATGCTATAAAAACTTCATTCGATATAAGTGTTCTAGATTTTTGTGCAATAAATGTTTGCCCACCTCTTATGGTTTACCAGTTATGCAGAACTCATTCAGAATGAAGAGATTTTTACGGGCTATTCACAGAAAATTCAAAATATACTTTTTATAAATTTAAATAATTTAATCATACTGTAATTCAATAAAAATCTATGGAGCCATTTTTGAGAATATAAAAAGTAGAAAATATTTTCATGTAAAGGGTAGTTTTGGGTAGGTGAATTTTCTTGAAAATCTTGTCGCATCTTAGAAGATGCTGAATCTAAATGCCAAATTTAGTATTTGTCTCACTTTTCGTTTTTTAGTTACGCGTTCACACACACACACACACACACACACACACACACACACACACACACGGAGAGATTCTTATTTTTTATTTATTCAGGGGACCTCGAGACATATGCTTAGGTTGAGATCTCTATAGTATTGAATTTTTGTGTGGAATGCAATACTTATTCTGCTTGCTATAATTAGGTGCCAGAGCACAGCATCTAGAGTTGTTTCTATTAACGTGTAATGAGAGATAATGGCTACATTGTCAATATCTCACTCGTAAGGAAGTGCATCACTAACAGTGACGTTGATATGTATTTTCTAATGCTTAAGCTCTTGTATAAAAGCATTCCGTTGCGTTTTATGCTTTCACAAATACGGCTTTTTCTGCATTTAATTCACATGGCATAAACATTTCAACAAAACATCTGAAACAGACAACTACGAACATCGAAAGGCAAGTGGTATATGAAAGTAAAAAATAATCGATATCACTAGAAAATATTAAGACATAAGACTAGGAAGATACTAGTTGAGTGTCAATGAGAATTATAACCTTTCTAACATATTTCTCCATAACTAATATTTTCATGTTTAAATCACTCAAAATCGCATTTTTTTCCTCCAAAATATTTCATTTCTGTGGTAATTTTGGGGACTTTGGCTTGTAAAACAACTGATGGTGTTATTTCTTGAAGGGTAGGTATCCCAACGTTGATTTTTAGTGTCTTTTACTATTAAACATATTCACATTCACTCCTACCCATTCTTCTAGACTCGCGGAGGATAGAGTCTGATTCTGGTTAAAGAAAATTTCCCTGTCCCAACCGGGAATAGAACCTGGGACCTCTGGAAACCTTAATTTTTTGTGCTATAAGAACGCCGAAATTGGGCAACACGTTCAAAATTCCAGAACCATCGTAGGCTAACACTTCCAAATATCGCGTTCTGATTTATTAACCTTGTTTTGCTGAACGGCTAGAAGACCGACATTACATTCACAGCTATTTCGTAACCATATATCATTTGCACCTACACTTAAAGAAAAGAACCTAGGAAAGAGACTATGAAGCCTTTTCTTCTAAGACGAAAAAATTAGCACTCGTGCTACGAGTATGCTATGTATACAGAATTTAAACGGTTTGCCTCTGTGATATGCTGGTTAGAATTCCAGCCTCCAAACCCTAATGTCCCGGCTGTGATTCTGGGCTGCAGGGTGGAAATTTGTCTTTAGTCAGGATTATTCCCTGTCCTCCCTAGAGTATTGAAGTATGAATAAGAGCGTAACTCGTGTGAATTAATGTCTATAAAGGGACTCCAAACCCAATGATTAATAGGACAAGTCAAACAGTGCACATCATTGCCGATTGACAATTGTTCCAAAGGCAAAGCCGCCGATATGACCTCAGAGTTAAAGGATGCATATAAATGGGTTAAAGGCACTGCTGCGAAGAAAAATGCCTTAGGCGATGAGTGTCTGTCTCGTATTCGGGAGCTTTTTGTATCAAATGTTGTGTATACTGGCCAATTTCACAAATAGTATTGTTATTATTATTATTTTTTTATAGTTCCTCTCAGTGGTCAGATAAATACGCGATATTTAATACTGCGGCCCAAAGTGATACGCTCGGAATGAAAGAAATCGAAACAAATAGATGGTACAGGAAGGTGACTATACATCTAAGGTCTTCAGACACGTGTAGCGATGAACCTACAGTACCACTGACCTCGTAGTTAAACACAAGTAATAGATATACAAAAATGAAATAATTTAACGAGTGACAACCATAATCTTTAAAAGCACTACAACTACAGGCTGTCATAATTCGTACTCTAATTACCTCTTAAGCTGCAAAATTCCAAAATCTTTAGTAACAATAACATTTTTATTCGTTCTTATTCGTTATATCGTTATATTATAATATGTTATAATAATGTCCAAAGTTTTACTTCCCCGTTTTGCCCTATTCGTTTATCTGTTGGGAGTTAGACGAAATATTGCATTCCACCCAAAAATTCGATATCAAGGTTTACCGAGATGTGCGTTTTGCGGTCCGCTGAATTAAAATTGGTTTGGTGTGTGTGTGTGTGTGTGTGTGTGTGTGTGTGTGCAAATACGTAAAGCCGGATAAATAAAGTCTTCATATTTGAGTTAGGTATCATATAAGAACACTAAGCGAAGATTTTCAAGAAAATCTCTCCACCTCGACTACCCTTCAAATGGAAAATGTGTTATTTTGTTTTTTCAGAAATAACCGCAACACATTTTAAGAAAATGTCTTATATTTGAGACATTAACGTGATACCTAAATCAAATGTACCGTTTAATGTTCTGTAAACAGCATCATATAGAACTTTATGTAATATAAATGAAATTATAAAAGGTAGACAAACATTGACTTTAGAAAAGTATCTCTGTATTAAAATATACATTTTGTGCTCAATACGTTTTTTCGTTCCATTAGCCATTTCCGAGCTATTAGCTGTTGTACCAACTTTTGAATGTTCAAATATATACTGTTTCAAGTGGCGTTCATTTGTTTCTCCTGAGCAGGCATATATAGGCAAAACAGTTGACTGTCATATCTGAGTTCTGTAGCCTTCTATTGATGTATAATAAAATGTTTATTGAAATAATTTCTGCCAACATGCATTAGGGTTAACAGGAAGTAAATATAAAAACAAGCCTTGGTATGAATAATTTTTAGGATAAATACGAAAATAAACGACAGTGGACAGAAGAAGTCGCATGAATCTGACACATCGGTGTTTTATAGAATATAGTTTAGTATTAATAAATTAATAGATGGGTTCAGTTAAATGTGTGTTTCTGAAGTAAAAAGTCAGATAAATATAAAGTTTGTAATATGACGAAGACGTGGAATTTGATTGCAAGAGACAAGGTGTGGAAACGGGAGCTAATGAGAGGTGCCTCTTTAAACCTTAGAGAGCAGTTTGCAAGTGCGACTCTAACTCCAACGATTGTCATACAATGGCTTCCAAATCCCAACACGAGCGAGTTACAACCTCTATTACTTGCTCGGTGCTGCGCAGAGCGCGATAACCCCGGGGTAAGGTGGGGAGGGGGTTGTCACCGGGCTCGGACCCGCGCACAGCCGCCTATGATTTCTCAACAAAGTGTCCTACCCCTAATCGAACCCGCAACATGGCGGAAGCCGCACCTCTCTCGAGCTTCATTAATCAACTTTCTGAGTCATGGCAAAATACCTTATCGTCTCCTCGAGATATATCACTAAAATCGACCAACATCGACACCCGCAATATCGAGACTTCATTAAAAGAATCGAGTTAAATTATTTATTTTCTTGCAAAAAGTTGACTAAATGAGCATCTCTCTAAAAATTATGGACATCATTGTTATACTTTTGTAAACTTAGTTTTTTTTATTTTTAACAAAACTGCTAAAACAAACACGAAGGAGAAAAATCTGCGTTTGAGTATAAAAATTTGTCTTCTGTTTTAAAAATGAGAGTGTATAATTTTGCTGAAGTTTTTTTGGTAAACATCCTGTGAAAATAAATGGACGTGATCATGTAAACAGTAACCAACTCCAAAACCAGATTGACTAAGCCATTTTTATAGACGCTTGAGAAATAATTATAGTGCTCAGGACATTTAAATATCTTTCGAACTATTTAATTATTGCTATTTCTGCTACACATACTTAGACCCATTTTGCAAGAAGTTTTGTAAAGAAGATAATTGTTTCTTTCCCTCCCCCCTCCTTGCATGGCTATATCCAGTCGCGCATATTTGAAGGTTATCCTAAATTATTTTTGAGAAAGGCCCACCCTAAGGGCAACAGGATCTTCAAATAGAGGAAATGTCACAATGTTTAATTGGGTATTACAATTAAAACAATGAGATTTCTTTCTAAACACAATCTAAATAAAATTTTAAGCTCAGATATTTCCTGCTGGTAGTATACCATTTTATTCAAATTTTCTGTTAATTCTGTCAGAATCTATCTTGAACATTTAAAGTTATAGTAAAAGAGGAAACACTAAAGCCTGAAACAGTTAGAAAGTTACACTTTTCTTAAAATTTATAACATGCCAAGGCTTGCGCTTTTCTTCCAGAAGAAATCGTATTACCTACTTAAAATTTGGTTTAGAATACAGGTAGATGATTATTCCTCAGAGAGAACCTACATAGGATATTCAGTATATATCGTGACAAACAGCACAAAAATATTTAACTCAAAATTGACGATTTTCTGAAATCAAAAGTTTCGGTCAGTTTCGGAAATGTCTATTTAGTCTATTTTAAAATAATCGTCTTGCCAGTAGATTGATAATATGCGCTTTTCTTCTGATGTTACAGATCCTAAGTAAGACAGTTGGCTAGGCGAAGATTTTAAAAGAAAATTCTAGTTTCAAAAACATTAACCCGTCAATTTTTAGTTTTTTAAATTATATACGCATATATTTAACTTTGAACCGTTTCGAGTACACTATTCCTTCTTTTGTCAAAATATTCCAATTTAAAAAAGATTATACTAGAATAAATAGAAACAAATCAAAGGAAATACAAAAACTATCAAGAATAAGTTGATTTGTTAGGGTGCTTTTAAATATTTTTCCAACCCTATGCCAAAGCATACACCTTACTTTTAAAAACTCGATGTCACTTTCGTATAGGTTGAGTATTTCAATAAATATGTTTTTAAGTTACTAGCGAAAAACCGCGTTTTGCTGTAAATAGACATACATTTTCTCGTAATTACAAAAATGAGACACTATAGAACAAAATGCTTTAATTTTTATTTTAGAATATGATGGACCAAACTCGTGATATTACAGCATTAAAATATTCTAGCGAAAGAACACATTTTTTTTTTAACTAAAATGGAAAAAAAAAGTTCGATTAAAAAGAAATTAAAGGAAAAATAAGCAAAACTTTAACATAGTATGAGATACTAGGTACACCGAACGTCAGGAAATTTACATCGAATAATTAAAGAAATGTCAGTAATTTGGCAATGGATGCAAGAACTGTCAAGGATGCTTCTAAGATTAGAAAGGAAATAAAGTGTGTTAACTGGGCAATAAAATATGTCAACAACATTGTTCAAAAACCAACTTAAACCGCATTCGATACATGAAAAACTATTATTCCTGGCTAACCTGTTTTACAAGGAAACTTTGAATGAGGTAATATATTCTCTTCCTTTCTTGTTTTATTCCTTCAATTATTTGCATTCAAAAGTTTACTTACTTCTTTGCCAAAGAGATGACTTAATAGCATTATTTTCTATGAAAGTCATCAAATTTGTACAAAAATAAAATTATCCCATAACTTATATTTTGTTTTCATAGTTATTCAAATTTCTCATATAGAGATTTATTTATATTTGTATTTCTGTATACTCCAGTTAGCCATAATAAACATTTGACATAAATAAGCTTTTAGGCTGAAATGAAACTTAATTGCTTAAAAAGGTGTACACATGATTATATTACAAGCTCTTTGCATGTGCTCATGAGAGACTACTTAATACCTACGTTCAAACCGTATTGCTTAAAAATGTGAAGAATTAAACGAACAACAGTAAATATTTAAGAAATGGTTTAATGCCACAAAAATTATCATTTGACCTAAATTGTACTCTTTTTTTCCAGCAGTAAACTCTAATAGTTTTCCATTTACATGGATTTCATTGCATATATTTTGCTTATGTTAATGTCTCAGAATTGATATATTTTAATTAAAATCGCTATATTCATTTGCCATTTTTATGAACATGATCAATTAGGGAAACTTTCCGTGTAAAGGTTGTTTGGGGTGGATTCTTAAATAACTTCGCCTTGCATCATTAAAAGCAACCTAACTTAAATATGATTTTTGGTACTTATATGACATGTTTTTGAGATTCACTCTACGCAGAGGGGCGCAAAGGAATTGTTGTACCAATGCTAAAGATCTCAAAATGTGCGTTCCTAATGAAATTTTATTTAACATTTTTGGATCAAAAGTAATATTTTCTCTGTATTAAGTGAACGTCAGGAAAAGTAAAAATACAGTCCAAGAATAAACAAACAAATGCCAAGTTAAAGTGAAGAGTTCTAAAGCAAAGATGTAACTTGCAGTTACAAGAATGAGTGTTTTTGTTTCTGTAAAAGTTTGTTGTGTACTTTGCTTCAATTACAGACGTCACCAGCGATAACTGCTGCCAAGAAAGCGTGATTTAATCACTTTTTCTGTCACTAAACGAAGGAAGTCAACAAACACAATGAGACAAACTGGTTATGATGAAAGACAAACAAACCAAATGCAGCTTAGTGGTAGAAACAGCGGAAAGTGTAACGAAATGTGGAAGATTTGAGATTATGAATTTGTATATAAAACTCTATCTATTAAGTGAATGTGTATGTAGCATTATTTGTTATACCAAGGTTTATTATGTCATTATTAGAACAAACTTTCTTTAAAATATCACTTGAATGATCCCACACGAATGGAATGCATAAATGATCATGGATTATTAAGTATCATGGTCCATAGAGATCCCATGTCAGACTACAAAGTGTTTAAACCAAACGAACAGGATTGTTTAGACATGTTTCACAGTAAGGTTTCCACACATAAGCTTTTAGAGTTATGAAAATTTAATTTCGAAGACATATGTATCAAACTTGAATTGTAGACCCATTAGAGTAAAAGCTGTCGTTTAATTAATTTTAAAATTTAGTCGATATAAACGTATTTTGTGTTTCTATATGACTTTCTTGACTACTTACAGAAATTATAGACGTATATTAATAAACTTCACCCTGAATTTTAACGCTCAATGAGCAGCTTTTGGACATTATCTTTTTTTTATGTTCCTGTTTAACTTTGCATACTTTTAATAGCATTCTCTAAATGCGTAAGCCAATGTTGAAAACTAATTCCTTTTAAAAAAATTCTCAGTGAATGTATATGGATTAACATAAAATAAAAGCATTTTCTCTTGAATGAAAGCAAACATTTTAACACATGTTAAGTTTTCATTCAAACTCCTCAAATTTTAATCATGAATTATCTTATATATAGTAAACAAAAACGCGAAATCGTATAATAAACTCAATATTGCAAATGTATTTTTTTATGCAATTACACTTTGTGTATTTCTGAAAAAATATAAATATTTAATTCTTATTTTGTAATATATTTTTATGGGAAAATATTTAGGATCACATTTAAGAAGTAAAACAGCTGATAAGGTTTCAGCTTGTGCAGCAGCTTTCTTTTGTTTTGTTTTTGTTTTTGAGAAGGAGGAAACAAAAAGTATTTGTAAATATTTCATCTGATTAAGCATACTGTTAAACAGAGAAAGAATTTCACCTAAATAGTTCGCATTAAACGCATTGCTTCGCATTTCATTGCTTCCGTTTTAAGATCCTCTATTGCCAATAAATTTTACTTCTTTATGCTTCTTTGGTAACTTCAAGCATGCACTAACAAGTTAAAGAAAAAGCTTTTATTGCTTTTAGAATGTTTTACTTACAATAAAAAAAAATAAAGAACAAGCTTATGAAATAAAACCTAAGTGTATCTTACAGCCTTGCTCAACAACAAAGACAAGACTTCAGAAATCACATATGTAGTTACAAACAAGGGAAAGAACTGATTACTCCTTTGTTATGATCACATATTTGCGTAAAAGTTCGATTTTTCCAGAAATAATGTTCTGAATGAGAGTGGTTAATGTCCATATTGTTTAGAGGGATCATGTTGAAAATAAATATTAAAAATTTTGCATTCAAATGGTTTTCTCTACTCAATATTTTACAAATTATTCTTACATAAGCTTATTTTTCAATTTATTTCTTATTAATACAGATAAATCTTCATTACACATTTACACTATAATTGTAGGTTTCAGAAGCGATTCCTAACCAGATTTTTAAAAAGCAGATCGATATGAAATAGCTTAGAATTGCATGACCACGACAAAAAACGAATAGTGACTCGCCACTTGAGAAAAGTAGAGGTATTTGTAAATTCAAACCAATAACGAAAAATTCTCGGAAATGCTTAACGCCACAAAAAGCTTTATTTGACATAAAATGTGTGTTTTATGGAGATCTAAACTTTGTGCAGTAAGATTTTGCCTGTCTCCTACGGTTTACCAACTATACAAAAGTATTTAGAATGAAATGTATTTCACAGCTATTCCCAGAAAATGATGATATACGTTTTATTTGTCTTGCAAAATAAAAGAAACCTTTTATTTTAATCAAAATTCTTAGTTATTTTTGAGAAAATAAAAAATAACCAACTATTTCCATGTAATGGATTGTTTGGGGCGGGAGGGATTTTTTTTCAAAATCTTCCTGTCGCATTCTTGGAAGACGCTGAACTTAAATACCAAGTTTGGTATTTAACCGACTTTTCGTTTTTAAGTTATGCTGTTCATAGACAGACTGATAGACAGACACACACTTGTCCGCGCACGCGCGCGGATCTTTTTCTGAAATACTTCTTTTTGGGTTCAGGGGACAGAGAAATTCCGGTATCGAACTTTTGGTTGGAATACGATAGGCACTTTCTCTATTTAGTATAAGCACATGGTAAAAAAGGAAAAGTCAAAGTGTACGTTATTTTATATACATTGTAACACCTTAAAAATGTTAATTAGTCTAAACAATAAATAAATAGTCTTAAGCTTGTCAACGATTGAAAGAAATAAAACAATATCAATTGTTAAGAACTGCAAAAGAAAGTAAGCAGGTGTAATTAAAGTTTAACTGAAACGTTATTTTGTAGACCAGCTAATAGACAAATGAGGTGATGAAGCAATAAATTATATCTAAGAAACAATTGAGAGACTAGATATGGTTACCTTGCTGTCTTATACATCCGGTAGAGAAAATCTTAATCTGAACTAATCAGTCAGTTGCTGGTTTTTCTACCCAAAGACTTAGAGAAGAAATACTGTTTTTGTGCCCTGTATGTATCGTAATTTAGGGTGATGTTGCAATTATGGGCTTGTTTCTGAAACTTTACTCCCGCCAGGTGCTTGTTGGTAAAATAAGCGTATCGATGCGTGCGTGATCGTTAACTTTAACGCGTTTATTCAGATAAAAACACGTACTTACGTGCAAATGAAACAACAGCTTTTCATAATTACTTGTAATGATCCTCAATCTGTCTAGACGTATGTTCTCCACATTCTTTAAGGTGAAAGGCAGGGAAAGAGTGTTTGCTTTGTTTGCGTAACATTTTGTACATACATGTATTTAAGTACTGTGCAAAGTGCAAGAATAGCCTATTGCGATAAGCAGGCTTCACGATCATTGTGACTGCAACGTCGAGATTTCTAAATAAAGTTTAAAATTTACCTGTTTATTTATAACACCTAACGTTGTACATAGATCAATTGTTTTCGAAATGGAAGCACTGAATTAATGTAAAGAATGCAAATCTACGTAATAACTTCCCTTATTATTCGTAAGAAAAGAAATATTTAAATATCACGTTAGCTTAAATCACACTAAAACCAGATAAGCAAGCCCTGGTAATAAATCAGATTTAAAGGCCGTTTCTTTAAATGCACAAAAATTAATTCCCATGCAACTAAAATTTTAAGAATTGGTTAAGCAATGCACCTATAGCATCAATGGCAGATACTTTGACCTGTAAAATGTATATTTTTTGCATCTTAAGCGACGATAAAAGTTTTCAAGTATTCTGTTTTGTTACCAATAAAACAATTACTAAAAGCTATCTGTGCAAATAAATAGTACGAGTTATAATTTTAAGTACATCATGCGAGGGGGTTAAAAAGCAACACTTAAAGCTGTTATGAAAGATAAGATGACATATTAAATTACTTTATGTTTTATTTTATATGCAATATTTTCTTAAATGTGGATATATCTTACTTAGATACTTAAGTTTTGAGTTAATATGGTAAAACAAAACGATTGTAACCTTATATAACAAGAGCGCTCTAAGAGAGTTAAACAATTTTATCTGCAAGTGTATTTGTTTATATTCGTGTGATACTCGGCAACACGTCTTTTACTACCAGTTCGTATTATCTAGTTTTAATCTAATACAGACTTGTCAATGCTAAAATGAGCGTTACTACGGTTGTCAAACAGAAAACGCAGATTAACTAAGACACTCTGTTTGCTTACGGGCATATGAGCTTATGTTCAAACAGCAATAACTTCAGTAATAAACACTATTTTACCATTAGTCACAAAGAAATCTACTGCTACACAGTTATGAAAAAGAGTTTGATTCACGTTCGAGAAGATAGTTTGTGCGATCAAAACTAATGCAGATGAAAATATAAGTCTCGTAATATACATCTCAATTCAGCTATGCATGATTATTTTCCTTTGAGGGTGCATTACATATGAATTTGAAAGAATTTCATAATCTTTTAAATCACGTTCATAGAATGTTAGTGCTAATTTCACAAAAAATTATAGAGATGTCTACTAGAGTATGGTTTATAAATTAACTCAGAAATACCTACTATTTTCTTTTTTTTTTTCTTTTTAAAATATTTATGCAGAAATTATTATAAATACTTTATGTGTTTTTTTCCCAAAACTTTCAGAGCTTACAGCATGTAGAAATACAGGTTTTGTTAGCGAAAAACAACACCAACAAACAATCAATTCGTTTTTCTGTAACTCTTGAGTAAATAGGTACATAAAAATTGTTTAGTAACAATGCGATGCTAAATATTGAAAATTTACACGAATAAGAACCACAAAAATAATTTGGTTAAACAGTTTGTTTAAAATGGTACAATACCTGCGCAAAACATTATATTTAACTTTTAACCTAGTGTTTTTAGTGGCCTGGTTAATTTATGAAAAAGGTACGCTGTTATGCTAAACTAAACAAATTAAATATTTCTTTTCGGGAAGACGTTTTCAAAGTTAATATCCCATAACTCCTCACCAGTTTTACAATAAGAGATGAATTACGAATATTTATCTATTCATTAATATTTCCATTTACTCAACAAATAGAAAACAAGAGTACGAGTGCTAAACGTTTCTAGTCACCAATATGAATTTTTTAAAATGTTTTTTGTGGATGTAATATTTTAAACGCAGAAGAAACCTACATTTAAATTCAATATAAGTTGCTCATATTTATTTTTAGATTCTTTACTTGATAAAAAAGCTAACAATATTTGTTTTGTAACATATTATGACCGAATTTACACGTTTACAAACTGTAAACTGCACGGAAAACATAACTCTATGCTTCGGCAGGTATTTTCCACACATTTTTACCAACATATACCAAAACAAATTTAAAACTGGAATGCTTCAGGTTGCAATAGGAAATATGCTTCTCAACAATACAAAACATTTGTTTATGCTATGTCGCACCCTTGTACTTGAGTTTTTAAATCATTGCACAAAAAATAATTTTTCCTTTGACGACTCTTATAAAGAAGCATAAAATTCAGTTGTTTATACTACCGTGAATGGTATGTCTAACCACATCTTATAGGCATTCCAATATTTAATCAAAATAATGCAATTTCTACACACTATGGAATAAAATTTAGTATAAGGACACTAAGAAAGTCAATTTCCAATTGTTTTAAGTGTCCTCGGAGTTAAATTAATTGAAAATAACTTTAATTCCGTTAAATTACCTAACAATATCAAGTCTTATTAAAATAATTTAGATTTTGTGTGTTGAAGAAGCAGATAGAACGATTCAGGACCATGCGATTTCATTATTTCAATAAAGTTTAGTCAATAGATTGTTTGGATATTGAAAACCGCAGCCTGTAATGGATACAAGATAAAGAAACCGGCAAAGTTGTATAACAAAGTAGGTAAATATTGATAGTTTTTTGTTTTATGTTCATCTACGTATGGCACTGCCTGTAGATACTTAAAAAAGAATTGTTTTCAACACGAATGTCGATGACTTTACCGTCAGTGGAAGCCCAGTGAGCCTTTAACTAGTCATAGAAAAAGCTTCGGTACTGGAAATGCTAAATAAATATATTAGCTTAGGTTTTCAATTAAAAAGTGCATCCTATATAGAAATTAGAAAAGAGACATCTTTTCTTGTTAGCAAATGAACTACATCTCTCTAAAGTCATCCAAGTAAATGATCAAAGAGACACTTCAAGAATTCTCAGCAGCCTAATCTGTAAACTATATTACTACTTCGAACTTTATTGCTTCCCAACTAATCCTTCAAGCAGGTGTTGAAATTCTGCGCCGTCATATTAAAAGAAATGCTCTTGGTAATTAAAGCAAGGAAATGTTTTAATGCTGCGTAATCCTTAATACAGAAGCTGGTTGTTACCAAAGCACCCGGTGCCCGCGGTTGTCAGCAATGCCTAAGTCGTTATGACAGAATAGTGGTGCATTAAAAGCGAATAATCCGTCAAGAGCTTGCAATCAAAGCGGCAGGGGCAGGCAGCAACACCCTCCATACTACAGATAAACATCGCATACAGTGCGCACTCACTTGCTTCAAGTGTTTTATTCAGAGAGACGCACTTTAAAAAATTGAACAGCGCAACGCGTTGTAAGTTCGCTAAAATATGCACTGAAGTGCGCTGCAGAACAATGTCAAAGTACATCTTTTGAGTTTTCAAGAGAAGTAAACATAGATGAATAGCTTGGAATCAGAGTATCTGAAGGAATTGAAAAATTAAACCTTTGTTTTTACCTAGGGCTGTGGTCTTCTACAACACACGTTGAGCTAACACAAGCATTTTATTTTTAATTTTAGCATAAAACTCCGAAAGACTTTAAATTTAAACTGATTGAACCTCAAGTGTTTAACAAGAGCTACTGTAAAGATTATATGCTTGATGGCCGTAGACATTTTTCACTCTAATGTATGATGTTCTTTTAACTAAATCATAAATGCGTCTGTCTTAAAGAGCGTAAGGGGTGATAATTTGGGGTATTTTACTTGTTGAGTGGAGTGGGTTTTCTTTCTTCTTCTCTTTCTAAAATTAAACCTCTGGTTGTGGCATTTTATACTAAGTAAATATACCTTTCTGCATATTATGCATTAGTTCGTTGATTCATCTGATACCGATTTCATACTTCGCCCTTGCTATTCAAATAAATTTAAGCTAGAAATATTGTTAACTAAATATGATATAATGAAATACACTAACAAAGAAACACTCCTCTGTTCACACATTCCCCATTTGGAAGACACTCAAGTCAATTGACCATTTTGGAAACATAAAACACCTTGATATTTCATTAACTACCTTTTACTTTGCTTTCTTTAGTTGTCCCTTCTCAAAAACTAATGAAAACTAGAAGCAAAATGAGTTATTAATCTTAGATAAACACTTTCAATTGAAAGCACTGCATAGTTCACCACATTCTGAAGATCTTTTTTCCCCTTTCGCTCAAAATGTATGAGCACCTGCCTATTTCTGAGAATCGACGCAAGACAAAGAACAATATATCAACCATTATGAGAAATTAGGCATACAAGCAAAATATATGATGAACTTATTCCTGTTCACTGCAAAATTCAATAGTATACTGGACCAACATAAAAACAAAATTCATTTTTAAATACACAGTAATATGGCGAACCTAGTCGAAAAATGTTTAAGAGCGTGCATTCTTCAAATTTAAAGTTCACAAGATAGTAATTTTGAGATTTGGTGCATTGTATAACTTACAAAAGTAAATATATATATATAATTAAATGCACAGTTAAGTGTTGCATTATGTGCGGCATAGTTAAATTAAATTGTAGCTTTTCCATTTTTAATGTATAAAATGTCCTTCCAGAAGTATCTGTCCCATAATATTCACTGTCTGACCTGTTTACAAAAATATGATTGTTGCAGTTCAAAGTAAAGAAGTTATCAAAAAGTCATAACAGTTGCAAATTAATCTATTGACATCCGACCAATGGAATATAAATTTAACATTCCGATTTATAACCTCAAAGTATGTTAATATAAAATAGCTTAGCAAGGTAACCTTTTATAACTTAAAAGGAGATTTAAAACGATGTGAATTGACTGCTTTTGACATTTAAGTGTCTTTGTTCTTAGGACTTGCTTGTAGACAAATTCAAGTGTTATATGTCTTCTGTGACTTTTAATTAGAGTTTGACATGTTCGGATTTTGTGATGTACATCTACAACAATGGAATTGCTGACTAGTATTTTAAGGGGAGACATGTGTGAAAGCTTCAGTTTTGGCAAACTTAAAGCTATTGTTGTGGACATGCAAACAGACTCAAAATTCTAAGAAGCTAAGTGTAAACATTTTGGACAAAAAGAGTTTTAACCTTTTAGAACGCAGCTTTTCTCTTGAACAAAATATCCCATACAATGAAGAAATAAAACAGTTTCATGAAAGTTTAATATAGAACTCAAGAAACTCGGAAACTGTTGTTGTTTTCTTTGACTAAAATGTTTATGAGAAATTGTTTTTTCTTCGCATGTAATATTTTAGTTGTTTTGTGTCAGATCACATTTCCAAACTACTTAAACCAAACGTTTTCAGTTGACATGATCTTCAATTTTGCCTGACCGAAGACCTCATCATGCAGAACATTTGTATACCTATAGGTACCAAAAATGTGAAAATTCGTAAATAAAAGAAAAATCAAGTTTAAAATTTTAACAGCTACTGAAGTATACATCCATTACATAATTTAAAGTATAATTAACATAACAGAATTGAAACGTTTGACACCAAACTTGCGTATGGAATATGAAAACTGAGGACTCAACATTCAGAAACAGTATTTTTCAAATTCTGAGCCATAATTTCACAAATATCTCCCCTAAAGTTATAACAATGAAAATATGACATAAGGCTATGTAAGATGTATCGAGTAATCTCGATATGCTGAGATGCTTCAAAACACTAGGGGAGCATAGAGAAGCCGAAATCCAGTCCCTAGCTTAAAGACGTTATGTTATTTTTAAACATCTAAATATTGATTTATTGGCTTCCTCCTGATATATCAGTTATTGTTAAACATGAGTGACTATAAGATACAAATAAAAACTATTATTGGTGGAGGAAATAAAGATTCTTCCAGACAACAAGCATTTTGTCGAGACCGCTTCTTCAGTCTTGCCTGCAGAACTGCGCACAAGCCCCTTATGCACACCCTTTGCTTTAGCATCCTATGTTATTTGTAACGGGGTTTGAGAGGAATCTGATATGTTTGAATATGTAAGAAAAATAATAACTCAGATTGTTTCATATGACAAAAAACACATGTCATTTATTAATGAGCTGTTTTGCTTTGAATGGTCAGTATACAATAAAGAATATGACGGTTCTACGTACAGAAATTTATATATAGGTTATCCTTATAGACTGAGATGCATTCTTATTGTTTTTCTTCCATTAAAACAAATAAAAAGAGAGAAACAAAGAACAAAACTAAAAGTAACCAACAACAAGTACAAATCACAACAATAGCTTAGAATGAATCTCATTTTCACATTTCCTCACAATGAGGTTCGGGGAATTTTTTGCAAGTCCTGTACACACAAAAAATCTTTTAATGTTATTAATATGCGTTTAGTTGACAAAACATAGAACTTTTTGAATAACATAAATGTACTGAGAACTGCCTAACTTTTAACAGACAAGAAGGAGAAAACTAACACAGATTTGAATGATTGTGTTCTGAGTGGCGGACAGATAGGTACCATTGACTACTGTGTTCAAATTATTGTGCTTCAAATTATGGCCAATTTATGAAATATCGTAGTTTTACATCTAAATAAAAATATTCCAGGCTTGAAAATATTGCTATGTGGCTTGTAGCAACCAAAAATTAGCAAGTTAACGCATTTAGTTGCTTTCTTGACACAAAGTACGTAAATGACTAGAGAAAATTGTTTATAATCCGCCACAGCTTTCTAAAATGACAATCCGCTCATGTTACAGGTCTCTTTCTTTTGTTTTTATAACTTTTTAATTGCTTAGGCGGTCTGAAGGAATGGTTTTAACATGCAAAGAAAGACGCCATTATAAAATAATCCACTTTACCAGACAGACATAGAAATTATAAGCAGAAATGACAACTTGTTATTTTGCGTTAAAACAGTTAAGGTATGTCTGAGCTTCTACTGTTTAAATGAATGCTCACAACATTAAATTATTATTACATATACTGGCTCCATATTCATTTTAACAAGACAAGATACCCCATTTTCTCTAAAAATAATGCCAAATTATTTCGGAAACTACACAACAACGAGCTTTAAACACGGTTAAATCCAAATTCGAAAGAGTACTGGGTTGCAATAAGTACATAGAACATCTGTGGCAGAAGCTATTTTCTTTTCGGAAGTTGTATATAGGTAAGAAATTTTTGAAACAAATGTACTTCTGTTCGATTCACTAACAAATGCAAACGTTAAAAAACAGGCAGTACCAAAAAGAAGGGCGTAACAGTTTTAAACATCGGCATCTATCTAAAATTTTGCGGGCCCGAATTTCCAGGTAGACCTATAGATAAAGAATCAGGGGATTGTGTCTATTGTAGTTAAACTTTGGCCAAGGATTCAGACATCAACGGACTGTGAATTCATATACCACCTAATATTTTAATATTATTTGTATCGTAAAAAATACTTCGCATATTATATATTTTCATTTAGTTAATTATGAAATCAAAAAATCTGCTGTATGTGCAAATAGGACACTATTGTAATACGTACGTATATATATACTTTTTTATATTTATATATTCTTTCTGAAAAATCGTTAATCTTGTCTGTTCTTGTTTACAACTGTTTATATAAGTTTCTTTTTTTCGTTTATTATTTTTTACTTTCGTCAGAAGCACTAACAAACAAGCACACGGCCAGAATGAAATAGAATTATCACTTTTTTTCTTGTCTATTTCATTCGTTTTTGTTTGTGTATACCTTGGTTCGCACTAGTCCTTCCTACCTTGTTAAGCTCCACGTGAGTGTGTGTGCACCACAGTCTTGATGAAGACGAAGAGGCGGACATCGGCCGAGGAATGCCTGACTGCCTCCCTGCTCGGGAGCCGCTGGAAGATCCGTGGGCAGGAGTTGGAAACTTAGAGAAGAAAGAAACTAAACGCGTCCTGGAAATGTCCACTGCTAGTGTTATTTCTTCTGTTGCAATTAAAGCTCAGTGTCTTCACAATGTGGGGAAACAGAACAAAAAGCATTCACTCTTCTATTGCGGCAGGTAGTGCAGTTCCTGACGTCACGTCCAGTTCAACTTGCGTACAAGTTGGCATGAACATTTTTGGGAGTGGAGAAATGACTTGCATGTCCTCTAGTTTATTATACAGCAGTTTTTTTTAACTAAATTATACACAATCATTGCTTCTAATATATTACGACGTGGTTGTACTTCATCATCAAAGTACGATATCTATGTTCCTACGGTCGAAGTTGCGGTTTTCACTTTATGTACAAATGTTTAGTTGACATTTTCACACTCTGCAATTGTCTGTGTCCACATCAACATTCCGAGCATGTCCGATTTTTTTTCTTAAAAACATTACAAATCGCTCACTAGAAGTTCTTGTGGTATGTACAACAAATGTCCCATATAAAATGTTTCTTCTCCGGTGACCACTCAAACCAGGAGTCCTTTATGGCGGTTACACTAACTGGAACAGCATTGCGATGGTGGTTCATTGTGGTAGGCTTCAATGATTCATCTTTTATGTAATAGCATTCAGAAAAGGAGAGATGGGGTAGAGAGAGTGAGAGAGAGAGAGAACATCTTTGCATAATTACGTACTTTGTAGTCGTCCAATGATGAATTCAAACATGGCCGCCGACTGCATAATAATTAATTGATTAATTATGCAACACAAATCACAAAGTTTTCGGTTTACTGGGATGTTGGGAAGGAAAAGATAGAGGTGGCGGTAAGAAGGAACCGAGCAGTTGATGCTGAAGCCAGTAGTGGGAGTGAGTCCCGGAAGAAGTCACTTTAGGCTAAATGCTAGTGCGCCGCCAGAGACTGGTGTGTGGGCATGGACTGGGGGGACAACATCGGGGGACTGTGCGAATGGGAGTGCTGACCCATGGGCGAACCATGCATGTCCTGATGATGGTAACCCTGATGTAGTCCATGTGGAGGTCCTCCTTGCATGCCTTGTGGTGCACCCTCTAGCATACCGTCAGGTCCTCCCAGAGTGTTGGGCGGCGTCATCCTCTTCTCTTTCTGCCGCCTGTTACAGAACCAAACCCTGACCACTTCCTTCTCCAGCTGCAGACTGTCCGCAAGCGCCGTGATCTCCTGGGCTGAAGGTTTCGGCTGTTTGTGGAAGTGCTGCTCAAGAGCACCCTTCACGGACACCTCGATACTCGTCCGCTTTTTCCTCTTTCTGCCCTGTGCGGCTATCTTGTCTATGCTCGTGGGCGAGCCTGTCGTGGAGTCGGCTTCCTCGAGCCACTTTTGGAGCAGAGGCTTCAACTTACACATGTTCTTGAAGCTGAGCTGTAGGGCCTCGAACCTGCAGATGGTTGTTTGCGAGAAGACATTGCCGTATAGGGTGCCGAGGGCTAGACCGACGTCGGCCTGGGTGAAACCCAACTTAATGCGTCTCTGCTTAAACTGTTTGGCGAAGGCCTCGAGGTCGTCCGAGGTCGGCGTATCCTCCTCGCCTCCGGAGGGATCTCCCCGGGCGTCGGCCGGGTGAGGATGCTGTTGATGGTGATGCAGAGGGGACGGGCTGTGGTTCATATCTCGGAGCGAGTGGTGTAGCTGAGGGCTAGCCTGGTGATGATGGTGATGCGCCAACATGCCGTTCATCGCCGCTTGGTAGGCTGCCGTGTGGTGCTGCAGAGGCGACCCGGCGCCGTTGTTGGAGGACGTAGGGATGTAGTGCGCCGAGGATACGACCGGGGCATGCCATGCGTGAGGGGATGCCATGCCACCACCACCTCCTTGCTGATGGGGTGGCGGAGGCGGCCTCGCGTGGTGCATGGGAACCTCTGTGCCGCCCACCGGGTGAGGTGGCTTGATGTCCATGGCCGTCGTCGACTGGTGCGGGTGATGATGGTGCGGGTGGTGCGAGTGCATACCCGCGGCAGCCATGGAAGCCGCCCAGGAATCCGCTCCGGACGCCGGCTGGAGACTTACCCATGGGTTGTGTGCGGCGGCTGCTGAGAGGGACACGGGATGGCCGTTTGGGGACGGCGAGGAAGGAACTTGATGGTGGTGATGATGATGGTGGTGATGCTGGGCGGGCGGCATGTACTTCATCTCGCCGTTGCTAGCGTCGGCGGCGGACCGCGGCGAAGAACTGTGGTACCCGCCGACGGCCGCGTTCACAATGTTCATACCGACAACACTACCAGCGTTACCGTCCAACTCGGAAGATATCCCCGTACTAGCGGGCATATACGTTGTCGTAGCCATTTACTGCTACTCTCTCTCCCTAATAATAATGAGAGAGAGAGAAAGAAAAAAAACACTTTTCTAGGAGTTACCCCCTTTTTCCACAGTCACGAGGAGGGGGTGCAGGGGCTTGGCGGCGCGGGCGCCAGCCTGATCAGACTTGTAAAAACACCGCACACACACACATGCTCGCACATACACACAACAGAGACGGAGATATCGTGGGCTTCCAAAACTCATGCGTTATGCATGCGATACAACGCACCACGGCTCACAAACTGATGCCTTGTGCCTTGGCCGACAGAAACCTGGGTACACACTGTGTCTCTCCCCTCTATCTCTTTCCCCTACTGCTCTTCTGTCTTTGTCTCACATGCAGCACTGTCGTATCTTTCATCTCACTTGCTCCTGCACACCCACTTGGCGCGCGCCAGCATCCCCACCACAACACCCGCCACAGATCCCCTCTATCTCGCCGCCCATTGGTCCGTACTGTGTTTGAGTGACAGTGGTCCACAACGTGACGTCACGACAGCGGCAAAGTGCCATTGGGCCGACATAACCCCGCCTCCCTTACCAGCTGGTTGTGAGGAACAGTGGCACATATCGCCTGACAGTGAGGGGCGAGAAGGGGGTTGAATACCAGTAGCTCGGCAACTCTCATGCGGAGCAACCTTCTGTGCGCACACGCTCGCTCGCATGCTTTTGTTTTTGTTCCTGTGTACATGCTGCTTGCTGTGATATCATCCGATGTACCTGCCCTCTGCGTTTTAACACTTTCTTTTGTTATTTGCTTGGTTTGAGTTCTGCCACGAAGAAGGTTAAACTGTTTGTTTACACTTGATAATTTGTGACCTACAACGCTGTAAAATGCAATAAATAGGCTGTGTTTATAGTAAAATTAACCAAACTTATTCTATTAATTTTTATTTCGCCCAAATAACTGGTGTGGATATACGTATATTTTGAAACTGCGTTTCTGGAAGTTGTTTACATGTGTATTAATGTACTTTTGTTATCGTACAATTAAAAAATGATTGAATCAATTGCTATGAAACTCGGTATGTAACATCAGTAAGGAACCCTAATGTTATATGGTATGTAGTATCCTAAACGCTTCTTCCAAACGGAGTGATTGAAATGTGGAAAAATAAAATAAATGGACATATCTCACCTAATAATACCTTTTTGAGAAAATGCTATGATTTATCTAAGCTTATCATTAAACGGTTTACGAAAGTTTAAGTATTTGAAGAATTTCGATAAACTTAGTATTTAAGGAGCTATTCTAACTCTTCTTTCGGTCCTGGATATAGAACAGTAGGAATCACTGTGCTATCATTTCCTTCTTTATGTCTTTCTTTCTTTGCTTCCTTCTTTCTTTCTTTCCTTCTTTCTTTCTTAAGGGACATAGGTATATGAACATATTTTCTATAAATTTGAATCAATTTTGTTTAGCTTTAGCATAATGGTGAGTAATATTTTCAATAACATTGTGTTTAAAATTCATTAACATGTATTTCAGTAGCTTATTATATATCCAATGTTCATTATAGTTTTGCATAAATGTTGAAATAATCCAAAAAAATACTTTTCCTAGTTGAAATTCCCCTCTTCCTTATTTGGGCAAGACTAACAGAAAACATTTTGAGAGAAGTTTTAAAGTCAAATAATAAACAGACCTAAAGTAGGTACACCATAACTAGGCGATTTGAGAAAACAGCATAATGTGAAAAACAGAATACAACCTACATACTAGTAGGTCTAATATAATTAAAATGTCTTGAGTATTAGTTTTCTTCCGCTTGCTCAGGATAGGCAGAGGAAAAACTGTTTTCGATGGAAAAACTTGATTATTGAAATTTTCTTCGGAAATAAACTTTTCCAGTTCATCTAACGATTTTGATTCAAATAGTAGATATAGGTATTTTTAGGACATGAAAAAAAGAACGTATACCTATCTTGAATTTTCTAGGAATGTAGTCCTCTTTAGTAGCTTTAGGCTTTTTGAAATATTCGTTGTTTAAATTTCCAAAACTTGAGTTGCATCTTTGCACCTAGGTAACAATCATGAACACGGGCAATAATAGTTTGTTTATCCCAAGAGTTCTTGGTCACAGTTTAATGCATACCTAAGGATCCCTGACAGCTGCTGTGATGTTGTTTTCGGTTTACTGTTTGTTGTTTCCACATCGTGCTCCTTCCTCCTAGAGGAATAAATGTATGTTCATGAGGCCAAAATGAAATAATTTTTAGGAAAATAGCTTTATAGATAGAAGAATGATGTTTATAAGAGACGTCTGTGCGATTTTAATAGGTAGAGAAATACAGCGAAATTTTTAAAATTACAATTCAATAAGATTGTGATAAAACATCCTTTAATTTAACAAATATTTCATAATAATATTTTTGGGGGGGGGGTAATCTGCTTACATAACTTATAGTACGCTCACGGGTAGTTCCTCAGACCGAAACTCACTTCCACACTTTTAGCTTACGAGTTTTGGGGGCGCTCTCAAACGAAGTTTCATTAAAATTCCTTGTTCTCTTCTTCTAGGCAGAGAAATAAGTCACAATTGTATTTCATTTTTTACTATATTAAATGGAATTCAAATTACAGGCGGCAGTAAATAGTTAAAAGAATTCACAATAACAGTTTTGTACAAAATCACTGGTAAATAAATATAAAATACTTATATAATCAATTTGAGTATGCAATTTTTCCCTGATATTTTGAACATACACTTATTCACTCTGCCTCCTTAAATTAATGATAGATTTAGTATCACATGAAACGCACATTCAACTGGCAAGAAGCTATTAAAATTTCATAGTATGTTTATTGTTGCTTTGAATTACTCTAACCACCTAATGAATCAAAATAAGTAACGAAAAATTATGTGGATACAAATTAAAGCACAGAGAATTCACATTGAACTCTTCAAAACAAGAACCAAAAGTCCTATAAGCCCCTCTTCCCACTAACATCTCGATTATTATTACAAGTTAGCAGTAGTGTTAGATCGTTTACAATTAATTATGCCATTTTCACATAAACAAAAAGAAAACTGTCCTGCATTTGTCATATAGTGTGCTGTAAAATATAATTTTGGAAAAATTTGGATTCTACTACTATAGAAACGTGCATAAGATGGACTCGAGATTCAGGCTCAAAATCAGC
The DNA here is from genome assembly GCA_030765065.1 of Deroplatys truncata. NCBI lineage: Eukaryota > Metazoa > Arthropoda > Insecta > Mantodea > Mantidae > Deroplatys > Deroplatys truncata. The sequence goes on along the minus strand of CM060981.1, from coordinate 102,317,119 downwards.
TTTTAAATACTTTTCTTTTCTACAAAATCACTAGTTTACATTTAAATGACAAACTGTTAATTTTTGTAAAAATGGATAATTGTTTTTTGCAGTTTCAACCACAGTGAAATGTTAAAATTCGGTATTTAGCCAATATAATTTGAAAAGGATTACAATGTTTTACATACATTTATACCAAAATTCAGGGATCATGTTACTAAGAATGCTAACACAGAACACAATGTCCTCTTGAATCGGTTTGCTCAAGTGTGACGGGGTTCGTTTTAAGTGTCAAGGACACAGGCTTTCTACAGAACAAAGAGCGTGAAGGGTTGTGAATACTTTACATTTTAATGCACAAAGGATAGATTTGTCCATATAGGTATCTATAGATATTCGCAGTCAGTTAATGATACCTTACTTTTTAGTTTTTTTCCATCATTGTCATGCCTACTTTAAACCGAAAAGTTACTTAATACAACCAGGTATATTATTCATTGCGTAATACCGGCGATACTAGTTCCCTGATTTAATGAATCTTACATGATGGAAGCCAATCATTACCATCATAAGTTGGAAAAGTGCTATAAAATGTTGGTCAAATACAATTATCCATCTGCAATGATCCTGAATGTTTAACCATTTGTCTCCAAATAGTATATATAGCTTATACACACACACATATATATATATATATATATATATATATATATATATATATATTTGTCTCTCTCTCTCTCTTGAAAACTTAAGTTACATTCTGAATCGGTTCTGGAATTTGTAAATCCTACATCATGCTATGTTCACTATGCTGCTCGTATACGGTCCCTAAATATTTTATATCTATGCATTTTACATTATTTTACGTCGTTTACGAATTTGGAATGTGCAAAACTCCAATAGTAAAAATTCTGCCATCTTTGATGAAGTTATTGTTTTTAAAAGTATACCTATTGAAAAAATCTGATGTGTTAAACATACATGACTATCTCTACTCTGGTACAAACTATTTTTACAAACGCTTATTCTCCATATGCTTCCTGTTAATCGAGATGTTTATGTTATTGATAATTTTCTTGTAGATGCAAGGGGAATTGGTAGGTTTTAAGCGATAGTCAAATATTTTAAGAGCTGGTTGCTATGTGCAGTATTCCATTCTCTTTGCATTACCAGGATAAAAAAAATGAATAACGAATTTCCATTTGAGAAAAAGTAGAAGTTTTGGAAAATTTAAGGGAATAACAAGCAATATCTCGAAAATGGTTCACTCAACAACAAAAAATGTATATGACTTAAATTGTGTATTTTAACGCAATTTTAACGACTTTTTGTGTAGTAAACTTTTGTCTATCTCTTATGGTTTACCAGTTATTTGAAAGTCGTTCACAATAAAGAATACTTTTGGAGACATTCCCAGAAAATTCCAGATATACATTTCATTTGTCATGAAAATATCTTAGACATATGATATTTTAATCAAAATCGTAAGAGCCATTTTTGAGAAAATTAAACTTTTCGAAAAATGATCCATGTAAAGGGTAATCTGGGGTGGGAGGATTTTCTTGAAAACCTTCGTGTCGCATCTCAGGAAGATACTGAACCTAAATACCAAGTTTGGTGTTTATCCAATTGTTCGTTTCTGAGTTATGCTGTTCACAGACACACAGACACACACACGGACATGCTTCCAAAAATGCTTTTTTTGCATTCAGGGGGCCTCAAAACATATATTTCCGGTAAAATCTCGGTATCGAATTTTTGGGTGGAATACAATACTTCCCCTACTTAATATATGTAGTAGAGAAAGTAAAAATATTTTGATGTGAAGAGTTGGAAAACGGTTTCCTCAACCAATCCCTGAACCTAACGACGTTTATATTACATCAACACCTTTTACTCACTTCACTACATATAGTACGTGGCAAGTATTGTGGTGCATCAAAAATTCGATGGCGAGATTTCATCGGAAATAGTGTTTTGAGAATCCCCCGAAAAAAACGAAAAAAACATTTTCGTCTATGAACACCATAACTCAAAAACGAAAACTCGGAAAAACACCAAACCTGGTATTTAGGTTTAATATCTTCCAAAGATGCGACTTGAATATTTTCAACAAAATTCTCTCACCCTAAACTACCTTTTACATAGAGCAATTTTAGAAATTTTTTATTTTCTAAAAAATGGCTATAACGATTTTGATTAAAATACCATATGTGAAGGATATTTATATGATAAATAAAATGTATATCTTGAATTTCCTGGGAATAGCCTATGAAGTCCTCTTCATTCGGAAAGAATTTGTATAATCTTGTATAACTGGTAAACTTAAGCGAAAGACGAAAACGTTCTACACAAAAAATGTAGATCTCTTTAAAATACAACTTATTTAAAATAAGTAGATACGTTTCTGAGGCATGAGCCGTTTCTGAGATATCCGTCAATAAACTTTCGAATTGTTCATTTCTTGGACGTTGTCTTAAAGTCCTTTCAACATTCAGTTGTTTCTCGCGACTACATGGAGACAGTATGGAACTTCAAGGCCAGCATACCTATTGCGTTCAGATCTTAAACATTTGACTATCGGTGTTCCCTTTTTATCCATAACGAAATGTGTAAGTTTATTTTCTTTTTTTTCTGCAGAGATTTATTTGAATTAAAATGTAGTAGATAGAAAAATAAACTCGAGGAAGAATAATTTGTATAGCCGCTAATAAACGATAGAGGGTAGAAAAAGTCATGTGAACGTGTCACATCATCTTTCTTATTTGAAAGAGGTTTAACACCCAAAAATCTCTATATCAGTTTTCTGCTCTTTCTGTGTGCTTTAATCTTCTTTGACTTTTGTGTTGTGTACAGTGCCTCCTTATAGTACAAATTGTCTTATCTAAGTAAAAGTATGATGCGTTACAGTTGCTTGGATTTCTCTACGCATTCTTCAAGAAACTATTCTTATAAAAGCATTTTCTTTTATCTCCTTGATACTAATTCAGATAAAGATATGCAAAATTGGTTCTATTAAATATTTCCTTGTACTTAGGTATAGTAGGAATAAGGGAACACAGTTTGCTTAAGCGATAATCAGATGTGATAGCCTTGTGATGACTTTGAAATTCCATTCTCTTTGTATGATCACGAGAAAAAAGAAGAAGAGGGACTTAGCGGTTGAAAAAATACGTATAAAGTAGGTATTTGACGATTCAAATCAATAACAAAGAATACCTTGGAAATGGTTAACGCTGCAAAAAAACTGTACTTGACATAAATTGTGTGATTTAACGAGATTTATATTTCTGTGTAATAAATTTTTATTTCTCTTACAATTAACAAGTTATAAAAAATCATTCAATATGAAAAGGACTTCGCAGGCTATTCCTGGAAAGTTCAGGATATACCTACCTACACTTTTTTGTTATGCAAATATCTTAATTTTAATCAAAATTATTAGAGCCATGTTTGCGAATATTGCAAATTTCGAAAAATCTTCTATCTCAAAAGTAGAAGCATTGGAGGAATTGGTTGGAGGATTTTCTTGAAATTCAACTTTGAAATATGATGAACCTATAGGTATACCAAGTTTGGTATTTATCGAATATTTCGTTTTTTGCGTTATGCTGCTCACAGGCATCTCACAGTCATGCACACATATACACATAGATACACACAATTTTCTAATTGTGGGGGGGGGGTTCAGGGAGCCTCACAACATACATAGGTATCTATCCGGTGAAATACTTAAATTTTTTAGTAGAATGCAATACTTTCTCTACTTGTAAGTAAGCAGTAGAGAAAGTAAATATATATACATTCTCCGAAAAATGACAAAATGAGTGTTCCATTTTACAGTAAAGCTGTTGAACAAAAAAATATATTGCCTATGAAATGGTACCAAATTTGTTTCCCCATCTCGTAAATCGTCCCACTTTATACTGAATTTCCCTTGAGGGTCGTATTAGAGGGGTTGTAGTGCATAATAGTCTTTGATTTTCAGATGGAAATGTTAAATTAATTCCTCACTTGTATATCAGAGGGAAAATTACACATGGATTTTTAAGTCATGTAAAGCTGATGCATCGTATATTGATTCTATAAAATGTTGTGCAGAAATTTAATTTTCAAGAGTTAAATATTTTAGTTGGTATTTTAAAAAATTATAATATAAAAATTGTTAGCTGAACAAAAATTGGAGCTCTGCTGTGGTAAACGTAATTGCATTTGCTTTTTATTAAATTTATTTTAATTTATATAATTGTTGTAGCCTTGCAATTTAAGAAGAGTTTTATTTTAGATTTTAGATTATATTTATTTATTCATTTGTTTCAGCAACAAACTTAAAGGCTTCACTTCCAAAAATAATATATTCGTCATATAAAATGAATGTTTTTTAAGATCTATGTTCGTTCATATTTTCAGAATATGTGTAATTTAGTTATTTTAGGATAAACTTTAATATAACCTTTTTTAAAGCTAAATTTTTACTGAATTTAAAAATGAAATAGGCATGTACAAATATAAATAAAATTATAATAAGGGACAAAATATTTGTCAGAAAAGGCATGTAAAAATAAATTAAATGTCGTAGTTAAAACTAGCACCTTCCAACTTCAAATATCAAAAGGAAAATAAAACATTTGTATCATAGGCATTCTTTAATACTGAACGAAATAGTTCCAGAAACATCTGACCATTAAAAATATGTATACGAGGATTATCCAAGAAGTAACGGCTATTTGGCTTTTAATATCTATTCAGAAAATGTGTCTTGTAAAGAAAAATATGTCACTTACAAAACTGAAGCCTACTTTATTTCTCTACATAATCACCTCCGTTATTTAAGCATTTGTTATATCTGTAAACGAGGTTTAGAACTTCCGTATTGTAGCCGGCTGCCGCCAGTCCATTAAGCAAAGATGTTCGGACACACTTTCATCAAGAGAAATGTTTGGAAAATAAATTGTAACTCATCAACGATTACACATCTTCTTGTAGGTGTAATTTTGTTGTTCAGTTGATTGTTCAAATCATCTGTGATTGAGTGACAGACGTCCGGGTCGAGTTTCGTCATACATATATTTTGTTCGTTCATTATTGAACATTTAACACCACTTTCTCACGTTTCTTTCGTCTATTACTGTATCACCATACATTCCTTTAGTTTCATCATCACTGCAGAAGTTCTCGCCTTACAGTCGGCGGGAAATTTTGAACAATCACAGAAAGCACAATAACAACTTGTTTCGTTTGAAACTCCACAGCACTGAGAAAAGATGTTGAAGAGTTATTCGACTTTGGGAATACGCAAACGGTCTTTACTTGTAGATTACGCTCGTATATACCAACTTTCTGTAACGACAAAGAAGGAAAGAAAAAAACTAACGTAGTAGAAATAATTCAACGCACAAATTAATTCGCAAAAGCTGGTTTTAAAACTGCATCCATATTTAAAAATGGAAAACAAAAAAAATTAAAACTAAAAAGTATAAAATCACATTTTAAGTTATATTTCACATTAAACAAAACATAATATTTTAAAATTTAGATTTTTAATTTTTGCAAAGTATTATCTACGTGAAGTTCAAGTAAGGTTGCCTCTCACCAAGGCAGCCCGAGTTCAAGCCCAGGGAACGGCATGTGAGATTTGTGCTGGACAAAGTGGCTTATGGACGGGTTTTTTCCGGGTTCTCCGGTTTCTCTCGCCATTCATTCCACCAATTGCTCCATCATCACCTCCTTTCATTCATCTCACCGCCATTTCATATCATCTCCTTCCTCGCTCTCATATGTACAAGCTTTTAGCTGATCACCCATCCTGGCTGTTCTCTCTGAACTTAGTCTGTGCTTCCAGACAGGCGTCTGAACCCAGGCACCTGCTTGAAAATCCTAGGGGTGTAAGCCCTAACAACGTGGAGGGTAAACAAAGAAAAAAGAAGAATAAAATATTAATGTCTGAAAATTCCAAAATTTACAATCGCTTTTAAAGGCATAAAATGTATAAGTGAAATGGCATTCTGACATGTCCAGTGTTTAAAAAGAAATGTCTATAGACTTATGTACATATATAGGTATGGGTACATAACATGTACTTCTTTGCCAAACATAGAGACAGGGATACCTACACAAATCAAGAGAACAGGGTGATTTCAATTGTGTTATCTGAGTAGAGAAATTATACGTGTCGCAAATTCGAAATGTCGATGAAAACAAGTCTGAATGTTTAAAATCTGTATTCAATATCCTTATTTCAATTCTAAAAGAATATGCTCTAAAGAAAAATGAACCTAACAAAGTAATCGAAAAGGAATTGGAGCAATAGTAGATAATAATAAAAAAAACCAAGAAACGTTCTTTGCTTTTCAGGTGATATGAACTATCCTTGCTTTTCCTCTGTGGAACAAAAAATAAATTGGCTTAACGTCATGTCGGTTTTCATAAGTAGCATTCCTCTTATTACCTTGTGGTCACCATAGGTGAAGTATACAATATAGAGCGTTTTTCGAATGCCTTTTCAAACGTTTAACGTGTGATATGTGGGTTATGAAATAAATTAAAGACTGTTTTGGCCAAACAGTGCGCTTCAGCTTTTAAATGTGTTCAGAATATGTTGAAATCACTTTTATCTAGAGAGCACCACTTTTTCTGTGGCAATCGATTTTCAACCAGAGCTCGGAGTTTACCCAGTTTCTTGCTGAAGAAAATATGTCATTACTGTAGCCTAATTTGGGATGGCCAGGTCTGTAGATTGTGAAGGTCACAATGATGGAAAGTGCTGCTGATGACACGATTGCCAATTGTTTTGCAATGTACCTACAGGTTTTACACATGGAGAATGAACTGCGATCCTTACAAAATTGGACGATTACACCACAACACTAAAATAAGACACATCTTACGACTCTGTTATTAGGAAATGAAATACAGCTATGAAATTATTTTCTGCACTTTTAAAATTAATTTCTTTAAAGAGATGAAACATAGATGAAACGTACAGAACATATCGCGAAATTACCTTTAGTTACTCGGGGGTCTTTCAACAATCTCTTGTCTATGACCTTAGTCTATGAGCTTAAATGATATAAATTACCTCAAACATTAAGAAAGATTCTTCTTCTTCTTCCTCCTTGCAAGTGGTCCTGTGGCCTATCACGGTCTCATTGCCATCTCTTTCTGGGCCGTCCTACGTTCCTTCTCCCTGAGGATCGATATTTCAAGGACTTTTCGGGATAGGAGGTTCTTCCATTCGTTGCAGATGTTCTCTCCAATTTTCTCTATAGTGTAACATTTTATCATTTATTGTATAAATATTCAATTCCTCTCTTATTTGTTCATTTTTTATTCTGCCCCTTCTGGTACAACCTGTAACAGCTCGTAAGAATTTCATCTCTGCTACTTGGATGAGGTTTCCATATTTTTCCTCGTGAATCCACCATTCACTTCTATATAAAAGGGTCGGCACAGCCATCATTTTATTACATTTCAATTGTGTATCTTTTTCGTGTAAGTTTTTCAAACTTCTTCTTATTGTTCCACACATTATTTGATATCTAATTAATTTTATATCAAAGACTTGACCATAATTATAGCTAACAATGCTTCCCAAGTAGCTAGTGTTGTACCTGTTGTATTATCTTATTATTTATTCAAATTTTAATTCTAATCGGGTTATTTTTGCTACAAAGGTTATGCTTCTGGTTTTTTATGCTGAGATAATTAATTTCTAATTCTGACATATTTGGTCTAGTCTACACACTAATTTATGTAGTTCGTCTTCTCTGTCTGCTAAAACTATGAGATCATCTGCATATAAAAGACAAAAGAAAGATTCCATTAGCTTAATACCTAATAGTACTGTAACAGATGTATCCTAATATTTCGTACCAGAATTATAAACTTCAGAAGCTGTCGTGTTAAATAGTTTTAAATAACTCATTTTTGTATACCAACTTAGATCTTGTAGTGTTTTCTTGGGGTTCTCAAAGGTCTATTATTGCAGCAGAGAAGCTCCCCATTCCACCAACGTTGTTGGGCATCTTAATAGCATCTTCCTGAAGAAGCGGCAGATTTGTTCCGCCGTAAACAAAACTACCTGAATGAAGAATCGCTTCTATGTTCCAATTATTGTACAGGGATTTTGACCTTTTCTCCAGTCATATGGTGGTTACGTCGTAAATCAGGAGCTGCTCAATATTAAACAGCTGTAACCTGCATTCCCAGAGTTCTGGTCCATTAACATTTACTAGTGGATACCGTTGGAACAAAGTAACTATGCTCTCTCCAGCTAATGTTTACAGGCTGTATATATACCTATGTAGTTATCAACACACTTTGGGTTAATATGTTTTATAAATGACATACTTATGGCGTAGAGTCATCATTAATATTTTTAACAAAAGTAAGAAATTCTTACCTCCTTGAGGTTTCATTGAACAAGCTGGCTTCCTCCGACAGTGATAGCATTTACCTGCAATGAAAAAAAAAGTTAACAAATACGGCGATATATAGTTCTGTATTTTTAGGCAGTTAGGAATAACCTGTTCCCGAATCCCCGTCCACTTCTTGAAGTTACCTATATATCGCTTGTGTACCTATATATCGGTGCGATGGTAATGTTGGTTGTATGTTGCAAGGGTTTCAGGGATGATACAAATTTTAATTAGCTACGAGTTGTGACTCTATTATGTATTACTGATATAAAACTCTGCCGACGGGAAGGCATTCGAACTCAGAACCTCCGTTAAAAATCCGCTGTCGTAACCATAAAGGACACTTGCGGATATGTAGGTCAAAGCAGTTGCCTAATTTGCATTCTTCAGATGTCCATTTATGACAAACGAGCAATTCAATATTACTATTATTATTATTATTATTACACTGTAATATATTATAGGATATTACATCAATATTCGTATTATTAACATTATAATCTATACGAAGTATAAAGTTGTAATACACTAACAGTATGTTGATCAGATCGATGTAACAATTAAAGTTAAATGTACAGCAAATACCTACACATGCCTCGTACTGGGTGACAGTGTTAGCAGTACCAGAACACTTTTAAATAAAATAAACTGAAACAGAAGCAACTCCTCCTACACAGTAATGATAAAACAGAAGAGATACTTTACCATCCCTGACGGCATTCGGGTTGCCTATTCCAACAAAGTGGACGGAGATTCGGGAATACCATGTATAATTGGTATTGCGTAATGCCATATCCCATCAATGTTACATTCACTAATTTCAATAATCACCATCTCAGAACTATTCCGATATCAGAAGGGAACTTCTGCAGAATGTATGTGCGTTCTAATTGTACTTTTGTACATTATACCATTTTTATTCAAATTCATTAGCAGCAATTACATTAAATAACCAACCAACTTGTTAACATTTAATAGATCAACAACGCAATTTATGTGTTGCTTTTACTATATTAATATTTTATTTAACTATCAACAGTTTCTGAATACCTACCTAAATTACATCATAAAATGTCATAAACAAAGAAAGCTGCTCAAAACAATAAAAATTTGAGGGGAAAAAAAAGGAATTCAGAGAAAAATCCATCAATCACGAAACCTGTCATATTTAGCAGTGATACCAATAAAGCGAAACTTCCCCAAAAAGATAAACTGAAATTGACTCTCTATTCCAAAGAGTATAGGATTAAGACATTTTACTTTCTCTACCACGTAATTAGATAGAGAAGGTATTGCATTCCACCCAAAAATTTGATACCGAGATTTCACCGGAAATACATGTTTTGAGGCCCTGAATACAAAAAGGAACATTTATGGAAACAGTTCCGTATGTGTGTCTTGTCTGTGGTGTGTATGTGCGCGTGCGCGTGCGTGTGTCTGTCTGTTAAATGCGTAACTCAAAAACGAAAAGTCAGATCAAATCAAACTTGGTATTTAAATTCAATAAAATTCCCCTCCCCCAAACTACACTTTACATGGAACATTTTTCGAAATTTTTTATTTTCTAAAAAACGGCTCCAACAATTTTGATTAAAATACCATATATTAAAGATATGTAGATAGATGACAAATAAAATGCATATTTTGAATTTTCAGCAAATAGCCTTTGAAGTCCTCTTCATCTGAAAGAAATGTTGTATATTTTGTATAACTGGTAAACGTTAAGCGACAGCTTTAACGTACTACACAAGAGATGTAGATTTGTTTAAAACACACAATTTATTTCATATACCTAACTTTTATTTGTGGCATCAGCCATTTCCGAGATATCCGTTATTAATGGTTTTCGAATTGTTCAATACTTAGCCTTAGCTTATCTTCAAGTTCTGTCAACATTCAGTTGTTTCTCATGATTGCATGGAAACTATGGAATTTTAAGGCTAGGAAATAGCGTCCTGTTCTTAAGTATTTGACTGTCGCTGTTTCCTTTGTATCTATAATGAAATGTGTAATGTAGCTATTTCTGCTACATTACGCATTGGATTAAAATGAAGTAGGTATAAAAATAAGTTTTAGTAAGAGTGGTTTGTACACCCACTAATAAACGTTAGAGGGTAGAGAAACCATGTGAATGTATCACACGAGGATTTTTTTTTTCTGTGGAGCTCTGCAGAATTCAGAGTACAAAACAGCAGGAGCAATAACATTTTAAAATTATACCTATGTAAAAATACAAGTATTGTATCTACAATGATGATGCTGATAATAATAATAATATTAAGTACCAAATTAAAGATGAATTTTCAATTTATAAGATGGCACATAATACTAAAACTGTCATTTTTTAATCTCCCCCGCTTAATTCCTAAACAGTTGCTTGAGTAATACTAAGTTTATTGGAATATTCAATATTGAAGCTTGTGCATTTCTGCATTTCACTGGAAAATTTACAACCAGCAACAGTTAGCAAATGAACACATTTATGAGAAGTATTTGAGCGCTAGGATCAGATAAACGACATGTATACTTAAAATGAGGTTCATTTTTAAAATTTCATCGTGCGAAACATTTGGCTTAGGACATTAGTTAACTTTTGAAAGCTCATATCTTGAAAACTAAAGAGGGTATCGAAAGGACATTTAAAACAGTTCAGTGGTTTCCAAAGGCAAACATAAGATTAGTTTTTTAGCCAACTTGACTGTCAAATTTAGTAAATATCATTTTCTCTCTTATCTGTTTAACATTCAAACTTTTTTTCGTTTCTGAGTTATGTTGGTCTCTCTGTCTTCTCTTTTTCTCCTTCCTCCCCCTCTCTTTCTTAAACACGCGAGCACCTTCTTCTAGTTACCCTCATTTGTGTTCAGGGGACCTCAAAAGGTTTATTTAAGGTGTAATCTCGATATCGAATTTTTGTATAGGATACAATAATATCGATGCTTTCTCTGTCTACCACAGATAAAAGGTAGAGAAAGTAAAAATTGTAAAATCTTCTAAATACAACGAAATGAGCTCATATTTGTTTTTTGCACTCTAACTTTAAGGAATAAAAAAATAACATCTTGGTATGAAACTTGGCAAAATTATTTTCCCCATCTCGTAAATAACCGCCCACGTACAGCACTGTCCCTTATTATCCATGTAGGCTGTAGTCACTAGCGTCCTACTAAACTACATTAATATTATAAAGAGAGAAAATTTGTATGTATGTATGTATGTATATATGTATATGTGTGTGTGTGTGTGTGTGTGTGTGTGTGTGTGTGTGTGTGTGTGTGTGTGACTTTTGAAGTAATTTCAAAAGCTACGTATGATAATTCTTCACCATTAAAAAACCCTACTCTTTCTGACGGACATAGGCTATAAAAGGCCTAATTTCAATTCATATATTACTAAAAGACTAAAAAGGATTTATAATGCCTTCGTTGAGAATGCCATGGAGTAATAAATGGTTGCTGTACTCCACAGAGAATGGGTACAGAAACAAAAGCCGCTTAGTTGCTGTACTCCGCAGAGAGTGGTGTAAAATCAGAAGCCGGTTACGTTTTATTCCAAGCAGTATACACAGATGGCTATGATGTAACACTTAAGCAAACCAAAGTTGAAGCCTAAAAAGTCACAGTTGATTCTGTTTATAAAAGTACGAATCGCAAGTTATATTTCTTTCTTTCATTGCCGCTTATCAAATCTGCAGATGTGTGTGTGTGTTTTTTTATTTATTTTATTATGGACGCTCTTTAACTGTTGTGGTCCTTAGCGTCCCATTCTATATTGGGCGTGGAATACCGGTAATTGAGCTCAGAGGTCTGTGTGCGTGTGTGTGTGTGTGTGTGTGTGTGTGTGATGAAACTGACAAAATCTCTGAATAATTATTATTCTAATTCAATAGAAGTGTGCACTGAAGTTTCTAGACGACAAAACTTTCTAATAACCCTCACGTAAGAAAGTTTTAGTTTATTTTCTTTGTATTTACGTTGTAACCAAGTTCGTTAGCAGGACTTGCTAAATAATTGTATAAATAGAGAAAATTGCTAACATAAGAAATAAGTGAACTAGTATTTTATAGAGAAGATTATTTTACTGATTGTTACAGACTATGTTTTTCCTAAAGAGATTAACTTGGTGGCCTGGGAGTGCAGAATCTTCATATTACCAAGTTTTACCTCTATTTCGTTGTAATTGTTCAGGGTCTGTGCATTATATGAATACTAAAAAACTTTTATGTTATTAAATAACTATGGGACCAAAGACAATGCACAAAGATTTAAAATTTCATCTGCTGTGTTTATTTCAAAAAGTACTCGACCATTCTGACCGATGATTGTTCCACCGTTAAAGGGTGCCTATAGGCAATGCAGGATTTTCAGAATTTGGAAGACTCTCGGGAGGAGGTTAAGGAAGCCAGATGTTCCATCGATGTTTTACATATTTTTGCTTGAATATCATCCGTGAATGCCGGGGTTGTATAACATTACAATCATAAGTTAACGGAAAGGATTTGCTATAAAAGTTCTCTAGCTCATTGTACAATAATTTCTTAAAGAACGCAGGGAGATAAATGAAATTAATTAATTTGTCATTGCAGTTTAAAAAGCTAACCGTGCAATATCGACGAAGTCAGCTAGCTATAATTTGAAAAATGTGACGTGGTCCTTAATAAAAGTTTAAGTTTGAAAATATAATTTTTAATACAGTTTATTTTAGGTCACAGAACTTCTAGGTATAATAGCGATCACATGTTTGCCTACTTGAGTAATAAGTACATTATAAATGCATTATGCTAAGGAAATAATGTATAATATACCTTAGGCATTTAAGTAACATTGAAAAACAGCAATGAGAACCATGAATGCACATTTAAACATTCAATAACCCCAGTGATCTCTGAATATAGGTAAATGTACTAGTCGGCCGCGATATGAATGTGTGTGGTGGGAAGAGGAACTATACGATTATGAAACGAACGGGGCGAAGGACAGTCAGGTAAAGAAAGTGTCCGCAGTTCCGAGTTGATTTTACTAGCGAGGCTGAGACCTGCAAAAATGGTACCGTTTTCATTGTGCGACTGTACATTCCCCTAGTTATTGCCCCTTACTCCCCTCTGACCGAGAGCCCTAATTGTTAACAAAAACAGAGGTGCCCTCCTCCAAGCGCATTCATATCATGGCCGACTAGTAACTGCTCATGGTAATTTCGTTTAATTATAATAATATCTGTGTGAAACGTCCTATATTTGTGAGTGCTACTAGGACCAGGATCGGAGGGGGACTTAGTGCTTTGATCTATGAAGATCTTTTGTGCCTAAGCCACTAATGGGGGAGGGATGAAGTGAGAGGGGACAGAGGGCAGCCGGACCAGGAGATGTAACAGGGCAGAGATCAGGATCCCTACCTGAAACTCCCCGGATGGCAGCCGGTACAACCCCTGCAGGCTTTGTGTGTGCTAAGGAGATACTGTTTGAAATGTTATACTTATTCCTGAAGTAATATATTTTGAATACTGTAAGATAGGATGTTTACTGTATGAGCACTTTAACGCAGATCACAAGATGGTGCATCTTCTCAGTGACAATGTGTGGCATATTCTTAATATTTTGTTTTACTCGTTCTCTTCTTTGGAACTTGTTATAGAGTACAGGATGGTCGTTGTTTGACTTGATTTCGTGAAGTTTGCTGGAAGATGCGTCACGCGTTTTCGAGTTTGATGATTGAGGTGAAAGATTGCAATTGTTACATTAACATCGAATCCATCCTTCACCAAACGTTGATGATGGTGTATTTTATTTTATTTCAACTGTTGGGGAGCCGAACTTGAAGTAGTTGCAACCGCAAAGTATGGCAAAATGTTTCCGGTAGCCTTCGCCCCAAGTTTAAAAAATATGAACTTTGTAATTTGACTGTTTCTTTAAATATTATACTTATGTTTGCCTCGTCTGCGTCAGTATTAATTTGTAGATACATGAATTTTTTGCAGGGAGTGGTGCGGCTGAAGAATGTAGGCTTACACAGATTATAATTTTTTACTTCACTCCTTTTATTAATCCTTCGCACTATTAAATAACACCTCACTGATATAGAGAGCTGTGAGATTATTTATTAATTACTTGAACTTTTTAAACACAAACTATTTTCGTCTTACACTGAATACGTATTAAACTTCTCGAGAACGCGTCTCGCGTCCGGTTAGGAACGCTGTCTACTAGCAACTGAACTGATTTCTACCGCCTGAATTTGTAAATTTCTGTATTTCAAGTCTCTGATTGGGTATTCCTAATCCAATAGAATACTTTTATTTAACTTTTAGGTTTTTCTGGTTGTTGATTGGCTATTTATAAACTGTCTCAATAATTACATTATTGTTGCTCCAAGAATTACTAGTAGTATTATTCAACTTTCTAATTCATTATTGCCTCAAGGTTACCTCATTGTTAGAAACTTTTAACCTATTATTCTCACAGTTCCTACATTATTAAATTACGTAATACATCCACATAACATTATTACACATGTATACAATAATATAAACATATACAATGACTGTAATATACACTTTTTATATATTATATTAAACGCACATTGCTTTAAGGCGGGCTGTTATTGAATTTTATATTATGTAATTTGACTTAAATCATTTAAGTGTTAAAAATACGGCCTCAACGTCAAAACATTCTCAGTGGGTGCTTCTGGACACAACGCACTTAATATAAAAAGAGATAAAAAAAAAAGTAAACGGAAATCCTAGGTAATGTGGTAGTATCCTTATTTCTTATGCTGTTATCTGGATTCGAATCCCAGTTAGGCGAAGCTATCGGTGCTTGTAATCAATGTCACGTAGCTTTAGCGCTTTAGACCCTCAGTTCATTTACACAATTATTTTACGCTTTCATTCATCGTCCAACATGACCCATCCGTTGTTGTGACGTTAAATTAAGAAAAGAAATAACAAAACAGAAAGAAAGGGAAAACAAAGACGAAGTAAGGTCCAACTCCACGATGTTGAGGCTAGAACTGAGGTTCGCCTTATATTTAACTCTTCTTCATTTCAATCTTTTTTCTTTTGTAAGATGTGTAAAAAACCCTGAATGAGGTCATTAACCTGCAGAAATCCATGGCAATTGTACTTCACGGTCATTACATACAGCAATGCCATTACTTTGCGTGCTTATTACTTCTAATGTCTGGGTATACACTTTTCTTTAATAACCTCATTCATGATACGGAAAATAAATTAACTGATGTGCAATTTGACCTAAACAAAGAGATAGTTTGTAATAGCTATGTTGCAGATTTCTGTCTAAACGCATTTAGAGACGTTAATAAGAATGCTTAAGTACGTTATTCTATTAATCATATGTTATGCGAGCGGGGAACATAATTCTACGAATCGCGTAGTTAATTTTTGCCCTACAGAAAATGGGCACACATATTGATAATGGGTTTTACAAATTCAATGTAGTACAATGCAACCGAGGAAAGCTAGAATTGCCAACTTATATCGTATCTTGTACAAGTAAAAATCGCTGCCTTTCCTAACTTGTCACATAAATTTACGTTGGTAACAAACCGTTTTCATTACTCAGCCTATCCCATTAAGCTGGTGTTAATATTATCAATAAAGACGAGAATTCCATGCACTATAAAATCCAAAATATACACTATCAAACTACAATACATGCACAATCAAGTGGAAAATACATTAAAATATGCATATAATCATTCTTGTTCCCAATTTATTAATTCACTTCCCTTTTTGCACAGTTAACAACGTTTCTACATTTTTTCTGTGAGATTTCTAGGGTTATGAGTCAAAATATTTTTGTAGGCAGAAAATGAGCTCTCGACATCACAAGATGTTTTAGGCGCAAATTTGAACGAACATATTTGTGAAAGTGTCATGTCAAGTTTTATATTCATGCTTTCACCGCAAAATACCTTCTCCACTGAACAAATGAATCCGTATTTTGGGTTCCTGTTTATGACACTGTCCAGTTTGTTCTTTGCATCTACTCCCACTTTTCCTTGGGTATGACTGAGGAAACTATGTAATTCCACAATAATTGATATTAAGTCTATCAGTGGCAGACACGTGGCTTCTAATTTTGTTACTGTAGAGGGCAAATTAGAGGAGTTTGTCTTAACGTAAATTAAATCCTACTGCACATTAATGTACTCAAATGGTGCTTGTGCATCTCTGATACATGCGGCATCATCTGACGAGGCAAAAAATTGAAAGTAGTATTTGCTTTAGAATTAAATAATGAAGAGCTGGGTCTCCGAGTTTCTCAAATGGCAATATTTGCTCCTACAAAAGCATCGCACAAGCCCATGTAAAAACTATTTTGCGGTGTCTTAGGTGCGGGAGCAGTAATAAATGACTAGATCTGGTGTATTGCAGATTCCTTTGTTTTTCGCATTCTTGCAGTCTGTGACACAGATGCGACTTAGCACATTTTCTCTGAGTTTATAAAAGATCTTCCGGCTATATGGATATGATTTTAAAAAAATGGCATTCTTATTTAATTAATTGTTTAAAATAAATGTTGTAATGTTTTAAAGCGCCATAAAACATTTTCGGAAAAAGAATAGCTTACCACTTTACTACAAGAATCATAGAATACAACATCCTCATCTTATCTAATAAAATCATTTTCTTTTATCCACTGTGCAAGGGGTACATTGCTGGAACTTTTAATTGGAGGCACATTAAAAGTACATTAACACACGTAAACAGAATAATACATACATTTACCACTTACGGGGTTCACACAAACAAACACACACACACACACACACACACACACTGCGAAGACAGTTTAGCGGATGATTGCTATAATAATAAGGTTTGTTCAAAATCCAAAAGACCGCTCTGCAGCTTGACTTTCTATTGTGAGAATCTTTACTTTCTATTTTTGTTATTCCTCCCCTTTTCTTTCTTCAATCCTGATTCCTGAAGCAAAAATAAAGATAATAAATTCGAAAAACTGAGGTATCTACCCAAAACCATTAAAACATGTATTTAAACTGAAAATAATGTATATTATATCCATAAATGAGCTAAAAATGCCTCATTATCACTATTTATTTTACATTGCTTTAACTAGAGGGTCATATCTCGATGGATCTGTTAGTGAATAACTCTTAGATCGAGGTGTGGCGGACAGTTAGTCTTCTACTCTGTATTCACTCTTAGGTTGATCCGCATCAAAACAAAACCCAGGTGACCAGTGCACCGTTGTAATGTATCCTATCGCAATTCGCGGCAGAAATACTGTCATATTTTCACGACCATGTGACAGAGTACAGGCACAGAGAACATGGTCCGACAACTTAAACGATAACTAACATACTCTGTTAGGATTGAAGGTGATAAGATCGATAGTTGCAACAAAATAAATGTTTGCACATATGATAATAGTTAATTCTAAAGGAAACGAGCGAAAAAGAAAGTAACAGGTATGCCATATCTTACATTTGTTTGCTCTCTGGAAGCGGCACTTTTATCAACTGTTGGCGGATCATTTTTAAAAAAGACATTGTATTTTGTTACGTGAATTACATTCTTGTCCCATTCTTGCGCCGCGTATTTCTAAATTTTCTGTTTTTCCCGCGTATAAGCACTTTCCTGTTTCAGATTTTTCTTAACGAGCACTGTTTAGACTTGTACTCGGTAAACTCAGAAATTCACTCTGTTTAAACGTACAAATTAGCTTTAATTAGAGTTTTAGGAATTTGTATAGAATATTATACCATTTAAGATAAATTCATTCTAAAATTTAGATTATTAGCATGGGACTATTTTCCTGCACTCATTGCTACAGTGTTGTACCACGGTGCACTGGTCACGTGCGTTTGTTTTGGCGCCGATCAATCTAAGAGTGAATGCAGATTGTATCCTTGTAACCACCCGCTTCGTGTCCACAGAGACCTTAGTGCATAACAACCGGATCCCTTACCCCTTGCCGTGCAGATGGCATTAGGATGCCGTCCAGTCCAACCGCCGCCGCCGCCGCCATATGGGAAGATGGACAGTTAGCCTTTTAGGTCTCATCCCTGTAACCACCCGCTTCGACGTGTTCACAGAGACCTTAGTGCATAACAACCGGATCCCTTACCCCTTGCCGTGCAGATGGCATTAGGGTGCCGTCCAGTCCAACCGCCGCCGCCGCCATATGGGAAGATGGACAGTTAGCCTTTTAGGTCTCATCCCTGTAACCACCCGCTTCGACGTGTTCACAGAGACCTTAGTGCATAACAACCGGATCCCTTACCCCTTGCCGTGCAGATGGCATTAGGGTGCCGTCCAGTCCAACCGCCGCCGCCGCCATATGGAAAGATGGACAGTTAGCCTTTTAGGTCTCATCCCTGTAACCACCCGCTTCGACGTGTTCACAGAGACCCTAGTGCACAGCAACTATATCTTCTGCTAGTCCAACCGCCGCCCCCACACAGGAAGGTGAACAGTTAACCTTCTAGGTCTCGTCCATGTAACCATGTCATATTGCTTCGTCACGTGTCAACAGAGACCCTAGCGCATAGTAGCAAGATATTCTGATTCTTGCCGTGCATATGGCATTAGGATGCCGTCCAGTCCACCTGCTTTCATTGTCTGTGGATAGATGTGGATTCTTAATTACATGTTTATTCCGAATAACTTATAAACATTTTACATCTATTACTACCTATATTTCATTTTTACAATTGTTTTAGACCTAAGGTGGAACTTTGGATCACGGTATGAAATATCCAATCTGGTATTTACCTTGGCGGCTGATGGCAACCACGAAAAACCCTCAGTCAGATGACCAATCCACGGGATTTGAACCCGGGACCTCCCGAGAGAACAACTGAAGAACGACAACACTTTAAAGAAGTGGCATAGAATTGAAAACGTGTGCCTAAGAAATGATTCTAACAAAAAAGGTTATTTGAAATAACGTATTTGTTTTAAAAAATATACACTTTTTGTGTAATATGTTGTTGTCTATCTCTTAATTGGGTGTGAACCACAGACGTTATCGCCTGAGCCATCCAGCTCGGTCAAAAATGTCTTATATATGCATTGTGCATGTTTTTATCCCCAGAAGGGTCAAAATATGTAAATATGGACGGGAAAAGTACACATATTTGGAATCAAAACGTAAAAATTAATAAGTGTTAAATTTGAGCTATGTCCAATGATCCTATAAAAATGTACATTTATACGGTATTCTCGTCTTTAATTATCAACTTACATTGGCAAAAACTGTTTTTGATACTCGGTCGTTCCTGATGAACAGCTGGCTGTAGTACCTACTTAAAGAGTTTTATATTTTTAGCATATACAACGTTTTAAGTACAATTTATACAAGTTGATGCGTTTTATCAAGAACAATAGTTATAACAATAAAAATAATTTCTATATTGAATTGCAGTGTTTACACATATTTCTATTTCTAAAGTTTTATTACTTTCTCTACTATGTATAGTAAGTAGGGGAAGTATTGTATTCCACCCAAAAATGCGATACCGAGATTTCACCGGAAATATATGTTTTGAGACCCCCTGAATTCAAAAAAAGCATTTTTGGAAACATGTCCGTGTGTGTGTGTCTGTGAACAGCATAACTCAGAAACGAACAGTCGGATAAACACCAAACTTGGTATTTAGGTTCAATATCTTCCAGGGATGCGACACGAAGGTTTTCAAGAAAATTCACCCACCCCAGATTACGCTTTACATGGAACATTTTTCGAAAACTTTAATTTTCTCAAAAATGGCTCTAACGATTTTGATTAAAATATCATATGTTTTAAGATATTTGAAATGAAATGAAATGAAATGTATATCTCGAATTTCTCTAAAAGTATTCTTCATTGTGAACGACTTTAGCATAACTGGTAAACCATAAGAGATGGACAAAATTTTACTACACAAAAACTGCAGATCGTGTTCAAATACACAATTTATGTCATATACATTTTTTGTTGTTGAGTGAACCATTTTCGAGATATTCTTATTATTCCCTTAAATTTTTCAATACTTATTTTCTCAAATGGGAATACATTATTAATTTTTTTGCCTTGGATATTAATCTGTGGCAAAGAGAATGGTGCTGCACATAGCAACCAGCTATTAAGAGATATGTCTATGCTCAAAGGCTACTGTATTTCTTTATTGTCCTTGCGAATACAAAACAAGGAGAATATAGTATGCCTTAAGCGATAGTCCAAAATTTTTAGAACTGGTCGCTATGTGTAAAATGTAATTCTCTTTGCATGTCAAAAGATCGTTTCTGCAAATGTTTATTTCGATTAATATGAAATAGATGGAGAATAAGAGTTTGTAAAAATAGTTTGTATAAGAGTAGAGAAAGTCATGTGAGTGTAACACATCAGATTTTGTTCTCCACTCCTTCTCCAGTCCCTTTACTTTCATTCCCGCCCTTATTTGCTGCATCCAAGTATTTCTGGGTCTACCCCTCCCTGTTCACCAATGTGGACACCATTCCCATACTTTTCTGGCTATTCCTTCCTCTGGCATTCTCCTAGCAGTTTATTTGTTTATATCATAAATAACAATAATAACAATCCGTTATGCAATATTTTTAAGAAGGGCTCCCAACCTCATATCATATTTTACTATGTAAGGGTGGGGTTTAAAAGAAGCCTCAGCAAGTGAAAACAAGCACTGAAAGGCACGCGTCACTTCTGGTTGAATGTTTAGCTGAAAGGGGTGAGGAAACGGAAGCAAACTAACATTTATTTAAAAAAACTTTATATATACTCCAAAAATACTCACGAAACAAGATTTTTATAAATATATAATATGGAACAAGATATATTTATAAAAACTTTGTGGAATATTTTGATTTTGAAACTCAGACGACCCGTAAAAATAAAATATGTAACTTCAACTAAGAACTACAACAAAGACTGCTTAGTTTAACAAATAATTGTTGCTAAAATGAGATTCTTATCCACAAAACAAAACAAAGACATAATTATAACTACAATACCTTTACCGTATTTGGTCATGTTTACACCTACATATTGCTTAATATATACCACTGATTTTTTTTTCTCAAACTTTGTAAAATAAATATGGCTTTTTGAAATGCGGAACCAAAACTGAGCTCTCAATCTTTCTCTGTCACGTACTATATTCCTGCAACATTCAACACTTTTAAAAATGTGAATACAGAATTTACCGTCGAAAGTGATTAAATTATTTGCATCCTGTGACAAATATCAAAGGTATATTTTACTACTAGAATGTCTTTACTAACAACTCAGGTTATCAGTTTTCTACTGTCTCTTTTCTTGACAGTGATGCTTTTGATGTTGCTTCTTCTCCTTAATGTCTTGGTGAAAATGTCCCCCTTTTCTCTCATTCAGAGAAAGAAATCCAAGTGAGGATTTAGATGTTTTAAGGCTATTGGACATTCCAAAGATTTGGAACTCTCCACGAGTATGGAAGAGGAGCTTTTGCACTTATTTTTTTCAAGTGAATATTCTAAGAATTTATTTATGAGGATATTTTTCTCTTTGAGCCTACTGGTCGAAAAAATTAATCTTTCATCTTCGTTTCCTAGGTTTATTTCCATATACTTTTACATCTTCAAAAACCATTCCTTAGCCGAGGAGCTTAGGAACTATATTTTTGATGGCAGCCCATGCTCCAGCAGTTTTAGTCATGACGGATCGCGGTGGCGCCGCGGTAATATGTGCGCCTCGCATTCGGAATTTCCCGGGTTCGATCCCCGGCGACATCCCACTTTGCGCGATGGGTTTTTCGTGGTTTCCCTGGGTCGGCAGGAGAATGCTGGAGTGGTTCATCTTCTATCCTGCCCCTCATTTCCTGCACCCAAAATCTTCCTTGCCATCTGTTGCAGGGTTGTAGGACCAGACGACGGTGTTCGGCTTATGGCGGGTTGTGGCTCTGCGCTCTGTAGAAGTTTCTTCCTGACATCGTTCCAGGAACCTCGGTTAGGATTCCCTTCCGGATGCTTTCGGGCAGGCGCTCCTATGGGGATCCCGGAGGCTCGGGCCCTATGGGTGGGCCTGGGCGGCGTGGGATGCGTTGAATCTGGAAACATTAGGGACCCTGTCCATTCTTGCGTCCGTCGTCATCCGGATCTGGTCGCCCTTCGTATCTCTCCCATCATTCCTCCCCTCCAGGAGTTACGGTAGAAACACAAGGGGGCGGATGGCAGGCGTGCGGTGCTCTGCCCCGGTTTCGGGGGGCCCCTCCGTTCGTCAGTATTTTTAGCTTTACCTATAGGCATCATGTGGAGGAAATATTCACCTAACATTACTCTTCTTTTATTTGGGACAACAAACTGACCTGCATGATACCGATGTGACCGACAACACACAGTCTCCTAATCTGGATTGTCTCTAATATTCACTAAACATTTCATTAAAAAACTACGTTAGAACTCTAATTTTATATTTTTGCCATACGTATAGTGGCATATTAAAAACCATAACATAAACGTTTCTACCATTAAATGATAAGCACACAACAGCATGTAAAGAACTAAAATCTTTAGAAGAATTTGTTCCTCACAAACAGCTGTTATTTAATGTGCAATAAACGCAGACAGCAATCAACATACCTCTTTGATGACGACTGAAACGAGTTTCCAAGGAGAAATTAACAAAGGTCAAAAAGTACAAATAATGACACATTAAGAATAATAAAGATAACCTAAAAGGGAATCAACTATTACCACATTTCGAATAAAGTGAAAGGATCTTGTGGGTAAAAGGTGAGATTGCAACGGATGTAGAGGACAAGAATGTTAAACTTTATTATCTTCGTTACAAACTATTGTTACAATAATGCATATTTGTTATTAAAATGTTTATCTCTAATACTTGCTCTTTCATACTAGCTATAGGTATGCAGGCACAACTTGGAGAGCTAAATCACACTGGGAAACCAAATTCCACAATGGGAACTCGAACCAAGGTATTCCATGAATACCTCAGCGGCGGAACATCGGTGTGGAAAGTCAGGACGCGTTCTTCGAGTCAACTTCGCTAAATGTTTATTTCCTTTCAACATGAAACAAGAAACCAAAACACCTAGTAGTGTGGATTCCTAAAAGAAAGTTCTCTAACTTTGTTCACTACATAACAGTTGGGTTTCAATATTCATGTACACTGGGCTCAAAAGAAACTTGTGCTGGTAATATAATTTATTACTCATTCTATTCCTTCAGACTTGTATTTTTGGCGATCCCTGTTAGTGCACTGTATGTTGACAGGAACACAGATATGCAGTTATGATATAAATCGCTATATTTAAACTTCCGGCGCAAAGCCCACGCCTAAGGACTACCGCAAGGCCGCTGCATCCTCTGCTTTTATCCATACAAGGCATCCTGATCAGAGAGCAATTATGAACGTTGCAATCACTACTTTTCCATTAAATGGGTCTCCAATAGGTCCGAGACTGAATGAACCCCGTATTACTATCTCTGCCGTATTGATATGTATTAAATCGTTACATGACAGATTTGCACTGTTATAAGTTGAGGCAGTATTTTTAACACTTAAATGATTTTAGTCAAATTATATAATAAAAAATATAATAACACCCCGCCTTAAAGCAATATGTTTATGTAACAATATATAAAAAGTGTATATTACAGTCATTGTATATGTTTATATTATTGTATACATGTGTAATAATGTTATGTGAATGTATTACGTAATTTAATAATGGAGCTGTGAGAATAATAGGTTTAAAGTTGCTAACAATGAGGTAACCTTGACGCAATAATGAACTTGAAAGTTTATCAATACTACTAGTAATTCTTGGAAGCAATAATGTAATTTTGGTAACAGTTTATAAAATAGCCAATCAACAACCGGAAAAAGCTTTAGTTAAATGAAGGTATTCTATTGGACTAGGATTAGCCAATCAGAGGCTTGAAGTACAGAAATTTACAAATTTAGGCGGTAGAAATCAAGTCAGTTGCTTGTAGACAGCGCTCATAACTGGACGTGTTGCTTGCAGACAGTGTTCCTAACCGGACGCGAGATGGGTCCTCGAGAAATTTAATACGTATTTTCTGTGAGAAAATAGTTTACGTGTTTAAAAAGTGCAAGTATTTAATAAAAGAACCTTACAGCTCTCTCTATATCAGTGAAGTGTTATTTAAATCGTGTCACGCATTAATCGAAGGGATGAAGTGAAATTATAATCTGTGAAAGCCTACATTCTTCAATCGCACTATTCCCTGCTAAGACATTCAAGTCTCTAAAAAAAATATATATACTGACGCAGCCGAGGCAAACATAAATATGTAATATTTAAAGAAAAAGTAAAAATTACAAAGTTAATATTTTTTTAAACATTTGGGGCAAAGGCCACCGGGAAGTACATTTGCGGCGAAGGTTACCGGAAACTTTTTACCATTCGTGCGGTTGCAACGAACTTCAAGTTCGGCTCCCAACAGTTGAAATATAATACAACTCTTATAATACATCTTCTTCAAACTGGCTTTCCATACGTAGCAGCAACAAAACACCTTCTTCAAAGTAATATGTAGGGGTGTGGGGGGCAGGTTGGCACACGGTTCTTATTTCTGCCCTCAGTCAACAGATTGCAGTCAAATGCAGGCATACTGTTCCTTGTTTTCAAATACACGTCCCACGGAAGAGACAGTCCTTTGTGAGAAGTTGTATTGGAAAGAAGTCATGAATTTGTTTTTCCCGCGAGGTTAGTAAATATTCACCTCATAGGGAATTCTTTTCCTGGGTACATCCAATATTAAATGGCTTTTAAATATTTTGTTTGAAAGTCCTTTTAAATGGCTTTATTCCTTGGTATTTTAAGTATTTTAATTCCTTATTCTTGATCGTTATATTGAGCTTCCATTAAAACAAGTAGACTAGGGGTAAATTGACACAACAAAAAGGGGGCAGGTTGGCACAATTATAGCAACAGGCAGTTTGTGTGTTTAAATTGTTTTTCGGACATTTACAATTAATTTTTGTACAGTTGTTTGTTTTATTATTGCTATTTAAGTGTTTAATTAATTTTGAACGTTATATCTTACTTTAAGGACCTGTTGATGTATTTTAAAAACGTTACTCTGTGTTACTATGATGAATCTGTAATTATATATCTGAAGTGTTCTTAATAACTTGATCATGGTATTTGTTTTAATAAAGTATTTAAAACGCACATTTACCATTTAAATAACATGTAACCAACTGACCCACATCCTGTGCCAACCTGCCTCCTAGGTGGAGTAAGTTGACTCACTATGCAATGGTTTGAAAACTTAAAATTTTAAGCGGCCATAAAATAATGACGCAAATATTAATAGATACTGTTAAAGAAATTTACAGAACAGTATACTGTTTGGATTGGTTGAAACTTTGCTGTAATAAAAAGTAAAACTTAAAATTTGTGCCAACTTGCCCCGCTCTCCCCTCTAGGGTTTGCTAGAATAACATAATATGGAACTGATAGCACAATATGTAATGTCTACTACTAACACAGGTGTAAAAGTGGTATTTAGTGAAGAGAACAATTGAAATTCGTGGCTAGTAAATAACGAGCAGAGTTCTTACTTTCTCTACCGCTTAGCCTCTTAAGCTAGAGGAACTATTGCATTCGGTTTAGAAATTTGAATGTGAAAAACGATGCACTTTGGAAAAAGAAGTTTTGTGTTATGTATGTGTGTGTATCTCAGAAATGTATCGAATTACATGCTTAGTTCAGGCATCGTTTAAAGATTCAAGTACAATTCCATATGAAAAAGGACCACTCCATGGAAAATGCTTTATTTTCTCAAAAACAGCTGTAACAGTTTTGAGTAGATTACCTCCTGGTGTAGGAGTAGCATGTCTGCCTCACATTCAAGAGGTTCCGAGTTCAAAGTTCGTTAGGGTGAGGTTTTTCCGCAGTTTTCCTACATCCTGAAGTGCTGAATGTCGGGTAGCGTTAAGCTCATTTGAGCATTATTTCAACCACTTCATTCATTTACCGTCCAATATGACGTACCAGGTTAAATAGTGTGTAAAATGAGTAAAATATCACATTTTCATATATTCTCATAACAAAAAATGTTACTATATTTTGCAACTTCTGTAAATAGCCTGCTTCACTTTCACTGAATTTTATAGAGCTAGAAACCATAAGAATAAAAAACATTTAACGCTTAGTACACAGAAATATAGAACTAATTAAAATATTCAAGTTACATTTCATTGAGTTAGCCGTTCCGAAAATATTCTTTATGTATCTGTAAGGTTTACCAGTTTTAAGCTTACCATTGTGCATTGCCACATATAGGGGAAACGTGCCAGTTTGAAATTGTTGGAGAACGTCTAGCTAGGGATTTGCACATAGAATGCTTTACTTAGAATATATTTACGTTCAATACAAAGAAGCATCAATTCGTCAATAGATAAGATGCACTATATCTTTGTTACAGATACACTTCTCAACGATTTATATGTACAAACTCTTGGAAAAATTCAATCTGTCGTGTTAAATAATTACTGTAAGATTTACCAGCAGAAGGAAACGCATACATATTGTGGCATTAATGATCTATAAGTTTAGTATGGAAGAAGTATGCCGTCCCGAAAGTACTATAGCAAATTTTCGAGCCAGTTTTCTATACTATGAGAAAGATTCTAATTAACATTACAGCGATCGACATGCAAAGCATGAAAGAAAGGAAAATGGGTGCAACAATTTGAGATGTGAGAGAAGAAAAGTAAAGCTACGAATTGGCGGGCCAATGGCAGCCGAGGGAGTGTACGTATCTAAAAAATGCGAGGCAACACACCTTAAGAACTGAACCACAATCTCTATTAATCAATAATTAACAGTCGACAAATTAAAGGATAAACTATTCCTGCAGTATTTTGCATAGCATCTTGATGTTATAAATATATAAAATAATATAATTACTTACAAGGTTTTGACTGAAATTCTAGTTAAAAATTACTATACTAATTATTACATCTTACATTCAACTTTCCAATCTAAATAAGTATTCGCACATAAAACTTACCTACGCCTTGTCTCAGATACAGCATTTTTCTTAATCCCGAAGGAATTTTTAAGCTCACTTGATCTTTACAAGTAAGAACCATGTGAGGATGCGCCGCGGTAATGTAAGCGACTAGCATTATGGAGGTCCCGGGTTCGATCCCCGGCGACCTCCCAATCTGACCCATGGGTTTTTCGTGATATCGCCGGGTCGGCAGGCAGGCCAATCATTTCCTGTATCCATCATCTTCCTGGTATCTGTTTCAGGGTTGAAGGACCAGGCGATGGTGTCCCATAGATTGCGGCTGGATGGTGGCGATGCGCTCTGTGGAGGTTTCTTCTGACCAGGGTCCGCGGGTTGGATACCCACCTCTGGGTGCTTTCGGGCAGGCGCTCCTTTAGGGACTTTCCGGAGGCTCGGGGCCTAATGAGTGGGTTCGGTCGGCGTTGGAGGTGTTTAATCTGGAAACATTAGGGACCCCGTCCATGCTTGCACCCGTTGTTATTTGGATCTGGTCGTCTTTCGGGTCTCTCCCCTTACACCTCCCTCCCAGGGGTCACGGTAGAAACACAAGGGACACGAGGCAACTACCTGCGCTGCAGCTCCTAGGTGCCACTACTGCGCCGCCTGCAACGGCCACGGCCACTTCACTGGGCAGGCGCAATGCCCCCTCTATCCAAGAAGCCGTCTACTGACTCCGGCCTCAACTGTACTCACAACGCTAATACCTCCAGCACCGTCCTCAACAGACAACATCCTGCGAGATGCGGTCTAGGTTCTCCACACAGAGGTCCTAAACATAGGTTCCCGCATCCCTCTACAGGATGAAAACCTCTCATCGCTCACCACCGCAGTCAACTCAGCCAACTCAAATTATCATATCTACCGAATCCCCACAATTGAATCAGAAATCGAGGCTCTTCACGCCATCACCGCCGCCTTCTCAACTGCCTTCCACAATTTCATCACCAGCTGCCTCCAGCGAATGGACGCCACAGACACCACAATCCGTGGCCTGGGTGAAGTCATCACCTGCCTGCCACAGAACACACCACCGCCAGCACCAACAGATTCTCTTGAGGAGTTTAGGCCTTGCTGATCTCATACGAGTCCTGCTCACGACGACGGCTGAATGGACTTCGGTGCTAGCCGACCTGAAGAGTGGGCAGGAACAGCTGCGGAACTACATGTCTGCACAAGGACCTCCTTGGACGTATGGCACTAGATACCAACGACAAAACTGAGCGCACCTCTCGAGAGGCGTACAATAATTTTTTAAGTACATTTAATAAAGAAATACAAAAATTCCTATCCATTCCCGATCCACTCCCCTCAGTGGCAGCCAGGGCTCTGGCACGGTCACGGCTGTCACCCGGACATTTCCTTCACCCACTGCTGGCAATTACCTATCTGTACTAATGCGGGTGCACAGGCGGAACCCCAATACCTTTCCTCACTTCTCCTGTCAATTCCTCTCCTTAACTTCACCTTCCTATTCCCGTCATTAAAAAAATCGATAGCTCCTTCCATTCGTCAGTACTTTTACCTTTTACAAGTAAGAGATATTTCCAGAAAAAGAACCTCGGATGTGTTACATTCACATAGGTTCCCCACCCACCACCGTTAACATTTTGTATAGCTCCTACAAACTATTCTTACGAAAGCTTATTTTCTTATCTACTTCATGTTAATGGAGATAAACTTTACAGAAATAGTTTCATTATACATTTAGTTGCATGTAGGTACAAGGGGAATAGAGGTAACAAATCGATAGCCAAGATGTTGAAAAGTGTGGCGCTGAATGTTGGACTTACAATTCCATACTTTTTCCATAACATCCAGAGAAACAACTGAATGTCGATAGCACTTTAAATCTGTGAAAGTACACAACAATCTAAACCACAAAATAAATTATTTGAAATAAATTGTGTGTTTAGAAGAGTTCGCATTTTCTGTGGTAAATTTTTGCCCGTCTCTTTTCGTTTACCAGTTACATATAAAAAATATACAAAATTGTTTATAAGTGAAGAGGACTTCACAAGCTATTCTCAAAATATTCAAGTTATGCAGTGTCATGTAAACAGCTTAAATACAGTTGTATATATTTAATTTGGTATTTTACTTAAAATCATTAACCATTTTTGCTAAAATCAAAACTATCCAAATTTTCCATGTAAGGCGTATTTTGGAGTGGGGGTTTCTTGAAAATCTTCATGTTGAATCCTTAGAAGATGCTGAACTTAAATGCCAGGTTTGGTATTTATCGGACTTTTCGTTTTAGGGTTTTTTTAGAGTTAATTTATTCACAAACACACAGACACGCACGTGAACCTTTTTTTTTTTAAAAAAGAAATGCTTTATTTTGGGTGGGGGTTCCGGGGCGTCAAAACATATATTTCCGCTCAAATCTCGACACTTAATTTTTGAGTGGGATACAATTGCACTCTTTTTATGCTACTATGTTGTAGAAAAAGTAAATAAGTCTTACGTAATGTAAGCTTGAATTGAATCGAGTTTTTTTTATGGACGCTCTTTAACTGCTGTGGTCCTTAGCGTCCCAGTCTATATTGGGCGTGAAAGACCGGAAATTTTGCTCAGAGGCCACTTTATCAGGTTTGAGGTTCTTTTACGTGCCGCAAATCTACGACATGGGACCACCGGCTTTACTTCTCTTCCGAAGGAAGCCATGCTAAGGATTTTTACGCCCGAAAAATCCATCGCCCACCGCAGGTTTGAACCCACGACCTCGGGAGCTAGCGGCTAGCAAGGTAACCACTACACGACTAATGTGAGGTGATGATTCTGAATTTGATACATTGCTTCAGGAACATGAAAATGCTCTGAAATAAGTTTTAGAGAATGCATAAAGCTAACTTCGGTGAAGAATACAGTGCATTACTTATATCTTTTTCATTAATTTTGTAAACAACATAATCGTGTATTCAATTTTATAAGTCTGATCGTAAAGAACTGCGATTGAAACTCCCGTTAGTCTGTACGGTAGCGTTCGTTGGTGTTCTCCATAGAGATTTGTCGTTTTTCGAGAACTTCAGAAAGCCTGGCACTATCTTCTCCAGCGGTATGTATAAAACATCTGAACGATATTTGTATGACACTTTTATTTAATTTTAAATCAATCACACATTGTTGTTTCAGGATATCAAAAGTAATAAGCAGCAAAACACAGGGAGAATGCAGATTTTATGCTAAGCACGACTTTATTACCGTGAACTGTAAATATACGACTCATTATTTATAATCTTCGAAGGCATTTACTTCCTTAGCATTCACAGAGGCCAACTGTTAACATTTTTACGTCTGTGCTCGCAGTCATAAATTTCTATATATATTAAAATAATTTGTTTTCAATAGATAGAAAACCCAGAAACTTAGACACTCCAATTCAATGACATTGATAATGCAATAGGATTTTCTAAGCATTCTGTTTATCGGCATGTTTGGGTTTGTAACAGAAGTCCTAGACTATAAATCGTCTTCAAGTGGGAGTACTAATGAGCGCCTCTGTACGGAACTAGCAGCTAAGGGAACTTGTGCAGCTGCTATTGTTTGTATCATAAGTTAACTAAAATAGCCAGTTTACAATTCAGTAACACATTTCGTAGTAGGTATAAGAAGAACAGAGTTGGCTAAAGCGTTAGTCAGATTTTCAAGAAGTGGATTGCTATGTGATGGCTTTGAAATTCCATTTGCATAACCACGAGAAAAATTAATAGCGTCTTACCACTTGAAATAATTAAGGTGTTGCTTTCACATGGCTTTCTCTGCTCACTTTTATACAAACTGTTATTACAAATGCTTACTCGTCTATCTACCTGGATCTTGTTAATCGAATAAACTTCCAATACACATTTTACACTTCGTTGTATAAGAAGGATAAAGCGCTAGTCAGATGTTTTTAAAAAGCAAGTCTCTGTGCGATGGCTGTGTAATTCCACACTCTTTGCATGACCACGGGAAAAAACGAAGAGCGACTACTACTAGAAAAAGGTATTTGCATTTGAAAATTCAAGAAAAAAAAATAAAAATCCCCGAAATGTTAACGCTACAAAAAATATTTGTCATAAACTGTGTATTTTAACGATATCTACAATTTTTTGTGTAAAATAAGATTTTTACTATCTCCTATGGCAAATATACGAAAGTCATTTAAAATAAAGAGCAATTCACAGGCTATTCCCAGAAAATACAAGATATAGATACATGGTAATTGTCATTTAATATCTTAAATATCTGGTGTTATAATCAAAATCGTTAGAGCCATTTTGAGAAAATAAGAAAAATTCATAAACTTTTTTCATGTAAAGCTTAGTTTGTAAGGGATTTTTTTGAAAATCTTACTACCGTATGAAAGATACTAAAGTTGGATACTAAGTTCGATATTTGTTGAACTTATCGTTTTTGAGTCATGCTGTTCACAGTCACAGATAAAGACAAGAATGTACCTTTTTCTGATTTGTTTTTTACTTTCTCTACCACGTATAGTAAGTAGGGGAAGTATTGCATTCCACCCAAAAATTTGATACAGAGGTTTCACCGAAAATACATGTTTTGAGGCCTCCTGAATCCAAAAAAAAGTATTTTTGGAAATATGTCCGTGTGTGTGTCTGTCTGTCTGTGAACAGCATAACTTAGAAACGAACAGTCGGATAAACACGAAACTTGGTATTTAGGTTTAGTATCTTACAGAGATGCGACACGAAGCTTTTCAAGAAAATCCCCCCACCCCAGATTAGCCTTTACATGGAACATTTTTGAAAAGTTTAATTTTCTCAAAAATGGCTCTAACGATTTTGATTAAAATATCATATTTTTAACAGATTTTCATGACAAATAAGATATATATCTTGAATTTTCTGGGAATGTCTCCAAAAGTGTTCTTCATTGTGAACGACGTTTGCATAACTGGTAAACCATAAGAGATGGACAAAATTTTACTACACAAAAAATGTAGATCGCGTTGAAATACACAATTTATGTCATATGCATTTTTTTTTTGTTGAGTGGACCATTTTCAAAATATTGCTTAATCCCTCAAATTTTACAATACTTATAATTTTTCTGAAATGGGAATTTGTTGTTCATTTTTTTCGTCCTGGTAATGCAAAGAGAATGGAATACTCCACATAGCAACCAGTTTTTAATTTATTTGAATATCGCTTAAAGCCTACCAATTCCCCTTGCATCTACAAGAAAATTAGCAATAAGACTGATATCTGATATCTCGATTAACATGAAGCATATGGAGAATAAGCCTTTGTAAAAATAGTTTGTACAAGAGTAGAGAAAGTCATGTGAGTGTAACACATCAGATTTTTATTCAGGGACTCAAAATATGTAGGCATTTCCCCTGAAATCTCGATATAGAATTTTTGGATGGAATGAAATATTTCCTCTATTTACCATAGATAAGAAGTAGAGAAAGTAAAAATATGCAATGCATCGCTGTTCAGTAATAGTTACTTATCTAGATGCAACTCTTGAATCGAAACTGATACTCTTCGTTTTCATAAGATGTTTGTACCAGAGCCCTAGGTGAGGATGGAATTTCGTTACAAATAAGTACACGCTGCTTTCTTAGTATCTATGTAGTATATATTACACAATAATATAAAAAGTATATAATCTTAATTATAACACTGAAATATATGTTGAAAACAGAAGTACATGGACATACCATTGTTACAACATAAAACCTCTGAATTTTGTGCTTTTTTTCCAGGAAGTGGAAGTGCTTTTTCTCAGGTTGTAAGTTTATATTATCGTAAATATTATCATAATGCAGTACAAAATAATGAAACATTAAATATTTATTGGTGAGAAACAGATAGTGAGGCCTTAAAGGTCATTTTCGTCACATTTTAATTTTGGAAACAAGTAAATTTAAATAAGATTGAAAAAAATGCATATAAACTGTGGCTATTACTATTTTTACTTTCGACGCAACTTAATTAAGGTACCTATGGGAAGCATTTCATTCGCAAAAAATTTTATTTCAACATTTCATCCAAAGCGCACATTTTAAGGTCCTTTGAATCCAAAATTAAGTATTTCTAGAAAAAATTCTATATATGCATACGAGAGAGAGAGAGAGAGAGAGAGAGAGAGAGGGAGATGTATAATGTAAAATAAAAAGTCCAATAGCATCACATTTTATCAACTTTTATATTAACGTCAGATATTTTGTAATAATACAAAACGCAAACCAATTTCATCGAATACCCCATATGAAATATTCCTCTATATGGTAGACTTTTCGTTACTTTTACTTTCTCTACCACGTATCTAGTAGTTAGCAAAAGTGTTGCATTCTACCCAACAATTCGATACCGAGATTTCACCGGAAATACATGTTTTGAGCCTCCCTTTAGAAAAAGGTATGCGCGCGCGCGTGTATGTGAAGAGCATAACTTAAAAATGAAAACTCGGATACATACCAAACTTGGTATTTGGGTTCAATAACTTCCAAAGATGCGACATGAAGATTTTAAAGAAAATTCCTCCTCCCCAACTACCCTTTTGAAAAAAAAATGTAGATCTCTTTAAAACACAATTTATTTCAAATAATGTTATTGTAACATCAGCCATTTCCGAGATATTCGTTATTAATGGCTCAATTTGTTCAATACTTCATCATTCTTTTAACTCCCATCGATTTTCAGTTTTTTGCGGGATTGCATGGAAACAGTATGAAATTTTAAGACCAGCTTATAGCTCCAGTTCTTAAACATTTGACTATCACTGTTGCTTTTGATCCCAACGAAACTTTCAATGTAGCTATTTCTAGAAAGGTTTATCTGGTTTAAAATGAAGTAGATAGAAAAATAAACTTGTGTAAGAATAATTTGTAAACCCACCCACTAACAAGCTATAGAAAGTAGAGAAAGTTATGTGAATGTAACACATCTGACTTTTTATATTTACAAAAACAATTTCTGCGATTTCGATTACAGTTTTATGAGCTTAAGATGTTGGTATGAAAAATAAGGCATGTATACCTAATCTTTAATGCAGAGCTTTCATTTCTATACAGTTTTCTGTAACTGGGACACCACACAAGAGAGATGAAACGTATTATAGGAAAACATGTAGATATCGTTAAAATATACAGTTTTTGTAAAAATATGTGTGGCGTTAATATCTTCCAAAATGTTCGTTTGAATTTTTCAGTACTTAATTCGGGTCACTGAGAATTCCTACAAAATCATAGCATGAAGGAGTCTGTGAGGAATGAGGATATCTGAATTCCTATAATATTGGAGAAATGGAATATGTTACTTCCTACAATTTTGTACGTCGGTGAAGTATTCTGGTCAACCTTTATACATATTGGCGTGACTAAAATTATTATCACCGGTCCTTGTTTAGAATTATAACATGATCAAATAGCTGGGCATTAGGGCTTGTTCAAAAATGATTAAGAGGTCCGGAGTTCGAATCTCGGTTAGTGCAAGGTACCCGGTTAACGTTTTTTTCGGGGTTTTTCCTTATCCTGAAAAGATAAATATCGGGTACTTAAAAGCTCTGTGGATCCTCGGCTCATTTGAGCATCATTTCATGCATTTCATTTATCCATCGTTCAACATGTCCTATTTGGTTAAATGGCGTTAAGCTAGAAAAAAGTTTAAAATAGATATGTCAAGATATATGTTTCAGTAACGGCTTCATCAAGAAATGACAATCCAAACAAGCGCGTGAACCACTTTTCTATTTCACACTCACCAGGAATAAACTGCTTACATAGCCGATTATAGACCGCCCCGTACTTCACCATGCACGTATGACGTTATCTATCAAACCTCAGGATAAAAAAAAAGAAAGAACCGATGCGTTACATCCACATGACATTCTCTACCCATTCTTTAACAAACTATTCTTACAAACGCTTATTCTTGTATCTACTTCATGTTAGAGATAAACATTCGTAGAATTGCAGGTTCAATGGGAATGCAATAGGCTTAAGCGACAGTCAAATCTTTTAAGAGCTGGTTGCTATGTGATGGCTGAGATTCCTTTCTCTTTGCATGGCCAGAAGAAATAAGGAAATTACATACTATTTTTACAAACGCTTTTCTCCATCTACTTCATGTTAATCGAGATAAAAATTTGCAGAAACTATCGTATTGCTAATTTTCTTGTAGATTCAAGGGGAATATGGCGATAGTCAAATTTTTAAAAGCTGGTTGCTATGTGGAGCATTCCATTCTCTTTGCACGTCCAGGACATTTAAAAAAAATCCCATTTGAGTAAAAGTATAAGGATTGGAAAATTCAAACAAATAACAAGGAATATCTCGGAAATGGGTCACTCCACAAAAAAGTATAGGATATAAACTGTGTGTTTTAACGAGACATACGTTCTTTGTGTACTAAAATTTTTTTGTGTAAAATAAGATTTTTACTCTCTCTTACAGTTTATCAATTATGCGAAAGTCATTCAGAATGAAGAAGATTTTTGGAGACATTTCCAGAAAATTGAGGATATATATTTCATTTGCTATGAAAATGTCTTAAACATATGATATTTTTAAACAAAATCATTAGGGCCATTTTCGAGAAAATCAAAATTTTCGAAAAAGGTTCCATGTAAAGGGTAGTCTGGGATGGGAGGGTTTTCTTGAAAATCTTTGTCTCGCATCCTTGGAGGATACTAAACTCAAATACGAAGTTTGGTATGTATTTTTGAGTTATGCTGTTCACAGACAGAGAGACACGCACAGATACACAGACAGACACACACACTGACATGTTTCCAAAAAGGCCTTATTTGAATTGAGGGCACCTCAAAACATGTATTTCCGGTGAAATCTCGGTATCGAATTTTTGGGTGGAATGCAATTGTTCCCCTACTTACTATATGTAATAGAGAAAGCAAAAACAATAACTACTCTATTTGAGATAAGCATAAGTGTTTGAAAGTTCAAACCGAATAACAAGGAACATCTCGTAAATGGTTGACTCCACAAAAAAGAAAATATATATATTACATAAAGTGTGTCCTTTACTGAAATCTACATTTTTTATTTAGTAAGCAAGATTTTGTCTATCTCTTACGGTTTAAGAGTTATACAAGTCATTCAGAAGAAGACTGCAGGGGCTATTCGCAGAAAACTCAAGATACACATTTCATTTCTCACGAAAATGCCTTAAACATTTGGTGTTTTAATCAAAATCGTTAGTGCCATTTTTGAGTAAATAAAATTTTCGAAAAAGTTTGTATGTAAACGGTAATTTAGGTTGGGGGATCTTATTTAAAATATTTGTGCCGTACCCTTGGAATTTAAGTACCAAGTTTGGTAGGTAACCTATGTTTCTCACAGAAACACGCACACGGAACCTCTTCCTAAAAGGCTTCGTTTTGGGTTCAGGGTGCCTTAAAACATTTATTTTTGGGGAAATCTCCATGTCGAATTTTTGGGTGGAATACAATGCTTCCCCTACTTACAATACGTAGTAGAGAAAGTGAAAATTATACAAATTGTGTGACATCTAATCTACATGCTTCTCTCTGTACATACTACCTGTTAAATTAATGCTAATTTTTGTCATCGCATTTTTATAGGATTTGAAGAGAATGCAAACACATCGTAAAACTACAAACTGCAGCAAATATCTCATTTAGAAAAAGAAGAAAAAGGCATTGAAGAAAGAAACAAGTCTACAAGAACCGTTGAATGAATCTTCACATGGCTAATCACAGGATTTGGTTAAGTTATGAAAGTGTTTTAGAGAAATAAAATATCAAGTGCTTGACATATTTACTTTAAACAATGTTTTGACTAAAGACGTAATGCCTGCTTGTATGAAAATGTTATAATTTTAAACATTCAACAAAGTTACAATTTTTAAGGCACCAGACTGTACAAAGATTGTGATCAGTCGCAAGTGTGCTAAGCGGAATGGAAAAATTTGTCTTATTAGGAATTCACATATCAATATTCTTACACGCCACAACTTTATAGGAATTCACAGAATCCGTTTAATTTTTGTTTCTCACGAAGTCCTGTAATATCAAGGCTGCTCTTTAAGCAGCTGTGTTTTGTCAACCTTTTGTATGCTCTTGTGTACCTGCATACCATTTCTGTCGAACATTTATCGTAACTGACAAGAAAATCAGGCCATTGTATGGATAATATGTAAACTAGCTATGAAAATGAAGGAGAATGGGTGGAGAAAGTTGCGTGATTGTTACACATTAGACTTTTTCTGCGTGTGGTCTTCACACAGGATCGGGAATTAAGGCGGAAATGTTTGTTTCTAAGTTGTTATGAGAGAACAAATGAAGAAGCGCTTATAGGCCCTAATGTACTATATGATTAACATTATACAGAGACCACGAGCCATGTTCGCGACAAGAACATGTCTTCGGTTGGGGGAAAGAACCCTTGCACTCAACTATCGTTAAGTCTTGTAGAGGGGGGAACTATTGCTTGCGGCAAAACTGAAAACAAAAATGTAGCGTTAAT
This sequence comes from Deroplatys truncata, assembly GCA_030765065.1. Lineage (NCBI taxonomy): Eukaryota > Metazoa > Arthropoda > Insecta > Mantodea > Mantidae > Deroplatys > Deroplatys truncata. The sequence continues at coordinate 102,279,241 of CM060981.1, read as the reverse complement.
TTAGCTTTAATTTTGTGTAGCAAGGCAGTGTTCGCGCCGACCCTTCCTCCCGTCCGACCCAGACAGAAAAGGTAAAGGGACACTGTGCGAAGCGACCGAGGATGACAGAAACCGGCGTGCTCAGGTGTTGCCCCAGCTTCTGTTATTGTTAGACCAAAGACGGCGGCACTATTACTCGTCCTGCAGACATTCGCCTTTTAGATTTAACTCTCCATTACAGGATCTAACACTTTACAACATTATTTAAGGCCAACATTATTTCAATCTAAGTTCTACACATACTTTTTTCCCCTCCTATTTCCTTTTAGAGGCGGATCTGTTTCTTTAGTATATCACGTTCATCCAAACTTCTCATTTACTTACACCATTTTTATTGTAATTTTATTGATCAGCTTCTTTTTTAAGTTTTATTAGGCTTCTGCGTATGTGATTACGTGAGAAGATACAGTTTTTCAAACTTCATGGTTCGTTTTACAAAAATCAATCATTTGTTGTCACGGATCATAAAGTAATAATTATTTTATTGCTATATATTAAATGGACTTAACACCCACTTCGCTACTAGAATTAATGTATAAGACATATTGTATTCTGACAGGTTAACATAAGCAAATTTATCATTATTACCATCATCATAGAAAATTAAAAAATAACATTTTTATGAACTGCTTCACACATTTAAAATAATGTTCAAATGAGCCGGATTCAATAAATATTCCATTATTGTTAACTAACCACTGTTTACCACAAGAAAAATACAGTCTCTCCTATATAAGATCTTCGGACTCATATTTGATACTTGAGGCATTATTCCTGCTTCCTTTACAGCATTCTGTCGTGAATTTTGAGTAGACTATTTCACTCTAACTACATCATACTACTTTTGAACAATAAAACTGTACGGAGCGACGTGTTTCAACAAATCATTGCTGCTTATTCCCGCAATTTTTATCACCGTCGTATAATTTCTTTCTTTTCATCCCCCTAGCATTTGTTCTGTGTTTGTCAAACGCTAGTATAAAACACGTTCTGCAATCGTTATTTGTTCTCAGCGTGAATAGTAAACTGAAAATGGCGTTTATTATTTTATTAAGTCCTTATTATATTGTATTTATTTCTTCTAATGTTATAGCCTTTCTTGCAACCGTGAATTAAATAACACGCGTGTTTAGATTAACATAACCATTGTGAACACATTAAATGCTGTATACCAATTCTAAGATAATTTCACACATTTTTGTTAATTTTATTACTGCCTATGAAATCAATCTTCTCAATTTTTCACCCAGTGCCCTGTCTTTGTATTTTATTGAATCCATAGACATTGCATTACATTTTTCTGTGTTTTTAGAGTGCCTATTGTTATACGTAATTTTTTATTGAAATTTATGTTAAGTACATATCCTTTGTAAAACTGAAAAAAATAAGGAAGGAAAAACATAGGCATGACAAGCATTTACATCACGAAAAACCAATCATAAGTAATAGTAATCAATGAAGTTGTGTTTCTCGTTTATTTTCAGTAGCTAAGTGCACTTTGTCCACCTCTGTAGTGTTGGGTAAGAATATTACCTGAACATTCCCGAGTTCGAATCGCGTTGGATGCTGGTTACCTGGATAAGATTATTCTGCGGTTTTTTATATTTTTTTATTTTCTTTTTTTTTTCTTTCTTTCTTTCTTATCCTCAGAAGACGAATGTCGGGTAAGTTTAAACCCCGAGGTTATTCGCGTCAGATATTACCACCCCTTTACCTAAAGGATGTCGTTAAAAACACCTTGCTTACTTTCTCTACTGTTTATCTATAGTAAGCAGAGCAAGCATTGCATTCCATACGTCGGATAACTACCAAACTTGGTATATAAGTTCAGTATCCTCCAAAGTCTTGACATAAGCTTTTCAAGAAAATCCCACTAACTCCCAACTACACTTTATATGGAACATTTTTCAAAATACTTGATTTCTCAAAAATGGCTCTAACGATGATTACAATATCATATATTAAATGTATTATATGGCAAATAAAATTTATATCTTGAATATTCTGGGAATAGCCTCTGAAGTCCTCTTCATTCGGAATTTTTTTATTGTAGAATCTTGTATAACTGTTACTCGTTAAACTATAGGCGAAAACGTACCACACAAAAAATGTTGATTCTCTTCAAAACACACAATTTATTTCAAATATTTTTGTGGCATAAGATATGCCACAAAACATTAATATTCACTATTAATGGTTCGAAATGTTCAATACCTACTTTTTTATTCTTTAAAAGTTCTGTCGATTTTCAATTGTTTCTGGCGATTGCACGGAAACAGTATGGAGTTTGCTGGCCCCGTAGCTCAGTCGGTAGAGCAATTGCCTGCTGTGCGAGGGGTCCCGGGTTCGATTCCTGGCTGTGGGGTGGGAATTTTTCTCCAGCCAAGGTTAATCCCTATCCTCCCCAGAATCTCGAAGTATGAATGAGAGTGTGAATGGGTGTATGGTCTAATGATTAAAAACCAAAAGTGCAAGAAACCCAACGACAAGAGTTACACGAGTTAACACCATTGCCAATAGACAATAAGTTCCAAAGGAAAGGCCACCGATAAGACCAATGTAGTTAAAGGCGGGCTATAAATGGAACTAAAAAAAGTATGGAGGTTTAAGGCCAGCATATAGCATCTAGTTCTTAAAACAGTGCCTTTGTAATTATAACGAAACATGTAGTTATATCCGCATGTAGTTTATCTGGATTAAAATAAGTAGAAGAATAAGCTTTCGTAAGCATAGTTTGTATAATAAACGATAGAGGGTGGAGAAAGTCATATGAATGTAACACATTAGATAATTTTTTTTAAAGACGTCCGGTGAATGAATGGTACGGATGTAATGACACTTTAATAGCCCTAGATCCATAGTGATTAGAATTACCCGATATCCGTGTTCTGAATAAGAAAATCCCCAGTAAAAACCTTATCTAAGCAACCGACCCTAATAAAGAGTCGAACTCTGGACTTCTTGAATGCGAGACCAACACTAAGGGGGTGGTCATCAAATTATATGTGGCGATATATGAAGTGTAGATCCTTTATTCCTTTCATTTTTAATAGTTTCCTTAATGTATTTCTTATGTATACTTCCATGTAGGTATAACGCAAAGATTTGAAAGCTAGCTAACATTCTTTCACATGTAAGAGAATATTCCTGGTTTTAAACACTATTGTTAGTCTTATTTCTCTCTTTCACCCTATAAGCTTATAGGAAGTATCGCATTCGAACTTAAAGTCCTTCACTAGATTTAATTAGAAATGCACATTCAAATGAAGTACATTGTGAATCCGCGTGTGTATTAACAGCGTTATAGCAAAGATTATTTCCAGACTTTATACTTAAAACAGTCATACTTTAAATATAAAAGGCGATAATTTTCAGAATACCTTCTCTACCCATATAACTGTTATTTTTAATTTTTTAAAAAAGTTAAAAGTTTTTCTAATGATTTAAAGTAAAATATAATAAGTTTGAATTATTAGCAATTAAATTAAATTTAGTGAAGTGAGTTTCCTATAAATAGCTAGTAGAGTATTGCTTTTTATTTTCGTTGAGTTTTATACAACTGGAAAATCGTAAGACAGGAAACTAAATCTTGCTGCAAAAAACAATGTAGAGATCGTTAAAATATAGTTATCTATAGAGCTATTATTTAATTTTATATATAATTTTAAGTTTTTTTGAAACGTGAAAAATGTATCGCTCCACAAATATAAGAGATTTTTCAAAAAAATCTCTCAGATTTTTAATTGGGCATTTATATAATGCATCTCTACATTCTCAAATTCTTTTTTAAATTTTAATCTGAACAACACGCATACTAGAATATATACAATGTATATCCAAAATTCAGAGCATTACATTTAAAACCACGTACACTCAAAATCCTCCTTTATAGATTATTCTTCACAGCCCTTTCAAATTGTATGTATTATAACAGAAAAGAAATTGTTTTTCTTTGTTCAAATGGGAAAAAAATTATTTGTAATACATATAGTCATAGATTAATTTCACATGTTTGAGAATCCTGCAATATTATACTTATTTTTAAGTTTACCTGTAGAGTTGACGTAGCTGTAGTATTTTAAAAGGGTAGTAGGATGAAGGAAATGTTCTAGTATTCAGAAGGAAAGAAAGAGGAGGTTTTGAAACTGTGACACAGGGAGGGATATCACAAAAGGTGAAGGGGGACTTTACAACCCCTCCCCACGTTCTTTCCGCGAGACTGCCCCATTCTTCGCTGGCTGCCAGTCATAAACTAGGTTCCCTATGGCATCAGGGCCTTCCATTCCATTGTAAGGCAGGTAGCTCCTCCAGTGTAGGCACACACAGCTGCATCGCTCTGCAAATGTTGCAGCAACAGGTTTCCTTAACAAATATTTATCTATCCGGGATTCGAATATTCCAGCCAGCGATAATGCTCCTCGCAGTCTTTATGACACTTAGCAGGTCACAGATATCACCTGCTTCAGAACATATCTGTTGCTCACATACTGTTTCTCGTATCTGAAATGTTGCACTGTTGAACACAGTAGGGGTATTTTAGTCACGCTAATGGCAGGGACAATAGGATCAGGAAAAGGAAATTAAACCTACCGAGATACAATAGAGCAGATAGAATAATACACTCAAGTAGGTATATAGTAGGTATGCGTGTAATATTGTGGGTGAGCAGCACAATAATGACTTCTGTTTTCATCAAGATGGGACTCTGTTCACTAAAGGCGAGTCTCCACTGCCTCATAAATTAACACACAACACTCAACATTAAACTTCAAAGACATGTAATGCGAAACATGTTGAGTCATACGTGTAGTTAGAATTCCCATCAACATTCGGTCTCTATTTCATTAACAAGTAAGGCAATTTGTAAACACGTTGCGTTTGTTAGTACCTATCAATAAGCACATGGGTTCTAGTGGCTTCAATGTGTGCTTGGTAGAATAAGTTATGGGTGCGCCCTTTTCTAAACTGCAGATATAATATAAATAGCATCTTGTCTGAACTGAGGGTATATTCAGCTTCAAGAATTTTCTAAGAATGTCGGAAAAAGTTTCAATTTTTTGCTGATTATAATTTCACCAGCAACTGCAATAAAGGAGACAAATTTCAGAGCAGCCATATCAGCTGAAGTGAGATTAGCCCTAACCCCCCCTGTCTCTCTCTCCCCAAAAATTAGCCCAAGCTTACGTAAACACTAAATTCTCTTGATTTTACTTGCATTATCTTTTAGGAACATATCCCAAATGACGGATCTTGCATGAATTTCATTAATTAACTGTATTGTCTCCTCTTTCGTCACCCCATTTTTCTCGCTAGTAATAAATGAATAATATGCAAGGGCCAGTTGTTTGTACCATGTCTGGCCGAAGTTAGTCGGGTCTGCACGAAGTGAGCCGAATACGTATCGCACTCAACATGTTTTTACTGCTGGTGGAATTATTCTGTTTAGCCAAAACATGTTGAATCAGCATGTTATGCAAGACTTGTTGGTCAGTGGAGACACTCGTTTACCGCCGACATATTGAGCTCACTATGTTGAATCAACAAGTTTTGTTGATTGTTGTGACAGTGGAGACCCGTCTTAAGTATGAATTGTGCGAGACTTAAGCCGAAGGATTTCCAAATACATGAATAGGACTAAGGGAGTCAATTGAAAGGCCACTGATATCTCCAGTTTTTTTTTTTTTTTTGGGCAAGATGACCACGCAAGTACTGTTGATGACATGATTCACTTCATTGGGTAGGTATGCCAAGAAATTGATACAAAAAATAGAACTGAATATTAAAATGCGCTTAAGTCTCAAATCTACATCCCAGGAGTCTGTAAATAAAGAAGACCTGCAGTTTCAATACTCACAAGAGAATATTCAAACGTGATGTGTTACTTCATAAATCTATATCAGGGTTTCTTTCATTATTGTATATCTAGTTTTTAAAAAAAATTTACTTTTATTTATGTTACTGGATGTGTTTATTCTAAAAAAGATTGTATTAGTACAATGAATGGTTTATTCTTAAAAAGTATTGTGGACAATATACCTTTAAAATTTGATGTGTTCCATAACTTTATTTAATGCTTGAAAGTTTAAAAATTGAAATGAAATTGAGTTTTATTTATGGATGCTCTTTAACTGCTGTGGTCCTTAGCGTCCTATTTTATATTGGGCGTGAAAGACCGTAATTTTGCTCAGAGGTCTCTTTATCAGGCTTGAGGTTCTTTTACGACATGGGACCACCGTCTTTACTTCCCTTCCGAAGTATTACGCCTGTAAAAATCCATCGCCCTCCGCCGGATTTGAATCCGCGACCTCGAGAACTAGAGGCTATTATGGTAACCACTACACCACGGAGGACGACCCTAGCTCTTTATATTATATACCTATTTGGGAGTGTATGTGATCTATAAAATATTCTTCTAGAGACTTTTATAACATGAAGAAATAACCGATGTGTTACAATCACATGATTTCTCTACCCAATATAACTTACTTTCACATCTATTCTGCAAATTATTCGTAAAAATGCTTGTTTTCAAGTTCTTCTTTATCATTATAAATGCTTCACAAATGGCTTGCAGCTACATAGAACGATATAGGACACTAATGATATGTTTAAAAAAAACTCACTCTATGTGTGCTGGACTTGATATTTTAATAGTGTTTACATGGCATGGTAAAAATCGAAAGAATTGACACAACATTTCAAAAGTGTTTAATTTGATATACTGGAAACTCCTAATATTAAGAGGAAATATATCCTAAACTGCTTAAACCGAAGTGCATTTTTTCTATCTCTTATGGTTTCATAGGTATATAAATTTCAGACAGAACGAACGGATCTTCACAAGCTATTCACATAAAATTCAAGATATACACCTTATTCTCATTTTAGATAATAAATAAAACATATCATATTGTGACTTTGTCCAGTTTATCAAATGTTGCGTCTCTCTCCTCCCTGTCACTGTTTTGATCTGGCTCAGTTTTCATTGGAAGTTCACTTAGTCACACTCTCACTTCACTAATATGAACTAGTTCAATTTCCCCGTCACTTCACTACCTTCGTGACGTAGCCTCTTCTTCCGGACGGTTCACTTGCTGGGGAGTCGAACACAAGACTTCTACAATCTCTCGCTCCGCAGCAGAACACGCAGAACGTAACAGTAGTAGTCACCAACTCGCTCGGAGAACAACACTTGATGTTGCAGTAGAAACGCGCTCACCAACTCGCTTACTCATCAATGACCAACTCAACTGAGTTACTGCTCTCGCGAGAACGCTCGCTTATATAGCCAATGGAATCTTCCACAGAACATTCTAGAATTATCTGGACAACATTCTGAAGGTGAACGGAGGGAAAGAAACTTCCAGAAGATACCAGTTATCTGCCGATAGCGCTTCTGGTGTTTACACCGGCCGCGAGCGCGACTTATCTTTGTTTATCTCCGACTGCCTGGCGCCAACCTCCCGATAACCTTGGGCCATATCTGCTACGTCAAAGTATTTTAATTAAAACGCAAGAGCCATTTTTGAGGACATCAAATACAAGGAAATATTTCTATAAGTGGTAATTAAGGTGGGACAATTTCTTCAAAATCTTCGAGTCCACGCTTTGAAGGTGCTGAACTAAAATACCCAGTATGATATTTATATGAATTTTCATTTTTGAGCTATGCTATTCAGACACACAGATTCATGTTCAAAAAATTCGTTCTCTTTTGGGGGTTCAGTGTACCTTAAATGTATAGTAGTTTCTATAAAACCCCTATATCGATTTTAGATGGAATGCAATACTTCCTCTACCTAATAGGAAGTATGAAAAACATTGATGATTTTTTTATAAGAAAACCATTTTAGATACGTTTTATCCATATTTAATATGGATATACAAAAATCACAATGACTTCACAGTCATTTAGAGCCATTATACTGAAATAAGTGTTATTCTTATTCGTCGTTCGTGGTGTGCTTCCAGTCCTTAGTCAACTATTATAAGTATTTTCAGGTTGAAAGGACCCAGTCTAAGTTAAAAGCCAATTAACAAAGCAAGAATTTAAATTGAAGGTACATTTTCAAACTTAAAACCCTATCAATGCAGAAGACAGAACAAAAATCTGAGCGACGTGGATACACCGAAAAGTGATAGATTTGTGGAAACAGGACACGCATACGGGTTCTTTTTTAAGTTCAAAACCATAGCCGGGATTGAATAAACCCTGGACGTATACCTACGTGATAGTTCCTTGTTTTGTTCCACGAGACTTTCTACTTTAGCCTTGCCTTCGTGCACTCCTTACATATAGGGGACGCAAGCTATTGAAATTCAAAAGCCAACTGTGACATATTTCCCCCATTATAGTGCTCTCTGGTTACTTCTGGTGACATTCTGTTTGTTCAGTTGATATCATTACCAGCAACTGCTCCTAAATATACGCATGACAAAGATATGGATGTAGTTGGTATTAATTGCAGCAGCTACTTGGCGGTATAGGCATTATGTTGTAGGACGTCAACTGTCGAGTTTAAAGCAAATAATCCTTGTTTGTGTAGAGACCGTGTGTTCCAAGTGTGCGCTTATTTGGAATAGTTTTAGTGCTTACATAAGTGTTCCACACCTTTCAACTTTTTTTACAACACAATTTCCCAGGAACTATCATATGTTGCCATATTTAAGTTAATTAACCAACTCTTATTGTTTCAGAACAAGATTTGATTTATGATTGACTTGAACCCATTAATTCTCAATGTAAGGTTGGCAATAGTTTAGTTTAGTGTAAAGTCGGTCACTTTGAATTCTTGGAAATTGCCATTAAATTGTTTCTCCAATAATACAGAATAAAAACTTTTTGTCGGTAAGGTAACAGACGTGTTTATTCTCTTAAACTATCCAGCAAGCATGTTCCTCATTAAAAAATTAAAACATTCACAAACAAATCCAAGGTATGTTTATATGCACACACCATATTGCCCGTTTTACAAAATCCTTATAAGAGAACAAAACAAGTTGTTCGTTTCTTTAGCTCACTTACCTAAAAGTAGACAAATACAACGGAGTTTTCAGGGATAAGTTCGCATTTTTGCCGTTACTAAGCGCCAGAGGACAGGGGTCTCTAAAGCAAGACGCCTACTATAAGAATAAACCATGCAATAGCTCATTTCAGTGCGTTCTATAAAGTGTAGTTTAATGAAAAGTAGAGATGTTTGCATAATAATCATTGATTTAACAGGCTGGGATTAATTCCTCTGTGGTTTGAAACATTTTAAGAAACTTAAAGTTTCTAAATTATTAATTCTAATATTTGATTTGCGACATATTGTAGAGAGAAAACGGGGTATCAAAGGATCACTTGATTGGTCGCGTCGTGGAGTAAAATGTTAAAATCAACGCTACTAATCAATTAACTGTTATTTTATATGAAATCCAAGTAATTCAAACAGTTTTTTTAACGCGTGTCTATAATAACATTTCCCTCATTTTAAAATAATCATAATTTGGAATTGGATGTTAGTAAAAAAAAATTGGAAGTTAGTGAGTTAAAAAAAGTGATCAAGCAGCAACACAGCTATATCTGTCTGAAAACTATAGTTATGATGATATTTATTTAACAACAGGTTTGTTATTCAATGATTGAAATCTGGTGTTTAACAGCCACACGATTTTCTGTACCCAATACCGCTTATCTGTTCTATAGAAGCTAATTTTTCTTCTATTCTCTGTTAATACTGATAACAGAAAATGTACTGTAATAGTGTTATTAGAGTATTGCTGTAGTAACATATATTTTACAGGCTGAGAAAACCTTCAACTCTTCAAAAAGCAGCTAGATAGTTATTCACTAATATTTACTAAAATGAACTAATACGATAATAAAGAATAACCACTTAACGCCTTAAATTATGCTTAAATGATGAAGATTTTAGACAATCACGACTGAATATTCGAAAACGTTAATGCTACGAAAATTTAATATAATTATATATCTGAACAGATGTATATCTTTCCTCTGGTGCCTTGTTTTACCATCTCTTATTGTTTTGCAGTTACTTTATAATTAATGAGAATGATCATTATTAGTTTATTATTACTATTACTATTTTGGGCATGTAAGCACTCTTTGCTCAACAATCAAGTCGAAAATTGGGCAATTGGGACCTGGAAGTACTCTGCACTTTCCAGACGGCGAATGTTCGAGAAGCGTTTTGTTATTCGCTCCACCTCGAAACATCCAGGGGACAATATAGAGGACCCTATATTTCAGAGCAGAGTACTGGGTTATATTACTACAGTGGTAGACATGACAATCATCGAATTCAGTGGTCAAGTTGCAAGTTCTGTGCAGAAGAAAGAAAAATCTGATGTGTTACATTTATATGACTTTCTCTGCCCTCTATCGCTTATTAGTGGATATATAATTATTCCCACTAAAGTTAATTTTCCTATCTACTTCATTTTAATCAGATAAACCATCATCAGCGGAAATAGCTGCAGTACACATTTCGTTATAGATACAATAACAAAAGTGATAGTCAAGTCAAAAGACAGACAGTCAGTTATTACTGCGATAGTCAAATACTTAAGAACTGGACGCTTATGCTGGCCTTAAAATTCCATCACTTTCCATGATATCACGAGAAACAATTAAAAATCGACAGCACTCCAAAAGAATGGCTAAGTATTAAACAATTCGAACCATTAGTAATGGATATCTCGGAAATAGCTCATGCTACAAAACAATTATTTGAAATAAATTGTGTTTTAAAGAGATCTACATTTTTGTGTAGTATGTTTTCGTCTATCGCTTAACGTTTACCACTTATAGAAGATCATACTAAGTTCCTTCTAAATTACGAGGACTTCACAGGCTATTACCAGAAAATTCAATATATACATTTATTTTTCACGTAAATATCTTTAAAATATGGTGTACTAATTAAAACCTTTAGAACTAGTTTTTAGAATATCAAAAATATAGAAAAATCTGCTATGTAAAGGGTAGCCTGGAATGAGAAATGTCTTGAAAATCTTCATGTCGCATCTTTGGAAGATACCAAGTTTGGTGTTTACCGACTTTTGTTTTTGAGTTATGCTGTTCACAGACACATACACACACAGACGTTTTACTAAATATGCTTTTTTTGGAATAAGGAAGTCTCTAAACAAGTATTTGCGGTAAAATCTCGGTATGAAATTTTTGGGTAGAATAAAATACTTCCCCTACTTACTATACATAGTACAGAAAGTAAAAATATTTCAAAAGAGCAACTTTTATAATCAAAAGAAACTAATTCTACATTATTATTATTATTATTATTATTATTATTATTATTATTATTATTATTATTATTATTATTATTATTATTATTATAGGTAGACCAAACCATCGTACTACTCTTCGCCAGAGATAATTAGCATCAATGAGAAGAAAGCTTTGTGTGCTGTATAGAAAACTGAGTGTAATTTGAAATGACTGTAGTGTAAATGTCCAGCTTACATCCGGGAGCACCAGATTACCTGTAGCGTCAAATTCACAACGGATGCTAATTTCTCAGACAGAATATGATCAACACATTAACTGACAGCGACTCGAACGGACAATGAAGTAACCATATCGGATAACAACTGAATGCTAAGGCCGCTAACTGTAGTGCAAAATGTGTTGTATTGAGGGCAATACGTGCTGTGAAAGGAGGTCTAAATTGCTGTTTAAGCCTGTCAAATGTAACGTCACATTTCCATTTGTTGCCATGCAAATTAATCGCAGAGTAGTGTTTACTGACGTCAAACTAGAACTACGAAGAGCTCTCACTCTCCCTTAGTCGATGTATCGATACATCAAAATATATCTAGTGCTGAAAGATTATTTTGCTTCGTATTTTTTTATTTTAAAGAAGAATATGTTTGCTGAGTAATATAGACCTAAGCTGATTAATCTGTAAAATTTGAAAATTAGTAGAAATCATATTATAATTATTATTAATTATTATTATTATTATTATTATTATTATTATTATTATTATTATTATTGTGGGGTGAAATATTAAAGTTGAAGAACTTGATAAGTATTTTACTGTCACCTTTTTCGATATATACCTAGACGAAGTTTATAGCAGTTTTTACACACAATAGCATTAACATTTTTGCTGAGTTTCAAACTTGCATTTTTATTTTATCCAGTTTTATTCTCCGTACCACGAACATAGTAGTAAAAATTAAATTGAGTTTTATTTATGGACGCTCTTTAACTGCTGTAGTCCTTAGCGTTCCATTCTATATTGGGCGTGAAAGACCGGTAATTTTGCTCAGAAGCCTCTTCATCAGGCTTGAGGTTCTTTTACATACCGTAATTCTACGACACGAGATCACCGGCTTTACTTCCCTTCAGAAGGAAGCCATGTCAAGGATTTTTACGCCCGAAAAAAATTTTAAACCCACGATCTCGGGAACTAGAAGCTAGCATGGTAGCCACTACATCACAGAGGACGACTACATAGTAGATAGAGAAGGTATTGCATTCCACCCAAAAATTCAATACTGAGATTTCACCGGGGATACATGTTTTGAGGCCCTTGAATCCAAAAAAATAGTTTTAGAAAAAGGTCCGTGTGTGTATCTGTGTCTGGGAGTGTGTCTGAGAATAGCATAACTGAAAAACGAAAAGTCGGATAAACACCAAATTTGGTATTTAGGTTCTGTACCATCTAAAAATGTGACACGAAGATTTTCAAGAAAATCCCCCACCAAACTCCCTTTACAAGGAACATACTTCGAATTTTTTTTATTTTCCATAAACATTGCTGTAACAGTTTTATTAAAATACCATATATTAATTGCACTTAATGACTAATAAAATGTATATCTTGAATTTTTTGGGAATGGCCTTTGATGTACTTCATTTGGAAGAAATTTGGTGTACTTCTATAACGTTAAGCGATAGACGAAAACGTACTACACAAGAAATGTAGATCTCTTAAAACACACAATTTATTTAAAATAACTTTTTTGTGGCATCAATCATTTGCGAGATATCCAGTATTAATGGTTCGAATTGTTCATTACTTGCTCATTCCTTTCAACATTCAGTTGTTTCTCACGATTGCATGGAAACAGTATAGAATTTTAAGGCACCGTATAGCATCCAAGTCTTAAACATTTGACTTTCGCTATTCCCTTTGTATCTATAACGAAATGCGTAATGTAGCCATTTCTGCAAGGGTTTATTTGGATTAAAATCAAGTAGATAGAAATGTAAGCTTTAGTAAGATTATTTTTGTATACCTACCCACTAATAAGTGATAGAACGTAGAGAAAGTCATGTGAATGTAACATCAGATTTTTTTAAACTTTCTTTACTGCTTAATTACTCATAGTAGAAAACGTATAGGGTTCTATCTAAAATTTCTATTTAGAGACGTCTCCTGAATAAAGAAAATTAGAAAACTATCTGCGAGTTCAAGAACAAGATAATTCAAAATTGGACAACCGAATAAACACCATATGTCACACTTAATCCAAGGATCGTTTACGGTTTTAAGATTAAGGTTTTCATCCAATTAACACAGTACTATTCAGTATTATAGAAGGGGGAACTATAAGAGATAGACAGACGCTTTCTACTGAAAAAAAAGCTGAAGGTAATTACAGCGCTTCTCAATTAACTTTTCTCATAGCATAAGTCGTTTCCAAAATATTCGTAGCTACTTGTTTGAAATTTTTGAAGTGCGTAATCTAAAGGAAGGTGTTTGAGATCTGCGCTTCTTATTTTCCTTTACATGAGCTCCTAACTAAATAAAAATCAGTTTGTTATAAACAGTTTTGCTTCGGTGTGAAATTATTTAAAGGGAAACATTTATATCTACATGAAGAGTATAATATATGATTGATGGCTGCGAAATTTGTTTTTCCAAAGAAAAAGAAAAACATCCTTTAGTATGGTTTTCAGAATACATAACAAATTTGGAATAAGTTGTAGAATGTTCATATTAATTACTATGAACAAACTGGGTATTATGAATTTGTATGGGATTTGAAACAAAAATTAAATAATTTAAATTATTATAAAAGTATATAACTCATAATAAGCAATCTTTTGTTTTAACCGTCCTGGGGTATCGTATGGAAAGTGCTCAGAAATCTGCGGTGTATCACATTTCACATATCTACCGTCTTAAACGATAGGAGCGTTGACCATAACATGACAAAATAGAAGAAAAACGGGATCTTATTTACAAATGTAGACTTAACGGTTTTTCGAATACATAAAAGCAAATCAGTAACAGCGAAATTGCTCCACTTTCTATTGAATCACATGCTATCTTAACACTTTCACATACATTTGTCCTCAAGCACCTCTGAGAATGTGATCTGCAATTCTAGTACTATACAGGAGAGTTTGTCACATTTCATGTTCTTTCAGGATTCGGTATGTTACTAACATGGCTAGTGCTAATAAAAACTCATAAGTAAGGATATGGCTTACCCGCAAATGTGTGGCATTTATGTTTCTACTTTTAAGGTACCTGATACGGCATTTATTGACAAGCTTTTAGAAAAAAACACTCAAACATTCGATTACAATTTTGCCCCTCTGTTCATTTAAATGCCCAAACGCGAAGTTTATATGGAGGTGCGCAGGTGTATGCAAATGATACGTGAAATTTTAAAACAATGTTCTCCTATTCTTGTTTTCCTACATTTTTACCACTTTGCAATGCATCTCACAATGGAAATTTTGTTCTGTTCCTTTCAAATGTTCAGTAAACCTTATTTGAAGGTGGATGAAGAGATATAAATATCCTTTTCTTGATATCAAGTAAAGTATTGGTTTAGGATATTAATAATTTAATATCTGATTGGTTTTTAGATAGTTAAAACTGTTACTTATTATTTTTATAACAGAAATGTTTTAATGTTACACAAAGTTTAGCTTTGATAATAAATATTTTCTAGATAAATTAGGCACATTGTACCGTAAAAAATTAAATTAATCACATAAATTTGTATAAATTAGCAATTTCAGTAACAAATACCCTTAAATCTTGCAAGTAGATGGTTAAATGTTTAAAAAACGTCAGCAGTAATAAACTTCCGCCGTTAATGCTGCATATTTCCATACTTTTATATATCACATTTGTTACACTTTTCTATGCTAGTTTCTTCCGAAATTAGTCACAAGTTTGTATTTGAGATACAGAGATATAACCTTTTCACGTGTCTGATAAAACAGGAGATGCTAGTCCTACTGAGTTAAAAGACATAGCTGTAATCCTGATTCCGACCCTCTTCACTGACGTTCATCTTGATTCTCCCTAACCATGCTGGGTTTGTGTACACATCTTACTTTCCAATATCAAATGTGACGAATAAAGAAAAAAACTATATAAATTGAACTAACGCAGACAAGGAAACTGAAACGCTGATCAATATCATCAGAAAAAAAAGGCTGAAGTGCAATGCTTACTATATGAATAATGGCTTACGTTATTCATATAAAAGTGATTATTCTATTCACGTTAAATGTTTTCTTAGAAATGATTTCGTATTAGCAGTTCGAAATTGCTAACATGCCTACAAAATGCAATACGAGTGTGATCGTGTGACTAAATTTGCCTTAGAATAAGGACAGTGAAACGATAAATCACTATGTCGAACAGGAATCATAAGCAAACGCTGAAAAGTGGACAGCTGAATAAAAAGCACAAGTAGATTTTTATTAGTAATGAGCTGATAAGAATATAAACAAAACTAACATAACTTTCAAACATGTTATATGCATGCTCCATCGAAAAAACTACAGCATGGGAAAACTTACATACAAGCACTTCGTAAACGGCAAACGCTACGAGAAAATTTATAACATAATGCATGTTATAATGAGCACTACATTTTTCGTCGCGTAATTTTTATGTATCTTTTACAGTTTTCAAGTTATATAAACTTCAATAAAATGAAGATTCATAGGCTATTTACAATGAATTGAAGATATGGATTTTGTTTGCTATTCCAGTGTTTCAAACATATTGTTATATACCGGGGTGAGGCTAAAAGGTTTGCAGCTAGATATTAAATTTTAGTTTTATACATTGGGAGGCATAGCTGCAGAGGCAACAGGAGGACCAGAGTCTTAAACTACACGTTTCAGAGCAGGCGTGGGATAGATATAACAAATACACAGATTTTTCGCATTAATCACATTACCTGTGGTTTATTCAGTGTAAGTCCGGTGCCCCTACATCACAAACAAAAGTTATAAAGAAAGAAATTGAACGGAGATGTTACACACGCGAATTTAATTTCACACGATTCCACATAGGACCTTACAGACCCAACACTCAGACAAAAATTGACGCTAACACACAACACAAAGAAGTAACACTCACTTCCCCCACTCTCTCCAACTTTGACCAGAATCGCCAGCCAGACGGTGGCGAGTCGCCACGCCAGACGAACTTCAAGACCTAAAGCCGAAAGAATTACCCCAACAATACTGTCGCCAACGACGAAATAATGTGTATGGCGTGACAATATACACACATACACACCACAATATGATAGGTGTTAAGAGTGAACCATGATTTATGACACTAGGAACGTAATATTATGTTTAATATTGACTTAAGGATGTTAAAATTTAATTATTATTTTAAAAATAATTTGCATTATTTATCTATGAATAAAACAGTTATTTCTTTGTTCTTACCTGAGTTAATAAATAGGTAAGTTAAATTTTAAACCAATTATATTCATGAATTAGTTTTTCATTCATTCATCATGGCTGAAAACATTGCAGCCAAGAGAAAAGTTCAGGTGTTCTAAGAATCTGTTTACCTTTCGAAGCCCTAGCTGGCATGTCTACTGAAGAAGCAACAGAATCAGTATATATAACGAAAACGCATCCAAGCCACAACCAGTTTACGTTAGCAACATTACCATTATGAATATCATTTCGTATTGAGAGCAGAAACCATCAGCCGTTTAAAAATATTACAAAATTGATAATAAAAGAATAAAACTTTATTTTGAAACATTCCAGCCCACAGAAAAGCTATTGCACAAATAGCGTAATATCATACATGCCATATGAAACATGGGAGGGATTTCATAATTCTGCATTCTTTTTGTGATATCGCACAGTTATGGAAGAACTGAGTTTACTAGGCTAAGAATCAAAACAAATGCTTCTCGCGTACCACTTTGTTCACAAAGTAGTACTACTTTTTTTCACCGATCTTAAATTAAATGAAAAAATGAACCAGCAAAACCCAAACGAGGTGAAACACAATGCATCAAGTGCCAAAAGTTCGGGAAAAGTAAAAATGTATTGTCACAAAAGGGATCATTGTGTCAAGTATGATATTAAGCACACTACTTTGCAATGCACCAAATGTACATTTAGTTTGTGCAAATTGCAAGGGCTAGCATAGGACTAATTATAAAGGTTGCACGTTACAAAGAGCCACACCCTACAATCAAAATGAACATGTTACAAAAAATAAAGTCACAACAGTATACCCGCACCTTCTGTCAAACATCATTTCTGCCCACCAATAACATTTCGACAATATAGTGAAAACTGTTTTCAAAGACTTATGCCCAGGCCAATGTTTCACAACTTGGTTCACATACTCACCAGAACAAAATGAGTAACCATCACGTAAAATGATTGCTAATCTCATAGTCAAACTGGATTCTTTGCTGCCTCTATTACACTCCTAATTCCAATACTTTCTCAGGTACTGTCCGCTCTCATGAAAAAAATAATGGAATCCACTTCCAAAAAAGAGAATTAATATTGTACTTGAACTGCCAAGGCATTAACTAACATGGATTATTGCACTTCCTTCAAACTTATGATATTGACGTGCTGCTAGCAGCATAGTCGGAAAAGAAAAGGGCTTGGGATTTCTGGTATTTTTATAAAAACGTCATTAGCAAATATGAGACTTTGTCAACTACCGAATAAGAATATCAAATATTAGGCATTAAAGTTCTATAACATAAGATTGACTTATTTTATTCGGCCACAGTTAATAAACGTCGGACTTCCAGGCTGTTTTCCACGAATTGAAATCTCGATATATAATCGGCGGCGACTTCAATAGAAAGAAAAAATGTTGGAGCTCAAATGCAGTCAATCCGCGAGGAAAAAACACTACATAATTCAAATTGATCTGGAGTTTCTGTTTCCTGGGATCCACATAGTCATTACCGAGGTGATGGCAGCACACCGGACATATTAGATTTTTTTATTGGTAGGAAGTCTCGCAGCTCTGCTCAAATCCTATCGTAGTCAATTAAGCTTATATATTTATCCAGTACTAATTACACTCAATGATGCCGTTTGGAACTAAATTTCTTCTTCTGGTTAAATAAACACTCTTTCAACTGGACATTGCTTCATTACAATCCATTCATGCCTTTGAAGTCACCTCATGGTATTGACGCTGCATCAGAAATATCCAGTATTCTGCTAGCCTAACAAGTCGCCGTTTTGCAGCACGCACTCACAAATGTTCAAAATGTAGTGTTTATCTTCATGTTCAACAACTCCACCAGATTAAAAGAACTACAAGAAAGTAAATACTCTCAATACAACATTGTTATAACAGATCATCCCTTGTGCGTACAAATACTCTTGAAAATCAACTATAGCCTTTTAACGCCGGGGTGGATCTTTATGAAAGAAAGCGAAGAAAATATAAAAATACAGAGAAAAATATTTTCCGAAGAATTATACAACGAGTTTCAACCAAATGCAAAAGCTGAATTCACCAGGAACATACGGAAATTACTTTCCCAGCGTCTGCAACTGTCTCCTTGCAATATCTGCTTTATACCTGCTCAAGTACAAAATGCCATAACTAGATTATCTAAGAAGAAAGCTTCTTCTGTCCAAGACTTGATTGTTCAACCTCTACTGGAAGTTTTCCTCGAAATGTACTGGCATTAATAACACAAATGTACAACGCTACTCCTCGCTGAATTTATTTTTCTTCAAAATGGAAGCATGCCATTATAACCATGATTCCAAAACCACAGAAAGTAAGAAATGATCCAAAGAGTTATCGACCAATAACTATTTTACTGCCCCTATCTCAAATTTCACTGTTACCATTCTACCCGCAACACAGTTTGGATTCGTAAGTTATCACTCAAATCCTCAAGTTCCACCGCATCGTAGATGGTTTATATTGTACACTTACGAAGATAAATCAGTTTGTTTTGGTCTATGCAGTGTGTATAGTGTAAGTGTTTAGTATGTTGGCGGAACATTAAAATGAATATTCTTCAACAAGGACCCATGTCTGGAAACATATAGTTTGGACGCTGTGGGACGTCGAAGTTTAAACAACATTCATGTTTGGGCAGACGAAAATCGTCGTGTGCAACTGGTTAGAAGCAACCAATGCAGGTTCAGTGTGAACGTATGAGCAGGGATATGACTAAACGGACCGACATACCTCACTTTTGTCGGAAATTTCCTTCATAGTCTACTTCATGTGGTGCCACTACAGGTTCGTCAAGTAATGTGGCTGCAACATGACGGACTTCCAGTTCACTTTGAAGCAAATGTGCTGGAATGCCTGGACGCTATATACCCCAATCGATGGATTGTAGAGGGGGACATGTGCCATGGTCACCACGGTCACCTGATCTTATACCTCTCGACTATTTTCTGTGGAGTACTATGAAGACTATGGTGTATACTAAGCCTGTAACATCAGAGGGGGACCTTATCGTACGAATCCACGAAACTGTGACTGAAATACTCAGCACACAGCCGCACGCATTCAACCATGTGCGTCTATATCTGCACCGCAGATATACGCTCTGCATTCAAGTAGGAGGTAAACAATTTGAACCCCTTTTGTAATTTACTGCACGGTATGGTGCTATTGTTAGATTTCTTAATGAAATGTAGAACGGACACCCAAAAGCATATCCGAATCATATCGCATATCGACGCCCCGCAGCGTCCAAACCATGTGCTTCCAGACATGAATTTCCGTCTGGAAAAAGTTCACTTGAATGTCCAGCCAACATACTAAGTGTTGTCGGTGTTTTTTCTATGCACACTGTATATACTGAAAAAGCTTCTGACAAAATATCCCATGATGATCGTCTTTTCAAAATGAAGCCTCAGCTAAGTGATACTCTCTATAGGATCATTAAACATATTTATACAACAAAGCACTTTCTGCAAAATATGAATCAGCTCAATCAAAATCACTACCAATTCGATTTTGAGTTCCTGGGACCTACTAGAACCTCTAGCATCTATCTCGTACTGTGAAGATTTTTTAAATTATGACTCATTTTGCAGACTACATTACAATTCTAAGTAAAGGTATCACTAATATAGCTGGTAACACCTTCGGAATTTCGTGACGAAATACACCTGTGATCCAACACTGGAAAGCTATATTGAATTCCGTAAAATAAAATTTCATAAAGCTCACTTGCAAGTAATGTTTTGCATCAGCCTATTAGTATTCAAGGAGAACAAATTTGAGAATCCAAGTCAGTCAGATACCTTAGTCTTATTCTTGATCAACGTCTGACATGGAAAAGTCATTTTTCCTTCTTATGCTTTCGATTAATTACCAGTGCTCTATGGTACGTCAGCAACTCAAACCATTCAGTCTGATCTAAGAAATTCCAGAAGTAGCAGCCAGAACACTCGATTGCCATATCAAACCGTTGGATACTCCTACAAACTAACTCTCCTGATTCACAACTCAGAAGAATCAAGAGAGGAAGACATTCAGATTAACATTTATTAAATCTTTAGTACAACCGGAACTGTGGCTGAGCAGAACCCCGGAAGCAAGTGCCACTTTTATTTATGTATTTTTTCATTCTTTTGTATAATGTAGTAAAACTATAGTGTATTACATGCAATGAAATTATCAACTGCTTAAAAACCGATTATGTTTTAGTCATAATAAACAATAACCAAATCTTTACATGTAAATGTGTTTTTGTGGCCCGATAAATTCCATGAACATGGTTAAATGATGCTGGACTTAAAAGAACTTTGGTGTCCATCTGAAGCTCATTTTCAAGTTATACTGCTCTCTCTCTCTCTCTCTCTCTCTTTATCTCATTCTTTTAACAATGCTTCTTTTTTCTGCCTTCAGGAATAAATGACGTATTCCTGGTGGAATCTGGATATCATTTTTTGTGTAGAAGGTAGAATTTTCTACTTTAGATGCATAAGCGGTAAAGTAAAACTTTTGGTACATAAGGAAACTCTGAAACCATAATATGTGCAGTATAAAAGAACTAGTTCCAAAAGGTATATAAATCGTTTTGACATCGATATTTTTATGGAAAAAATTAAAATCTGGGTACTCAGATTTCATCACGTGGAGCATTTTGTGTGCGACTGGATTTTAAACTTTTGAGCACTATTTTATAGGAAAGTTAGATACATAGCTGACATAGCATAGCATTAATGTTCAACACGATTATGCGATAAAAACTTTAACTATACTATACTAGCGAGTACCCTTAAATAGATGATCATCTCTTCATAAAACTGTTCCTGTTTCATTCTTGATATATACTCCACAATTGATACGATTGAGATTCACGTGCCTTTTGTATCTCAAATATCAGTTTATTTTAGACAGGAAAATTAATATGTAATACCCAAGTTTCGGGTTAACTATCAGTAGTTTACTCAAACTTGTTTAGGAATATAAAATAAATTAATTAGAGCTGAAGACTTGAAGAGATTACTAGACCAAAGGTAGATTTAAGAGTGATGGCTGAGTGAGAATGACGGAAAGCTCTGGTGCACAGCCAAGGTCTGGTGATGCTGTGAAGAACAGGGCGTGTCTGTTCATGTTCAGAATGGCAGAAGAGCTCAACTTGCCAAGGCTAACGGATACGTGCTCTTATTGTTAAACTCTTCTGAGCACGGTTCATCTGTTCACTCGCTGTCATCATTTGTATTTTCATTTAAATGTCGTACACACAAAGGCAGTCTAAACATTATGCGAAGAGTTTTGAAGAAATGTATTTTTATTAAGCAACTTAACTTCCCTCAAACACAGTATTCCAGCGAAGATCCAATTTCATTATCTCGTATCTAAAGTGGTATTATTGAAGATATAGAAAGTACTCCTATTGTAATCGTTCCTTCTGGTGGAGGGAGTTATTGTCTATGTAGTTTCAATATCTAGGCCGTGTTCCGACTGTTTACCCATTGTTTCTTTATTGCACATGATTCATCGTGTGGTGGACAGGTATCCCCAGTTGCGTCCCCTTCCTTGTACCACATGTCTAGTACGTTACTGTTAGATGGTATTAGTTACGTGGCTGCAAGTATGTCATATAGTTTGTTGCTATTGGTTTAATCGGAAGTTGGAGTTTTTGTCATCGTGTGATTACTTTCTCTGGGTACATTTGTGTTGACTGTATGACATCAAAAAGATGGTTTTTTCTTACATAATCGCTTTCTTCTACATGATAAATGCATATAAATGGCCTTAATGAACTTTGAATTTTGGTATTATATAATTAACCCAATGTTTAACTGGCGAAAGAAGAAAACTCAGAAAAACCTCAATCAGAATAGAAGAAGCGTTTGATGCAGTAATTTGTATAATAAATTATTTAAATGTAAAGAATGATTATAATATGAATATGAATTTTTATGTGACATTGATTTGAGATGTTTGTTGATTGTAATTATTGTTGAGAAGTAAGTTTATACGGCCTTACTGAAACTGACAATAATAGCGTGCAATAATGCAGCGAGGGGGTGAGCTGTTTATCATTATTAGAGACGAGGAAGTTACGTAATGTTGGCGCGTTTTTCTTTAGAATGTGCTGAAACATTTTCCCTAGAGCATATGTGTTCATAATTTTCATTGGATATTAAAATAGACGCTAATGTTGGCGCGTTTTATTAGCCAATAGCAACTCAGTTATAATCTTTAGGCATATCGGGTGTAGGAGTATAAAAAGGGCTAGGTTAGAGGTAAAGTCCTTCAGTCCGTCGAAAACATTTGTGCGTTACACGTCGCCTTCAGTCCAGCAGAAATATTTGTACAGTACACGTCGGCTATCGATTCGCAAGCTACGCGTAGCAGAGTTAGGAAAATTCTCAAGTGTTGTAAAGTTAATTATACAAAAGGTTGAAGTACGCGAATTAAAAGTGATCAGTAATGAAGTTATTATAACAGTTTCAGTTTGGCGAGTGTCAAAATCAATGTGTAAATGTGATAGTGAATGTGTTCGACAATAAAAAGTGTAAAACAAATTCTTTCATCAGTGTTATATTTGGATAAAAAACTCCTTTCCGTTTACACAACCTGTATAAAGAGAAGTGCTCGACCAAAAAGATCATAGCTAGCCGGAGGACAGTGAACCAAAATTAAATAAAATAACAGTAGCATTCTTTAAAACAAACACTAATACTGCCGCAAATTGCTAACACCAGATGGAGCTAACAAACATAACAAAGAATCACGTCACAAAATGGCTTCACCACGTGGAGTAAACACAAATACACAAACATTATAAATAATACCGTCGCAAATTGTTTCCCAAACGTGGGGCTCAACAAATTAAATAATATTACAAGTATACCTCTTCGAGAAGACATGTAACTCAGAATCAACTGTTCCAACAGTTTTTAGACTTCAAACTTTCAACTTTGCCACCGATAACACACTTTTGTGTAGTGTCATGATTTAAGCGACTTCCCTCTTCTCCAAAATGAACTATTCTCATGCGTGTTTCTGTCTGGCTTAAAAGACTAAATTGATACATTCTTCTAATGCCCGTATCATTCAGAAGAGACCCAGGGAACTGCTCTTGCATGATAGAAGACTTCATAGCCTTACCTGCAAAGGAACCAACCCCTGAGCCACCAGATTCCGTTCATTGTTTTAAGTGTTGTTTAGATTATGATGTATGAGAGTGGATTCAAATCCCACCCATAGTTTAGTCATACACAAATCAGTTAAAGCATATCAAACATGTACGAGATTTTCGTACCAGTTTAGCAAGCACGAAACCCTTCTTGCGCAATACTCGTACTTCTTTCATCTGGAATTCTTCATGTGAAATAAAAAAAAATATATCTAAATTTCCATGTATATTAAATATGGTCGTGTTAGTTGAATGAACATTGTTGTTGCTACACTATTTCGTTTTTCTTCACGTGAGTCGTCACGTGGGCTTATAAGGCTATATTTAAATCAGTGGCCTATTATTGTGAAAAATGAAGGATATGAATAAGGTATGTCAAGGTAATATACTGGTGGAAGTAGCCACAGCAGCGTGCTACAAGACACTTGGGTCCTTCTGCTGGTGTTTCATTTTAATTTGGAGTATTACGACGTGTTTCTGCTAGCTTCCTATGAGTTTTGTAAGCTATCTTCTACTTACTACGAAAGAACACCAGAGCTTATTCGTAACTTTGACTTCGACTCTCCCGATATGTATTTCCAATGGTGTTAAACTATGTTTAATTACTGCACGATACTTAGCTTCAGAAAGATTCTTAATACGTAATAGAATTAACTGTTGATAAATTAACTGTTATACCACATAAAAGCAATTACCTCGTAGTACACAGCTATGGCAGATATCGAAAAAGTCTCATACCTCTGTCGTGTCCCATTTTAAGAAGATGGTTGCAGACAAATCCAAAGGAAATTAACTTAAGGGATTTAATACATAATAGTTAATTTAACATATATTTATATATTGATATTTGGCCGTACCTTCCACTCTACCATACAGAAAACTTCTGAGTACAATAGCAGTAACAATCTGCAAAGTATAAGCAAGTATAATGAAGAACAGTTAGCTCTGTTTATCAACGGATGCATTTTTAGAAAACAATCTAGAGGATACATATTTGTATATAGATCCATTACAAGAATTAAACTCATTTTAATATCGATGCAATAAAAATAATCAAGTTTTGAAAACCTTATTCGAATGTGGTACTTGCAGCATTGCAGCATTGGCTTAGTGTGAAATATTCTATAAACATAGTTATGCGGTGATTGTACCAAAATATTTTTTAAACTTCTAGGCTCTTGTTTTAACTTGATACACGCAGTTAACTACTATAGCTCAGAAAGTTCTTCATAAAGTTGTGTGAATACGACCTGGTAGGCACAGTATTCAATAATGGTATAGTATTGTATCAAATTGGGAAATCAGTTTTACAGACTTGAAGAACAAATTTTAAAAATACCTCAAGAAAATACGAACTTAATGCGATTTATATTCTTTTTAGACATAATATTCAACACGAGGTTTTTAACAGTTGGACAGCGTTAGAAGTTCTTTACTACAAATGCTATGTTAAAAATTTACTTTAATTTTTTTTCTGAGAAACTCTGTTTAAAATCCTTAATGTAAATAAAGCACAATATGTTATTTAGTTTAGAAACTGTGATATTCGTGGTACAGTCGCTACATTTGCTCACCATAATTCCTTGCGCCGAAGAGCTCAAATATATTTTGCAAATCATATCAAGCAATATTTCAGATGCAAAATTGTTCAGGTTTGATTCACATAACTAGTGAGGCAGAAGGATTTTCTTCTTATTTTTAACAGAATTCTCTATATATCCCTCAGTTCCTGTTGAAGGTTTCACCCCTTATATCGCCTAGTACTATGCAGAACAGTACATGAATTCGCCAACAAGGACGTTCTTCACATTCTTCTGAAGCAATTTCCAACGGAAAAACTGAAAATCACGTAATTATAAAAGGGCATCTATCATTGAATATGATTCCAAAGCATGTATTCCAATTGATGAGTTGTAACACTTATTGCATGCATATTCGATGACTGATACTGTCTGACCGAAGAGCTGAGAAGCTTTTATAAAGTCCACTTATGCAACTACAACTGTAAAATTTCATGAAACATTAGTATTTGAATGTGAAATCGTTACTAGCAATCATCTTTCTAATTCAAGTGACAGGTCTCTTCTCGGCGACAAGCCCCGAATAATCTCATGACTAAAGGTGCTTCGCATCCGGCGCGGTAGTAATAAAATAAATGCTTCATTTTTATATCCCCCTTTAATTATATGGTCATAACGGAGAGCTTTGACTTGAGAAACAACTCGTTGATTGATTCACCTCACATTCACAGCCATATAAGGTAAGGAATTCTTCTAATTAAAGGAAAATTCCTTCGCCTAACTGGAATCAATTCCTGGAACAGAACGCTGACCACTTGACCATAGAGATCCAATTCCTGCCTTAGAATTTTTCATATCTTTGGCTTATTATTTATTTCTCATAATTAAGCACAACATAATTATCGAATAATTTGGCCATAAAGTAGATTTCCAAGTTAAGATTTTCCTTTGAAGTATGGTAGCAACACTTTTGCAGTAAATTGTATTCTACGAGGGCTGTCCAGAAAGTAACCTCCGTTTTGAAATAAACATGAAACCGGTATGCATACAGAAGTTTTATTATACACTCTGAAAACTATTACTTTTCTCTATTTTTCTACATAGTCTCCAAATATATTCAAGCACGTGTCATACCCTTTCATAGTCTTTAAAATACCCTCTGCATAAAGCATGGTCATAAGAGAACGGTAATAAGTTCAAAGAAGTACAGATTTTAGAAAATAATTTAACTTTTGTTGAATAATTCAATACATTTTCAATAATCCCAATACATACACTGTAAACGATTATTTATGTTGCAATTGCTCGTGTATTGTCTATTTAACCGCTCCTTACTACATCGTAATCTCATCTCGTCTCTTCCGATGTGATATTCTAGGCAAGTGCATCAGCACGTTTACCTTCTACGAAAGACATGACGGTCTTTAGAAAGACTCGACAGAGATGATGAAAATTTTCGTACCTCTTGAATTTTCTGTTTGCTATAGCATTGAGTAATCAAACTGGTGGCTTGTTTATTCTCCCAGGAGGCGAGATGATATTTAATACCACGACCCAAAGTTTCCCCTTAAACCTAAAACATTAGTAAAAATGAAAATAGATAATAGCGAAAGCTCTGCCATCTATCCAAGATAATGAAAACAGGTAGACGTACGGTAGAGAGCCGTCTGCCCTTCCCGTATAGAAGCAGAGATACAAATTAAATTAAGTTTTATTTATGGATGCTCTTTAAGTACTATGGTCCTTATCGTCCCATTCTATATTGGGCATGAAAGACCGGAAATTTTGCTCAGAGGTATCTTTATCAGGCTTGAGGTTCTTTTACGTGCCGTAAATCTACAGCAGAGATACAGCAGCCTAGCACTAAAGCCTCTGTAGACATCAGACGAAGCAATATTGTATGGTATGGGGATGAGACCTAGAAGGCTAACTGTCAGCCACTAACTGAGCAACGGGTATCTCCTAACACATCCGTCGCGGTATGACTTCTAGTTAAAGCGATGTAAAATAAATAGAGAGAAACAATACATGTTTTCAGTAGTATGTAACTCATAAATTAATGAAGGCCATAAATTAATGATAATTCCTTTAATTCTGAATAAAACAATCTAAATCCAACGTAGTTCTCATAATAAAATGCCAACACAAAAGCGTTTCACAATACATTCAGTTAATGAATGACATGAATTGATAAATATTAATGAAGAATGATATAAAAATCATTATTATTTGTAATTAAATATAACTCACTGGCAAGCTTTATAGTTGCACATACACATAATCTGTTACAGCTGCTATGGTTAATAATTATCAATCTCCAAATTTGTTATGAAAACAAAAGATTGAATAAATAACATAAAATTACTTTAAATATGCTTTAATAAATATTTAACGGCTGTCTAAAATAGAATACACACGTTAGATAATTTTTTTTTCTTTCTTTCTTTCCTGAAACATTTTAGAACTTGGTTTCGGGACCTCGTTTCCCAGACTTAGGCTCACAATATAAAATCAAAGTTTCTGACCTTTCGCACAGCGACAATCAGAAGAGTGGTTCGAGACCTGGCACGTTGTCACAGGAAGTTTGGTTTTCTTGGAAGCGTTTCACACCTTTTTCGCGTATCTCATTCATCTCCCCAATACGCTCCCCCCAAGAGAGGACACATAGCGGATCGCTGCGCAGGCTTCGTGCTACAATAATGTATCTAAGAATTTGTAAAGCCAACAACCGCTACACAATAACTAACAATTACGTGCCAATCATTTGTACAGAAACGACTGTCAAGAGGTTTAAGATTCTGGCATATTTAATAGCACGAAGACAAGCTGGCTTTTAAATTAATTATTTAGTAGATGCTCTCAGTTGCTTGTCAGCCTGTTAACGAGCCGAAAAATAATACTTAGCGGCCTGGAGCATTAAAGTCGTCATGACAACCGTTATAGACTAAATCAACGCAGCGCTGTTCGATTCAATGCTTCAACCTCGGATTGAAATTTCCACGAAATCGTAACTAATACCAGAATGGTGTTTTTAAGACTATTTACTAAATGAAACGCTTAATACGCAAGATTAATAATATTAAAATAACTTAGGTATATGTTATAACTTATAAGTATGTTTAATTATAACACAACGCAGCTTCGTGTTCTATTAAAAAGTTTTCTTAACTTATTTAGCGTACAAATCAGTTGGAAATTGGAAATTAACAATCGAAAATCAGCTGTGATAATATCCGATGAATTGTGAACCAGGTGCGACATCTCACAATCTCTCTCTCTCTCTGACACGCACTGTGAATTAGATTGGTCAATATTTAATGCCAGGCCTATGAAGTAAACATTCACTCGTATTTTCACAAAACTAGACAAAGTCTTTGATAAATGGAGTGATTTGTATGTATCGTTGCTTAGAAACGAAATCCCTATTCCTATGTAGCTTATAAACATGAAGCTAATCATAATTTAATGTAAATATTACAGTTTTAAGTTGTAACCAGCTCCTTTTTTGGGCTGTTTTACTTTCTCTACTACGTATAGTAAGTAGGGGAAGTATTGTATTCCACCCAAAAATTCGATACCGAGATTTCACCGGAAATATATGTTTTGAGACACCCTGAATCCAAAAAAAGCATTTTTGGAAACATGTCCGTGTGTGTGTTTGTCTGTGTGTGTGTGTCTGTGAACAGCATAACTCAGAAACGAACAGTCGAATAAACACCAAACTTGGTATTTAGGTTCAGCATCTTCCAAAGATGCGACACGAAGGTTTTCAAGAAAATTCCCCCACCCCAGATTACCCTTTACATGGAACATTTTTCGAAAATTTTAATTTTCTCAAAAATGGCTCTAACGATTTTGAAAATATCATATATTTAAGATATTTTCATGACAAATGAAATGTATATCTCGAATTTTCTGGGAATGTCTTCAAAAGTATTCTTCATTGTAAACGACTTTTGCATAACTGTTAAACCATAAGAGATAGACAAAATTTTACTACACAAACAATGTAGATCGCGTTAAAATACATAATTTATGTCATATACAGTTTTGTTGTTGAGTGAACCATTTTCGAGATATTGCTAGTTATTCCCTTAAATTTTCCAATACTTATACTTTTTTCTCAAATGGAAATTCGTTATTCATTTCTTTTTTGTCCTGGTAATACAAAGAGAATGGAATACTCCAAATAGCAAGCAACTCTTAAAATATTTGACTCTAGCTTAAAGCCTACCAATTTCCTTTCCATCTACAGAAAATTAGCAATAAGATTAACATCTCGCTATCTCGATTAACATGAAGCATAAGGAGAATGAGCGTTTGTAAACATAGTTTGTACCAGAGTAGAGAAAGTCATGTGAGTGTAACACATCAGGTTTTTAAATTAGTAACTTTTAACTAAACAACATAGAATAACAAATTTAATGATTACACTATAGCTATAATCTGAGACAGCATTTGTTTAATTTATACAGATTCTAAAACTAAATTTAGAATATCTAACATATGACTTTAAATTGCTCATATCATTTAGAGAAATTTTACTAAAAACTATTCTCTGCACACATATGTATGCCTGTGTGCATAAAATGTGGCCCATAATGGAGCGGAACCATACTGCCTACCAGCGTGACCGCCTCAATTTTATGAGCACATTTCTAACCAGTGGATTGGCAGGGTACTTTACCTCACCCAAAGTATGGCAGAACTGTCAAAGGGTAACTAAAACCTTATATTTTCATATTACACTACCGTTTTCTTATTGCCGTTTAGTAGCAGCAATAACTTTAACCCTTGTCTCCATGTCGCTGATAAAAGCTCTCATATATGTATCTATATGTCGTAGCTGCCGTACAGTTTAATTTCATACGCAAAAACTTCTTCACCCCTTCCTCAATTAATTTGTAATTGGTTTGGCACGTGCGCCAATTATATAGAAACTGTTTCATAGAGGTGGTATCCTAACCACCCCTTAATTTCACATAGATTATAAGCATTTCATTAGTTAGTTTATATGTCCCTGATTTTTCTTCAGACCACTTACATAGAGAACTGATACCGGCTAGTTGGAGTCAAAAGTTGGTTATCTGAAGGTGAAAACTTTACGGAGGGAAAACACTATTTCAATCTAGGGGAATGAGCCACTTTTTTGCGCGACAGTGTACAAGCTTTAGCGTAATCTTCCGCATTACCCTGAATTAGTCTGCTTAAGTCTTATTTTGCGTCCTTTATACATAAATAGCTATTATTTAACAGCTTCTTGGAAAGGATATGAAAATAAATGCTTTTCACAGCAAACAATAATACAAAAGCTAATAGGTTATGGTTATACACTATACAATATGTATGGTATTACTTTTTTATATTAACAGTTTATTCAAATAATACAGGGCATACTCAGAGTAGCGTATTTTCTAATTCAGTAGATGTGTGTATGTGTGTGTGTGTGTGTGTGTGTTTGTGTGAGGGAGAGATGAAGTGCCTGGATGCCAAAACCTTTTAATAATACTTATGAAAGAAAGCGTTGCTTTGTTTCCTCAACATTGCATGTTGTAACTAGTTCATTGCCAGCAACAGAGAAAATGTGCCTAGTGTAACATCCAAAATTGCTCAGTTTATAATTAACAACCGAGAATATTATTTTTCTGGGCTGTTACGGATTGTATAACTTCCGAAATGTTTAAATTAATCACCTAAGCCTGCGGAATCTACATATTGTAACTTTGTCCAATTTTCATCGCTACTTCACTAATGTGACCTAGTTCAACTTTATCTATCATTTCACTCATTTCTCAATGTCACTTCACTAGTTCTCGCTTTGTAGCAGCGTAATGAAATATGCGGAAGCAGCCTCTTCTTTCCTCCGCTTTTTTCCCTTGCTGGGTAGTCGAACACAAGACCTCTCTAATACCCTGCAGTAGTAGTACTTACTGTACGTTAAATAGCCGTCATAAACTCACTCATAGAACAGCAGTTTTTGTCGCACCACAAACACTCACTCGCGAGAGCGCTCGCTTATATATCCACTAGAATTTTCCAGGGACTTCTATAATGTTTGGGAGGTGGGGAGAATGAACGTTCCAGAAGAATCCTGTTATTTCACGTTAACGCTTTTGACAGCATTTACGTTGCGACACAGCCCTTCACCGGGGCCATTCGGTAGATCCGTCGGTCGACCGGTCGGTCGGTCAGTCAGCATCTTCTACCGATAACTGAGGTCATAGCTACATCACAATATTCACCAATTTCGCCCCTGTTGATTGAATACGATAACAGGGTTTTGCTTTATTCAACGTAAACAATACAGCTTTTATGCTATTAAACTGCTAGGAATTAAAGACAAGGCGCAGCAGTTTAAAATGTCAGCTACTCTGATCTAAAAGTTACCCAAACCGTTTCGAGAATTCTTTCATCACTAAAGGATACTTAATAGGCTATACAACATTACCAAAATTTGGAAGACAGTGGGAATCAGAAATAAAACTATCGCCAATATTTACATGTTTGTGAATATAAGGGGATTAACGAAATTACTGTTCTAGGGAATAAAGAGGAGAATTTGCCACTAAAAGAACTTCTAAATTGTTGTGCAATAATGTTATAAACAATACGGGGGAGGAAAAATGAATTAAATAAATCAACTTTTCAGTTTATAAATACGTTTTACCTATGGAAAAGACAGTTGGCAAATAACAACACTCTAAATAACTTGCAATGATTTGAAAAACAGATAATGAATGTTTGGTGTTTTTCATTTTTTGCGGTTTTAGTTGGAGGCGGCGGCGGTGGTGATGGTGGTGATAGTTGTGGTGTGGTGGTGATGGTGACGGCGGCATTGGTGATAGTAGTGATGGTGGTAGCGGTGATGGTGTTGAAGGTGTGGTGGTGGTGGTGGTAGTGGTGGTGTGGTAATGGTCGCAATGGTAGTGAGGTACTGGTGGCGATGGTGGTGGCGGCGGTGGCGTTAGTGGTAATAGTGGTAGTGGTAGTGGTGGTGGTGATGGTGGTGCTGGCGGTGGTGGTGATGGTGGAAGTGGTGGTAGCGGTAGTGTTGATGGTGGTGGCGGCGATAGCGTTAGTGGTAGTGGTGGTGGCGATGTAAGTTGCGGTGGAGGCGGTGGTGATGGTAGCAGTGGTGGTGGTGTAGCTAACGGTGATGATGATGGCGGCGGTGCAGATTTTGGTGGTGTTGTTGGTGGAGGTGTTGATGGAGTTAGCGGTGGTGGTGATGGTGGCAGTGCAGGTTGTGGTGGTGTTGGCAGTGGAGGTGGCGGTGGAAGTGGTAGTGGCGGTGGTGATGGGGTAGTGGTGGTTGTGGCAGTGATAATGGTGGCTGGTATTGTTGGTGGTGGTGATGATGGTGGTGGGGCTGGCATTTTTTTAGGCAAGGGGAAAACCTTATAAAGACGCCCAAGGCGTGTTGGACTCTCACCAACTAAAAACCTTGCAAGTTTTCTCTTCAACTACCAGACGGTATTACTTCAAGAGAAGTGACTATAGGTCTGCGTACTAATGTACCAATATTCTCACAATTATATTAATCTTTATCAATGTTATTAATTATTCATTTCTCTTCTGTTTGTAGACATATCTTTTGCCGCCTGATTTACAATCCTCCACTTCTTGGCTGAGGAATATTTTAGATATAAGATTTACCAGTGTTACTTCCCCTATTCTATTTTCTACCTTCTTTCTTTCTCTGTGCCACCTTACGCATGTGAAGAAAGTATATTCTGCAGTAGCCTTCTGTCCACAATATAGACATGCACCTGTTTCGTTGCTGCAAAAATGGTGCAAGTGTACATTAAAGTAGCCATGGCCTGTAAAAATCTGAGATAAATAAAAATTCATTTTTACATGTTTTCAATTCAACCATAGTTTTACATCAGGAATTAGTTGTTTAGTCCAGTTTGCTGTCCTATCATCATCATATCATGTCTTCTGCCATGCATCAATCAATTCATGAGCAGTTCTACCCGATGCGCATTGGACTCCACTTTCCTTCTTTGTTCAACCATTATGGTAACCGGTGGAATTCGTGCAAGCATTCATAAGCTTTACTAGATGGTTCTACATGCATTAATAGTCCTAATTGGTATGCTTCTTTGCACTCTTGAGAGAGTGTTTCTGTATATTTTCTTTTCTAATGCTGCCCCAAGTTGTTGAAGTATAGAATTATACGGAAGTCGCCACTGAGAATAATATACTACGTGTACCTTCTCTTGGTCGTCCTATATTAGACATTAGTCTAGTAGGATATGCTACTGCTGATCTCCTCACACGTTGTCCCATGCTCATGTTTGCGCAAAATAGATGCCAAGCTATTTAAACATTACTGTATTACTTACTGGTATTCCGTTCACCTGAACTGTAATCGTTCCAGGTTTACAGGCTCCTTTTAGTGATACCACCTAAGTTTAATGTGGGCCAAATGGATCTCTCTAGTACTTGTTTTTGACAATAGGCAATGCTTCAATAGCTTATTATATTATTAGAGTGGGTCCTAGAACCGAACCTTGCGGTACACCGCAAGTCATTGTCATCTTGATTTTTCTCCTACTAGTATTGTTCTATCCTCTAGATAACTAGTCACTATAGTATACAGATAGGGTGATACTCTTTTCTTATTCAGTTCTGAGAGTATGCCTTCCTAGGTAGCGGAGTTAAAGGCATTTGTCACATCTAGAGCTCATTAGAGCTCATAATTGTTTTCTACCAAGCTTTATTGAACCAGCTATTTCCTTAATCCTTTTAAGAGCTGTAATCGTGGATCTACCTTCACGTAAACCGTGCTGTTCAACAGCAAAACCGCCATTTACCTATATTACGTCTTTTAATCTTAACAAGATTAATCTTCAAATAATTTCCCCAATACATCCAGCAAACAAATTGGTCAGTATACTTTGATATTATGATTGGGTGTAATTTTTCTATCAACAGTTGCTATTTTCCATATATTTGGAAAGTCTCCTTTCAGCAGTATCCGAATATAGATATCTAAGCATAAGTATGTTTGATGTTTTACAATAGCTTTAACAATTTCTGGTGATATTTCATCTGGACGTGCAGATTTCTTTATCTTAATTTTACCCGTTACCTTGATTAGTTCACCACTGGTAAATAAAGGGACATCCTCTTGTACTACAAGCTGTTTAATCCATTTAATGGGAGTATGCACGGGAAACGTCTGTGTAGCTTTTAATTATTTACTATCCTCCATACTTAACCTTGGAGGAGTTATAAATTTTTTGGTAACAAGTTGGTATCCTTAACCCCTTATACTCATATTACCTACTTCTTCAAGAAGTGTTTCCAGGACTTCATTTTCACTTCCTTTATTGCACTTTTAAGCGCGGACCTGTATAAATGGTGCTGTTCTTGACAATGTTTTCTTAATCATCAGTTTCTTTGTTTGCTCTCACCATAGCACGTCTGCTTTGTAGACAAGTTCTTCTGATTTCTACTATAGCATCAGACTCCAATAAACAGTGTTTCTATATTTGCTATGTTTTTTTTCCTTGGATAATTATTTTCATATTATATTTGGAACTATATCTGTTGAATCGTGTGCCTCAACATTTTCATTTTGCCTAGCTTGTAATAAGCACCCGTTCTTCTGTAAATCTAGGCATATCCTCCATCTTTATGTGCCATCTCTTACAACTGGATATGCTATGTTGGTACTTATTACCTACTGGGGTATAAATGTCAAATGAGATGTGCTGGAGATGGCCGAAGCTCTCCTTCTCCAGCACTTTCCAATTAGTTATACATGATGCAATTTTACGAGTACTAAATGTAACATCTATGTCCGATTAACTGGCTCGCCGGACAAAAGTTGGTATATTTCCACAATTGTGAACCACCAGGTCTTCTTCAGCGAGCCATTCAGCCATAATTTTACCTCTAGCATCCTCAATTGGAGAGGACAATAAAATCCGCACCAACGAAAATTTGTTTTTATGGTACTTCATTGCTGTTCTTACATGTGTTAGAAAACGTACGAAAGACTGTGCGTCAATATTTGGAGAACTATAACATCCAAAAATTGCAAAGAAATCGAGTTCAATGCAAACATATTCATCCACAGCTCCCATACTAAGAATTTTGAGAGTTGGTTACGCATTTTTCATCTGATACCATCTGGTATATAAGATCCAGTGCAGCTCTTCTTCTATCAATGTCCCGTGAATTATTCCAATACTTTTCTTATTTTGTTTATTATGTATACTAGGTCCTTGTATCAACGGTACTCCTTTACAGCTTGCTATTATTTGCGAGGTGTCCATTGCAATATATTCTTCCTTTTCTACTTTTTAAGTGCTTGTACCAATCTCCTGTACTCAGGACATCGCATTGTCTCTGTTTATGTTCAGTTGATTTACATAAGTAACATTTCGCCTCTTTCTTAGATCATTTGGTTTCTTTATTACATTCCTTCATTTTGTGACCAGTTTCACCACAATTGTGGCACATTTGTTCATTTTGCTTATTCTGGCACTCCTATGCGTTATGTTCCACTCTACAGCCCCATCCTTCTATTTTTCTTCTTATTTAATAATTTATTTGCCGCATCTATATTTCTCGTTACAAGGACATATTTTACTCCTTATGTTAACTTTTTCTTGTACTTTTTGTGTAGAATTTCATCATCATTATTTAACCCTTGTCTTGCTGCTTTCTTTATATCTTCCTCTTGTACATTTCACCTATATCTAAAATCATAACTGATTGAGTTCTTTGCCTCGTCTTTACCTCTGCAACATTTTCTAGTTTTGTTGATAGCAAGTGCTTAAAAGCTTGTCTATCTCTAATTTCTTTCCTTTTATTTTAAGTTGCACACTTCTATCCCTATTTTTATTAATTTGGTTGGTAATTACTCCCTTGGTATTTACTTTTTGCTTTAGATTATTATAACATCTGCAAATGCACTTTCTCCTATTGGCTTTACTATTGCCTATCCTAATTTTTTAACTTCTATTTCTATTTCTAACTTCTTCTATTTCGCTTTCTTGTGTTACTATACCAGTTTCTCTTTCTCCATTTGTGTACATAAGTAGGTATTTGATTATCATTCCTCCTACAGAAATACTCCAATACCTTTCTTACTCTACCTTCATCTACTTGTCTGTAGTTCTACTTTTGTAGGATCTTATCCAAATTTTTCATTAAATTTGTTTTATCTTTTCTTGACTTTCCTCCCTCTTCTACAGTTATGAGATAAATACATCTCTTATATGTTTTAGTCTCAAAATCGTTCCCCATAGTTTCGGCTGACGTAATGCTCCAAACCATCTTCCCTACTTAGTAAATTACCTTATTCAAACTTATGGATTTGTAGATTTATATACAAAATCATCTTCATATTCTCTCCTTTCTGTTCATCTAACTCCTTAGTTACAATGAAAATATGCATCTTCCTTTATTAGTACTTCTCCTTTTATCAATTGAATCTTTTGGAAAATTTCTTCCGACCGATTAATAATTATTTCTGCTTTTAATTCTTGTATTTTTTATCTTTACCCAGGTCATTGTAAATTTAATTAATTATGTTTTCTTTTTCACAATACTGTTGACTTATAACCTGTGTAATTATTTCTTTGGTATCCCTTACTGTTTTCCGTTTCTTTTTTTTTCTTTTCAAATGGTTCTTCTATTACTTCAGCTATGAAGTTCAGAGTATTTGGCATTATTTTTATGTGTACACCTAGCGTGCTAATTTCATTCTTTATTTCGGTTTTTGCATTTGGAATTTCAATTATTATTTTCCGTAATATTTCAATTTCTTTTGTCATTTTTGTACTAAATCAATATGCATGTATATGCTGCTCTTTTTTCAGTTTTTATAGAATTGTTTGTATTCTTCTTTACTTCTTCCTATTTTTGCGATTTTCAGATTCCTTACTTCCAGTATCCTTACTTTTTTTATCTTCATTTAATACAGGATTGCTTACTTTACTCAAATTCGTATTTCTACTATCACGTTCTGCCAGTGCCAGTTCCAAAACTTACTGTATCATTCAATCTTGTTTGAGTTGGTGATCGCTCCAACAAAGCAGTCTTTTTAAGGGTTCAGGATCACCTTCCTTTTCCGTTTCCTATCATCTGAAGTATGCACTTTAGTTTTAGTTCCAGTCATCCTTTCTTCCATCCCGGCCAGGTTCCCTACAGTTGTGCTTAGCAGTAGTTGGCTGGCGGCCGGGTGGGGCTTGCTCTATCACCTCCACTTCCGCCTGGTTCAGGGAATCCGAAACCCCTGTCCGTATTTTGCTTTCCTTTAAATCCTTATCCGTAATACTATTAGAGCTTTATTTCCATTTCCTTTCCAGGTCATCAACTTGAAATCCGCCAAAATGCTAATGGAGGGATGAAGATGAAGGCGATGATTGACTCGGGGCCCCGTGTGCGCCTTACCCGCACCTGCAATGGCAGGACCCTGAGGGTGGTGACACTGGTGTTGGTAGTGGTGGCGGCGGTGGTGGAGGTGGTAACATATGGCCCTAGGTGCGACATACCCGTACCTGCAATTGCAGGCCTCCTGGGGTAGGTGGTGGTGGTAGTGGTGGTGTTGGTAATGGTGGTGGAGGTGGTAACATTGAGGTATAGCAGCCGCCACGATCAGTTACGGATAGCGACCATCACCTATCTGTATGTAACACTAGCACTTTGTATGTAAGCTACTGCCTTGTACCGCGGGCGCCATGCATAATTCATTCACCGAGATTAAAATGGACGCGTGTGAATCACACACTTAATGATAGGATTTAAGAATGAGAAAACTGGTGCTACTGCACCAACTTAAGTAGGTAGCAAATCGGTTCGCGAGCGACTGTAATTTACTGCTCCGCGAATCGCTCCCAGCGCAGCGTTAGATATCTTCCTTTTCTTTCTTTTCTGATAGGTACACCTCTCATAGATCCCTCCAGCTTCCCTGCTTCCTTTCGAAACCGCGCTCCATCTTCTGAGAAGTAAGTGCACAAAGATTTGGATTTAAAATATGAGGCTGCATTCCTACAATAGAAGAAAGATACATAAATTAATAAGTACGTCAGTAAAACTTCTTGTACATTAACAATGAGGAAATTAGCGTTCTCAATTGAGTACGCCTCATCATAAAGATCGTATCAGATCAATTGTAAAAACTTGGATGAAATTGTATATTGGGATACAAGTGTGGTGGATGGTTTATAATAGAATCGAGGAAAAGTGTGAAAATACGAAACAAATACACTTCCGAGGTTTTCTTATATTTAATAGAGCATATTGCAAATTATTTTAGGCGATCGGTGATAACTATATTAATTGTAATTTTATCTAGTTAGTTGCTCATTTCTTTGAAGTATCAAAATGGTTGACGAGTACCAACCTTAAAAATACTCGATGCGTCCAACTTTGTTTTCAAATAAACGCCAGATCGATTTAATTTGAGCCACAAAAGTGCATTGCCATTGAGTATCTTCGCTTAGTATTATGAAAACATTAAGAAGTTGCCATCATGGTACAAACCTTTGTGTCGGAAATTGAAGAGCCATGCCAAATAGAAAAATTTGTCATGGCAAATTTGGTTCCTAATAAATCCAAATCAAGGTAGGATATAATATATTATGCTTTATTTAAAAACGGTTAGAAGAGAAGAGTGGAGAAATTGCGGTATACTCGTGGTGGGAGAGCATAACTCGCAGTATGTCCGATATATTAATATATTAATTAATATATGAACTATGGTGATACTGATAATTATCTTGTGTTTAAGTTGTTACTCTTAAAGTGTTATTTTTATTTCTTGCCACGGCTGCTGTTATTTGGGTTTTTGGGTAGAGCTTGTTTAACTTTGCAGGGTGTGATACGGGAAGGAAGGTAAAAAGTAACAACTCTAACAATAGATTAGGTTAATGAAGAACACTATGCTTTAATGGCACACGCATTTACTGTCTTAGTAATAATCTAACCAGTTACTTAAGTTAGTTGGAGCTGTAGAACGGCCAAGCCCTACCAGTTCGTGCGCCAAACTTGCGGTCGCTGAGCAATCAAGTATTTTATACGTGCTCTAGAAATAATTGTAGTATTTATCACACGTTCCTATGGACTTTTAAATTGATAACATTTCAACGTTCCTACTACATTATAAGAAGTAACTAATAACGCCTGCTTCGTAGCGCTTACATGTATGTTATTCACATCGCAGCACTTTATGCTCAACCGCCTTGGCTGATGGGGTCGATACAACTGACATTTCTGTACTTGAAGATTTTAAACATATTCTTCCTTAAAATTTCATTGTCTGTCTTCGTTCAGCTTGGAACTTTCCAGATGACTTACCCGGCTATTGTTCGACGTTTGCAGACATGTGACCTCTCTACAAAAAGACTCAAGGTCTGGCGTTTATGACTTTCCCGTACAAGTCCTTTTTGCCTGGGCCCTAATTCTAACACAAAGATACGTTTGTCGGCTTTTAACAAGGGTTCCACAGCTCCAGCTCAACATTTGCACAAACATAAAACTTATGCCTTAACTTCTATTTCAATAACCAGTATTTTGATTATTAATATTATTTTACATTATAATTTACATTAATGTATATATGGCATATATATATAATATACAACCATAGTTACTGTCTCAAAATTAATGAGAAAACATTGATTGCATATTTTATGGAAGGAAGCAAAGCATTACAGTATGCAAGCAATTTGTGGTTAGGTTATTCGGCATATTAAGAAATAAAAAACATTCATTAAGGACTCAGGAAAGAAAAATGATAAAATTTTAACCAAACAGTAGACTATATTCCACGTATATAATAATAAAAACATGCTGTAATATGAGTAGCACCTATAGGTTGTAAAAGCACAAAAAGGGGTTGGTTAGTTGTAACGAATGCAGAAAAACAATTTCCCAGGCATGTCATAATGGTTGGTGAATTCCTGAAAAAGTCGATTGCCCAAAATTAATGAGAAATGCCTAAGTCTTGCAGGTCTTTCCCACTGGTACAGAAGGGCAAGTAATAATCTACATGGCTATAGCATTTGTACCGCATTGTCGCAGACAGTGTTACTCCTCCGATAAGAGTAAATTTATTCGTGAAGCTTAGTACCGAAATAAGGTAGTTTATCTTCTGCTAAGCTATTGGCTGATTAAGGAACAAATGGAGAAAACGGTTTTGCATCTCAACTATCTCCATTGGCAGCGAGTAGATGAAAAAAACCGTTTCTCTTTATACCAATGTGTAACTGGTAGTGTGAAATAAACATTATTGGGAAAATAATCATTGAAATATAAAGTTCCATTTTTGCACACTGGCTTTAAATTGGGAATAAGAAGATTCTCACATAGTGTGGGGGAAGAATGTACAGTGCCTTCGTTTTATGCCAAGGCCACAACCGCCTTATATGCATATCAACCGAGGCCACAGTGACCTCGGTATTATGCCAAAGCGTGGAAGCGACGCAGGATGTGTCAAGGGTACTTTTATAAACTGTGAGCTGTCTCAGTCGTTGCTTTGTGATCGTGCTGTGAAGTGTTTCGACAATACGTGTGTTGATTGGAACTTAGGAATATTATTCTCGTATTAGTCCACGGAAATCTCTACCAACAAATTCACGCTTGAACAGCGTATTTTTATGTACGATACATACGTGAAAACTGAATCATGTAGACAGGTGTGTAGACAATTTCAGCAGCAATTTCCTGGTTATCCAGTTCCGAGTAGAGACACAGTGTGATGTTTGTTCAATAAATTTGGAACGGGATCGCTAAACGCTAAAAAATAAAGTTTATAGGAACAACCCCCCACACCATAGATGAAGTTAAGGAAAATATAAAAGAAATTAAGAACATTACGCAAGAACTTATGCATGTGAATGGTAATTTCATCCGACGATGCCAAGAATGTCTTCGCGTACGTGGACGCCACTTTCTTTAACACTTATAACAAGGTTAGTACTCATTACATATATGTTACTAACGCTCTGAGTAAGTATCGCGGGAGTTACGGAACGGAAAATCCCACAGTGTAGTAGACTGTGTACGGAGCGTGCATTCACGCGATCCGTGGCCTTGACATAAAACGAAGGCACTGTATTTTCCTGAGACAGTCGATTCTGCACAACACAGCACAACAGATTGCTCTCCGAGTGTTCTGTGGTTGCGTGCACCAATCAGTTTTGTGATTGACGAGTTTAAATGTGGAGTGCAGAACGGATAATTTGTTACGCTAATGCTATTCCATTACATTCTAAGATGTGTAGAACAAAACTTCGTATGTTCTTAAATAACATTTATGCAGTTATTTACTCTCACTTCTACAATCGTTGCGAAAAATATAGGTATTTGTTCCAATGGACTCTTGTTAAATAATAACTCACTGTTATCAGACAGATGGTCTTAGTGTTGCCTACTATACCAACTGTTTTGTTCTTGTTGATGGTAACCGGCTTTTAGACTTCCTACCGTACTTTTTATCCTGGGTCTGTATACATTTTACTGTCATAAGGAATTTGCGGTTGTGTAACTAGGTATCCCCTATGTGACTAGAGGATAGCACGGTAAAAAAAAAACTTGCTTGGCTGATCGGAATAAGGATTTTAACTTAAGGTCTTCTGAATGCGAGCCTCAGCTATACCATTGAGCTATCTAATTTAATGAGTTTTAAGTCTTTTAACCGCACGGTTAAATCAAGCAATAAGTAAACAGAATAAATGGAACGATTGAATGATCACAGGGTAAGTAACTTAAGTGATAACCTAAGTAGGCTCTGGGAACTAAACATTCCCACTGATCAAGAGTCCGAGGAAAGGCGGGGGGGCCTATTTTAAGATAACATAAATAATTTTTCCTGTGACCGATGCACAAAACGATAAAGAATAAGTAATAAAGTCAGCCCTTCTAGAACAGGAGGTGAATCCAACCATTAGAATCTGTTGACCTCAGAACTAGACAACAAGGGAGGCAAGGAACTCTGTTGAGCCGTACAAATTACTCTTTGCAAGTTTATGTGACATACTGATAGGCAAGTACGAATTGAGACAACTGAAGCATTATTGCTGCGATCGTATTCATATAGATATGCTTCGGCAGTGGGGGTACCACGGAAAATAGGGAAAGTAGACAGGACGACAATTTATTGAACTGAAATCAGGAATCTACACCGAACTTTCAAGATATTTTTATATTCTCTAGCATCTACTTATAGTAGGTATAGGAAGTATTGCAAAAATTCGAAATGTGGATTATACCAGAAGTGTGTGCTATGATCCCCTGCGACAAAAAAGGAACATTTTAGAATAAGATCCGTTCTAAATCCTCCAAGAAAATCCTCCCTCACCAATTGTTATTTTCTCAAAATACCTCTTACGATTTTGATTAGCCTGCTATATGTTTCAGATATCTCTATGACTAATAAAATGCGTATCTGAAAGTTTCTACAAATAGCTGCTCATTCGGAACGGATTTTGTACAACTTTGTATAACTGGTACACCATAAGAGATAGATAAAAACTAACTGCACAAAAATATAGATCTCTTTAAAACACAAACTTATTTCAAATAAGCTATTTCTGGCATAAAACGTTACCAAGATATTCGATGTTATAGTGTTTTAATGCTTTAAAACCATTAGTTGTACTTTCTCTACGACGTATAGTAAGTAGGGAAAGTATTGCATTCCACTAAAAAATTCGATACGAGATTTCACCGGAAGTACATGATTTGAGGCCTCCTGAATCCTAAAAAAGCATTTTTGGAAACATGCC
The DNA here is from genome assembly GCA_030765065.1 of Deroplatys truncata. Taxonomy (NCBI): domain Eukaryota; kingdom Metazoa; phylum Arthropoda; class Insecta; order Mantodea; family Mantidae; genus Deroplatys; species Deroplatys truncata. The sequence continues at coordinate 102,236,052 of CM060981.1, read as the reverse complement.
CGTGTGTGTCTGTGTATGTGTCTGCCTGTGTGTCTGTGAACAGCATATCTCAGAAACGAAGTCGGATAAACACCAAACTTGGTATTTAGGTTCAGTATCTTCCACAGATTCGACACGAAGGTTTTCAAGAAAATCCTCCCACCCCAGATTACCCTTTACATGGAGCATATTTAGAAAATTTTAATTTTCTCCAAAATTGCTCTAACGATTTTAATTAAAGTATCATACATTTAAGATATTTTCATGTCAAATAAAATGTATATCTTGAATACATTTTCTGGGAATGTCTCCAAAGGTGTTCATTGTGAACGACTTTTGCATAACTGGTAAACCATAGGAGATAGAAAAAATTTTACTACACAAAAAATGTAGATAGCGTTAAAATACACAAATTATGTCATATACATTTTTTTGTCCTGGTAATGCAAAGAGAATGGAATACTCCACATAGCAACCAGCTCTGAAAATATTTGACTATCGCTTAAAGCCTACCAATTCCCCTTGCATCTACAAGAAAATTAGCAATAAGATAACATCTCGATATCTCAATTAACATGAGGCATATGGAGAATAAGCGTTTGTAAAAATAGTTTGGAGAAGAGTAGAGAAAGTCATGTGAGTGTAACACATAAGATTTTTTAAAATGTTGTCTTCATTGAGTTGTCCTTTGTGATATTATGGAAAGGGCAGTCTCAAAGCCACCATATAGCGACCCGCCCTTAAACATTTGACTATCGCTTCAGCTTTCTGTATCCCTCTTTTTTCCGGCAATGAAATATGTAATGGCACTAATTCTGTAAATGTTTATGTCGACTAATGTGAAATAGATAGAAAACAGCGAACTATTTAAAGAATTTCTTTTGGAAAAGGTAAACAAAAAAACCAATAGTGATTAGAGAAAGCATGTGAATATAACACATATTTTTAATAACAGTATTGTATGATATCACATTAACGTACTCGAAAGTACAAATAAAACAACATACCAGGAATAGTATCTATACTGAATTAAGGAAGCATGAAGAAAACAACGCAATCATAAGAGTTTTGATTTAATGAAATAGTTGCTCAATCTTCAGCAATATGTTCTGCTAAATGCATTTCGCGTGATGTGCTAATCAGTACCAGACAAGAATACCGAAGGTTACTTCGAAATGCGAAGTGGAGAACATACCGTGCACCAATTTAATGTCATCTTGTGAATGTCACATTACCAAATAATGATATATCTGCACTCATATTTAAATGATTGTAAGACAGTTAATTTTCTTTTGAATTTATCTTTATATATTTTAGTGCTTCTAAATGCGATTTTACAGGCATAAAAAGACGTACTATCAAAGAAATATGGAGATATAAAATGATAAAAGGTTTTAAGTTGGTAGGCTATAATCATTGTTTACGTTTGGCAAAATTACATTTAACATGGGTGAAATTTTTTCAAACAAAGAATGAACAATGCGCCGCACTCCGCTTTGCGCTTTTCGATCATATTGCGTTGACATAGTGTTTTGTTTCCCCCACTCTTTTTGCTTTAATTTTTCATGGCATCCTTTGAGGTCCTTTCATTCGTTCCTTTTTTATCCTATACACTACTGTTTCTGAACACTCGGTAGCCTTAGCTGTTTCTTTACTGCTTACTAAGACTCATTTTACTTGAATAATCCAACATATTCATTATTACTTTGCGTTTCTTCTAACTCTACCAACATTACGTCTCTTCCTAGCTTCACCCTCCATAACTGTAAATACTTAAGTAAAATGTTAAATAAATAATCTATATAATACTTCGCAGTGTTCCTCACGCTATAAACGTATACACCTCCTTACAACTGATGTTAATATTTACTGACTTCTGCCTCGCGCCTGGCGCATGTTAGATAAAGGGATGACTTTTCTTTGTCATACACAAGTAATGTAATAAGTTACAGGATTTTGGCTTCTTTTAAAAACTGTCTCCAACCTTCTGACCATTTTCTCTCGCTTGGTCCCCGCTGTAAACCCATTAACATAAAAGTTTCTCGCTGACTGAGTTTCCTACCACATAGGTATAGAATTTTCTGAAAAGATTTAATTGAAACAATTATAATGCTCACCTTATTAAAGATAGAGAATTCAAACTGTTACGTTTTACCTTTTAGCTTATTACAGTGCAGGCGTTTTAAGGTGAGACCTGCAGTGCTCTGTATTGCAGGCATACGCGTGATCCGTGGCATCGCCATGAAACGGTCGTACTGTACTTACTGCGTGATAAGCAATGAAACAGCAATTATTGGCTTTTTTACTGAAAAACTCGTTTTCTTTAGAAATTTATGCCCACCAAAATCGATAAAGGCTATAATAAAAAATACGATATAATTTTATAGAGAAAAATACTCTGCATAGGATAATGTGTTCCAAGCTGAAATTTATAACAACTGCATATTTACATTACATTAATAGCAACTTGTGACAGCGCGAGTAAAAAAAGTAACGAAGGTAATAACAACATGTATGCATTAGATAGAAACGAAAATATCCCATCTATCTCCATACCGTGTTTTAAGGTTTAAACAAGCTATAGATGCATTGTGACTACCACTTCGCTCAGGAGGAAGGGATGAAGTGAATAACTACAGGAGGCTACAGGTCGCAGGCAGACGGGTCAAAGAGACGCGCGGAAGTCCGCAACAGTTCTAGGCTCGAAGACCCGTCCCATTGCTGGAGCTGCCTAGAGAGAGCGATGATCTCCATCGACCAAACAGCCCTCTAGCGTCGACGGGAAGTAGTTTTTCCTTAGAGCAAGCATCCGCGCCATCTTTCCGGCACCGCCATACGCTACGAAACCTAGAACCAAATCTGAAACATGAATGAAAGCAAAATGACGGAACGGAAATCGTGGTAGATGAGAGACCACCCTAGCATTCGCCTACCATCAAGGAAAACCAGGAAATACCCAGGATCAGAAAGCGGTCGAGGAATCTAACCCAGGACCTCGCGAGTACGAGCTTTGTAGCTTACCGCGGAGCCATCTCGTTCAGTTTATATGATCTAAAATCTATAGATGTATTAGCAACATTATCAGAATATTTCTGATGGTCCATGGTCGCAAGGCGCATAACTGGTTCTCCTCTTTCCATTTTTGGCGTCTTAAATATTGGAAGTTACAACATTTATGGAAAAACAAGCATCTTTACAATTGAAAAATCATTTTTCATATTCGTATTTTAATCCTAATATTTGTTACACATAATCAGAGTGGACCGTTTAAGTTGAGACTGTACAATATCTCCAAAACTAAGTGTTGTAGAAAGAAATGTCTTTAATAAAAGTTGCTTGGTATTATTGGGGAAAGTAGATGCCATTAGTCGTGTTTTGTTTGGAGGACATTATGATGGTCATTTTAGGGTCAATTTAAATTTTTTAAATGGGAACCTACATTTTGTATGTTGTTTTCTCATTCCTCATAAAAATTAAACAACTTTTATAATAAAGGACCTTCAAATTGTTCTTACACCAACAACGAAAACTCCAAATGGCTATGTACGAAGAGCGCAATGAATGGTTGAGCCATCCATGGACGGCCATTTGTGGTTCAAGCTACAATTACAGGGTCAAGAGCAATTGCATAGTGCTTTATGCTTAGTTTTCTATGAGGAGTGAGTAAACGACGTATAAAAAGGTAAGTTCCCATTTGAAAAAATTAAATTGAACCTAAAATGACCACAACATCCTCCAAATAAAGTAAGACTTCCTCCATAACATCAAGCAACTTTTATTCAAGGCATTTCTTTCTACAAGCTTAGTTTTGGAGATATTGTATAGCTTCAACTTAAATCGTCCACTCTGTATAATTTAGGATGCGGTTGAATAGGAGTGATATAATCAGCTGTCCAATAATCCACATTTTGACAAATTAGTCAAAAATCTCAGTTTCATGTTCATTTAGTCACAGAAACTAGCGAAGAGAGTGTTGTTTTGTACAGAAATTACTGTCTCAAGTAAATATACCTACTGTTCGTCATAATGAAAATCTACTTATTTCCAGTTTAAAAGCATTGCAGAAAATGAAACAATGACAACTCAACCATCGCCGCTGCAGTCCACTTGTTTAGACTCATGACCTTCCTAACACCATAGACCTTCCTGTTCACAGGCAATCCATCATAGCTCACCTTACCGAACACCACCGAAACCAGGTCCACAAAGGAACAACACCAACAAGCTCAGCAGACCTCAAAACTACAGGTATTTCACAACACTCAGACTCCTGCCCCCACCATTCTATTCACTCAGCATCACATGTAGACGATCTTATTTCACACTAATATTCATACCTAAATAACTTACCACCCCCTTCTAACCAAACTACTAAACTAAACAACCTACTAACAACACCTTCTATCACACTGGGTGCTGCACAGACTTAGGTATGTGCTGTCTCCCAGGACACAATTCACGCGCTCGCATGCACGGCATGCCAGCTAGGAACAAACATTTACTAACCGGGGTGCTAACGCGGAACCCGACCACTAAAAGAATTCCCTCTTACTAACATAGCACCCTGTCTCCCTAGACACGCATGATTAGTTTACTAATGGCATGTACATAGGGAGACGATGTAGCCTCTGAGGCTGATCGTCACCGGAGGCGGCGGGTGTGGGGCCGCCACCCCCAAAAACAACTTAGCACTTCAATAGATATTTCCATACTACCTATAAGTACACTAAAATCATCATCATTTATACGGTTTGAGCCTCAGGCCCGTTCCGTCCCCATTAGAATTGTTCACTCCATCTTAGTTTTGGATGGCCTATATTTCGTTTCCCTCATGGTTTATAATCTAGCACTTTCTAATGTAATCGGTTTTCTTCCATTCTATATAAATGTTAGTTCCAATTTTACGACAACTGTCTATATGTTCTAGCACTGTTTTTATTCCAAGTTCTTTTCTTATATCTTCACTCTTTTATGTTCAATTAAGAGACACCACAGCCACAGCCTGGTTACCTACTATGAGGACATTTAAATAAACTCTTATTCCCCCAAACGTACATTAATTATTATTACAGAACTACTTCATGCTAAATCGCATTCAAGCATTTTACACCTTTTAAGTCATTGTGCTGTAGCGGGAAATAGTCGTTGGGCAACATTTGTAGTGGGAAACGGTGCTGTGCGCTATTTGTAGCACGAAATCGTCCATCCTTGGGTTGTGGTGTTCTGCAGTGTTCTTCCTCGGCTATTGGTGCTCGACGGTTGTTGCGTATTCCATTCCTAACTATATCTAATTATTAATTCTCAGGTTATAGTGGATGAGGCAAGATAAAAAATACACTGCAAGTTTCCCTTAGTCAATGAAGTTTATTCACAGTTGAAATAATTATGGGCAGCTAACTTTTCCCATTATTATAATCCCACCACTTTAAATTAGTCAGGAGCCTAGCTATCTGCACACGCACTCCCACCCTTGTGCTCCCACGTGCATCTTAGCACCTCGTGTCGACGTGAATTCTTGAAGATTAGTTAGAGAGAGAGAGGCCTTGTCTGCCCTTATATACGGGAGCCTAGTGACGCTCACCTCTGTGTTTAAAATGTAACGACGTTTCCTATTGGCCCTCAGACCGCTTTACCTTAACATGTATGAGAACGTGTGGCTTCAGATCCGTGCGCTTAAGCGTCATCTTGGAGCGTTGTGAAGCCAGTTCCATATCTCCGTCTCTTTCTAATTCTCCGTACCGTTACCGGTTCCCTGCCTGTTGGCTTGGTGAAAGGTACGCTCTACTTAGGATCATGCTTTCCTGGAATTTTGCTAGCTCGCCCGTTTCTTACAATCAGCTCTGTAAAAATGTTAGATGTTGAATATTTTAACATGTTAGTGAATTAAATTATTACTGTACAATACTTATATGTATGGTTCCCCTCTCATATGTACAATTCCTATATATGTATAATATATCTCCTTTCAGTGCAAAGAAGACGAAATTTACAGAAGCACTGACAGTGTGAGAATAACCTTCTTGTCTCTCAAGTCGCAGCACGAGTTGGAACTCTAGTTGGGCCAGTCTGTCTGGCTTAGGCTTCTTTCCTGGAGGATGAATTTTTCCTTACATCTTATTTTTTCAGATAGTTTTAGTGTTTTGGGCCCCCAAGATCATTTGGAAGTTCATTTCTCACTTTCATTTATCCTGATACATAATGTGCGCAGTTATTATGTTATAACTGCAAAGAAAGTCAAAAGAATCTAATGTGAACACTCATCCAAATTTCTCTACCAATGGCAATTTCATATATATGTTATATTTTGTAGTATTAATATAAAAAGTTGTTCATACATCAATGTTGCGTTATTCGTGCGTATTTTACCAAGAGAATATTTCCAAAACGACCAACTTAAGTAAACGTTGGACACAAATTGTGCATTTTAGTGATTTCCACAATTTTTCTGTGCTATGTTTTGGTGTATCTCTTGTGATTTCCAGTTACACAAAATTATACCAAATTAAATCAGGCTACTCCATGTAATCAAGGCATTCATTTTATTCTTCAGTTTTCAAATTTACGAAAATTATTTTAATTAAAATCGTTAGAACCAATTTTCAAAACACAAGAAAATAAAAAATATTGCCGTGGACAGCTTAATCTAGAGAGAAGGGAGTTTCGTCAAAATGTATGTATGTATGTATTTATTTATTCTGCAATTGGGTACTTCCCGGTGGCAGAATTAAACCGTACAAAATTTACATCACCATGACTAGCTTACAATAATAATAATAATAATAAACAAGACTAACAATACAAAATGATTAATTTTAAATATTAACAAAGCTTTTAAAATCCCTAATTACTGAACCATTTATAATTTACTTAACTATTCACAATTACTTAACTATTCACCATTTACTTCGCTATTCACAATTTACTTAACTATTCACAATTTACTTAACTATTCTCCATTTACTTAACTATCTACAAAGTACTTAACAACTTACAAAGTACGTAACTATTTTCGAGGTACTTAACTATTTACAATTGGTCCTTATATTTAGTTACCAGTATTTTCAACCTGGTAGTGTCAACTTTAATAGTATAGTTTGTGAAATGAGTACACTAGTTAATTAACCAACATTTATTCTGCTAATATTATTTCTGAACTGCTTTAAGGTCAGAGGACAGCCCTGAAAGGCTGCTACAGGCAATTCATTCCATTCCTCAATGGTTCTATTAACAAAAGAAAATTTTCCCACGTCGGTTCTGCACTTTCTACCCCTAATTTTAAACAGATGATCGTTTCGACCGTAGTGTGCTGGATTCTGGAATATTTTTAAATATGCTATACTGAAAGTACGAAGTTGATATTCATCCAACTTTTCATTGAGTAGGCATGCACGTAGGTAACAATTTTATTTGTGGATGGTCCGCTGAACGCTGATGTGAAATTTTTATGTGGAATTCGACATTTCCTATACATAACATAAGCAAGAGTAGAGGAAGCAAAAATGGAATAAAATAGCCAAGAGCTACGTAGTATGAAACAAATATTGTTTTATAATCTCTCTCAATGTTAATAATTGTTCCATATATTTTAAAATATTCCAATATTATCATTTTGTTGGTAATTTGTCGTAATCGGTTCGTGTTATCTTATTTGCCGGACGCCTGTTATTGTTTTATTATTTTAAGATTTGGGTGCTTTGTCCTCCGGCTAGCTATTATTACTCAGTCGAACAAATATCTCTGAGCAGGGAAAGGAGTTGCTACTAAAAGATAACACTGATAAAAGAATTTATTTTCACACTTGTGTTGCCGTCACACTTAATTAATAGTTCACATCTTTAATCTTTATACACGCCTGACTGAAACTGTTATATTTCCGAATGTAATTACTGTCGTATTAGTTGCCGCGTACTTCACATTTTGTAACTAACTTTACGACGCGAGAGATTCTTCCAAACTGTATAATATGCACTTCACGATAGGTTCTTCAAGACTGCGCGACGTGTACCTCGTGAATGATTCCATAGAACTGCGTGATGTGTACCTCGCGAATGATTCTTTAGAACTGCGTGAAACATGCTTATAGCTCGAGAATATATACTCCTTACCTCGAAATCCCTAAACATTATAATAGAGCTACTGTTGGTTACCAAATCGCGCCAACATTAGCGTCTGTTTTGTCAGCCAATCACAATTACTAACACATATGCTCAAGGGAAGATATTCTCTCCATTTCTAAAGAAAGGCACGCCACCCTGACGTCATTTGTTTGTCTCTTCTTAGTGATAAACAACTCATCCCCTTGGTTTATTGTTACCCACTTCTATTGTCAGTTTCAGTGAGGCCGTGTAAACTCATTTCCTAACAAGCTTATGGCTAACAAACATCTAAAATTACTGTCATACAATAATGTTAATTTACACTACAATCACTCTGGCATTCAGTGTTGTGATATAAAATACTGCCTCAAATTACATAGTGTGAAAAATAGCTGCTGAAACGTGAATTTTCGTATAGTTTTCAAGTTCAGTTTTGACGCAGCATGGAACGAAATGTATTAAGTAGCTTCTGATAAAGTGCAATTTCCTTACCCGTATCCAAATTCCACTTTCGTCTACGCCTTGTCGAACGAATCGTAAGGAAATACTTAACTTTCTTTAGAAGTTGTTACAAAGAGTTCTAAACGTACTATTCGTTTATTATTTCTAGCAATAATACTGCTGTCACCTGATAAAGTGTTCCAAGTTGGATTTCTCTCGTTACAACCCTACAAGCTACGCAGTGAAAGCAGATAGTATACTTTACATTTGAATATAAAATATTCATATGGTAGACCTTCTCTGGCTGTGAGCGGCGTTGATGATAATAGTAACAACAAAAAGGAAACGCCTGTCAGTTGAGAATATATTACGTGAGATTGAAAACTCTTAGAGGCCATCGACAGGTGATGACTGTGGAAGACACCTTCACCGGACTCAAGTCTGGGCCTAAGGCTGCGCAACGTGCTTCTGTGCGCCGCCATACTTCATACTCTGCCATAAATACTGTGTCTCGAAATTACGACGCTCTTGTTTTGCTTATTTTCATAATAAATTTTGTTGAACCTCTTGAGAAGTAAAGTCTTTGAGACGATATATGTGATCTCTCGGAAGGTTTCTTCACCAGGTGGAGCTGTGGAAAGTGTCGGGTGTGTTGTTGATGTTTGCCAGCGGAGTTTGCCAAAAATGAGGCCACTTGGCAAAGACATCCTTGATGGTGAGGAAAAAGAGAAAAGCAGATACTGGGGTTCGATGTGAAGATCTTTGGCATTACTTGCTATATTCATAAATGGTTATAGTTTTCACGGATATAGATGAAATTGTGCTTAAGAAGTCTTCAAATCAGAACTTTTGTGTTTAATTCAGTCAAACTCATGCAAGGCGAGGACGTTATTTTGACGTTTAGGTGAAACAAACATTGTGTGATACGCCATTTTAAAGAACTGCAATTATCACTTTTGAGTGATAAATGACTCATCAATTCTTACTTTATAAAACAATATAGTTTAACGCGTGACACGAAATATCTCGAAATTTCCCCCCATATGTAAAATGTGACATTTTACATATGAACAAAAACATTTAAACACGTGGTTTTTGCCTTTCCTGTGGTAGGTAGAGGTACTATTGAATTCCACCAGAAATTCGATATCTATCTAGATTTAAACTGAAATATACCCCTAGAACCCTTTGAGTATTTTAGAAGAATTTCTTAGTGTTTAACTTCAGCATCTTGTAAGATGTAGCACGAAGGTTTTCAAGAAAATTCTCTTCCCAAATTATACTTTAAATGAAAAATTGTTCTCTATTTCTTCTCAAGAATTTTACTAGCGATTTTGATTAAAATACCACAGGTTTAAGTTATTTGCAAGACTAATAAAATGTGCATTTTAAATGTTTCGGGAATACCCAAATTGTCAAGTTCTCTTCATTGTGCCAAACCATAAGACGGATAAAAAACTTACTTCACGCAAAATGATCTCGTTAAAACCTGTATTTTATCAATGTTTTCCTAATATTGACACTATCCGAGATGTTTCTGACTATTGATTTGTATTTTTCAATAGCTTATCATACATTTTTTGAAGTGCTAAGTGACATTTTTTTCGGTTTTCGTGAATCATGCAGAAAGTGAAATCTCTAAGTCAGCATACATCGACTGCTTTTTAAAATATTTGACAATCGCTTCGGCCTCCTGCGTCTCCCTTGTACCTAAAACGAAATTAGAAATGAATCCATCTCTGCAAAATCTCAATTAAAAGGACGTACACAGAAAAATAAGCTTTTATAATATTAGTGTATGGAAGAGATAAAAGAAAACGATAATGGGAGAGAAAGACATGTGAAGTAACACACAAGTCTCTCATATTTTCCCTCTCCTTCTCTCTAATGGCTCTATTTTGATTAAAATGCCATATATTTGAGAAAGACATTCGCATGACTAAGGTATATCTGGAATTTTTTGTGAATAGCCTGTGAAATCCTCTTCATTCCGAATGAATTTTTTATGATTTTATAAACCTAGTAAACATAATAGATGGTGAACAACTTACTAAATGAACTAAATAAAATATAGTTTATATGTTTGGCATTAGCCGGTTTCGAAATACTCGTCGTTAAATCTATAAGTTTCTGCAGGTTGAACTGTCATGTAGCATCAACTACATATCTTACACGATTCTTCTTTTTTCCTGCATGGGTTCATTAGTAACAAAAAAGCTGTCTTATTGTATGCGAACAGCTATATTTTGTTTTCCGATGGAATCAAGTCCATGTTGTTTAATTTCAAATTATTGTCAGAAATATATCGTCAGTAAGGTGATTTGAATATAAGATTTTTTTAATTAATACAGTAATATATAAGGGATTATGTGAAATTGTGACATTGGAGTTACTCGAGCTCCTCCTCGTAAATTGAAAATTACTAGTACAATTGTGGCTAAAGTTTTACTATATACACCAACGGTAAATAGTTCGCACAAGAATCCACGAAAATCCAAAATCTTTCCAGACGTTTTTGATGTATTATTCCATAAAAAACAATGTATTTCCTTACGGAAACTGTTCAGCAACGCAACAGCAGTGATACAGAGGAATGTGGCTCCACATACTTGGAATACACAGCGCTACTGCGGTATGTTATTAAGCTGTAGATACAAGTAACAAATGACGTCCATTACAATAAGCACGCGCTCAGAAACCTTCGTTTGAATAACAGATTTAAAGTAAACGTAAGATATTCCATAGAGAAGTCAGTCACAATAATAAATAGCATGCCCTTATAGTTAGTGGTGGGATGGCAGGTGCACGGGTATCGTTTTATATTTGTGATGAACAGCGTCATGATGTCTTCTTCAAATAACAATATTAATGTCTAAAGAAACGGCAGGCAGATGAGAAGTGCAGAGGAATGTTTGGCCTGTGTACAAAATGTGTAGAGGTGGAGGAATTCTGCAGAGGGGGCACTTCGCCACTGCAACCAATTAGATCTATTGTGACAGGAGACAGGAATGAAGTGAAGGAACCGCAGACAGACAGGTCCACAGAGACGCATGGAAGTCCCTAATATTTCCAGTTTGAAGCTACCGCCTTCAACAGCAGAGGCCAATAATGCCGCAAGACGGCGACGAAGCGACCCTAGCAAGCGGGCCAACGTACCCCGGCGTTTTAAAGGGGGAAATCCTTTACAAAGTGCAGCAACCATGTCTCTGCCCGACATTAGCTGCAACATGGAACCAGAAGATACTTCCTGAAAGATGAAAGGGAAAGAGATGAAATGAGAGGAAATGAGAGAAAGGGAAAATCGTAGAATCCACCATCCTGGCATTTCGCTAAGCGATCAGAGGAAAACCAAAACCTCAGGTCAGAGTGGGGGAATCGAAACCGGGATCATAGGCGTTGCTCTCACTCGGTTACAAAACGTGCATATTTGTAATATAGCATTACCTCAGCATTTTCTTTCTCTCTTTCTCTCTCTCCGTCTTTCTTTCTTTCTTTCTTTCGACAGTTCTGTTAAATGCTTGTTTCAAAAAGCAATACAAGCTTCTGTATTGAGGTTCTGTAAAAAGGTTTTTAAATTCTCTACTGGCTATCTACAGTAGGTAAGAGAAAGTATTGCTTTTCATATAAAAATTCAATATCGACATTACACCGGAAAATTATGTTTTGGGATCTTCTGCACACAGAAGAAGCATTTTCAGGAAGTATGTGTGTGTGTGTGTGTGCGTGAGAGAGAGAGAGAGAGAGAGAGAGAGAGAGAGAGAGAGAGAGAGAATAGCATAATACAAAACACGAAAAGTCGCTTGAATGCCAACTTGGTGTTAAAGTTCAACATCTTCCAGGAATGCGACACCAAGGTTTTTAAGAAAATCATCCTACCCCATACTACCCCTGCAATGGAAAAGTTTTCGTCGTCGTGTTTCAAACACTTCCTATATGGTCTATTACCTTCGGGGGTTACCTCATTCCAGCAAGCGATGACTGGACTCATTTCTGAAGTCCAGCGGGCGGAGTCCATCACCTGCGATGGTAGGATGATAATGAGGATGGCAGTGGAAAGAGAGGACCTACAGCTTTTACCGTGGACTCGAAACACGCTGGACCTTGCATATACCTCATATGAGCAAGTCGAATGAAGGCGTGGTTAGAAAACTCGCCATCCCAGAGCCGGGAATCGAATCTCCGAACCTCCAAAGGAAAGCCGTAAACGAAACCACTGCGTTACTACGACGCAACGAAAAAATTTCGTTATTTTCTATTTTCTCAAAAATCGCCCTAACGTTTTAACGCCATATATTTAAAACATTGACATGAGAAATACAATTTACATCTTATGTTTCCTGTGTATATCCTGTGATTGAATTCTGAACAGTTTTGGACAATAAGGAAATGCTAACAGATAGACAAAAACTTACTTCAGGAAAAACTTGCTGCAGTTTTCTAAAGTACACAGTTTGTTTCAAATAATTGTTTCGTAGCTTTAAGGTTTTCGAAACACTCTTATGTTGCAAGTTTAGAAGGACTTTTTTCAGTTATACCTGTCTTTAACTACAATGGTCATATCGGCGGCCTTTTCACCTTTGGAACATATTGGAAATTGTGCTAACTTGTATGCACTTGTCGTTGGATTTCTAGATTTCTTTGGGGTTTCTACATTAGATAACTCACACATTCACAGTCTCATTCATATTTTCACACTCTGGTGAGGATAGGCTAGAAAAATATCCCCCCAGCCTAGAAATCGAACTCGGGAACCCTCACACAGCAGGATGTGCTTGAAAGTTTGCTACTCTACCTTCCCCTCCCCCCTTTATTTCCATCGCAAGAGGTTATTACCATGAATAGCATATGAATGCTGTTTCCCAATATTGAAACCTTCTTGCTTAATTTGAAGCCATCCTGGAAATATATCATGAGCAACATAGTGAGGATAGTAGAAACACTTTTGTACGGATAGTGAATATATGTGCATTTTTCATTGGTAGAGAAAGGTGTGTAACTGTATCACGTGATTGTATATTTTTCTCCTGGTTTCATGCAACACCACCTTATTATGGCGATTCAGTTTTTTTAAACATTTAACTGTCGCCTGAGCCCCTACTTTATGCTCATATGTAACTAAAGCAAAGTGCATATCGAAAGCATTTTTTACCAACATTGGTCATTCATAACAACAATTAGACAGAAAAATGTGCATTTATACGAACAGTCTATAAGGGGAGTATCTATAAAAAAATCTAATAATGGTAAGAGAAAATCATACACATCTTATCTTTCCTTTTTATCCATAGCCCATTTAAAGTTATCAAAATCTGAAAAACAAATAATTAAATAAAAAATTGAAAAATGATAGTACGCTTTATTGTAGAAACTGCTGTAAAACATATTCTGCAAAATAATGTTAAATAAACAAAGACTATTATGTCTTAAAATCTTTTATTGCATTTGGTATTTATTTGATAATATTTTGATTCAAAATCTAAATTACTTTTGAATATAGTAATCTTTTTCTCCAATAAGTGAGAATATAGACCTCGGGCTTGGCTAAAGGCGAGATATGGCGCCAGCCTGGTGATTTTTTAAGCTTTCCAGAATCTTTTAATTCATTAGTGCTGCAACAATTGTAAATTTATAAGGTAGTACCTGAGTTTTTGGACCAGGAATGATAACTTAATACCTTTCATTTGCCTACTTTATATTCTTTATGAACATATTGTACAACGATGTTGAAGATTTTTAAGGTTAATCCTTCACTTTAACCCTCATAATTCACAAAAATCCGATCGGTTGGTGTATTTCTGATTTTCTCAATCTCTCCACTATAAACTTCCAAAATTCTGCAATTTTATATAGCATTTAAATCCATAGATTTTGGATACTTGCAATACACAATATTTGGAACTTTTATACCTTCCCTCTAATCCCATAGTTATTTCATAACATAAATACTCCAAAGTTTTCACATGATACAGAAAGATCTGTCATCAATATTCAACCAAACACCAAGACTCTGCACTCCAGATTAAGCATTTTGGAAACGTCACATAATCTATAACCATTAATAATAATTATTATTGTAATCTGAGTTATTAATTATAGTTAATAGTTTCTCTTTTCATATAGATAATCATTTAGCATCTTGTCCTCCGTGGTACCATGATAGTCTCCAGTTCCCGAGGTCGCGGGTTCAAACCCGATGGAGGGAGATGGATTTTTTGGGGAATAAAAATCCTTAGCATGGCTTTCTTCGGAAGGTAATTAAAGCCTGTGGTCCGTGTCGAAGATTTACGGCATGTAAAAGAACCTCAAGGCTGATAAAAAGATCTCTTGAGCAAAATTTCCGGTCTTTCACGCCTAATATAGACTGGTACGCTAAGATCCATAGCAGTTAAAGAGCGTCCATAAATAAAACTCAGTTTAATTGTTAATTTAGCATCGACTGGTAATGAATTAGATTACAGGAATTATAGCAACATTTCCTGCACAAGCGATATTATAAGTTTTTGTAATCCAGCAATTTCATTACATACATCAGTCGAATTTGAATATGGGTTACTAGGGATGTCTTAAGGCTAAACCTTGAACACTGTGCAATATTTGAATAAAATATCAATTAAAGAAAAAAAGTATCGCGTACAAACACCGCAACGTCTTATAAGTACCCGATTTCCTTAGTTGCTAAATCGTCGCCATCTATGTAGGTATATTGAATGAAATGAAATGTCCGTTTTATCTTATTTTCATATGATTTTTTTTTTGTGCAGTAACAACAGATGTTTTCTTTTCCGTAGAATTTGCAAATAGAAGTAAAAACTATCTTAGTAAACATCCAACTTATTTGTATTTTAAAATCCAGGTCTTCGTAAATGCTTTTTAGTATTTCAGGCATTTAGAAATTGAATATACAAGCTGTTTTATAGACTAAAGCCGTTGGGAGAACAGTGATTTTCAGGAATTACACACACACACACACACACACACACACACACACACAAACTCCACCATTTAGAATATTATCTAAAAGTACGAGCTAATAACTGCGCTATAATCATTTCAAGTTAGACAAATGACCTGCATCTATATTCGTTTTTCCTGGTTTCAAAAGTTATTTATGTCCTCGATTGTTCACCGGCTTTCACCAAACGAAGGTGCATACAAGAAGCTCTGCCTTGCCTTTAAGACAGATCAGTTTTAAAATACGTTCATTCATGTCTCTACATCTATAGCTGTTATAATGATGTTTATTGCGTACGGCAACAAGAAAAGAGCAACAAATGAAATAAATCCAATTCATTTTTATTTCTCTACCACGTACATAGTAGGTAGAGAAGATATTGCATTCCACCCAAAAATTCCAACCTGAGATTTCAACGAAAATGCATGTTTTGAGGTCCTCTGAATCAAAACAAAAAGTCGGATAAATATCAAACTTGGTAATTAGGTTCAATACCTTCCAAAGATGTGACACAAAGATTTTCAAAAGATGCCTCACCCCAAGCTACCCTTTAAATGGAACATATTTCGAAATTTTATATTTGCGACAAATGGTTCTAATGGTTTTAATTAAAATACCATATAGGTATTAAAGATATTTACATGACAAATAAAATGCATATCTTGAATTTTCTGGGAATAGCCTGTGGAGTTCTCTTCATTCGAAAGGAATTTTATAAATCTTGTATAACTGGTGAAAGGGTATTACAAAAACGTAGATTTTTTAAAACATATAATTTATTTCAAATAACTTTTTTGTGGCATAGGCCATTTCTGAGATATAAGTTATTAAAGGTTCCAATTTTTGATAATTTTAAAGTCCTGTCAACATTCCACTGTTTCTCGTGATAAACTGTAGGAATTTTAAGGCCAGCATATAGCGTCCAGTTCTTAAACATTTGACTGCCATTGTTCCCTTTGTATCTATAACGAAGTGTGTAATGTAGCTATTTTTGTTTTAACAGATAGAAAAATAAGCTTTAGTAAGAATAGTTTGTATACCAACTAATAAACTTTAGAAGTTGGAAAATACATTTTTCTTTCTCTACTACTGCCTGTTATTAAGACGAGGAAGTATTGCATTCCATCCAAAAATCCGATACGAAATTGGTTCGGAAACATACGTTTTGAGACTCCCTGTGTCTAGCAAAAATAAAAGAATAAGATAAAAAATTGTATTTTTTAGAAAATGTTTTGTGTGTGTGTCTATGTATATGGCTGTCTGTGAATGGCATAATTCAAAAATAAAACTCAATAAACATCGAAATTTGTATTTTACTTTAGCGCCTTCCAAGGATGCGATACGCAGGTTTTTAAGAAAATCTCCCACTCCATGGGAAATTTCATGAAGAAATGCTCATTATTTTCTTATTTTCTCAAAAATTGCTTCCAACAATTTTGATTAAAATGCCACATGCTTAAAATATTTGCATGACAAATAAAATTTATATCTTGAATTTTCTGCGAATACCCTGTGAAGACCTATTCATTCTGCATGGTTTTTGTAAGATGCAAAATCTGACTACACAACAATGTAGATCGCGTTAAATCTCATAATTTTTGTCAAATAAACCTTTTTGTTGCGTTAACCGTTTCCGAGATATTCTTTGACGTTGGTTTAAATTTTCAAATGGTGCTACTCGTTGTTTCACCTGACCATGCAAGAGTTTGGAATTTCAAAGCCATCACATAGCGATCTGCTGTTTAAAAATCTGACTATCGCTTTAACCTGCTGTGTTATTTTATCTACAATGGAATGCGTAAATGTGTAATGAAGCTGTATCTCGATTAACAGGAGGTGCAAAGAGGAATCAGGTTTTGTAAGAATAGTTTGCAGAAGAGTGAGTAGAGAAAATCATGTGAATGCAACGCATTAGATTTATCTACAATTTTGCTTTACATTTTAATAACGTATAATATATCATTTTCGTCTTAAATTTAATTGACCACTTTTCAGGGTAATTAAAGTATTCCAATGATATGAGAGTTGACTTCGTAAAAGCTGTGCCAGCATCCGGGGTTATACAGCAAAATCGGATGAACATTATTGGTTTTTAACAAGGCTACACAAAACTGGTGACTGTAAGCATTTATGAAACTTGTGCTCTGGAGCTGTTCTTGATTTTCCTTGGGGCTGCACCCCTGCACGCGGCTGCAAGTGGTCTAGAAACGATACACAGGTAGGTACTTACGAGAGCAGAAGACGCAATGTTTGTTAGATTTTTGTGTGACCCGCGAGATGGCAGCACTGTACAAGGTCGTTGCAGAGCAGTTCCTTTCGTCGCTTTTCAAAGGCACAATCACTCGAGCGATCAATAAAATACTAAAACTGTAAAACATCTTGACTGGACTCATAAAGCAATGGAAACAAATGTGCCGCATTGACAACCCTTGTGACCTTGTTTTGTTCAAAAAGTCAAAGCAAATACCCTCGCGCTGACGTTGATAGATCTCGAACCTCATCCTAACAAATGGGGATCAGATCCGAGCTCTTCTTTCTTTCCCGAACGTACTGACAGAGGTCATGGTATACCTTCTGTGTGGCAGAAAGATCCAAAATATTTAATTACCTACTATCTACACATAAATATTCAAAACGCGAATGTGTTTTCCTTAAGACAGATCATTTTCACTTTCTTTTTATACAAAGCAATTATTACTTGTCTTAGAATTTCAAATCGTTAACCAAAAAGCATTTGACAAACTTAAATCGACCTTCTTCCAGTTACATAGGTATATTATAATAGCTTGTTGTTTATTTGTATGTTCATTATACATATAGGCGATTGAACCTATCGTGTTTAAAATTCATACATAAACATAACTTTTAACCGGAAACTGTTGCTGTACTTTACGGCTTATCATTTAAACTCCTAGGAAATTAAGGTCCGAATACTAGAATAGAAATACATGGGGGTCATAATAAAATATAATGAAGATAGCTTTGACTTCGTTATTGATGTTACTCTATAGAGAATTCGTGTAAAGTAAAACAGAAACCGATTGTATTTAATACTAAGCAAAGCACATAGTTGGTCACGATTTCACTGCCAAGAAAATAAAAGACATTCACAACTTGCTTATAATGGTGCAGTTGTGCGATATTTGTTAATTAAAATATTGCAGATTCAAGTAATTTTCAATCCAATTCTACCGTTATGAAGTGAAATTTCTCTTCGCGAAAATATTTTAATAACTTTTATATATATTTAAGATTTGCTATATTACCTCTATCGTATGGCCAAGTTCATCATCACCTACACTTAATACAAAGAGAAAATTACCTCCAGTGCAACTGTAAAAAGTACTCAATTGATATTTATACTTTACAATCGAGAAGATACATTATTTTTCTCGATGAAGTCCAAGTTCTTTATAAAATGTTGAAATTGATGCCTGTGTAAGGGGACATATACCCAAAGAGGAGAATATTGAAATAATAGGAGTAACCAATAATGTAAAATAATATTGAGAAATATCTTTACTGTAAAATAATTTCTACATCAGAATGCAATTAACAGAAAGCAAGCATGTAAGGAACAGTGTAATTATTAACTACTAGGTGAGCGAGCAACAGGGTTAAGTCAACAGGTACACACACGCTAATGCACACAGTTTTTAGGCAAAGTCACAAAAATAGAGAGAGCGGTTCGAAATTAGAGTGAGACACGGATAGTGGTCCAATTCCTGGAAGACAAGGGAGTTGGAAAAACAAAAGAGAAATGAGAGTTGCAAAGTGAGATGGGGATAGTGGGTTTTACCAGAGAGGTCCAAGGGAAGCGTGACTGCTAAAATTCGACATTTTATTTTCATAGCACGCTAAATAGATAACCAATGAGAATAGTTGTTGCATATAAAAGTGCGAATCCTAGCGTCATAGTAGGAAGGTATAAAAAGGAGAGAAGGCTCAACTTACGCACTCTCTGATTTTACTCTCACGATGTAACATGCGTTACTCAGGCGAAAGATTTTGTGCGTGTATGTGGGAGGGAAAATATCGTGTGATGTAGTTAAATAGATCCACGTAAAGAATTCACAGAAGCGCGAAGGTTAGAATGTGCAGCTTTTGTATCATTTTTGTTAAGCAAGGTAAAGTTGTTAGCCGCCACAATGGGCATTATATTTTGAATAAATTAAGCTGCTTATGGGAAAGTAATTTTATTATTTGTCATCATCTACATAAAATTCTGAGACATTTTAGGTAGCTAGGATAGGAATTTTCCTCAGCTCCTCCGCAGCCCGGCAGAGCACTTCAAGGAACTTCGGAGATCGGAGACATCTACATGAGATAGCATGTACTCACGTGTGAGCACACCACCCCGCTTCAGCTGATAGTGGGGAATCTTCAATCTCCCAGTTTCACCCTTTTTAATTGAATATTGATGTCAAGGGAGCATCTATTCCTAATGTGTTGTTATGGAGTCTTTGTGTTATTAAGTTACAATATCAAAGAGAAAAGTAAGGGTTACGGTTTAAGAAGCGGAGGAGGATTCTAGTACTGCGGCCACCAGGTGCAAGGGAATAAGAAGGGTGGCCAGATCTGATAGAGGCAGGGTGCAGCGCAGCAGAGTCCTTAACGCAATATCATAACGTTTCTTAAAAATCTTAAGTCGCATCCTTGGTAGTTACTGAACTTATATAACAACTTTGGTATTTATCTAATTTTTACTTTCTCTACTATGTACAGTAAGTAGGGAAAGTATTGCATTCCACCCAAAAAATTCGATATTGAGATTTCACCGGAAATGCGTGTTTTGAGATATCCTTAAAAAAAAAGGATTTTTAGAAAAAGGCCCATGTATGTTGAAGTGATAAAATCCGCCAGAATAAAAATAATAATGTTAATAATCGTCATAATCAAAATAATAAGGATGGGAATAAAAATAATAAGGAAGAATAAAGATAATATAAGGATTATAAAAGGGTGGAATAAAATCATAACGAAAGAAATTAAGTAAAGAATAGATACGAATAAATAATCAGAACGTGAAATAAAAAGTAGGAAAACGCGTATTTTAGAGCGAAGAGATACACAGTGAAAACTGTAGAAGGTGAAAAACTTTAAGAACATACAGGAAAGAAACATTAGCAAACGCTTAAGTCGTATAGAAATCTGGTGAAACTCACAGGAAGCTAGAACAACAGAAAGGAAATCGAATGCAATCAACCACACAGAAAACCTAATCAACCGAGAGTAAGGCGATAATGGTAGACGTGGGCAAGGTCAACTTGAAAATATAACGAACCAATGGAAAAAGGCAGAAAATTTAGAAAAATGACCAATGAGAAATTATAAAAGTCCCGTGCATAGTAAAAAGGAGGAATGAAACTAGCAAATAGGCGGAGAATAGAAACATTGTCTAGGATGTAGAGCAGTTTGAGACGTGTGTAAGATGGATCACTTCGTGTCGTACAGGGAAGCAGTAGAGATGTCATAACGTAAATCACTTCGTGTCGTACAGGGGAAGAGTATAGATGTAGCAGCTTAAACATTTTGTGTCGTACAGGGAAGCAGTGTAGATGTCGAAACTTAAAAGCGTTTGTGTGTGACTATCTGAAGAGCCTAACTCAAAAACGAAAAGTCGGATGAATACCGAACTTGGTAGTTAGGTTCAGTATCTATCAAAGATGCAACACGAAGATTGTCAAGAAAATCTCCCTACCCCAGACTACCTTTACAGGAAACATTTTTCGAAAGTTTTGATTTTCTCAAAAATGGCTCTAACGATTTAAATTAAAATATCATATGTTTAAAATTACGTTCATGGCAAATGAAATGGATATCTTGAATTTTCTGGAAACGTTCCCAAACCTCCTCTCCATTCTGAATGAAGTTTGCATAACTGGTAAACCGTAAGAGATAGACAAACTTTTTCTACACAAAACATGTAGATCTTTTTTTCGTCGAAGGAACCATTTCCGAGTTATTCCTTGTTATTTGCTTGAATTTTCCAATACTTACACTTTTTCTCAAACGGGAATTCGTTATTCGTTTTTTTTTTGTCCTGATCATGCAAAGAGAATAGAATGCTCTACACAGCAGCCAGCTATTAAACGATTTGACTATCGCTTAAAGCCTACCATATTCTCTTTGCATCTATAAGAAAATTAACAATATGATAGCTTATACAAATTTTTATATCGGTTAACATGAAATACACGGAGAATAAGCGTTTGTAAAAATAGTTTGTAAAAGAGTAGAGAAAGTCATGTGAGTGTATCACAGCAGATTTTTCGTTTTGAGTTATACTTTCTTTATAAATTATTTTTGAAGGTCAGTGGACATCAAAGCATGCATTTCCGATTAAATCTCTATTTCGACACATTGGGATGAATGCAATAGTTCCAATATCTACCTTAGTAAAATGGTAAAGAAAATATAGGTAATTATTGCATGCATACATGGGTGACTGTGCCTTGTCCGGAACATTTGTCTTGGTCTGATAAGCTTCAATTTACATATTTAAAAAAAGATATTATAGTAGATGTTTGCTGCAGTGCGGTGCTAATATATTGAGCTGGCTCGCTTTGGTGTGGTGTTGTTTGGAAAGAGGGACTGGTGGTTGATGAGTGTAAGTTCGTAACTGTGATTCCCCTCTTGTAACTCAGCGACAGCAAGGAGGTTTGCTTGTATCTCAGAGTTGGTATGGACGATTCCAGTTAAATACGCTTGGTGACTTGTCTGTTAAAGTTACTATTTATTTTGGTATCGTTTTTTGTCCAGTGTTTACTGAACATTCCCGCCACCATTCCACTCCCTGACGTCACAATTATGTTTTAACTCATCCTATACATCCCAGCTACAAGTCAGGCCGTGTGAAGCTAAGAAATCTGTGCGTACCCATAATATGTGTTACCCCAACTCTGAATTTTTCCTTCAATAGCGTACTTAGTTTTGACTAGTTTCCGAAAACTTTTAAAGCTCTTAACGGTTTCATGGGCTTAAATGAGTAAGGTTTACCTAGTTTTAGGATGTTCCAGCTGCAAACTAATATCTCCTGAGTCTTGTCTTTAAAGCAAAACCATTTCTATGTTCACCCCGATTGCCATTAGGAACATACCTGCACTTTCTTTACTATTTCAGGAATGCACGAGTTTCATATCTTGCAAACAAAAAGTTTCACCACAGATATGCTCAGGAGCTGAAGAAACTCGAAGAGTCTGTTATAAAGCTATCCTGTCCATCCTGTCTCTACAATACTTCTTCATTCTCAAAACTGACAATATTTCTTCGCTATAGGTGAATATTTTATTACCATTTCTTCCAATGAATCTACTGACTTCGCATACTATTGGTGCTGGCATGATTTAGTGGTTATGTATTTCTTGACAAAATAAGGAAATGGTGACATCTCGGTATGGAATTTTTGAGTGGAATGCAATATATTCTCTACCTACTATGTAGGGGGTAGAGAAAGTAAAAAGGTTACTTGATAAATTGTGTGCGTAGTGCGGTTTACCAGTTACCAAAAATCGTTCAGAATGGGCGGGACTTCACAGGCTATTGTCATAAAATTCAAGAAATGTATTTTATTTGTCATACAAATATCTTAAATGGTGCTTTATTCAAAATGGTTAGAGCCATTTTTTAGAAAATAAAAAGAGAACGAAACATGTATGAAACGATTGTTTGAGGAGGATTTTCCTTAAAATCTTCGTATCGCATCCTTAGAAGATGTTGAGCTTGAATATCACGTTTGGTATATAACCAACTTTTAGTTTTTGAGTTGTGCTGTTCACACACGGACATACACAAATATACACATGGACCTAAGTCTTAAAACGATGTTTCTGCTGATATCTCGGTATGGAAGTACCGAGCCACGGACAAACTAATACAATAATTAATGCATAGGATATCTAATTCACAGCTTCTCAGCATCAAAATATTAATAATTTCTTTCTTTAATATTTTTGTTCTAAGTTTTACGTGTTATGCATTTCTTTCTAATATTGTACGTATAATAATTAAGAGGATGTTAAAACACATATATTCATAATGTACACATGGTAGAGAACAAGTATATAACGTTATGACACATAAAATATTAATATGAGGCGAAAGGCCATCGTTAGCTATATAACCAGTAATATAAGATTACGAGAAAAGCAGTAGCATCTACGTAAGCATGTAGAGAAGTTTGGATTTATAATTAGGACGATGGAAGTTTGTAAAAAACCTGAATATCTCAGTCCCTAAACATAAAGTATTAGCATACGGTGCAAAATCACCTCAAATATAAAACAGTAGTCAATGGAAAAATTATACAAGTAAACAACTTCAATTACCTAGGTTTTAGTATTTCATGCAACTAGAAAAATCACATTAGCATAAAGGTATAGAAATTTAAAATAATGTGTGGGACCATAAGGAGAACATTAAGCCACAAAACAAGACAGGAAAGATAAATTAAGATTTTCAAAGTAATGGCTGTCCCACCTATGGGTGGAAAATTGCGTATCGAACAGGACAGATAGGAGAAGAATCATTGCTGCCGACATCAGATTCTTAGGCTACTAAGGTAGGTTACTGTATCCTAGATAAAGATAAATACAAAAATCTGATGTGTTACACTCACATGACATTCTCTACTCTTGTAAAACTATTTATACAAACGCTTATTCTCCATATGCTTCATGTTAATCCAGATGTTAATCTTATTGCTAATTTTCTTGTAGGTGCAAGGGGAATATGGTAGTATTTAAGCGACAGTCAAATATTTTAAGAGCTGGTTGCTATGTGGCGCATTCCATTCTCTTTGTATGTCCAGGACATAAAAAAATGAGTAACGAAATCACATTTGAGAAAAAGTATTGGAAAATTTAAGGGAATAACAAGAAATATCTCGAAAATGGTTCACTCAAAAAAAAAAAAAATGTATATGACATTTTAAAGCGATCTAAAATTTTTGCGTAGTAAAATTTTGTCTATCTCTTATGGTTTACCAGTTATGCAAAAGTCGTTCACAATGAAGAATACTTTTGGGGACATTCCCAGAAAATTCGAGATATGCTTTTCATTTGTCATGAAAATATCTTAAACAAGGTGATATTTTAATCAAAATCGTTAGAGCCATTTTTGAGAATATTAAAATTTTCGAAAAATGTTCCATGAAAAGGGTAATCTGGAGTGGGGGATTTTCTTGAAAACCTTCGTGTCGCATCGCTGGAAGATACTGGACCTAAATACAAAGTTTGGTATTTATCCGACTGTTCGTTTCTGAGTTATGCTGTTCACAGACACACAGACACACACACGGACATGTTTCCAAAAATGCTTTTTTTGGATTCAGGGGGCCTCAAAACATATATTTCCGGTGACATCCCGGTATCGAATTTTTGGGTGGAATACAATACTTCTACTTACTATATGTAGTAGAGAAAGTAAAAATAAGAGATGAATTACACATTTTGAACAGACAAAATAGATGAGATGAGGAGAGACCGGCAAGAACATCTGAAACGAATGCCACCAGAGCGGATGCTAAAAATAATTGATCCATATAATCCATTTAGTTTTCTAGACCCTCCACTAGATAGAGGGATCAATTTTCCTGAAGCCGGAACGGACCAATAGGCCTAATCCTTGTCGTGAATAATGATGACGATATTTCTGTTTTCAAATTATTGGCGTTTCCAAATACAGTCAACAAGCTTAACGTTCTGATAATGTTTATGCCATAAGAATGCTTTATGATTACAAATATCAGTGTCATATCTGCTCCACATGCTAATTTGTTTTGCAAATAGAATTCAAGAGGTATTCCCTAGCGTCTAGTTACTTATTTTCTAGGCTTTAGCAGATGGGGAGTTCACTATGCATAATGGAGGTAGGGGACTGAATCAACTGACTTACAAGTAGTGGTCAGATCATCTCCCTCGTCTTAGCACTTTCAGGTTAATTTGAATTTAAGATACTTCAACTTCTCGAGTTAAAATTGGTCGCAATGTCCCTTAAGCTAAACCGCTAGTTGCATAAGGTTAGTCTTTCCTTAACTGTAGACCTAGCCAAAAACATTGATCAAAATGTTCGCAACGCTAAGTTTAAGTTCAGAGAAATGTTTAAACGTACTCAAAGTGTTGCAGTTCTTTATGAGAGAGAAAGGTAATGATACTCTTAGAATTTGCGCAATATAATTTTTAATTTCTCTAGCAGCTACTTACGTAGATAGGTAGAAGATATGTTGCATTAATCCAAACATTTGATATTGATACTTCAAACGGAAATACATCTTTTGAGCACCCCTAAATAAAAAAAGCATTTTCATAAAAAAATGTTCTCTCTCTCTCTCTCTCTGTGTGGAGCATAATTAAAAAAGGAAGCGTTGAGTAGTACCAAACTTCGTATTTAAGTTCTTCCACTTCATACTGCAATTTACGTGGAAAATATTTTGTTATTCTTGATTTTCTCAAAAATTACTGTAATAATTTTGATTAAAGTACCATATGTTTAAGATATTGGCATGACAAATAACATGCATATTTTTAATTTCCTGCAAATGAATTTGGAATGAATTTTGTATAATTTTATTTCATGGTAATGCATAAGAGATGTATAAAGACGCACTACGCAAATAAAAAAATGCATATATTCCTCATTTATGTATAAATTCAAGCTGGCAGTCAGCATATGACTCCGTTTGAGCGAAACTTAATACAAAAACACAGCCTTTTCTGTACTACAGTAAAACCAATGAACAAACAGCTTCAAATAAGTATAGCAAACAGTGTTAGACTCAATTGCAATGTCGTTACTCTCAGCAAGCGCGTGATCTAGGCTACCACAGAGCGAGGTTATTTTTAACCGATACCTGCTACGAGCCAAAATCGCTGCCAGTCGCATCATTCAAGATAAGCTTGGTATTTTTAAACTAGTGCGAGTGTTATCCTGTTGTAATTTAAAATATCCCAGTATTGAATTTCTCTTGGTGTATAAAAGTATAATGAAAGACACCTACTGAAGCAATTTATTTTCCTTTTTTTTAATTGGGAAACGAGTAAATTTCAATAGAGAGTGGAAAATATTTGTTTCTGTACCTCTTTGCACTAAAATAAGAAGGAACAACTAGTGTATACATTTTGTATTCTGCTTGAGAAACCTATTTAAATGTACATTTTCTATTAACACTTCTTATGTGTTACTTTGCCTTTATGGCAAACCCATTTCCGGCCAGATTCTTAAATAAAAACAATATTTTCATTCACATTTTTGTTCTCATTTTTTCTATGCCAACTGCCACTTTCTTATATTTTTATTACTCTCCCTACGGCGTACTTACAGCAAGTAGGGGAAGCATTGCGTTCTACCAAAAGTTTCTATGTCGATATTTCACCAGAAATACATGTTTTAAGATCCCGAATTAAAAAAAAAGACATTTTTAGAAAAAGGAGCGCATGTGTGTTGTCTGTGTGACTGAACAGCATATCTAAAAAACCAAGAGTTCGATGAACCCAAACTTGGTATTTAGGCAAGTTCTTTCAAAGTTGCGACACGAAGATTTTCAAGAACATCCCCCATCCCAAACTACCGTTTGAATACATTTTTTTTCCTCTAAGTGAGTCCAACCACTTTCATTAAACTATCTTATGTTTAAGTCACTTTCAACTAAAACGCGATGTATATTTTGAATTTTATAGGCATAGCCTATGATATTCTGTACATTCCGAATGCCTTTTGTATAACTGGTAAATCCCAAATAATGTATTACCTACATAAAAATGTAGATCTCGTTAAAGCGCACCATTTATGTCAAACTTTTTTTTTTCCTGGAGTTAATACTTTCTTGAATTGGGAAGTTATTATTCGCTTTTTTCTCATGATCATGCAAAGAGATCGGCATTTCAAAGCCATCACATAGCGACCCACTCTTGAAAGATTTGACTACCGCTTAAACTTAACATGTTCCTCTAAACCCCCTTTACCTACAAAGAAGTATCCAATAAGACCGTTTCTGCGAATGCTTATATTGATCAACATAAAATAGGTAATAGAAAAACAGGCGTTGTAATAATAGTTTGTTGGAGAATGGGTAGAGAAGGTCTTGTGAAACTGAGCGGGATGGCTCCGGCAGTTACGTCTGTGGCCCGCATTCAGGAGGTCCCGGGATCCCTGGCGACCGCCCACTCTAGCCCATGGGTTTGTCGTGGTTTCCCTGGGTCGCCAGGTGAATGGTGGGGTGGTTCATCGTCTTCCTTGTCATCTGTTTCAGGTTTGCAGGACCAGGCGACGGTGTTCGGCGAGTTGCGGCTGGACGGTGGCTTGCGCTCTGTAGAGGTTTCTTCTCTTGCGTCGTTGCGGTACCATTCAGTTAGGTCTCTCATCAGCGTGAGGCTCCGCGCCGGGCACCCTGGTGGTTGGTGGCTTGTGGTCTGGGACCGTGCGGCGTCGGATGTGTTGTATCTGGAAACGTTAGGAACCCCGTTCATGCTTGCGCCCGTCGGCATCCGGATCTGGCGCCCTTCGGGGCTCCTCCTTCATCCTTCCGTCCTAGGGTCATGTTAGAAGCACAAGGGGCAAACTGGCTTGCGCGCGGTTAAAAATTCAACATGTAACTTTGTACAGAGCTATTTGTAAGCAACGGGCGCGCTAGCTAATTGAATGGGAATTCCTGGAACTCATAATGACCGTGGCTGGCACAGAGTGGTACGACGCTACATGATGGCGCTGAAGCGCAAGGTTCTGAAACCTCATATTTTCATACATGCTTGGGTAACGCGGCCTGAGGGCCAATGGGAAGCATCGTTACATTTTCAAACGTAGAGGACGGCGTGGGTAAGCCGCCCTATATAAGACCAGATTTTGCCGAGGGGTCACTCTTACTTCAGCGCAACAAGAAGTCACGCCGACGCAAGGTGCTATAGATGCACGTGGGTGCATATAAGGGTGAGGATGCGCGTGAAGATAGATAGGCTCCTGATAAATATTCAAGTGGTGGGATAAGGTAAATGGGAAAAGCTAGCCGCCCTTATTCATTTGAACAAGGAAATAAACATCAGTTATAAAGGGAAAACTTGCAGTGTATTTTTTAACTTGCCTCACCCATTAGAACCTGAGATTAAGGAAACTTAGCAATTAGGTAGGAATGGAGTACTCAACTACCGACGAGCATCACTAGCCGAGGAAGAAGAACACTACAAGAGCACGCTGCAAGAGTCGACCAACCATTTCCCGCTACAACCTGACTGTCGCATCCTTCTTATACCTACAATGAAGTGTGTAAATGCATAAAGAATGTTTATCTCGATTAGCAAGAAAAAATCGGGGGAATTCTTCCTTTCCTTGCGCAGAGTCTGAAAATGCGAATGTGGTAGTGAATGTTTCCTAATGCAGATCATAAAAATCCTACAAGTTTGTTGCTTCTGAAGTCCAAGTCCCCGATGTGACCACAGAAGTTAAACAGAGCTGTACAAATTAAACAATAATAAAAATGCGGTAGATATGAGAATAGTTGTAAGAGTAGTTTCTAGAAGAGTGAGTGGAAAAGTCATGTGAATTCAACAACACGTACGAAAGTTATCCAGATTTGAAAATATGGATTGTTATAGCCAGAACTTGAACCAGGGATCTTCGGTTTTATGTGTCGATACTATACTACTGACGAGATAGAACTATTCTCATTGTGTATTCTGGCGAAACTCAAGGCAGGCCCAATTTACTGCGAGATAATTCATCTTAAAAGCGATTTGTCGCCCTGAATACTACAGTGGATTGTGCAGTGGCTACCTGTGCCTGAGGCTGCGGGTTCGATCCGGCCCTGGATGGTGGCAGTTATATGACCTTAAACGCGACAGGTTCATGTCAGCAGAATTTACTAGTAGGTACAAGAACTCTTTGGGGAAAATTTTCCGTACAACCGTGACCTTGATTGATTACGGCAGATGATGTTAAACAAACTACCTTTTTTATTTGTTTTTTAATTAAAGGTGAATTGAAATACTCCAACCAGTTTTTATTCCAGGCTGGTAGCAAACCTGGTACATTTATATCAGTTAATTATTCTTTTACAATAGCCTCTGTAGTTTAAAGTTTAACATTTCAATTAGATCTAAAAAATCCAATGCCATGACCGGACCTCCAATCACAGATCTTCACTTTTCACCAGAAGAAGGAAGCTCAATGCGCATTCGGGGACTCGTTGAAATTAGCTTAACCATAGAGCGTCGGTACAAAAATTCGGAGATAGCTTATCTGCGAGATACTTACCCTAAAGGCAATTTGTCGCCCTGGGTGTGCAGTACTGACTATACCAGAGGCTGAGGGCTTGATCCGAGGATGACATTTAAATATGCTTAAATGTGGCAATCCCATTGTCAAAGCTTCTACGTTACGCAGTAGAACACTTTAATAAGCTCTTCCTTAGTAGTTTATTCAGTCGTCCAATAATACCTCTTCGTTTAATCAAAAACAGAAGTGAAAGCATGCCTGACTTAAGATAAAGAGGGAAGGGGTGCGTGCGCACGCGTGTTAAATTAGTATACTATGACGCAGCTGTTATGGGTCGAGCTTAACGCTTGGAAGGAGGTGATTGAAGACACAAGCAGGAGGCACTCTCTCTGACGTAAATACTAGGAACGCCTTTGAAACTCAACCAGATAATTTTGGATGTTTCTCCCCGCCTCCCACGAACACTCTCGAAACGCCTACGACTATATGTCGGCGAGTGTGCTTGCGATAGTCAGTGAGCTTTTGCTGTTGATGCTGTGGGCTACTCAGTGTGTTATACGAGTGAATGATTGTGCGAAAAGCTCGGGAAGTCAAACCTGTGTTCGACATCTAATGAGCGACTGGAAGGAAGAAGAGGTTGTTTCGCGTGTTATTTATTACACCGCTACGCGCAAAGAAAAAAAGTGAAGTGACATTGAAAACTGAATAAAACTACAATACTAGGTTATTACAACGAGATTCTCCAGTCAGATTTGAGTTTAGGAAGGTACTTTATGTTTAGCAAAATGTGGTGAAACATTTTGATAATGTTTCAACTAATGATGGTTCTGAGTTAATCAACAACCAACACATTCTTACACAGGACCATTTTTCCGGTGGTGAACATGCCACGCTCTTAGGAAGAGATTCTACAATTCTACATACAAAGAGAGATAAATACTTCGAATGTCACTTTAGTCTGCCAATGTTATTTAACAGAAAAAGTAAGCTTCTGTACATCTCGTCGCATTACAATATATATCCATTTTCGCTTTCTCCCTTAAGTGACCCTTTCAGCTACAATTTAGCATTTTTGTTTGTACAAATGGCGATTTACACTAAAGGATTTAAACATTTAAACATGCAGAGGAGTTTTAGTAAGTAAACAGAGCAATCGTGTTACCTCACGGTGTATAGGTAACGTCAAGCACTATGACGGACACACTTCTCCCTTTCCCTTCACAACATCCGGTTTCGTTGCGACTGTTTCATTTATTCGCTTCATACAAACCAGCGGAGAACTATGGCAATATGCCTAAGTAAAGAAGAATCACACACCAAAACCATCATCATAATTAGCATCGTTTATGGCAAAATTTGGCACGGAAAGCTTCAGCACAAATGACGAAATCATCAGATGCAACGTATGTCACATAGGGCTGAAAGGAAGAGTAAAATATCATGTTAAACATTATGGTACATTAATACGTTAAACATGTCCAGCACATAGTCGTTAGAGCCTGTTTTCGGGATTTTGATGCGTTTATTGTCAACGTGAAAAAGATATTTTGCAAGGCACCCTCAAGAATCAAAATATTTAAGGAGACGGAACCTGGAATTCCCTTGGCTACACCAATTGTAACTCGATGGGGGACATGGCTACAGGCTGTAGTGTACTAAGCTCAGTTTACGACAAGGTTGTTAATACAATGTATTTCTTTGACGAGAGAAAAATGTTGCTATACGTTCAGTGGAGAAAATAATTTCACCAGCTTTGTTTCAAGATTCTTCATATATTCAGAATCATTTCAGAAATATTCCAACTACAATAACATATGTATTTGCAAGAATAGACACTAAAAATACCAGAAGCACTTGAGGCAATAGAACAAGTTTCAAAAACATTGAGTAAGGTATAAACCTGGAACTTTAAAGAAAGAGCCACAAAGACTCTTAAAAGTATTCTGTAGAAGAATTCAGGGCTGCTTAGAAATGTGTACGAGGGATGTGTTACTGAGGTAGGAAATCTCAAGCAAGTCTGATATTTCGTTTTTTATTTGCTCCTACTACGTCGGGTGATATGGAAGTAGTTTTTCAAATTATAACAACTCTCTACACGCTAATCACTTGCGATTTATGTTCAATGTACTTCGAAAACGCATTACTGTATATTGTAAAACTCACGAAGTAACAGAAAAGCCAATGTAACTCAGATATCTGTACATTAATAACTTAATTAAATAATGAAGTGCAAGCTATCAATAGCTGCACATATCTATATTGTTTTCCTCCAATACTGCATAATCCTGATCAACCTGATTTCGAAGCCGGTTGTATCAACTATTCATATTTGTTTACGGAGAACACTGCAAGGTCGCAATCGCTTCCAACTTCCCTTGCCACCAACCCTCGGTGCGTTCCTAACTTGATGGTATACTTACTAAAACCCCTCTGCTTGGTCATAACACAGGCCAATCTGAACACACACACGCGCGCCTCAAACAGATATGTATATCTCACCGCTAGCTTTTAGGGGCTCGTGCTTTCGGTAAAAACATAGTTGCCAACGTTGTACGTCCTTATTATTTCATTTAATTGAATGTTTAAATAAAATGATAAAATTAAATTAGTAGGCCCGTTTATTAAATGTCGAAATAAAACAATTTTCTTTGTTTTATTATTAACTAAAAGATATATTATTCTGATAATTATTCTGACTAAATGCTTCGATAAACATCTCTGCTTTTATCTTTAGCT
The DNA here is from genome assembly GCA_030765065.1 of Deroplatys truncata. Lineage (NCBI taxonomy): Eukaryota > Metazoa > Arthropoda > Insecta > Mantodea > Mantidae > Deroplatys > Deroplatys truncata. The sequence continues at coordinate 102,203,646 of CM060981.1, read as the reverse complement.
ATTTGGTTTTTGAATTAAATGCATAAAAGCAAAACGTTTAAGATAAAGGACATATTGTATTTTGTTTCACCATTCAAGCTTAAACATGTGTATTTGGGTTTTTATCATTAAACATTTCGTTGAAAGATAGAACTAAAGTGTTTCAATGTTTTCATCAAGATGTATCCCTGATTGGAAAGAAATCTATACCGCTTTCACCCGACATTAAGAGTGTCTAAAAATTTCCGTCCCAGCTCACTCAAATCTATTCTAAGCACGCACTACTGACAAAATGTGCATGGAATATTCTCGTATATTATAAGTGTAATAGTTCTCAAGCTATAGTCGTAAAAGCTTAACTAATGAAAGGCATGATACTGCATTCACAGTTTAACGATAAACACTTGTCAGCCAACTGTTAATACACATACGGGTTGACCTATAGCGAGGTCGCCGGACCGGCTCATATAGGTTCCATCAGAAACTGACCGGCAAGTCCGTAGCGCTAACCTGTGATGTGATATCGTGGTTGAATTTTTACTGCTATGATTTGCAAAGTATTATCTATACTTAGAGCATAGTTTCATAAACCTTTTGTCTCCAGACGTCGGTAGAACAGGATCCTGGAGACCTATGGACTAGACAATTTGACATTCGGGCTATTTTTATTTTTCTACTACGTATAAGTAGGGGAAGTATTACATTCCACCCAAAAAATCAATACCGAGATTTCACCGGAAATGCGCGTTTTGAGGTGCACCGAATCCAAATAAAGCATTTTTGGAAACATGTCCGTGTGTGAGTTTGTCTGTCTGTCTATCTGTGAACAGTATAGCTCAAAAACGAAAAGTCGGATAAATACCAAACTTGGTATTTGAGTTTAGTATCTTCCAAGAATGCGACACGAAGATTTTCAAGAAAATCAAATCCCCCACTCCAGACTACCTTTTACATGGAATATTTTCCGAAAATTTTGATTTTCTCAAAAATGGCTATGACGATTTTAATTAAAATACGTATGTTTAAGATATTTTTATGGCAAAGAAATGTACATCTTGAATTTTCTGGGAATTTCCCCAAAAGTCCTCTTCATTCTGAATGACTTTCGCATAACTGCTAAACCTAAGAGATAGACAAAATTTTACTAGACAAAAAATGTAGAGCTCATTAAAACACACAATTTATGCCTTATACTTTTTTACTTTCGCTACTACGTATAGTAAGTAGGGGAAGTATTGCATTCCACCCAAAAATTCGATACCGAGATTTCACCGGAAATACATGTTTTGAGACCCCTGAATCCAAAAAAAAGCATTTTTGGAAACATGTCCGTGTGTATGTCAGTGTCTGTGAACAGCATATCTCAGAAACGAACAGTTGGATAAACACCAAACTTGATATTTAGGTTCAGTATCTTCCAGAGATGCGACACGAAGGTTTTCAAGAAAATCCCCCACCCCAGATTACCCTTTACATGGAACATTTTTCGAAAATTTTAATTTTCTCAAAAATGGGTTTAACGATTTTGATTAAAATATCATATGTTTAAGATATTTTCATGACAAATGAAATGTATATCTCGAATTTTCTGAGAATGTCTCCAAAGGTATTCTTCATTGTGAACGACTTTTGCTAACTGTTAAACCATAAGAGATAGACAAAATGTTACTACACAAAAAATGTAGATCGCGTTAAAATACACAATTTATGTCATATACATTTTTTTGTTGAGTGAACCATTTTCGAGATATTGCTTGTTAATCCCTTAACTTTTCCAATACTTATACTTTTTCTCAAACTCGTTATTAAATTTTTTTGTCCTGGTAATGCAAAGAAAATGGAATACTCCACATAGCAACCAGCTCTAAAAATATTTGACTATAGCTTAAAGCCTACCAATTCCCCTTGCATCTACAAGAAAATTAGCAATAAGATTAACATCTCGATATCTCGATTAACATGAAGCATATGGAGAATGAGCGTTTGTAAAATAGTTTGTACAAGAGTAGAGATAGTCTGTGAGTGTAAGACATCAGATATTTATACACTTCTGATACTTGTTGCTTCAAAATATCAACAACAAAAGAGCTATTTGTATTTCATAATTATTGTAGCAGTCATTAACTGTACAAATGTTGCTGTTCGTTTTTATTTAAATTCATCATGAAGTTGAGTCTATAAATTATGGGCCTCAAACACGGAATAAGGTATGAGGAATCGCTATTGATTTAACTTCCACAAAATCAGATGAAAAGATTTCACGTTTGATCGTGATAAATTCCAGATTATCATATGTTATTTTTAATATATTTTATAGGATTAAAGTGTTACAGCATCCTCATCTGCAGTACTCTGATGTACTTGACTGATAAGGTTTATAAAAGTAATGGAACTGGTTATAACTCGACAACAATATGCTCCTCGTCGGGTTGGCTGCCGCGGTAGGTATTTAAATGCAGGTTTCCACAAGGTCAAGTGCAATAATATCGTGATCGAGTTATACCTCTCTATATTAGATTATGTATAATGATAACAATAACAGCAATAATAATAATTAGTTTTTTACACTGCGTCTTTCCACCTTTCTAGGGAATATCACAGCAAGTCTGATCTTCATGACCAACAATCAGCCAAATCATAAACCTGATTGGTGGTCTATATCAGATGACATGCTGAAGCGTCATAAGCTTAGGTCTCACATGAAGGTCTGATGTTAATTGAAGTGGTAGTAGAGCAGGTTTACCATTCGTTTCTTTAAGATATGTTTTGTAAGTAGTTCGGAGCGCGCGGTTACGAAACGGCAGGCATTTTGAATTTGGAATGTCCCGGTGGTTGACCGCTAAGAGGTTGTACAGGAGAGTTAGCTAAGTGCTAAGGGAGGATTCAACTTGAGCAGATACCGCTGAGTGCCTTGGGAGATGCTGATGTCACCAGGTGCTGAATTAAGTACTTTCATGCTTTCCTGCCTCTTTGGTGCATTCTTAAAACCCTACCGAATATAAAGTTGTAGAACATATTATAAACTCATGTTGTGTTACAAAAACTGGACTTTCTGTATCCATCCTCATTTATGTCCATATCTTCGACAAATTATTCACAAAAATGTTTGGTATTTTTGTTCTTTTAGCTCCTGTTAATCACGATACATATTGGCAGAAATGATTTCAATACAGATTTTGTAGCAGATACGCAAGAGTTTATACGAGACAGTTATGACAATCTACTATTTTGTATATGTTTGTCTTGAATTACACATTATCAGCATAAACTCAAGACAAACAAAAGAACGGCACTTGAAAATATTGTGAAATGGCTAATGTTACGAAAAGTGTTATAAAGACTGTGTTACTTAAATCATATAGTCTAACTACTTCTCGATTTTTCCTAAAATACGTTTTCGCCTATGTCACTTTCTATGATTTCGAATAATTTTATATATCTGGTAAATAATAAGAGAGAAATAAAATGTAGGCTTAGCTCATTGAAATACGCCGAAGTCTTTTTTTTTCTAATTTCGGAATATTTCACCTTTTATTTCGCGTGGGTTCATTAATAATAACAGCTGACTAAGATTATGCTAACAGTTGTGTTTTGTTCTCCGTACAAGCAACCATGTCCATACTGTTTAATTTGATGTTATTTGTGGTCCAAACTTTGTCATGAGTAATATAAGTGAACAGTAGAATTAACTTTTATATAAGTAGGTATTATAATATGTATAAAGAATTGTGTGTGAGTTTGTTAGATGTAGAGAAATTCAAACGAGTGTAACGTAACACTTTTTTGTCGTAAAATAATGAAAATCAGTCGAAATAAAATAGCTCTATTCTTCTAAATTACCACAATGATTATTAGAGGAACTGTTATTTCAACTATATTTTAAAAAATGCAAGGCGTACAAATCTCCACATAATTTCAGAATGTTAACTTACAGAATCAATAAATCACCAACCAGGAGGAGAAGTACAGGGTAATCCAAAAAGGAGCAGATAATTTTTATGTGAGAAAAACGGTGAAATATAGAAACATATTCTGCATTTCACTGAGTAGAGGAAACCTTAAAGTTTTGTTTTATTGCTGAGTGAGTAAGTATTTAACAAGAACACTGAAACATCAAAATAGTAGTTTGTTTCTTGACACAAGCAAATTAATTAAATCCTGGTTATCAAACATCTTATATCACTTCTAAATTTGTTTATAAATAGTTGTTATCTGCTGGAGATGATTTGGCACTTGCTCAATAGATTCATAGCAAATTACAGTTCACAAATTATTTTTTTGCATAACCATGTGATTTGTACGTCTTCGCGATGATATCTGCACATGAAACCCATGTCTAATAGCATACATTTGGTAGATGTAATAACATACAATACACTAGGCGGGAAGTAAAATATAAGCCAATTTTCCATGTTTCTTTATTATCTACGGCTTCAAATTCTTCTTGAAATACTGAATATTTATTATTTTCAAACGAATCTCTCCGAGTCCCAGCATTAACCATCAAACAATTGACACAAAGGCTCCTACATTATAATATCTAAGCTAGCGTATTAGTTATAGGTGTTGAATTGACAGCATTGTGTTACCGAAAATCCGAAGTGACGATTGTAAGTTCATTAGAAACTGTGTTTATTAACAATTCATTCAAAATAATTAAACACACGATCGTGTTTAATTACGTATGAGTAAAATGCATAACAGAACCTCGGATGTAGAAAAGATTCAACTTCGTCTCACATTTTCAAACTATTCCTCGATCCTATAATAATGTACTACCCACATTTATATCCCTATATATTTCCTGTGTCAATCTTTGCTTTCTCTACTACTTATATAAAACAGGGGAAGTATTCTATCCCATCCAAAAATTCAAAGATTTCACCGGAAATACACGTTTTTAAACACCCTGAATCTGAAAAAAACGTTTTTAGAAAAAGGTTCGCGCGCGCGCCGGTGTGTGTGTGCGTGTCTGTGAGCAGCGTAACTCAAAAACGAAAAGTCGGATAAATACCAAACTTTTTATTTTGGTTCAGTACCATACAAAGAACTTTCAATCCCCCCAGCTCAGACTACCCTTTACATGGAAGATATTTAGAAATTTTGATGTTCTAAAAATGACTAACGACTAATTTTTATTAAACCACCATATATTAAAGATACTCACATTACAAAACGTATATCTTGACTTTTCTGGAAACAGCCTGTAAAGCCCACTTCATTTAAGAAATTTTGTATAATCTTGTATAACTGGTAAACGTTAAGCGATAGATGAAAACGTACTAAACAAAAATGTGTATCTCCTTTAAGCACACAATTTATTTAATGTAAGCTTTCTTTGTGGAAAAGTCATTTCTGAGATATCCGCTATTAAAGATTAGAATTGTTCATTTCTTGCTCATTCTCTCGTCGTGTCAACATTCAGTTGTTTCTCGGGATTCCATGGAAAGAGTATGGAATTTTAATGTCAGCATAGATCATCCAGTTTTTAAACATTTGACTATCGCTGTTCCTTTTTTATGTATAACGAAATATGTAATGTAGCTATTTTTACAAAGGCTTATTTGGATTAAAATGTAGTAGACAGAAAAGTAAACTTTAGTAAGAATAGTTTGTATACCCAATAATAAACGATACAGGATAGAGAAAGTCATGCGAGTGTTTTACATCAGATTTTATCTACAAAAACCAGCACTGCATTATTCCACTGAATGAAATTTCTAAGCCTGTTTTTAAACTTTGTGCTCCTCTCTGCCCTGTGATAAGTGGAATATATTGCTGACAATCGTGGTTTATTTGAAATAAAAATCTGAAACATGCTTCCTCTTTGTGACCAACCCTGTGTATTTCCAGAAAGAAAAGCAGAGAGCGTTGTAGAAGAAAGGTATCAAGTTGTTTGCCAATGTGAGCATACCTGCTATTATAGGGGCAGGCAATCAGACAGCACGAAACTTGCCTAAAGGACACATCCTTTTGGGACGAAGGGCTATGATTAAATGGTACTACAAGTGAGGCTGTACTCCGCTTTCAATTATAGTGTTACCTTGCTAACTTATTACTTTATCTTGTCGTTTCTCTCAGTCCACGCCTCCACTTGCCTCAACATTGTTTCAGCACTAAGATCTGCCACTAAAATACGTACGTTTTCTATACTTAAGTCAGCAATTTTAAAGCTGCAAGTTCGAGGAACTCTCCCCTTCAACAAATTCTTTAACAGAGAGTTTTTGTTATATACATTTATTTTGTGAAAAACGCTGTGAAGAGTTTGTATACCAAGTTTTAGATAACGGCATGCAAAGAATATTAATAGTTTGAATTTTTGTGAAGAACTCGCAAAATGGTTTTTATACTCATAGAATTTTATACAAACGGGGAACCGTAAAGTCAGAAGCTTCACTATCTCTTTCAAAAACAGAACCTCTTTCAAAATTCTTTATGATAGTAATCATTCCTTGAATTACTTTTTGATTCGTTATAGAATAAGACGTAGGCCGAAGTTTAACTAAGTAAACAAATAAATATATTTTATCCACTAGTTGCTAAAGTGTACGACTGGTTGAACGTGTCCAAACAGTGAACACTATTCATTATATTGCTTCTCTTCAAAGCGTATTTTATATTTTATAAAGGCGCCTCTTGCGTTTTGTAAGAATGTACCAATTAGCTTTTATCATCTTGAAACGAGAATAAATAGATTGAAAATCTGTTTAGATTTTTCAGGAAGTATATCAAAAGTTACATGTTTCAATTGTTCTACAGGGTGATTTATGAAGAACTGACTCATTTATTTCTTTAATTGTCTCAAAACGAGTTATGCTAGCGACAACTTATTATAGCTTAAATGTAGAGGAATTTTGGCAAATTATTTACCTCTATAGCAAATGTTGAATATGTCCTCCATTCTGCATAAAGTACAACTCAACACGTCGTTCCATGTTACTGGAGACTCGTTGCAGGACTCTGTTGGCAATAGCTTGAATCTCCTGTGTAATGTTGTTTCAGATCGTCCAATGACTGGGGACGTGTGGCATAAACCCTGTCTTTTAAGTAACCCCATAGAAAGAAGTCCGGCGATGTCAAATCCGGAGATCTCGGTGGCCACAGTTTCTTGGAAATTATCCGGTCGTCAAAGAAACTTGCAATTAGCGCCATGGATTCATTTGATGTATGGCATGTAGCGCCGTCCTGCTGAAAATATCCTTGACTCAGCTCTATATCGTCTAGTTGCTCAGCAAACGCCATGAAAATCCGTCGGTGCTCTACAGTGTTCACATTGTTTTAAAAAAATTGGTCCCGCTATTCTCTGAGCGGATATTGCGCACCAAACTCCGAAACTCCGATATTAACCAGGTGCATAGGTGCTTCATGAATAACACGTGAATTTTCGCTGGCCCAACAGTGTGAGTTATTTGAGTTCACATAGCCGGATAAATGGAACCATGCTTCATCTGTGAACCATGTGATGGACAATATGGCAGGATTTTGCACAACGAACGCCTGTAACTAACGACAATAATTCAGTCGTTTATCCTTATCTGGTTCCTGTAACTGATGGACAACCGTAATCCTATACGTCTTTAGGCCTGCACTTTTCACAACTCTCTTGACACATTGAATAGCTGCACCCTGTCTCTTGCGACAAACGTCTTAATGATTTTTGGGCGACTGATCCAGTCGTGCTATTACGTCAACAACAACCGTGGGAAGCCTAGATGAACGAGTTTTGTCTCTTTCACTCACCAGAGATCCAGGTGTTTCCAATACGCTTACCAGTCCCAGTATTGTGTTTCTTTGGGGAGGAAACGAACACAATTCTCTCTGGTATGCCCTTTGAGTAATTGTAAGTAAATTCGTAATCCAGTATTGCTTTACAAGGAAGAGTCGTTCATTTAATGTGTACTCCATTTTCACGTTGACTAGAACAAGTTCTCAAAAACAGTTGCCGACAATAAAACTAACAATTACGAATAAAACATGTACATCTGCGCATCTAGTGACAGGCAATTGAAACTCCAGAACATTCTGCTTAATGTGGTGCTAAAATTGAGGTATTGAATGAATTTCGAACAGAATAATTAAAGAAAAGAATGTGTCAGTTCTTCATAAATCACCCTGTATAATTGCTGTAAAATTCATCTTATTCCCTTATTTTCACCTTTTGAAGCGAGAAAGCTACATCTACAGCAACAATTTTGATTTCTCTCGTTACCAGCATAGTGTTTTTTGTTGTTCTTATTTATTGACACTCTTTAACTGCTATGGTCCTTAGCGTCCCATTCTATGATGGGCGTGAAAGACCTGTAATTTTGCTCAGAGGCCTGTTTATCAGGCTTGAGGTTCTTTTACGTGCTCTACTTTCCTTCCGAAAAAATCCATCGCTCTCCGCCGGGTTTGAACACGCGATCTCGGGAACTAGAGGCTAGCATGATAACCACTACCCCACGGAACCACGGAGGACGACCCAGCATAGTGTTCCTCAATCATACAAACGTAAAGTATTAAATAGGCTTCGGTCAACTCGTGCAATTTATAATAAATTTATTTCCTGAAATTTGAAAATAAATTTCGTTAAATATACGAAAAGTAGGTAACATATTTTATCTATTAGGTATAACTGTAAAGCTGGACAAGTAGTTCATTTTATCCATTAACAAAAGCGAATCTTTATACTCGTAATGTGCATATAAAAAGAAAAACAAGATGGTTTTCTGCTCTTCGACTTTTCATACATGTCTTTATTCTCTCTCAATCGTTTGCCCATGCACCAGTCAGTAATTTTAAGTGCTATGATTCACCTTTCTTAAGTTTTATGGTGGAACACCCAAAACTGCATACTCAACTACTTCTTTTATATCGGTGGTGAAGCATTCAGCTTTCCAAGCTCATTTTAGGTATTTAAAACAACGATAGCTGAATATTGGTTGATTTATATGCAACAATCTTGTTTTTGGCAATTGATGAACGGCTCATAGCCTTCTTTAAGAGATCCATATTTTGTTAACGGAAATAAAACACGTTTCTTTAGGAAGGCAAAGGACTGAGTAAGTAACATGCAAATAACAGCTTAATACTTATAAATGTCATTAAATAAGCAAAACGCAGAAAAAAATTAAATAAATAGTTTACTTCTTAATGAAATAAGACGTTTTCTGAATGCTTCTGTGCATGGTTTCTAATTATTGTATTTAGATTATACGGGATTATTACTTTCTCTAGCATCTACCTAGGAAGTATTGTATTCCACCTAAAAATTCTATATGGAGATTTCATTGGAAATGCATATTTTAAGGTCCCTTCAATAAAAAATTAGAAAGCTGTCCATCTGTGTGCGCGTGTGTGTATCTGTGAATAGCAAAACTCAAAAATAAATACCAAACTTGGTATTTATTTCAGTATCTTTCCAAAATGAGACACGAGGATTTCAAAGAAAACTCTCCAACACTAAACTATCCTTTACGTGGAAAATTATCGTTGTTTTTTATTTTATAAAAAATATATGCACATCTTTTAAAATACAGTTTGTCTCAAACTGGCATTTTTATGGCATCAGCCATCTCCATAATGTTCACTGTTATTGGCTTAAAGTTTTATTCAAACTTTGGTCAGTTTTGAGTGTGAATTCAGCAGTATTTGCGATGATATGGAAAGAATATGGAATTTCAAAGCCAGCAAATAGCGACCTACTTTTTAACAATGAAGTATCATTTCGGCATCTTTATCCTCATTATACCTACAATGTAATGTGTAATGACAGAATTTCTGCAAACGTTTATCTCAATTAATATGAAGGAGATAGAAAAATAAGCTTCTCAAAAATGGTTTATCGAAGCTAAACGATAGTGAACAGAGATAATCATGTGAATCTGACACAATTTTTTTTCGAAACCGTAATATTATTATTAACAGAACTATTACGAAATTCTGATATATCTGGTTCTGTTTTAGTTAATTCATTAGGGTGTTTATTATACTCCAGTGGAAGAAACTCTGCTTTATACATCAATAGAGCTATCCTAAACAACACTGATGCCTACATGTGGGTTTCATTTGAGAGAAAGCCTTTTTTATTTATTTTATAATTTTTAAAGTTTTGTATCTCACAGAAAGTCATACTCTTATACGTTGTACCGTATTCAAGGGAGGACAGAGGAATCCTAGTTAAAAATTTTCCCCTGTGTGGGAATCGAGCGCGGTATCTCTGAATTTAAAGATTAGAAGGCTAACCACTACTCACAGAGGCAGTACACAAGCTTCTTTCTTGTGATATATAAAAGAAAGCGAGGTTTCTTCTAAACCTTCGTCATGCTCCAATTTGTATTATTTATAGATTACAAGCCCTCACTACTTTGTCTACTATTACAGTTCAATGACATTTTCGTTAGGTTTTTGAAAGGATGACCTAAGTGTCAGGATAATCCGTGCTAGGTATACAAAATTTGTGCATATTGTGTATGCGCAAGCGAAATTTCGGCCCGACGTCAGTCTTGGAAAAAAACAGTCGAGTGGATAAGGCATGCCTACCAACTGGGTGGTATCAACAAAATAACCGAGCGAGATGGCTCCGCATTATCGTGTGAGGCTCGCATTCGAGAGGTCCAGGGTTCGATTCCCGGCGACGGCTCTCTCTGACCATGATTTTTTCGTGGTTTCCCGGTTCGGTAGGCGAAACTGGGATTTTTTCTGATTTACCACGATTTTCTGTCTATCATTTCCCCTTCATTCCGTTTCCTTCTAATCTTCAATGTATACTTCTAGGTTTCGTGGCGTATGGTGGTGCCGGACAGATGGCGGGACTTGCTCAAAGGATAGAGTACACCCGTGGACACTAGAGGGATGCTTGGTAGACGGGTCCTTGATTGTCCTCTCTAGGCACCTCTAGGAGTTGGACGAATCTTCGACCTGGCATTGTTAGAGACTTCCGCGCGACTCCGTGGCCTGACTGCGGCATGTAGTCTCCTGTGGTTCCTTCACTTCCTCTCTTTCTCCTTGGATCTAGGTAGGTCAAGTAGCGAGATGTCCCCCTCCCTTGCATAACCCTATCAACAAAACTGAGATGTTACTCTTATGTCTCGACTCGAGTTGTATCAATAAAAACACGTAGCTCTCAATCAGTCAGACTGTGAATTTTGTCCCTGGAGTAAAATACTCGAGGGCTTGCGGCAGTTGAGAAATAACAGTATCAGTAATAAACACCACTTTTCACTTAACTAGGAATATTCTAGGCAATTTCTAAAGTTCCTCAAGGTGACTCGAAGCATTTAAGGGGACAAAACTATGATAATTGCAATTTTAGTGCTTTGAGAAGGAATGGGTATACCATCGTGCCGACACTAAAATAATTTGAGTGCCAGTCAACATGGAAGTGCAATTTTGAAGTCAATTCTTAAAAGTACTTTATTTTCTTCATTATATTTCATGTCTCGTATCACTCAAATTGCTCCTTGTGATGCAAACTTTTTCCCAGTCACTTTGAGATCTCAACAAGGAGTCGAAGTTGATAACTAAAATTTATCACAGAATTTTTTTCAGGAAAGTAAAAATGAAGTACATCTGTCTGGATATAGTTGTATCAGGTAAAAGCGTAAAAATCCAAAATGCATGTGTAGTATGAAGTTATGAAGTAATTCATATTTTCTTTGAAAATCTTGTGGTACGTTTGTAAACAGATATGTTTGGTACACAAAATTGAAAGTTGGTTCCAAAGTTTTGTAAATGGCACCACAAGGATATTTTTCGGTAGATCATTAAACGGAAGAAATTCTTTTTCTGTCTCAGTAGCTACTCAAGAAATTTATCTAAGAATCTAGAAGTTTGTTATAGAATATATAATAACTATCTGGTAAAAATCAAACTAATTCCTTAAAAGATACAGAATTAGAATTTTCAAATGGTACAGGTTGATTTCCTAAAGTGAAGTTTGCCGAGTTTATGGCCATAGTTTTGGAGCACAGGAGAAATCATTGCAAAGCATGCAGGAATCTTGTGAACATAATTAGAAGGCGATGTATCACTTTAAGAAAGCATATGCGCACTGACCAGTGCAGATTTTGTCAGTTTCTTTGAGCAAAAATGAGGAGCTGATAGCGAAACAAAACAGAAAATATTTTTGCGATGTGTAGGTGACCTCAGTTTTCAGAATCAGGTTGTACAATTGTCAACTTAAGAAGACGGATATTATATGGATTTAATTAATTTGGGGAATTATATAAGAATCAAACTCGATATCAGTAAAATTTGAACATTCATGGTTTCAATAGCATTGCCGCCAATACCTTTTAAACTTAATGTAGGGTTTGAATTTCCATTAATTAAATAAGGAATGCGAAGTGCTCCAGATGAAAGAGAATCAACAACTACCTTATTCTGTTAACCTCCTTATCTCATGATGAGCAGTTGCTTCTCCCATATTACGTCAGGTAGCCCAACCGCGTCGTATTTGACGTCTGCACATAACCCTTCGTGCGTTAAAAGAATTGCGGAACTTAACGGAGCAATTCCAAGTAAACACAGGTCAGTGGGAAACTGGCGCATTAGCGCCCTAAAAACTCACCACTACCTCTACGTCTACACCAGCGGTTCTCAGAAACGTTCATATGGATACACGGAGACGGTTGGTACATCGTATCAATCAACAGGGGCAAAATTTTGAACATCCATTCAATGAGCGACGTCAGCATAGTTATACCCTTAGATAATGATAAAAATAATAGTAAAAATAAAATTTATAATGCCAAGCAAAAAATGGCAAAGAAACACTGCGTGCACTCATGTTATAATCCGTAATGTTAGATAAGAACAGTATAAACACAATTTAAAAAATAGCTATAAGCGGATACGGTTAGGCCAAATAAAGACATTTTAACTATTGTCAGTCTAAAAAGTGAGTTTATTCCCTCAAAAATAAAGCCTGTATAACTGAAGTGGGAAATACTCTTGGACTAATTCGATCTATTTTTGTTTATTATCAGAATAGTACACTCTAGTGGAAGGGTATTTTTATGTCTATCACGGACAGTACATTCTAGAGCAAGGGTCTGTTTTTGTCTATCATCACGGATTGTACACTCCATTGCAAGCCTGGGAAGTATCTCTCAGTGAGCGCGATACACTCATCGTCTTTGGTGATGAGTTAGAGGAGCAGAATGAAGTTTGGCTGGTCTCGTAACTCAGTCTGCAGAGCACCTACCTGCTGTGCTAGGGGTCTCGAGTTCGATTCCCGGCAACCGGGTGAGAAATTTTCTCTAGCCAAGATTATTCCCCAGAGTCTGTAAGTATGAAAGAGGGAGTGAATGTGTGTCATCTAAGATTAAAACCCAAAGACAAACGAATAGGGTTAACATCCATTGCCTATAGACAATAATATGTTCCAAAGGAGAGGCCGCCAATAAGACCATTGCAGTTTAAAGTGGGGTATAAATGGAACTGACCTATTTTACTTGGAATTGCCCCATTGAGTTCTGTAGCTCTTTTAATGCGGGTTATCTACACACTTGCAATGCGACGCGGTTGGGCCACCTGGTATATGAGTATATATAATGTAGTATTACATGTGAGTAGCGCTTCTCTTGATTTATTGCTTGGGGTTTACAAATCTGTCATTATTTTCAATCTTCTCTTCATGTAGTTCACTTCAATAGATTTTGAGAATAAAACCGAATGGTCTTAAATATACCCACAAAACTGATGTGAAAAACAGTGATACCTTTCACCTTGATTTACATAAATCTAGTTATCATTTAATGCGATTAAAACAAAGAAGAAGAAAAGGCGTAACAACTGTGAAAGTCGATAACGAAGGAAGGAATGAATATCTCGGCAATAAAGCAAGAGTAATTCCTCAGTCTCTAAGCGAGTTGTCTGGGCAACAAAGTTTTTATTGATACGAGATGTGTACCTCTGGCCCACTTTTAGGTTTCACTCAGTTTACAATAAATCCTCTCACTTAGTTTTATTCCATGTGGTAGTTGGACACAATACGCTGGTCGTATCCATAATTTTACTAATTGTTGCATGGTGGTGCGATTAGTGTAAAATACTACAACGGCGGTTTGGAAAGTTCTCGATCTGTCTGAGCTGATGCTGGTAGTATCAAACAGCAGAAAGACTTCTCTAGTACGATCCTTTATGTAGTGAAACGTGCAATTGCATACAAGTGTTTTCGCTTGTTTGGATGTCACAGGGCTGCAAAACAAACATGTTGAGGTTGCTTCTGAAAATGAGTAAAATTGAATGTCCTGCAGTGATAAAGATTTCATATTAGAAGGTTTAAGGCCAATCGAGAGGGATGTCTGTGGCCCGCATTCGGTAGGTCCCGGTTTAAATCCACGGCCCACGAACTTGACCAAATTTTTTTCGCGATTTTCCTCGTTCTCTAGGTGAATTTTGGGACGAATAATTTGATCTGCGAATTTTCTATCATCCCATTCATCACTACATTTCATTTCCTTCTTCTTCACCACTATACTAGGGCTTTGGGCTGATCATCCATTGCTCCTGACTGACTACTGATCCGGCTTATAAGTCCTTGGGGTGTAAGTCGTACAAAGTGGAGGGCAATTCAAAGGAGAAGAGGTTTAACCCAAAGTTAAGTAAAAAAAAATCTGATGTGTTACACTCACATGACTTTCTCTACTTTTGTACAAACTATTTTTACAAACGCTTGTTCTCCATATGCTTTATGTTAATCGAGATATCGAGATGTTAATCTTATTGCTAATTTTCTTGTAGATGCAAGGGGAATTGGTAGGCTTTAAGTGATAGTCAAGTATTTTAAGAGGTGGTTGCTATGTGGAGTATTCCATTCTCTTTGCATTACCAGGACAAAAAAATCTAATGTGTTGCACTCACATGACTTACTCTACTTTTGTACAAACTATTTTTACAAACGCTTATTCTCCATATGCTTCATGTTAATCGAGATATCGTGATGCTAATCTTATTGCTAATTTTCTTGTAGATGCAAGGGGAATTGGTAGGCTCTAAGCTATACTCATTTAAGAGATGGTTGCTATGTGGAGTATTTCATTTTCTTTGCATTACCAGGACAAAAAAAATTGAATAACGAATTTGAGAAAAAGTATAAATATTGGAAAATTTAAGGAATTAACAAGCAATATCTCGAAAATAGTTCACTCAACAAAAAAAATGTGTATGACGTAAATTGTGTATTTTAACGGGATCTGCATTTTTTGTTTAGTAAGAGTTTGTCTATCTCTTATGGTTTACCAGTTGTGCAAAAGTCGTTCACAATGAAGAATAGTTTTGGAGACATTCCCAGAAAATTCGAGATATAGGTACATTTCATTTGTCATGAAAATATCTTAAACATTTTAATCAAAATCGTTAGAGCCATTTTTGAAAAAATTGAAATTTTCGAAAAATGTTCCATGTAAAGTGTAATCTGGGGTGGGGGGATTTTCTTGAAAACCTTCGTGTCACATCTCTGGAGGATACTAAACCTAAAGTTTGGTGTTTATCCGACTGTTCGTTTCTGAGCTATACTGTTCACAGACACACACACACACACACACACACGGACATGTTTCCAAAAATGCTTTTTTTGGATTCAGGGGGTCTCAAAACATGTATTTCCGGTGAAATCTCAGTATCGAATTTTTGGGTGGAATGCAATACTTCCCCTATTTACTATACGTAGTAGAGAAAGTAAAAAAGGAATTGGGTTTCGCTTTGGAAGATTCTTCACCATCGGTGAAGAAATGCAATCCGGAGATTAAATATGGTGTTGTTCCATTTTTGATCAAAACGTCCGGGACACCCGGTTACCGCTGCGATTGAATAAAAGTCAGAATAGACGTGAGCTTGTTGATAATACAAAGACACGATTGGTCGTATCTGGTAAATTTTAAAGGGTGTACCGTTTGCACATGAGAAAGATCGCAGCGCGATGGATGCCGCGTCTTTTAACCCCGGTTTGAAGCCTTTCCGAATGAACATATCATGGACATGATCAGACGCAACTCGATCGACTTTTTGCGACGTTACATCGCTGTTGATAAAGCATGGATTCATCAACAGACACCAGAGACGAAGCAACAATCCAAACAATGGGTTAAAGAGGTGGTGTGTTCTCACAGTAGGAAAGGTGTTGGTCACTTTTCTGGGATGCCAGGTGTATGGAGTTGCAGACTACCACAAAATCATAAACGGAGAGTAGCATGCAGATTTGCTGGAGGAATTGGAGGATGCTATGAAAGCCAAACGTTACCATTGGTAGAAGAAGAACATTCTTTTCCACCAAGACAAAGTACCGGAGCACACTTCATCCCAAAGTTGCATGACTTACACTTTGAACTGCTACTACTCGCAGCACATTCACTAGATTTTGTTCTCAATGACTTTTTCCTCTTTCCAAATCTGATAAAGTGGCTCGCTAGACAGACATTTACCTCTGCGATGATCACAGATCACACAAAATTCTTATTTTGCAGAGTTGTACAAATTATTTATTCTGCCGCTATAAAAGAAATTGTTTGTGTACAAATATTATAACAACTTTATTGATAGTCAAAATATTTAATAATTTGCTAAATTATTGCATTAGTTTCATAAAAACACCACAGTAACAGTTCATAAAAACAATGACAACGTAAAAACAAAATATACACACTCACTTCACAGTCATTGCTTAAATAATATTAATTTTCTTTTTATTTAGATTTTATAACTTTGCTTACACGACATAGGAAATTCATTTATAATGTTATAAAGCTCACAATATGTTTCATAACACTTACTCGTGCAAAAACTATAACATTACGAACTTATTTCATAAAATACTACACGAGCACAGACACAAAAGGTGATTGTATTAAATACTAAATAAATAAAAACTATGGGTTTACAATCTTGTGTTTTCTTTATATGTCGGGCTTGAAATTTTATGCTATTCCAATAACATTGTGAATAGCGACAGCACTTTAAAAATAACAAAGTGTTGAATAATTCAAATTAATATAAATGAATAAATTAGCCATGCAACAAAAAGGTTATTGAAAAAAAATTAATTTTAAAAAGAGATGCACATTTTTTGTGTAATAACATTTTTTTTGTTACGGTTTGCTAATTACACAAAAGTCATTCAGAATGAAGAGGACTTCAAAGGCTGTTTGCAGAAAATTAAAGTTAGGTAGGTATTTCATTTGTCATGCAAATATCTCAAACTTATGATATTTTAATAAAAATCCTTGGAGCCATTTTGAGAACTTCGAAAATAATCAAAACGTTTGCATGTAAAAGGTAGTTTAGAGTAGAGGGTTTTCTTGAAAATCTCCGTGTCGCATCCTTGGATGATTCTGAACTTAAATGTCAACTTTGGTCTTCATACAACGTTTTGTTTTCGAGTTACTATGTTTTTCACAGACACACACAACCACGCACATACAGGGTGCAGCATTTAAGTTGAGACTGTACAATATCTCAAAAACTCAGCGTTGTAGAAAGAAATATCTTGAATAAAAGTTACTTTATATTATGGAGGAAAGTAAATGCCATTATCGTATTTTATTTGCAGGACGTTGTGGTGATCATTTTAAGGTCAATTTAAATTGACCCTAATTGTGGGTTCCCATTTAAAAAACTTAAATGGTCCACCCTGTAGACATATGCATAAACAGACAGACACACACACACACACACGAATGTTTTTCTAAAAATGCTTTTTTTGGATTCAGGGAGTCTCAAAACGTGTATTTCGATCGTAGTCTTAACACTTTTATAGCTGGTTACATAATATACTGTTATTTACAGAACACATAAGAATGAACATAGTTTGTAAAATGTCCTATTTATACCCTTTCCATTTCAGAATGTATCAATCTGTTCAATAAGTTATTCAAAGTAAAACGTTTTCTATCTCTTCTGAAAACGATTTATTCTGTTTGTTGTACTCCGGGCTTCGACGTATTTTGCTTTCAATTGTGATACGTTTTTGATATTCCCTGGCCAGTTGAAGAACACCTTAACACTATCGTATAAAACAATGTCACATAATTCTGAGTTATGTAAAAATGTGACGCATTAGATATATTTCCCTCTCCGAATTTATGATGGGCTCCCTCAAACATAAGAAGCGTGCTACGAGTCTGGTCCGGGACGCAGATAAAACCATTGTGTCGTTTTATGAGATATATTTTCTGGTATGAACTGAATCCTGTTCTGCACGGCATTAGCCGTAGCTGGTGCAGATGAATAAGATGTAATATTCTCTGAAGACAAGACGTATTTGTAACCTGTTGCTAAAAGTATTTTGTGTGGTCACTTTTGTGCCCGAGCCGCTGAATTGCATTCACAACAAACATGGAAGGGTTGTTACTCTCAGAATTTCTTGAAACAAAACTCATTTACCTTTGAGTGGCATTTTAATTAAGTAAAGGTATCCCGAGGGCCTGGCGCGGGATGGAATGTCTCAAATGCATGATTTGTTGTATGAATCGTGAGCGAGAGATGTTGTGCTGAGATACAGCGACTCTGCTCACTCGCTGCGATAGATATCGATGCATACATTAGAGTTGTGCTTCACTAAATCTTTCTCTCTGCACCATAGATAAAGTCAAGATGACATCACAAAGCAACACGCGGCAGCTACCGTAGCGGATTATTTGCAAAAGCTGCTAGCTCTACCGCACGGGGTAAAATATTATCCTGCACACGCCCGCCGTCATGCTGCACAACACTGGAAGGGAGCGTGTAGCTCCTGTATGTAAACGTAAATATAGGTAAACAGCTGCCCGCCGCGGCTTAGCATTGTGCCATTTCGGAAACCTTTCTAGAACCATCACTAAATATCTTATGCGACTTCTTCTACACATCACAACTTCACATATATCTATTACATACCTACATTACAATATTCGTATAAAACGATTCATCTATCCTTATTACGCTACTCATGATACAGTTTTGCTTAGGAATAATTTCAAATTAAACATTACGTATCAAGTTTCATAAAACACGCAGAAACATTATTCAAATAAGGGTTTCTTGCTTTGAAAAGAAAAACGTAAAACGGCAAAATTTCAACCAAGTTTGTCAGATGAGGTGCTTGGGAAAGTAGTACCATAAGATATTTTTAGTGTCTAAGCTCACTAAAATAAATATTTTATTTAAATAGTATATTATAATGATCTGCATTGAGTTTTGCTTATCTCTTATGTTTTGCCAATAATACAAATACAAAATTCAGTCACATTAAGAAACTTCAAAGGCTATTACAGAAAATCTAAGATATATATTCCATTAGTTATGCAAATATCTTAAACATATGGTATTTTAATGAAAATACTTAGAGCCATTTTTGACTAAACGGAAGCCAAAGAAGCATTTTGCTATTTAAGGTAGGGGTATTTTCAACTGTTTCTGCCATAGTCTTGGAAGATGCTGGCATTCATTGGATTTCTCACTTTTGAGTTGTGCTGGTAAAATCCGATATCATTATTCCATTAGATATAATACGTTTTGAGGTCCGCTGTAAACCCCCGCCCACAGGCATTTTAGGGAAATGCACGCGTGCACACACACTAACGTCTCTCTCTATGAAAAGGGTCACTCAAAACCTAAAAGTACGCATTTTATCTTGAGTCATAAATTGTTTAAGCATGCTAGGTGAAGAGTATGAAAAGCTTCCCTACCCCAAACTACCCTTCTCATGGAAAAGGTTTCATTATTTATTTTTTACTTTCTCTACTACGTAGAGTAAGTAGGGGAAGTATTGTATTCCATCCAAAAATTTGTTACCGAGATTTCACCGGAAATATATGTTTTGAGGCCCCCTGAATCCAAAAAAAAGCATTTTGGAAACCTGTCCGTGTGTGTGTCTGTGAACAGCATAACTCAGAAACGAACAGTCGCATAAACATCAAACTTGTATTTAGGTTCAGTATCCTCCAGAGATGCGACACGAAGGTTCTCAAGAAAATCTCCCACCCCAGATTACCCTTTACATGGAACATTTTTCGAAAATTTTAATTTTCTCGCAAATGCCTCTAACGATTTTGATTAAAATAACATATGTTTAAGATATTTTCATGACAAATAAAATGTATATCTCGAATTTTCTGATATTGTCTCCAAAAGTATTCTTCATTGTGAACGACGTTTGCATAACTGGTAAACCGTAAGAGATAGACAAAATTTTACTACACAAAAAATGTAGATCGCGTTAAAATACACCATTTATGTCATAATTTTTTTTTGTTGGGTGAACCATTTTCGAGGTATTGTTTGTTATTTCCTTAAATTTTCCAATACTTGTACTTTTCTCAAATTCGTTATTCATTTTGTTTACGTCCTGGACATGCAAGGAGAATGGAATGCGCCACATAGCAACCAGCGCTTAAAAGATTTGACTATCGCTTAAAGCCTACCATGTTCCACTTGCATCTACAGGAAAATTAGCAATAAGATTAACATCTCGATTAACATGAAGCATATGGAGAATAAGCGTTGGTAAAAATAGTTTGTACAAGAGTAGAGAAAGTCATGTGAGCGTAACACTTCAGATTTTTTTAATTTCTCAAACTTTTCTGTAACATTATGAACAAAATATAACGTATTTGAGGTACTGACGTGTCATATTACGTGTATATATTGATTTTTATGAAATCCTCTTTTGATTAAATTTAATATTTATTCAATGTCCTGCCATGTAGTATGTGAATGTATACATCCTTATGCATATAATTATATATTAAAACCACATTTAACATGTAGCTTATTATATACTATCATTTATAATTATTTCATATATTAGAAATATTACTCAGATGGACTCACCCAATGTGTTAAATGCTCATACCTCTAGCGCAGTGCTGTTTATTGCAGAAAGGACCATCAAAACAAATCAACTGGTACTTCTTTTCTAAAGATTTAAAGGTTGAATGTATATATACACACACACACATATATATATATATATATATATATATATATATATATATATATATATAATTTCACTTTTTGAGTATTGGGCGCTATGTAGCATTAAATCTAACGTTATATATTACTAAGTCTTATTTCAAACCAAACGGTTTGTACAAATATGTAAAACTTTTCGCTTTTGAGGTGCGTTGCTCTCAAACACATACACATATAAAATCTTTTTGAGTTCAGTGAATCTCAAAGTACTCGTATGTATTACACGTGAGATCTCGATATCACTGGGAAGCGCTTGGCAGAACAAGACTGTGGAGACCGTAGACGTTACATATCTGCAAACTCGTGTGGAAAAAGAAGGCCACACCAATTGAAATCTTTAGAATTTTTAATTTTTATTATTGATATCTTCCTTGAAACACCACTGTGTCCTTACAACTTTTGCAAAATACCGTGGTAGTGTGAATCTTAGGAAACCAGTCTAAGTAGGTCTTGAGTATTCTGGAATAGTTCATTTCTTTTTGTGTACCTATTTCTTGGCCCGCTAGGTATGTCAGTTAAGTATAGCTATGCTAGGTAGTTGTTAATTTAGTTCTTGAGAAGTTTAAAGTGTCTGACATTCCAGGAAAGTTTGGATAAACCCTTGGACAAGAAAGAACAACCCAGAAACAAAATATGTAGGTTACGAGGGATGTTTTAGTTGCACCCTGGTTAGCCTTAAGGCTAAGGACCGATTTTTATCGGAGAGAAAATATCTTGAAAATCTTTAAGTGCCTGCAGGTTTGATCCGAGTCTGTATAGTTATTACCCCTTTTACATCCACGTGTGGAGTGTGGCTGTCGGTCGGGTCACGTAAAGGCATTTCTTTCGAAAATAGAGCACAGTCCTCTAATTATAAGGCATCAAAAATCTTACCACAAGAATTAAAAAAAAGTGAACTATCGGTATAAAATTATAAGACATTCTGTGGTTTAATAACTACGAGCCGTTATGCACCCTTCAGAAATAACCAGAATTTTATCAAATATTAAAAATAATTCACAATTATTTAGTTTGTACAAACCGTTTGGTTTGAAATAAGACTTAGTAATATATAATGTTAGATTTAATGCTACATAGCATCTATCAATGCTCAAAAATTATATGTATATATAATTGGATGAATGTGACACAAAAATTTTCAAGAAATTTCTCCCGTACCAAATTATCGTTTACATGAAAAACTTACGTTGTTTTTTATTGTTTTATTGTTAATAATTTTGATTAAAATAGCATACCTATGTTTGAAATATTTAAGCAACTAATAAGTTCCCATTATTCTGAATGCATTTCGTGTATACGTTTGTGTAACTAGTGAATTAGGTTTATTTATTTTTAGGAGGAGTTATCTTTTATTTTGACTGTTGGGGAGCCAAAGTTGAAGTAGTTGCAACCGCACGTATGGTAAAAAGTTTCCGGTAGACTTCGCCCCAAGTTTAAAAATATTAGCTTTGTTATGTTGACTGTTTCTTTAAATATTATATATTTATGTTTGCATCGACTGCGTCAGTATTATTGTTAGAGACATGGATTTCTTTGCAGAGAGTGGTGCGGCTAAGAATGTAGACTTACACAGATTACAATTGGTACTTCACTCTATTTATTAATTCTTTAAACGATTAAAATAACACTTCACTGATATAGAGAACTGTGAGCTTATTTATTATTTACTTGCTCTTTTTTTAAACACGTAAATTATTTTCGTCTCACACTGAATATGTATTAAACTTCTCGAGGACGCGTCTCGCGTCCGGCTAGTAACGCTGTCTACAAGTAACTGACTTCTGAATTTGTAAATTTTGCTCCATTTCAGTTTCTGATTGGCTAATCCTACTCCAATAGAATACTTTTATTTAACTTAAGTTTTTTTCTGGTTGTTGATTGGCTATTTATAAACTGTCTCAAAAATTGCATTATTGCTGCTCCAAGAATTACCAGTAGCATTGTTAAACATTCTAATTCATTATTGCCTCAACCTATTATTCTCACAGCTCCTATATTATTGAATTACGTAATGCATTCACATAACATTATCGAACATGTACATAATAATATAAACATTAATACTATGACTGTTACATGCATTTTACCCATTATATTACACAAATATTACTTTAATTATATATATGTTATATATATTGCTTTATTATATAATTTGACTGATATCATTTAAGTGTTAAAAATAATGCCTCACTAGCAAACCATAAGCGAGTGAAAAAATTAATACAACAAAAATGTGGAGTTTATTGAAGTGTAAAATTTATGTCAAATATGTCTTTTCTGTATCATTAGTAGTTTTCGAAATATTCTTTGCTACATCTTTAAGTTTCCCACAATGGAATACCATGCTATTATCTAAACATTATTATGGATATAGAGAATATAAGAACATTTTCTTTTTTCATGTTTCATTAATAACAAAACAAAGCAAATAATGTGTGAATAGTTTTAATTTGTTTCTGTATTGTGCACACAGCCAAGTGGTTATTTTATGAATTTGAGATTATTTCTAGTAGGGTTTGAACGATGCACAATTTCTGACATCGTGTTCGATATTCGATACTCGCTTTATTAAACAAAACTTAAAGATAATAGCTGTTTACTGAATTATTGCAGCATTAGTTTTAATTTCAGTGTATAAACACTCATAAACAATTTTGTATGATATGTCAATTCTGCAACTGATGACATTTATGTACTCCGGCCTGAATGTGAATACCCTCCACTAGTGCCATACACTAGTAATCTTCCCCATTGTTTTGTACGATTTCATTGATATAAGATCAAATGGATTCACCTGCAAAAACCGTAGCACATGCAAGAACCAAAAATGATGAAACCAGCAACACTTTGGTAACGCAATAAGCAACTATGTGGAGCCTAGCACCTGCCTGCTGTATGAGGGGTTCCGGGTTCGATTCCCGGCTGGGGAGTGGGAATTTTTCTCTAGCCAAGATTATTCCCTATCTTCCACAGAGTCTGAAAGTATGAATGAGAGTGAATGAGTGTGTGATCTAATGATTTAAAGCCAAAGTTTACTAGAAACCCTAAGACAAGCGAATACAAGTTAAAACCATTGCCTATAGGAAGTATGTTCCAAAGGAATGGCCGCCGATAAGGGCGTTTAGTTAAAGGCAGGGCAATAATGGAACTTAAAAAAAACTAGAGCCTTATTCGCGCCCTACCCCGTCCTTGTCTAGAGCGCAAAGTAAAATGCAACCATTGACATTGATGGTATCTGGAACAGAAACGCGAAAATTACAAATTTAGAAATATAAATCAAAGTATTAGACATACTTTTTCACTACCACCGGGTATCAAGAGTATAGAGGTGCCATTCCTATTTAGTAGTAAAAATGTGTTGATGTGAACAGAAGAATCAGTTTGTATATAAATGCTATAGTAGATAAGGGACTGTGTGAAGTTGTAATGAGAGTTGGTGAATGTGACACTACTATTCTTAGTGCATTTCCTCTAACTGTATTCTCTCTTTGTATCGAGTCGTCCTACGTGGACTAGTGGTACCGTGCTATCCCCTAGTTCAAAACCGGCGGAGGGCGATGGATTTTTTCGGGCGTAAAAATCCTTGGCATGGCTTCCTTCGGAAGAGAAGTAAAGTAGATTTACGGCATGTAAAAGAACCTCAAGCCTGATAAACAGGTCTCTGAGCAAAATTCCGGTATTTCACGCCCAATAAGGACCATAGTAATTAAAGAGCGTCCATAAATAAAACTCAATTTAATTTAATCTTTGTATCGAGTTGCCATTCTCATCTTTGTGAGGGAAAACTAACTGTGGAGATGGCATTTGCTCTGTACAAATTATTGAATCCTTTCTAGCTTTATTTTTCAACGTTCGCTTTAATGTTCCTGTTACAAGGCAGAGTTATTGATTTCCCTATTTATACCTGTTTCAGTTCACATGCTAGGAAGTTATATTTTGTTGCTTGCTCTATAGTTTTATTGGAAATTATTCGTATGCGGGTAGGAGGATTACTCCGTATGTGCGTAGGAGGTATTAAATGTTAAGAAACTTACGGAATCGTGGTTTTTTAATACGCAGAGTTGATTGTGTAGTATCCTGGGTTCTCATTCGAGTTTAGACGCGCAGATCATACGGCTACACCTTGTCGTC
The DNA here is from genome assembly GCA_030765065.1 of Deroplatys truncata. Classification (NCBI taxonomy): domain Eukaryota; kingdom Metazoa; phylum Arthropoda; class Insecta; order Mantodea; family Mantidae; genus Deroplatys; species Deroplatys truncata. The sequence continues at coordinate 102,178,605 of CM060981.1, read as the reverse complement.
GCTCCACAGCTGCTTCACTCCTCTTCTAAAATATATCCCTCGGCTACGCTTTGAGTCTGAGGGCCCTCAATCACTCGGCTAGCCTTGCGGCTTAGGCCCCTCGATGTTACAATGTTGAAACCCCGATTCCATAAGTTTCGTAACATTTCATACCTCATACCTGCATACAGAATAATGTCTGTTTTATTTGCTACGGTTATTTCAAACCAAAATGATATTGGTCTCAGTCATTAGAAGTTAGTAGTCAGACGGAGGCCCCTCCATTAACTGGAGTATAGCACCACAAGTAGGTCGTAATAGGCCAATTGTGCTTCTAACGTGATCCCTGGGAGAAAGGGACGAGGGGAGACCCAAAGGGCGATCAGATCCGAAAGAAGATGAGCACTAGCAAGAACGGAGTCCTTAACGGTTCCAACATGCCACCAATCCTAACGCCGGCTAGCCCTGCATGAGCCACCCGCAGCCTAGGGGTCCCGGGTGCAGACGAGACAACTCCCAGGAAAGAAGGCGTCCCCAGCGTTACCGCCAAACACCAGGGAGAAATCTTTCCAAAGCGCAAATTTTACCGTCCTGCTGAAACATACCAACCGCCGTCTCCTGGTCCTACAATCGTGAAGCAGATGAAGTGAAATAGATGAAAGAAAATGATGAACAGGAAATTCGCATTAGAAGGGAATCCACCCCAGCATTCGCCTACCGACCCCCGGTACCACAAAAAAGAACTCTAGTCAGAGTAGCCTTCCCGACAGGAGTCGAACACGGACCTTCTGAATACGAGCCTCACATGTTCCCGCGGAGCCATGTCGCTCGATTCTCTAATTCATTACATTCACATCTTTCTTTTAATGCATTATTATAATTAATATGTATAACGCACAAATTGAATTTTTTTTTGTACGGAATCAACAGTTTTAAAACTTGATACTTGACGAAGATACTATGGCTGATGGAAGCTATACAAGTGACGATGAAAAGCCATTTTGTACAGCTCCACTTTCGGTAAAAATTAAGCTCTAATCTATATTATTTGGTTAACCTCAGTTAGCCGGAATGTACATTTAATTTGCTGATTTTCCATCACCAGGAACGAGTACTTAAAACATAATATAATAATAAAAAGAGATAAGGAAATTAATAAAACCAAAGCATAGTTTATAAAACTTATGAAAATAATAACAAATATAACAATAAAACTAACGATAATAAGTAACAAAAATAGCAACAATAGGAAACAGAAATAGCGAAAAATAAATACATATAACAATAGTAGCAATAAAAATACCAAAATGTGATATTATAGCCCATATGACGGTTTATAAAAACAGAAATTGAAACCTACAGCACCATAACAACAATGGCCATCTCATATATGTCGTACGTCGTCCTCCGTGGTCTAGGTACCATACTAGACTTTAGTTCCCAAGGTCGCGCGTTCAAATCCGGCGGAGGGCAATGAACCTTTTCGGACGTAAGAGTCCTTAGCATGGCTTCATTCGAAAGGGAAGTAAAGTCCGAGGTCCCGTGCCGTAGATTTACAGCACGTAAAAGTACCTCGAGCCCGATAAAGAGCAACATTTCCGGTCTTCAACGCCTATATAGAATGGGCTAAGAACCATAGTGGTTAAAGAACGTATAAAACTCAATTCATTCCATCAAAATATGCTTGACTGAAGTCACAGGAAAGTACCTCATACTCCATTTTTACTGCTCCTACATCAATGCATCTAAGATGGTATTTATCTTTGAAGAATTCTACTGTTGCCGTCTTGTTTTGTTACTCCACTTCTGTAGGCTGGTCTTCATGATTCTGAAAGCTGACTGTTGGATCTATAATGCTGGTATCCATGCACCGAAGGTGGTTTAAAGGCAATAATATCCCTTCTGCTGCTTCTGCAGAATCTATATATTTGTAACTTAGGAAATAAATTGTTGCAATATCTAAAAACCAGCTTTAGCCATGAAATAGCCGTTCCAAATCGACAATATCGGGAGAGTTTGCATATCCTAACCTTGCCTTGCCTCAGAAAAGATGGAGTAAAAAGTAGAAGTCAAAATATAATTTTTATTGTATGCATTTTTAATGTCCGCATAACCTAAATTTGGGTGCGTTCGGATTGTGGCAGAAACAGTGCAGCATCATTGGTAAAATTTATAAAATGGTATTTTGGTAAGAAACACTTAAGACGTAAAATTATAATTGATTACCTATATGAACTGCCCTTCATTTGAAATGTGTCCACAAATGTTCATTTCCTTTTATATACAATTTCAATTCCGCACGTGTCGCAATTCGTGAGCAATGTATTGATAAAGAAATATATAGACACCTGAATAATGTAACGCTTATATATGCTGGACATTAGCAAACCTATCCAAAAACCAGCTTTATTAGTAGAAAATACTTATTCGTTTCTCATGTGCCAGGAAACTCTACAACACCATTTTTGTTTCTTCTTTAAAATAAGGCGCATAATGTGAAGTTTAAAAATAATGTGTTCAGAATAATGTAAAAGAAAAGGATAAAACACTATCAAAGAGCTTTTATTATTTCAGACTCTAGAAACCAATTCAAAAACCAATATTGTATAATATTTTGCACGGCCATATACGAAGAACTGAGTGGTGTAAATTTGATAACTTTGGAAACGTACTCTGATGAATTATTCAAGTGAATGGACTTATTCCGAAGACGGTGAACATTAACATACATTGTAGACAGTGATTCATAACAAAGAATCTGATGTTATAATTAGATATATAACTTTCTCTAACCACTGTAATTTACTTTCATGCCTATTCTGCACATTATTTTTTCTTGTTAATCCAAAATTCCTTTAATACCCTTTTTTTGTTATTTATTTTTTACAGTCCATAAAGCTTCTTAGATCTTATATTGACTTTTACAAGGTGATATATAAGGCAGTAAGCAGTGTTATATATATATATATATATATATATATATATATACTTCTCATTTATTTTTGGAACACATTATGAATAACATTGATAAATACATAGTAATATCATGGTGGGTGATAATACAGTTACTTATTTGTGAGACATTAACTATATGAAGTGATATTTGACGCTTAGTATGCTATATAGTGCCTATATACAATAAGAGTGATTTATAATTTCTTTAGTATTGCAATATCACCGAGGAGTTGAATTGTTATTTCGACCGTTGGGGAGCCGAACTTGAAGTAGTTGCAACCGCATATATAGTACCCGCTTTCCGGTAGCCTTCGCCCCAAATGTACTTTCCGGTGTGCTTTGCCCCCCCCCAAAAATGTTTAAAAAAACTATTAACTTTGTAATTTGACTGTTTCTTTAAATATTATATATTTATGTTTGCCTCGGCTGCGTCAGTACTTATTTTTTTAGAGACATGTATTTCTTTGCAGGGTTGTGTGACTGAAGAATGTAGACTTACACAGATTATAATTTTACTTCACTCCTTTTATTAATGCTTGACACGATTTAAATAACACTTCACTGATGGAGAGAGAGCGAGAGAGAGAGAGAGAGAGAGATGCGATATTTTTTATTAATTACTTGCACTTTTTAACACGTAAACTATTTTTAGTTTCACACAAAATACGTATTAAATTTCTCGAGGACGCATGTAGCGTCCGGTTAGGAACACTGTCTACTCAACGCGTCCAGTTATGAGCACTGTCTACAAGCAACTGACTTGAATTCCACCGCCTAAATTTGTAAATTTCTGTATTTCAAGTCTCTGATTGGCTATTCCTAATCCAATAGAACACTTTTATTTAACTTAAGCTTTTTCTGGTTGTTGATTGGCTATTTTATAAGCTATCACATTATTGTTGCTCCAAGAATGACTAGTAGCATTATTAAACCTTCTAATTCATTATTACCTCAAGGACACCTCATTGTTACCTCATTGTTAGCAACTTTTAACCTATTATTCTCACAGCACCTACATTGTTAAATTACGCAATTCATTCACATAACATTATTACATGTATACAATTATATAAACATTTACAATGACTGTAATATACACGTTTTATATATTATTAAATACACATATTGCTTTAAGACGGGCTGTTATTGAATTTATATATTATATAATTAGACTGAAATCATTTAAGTGATAAAAATACTGCTTCAACGGGGATTCCACGTTTTTCTCTTGAGGCCAATTTGTTGGCACATTGTAACTATGTGTTCTATTGTCTAGGTAGTAGAGCAGAATGGACAGCTAGGTGTTTCATCTTTACGGAGATGGGAATGAGTAAGTCTTGAGTAGCCTATGCGAATCTTTGTTGCTATGATTTAATCTTTTTAATTTTGTTATTCCTAGCTGCTGAAGTTTGCTGTTGGGAGAAGAAAGCCAATGGAATTTACAGCTATTTCGTAGTTACATAGTTTTATTATAGCTATATAGAAGTATACAGGACGCACAATGATAGTCAAATAAGAAGCAGCTTCCTATTATGTAGGCTAGACTTGGTTATGTGTACTGTTTGCATGGCCTGGTGAGGAATAAAACAACGGGCATTGCATTTCAAAAACGTGTAGCTTGAATACCACAAACTCCGACCAGCGAGTCGAAAATATCTCGTAAACGGTTTTTATTTGAATTTTTATTTTTGAGTCATTCTGCTCTCCCCCTCTCTCTCTCTCTCTCTTTCTCTCACTCACACATGTCGTCCTCCGTGGTTTAGTGGTAGCCTCTAGTTCCCGAAGTCGCGAGTTCAAAACTGACGGAGGGTGATGGGTTTTTGTGGGCGTAAAAATGACTCCATAAATAAAACAATTTAATTTACACGCACACAGGCAGACGTATTTTTGCTAAAAGCTGCTCGTTTTTGGTCCAGGGTAACTAAAAACGTATACTTCTTTTCATATCCAATTTTAGATGAAAATCAATACTTCCTTTATCTATCATAGGTAAGTAACAGATAAAGTAAAAAAGGAAAACATTGAAAGTTCTTTTCAGCAGAAGCCAGGAATATCATCACAGGATTTTCCCCTACCTTTAAATAAGATACGTCGTACATTATTCTACGAGGTTGAAAACTGAAGTCTAAGAGAATAAATTAAGAGTTGAAGTTATTACAAACGTGCGAAGCAATTCCTATTTCTAAGATTTTGAGAAATCTTGTGAGAATATATTTTTGCAACACAAGAAATTTTTAAACCATAGAATATTTGAATAATAAAATTAACCTGACTTAACGGGAACAGCTTAGTTGCAAAAGCTCCATTTTATAATTTAAATTGTACTATGATGAATTCAAGTGAGAGGAATCATTCCAAAGGGTGTGATAAACAGCATATATAGAAATTTGCAATTGCAAATTATAAATATTCAGATACACGTCAAACTTGATATTTAAATACATAATTCAAGTATACGAAACGAAGATATTTGTATAATCCATTCCACCCAAACCACCTTTTATATACTAACAATTTTGTTAATTTTATTTTCTCAAAAATAGCTCTTGTGTTCGACGTATTCAAATGACAAATAAAATAGGATGTGTTACCTTTGCATGACTTCCTCTACCTTCTAGTGCTTAGTAGTGGACATGCAAATTATTCTTACGAAAGTTTATTTTCCTATATTCTTCTTTTTAATCGAGACAAAACTTACCGGTAATAGCTGCATTACACATTTCGTTATAGTTACAAAGGGAATAGCGATAGTCAAACTTTTAAGAACTGGACGCAGCGCGCTAGTCTTAAAATTCCATACTGCTTCCATGCAACCGCAAAAAACAACTGAATGTTGACAGGACTTTAAGAGAATGACCAAGAAATGAACAATTTGAACTTTAATGACAGATATCTCAGAAATTGCTTATGCAACCAAAAAGCGTATTTGAAATAAATTGTATGTTTTAAAGATATCTACTTTTTTGTGTAGTATGCTTTCATCTATCTCTTAACATTTACCAGTTATACAACATTATATAAAGTTTATTCCAAATGAAGTCGACTTCATAGGCTATTCGCAGAAAATTCAAAACATACATTTTATTTGTAATGTAAGTATCCTTAATATATGGAATTTTAATCAAAATCGTTAGAGCCATTTCTAGAAAAACGAAAATTTTGAAAAATCTTCCATGTAAAGGATAGTCCGGGGTGGAAGGATATTCTTAACAATCTTCGTTCGCATCTTTGGAAGATACTGAAACTAAATACGAAGTTTGGTATTTATTCGAGTTTTCGTTTTTGAGTTATGCCGTTTATAGACACACACATACCTTTTTCTAAAACTCGGATGTGATACATTCACATGACTTTCTTTACTCTCTATCTTTCTTAATGGGTATACAAACTATACTTACTAAAATTTATTTTTCTATCTACTACATTTACCTTTGTAAAAATAGCTACATTACACATTTCGTCATAAATACAAACAATATTCAAATGTTTAAGAACTGAACGCAATATGCTGGCCTTAAAATTCCATACCGTTTCCATGCGATCGCGAGAAACAACCAAAATCGAGGGATGCCTCAGAAACGGCTAATGCCACAAAAAAAGTAATTTGAAATAAATTGTGTGTTTTAAAGAGATCTACATTTCTTGTGCAGTACGTTTTCGTCTAGCGCTTAACGTTTATCATTTGTACAAGATTATACAGAATTCCTTTTGAATGAAGAGGAATTCCTAGGCATTCCCAGAAAATTCCAAATATACATTTTGTTTGTCATGTAAACATCTTTCATGTACGGTAGCTTAATCAAAATGGTTAAACCTATTTTTTAGAAAATAAAAGTTTTCGAAAATGTTCCATGTAAAGAAGAGATGGGGTGGGAATATTTTTTTCAAAATCTTCGTGTCGCACCTTTGGAAGATACTAAGCTCAAATACCAAGTATGCTATTTATCCAACTTTTAGTTTTTCAGTTATGCTGTTAACAGACAGATATAGACACACAGACACCTACACGGACATGTTTTCAAAAATGCTTTATTTGAATTCAGGGCTCCTCAAAACACGCATTTCCGATAACATCTCGCCATCGAATTTTTGGATGCAATGCAATATTTCCCCTACTTACTATATGTAGTAGAGAAAGTACAAATCTGATGTGATACATTCACATGACTTTGTCTACCCTCTTCTATTAGTGGGTATACGAACTATTCATACAAAACTTATTTTTCCTTCTACCATATTTTAATACAAATAAACCTTTGCATAAATAGCTTAATTACACATTTAGTTTTATATATATATAAGAAGGGAACAGAGATTGTCAAATGTTTAAGAATTGGACGCTATATGTTGGCATTAAAATTCCATACTGTTTCCATGCAATCGCGAGTAATAACTTAGTGTTGACAGGTCTTCAAGAGAATGGCTAAATATTGAAGAATTCGAACCTTAAATAACCATATGTCAGAAATGGCTTATGCCACAAATATAGTTATTTTTGAAGTAAAGTGTGTGTTTTAAAGAGATCTACATTTTTATTGTGAATTATCTCTTAACGTTTATTAGTTAAGCAAAATTATACAAAATTCCTTCCGAATGAAAAGGATTTTACAGGCTATTCCCAGAAAATTCAAGATATAAATTTTATTTGTCATGTAAATATCTTTAATATGTGATATTTTAATCAAAGTCGTTACAGCCATTTTTTTAGAAAATCAAAATTTTCGAAAAATGTTCCATGCAAGGGGTGGTTGGGATGGGATTGTTTCTTGAAAATTTTCGTGTCGCATCCTTGTAAGATACTGAACTAAAAAACCAAATTAGGTGTTTATCTCACTTTTCTTTATTGAGCTGTCACATTCACACACACGGACATGTTTCCAAAAATGCTTTATTTGGATTTAGCAGTCTCAAAGCATGTATTTCCGGTGAAATCTCGAAATAAAATTTTTGGGTGGAATGCAAAAACTTCTAACCTAGTTAATAAATGGGACAGTTTACAATGATATTCGTTAACATGAACACTATTGCTAGACGCTAACGCCAAACCTTGCATTCCCCAAGTTTTCATGTTCGCGTTAATGGGATTCGAGAGAGGGAAAAAAATCTGATGTATTGCTTTCACATGATACACTACGAGTACCTCTATCCTTTATTAGTAGGTATACAAATTACTTTTACGAAAGGTTATTTTCTTACCCACTTCATTTTAATCGAGATAAATCTTTCCGGAAGTAGCCATTTTTAGGGAACCTCAATTTTCGAAAAATCTTTAATGTAAAAGGTAGTTGGGTTGGGGGAATTTTTTTTGAAAATCTACGTGCCGCATCCTTGGAAGATATTGAACTTAAATATTAAGTTTGGTACTTATCCGACTTTTGTTTTTGGGTTATGCTGTTGACACGCGCGCGCGCACACACACACGCACGCACACACAGACACTGACACACATACACACACGATACTTTTCTAAAAATGCTTTTTTGGGGACCTCAAAACACATATTTCCGGTGAAATCTCGGCATCGAATTTTTGGGTGGAATACAATGCTTTCCATACTTACTATACGTAGAAGACAAAGTAAAAATTTATGGAGAGAAATGAAAAACTCTATGCTATAACCCGGATTTTAACCACGGATCTTCCGCTTTCCGTTCGCCTGCTCTAACCAACAGGCTACCATGGCAACATGTTTAAAATGTTCAGTCCGATTCTCATTTCAACCTTGTCCTACACACACTGTGTGAAAAAACAATTAACATCAACAAATATATCTAAAATTTTCTATGAATAGCCTATGAAGACTGATCAGTCTGAATGAATTTGGTGTAGTTTTGTGTAACTATGAAACCATAAGAGATAGTCGAAATCTTACTCAAGGAAAAATGCAAAGCTCATTAATATGTACAATTTGTGTCAATATTTGTAGCATTAGCCTTTATCTGGGTATTTAGGCTTTATGATTACATTTCCCCAAATAGCACAAGTACACTACATGATAAAAAGTGTCCGGACACCTGGCTGAAAATTACGTAAAGTTCGTGACGCCTTCCATCGGTAATGCTTGGAAGTCAATATGCTGTTGGCCCACCCTTAGCCTTGATGATAGCGTTCACTCTCGCAGGCATACTTTCAATCAGGTGCTGGAAGGTTTCTTGGGGAATGGCAGCCCATTCTTCACGGAACTGAGGAGAGGTATCGATGTAGGTCGGTGAGGCCTGGCACGAAGTCGGCGTTCCAAAACATCCCAAAGGTGTTCTATAGGATTCAAGTCAGGACTCTGTGGAGGCCAGTCCATTACAGGGATGTTATCGTCGTGTAACCACTCCGCCACAGCCCGTGCAGTATGAACAGGTGCTCGATCGTGTTGAAAGATGCAATCGCCATCCCCGAATTACTCTTCAACAGTGGGAAGCAAGAAGGTGCTTAAAATATCAATGTAGGTCTGCGCTGTGATCGCAAAACAACAAGGGGTGCAAGCCCCCTCCGGGAAAAAACACGATCACACCATTACACCATCACCTCCGAAATTCACCATTGCCACTACACACGCTGGCAGATGACGTTCATCGGGCATTCGCCATACCCACACCCTGCCATCGGATCGCCACATTGTGTACCGTGATTCGTCACTCCACACAACGTTTTGCCACTATTCAATCGTGTAATTTTGACGCTCCTTACACCAAGCGAGGCGTCGTTTGGCATTTTCCTGCGTGATGTGTGGCTTATGAGCAGCCGCTCGACCATGGAATCCAAGGTTTCTCACCTCACGCCTAACTGCCATAGTACTTGGAGTGGATCCTGATGCAGTTTGGAATTCGTGTGTGATGGTCTAGATAGATGTCTGCCTATAACTCTTTACGACCCTCTTCAATGTCGGCGGTCTCTGTCAGTCAACAGACGAAGTCGGGCTTTACGCTTTTGTGCTGTGCATGTCCCTTCACATTTCCACTTCACTATCACATCAGAAACAGTGGACTTAAGGATGTTTAAGAGTGTGGAAATCTCGCGTACAGACTTCTAACACAAGTGACAGCCAATCACCTGATCACGTTCGAAGTCCGTGAGTTCTACGGAGCTTCCCGTTCTGCTGTTTTACGATGTCTAATGACTACTGAGATCGCGGATAATGAGTACCAGGCAGTAGGTAGCAGCACAATGCACATAAGATGAAAAATGGTTGTGGGGGTGATCGGATACTTTTGATCACATAGTGTGTGTTATCTGACGGAAAGTGCTTGAAGGTTTCCGATTCTTTAACCTTTTCCTTCGTAAGGATTCATTACTATGATTTGCTTCTGATAAAACTTGAAAGTCCACATAATGTAACTAAATATTTGCTGCCCAATTTGAAATTATTTGTAGACAAAAATGTATAATGAATAATGTAACGTGGATAGAAGATTCCCTGTTTTATGGTTCTTTTTTCGTGGTTTCCCACAGTCGCCAGGTAAATACTGAATTGACCCAAAGCTCTATCCACGCGATAAAATGAAATAGGACGGCGACTACGCTGCTATGTCCATCTATCAGCAAGTCGCACAATCATGTGCGATGGTGCGACTAAGATTGTCTCTCCGGCATCACAATGACTATATGTGCTTCACTAAGTCTGTAGTGCCACGATCCCAGCGCATGTTCCGATTAAATCACAGCTGTAAAGTACATGGCACAGGAAGGAAGTACGCTACTAAGGTCATCTATCACTAGGCTACTTATACGTATTGTACAGTAAGGCAACTACGGTATTAGGTATTAAGTTTGTAAAAGAATACGCAGAATCAAATGAAATGAAGGAGTAAAAAGAAAAGTTAATGTTTTACATATTTGGAATTTGGATAATCATTCAGAAATCAAAACGTTTCAAACCATTTAAAAATATAGGCTTTTGATTTAGCAGAACCGCTTCGAGGCATCCATTTTAAAACATGACGGGTCTAGCATTTTAAATAAATTATGGATTTTTTTAAGGAACAACATAGGTCAAATCAATGAAAAGAAAGATCAAAAGTTTGCATATTTATAATTTGGTTAATCACTTTGTATTCATTTTCTTGAATCAACATGCCCCGTTGTCTTAGACAATTGTTTTTGCAATATTACACTACATGCTATTACATTTGATAATTGTATTTTTACTTGCGTATAAATATTAAACTATTTTTGCAACTGAAATTACAATTCTCTACTCCCGTATATACTATTTACAATTTTAGCAGCTATACAACCAATAGATTCTTTATAACTATTGGGTATACATTCCACATGCTATTAAAAGATATTATGTGCGTTCTATATAATTTAAGCCACGTTTAATTTCTCTGCTACTTGCCCATAGGTAGTAAGTAAAGGAAGTATTGCATTTGATACAAAGATTTCGCCACAAAGATACGTTTTGAGACTCCCCAGAAAAAAAGTATTTTTAGAAAACAATGTTGTGTGTTACATTCATACGACCTTCTCTACCCTCTATCATTTATTAGTGGGTATTTAAACTATTTTTACTAAAACTACCATGGCAACATGCGGGTAGGACATTAAATTCACGACTGATTCTCATGCTTCCCGGTAAACCACAAAGAAATCTCAAATTGTATTGAGATGACATACACCAATGGCGACCTACAACGCTGTAAGTACTTTAAGTCCCGGTCTTCATAGTTTCAACCGCTATTAGGTCAATTAATGGAATTTAATATCCTACCGGCATGTTGCCATGGTAGCTCAGTGGTTAGAACAACCGGAGGAGACCGTGAGATCCGTGGTTCAAATCCCGGCTACGGCATTGAATTTTTCAGTCGTCTGGTTCTATCTTCCCAACCATGTCCAACACATGACTTGTGTGGAAGTACAATTGATTCTATTTTTACTAAAGCTTATTTTTCTATCTACCACACTTTAATCCAAATAAACCTTGCAAAAATAGCTGCATTACACATTTCATTATATATACACAGAGAACAGCGATAGTCAGATGTTTAAGAATGGACGTTATATGCTGGCCTTAAAATTCCATGCTGTTTCTATACAATCGTAAGAAATAACTGAAAATCGAGGGAATTTAAATGAGTGACAAGTATCGAACAATTCGAATCTTTAATAACGGATATCTCAGAAATGGCTTATGCCACAACCAAAACTTATTTTAAGTAAATTTGTGTGCTTTAAAGAAATCTGCATTTTTTGTATGGTATATTTTCGCCTATCGCTTAACGTTTACCAGTTATACAAGTTTATACAAAATGCCTTCTGAATGAAGACTTCAAAGACTATTCCCAGAAAATTCAAGATATACATTCTATTTGTAATCTAAATATCATTAATGCATGGTATTTTATTCAAAATCGTTACGGCCATTTTTTAGAAAATCCGAATTTTCGAAAAATGTTCTTGTAAAGGATAAATAGGGTAGGGGGATTTTATTCAAAATCTTCGTGTCGGATCCTTGGAAGATACTAATATCAAACACCAAGTTTGGTGTTTATCCGTCTTTCCGTTTTTGAGTTCGTTCTTATGCTGTTCACCGACACACCGACAGGCACACACACGGATATGTTTATATGTTTCCCAAAAAATCTTTCAGGGAGCCTCAAAACATGTATTTTCGGTGAAATCTCGGTGTCGACTTTTCGGTGGAATGCAATACTTTCTCTGCCTTCTATGCACGAGGTAGAGAAATTAAGAAAGTCCATGCGTGGACATATTATATGCCCGTGTGTATGTCTATGAACAGCATAACTCAAAAACGAAAATCCAAATCCAAATTCTTTATTTAAGTTCAACATCTTTCAAGTATGAGACACAAAGGAATTTAAGAAATTTCCTTCCCATACTACCATGGAAAATGTTTTGAAAATTTTGATCTTCTCAAAAATGACTCTAAATGAATAAAATGCCATATATTTAAAGTATTTTCATTGTAAACCGTAAGATATACACAAAAGCTTACTACACAAAAATATAGGTTCGTTAAAGCACACAATTTATGCCAAGTACGCTATTATTATAATTTTTACTTTCTCTACTACGTACAGTAAGTAGGGGAAGTATTGTATTCCACCCAAAAATTCGATACCGAGATTTCACCGGAAATATATGTTTTGAGACCCCCTGAATCCAAAAAAGCATTTTGGGAAACATGTCTGTGTGTATGCCTGTGTGTCTGTGAACAGCATAACTCAGCAACGAACAGTCGGATAAACACCAAACTTGGTATTTAGGTTCAGTATCTGCCAGAGCTGCGACACAAAGGTTTTCAAGAAAATCAAGATTACCCTTTACATAGAACATTTTTCGAAAATTTTAATTTTATCAAAAATGGCTTTAACGATTTTGATTAAAATATCATATGTTTAAGATATTTTCATGACAAATAAAATGTATATCTTGAATTTTCTGAGAATGTCTCCAAAAGTATTCTTCATTGTGAACGACTTTTGCATAACTGGTAAACCATAAGAGATAGACAAAATTTTACTACACACAAAATGTAGATCGCGTTAAAATACACAATTTATGTCATATACATTTATTTTGTTGAGTGAACCGTTTTCGAGATATTGCTTGTTATTCCCTTAAATTTTTCAATACTTATTTTCTCAATTGGGAAATCGTTATTCATTTTTTTGTCTTGGATATGCAAAGAGTATTGATTCTTGGCAAAGGGAATAGTGCTTCACCTAGCAACCAGCTATTAAGACATATGTATGTGCTTAAAGGCTAAATTTCTATATTGCCCTTGTAAATATATATTCCCCTTACATATACAAGAAAATTAGCAATAAGATAAAGTCTGCAAATGTTTATCTCGATTAACATGAAGTAGATGGAGAATAAGCGTTTGTAAAAATAGTTTGTACAAGAGTAGAGAAAGTCATATGAGTGTAACACATCAGATGTTTTTATTATTGTTGTGGTGGTGTTGGAGCCAATCATTTTCAAGACATTGCTGTTATTGGTTTTAATTTTCACAAGCTTATAATTTTCTCAAATGGGAAGCTTTTATTCGGTTTCTTTTTTTAGGGGTAGGGCTCGTGCTCATCCAGAGAGCATGGAATTTCAATGTCATTACATAGCGACACGCTCTTTACAAATCACTTTACCTGTTGTATCGTAGAACGAAATGTGTAAATGTGAAATAGCTAGAATAATAAGCTTCTATCGAGCGGGATGGTTTAGGCCATGTCTATAACTCGCATTCGAGAGGTTCCGTGTTCAAATCCCGTGAACCAACCAATCTGACTTTTGTTTTCGTGGTTTCCTCAGTCACCAAGCTAAATACAGGATTCGACATTACATGCCATGAGTCAAAGTTCCACTTTAAGTCTAAAACAACAGTTAAAATAGATGGTAATAACAAATGCTCTGTCATATATCCACAGATAATGAAAGCAGATAGATTGGACGGCACCCTAATACCATTTGCACGGCACGTATAAGTACAGTTGCCTAGCATTAAGGTCTCTTTGGGCACGTGCCGAGGCTGCCATCTGGCAGTCATTGAAGCAGAGGTACAGTTGCATAGCACTAAGGCCTCTGTGGACACGAGACGAAGCAATAGGTACAGCATTGAGACCGAGAAAGCTAACTGTCCCCGCATACCAATCCGCAGGGTATCCCCGAAGAGTTCCATCGCGATTTGACCACGTAGTTAGAGCGTGTGAAAGAAAAGTCAAAGCGAAAAAATATAGTAAAAAAAGGCTTCTGTAAAAATAGTTTGTAGAAGTTAACCATGTAAAATGAACGCATCAGATTTTTCAGTTAACCTACTTATTAACCCATCTTTCATAGTCTCTTAAAAGTTGTACTATTTACAAATCGAACAAATACTTTTAGATATTTTCTAATTACGAGAAACTAAGGTTACAAGGCCGGTATTCCTGTACTTTCGTCCGTTATAGAGAAATTAGTAGTGTGCTGTAATTGTAATACAGCCACTCGCCACTTACAGCGTTAGTCGTAGGTAAACACAAATGGCGACTCGTTTGGAAAACTGGTCTCGCGAAGAAACATTTAACTGCGGCTGAAATTCACCGGCATCTGGTAGAGAATTACGGAGATATTGTAATGTCCCATCAGCATGTCGCAGAATGTGTCGAAAGTTTGCGGCCGATACAGAAAACGTCACCGACGAGGATCGCAGTCGCCGACCCAGCACGGCATCAACAGAATTGAACACAGCTAGCGTGAAGGAGATGATTCAGGACAACAGGAGGATCACGTTACGGCATTTGACGGTAGAATTGGGAATATCGTTCGGAAGCGTTCGTCACATTGTTCATGATATTCTGCAGTACCGGAAAGTTTGTTCCCAATGTGTTCCACAAAATCTGTCCAATCAACACAAGGAGAAGTGCGTGGGGGCAAGTCTACAACTTTTACAACGGTTCTTCAGGGATGGGAACAGTTTTCTTCACCACATTGTCACGGATGAGGAAACTAGATCCATCACTACATCCCCAGCAGTAAGCGATCATCGATTGAGTGCAAACACCCCTCTTCTTCAAAGACAAAGAAGTTTAAGGTGACGCCATCTGCCGAGGAGTCGATGGCTATAGTGTTTTGGGAAGCGAGGGTGTTATATTCATGGAATTTTTGGAAAGAGGACATACAGTGACCGCTGACATACTACCAGACCTTGATAAGATTGCGCGAAGCAACCAGGAAGAAATGGCCAGGACTTCTCACACAGGGCATCAACTTCCTTTACGACAATGCGCGACCTCACACAGCCCAGAAGACCACCACACTGTTGAAGCAGTTTCGCTGGTACATCATCAACCCTCTCCCTACAGTCGGACAGCTCTAAGAACTTTCACCTTTTTCCTCACTTGGAAGAATACCTAGGAGGCCTACGATTTGCTTCAGACAAGGAGGTGAAATACTTCGCGACAATGTGGCTGAGCTCGCAAAGACAGGATTTTTACCAGGAGGGAATATTCAAACGTATCCCACGAAGCGACAAGTGCCTAAACTGATATGGAGACTATGTCGAAAAGTAACCTTAAGTGTATACTATAAGGCAGTATTTTTAACAGTTAAATGATTTCAGTCTAATTATATAATATATAAATTCAATAACAGCCCGCCTTAAAGCAATATGTGTATGTAACAATATATAAGAAGTGTATATTACAGTCATCGTATATGTTTATATTATTGTATACATGTATAATAATGTTATGTGATGTATTACGTAATTTAATTATGTAGGAGCTGCGAGAATAATAGGTTAAAAGTTGCTAACAATGAGGTAACAATGAGGTAACCTTGAGGCAATAATGAATTAGAAAGTTTAAATGCTACTGGTAATTCTTGGAGCAACAATATTGTAATTTTTGTGACAGCTTATAAAATAGCCAATCAACAACCAGAAAAAGCTTTAGTTAAATGAAGGTATTCTATTGGACTAGGATTAGCCAATCAGAAACTAAAATGGAGCAAAATTTACAAATTCAGAAGTCAGTTGCTTGCAGACAGCGTTACTAACCGGACGCGAGATGCGTCCTCGAGAAATTTAATACATATTTTGTGTAAGACAAAAATAGTTTACGTGTTAAAAAGTGCAAGCAATTAATAAAAACCTCTCACAGCTCTCTATATCAGTGAAGTGTTATTTAAATCGTGTCAAGCATTAATAAAAGCAGTGAAGTGAAATTATAATCTGTGTAAGCCTACATTTTTCAGTCGCACCACTCCCTGCTAAGACATTCATGTATCTAAAAAATATAAATACTGACGCAGCCGAGGCAAACATAAATATATAATATTTAAAGAAACAGTCAAATTACAAAGTTAATATTTTTAAATATTTGGGGCAAAGGCCACTGGAAAGTACATTTAGGGCGAAGACTATCGGAAACACTTTACCATACGTGCGGTTGCAACTACTTCAAGTTCGGCTTCCCAACAGTCGAAATATAATAGATCTTCTTCAAACTGACTTTCCATAAGTAGCGGCCACAAAACTTAAACTATCAGTTGGCTGTGTTGGTTGTATGACATAAAATGTACACGTTTCACTGCAGGCTTTGTAAGTTTCTGATCACCCCTCGTAATGCTTTACTGTTAGGAATCACAACATTTCAAAGCACTTAAAATTACGGTTCTTTGGTTAAGTAGAACCTCTGGGGATATCCATATAACACAAATGACAGCCTTTGCTTTTTAAATATATGAAGACTTTCTTTTAAGTAACAACATTACAATTTCCTCCCCCCTTTTTACTCGCCGAGTAGACGTGTATAAACCTGAAATAGTTAACATACACCTCAACCATGCCATAGAACATAAGGTGATGTTTTTACAAGAATTACAAATTGCATAATATGTGATTAGTCATAATTAAAATGTAAAAGGACCTGACGGAAATTAGGATGATGTTAATGAGATATTATTATGATAATCGCCGTCATTTCTCAACCTACATTTTCCGAAGGTAGCTTCCAGGTATACCATATATGAATCTGATTTAGCAGACGATCATAAAGTGAGATTTTTTTATTATTTGAGAATACATCGTCAGTCGATGTTACTACGGTATGCACATTATCAGCGCATCATAAACATTTCCTCGGCAAACTGCAACAAAGCATAAAGTGTACTCATTAATTTCAAAGAGAAAAAAATTATTGAATTAATAATTAAGCATATAACATACATTCAGGCTCAAATAACTTAATTAATGGAAGGTATTGTAAATAAATTTAAGTATCTGGCTGTATATTCATCATTTTATGTTAAATGACTATACTATCCGTTATAAAATATAATATGTTAATCCGAAAAGAACGATATGTGTTGCTGAATAAAAATATATTTTAAAAAGATATCTTTAAGAGGTAGTGTGTGTGTGCTCTGTGATTTTCATGGAACTACTCTTTACATTAAAATTTCTCGTTATTGTTATTATTATTATTATTATTATTATTATTATTATTATTTCTGTTTTATCAAAGAAATCTTAACAATTTTGATTGAAACATAACACGTTTATGATGTTAGCGTGAATAATAACATCTATATCTTGAATTTTTGCGTATATTCCATGAACTCCTATTCATTCTGATTGAGATTTGTATACATATTTTTATTTTCCCTACCACCTACCTGCAGCACGGCAGTATTGCATTCCACCCAAAATGTCGATGCTCAAATTTCATCTGAAGTGCACCTTTGAGGTCCACTGTGATGCAGTAATTTGTATCATAAATTATTTAAATGTAAAGAATGATTATAGTATGAATATGCATTTTTGTGTGTCATTGATTTAAGATGTTTGTTGATTGTAATTATTGTCGAGAAGTAAGTTTATACTGCCTTACTGAAACTGACAATAATAGCGTGCAATAATGCAGCGAGGGGGTGAGCTGTTTATCATTATTAGAGACGAGGAAGTTACGTAATGTTGGCGCGTTTTTCTTTAGAATCTTCTGGAACATTTCCCTAGAGCATATGTATTCATAATTTTCATTGGATATGAAAATAGACGCTAATGTTGGCGCGTTTTATTAGCCAATTGCAGCTCAGTTATAATCTTTAGGCATATCGGGGTGTAGGAGTATAAAAAGGGCTAGGTTAGAGATAGACCCCGTCAGTTCGTCGAAAATATGTGTATGCTACACGTCGCCTTCAGTCCGTCAGTTCACCGAAAATATTTGTAAAGTACACGTCGGCTATCGATTCACAAGTTACGCGTAGCAGAGTTATGAAAAATCTAAAGTGTTGTAAAGTTAATTATACAAAAAGTTGAAGTACGCGAATTAGGAATGATCAGTAATGAAGTTATTATAACAGTTTCAGTTTGGCGAGTGTCAAGATCAATGTGTAAATTGTGATAGTGAATGTGTTCGACAATAAAAATGTAAAACAAATTCTTTCATCAGTGTTATATTTGGATAAAAGACTCCTTTCCGTTTACACAACCTGTATAAAGAGAAGTGCTCGACCAAAAAGATAATAGCTAGCCGGAGGACAGAGAATCAAAAGTAAATAAAATAACAATAGCATTCTTTCAAACAAACACTAATACTGCCGCAAATTGCTAACACCAGATGGAGCTAACAAACCTAACAAAGAATCACATCACAAAATGACTTCACCACGTGGAGTAAACACACATACACAAATAACATTATAAATTTACCATCGCAAATTGGCTTCCAAAACGTGGGGCTCAACAAATGAATATAACAGAAGTATACCACCTCAAATTGGTTCCCATACGTGGGGCAGTTAAAATTATGTAACCAAACAAAACAACCATAATGTTACTTCAACTGAAACAGTGTATATAGCATTTTTACAAAAAAAATGTGTACTCGTGTGTTTATGTGTGTGTACGCGCGCGTGCAAGAGTATGTAAACAATATTACTTAAAGACGAAAAGTTGGATAAACACTATCAAGTTTCCAACTTAAGTCAGACACCGTCTGAGCATGCCAAACAAAGATTTTTAAGAAAATGTCCCATACCGTACTCCCTTTACATGAGAATTTTCTTTGTTCTTTTTTTTATTTTCTCAAAAATTACTATAACGATTTGTTTAAAATATAATATATTTGAAATATTAATGTACGAGTTTAATATTTCTGTGAATAACCTGTGAAGCCCTCTTCACACTGATTGAATTTTGTATAATTAGACATAAATGGGAAATAATAAATGATAAGACAAAACCTTATACCATAAAACATGAAGAACACATTACAATACACAATTTCTGTCAATCAAATGTTGTCGTAGCATTCGGCGTGTTCGATATATTCCATATTGCATGTCCGCACTTTCCTTAGTATATCATCTAACTAACATGCTTAAAAGTTTGCGATTTTTCTTCTTTCTTTCTTTCCGTCGCAAGATCTCGTTACTACGGTTTAACATTAGTTTGCTCCCTCATGTTGTATCCAACTAAACCGTAATTTCAAATCATTCCTACTCAAACGCTTAGTGCATATGATATAATAATATAATGTGGTTAATATAATAACTTTTTACGTGAGTAGAGAAACAAGTTATCTTAGTGAAGCATGGATTTACTAAGCCTCGTGTCGAGATGTTATGTGAAACAATAAAAGGATTCGTATAATAATGAATAAATAAATTAGTTAACGAAGCTTTTGTTCTTTAAATTACAGGTCGATTTCTTCGTCGTGAAAAGGCAGAACGGCAGAGGAGGAGATAATCTAGGATGGGGGAGAACGGATGGCAGTATTCCCCTTGCGTGGGATAAACACTCACTCGGAACGGTGGTGATGTCAGCTTATCTCACGTTGCGTACGCGCCTGCTGAACCAACACCCCTCCCAGTAGATAAATGGATTTGTGCAACTTCTGCGTATACAGATAGGCCTGTCACGACGAAAAAATATACTGTGCTTTAAATTACAATTCTTTTATGTCTTCGGCAGCTATTTGGAAGAGCAGTTACCGTGATATATATCGACCAATGGTGCAATTCAACAAGAAATTATTTTGATAGTAAGAAGTCGTTTAAACCTTTAAACGAAATATACTTTCTTATACGATTCTTTGTAACACATTAATGAAAGTATTCCAGTTTAATTAATATCGAAATCCTTAACGCTTCTCAATATAACATCTCAGAGATAAAACTTACTACTTATCTACTCTATGGCGAATAAAATAATACTGGAGATAATTTAACTCGTACTTTCTCAGCCAACGAACCAGCTTATTGATACTGAACTGAACAGTGATGATCGAATTATATCGATAGTACATCGCATGGTGCTCATAAGCTAACGAGCGATAGTGTTTTTCTCCTGCATGCATTTCTTTTGTTGTTAAATACAGTCTTAATGTTCTTAAGCTCAACCTCAAATGTCTACTTTTCTTTAGTTTATTCCTATAACCACCTTTAACTACTATGGTTATAATGCAACATTTGATGGTGTTTTTACTCTTTGAACCTTTTGGTTACTGTAGGTTTTCGTCGTTTCTAAACTACTTTCACACGCACATTCCCTTTTACATACACGCTTCCAGAGTCTATGGAGGGTAGGGAATAATCTTAAATAAAGAAACGTTTCCACCTCCACCGGGAATCGAATCCGGGACCTCCAGTTGAGTTGACCACTCAACCAAGGAGGAGTCTAGTTGTTATTCCTACAGTTCGAGCACTTTTCATGATAAATTGGAGCAGATACGTTAGGCATTGAGGTGCGTATTTATTAAAGTAACGATTATATATAGTGTAATGTATCAGCATTCGGTTAGAAAAAATAACTGGAAAGTGCAGAGAAATAAAATTTAACATTAGGAACTGATCGTGTTGCATTTGTTCAGTTTTATTGATGTTATAAGGAATGTCGAGTTGACCAAGTTCGTCTCCACTGACCATCCCTAGATGGCGCTTATGCATACGATCGGTTTCAGAAAAATATTGAAGCATGTGTAAAATGTCGGATTGTTTTAAATTATCCACTCGAATTTTACTCTCACTAGACAGTTGTCATTGATAATTAAATTTTGCTTTTAAAGTCATATTTTCTATCATGAAATAATTATAATTGTTAGGACAAGAAGCACTCATTTGTGTTCAATTAAATTATAGGAAAGAATGAGTAAATGACTTGTGATATTGCTATTGAGAATGATTTCTGCGAATAAAATTAAATTGAAAATTCTTTACAGATTGCCTTGCAAACCATCTTATGGTTGAATAATAGAATTGTTGTTATATGTAAACACATTCTTTACGTAATGACTACTAAGAACTTCGATTATGGTAACAAGGAAACTACATATAGTAAAATGAGCAGAGAATACATAAATAAGCAAATGCAAATGAAAAGAACAAGAAATGAATAAACATTAGGTAAGTGTGAACACTTAATATTGTTATTAGTTCTAGGCATAGGTAAACATGCAGATGTATAAATAAACGATGAATAACTTGTCAATAGGGCTTTAAACTCAATTGATTATGCAAATAAACATAATTATAATAAATTATCAATAGAACTTAATCATGTGAGAGTTCACATCAGACTTTTATTCCTCGGAAACGGCAAGGGCTAAACAAAAACTTACCTATTGGTAAAAATGTATATCTCATTAAAACACAAATGTTATGTCAACTAAAAATGTTCGTGAAATGAAATTAAACATTTTCGATATATTCGATTCTATTATTTAAAATTTCCCAATACTTTTTCAAAGTTTTGACTATGCTTCAGCCTGATGTAATCCTCTTGTATCTAAATGAAATGTGTAATGAAACTGATAATTAAATGCTCTTTCGCACATGCCTTGTGTAGGCTAAAGTTGTAAAGGTAGAATCCGACTAAACATTCAATGCAGTAGTCGGAATTTGAACCATGGATCTTCGACTTACCTTGCCGCTGCTCTAACTATCTGAGCTACCGTGAGCGCGCTAGAGCATTAAATTCCCCAACTGACTCGAATTTTTTACGTTAAACCATAAGATGTTTTCAAATTAATTTTGAGATAACATAATTCAATGGTGACTTGCAGTATCGTAAGTACTTTCAAGTCAGGAGCTTCATGGTTAACTACTATCAGGTCAATCAAATCACATAAGCCGTGTACAGGTTTAAGCTGGAAAAGCATAATAATACTGAAAATTCAGTGCCATAGACATGTAATCAATCTATTTCAACAATTGTTTATCTGATTAACATGAAGTAGAGAGATAGTAAGAATAGTAAGAATAGTTTGTGGAACAAAAATAAAAATGAGCGAGTAGAAAACCTTATGTGTTCTTTGGTTAGTAAACAAGATCTATGAAGAAATACGCATGATCTTATTATGAACTGTCATCGTCGGGTTTGTTCAACAGACATTACGAGCCAGTATTTTATATTTCTCTTCGACTTGATCCACTTTGTTGTTTGAACTTTTTAAGTTCGCAGGCGGAGACTTAATGTACAATAGGACGGCAGTGAGAGGAAGTGGGACTTAAAAACTAGGTTTTCAAATTGCTTTTCTTAGTTTTCTTGTAAAACAGGCTCGAATGCATTCATTGCTATCTCCAGAATTTTTTTCCCAGTTTCGCTAACATCTTCCTGTTTGTTTCACTTTGTGTTGGCTCCAGGCAATCGTTCCCTTATTCAGCAATGGTATCCGTCTTCGAAGATTGCATTCTCGACGCATTCGGCGTTATTGCATAGTCCATAGACTTTGTTTCTGGAAATCAAATGCCAGGAGACTTTTTCTCAATAGTGCACGTACCTCGTTCACAGAATTAATTGTTTATTGTTATTTATTCATTTTGTAATCTCCATGACAGCGTTGCTACAAAGAAATCTGCGCAACTAAACCTAGGTATTTCTCTTGGATATTATATTTTAAACTTTATTATTTTTCTTTTATTGGTATAAGAAAATGTGAAAACAATAAATAAAGGACAATAATGTCATCAGTGGTTTTTATGTTTCCGAAAATCATATCGGTAGCAAAATGACTATTATTTTTGTGATGATATTCCACCAGACTTTTCCACGGTGCATGGAACGCTCCATAAAATATAAAAGACAATGTTTAATTTCCCCACTCCTGAATGAGAATCTCGCGTTCAAGGAGTGGGATATTGCTCAAAAATAGACTTACATAACATATATAAAAATGCAACATTATTAAAAGTAATTATCTAAATTAGTATTTGTGACGATAAAATCAATAAGCCATAACGTTAGCTAATTTTGTTATCTAAATTCTTTAGTAATAATACTCAAGTTTAAAAAAAGCAGAAGGAATATTATGCTAAATTAATAGTTACAATTGTAAATAAATAACGCTAGTACAATTAATTTAAGGTAATGAAGTATAATTTTCGTAATGGAAATTGTGTCTTTTATATTAAAAATACTTTAGTGCTGCAAATATGGATATTACTTTATCATTACACTTCAAAAACCTTGGAAAAAGAGTGTTCCTGTGGTTGAAGGCTATAATTGTTAAACGATTAAGTTTACACATACACAGAAAATCAGATCGTTTACTCCTAGGTTTTAATTTATGGTGGCGCAAATATCATTTATTTCTATTTTTACGTAAGTATGTAATTTAGTAAAACACAATAGGTTTCATGGATTTTGAGTATAAAATTATCTGTCACATAAGCAATTGTTTTTAGACATATTTTAGTTCATCTTATTTTAATAACATTTAAACCATAATGGTAAGGGTAAAAAGACTGCCCGATCCTTTAATACCGTATTTACGAACGAATTGAACCAAAGGCAAGCATCAATAGGCAAATATGTTCCCAATATAACAAAAAATGATTGCTTGACAAAATCTGCTGCATGTTTGTGTTATATGTTTGTCCCTTCGTAAGTGTTGGTCTATTATGGTACTTAAATGTGGTTTGAGACCATTCGTTTAAAGTAGAGCATTTACAGCTAAAAGTTTATAGCAGTTTAACTAAAATAACATAATATCTCTCTGTGAATCATGTGTTTCAGTTTTTCAAGGCTTTATGGACGTCTTGAGGTGCCTTGCTCTTAAGATATCCCCAGAAATGTAGTCGCATGCAGTCAAACCTGGGGATATAGGAGGGTAAGTAATATTCTCCTTCTTACAGATGACATGATTCCGAAGAGCTGGAGCACACCTGCCATAGAAATTCTAGTGGTGTGTAATGCATCTTACTGGTGCTACATTGGCTAGACAAGGGTAAATTTTACAGTTGCGGGATGAGAAGTGTCTCAAGCTTCTAGACATGCTGATTATTGTATTCTCTTCTTCTTGCGGAAGGTGGACTTTTACTGTTGTTATAAAACAATTTTACAACTATAAACACTTTCAGAAAGTCGGCTTTCACAGATTTACAAAAGGTATGACAAGGGCTAAAGACTGACATAGATTCAGTGCTACTACTATTTTCCAACAACAGAATGAAGAACTTTTGTCTCTTTGAAGTAATGTTTTGTACTTAGTGAGTTAAGTATTAAATAAACTATTATTCAGTCTATTCACAATATTATTCACATTTTCTCAAGTGAACCATGTTACCGCAATCTTACTGCATAAAATCATTCTCCTCTGTCCAACTATTGCACTTGTCTTGTCTTAGTTGTCTTCTCTCCATCGCTTCTATAATGTTCTTTTTCATGTTCTGATCAATTTCCCCCTTTTCTCCTTCTTGCTGGGATCCACTTATATCCAACATTGGTAATCTTTCTTCACTTATTCTCATCACATGTTAGTTGTTGATACATCTTCTTCATTATCATATTTTTACCTCCATACTCTTGTCTAATTTCTTTTCTCACTCTTTCTCTGCTGGAAATCTCTGCTAAATTTAGTAATCTATTTCTATTTTCAAAAATGTATTTTCAAAAATACACATCTATTGAAGCTACTACCCCCCAGGGGGAAGGGATGTGGTGAAGGAAGCACAGGAGGCTACAGGGCGAAGGCAGACGGCCACAGAGACGCGCGACAGTCCCTAACATTTTCAAGCTAGCAGACTCTTCCCAGTGTTGGGTGGCCAAGAAGAGGACGATGAACGAGCCATTAAACAAAGAGCCCTAAGGTGTCACAGAGAGCACTCCTTCCACTGAGCATGCATCCAGCACCGCCATATGCCACGAAACCCAAGGACACACCTGAAAGATAAGAACAAAAGAAATAAAAGGGAAATGATGGAAAGCAAATCATCGTAGAGAAGAAATCACACCAGCATTTGCCTCTAACCCTAGGGAAACCATGAAAAATCCATGTGTCAGGTGGGCGGTTGCCAGCGATCGTATCTGGAACCTCCCGAATGGGAGTCGCACACGTTACCGCAGCGCCACCTCGCTCGGTTAACTACGCGTACTTCTTATAATAATTTATTTATAAATTTTAGGCTGGGTTTCTTTCATGATATTACTTTCTCTATCATGTACATAGTAGGTAGAGAAGGCATTGCATTCCATCCAAAAATTCGATACCAAGATTTCAACGGAAATACATGTTTTGAGACCCCCGAATCCAAAACAGGTATTCTTAGAAAAAGGTGTTTGTGTGTGTGTCTATGAAAGCATTAACTCAAAAATTAAAAGTCGGATAAATACCAAAATTGGTAATTAGATTCAGTATCTCCTATAGATGCGACACGAAGATTTTAAAGAATTTCCCCCACACCAGACTACCTTTCACATGGAAGAGTTTTTGAAATTCTTTATTTTCTTAAAATGGCTCTAACGATTTTGATTGAAAGACATATGTTAAAAATATTTACATTACAAATAAAATGTATATCTTGAATTTTCTGGGAATGTCATGTGAAGTCCATTTCAATCGGAAGGAATTTTGTATAATATTTTGTATAACTGGTAAACTATAAGCGATAAGCGAACTAATTATATCAAATTAGTTTTTTTGTGGCAGAAACCATTTCTAAGATATCCGTTATTAATGGTTAAAATAATTAAATTGTGTTTTATTTATGGACGCTCTTTAACTATAATGGTCCTTAGCGGTCCATTCTATATTGGGCGTGAAAGACCGGTTATTTTGATCAGAGGTCTCTTTATCAGGCTTGAGGTTCTTTTATGTGCCGTAAATCTACGACACGAGATCACCGGATTTGCTTTCCTTCCGAAGGAAGCCATGCTAAGGATTTTTGCGCCCGAAAATATCCATCACCCTCCGCCGGTTTGAACCAGCGACCTCGTATTAATGATTCAAATTGCTCATTTCTTGGTCATTCTCTTAAGTCTTGTCAACATTCACTCGTTTCTCGCGATTGCATGGAAAGAGTATGCAATTTTATTGCAGCGGATATGTCCAGTTCTGAAACACTTGACTATCGATGTTCCCTTTGTATCTATAACGAAATTTGTGCAAAGGTTTATTTGGGTTTAAATGTAGTAGACAGAAAATAAACTTTAGTAAGAGTACCTTGTATAGCCATTAATAAAGATAGAGAATAGAGAAAGTGATGTGAATGTATCACATCAGACTTTTTTATCCTATAATAGGCCATTCAACGTTGGTAATGCATATTTTCTTTATTTTAGACATTATTTAATTTATTCCATTATCAGTAATTATAGTATAGTATTTAAATTGCTTGTATATTTAATAGTGCCTTCATTTGTTTCAAATGATCAAATCTTGTTTTTCTCCTCTTGTAACCATAATCTTAGATTTCCCATAATTAAATTTGAGTCCAGAGTTTTTATATTTTTCATTGAATTTCCTGTCCATATACTTCAAATCATCATATTCTTCAGGTAATAACATTTTGTCGTAAGCAAATTGCAAAGCGCAAACAAAAAATTTTCAGTCATCATATTCTATCTTTCCAACCTTGTCCAACACACGGCTTGTGTGAAAAAACAATTAATTCCATTAATTGACCTAATAGTGGTTGTACTATAATGCTCGGGACTTAAGTACTTACAAAGAATGTAAGTCTCCATTGGGGTATGACATTTCAATACAATTTGAGATCTCCTTATGGTTACCGGGAAAATCAGTTGGAGAATTTATTGTTGTGTCGGCATGTTGCCATGGTAGCTCAGTGGTTAGAGCAACCGGACGGAGATCGGGAGATCCGTGGTTCAAATCCCGGCTATGGGATTTTTCAGTCATCTGATTCTACCTTTCCAACCTTGTCCAACACACGGCTTTTGTGAAAAAAAAAAACAATTAATTCCATTAATACCTAATAGTGGTTGTACTATAAAGCCCGGGACTTAAGTACTTACAAAGAATGTAAGTCGCCATTGGGGTATGACATCTCAATACAATTTGAGATCTCCTTGTGGTTTACCGGGAAAAATGCGAATCAGTTGGAGAATTTAATGTTGTGTCGGTATGTTGCCATGGTAGCTCAGTGGTTAGAGCACCGTGGTTCAAATCCCGGCTATGTCATTGAATTTTTCAGTCATCTGATTCTACCTTTCCAAATTATTAACATATTTTCCTTTGTATTTTTTCCAGACCTTTAAACAAAGAAGTAATTACATATGTATATTAAGACTTTGCAGAAGTTTTAGCACATGTGGATTCCTTTATCTGTTTTGTTAACATTAATATTCCGGTATAGGCAGGGTAAATACAATAAAATGTTAGTATCCCCAGAAGCAATCATGGGAATATTAAATCCTGAGGGTTCGGTTCCCGAGACACAGTTCGTGCGAGAAGAGCCAGTTCTACATGCAACGCAATCAAAATTATTGCGAAACAATAGCTATGCTTATAGCCAAGGTTAGTTATAAGAGGCAGTCTCCTCTGGAAATGGCCAAGAGGCTTGAAATACCAACCAATCATACACCGTAACCATCATGTTGAGACCCTACTGCCTTCCAGCGCCCTCACGCTGTATAAACACTTCCAACTACAACTTGCTTCCTGGATTTGCACCCCAAGCTGCATTGCTACTTTAGTTACACATTTCTTTGCATGTATAGAAGGCTAAAGTCACAGTCGAATCTTTCAAAAAGTTCACTATTTTTAGGCTTTAAAATTCCACTCGCTTTGCATTGGATTGCGAGAAACAGACGATGATGATTTTGTACTTCAGAAAATATATGATTAAGTGTTGGAGATTCAAACTATTAACAATGAATATCGCGGAAATGATTTGTGCCGTTAACAGTTTATTTGATGTAAATCGTGTATTTTAACGAGGTCTGCATTAACAGTGTGAAAACTTTTTAACTACCCGTTATAGTTTATCAGTTATACTAAATTATAAAAAATGCATTCCGAATGAACGAGACTTCATAGGCTATTTACCGAAAAGTCAAGATAAGTATTTTCTCACTCATGCAAATACCTTAAACATTTGATATTTTAATCAAGATCGTTAGAACAATTTTTGATAATATGAAAAAGAACGAAAGGTTTTCCATGTAAAGAGTAGTTTGTATGGAGAGATTTTCTTGGGAATATTCATATGGCATCCTTAGGATATGCTAAAGTTTGGTATTTAACCGAGAGTTTGTTTTTCAGTTCTGCTGTTCACAGGCATGCCTGCACAAGCCTCCAAACGTGTATTTCCGATTAAATATCAATATCCATTTTCTGGATGGACTACAATACCTCCTGTAACTTTTATATGTAAGTATAGACAAAGCAATAATGCAAAAAAGATAAATTTTGGGGATTTTGTGTGTTAATCTTAATTTTCCACCTACTACAACCAAACTTGAAATATGTCGACATATTCTTAAACTGTTATATACAGAACGTTACAGAATTCAAACCCACATTGAAAACATTCAACATGATCAACGAAAAGGAGAAAAACAAGTGCTTTTCACGAATAATTTGCAGAAAAGGTAATATGTAAGAACCTTATATGTGTATATTCGTGCAATTGTAACAGATCATATTCTTTTTCGTCATGCCATTAGTTTTGTGTTACGTAAAATTGGATGCGAAATTTAATTTGAGTGTAAAATTTAACAATAATAACGAATAAATGTCCCCATGGCAGCTATAGGAGATTGTTTGGTCAGGCTTTCGCAATAATTCAAGCCTTCACTAAGCCCCTAAGCGACACACGGGTGGTCGAGGTAGTTAAAGACATGGATTCGTGAGCGGGAGATCCGCGGTTCAATTTCCGCCAGGATCGTCCTACCTGACAGATTTTTTGCTTTCTATACCACGTACATAGTAGGTAGAGAAGGTATTGCATTCACCCAAAACTTTGATAACGATATTTCACTGGAAACACATTTTAAGCTCCCCTGAATCCAAAAAGGTATTTTTAGATAAATGTCCACATGTGTGTCTCTGAACAGCGTAACTCAGAACCGAAAAATCAGATAAACACCAAACTTGGTATTGAGGTTCAGTACCTTCCAAAGATGCGTCATGAAGGTTTTCAAGAAAATTCCCCCACCTCAAACTACCCTTTACATAGAAGATTTTTTTAAAAAAAATGGCTCTGACGCTTTTGATTAAAATACCGTATCCTAAGGATATTTACATAACAAATAAAATGTACATTCAATTTTCTGGAAATAGCCTCTGAAGTCCTCTTCATTCGGAAGGAACTTTGTATAATGTGCTAAACGTCAAGCGATACACGAGAAGTACTACAAAGAGATTGTAGATCTCTTTAAGACACATACTTTATGTCAAATAATCTTTTTTTGTGGCATAGCCATTTCTGAGGTATCCTAATATTAGTGGTTCGAATTGTTCATTACTTATCTACATTTAATCTACATTTAGTTGTTTCTCACAATTGCATGGAAACAGTATGTAATTTTAAGGCCAGCATATAGGTCAGTTCTTAAACATTTGACTATCGCTGTTCTCCTTGTATCTATAAGGAAATGTGTAATGTAGCTATTTCTGCAAAGGTTTATTTGGATCAAAATTAAATAGATGGATAAATAAGATTAATTTATATACCCTCTGATAAACGATAAAGGGTAAAGAAAGTCATGTGAGTGTGTCACATGAAATTCTTTTTTCCAAGTTTTCCTCAGTCTTTATAACTGGCAAATGTCGGGGAGGTACCCTAAACTTAGGCTTAGAACGTTGCCTTCACAAATTTCCTTTCTATCTTTTCATTTCATGTATCATAGTGTCCATCACCTATGTTGCCTATGTATAAAAACGAGCGTTAAATACGATAAAAAATCATCACCAAGCTGACAGCACTAAGTAATGGGAAAGCTAATTTCTGTTTTACTCACTTGTATAACCGGAGGTGGGTTGCGTTGTCACCGGAGAGGGCTTTCAATGCTAGCAAGAACATCTTTATCAAACAATCAATAGCTTTATTTTGGAGGCATTTATATAAGCTATTTATAATGAAGCATAACTATTTCATTCGCAAATGATTTGTATATTTTGGATTGAATGGACTATTTAGGAACCAAACGCTTTTGAAACATTAAAAAGTCTTGTTAATGATACCGTAATTATTGTCGGGCAGACATAAATAATTAAATAAACAAATAACAGTAAAATATAGAAATAATTGCAATAAATTATTTCCTATATTAAACCAGTGTGTACTGTAACAAGTTTGAGTTGAAATGTTTGTCCGGTAAAACGAAGGTAATTAGGAATCAGGTTAGCCAAAGACATTAGCGACAGCCGAAGCAGCAAGCACATTAGCTTAAGCATTTCTGAGAACTCAGTTAGGTTATATGTTCCCACAGGCTTATACAGCCCAATTCTGGAAAAGAGAAACGCACTTACATTCTGAGAATTTTAGCTAAGACCCATGGTAACAGAGTCAGGGACGCGCATGAAGAGAGGTGAGTATTGGCTCGGGCGTAAAATAATTTTGGTGGGAGTAATTCTAATGTAGCCGTGGCTTAAGTAATATAGAGGCAAGCATTTAATTCAGAGAGTTACTGCTCTGGCACCGTGACTGTAACGGATCATCGATGTTCGTGCACACATAGTTACTCTCTTTCAGGTACCGCTAGCGGAACTTGCTCGTATGATATTTTAACCGCCCAGTGACGCGCTTGTGTGAGTTGCGGCTATCGCAAGGGTTCTTGCTGGTAAGCAGTTTAGCGACTCACGGTAGGCTACGCTTCTAGTTTCATTTATTGCGGAAACAGTTATTTCCAACCGTAACTTTAATGGTGCAGAAGTTAGCAGGTTTAAGAATTCAGCAATTACAATTTCAAGTGCTACGAGTCATAATCAGTCCATTTCATCATCTCAAACGCTCCGAAACTCATTTCAATAACACAAATATATTAAATATTTCAGTAAATTTAAAACTGCTGTTGTCCTTCACATTGCATCCACGCATACCCTGAGGGAAAGTACTCACAGTTCTACCACTGGAGCAGCCGGCATCATAATCAACAGTAGATATTGGAGAATACAAGAAAAGAGAGCACTATATTACTGTATCAAAGTGTCGCACTATTATCGCGGCATCCCGTTTCCGGCTGCATTATCAATTTAAGTAGAATGTCATAATCCTCATCAGAAATAAAATGCACAGAGACAGTAACTTCAAACTCCACTAAATCAACTTAAAACATTACAACTTTAAACGTTATAATTTACTGAGAGAAAATCTCAATTTTTAATATGCTGAAAGAGGAAACCATATTACAGTTTACGATGTTTTTATACTTCTGTTTTATTACTTCAATTTTGTTTTAATTTCAACGATTTTCAAGTTTTCATGTATGGTATTTTCACAATTACTTTATATGTATTTAGTAGAACAAGATTTTTGAAATAACATGTGGCAATTTCAACAACATTTAATTTAAACTAATAGAGAAATAAATCTATGAAGTGGTAAAAGTGAGGCGTTAATGAGGAAATTCAGTAAAAAAAATCATATTATATTCTGTCTGACATTTGTATTCTCAGTCAGACTAAAACTAATTTTTTCACCAATTTCAGGTATTATACCAGAACATTTGCTGTACTAAATAGCTGTAAAATAGATTCATGAACACTAGCTGTGAAGAAGTTGAAAAATATGTACAAAGTTACAAAAATTATAAAGAGTAATAAAATGCAAAGTATTGAAAAAGGCAAGAGCATGTACACCACAATATAGTTTCTTCGTTCTACATAGTAAAATGAGCATTTTCTCGTTGATTTGACCGCTTGAGACTGGTATTTTATGTAGTCAGTGAGTATATATAATAAAATTGACATAAAAAGTGATTCTGCTCTTTACCAAACATTGTGGTCTAGAAATTACTTCAAAATTAAGTGATAAATGCTTGGTCACATACAACACGTAGTAAGGGCATTCAAATGCTTATTTAAGAGGAAAAAATTCAGAAGTCGTAGTAACGAGAAATTAAAAAAGGAAAAAAAAAAAAAAAAGAAGACGAGTGTTTAGTTTCACCAAATGACGAACTCAGCTAGGCTAAATTTCCACTTAAAATCAAGGTTAAACTTTCCCTATCTCTTATGGCTTACCAAACGTACAAAAGTAGAAAATTCAAGCTGAAAAAAGTAGGCTTCACTGGCTAGCGGAAAATCAAGATATACGCATTTTATTTTTCGTTCCAACATGTCAAACATATGATATTTTTTATAAAAATTCTTTGAGATGCTTTTCAGAAAATAGAAAACAACGAATAAATTTCCCTCGTAAAGAGCAGCCTGCAATGGGAGGAATTTTGTGGAAATCTTCCGTCACATAATTGAAGAATAGTAGACTTAGATGAAAGCTTTGGCAGTCATATGGATCTAGTTTTCTCCGTCTCACTCTCTCTCCCTCGCACTCACCTACCCTACTCCAAAACGCTTTTCTTATATTCAGAGGTATTCAAAGCGTGTATCTATGGTAAATTTCGAATACTTGGCTTCATCTGCGTATCCTGTAAGTGAAGGGAAGTAAAAATTTAATGACATCCATTATACATTACGCTCTTTCATCTTTATCTAACTTCAAATTTTGCATAAAAGTGAGGATTGCTCCAGCACACATCAATGGGTATTTGAAAGTGATAAAACAACAGAAACATATTTTAATTATTTATATGTACATTTTTCTCGTGCAAGTAGGTATCTATCGTTTGTGGCTTCTTAGTCATAGAAACCTTCATAATTTTATACAAATAATGCGGGATGCTCAACTTTATCTATCGCCCGTCATTTTCGATGATTTGAGAAATACAAGAATGCATTTTTTTTCTGCTACGCATAGTAAGTAGGGGAAGTATTTTATTCCAACCAAAAATTCGTTACCGAGATTTCACCGGAAATATATGTTTTGAGATCCCCTGAATCCAAAAAAAAAAGCATTTTTGGAAACATGTCCGTGTGTGTGTCTGTGAATAGCATAACTCAGAAACGAACAGTCGGGTAAACACCAAACTTGGTATTTAGGGCCAGTATCTTTCAGAGATGCGACACGAAGGTTTTCAAGAAAATCCACCCACCCCAGATTACACTTTACATGGCACATTTTTCGAAAATTTTAATTTTCTCAAAAATGGCTCTAACGATTTTGATTAAAATACCATATGTTTAAGATACTTTCATGACAAATAAAATGAATATCTTGAATTTTCTGGGAATGTCTCCAAAAGTATTCTTCATTGTGAACGACTTTTGCATAACTGGTAAACCATAAGAGATAGACCAAATTTTACTACACAAAAGATGTAGATGGCGTTAAAATACACAATTTATGTCATATAGATTGTTTTTGAGTGAATCATTTTCGAGATATTGCTTGTTATTCCCTTAAATTTTCCAATACTTATACTTTTTCTCAAATTCGTTATTAATTTTCTTGTCTTGGATATCTGTGGCAAAGGGAATGGTGCTGCACCTAGCAACCACGTATTAAGAGATATGTCTATGCTTAAAGGCTACTGTATTTCTATATTGCCCTTGAAAATACAAAACAAGGGGAACATAGCACGCCTTAAGCGATAGTCAAATATTTTTAGAACTGGTAGCTATTTGTAGAATGTAATTCTCTTTGCATGTCAAAAGATCGTTTCTGCAAATGTTTATCTCGATTAATATGAAATAGATGGAGAATAAGAGTTTGTAAAAATAGTTTGTACAAGAGTAGAGAAAGTCATGTGAGTGTAACACATCAGATTTTTCAAGTTAATATTTGGTTGCGATGAAAAACATTTCTCGAACATATTCACCTTAAGCTTTATATTATATGTTGTGGCATTTATACGATCTCAGTATTTAACTATGCTACTCTCAGATTGACAGCAACATAGTATTTTATCTACCTGAGATAAGGGATAGAGAATTTTAACATGAAATAAAAGTGAATTTCTGCTCTATTTAAAAAAATGCAACATTTGATGTAATTGCTGACTTAAGACAGGAGATCATTAAATAAATTTAAGCTTAGGCTATAAAAGTGATGTACATCCGGAATGAGGGTCACTTTTCCTTTTACTTGATCATATCTATTCATTACTTTCGTAAACTTTCTTGAAGGCTTCATAAAACAGAACTACAAAACTTAAAAGTGGCTACGAAGAGATACTATAGAGTTTGTAACAATGATAATTTCTATCTTTGCTATTGTGTTGGATTTATTGCTCTACATTTGCTTCTTCCGTAAATGCAGCAATATAACAGTTGAAGTGAATTGCTTTGGATGCAGAAATATCCAATTGGCAAACTACAGGAAAATATGTAGATCCAAGAATCCAAGTAATGTCGTTAAAACATCAAAGGACGCCTATAACTAGTATAAAAAGTAACGATAGTGGGTTTAGAAGGCAGTGAGATCAAATGCCTTCAGGAAACTTTGAGCTAACTGCAGAAAACTCGTTAAAGCAAGTGGAACTGTGTCATGAAGAATAAAATAAGGGCTCTATTGAAGTCAAGTAAAATGTAGTTTGCTGCAATGAGTATTATGTAATCAGTAATTAATAAACATGTATTTTATATATTAATTAAGGTACATATTATCTATTCACCGGTGTTTTAGTCAGGTGAGTATGGATACGGCTTTAGAAGGATGAGGTTGCGGCGTGAAGTAAAAATTAGGTTTCTCGTCATCAACACAGTATTTCTGTATAGCAACTGTCATGTGTCATTACGTGTGGACTCTCCTCGAGCAGGTACTAATCCTTCTTCCTGACCAAAGTCTCGGAGAACTTACAGTAGATAAAGTATTACATTCAACCAACATTTGGTGACGTTATGCTTTGGAGGGACATGATGTTCCAAAACTGAAGAGTGTCTACCATGACTTTGTTTTCGTAATACACAGAATATTACTTCAACCCTCACGGTAAGCGATCATTTGATATAACCGTTAGCTTGTACAGGTGTCAAAAGAATGAAGAAGATGCAATGTAAGTCACTTGAATATGTAAATTATACTTTCACACTTACCATGGGTAGATTAAAGTTGGATGGTTTGATTCACCCGCAGATCTGCTTTCCGTGACGACACATCCGTAAACTATTTTAATCTTTCTAATCTGATTCGTTTATTCTGGTAAAACTGCAAGGCAATGTAAGAATTAATTATACATTTTATCTTAAAGGAGACTTGTAATATTTAATTTAGCCCTCTAAGTAGTAATTTGTACCGGTTAATTTTATCGTTCTCTGGCAGTGACGATGAGTAGCCTTAGTGTCTCTGGGTTAGAGAAAATGCAAAACGAAATAAAAAATAGCGGAAACCATTTCTGACAAAAGTTTTCTTTTTTTCCATAGAGCAAGTACCAAAACATAAAACTTTTTGAAATTCATTAATAGTGAATAGCAAACGTCTGAGATGAGCTCTTTTATAGATTGCAGACAACACATCGCCGTTATCCACCCCTTGGAATTCCATACTCGCTCATGACATCTTCAATACAAAATTAGAAATGCTAGAAACAGTTATCGTCAATTGAGTTTGAATTTACTGAGTTTTCTCCCTCAAATGACCAATGAATTCTGTAGGGTTTCAAATAAGGCCTTTTGTATTTATACTTCTACCCTACCATGCCACTCAAGCTAGAATTACAATTGAGTTCCCACGTGTGATATACCAAAATTGCCATACTGTACGAAACCTCTACCCTACAAGTTTGACACCATCAAACTGCCCTTCAGGCAATTCAGCATTCGCATCGTATAGGAAGAAGAGGTTGAATAAGTATCCTTAGAAGTATCTATGATTACAGATGTAATAATATGGTCTTCGAAGAACATAGCGTAATAGATAACCTCAAACCACGCATAAATAACACTCTAACTTGCAATTTTTCTCAAATAAAATAGGGAAGGTATTAACTCCTCGGTAATACTTCATTTATGTCGGTTTTAAGCTCACACTGTAACTCCCAAATGTCCTCGTTGCAGTTAATTACCGATAACAGATGAGCCGCGCAGCTCGACGTATGCAATATAAATGTTTCTGCACAATTCGCAATCGATGGTATTATAACATGAGTTTAAACTGTGACATCGCACAGACAAATTAAAGCGCGGTGTATGAGGATAAACCAGCTATGGCTTACAGTACAGCTGAATATGGCGACATAGACTTGGTGTTGGAAGAGGGTGAAAATCGTCCTATTATCCCCACTGTATAGAGAGCTAATACACTGCCTTACCATCCTGATCCACTGTTTAGCAACTGATAAAACGAATAATTCGGTGAATTTTGCATAAATTCAAGCTGACAGTCCATATATGGCTGCCACTCGAGAAAACGTAACACATTAATACACGTTGTTCTCTAGTATACATAAAGATACATCATCGCAGCCTGCAACTTCTACTTTCTACTGTTTCCTACTGTGTAAACATCAACAAATTATACCAAAGAAATGAATTTTTCTCGGTATTGTTTGTAAATAGTGATATCAAACTAAACTCACGCAGCGATCGTGAGAGAAAGTTCCATTTCCTGAAAAGAAACTTAAATTTCTTTTGTTTTCACCGATCACAGTTCCATGTCTTGACACCAGTTTGTCGGATCACGATCCCACGATCTAATCGCTGTTGAGATCAGATCTGGCAATCTGCATGGACATTAAAGAGGTGCCTTGGTAATGGGGCATAACGAGTAATTGTTCATGTTCTAGTTTAGCAATTCCGGAAAAGGTTTTTTTCTGCAGGTACATTCGTTGTCTTTATCTCGCGATCGCGAGGAGCTGTAACGTTTAGCCGGAAGCGCTCAGGTGCCCGACTGCTACTGAATCAAGTTCGCTAAAACACAGACGATACGCGCTCAAGCTGCAAGCCGCGTTTTCAGTCAGCACGGAGTCATTAGAATGTGAGAATAGTGCAATTTTCACTTAAAATCTATCTAAATAAGAGTATTTTTCATAACTATTCTGTTATAGAAATAAGTTATGGAAATTAACGGGCATTTCAGAGTATTATTCTATGCTGTAACAATTAAGTGCAAATTTATTTGAACATCTGTATATTGGCGTATAGCTTCAACAGACTTTTCTTGTAAAAGCTTATTCTTCTATCTACTTCAAGCTAATTTTTATAAAAGTTTCCATAAATAGTTTCATTTCACATTTAGTCGTGAGTGCAAAGGGAATAACGATACTCAAAATTTTAAAAGCGTGTCGCTAAACCCTGGTCCTTAAATCTCATGCTCTTTCCGCGAGATCGCGACGAACAACTCAATAATGACAGCACTTTAAAAAATATCTTGTGTTACATTCACATGACTTTCTCTACCTACTATAGTTTATTTTTATATAGCTTCCACAAACTACTCTTACAAAAGCTTATTTTTATATCTATTTCATGTTAATCGACATAAGCATTTGCAGAAATAATTCCATTACACATTTCGTTGATGATACAAGGAGGATAGAGGAAACCAAATGTTTAAATTGATGTTTAAAAGCCAAAAATTCGTACTCTTCCCATGACGTCGCGAGAAACAGCTGAATAACAACAGCACTGTTACAAAATGACAAAGAATTGAAAAATCAAAAGGACAAGAACGTATATTTCGTAAACGACAAATGCCACAATAAAAAGTTATTTGAAATAAATTGTGTGTTTAAACAGATCTGGAACTACATTTTTTTCTATCTCTTATGGTTTATCAGTGACAAAAAAATTCTTCCAAATGAAGAGGACTTCACCGGTTATTGCGGAAAATTCAAGATTAATATTTTATTTGTCGTGTGAACATTCCAAACATATAGTATTTTAATAAAAATCGTTGGAGTTATTTTTGAAAAAATAAGAAATCCCCTAAAAATTCCCCATGTAAACGGTAACTTTGGGATGGGAATTTTCCTGAAAATCTTCGTTGAGCATCTTTGTAAGATACTGAATTTAAATGCAAGTTTTCAGAATTTTCGTTTTTGAGTTATGTTGTTCACACGCACACACAGACCTGCCTTTAAAAAAAATCTGATGTGTTACATTCACATGTCTTTCTTTGCCTCTATCATTTACTAATTGGTATACAAAATATTCTTATGTCTATCTATTATTTTAATCGAGATAAACTTTTGCAGAAGTATCTGCATCACGCGTTTCGTTCTAGATACAAAGGGAATAACAAATAGTCAAATGTTTAAGAACTGGACGCTAATGCCAGCCGTAAAATGTCATACTCTGCCCATGCAAACACGAGAAGTAATTGGTTATCGCCACGGGTTTAAAAGAATGAAAATAGTATTAAACAATTTGAACCATTAGTAATGGAAATGGTTTATGCCATAAAAATATTATTTGACAAAAATGAATATTTTTAAAGAAGTCTAGATTTGTTTTCTGTAATACGTCTTCGTCTATCGCTTAATGTTTACTAGTTATGCAAGATTATACAAAATTCCTTCCGAATGAAGAGGACTATATAGCATATTCTCAGAAAATTCAAAGTATACAGCTTATTAGTGACGTAAATTAATTAAATATGTGGTATTTTAATAAAAATCGTTAGCTATTTTTGAGAAAATCCAGATTTCGAAAAATCATCCTTGTAAAGGGTAGTTTGAGTGGGGGAATTTTCTTGAAAATCTTCGTGTCGTATCTTTAGAAGATACTGAAATAAATACCAGTTTGGTATTTATCGGACATTTCGTTTTGAGTTATGCTTTTCATAGACATACACACCTTTTTCTAAAAATGCCCTTTTGGATTCAGGGGCTTCAAAAAATATATTTCCAGTGAAATTTGCATATCTAATTTTTGGTTGGAATACAATACCTTCTCCACCTACTAGACTAATGGTAGAGAAAGTAAAAATGATCACAAATTCTAATATTAATATTGTTTCGTACCACTTTGTTACACTTTGATATGCGTTTAATTGAAGATTCCAATTGTGTATTAAAAATACATAATCTGACCAAAAGAATGTGTTATTTTTATAGTTTTATTTTAAATAAATTTTCAGACTTTCAATATATCTGGAACAAATTTGTATCAAATCTGTTTAGTTCTATGCTATGGAATACATTAATTCAAGACAATTCGCCGTATTAACCTTTTAAGTCACTTACTTGCAAATATATAGATAGTTTTAAGGCTACAAATTAAATAATTATCGAGATAAATATGTAAGTATGCAAAGGTATACAGCACGTGTATAAGCTCCTTTCACTGTACCAATTTTGGGGAGTTTGCATTTTAAGACTCGTCTAATTAAGACAGGGTCAGAAGCAGTGAGGAATTCATACATAATAAAATCAAAAGCTCAATTCCTAGACGATTTTTGATACACTATAGCTTCTTAAAAAGACAGTATGTAGGTAAATGGGATGTCTCTGTTTCTAACTAATGCATACCTGTTGCTATTAGCTTCGACCTTTTCGCCAAATTGCAAATAACATGGTGTAAATATTCATCTATTACAATTTTCAACGTTGAACACATTATTCTATGCAGAATATTCTTCTCTAACAGATTATATCATTTTTAGAACCTTCATAGATTTCTGAGGATACTAATTTATAAAGAAAACGAGTTTTTCAGTAAAAGCCCATGTTTGCTGTTTCTATGCTTATCACAAGTAACTAATAAACAACAGGGTAGAATGCAACAATGCAATTTTCTTAGTAAGAGTAAACTAGAGCGCTTGATGCCTGCCAAGTTTGAATCATGCATCTTTAATAAAAGGAGGTTATGGTTTTTAAATAATCTACTTTCGAAAAATTCTACCTATTCAGTAGAAAAGTAGGCTAGCGAAAGCCTTTACTGTTATTGGGTTCACAGCGGGGACCAAGCGGGAGAAAATGTTGAGGAGAGTTGGAGACAGTTTCTAAGAGAAGCTGCAATCCTGTAACTTCTTCATTGTGTATGACAAACAAGCCATCCGTCTATTCATTTAACAGACCACAGGCGCGAGGCAGAAGACAGGTTAACATCAGTTGTAAGGAGGTGTAGGTTTATACACTGTGAAGTGTTATGTATGTTATTTAACATTTCACGTAAATATATATAGTTATGGAGGAAGAAGCTGGGTAGAGAGCAAATGTTGATAAACTAATATAAACTCAAATTTATAATGAATCTTGTTTTATTATTAAAGTAATGTGTGTGTTAGTGAGCAGTAAAAGAAACAGCTAAGACTACCTGGTCTTCAGTAACAGTAGTGTGTAGAAGCGGAGTGAGGCGCATAGTTCATTCTTTGCTGTTATGAAAATATTCCACCCACGCTGACTAACTTTGTCAATGGTAAACAGTGATGGTACCCTACCAAATTATAGCTATTATTATTTTATATCTCCATATTTTTTAATCATATAAATATATTATGTTTTTCAAATCGTATTTCGATGTACTAAAATTACAAAGGAGAGATAGAGTGCGGGAGAGAATTAAATATTTTACAACAGCATTAAATAGCAATGCAGCTATGTGTCACTTACAAGTTAACGTTAGACTGGCAGATCAATCGCAGCTGAGCGCCAAAGTTGCGAGCGTATATGTGCAACAGTGCGCCCCACATAACCTCTTTTACGAGTGAGACGCGCTATACCTACACCTTACGATAACAGGTATCACGATATTGTTTTCAAAAATGATATTATCACTGGATTCTACATAACTTAAGTGACCTTGCAAACTGGTAACAAAGATAGTAAAAACCAAAATTAAAAATCGTACAAAATAAGCGTTGTTTGAACCTTCAGAAGGGTTGTGTATTTGAAATTTATTTTCTCTATCGCTTCCCTATGGTAGGTCAAATAGTATTGCGCTAAAAAATTTGATGTTAAAATTTTACCGGAAATACATGTTCCCTGAATCCAAACATAGGTATATTTAGACAAGTTCTATGGGTATTTGTGTAAGTGTGTGTATGTGTGTGTGTGAGTGAGTGAGAATAGGAATGAGAATGAGAGATAGAGAACAGCATAACTAAAAAATGACTACTCGGATAAATTTCAAGTTCATTACTTGGTTAGAAGTGTAAGGACATTAGGCGAATATTTTAAAGAAAATCGTACCAATTGAAACAAGCTTTTACCTGGAAGAAATTATCTTTAGTTGCTAAGGCCGGAACTCGAACTAAGGATTGTCGACTCTCCGTGCCAATGCGTTTACCTCTGAGATACCACAGCGAGATACCTGTATGCTAATTAAACCTTTCCACCTGATTCTATATACCGCAGGCTTTTTTGTTATTATTATTTCTTTGCTCAAAAATGTCACTAACGAGTTTAAGCTAAATTATCTTATTTTATATTTCAGACAATGCCATGACGAATAAAGCGTATATGTGAAATTTGTTGTGAACAGCTTGTGATACATGCATTTTCGCTTGAATTTGGCATAATTTGGAATTCCTAAGAAAGAGACAAAAGTTTACTGCTGAAAAACTTTACAGCTTCTTGGTACATACAATTTGTGTTGAACGTTTCGTTGCATCATATACTTTCTCAATTCGAAATCAACTAATAGACCAAGTTTCAAGATAAACGACCTTTGCTCCCCCTCTCTTTGATGGGCATGTGTCTAAAAATATCTGACTTATGTTATAAACACCTGAATGGTAATTTTGCATCCTGCATTTAATAAAGCTCACAGGGTTTGATTTCAAGACATTTCTAGGCAAATACTTATTCTAAGTAACAGACATGGATAGAAAAACCACTTTTTATATGAGTGGAATAATATATCAGGGATGTATACGAATTTGTAATGAGCAGAGAAAGTTGGGCGAGTGTCACACAACTTTATATCGTATTGTTGTTTGAACTCTAAATACCTTCTCTAATATCATTGAGGCAGATGTCATAAGAGGGCGACAACGTTAGTTTGCCATAGTATTGCACTTTTGCAATTTGATAATTAATTAAACAGTAATTAATTTATTTCCCCAATGATCCTACTGTTTAAGCGTTCAGGGGATAGACCACTGAGAATTGTAATAAACAAAAAAATTCTGTAGCGGTGTTAGAAGTAAACCTTTCAAAACTGTACACTAAATACAATATTCCAAGGGTCTAGATACTTATATTATCTTTAGATTGCGTCTATTTTGTTGCCAGTTAACCATGCATTTCTTTTAATTGACATACAAGATAGGATATAGGCGTTCGTCTCTCCTTAGTCAAGTTGAATCTACCTAATTTAATGCAAACTTTAAATTTCCATTTAACTCAAAATCAACATGGATTAGTTAATAAGCCCTTGTCTGAGAATAATCAATATAAACATATAAGGTAAAATACGTGAATTTAATATAGTGCCAACATTCAGCTACACCTGAATTAAAAGGGAATGGAAATCAGTAACAAATATATATCACGTACTTTCTTAGCATTCAGTTCAGCACATTTCGTGGTTACTCGTGCTTACAGTATCGCAGAAAACGAACTGAGAGAATCAGTCGCCGTTGTAGCCCACCGAAGCATTGTGTTGAAATGCTCGACCTCTTGTACATTCGTTTGTTTACACCAGTGCAGAGAAACAGCGTGGTAGCTAGAACCTATCTGCACACACAAGATGCGACAGCATGTACGAAACAGCTGCAGCGGGTTTAAGACAGTATACAATAAAATAACTGCTAACTCTCGAATATCTCAAAAGCCACTTCAACGTGTGAGGTTTATTAATGTAAGTATTTAGGGGTGAGAAAGAAAGAAAGAAAGAAAGAAAGAAAGAAAGAAAGAAAGAAAGAAAGAAAGAAAGAAAGAAAGAAAGAAATGCAGCACCTGATTGGAAATTGATTTCATAATAGATTAATAGTACCAATTGCTTTTTTACTTTCTCTACTACGTATATTAAGTAGGGGAAGTATTGTATTCCACCCAAAAATTCGATACCGAGATTTCACCGGAAATGTATGTTTTGAGACCCCCTGAATCCAAAAAAGCATTTTTGTAAACATGTCCGTGTGTGTGTGTCTGTGAACAGCATAACTCAGAAACGAACAGTCGGATAAACACCAAACTTGGTATTTAGATTCAGTATCTTCCAGAGATGCGACACAAAGGTTTTCAAGAAAATCCCCCACCCCAGACTACCCTTTACATGGAACATTTTTCGAAAATTTTAAGTTTCTCAAAAATAGCTCTTTGGATTTTGATTAAAATATCATATGTTTAAGATATTTTCATGACAAATCAAATGTATATCTTGAATTTTCTGGGTTTGTCTCCAAAAGTATTCTTCATTGTGAACGACTTTTGCATAACCGGTAAACCATAAGAGATAGACCAAATTTTACTACACAAAAAATGTAGATTGCGTTAAAATCCACAATTTATGTCATACATTGTTTGTTGTTGGGTGAACCATTTTCGAGATATTGCTTGTTATTCACTTAAATTTTCCA
Organism: Deroplatys truncata; assembly: GCA_030765065.1. Lineage (NCBI taxonomy): Eukaryota > Metazoa > Arthropoda > Insecta > Mantodea > Mantidae > Deroplatys > Deroplatys truncata. Next base: position 102,134,538 of record CM060981.1, on the reverse strand, counting down.
ATACTTACTTTTTCTCAAATTCGTTATTCATTTTTTTTTGTTCTGGTAATGTGGAACCACATAGCAACCAGCTCTTAAAATATTTGACTATCGCTTAAAGCCTACCATATTCCCTTGCATCTACAAGAAAATTAGCAATAAGATTAACATCTAGATTAACAGGAAGCATATGGAGAATAAGCGTTTGTAAAAATAGTTTGTACAAGAGTAGAGAAAGTCATATGAGTGTAACACATCAGATTTTTCTGTAACATATATACATACGCAAACACTATTTTACGTCCTGCAAACTGAAATTTCCTATTGCAATTATTCTAACCAAATTATGTCTGACTTAAAATGGTAAGTATTCAATATGTACAACAAAAATAAAAAAAGAACGCTCCAGAAATTCTACTCCGCTTGATTCTGTTATGCTTGCTATAACTAAAATATTTGAATGTTTAATACTTAGTTCTGTTTGGCTTTTGATATAACTTATACAGAGAAAATTGGAGAACTGAAGCTCAAGAAAAGCCAGAAAGACAGTTCTTGTTTCCAAAATGAAGATGTCAGACAGTATCGTGATAGTTACGTCAGCGATATCCTTCAGCAAAGGACAATTTATTTTATTAGCAAAACACATTATTTAGGAATTCGTTATAGCATTTTCTTTACACAAACTTGAATCCTCTGGCATAAAGTAAGTCATGCTCTAAGTTCTCAACAGAATGGAACACTTAAAACTAGGTTTCGGAAGGCAAAGAGAAAATACATCTGGACATGATTTGTCTACATACAAATTGGTCAAAATTTGTACATTACGTATATGTAAACGTCTGGGGAAATCTGTTTAACAACTTTAGTAGAAAAGCAAATGAAATGAGTTAAGTTGTAAATTGTTAAATCCTTTATTTTTACTGTCTCGTTTATTAATTATGGGGGCAACTATGAGGACTATTTATGTACACGTTAACAAGAAAACAACGACCGTTTAAAAATTTACAAATACTAAGTGTAGGACACTGCGCATGCTCAGACGATACCTAAAGACGATACCGCTCATTTTGTTATCAAAAGCTCCCCTATTTTCAGTGCCTTCGTAACGTATTCTAAAATAAATGACCGCATATCGACAAGAGGAACTAAATACGTTCTTCTACTACTTGCTCTGCTATTTACCTATAGCAACTAGAGGAATTAATGCAGTCCATCCAAAAATTCGATGAAGATTTCTGTTTATGTTAAAGCATAATGGATACAATTCCTTATTCGCTTCTAGCCAACTTGCCACATTTCCTCTGGTCTTGACTAAGGTAATCGTTCGCTTTTTACCTTATTATACATACCTCACCCTTCTTTCTCAGAATTACTGTAATGCCTTACAGTATCGTTATCTATTAAGCTACTAAATATTTCTTGTTTTTCAATTGTTCCTTAGTTTTACTTTATTCCCTGCTACTTATCTAGTGCTTTCGTAATAATCTGCTACCCATTCCAATTTATGGTATTATCTTGTATGTTGAATTAATCAACTCCCTTCCTATTTTGCCTTCCCTTGGCCTTCAAACTTATTTCCTTCTTTCAATAATAGAATTCTGTGCAAATAATTTCAACAAGCACTTCACCACTAACACTCTTGTCACAACCTCCATTAGGTAATTCTAATACCATTTTTCAGTATGTTAATTTATGACAACATGAAATATGCCTGATAATAATGTATAACTTTACCTTCAAATAAAAGACATAGAAACAAACTGAGAAGAGTTGAAAATTAATGGATATTTTCGCCAAATAGACAATATTAAGTGATAGAGGCAGGTAGTAACAAACAAATAATTCAACCTTCCAATCGAATAATATAAAGGAATTAGCATGAATGATTAAACCGACTTAAAACCGTCGTTTTTTCAGAACTATTACACAATAAACAATTGTTGATGCATGGAAATAAACAAGGACTCTATAAGTTTATATCATAACATTACATAATATGTTTAATGTGTTCGAAGTTTGTCATGTTATATATTATGAGATCAAACTGCGGACCACACATTTACTAGCATCTTCACAGACAACAAACTTCCTGCAACTGTCGGTAACAAACTAGAATGCTAAGGTGACATGATGGCTCTTCCTCTTCCTATCCTCCTCCTCTTTACAATATAATCTTAAAATTGTTCATCACAGTTATGCAAATGACAGATTAATTATTAGGGAGAAAAGGCAACTCTCATATTCCCGAAAAGTAATATTCTGAGTACTTATTCCACAGATATCAAGTGTCTTTATTTCTATAGTATATGTTCTACGAGAAATTGGAGAACACCTCATCCATTCTGTGTATTAACAATTATTTTATGAAAAAAATGCAGCAGTTTAAAATTTGAATTTACTTTTATAATCCGCACACAAAAGGACGTTGGATAAATAATTGAATCTAAAAATACTAAAAATTACAGCGAACAAATGGAAATATTTAACTGACAAATGTGATTAATAAAACTGGCTAAGTTTAAGACTATAATATTACTGGCACGCTATTAAGTAAGGCCGATAGGTAGGTTACGTTGGCAGATCTAAGTACAGGAAATACTTTTATTTTGCATATAAACGTGGACGTAAAATCACAATTACGTAAAAATATTACTGAAAACAAAGTCTACATGTGTAGAATAGCGATTTATACATGTATCTGTCGTCCTCCGTGGTCTAGGAATACTGATCTAGTTCACTAGGTCGCGGGTTGATACCCGGTGGAGGGCAATGGACTTTTTCTGGGGCGTAAAAATCTTTAGCATGCCTTCCTTCGTAAGTGGTGGTCCCGTGTCGTAGATTTACGACACGTAAAAGAACCTCAAGAGGGGCCTCTGAGCCAACTTTCGGGTCTTTCACGCTCAGTATAAAATGGGACGATAAGAACTAAGTAGTTAAAGGGTATCTATAAATAAAAACCTTTTTTCTGGTTATGTATATTTTGTTTCATTTTTAGTTAGTTTAAGTGTACGATATTTATATGGAAAGGTGTTAAGATTATATTGTGTATACATGCCGTAATTATTGATTAGTTATTTTGCTTTATAAGGATTCCTGAAATTGGACTAAGCAAAAGGTAATCAGTATCTATGCAAAATTCAGAACAAAGAATTTCAACAATAACTTAAGTGTGAAAAAAATCTGTCATAGGTTTATTTACACGAATTACTAGTCACAACTAACTTATCAAGAATAATTTTAAAATTTAATTTTTTTTCAACAATAGTATTGCTTAGGTCCTTAGGAAGGATTTTCAACCGATGTTTTACTCTTAAGGTTTGCTATTCTGTCCCTTACTATATCGTTTTGCCTGTTCATTATAGGAAATCATTTGAAAAATTCACATAACTTTCTCTACCCTCTATTGTTTATTAAAGGATATACAAATTATTCTTACGAAAGTTTGTTTTCCTTTCTATTTCATATTAAGCGAGACAAAACTTTTCGGAAATAAGTATCATATACATTTCGTTAGAATGCAAAGAGAACAGCAATAGTCAGATGTTTAAGAATAGGCGCTATAATGCTGGCCTTAAAATTCCATACTGTTTGCTTGTAATCGACAGAAACAACTGAACATCGAAGTGACTTAAAAAGAATAACAAATTATTGAACACTTCGAACCATCAATAACGGATATCCTGGAAATGGTTGATACCACAAAAACGTTATTTGAAATAAATTGTGTGTTTTAAAGAGAATTACATTTTTTGGTAGTACGTTTTCATCTATTTTAACGTTTAATGTTTACCAGTTTTCAAAATTGTACAAAACTCCTTCCGAATGAAAAGCACTTCAAAGGCTATTCCCAGAAACTTCAATATACATTGTATTTTTCATGTAAATATTTTCAATATATGGTATTTCAATCAAAATCGTTAAAGCCATTATTTAGAAAATCAAAAATTTCCTAAAATTTTCCATATAAAGGGTAGTTTGGAGTAGAGGTGTTTCTTGAAAATCTTCGTGTCGCATCTTTGGATGGTCTGAATTGGTGTTTATCTTGCATTCCGTTTTTTAATTATACTGTTCACACACATACACGGACAATTTTCTAAAAATGTTCTTTTTATTCAGGAAACCTCAAAATATGTATTTCCGATGAAATGTCGGTATTGAATTTTTAGGTGGAATGCAGTATCTTCTCCACCTACTACGTGCGTGGTAGAGAAAGTAAGCACTGCATTATTCTCAAAACTACATTTTAAAATGTTTAAAATGATCCTAGTGCATGAAATGCTCATCAAATTTCTCTTATATTAAAAAATATAGCCACTATGAACTTCCATAGCAATATTTGAGATGACGAAAGACAACTTTATAAGCTTCCATGATATACAAATACGCAAATATTTGTAAAATTAGACACATACTAACTTAGTAAATTATATTGTATAAGCAAAATAAGCAGTTCAGCACTTTTTTTTCTCCACAGACTAAATTACATGCACTCATACTAATCCGCACGGAACTTTTCCATTATTAATAAATCTGTGCATTAAATTTGATAAATAGCCTTTATCTGTGAAATGGTTCATTTAATTTTATCCAAACGTTATACTCTGTCTGTACAAAGTTTATTATTAGTTAAAATGTGCAAGTAACTGAAGGTAGACTTTTAATAATTCAGTTAGAGTTTAAGATAGAATGGGAGGCTGAATGTCCGTGGTAAGTACAAGTATTGCCTTCCAACCAAGCCACATTTCAGTGCAAATACATATTTTGAGGTATCCTGAACACCCGAAAGGCATTTTTAGAAAACTTCCTGTGTATCAGAGAGAGAGAGAGAGAGAGAGAGAGAGAGTGTGTGCGTGTGTAAAAGCAGAACACCACGTAGTTAAATAGCAAATTTAGTATTTAAGTCCAATGTCTTTCATGGATCCAAGGCAAAGATTTTCATGCATTTTCTCTCATCCCAAACAACTTTTACATGAAAGAATATGTCGTCAGCTTTAATTTTCTCCGAAATATCTCTAACGATATAATCCAATTCGTTATATTCTTTAAGATATTTGCATCATAAATAGTATATATATATATATATATCTTTCTGTGCATAGCCTATGAAACCCTTTTCTCTCTCATTGAATTCATAATTGGTAAATAATGAAACATAGATATAACTTCTCTACAGGAAAAAACGTAGACGTCATTAAAATATGTAATATATGTCATACAATTTATTTTCAGCATTAGCCATTTACGAAACATCGTTGTTTTATGTTTAAGTTTCCAGACGGTAAAGACTACACCTTTTTTCACACGAGTTCATGACTAAAAACCGAGTTGTGATATAAATTTATTCCAAATTTATCTATAAGGTAATACACGTAACCAAGTCGTATTTTCTAATTCGAAATCCTTTTTAGGCAAACATTTGTACTTTCTCTGCCACGTACACACACACAGTAGATAGAGAAGGTATGTATTGCATTCCACCCAAAAATTTGATACCGAGATTTCACGTGAAATACATGCTTTGAGGAACCCTGAATCCAAAACAAGCATTTGTAGAAGAAGGTCCGTGTGTGTGTGTGTGTGCACTCAAAAACGAAATATCGGATAAATAGCAAACTTAGTATTTAGGTTCAGTATCTTTCCAAAGATGCGACATGCAGATTTTCAAGAAACTCCCCCGGCCTCAAACTACCCTTTCTTTACATGGAACATTTTTTGAAATTTTTTATTTTCTAAAAAATGGCTCTAACAATTTTGATTAAAATACCATATATTGAAATGCAGAATTTATCTGGAATAATGCTTTGTGCCATTAGCCATTTCTGATGTATTTGATATTAATGATTACTTGTTCAATACTTTGTCATTCTTTTTAACTCCCATCGATGTTCAGTCGTTTCTGGCGATTACACGGAAACAGTATGGAATTTTAAAGCTAGCATATAGCGTCCAGTTCTTAAACATTTGCCTAACGAAAAGTATAATGTAGCTCTTTATGCAATGGGATATTTGGATTAGAGTGATGTAGATAGAAAAATAAGCTTTAGTAAGAATAGTTTGTATACTCACTAATAAACGATAGGGTAGAGAAAGTTATCAGAATACATCACATCATATTGTTCTTTATTGCGATCAAATGGACACTGTTCCTTGTTTAAGTGAATAGTGGAGTGAACGAATGATATTTGCGAAGTGGTAGGAGAAGGAATGTGAATGTACCATATAACATTTTTATTTACAATATTCAGATGTGTACAACAAGCACGATTATAATACTTACGAGCAACAAGGAAACTGAAAATCTGTGAACAGATTCTCATAATGGGATCGAAATAAAAGAAACTTGAACACCTAACAGATAACAGCATGAATTACAAAACGACTATATTAGGTACGTTATTCTCAAGATGAAAAACATTTTGTTTGTGAAAGTTGTATGTTTTATATGTTTTAATTCTGAGGACATTTAATTTGGAGAAGATGAGCAGAATAAGATATGTCGAAAGCATATTCACAGAGGATATAAGCATTTTAGGAATGTTTCCGTTTAAATATTTATAAACTATTTGCTAACTCTACATCATGTTTGATAACACGATGCCTGACAGCGTTTCAGCATTACAGCCAGGATGCTGCAACACTACACAGGCATCATTTGCCTCTGATACGTCATGCTACTGTACAAAAACTCAAACAGTTACATCATCATAAACATTTTATTTTATTAAAACTGAGCATACCATCTACAGAAGAAATTGCCAGCAGCGAAGAACACCAAGATAAAATCAGAAAATAGCACAGCCAAGCATCTACGGATGAAATTATAAAGGGTTCGGTTTTTCCCCCCACTTGTACCCTTATAAAAGAGCTAAAAAACGTTGTAAAGACAGTGGTTTGGAGGTTTCTATCAAAGAGAGTGTTCGTCCGTAAGAGGGCGGAGTGTATCATAATTTTTATGGGACCATTTCCAGTTTGCTCCTTTAGCTGCTGGGCATTTTGCAGTAGCCCAGAATTGGATGAAGGGGGAGGGGCAACCTTAACTGCCCCCCACTCTGTTATCTTATTATAATTATTACGCAGAACAATCCCCTTCACGATGTATCTATAAGAAGCGGCATAAATAAGTCGAGCTGGGCGAGGGAGTGGGTGTTGAATGAACCAGCGAGAATACACCAGTCAATGAGGATATGCAACCCACCCAAACACACTCACAAACAGGCATAGCACTTCTGTATAAATAAGGACGCGGTTATGATTTTGTTTCAATTTGTGAAAGCGTCTTACAACTATAATTTCGTTAAGTATTAATCATGTTATGCAAAATCCCCATCGAAATAACAAGAAAATAGTTAATTAATGTTCATCTAATACGGAGATGGGAATATATTGATCCTTAATCCAAACATTAATACGCCAGATCTCTAGAGCAATCTTTCTGAGCTACGTGTAACAATGGATCATTTCCGATATGAAAATTTCACCGAAAATACACCGTTTGAAGTCCCCAAATAAAAAAGAAACCCTTTTTAAGGAAAACACGCGCAGCGTTTGTGTGTCTGTAAAGACGAATACGAGTTTTAATTCGTATTTAAATATTCTAAATGTGCAGGAAAACAATTTTTATGGAATTTTCTCCATGGAGGAAGTTAATTCTATACACTGAAACTTTACGGCCACCTTTTTCACTCTCAAAAAACGTATATAAGGCATTTGTTAAAATACCGCATGCTTTATATACTGTATTGACAATTAAAACACACGCACGCACACACACATATATACACAGGGAGAGCCAAAAGACTACGAACCGGTTGCGCGGTGCTTAACCTGTTCGCATCCCCAGCGCTCCCTGTCCGCCGCTATCATAGAAAGGCGCGGATGAAACGATAGAACACTTTTAAAACTATTTTAAAGGCTTTACTTAACAGCTTTATGAAAGTGTGTTTGAGAACAGAAGTATTAGTAGAGTTTTGTGGCCCCCTCGGTCCCCCGACCTAACCCCTTGCGATTTCTATCCCTGAGGTAACTTAAAAGTGTACAAGACAAACCCACACAACCTGGAAGAATTAAAACAAAATATCTGCCAGGAAATTGCCAGCATTTCTCAACGTGAACTACGACGAGTGATGGATAGTTTCCTAAAGAGGTGCGAAAAATATATGGACATTTATATATATTAAATATTCTACAAATATACTGAAGTATTATTCATTCTTAGTGAATTTTATATAATTTGGGAACCATAAGAGTTGGAAAAAGTTTCTTAAAGCACAATGATTGTAGAAATCACTAAGATATAGCGTAACTTATGTAAAGTTGTATTTTCACAGCATTAGGTATTTCCAAAATATTCCTCGTTACACGTGTAAGATTTTCCCTCTAGAGGTCCTTCTCGATCGTCATTAAGAGTATTTTAAATAGACCGATCTTTTTCTGTAAGAAATGACATTAAATAAAAAGAATTGAGTATTGTTTACGCAGGTACGAGTAAGTGGTCAACATATCTACTTCGAAATGTAAAGTATCAGGGGTTAAGTGAAGGTGACAAATGCAAGGGGATAAACATGCATTTTCTTTTAATAAATTATAAGAAAATCCTAAACGTTCACAATCACAGTCATAAAATCTATAATTTATAAAGAATGTTACCTAATTTAATATTTATTTTGCATTAAACGTTAGTTCATATGAGAATTTTATTCAGGTTTGATACACAAAGGCTTTCTTACTTTATCTGCTTTCGTAACTCGTTCATAGATGGTACTGATTTTTCATTTTCCTTGCTGTACTAACTGTTTCGTTTAGAACTATTCATTCAATTTGTAGCTTGACCAAAATCATTGTATTATGCAATTGTGCATTTTCTTGGCAACTGAAATAAACCACAAAATACCCAGTCAGATTCCTGGAAAAAAGGATCCGAAGTCCGTACACATCAAATGTAGGGAATGGACGTTACAATCTCAATACATTTCCTTGTGGAAAGCTCATTCATATGGTATTCAACAACACAAGACATTCATGTTCAAAACTGATTTATAAAATTAAAAACCAAATTTTGTTTCATGAAGAAGTATTGCTTTTCATCCAAAAATATGTTCAAAGTATTATTGTGAACGTATTATAAGATATCCCCTAAACGTAGCATTTTTACCTTCTGCCATTTTCCTATGAAAAGGAGAAATAACCCAATATTTCAATACCTCTTTTTAAAACCCATAAAAAAAAGACCGAAAGAAGTGTGCACGTAAAAACGCGTAAACAGCTCAAAAACAAACTAGGATATATTAAAAATTTCATTTTTAAGTATTTACTTCATTTTAATGCAAGGCAAAGATTTACAAATAATTCCTCCTTATACAAATTACTATAAAAATTCTTCATTAATACGTTTCTCAAGATAGGCGTTAAGAATTTTGTTTAAATTGTCAGATTTTCAACATTCCGGTGTTATAAATAAAATATATGTCTTGAACTTTTAAGTGAGAAAATAATGAACATAAACGTGCTGTAGGAAAAGTGTAGACCTCATAAAAATATACAGATTGTATAGAAATTCCTTTTGTGGTATTAAATATTTCGGAAATGTTCGTTATATGTTTAGGCTTTTCCAGGTTTAGTTCAACTTCGGTACGAGATTTGAAAACGTTCAAGTCAGAACATCACTAACAGAAAGACTTTTGATATAAACAAGTGATTGTTGTTTTTGCACCTTCCAGCTAAGCAGTCTATATAACCTAAAATTATTTCCTGTTAAACAGTCACCATGTGGCAAAATTAAATTGTTGTATAAATAATAATTATTTTAGAACCAGCGCCCGTGCATTGTGTCAGACAGTCTCTCTGTGAAGAGTATAACTCAAAAGTTGGATGAATACCAAATGTCATAATTAATTTACGCTCCTGTTATGGAGGAATGATTGGAGTTTTTAGGAAACTCTTCTTAACTCTTTAAAGTCTTTACATGAAAATTTTCTGTGTTTATTTTATCAAAAATGGATCTTATACTACGGGAAAATAGACTTTATTAAAATTAACTACTGGTATCAAATAACATTTTGCAGCATTAAAGGTTTTCGAAATAAAAGCTGCGGTTCATATGAATTTTTCAGTATTTTAAGCAGTACGCTTAGGATGGTTCTTTTAATTGCCATGAGGTACAAATAGTAAGTAATATCGAGGTGTTTATCAATGGGATAGTAATACCGCATTGCAACTTCTTCGTTATCTTGCCTAAGGTCCGGCTTCTCAATAGATGCTTAAAATACGCCAAGGTGTCTGTTATTAATTTTGTGTTAACGTTTTAATTTCGTTTCAGTACTCTTGCGTTTTTCCAAAAAAACGCTAATGTGCTAATAACTGAGCAATGCGACCGAGAAGGAAGTGTCTATATCACTCGCCTCTGAATGGCTCTGATCAGAGAGTATGGTGATAGTGTAATCTTTGATTCCAATGTATGCCTCTTATTTTTATACTCACTGGTAAAGCATTGTGCTCTTGTTTCCGAACGCATTATTGATTAAAACATATTTTTATCGGGATTACGTACTGCCGTCATCATCAGTGACTGTAATAAGAATTTTTACAAATTCCATGCTCTCAGAATATCCTGATTTGGAGTTTAAAATCCCCGGCTTTAATATATCAAGATTAAATTTACGTACACAGCTTATTGCATCATAGAAACAATGTTTAGCCAACATTCCTCACCAGCTGCAACATTACGCAGTCTTATTTTTTAATGCAATGCTGTGGAATCTTTGCCCATAATCTTGAGGACAGAGTAACTTTTGAAGGTGCACAAATTTCTTTGACCATTAAAGGAAAGCATGTAGTAGCGTAAACCCTTTACAAGCTATGAACAGTAGAGTAGCGATTGGTTCTTGTTTGATTTCCATTGCAGTTCATCCACATTCTCGCTCACCACCTATTATCGAATATTTTAATAAAGGCGTCTTAGATATTTAAACGTTAGAGTTTATATTTATTTGAACAGTAACGCCTTGTTAACTCTTAACATGTTTACTACCGTTGAGCTTCTCCTAATGGAAAATATTTAATTCTGTTATATTGCCACAGACGGGTTTTGGTTTTGTAGACGGGGGGGGGGGGGTTTCCGAGGTGCGGTTTCAAACTCGGCGGTGGACGATGGATTTTTCGGGAGTAAAATTCCTTACCATGGCTTCCTTCGGAAGGAAAGTATAGCCGGTGGACCGTGGCACGTAAAAGAACCTCAGGCCTGATAGAGGTCTCTGAAGCAACATAGAGTACTAAGCAGAAAAAACTAATAGAATAACTGCTTAATGTAATAAGATATCTAATTCACAACTTCTCAGCATCAATACATTAATAATTTCTTTCTTTAATGTTTTTTTGTTCTAAGTTTTACGTGTTATGTATTTTCTTTGCTAATATTGAACGTATAATAATTAAGATATGTTAAGGCACATATATTCATAACGTGCACATGGTAAAGAACAAGTATATAACGTTATAACATATAGAATATAATATGAGGGGGAAAGGGCATTGTTAGCTATATAACCAGTAATATAAAATTACGAGAAATGCAGTAGTAGCTACGTAAGCATGTAACGAACCTTGGATTCATAATTAAAACTCTGGAAGTCTGTAAAACAAAATATTAATGATGTTATTGGATAGTAGCAGCAATCAGGAACCTACATTGATACATGTCTATAATTCAAATACGTACGTTAAGAAGAAGGGTTGGATGGAACGCTAACAGAAGCTTGTTAGTGTTCCAGCAGGAAGGTAGTCTATTAACCCTTCTCGGAACAGACGCTAAAGCTAAGTATTTAAAGTCTACCAGCTATACATATTTTAACATAACAAAGGTAATAGTGAATTGTGAATATGTACATGTGATTTATCTAAAATACAAGTGAAATAATTAACAGAATACGTGTGTGTAAAATATGTTAACCTTCTCCATACCCAACCTTGACAAGACGCAAGTGCTCTCTGACACAAATACAACAGCCGCGGCACAATTATAAAATAATAATTACAACATGCTAAAATACACAAGGATACAGATATGCGATCATCAGATTCCAGTCTACGAGAACGTCGCGATACATAACAAGTGTACGGGAATCAAGATGACCTACAGGTACGTAACACAGCATCCATCATCATCAACGTAGTGGGGTCCTACCAACGAAGAGAACCGCTACATCTCTGAGCAAAATTTCTGGCTTTCACGCTCAATATAGATTGGGACGCTAAGAACTATAGTAGTTGAAGAGCGTACATAAATAATTTTTTTTCTAGGAAGGGAAAACACTCCTCGGTTATTCCGTTGTTATGCTTTTCATGCACAAAAGCGTATCCGCCTAACTTGCTCTAATCATTTCTTCTTTTATCCTTGACTTGTAATGAAATACTGAACTTAAGACCAAAATATTATTTTGCAAAATGTTATCTCTACCGAATGCGTGTAAACAGATGACGCAGCAATTTTACACGCATTGTTAATGTTATAGAGATGAACAGGAAATCAAAGATCTTGTTGAATTTCCATTTGTAGTGGGAAATCGTAGTTGGCAACATTTGTAACGGGAAACGGTTGTTGGGCAACGTTTGTAGCGGGAAACGTTGTTGGGCGACATTTGTAGCGGGAAACGTTGTTGGCGACATTTGTAGCGGGAAATCGTTGGTCAGTAGCAGCTGGAAAGCGTCGATCCTTGGGTTGATGCTATGTGCTGCAGTGTTCTCGTCCACGGCTATGAATGCTCGTCGGCTGCTGTGTCTTCCATTCCTAACCTTTCCCTATATAGCTAATTCTTGGTTCTCAGGGCTATCGTGGGTGAGGCAGATTAAAAATATACTGCATTTCCTTTAATAAATGTGGTTTATTATTATTATTATTATTATTATTATTATTATTATTATTATAAATTTAAATATTTATGGGCCAATAGCTTTGTTCGATTATACCAATTCCCACCATTTGAATAAATCAGGAGCCTAAACTAACTGCACACGCCTTCCCACCCTAATGCACACACGTGCATCTGTCGTAAAAAGCGTAACACTTTGTGTTGCTGAAATTCTGGAAGAGAGTGAAAATCTGGGGCTTTGTTCGGCTTTATATACCTGAGTCTAGTGACACTTACCTCTCCGCCTCAAAATGTAATGATGTTTCTAATTGGTCCTCAGACCGCGTTACCTTAACATGTATGAGAATATTCTACTTCAAAGTTATGCGCTTACGCGTCACCATGACGGGTTGGGAAGCGGGTTCAATATCTCCCTCTGTTTCTTTTCTCTATCTGTCTCTTTCTATTTCCCCTTACCGATACCGGCTCCCTGTTCATTAGCTTGGTGAAAGGTGGGCTCTACTTAGAATTAATTTTACCTGGAATTTGCTAGCTCGGCCGTTTCTTACAATCCGCTTTGTACAATTCTTGGTTGTTGAATGTTTTAACATGTTTCTTGGTGAATTGTATTATTACTATGTACAATTCTTATATATGTATGCTATATACCCTTTCATATTCTCTAAGAGTTTTTGAAATATGTTTTTTTCCAAACAGAGAACTCAGTTTGAAAAATTTGATAACGAATCTCACAATAAGCTTAAGATGTATGAAGGACATCGAGTAAAACAACATTTATTTTTATTTTCTCTACTACTTTCCTAAAGTAAGTACAGGACTTAAGTGGACTAGTACACCCGCGGGAGGAGCGGATGAGGTGAGGGAATCGCAGGAGACGCACGGGTTGTAGAGCGAAGCCGGCTTGACCAGACATCTAACAGTTTAAGGCTTGACCAAATAACCGCTGGAGGGCCCTCGGAGACGTCCCTTCAGTGAGACCGGGGAAACATTTCCAGATCGCAAGCCTCTGCGCCATCTGCCCAACCAAGCCCGGACTCAAGTTGAATCATGGAAAGGAAATGAAGTGAGAGGAAATGGTGGAGAGAGGAGAGTCATGGTAGAAGCATTCCCCTTTGTCAACCAGGCAAAGCCACGAAAAATTCATGGCCAGAGTGGGCGACCGTGGAAATCGAACCCGGCACCTCCCGAATGCGAGCCTCAAACGTTACTGCGGAGCTATCTCGCTCGGTGTAAGTAGAGGAAGTACCTACGTATTGCATTCCATCCAAAAATCCTTATAGAGATTTCACTATGAATGCACGTTTTGTGGTCCCCTGATTCCAAAAAGGCATTTTTGTTTGTGTCTGTCTGTGGACAGCATAAATCAGAAACTAAAAGTCAGTTAAATACCAAACTAGTTATTGAAGTTCAGCATCTCTCAGGAATGTAACACGAAGATTTTCAAGAAAATCTCCTAGCCAAAATTATCTTTCACATCAAATTTTTTTCGAAATCCTTTATTTTCTCAAAAACAGTTCTCTAACAATTTTGACGAATTCCATATACTTAAGATAGGATTTACATGACCAATAAAATGTAATTATCTTGAATTTTATGGCAATACCTGCTAGGTCCTCTTCATCCAGAAGGAATTTTGTATCATTTTGTGTAACCGGTAAACATTCAGAGGTAGACAAGAGTATACTATACCTACATAAAACGTAGATTCATAAAAATACACACGTTACATGAAGTAACTTCCTTACTGTATCAGCCATTTCCGACAGAACCGTTATTAATGGTTCGAATTGTTCAATACTTTTGTCATTCTTTTCAAGGCCTTTCAATATTCAGTTGTTTCTCGAATTGCACGCAAAGAGCTTGGAATTTTAAGGCCAGTACATAGCGGCCATTTTTAAACATTTAACTATCGCTATTCTATTTATATCTATAACGAAATGTATAATGCAGCTATTTTCGGAATGTTTTTTCTCGATTAAAATGAAGAAGATAAGGAAAATAATTCCCCATAATAAACAATAGAAGGGAGAGTAAGCAAAGTGAATGTAATATATCAGCTTTTAAAATACATATTTCTGTTTTATTTTGCTTAGTTAGTTGCTATGACAGAATCACTCCTAATAGTTTGGTAAGCTATCTACAGTGGCACTGACCATGCTAGTAGTTTACAGAATGTAGCTGTAGAACTTGCAGTACTACAAGGGACTCTACATAAGTCAGCTGACTAAATAACAAAGATGGCCGAGGCTGCTTGTCAGGGTGGTCAACATTCTAACTTAAGTCACTAGATATATAACCAGAGAAATTACCAGACAACCTATTTACAAATGAGGCACTATTTCCGTCTTTTGCTAGCATTATAAATCATTGTCATATCATATATACTGGTCTGTAGTATTCTTTCTTCGATGCAAAGGTTTGGTCATCACCTTCCTTCTCCATCATAATCATTACTCATCTATAAACTGAATACACCTGAAGTTTTAAATTAAGCACTGAACCGTCCTGTGGGTTTAATTTATGCATATAACACGCGTATGTTATTACCGTTGCAAATTACACTACTGTAATAGTATTAAGGACAACTTAAGGTACGTTTTAATATGATTTCAACATATTTACATAAGCCAAACAATTACATTTCTTGTCTTTTTTCCTACGTAGATTTCTTCCTGTAAAAATAAAACCCCACACAAACAGACAACACTTACTCCAAAAATTGCAAAAATAATTTAATTTTCTAGTTAACTAAAAAAACAGGACCTAGCAGTTAATAATAATCCATTAGTCTAATAACCTAGCCTAAATAATTAAATGAACACATAATTAGCCTAAATAACATAACTCTAACTAATATAGTATAAATAGCAATATAATTAATAATATAACAAGTGCGTCAGTTGGTGACTAAATGATCGGCGTACATAGTTTGAACACCTGCGAATATAAAAAATCTGATGTGTTACACTCACATGACTTTCTCTACTCTTGTAAAACTGTTTTTACAAACGCTTATTCTCCATATGCTTCATGTTAATCGAGATATCGAGATGTCAATCTTATTGCTGATTTTCTTGTAGGTGCAAGGGGAATATGGTAGCCTTTAAGCGATAGTCAAATCGTTTAAGAGCTGGTTGCTATGTGGAGTATTCCATTCGCTTTGCAGTACCGGAACAAACAAAAAAATCTGATGTGTTACACTCACATGACTTTCTCTAATCTTGTACAAACTATTTTTACAAACTCTTATTCTCCATCTATTTCATATTAATTGAGATAAACATTTGCAGAAACGATCGTTTGACATGCAAAGAGAATTACATTTTACACATAGCGACCGGTTCTAAAAATATTAAACCATCGCTTAAGGCCTACTATGTTCCCCTTGTTTTGTATTTGCAAGGACAATATAAGCACATACATATCTCTTAATAGCTGGTTGCTATGTACAGCACCATTCTGTTTGCCACAGATTAATACTCTTTGCATATCCAAGACAAAAAAATGAATAACGAATTCCCATTTAAGAAAATAGGTATTGGAAAATTTAAGGGAATAACAAGCAATATCTCGAAAACGGTTCACTCAACAAAAAAAATGTATATGACATAAATTGTGTATTTTAAAGCGATCTACATTTTTTGTGCTGTAAAATTTTGTCTATATCTTATGGTTTACCAGTTATACAAAAGTCGTTCACAATGAAGAATACCTTTAGAGACATTCCCAGAAAATTCAAGATATACATTTTATTTGTCGTAAAAGTATCTTAAACATATGATATTTTAATGAAAATCGTTAGAGCCATTTTTGAGAAAATTAAACTTTTCGAAAAATGTTCCATGTAAAGGGTAGTCTGGGGTGGGGGGATTTTCTTGAAAACCTTCGTGTCGCATCTCTGGAGGATACTGAACCTAAATACCAAGATTGGTGTTTATCCGACTGTTCGTTTCTGAGTTATGCTGTTCATAAACACACACGCACACACACACGGACATGTTTCCAAAAATGCTTTTTTACTTTCTCTACTACGTATAGTAAGTAGGGGAAGTATTGCATTCCACCCAAAAATTCGATACCGAGATTTCACCGGAAATACATGTTTTGAGAATCACTGAATCCAAAAAAAGCATTTTTGGAAACATGTCCGTGTGTGTGTCTGTCTGTGTGTCTGTGTGTCTGTCTGTCTGTCTGTCTGTCTGTGTGTCTGTGTGTCTGTGAACAGCATAACTCAAAAACGAACAGTCGGATAAACACCAAACTTGGTATTTAGGTTTAGTATCTTCCAGAGATGCGACACGAAGGTTTTCAAGAAAATCCCCCCACCCCAGACTACCCTTTACATGGAACATTTTTCGAAAATTTTAATGTTCTCAAAAACGGCTCTAACGATTTTGATTAAAATATCATATGTTTAAGATATTGTCATGACAAATAAAATGTATATCTCGAATTTTCTGGGAATGTCTCCAAAAATATTCTTCATTGTGAACGACTTTTGCATAACTGGTAAACCATAAGAGATAGACAAAATTTTACTACACAAAAAATGTAGATCGCGTTAAAATACACAACTTATGTCATATACGTTTCTTTTGTTGAGTGAACCGTTTTCGAGATATTGCTTGTTATTTTCTTAAATTTTCCAATACTTATACTTTTTCTCAAATTCGTTATTCATTTTTACTTTCTCTACAACGTATAGTAAGTAGGGGAAGTATTGCATTCCACCCAAAAATTCGATACCGAGATTTCACCGGAAATACATGTTTTGAGAATCACTGAATCCAAAAAAAGCATTTTTGGAAACATGTCCGTGTGTGTGTCTGTCTGTGTGTCTGTGTGTCTGTGTGTCTGTGTGTGTCTGTGTGTCTGTCTGTCTGTGTGTCTGTGAACAGCATAACTCAAAAACGAACAGTCGGATAAACACCAAACTTGGTATTTAGGTTCAGTATCTTCCAGAGATGCGACACGAAGGTTTTCAAGAAAATCCCCCCACCCCAGACTACCCTTTACATGGAACATTTTTCGAAAATTTTAATTTTCTCAAAAACGGCTCTAACGATTTTGATTAAAATATCATATGTTTAAGATATTGTCATGACAAATAAAATGTATATCTCGAATTTTCTGGGAATGTCTCCAAAAATATTCTTCATTGTGAACGACTTTTGCATAACTGGTAAACCATAAGAGATAGACAAAATTTTACTACACAAAAAATGTAGATCGCGTTAAAATACACAACTTATGTCATATACGTTTCTTTTGTTGAGTGAACCGTTTTCGAGATATTGCTTGTTATTTCCTTAAATTTTCCAATACTTATACTTTTTCTCAAATTCGTTATTCATTTTTTTATGTCCTGAACATGCAAAGAGAATGGAATTCGCCACATAGCAACCAGCGTTAAAATATTTGACTATCGCTTAAAAGCTACCATATTCCCCTTGCATCTACAAGAAAATTACCAATAAGATTGACATCTCGATATCTCGATTAACATGAAGCATATGGAGAATAGGCGTTTGTAAAATTAGATTGTACAAGAGTAGAGAAAGTTATGTGAGTGTAACATATCAGATTTTTTTATGTCCTGAACATGCAAAGAGAATGGAATTCGCCACATAGCAACCAGCGTTAAAATATTTGACTATCGCTTAAAAGCTACCATATTCCCCTTGCATCTACAAGAAAATTACCAATAAGATTGACATCTCGATATCTCGATTAACATGAAGCATATGGAGAATAGGCGTTTGTAAAATTAGATTGTACAAGAGTAGAGAAAGTTATGTGAGTGTAACACATCAGATTTTTTTATTCAGGAGGTCTCAAAACATATATTTCCGGTGAAATCTCGGTATCGAATTTTTGGGTGGAATACAATACTTCCCCTACTTACTATACGTAGCAGAGAAAAAAATAAAAATGAATAACGAATTTAGAAAAAGTATAAGTATTGAAAAATTTAAGGGATTAAAAAGCAATATCTCGAAAATGGTTCACTCAACAACAAAAAAATGTATATGGCATAAATTGTGTATTTTAACGCGTTCTATATTTTTTGTGTAGTAAAATTTTGTCTATCTCTCATGGTTTACTAGTTATGCAAAAGTCGTTCTCAATGAAGAGCACTTTTGGAGACATTCCCAGAAAATTCGAGATATTTATTTCCTTTGTCATAAAAATATCTTAAACATATGATATTTTAATCAAAATCGTTTGAGCCATTTTTGAGAAAATTAAAATGTTCGAAAAATTTTCCATATAAAGGGTAGTCTGGGGTGGGGGGATTTTCTTGAAAACCTTCGTGTTGCATCTCTGGAAGATACTGAAACAAAATACCAAGTTTGGTGTTTATCCGACTGTTCGTTTCTGAGTTATGCTGTTCACAGACTCACACACAGACACACCCACACACACAGTCACACACACACACACACGGACTTGTTTCCAAAAATGCTTTTTTTGGATTCAGGGGCTCACAAAATATGTATTTGAGGTGAAATCTCGGTATCGAATTTTTGGGTGGAATGCAATACTTCCCCTACTTACTATACTTAGTAGAGAAAGTAAAAAATCTGATGTGTTACACTCACATGACTTTCTCTACTCTTGTACAAACTATTTTTACAAACGCTTATTCTCCATCTATTTCATCTTAATCGAGATAAACGTTTACAGAGTCTATCTTATTGCTAATTTTCTTGTAGATGTAAGGGGAATATATATTTACAAGGGCATTATAGAAATACAGTAGCCTTTAAGCACATACATATCTCTTAATAGCTGGTTGCTAGGTGCAGCAACATTCCCTTTCCCACAGATTAATACTCTTTGCATATCCAAGACAAAAAAATGAATAACGAATTCTCATTTGAGAAAATAAGTATTGAAAAATTTAAGAGAATAACAAGCAATATCTCGAAAATGGTTCACTCAACAACAAAAATGTATATGACGTAAATTGTGTATTTTAAAGCGTTGTACATTTTTGTGTAGTAAAATTTTGTCTATCTCTTATGGTTTACAAGTTATGCAAAAGTCGTTCTCAATGAAGAATACTTTTGGAGACATTCCCAGAAAATTCAAGATATACATTTTATTTGTCGTAAAAATATCTTAAACATATGATATTTTAATCAAAATCGTTAGAGCCGTCTTTGAGAAAATTAAAATGTTCGAAAAATTTTCCATATAAAGGGTAGTCTGGGGTGGGGGGATTTTCTTGAAAACCTTCGTGTTGCATCCTTGGAAGATACCGAACCTAAATACCAAGTTTGGAGTTTATCCGACTGTTCGTTTCTGAGTTATGCTGTTCACAGACAGACACACAGACACACAGACACACAGACAGACACACGGACACACAGACACACACACGGACATGTTTCCAAAAATGCTTTTTTGGATTCAGGGGATCTCAAAACATGTATTTCCGGTGAAATCTCGGTATCGAATTTTTGGGTGGAATACAATACTTCCCTACTTACTATACGTAGTAGGGAAAGTAAAAAGGCGCCAACGTAGCAGTACAGTATAACTAACCTTCCCAATACGTGAAGCAGGTGCGTATTTGCGAGGAAGTTACCGGTTATAAATGGAACCTAACAACTCAAATATCACCGCTTCTTGTGACTTATTCCATAATGGTGGAAAAATTTCAAAGCTTCACTCTGGTAACCTCTCGCATTTGTAGCCTCTATATTGTGTACTGTTGAACTTTGGGGACAGCTGAATAGCCACAGAAGTGTCGTAAGCCCAGTTTCATATATGAGAATTACGGTACACTTATAACCTTAAGACAGAAAGGTCCTACCACTTTTACTGCAGCCTTGACAATTCGTAGCGTGCATGGCTTGTGTAATTAAAAATTATATCTTCCGTTAAAACGTAAAATCCCAAAGATCTTTGGACCGATGATGTATGGTCATCGAACACTATTTTGGTTATCTGTAAAAGCATGACTTGTGACCAGGAATATTCGCATATGGTCGTATACAAAAATTCCAGTCTTCTCAGTAAAAATTTATATAATATTTAGAGCAGCATTTCAAACCTCTGCTAAAATATTAATCTGAAGTACTTTTAGCGCTTTTATGAAGTCGAATATTTGGGAACTGGACTAGAATTCTGCAACCAAATCTAAGACTCGTGCGCATATGTAGTAGGCTATGCGGTGGATGTAATGAAAAATAGATCACATATTCTATGAGAGGCTGCTACCTTACGGAAGGGCCAATGGGGCTATGTCAGTTGCGTCCTCACAAACATGTTTACAAAATATCAGTATGTCAGTTGCGTCTTGAATTTTAAAATATATACGTCAGTTGCGTCCACAGCTACCTGCTTGGGTAGGTTTAGGTTATTCGATAAGGCACAGCCAAAGACTATAGAACGCTTTCTGCTACGACATATACAGCATAAAGGACAAACTGGACATACGTAATAGTTCTCATTCTCAGTTGTGCACGAGCCATGAAGTTCATGCCAAATGATAAGGGGAAATTTAGACATCACAAGTATCTGCAGAACAATATTTGACGTTGGGCGTGCTGCATGAAATTTTGTAAGTGTTTCAAAAATTAAATGTTAAACATGAAAAATGAGAAGGGAAATGTTTGCGCCAGGAATTAAAAATATTGGGATTAACAATTCAATTCTTTCAGAGACGCAACTGACGTATTAACCAAGAAATCCAGGGACGCAACTGATGTATGCTGAAAAATCACAGGGACGCAACTGACGTATGACCCCAAAAATCCAGAGACGCAACTGACGTATGAAATTGACCACGGGACGCAATTGTCGGTCACAGGACCAATGTGCTCTTTTAGCCATTGTGGTTAAAAAGCAATTACTATTTTTTATTTTTGGTGCAAAAATGTAACACACTTCAAAATAATTTTAGGAAATTTTATTTCCTTGAAGCGAATACAATTGAAGCTTTTTCCGTTAATTTAAAGCGCTGTGGTTTCTAAATAAATTACAAATCTTATATTTATTTCTTTCCGCTTCATATTTGTTACTATTTTCATTTTTTCAAGCTCTGCTTTCTCCCACCATAAATAAACACAGGGGCTCAAAGATTTTTAAGAATGCACTTCCAAATGTGTTAATAAAATATTCGCTTGGAATGTTTTATTTTTATTTTATTTAAATTTATTCATTTTTTATTTTTTATCCTTCGTTTGCATAGCCTCCATTTACTTCTATAAGCATATACCTAGGCTTTTACTTGAAAAACAAATCGTTTATCCTAGATTCTTTAACTTGGTTTTTAATCGTTATAACAGGAAACAAGCATTCACTCCTACATTTATACTTTCAGACTTTATGGGGTGCAGGGAAAGGTTTAATTAGAGAAACCTTTTCGACCCAGCCAAGTATTGAACCTGGGTTGTGAAGTCAGAAACCTTACCACTCGACCACAGAGGAGTCGATATGTCTTCATTTATACTTTAGAAAAATGTTGCATAATCATGCAGAATTTTTCAGCATTTTTTTCCACTTTGCAAATAAAACAAAATTAATTAAAAAGGCAATTAAAAAGTCGTTTCATTATAATGACACTTGTAGTTCAGTATATGTGGGAGGAGATACATTTTGATTAAAATCAATAAAATCTATACCAATTAATATATCAAGAGCACATTTCGGTGAAGCTTTCTTTAGTTCTTTAGTTGCTGGTAATTTCTGTGCAAAAAATGTATCTCTAGCTTTAATGTTGCTAAGAGAAAATTTGTGTGCGTATATATTATGTGGAGGGGGAAGTGAATTGCAAAACCACTCAGTCGATTTTGATAATTCTATCACCATTGAAAAGCATTATTATTCTGAACAGATAGAGGCTGTAACATATTTTCAAAAAAGTTTAAACCGGCGTGTTGAGGTTTTAGGGGTTTCCATATGTATGTCACCAGATTTCAACACCTTTTGGTTGGATATGAATATAAGACGATCTTTTTGAAACTTTATTGGGAACATGACAGATTTTACGCTTCATCTAAAGGGATAAATACAGTTATTGGAGAGAGGAGTTAACAGTTGTATTCATATCAACAAAATTCACTTGATTTCGTTGAACTTTGTTCATCAAATAGTACTTTTAGCATAGTTTTAACGAAACTAGATGCAGTTGAGATTTAGGATCTGCAAAATGATAAATTACCCTACAGTTTTCATAAACTTCCGCTACTCTTAATTTAAATCCCTACTTTCAATCACAACTTACAAATCAATACTGTTTCCCCTATCTAGACAAATCTGTGTAGGTACACTTATACTACAGAACCCAAAGAGAAGCATAAGCTGTGCTTTCAACTCCCTATATACAGTGTTGCAACAGGAATAATATTGTGAATTGTTATTCAAAATATTTAGTTACACTTGTTTAATTATGCTAAGTAAGACGAAGAAGATGAGGAAAATAACAAATGAGAAATAAATAAATGTAATCTCCACAGTATTTTTTAAATCGTCCAAACAAATTTTAAATTGTTTGAAATAATATAAATAGCTTTAGTAAGTAATGATGAAGTAGTTTCACATGTCATTAATTGTTATTTTATCAGATTCGATATTCAACACATTTATTGTAATAAAAATTATACAAGTAAGATATAAATAACAAAAAGGCAACAAAATTGAAGTCATACTCGTTTCAAAGAAATTCAATAGACATGAATAATTTTCTTCAATATGGCTAAGTGGTGGAGAGCCGCCTCAGATTAAATACTTATAATTATTCGTCAAAATTATAACGATGTCAAAAAGGACAAATAAGGCAGTAAAATACTCAAATATTGGAATTATTAACAGTTAAATAATATCATAAGGGTTGAGAACTATAAAAAGAGAAGTTGTTATACTCCCCATACAACAACATATACCAAGAGAAATTATTTGTTGTAATAAAATTTGGCATATTATTATTGAAAAGAGTTAAACAATTTGTGTATCTAAAACCTTTAATTTGAGTTTACATATATACTTTTATTGTCTATAAGTGAATGATTGAAAATACATACTACATTGAGTAAACCCAAAACAATCTTATCATTGTTGTCAACAAAATACATTACCAACCTAAATGCACTACAGCACGTGAGTTGTATCGGTTTGCCACATATATATTTAAGAACCTATTTAAACCGAGAGCAACAAACACTGAAATAAAGATAACTCATCCGGGAAGATATGTAACAAAGTATTTGCCACGTTGTTACGTAGACGTGGCTGCATCCTGAGGAGATCGACAATGAGATCATTACATCCCACTGCAAATGGGTAATCCCGCTGCAATAATGGTCATCCATTATTATTTCCATTGAAATGTGTATAGCAAAAACACCAACACGTATATGTTGAGAGGGACATTAAATTGAACATTTTTCAAGAGGGAACCCATATCCGGAAATACATGGTTAGGGCGCTATGGGACATCAAAGTTCGCACAACATTCATGTTTGGGCAGACGAAAATCCGCGGGCACAAGTGGTTAGAAGTAACAATATAGTTTCATGTGAGCGAATGGGATGGGATAAATGATGACCAGATCATTGGGCCGATCTACTGCCAACGAGACTAACAGGACCGACATATCTCACTTTTGTCACAGATGTTCTTTCCACTCTACTTGAAATGGTGCCACTACACGTTTGTCAGACAATGTGTCTGAACACGACGGAGCTCCAGCTCACTTTGATGCATACGTGCGGCACCACCTGGACGGCACATGTCCCAATGGATGGATTGGTAGAAGGGAACTTGTGCCACGGCCACCACGATCACCTGATCTTACACCTCTTGACTATTTTCTGTGAGGTACCACAGAATGCTACCCTTGTAACATCAGAGGAGCAGCTTATTGCACGAATCCACGACTGAGATACTGAGCACACAGTTGTACTTATTTAACCGTATGCGTCTGTCTCTGCACTGCCGATGTACGCTCCACATTTAAGTAGGAAGGCAACAGTTTGAACCCCCTTTGTAATTTACTATGTGTGATGTTATTGTTGGATTTCTTAACGAAACGTCGAACGCAACCCATCAACACATCCGAAACGTTCGCAAATTTTGACGCTGCAAAGCGTCTAACCATATATTTCTGGACAAGTGTTCCTCCTTGAAAAATGTTCACTTTAATGTCCCGCCTAACATACTAAGCGTTGTCAGTGTTTTTTCTATACACACTGTAGAAAGGTGCACCGTTTAACTCAATTGGTCAAAATACTGTACAATTATAATATAGGATCCAGCAAAAATCACAAGTTAGCTTACAACTTCCAATAACCATCCAACTCATATGTTCAATTATAGTGCCTAGAAAGACCAACCAGGGTAGAAATTTTACTCTTTAGCTATAGGATTTAGCAAAAAACAACATTAAAAAGCTACTCCTACTCATATTTTCAACCCCTTAGATACACATTTGCACCATTTGACCTCTCTGAACAAAACTTTACACACATATGTTTAGGACACGTATGAAAATAACAGTCTATTCTAAGAAACCACTCCTATCCTTATTTTTAACCCTTACTTGCAGACTGCATCCATACAATGCCAAGTAAAACAGCAAGTGCTTAAAAAAATCATCTCAATGCCGCTTTTTTCTAGAGGAGGTCTAGAAAAGTCCTGGATGAACCTCTTATTTATTCTGGAAATAAGGAACCAATTTATATTTTGATTTATAGTTGTAATTTTAATCCTTTTAATATGAATTGGAGATCGTAAAGGTCTCACTTAGGTGAAAAAGGGGGAGTGTGAGATTTTGAATAGACTAAAAGGGAGAAGTTATTTTGTGGCATTTCACCAGGCTTGTGAGTACTGTTAAACATAATCTGTAATTTGTAAATTTCGTCTAAAAATATCAGCAAAATTTGGTACGCAACAGATCCCAGATTTTACTGTGCATTAGTGTGCAAGACTCCAAGTAGAGGACGGAAGTGAGTGTTACCGAAGTCTGTGTTGCTTGTTCCCCTCCGAAAGGATTTACACGGGAGCGCTGCTGTAGCCGATCGTATCTCTGTCAAGAACCGGTAGGAAGGAAAAGCCACCCTCCTCTTGGTCCACAACAAAGGACCCGCTCTTGCTCCTGTCTGCGATGGATGGCCTCTGGATAGTCCCACCAATCTCTAAACATTTATCATACATAAAAAGTTTTATGGTAAAGGTACAGGTTGTTCAAACATGCTGCGTCCACTGGCTGCAGCCGTAACAGTTCGATTTCCTGGTGCAACAGAGGATGTATAAAACAACATTATAACCTCCTTAATTGTACATTTCTCAAATTTGTTTTCAAACTAAAAATATTAGATTCACACTGTGCTATATTTACCAGGACACAAAGAAAAATATTACAACAAAATTCATATTACAACAAAAAATTCGAATTATAAACGATTCTTTCGTCTCATACTACGTCACATATACTTTCTCCACCTCATACTTATGGTACAAAAGAGGTTTATGTGCTACCCAAAAGTACGACATCGAGATATCACCGGAAATACATGTTTTGATTCTGTCTCTCAACAGCACAACTTACAAACGAAATATCAGATGAATATCAAACTTGCTACTTAACTTCAGCATCTTCAAGATAATCTCCCCCACCCCGCTGTTGTATATTTTGTATAATTCTGTTTCTGGAAAACAATAAATATCCCACTGTTTATCAGTTTCCCATATATGAAGACAGAAACAAAAAACAAATACAAGTCGCCTTGTGGTGTGATACTTACAAATCGAGTGTTTGAGTATGCCTTAGAGGTTTACCGGGACGCTTGATTCAGATGAGAAGATTTAATACGCATGTAGATATCTCGCCATGATAGCTCAGCGATAAGAGTATGGCACGGAGAGTTGAAGATCCATGGTTCGGGTCCTATCAGTGGCATTACAAATTACAGGTATAATTAAACTTTTCAGCTTACTGCCTATACACGGTTAGTATAAAAAAATCTGATGTGTTACACTCACATGACTTTCTCTACTCTTGTACAAACTATTTTTACAAACGCTTATTCTCCATATGTTTCAAGTTAATCAAGATATCGAGATGTCGATCTTATTGCTATTTTTTTGTAGATGCAAGGGGAATATGGTAGGTTTTAAGCGATAGTCAAATCCTTTAAGCGCTGGTTGCTATATGGCGCATTCCATTCCGTTTGCATATTCATGACATAAAAAAATGAATAACGAATTTGAGAAAAAGTATAAGTATTGGAGAATTTAAGGGAATAACAAGCAATATCTCGAAAATGGTTCACTCAACTATAAAAATGTATATGACATAAATTATGTATTTTAACGCGATCTACATTTTTTTTTGTGTAGTAAAAGTTTGTCTATCTCTTATGGTTTACCAGTTATGCAAACGTCGTTCACAACGAAGAATACTTTTGGAGACATTCCCAGAAAATTCGAGATATACACTTAATTTGTCATGAAAATATCTTAAAAATATGATATTTTAATCAAAATCGTTAGAGCCATTTTTGAGAAAATTAAAATTTTCGAAAAATGTTTCATGTAAAAGGTAATCTGGAGTGGGGAGATTTTCTTGAAAACTTTTGTGTCGCATCTCTGAAAATTACTGAACCTAAATACCAAGTTTGGTGTTTATCCGACTGTTCGTTTCTAAGTTATGCTGTTCACAGACAGACAGACAGACTCACACAGGAACATGTTTCCAAAAATGCTTTTTCTTTTATTCAGGGGGTCTCAAAACATATATTTCCGGTGAAATCTCGGTATCGAATTTTTGGGTGCAATACAATACTTCCCCTACTTACTATACGTAGTAGAGAAAGTAAAACTATGAAACAAATGTATGCTCTTCATGAATGAATGCATAAAATGGCATAAAAAACCATCTACACGCAGCAGGATAGATCCAGCTCTGTTTACAACCCCGTCTTTTAATATCAACCTTCTCAGACTTCGCTACCTCACTTTAAGCAGAAATTTACCTAATAAGGCCTCGTCTTCCCTGCCTGACAGTGCCCAACATATCTTTGATCCTCTATTCGAGGTGGTAAAGGAATTTGGTAAATGTTGTCTCCATTTCTTTAAACTCCTACAGCAATATACAGCATGCCAAGATATGCATCCAGGATTCTTCTTCCTGCCCCTACAAGTACTCCCCCTCCTCCTCCTCCTTCTCCTTCTCCTCCTCCTCATCATCATCATCATCATCGTATCACTTCTAACAGCTTAAGTAATTGATATCAGTGAAAACATTAAAAAGCTTAAGGTGGCTTCTTTAATCTTCCATTTCCTATTGCAACTGAAAGTAAAATCATTTCTGTGCGCCTTTTACCTGTATCACTATTTAAAACTGAGTAGCAAAAAGCAACAATAAAATGGATGACGTGCACTGCACAACAATTATTAACAAAGGATGCTGTTGCCAAAATTTGGTGAAGTCTTATGCCAAGATGGACTGGGTGTCCAGCCAAATAGCTTTACTACATTCGGGTGCCCTGGTCCATTTTAAAATCTTTACTACAAGGACTGCATACAGGATGAGTTGACTACCGCGCGAAGTAATGCCAGCTTACCGTAGATATACCAGTAGGATTAAAGACAATATCAACAACGATTATGATAGATCGTGGTGTTGGTAATAATGAGGTACTCTCGAACTACATATAAGAAACATTTCTTCTTCTTCTTCTTCTCTGTAGGACTTACATCCCCCCAAGGGATTACAAGCCAATACCTTGGGTGAGTAGCCTGTGAGGAGCAAGCAAACTGGATCTAAGATGTGTGATCAGTCCAATGCCAGATATGGCGACGAAGAAGAAGGAAATGAAATGTAGTAATGAAAGGTGAGGCAGTATTTTTTATCGTTTAACTATCATTTTAATTGTGCAATATAAAATAATAACCTTTCTATAAGTAACAATAATTACTATAAAATGCATATTACAGCCATTTTATTATGTGTATTTATTGTATGTATATATATAAAACTTGTTAGTTGAATGTATTTCTTAGTTTAATAACGCAGGAGCTGTGAGAGTAAAAGCAAGCTGTCTTTATTAGCAAACGAAGTAATAAAATGGAATCCTAAGGGTGGCTAACAATATCAGTCGAAAAAATACTGGTGTAACGTCCAAACAGTTTGTAAATGGTCACGTGGGTGCACAAAGCTAATCAAAATCATACTAAGGGTGTTCTGTTGGCTTAGCCAACCAGAAACTAGGAAGATTAAACTTGAAATTTTAAGCTGTGGACGCTAAGAGGTAGCGTACCCAAGCAGTTCAGTTTAGTCGTAACTCAGCTCAGAGTGGGCAGATGGGAGAATTTAGTGCAGTGCGAAAAAGCTAAATTTTGATCTTTAAAAATGAAGTTATGAACATGTCACAGCTCTATACTCAATAAACTGTTATCTGATTAAATATATATATTTTATTCAACTACCGTGAAGAAGTAATAAAGAAGCTAGAATTTACAACTATAATTGGTTTTACATGTGTAAAATTATTCTGCAGCCATACCACATCTATTTAGAGATACTTTCTCTACCAGATATCACTGATGCAGCCGAGGCATTAATAAATAAATTAAATAAAAAAATCATAAGTAATTGAACTTAAAATATTTATTACACATAAACTTTATTATTAACACTCACACGGCACCTGATGTAAATTTGGCACCCATCCTGGTGTGCTACCGACGCAAAGGAATGATAGGATAATTCACAGATCAAATTATCCAACCTAAAGACCAAGGAAAATCGCATAAAAAACCTTCGGTAAGGTTGGTCGGCCAAGGAGTTTAAACCCGGAACCTCCTGGGTCCGCCTGAGCCATCCAGCTGGGTCAAGAAAAAATTACATGATTTAGTTCAAAACATTAACCTAGCAACGTTATCAATTGTAGGTAATATTACAGCCTTCCTTCGAATATTTTCGGCCAAAATTGAGATAACTGCGTAGACTTTCAGGGCAGGAATCTTGATTAATAAAATTATTAAATTCTGTATTTTTGCTCACGATATGTTGGTCATATTATTGCTTTGGGAACTTTGGGAATTATGAAAGAGTTCTCTTTTTAATAGGTCTACGTGTTATATTCTTTCATTTAATATACTAATAGCAATTTACATAGGAATTAATATCAAACGTTTTACAACACTCGTGCGACTTTCTCTACCAACTATCGGTTCATAGGCATCCCCTTTTATACAGGGTCATCAGGTTAAGGAGCAACACTGCTAACGCCACCTGAGTCGCGAGCACACGTCACTCGCCTGCCGACATTTCTTACCCGCGTTAATCGTCTTATGCATCGAAACAAATAGGAAGGATCTACAAGACCAACTAGTGGCATTATTATTCCTTAAATTACAACATTAAACGTCCCTTGCATTGCTTAACTTTTCAAATATGATGATAGAAAGGTTATCCTTATACTCAAAGACAGGCATTGCAGCGTCTTAACAGATTATGATTCTACATAATGCAGCTCTGGTTGGGAAATGCCGGTTACTATTCTTTCCGTATATTATTTTACAGTTCCTGTAATGTTTGGAAATTTTGGTTATACAATTTGTCTTTTATATTTCTCCACAATTAAAAAACCACAGGATGTGAGCTCTAGAGATCGAACTGGCCACACCCCTACTCTGATCACTTCGTTAACAAAGACATCAGTAACCAAAGAAGTTCGAGCTGTATGAGCTGTAACCCCGGCTTGTTGAAATAAGTTGTGCATTCGCTCATCTCAACTGAGGAGAAAACGGCTCCGAAATTAAGTCTTGATACCGTGCAGCATTAATTGTTTATTGAAAGAAAATAGGCCCACAACAGCTATAATATGGATCTTAGGATCATTAGTAGACTTTGATGTTGAGTATGCGGGAAGCAGAGCAATAGCGATGACTGCAGCCTCGGGAGGGAAGCGGCGCGCAACCGCGACCCAGTGCCGCTAACAGCGTTGCCGCTTTAACTGATGGCACCGTACAACACATCTAATGCTTTCTCTAATCATTTTAATCATGATAGATGTTTGCCTGGAAGTGGTTTCAAATTAGGTAATACGAAATTCTTAAAAGCAAAAATATAAACAACAAGCAAACGTTTATATCACAAGTCGGTTTTTACTGCCGAGTTACGTGGAAAAAAAAAACTAACGTTGTCAAAATTGCTATGTAGAATGAACATTAAAATGTAATCAACATTGGAAAATCACACATAAAACAAATATTTCTAAAACGCTAAGTGGTATTAAGCAGTTAATGCACCCTAGTTACATGTTTTAATGAGTTTTAAACGTGTAGGGACTAGAGTAAGTTTCTGTCTATCTCTTTTAGTTGTCCAGGTACATAAAATTCAATAAGAATGAAGAGGACAGTCTATTTGCATATATACATTTCAGGATAATTATTATATTCGCAAATGTCTCAAGCTCATTACACAAGTAATAAGTTTGAGAATGCACAGGATTATTCGTAAAGAAAGAGCAGAGTTAAACTTTTTATATCAAAGAAACTATGGAGAATAGAAACACATTCTGCATGTCACTGGATAGACAAGAGTTCAAACCTTTTGTTTTATTGCCGTTGAGGCTGTATATATTTAACCAGAACATGATTTCTTAAATGGAAACATCGTAACAGTAGTTCATTTCTTGCTCCACCAAACTTTGTATGCGACATACAAATTTGCTTACAAGGTGACTGTTTCTTGAATCTACTGCAAAAGTGACTTGTTGCACTTTAATGGTTTCACAGGAAACTCCATACTTAAATTATTTTCTATATACTTACAATTTTTGTATAAACAGCAGTACTCTATGTCACGTAATGGAATTTCTAAACCTGCCTTAACAAATACTCACTTACACTCACTTCCCTGTATCCCTCTTCACCTTGCACCCTTAAAAACCCGGGGTTTAAATGCGAAGACTGGAATTTATACATATTTATATTTTTAAGTTATCTTGCTCAGAGATAGAAAACTTCTTCTTATTATATTTTTAATCGGAGTATCTAAAAAAATATACTTCTAGAACAATCCAATTGGTGGTCCCAATTTGTTTCTGCACCTTCCGCGCTGTTAATTGAAGTGTTGTATGCACAAAAATTTTACAGCATCTAGAGAAGGGGCAAACTTAGTCACCATATTTTTATTATAGATTTTCTGCAAGTAGCATGTAATCTTCTTCAATTTCACTAAATCTGTATATGAATGAGTGAATTTATTTATTATCCACTTAGTAATACATAAAATATATACAATATTACTTTACAATCTCTTGGTCAAAGTAAAACACACAATACTAGTGACTCTTTCTCGAGAGTTGCTGAGTAAACAAGTGGCCCGTCTAGATTCAATCTTGCGGTTGTTCTACTATCGGACCCAACTATATTTAACAGCATACTGGGACTTAAATTATGTTTCTACACTTTCCGATTCCTCAGGATTTTTTAATTTCTTCCTCCATTTTCTATTAACCTTACCTAGATATTTCCAAATCTAAGATTTCCTGCCTTGATTTCAAATTCATCAACTTT
The DNA here is from genome assembly GCA_030765065.1 of Deroplatys truncata. Classification (NCBI taxonomy): domain Eukaryota; kingdom Metazoa; phylum Arthropoda; class Insecta; order Mantodea; family Mantidae; genus Deroplatys; species Deroplatys truncata. The sequence goes on along the minus strand of CM060981.1, from coordinate 102,102,157 downwards.
TCCCCTATATCTCTATTGGTAGATTAGCCCATTTCTCAATCTTAAGCTTTCCTCTCATTATTTTGGTTTCTTCACATTCCAGAATAACATGTCAATACTTATCTTGCCTTTCGCACATTGGACATTCCTGTATTTTCAGACCCCCTCATATTCCTTTCAATTCCACTACCCCTGTTCGAGCCCATGCTCCCTCCCTTATCCTCTGGTTGCCTTTATCCACATAGTTCTCTCTACCCCACACTTTCTTTATCTTCCTGTATATCTTCAATGACTTTTTGTTGCTGAAACTACTAAATATCTCCTGGATTTCAATGTTCTCAATTCTTTGTTTGGACTTCTTTCCAAAAACCTCTCTCTTTAACCTCTCTGTCACACCACATCATGCCCAATTCGATTGTTTCCATGGTCCCTTTGATTCTATTAACCCAGGTATTACTCCTCATTGTTTTGTCTTGAAAATGTAGACAATGTCTCAAGGACTAAATCTGTATATAATTTGAAGCTGTACACGAATTTACGCATTAATCCTGAAAGTACGGACTAAGAGTAACATACCACTCCAAACTGCTCAGTCTCTACAATGTAGCAAAATTATTACATTCTAAAATTACTCCGTTAACTGCCAAAGTATTTGTAAAATATGTGTCGATTTCACAACAATTGTCTGTTTTAAGTTAATAGCTACCTATAATTGTTGTAATCAAGCAGATGAATTCGGAGTACGAAGCATACCATTCGAAGCTGCTAGTCCCTACAGCAGTGATGGCGAAAACGGGACTCGCGAGGCAGTGTGACTCGCAAGCGCCACTCCTTTTCTAGCTGTCATTTGTTTTCCATATGCTGCTGAGTGGTGTAGTGTGTGTTGCATATTTGATGACTCGAGGAAGAAAGGCATTTTCGCTACCCTTGCTCTACAGTGTCGCAAAAATATTAAATTCTAACAGTGTTGGTAACCATGTTACCAAATGTTTATCCGCTAAAAAGAAGACGGTACCACATGCATAAAAGTGTTGTTATATTATTTTGTTCTGTTCGTTGTGTTATACTGGTTTGGTTAATAATGAGTCATAGTTTAAGAGGACGTCCACGGCGGGATGGTATAGTACTAAGGAATTCGTTTACAGCAAGATCCAGAATGTAAATGATAGAACAAAACATTCGTAAAGATATGTAAATCCCTTAGGTTGCAACACTTGCGTCGGTATCCCTGCCTATTGTTTCGACCTGGCTTCGTCTTGTAGTCCTTCTCGCTGTTACCCTGGCTAGATGGATCTCAGCGGTGATGTTTGCATGGACTCTGCCTATCATGACATTTGATAAGCTCGTCGATCTCAGTTGTGGCAATGGGAGCTTATAGAGGAATTGATTACACACTGGAACGTTTGCTTTAGGACTATTTATTATTACTTCCTCACTCTAACACTACATACTGTTCCTGTTCACATATTACCACTGTCTTCCCCTGAGTACTATCTTCTCAACTCAACTGTCTTACACGGTGGACGGTCCTCTACTAAAAGTCAACGGTAAAACTGCCGTTATAATATTTGCCTCGCTCCATACATCCGGAGCGGAAACAAACAGAGTCATAAAACCTTTACCTTTATTTTCTTACACAAAAGATACCGTTTTAGCTGCACCTGGAAACAGCTTTCAAGACATTCTAAACCTAGTGAAACAGGAACATTATGTACACGACAAATATTACATTATACAAAAATTACTATTTACATTGTTTTCACATTGTACACTTATATAACTTATATATTAAATTGAACACTGAATAAATTAGTACATAATAAAATTAATTCCGGCACATTCTGTCTCACACTATTCAAAATGAAAACTCTATTGCAGAGTAAAAATGTACTCACAATATTGTGTTTTAAGCTATGTGCGCTTGAGTATATGAACATTCTTGATAAATACCTTCTGATTTCAGCAATTACAGTCTTTAATTCGCAGCTAAAGCTGCGATTAGCCACTATTTTATATAACCATTGACGCACTATTTTATACCACAACACTGTGAATGCCAGAGTGATTGTAATGTAAATTAGCATTATTGTATGACAATGATTTGAGATGTTTGTTAATTATAAGCATTGTTAGGAAATAAGTTTACACGGCCTCACTGAATAGACAATAGGAGCGGGTAACAATGAGCGAGGGGGTGAGTTGTTTATCAATTAGAAGAGACAAACAAATGACGTCAGAGTAGCGTGCCTTTCTTTAGAAATGGAGGGAATATCTTCCCTAGAGCATATGTGTTCGTAATTGTGATTGGATATAAAAATAGTCGCTAATGTTGGTGCGTTTCATTAACCAATAGCAGCTCGATTATAATCTTTAGGCATATCGGAGTGAGGGAGTATAAAAAGCTAAAGCCAGAGACGGGTAATGTTCAGTTCAACAGAATCATCCACGCGTTACATGTCACACAGTTCTACAGAATAATTCACAAGGCAAACGTCGCGCAGTTCAACAGAATCATTCACGGGTTACACGTCGCGCAGTTCTACAGAATCTCTCGCGTCGTAAAGTTAGTTAAAAGATGTGAAATACGCGAATTAATAATGTGCGGCAAATAAGTGATCATAGTTACATTCGAAAATATAACAATTTCAGTCAGGCGTGTATCAAAAGTAAATCTGTGAAATTAATGAAGTGTGACGGCAATAAAAGTGTAAAAACAAATTCTTTTATCAGTGTTATCTTTTAGTAACAACTCCTTTCCGTTTACACACCCTGTTTAAGAGCTTTGCTCGACTGAGTAATAATAGTTAGCCGGAGGACAAAGAACTCAAAATTCAAAATAATAAAACAATAACAGGCGCTCAGCAAATAAGAAAACACGAAAGTAACCGCGACACCATCAAAAGTAATACAAAATTATGAAAGTTGACCACAAAATTATTTATATTATGGTCTAAGTAAACACTGGTTAATGTGAGCAACTGCTGGTAAATGTGAACATGGTCCACGCTGGCAGGTAAATGTAGATATTTGCAGGTAAAAGTTGAAAGTCTTAGTGCAGAAAAACGTTTATATTACATTCAAAGTAAGAACGGTTATGTGAGCAATTGCTAGTAAATATATAAAACCTTTTCAGCTGTGCACAGTTTCCACCTACTTTCGGTAAAAGTTGAAATTGTATTGTCGCGCTAGTTTAAATGTTGACACATTTTCCCACTGCTCCGTTGGCAGCACAATATTACCAACTCAATAAACTGGATAGCAGAAATAAGGTAATTTCACGTTTGTGGGATCCACGATCGAAACGTTCAATTGATATTTTTAAAGAAGTAATGCATATATTTCTTAAAAATAAAATACAAATGCATCAAGCGTTTACCTCAATAAAGTTTACCAATTTGTTAAACTGGTTATGACATATTGGTACAGTTTTCTGCTTCTGTGATATTTTCTTTTACTTTCATTTATTTGTTGCTTCCTCCGATGGGATGCAAACTCATGTTAAAAGTAGATATCAAAAGGCATATCATAATTCTGAACAGCGGTAGCATGAACTTATCACCTTACGATCATTCGTCACTTGTTTTTACTTTCTCTACTAAGTATACAAAGTAGGGGAGGTATTGCATTCCACCCAAAAATTCAATACCGAGATTTTACCGAAATATATGTTTTGCGACCCCCTGAATCCAAAAAAGACATTTTTGGAAACATGTCCGTGTGTGCGTCTGTGTCTGTGAACAGCATAACTCAGAAACGAACAGTCCGATAAACACCAAACTTGGTTTTATTTAAAGGTGAGTCGGAATTGTAACACTAACATCACTTAAGTTTACTCACTTAACATGTTTCGGGAAACCGTTGTTCCCATCCTCAGAAGGTTATCTCGACTGAGGAGATAACCTTCTCAGTCGAGATAACCTTCTGAGGATGGGAACAACGGTTTCCCGAAACATGTTAAGTGAGTAAACTTAAGTGATGTTAGTGTTACAATTCCGACTCACCTTTAAATAAATTCAATACACATCACTGTTTCTAGCTTCTTTTCATTACAATATCAACCAAACTTGGTATTTAGGTTCAGTATCTTCCAGAGATGCGACACGAAGGTTTTCAAGAAAATCCCTTTACATGGAACATTTTTCGAAAATTTTAATTTTCTCAAAAATGGCACTAACGATTTTGATTTAAACATCATATGTTGAAGATATTTTCATGACACAAGAAATGTAGACCTCGAATTTTCTGGGAATGTCTCCAAACGTATTCTTCATTGTGAACGATTTTTGCATAAGTGTAAACCATAAGAGATAGACAAAGTTTTACTACACAAAAAATGTAGATCGCGTTAAAATACACAATTTATGTCATATACATTTTTTGGCGAGTGAACCATTTTCGAGATATTGGTTGTTATTCCCTTAAATTTTCCAATACTTATACCTTTACTCAGATGGAAATTCGTTTTTCTTTTTTTTTTTTGTCCTGGCAATGCAAAGAGAATGGAATACTCCACATAGCAACCAGCTCTTAAAATATTTGACTATCACTTAAAGCCTACCAATTCCCCTTGCATCTACAACAAAATTAGGAATAGGATTAACATCTCGATATCTGGATTAACATGAAACATATGGAGAATAAGGGTTTGTAAAATAGTTTGTACAAGAGTAGGGAAAGTCATGTGAGTGTAACACATCAGATATTTTAAGTTCCTTTAATTACAATAGTCTAATCGACGGTCTTTCCTTTGGAACATATTATTGCATATAGGCAGTGGTATTAACTGGTATTCACTTGTTGAATTTCTAGTAAACTTTGGGTTTTACTCATTAGATGACTCTCTCTCTCTCTCTTTCGCATTCATACTTCCAACCTCTGGGGAGGATGGGGAATAATCTTGGCTAGAGAAAAATCCCCACCTCTCAGCCGGGAATTGAGCCGGGACCCCTCGCACAGCAGGAAGATGCTGCTCTACTACTGAGCTACAAGGCCAGCCCACCATTTATTATTTCAGTCTTTTAATAGACGTACGATTGAACAGAGATTGGCAACGCTGGGAACTCGGTGTATACTTTCTGGCTAATTTGAATTTGTGAGATAGAGACCAATATACTTTACCGAATAGCTTTATTTACAATAACTTTTCATCACTCTTATTCTGTGTAAGAACTTAATATTTGCCATATCTTCTCCTCACGTTTCTGTATGTTTGCAAGAATTTAACGCGAAAATAAATTTGGCAATAGAGAGTTTTGAATATTTTATACTCAACTTTTATTTAATTTATATTCTTTGTGTTTTCATAAAGTTTTAAGTGGCACCAGTGACAAACTTGTGAAAGATGATTTGGTATGCGAACTACAATTGTGTTTAAAATTAGCAAGACTGAATTCGGAACGTAAAACTTATTCATCTCGGTCTACCAGCATTTTCCATGCTGCCTTGATAAATGTACACACTTTGCACTAATAAATGGGAAATTTACGGTAAAGTTTTACTGTAATGGTTTATTTCTGTTGACTACATTTACCAAGAGACAAGGTAAATGTTAAGCATATCCCACTGCTACCGCAACATAAACTTTACATAATTTATTTCGCATAAAGGTGTTCGTTACATACTCATTTTGGAGACATTCTATGCACTTCTTTTTAAATTTGTTGGCGCATTTTAAGCAGGAGGTTTTATGGTGTCATGGATCTTATAGTGGACATCGACTAACTTTTTAAGCTGTTATTTCAGCCTCACAAGTAAACAAAGTGTGTATATAATTAGCTCTATCTAACTGAAACCACTTCTTTCTAATATTTATGATAAATAGGAAGTAGACAGAAAAATTATATTTTTATGAATAACATTTGACATCTATGAAAATATGTGATACGTAAGGGAAAGTTGTGACAAAATATAATAGATTTTCCCCCTTCTTTTCGTATAAGCTGATGACTAAAAAGGTTCATATCGCCTAAACTGAAATCGTAAGATACTTTATTAACGTAAAGCAGACAGAAAAATAGCTTTACATATGAAAATTATATGTGATGCCTGTGAATGCGTAATGGATAGACAGAATGTCATGAGACTTTCACGCATTAGATCAAGTACTTCCAACCAAGCTATATAATTCCAGTAAGTATTAGGGATAAACATTTCATAATTAATACTTAACGTTATCAGCCCCAAGGAATGGTGGTTTAGCTGCTGGGATTTGATTGCCGAATTAGCTGTGAATTAGCTCTTGGTTAGGACGATTCCCATGGTGAATATACCTAGGTATATTCAGGTTCCTTTGTATTAAGACCTCCTCTGACACATGCTGAAATTCCCCTTCATTCGTACCTCCAGGAGACAAATGTAACTTTGCGTTTTAGGTGGCCCACATGAGAAGCCTACTGTAAGTGGCAAGGTAGGACATGAGCAAAACATTGGCTAAGGCCTTCGGAAATGAGAATAGGTTGATGGCGGAAAGCTAGTATGTTTACATGAAGTAAAGGCGGTTGCGCTCTACAAAATGATAACTACCTACCTTAGATTTGCGGTCTGTGCTGAGTGTTCTGTGTTCATAGCTAGGCTGCTGAAAGTGAAATTTAGTTTATATTGCATTAAAAATTAAACTGTTTTTTGCAGTGTTGAACAGCAAGCGATATGGTTTTCCCGCAGCGCCCCTCCTTACCTCTATGATGTAGTTGTGGCAGAATGGAGTTAGGAGTAGTCAGGCGAAGGGGCCTGCAGTAATCGGAGCACAGCACCGCACATAGGTCATAATGGGCCCTTTGTACTTCCAATGTGAACCCTGGGAGAAAAAAAATGATCGGAAACCCGAAGGGCAAGCAGAACCGGATGACGATATGCAGTCAAATTATTTCAAACTGACACCAATCCTGACGTCGGTGAGCCCTGCTTCAACCTGGGGGTCCCGGGAATAGACGCGACAATCCCAAGAAGGAAGGGGACCCCAGCTGTGCTGCCAAGCGCCAGATAGGAATCTTTCCATAGCGCAAATTCCACCGTCCTACCGCCAAATACCAACCGCCGTCCTCTGAAACGGATGAAAGGAAATGGACAGAAAATTAGTGGAGGAAGGGGAACCAATCCAACATTTGTCTGCCGACCCGGGGAAACCACGGCGAAACGGCACGTAAAAGAACCTCAAGCCGATAAAGAGGCCTCTGAGCAAAATACCGGTCTTTCACGCCCAATATAGAATGGGACGCTTAGGACCATAGCAGTTAAAGAGCGTCCATAAATAAAACTCAATTATATTGATTTAAATGTGTGACAAAGTTTTTTCAAGAAAATCACCACAAACTACCCTTTACATGGAAGTTTCTTTTGAAATAATTGATTTTTTTTTATAAAACGTCAATTAGATTTGGTTTAAAATACCTTTTATTAAAGATACATCACAAAATATGCATTTTGAATTGTCTGGAAATAGCCTGTGAAGACCACTCCATTCAGAAGTAATTTTGTATAATCTTGCATAACTGGTAAACGTTAAGTGATAGACGAATACGTACTACACAAAAAATGTATATCTCTTTCAAACACACATTTTATTTCAAATAACTTTTTCGTGGCATAAGCCATTTCCGGGTAACTTGGCCATTCTTTTAATGTAGATTTTCAGCTTTCTCGTGATGTCCTGGAAAGAGTACAGAATTTTAAGCCCAGCATATAGCGTCCAGTTCAAAAACATCTGACTATCGCTGTTCCCTTTGTATCTATAACAAAATGTGTAGTGCACATTTCCGAAAAAGTTTATTTCGATGAAAATGAAGTAGATAGGAAAATAAACTTTCGTAAGAATAATCTGTACAGCCACTAATAGAGGGTATAAAGGGTAGAAAAAGAATGCGAATGCAACACTTCAGATTTTTCCATTACGTGTTACTTAATAGGGAACGTACATAAACAGCCATTTTTCCTTTGGTTGCTTTGCCATTGGAGATTATGACGGCTCTCAAACCAATATTTTTGGAGAAGTTATAAGAGTTTTAAATGCTTGGGTGAGAGAGGATTCTCTTGTTTTTGTGGCGTGGCGTTGGTAAGAATGAGTGAGAAATAGCAATCATCCAGCGGCACCTTCTTTACACATATATTGAAAGAAAGGAAGTTACACACAGAGAAATAAAAAATAAATGCTCACTGAACAAAACCTTGGTACTATAGTTCCCAGAACGCCTGCCAATACCCCCGCCATATAAGTAGTGTCAGAAGAATGCCGTCCGTTTCTGCGCAAGCGCAAAAAGAACAAAACTGCTACCGAGATAGAGCAACAGGCTATAAAATATAAGCATCGTAAACCACGAAATGAAAGAGTAGACTCATAATGTGAGATTTGATCATTAGACGGTAGCTACATCACCTTACACAAGGTTGGCTACATTGCAAACCCAGCTTTACTAATGCATAAAGTGTATAGGAGAAGTCTCATATACTATGCAACTAGTATTGATAGCTGAAAAATTCTGGAAAACGGACTTTTTATTAAAAACATGTATTTCTTAAAATAATTCTGTTCACCTATGTAAGCAATCAGTAGAAGGGCAGTTATTATTTCAATAGCATTTAATTTAAGAAGTAGGACTAGAACTAACTGCAGAGGGGGACTTAGCACCTCGACCTAGAAGATCTTTTGTGTCTGAACCCCTGACGGGGGTGAGGTGAGATGAGAAAGAGGGCGTCGGATCAGAAGGCACGACAGGACAGAGGGCAGGGTCCCTACCTTTTACAGATTGAAACTCCCGGAGGCAGATGATGCAACCGGCTCTCCTCCCCTTCTGCAGGCTTGCACTCCCCCTGGGGGACCCGGGACTCGGAGACCGCCCCCGCCCCGGGGACGAAGGTTAACAGAGAGCATCCTTTCCCCTACCATACAATGCCGAGACTCCTGCCGACAATTGCAACCCAGAAACAGACCAAGGAGATGAAAGATGAAGTGATATGGGAATGAAGGTGAAACGAATGGACGGGAAATTCGGGGATGTTATGAACCCCATGCATCAGGAAGGTCGGCGGCGGGAATCAAACTCACGACCTCCGGAATGCGGGCCACAGACGTTAGAACCTGAGCCATCCCGCTCGGTGTTTGAGAAGTAAGTATCAAGACTTTTCTGTTAGAGTCCAAATTACATACAACTCTGGACTGCATACGTGCGTTGTCTTATGTGCATTTTCCTCCTGTCACATGTTAAATTATTGTATTACCTACAACTAAATAATTATTTTAGCACTTTATATACTGTTTATTCAAATATCTACTATATATATGCAAGAAGACATCAAAACTACATGAATACCAAACAATTGACAATTTGTTTCTAAAAGAGAATCACTAAAATGCCAATTATATTATTTTCCTGAATGTATTCCTTTTTTACTTCCGTTTTGTGTGTTTACATTAACTAGAGAAAGCATTCTACTTCACCCACCAAAATATTGATGTTGATACTTCAACAGAAATACATGTTTTTGAGGGAAAAATGTCCGCGCGCGCGTATGAGAACAGCATAAGTAAAGAACCAACAGTCCGATAAATACCAAAGTTAGTATTTAAGTTGAATCTCATCCAAAGATGCTAAACGAAAATTTCTAAGGCAATCCTCCCAAGCCTAACTACCCTTTACATGGAAAATGTTTCGTTATTCTTTTATTTTCTTAAAAATGGCTCTAACAATTTTAATTAAAATATCATATGTTTAAAATGTATATCTTAAATTTTCTGGCAATATCCTGTGAAGTTCTCTTCATTTAGAATGAGTTTTGTATAAATGATAAAGCCTAAGAGGTACACAAAATCTTACTATACAAAAAATGTCGTCCTCGTTGCCTTTAACGCTTTGACCTTCGGGGTTACTCATTCCACCAAGCGATAACTGGACCTATTTCTTATGTGGAGGCACCCAGTGTGGGGAGTCCATTACCTCCAGTAATGGGTGATGATGAGGTGGAATGAGAGTACCTACAGCTTTTACCGAGGACTCTGAACCACCTTGGGCCTTGGGGATACTTCACATGAGCAAGACAGAGGTGAGGGCGTGGATGGGCCGACCACTGCCGGGAATCAAACCCCGGACGCTCAGTACGAGAGCCGGAAACGAAACCACTACCCCGGCGACCACACAAAGGAATGTAGATATAGTCACATTACACAATTTATGCCAAATAAAATTGCTTCTGGCGTTAAAAATGTACAGACGTTCTTTATTATTGGCTAGAATTTTCAAATACTTACACCTTTCTCAAGAGCAAAATCGCTATTCTTTTTTTTTTGTGGTTATGCAAAGAGAAAGTAATTTCAACGCGATCCGCTCTTAAAATATTCGACTATATCATAAGCCTAATGTATTCCCCTAATCAGTCCCTTGTACCTACAAGGAAATATGTAATGAAAACATTTTTGCAAATGTTTATCTCGATTTACATGAAGTAGGCAGAGGAATAAGCTTTTGTAATAATAGTTTCTAGTAGAATGGGTAGAGAAAGTCATGTGAATATAAAAATCAGAAAGAAAGAAAGACGTCCTGGATTTGATTCCTGGAAGGTACGAATTTTATTTTTCCGGGATTATTCCCTATCCTGTCTAGAGTATGGATGTATGAGAGAGTGTGAATGTGTGAATTTGTGTGTGCGAGTGTGTGAGTGTGTGTGTGTGTGTGTGTGTGTGTGTGTGTGTGTGTGTGTGTGTGTGAATTTAAAGACAAACCAAAGATTAACAGAGGCAGTTGTTCCAAATGGCAAAGCCGGTGATATGTCTAAATGTTAAAGGCGGCATATAAATAGAACGAAAAATAATGAAATAAAATTGTTCATTGAGGCGAAACCGATGCGATACAGAAGCGTGGTATTTTACTGCAGCATAGATGTCTTGTTCAGAAATACATATCTTATATTATACCATATGGAAATAAGAAAGCAAAGATTTATTATTATTATTATTATTATTATTATTATTATTATTTTCACACAGCTTCTTCAAACCCAATGTCAAAAATTTAAGTCTGCGGTATATCAAGTTTAAACAAATAAAACATTGGTAAAACTCGTATACCGATCGAATGAGGCGTTTTTAAAGCTAGCTGTATATTGATAAATTTTAAATGATCCTCTCTTTGTAGTAAAATTTCCATTATTTTCAGATTAAGGTTCCAAAGAGAATGTTCCATTAAAATACTCTAGCACGTACCCACTGGTTTCTACCCAAAATTCTACCCAAACTTGGTAACATCTTCCAAGGATGCGACACAAAGATTTTCAAGAAAATTTCCCCCCCAACAACCATTTACATGGAACATTTTTCGAAAATGCTAATGCTAAAACATCCTATGAAGTCCTCTTCTTTCGGAAGGAATTTGTATAATCTTGCATAACTTGTAAACATTAAGCGATAGACGAAAACGCACCACACAAAAAATGTGGATATCTTTAAAACACATAATTTAGTTAAAATAAGTTATTTTGTGTCATAAGTCGTCTCTGAGGTATCCGTCATTAAAGGTTCCAATAGATCAATACTTATTCTTTTAAAGCCTCGTCGATTTTCAGTGGTTTCTCGCGATTGCATGGATTACAGTATGGAATTTTAAGGCAGCGTATAGCGTTCAGTTCTTAAACATTTGGCTATTTCTATTCCCTTTGTATCTATAACGAAATGTGTAATGTAGCTATTTTTGCGTAGGTTTCTTTGGACTAAATGTATTAGATAGAAAAATAAGCTTGAGTAAGAATAGTTTGTATACCCACTAATAAAGATAGGGTAGAGAAAGTTGTGTGAATGTATCGCATCAGAAAAAAAATTTATTTGCTAAAAATCAAACGTGCTGCTGTCTTGCTGTCTACCACGCCATGGAAAAAAAACACGTTTTCTGCATGGGTATTACGAGTGCTACGCTATAACTGGAAGAGCAGTGCAGAGTGCATAATCTTAAAATCTGTTTGCAACACCTAAATCAACGTGCAACAATTTACATGTAGCTTGGTCATAATTTGTTTGGTGATAATGAAGCTATGTAGGTCTGTCTATCATGGAATATGTAGTTACAAGTAACAGTATTGTAATAAGATGTACAGTTTGAGGCTTCATAGCTGTTAACGCAGGCCAAATTCTAGTTTAGAAATTTCTTTGTTTCAGGAACTTGACATTAAAAATCTGATCTATTACACTCACATGACTTTCTCTACTCTTGTACAAACTATTTTTACAAACGCTTATACTCCATATGCTTCGTGTTAATCGAGATATCGAGATGTTAATCTTATTGCTAATTTTCTTGTAGATGCAAGAGAAATTGGTAGGCTTTAAGCGAAAGTCAAATATTTTAAGAGGTGGTTGCTATGTCGAGTATTCCATTCTCTTTGCATTACCAGGACAAAAAAAATGAATAACGAATTCCCATTTGAGAAAAAGTATAAGTATTAGAAAATTTAAGGGAATAACAAGCAATATCTCGAAAGTGGTTCACTTAACAAAAAAAATGTATGTGACATAAATTGTGTATTTTAACGCGATCTACATTTTTTGTGTAGTAAAATTTTGTCTATCTCTTATGGTTTATCAGTTATGCAAAAGTCGTTCACAATGAAGAATGCTTTTGGAGACATTCCCAGAAAATTCGAGATATACATTTCATTTGTCATAAAAATATCTTAAACATATGGTATTTAATTAAAATTTTCGAAAAATGTTCCATGTAAAGGGTAATCTGGGGTGGGGGATTTTCTTGAAAACCTTCGTGTCACATCTCTGGAAGATACTGAACCTAAATACGAAGTTTGGTGTTTATCCGACTGTTCGTTTCTGAGTTATGCTGTTCACAGACACACACACACGAACATGTTACCAAAAATGCTTTTTCTGGATTCAGGGGTTCTCAAAACATGCATTTCCGGTGAAATCTCGGTATCAAATTTTTGGGTGGAATTCAATACTTCCCCTACTTACTATACGTAGTAGAGATAGTAAAAGTCATATGTGTTACATTCACGTAAGCCACTATCCTTTATTTTTATATTTCTTCTGTAAAATATTTTTATATCCACTTCATCTTAAGAGAGCCCAGAAATGCTTTCACTGCACATTTCGTTTGTAGGTACAAGAGTGATACAAGGCTGAAGCGATAGTCAAATATTGCTGCTTAGAAATGTTGTTTGTATAATATCGTTAGAAACAAATGAAGTATGACCAAGCATTTCGAAAAATATAAAGAACTGGACAATTCAATCACATACAACGTATATCTCGAAGGTTATCAATGTCACAGAAAGATGTGCATTTGACATACATTATGCGTTTTAACGAGAGTAAGCATATTATGCTTTTATCCTATAATTTACCAGTTATGCAAACTTATTCAAAAATTCATTCAGAATGAAGAGGACTTTACAGGCAAGTCGTACATAATTGAATACACACATTGTAATAGTCATGCAAATATTTTACACATCCTATGTTACTTTAATCAAATCGTTGGAACATTTTTGGAAAATAAAAAAAAATATTGTAAAAAGAATGTCGACATAATGGGTGGTTTGGGGCGAGGATAACTTCCTGAAAATATTCGTGTCGAATTTTTTATATGTATCTCACATTTCATTCTTGTTATCCACACACGTACGCAGGCCTTCTTCTACAACCGTCTTTTTTGGAGGGGGAGAGGATTCAGAGGATCTCAAAACATATTTCTGGTGAAATTTCGAGATCGAATTTTTGAGTGAAATACCATATTTCCTCTTATTACTATATCGTTTTTACTTTTTCTACAACATACATATTACCCACACGACTTTCTGTATCAATTATCATTCACATACAGAAATTAGATTTATCTGCTTCCTATCAATCTTGATGAACAAAGATGGTTCATTGGGAAGTGACGATTTTCGAAACTAAATTAATTGTAAGAAATACAAATGAATAAACACTGATATAACTTACATTTGGAACGTATCACTTCACTTTTCTCATTTAATAAGGAATAAATTTGTCAAATATTCTGCTTCATCTGCAATGTAATCTATTAAACTAACCTGCAGCAGGTTTTCTGTACGTTTTAAGGCATGTCTCACGATGTTTCCTTGCAGAAAAAAGTTAAAACATCGGGTATCATAACGTGAAATTGTGAAATGACGATCGCTATTGTACAGCAATGGATTCATCATTTCTAAATAAAAAAAAAAACTCTAGTGCGTTATATTGACATGACCCTCTCTACACCACTCTTCTACAAACTATATCTTCAGTACCTTATTGTACTCTGTACTTTATGTCAATCAAGACAAACGTTTTCGGAAATCGTTTTATTACACATTTCGTGCAGGTAAAAGGGGATATAGGAGTCTGAAGTGATAATCATATCTTTAAAAAGCGGACGGGCCACTTATGCTGCTTTTAATAGTCCACTTTGTATGACCACCAGAAACAAATGAATGGGCCTTAACACTCCAACAACACTTGAAAATTTTAAACCATAAATAGGACTGCCTCGGAAGTGGTTAATGTCACAAAAGCTTTATTTGACAAAGATTGTTTTGCAAAATGTCGGTTTTACTGTGCAATAAGTTTGAATCTATTTAGATTCATTCAGTATGAAGAGAATTTCACACGCTATTCGCAGAAATTATATATATTTTTAATTATGCAGATATTACAAACATATGATTCTTTAATCAAAATTATTGAAGCCATTTTTTGGTAAAATCAAGAATAGCGGAACTTCTCTCACGCAAAGATATTTTGGATGTTTGGATGTTTCTTAAAATCTTTTGTGTCACATTCTTGGAAGATACCGAACTTCTTGTTTGGTTATTTATCCGACATTTCGTTTTTGAGTTATGCTGTTCATATACACACGGATCTTCAAACCTTTTTTTTTATTCGGGGGATCTGAAAAAGTGCATTTCCGGTGAAATCTCGATATCAAATTTATGGATGGAATACAACACTTCCTCTAAATATTAATATAGCTAAGTATATTTCACAAAAAATCACGATGTTCAGCAAATCGTTGCTCCATTGTTACTTACAACAAACATTGACTAGTACATTACTAACCTGAGGATTAAGGCTGGTTCACAACCAACGAGAACGGTAACCAGAATGAGAACGAGAAAGTTGAAATACATGTATTCAAATGGGAATGTTCACAACCGACGGGAAGCCTTCCCGGGCCACGGGAACGGGAAAGAAGAGTTGCCCAGCTTTTAACTTTCTCGTTCTCGTTCCCGGGCACAGCATATTAGATCCCTATTGTGCATATTAGACTCTTCACTCTAGAGGTTGTTTTAGGCGGCCGTGACATGAAGCAGCCACTAGTGCTCTCTATAGTCGCAAGCTGGAAACATGAAAGTGGAAGGAATTAGTAATAAATGTGCTTCCTAAACCTCATCCCGACACCCGCAAACCTAATCAGCGTTGGTTCCTCTGGTGAAGGGATCATTTGTAGTCTGTTTATGTGCAACTCAAAACTACTATTACCTAAAAAACAATGGCAAAAGCTACAAAGAACAGCTAAAACCGGTGGAAATGAAAAAAGATCAATAAACAATTTTAATGTATGCCATTAAATAAAGGAATGACAGCTTGGCATAAGCAGGGAGATCAGAAATGTAATGGATATACATTTAGATAATGTTTACTGTATCGAATTTTGACGTTGGCTTGGCTAAATTGCAAGTAGGTAAAAAAATGTCATTGGTCAGTTAAAAACAAATGAAATCCCAACGCGCAAAATGGACTTTCACTGTGATCGATATGCATTCCCGTTCTCGTTACCGGGCTGTTGTGAATCAATATCTTGCATGCTGCATTTCTTCCCGTTCTCGTTTCCGTTTTGGTTAACGTTCTCGGGCGGTTGTGAACCAGCCTTTAATGTTACCACTCTATTGCACATTATAAATCCTCAGATTCCCTGGCCTGCACTTTGTTGCTAGAAATGAATTCTGTCGCGTAACCCTGCGTGCTACAGGGTGAGAAAATATTTTTCTCAAAAGTACCTACTCTTGGAGTGAATTCATTAGAGTTCAGTATTTCGAAAACGGTTTATGTCATGAGAGAAGTTGTACTATATTTTAATGAGTTATGCAATTACCCATTATATAATAACTAACAATAAGTTTTTTGAGTAGACATTTGTTTTTCCAGTTACATAAAGTTCAGAAAGCATTTTATAGTATTTGTAGAAAACTCAGGATCCGTGCCAACATATAAGTCGTTAAAAGTCAATTTTAGAAAAAATGTTTTCCGTCTAACAAAAGTGTTTCCCTTCTAAGCCCAGTAGTTCCAGGTCGGATTCGGAGAAGCAACTTTCGTCCGCGATTTGTAAATAAATAACCTTTCTCGTCCCCCGCTTAAATATAATTCCAATTATCATGCCTCGATTACTCGACTGAGTGAAATCTTCAGGGGGAAAGCAATTCACATACATTGGCAACCCTGCCAAGGAGAAATTTCTGGCAATCACATACCTTTGTAGCAAACATAATTAGTCTTTAGAGCTTGCCACAATGATGCAGGATATTCAGAAGTCTATTTATAATGCTGTCAGAATGGTCTTATGCAAAAATAAGTGACAGTAAGTTTCATTTGATGAAGGTTTGGTGGGCGAAAATTCAGAATCTTGGTATTTCAAATGACTGTAAAGAAAAGAATGATATGGAACAAGGCTGAGATGGTGTTTTGGCCTTGTATCCTTAGACCTATTGAGGTCGAAGATTGCTTCGTCTCTGATATGCTGCCAATAGCTTCGAATGATCAACGATTGGCGAAATTTGAAAACTACTTGACAGGGTATCTTATTTGGGCAAACTTGAATACAAGGGATTTACTCGCTATACCAATGTTTATGCTGAGTAATTTTAAGGAAAGAATATCCAGTGAGAGCTGCATTAAGTATACTATCATGATAAAGAGTTTCATTTTGTCTGACCTGGTAGTTAAATTTATAGAAAATAAAAATTGTAATCAGAACGTTTATGGTAATCTTCAGTTATGTTTAATTAACTGATATGCAAGATTGTAAACTAACCTGAAGTCAAAAGTCATATTATAGACATTTTGTTTTGTATGCACTATATATATTAACTCTTTACACAGTAATTGAATCAATTGTAATAAAGACAATCTGATATGGCACACACACACACACGCGCGCGCGCGCGCGATTTTCTCCTCTCATCATGCACATTTAGTTATATAAAACCGATTATTCTTTCTTCTTTAGCTTAATAAATGATAAGAACTTAAAAATGATATCAAATTAGGCAATACAGATTTGGATTTATTCTTCTATGATTACACGGCAATTTTTGGAAACTACAGCCAGATGCTTTTATTATAGTCAGTATTTCTTTTACATGAACGCATGTGAAAAAATGGATAGTCACTTAGATTCAAAAGCTCTTAAAAAGCCCAAACTAAGCTTCAGCCAGGGAAAACTGGAAAATAAAGCGACTGTTTTAAAACCCCTAACGCAACGAAAGCGTTATTTGACATCAATTGTAGGTATATTTCAATGACATCTAGTCTTTTTTTCCTAGGAAGCCTCGTCCTATCTGTTATATTTTCCCAGTTACTTATGCCTGAATCATAATGAAGTCTTCATAAGCCAATTCAGAGAAAAATCAATATTATTCAAATTAATAGTTGAAAATACGCAACTTTTATCAAAATCGCTAGAACCGCTTTTTACTTTCTCTACTACGTACAGTAAGTAGGGGAAGTATTGTATTCCACCCAAAATTTCGATACCGAGATTTCACCGGAAATACATGTTTTGAGACCCCCTGAATCCAAAAAAAACATTCTTGGAAACATGTCCGTGTGTGTGTCTGTGTGTCTGTCTGTCTGTGTGTCTGTGTGTCTGTGTGTCTGTGTGTCTGTGTGTGTCTGTGAACAGCATAACTCAGAAACGAACAGTCGGATAAACACCAAACTTGGTATTTGGGCTCAGTATCTTTCAAGGATGCGACACGAAGGTTTTCAAGAAAATCCCCCCACCCCAGAGCACCCTTTACATGGAAGATTTTTCGAAAATTTTAATTTTCTCAAAAATAGCTCTAACGATTTTGATTAAAATATCGTATGTTTAAGATATTTTTATGGCAAATAAAATGTATATCTTGAATTTCCTGGGAATGTCTCCAAAAGTATTCTTTATTGTGAACGACTTTTGCATAACTGGTAAACCATAAGAGATGGACAAAATGTTACTACACAGAAAATGTAGATCGCGTTAAAATACACAATTTATGTCATATACATTTTTTTTGTTGAGTGAACCATTTTGGAGATATTGCTTGTTATTCCCTTAAAGTTTTCACTAATTTTCTCAAATGGGAATTCGTTATTCATTTTTTTGTCTTGGATATGCAAAGAGTTATAATCTGTGGCAAAGGGAATGGTGCTGCACCTAGCAACCAGCTATTAAGAGATATATATGTGCTTAAAGGCTACTGTTTTTCTATATTGCCCTTGTAAATATATTTTCCCCTACATCTACAAGAAAATTAGCAATAAGATAGAGTCTGCAAATGTTTATCTCGATTAACATGAACTAGATGGAGAATAAGCGTTTGTAAAAATACTTTGTACAAGAGTAGAGAAAGTCATGTGAGTGTAACACATCAGATTTTTTAAAAAACAAAACGTAACAATCTTTTCCATGTCAACGGTTATTAGGGGTGATATATATCGCACACACAAGTACACAATTTGTGGAAGTGTATTTTCGGTGCAGTCTTGATATCGATTTTTTTGAATTAGGTACTTTCTTTACCTACACAACTTAATTAAAAATCTAAATATCTCGCTTATTAACGAGTTTTGTGAAATATACAAATGCTTATAAATATGATTTTACGACAAAGCTTATTATTTATAACATTTCAATATAATATGTATTTAAGAATTTTCACTGTGTATTTAACAATTTGCTATTGTTGTGCGCATAAGCGTGCACCTAAAAGGGAAATTTGTTTTTCATACCAAAACAATTTAATTAATGTAAAGCTAATTTTTGAATGCTACATCATAATACGATGCCAAATAGCTGATCGGTAGCCTTATTTTATGACATCACGCTGTTTATGTAAAAGAGCAAAATTAAACTTTTTTTTTCGTAGTTTCCGAAAAAGGAATGTCATTCGCTTCTTCCATATAAAATAAATCGTGCGCTATTGGATACAATTGCATAAATTCACCGGATATCCTCAGAAAATAATTATTATATTTATATTTATGCAATTTAAAAAAATTATTTTAAAATATATGTTTGTTTCTTTCATAAAAACATAAATTTGAAGATTTTTTATTTAGAAAACAGTAACTTCAAAATGTACTCTAGCTCGTTTTTAGGGTATTTGTAAGCTTTGATAGGTATTTAAGCTCAAGGGTTATTCAATTTTGTATTTTCACCTGCTTTCCAGTGCTTCCTTAAGATTAATAAATACTGGGTGATCCTGAAAATGAAATAAGTGCATTAATAATGATTTTATGCCATTTAACATGATAATGTATTAAAATATATTTTGGATAAAAAAGGAAAAATAATAAAATCGAATTTTCAGAAGTCTCTCGCTGTTAATGCGGATTTTTTTAATCATCATTTCTGGTAATCATCCAAACATAACGATTGCGCACGAGTTTGTACAATATTAAGTCCATAACTTAAGCTTCATTTTTATTAACACTCCAGAAAAACAATTTTGTTTCTGGTTTTGAAAATATCACACCAATGTATATGTTCTAGAGAGAGAAAGAGAGAGATAGTGACAGACAATAGAATCTCTGGAGTTAACTGCGGTTATTGCTAGTTCTAATAAGTAATACATTTGTTGAAATTGATTCCAAAACTCATGAGATAATTTCAGAGAAATTAGCTACATTTAGTAGCACATTCGTAGTGGAAAATGGATTCTTAAAACTTGCTGATTTCTAAAAAGTATATATAAATTTGTATACAGAGGACATAAAAGTTTCCAGTTCACCACAAAGCGAAACAACTTGTTTTACAAAACCTGGTAACGGCGCAATTGCGAAGTACTATTTAACATTCAATATTGTGTATACTAAGTCCCGATTTTGTATTTTTTAAATAGGCCTTCATATAAGAAGCATGTAGTTACTTAGTTTTCGAATGTTGCGTATGCAATTTTTCCAATACTTATTTAGCTCAAAAGCAAGAAATGTATCTTCAAATTCCCCAAAAATTCTGAAATAAAAGATTGGATATTCATCCATTAAAACTGCCTAAGGAACGCAATTTTCAGAAGCGTGACATTAGCAGATTTTGCTCCAGCAGAGCTGAACATTTCAAATAATTTAAACAATGCCTTTGAGCATTCGTTTACATTTTAGGTTACTAATGGTAATCCTGGCTTTGAAGCTTAATTTATTTTTAACCATGCAATTATAAAAAAATGATTGTTATGGTAACTACTACATGAACAAATAAATATAACTATAGTTTAGTTCATTGATTATAATTATTCATATACGAAAACGCCACATTGGTATTGGTGTCATTTCTTTCAGTTTTGAGAAATTGTTAAAATAGGATTTAAAAGATATATGACACTCAGGAAGATAAAGAATAAAATACTGATTCAAACTTTAAAGTATCGCGGGGGGTGTTGACAACACCCCAGTTGTGTAATATGGATATAATTTAACCTAACGGATGAGAATACACCATCAAGCCTTTCAGTAACTTCAACTGAAGAAATTAGACTTCCATAAACAAAAGCAGAATGTACACCTGTGTGCTAAAAAGTCGCCTATGCCCCTACATCGCAGTATGTTTTTTCATTCATTTGCCGGCCCTCGTAGGCGTGGTCGCTGGAGTGTATAGCTCCGGCGCTCCGCCAAGCTTAGGGTCGTGGGTTCGAGTCCCGCTATGGGCATGGGTGTTTGTGTGTGTGTGTGTGTGTGTGTGTGCGGTGATAAGCGGTAACGAAAACACTCAAAACACAGTATCATAAAATGGGAAAAACAAGGAACTTTAAAACAAAACAAACAAAATTATGTTTCCACAATTACCTAAATAACACTAGGCTTCACATAGACCTTATTACTTCTCTCTCTAATAGACTTGAAACACATTCCAAGAAACATAATTGAACCAATTCAATGTGAGTTGTAGGGGGTGTCAGAAATACTCTCTCTTATTGAATTCGCTTTGATTGGTGTAAATAACGAGAGCTGGGCTAATCAAACGTAACATATTAGAGAACTTATCTTGTAGAGTGAGCGGTGGGTGACAAATGAGTTGGTGGTGTGCATGTTGTATGCACAGCAATATGTATGTCAAACATTTCTTCTGAACCAGACATGGAAACGAACTTTAAAATATTGCCACCCTCGGTTTTGGATAGGTAGATAGGTAGCACTGCAAGGTTAGCTGAATTGCGAGACGTACCTGAAGAGGTGAATCTCGGAAGTGGCTATATTTCGATGTGTTTGTCAATCTCAGGAACTACTTTGGTCTATAAGCATTTAGATACCAGCAAAACATCAGTATTATTATTATTATTATTATTATTATTAAAGAAGTAATACACAATTTATTATTATTAGTGCTTTCACGGAAAACAACTTCTTAACATTAAAATTAAAACTGGTCGTTTCTTACCAGGCTTTATGAAAAGTCTTAAAACGTAAACCAGTAAACAAAGAACAGAAACAAAAACAGAAACGCCTGAAAATGGTACTATAACAAGTAATATATGAATGAATAAAATGAAACCGTCCTTAAACCGTGGAAACAAAAATATAAACTAAAATAGGAATATTTAAATTGCTACTATAACGAACAATAAGAATTAATAAAATGAAACGATCTTACGAAATTGGTTCAAATCAGCATTCTTTTGAAGCAAAAACCGATAGAAGATTCACAAAATCATAGCAGTACGTTTATTTCTCAGTATAAAAAATATTTGACTATCGCTTAAGGCTTACTATGTTCCCCATGTTTTGTATTTGCAAGGGCAATATAGAAATACAGTAGCCTTCAACCATAGACATATCTCTTAATAGCTGGTTGCTATGTACAGCACCATTCTCTTTGCCACAGATTAATACTCTTTGCATATCCAAGACAAAAAAATGAATAACGAATTCCCAATTGAGAAAAAGTATGTGTTGGAAAATTTAAGGGAATAACAAGCAATATCTTGAAAATGGTTCACTCAACAAATACAATCCCTATGACATAAATTGTGTATTTTAACGCGATCTACATTTTGTGTGTAGTGAAAGTTTGTCTATCTCTTATGGTTTACCAGTTGTGCAAAAGTCGTTCACAATGAACAATACTTTTGGAGACATTCCCAGAAAATTCAAGATATACATTTTATTTGTCATGACAGCATCTTAAATATATGATATTTTAAACAAAATCGTTAGAGCCGTTTTTGAGAAAATTAAAATCTTCGAAAAATGTTCCATGTAAAGGGTAATGTGGGGTGGAGGGATTTTCTTGAAAACCTTCTTGTCGCATTTCTGAAAGATACTAAACCTAAATGCCAAGTTTGGTATTTATCCGACTGTTCGTTTCTGAGTTATGATGTTTACAGACAGACACAGACACACACACGGACATGTTTCCAAAAATGCTTTTTTTGGATTCAGGGGGCCTCAAAACATATATTTCCGATGAAATATCGGTATCGAATTTTTGGGTGGAATACAATACTTTCCCTACTTACTCTACGTAGTAGAGAAAATAATAAAAGCATTTTTGGAAACATGTCCGTGGGTATATCTTGTGTGTCTGTCTGTGAATAGCATAACTCAAAACGAAAAGTCGGATAAACACCAAACTTGGTATTTAGGTTCAATATGTTCAATATAGTGGTGGTTTGGGGTGGAGGGATTTTCTTGAAAACTTTCATGTCGCATCCCTGGAACATATTGAACCTAAATACCAAGTTTGGTGTTTATCCGACTTTTCGTTTTGAGTTATGCTGTTCACAGACAGGCACACACACAGACACACAAAGACATACACACGGACATGTTTCCAAAAATGCTTTCTTTTTTATGTCCTGGACATGCAAAGAGAATGCAATGCTCCACATAGCAACCAGCTCTAAAAGATTTGACTAGAGTCTGCAAATGTTTATCTCGATTAACATGAAGTAGATGGAGAATAAGCGTTTGAAAAAATAGTTTGTAGAAGAGTAGAGAAAGTCATGTGAGTGTAACACGTCAGATATTTTTTAAAAGTGCAAGCATTGGTGATAAAGATATGAAATTAACAGCTGTTGAAGGAGCGTTCTCTTACCTTACTGCCTACCACTACCAATCTTTCAGATCAATGGAGTGTACTTCTAAATTTAACCAATGTATGAGGAATGACTCCTGCACTATTAATTGTGGAACAATAATTGTTTGGCTGGAGTGAATTCAGAGCTACTATTATATAAGTTATTCATTATTTATTTATTATTAGTTTTGAAACCTTCGTATTTATGACGAAACAGTTTTACTATTCTCTTTTGTCCCTTGTTTCACTCAGAAAAATTAAAAATTTCCCTTTTCTTGTTTCAAAAAATGGTGACCTTAGTCTTGAGTGTTGGTACATGTTTCATGATGTATCCATATGTAACTGCCACACAAGTTTTATCATACTGAATCCATTATTGATTGATAATGTAATTCAAAACGAAGGATTATAGATTAAATAAGAATTTGAGTTATGAACCATTTTTCCATGTTTAAATAACACATAGCTATGTACGAAAATTCTTCACATTGGTTATGTATACGCTAGTGCTTTTGACTGTGTATGTTCTTTTCCTAAATTTATGATATGCAAACAAAAAGAGATGCGTTTCCCGCTATGTAGAATTAGTATGAAGAATTATACTGTAAATATCTGAGCATATCTGTAACGATACAGCATGATATACTTTTAAGAGCATATGTTTGCTAATTTATATTAATTTAATATAAAAACAAATACTTTATTCTGTAAAAATAATATAAAACGCAAATAGTATTCTCTCTTTTCCCACTCGACAATGTTTACTTTATTAGCACAGACTGCATTATTAAGAAGCACGTGCGCACTGTTTTCCCGCCTCTTCAGGTTATTGCGGCTGACAATATTCGGTTTCATGAACAGAAATGAATTGACATATTTTTACATCAGAGTTCAACTTTACAAGTATTTATTCAGCTTGTGTGTTTCATTCATAGTAACTTGTAATATAAACGCTATGCCTAAAGACAAAGCTCAATTCTGTAAAGCTGGTTTAAAGGAAAGAAGACAAAGACTTATCAGACAAATTTGCATTTTGTAAAATTTGTTCCAAGAAGGCAAGTCTTACGCTCTGATTTAAGGCTTACTCCACAAAGAGTTTTAATTTTTTTAATTTTAAACATACACTACAGATAGATGTTTTAAAGTTTAACAATACTCTAATTAATAGCCGAACCACACAAAAACGTTCAAAATGCACCAGTACTTTTGCAGACTGCATATCATATAAAAACATTCAACGAAAAACAAATATCAGCCTTTGCTTAATCTGATTTCAAAGCAAAAGGAAAGTGTTACATTAGTGAGGACTTATGTGAAACCCTAATTAGTAGCTAATAAAGCTTGGAGGATTATGGATAATCCATTATTTTGTGGGTTTTTGCAGAAATTCACTGAAAGGCAAATTCTGCATAGCCCACATTAGGAAAAATTACACGAGTTGACTGTATGAAAAATAGTTTTAGCTTTAATAAAGTTTTATAAAGTTAATTGCTTAAACATTTAAGTAATTGATTTGTGTTTCAAAATAACGCTTTGTAAATATTAAAATTAAATTATATTTTGATTTCTTCAAAAGAATATGCGACATGGGAATTACACTTATTTGGGTTTCAGTGAATGAAACTACATACATCTCTAATAATATAGTTATGGGAAAAATTGATTCTATAGATCCTAGATCTCCGCAACTTGATTATATACACTGTCTTAGAAAAATATAATCTATCATTACAAGGACAGTGATAGATAATTACATAAATATTATCTTGAAAATTATTGAAAAAAATCTGATGTTACACTCACATGACTTTCTCTACTATTGTACAAACTATTTTTACAAACGCTTATTCTCCATCTACTTCATGTTAATCGAGATAAACATTTGTAGACTATCTTATTGCTAAGTTTCTTGTAGATGTAAGGGGAATATATATTTACAAGGGCAATATAGAAATACAGTAGCCTTTAAGCACATACATATCTCTTAATAGCTGGTTGCTAGGTGCAGCACCATTTCCTTTCCACAGATTAATATACAAGACATATACAAGACAAAAAATGAATAACGAACTCACATTTGAAAAAATAAGTACTGAAAAATTTAAGGGAATAACAAGCAATATCTCGAAAATGGTTCACTCAACAAAGAAAATGTATATGACATAAATTGTGTATTTTAACGCGATCTACATTTTTTGTGTAGTAAATTTTGTCTATCTCTTATGGTTTACCAGTTATGCAAAAGTCGTTCACAATGAAGAATGCTTTTGGAGACATTCCCAGAAAATTCAAGATATACGTTTTATTTGTCATAAAAATATCTTAAACATATGATAATTTAATCAAAATCGTTAGAGCCATGTTTGAGAGAATTAAAATTTTCTAAAATTGTTCCATGTAAAGGGTAATCTGGGGTGGGAGATTTTCTTGAAAACCTTCGTGTCGCATCTCTGGAAGATACTGAACCTAAATACCAAGTTTAGTGTTTATCCGACTGTTCGTTTCTGAGTTATGCTGTTCACAGACAGACACACACGGACATGTTTCCAAAAATGTTTTTTTTTTGTATTCAGGGGGTCTCAAAACATATATTTTCGGTAAAATCTCGGTATCGAATTTTTGGGTGGAATACAATACTTCCCCTAATTACTATACGTAGTAGAGAAAGTAAAAATAGAGATCAGAGTGTCTGGAGTGTAAATTATTCTCTGTTTTCGGGTTTACTGTGGCAGCCAAAGAACATGGCGGTCCAGAGTATATGCTGAAAGTAGCGGGTAGCTTTAGGTTTTCTACCCCAAAATGATTCACATTACTTATCCTGAACACATCCTACATCGTGCTTCTGAAAAAGATTCGTACACAGCATCCTAAGAGTAACAATCTATTTCTTAGGTTAAAATTGAATATAAAGGCCCTGGCAACCATTACAGAAATTCCTCTTCCACCAGAGCATTTATTAACTAAATGGGGAACCTGGAACAATGTTGCACTTTACTACTGTTTGCACATTGAAGATACAAGTATATCAATATTCTGAGTTACCTAATTCCAGTATAAATATTTGTGTTCTTTATTGATGCATAGATCCAAGTTGCACTGTAAAAAATTCATGTAATAGGCAGGCATTGCCTATATAAATAGACTTTAATAGTAAGGAATTTTATGGATGTTACAGTATTAAGTTTACATTTTGTTTGTTTACTGGATAAACAGTAATTTATTTTTATTCAGATTAACAATAATAACTGTCTCGAATATTATGAAACAATATATGCTTATACTAGGAGGAAGTGGTATAATATTGTCCTTATTTTCTTCATAATTATAATATTGATATAGATTAATTGATTAAAGGGAGAAACGTTGTAATTTTATTATGTGTGTGTACGTAAGGTAATCGAAAAAACCAACCAACCGAGTTTGATTATTCTTTCACCAATATAAATTATTTCTTACAAACATGGTCTTTAAAATACCTACTAATTGAATTTCATAAATTACTTAAAGATAAAAAGAATCTCAAAGCCGTTGCACTTGCATACAAATACACTGGAGTTATAAAAGAACATACTTGCAAAGAAGGTCTTGACTTTTAGTTGAAAATGCAATGGAGTAGAAATAGTTACTCCATAGTAAGCGTGTGTAAATTAAGAGAAACGTCCAAGCAATATATAATTATGTAGATGGTCACCATTTGGAACGAAGACGCAGCAAAACAAAAGATAATCGAATCTGCCAATGCCAACAGATTTTGATAACCCTCAAATAAGAAACTTGCTTTATTTCCTTATATGTTATGATATATTAAATAATTATATACAAAGAGAAAATTCTGTCCAGCTAACATTAGAAATGAATCAATCGATATTTTATAGCAACTGAGAAAATCACTTTTCTCGATGATTGTAGACTATGTGCCTTTTCAAAAGATGTTAACTTGGTGGCCTGGGAGTGGGGAATCTTCATATTCATCAACACTTCTACTCGTATATGTTAAGGGTCTATGTAGTCTAAGTTGTTCAATAGAATAGAAAACTCGATGAACCATAGACGCATTTCTCTTGGAGCATTTCTTGATATAGAATGTGCTTTTGATAATCCTGGAAGTTTCTCATTAATGTTCTCGAAGAAACTCTGTAGCCAGGTAATGCCTGCAGGGAGGGGTTTTATCCCCATTTGGTTGTGGGTGATCTGCTGGAGAACTTGAAAGACCCAGGCTTCTATACAGAAAGATTTGCTGATGACATTGTCATACCATCCAGGGTAAGTATGCCAGCACTGTATCTGAGCTAATGATTGAAGATCGAAAATACGTGGAAAACTGGTGCAAGGAAGGAAACCTTTGGGTAAACCTTTCTGAGTCAGCACTTATCCCATTTACACACAAAAATATAATGGAGGGTTTTAAAAGCTATTCTATTTAATTAACAATTGCAGATTAGCTCCAATGTTACTTACTGCTAGACAGTAAACTTACATCGAAGTTACGTCTGCAAGGAATAATAAACAAAGGGAAAATGACTCATATGGTAGTTAAAAATTAAATTAAATTGAGTTTTATTTATGGACGCTCTGTAGCTTCTAACGTCCCATTTTATTGGACATGAAGAACCCATAATTTTGCTCAGAGGCTTGAGGTTCTTTTACGTGGCGTAAATCTACGGCACGGGACCACCGGCTTTACTTCCCTTCCGAAGGAAGCAATGCTAAGGATTTTTACGCCCGAAAAAATCCATTGCCCTCCGCCGGATTTGAACCCACGGCCTCGGGAACTAGAGGATAGCATTGTACTAGCATTGTAACCACTACACCACGGAGGACGACTTATGGTAGTTAGAAGAACTTTTGGTAAAACATGTGGACTCAAACCAAACATGACGCATGGTTGTATAAAACAGTTGTGAGACCCATAATCACCTATGGGTCACTTGTGTGGTGGTCTAAAGCAGCCAACCAACTTTGCAGTGTTCAATGGTTGCCTTTACATAACGGGGGCAACGAAAAGCATCCCAACTGCCGCAATCAAACTCCTCCTTAACCTGTCTCTTATTGATATAGTATCTAACGGAATGCTAGGATGGGGGTTTATCGGCTGAAACTAAACTCATACTGCTACGACCCTAATACCTGAGGACATACGACAATTACAAATATAATCAATAACGCTCATCTTGAGATGGTAGTGATTAACTATATGTTACCAAAATCATGTTTTGACAAGCCATTCAACATAATGTTAGAATGGAGCCACAACAAGATGCAATGTCCTGATGGTACACAGACGGCTCTAAAATGGACAATGGGTCTGGAGCTGGAATACATGGGGAAGCACCAAAGTGTGATATTTATGTTGCTCTTTTCGCCAATACCACTGTATCTCAAGTGATTGATCTTATATTTGAAGCTGAAGTTTATGCAATTGAAACCTGTGTCAGGGAGAATCTAAAAAGGAGCTACAACAGAAGCAACATTTGTGTTTTCTTTGACAGTCAGGCTGCATAAAAAGCAATTGCAAGTTATCAGATAACATCTAAGTTAATATGGAACTGCCTAATAAATCTTATGCGATTGGCAAAACACAAGGTTAATCTTGGGTGGGTGCCTGGGAATTAGGGAGTTTTAGGCAATAAAATAGCAGATATCCTGGCAAGAAAAGGATCTGCTCAAACACTTACTGGACCTAAACCAGTTTTTGGCATACTCAAACTCTGTTTGAAGAACTATTGCTGAGTGGATTAATCATAACCGCCAATTGCATGGATTCAGAGAGATGCAAGCATAGCAAGAGAATGATGAGCAATATATCCTTACTCACTGAAGATGTACTTAACATGGTAACCGAGCTCTTGAAAGGACATTGTGGATTACGGGAACACCTGTATACAATGAAAATCTTTAGAGAGGAACCAGTGTGTAGACTATGCAACAAAGAAGACGAAGCTGCCTCTCATATAATCTGCTCTCTCATATAATCTTCAAATGTGAAGCACTGGATAGGAGAAGATATGTACTTTTGTTTCTGGAAACTTAAGTTTCAGTGTTAATGGAAATTACAACCAGATTCCATCGCTACAATAATCAAGATATGTATTTTGTGAAAGATGGGTAGGTTTTACGTTATTAAATAACTTGGGACCAAAGGGAAGGTACACAGGTTTAGAATATAACCCACTGTAACTATCTAAATAATTACACAACATTCCACCGCCAAAGGTACTGTAGGCTATGCAGCATCTCCAGAACTTGGAAGACTGTCGGAAGGAGGTTAAGAAAGTCAGAAGTTGAAGTTGTTTTATTGTTGTAGGAGTTGTATTATATTTCGTTGCAGCCACACGTATGGTACCCGCTTTCCAGTAGCCTTCGCCCTAAGTTTAAAAATATTATTAACTTTGTAATTTTTACTGTTTCTTTAAATAGTATGTATTTATGTTTTTTTATTTTTTTATTTTATTTTTTGTTTATTTTTTTTAGAGACATGGATGTTTTAGCAGGGCGTGGTGCGACTGAAGAATGTAGGCTTAGACAGATTATAATTTTACTTCACTTCTTTTATTAATGCTTGACACGATTTAAATAACACTTCGCTGATATAGGGCTGTGAGATTCTTTTATTAATTACTAGTACTTTTTAACACGTAAACTTATTTTTCGCCTCATACGAATACACATTAAATCTCTCGAGGACGCATCTCGCATCCGGTTACAATTACTGTCCGCAGGCAACTGAACTGATTTCAACCGCCTAAACTTGTAAATTTCTGTATTTCAAGTTTCTGATTGGCTATTCCTAATCCAATAGAATACCTTCATTTAACTAAAGCTTTTTCTGATTGTTTATTGGCTATTTTTAAACTGTCTCAAAATTTACATTATTGCTTTCAAGAATCACAAGTAACATTATTAAACTCTCAAACTCATTATTGCCTCAAGGTTACCTCATTGTTAGCAACTTTTAACCTATTATTCTCACAGCTCCTACATTATTAAATTACGTAATACATTCACATAACATTATTACACATGGATACAAGCATATACAATGACTGTTACATAAATTTTATATATAGTTACATACACTTTTTGCTTTGTGGGCTGTTATTGAATTGATATTTATATAATTAGACTAAAAATCATTTAAGTGTTAAAAATACTGCCTCAAAGTTCCGATGTTTCGCATC
The DNA here is from genome assembly GCA_030765065.1 of Deroplatys truncata. Classification (NCBI taxonomy): domain Eukaryota; kingdom Metazoa; phylum Arthropoda; class Insecta; order Mantodea; family Mantidae; genus Deroplatys; species Deroplatys truncata. Next base: position 102,071,736 of record CM060981.1, on the reverse strand, counting down.
CGTTTTGCGTGAATATTAGGGGATTCTTCATCCGTTATTAGGATTAGCTAGACCGGGTTCAATCCCAGGGACCTGCATGTGGGATTTGTGGTGGACGAAGCGGCGTCTGGGTGGGTTTTCTCCGGGTTCTCCGGTTTCCCCCGCCATTCATTCCACCAACTGCTCCATCATCACCTTTCCTTCCATCCATTTCACCAACATTTCGCTTCATCCACTTCCTTCATCCCATACCAGGCATCGGGCTGATCACCCATCCTGGATGTTCTGTCTGATCCATGAGTGTCTGCTCCTCGACGGGCCTCTGACCCCAGGCACCCGCCTGTAAGTCCTGGGGGGTGTAAGTCCTACATAAGAGGAGGGTAAACAGATAATGAATGAATGAATGAATGAATATTAGGATTAGCTAGGGTTGTACAAATTACAATTATAAGGGGTAAAAGGAAGGATTAACTATAAAAATCTTCTAGATCATTATACAATAATGTCATAAACAACAGGCGCGGGGGAGGTAAATAGAATTAATTAAATCCCCATTCGAGTTTTAACAGCTACCCTTGCAACATCGGGCACTCGCCTAGTGAATTATATGTTTTATCCTTAGATGCATTATTTTCTGTATGCATTAATACAGTCAGGCCTATATTAATTCAGCAATATTGGCAGCAGATGATGTAGCAATTCATAGTGAACTTTCCTGCAATTATTCACACTTGAAGACACTTATTGAAATAATGACCACACTTGAGGAACGTGATTTCCAGCTGACTATTGCAGTGAATTTGTTGAACACTGTCACAATCTCTTTCAACAAATTACCAGGGCCAGTGGGAAGAATTGAGGAACGGTTTGGAAAAGATTCATGTATTTTTACAAGGTGAGTCCCAGACTACATATTCAGAATTACAAAACTAAAGAAACAGCAGCTGGCAGTACTGCCCCTAAATTCATGTGAAGTTAAACAAATATTCCCTTTACAAAAGGGCGGGCAATTTAATGCACCATACTAGAATGATAAATAAAGATGACAGCAGCCGTGCAGACATGATACACATTCAAGCGGTCACGCCCTCCTCAGTAACGTAATCAGCTGCAATTACATATACTTGCCAAACAAAATTATCAGTGTGTAAAATCCCAGATTTACTTTCTTGACTGCATTCTATAACACAAAGGTGGGTGCATAGCTCAAAAATCTGATGTGTTACACTCACATGACTTTCTCTACTCTTGTACAAACTATTTTTACAAACGCTTATTCTCCATCTACCTCATGTTAATCGAGATAAACATTTGCAGAGTCTACCTTATTGCTAATTTTCTTGTAGATGTAAGGGAAATATATATTTAGAAGGGCAATTTGGAAATACAGTAGCCTTTAAGCACATACATATCTCTTAATAGCTGGTTGCTAGGTGCAGCACCATTCCCTTTCCCACAGATTAATACTCTTTGCATATCCAAGACAAAAAATGATAATGGATTCCCATTTGAGAAAATAAGTATTGAAAAATTTAAGGGAATAACAAGTAATAACTCGAAAATGGTCCACTCAACAACAAAAAGATATATGACATAAATTGTGTATTTTAACGCGATCTACATTTTTTGTATAGTAAAATTTTGTCTATCTCTTATGGTTTACCACTTATGCAAAAGTCGTTCACAATGAAGAATTCTTTTGGAGACATTCCCAGGAAATTCAAGATATACATTTTATTTGTCATAAAAATATCTTAAACATATGATATTTTAATCAAAATCGTTAGTCATTTTTGAGAAAATTAAAATTTTCGAAAAATGTTCCATGTAAAGGGTAATCTGGGGTAGGGGGATTTTCTTGAAAACCTTCATGTCGCATCCTTGGAAGATACTGAACCTAAATACCAAGTTTGGTGTTTATCCGACTGTTCGTTTCTGAGTTATGCTGTTCACAGACAGACACACACACACACACAGACAGACACATAGACACACACACGGACATGTTTCCAAAAATGTTTATTTTTGATTCAGGGGGTCTCAAAACATATATTTCCGGTGAAATCTCGGTATCGAATTTTTGGGTGGAATACAATACTTCCCCTACTTACTATACGTAGTAGAGAAAGTAAAAATAAAATCCGTATAAATGCCAACTTAGTATTCAAGTTAACATGTTCGAATAATACAACACGAAGGCTTTCAAGAATATCCCCCGCTCCAAATTACCTTTTACATGACAATTTTCCATTATCTTGTATTTGCTAAGAAATGTATTTAACGGTTTTGATTAAAGTGCCCGTTTAAGATATTTGTGTGGTTAACCTACAAGTTCTCATTCTGAATGAATTGTGTATAATTTTGAATTAATGTAAACTATAAGAGGCAGACAAAATGTTAGCACCCAAAAAAATAAAATTCATTAAAATATACCATTTATGTCAAATAACTTTTTGTTATAGAATTGGCCTTTTCGGTGTATTCGTTGTAACATCTTTATGTTTTCCGAGGTTCCTTTCTTACTGCGTGGATTTATCAGGAGAAAACAAACGGTATCAAAGCAGGTGGTTTGTTTTGCTAATTGTTGCATGTGACCACTCCATATTGCTTAATTTGAAACCATAACAAGTAGTAACCTTACGTGAACATAACACTTTTGTTACAAGAATATTATAGTGTAAGGAACTATGTGAGGCTGTGACGAGTAGAGAAAAGTGTATGAGTGTGACATCATATTGTTGCTATTTTTCCCGCATGTATCCATGAATCACTAATCACTGACAGGTAATACACAGCACATGGTAACAGCCGGATGTTCAAGTATTTGGTAAACACAAAGAAGAGTGATGCTGACGGTAGCCGGAGAGAAGTGGGAGGGGGAGGTGGTACACAGAAGCCGAGTAAATCTTGGGATATGACCAGTGGCTGCCTACAGTCATTATGAGGCGAACCAGCCAATTTGACTGGTATGATGCAATGAATAATAATTAGGGCGATAAAAAACCACAACAGAAGCTGTCTCCCTACAGCTGATCCCGTCCCGATATACAACAACACGGAGACAGAACACTTGATGATGGGTTAGGATGCAATATGGTGGTATAAGGATTCTTGAATAATCTCCAGACGAAGAAGTGCTCTGGGCTACAGGTGGCTTCTTTGTCTCTCCCACGGGAACAATAACGGAAAAAGGGTCTGCAGCTGCTTTGATGATTGGAAATAGGCTAGGATAATTGTACGATTCTAAACTTTGGAATAATACTATCTTTGGTCAAATGAAGCAATAGACAGTCCAGAAAATACTCTTAAATCGCTATACAGCCCTAGCAAGGATATGACGTTCTCTATCTTAGTGAAGCGGAAACAGATGGTTACTCAGATACTGAATATTTGTTAACAGTTCTAAAGGAATCACTTTTTTGAAACTGTAGTTAAAAATCCTCAGACTTTATAAAATCAAGATCCAATTGCAGTTTTGCCGTTTTGGTCATTTAAACCCTAAAACGTGAAGAAGTTAATTGTCTTTACGTTATTTTTACGTTGTTATTTGCCCCACGCTTTGGGAGCCAATTTGAAGAAGTTGTATTGGAGTTGAATTGTATTTCGACTGTTGGGGAGCCGAACTTGTCTTTGCCCCAAATGCACTTTCCGGTGGCCTTTGCCCCAAGTTTAAAAAATATTAACTTTATAATTTTGACTGTTTCTTTAAATATTATATATTTATGTTTGCCTCGGCTGCGTCAGTATTTATTTTTAGAGACATGAATTCTTAGCAGGGAGTGGTGCGACTGAAGAATGTAGGCTTACACAGATTATAATTTTACTTCACTCCTTTTATTAATGCTTGACACGATTTAAATAACACTTCAATGATATAGAGAGCTGTGAGATTTTTTTAGTTAATAATTACTTGCACTTTTTAACACGTAAAACTATTTTCGTCTCACACGAATACGTATTAAATTTCTCGAGGACGCATCTTGCGTCCGGTTAGGAACACTGTCTACAACCAACGCGTCCAGTTATGAGCGCTGTCTACAAGCAACTGACTTCTAGATTTGTAAATTTTTCTATATTTCAGTTTCTGATTGGCTAATCCTACTCCAATAGAATACCTTCATTTAAATGATTTCAGTCTAATTATATAATATATAAATTCAATAACAGCCCGCCTTAAAGCAATATGTGTATGTAACAAGATATAAAAAGCGTATATTACAGTCATTATATATGTTTATATTATTGTATACATGTTCAATAATGTTGTGTGAATGTATTACGTAATTTAATAATGTAGGACCTGTGAGAAATAGGTTAAAAGTTGCTAACAATGAGGTAACCTTGAGGAAATAATGAATTTGAAAGCTTAACAATGCTACTTGTGATTCTTGGAAGCAATAATGTCATTTTAGTGACACTTTATAAATAACCAATCAACAACCAGAAAAAGCTTTAGTTAAGTGTTAAAAATACTGCCTCAAACGTAACGTTTAATTGGAGGCGTGCAAATATATTGTATTATTTTGTTTACTACATTTTACCGCACTCTAAAATGTTTCTCATGATGATATTAGTTTCTCTCCAATTTTCAATATACGTTCTTTGAAAGTGCATGGATAGATCTAAATAACCTTCTCTTGATATGAAGTGTAGTTATACATTTTGAGTTTTAGTCATTTAATACATGACTTACTTTTAGAATATTAAAATTATTACTTTCAGGAAAACTTTAAATACAATGCAAAGTTTAATCCTTGATTACAAAGAAGTATATTTGAGGAACAATATGCACAATTTCAAACTTTGAAATGTTTAAAATGTTCATCACGTGTGGCATTTCACATACGATTCTAGTTTTCATTTTTTGCAAATTATTTTCTTTCAAAATTTAAATAAGCAGGATCGCTAAACTTAATGTTCTATTATAATACATTCAGAAAATATGTAATAAAGCTTTTAGCTAAATGGTTGAATTTACAAATTTGAATCTACAAATTTATTTGTAGAAATTAGCAATTTTAGGACCGCGTAGTAAATTCATTGGTCCTAGTTTAAATTTCAGGAGACTTTCAAGTGTTTATAAGAAAGAAATTAAATATATTATTTGTACCTATTGATCTTTCCAATAAGTCTTTATTGACAAAAAATGTTCAAAGAAACTTCTTTTTACTTTCTCTACCACTTATCTATGTTAGAAAGTGGGATTGTATTCTATTAAAAACTTCGACATTGTGACTTTACCGAAAATAAACTTTTTGAGGTCCCCTGAATGATACCCTACAAAGAATATATAGAAAAAGGGCCCATGCGACAATGCATGTGTGTTTATGCGTACTTTTATGAAATTCTTTCACTCCAAACTACTGTTTACGTGGAAAAACAGTTTCGTTGTCTTTTAGTTTCTCTCTAACGATTTTGTTTAAAATATAGACGTACATAATAACATGTATAGATAAAGTTAATGCAGTGATTAAAATCTTAATATACGATGTGGAATCGAACTCCGGTCTCTCGCGCGACAAGCGAGAGCACAAGCCACTACACCCTAGCAACGTTTTGGAGAGTATAAATATGTTAGACCTCGGCTACCGCCCCGATTCCACTATTGTTGTAAATATAAATAAAAATGGTGCATTTATTTTCTCCCTCTGATTTGGAGTCAATTACGTATATATTTGCATTACAATATTTGTTTTAGCTAGAAAAGTTTCAAAGCACTTAGCAGTGGTTCGGAAATATTCAGGTGCAGTCTCAATTTGGAGCGTGTTTATCTTAACCGTTGTTAATTATATGTCGCTTTTCAAACAAATTTGAAATGTGTCAACAAATTGTCTTCAAACGCTTGTGTACACTCCAAAATACAAAACCAACTATCACAGAAATGTTTACAAACTATGAAGATATAACAAACAATCACCTGAAGAAAAGGATACTCGTAAAGCTCAAATTTATAGAAACAGTTGTTTTTAGAGAACAAGGTCTTAAATGACGTAGCACCGGGTTTGCCCCAAGTGCAGACCAAAGAACCAATAACTACCGCAAAAGAGACCAAAAGCAACTGCTTAAGAAGAGCAGAGGAAAGAACTTTGGTAACTCAAACATGGAGTAGATTGTATAATAAAATAACAATAATACAAAACAGTAGCCTGCCTATGTTCTTGCCAATTGAGTACCATTAGGGTAATAACCATGGCAGTATTAATAAACCAGTACTAGTATAAACGATGATGATTGATTACCAGGATAGTAGCATTGTCAATAATAACAATAATAATAAATTTTCTGATGTCTAAATGCTTATTAGATAGCAACTGACAAAGACTCCGAAACAATAGTCTACTTCTTATCATTTATTCACAAACCGAATTGGGTTAATCGAGATATGTCACAATATTCAACATGACTGTTCGATAGCAACGAATGACTATCATTTTCACGCGTAATTTAAAAAAATAAATAAATATGTACAAATATTGCAGCTATTACACAATTCAACATTACAACTAACTCATTTTTCACCCAATGTTCCCTCTACAAGGTCATGGGCTGGCCCACCTCTATACATTTGCACGAATCAGAACAAAATTCAATATGAGAGGCTATGTCTGACAGGAATTCGTTTCACATCAAATGAAGTATCACTCAGTGGTTCATGCTTGTTTCAAGCCATTCATAGGGAGAGGTAATAAGGGCTGGAAGGAGATGAAAGAAGATAAATGTGTAGAAAAAAATATTATTATGATCTGGAGGAAAATCGGCCTTTCATTTTTGCATCTAAGTGATCCGGTGTGTGTATTCGTTTCTTTTTGTAGATAAACAAAATTACGTAGAGGAGTAGAATAAGATTCCATTTCACTTGAAAATTTTATTAATCAACACAGTATATTAAGAAAATTCTGTTAATATTTTCTGTTTAAGGAAAAACAAAGTCAAGCTAATTGCAGCTATAGCACAGATTTTTCTCTGTCGTTTTACATATACACCTTCTTCGGGGAGACGTTGTTTAACATCGCTTTTAAAAACTCGGTCTTTAGAGTGGGTGAGTGAAGCAGATCAAATAATGCTCAAAAGAACTCGGGTTCCCACGAACTGAGAATTAGTGAAATTTTTTTCTGAGAATAAACCACATCCAGATTAAAAAAATTATAACATCCAGGCAAGCTATAACATCCAATATACTAACTCGAGTCTCAGAGATTCGAACGCAGACTCCTCCATATCAAGAGGAAGATGAAGGTTTTTTATTAGCTCCACAACAATTTGAGAAGATGTATTGTTATGTTATTTATTAGCACCACGCTTTGGGCGTCAATTTGAAGAAGTTAGTTACTGCTACGTATGGAAAGTCAGTTTGTAGATGTATTATATTTCAACTGTTGGGGAGCCCAACTTGTAGTAGTTGCAACCGCACGTATAGTAAACAGTTTCCGGTAGCCTTCGCCCCAAATGTACTTTCAGGTAGCCTTTGCCCCAAGTTTAAAAAAATATTAACTTTGTAATTTGACTGTTTCTTAAATATTTAATATTCATGTTTGCCTCGGCTGCGTCAGTATTTGTTAGAGACACTTTCTCTTAGCACAGTTGTGGTACGACTAAGAATGTAGGCTTACACAGATTATAATTTTACTTCACTCCTTTTATTAATACTTAATACGATTTTAATAACACTTCACTGATATAGAGAGCTGTGAGATTCTTTAATTAATTACTTGTGCTTTTTAACACGTAAACTTATTTTTTTGTCTCACACGAATACGTATTAAATCTCTCGAGGATGTGTATCGCGTCCGGTTACAATCACTGTCTGCAGGCAACCGAACTGATTTCAGCCGACTAAACTTGTAAATTTCTGTATTTCAAGTCTGTGATTGGCTAATCCTACTCCAATAGAATACCTTCTTTAAACTAAAGCTTTTTCTGGTTGTTGATTGGCTATTTTATAAACTGTCACTAAAATTACATTATTGTTACTCCAAGAATCACAAATAGTACTGTTAAACTTTCTTACTCATTATTGACTCAAGGTTACCTCATTGTTACCTCATTGTTAGCAACTTTTAACTTATTTCTCACAGCTCCTACATTATTAACTTACGTAGTACATTCACATAACATTATTGAACATGTTTACAATAATATACAATGACTGTTACATACATCTTACAAATTATTACATACACATATTGCTTCAAGGCGGGCTGTTATTGAATTTACATATTATATAATTATACTGAAATCATTTTAGTGTTAAAAATACTGCCTCAAGGGTTGGTATTAAAAACTGTACGGATCCTACATCTGGTGCCTTACAATTCTGACCTATTTCTGACTATATTTGGGTCACTGATTCCAAAAAGGATCTCAGTTTTGCCCCATCAGCTCTAGTTTTTGAGATACATCTTATTCACATTATACACCAATTTAACCTTACTGGTCTGCATATATTACTTGCACACAATTAAATACAGAATACCTTTGGATGGATCAAGCACATTATTTTTCTTGAAGCAACTTTCTATCAACTACCATAACTTATTTATACACTAGTCGCATTAGGTTCATCACTGAATCCTCGTTTATGTGACTTCCTCCGATGCAATGATATTGGACATTCACGCTGGATCCTCCAACAGTAGTCCGCCATCATATATATCCCATCGTCCACGATACCGTTCTTCCATTATACTTATTTCCTGGTGAAAACACTCACCCTGTTCCTCGCTTACATCTCCAAGATTGTCTGGAAATCGGTCAAAATGACTGTGTAGGTAGTGGAATTTGATGTTCATGTTACAACCAAGTGCGCAAAAAGCAGTGAGCGTATTCTTATCCAGTTCTTTATAGTTAAGAGTATTATAGTTTCCAAGGAATTTCTTTACTATCATACAGAACGACAACCACGCAGCTGCCTCAGTATCGTTCTTATCATTTATGAGTTGTCGGATTTGTGGTCCATCAAATATACCTGTTTTTATTTTCTCCATACTCAATGCAGGAAATTTTGTACATACATAACCAAACATGCTTCATCTGTATTCAGCACCTTGATGAACTGCTTCATTAATCCAAGTTTGATATGCAGTGGTGGTAATATGATCTTCGTTCTGTCAACCAAAGGTTCTGTGATGATGTTTTCTTCTCCAACGATCATACTTTCTTTAACAGGCCACTGTCTTGTCGCCCAATGTTGATCTTTAGCTCTAGAGTTCCATGGACATATAAAGCATGGGTATTTGGTGTACCCACCTTGTTGTCCTAGAAGAAAATTCATGATCTTTATGTTGACACAGATAACCCATTGGTGATCGCGGTATGAGATCTTCTCTAGGACTGTAGCTATTGTTGCTTGATTTTCATGCATAGTAATTGAGTGACCAATTGTTATTGGCCTGCATTTGTTCCCATTATGAAAAAGAACACATTTCAAGATGCGTTTGGTGCTATTATAAATAACCGTCACTCCGTTGGTGTGTATTTTCTTATACCCAGTTTCATTAATAGTCCTTCAACATTGATGCAAAAAGAAATTAGTTTTCTGTTGTGAAGAACGGCAGGAAATCGTGCTCTCTTTTGAGATAGACTGTCACTTTTATTCCCGGTAACAAACATTGTTTCTCTGCCAGCCTAGAAGCTAACAATTCTGACGACTTCTTTGGGAGACTAAGATCTCTGAGGTCATTCAATTCTGCTTGATTAAAACCAGATACAACTGATGAAGGTGCTGCGAAATCACTGCCATTTTGTTCAGCATAGCTTTCAGCTGATTCATCTACTTCTTCTGATGACTCTAGAAGACTGATAAATACTGGAACAGGTATCTCCTCTGAATGTCTTGCAGATGGTAGATCGGGATATTTCTACGTATTCCAGTTTTTGCTATTGATGCCCTTTACATTTACTGAAAAAAGTAACAATCGTCACTGTGGTTTATTGGTTCTCGCCATATCATTGGTTCCCCAAATTTCAAGTACTTCCGCTTCCCATTTTTCCACTGTCGCAGATGCTCTGTACATGTCTTATATACCATGTGAGGTGCCCAAGCCTTATTTTGGTCTCCAAGTTTTACTTTGAAAAAGGCCAAATAAGCTCTATTTACGAAATCTGTTATGGGTTTTCTTTGCTGGATGAATGTGTATTCCCCACAGATGAAACAAAAACATCAGGATTATTCACACATTTTCTTCGTGATGAAGCCACGTCAGTGCCTATAAAAAGGAGACATAAATGTCAGAATAGTTAAAGTACATCTACCAACAACATGAATAGACCTTGGATAAAATAAATTAGTATAATGCAAATAATATAATCAATTTACAAATGGTGCTGTAAGAGCAATTTATAAAGGTATCTATATCTCATAAACTAGAGCTGCTAAAATGAAATGGAATATATTTTCGGAATCAGCAGCTCAAAATACTCAGACAAAGGTGGAAAATTCAAGGCACCACGAAAAAAATTTTGTTTGTTCCCCAGCGTAATCATTGATTCACAAGATAATTTTTTAAAGTTATTTAGATTATTTAAATTCATTTTTATTTATAACTAACATGTACTGATTTTAATCATCCAGTTTATTGTCAATTACTGTCTACATCATTTTTTTATCATCGGGCTTCTCGATGTCAAAAAACACTTACGCTGTGTGCACACGTTTAATGCATTAGAGTGCGCTTCTTTTAAGGGCGAGTTTTTTGTGATAAATTGAACAAAATGCTTTAACCTTTTTGTTGTATGAAGTTCTATATAGTGATAAAACGAGTATTCATTTATTTCTGTTCATGTATTAAATACGATGTGTTACATTCACACGACTTCCTCTACCCACTCTTCCATAAGCTCCAATAAAATCCCGTTTTCTGCTTCTTGTTGATCGAGATAAACGTTTCTGTAATGGTTCCCTTACACATTTTGTTATAGGCAACAGAGGGATATAGGAGACTGAAGCTATGGTGAAGTGTTTATTAAGTGGACCGCTAATGCTGGCTTTGCAGTTCCATTTGTTTCCAAGTCCACGAAAAACAATTGAATTACTGCGAAAAAACTGTTAAAGCAAATAATAACGAATACCTAGGAAACGATTCATGCCACAAGAAGTTACTTCCCATAAATTGTGTGCTTTAATGAGGTTTTTCTGTTAGTAAGCTTTTGTCCATCTCTTATGCTTTTTCCAGTCATCAAAATTGTACAAAATTCACTCAGAATGAAGACAGTTCACAAGCTATCAACAGAAAATTCAAGATATGGGTTTTGTTTCTCTTGAAAATATCCTAAACATTTGTTACTGTAAACAAATTCATTAGAGCCATTTTTTAAAAAAGCGAAGAACATGTTTGCAGGTAAAGATTATTTTGGGGTTCAGAATTTTCTTGAAAATCTTCTTCCCCTTGGAAGACACTGAAGTTAAAACCAAGTTTGGTATTTAACCGACTTTTCGTTTTAAGTTAAGCTATTCATACACAAACATACACACACAACACACATACACACATGGAATTTCTTTTATAGGTGCTTTGGGGGAATTCAGGGAAACACGGAACCCCCAAAACGTGTATTTCTTTTGAAATCTCGATATGGAATCTTTGGATGGAACAAAATATCTTACTATAGGTAAGTAGTAGAGGAAGTGAAGAGGTCCAAAAATCAGGCAATGGTTACTGCACTGTCAGTATAGAATGACTGTGAAATTATTCTCCGTTATTATTTCCTCAGAAATTAATTATTAAAATTAATAATTTTAAGGAAAAACTGCGAATAATAATGAGGAATACTTTTTTCAGCAGCTGAAGACCTGCCTGAGGTATTGACTTGACTGCAGTTACACTGTTATTTGAAGTGCGAAAACAATAAATCCTGTTTTCTCAGAAGCGAAAATTTTTATATGTGTCACTTTACTCAGAAATCACTAGAGATATCTCCATTAAATTTATACAGATAATATCACCAACACTGAATATGAGAGCCATCTGTCATGATAGATCTATGCTCTATTAGGTGCTTTGGAATAATACTTTATCGGTTTAGAGGGGAAAAAATAGGTTTTCGAGGCATCACTGTTGTCACTGAGGATCAATAGACTGTAAGAACGTAGGTTTTCACGGCCGGAGTCACAATTATAACTAATATGATTTTCCGGGCTGTTATGCCGTGGTCTGCTGAAGAAAGATTTCCCAGACGTTTCGTCCACAACTGCGGTGGACATCTTCAGTGGCGCGGACGAAGTCTTCTCGGTGAAAGTATCAGACGCTGCGATACTTTCACCGAGAAGACTTCGTCCGCGCCACTGAAGATGTCCACCGCAGTTGTGGACGAAACGTCTGGGAAATCTTTCTTCAGCAGACCACGGCATAACAGCCCGGAAAATCATATTAGTTATAATTATGATCAATAGACTCTCTAACGATCAGTTATTACACGGCATGAATTTCATTATAATTCATTCAGTAGTTCCTGAGATAAAGTGCCACAGATTTGCTAGTTTTAACATTGGGATTGAGCTCAGCGTCTCACCTTAAACATGAAAATCATCGCACAAACTCTACAAAATGATCATAAACCTTCTTTAAAGATACAAAATTCTCCTTCTTTAGATGTGGAAAACAACTGGAAACTAAATTTTGACCACAAATTGGACTAAGCTGTTATTTCCTTCAGTCACTAAATACTAAAATTACCAAAATTATTTACATTTTTTTAAACGTAAACTTTGTGAACAGCAAGTGAAAGTTTTGCTATTATGTGAATCTTACAATGCAAAATGCGTGCAGATGGTCCGCCCAGTTTGAAGATTCGTGAACTCTTCCTCGTCTGCAGTACCTACTTGATGACTGTAAATGCAGTCAGTTTAATGAGTAGTAACCATGACAGTGACTAAAGAGTTGCTAGTCTGGGCTACACTGACTGCATATTAAGTTCACGCACGAGGTATTCCATCAACATGAATATTCATTATATCGCTCTTAAATTTAGAACTAAGCTGAATGAAATAGTTTCTAAAACACTGACTCTGGATATGCTGTGCATACTCGCAGCTTTTCACCTTTTAGCTGTGGTAGGTGCAGGGAGTTTTCACCTCAACCAGCATTCAAAGTGGAGATTTCATACAAAATACACTCAGCGTTCTTATAAAAAGACCCATGTTTGTTGTTTGTTTATGAAAATAGAAGTTAAAGAATTTTAAAAACTTATACATACTACCTGGTTTACGGGACATGTCACGAGTGACTTCTCGAATGGGTATTTATTTAATTTCATTCATCGTGAAAAGTTTAGAAAATGTCTTTTGTTTTTATGCTTTAAAACAGTAATGTTATAATGACCTAAATATTCCAATAATAAACCAGAAAATACCATGGTATTCACCACAATGGGAGTAAAATATTGGCGTATCTACTTCTGAGATTCTTAATCCTCCTCCCAACAATTTTCCAAATTCTGGAAATGTAAAATGTCTATCTATTAGCGGTGAAAGAATTATGCTAATATTTAAAAAAATATATAGCAGACTAAATGTCGTGGTCGAGGTATTAAAAATCTGAAGAATTGCACTCGCATGACTTCCACTACTCTTGTACACACTATTTTTATAAACGTTTGTTTTCCATCTACTTCATGTTAATCCAGATATACATTTACAGAAACTATCTTACTGCTAATTTTCTTGTAGGTGCAAGGGAAATATGGTAGGCTTTAAGGCATAGTCAAAACTTAAGAGCTGGTTGCTATGTGGAGTATTTCATTCTCTTTGCACGTCCAGGAAATCTAATGAGAATAACGAATTCCCATTTGAGAAAAAGCACAAGCATTGGAAAATTCAAACAAATAACAAGGAATATTTCAGGAATGGTTCACTCCATACAAAAAGTTATATGAAATAAATTGTGTGTTTTAACGAGCTTTACTTTTTTGGGCACAAAAATTTTGTCTATTCTTACGGTTTACCAGTTATGCAAAAGCCATTCAGAAAGAAGAGGACTTCTGGGGACATTTCCAGAAAATCCGAGATATTTATTTGTCATGAAAATATCTTAAGTGTATGGTATTTTAATGAAAATCGTTAGAGCCATTTTTGAGAAAATCAAAATTTTGGAAAAATGTTCCATGCAAAGGGTAGTCTGGGATGGGGGATTTTCTTGAAAATCTTCGTGCCGCATCTTTGAAAAATACTGAACCTAAATCCAAGTTTGGTATTTATCCGACTTTTCGTTTTTGAATTATGCTGCTCACAGTCTCTCTCTCTCTCTCTCTCTCTCTCTCTCTCACACACACACACACACACACACACACGCACACACACATACACACACAGATATTTTTCTAAAAGTGTTTTTCTTGGATTCAGGGACTTCGGAACATGCATTTCCGGTGAAATCTCTGTATCGAATTTTTGGGTGGAATGCAATACTTTCCCTGTTTACTATACGTAGTAGAGAAAGTAAATATATGTACGAGTACTTGGCTGTTTCACCCTTGAACAACGTTCTAGTCCGGAAGATAGGTTTTACTTGATAACGACAGTGAAAATTACAATCTTACTTGTTGAATAATTTTTAGATGCACAGATGTACATTCCTTTTGAAGCCGCATTATTTAATCGTAAAGGCTCCTCAATCTTCATATCAGGGAAACACACAATTCCCTCAGTCATTATGCAAGGAAATAGTCAAAATGGGCAAATATAAATACTCCAGCAAAGCAACAATTGCAACGATGTAAGTAATCTATAACCTATAACCTCCAGAAAAAAAAAATCTTCTCATTTGCTAATTATAAAATATAACTGTTGAGAAAGTGGCCTAATTTTCCCCTTTTAGGTGTAGTGAATGCACATTGGTTATGAAATACGAGTACAACATAAAGACGAAATTCAGCAAATGTTATGTACATAAGGGTTATTAAAAGGTTTTGTCTTTCAGAAACTATACTGTAGTCTTTAAATTATAATAATAGTTATTCAGAGGTTTTGATACTGCTTCATTACACATACGAGGGTTGTCCCAAAAGTATCCGACCTAACAAAGAAAACACAAAAATGTTGGGAAAAAACATCTTTATTTCTCTACATAGTCTCCTTTCAGCTCGATACACTTTTCCCAGCGATGTCCAATAGCTTCGATACCCTGTTTATAGTGAGAACCGTCGAATTCTGCAAAATAGCCATCAACTGAAAACTCCACCTTTTCATTATTGGCAAATCTTTTACCACCAAGCCATTTCTTCAACTTTGGAAATAGAATAAACAGAGGGGGCTAAGTCTGGCGAATAGTGTACATGAGGAAGCAATTCGAACTTTAACTCATTGATTTTGGCCATGGCGATAACGGATGTGTGAATTGGTGCATTGTCTTAATGAAACAGAACTTTTTATCCCTAAATGCGGCCTTTTTTGCTTGATTTCATCATTTAAATGCAGCAATAAATTTGCATAATACTCGCCATTGATTGCGTTTCCTTTTTTAAGATAATCAATGAAAACTTTCCCATGCGCATCCCAAAAAACTGACGCCATGACCTTTCCCGCAGATGGAACTGTCTTAGCCTTCTTTGGAACCGATTCTCCCCTTCAATCCACTGTTTTGACTGTTCCTTCGTGTCAGGTGTGAAGTGATGGACCCATGTTTTATCCATGGTTATGAATCGACGCAAAAACTCGGCTTTATTGCAGCGAAACATCGCCAAACACTCGACTAAAACATCCTTACGACATTGCTTTTGTTCCGTTGTGAGTAAACGCGGCACCCATCTTGCGCACAGCTTTCTCATGTCTAAATTTTCAGTTAGTATGCAATAAATAACACTTTTTGAAATGCCTACGATGTCTGCTAGCTGGCGCACTTTCAGTTGACGGTCATCCAATACCATTTTGTGGATTTTCTTCACAATTTCTGGCGTGGTCACCACTGCAATGTTCGTCCTGACAGCTTATACAGAGCCTCGTTTAAACTCTACCATCCAATATTTTACTGTTGTAAACGAAGGAACAGACTACTCCAGAGTAGAATATAGCTCAGCTTTAATATTAGGTGGACTAAGACCTTTCAAATGAAAGTATTGTATCGCATAACGATGGTCAGTTTTATTTATGTTTTCAAATTCGCTGAGACAGTTCACTGTTAATGGCTGCCAACAATTACTAAACAACGTAGCATCGTCAAACTTCAAAATTAAGCTTTATAAGGGTGTTACTTTCTACCACAGTCATTTGCTTGAAACAACAACCGCTATATATACGTCAGGTCAGGTACTTCTGGGACTGCCGTCGTATCTGCAGTATTTAATAAATGTATATTAAGGAGGTAAATGTCAGATATTGCACCGTTATAAGGAAATTGACTATCATTTGCTTTTACACCCATTATCTGTAACAACTTAAAACTGATACCGTAATTATTGACAGGAATATATAAATAATTAAATAAAGAAATAATAATGAGATAGGGAAATAATTGCAATAAATAATTTCCGTATATTAAGTCAATGTATAATGTAATACTAATAAGCTTGAGTTGAAAAGTTTTGTCCGAGGAATAGGCCATTAGCGAGTCATGTTAAGTTGACATTAGCAACAGCCGAAGTAGCGAACGTGTTAAGCACAAAACTTCTTGGAATGCAGTTAGAGTTATACTTCAATAATTTTGCAGGGTCACTTAGGCAGAATTTCGGCAAAAGAGAAAGGTGAATGTAATTCTTGGAGTCGGGAAAGTATCGCATAGTAACAAGGTAACGGACGCACACGTAAGAATTGTAAGACTGGTTCTGCGCAAGAAGGAAACTTGGTATGGTAGTTCTAAAGTAAGCGGAGCTTGAGTTAACATAAGGGCGCGCAATTCTAATCAGAGACACATTCTATCACGCACACTCTTTTCGTGGACACATTTGGGCATACATTCGTCACGCTGGATAATTTTAAGGACTATTGTGTTATTTTAAGCGCTCAGTGACGCGCTTATGTGAGTAATATAAAGCGGCCATCTCGAGGGGTTTTGCCGGTAAGCAAGTTACGCGTCTATTTACTTTTATTGCGGAAATAGTTATTTCAAAACGTAAAATTGATACTGCAGAATTTAATTGTTATAGTTTCGAGTGCTACGATTCATAATCAGTTTCATTCTTTATCTTCAAAAGGTTGGTAACTCGCTTCAATAACTTTAGTGTTAGTTCGCATTATATTTCTCAGCCAATTTAAACCGGTGTTATCCTTTCGCATCCGCCCACGCATATCCTGAGAGAAAGATCTCATAGCCAACCTTGTAGCAACCGGCTTCAAAATTTAAAGTCATCCTGGTACCTTCTATTATGACCCCGATATGCTCGTACCCAGACCTTGAAATAGTTTTTAATCGTTTAGGAGTTGAAGTTACAAACGTGTTACTATCTATGTCTCTCAGAAGGAGCGGGGATTTTCAGTGATATAAGTCTTATCAAGATCGATTGAGTGGGTTTTGAATAACCCTATATACGAGTACATATGCATACGTTTACAAGACGTATGACTGTAAGGGAAAGAGTTAGTCATATGACTATCTGGAGAATTCTGCATGGAAAATCTTCTGTACCCGTATCACCTTCAACGTGTGCAAGGATTAAATGAGGCGGACTTTAAGTTAAGAAGACGTTTCTGTCAACGCATGTTACAGCAGCGCGCGTGTTCATCAATTTCCTAGTCTGTATCTTCCTAACGGATGAGGTTGGTATTACTTGCGACGGCATCTTCAATTTTCTAACACTCATAGCTGGGCATTTGAAAACCCTAATGAAGTACGACAGGACAACCATCAACAGAGGTTCTCTCTCAACGTTTGGGGTGGAATCATTCACGATCACCTTATTGGTCCCTACTTCTTCCCTCCGCGTCCAGTTTCTCAGAAATGAGTTACATCACTTAACTGATAATGTGCCTCTGGATATAATCCAACGAATGTGGTTTTTACACGATGGTGCTCCAACTCATTTCAGTATGATAGTTCGTAAGTTTTTGAATGATCAATTTTCGAAAATATGGATTGGTCGAGGGGGACCCATTGCATGTCTTGCTCGATCGCCTGATTTGAATCCAATGGATTTCTTCGTCTGGGAACATTTGAAGTCTTTGGTTTATGCAACCCCTGTACCTGATGTTGACATTTTGAGAGGACGTATTCAAACTGGATTAGACCAAATACGAAACACACCAGGAATATTCAACAGAGTACGCCAGAGCATGGAACGCAGGCTTATTGTATGCATCGAAGCAATTTTTGTAACCTTAGATTTTGTGTTGTAACTTTGAAATAAATTATTTTCAGACCCAGGTTCATATGAACTTTTTTACTGTTTTGATGTCAGTAACATGTCCCCCAAATACATGACACCAATAAAGATACATCCTGTATACATACATTAGTGAACAGCTTACGTTTTCTAACACTGATAAAACTTAATTTTAGTGGAGCTTTAGGTTTTGTGCCAGTTACCTGAAACGTAGGTGCATGACTTCACGCCATTATTTACAAGATCTTTAGGAATAACACCAACCTGTTTGCGTCACTCATATAACAGCATAAAACATTAGGTTGGTAATGGATAATTTCCCGTTCGACTTAAACTCTGCGAACTGCCAGATACACTGTTGGAATGAAATGATCTGATGTTATGCTTATGTTATGATTTACTTTAAATTCTTGTCCATAGTTATACTTGCTGATGTAAAAAGCTTTTCGAATATATTTTCCATGCGAGTGACCTCCTGACGGTTATATTGCTGAAAATATTGTCAAAAACTGTGCTTACTGATGTGCAGTAAAATAGTAAAATAATTTGTGCAGTATCGCAACCGGACACTGTGTTTTTCTCAATTCTTCACTTCCTTCACTTCACTTCTTCACTTCCTGCTATTGTTAACGTTTGAACACAACTTCATGAACTTTTTTCACGCGAATTCGGTAGCGGTGGAAGTGTCCTCTTGAATTATACTTTGTTTTACATTTTATAAGGACGTTCCGCGGCCGGTGCGGCAGCTATCACAAACAGCCGCCGCACGCAGCCGACCTGAGCACGACCAACCGATTTTCAAATTTCCCTATCTACTGTCTCAAAAGACTCTAAACAGAGAATAGATACCATGTCTCATAAACGTCTTTTATCACTCAAATCAGGTCTTACCTTCACATGATTTTCTGTACCCGCTATTCTTTATTTTTATCTATCTCCTCTACTATAAAAATTTGTTTCTCCCTTACTTCGTAATCATTGAGACAAACATCTACAAAAATAGTTTCATTAAATATTATTTTATTCAGGCTGAAGCTGAAGTCAAATCTCTAAACAGTGGGTCACCATATGCTATTTTTGAAACTCTATACTCTTTGCACGGCATCGTGTGAAATAAACAAATGGCGATTTAGCACTTAAAATGTAAGTATTAAGTATCGGAGAATTCCAAACAGCGATATCTCGAAAATGACTAATGCGGCAACACATTGACTAATTAGTGGTTTAACGAGGATCACATTTTTTGTAGTAATTCTTAGCCTATCTCTTCACTATGCAAAATTCATTCAGAATAAAGCGAATATTTGCAGAAATAGCTACATTACACGTTTTGTTGCTAATGTTGTTATAGGTGCAAGGAGAGTATGCTAGGTTTTAAGCGATAGTCTTTTAAGAGCTGGTTGCTACGTAGAGCATTTCATTCTCTTTGTATGTCCAAGACATAAAAAAACTAATAACGAATTCCCATTTGAGAAAAAGTATAAGTATTGGAAAATTCAAATAAATAACAAGGAATACCTCGGAAAGGTTCACTCCGCCAAACAAAAAAAAAGAAAATGTATATGCCATAAATTGTGTTTTAACGAACTCTACATTTTCTGTGAAGAAACCTTTTGTCTATCTCTTACGATTTACCAGTTATGCAAAAGGAATTTAGAAAGAAAATCACTTTTGGGGACATTCACAGGAAATTCAAGATATACATTTTTATGTGTCACGAAAACGTCTTAAATATAAGATATTTTAATCAAACTCACTATAACCATTTTTGTACAAATCAAAATATTCTAAATATGTTCCATGTAAAGGGTAGTCTGGGTTGGGGGGATTTTCTTGAAAATCGTTTTGTCGCATCTCTGAAAGATACTAAAGTTAAATATTTATCCAACTTTTCGATTTTGAGTTATGCTGTTCATAGACACATACGGACCTTTTCTAAAAGTGCTTTTTTTGATTCAGGGAACCTGAAGACATGTATTTCCGTGACATTTCGGTATTGAATTTTGGGTGGAATGCAATTCTTCCCCTACTTCTATACGTAGTAGAGAAAATAAAAAAATCATAGAGAAAGAGTTCTACAAACAGATATTCTTCTGCAAACAGAGAATATAAAGTACGATAATTATGCAACCATATAGAAAATGCTTAAGAGTTAAATCAATACGGAGTAAAACATCCATAATATTAATGTAAAATTGCTATAGTAATGAACACTGAAAAGTTTTAGAAAATCAAACAAGTATTAGTTTTTAAAAATGTAAACGATTTTATTGTTTCTCAAAATATTTTCCTTTAACATTAATAGATTTTTGCATTCCATGAAACCAGTTCTTAAAGCAATGATGCTACTCTTCCAGAGGCACTTCAATAAATAGAACCAAGGTTCTACTGCTTCCTTTAAATGACGAAAAAGTAATTTCAGACATTTTATCGTTTGTTTTTGGAAACACAAGGTGCTAGGTTAGGATGGAGTATCCATGGTTTAGACGTTAGAGCGTCCGGATACTCAGTTGTAATTTTGCTGTATGCGACTATGCGTTGTTATGATGTAGCATTAGTTTTCCTGATAAAATAAATGAGTCGAATGATATTAAAAGGCTTCACCTACATCATGATGGTAACAAATCTGGACGATCGTTTCGAGACTTCAAGATCTCATCTTCTGCAGGATTTTTGAGTCGACTTCCAAAAATCCTGCACAAGATGAGACCTTGAAGTCTCTAAACGATCGTCCAGATTTTTTACCATCATGATGTAAGTGAAGCCTTTTAATATCATTCGACTCATTTATTTTATCAATTGACCTCTTCACTGTCAAGACAAGTCCTTTTTCAATTTTGATTAGTTTTCCTTTTCGGCGTTCTTCACGAAATTTTTCAAAACTTTACGGTAACCAGACTTTTGCGTACCATTCGGCTGTAACGGTACGCCTATCGTCTAATGCTATTGTAGCAATATGACCCATTTTAGAAAAAAATCTTCTTACCAGCACTACTTTAGTAGGTATAGGTTCTGTTCGAAAGGCTCATTGAGCCGATTGACTTTTCTTTCCAGTATCATAACAATAAATCCAACATTCATCACCAGTAACGATATTTCAAACCAAATTGGAAGTGCCACCTTGGAATTCTCTCAGAGTTTTTTTGCACCAACCAATGCGTTGTTGTTTTTGATCCGGAGTCCGTTTATGTGAACAAATCCATCACATGGAATTGTTGATGTAAAATGTTTTGGATTTGACTCATACCAATGCCCAATGTCGTCCGAATAAATTCATAAGATGTCCGTCGATCTTGTTCAAGTATTGCTCGAACAGCAGCAATATTTTCATCAGTAACAGCAGTTCTTGGGCGCCTTCATGAATTTTATCATTAAGAAAAAACCGATCTCTTTTGAATTCGCTGTACCAATTATAAACCGTTGCCTTAGATAGGGCTTCTTCGCCAAATGCATTTATAAGCCGGTCTTCACTTTGTTTATGCGTTAATGCCGATTTAAAGTAGTAAAGAATCACAGCCTGGAAATGTTCTCCAGTCAAATACATTTTTTGGTGAACAAGAATGTTTAAATGATGATAATTAACAAAATATTTGAGCAAATCGAACAAACTGTACGGCAATAAACTCGGAAAGCATTAGAAAGTAGAAACAAATTTCATTTGTTTTCAGAAAAATCTTATTCTAAAAATGTTGAGTATCGCTCTCGTAATTAATGAAGACATGTCAAATAAATATTATAAAACCAAAAATAGTCTATATCTCATATTTTCAGCGTAACATCATACATAAAGTTACTTACTAATACGCAAGGTTTAATATATCGATTACATACATACTGTAGCATTCTGGTGATTTCACGTTTGAATGTATCTCTAGGATGTTCATTTTAACCAGTAATTTTAGTTCTGTTTTGGTCGCCTACACATACGATTTGTGGGATGTAATGTTTTGTTTTTCTTTTCTAACCCCAAGAGCTATAAGGATCAAGATGACAGCAATTACGTTTTCTACCTGAAACAGCAATTCACATTTCCCGGAAACCCTGGGCATACCTTTTAGACCCTTATGTCTATTTTTTGTCGTTAAGTGAGGAGTTTGACAGACTGTTAGCAAAATAAAATTAAACTGTTTGCCATAAAGCAGTAATGGTAGAGATCCTTTCTCGGAGAAGTAAGTAAATGGGGGAGGGGAAGGAGCAAAATATCTTGTTCTGACTGTGTTTTACTGAGGCGCCGCCAGGTGGGAGGGATGTCGTTATGCCCGCTGTAGTATGTACAGTAAGTAACAAAAGTAGTTGTCTGCTGAAACAGGTTATAGTGATGAATGAAGGAAAAATGTGAACATCTCTCACTAAATATACTGTAGAGATTCGTGCTATACATGTATAACAAGAAAATAACCGTGAAGAACCAGCTCGCGCGCGCGCGCGCGCGCACGCACGCACGCACGCACACACACATGCTAAATTAAATATTTGTTATTGTTCATGTAAAATAAAGCCACAACTAATTACTAATTGAATGCAGGTTGTTTCCTTAAATTCCACTCTGATAATGTTTTATTTATTTAATTTTTTCCCTGGTGTTGTCTCCGTTTAATGGCAATTCTGGGTCATTCATTGAACACGCAACTCCCGCTGCTCGCGCGTCTAAGTTGTACCTTTCACATTACTTCTATCTAACTGTATCCATTATAGAGTTGCTTTGAACACTCGTAACATTTATTAAAGTTTTATTGCCTATGTATTGGTGTTTTAGCCAAGTGTGTATCACCCTGACTAAATGACCTACCTTAAAGTTGGAACTGGTTCCTTGTCGACAATACAACGTTGCTATATATGAACTGTCAAGTGCGCTATACTTGTGCGATCTGGCAGGTACCAAACTCTCTCCTTGGCTAAATCACTGGTGAATGTACAGTACGTGTATCGTTAGCGCTTTGCTATAGTTTTCATAATGGCTATATTTACACAGATTAACATAAAATATTTGTATGCACTATATGTATGTGAAATCAAATTCTTATATGAAAAACTGAGGTCGATTGAAGTTTTACGGAAAATCAGGTGTATTCGTTTTATAATAGATACTGTGCGAGAATTTCTCAACACGTATGCAGCTATAGCATCCATTCTCGACAAAATACAAAGAGTAAGTAGGCGTGTACTTACCGAAGAGAAAAACTGGACACATTTGTAGAATAAAGGCCCACACATTAGCAAACATGAAGAAAAAACCACCAAGAAATTGCCCAAGTTATGGAAAAGGTGTTTGAATTCACGTTTTTAAAAATATGTCCAAAATGTATGAATATAGTATGGCTATAGCACTTATTTTTATTGTAATTGTGGTTGTAATTTTGAAGAAATTTAAAAAAAATTAACTTTGTAATTAAACTGTTTCTTTAAATACTTAATATTTATGTTTTGCCTCGGCTGCGTCAGTATTTATTCTAGAGACATGGATGTCTTGGCAGGGCGTGATGCGCCAATAATGTAGGCTTACACGGATTTTAAGTTTTAATTCACTCATTTTTATTAATCCTTGACACAATTAAATAGCACTTCACTGATATCGAGACCTGTGAGATTCTTTTATTTAATACTTGCACTTTTTAACACGTATACTATTTTCGTCTCACACGAATACGTAAATATATTTCTCTCGAGGACGCATCTTGCGTCCGGTTACTATCACTGTCTGCAGGCAACAGAACTGATTTCAACCACCTAAACTTGTAAATTTCTGTATTTCAAATCTCTGATTGGCTATTTTTACTCCAATAGAATACCTGCATTTAACTAAAGCTTTTTTCTGGTTGTTGATTGGCTATTTTTATAAACTGTCACTAAAATCACATTAATGCTTCCAAGAATCACAAGTAACATTTAAACTCTCAAACTCATTATTGCCTCAAGGTTACCTCATTGTTACCTCATTGTTAGCAACTATTAAGTTATTATTCTCACAGTTCCTACATTATTAAATTACGTAATGCATTCATATAACATTATTGAACATGTATACAATAATATAAGCATATGCAATGACTGTTACATACATTTTACAAATTATTACATACACATATTGCTTCAAGGCGGGCTGTTATTCAATTTACATATTATATAATTTGTCTGAAATCATTTAAATGTTAAAAATACTGCTTCAATTTCCAGCACTTGAATTAAGTTGCACGGTCATTTCATCATGTGTTACGGATCTGACTGCAGCGCCGCGTGATACCCTGAAGTAAGAAACAGTAGGTCCTATTGCGGGCATTCATTGCTGCACATTGTTGAATTTCATTGTTTCCTTTATTTACAAAATTTATTCTGTTAACAATTCTGACCACAGTTCTCTATATGACGCGATTTACTTCTTATCTTCCTCTTCTTCTGCATTGGATTCATAAATCGCTCACTGAACTTGACAGGTTACCAAAATGATTACAACAACTGAACTCGGCGCCTGCCATTGTATTACTTAGTAATTTTCATATACGTAGCCAATGGCCTTCGACGCACGGTGATAGTGGTAATGTACACTAGAAATATTCCGGCAAATGAGATTTAATTATGCTGTCGAGCTCGTGAGATACGTTGTATAAATCTCACATGTTTTAAAGTGCTGGTTTTGTTACAGTTAAGCTTCCCAAAACAATGGTTATATTTTGTACTACAAAGAGGCTTCATAAGTTGAGTTAAGTGAGCAATAATGTTATTGTAAGCAACCGATATTTATTGTTGCAAACAGTATATTACGAATTTGCGGATTATCGTTGAATTTAATAAGGTGTCTGAGTGGAAGGGCGGCATAGAACTCTCTTTCTTCCTGAGCATCCATCGGCCTTCCTAAAAGTAAACCACTATAGTTACCTCCCTCTTGAGCGTTCTTTTCTGGATATTTCAAGAAAATAAGGGGCAATAAATAGCTCCTCGAACGTTGACAGTCAAAAAGTAAAGTGAACTGATTGCTGAAGGGCTGCGCGACACAAATTCCTGCGTAGACAGGCCATGTCGACACCGTAAGACGTTGTGCGCGCGAGCATATTCTATGCAAAACTCTAATACAGGAGCACATTAACTTCAGCTTTGAAGCATTAAATCTGCCCTTCCTCTTCCATTGCCAAATTTCTCTCATTTCTGTTCTTTTGTTTTGTCCATACACTTATTCCAACATAAGAATTACAACTTGAATAAGAAAATAAGATACCTATAAGACACCATATCCGGTATTATATACCTATAGACACTATACAGTTAACTGTATCTGCGTATTACTGAATACTCTACAATCTACATGGTGGTAGAGTAACAGAACAGATTTCAGAAATATTGTATCAGATACAAAGCATTTTAGCGAACAGTAAGTAATCTTCGTCTATAAACTTCGAAGGTAATTCATCTGAACTTAATTGGGCCAGTCTGCACCCACCTTATTTAATATGTAATAATAATAACAAATAATTATAAAATTTATTTCATCCAGTTTATTATACATCTGATTTTGGACATGTCAATACAATTGCATATTTAGAAATCCTTTAAATCATATAGACATTTCTTTATTAGATTCACCCTCAATTTCCTTTTGAATTGCTGTACAGAAACATCAGCTACAGATTTGATTTCCAGTGGTAATTTATTAAAAAGTGTGATTCCATAAATATATATCCTTAAAAAATTACACTTTTTTTGCACTATGCCTAAAATAGTCCAAGTTACATCTTGTATTATGTTTATTGATTTGGTTGTTTTAATTGGTTTATACTTATCTATGACATACATTATTGTTCTATATGTATGGATAGAGCACATGGTAAACAATTTATTGTTAATCAAGGTTTCCCTACACGATTCCCTTGATTTTAGGTTAAACATGATCTGATGCATTTCTTTTGATATGTAAGTAATTTCTCCATATGGATTTTCGCAGCAGCACTACAGATATAAATCACATAGAGTATGTGTGGATAAAACATCCATACTATATTATTTTCAATATATTACCATCACTATGGTTGCTGAAATATCTGAATAGATACACCGTTTTACTGATTTTCCCACATATGTTCAATGTGCTCAGCCCACGTTAGCCTGTTGTCAGCAATAAGACCTAAATATTTTTGTGATTTTACATCCAGAATATTATTATTATTATTATTATATTATTATTAACTTTTAGTGGTATGCTGTCATCATGTTTATTGAATTGCATCATTTTTGTTTTTTGTATGTTGCAGTGTGGATTTATCCATTTTAAATAATTCAGCAATCAAGAGGTGGTATTATTTAAGGTTGTATTTAAACCTCCTGTTTTATTCCAACATACAACTGTAGTATCATTTGCTTAAGTTATCATTGAAGTATTTGGTGGCCCCAGCACAGAGCTCTGTGGTACGCCATATTTCACAGTTCCAAAAGTAATTTGATTTGTTGTATATATCTCCCTTTATTTCCGCAATTTGTTTTCTTCCAACCAGGCAACTATGAATTAGGTCCAATGGTAATCCTCTTATGCCGTAGTTTTCCAATTTACATCCAATCGTAGCAAACTCGTTTTATTCCTTCTTGCTTTCGTGTTTGTCAGTTGGTTAACTTTCATCTCTTGAGAAGTGTGGTCAAATGTCACTCAGACTACTGCGGAGGAGCATCTTAACATGACGGGAGTGTTTCAGGGTAACTTAGATTGCAGATTGTGCAAGAAAGAAACTGAAACAGTCCAGCATATTATATGCTCCTATGAGGCTTTGGCTCACAGGAGATACATTGCTTTTGAGGAAATGTTAAGAATTTGAAACCATATCTCAATTGACTTTAAAACGATACAGGCAGCACAATAAGCCCAAGACTGAAGTGGTCTGGAGCAATGGCCAAATCTGTATCGTATAAGACAGACAAGACAAAAAACCATACGCAGGAAAAACCACTATATGATATGGGAGGGCGGGGTAGGCAGGATTGTTTGTAATTAACTGTACGTTTTTCGCTGCAATTCTTCAGTAGTAGAATAGTTAGCATCTATGAAAGATTACACTCAGTGAGATTTATAATCTTTTAATTATTATATATAATAATAATAATAATAATAATAATAATAATAATAATATACAATCCCGGTTGTGGCATTGCATTTTTCAGTTGACTTTGTATTAAAAACTTGCCAAGACCAGGATAAGGTCTCTAAAAATGTATAATTAATTTTAATTAATTATATATATAATAATTAAAAAGAAAAACCTTAATAAATCTATAAGCACCCAGTATCAAAGTACTTGCGATGGCATTGGAATTTTCATTTCTAGTGAGATGCCTTAGTGGTCTATCTGGGAAACAACTTGAATCAATTGGGGCATTCAATGTCTCACCAACATATTGTCATAGTAGCTCAATGGTTAGAGCAAATTAACGCATGGAGAGCGGGAGAACCGTGTACAAATCTTGGCTGTGGCATTGAATTTTTCAGTTAACTCTAAATTAAAAAAAACATTTATAACTGTTTATAAATTATTATTAATAATGCCAGTTTTTCAGGACATCTGGGTTTCCCAAGTTCTTAATTCGTTGAGAAACAAGAGGCATGTATTACAGCATGGGACCTATGTTAAGACTTTTGTCGCAGTATGTACAATGTAAGCAAGAATCTTATGGCGTGGTTGCAGACTTTTGTTGAGTGCTGTATCGGGTGGTGGGCAGGCGCAAACAGAATGATTGCAGGTATCGCTGGCATTCCTCCTCGTCTGTCGGCGTCAGAAAGGTAAAACGGTGTAACATTAAGAGTGATTATCCGCAGACCGAAACAGATACAAACACTTCATTTAGGACATAAACAGCGGCGACAAGCATCACGTGGTGTGACGTAGCTAAGCGGCTATTCTTCTGTTTACTTCTTGCTGGGTACAGTAATCGAGGCTTTAATGACAAATCCTTGTTGACAAACTGTTATCTCCAGTACAGCATCTTCATCATTGTTATCTTTAATTATTATTATATCCATCATGATCATTATTTTATTGCTAGAAGATAATAATTACGTCATTAACAGTTAACTCTCTAGTAGGCAGTTCCTGCGCCAGAAGAACCCATGCTCAGGCGGCGCTACACGATACAAGCTACAACATTCGTAAGTAGGAGGTAAAAGGGTGCATTGGATTTTTTTAACATACCTTAGCTCTTTGTGCTTTTATTGAATTTCCATTGATATTCTCTTGCTATTACTGTTATTGCTGTTAAGGATACCCATAGCTGAAATTAATTTTTATGTCCAAAAATACTTTTAACCCTTAGGTTTAGTTACATACATGACTTTTGCTCTCAGAGCCTTTTCAAACTTCAACATGTGATCTGTCGTCCTCCGTGGTCTAGGGTTACCATACTAACATCTAATTCCCGAGGTCCGGGAGGAAGGGATGGATTTTTTTCGGGCGTAAAATTCCTTAGCATGGCTTCTTTGGGCAGGGAAGTAAAGCCGGTAGTCCCGTGTCGTAGATTTACGACACGTAAAAGAACCTCAAGCCAGATGAAGAGGCTTCTGAGCAAATTTTTCCGGTCTTTCAAGCTCAATATACAGAGTGAGCCAAAAAAACTACGAACCGGCTGCGCGGTGTTTTTCCTGTCCGCATCCTCGGCGCTCGCTGCCGTCTGCCGCTATCATAAAAAGGCGCGGATGAAATCATACAACATTTTTAAAACTGTTTTTAAGGCTTTACTTAACAACTTCATGAAAGGAGATGCTGAAACTGGCCACCGTCGTTGTCCATACATTTTTGGCACCTCTTTAGAAACTATCCATCACTCGCCGTAGTTCACGTTGAGAAATGCTGTCAATTTCCTGGTGGATATTTTGTTATAATTCTTCAAGGGTATATGGATTTGTCTCGTATACTTTGTTTTAAGTTACCCCAGAGATAGAAAACGCAGGGGGTTAGGACCAAGGGGGCCTCAAATCTGTACTAATAATTCTGCCGTATAAGCAGTTGTAGAGTTTTGTAGAAAAAAGGCAAAATCACGCTCCTTGGCTGTTAATTCTTTAAAATTCGCATATGTACGAGCTTCAACTGTTGACTCGAAAAAAAATTAGCGAGTATTGGATAGTTTCCTAAAGAGGTGCCAAAAATATATGGACAACGACGGTGGCCAGTTTCAGCATCTCCTTTCATAAAGTTGGTAAGTAAAGCCTTTAAAAGCAGTTTTAAAAATGTTGCATTGTTTCATACGCGCTTTTCTATGATAGCGACAGACGGGAAAGAGCGCCGAGGACGCAGACAGAGAAAACATCGCGCAGGCGGTTTGTAGTTTTTTGGCTCTCCTGTAGAATGGGATGCTAAAAGCCATAACAGTTAAATAGCGTCCGTAAATAAATAAAAATAAATAGATAAAAAACACGTAACCATTTAAATATCCAAAAGCACATGGCCTAATGGCCTGTAAATACTTCCGTGCCTTTAACTCGAATTTGATTTTTCTTACATTTTTACGCATTAAAAATGTTTCATACGGTATAATTTGAAACCAATCCTGCTCAATTTTTTAGAAGAAACTCAGATAATTTATTAAAAAATTGGAATATGGTGTTGCTACACTTCTAAATTGCTGAGGGTATGGCATATTCAATTCGACTACGAGGTTAATTGTTACAATTGTTATAAAATTACAAAAACTATATTTAAAATGTTTTTCTAAAGTAACCAGAAGAGTGAAAAAATGTCTATATGTCAGATTTGTGTGTTAGTATTTAAATAATACGGCATATTCTTATTCTTTTCCATTTTCTGCATCGTGTGCAACCGTGATTAATTAGCGCAATAAAAGTGAAATAAAATGTTTATTCTCAAAAGCTATTACAAATATCTGCATGAAATTTAAAGTACATTTATAGCTGGTAGAGCAGCATGAGTAAAAGGTTTGAAAAAAAATTGATAAAAGGTGCAAGGTTTAAAAAGTCCACCAATGCATGACTTTAACTTGTAAAGTTTTGAATGAAAATTGTTACTGTGATTAAAAGCTACAGCTGTGGTACATTTAAGTTCAGAAAGACATATGTTAATAGTTTGTTTTTATTTGTGCCAATTGAGTCTTTTTTCTATTCAACCTTTTTATAAATTTGATGGATAGCAAATATTTTAAATTATGAATACAGGCGTTTTAGGTAATACCCTATAGGTTTATAAGGCATATTTTATACACATACAGACATATTTTAATTACATTAACAACATGTATATGTCAGAATAAAGTCCCTGAATATAATTTTTCTATGTTTGCAAAATGAAATCGCAGAAGAAACACTCCAGTTCGTCATAATTTATGCAAATTAAGAAAAAGTAATTTGGAATTTGTGGGTCAGAAGAGGTGTTTATGACGGTTGTTAAATAGAAAATAAGAGGTGGCGCACTAGACTGAAATTAATAAAGCTAATTTAACCAATACACTATCGAATCGGGGTTTGTAAATTGCGTCCTAATCTTAGATAAGATAAAATCAATCTTAAACACTTAGCATCGTTTCTGAGGGAGGATGGAAATTGCGACTTAAACATCGACAAAATGAGCAAATCCTTTCCCACCTCTTCCGGCCTTAGGAGATCTGTAGTGGTTAAAATAGTATATTCGCTTGTACAATGCTGCATATGAACTCGCGTTAATATAATTATGTTAAACTGACGTGCACACGTACTCTGCCAAAGACCTCCGACGACAGGCGCAACCCCTTGCATCAGATCTGTGCCTTCAGCGTGAGCTAAACGAATAGGAGTTGCGCGGGAGCCGTCAGGACGTAGCGAGCCGCAATGAAAACGCAGGCGTCCTGTCGTTTCTCGCTTTAAACCTAGATTATGCTAGGGTTAGGGTGTATGTGTGTGAGTAAACGCGCATTATTGTTTGCTGTTGTAAACATTTAGGCGTCGCAATGTACTTGCAACATCTACAGTCGCAGTTTACAGTCTACCTCTCCTAATAACGAGTTTGTCGGGGATGATAATTTAAGTCGCAATTTACCGATGCCATTACTATTCTAGCAATGACTTGATAAAATAGAATTTTAGTGCAGTTTTAAATTTAGGATTTTTAATCTGTATAAAATACTACAAGGTGGCTTCTCTGCCATATGAAAAGGGTAAAGTGGACATTTGGTTTTTGACCCAGATATCGGGAGATATTTTTCTTACTATAAACATAATCATTTATGTTTACAAATATATAACATTACATATACTAAATCAACATATATTAAATTATTAAACACCATTTTAGGTTCTTGACCCTTCGCATAAACTATTTGACGTTAATGAATTCTTAAACTATTGCCACTAGAGTTTGCTTTAGAACTGGGAGAAAGAGACCACCAGCATCATGATAATTTTACCCACTTGGACGCCTATATACTCACAAAGCTTAATACATTATTATTACTGACCTGTGGTTAGCAGCAGCAGCAGGTAAAATTAAAGCTTAAAACATAATTTCTTTTTATATTCGTCGATAAAAACTTGTAAATTATTTACTAGTTAGCTATGGTGTAATGAGAGTGGAAGTAGGGCAGAAGGGTGGTCAATTTCTAATGGGCATAATCTCCCTTAGCTAAGTTCTAATATATCCAATGTTTACCTTATATCAAGAAATGCAAAAATCAATGAGTAATAAATTTGGCTGTTACAGCGTTAACTGTTCCCTTATCAACATTCAAATGTTCACTGCTACACTATAGCATTATATCATGAAATAAAACCTAATTTTCCTGCCTCTGCGATCGAGTAGTCAGCGCCCTGGCTCCTCAACCCAGAGCTTCAGGGGTCGATTCCAGGCTGGGGCGGAGAGTTTTTCTTTAACCAGTCACTCCTATTCCCCATAGAATCTGAAAGTATAAATGTGGGAGTGAAAGTGACTTAATTAAATTAAAATGAGTTTTATTTATGGACGCTCTTTAACTGCTGTGGCCTTTAGCTCCCTGTATTGGGCGTGAAAGACCTGTAATTTTGCTCAGAGACCTCTTTATCAGGCTTGAGGTTCTTTTACGTGCCGTAAATCTCGACACCGGATCACCGACTTTACCTCCCTTCCGAAGGAAGCTATGCGACCTCGGGAACTAGAGGCTAGCATGGTAACCACTACACCACGGAGGATGACGTGAATATCAGTATGTGTATTAGTAGATACTATAAAATCAAGGTTAACAAAATCTACAGTTATGCTAGCAATACCGCCATCAGTGGTTTCTCAAGCCAAAGCCCTTTAGAAACTAAAGGGATTATATAAAGTAAATAATTAAAAATGCTTACTTTGCCCGCAATATCTTCCTCCATCTGTATGGAAAGAAAAAATTAGAATTTATTTTCAATTAAGGATTTATCATTCGCAAAACGTAACTATATTAGTATTCATCGATTCCAAACTGGCAATTAAATTTTCTTCAACTATTTAATACTTTTCTTTATTTTATACAGTTAATTTGAAAACTGCCGACATTAATGTGCATTTTGACACCATATCCTATTAAACGAGTTCATCTTGTTAACGTCATTTAATACAAACTTCAAAACTATGTATTTCTTAAACAGCTTTTCTGTTTACCTAATTCCATTTCGTATGATTCACTACTTGAGTTATTCATGTTTAAAAAATATAATTTGTTACATCAACATAACATTTTTTACCCATTCTTCCACAACCTATTCTTACAGAAGAATGTTTTTCTGCCCCCTTCGTGTTAATCGAGTTAAACTTTTGTGGAAAATGGTTTCATTACACATTTCGTTGTTTAGATACTCGTACAAGATGGATACAGGAAGCTGAAGTGATATCAACTTTTTATTTTCTCTAATACCTACGTATAGTAAGTAGGGGAAGTATTGTATTCCACCCAAAAATTCGATACCGAGATTTCACCGGAAATATATGTTTTGACTTCCTGAATCCAAAAAAAAAACATTTTTGGAAACATGTCCGTGTGTGTGTCTGTGTGTGCCTGTGAGCAGCATAACTCAGAAACGAACAGTCGGATAAACACCAAACTTGGTATTTAGGTTCAGCATCTTCCAGAGATGCGACACAAGGGTTTTCAAGAAAATTCCCCCCACCCCAGATTACCCTTTACACGGAACATTTTTCGAAAATTTTAATTTTCTCAAACATGGCTTTAACGATTTTGATTAAAATATCATATGTTTAAGATATTTTCATGACAAATAAAATGTATATCTTGAATTTTCTGGGAATTTCTCCAAAAATATTCTTCATTGTGAACGACTTTTGCATAACTGGTAAACCATAAGAGATAGACAAAAGTTTACTACACAAAAAATGTAGATCGCGTTAAAATACACAATTTATGTCATATACATTTTTTGTTGAGTGA
The DNA here is from genome assembly GCA_030765065.1 of Deroplatys truncata. Classification (NCBI taxonomy): domain Eukaryota; kingdom Metazoa; phylum Arthropoda; class Insecta; order Mantodea; family Mantidae; genus Deroplatys; species Deroplatys truncata. The sequence goes on along the minus strand of CM060981.1, from coordinate 102,038,163 downwards.
ACCATTTTCGAGATATTGCTTGTTATTCCCTTAAATTTTCCAATACTTATACTTTTTCTCAAATGGGAATTCGTTATTCATTTTATTGTCTTGGTTATGCAAAGAGTATTAATCTGTGGCAAAAAGAATGTTGCTGCACCTAGCAACTAGCTATTAAGATATATGTCGATGCTTAAAGGCTACTGCATTTCTATTTTCCCTTGCAATTACAAAACAAGGGGAACATAGTACCCCTTAAGCTATAGTCAATATTTTTAGAACTGGTAACTATGTGTAAAATGTAATTCTCTTTGCATGTCAAAAGATCGTTTCTGCAAATGTTTATCTCGATTAATATGAAATAGATGGAGAATAAGAGTTTGTAAAAATAGTTTGTACAAGAGCAGAGAGAGTCATATGAGTGTAACACATCAGATTTTTAAAAAATGGATCGCTATATGCTGACCTTGAAATTCCACCGTTTGCACGAAATCAAGAGAAAAAAAAACGAATAGGGACTTGACACTTAATAAAAGTATAAATTCAGATGAATAACAAAAACGTTTTGGAAATGGTTAAAACCATAACAACTTTTATATAAATAATTTTTTTAAAGAACTGTACCCCTTTTGTATAGCAAGTCTTACGGTTTACCAATTATACTAATTTACAGAATATTCATTCAGAATGAAAAGGATTTCACAGGCTATACGCAGAAAACTTTAGATATGCATTATATTAATCAGACAAGTAACATTAAATATAGTATTTTATTCAAAATTGTATAAAATAATAATTGAAAAATATTCTATGTAAAAGGCAATTTGGAAGATTCTGAACTTAATTACCAAGTGTTGTAAAAATCTGACATTTCGATTTTTAATTCTGCACAAGACACACTAGACATTGTATGTTGATATCGAATTCTTTAATGGAGTCAAACATAATACTACTTTCTCTACTTGTCAGAGGTAAGTAGCAGATAAAGTAAGTAACCATCAGTTTTCCGATATAGGAGATTGATGATCTTGATTTAAGACATACGAGGGCAGTACTACAAGTACCCGACCTGACGTATATATGGCGGTTGTTTCAACAAATGACTATGGTAGAAAGTGCCACTCTTATAAATTTTAAGTTCGAACAGCTGCAGAAGTACCCGACCTGACGATTGTTGTTTCGAACAAATGACTATGATGGAAATTACCACCCTTATAAAGTTTAAGTTTGAAGTTTGACGATGCTACGTTGTTTAGTAATTGTTTGGCAGCCATTAATAGTGAACTCTCTCAGCAAATTTCTAAACATGGATAAAACTGGCCATCGTTATGCGATACAATACTTTAAGCGAAGCCGTACGAGCTGCCAAGACGAACATGGCAGTGGTCGACCAAATGAGGTGACCACGCCAGAAATTGTGAAGAAAATCCACAAAATGGTATTGGTTGACCTCAACTGAAAGCGCGAACTAGCAGGCATCGTAGGCATTTCTAAAAGTACTGTACATTGCATACTAACTGAAAATTTAGACATGGGAAAGTTGTACGCAAGATGAGTGCCACTTTTACTACAATGAACAAAAGCAGCGTCGTAAGGATGTTTCAGTCGAGTGTTTAGCGATGTTTCGCTGCAATAAAGCCGAGTTTTTGCGTCGATTCATAAACATGGATGAAACATGAGTCCATCACTTCACACCTGAGACGAAAGAACAGTCAACACAGTGGATTGAAAGGGGAGAAACGACTCCAAAGAAGGCGAAGACAGTTCCATCTACAGGCAAGGACATGGCGTCAGTTTTTTGGGATGCGCGTGGGACAATTTTCATTGATTATCTTCAAAAAGGAAAAGCAATCAATGGCGAATATTGTGCAAACTTATTGCAGCTTTTGTATGATGAAATCAAGCAAAAACGGCCGCATTTAACGTAAAAGAAAGTTCTGTTTCATCAAGACAATGCACCAGTTCACACATCCATTATCGCCATGGCCAAAATCAATGAGTTAAATTTCGAATTGATTCCTCATGCACCCTATTCGCCAGACTTAGCCCCCTCTGATTATTATCTGTTTCCAAAATTGAAGAAATATCTTGGCGATCAAAGATTTGCCAACAGTGAAGAGCTGGAGTCTGCAGTTGATGGCTATTTTGCAGAACTCGGCGGTTCTCACTATAAACAGGGTATCGAAGCTATTGAGCATCGCTGGGAAAAATGTATCGAGCTGAAAGGAGACTATGTAGAGAAATAAAGATGTTTATTCCCAAACTTTTTGTGTTTTCTTTGTTAGGTCGGGTACTTCTGGGCAGCCCTCATATGTTTTTAAGCTCCAAATATATCACCAAAAGTCCTAGAGAGGGTAAACTCTACTTACGAGGAGGGTAAGCCGTCTAGGTAAGTAAGCAATATATCACGTTTGTTCCAAATGGTAATATACATTCCTATAAATATCCATCTATACTTACAAGATTGTCTCTATACTTAAAAAAGAAAATGCATACATTTATGAATATGCACAGCAAGAACCTTAATCAGTCTACCGTGTGCTATACAGTTATTAGCGCTGTTATTTAATGCATGTATCTGTCATAATTACCGAAAGTTTTAGGATATTATAGCATTTTATGAATTCCATTTTCTATTCTTTTTCTTTATTGTTTCATAGCAATTGATTAAATTGTATTTTTGTAAATGGGCTTTGTAACCGATTATTCCCTTCATGCTTTAACTAAATAAATAATCAAAATCAGAAACTCTGTAAAACTGACGTAATCATAATTCAACTGAGAAATATCGTCAAGTAAATGAATGTCATATTTTAAAGCGATATTTAGTGCATGTTTGTTTTGTAAATAACTTTTAAAAATGTATTTGTGGGAATTCATTTCTTTGTATAATTGGTTCATATTAAACACGCTTTCCTGCAAATCTGTACATTAAACACTATGGTAAACTTAGTTTAAACTCATTTTGATGCTAGCAGATTAAAACACACTGTATGTGCTGTAAGGAATTCTACGAGCTATTGTAAACAGACGTTTATTTTTTTTCAGACTTTTATTCAATTTTTATTACGTTTATTTGCTTTTAAAGCAATTATAGCGTATGAACGTTAACATAATAATAGCATTAGATATAATTATCTAATAGTATGAAGGGATGTGTAATCAAAATCTAAATTTAAGTCATTTTAAAAGTAATATTGAAATACCATTCGGCTATAGAATTGCCATCTAGTGCAGAAAAACTCAAGCCGTCATAATTTGCTGTTCTTGTACACTGTCACTTGAGGGCTTAAATGGCGAGTACGATTTTAACGAATTTTGCAAGATGACTTTTTAATTGCTTACAGTTGTGCACAAAATACAATGCTTTAAAATTTAATGGAGGTTAGCTAGTGACTTATTAGAAGTATCTCAATGCTTGTGCTCGCAATGAGCAGCAAATATCAGTCCGAAGCAGCAGGTACATTGTCCAAAGTATAGTAGTAGTAGTAGTAGTAGTAGTAGTAGTAGTAGTAGTAGTAGTAGTAGTAGTAGTAGTAGTAATAATAATAATAATAATAATAATAATAATAATAATAATAAATGAATCAACTATACAAATAAATTAATCTCCAGAAATGCAGTTTAAAACAGACGAAACTAGACTTCCTAATTCATAATCACTTTCTAATAATTAATTATAAAATCCTATTATATTAAGATGTTCAGCATTATTGCAGATAGGTTCTGATAAAGTTTTATTTTCTTTTGTTAAAGAAAGTTCTTACTGCATACGGCGCCACAAGCGTGGACACTGGTGATACATGGAATTAAATTATAATTGTGAAGTAGTTATTTTATTAGCCCCAAGCTTAAAAAAATATTTACTTTGTAATTTGACTGTTTCTTTAAATATTATAAATTTATGTTTGCCTCGGCTGCGTCAGTATTATTGTTAGAGAGACACGTTTCTCTTAGCAGGGTTGTTGTGCGACAAGAACGTAGGCTTACACAGATTATAATTTTGCTTCACTTCTTTTATTAATGCTTGATACGATTTAAATCACACTTCACTTATATAGAGAGCTGTGAATTCCTTTTATTAATTAATTGCACTTTTTAACAAGTAGACTTGTTTTTCGTCTCACACGAATACGTATTAAATCTCTCGAGGACGCATCTCGCATCCGGTTACAATCACTGTGTGCAGGCAACTGAACTGATTTCAACCGCCTAAACTTGTAAATTTCTGTATTTCAAGTCTGTGATTGGCTATACCTAATCCAATAGAATACCTTCATTTAACTAAAGCTTTTTCTGGTTGTTGATTGGCTATTTTTAAAATGTTTCAAAATTTACATTATTGTTGCTCTAATAATGACTAGTAGCATTTAAATTTTCAAATTCATTATTGCCTCAATGTTACCTCATTGTTAGCAACTTTTAACCTATTATTCTCACAGCTCCTACATTATTAAATTGCGTAATATATTCACATATCTAACATTATTACACATGGATACAATAATGCAAACATATACTATGACTATTACATACATTTTTTATATATTGTTACATACACATATTGCTTCAAGGCGGGCTGTTATTGAATTTACGTGTTACATAATTAGACTGAAATTATTTAAGTGTTAAAAATACTGCCTCAATTGGGGGCGAAATTTGTGAAGGAAACATTCCAGGCCTAAGTTTGGCTACTTCCCCGACATTTGCCAGTTATGAGGACTGAGAAATACCTGAAAAAATTATCAGGGAGAGCGGTCCTGGCGGAATTTGAATTGCAGACTTCTCGTTCACGGTGCCTTCAACTACCAGTGTGGGTCGATTAAGGTAGATAGGGAAAATAAACGTTATGTGCAGTGCCATTGGCTGATCTTCAAGGCTACCACATACTTAAGCGAGATATAAAATTATCATTATTAATTCATTAATCTAAAACTTAAGCTTCTATAAAACAACAAGCAAGAAAATTCAATTATAACGAACTGAAAAAAGTGACAATTCAAAACTTTATTTTCATTTAACAATAATTAATGGGCTCACAAATAAAAGTTGTGAGAGAAAATAATATTTAAATTTATTAGTTTTAGGGAGGTAAATATCCATTCGGTGTACGTTTAGCTGAAAACAGAAATTGTGTGTCATGCATCTTAAAATATAAACATGTGTTTTATTCCTTATAGCCAGTTAATTACATTTCACAAATTTACATTTTTTCAAATGTTTATTTTAGTACATCCTACATCATTTTTACCAGCTGATTTTATTTTACGTTCCGTTCTTAGGGCCTGTGTCTTTCAGAGAAACTATGGTTTGTAATAAGGTGTTTTCTTACCCTCAATTAGAATTTATATTTCTCCATTCCATAGTTTTGTCCTGTGTTATCCTAAATTAAATTACCTTATAATTTATATGGACAGTTCCAGAAATGCTTACAAGAAAAACAGATGCTGCTTTTAGTGTACAATAATTTGCTTTGATAACGTCCCGTTCAACCGAAACATGTGGTTTTGTATTTCAGCACGCTTACGACCTGCTCCCTTTAGCTTTTTAAAATTACTTTTGTCTCGCTCTCCTTTCAGGTTCAAAAGGGGTTATTTTATAAAAAGGGTTTTATATCTAATTCTTGTTGTGCCAGACCTTAATCGACAGTGACCATCAGAGTAGCGACACCATTGTACCGTGTGGCGCCTTGTAAATGCTATGTTACCGGTTGATATGTTATTAGTCTTTACTTGGATCCTGTTACCTTCAGACCATACTCTGGAGCCGTTCGAAGTCATTCCGTTCTATGCCTTCACTTTTAGGAGATAACCCTACTCATTTCAAAATCGTTATTCTTTTCTTGAAAGACATCAAACTGTATAAAAACATTTAAATATAACACATCAAATAAAAATTTATAACAGGTAATAGGTTTTACTGTTCTAGCTGTGTTCAAGACTTAATAATGTTAAATAAGTTTGTAACGATGTATTACAGTTATTGTATTATTTAATCAATGTGAAGTATACAATGTATTATTATTGCACTCGTATATAGATATAAGTCGCGATATGACCTAGTAGACAAAGCGACTATAAATAAACAAAAATAACAACAACAACCAATAAATAATGTGTCACACCAGGTTCTCTGCCTGTTAATATTGACCTCTGCTACAAAGCATTCATATAAAAGCTTTCCCTACCGCTTGCCCATGGTAGTATTTTTGTTTTAGTTCCATTTATACCCCGCCTTTAACGATTTTATCTATGCCTTTCCTTTGGAACATACTGTCTATAGGCAATTAATTATATTATAATTAAGTCTCAAAATATGGCATTTTAATAAAGCATAACGAAATGTTTCCTGTGTAAGGGGTAGTTTAGGGTGAGAGGATATTCTTTAACATCTTTGAATCGCATCCTTGAAAAACGTTTAACTTTGGTAATTATTTATTTCAATTTCAACTTTTGTTTTTGAGTTGTGCTGATTTCCCCCCCCCCGCCACCCATTTTAAACACATAGGGTATTCTTCTAAAAACAAGCTTTTTTACTTTCCCTACTACGTATAGTAAGTAGGGGAAGTACTGTATTCCACCCAAAAATTCGATAACGAGATTTCACCGGAAATATATGTTTTGAGTCCCCCTGAATCCAAAAAAAAATTTTTTAGAAACATTTCCGTGTGTGTCTGTGAACAGCATAACTCAGAAACGAACAGTCGGATAAACACCAAACTTGGTATTTAGGTTCAGTATCTTCCAGAGATGCCACACGAAGGTATACAAGAAAATTCCCCCAGCCCAGATTACCCTTTGCATGGAACATTTTTCAAAAATTTTAATTTTCTCAAAAACGGCTCTAACGATTTTGATTAAAATATCATACGTTTAATATATTTTTATGACAAATGAAATGTATATCTCGAATTTTCTGGGAATGTCTCCAAAAGTATTCTTCATTGTGAACGACTTTTGCATAACTGGTAAACCATAAGAGATAGACAAAATTTTACAACATAAAAAAAATGTAGATTGCGTATGACTATTTATGTCATATACATTATTTTTGTCGAGTGAATCATTTTCGAGATATTGCATGTTATTCCCTTAAATTTTCCAATACTTATACTTTTCTTAAATGGGAATTCGTTATTCATTTTTTAAGTCCTGTACATTCAAAGAGAATGGAATGCTCCGCATAGCAACCAGTTCTTAAAACATTTGACTATCGCTTAAAGCCTACCATATTCCCCTTGCACCTACAAGAAAATTAGCAATAAGATTAACATTAGCATATGAAGAATAAGCTTATGTAAAAATAGTTTGTACAAGAGTAGAGAGAGATCGGATTTTTTTATTCAAGGGGTCTCAAAGCATGGTCGTTCGCAAAATCGCAATACTGTATTTTTCGCTGGAGTACAGTTCTATTTCTGCCTACCATATTGTAGTGGTAGCGAAAATAAAATATGGTTAGGTTCAAAGAGAGATACAAAAGCTGAGTTGTTATTTTATTTATTTATTTTTTCAGAGAGGCCTCACTAAGATTATGTGAATAGCTATGATGGTAAGTTTACAGTGTACTTCGATCAGTACTAAACTCGGGACTCTCGCCATTAAAGACTCTTGAATGTTTATGCAAATTGGCGCACTCTCATAAAGTCTAGCAAGAAAAGGCGGGAACTGGGAGGAGGTGCCATGATAACGTAAAGCTATGAAGTCATACGCAGACATAAATAGTATCACATAAATAATGCCCCAATGAAACAAAACAAAAAGTTTTCCAATTTTGATTGCATTACCCATGCAATCAATAGCATGTTCATTTATAATGTTTTATGGCTGTCTCCATCAGAACAAAATTACAACAAAGTTTGAGTGTTCAGTAGGCGGAGTCCAATCAAAGCCCGAACAGCTTCTGGATATGAAAAACAATTACCGTGATAGCTTATTAGCCCGTCCCTTCTTCCCCCTTCTCAAATTAAAGACTATAAGCAAGCTACTGGTCTTTGCTAGGAGTTCATCTCAGTTACACTGAATAAATTACCTCTGTCACATGGCCTACCATATAATTACTGTTGTGGGAAAATATCGCCTTGCAGTAGCCGATTAGAAATAGTTCAGGTAATGATGCTTACATTCGTAAACACGGAATTCCTGCATACAGTGTGATGATGAACAACAAAGGAGGCATTGCCTTGCCAGACATCTACAGAGTTGCTGAAAATTTCAAGTCGAGTAGACATTAAACCGTTCCAAGTATTTCGATATACCTAGATTTTAGATTTATTTAACAAGTATTTATCCATCAAGCGTATAATTGTTTATAATACATCAGATTTGTCAATTTTCACCAGAAATATAACAAAGATTATAGACAAGTTGTATATATACATTGTATTATGCGATCCTACCGTTATAAACAGATTGTTATATATTATGTGTGCCAATACTAAAATGACGCAATTCTAAGTTGTCCTAGCTTATGAAGAGAAGACGAAACTTTTTTAATTTCTCTACTACGTATAGCAAGTTGGGGAAGTATTGTATTCCATCCAAAAATTAGATACCAAGATTTCACCGGAAATATATGTTTTAAGGCCCCTTGAATCCAAAAAAAACTATTTTTGGAAACATGTCCGTGTGTGTGTGTGTCTGTCTGTCTGTCTGTGTGTCTGTGAACAGCATAACTAAGAAACGAACAGTCGGTTAAACACCAAACTTGGTATTTAGGTTCAGTATCTTCCAGAAAATCCCCCCACCCCAGATTACCCTTTACATGGAACATTTTTCGAAAATTTTAATTTTCTCAAAAACGGCTCTAAGATTTTGATCAAAATATCATATGTTTAAGATATTTTTATGACAAATGAAATGTATATCTCGAATTTTCTGGGAATGTATCCAAAAGTATTCTTCATTGTGAACGACTTTTGTATAACTGGTAAACCATAAGATATAGACAAAATGTTCATTCATTCATTCATTCATTCATTCATTCATTCATTCATTCATTATCTGTTTACCCTCCTCTTATGTTACTACACAAAAATGTAGATCGCGTTAAAATATACAATTTATGTCGTATACTATTTTTACAAACGCTTATTCTCCACATGCTTCATGTTAATCGAGATGTTAATCTTACTGCTAATTTTCTTGTAGATGCAAGGGGAGTTGGCAGGCTTTAAGTGATAGTCAAATATTTTAAGAGCTGGTTGCTATGTGGAGTATTCCATTCTCTTTGCATTATCAGGACAAAAAAATGAATAACGAATTCCCATTTGAGAAAAAGTATAGGAAAATTTAAGGGAATATCAAGCAATATCTCGAAAATCGTTCACCCAACAAAAAAAGAATGTATATGATATAAATTGTGTATTTTAACACGATCCACATTTTGAGTTATGCCCTTCACAGACAGATAGGACACACACTCACACACGGACCTTTTTCTAAAAGTATTTTTTTAAGAAAAACGGGCGTTTTTGGGATTCGGGGGTCTCAAAAACTTGTATTTCCGGTGAAATCTCAACAAGAAATTTTTGGGTGGAATGCAATACATTCCCTACTTACTATATGTACTAAAGAAAGTAAAAAGTTAACATTCTGCTTTAACAGTAAAAGTACGGAAGTAAACATTACCACATTTAATAAAAAACTAAGTTTTATGCAAAACCAAAGTTGCTGAACACTTAGAAGTTAGGAGTAGGAGTAGTCAGATGTAGGGGCCTTCAGTAACTGGAGCACAGCACTGCACATAGGCCATAGTGGGCCCTTTCTACTTTCAACGTGACTCTGGGAAGAATGAATGAAGGGAAGATTCGAAAGGTGATAGATCCAGATTTCAATATGCGCTAGCAAGGACGGGATGCCTAACGACACCAAATGACGCCAATCCTGACGCCGGCCAGCCCTGCCTTAGTCACCCCCAACCTGTGGTTCTTGGGAATAGACGAGACAGCTCCCAGGAATGAAGGGGCATCCAGCAGTCCCACCAAGTGCCAGGAAATAATCCTTTCAAAGCGCAAATTTCACCATTTTACCCTAGCACACCAACCGTGGCCGCCTGGTTCTACAACCCTTAAACAGATGAGGTGAAACAGATAAAAAGATATGATGTGGACAGGAAATGATTGATAGGAAATTCGTGGTAGGAGTTGAAACATCCAGCAGTCGCCTACCGACTCAGGCAAACCCGGATAAAGCGTGAAAAATCCCATGGTCAGAGTGATCGAACTGGTGGAAATCGAACCCGGGATTTCCCGAATGCGAACCCCAAGGTTTACCGCGGAGCCATCTCGAAACTTACTGAAATTATTTATCAGTAAAATAAAAAAAGGTGTTATTTGTGGTTATAGGTGTTCGACATTTTTGTTATGCCAAACTTTACAACCAAATAGTGCTATGCGGTGCTTAGAGCTAACATTCGCGTAAACAGGTGTTGTTGAGCAGATTTTCAGACAAGGATATTTTTTTCTAATGTAAGTGAGCGGAGGCATTTGGAACTACCTGAAAACAGTTTGGGAGCAATGAATCCTTCTGATAGAGTATTATATTTCTACGCTGAAGCTACAAGTGGTAATTTAATTTTCGTTAACATGGAAATTTTCATACACACTTTCTTTCTCTCTCTCTCTCTCTCTCTCTCTCCCTCTTTTTCACTATCACTGTCACTCTCACTATTTTATATTTTTATTTTTAAAAACAAAAAATAATATCTCCTGAAAGAAATACACATTTTTAGTTGATATCCTCATTTAATTTAATTAATCTGATAGTAACAGTTTCTGTTTGTGTGTCTTAAAACTTGGTTACTAACTTGTATGGTCATTACATTTTGTTTGGAGAATTTCTGCCTTAAGGGACTAGGAGTGGAAAATGATCAAATTTGACGTTTTCTATTTTTGATGAAAATAATTTCTGTGATTCCTATAGAATCAGATTATGAAACTTTTAAATTGTTAAAAACTAATTTAACTGGAATGTATGCATTTTTTAAAATGTATTTGCCCCCCAGGTATAGGAACTGTTAGCTTTTGATAAGTATCCTAGAAAACTTTGAAACTAAATTTAATTATTCTCCCTAGGCTCATTATAGCCACTCGTTAGCCATTCGGGAGAATAAACAGGATGCAGCTAATGCGTATTTTGGAATTCATTACAACAGATCTTACTTTTTAAGCCAATTATTGGTATCACCTCAAAACTAAATTTTAATAGATATGTGTGTCCGTTTTCTTCAAAAAATCTAAAAGCTACAAGGCAGAAACTTTTCATTTATACTTACCAACATACCGGTATGTTGAATTATGTTTTCACCATGCAAATCAAACTAAAAGGTTGCCAAATTTAAAGGAGTAATCACTTTCCTTTATTGATTTTCTTTGGAATATAGAAGTCTCATTGATTTTGTCCCTTTAGAACAGGAAACTCTTGATGGTTCCTCCTGTTTCAATGGTTGTCTATATTTGCATACCAGTAGGCGCTAATAAGCCACTCGGTATAGGAAAACGCATTGCATTACAATAATTATATTTTTGAGAATGGTAGATTTTAAAATATAGAAATTTGTTGCTTACAATTTTAAGCAAGAATTTAAATTTAGTTTTACCAGAGAGAGAGAGAGAGTGAGTGAGTGAGTGAGTGAGTGAGTGAGTGAGTGAGTGAGTGAGTGAGTGAGTGAGTGAGTGTGTGTGTGTGTGTGTGTAAAACCTCAGGCATTTAATTCAGCGGCATAAAAAAAAAGAATGGTTTTAGGTCTGGCTGACTACCTCAAGTAGTTTTTAAGAAGGGTTCCAAAAACGTTCATCTAATTTTTTTTAGAAATTAATTTTTATCCAACTACCTCACGTATGAACACGAAATTTCACAGAAGGATAGCTGCCGTATACTAATATTACAGTAATTTTTTACACTGTTCTATCAAGAACACGAAGAATTCGGTTTCCTTGTTTCAGCACATATCCAGATAAGCCAAACATTTGCTTCTCCACTTAACTTACTGAATATCATTGGTACTTTCCAGAAGGATACAAATATTCCACATATTCCCGATCCAAAATTTGTTGATCGGTGAAGGATACAAAAATATCGTATATTTAATTCTCCTCCTTCCTCCTCCCCTCTCTTGCTCGGTTAAATGCATTATAAACTGGGATTTTCCTTGGTGGGAATGTTACCTTGTAGAAAGAGAATTTCAAAAGAAGTATTTCCTTTTCTCTTTTGAGTGATGCATTTGCGTACACGGGTGATTTATCGCATGACCTCTGTTCAGATAGCCAGCCATTAAAATTCCTTCAGCATCTCATAATGTTTCAAGTAGAGGTCTGTACCCTAGCAGCAGAACGAACATCTTTGAATATCAAAGGCTTCTATTAACGTTATGCTTGTATTTTCATCTACCTTCGCGATTCTGAAGGTTTTGGGAAAAATATTCTTGGAGCTAATGTTTTTGAAAGCCAACAGGCTCATGCTTAATGCAGACATCTCATAAGGACTATAACTGTATTATGTCGCGGTAATCTGTCGTGTTATCTTTTTTACTGAGCGCCTGTTATTGTTTTACTATTTTGAATTTTGGGTTCTTTGTCCTCCGGCTAGCTATTATTACTCAGTCGAGCAAATATCTCTAAGCAGGGCGTGTAAACGGAAAGGAGTTGTTACTAAAAGATAACACTGATAAAAGAATTTGTTTTTACACTTTTATTGCCGTCACACTTAATTAATGGTTCACATCTGTAATCCTTATACACGCCTGACTGAAACTGTTGTATTTCCGAATGTAAGCACTGTCGTAATAGTTGTCGCGTACCTACTTTACATTTTGTAACTAACTTTACGACGCGAGAAATTCTGTAGAATTGCGTAATGTGTACCTCGCGAGTGATTCTGTAGAACTGCGCGACGTTTACCTCGTGAATGATTCTGTAGAACTGCGTAATGTGTACCTCGCGAATGATTCTGTAGAACTGCATGATACTTGCTTTTGGCTCAAGAATTTATACTCCCTCACCCCGATATGCCTAAACATTATAATAGAGCTGCTATTGGTTACTAAATCGTGCCAACATTAGCATCTGTTTTGTCAGCCAATCATAATTACTAAAACATATGCTCTAGGGAAGATATTCCCTCCATTTCTAAAGAAAGGCACGCTACCCTGACGTCATTTGTTTGTCTCTTCTAAGTGATAAACAACTCACCCCATCAGTTCATTGTCTCCCACTCCTATTGTCAGTTTCAGTGAGCCGTGTAAACTTATTTCCTAACAATGCTTATAGCTAACAAACATCTAAAATCATTGTCATACAATAATGTTAATTTACGCTACAATCACTCTGGCATTCACAGCGTTGTGATATAAAATACTGCCTCAATTACTCAATTAGTTGATGCTCTCTAAGATAGTCAAAATTCTTCAAAAGAATCGATAATCCATTAAGCCTAAAAAGTTGCAGTTAGTTTCTTTATTTTTTCATTAATTATGCTTAAAACAGCAAGAACAGGATAATTGTTGTGATTTCACATTAGTAACACGTTTCAAGCTCTAAAAGAATCCTAAACTATTGAATGTTGTTTGGCTAGAGTAGTAATTGCATTATTTTTATTGCACAAATTTAACTAAAGTGTTAAAAATCGTTTATAACTCGCAAGTATTCATCCCAGCAACACGCTGCTCGGAAAGTGAGCGTAATAACACTTGCCATAAATACGTGTAATAGTAACAGAAGAAAAGTTACATTTACCTGTATTTGATATTGTCTCAATACGTACAATCCTACCACTGATGTTTAATTTAAACTTGCTAAATAATGTTCATGCTTAGTGACAATTCTTATTGTTAGCAAGAAAATCCAAGCCAAGCTTCACTCCTCTACAAGCTACTGGAGAAGTCGCACGCTATGCAGAAAAAGAGAAACATTTTTATTAAACTTTGAGATTTTTTCAATAAATTAAGTAAAGTATCGCGAGAAAAGAAATAATTTTCAATAGCGCACTATTGGATGTATGTAACAAACAGAACGCACGCAGACTTTAGGAGAATAAACAAAACTTTGTAAGAATATATTTAAAACCTTCAAATATAGAACAAGTAAGCCAAAAATACTTTATTTCCGAGCGCCACCGACCCAAGACTACACTCAAAGTTTATTTAAAGAGTCCTTTTTTTAGTTCCATTTATACCCCGCATTTAACTACATTGATCTTATCGGCGGCCTTTCCTTTGAAACTTACTGCCTATTGGCGTTAACACGTATTCTCTTGTTTTAGGTTTTAATCATTAGATCACACGCACACATTCAGTCTGATGCATACTCCCAGACTCTGGTATGGATAGGGAATAATCTTGGCTAGACAAAAATTGTACCCCCGAGGCCGGAATCGAACCCGGGACCACTCGCACAGCAGGCACGTGCTCTACCGATTGAGCTACGGGGCCAGCCCTAACGAGTCCTACAACAGCTCTACTAGCGAGTTCAGCAGCAGGAAAACGGCGGTTACTACGGCATATACGATATTTAAAATAAGTATCGATACTTTTTAATAAAAATAGCAGAAAATTATTTTCCAGTTACTTTATTGTCATTCATTACTTTATAATATTTCTCCACATAGTCACAGCTGTTATTCAGGCACTTGTAGCGTAAGCCAGCTTCTGTATGCCTTCATCAAAGAATGATACCGCCTGTGATGAAAACTAAGTCTGCATTTCTTCACAACATTATCGTCGTTGAATTTTTTCCACCAAGGAATTTCTTTAAATGACAAATCAGATGAAAATCGCTTGTCACCAAATCTGGACTGTAGGGAGGGTGGTTGAATTGTTGCCAACCAAATGATGCAATCATATCTTGAGTGAGTTTGGCTGTGTGTGGCCAAGCAATGCCACTCATTATTGTTTCCCCATAAATCTCACACAATTGGCGATAAATATTTGCTAGCGTAACATTCCTCGCATTCAAAAAACAAATCAATGATCTGACTTTACAGTCGGCGGGTCGTTCGATTGTTTTGAGGATTTCGAAACACCCTAACAACAGGAACACACAAAGTGACGATCAATCACAGCTGCATCTGGCTTCCTAATAATGCAGGAAGTGATCGCGCGTGCTCAAAATCGCGACTGTAGCGCTGCAGTGTAAAATATTAAAACGGCACTTACTTTAAAAACATGTCTCGTACATCGCAGCAAGACGGTACCACATCACTTTACAAAAAAGCGTCACTACCCTGATCATTAAATTAAACACACCAAATGGCTGGCAACACTATAATCATATAGAAATAAATAAAAAGAAGTTTTATCCCGCCTCTTAACGTATTCACAGAATTAAATGCAATCACTCTGTAATGGTGGTTGTGCATGTAAGTATTCTCTCTGTCAAGTGCGATTATTTTTTTTAACAATACCTACGCACATCTTGAAGTGAATATACCATTACAAATTGTTCAGCTAGAAAACATGTGGAGCTGCATCTTCTGTAAATAGCCTATGAAGTGTCCATAGCAATTAAACTCATAAAAGTCTATACACATGCGCTGAAGAATACTTATTTAATATTTTTTCATTAACGTTTTTATCCGCATATACCTTAATAGACATTTTTCGAAATGATGAGAAAAGTGCGGCGAGTGAGAAAATGCACATATTTGCATAAAAAATATTTTAATTCTAGAGAAAAATAGTTGAGGGCAATACTTTTACAGTAGTTTCATAGCTTTGCTGATCTTATGTAAAAGAAAGTTAGGCTTAAAAACAGAAAAAGAAAACCTATTCCACAAATATTAATGATAGATGCTATGTTTACATAAAAACCAAGTAAACTGAGATGCTAATTAAAACGTAATATTATATAATAAACATATATTAATATTAATTTGTTCTGATTATTAACTAACTTTGCAAACATTTAGGTTTCAAGGGACCTATTTGCAAGCTAAACCTAATGCGGCAACCGTCATCAGAGTTTGATATTTTAAATAAAGAACGCCCTCAACAGATTTGTAATACGTATTTTCTTGAAGCAGCATCGAATCAAATTAAAGCTTAGGCTAACGGTAATTCTTCGCTTTCTTGACAGTGATACTATTTCTTCATCGCTCACATATCACATGTTCACATGTTCATGAAGGTGCTGAAGGTTTGCACTAAAAAACACAACTTAAAATGTTCACACATTTTATTCAGTATCAGATATACCCGTGAGTCAGCTGCGCCCATTTATTTTTGAATTTATGCAACGTGCTAAGCGACATATCTGACTTACGCCTTTCTTGAATGCCTTCTAACGGCTGATTTGCGTACCACTCTATAGAGGAGGGATACATAACTCAGTGCATAAGTGTTTTACGGGACAGAATGCAATCGCTATGTATGTCGATGCAAAAAACATCCCACCCTACACTGAGAGCTTCAGTAGCAATTTTAGCCAATTTTACAAACTTTTATTCTTTAGCATACATCCATGCACCCCTTTGAAAACGCCCCTGAAGGAACAACCTATCACATGAATCGATTGATAAAGCCAATTGAAAACAAAATGGCAGATCTATGCAGTGCGACAAATTGGATTTAAGCCGTTAGTCAATTTACAGCCTTGTCAAAAAAATGCTAAGTATTAGGCAGATAATTTCCATTATGTCACAAACTATGGCGTATTTCACATCATACAGTAATTGTAATAAGTGATGCAGTTTATTTGTTTGAATTAAAATTACCAAACCGAGCTCAAAACACTGTATGATGCTGCAAAAAGCGTGTAAGGATCGAGGTGGGGTTTAGTTCTGCGATTACTAATTCGTATAGGAACCTCAGCTCGCAACGTAGCATCGGCCGAATGGTATTATCATGGTTGCTTTAACACCGTGCCACTTTAATTTGCGTTCAAATCCTTCGGGTGAATTTCGAACTTTTTATTACCTTTTGTTTTATCTCCTTGGGACTATAATTTGATATTATGATATAAATAACATTTTGATAACATTATAAGTGTGTACAAAATAGAATAATTGTCATGTTTTCCACCGCAAAGAAGAAGAACCTCAAAGCCGAAATCTTATACGGGCAAACTCATACGTGAAGAATGCAGGCAGTTACAGCAAGTTACAGCATGCAAGAGGGTCTCTCCGGCAACGTACACAAATGTGCATTGATGAAGGGGGTCGTCATTTTGAAAATTTACTTCCTTGATGAAATCCACGCTCTTTAACAATTTATTATTCTGTTTACCTGTGAACTTAGCACAGTGAAATATAAGGTTTAAACATGAAACAAAAACTGCTATATTTAATATCGTCGATATGCACCCAAGAGAATCAAAGCTAACCTCGTAACACGGTACCAGATACGGTATAGATTATTGGGGTAAACATGATACACAATTATCTGATTGTAATTCTTGTGTATTTGGCTCACAGGAGAGCCAGTAACAAAAATACATAAATTAGTACACTAAAATACAGAAAATAAACACAAGGAGAGAAAAAAAAGAATCAAAACAATTTTATGTTTGTATCAGATTCGAATCTCCAAAGCTAACCTTTGCTTCACCATATTCCGGCAGCTAAACCACTCGGCCAGAACCCACGTAGTTTATTCCGCTCTTCGGGAAAACGTTTCTCTATCTCCTTGCAAGCATTATATCCGTGAAACGCCGTCTTTTTTAAGCCTTTCGCAGCTCTTTGGTTCTTATTCATGCCTTTAATCATTAATGGGGATTGCGTATTTTAACAAATAGAAGGGCAGAGCTACAATAACAGTTTGTTTGCTAGAAGGGTCAATGTTTTCACAGTAGACTATAAACTGCGGATTGCATAGATACGAATACCTAGGGGCAGCTGATTCACCTGGTATAGTGTAGAATGCGATTTATTTATTCTCATTCATAGAATTGTAAGCACTGGTATGCATTTACCACGAATGTTCATTAATGGAATGTTTATTATACAATAACTAGAATAATTAATTAAATCTTTCAAATTCGAGAAGACAACATTTTATGATTAATTTCAATATACTTTGATACACAGGATATAACAAATAAAATTACCTTTACTTAATTATACCAAATAATTTAAAATTTCCTGAAGCATGCATAAACATACACGAAAATCTTCTTCGACGAATATCGTTTACTTTGATGCGTGTTAAAAATTGCCTCTAGACAGAGGAGTCCTCCGCTGCTTCGAGCAAAGAAACCTAATTGTTGAACGTGAATACGAATATTTCATCGATATTTGCGTGATTCGCAGAAAGCATTGGGTAATCGTGTACAATAATACATTTGTGGAGCTTGAGAACAAACAAAACGTATTACTAGCTCATTAAAATATGCAGTCTTTCTAAAACAACGTAGCATTTGCCGTTTTTGTTACAGTTCCCAAGTTGAAATAAATGAGTCGAAATGATATTAAAAGCCTTCACTTACATCATATTATTTAAAATATTGTCCTATTTCAACAGTGATAAACATGAGGTAAGCAAGTCTAGGGACTTTCATGGATTTTATTCCTATGACAATTCTGTTGACGCAACTTACACTTGGACCGTTAATGGATTTTAATGAAAACCTTTATGATGTAAGTGAAGGCTTTTGATATCATTTTGACTCATTTATTTTATCAATAGTCTCTTCACTGTTAATATTGTCCTATTTCAACATTGATTTCAAGTTGAAGTTTGCATTAATGCATCATCTAATGGAATATATTTGAGAAAATCCAATTCTTTCTCGCCAAACCCACGCTAAATTCATTAGTAACAACAGTTGACTACTTATGCAAACGGCCGAGTTCTGTTTTTGCATATAGCAAGCAATAAAATTGGTATTTTCTAATTTGAAACTATTTCTGTGATTAACGCGAAGAGCACAGAAGAATCAGTTTTAATATAACAGTATATAATGAATAAGTATGCTGAATATAGGTAGAGAAAGTCATCTTAGATATTTTCTTTTCTTTAAGCCCCTTTCACAAATTATTATAGTCCCAATTATTAAAAATACTCAATCCTTTAAAATGATATGCATGAGTGAATTTTAAGTCCTTGTTAAATAACTATATTACTTTCAGAGATTTCAGAATATATGCATAATAATTTTAGACTGTATTATAAAAGATATATTTACTTTTCCAGCGCTGTCCATATGGCCTTAAGACCTCTGGTATCTCACTCTACCCGAGATGGCGCCCTGAGGGTGGAATCCGTTATTCGAAAACAGAGGATGAAGAAGATTGCCCTTCGAGTAAGAAACATGTGGAATTCTTGGTTACTTACCTTATTATACTAAACCTTAGAAACTTAACCACGATTAGAAACTGGTCTTTAGAATCAAGAGTCTATGTTGTTGTATAAAACATAGGTGTATAAACTAGTGTAAGTTAAAACTTTACACAAAGGCAATATTGGATGTAAAACACACACCGAGAGTGTACTTAATACGGAAAACAAGTACTCAGTTAAAACAGATCTAATGAAGTATTCAGTTGTCACAGGCAGAGTAACTGCTGCGTGTATTCGAGCCAGCTTTGTACTTTAGGGATACACATATTTTTATTTTCTCTGCCATTTAACAATGACAGAGGAAGAATTGTATTGTTTGGCTATTGATATTTTGCCGAAAATATACTTTTTAATGCCCTCTAAATCTCCAAAAGCGTTTTCAGAAAAACGTCCGCGCATGCGTGTGGACAACATAACGTTAACACAAAACTTTGAATAAATACATACCTCTTATTCAACTTCACCATCTTTCGGGACACAAGACGATGTTTATAAAAAATTTACCCCGCCCCAAATAGATTCGTAGGTTTTTATTTCCCCAAAAATGGCTCAAACAATTTTGATTAAAATTCCATATGAATGAGACATTGTCACGGCAAACAAAATCACACCCAGAATTTTCTGTTAATAACCTTTGCAATCCTCTTCATTCTCACTGAATTTTGGGGAATTTTATATAACTACGAGACTATGAGAGACAGACAGAAATTTACTCCATAAAATTAGTAACACGTTAAAATATGCAAACCTTTTAGTAGATTTTACCGTTGTTCGTTTATATTTTAAATGCTTGCATAATCAGCTTGCTGACAGTAGAGTGCCATTCCCGCTTTCTGTATGTGCAAGAGTATCTAAAGTTAAATAAGGCAATCATTTTTACAATAACTTATTGCGATTAACAGGAACTGCATAACAAATAAAATTTTGATGAATACTTCGTAAAACAATCATGAATAAAGTGGACATTGACAAAGAAAGACGCATGATTACTACGCCTATCTCCCTCCGCCAAATTAGTAGTACATTTCAGCTTTCGTCTCCGTCTATGCCATTCCCTTTACCTTGATTTGCAGAATGTTAAAATTATAGCTTACTCAAAAATGCACAGCTCTGCACACATTTGTGAAAATTTAAAAATTATTAGCGAGACAAAATATTATGTAGGAAAATAAAACTACCTAGCAATTAAAAACATACTGGAGAACACAAAATTAATAGTTTGTGTTATATTTCATATTGCATTATTCTTAACCTACAGAAATCATATCATAACCCTGCATAATAAATAATTATTTCCTTCTGTTCTCTATAGTTTAAATCATGATAACCTTTTTCAGAAAATTTCCGTAATTTTATACCCTGTCCACAGAAGTTTGAAAACTTACCTACAGATTCTCACCATCGTGAGGTTGTCAACATTAATACAACTTGTAGAAATTAGGTACTGCCAGATCCGGCCCCAGAAAACCGGTTATAAATCTAAGAAGAGTTCTCTCCCGGCTTCTTCGGGGGTCAAGTGGAGTTCCGTCCCTCACCACCTGTGCATCAAAAATCGACACAAGTAGCCGAGATCGGGTTCGGAGCCATGAATGGGAGGTTTGCGGTTCAAATCCCGCCAGGACCGTCCTCTGAGAGTTTCTAGGGTTTCCTCAGTCGTCATATACAAATGCCGGGGAGGTACCCTAAGCTTGGGCCTGGAATATTTCCTGCTCGAATTTCCTTTTCCGCTTATCATTTCATTCCGTGTATTATTTTCAGTGTCCAGCCTGTGGTACCGTATGCAGTAAGAAAGGGCATTCAACACTACCAAGTGTACAATTTATATGTACACCAAATGCTACCAAAGTGAGTATACGTACACACTTTTAGTTGGGTTATTAATAAAATGAAATAATAGAAGTAACAAAAGTAATTAATGCAATATTTTGGAAGAGGAATTATTGTACCTGAATGACGAAGTTTCTGGTGATATTTCCGATTTAAACTTAAATAAATGTGGTATATTTATTTATTTACTCGTATATGCAGGTGGACCATTTAAGTTGAGACTGTATAATATCTCAAAAACTAAGAGTTGTAGAAAGCAATGTCTTTAATAAATGTTGCTTGATAATATGGGGGAAAGTAGGTGCCATTAGTCATGTTTTGTTTGGAGGACGTATGATATCATTTTACGGTCAATTTAAATTTTTAAAATGAGAACCCACAATTAGAGCCAAATTAAATTGACTCTAAAATGACCATCACAACTTCCTCCAAATAAAACATGACAAATGCATTTACGAAACTAAGGTTACAAGGCCGATATTCCTGGACTTTCGTCCATTATAGAGAAATTAGTAGTGTACGGTAATTCTAATACATGCGATTGGCAACTATGTAGAGTTTCAGCCTGCCGCCCCTACAGCGCTAGTTGTAGTTAAACACAAATGGCGACTCGTTTAGAAAACTGGTCTCGCGAAGCAATTCGCTTCGTTATTCATTTCTGTGGGCGAAACATGTAACCACGGCTGAAATTCACCGGCAGCTGGTAGAGGTTTACAGAGAGACAATAATGTCTCGTCAGTATGTGGCAGAATCGTGTCGAAAGTTTACGGGTGGTAGAGAAAACGTCACCGACGAGGATCGCAGTGGCCGATTAAGCACGGCATCAACAAATTTGAACACAGCTGCGTAAAGGAGCTGATTCAGGAAAGATTGTTCCCGATGGATTCCACGAAATCTGTCCAACTAACATAAGGAGAAGCGCATGGGGGCGAGTCTGCAACTTTTGCAACGGTTCTCGTGGAAGAGAACAGTTTTCTTCACCACATTGTCACGGGTGACGAAACATGGATCCAGCACTACATCACCAGCAGTAGGCGGTCGTCAATGGAGTGGAAACACCCCTCCTCTCCAAATATAAAGATGTTTTAAGTGACGCCATCTGCCGGGAAGGTGATGGCCATAGTTTTTTGGGACAGCGCGGTTGTCATACTCCTGGATTTTTTGGAAAGAGGGCACACAGTGACTGATACTGCGAGTCCTTGACACGATTGCTCGAAGCAATCAGGAGGAAAGAGCCAGTACCTTTTACCGAGGGTGTCACCTTCTTTCACGACAACGCACGACCTTATACAGCCAGAGACCACCATACTGTTGAAGCAGTTTTGCTGGGACATCATCGACCACCCTCCCTGCATCCCGGACCTCGCTCCAAGCGACTTTCACCCTTTTCCTCACTCTTGAAGGAGCACCTAGGAGGCCGACGATTCGCTCCAGACGAGGAGGTGAAACACTTCGCGGCAACGTGGTGGACACGCAAGAACGGGATTTTTACCAGGAGGGAGTATTCAAACTCATCCCAACGAACGACGAGTGCCTAAACAGATTTGGAGACTATGTCGAAAAATAACCTATCAGTTGGCTATATTATTTGTATGAAATAAAACGTACACGTTTCACTGTGGGGTTTTAACCTTAGTTTCTGTTCACCCCTTATACTTCCCCTCCATAATGTCAAACAACTATTATTTAAGGCATTTCTTTCTGTAACGCTTAGTTTTTGAGATATTGTACAGTCTCAACTTAAATGTTCCACCCTGTAAATTTACTTCATTGTTAACGTAATCTGTCGTATTAAGGAATATTTCTTGTGCAGAAAAATAAAGAAATAGTATAACTGTTTCATGAACTTATACAGAAAATAAATAACCTCTAAATAAAATTTGCTTTCTTTTATGAAATCAGCTAGACAAGTATATTAGTATCAATCATAGTCTTCTGACCAAGGTTAGGTTCTCCTCTATTTTTCTTTGCTTTCCTTTTCGTCTCCGCATATGAACCATCAAATTTAATGTTTCCTTTCATCTGGTATCTTTGTCCATTTTTCTATTCACTATTCCCTCCAGTAAATATCTTAGCAAGTGACTTCTTCTTAACCAACCTTCAGGCCAATTTATTTTACGCTTCCCCCATAAGTTTCGTATTATTCTTCCATCGACTATTCTTTATTGCTTCATTACTTATTCTTATTCATTTTACACGGTAAATTATTCTTCTCCACATCTACGTATTAAATGCTTCCAGTTGATTTTCGTCAGTTCGTTACAATGCCCAAGTTTCTACACTATACAATTCCAATGCTCCATTCTTCTCCATGTCTCTGCATATCAACAGCTTTTAATCGCCTTTCTTCTTTCGTTGCAATATCGAAGCTTCCACATCACTCAACGCCGCCGCTCCATTCTCCTCCATAACTATATATCAACTGCTTACAGTCAATTTTCCCCACTTCATTTCAATACACACATAAATGCATATCAGCAGCTTCTAATCCATTTTCCTTACTTTCCTACAATGTCCAAGGTTCCACATTACACTGTCAACGCTCCATTCTTCTGCAAATTTATTTATAAATTGCTTCAAATCGATTTTCCTCACTTCGCACAACGTCCAAGTTTCCACACTATACACTATCAATATTCTATTCTTCTCCATATCTAAATATAAATAACTGTTTCCAGTCGATTTTCCTCACTTCGTTACAATTAAAGTTTCCATATTATACAATGTTAACGCTCCACTCTTCTCCGCGTATACGTACCTATATCAATAGTTTCTAACGGCGTTTCGTCACTTCGCTACAACATTGAAGTTTCCACATTATATGATGCCACATTCCCTACAAACCATTTCACTAATCCTAACTTTCATACGCTCACGGAATCTTTCCTTTCTATTAAAAAATGTATTTGCTATAATAATTATCCTCTCTTTGACGTTTGGCAATATTCATGTTACGGCTTATGGTACATCTCCAGCATCTAATACGTCCATTTGCTTCAACACCATATCTGAAATTCGTAAACATATCTGCTTTACTTGGAATAACAGCATTTGTTTTGTTCCTTACGATCGTTTCTCCTTTTGCTTGTATTACTAAGAATAGTAGCACATCTGATTGAAAAAATATTTTGAACGTTCTTGAACTCTATAATTACTTTTAATAATATATGATATGTCATAGCAGTTTATGTAAAATACTTTAAAAATAACAAGACTTATCTAGTAATATTGTGTTGTAATTATTAACCCATTAAAGTGATTAATAGTGCAATGGTATTCACAATAAGCTACATATGATGACATACTTTTTCTGTAATGCAAACAATAAAACATTAGGGTAGCTCTCTGTAATACAAGAAGTACCCAGTTTCGTTCTTACGTCACGGTCTGAAGGGCTATCTTCTAAAGACCTTGAAGAAAACAATCCCTCGTACCTGGTTGAACCCAGGTGGCAAGATCAGTTAGTTGCCATACCTATATTAGGGTTGTAAAAATAAATCTATTATATAATGCTAAACCTGTATAGGAGGATGCTAATTTTTACAGAACACCTTATAGGTTACCTATTCGTGTATGAGCATCCTAACATTAATTCTATTATTATTAGTATTATCATCACCTTCTTCCTATTCTTCTTCTTCTTCTTCTTCTTCTTCTTTGTAATCTGGATCCATATAACCCTTCTAAGGGGAACTTAAGTAACAAAACTGACGAAAAGAATGCATTTCTCTTTTTAATGTCAAACTAAGACTTAGCTTATTGTTTGCAAATAATTTATTAGTTCTGTTGATTAGAAGTATTCTTAGTATGCTTTTAATCTGCGATTTTCTTGCAGCATAACATAACACAAACAGCTTGGTTAAATACCAGATTTAATGCTTGAATTAAGAATATTCCCTCAACTCAAACTTCTCGTAAAACACTTTCGTAGTCCTTTATTTTCTCAAAAATGACTTGATTTGGTTTAAATTATGACACATTTGAAATATTAGCATGACCAATCAAATTACACAATGAAGCATCTGTAAATAGCTAGTGAAGTCGCCTCCATTCTCGTTAAATTTTATATATTAGAAACCATAAGAGATAAAGAAAAACTTACCGCAGAAGAAATGTCGACATCGCTTTGTGTTTAAATTTGTCCGGGCTGTAGACTAGATGGTGGCCATTTAGGAATGTTTAAAACAAAACAATTTTTCACATGAAATCGTGGAAATAAAAACTGTATTTTGATATAATAGCTGAGAGGAGTTTGCGCATACTGTATATAATCAAGGGGAATGTGCAGATCCGTATTGCATAATTTGAATTAATAATTTTTAGGCAGACTATTTTATAAAGTAACGTGGATAGAAGGATCACTTGAAATGACAATGAATAGAGAAAGTTGTACGAGTTCACCATATCAGATCTTTTTTTTTATAAATGTTCCTTCTAGCTTTCTCTAATAACTATTTAAATTGCAATACGTGAAATATGATTTTAAACAGGAACATTTTCAGCTAAAGCTTCATACCCTGTTTTCATATACGATATTTTGTTAATAATTTGAATTTACAATGACTGCCGTTGGTCGGATTTAATATCTCCTTCAACCTCGTACGATAAAAGCTGCAAAAAAGAGCATTTGTTATATTCTAAAAGGTTAAAAAAAGGCAAAGATTTAGGCGCAGCTAACCCATTTAATAGCCATTTAGAATTTAGACTATGCATGAAACGAGTAATCACAATCGGGATGTCGTCTTCCGTGGAGTAGTGGTTACCACGCTAGCCGATAGATCCCGAGGTCGCGGGTTCAAACTCGGCGGAGGACGAAGGATTTTTTGGGCGTAGAAATCATTAGCATGGCACGTAAAAGAACCTCAACCTGATAAAGGGCTCTGAGCAAAATTACCGGTATTTCACGCCCAATATAGAATGGGACACTAAGGACCACAGCAGTTAAAGAGCGACCATAAATAAAACACAATTTTAATTTTTACAATCGGGATAAACAGAGGGAAGTAGAATAGAAACAAGCATATGTTCTCTTTTTCAATATCTACTTTGAGAATATGGTGTAGAAAAAATGAAGAGTAGTATTGGTAGGAAGAGTAACATTAATAAGATTTTTAATTAGTGTGGGATTACTACCATAAGACGAAAAAATCTGTTACGATATGTTTACATGACCTTCTCTACCTTTATTAGTGTGTATACAAACTACTCTTATTAAAGCTTATTATTTTCTCTACTACGTATAGTAAGTAGGGGAAGTATTGCATTCCATCCAAAAATTCGATACCGAGATTTCACCGGAAATATATGTTTTGAGGCCTCCTGATTCCAAAAAATAGTATTTTTGGAAACATGTCTATGTGTCCGTCTGTGTGCCTGTCTGTGAACAGCATAACTCAGAAACGAACAGTCGGATAAACACCAAACTTGTTATTTAGGTTCAGTATCTTCCAGAGATGCGACCCGAAGGTTTCTAAGAAAATCCCCTCATCCCAGATAAACCCTTTACATGGAACATTTTTCGAAAATGTTAATTTTCTCAAAATGGCTTTAACGATTTTGATTAAAATATCATATACTTAAGATACTTTCATGACAAATAAAATTTATATCTTGAATTTTCTGGGAATGTCTCCAAAAAATATTGTGAACGACTTTTGCATAACTGGTAAACCATAAGAGATAGACAAAATGTTACTACACAAAAAATGTAGATCGCGTTAAAGTACACAATTTATGTCATGTACATTTTTGTTGTTGAGTGAACCATTTTCTAGATATTGCTTGTTATTCCCTTAAATTTATACTTTTTCTCAAATGGGAATTCGTTATTCATTTTTTTGTCCTGGTAATGAAAAGAGAATGGAATACTCCACATAGCAACCAACTATTAAAATATTTGACTATCGCTTAAACCTAATCAATTCCCCTTGCATCTACAAGAAAATTAGCAATAAGATTAACATCTCGATATCTCGACTAACATGAAGCATATGAAGAATAAACGTTTGTAAAAATAGTTTGTACAAGAGTAGAGAAAGTCATGTGATTGTAAAACATCAGATTTTTTTTTTCTTTCTACTATATTTTAATTCAAACATACCTTTGCAGAAAATAGCTACATTACACATTTAGTTATAGATACAAAGGGAAGTGGATAGTCAAATGTTTAAGAACTGGACGCTATATGCCTTAAATTTCATACTGTTCCCATGCAATTGCGAGAAATACGTGACAATCAATGTGACTTTAGAAGAAATAGTATTGAATAATTCGAAGTCTTTAATAACGAATATCTCATAAACGGCCTATGCCACAGAAAAACGTATTTTAAGTAATTGTGTTTTAAAGAGATCTACATTTTTTGTATGCTGCATTTTTGTCTTTCGCTTAACGCTTACCAGTTATACAAGATTATACAAAATTCTTTCTGAATGAAGAGGACTTCACAGGCTATTGACAGAGCGCATAGATGACGTATCTCGCTTTTCATGTGTTTCAGTTCTGCATGCCTGCTTCATGCTGTCAGGTGGGTTGACTATACGGAACAATTAAACGGCGATTTTGGAATACACTTTGCGTGACTGTGTGCAGAGTTTATCATGGCTGTACAACGTGTACTTGATGACTCATAATGCGTTGCCGGAATCCGTGACCTCGCCTGCCATACTCTGCGTTCTGTCTTCAGAAAACTGTTCCTGAAGAACGTGTCTATGGTTACTTAATTGGGGACAACACAACCGTGTATACTGCTGATCAATCTATGGCATAATTTAAACTGTTTTCGATGGCATGATAAATTCACTGACCTGCTCGCTCCCAAGATCTAGATCCATATGATGAATTGTGAAGAACGTTCACAGATAACGTTTATGTAAGCATTCTCATATGCTCAAGGAATTAAAGCACAGTATTTGGTGCGTGTTCTATAACATTAAAGCTGCAGAATTTCGGAAGACTTCTCCAGATACAACCTTGTCTATAAATAGGACATCATTTCAAGCATCTTTTATAACTAAAATGCGTTTAATATATTTATATTGAGTCAGTTATTAGGATCTGTCTTAATAAAAGTCTTAAACGAATAAAAACATTAAGGATATAATATATGGGCAACAAGGTAATTTTGGAAACTCGAAGAAAAGTCATAGAGCAGGCCATAAGCGTACATATGTAGCCACGGAACTTATAAGCAACGGAATATTACAATAAAAAAATCACAATAAAGGTCATACTCTGTGAACTAAGCAATCTGAAAAAAATCTGATGTGTTACACTCAGATGACTTTCTCTACGCTTGTACCAACCATTTTTACAAGCGCTTATTCTCCATATGTTTCATGCTAATCGAGATATCGAACTGTTAATCTTATTGCTAATTTTCTTGTAGATGCAAGGGGAATTGGTAGGCTTTAAGCGATAGTAAAATATTTTAATAACTGGTTCCTATGTGGAGCATTCCATTCTCTTTGCATTACCAGGACAAAAAAATGAATAACGAATTTGAGATAAAGTATAAGTGTTGGAAAATTTAAGGGAATAACAAGTAATATCTCGAAAATGGTTCACCCAACGAAGAAAATGTATATGACATAAATTGTGTATTTTAACGCGATCTACATTGTTTGTGTAGTAAAAGTTTGTCTATCCTTTATGGTTTACCAGTTATGCAAAAGTCGTTCACAATGAAGAATACTTTTGGAGCCATTCCCAGAAAATTTGAGATATACATTTCATTTCTCATGAAAATATCTTAAACATATGATATTTTAATCAAAATCGTTGGAGCCATTTTTGAGAAAATTAAAATTATCGAAAAATGTTCAATGTAAAGGGTAATCTGGGGTGGGGGATTTTCTTGAAAACCTTCGTGTCGCATCTCTGGAATTACTGAACTTAAATACCAAGTTTGGTGTTTATCCGACTGTTAGTTTCTGAGTTATGCTGTTCACAGACAGACACATACACAGACACACACACGGACATGTTTCCAAAGATGCACTTTTTGGATCAGGGGGTCTCAACACATATATTTCCGGTGAAATCTCGGTATCGAATTTTTGGGTGGAATACAATACTTCCCCTACTTACTATACGTAGTAGAGAAAGTAAAAATAAATATCTAAGAAGAGAAAAGAACCTACAAACCACCAGTACGACGTTTCTTCATGATTCTGAAACAAGGTTTCAATTATTAAAGACAAAAAACAAAAACTCCAAGAAATGGCTACATTTGATGCGCCACACTCACACGACATTCTCTACTCATTTCAGCTTCACACTATCCCTTATATTCACATAAAACGTAGTTATTCTTTTCATATTTCGATACTCACGACAAATGTTTTACCGGAAGTAATTTAAAATTAAACAATATAGACTTGGCTACAAGCACAGTATTGCACCACGTAATGTATATTGTAAATCAGTTGGTGTTACAATGAATCCATGCGGGAAAAAATAACTAAAGATGGTTTATAGAAGTTTCAAGACAGTTCGACCCGAGAACACTTAAATATATGTAAAATCGAAAATGGCAAATGCTACCGAAAATTTTATTCGATAAAGTCTATATTTCAACAAGTTCTAAATTTATGCAAAAATATTTTGCCGGTCTCTTATGATTTACCAATTATACAAAATTAAAGAAAATCTCAAGAGGACTACACAACTATTCCCAGAAAATTCAAGTTACAGATATATTTGATTACCATATCTTATAAATCTGAATGAACCATTTATTTAGAAAATCAAAAATAATGAAACATTTTCCATGTAAAGTGCAGTAGGGTGGGGAGTTTTCTGGGAGATTCTGAACTTAAGTTGTATTTATCCGAAATTTCTTATTTATAATTATGCGTGCGTGGATCTGTCTAAAGCAGAGGGTATTAAGTTCAGATATTTTAAAACGTGTATTCTCTGTTAAATCAGGATATCGATTTTTGGGTGGGGTTGGTGGTGAAAAAAGTAAAAGATAGTAAAGAAATAAGACTTCAGAGAGCAATGAATAAAATATATTCGGTAAATGTGCAAAAGTTATAAAATAATATAAGAATACAAAGCATCGTAAGACGTAATATACAAATTGGTAAGAGATTGTCTGGCAGACCCCGAAAAATATGCAGGAACTTAATAATAATAATAATAATAATAATAATAATAAATAATAATAATAATATTTAAGCATTAAACCGAAATCAACACTTTTCGATGTTCTATCACTCCAGTATTAGAGTTTTATAATAAATTTTAGTTATGTAAATCAGGGGAGAAACACCAGGTTTATCCTCGGCTACTGCACAGATCGATTAAGCTGGGAATGTAGAGTGTGTTCCGAAAGGTAGGTTGCGTCGCATATGATATGGTGGCACTATAGTGATTAGGATTGGAGGCTGGAAGCTTTAATAACGTTAAAAAGTGTAAAAAGTGTTGGGGATTATAAGATCATGTCTTTTCTTTGAAATAAAATGTAAGGAAAATACCTATTGTAAGTAATAAAACGGCTTAGTAAGCCAACATTTTGGATAAGATATGGTAAGTGTTTCAACATATCGTTTACAGTATGCTGTACGAATTGTAGTTCATTACCAGAGTTCTGAGTTCATTAGCCAAACTGAGTTAGAATTACTAAGAAGCTGTAATCAAGTTGTGGAAAGATAATGATATCCTCCTTGCAGATTGATAATGTGTTTTTAATGCAATGTAATTTGGGAGTGTGAGACCAGTGGCAAAACTAGGAAGTGTTGATCATGTTAATCATGACTCAAGTTTGATTGCTGGCGAGCAAGAAGAGGACAGATGGTACAGACAATAAATAAAATTAACATAGGTTTATTACAGTAAGCGGAACAAACAATATCGGGAAGGACCAGGTGTTCACAAACATACACGAGCCCAAAAATTCCGCTCTTCTCATTAAGTAAGACTTCTAAACGACTCTCAAATTATAGGAGAAAATTACTGTAATTTTAGAGAGTAGCGTAATCGTAACCAAAGCGAGCTATTATCATAAAAACATGTTCGAGAGGGAGGAGGATAATAGCAGCAGAAGAAGAAGAGAGAAACTAAAGAGGAAAATAGAAAAACACGAAACTCAGGGGGATTATTACGTTAAGGACACTCCCCTGGAAGGAAAACAGCAGATTGTTTCATATTCCCATAACAAAGACGTCCGGAAGGAGGGACCATGCAATATCTAATTTACTGCACCTTTTACTTCCAATATTAGAGTTATTTGTTTACTTCCTACGGCTAATGCCTCCATCTTCTGGAGGAATTTTTGAAACAGTACGTTTAGTTGTTAGAATCGATAATGGTATTATTAATCAGTCTCTTCTTTAAGGTAGTGCATGTGAATCTTGGCCGAAAATGGTTAAATTGCGTAAATTTAATTTACGGGTTGTTTCATAAAACGTATAATATTTGCACTTATAAATGTAGAACTTTCTCTTCCTGCCTTAGCAGGGAAACTATCTTTTCAATTGCTCTGTCCACATACACTTGCATCTGTTGAAAACCATTCTTAATTTATAAAATGAAATGCATCATTTTAGGATTTAAACAATTATAAGTTTAATAACATTTAAGAGAGTAAAAAATACACGACTTGGTACACTCACACAATTTTCACTAGCTACTGCCACTTCAGACGTCCCCCTTAATTGTTATATTACTCATATAAAATGTAAGCTTCCATCTACTTTACGTTAATCACTACAAATCAACACGTAGAAATTATTTCAGATTATGTAGTAGAGACTTATGCATGCACGTTGTGAAGCAAAGCCAAACTGTTTATATCACAAACTAATTTTGTTACTAATGAGATTATGCGGGAAAAAACAGAATTGAGTATTTTTAAATTTATTGCCATAACACATTTAAGCCTAGGAAAATCTAAACCTAAAGTCTAAAAAAAAGAAAGAAAATGAAACAATGAATAATTCGGAAACCACTGAAGCTATAAGGAAAGTTGTTTGACGCAAATTGTATATATTTTATGAACTGTACATTTTTTCTGAAATAAACCTTTGTCCCTCTCTAATGATTTGCAAGTTATAAAAATTCAATACGAATGAAGAGGATGGACATGCTATCCACAGGAAATTTAAAATGCATATTTTATTCGTGATGGAAATATTTGAATTGTATGTTATTTTAATCAAAATGAAGTTACTTTAGATAAAAAATAAAAAAACAAAACAAAAATCCAGTTGTGAGTTGTTTCGCTTTGTATCCATATCAAATTTGGTATTTACATACACATACGCGCGCACGCGGACATATTTCCAAATATGCTTTTTTGGCGTTCAAAGGATCTCAAAATCTTTATATCCGATTAAATCTCCATATTGAATTTTGATTGGAATATAATAACCTAATAAACCTCCGCCATGGCGTACTGGTTGCAGTGTAGTGTGACTCTTCTGAATTCGCATGGGTACGAGTCCATGAGAATTTTCGTCCACTCAGCATTGTGAGGAATTTGAGGAGCTACGATAATTAGCGATTCCGGCGGGTGAAGCATGGTGCTGACCACATCATCTCCCAAATACCGTGCACAAGTGGGCGTGATGTTGCAGTTGATCCGTCACGGCTGTCTGCTACAGATTAATTAATAAAAAGCACAACTATGTAAGATCATTAATGCAAGTTTCCTATGCATTTACTTCGATTTGTATATGTAATGTTTGCCATTTTGTAAACCAAATCTTCCACCATTTAATTAACATTGCAACAAGATTTTTTTGAGATGCAAACCATGATGGTTCCAGCGTTAAATATTAGCTTACATCTGATCCAATACAAAATTAATTTTTCAGTATTCGACATAAAATAGCTTTGCATCATTTGTAATCCATACCATTGTATGTCAACATGAATTTGGAAAACAAGTAGGCAAAGGTTTATTAAATAAGAGAAGGGAGACCTTTTTGTGTCCTATAATACACAGGTATCATACAATATTTTAGTAAAGTCGTAGATTTTGAAATTCATTTAAATGTTAAAAATTAATGAGAACAGCTGAAAAACAAAAAACTCCGTTACTGATAAAATTGAAGCTACGTGAGATTCAGGCGAGCGAAGTCCTTCTAAAGGGCATGAAAGCATACGAAGACGGTATTGTATGACATATATATTTATATATAAACAATATAAACTTATAACGGAAGATTACTAATAACCAAATTGGCATACTTTGTTCCTAAGCTTTGTGTTCAATACTTTATGACCATATTTCGATTACAACACGCAGGCACTACTCAAATGTACTTGCATAGACTTGCAGAATCCGCAACTCCGTTCGCATTGTTACATTACATAACTGCAGAGACCTCTCTCTCGCTCTCTACCATAAGGTAAGTTGTCAACATTGGTTTCTCTATAGACCTTGTAAAATCCACTTTTAGTTTGTATCCTGTAGGTTCAATAAAATACAACGTCATGCAAAAGCATTATAAATGAATGATAAAAAAGTGGTATGGCTAAAAGTGTAAACTTCATGAATTTAAGTTATTGTTTATAAACTTTATAGGTATATTGGGGTTACTGTACCACTCTAGGTTATTTATGAAATAATACATCAAATTGACATGGTTATCGAAAATGAACCAATTGTCATCTTTACAAAACATGCATTTTCTAAAAGCAGAAGTCTAAATATGAGCAATAATCGTGTTAAAAATTAAATAATAGTTGAGTAAATCTTAATAAATGTCCTGGACCACTATAATTACGTGAAATTCTAAAGTAGAGCATTAGACTGATGTGTCGTAAATTTATTTTATATTTAGTTTATTCTTACAAACTTACATCTAATTTCGAATGATTAACATAGCAATGCACAAAAATAGGTTCACGAGAATTTTTGGCTATATTTTTAAAACATAAATTAGCCAAAACATTTTATACAGAATATAGGTCATACAGTACTTAAAATATTGAACTCCTTTTTTGTTCTAACAACGAAATACAAATACCAAACACATATAGAAGGTTAATTAATAGTTCTTCCACACAAGCCATGTGTTGGACATATAGAAGGTGTTTGATTTCCTACCACCCGCAAGTTAGAGAGTGGCTTTAACACCAGTTCCCAGATTTCAATTACCTGCTACTTGTAAGGGAGTTTGGGAGTCACAGAACTACACTATAATGAAGGTTCAAATTATAGTTTTTACGCCATGTAATAATAACCACAGCGCGCGTGTAACAAATAAGGTATAAAACGTAAATTCTATCTTGGGATACTTATCTGTACTTAGGTGATAATTACTACAACTAGTTATGGACAAAAAACTGAAGAGTCTGGAACAAAGGAGGAAGAGTTGGTGTTTTGTTTAAGATGGTACAAGTTCAAAGACCACAAAAAACGGTTCTTCACTTTTTGTCTATTAATTTATAACAAGCTTAATGCCTGTGAATAAAATAATTTCACACGTGCAAAATTGGTCAATTTACCCACTAAAGCATCTTAACGTCCCAGCCTGTAAGTTTGTACCTCGTTTTCTTAGAACTGTATTTTTAAAAAATGGTTTATATAATAACACCTACAGATTTCAAGATAACTTCATTAACTACGTTCTTAAAGGAGAAATTACACACGGATTTTCGTGTTATCTTCTGCAAAATAAATGTTATAAAATTTGAGATAGAAAAAAAAAGATTCATGGGTTATCTTAATTACATTAATAAATATTTTCTCTATAACAATCACTTCGCTTTCTCTAACCGTATCATTTGGTTTCATACCTACTTCACAAATAATTCATACAAAAGCTACCTTCTATTTCCATTACCTGTTAATTCATGTAATTATGACTAAGAAGCTTTAAATACAGAACTTAATACAGGTGTACATCAACATACAGGCGATTGTGAGAAGTGTCAACTATTTAAAAAGTAGGTCTCTGTGATGCTAATCTTCATACTAACACTGTTGCATAAGCTATGTGAAACTAAAGAACAAGCCGTTCCTATTTTACAGTACGCTGCTAAAATATTTAAAAATACAAACGAATAAAAACCAATGCCCTGAAAATGGTTAATGTCAAAAAGTTGTATTTGACAAGACATGTATGCTTTTAGACATCTAAATTTTTTTCTGCAGTACCTACGTTCTTGTCTGTCGTTTATGGTTTCACAGTTATAGAAAATAAGAGCATTTCACAGCGTATTTACAGAAAATCCAAGATATTAAATTGTTCGTCATACCAGAATCTAAAACATGCGATATGATTATAAAAAGTCACTGAACTATTTCTGAGAAGATAAAACCAATGAAAATATACCCCTATAAAGCGTTGTTAGGGACTGATGCAGTAATTTGTATCACAAATTACTTTAATGTAAAGAATGATTGTAATATGAATATGCATTTTTATGTGACATTGATTTCAGATGTTTATTGATTGTAAATATTGTTGGGAAGTAAATTTATACGACCTTACTGAAACTGTCAATAATAGCGCAATAATGCAAAGAGGGGGGTGAGCTGTTTATCATTATTGGAAACGAGGAAGTTACGTAATGTTGGCGCGTTTTTCCGTTGAGAACCTTCTGGAATATTTTCTCCTTAAAGCATATGTATTCATAATTTTCATTGGATATTAAAATAGACGCTAATGTTGGCGCGTTTTATTAGCCAATAGTAGTTCAGTTATAATCTTTAGGCGTATCTGGATGCAGGAGTATAAATAGGGTAGGTTAGAGGTAGCTTCATGCTCAGTTCATCAAAATTCTTTGTGCACTACACGTCGTCTTCAGTGAGTCAGTTCGTCGAAAGTATTGGTACGGCATACATCGGATATAGATTCACAAGTTACGCGCAGCAGAATTATGAAAGATCTAAAGTATGGTAAAGTTAATTATACAAAAAGTTGAAGTACGTAAATTAAGAGTGATCAGTAAGAAGTTATTATAACAGTTTCAGTTTGGCGAGTATCTAGATCAATGTGTAAAAGTGATAGTGAACGTGTTGGACAATAAAAATTATAAAACAAATTTCTTCATCAGTGTAATTTTTTGGATAAAAGATTCCTTTCCGTTTACACAACCCTGATCAAGAGACATGTTCGACTGAAATAATAGCTAGCCGGAGGACAGTAAACAAAACTTATAATTCTTTCAAACACTAATACTACCACAAATTGCTAACACTAGATGGAGCTACAAACCGAACAAATGAATGACGTCACAAGATGGCTTCAACATGATGTAAACAAACATTTGTAAGTAATACCGTTACAAATTGGCTACCACAACGTGGGACTACAATAATGTTGAATAAATACAACATAAGTAATACCGCATCAGGACATGGAGAAATCCTTGAAAATCTCCACTTTGTGTGTATTCTTAAAACGTGACCTACTCAAGTGTAACATTTTGTACTCGTCGGAATTTTCGTTTTTAGCTATGCTAAACCACAGACATACACACGCACTTAACATTTTCTGCATATACTTTATATTCAGAGTATCTAAAAACATGCACTTAAATTTATCAGAAGCGGATGTAGATTTGGGAACTTAAACGTACATGAAGCTCTATTGTGTTTCTGGAAACCTCCAGGAGGAAGGGGTGAAGCGGACATATATCAAGGTCGGCAATTTCTGACGCAGGAAGGGTCCCTAACATTTTCAGATAACATATCCTGCCGCCGGTGGAACCTGCCATACAGGACTAACGCTGTAGTCATGGATAGGTCTCTACCAGTGTGAGTCACATACCGAACGCCAGGGCAGACCGTTCCTCAAAGTAAAATCTACCGCCTCACGCCCCTCCCGCCGTTCACTCGCCTGATCCTTCGATCCTGAAATATGATAAGAATATGAAACGATATAAAATGGGGGACAAGAAAACTCGCGGCATTATATAACCTACTCCAGTATTCGCCTACCAACTAGGGAAAATCACGAACCAACATCAGAGTGGCCGAACCAACGCGAATCGAACCCGGCTACCGAATGCGAGTCTCATACGTTATCGTGGAGTCATCTCGCTGGATAATAAGTATTTATAGCGAAATATGGTCGTCGAATTGTTGGGTGGAATGCAATACTTAATCTGTCTATGTGCGTTGCGGATAGAAGAAGAAAGGCCTGATTGAATTGGACATAGCGAGCACATGACATGTGACGAGATTACAAAACTGCGTCTGACGATCATTTTGGATTCAGTTTTCCTATTCTTGCACATATATGCATGGGCAACACGTGGGTTTTCATTGTATGTTTTTGGTAAATTTTTGGCTCCCAAAGCCAATTTTTATACATCTGGTTATTTATAAGGTCACGAGGTAGGCGGGTGTAATGTGTAAGTGAAATCTCCAACAAAAATATCATTTTATCTTATTACAACTCCTCTGAATGCAGGAATTTTAATACGATTTTTTAAAACTCCTAAAGAGAAGCGTATCCTTTTAAAATGTAAAAGATTCCTTGTGAAGACTTAGCTTTCAGAGAAAAGCTTTCATTTGTATGCTCACTTTTCAAATGAAACAATAGTAAAAGTTTACAAATGTGTAATTAATGACCAATAATTTCAAATGCTCAACGATAATTCGTGCTTAAAGTAATTCAATGATGCTTATTTTCTCCTAACTTAAGTATTTGATAACTCTCCTAAGCCAAAGAAAATGCCCTACAGAAATGTAAAATTCAATTCAATGTTGGACATGTTAGACACGTCTACTATGAAAATGCATAAGCGAGTTAGATCTGTCTGAAGCCTTTTTAACGCAGTAGGGAAAGTGCCCTACGTATCTTTTGACACACAAAATTGTATATGTGACAAATCTTGTATTTTTTCAACTTTATGAATCGAAAATTAAAATATATTGTCAGAAGCTTAGAAATTCTTCTCTAAAATTTAATATAATACAAGAACATTATATATAATGTGGCACATATTCACAAAAGGAAAACTAACCGTTAATTATATCGTTAATCCTCAAAGTCTGAAGAATGTTTTAATTATTTATTACATATTGATATGAAACCAGCTTAAGATTTTCTCAAAGCGATTTAGAAAATGTTTATTCTCGTATACAACTCAAAAAGAGGCAGGGCTGATATATTATCTAAACAGAATAAGGAAACGACATCTGACTGAATAATTCGATGGAAAAGAGCATTCAAAATTTCGATTATTTTCTTGATTTATTTATTTTCATTAATTTCATCTCGTGAGGAGCAAATCTTGATGTTGGTGTTTGAATTTTCGTTTAATCATTTTACTCTAAGAAATTATTAATGCGATGCAAATAGGAGATCGGGAAACGGCTAGCGCCGCCATGCGCCGATCGACTGTACTATCCAAACGATTATATTTCTTCCTTCTATCCGCCATGTTATGTGGGTGCACTAGTAGATAATTCACAACACGGATTGTATTGTACACACATCATTCGTGAAAACAGCCTTGACAATAAAATCGACATAGTAAATGAAATCCAATTGTAATGGGGCCTAAAAATGAAAAGTGTGCAGTGATTTTAAATCTTGAAACAAAGCTGAGGAAGTGGAATAGTGGATAGGATAGGACTAGAAGCGGAGGGGGACCTACTAAGACCTTTTGTACTTAGGTCCCTGATGGGGTGGCCCCCGGGAGGGAGGGATGAAGTGAGAGGAGACAGAGGGTGGCCGGACCAGGAGGCACAACATGCAGATGGCAGAGTCCCTTCCATTTATAGATTTGAACTCCCCGGGTGCTGGGTAGTGAAGCTGGCGGCTTACACATTCCCCTGGGGGGCCCGGGACCCAGAAAACGCTCGCAGTCCGGAGGACGAAGGTTTCCACAGAACATCCTTTCCCCTGCCATGCACACGCCGAGACCTCCGCCGACACTTGCAACTCTGAAAGAAATCAAGCAGATGGATGGTGAATGGAAATGAAATTAGGGACAGGAAATTCGGGGGATGTAATTATCCTTCCCAGCACTCGCCTGGCGACCCGAGGAAACCTCCGAAAAAACCAATGGGTCAGGAAGGTCGGCCAAGGGAATCGAACCCACGACCCTCCGAATGTAGGCCACGGAACCATCCCGCTAGGTGATGAGGCAGTAAATTTGCAAAGAATCAAAGAAGAGAAAAATTGAAAAACACTTCATGCTTCCATCAACAGCTAATGTGTTACATTTGTTTTATTGGGGATATGTTCGACCTTCATATAACTGTTAAGAGAGAAAAACAAACAATGAAAACTAGCGACTGATTGACCTGTAAGTGATTACAAACCGGTAGTTAAGAGCACTAATTACAGGTATTAGTGCGTGTTGCTTGTACTCTAATATCAGCCATTATATCACTCAATTGTAAACAGTCCAATCATTAGTTAGGTCTTTTTACGTTAGATTTTTTCTCCCTTCTCTGTTAAAAGGAGTCATTCAATAAATAAGCAGGTGCTAATGATGTGTCAATCTCTTTAGTGCACAGCTTTAGGCTAAAATGTTATTTAAAAGATATAATACACTGCGATACAAGTGCTGCAAGTCAGTCTTAAAGATCACTATCATTATACCGAGCGGGTTAGGTCAGGCGGAAGTTCTGTGGCCTAGGAAAATGCTGAGCACGATTTCTCCTATCCCTCATTTCCTATCATTTCATCTCTTTTCCTTTCATCTTTCACGAAGTGTCTTCGGGTTCCGTGATACCGCTAGTGTCGGGTAGATGACATGGTTGCTGCGCGGTAAAGGATTTCTCCCCATAAAACTTCAGGGTGCGTTGGCCCGCTTGCTAGACTCGCTGCGTCATCTTCTCGCGGGATTCTTCGCCTCTACTGGTGAAGGCGGGTGTTTCAAACTAGAAATATTAGAACTTCCGTGCGTCTCTGCGGACCTGTCTGTCTGCGGACCTACGGGGGTGGGGTGTAGTCACAATAGATTTAGTTGGTCGCAGTGGCGAGGCGTCCCCCTCCGTTGAATTACTTCTACCTCTACATTACCATTATATAATACCAGAAACGTTTTTTAAAACCATCTAATGGGTTACATCCTCACGCTTTTCTCTACTTATTATTTTTATATGTCTTCAGAAATTATTCACACGAAAGTTTATTTCAGTATCAACTTCATGTTAACCCAAATAAACGTTTGCTGATACTAATACACATTGCTTCATTGTAGGTACAAGGGGATACAGGGGTGGAACCGACAGTCAAATCTTTTAAAAGCTGGTCACTCTGTACTGATTTTGAAGTTCCATGCTCCATGCATGATATCACGAGAATGAACTGACTTCAAACTGTACTTAAAAATGTATAATAAAGTGCGGGAAAACTAAAAATAGCAATAAATATCTCAGAAATGGTTAATTTCATCTCTTATGGTTTACTAGTTATGTACAAATTAAACAAAATTCATTTGACATGAAGAGAATTTCACAAGTTAATCACAGAAAACGTACGGTATGCACATTATTTGTCATGCAAATCTTAAGCTTATATAAATTTCAAGATCGTTAAGAGACATTTTTGAGAAAATGAAAATGAAAATATTTATATATAAAGGGTATAATTGTGTGATGTCGCATCTTGGAAAGATTCTGAACTTCAGTACCAGGCAGGCACCGACAGACGGACGGACGGACGGACGGACGGACAGACAGACAGACAGACAGACAGACAGACAGACAGACAGACAGACAGACAGACAGACAGACAGACAGACAGACAGACAGACCGACAGACCGACAGACCGACAGACCGACAGACCGACAGACCGACAGACCGACAGACCGACAGACCGACAGACCGACAGACCGACAGACCGACAGACCGACAGACCGACAGACCGACAGACCGACAGACCGACAGACCGACAGACCGACAGACCGACAGACCGACAGACCGACAGACCGACAGACCGACAGACCGACAGACCGACAGACCGACAGACAGACAGACAGACAGACAGACAGATAGACAGATAGACAGATAGACAGATAGACAGATAGACAGATAGACAGATAGACAGATAGACAGATAGACAGATAGACAGATAGATAGATAGATAGATAGATAGATAGATAGATAGATAGATAGATAGATAGATAGATAGATAGATAGATAGATAGATAGATAGATAGATAGATAGATAGATAGATAGATAGATAGATAGATAGATAGATCCAAAAAACTACGTACCGGCTGCGCGGTGTTTTTCCTGTCCGCGTCCTCGGCGCTCGTTGCCGCCTGCCGCTATCATAGAAAGGCACGAATGAAACCACACAACATTTTTAAAACTACTTTTAAAGACTTTACTTACCAACTTTATGAAAGGAGATACTGAAACTGGCCACCTCTTTAGGAAGCTATCCATCACTCGCCGTAGTTCACGTTGAGAATTGCTTGCAATTTCCTCGGATATTTTTGTTTTAATTCTTCCAGAGCGTGTGGGTTTGTCTTGTACACTTTGTTTTAAGTTACCCCAGAGATAGGAATCGAAAGGGGGTTAGATCGGGGGGCCGAAGGGCCACAAATCTCTACTAATAATTCTGTCCTGAAACACACTTTCATAAAGTTACTATATATAGGGAGAGCCAAAAGACTACGAACCGGCTGCGCAGTGTTTTTCTGTCCGCGTCCTCGGCGCTCGTTGCCGTCTGCCACTATCATATATATGTGTGTAATATATATATATATATATATATATATATATATTATACACGCACATGTATTTGAGGTGAGATACAGCTGATGCATATCGAAATATTGGGTGGAATACATTACGCTTTTTCTACAAGTAGGTGCTAGAGAAAGTGAAAATGAGAGAGAGTCGAGTTATTTTCCCTGTCTCAGATATTCTGTAATGCATTCAATATGTATTTATTGCACTCTATTTTTGGGTTGATCTAGAATAACTAGAGACACTGTTTATATGAAAGTACAGAGTGTGTTCATTTGTGTGTACCACCAAAAATCACCATTCTTGCCGTGATAGCATATGAAAATGTGGATCAAATCCACCAAATTTATACTAATATTTGTATTTCTTGATTTTAGGTAAGAAATGAATATATTTTGAAACATCCCTTCTTTGAGAAGCGTTTTTGGGGGGGGCAACGTATAAAAATAGTGCACTTTATTTAGTAATGTTGTGTGTCGTTGCCAACCGCAGGTCGCTTATTGTGTATAATAGCGACCGTCCGGGCAAAGTGGGCCTGAGCAGAAGTAACTTTATTTTTCCAGCTCTAAGGAAAACCAAATATAGGCTATCCGACAAAATTGTTCCGAGCTCAAGAAAATCTTGCAGCGTACGAAGAAGAAGATAAAAAAATTCTTTTGTTAAGAATGCGGTGATAACAGTGTTTGGGAATGTATAATGATCCAAAGGCCTTCTAATGACTTTGAAAGCATAAAATATCATTTTAGAGTTTAAAGCCTTGTTCTCCAGTACCTCTAATTTTCTAAATTTGTAAACATATCTGCCTATGCTATCTTAGGTTAATCTGCATCGAACACCAAATGCTATTTTAACCTAGGTAGCAGGGTAAAGTGGCAATATAGCATGATTTTCGGGAAAAAAATGTAAAAGTTTGGTTAACAATGTCCTAAAATATCTTTCATAAAAAATACTATGCCATTTAACCTACTCAGTACAATTATGCAGTCATTAAGCACAGAGCAGTCGTATATGGCCCAGTCGCGGATCGCGTGTATGAGTGCTCCACGCGCCGTTTACTTCACCGGGGATTTTCCATTCTAAAACGCCCCGTTACTTGTGAGTAATACTATCGTGTAGTATAATGAGTACTAACCTTGTTAAATGTGATTGAAGGTGATGTCCATCTGCATCGAGACATTCCTGGCATTTTCGGATGAACTTTACATTCACTCCCATAATTTCTTCTTGCGTAATTTTCGGCATTCATTCTGATATTGTCTTTAAGTTCTTCTGCGGTGTGCGGATATTCCTATAAACTTTATTTTTTGGGTTCCCCCACAAATACAAAAATAAACTATTGTTTTTACAGCACGAAGAGAAGGTAAGAACTGGCAGTTGACATTCACAGTCGATCAGCGTAGTATTAAGCGGGGCATTCACCGTCAGTGAGCTAGCGAACAATACCGATGTCACTGAGCTGCAAGCAAACCACGCATACACGCGATCCGTGGCCTTGCCACAAAACATAGAATATGAATACAATAGAATACAATAGAATAGAATACAAATAATTTAAAGAAATGAAAAAAAATCTGATGTGTTACATTTAAATGGCTTTCTCTATCCATATCTTCTGATATTATTTTTCCTCTACAAATTTTTCTTACAATAGCTTATTCTATCTATCTATTTCATATTACTCGAGCTGAACGTTTATAGAAATAGCTTAATGACATTTTGTTGTAAGTGCATACAAGGTGGATTCAGGAAACCGAAACGAGAGTCAAGTGTTTAAAAGGGGTCCATATATACTGACCTTGAAGTGACAATCTTTCCATGAAATCGAAACAAACAACTGAATAATGACTTCAAAGTGACCAAAGTATTGAAAAATCCAAACGAATAACAACGGATTTTTTGGGAATGGTTAATATCACAAAATTAGTTATTTGAAATAAACTGTGTGTTTTAAAGTGATCTAGATTTTCTATGTATTGGGGTTTTGTCTATCGCTTTGAAGCCGTTCTCTGTGGTGTGACAACTTTGATGCCGCTCCCTGCTTCAAATTTGTATAACATTTAATGTTATCTACTCTGTTTATGTCATCTGGTAGTTCGTTTTGTGTGTCTCATGCGCCAGCTGCTCTGGGGGTATAGCTATGAGTCCTTTCCCTCAGGGTAAGTGTAAGTGTATTGTGAAAGGATAACACCAGTTTGGTTAGCGGAGAAATTTTAATGTTGACTTAAAATGTTCAGTTTTAGAAGGTTTGGCGACTGTTGAATTTACGAATTAAATCACTTTTATAACAATAATTAAGCGAAGCGTCAGTCCCCGTAAGTCCCAGAAACTTTTCTCGGAAAGATCCTCTCAATTGACGCTAAATCTTACTCACTCAAGTGTGTCACTAGGCGTTACACTACTTAAGATGAAACTCACATTCAGAAGGGTCATCACACGAGTAAGTCACAGAATTAAGCAAATAAGTGACTCTAAATTACAATGTAAGTCCTTTTCTTAACTTAAGCACAACCTACCTATCCTTACGCCTACCAACGTCCTTCTCTTGCGGTCCAACCTTAAATCTTAAGTATTGTAACTAATACTGTTTCTAACCTCCCTGAATCTCAGAATTTCATTCCCCTTGTAATTTACAGAATTCTTGCCTACGTGGCTTTGCAAACTTACTGAACCCAATCTCTAACTGCATTCCAGGAATCTTTAAACTAATGTTTTCTATCCTCGGCTATCACTAATGGGTTACTTACATGACTGCCTAATTACTCTTTTCTTTCCAGACAAATCTTTCAACTCAGATTTATTACATTATACATTGATTTAATATATAAGGAAATTATTTATTGCAATTATTTCTTTATCTTACTATCATTTCTTTATTTAACTCTTTATATCTTACCGTCAATAATTACGTTATCATCTTATGGC
Source organism: Deroplatys truncata (assembly GCA_030765065.1). Taxonomy (NCBI): domain Eukaryota; kingdom Metazoa; phylum Arthropoda; class Insecta; order Mantodea; family Mantidae; genus Deroplatys; species Deroplatys truncata. Next base: position 101,993,547 of record CM060981.1, on the reverse strand, counting down.
TTACCAGTTATACAAAATATTATAAATATATAAATATTAAGTTTGATATATATATATATATATATAACATTTCGTTTTGAAGTTATGCTATTCACACACATACTCGTACACGGATTTTTTTTCTAAAAATGTTCTTTTTTTAATTCAGGGAGCCTCAAAACTTGTAATTCCGGTGAAATATTTATACCCAACTTTTGGGTAGAGTGAAATATTGAATCTATGTATGTACCTAGGTACGTGGTGGAGAATGTAAAAATCGGATGTTTTACACTTATGTTTTATCTACCCATTACCACTTCACTTGTACTATATTATGTATTCAAGGAAAGTGATTCTTATATTTTCGCTACGTTACTCAGGATGTATTTTTGTCAGGAAATACTTCCAAATTACTAAATGGATTTTGCTGCATACGATACGTAACAAAACCAAATTGTTCGTATATCGTAAGTCAGTTTTTATTCACAACTAACCAAAGCGGAAAGTTTTATAAATACTACATAGCAGTCCAACCTGAGGTAAAATGGACTAATGCTACAGATAAAGTTATTTGAAATAGAGTATATATTTCAATGTCTTCTACATTTTTCTTGTAGTAAGCTTTTGTCTATCTCCTATGGTTTACTACTTATGCAGAATTATAGAAATTTCATTCCAAATAAAGATGACTTCAGAGGCTTTTGACAGAAAAATAAAGATATACATTTTCTTAGCCATATAAATATCTTAAACACATGATATTTTAAACAAAATCTTACCTAAGTAATTTTATAGAAAATGAAAAATAATTAAAATTTGTTTATATAAAGAGTAGCTTGAGTAATATATTACTTTTTTTTAAAATCTTCGCCCGGCTTGCTTAAAAAGTGTGACTCAAATATGAAATTTTGTATTTATACGACTTTCCGTTTCACTCTTTCTGCCCCTTTCTCTCTTACTCTTTCCTACACACACAAAATGCTTTTGGGTTAAGTGCATCACAAAATGTACATTTCGGCAAATTCTATATATAATTTTTGGGTACTGGGCAAGTTGTAGATAAATTAAAAATTCATTTGCAATCTCTGTATGACTATTTCTAAGAATAATGCACCGACATAAGAGTATGTTAAAATGTATAATTATATCACACATCTGTGTTGCAACTGGATGGATAAGTTGTTCATATTCTCTATTCAAGGAAAAATATAATTGTTTTTCCTAAATAAGCATTATCTATCAGCTAAACTATCTAGCTGTCTCAGATGCGGATTGTGAGGTAAGCAGCTTCTTTTAGACGTATTTGATTGCCGAAAATTCATGGAGCAGCGCCATAGTTGAGACAGCATCGAATTCTCTTAGCTCTCATTATTACTGCATTCTCATCCTCACTTGAGAACCACAGGAGACCAATGCTACCCTTAACACTCAAAACACACAATGCAATACATTTTGACTGTAGTGAGGCTGTTTCATGAAATGATATTTTCTGTTCAGCTTGAGCAATAGTAAGGTACCAAATAATGAAGGAGCAGTGAGAAATTTCGAACATTAAAAACAGGAGCATTTTATTGTCACGTCTAGTATAACGATTCTGGAAAATTGTTGTTACTTTCATTTTAAATTTATATGACATATTCCTCTGCAGACTATTAGCATAAAGTTTTCTGGAGTTTTGTGTTTTGGATTTTTTTCTTGTGTTTCAAATGTATACATACTAGTTAAAATAATGCTTCCTTAGAGGAAAATTTAACATTTCGGTTTGGTACAACCTCTAAAAACAATTTCTTCTATAAACGTGTATAATTTTTTTTTATTCTGATATACAAGTATAGTGTAATATACGCAGTATGTGAATAGAAGCACAAGGGTTAGTTCCTCATTTTCTCAAATTTAGGATTTTCTGCATTTTGAACTATTTAAACCAAAAGTAACGCAGGAAAACGTAATTTACGAACTTCATTTATACACTAAATAAATCATAATTAAGCACACAATATTCCGTAACAGAATATACACAAAATGTGGTTAACTGTAAAACCCACAAAGTACGAACAGAAAGCAAAAGCTATACACAGAATCACAGAACTTTGCATAACAACACTTAGAGCCTTGTGCTTTGAAATAAGACATTTTTGTATCAGCAACGAAACATGCATTTTGATTTGTATCAGCGTAGCAACGAACGTTTTGCTCTCTATCGATATACTGATATGCCTTTTGTATTGTATCAATACAACAACGTATCTTTTGCTTTGAAACAACATGACTTGTGTGTCAGCAACGAAAAATGCAGTTTGTTTTATATCAGCATAGCAACGTGCTGTTTGCTTTTTATCAATATAGCGATGTGCGTTTTGTATTGTATCAACATAGCAATATGTCTTTTGCTATGAGACATGACTTTTATGTCAGCAACGCAACATACCTTTTGCTTTTTATCAACATAGCATCCTTGTCAACATAGCAACGTAACTTTTGCTTTGAATCAACATAGCAACGTGTCTTTTGTTTTGTCTCAATGTAGCAACATGCCTTTTGCTTTGTCTCGACATAGCAACGTACCTTTAACTTTGTATCAACATAGCAACGTAACTTTTGCTTTGAATCAACATAGCAACGTAACTTTCGCTTTGAATCAACATAGCAACGCGTCTTTTGCTTTGTCTCAATGTAGCAAAATGCCTTTTACTTTGTATCAACATAGCAACGTAACTTTCGCTTTGTATCAACATAGTAGCGTATCTTTTACTTTGTCAGCATAACATAACTTTTGCTTTGTATTAACATGAAATGTAACTTTTGCTTTGTCTGACATAGCGATGTACATTTTACTTTGTATCAACATAGCAACGTAACTTTTGCTTTAAATCAACTTAGAAACATAACTTTCGCTTTGAATCAATATAGCAAAGTAACGTTTGTTTTGTATCAACATAACAGCGTGGCTTTTACTTTGTGTAAACATAGCAGCCTAAGTTTTGCTTTGAGTCAGCATAGCAGTATACCTTTCACTTTGTGTCAACATAGCAACATAACTTTTCCTTTGAATCAAATGCCAAGGTAGCTTTTGCTTTGTGTCAACATATCAATGCATCTTTTGCTTTGAACCAAACAGAAGTGTAACCTGTGCTTTGTATCAACATAGAAACGTACCTTTTACTTTGTGGCAACATACCAATATAACCTTTGCTTTGAATCAAATAGAAACGTAACTTTTGCTTTGTATTAACATAACGACGCATAATTATAACTAATATGATTTTCCGGGCTGTTATGCCGTGGTCTGCTGGAGAAAGATTTCCCAGACGTTTCGTCCACAACTGCGGTGGACATCTTCAGTGGCGCGGACGAAGTCTTCTCGGTGAAAGTATCGCAGCGTCAGATGCGTTGGCCGTTAGTGCCGCTCTCTTTATAGTGTGGGCGCTCTCTGCTGATTGGCCCGCTGGTATGAGGGGGCTGGCGCCGGCTGTGTTGTTGCTCTCTTCTGATTGGCTCGCAGTGTTTTTCGGTTTTGTATGACCTTTCTTGTTTTTGATGACTAGATGCCAGTTACTGTTGAGTTTCAATGCTTCTTCTTTCCTATTGAAATTATTGGGATGTTTATAAATCTCTATTGCTTCGCGTTGTAGCCGGGTATGGTAATGCTTTATGGAGGAAAGAATGTTGGTGTCCTGAAATCTAATAATGTGTTCGCCCTCGGCTTCAATGGCATGTTCGGCGACTGCCGATTTTTCTGTATGGCCCAGGCGGCAGTTTCTTTTGTGTTCGCTAAGTCTGGTGTTAGCGCTCCGCTGTGTGATACCAATGTACACTGAACCACAAGAACAAGGAATACGGTAAACACCGGCCGATGACAGGGGATCTCGGGGGTCTTTGGAAGAGCGCAGTAGGCTGTTTAATTGTCTTGTAGGTTTGAATAATGTTTTGACGTTATGACGTTGAAGTATATGTTCAATACGGTCAGTGACATTTCTGAAATATGGCAGAAAGACAATGGACTTGCTTTTGGGTTGGTCCTGAGTAACCGGTCGGGGCTTGGCCGGACGGCAGGCTCTTCTCACCTCTTGAACTGAATAACCATTTGATTGTAGAGCTGTTTCCAGGTGTCGGATTTCTTGTGGAAGTAAGTGTGGTTCACAAATACGGGAAGCACGGTTTGCGAGTGTCTTAATCATAGCACGTTTTTGTCTAGGATGGTGGTTGGAGTTCTTGTTAAGGTAACGGTCTGTGTGTGTGGGTTTGCGGTAGACAGTATGACCCAGCGTGCCGTCAGCCTTCCTGCTAACGAGTACATCTAGAAAGGCTAGTTGGCCATCCTTTTCTTGTTCAATTGTGAACTGTATACGCTGATTGATGCTATTTAGATGTAACAAAAAATCTTGAAGAGCTTGTTCACCATGGGGCCAGATGACGAAGGTGTCATCCACATAGCGGAACCAGGCTGTTGGTTTGAGTGGAGCTGAGTTTAGTGCCTTTGACTCAAATGCCTCCATGAAGAAATTGGCCACAACAGGGCTAAGGGGGCTGCCCATGCAACACCGTCTATTTGCTCGTAGAATGACTGGTTCCACTGGAAATAAGTGGTATGGTCATCGCAGCCTTCGGATCCCCAAGCGGCGACCTTTGTGCAGTAGCCAAACACTTGTTCCCTACCCTCCCTAACCGCAAGCACCATAAAATCTTAACAACGCTTTGCTTTGGTGGAGCTGGAGAAAGGACCACGTATTGTGTTTAAGGGATGGGAAGACCCTACTAATCGTTTACTGATGGGTTTATGGTCAGGCTTCAAAGCTTTCCGTTCGCTTTGAAGCCGGTTGGGGAAAGGATGCCCGCGACTAGTTTAGTCAGGACATGGTGAAAAAGTGTAATGATATCATCAGAGAAGATGGGTTGTAACAACTTCAGAGTTTCTTGTACTGGAACCACGGTGAATAGAGACACAACGTCAAAACTAATTAGTAAATCCTTAGGTAGCAATTTGAGGTTGCGGAGAATTTGAATGAAATGAGTAGAGTCTTTGATGAAAGAGTCGGACAAGCCGACATGGGGTTGTAGAAGACCGGTTAGGTATTTAGCTATGTCGTATGTGGGAGAACCAATACCACTAACAATGGGCCTGAGCGGAACATCTGGTTTATGGATCTTGGGTAGCCCGTAAAGTAGTGTGGGCGCTTTCTGCTGATTGGCCCGCTGGTATGAGGGGGCTGGCGCCGGCTGTGTTGTTGCTCTCTTCTGATTGGCTCACTATAAAGAGAGCGGCACTAACGGCCAACGCATCTGACGCTACGATACTTTCACCGAGAAGACTTCGTCCGCGCCACTGAAGATGTCCACCGCAGTTGTGGACGAAACGTCTGGGAAATCCTTCTCCAGCAGACCACGGCATAACAGCCCGGAAAATCATATTAGTTATAATTGTGAATCCGGCCGTGAAAACCTACGTTCTTACATAACGACGCATATTTTACTTAGTATTAACATTGCCGTAATTTTTGCTCTGAATCAACTTAGCAACGTATCTTTTACTTTGTAAAAACATAGCAACGCAAATTTCGCTTTGAATCAGCATAGCAACGTACCTTTCACTTTGTGTGAACTTAGCAACGAATCTTTACTTCGTATAAACATAGAACGTATATTTTACTTTGTGTCAACATAACAACGTAATTGTTACTTTGTATAAACATAGAACGTATATTCTACTTTGTGACAACATAGAAACGTAATTTTAGCTTTGAATAAAATAGCAACGTACCTTTCACCTTGTATCAATATAGCAACGTACCTTTTACTTTGTGTCAATATAAATCAACTTTTTCTTTGAATCAGCATAGCAACGTACCTTTCACTTTGTCAACAAAGCAACGTAACTTTTACTTTGTATAAACATGGAACGTATATTCTACTTTGTGTCAACATAGAAACGTGATTTTAGCTTTGAATAAAATATCAACGTACGTTTTACCTTGTATCAACATAGCAACGTACCTTTCACTTTGTATAAACATAGCAAGTATCTTTTAGTTTGTATCAACATAGCAAAGTAATAATTTTGCTTTGAATCAGCATAGCAACTTAACTTTAATTTGTATGAACACAGGAACATAGCTTCTGCTTCGTGTCAATATACGAAGTGTGCTTTTGCTTCGAATCAATATCGCAACGTGCCTTTTGTTTCATATGAATATAGGAACGTGCCTTTTTCTGTATATCAATATAGCAACGTGCCTTTTGCTTCATATGAATATAGGAACGTGCCTTTTTCTTTATATTAATATAGCAACGTCCCTTTTTGCTTCATATGAATATAGCAACGGGCCTTTTGCTTCATATGAATATAGGAACGTGCCTTTTTCTTTATATCAATATAGCAACGTGCCTTTTGCTTCATATGAATATAGGAACGTACCTTTTTCTTCATATCAATATAGCAACGTGACTTTTGCTTTGACATAAATTAATATATTTATGTTTCGAAACAATATAGCGTGAATTTTGCTTTGCATCTTTATAGCCACGTGTCTTTTGTCTTTAATCAACATGGAAAAGTGCCTTTTGTTTTGTTTAAACATATCAATATGCTTTTTGGTTTCTATCAATTTACTAGTGTTTGCGACGAATAAGAGAATTTTTTCTTTCTTTCATATGAATTGAAAATAGCGACATTACGTGCTTCTTTCTTGATAATGTCGGTAGATAGAAAGTAATTAATTTGGGAAAGTTTAAATGGATATACTTGGATCCAACAAACTCACAGCTATGCACAATAGAGGCTTATATCACAGTATCCAAGGATCAAAAATATTGATTTCCCGATAAAAAAAATGTGCATCCAATATTTTATAATGAATAAACAAATAGATTTTTGAAAGTAATTGATTTCAAAGCGTTTCGAACTCTATATAACTTTATAAAGGTAATGTGTTTTCTGTTTCTCATTTGGTTTTTTATACTCCATATTCTTTCCTTACATACAGCAACCATCACGGCTGAAAATTGATTGAAAATAAATTTAGGAATCTACATAAAATATGTTAACATGAAGAATGATGGCCTATGCAGGAAAAAAGTAAATAAATCTACGTAAAATTGTTTGCAGCCTTAAAAATAATGACAGTATATTAATTTAACTTGGTAGCAGCTTTGTAGAAGCTAGTGGGGAAAGCCGAAGTATGTATCAGTGAATTTTCTGATAGGATGGGCTGATCGTTTCTGACAGTTGTTAGTTTTTTTGTTGTCCCACGCAGTGATTTATTTCTATTTGTGTTTAAATTAGCATGGTGTCAATTACTTTGTCCGCCTCACGCCCTTCAACATTATTCATCAATGTCAAATTCGTAATTTGATGTTTCTTGCTGTTTTTATACCACATGGATTATTGTTATAGCTCCTTGCATATTTCCAGTTTACCAACCCATGGTGGCGTCAATATAATACCAAAATGTATTACAAAACATGCAGTGTAGTACAAACTATAGGTACTTATTAAACTATTAATATTGAAAGTTTTACTATGGATAAAACAGTTTGTGGTATACAGAGGTTTAAACCTAACCTATGCTTCTATTTTCTCTATTTTATCGCACGCTATAACAGCCTTAAATATTTAAAATTTGTATTTTACAGTCAATCAATATAACAATATTTATTGGCTAAATTATCTAATTTTAATCTGCCCTCTGTTTCATTTTGTATCTTAATCAATCAGTCAATCAATCAGTTAACCCAATTTGCTGAAAATCCAGCGTCGTCCATAGTTTCCTGTTTTATGCTTTCCTCTTTGTCTCCGAAAACGAATTGTTTGTATTTATATTGTCTAAGATATGACGTATTTTTCTATCCCGAACCGTTTACTCATTAAACATTCCAGTGTAATTCTTAGAAGTAGTTTCTCATCTTCCGTTGTCGCAGTAATTTCTTTTCCCCTACCTGACCAATTTCAGTATTCTTCTTTCTACCACTTTCTCCAAAACATTTTCGTTACTTCTTTGTCTCTCCATTACACACGCATTATTCTTATCCATATCTAACATTAAACCTTTCCAATGGTTTACCTCTCTTCATTACAACGTCCAAGCTTCCCGCTATACAATGCCATGGTTTGGTTTAAACTTTTCACTAATCTGTTTCTAAGCTGTTTCTTCGAGGCTACACAGAACATTCTATTTTTCGTTGCCATTGTCGTTTTCTTGGATTCTCTGTCAGTAGTTTACGTTACAACCTACAGTACAATCCAAGCATCTAAAGCCGACTACTCCATCGATTATCTCATCTAGAATTAGTTGCTCTTCTTTAGATAACCATGGTCTTATTTTTTATTTCTCTACTGCTTAATTAGAGTAAATAGGTAAAGTATTGCATTGCACCCAATAATTCTAAATCTATATTTCACCGCTAACACATGTTTTAAGTTTCCATGAAACATAAAACAATTAGAAAACGTACGTCCGTTGAAAACTAACACAAGTGAAATATTGTGTTGACATTCTTGAAAACATTGGAAATAATAATGATATTCTTCAAAAACGTTATTACGTGTAACGAAACTTTGTTTTCTCCATATGACCCAGACACTAAGCGACAATCCAAGCGTTGGAAGGGCCTCCAATCCCCCGGGAAAAAGAAAGCGCGCGTGAGAAAATAAAAATTAAAAGGAATTACGATTTTGTTTAATATTGGGGGATTATCTACATTGATTCGCTGCCTGTAGGTCAGAATGACTATCAGGTTTATTACAAAAATGTTTTATAGACCCTCTGTGAACGTGTGCGATGAAGAAAACCAGACATGTGGTAGGATGCCTCATGGATCCTCCACCAGGATATGTCCCAGCGCACAGCGCGCTGTCTTTGAAGAGTTATTTGACGAAAAACAACGTTCCCGTGATTGAACATCCACCATATTCACCAGGCCTAGCACCGTACGATATTTTTCTCTTCCCGAAAGCCAGATCAGCGCTCAGGTTCAGATCCATGGAAGCATTAAAAGTAAAAGCGATGCAGTTGTTGAACAGCATAACATAAGATGGTCTGCAACACTGCTTCCAACAGTGGAAAATTCGCACCGAGCGGTGTAGGGACATGCAGGTATGTTCTACGTGTAATAGTTCTGAGTTAGTCGTTAAATTTATGCAAAGAAAAGAGGCGCAATAATATATCACAGTTAAGGGCTACGCACTTGCCAACCTGTTACACCAATGCAGTTTGGCCCGGCTACCTGTCTAGAGGTTAGATTACCGTTATTCTTCCTTTCTCTTCTTCCTGTCCCGCATTGGCCAAATTAACTTACCTGCAGGGAAGGAACAGCGACAAATTGACTTTTTGTCCAGGTAGCCGGACAGCTCATATAAGTGCTTTCAGGAGCTGCCTAGTAAGCGTATAGCATAAAATTGTAATAAAATATCGCGCCTTTTCATTCGCTAGTTTTTAGCAACTATAACTTGAGAACTGTTATATTTAGAACCTATGTCCCATAAACTTTTTGTCTCCAATTTGTACGTAGAATAGGCTACTGGAGAGTTAGAAAAGGATTTAGTGGACATCCTATATATTTAAATGGCGCGTGATGGAGAAAACTAAAAAGTAGCCTAACAGTTATATTACTAAAACGGTTTTAAAAATAATTGATAGAGAGTTAGAGGGAGAGAGACAAAATAGTTACACACTAACAGATACAAAAGTAACGAAAACAGGAAGTAACTGGGTGTTCGGTAACAGATACTACAGTAACTATTTGTTCTATCCCTGGAATTCAACTAAACGCTGCGCATCAGCATAACAGTATGGCACTACTGCTCAAAAAAGCAAAGCACGGTTGTACCACCTGGTGACAAAAGCATTAACTAATCTGTCTTGCAGCACGCAAAGTAAATGTTTAGAATTCCTTAAAACTGATCTTCCGCCTCCCTTTCAACCGATTAGTTTGTTCATGAATGCCAAATAAGATACGTATGAAAATGGTATTGTAGTTATTCTATGTTGTCTATAATAATTACGCAAATTGATATATGTGTAAATAAAATACGTTCATATAATATTGCATCAAAAAGTGATTACGGATGACTGAACTTATTAATATGAATTTGTATTATTGCAATTGTAAAGCTACAATATTTGTCTTGTAACTAGATTAAATTAGACTGTATTCTGGAGTTCACTAATAGCTACTGACACCCGTGAACATACGTAGAATACGTTAAGGATATGTGCAATTCGGCTACATGTAGGCATAAACATAATATATTATGACTTTGTCCAGTTTTATTTTTAAATGTCACTGTTTCGTTCTATCTAATTCACTTCGTTCATACTATCACTAATGTCACTTAGCTAAAGTGAACTAGTTCAATTTGTGTCACATCACTTCCTTCGTGACGCAGTCTCCTCACGCCGGGCGGTTTACTTCACTAGGTAGTCGAACACAAAACCTCCACAATCCGTCGCTCCGCAGTAGCACTCGCTTCACGACACAACAGCCGTTATCAACTCTCTCAGAGAATCGTTCTTGATTTCGCACCAGAGACGCACTCGCTAACTCGCTCGCTGTCTGACTCAACAAATCTCACTCAACTCGCAACTAACTGCTTCCGCGAGAGCGCTCGCTTATATAGTTAGTGGAATCTTTCCACAAGGTTCTCGAACGTTCTACTACTATTTCGACAAACTTCCTGGAGGAGAGAAATAGTTTGCAGAAGGTTTTAGTTACTTGCTGATAGCACGCTTGGTGTTTACGCTGGCGAGCGGAGTTATCATTGTTTACGCCGACCGCCCGACGCCGACCTCCCGATAATCTTGGGTCATAACCGCTGCGTCACAATATGAACGAAGAACTGACTAGATGCATGCTGTAATTACTACAGTTATATAAAGAAATACCATACATTTCCGCGGTTACAGAACTTGCAATTATATGTAAATACAGTTTGGCTGCATATAAACAACTCATGATCTTTAAGTTTTCACTAGGTTGTATAGCCTCATTATAATTTATTTGCAATGATATTTTGCTGTACTAAATATCTGCAATACATGAAAGGTGCATGTGTTTAATAGCGTTCATTAAATCGACACCAGGTACTACAATGACTTCTCATTTAAAACCAGCAAAATACTTCATATTTAAGTTATTTAATTATTGTCATTGAGTTAATTTGTCATTCAGGTAAACTTCAATGCAATAATTTGATTGTTACAGTTACTCTTTACCAGCAGTTTTAAAAGTATTTCAAGTTTTGCTTTCTCTATGATAGAGGAAGCATTGCAATCCAACTAAAAATTATATACCACAATTTCTCAAAAAAACACGCACATTTTGGCGCTGCCCGAGTAAAAAGATTTTAAAATAAAGATTCGTGAGAGAGAGAAAGAGAGAGTTGGTGTGTGTACGTGTGAACAGCATAACTAAAAAACGAATTTTCGGATAAATACCAAACCTGGTATTTAAGTCCCATATCTTCCAAGATCCGACACGAAGATTTTAAAGAAAATCTCCCACTCCAAATTACCGTATAAACATTTGACTATCTCTCCTTTGTACCTATAACGCAATGTACATATAATGAAAATATTTATGCAACTTATTTACTCAAATAACTTGAAGTAGATAGACGAATCGCTTTTCAAAGAACAATTAGTAGAAGCTGTACAAGAAAGAAATAAAGAAAAAAAGATAGTGGCTAGAAAATGCCATAATATGAATGTAACATATGAGATTTTTAAATTTAAAATTATAAGGAAGAGCATTGAATACCTTAATGGTTTCATAATGAATGCATTTCTGGTGGTATGAAAATTTTGCATTGGAACAATGGCTAGTTTCTTTTTCTCTAGAGTTTACGTTGTGAATTTCTATGTTTGTTGTGAAGCAGGTATGAGATTATGATCCGTTGCTACTGTTTGGTCTGTTATAGTGTAACAACCATCTTCTTGTAAGAGAGATAAACTGCAGTTATTGATACTATTAAACTACAGACTACGGCGTTAATGGTTAATTTATTATTGTTCGTAATCGCTAACGCAATTAACTACCACAGTTATGATTGCTAACATAAAATAACGGTGTCTCATTTAACTGAATATCTTATTTTACATTCGTCAAGTGTTTTGACTGTTTTTCTGCCTAATTTGCGAACAAAGTTTTACCATAATATTAAATTAATAATTTTTACATAAAACATGCAGTAAATTTATTAATGTTTGGATTTTTTCCAAGTTGCTGTATGTTTTTAATGCTGATACTTCAAGATGCTAATGTTCAGAGTCTGCCACTGTTTAAGGATTAGCAAGAGCAGCGAGCAGTTGTCGTACGTTGCACCAGGTTTTGCTTATGCACTGGCGAGGCTAATAATTCAGCTGTCAGACTTAAATATTCCATGGCTGTCCCGTGCATCACGTAGGGTGGCTCCTTGTTTACTACCTCCTGCTCCGTGACCTTTCTCCACAGTCCACTCTTTCAACAAATGCATAAAAAATCATGTTTGTGGCATAGGAACGACGCTACAAGCCTTCTTTCTGCTCATGGAAACGCGCAGCTTCCATTGCTTATATACATTCGAGTTTAAGGACTAAGAAGTAACATTTGGAAATTCGACAGCTTTTGCATATACTGTTCAGGATTTCAACACTTGATACCGCAACTATTGACAGGCAGATATAAATAATTAATTAAAGAAATAATAGTAAGATAGAGAAATAATTGCAATACTAATTTCCGTAATTAAATCAATGTATAATGTAATAAGCTTGAGTTGAAATGTTTGTCCGGAAAGATGAAGATAATTAGGAAGTCAGGTTAGCAAAACTCATTGTCAGCGGAAGTAGCGAACGCATAGGTAAACTTAAAGATTCTGGGAATTCAGTTAGGTTATAAGTTCAGTACGTTTGCAGCGCCTAGGCCAATTCTGTAAATTAGAGAGACAAAAGAACTTCTGAGAAAGGCGAAAGACTGAGCACAAAGAGAGGTGCATGAAGAGGAGTTTAAGTATTGGCCCGGGAAAGATGTAAAGTCGGAAGGGAAATATTATGCAAGCGGAGCTAAAATTAATACACGTTCGTGCAATCGAAATCAGAGAATTGTTCTGGCACCGTCACCGATAGTACTGGTCGTGTGATATTTTAAGCGCCCAATGACGCGCTTATGTGGACAAGATTTCGCGGCTTTTGCGAGAGGTCTCGCCGATAAGCATTTTAGCAACTCACGGCAAGTTACGCTACTAGTTTCTTTTATTGCGGAAACGGTTATTTTAAAGCTTAACTTTGATACTGCAGAAATTATCAGGTATAATAAGTCAGTTGTTACAATTTCGAGTGCTACGGTTCATAATAATTTTCATTCTTTATCTTTACACTTTCGTCAATTCGCTCATTAGCTAAAGTATCAGATTCCATTAAAATTTCTCATGCAATTTAAACTGGTGTTGTCTTTTCAAAATACACCCACGCATACCCTGAGAGAAAGCTCTCATATCCATACCACTACAGCAGCTGGCGCACGAGACAACAGAAAGCTATGAGATCACGACAGCAGAATCAACAACAAGCAGGTAAAGTACACGGTTTCAAAAGTGACGACCATCGTTACTACTTCAAATTGTCGCACCATCGCGGCATCACAAAGATGCTACTTCAAACTGGCGCCTCATTGTAGTGCAAAGATCCTGCTTCACACTATATTACAGATTTTAAGCTTAATAGCTTGGTTTATTCTTCCTCGGTACTTAGATATCTAAGGCAGAAGAAACGGTGTACGCATAGGTCTATATTTCCAAACTTTGAACCCTATATAGCATTAAATAAAAATCTAATGTGGTTACACTCATATCACTTTATCTGCATATTAAGTTTACACAGCTATCCGTTACCTATTCGTATAAAAATTAATTCTTCTGGCATTTTAATTACAGTTTATTTGTAGTTTATCTTGATTAATTAATCACGATAAATTATTGCCAGAAATTATTTAGCATTATACATTAGTATAATCCGGGCAACTTTGGATGCACACAACATGCATAATCAAAACACAACTCTTTATATTCCAAATCAATGTTTGTTATTGAGACCCTCTCAAAAAGCAAAATGCATATTTTCAAAAATGCCTCACAGAAGCATCATTGTTCAACTTGGGAAAACTTAAAATAATATGCATATTTCGAAAACGGTTGTATATTTTAATGAGCTCCACATTTTTTCTGTGTCAGTTTTGGTCTATCTCTTATGGTTTTCAAATTACATAACATTCAATAAGGATTAAGGGGAATTCATTGTGCAGGTACATTTTATTCGTCATTCAGAGGTTTCAAACACACGGCATATTAATCAATGAACACTATTTCCATGTAAAGGGTTGTTTGGGTTGGGGGGTTGTTTAAAATACCTATTCGCCTGGCATTCCTAAACAGTATCCGACTCAGGTATGAAGTTTCAAATTTATCGGACTTTTCGCTTATGAGTTATGCACAGACTGACTTATCACCATAGAAATCGGCAGATAAAGTAACATAGTTCGAAAATTGCTCGTATATCACTTAGGACCTAAAATGGAAGTCACTGGTATTTCACATTATTCGGTACATGTATACGATATACATTTTTTGGGCGGCGGGGTAATTTTCTATACTTTCTGGCGATATCTTTGTCTCGTACAGAGGAAATGTTTGGAACGATGTACCACTTCGATTGTGAATTACAAGCGCCATACACATGCACACATGAAAACTGCCTTTATCTGTATTCACTGCCACTGAGATCAGAATTTTAAATTATTTATAACAAATTAATTGTATAAGGATGGAATATTAACAGAATCTACACTCTTTTGTTTGCAGATCACAATAATAATAGGAAATCAGCATTAATAATGGTTAATGTATAATATATAATTATAATACATATAATTTTAAAGGTACTACAGGTGTCCTTCCAAATCCTAACACTGTATCTGTTTCCCTTGGTCAAAGCATCCTGGGTTTATTTCATTCATCCTAAAAGTTTGATATCACTGTTTCATTTGAGACACGCATTTTGGGGTCCGATAATTAAAGCAAAAAAGCACATTTCCAGAAAATATATGCATATGGTGTTTAATGGAGAAAGGGTGAGAGGGAGAAAGTAGTATAATCGAAAAGACGAATAGAGCAGCATAATCCAGAAGATAACAGTTCGCATAAGTCGAGTATCAAGATTTATGAATATATACCTAACCTTATAGGATACACAACTAAATCTATAATCCACATAAAGAGATTTAAAATCAAAAAAGGAGCATATTCATTCACAACTTTACAAAATAGAAGAGAAATAAAGTGTCTTTCAACAAGATTGTCCTATCTTTAACATGTGATAGCTGCCGTTGTTATCGAGTTAGAGCAGTCATTTTTTTCATGTGGTTACAAATAGCCGTGAAACCTTTCAGCAACGCGTAGAAATTGTGAAAATTTATTATCAAAAATGGATCATCTGTTCGCCAAACCTTCCGTGTATTGCGTGAAGTTTACGGTGTGCATAATCGGCCCTGCGAGAGAACGATTCGGCTTTTGATCGATAAATTTGAAAAAAGTGGTTCTATCAGCGATCAAAGAACGCCTGTTGGTACTCTACGTAAGCGCTCCAACATAAACATAGGCGCCTTTCGTGAGAGTGTACGCGAGAATGGAAACAAATCAACTGCTCGTCGAGCGCAAGAATTGGGACTTTCGCCGACCACTACTTGGCAAATTCTGCATCTGGACTTGAAGTTTCACGCTTAAAAATGGTATTAACGCAAGAACTAAAGCCCAACGACCATAGGTTGCGCCGTATATTCGCTTACTGGGCTATGGAGCAATTGGAAGCTGACCCGGAGTTTTGTCGAAAAATCATCTTCAGCAACGAAACCCACGTTTGGATGGATGGTTGTGTTAACAAACAAAATTGCCGCTATTGGAGCAATTACAATCCAATGCAGATTCAAGAACGACCACTTCATTCCCAAAAGGTTACTGTGTGGTGTGGATTTTGGTATGGTGGAATCATTGGTCCATGTTTGTTCCAAGATGAAGATGGAGAAGCTCTAACTATCAATGGAGAAAGATACCGGGCTCTTATAAGGGACTATTTTGGCCTCAATTGGATGGTATGGATCTCAGAAGCATCTGGTTCCAGCAAGATGGTGCCACATGTCATGCTGCTATCGAAACAACCCATCTTTTGAAGGCGAAGTTCAGAGGTTTCAGCATTTCCCGTGGTGGTGATGTTAACTGGCCCCCGAGGTCATGTGATTTAACGCGTTGGATTACTTCTTGTGCGGTTATGTTAAATCTCGAGTTTATGTCAACAAGCCAGAAACAGTAAATGATCTTATGAATAACATCACGCGTGTTATTCGTGAAGTTAGACCTAATTTACGTTCTTCTGTCATTGAAAATTAGGTCAACCGTATACGCGCAATCCAACGAAGTCGCGGCGGTTACTTAAGTGATGTTCTCTTCCACACGCAATGACATTAATTATGTTCCAAAATAACAAAAGAAATAAATCTCTATATCATTTTAGAACGTGTTTTATTTAAGTTCAAAGATAGGACACTCTTGTTGAAAGACCCTATATATGACGACATTAAATGATGGCATGAAAAATATAATCACACAAATAGCAAGAGGCATAAATATGTAAAGTATGAAGGAGGAGAAGGAGGAATAAGAAGAACTTAAGATCTCTTAAGGATCCCAGAAGAAGATCTTAAACATGAATAACATTTTTTTTATTTATTTTCCAAAAAATCTTATGTGAATACTCAACCAACATTCACATATATCCGTCATTCTTCTGTCCACGTTATGTTATTCAAGATAAAGTTTTATCTAGGATTGATTTCCAACCAAGCAATAAGTGGTTAATTACACAAAACAAGCGGAAACTATTCAAATGTTTAGCTTTGGAAAAAAGCTCCTGCGATGGAAAGAAGAAAAAGCAAGAAACACAATCTTATAAGCAGGTACGTCAGATGACGTTTCTGGAATAGTGTAGGTAAACATGCACATGAGTAAGTTCGAAAACGGCAAACACCACGGGAAAAATCTGATATGTTGCACTCACATGACTTTCTCTACTATGTCAAATGAATATCACATAAATTGTGTGTTTTAAGGAAATCTACATGTGTGTAGAAACAATTTGTCTGTCTCTTAGGGCTTACCATTTATGCGAAAATCGTTCAGAACGAAGAAGACTTTTGGAGACATTCCCAGAAAATTTAAGATATACATTTCATCTGCTATGAAAATGTCTTAAGCATATCATATTTTAATCAAAATCGTTAGAGACATTTTTGATAAAATCAAAATTTTCGAAAAATATTCCACATAAAGGGTAGTCTGAAGCGGGGACATTTTCTTAAAAATGTTTGTGTCGCATCCTTGAAAGAAACTAAACTCAAATACCAAGTTTTATATTTATCCGACTTTTCGTTTTTTAGTTATGCTGTTCACCGACAGACATACAGACACACACGGACATGTTTCCAAAACTGCTTTATTTGGATTCAGGGCACCTAATAACATGTATTTCCGGTGAAATCTCGGTATAGAATATTTGGGTGGTATACCATACTTCCCCTACTTACTACACGTAATAGAGAAAGTAACAATTGTCACGAATTGGTTTTCGTATCTTATATTCATTCAATCAGTATGAAGATGTCATCACGAGATATTCACGATATATTTAAGATGCATATTTTAGTGCTCAAGCAGATATCCTAAACTTTTAGTATCCTAATCAAGATCATTAGAACCATTTTGGAGCAAATTAACGATAAAAAAACTGTTTCCGATAAACTGTAGTTTGGGATGGGAGATTTTCTCGAAGATCTTAATCTAACATGTTCAAAATAGTCTGACTCAAACATGAATTTTGGCATTTATCGGACTTCATTTTTGAGTTGTGCTTAACACAGACAAAAATTTTATAAAAACGCTATATGCGTTCAGTTGACCTCAAAAGGTCCAATGATATCTTGATAAAGCTTTTTTGTGAAATTCAATACAAATACAATACTCCTGCTCTAGAAAGTAGTAGTTGCAGTAAGAGCATTTTCAAATAAAATATCAGAAATTTGAGATATTGACATGGCGAATACATTGGTATTATCTCAAATATAGAATATGGTTTTCTATTCAGTGAGAATGAATTCATCTTTTGTTTGTATATATAGCTTGGCAAACAGAAGAAACAAATAAAATGGTTCTGCATGAAAAATCAACAATTTATTGCACTAAACACTTAATCTCAAACATGTTGATTATATCTCATGTGAAGTTGGGGTAGCGTGTCCAACTCCCATTCTGTAGGATTAAATCTCAGTGTGTTTCCTGATTATTTTCCAAGATTTTCCTACCCTAAATAAGTATATCGGGGCAATCAGAACCCAACTATAGCATTCATTTCATTACGTTCACTCACCGTTCTATACCTATAACACTTGAGGGTTAAAGTTCTTAAAACGTATGGAACAAATAATTAAGTAATAAAATAAAATGGTTTATGGTATTAAACGTTTCCAAGACCCACCAATATAAGCTATAGATTTAGAGGTACTTGTGGTATAATTTTAGGTTATATATCAATCTCGCTAATACGAGGCGTGTTTTTAAAAAAGGACTAATAGTTTTAAAAAAAATAACAAGCATTATTTTTAAAAAAAACTTTAATATCATTCATTACCTTACAACCTACACTAATTCTGTACATAGTCACCACCATTATTCAGGCACTTGTAAGGAAAACAGATTTTGCATGCCTTCGTCAAAGAATGACGCCGCTTGTGATTAAACCCAAGTCTACACTTCTTGTTTCACAACATCATCGTCGTTGAATTTTCTTCACCAAGGGATTTCTTCAAATGAAGACAGATAAAAATCGCTTGGTGCCAAAACTGGACTGTAGGGAGGGTATTATTTGCAACCAAATAATGCGATTAGATCTTCAGTTTGTATTGTTGTGTGTGGCCGGGTATTATCAATATCATTGTTTCCCCATAAACCTCACACAATTGGCGACGAATGTTTCCTGGCATAACATTTCTCGTATTCAAAAAACGAATCTCTTATCTTCCACAGTCGACGGGTCGTTCCATTCAAAATTTCGAAACGCTCTAACAGCAGGAGAAAACATAGTGACGATCGCTTACAGCTGCTTCGGGCTTCTTAATGCGTGGGGAAAATATGCCCAAAATTGCGACTGCAGCGCTGCAGCGGCAACATATTAAAATGGTACTTTAAAAATATGCCTCGTATTAAATCTGCTAGATTCATAACCCACTATCTCAGAAGCTATTTGAGACATCAGACTAAAATGTTTACAGGATGTAGATGAATGCCTTCTACGTACGCTGATATACTTTTATCCAATAAATTTCTTAATTAAGGAAGACAGGAATTGTTTCGATTACACAGTGTTTTAATTAAAATTCATCAACAATTACTTTTTAAAATAATCAAGCATATTATTAACAACAAAGAAGACAAAAAAGCACTTGTATGTTGTTTTTCTCATCCTAAACTTTTTATTTATCCTCTTCATTAGTTTCTGAGAAAACGGGTCATTTATACCAGAAGTTGTCTTTTACAGGAAAGCCGTTCAAAGGAAAATGCAAAAAATAAACTCGCATATACTAGCCCTTGAGCACACAGGAGTTGCCATATTTAACAGTAGCAACAAACTGTATAACAAAACTTTCACGCCCGGAAATTTTGCTCAGAGGCCTCTTTATCAAGCTTCAGATTCTTTTACGTGCCGTAAATCTACGACACGTAACCATCGGCTATATTTCCCTTCCGAAGAAAGCCATGCTAAGGATTTTTACGTCCGAAAAAATCCATCACTCTCCACGGGGTTTGAACTCGCGATCTCGGGAACCAGAGGCTAAAATGGTACCCCTAGACCACGGAGGATGACCTATTGCTCCAAGTACACACCTGGCGTCCTCCGTGGACTAGTGGTACCGTGCTAACCTCTAGTTCCCAAGGTTGCGGGTTCAAACTCGGTTGAGAGCGATGGATTTTTTCGGGTGTAAAAATCCTTAGCATGGCTTCTTTCGGAAGGGAAGTACAGCCGGTGGTCCCGTGTCGTAGATTTACGGCACGTAAAAGAACCTCAAGCCGGAAAAAGAGGCCTCTGAGCGAAATTATCGGTCTTTCACGCCCAATATGGAATGGGACGCTAAGAACCATAGTAGTTAGAGCGTCCATAAATAAAACTCAATTTAAATGTATTTAAGTACACACAAGAGTAATAGAGATACATGGGTCGGCCGGTGTAAACTCGAGGTGATTGACCATTCCCACTAAGGGTGATTCCGTGATTTTCACTGGTCTTAAGGAAAATGCTGGAGTAGATTATCTACACCGCAACGTTTCTCCTCTCTCCATTTCTTCTTCCAGTTCCTTCATATTTTAGGTTGCAGAGCGCGGTTAGAAAGTGGTGTGCAGAGTATGGCTGTATACATGCTCTGAGGAAAATTTCGTATCCTGGTGTCTGGCACAGAAACCCTTGCTGTCAGTGGGCGTAGAGGAGCATTGAGGGAGTGGGGGAGGGTCCATCGGGATGCTACATCTGGAAAGGTTAGAGGAACTGTGACTAAAATGAGTTTTTACATTCTCTACCACGCACACATTAGGTATAGAAGATACTGCATTACATCCAAAAATTCCATACCAAGATTTCACTGGAAATACATTTTGGACGCTACCTGAACTAAAAATAAAAACATTTTTAGAAAAAGTCTGCGTGTGTACGCGTCTGGAAATAGCATAACTCAGAAATGAAAATTGGCATAAATACCAAACTTGGTATTTAGGTTCAGTAGCTTCCAAAGATGCGACACGAACATCTTCACAAAAATCTCCCCATTTCAAACTACGTTTACATGGAATATTTTTCGAAATTTTTAATTTTCTAAAAATTGGCTCTAAGGATTTCGATTAAAATACTACATACTAAAGACGTTTACATGAAAAATTAAAACGTGTATCTTGAATTTTCTGGAGGTAACCTGTGAAGTAGGTACTCTTTATTCCGAAGGAATTTTGTGCAATCTTGCATAACTGCTGAACATCAAGCGATAGATGGAACGTACTACAAATGATTTATTTCAAACAACTTATTTTGAGGTATAAGCCATTTCCGAGGTATCCTTATTAATGGTCATTCTTTAAAGCTCTGTCGACATTCACTAGTTTCTCGCGATTGCATGGGAAGAGTATGAAATTTTAAATCCAGCATATAGCGTCCAGTTCTAAACATTTGACTATCGCTGTTCCCTTTGTAACTATAACGAAATGTGCAATGCAGCTATTTCTGCAAAGGTTTATCTCGATAAAATGAAGTAGAGAGAAAAATAAACTTTCGTAAGAATAACTTGTATACCCACTAACAGAGTCATGTGAATGCAACACATCAGATTTTTATGTCACGAGTTGCTCTTGATATGACCTAAGTAATACAACGTTTTAAATGCACAGTGGAAAAGGCAACAATGTGTAATTTTACACCTAAAAAGGCTTTTGAGAAATAAAGGAAATATTATCACTTTTCAACTGAATCTAAGACAACCCAATGCGTAAATTTTAAGCTGGCAAAAACCATTAATGAGTCTGCTACATTTTTAGCTTGGATTCTAATACTTAACCAGCACAATTTAATTTCGATACCATAAGAAACACATAATATGTTAAATAACGTGTAGCAAGTATCATTTCCTCGGCTGTATAGAAAGTGTATTGTAAGCATCACTTGGATTGTAAACAACTCCTCGTAAGGAACTCTAAGTAGTTGTAGCCCCACTGTTGGAGAGCCAAACTTGCAGGGGTTTGTTTAATTGTTGCTGTGTTTGCACCATGTTTAGGCACCAATTTGAAGCTGTTTTAGACCACGCACGTAATGGATGCCAATTTGCGGGAGATTGTTTCTTGGAGTGTTCGCCCCACGTACGGTACAAAGTTACTTTTCCGGTGGCGTTCGCACCACGTTTAAGAATCAACTTTTTATTTTAATGTTTATTTATGTATATATGTGTGTATACCTCCGCTGCGTCAGTAGTAATTTGTAAAGCACGTATCTCTTATCAGGGCTGGTACGGCTAAAGAACGAGGCTTACACAAATTATAATTGTAATGTACCTTTTTTTATTAATCCTTCACACGATTAAATAACACTTCACTGATGTATCCTACTATAGAGCTGTGTGATTATTGATAATGGCACTTTTAACAAGTAAACTTTACATTATTCTCACCGCAATGAATTTTAATGTCTCACATTGAACCCGTACCGTACCGAACTGCTTGGTTACGCTTCCTTGTAGCGTCTCCCGCCTGAATTTGTACATTTACTCTATTTTAAGTCTCTGATTGGTTAAGCCTACTCCAATAGGATACCTTTATTTAACTTTTAGCTTTTCTAGTTTTTGATTGGCTATTTATAAACTGTTTTAAATATTACATTATTATTGTTCCAAGAATTATTAGCAGTCTTTTTTTTATAAACTTTCTAATTTATTGTTGTCTCAAGGTTATCTTATTGTCAGCAACCTTCGGCTTTTACTTTGTAATTCTGTTTGCTACGGAAGGCAGCTTGCTTGTATTCTCACAGCTCCTACATTGTTAAACTACGTAAAACATTCACATAATATTTTTATACATGTAAATAATAATATAAACATAATACAATGACTAATATATACTTTATTTATTATATTATACACATTTTGCTTTAAGGCGGGCTGTTATTTGTTTATTTTATATTATATAATTAGACTGATATCATTTAAGTGATAAAAAATACTGCCTCAATAGAAATTCCGCACTTGGATTGTAAACATCGCCTCGTAAGGAAATACATAATTTTCTTTAAGAGCTGCGTGAACACCTATAACAAGAATAGCCACGATGATCGGTAAAAAATGATAATAGGTGGTAGAAAGTGATATGACTATGTTATGAAATATGTTTTTTATTCACGTTTAGGACACTGTGTTGCAATATATTTCAAGAACCATGTTTTATAACTAATTTCAGCATGTTCGTGTTTTCCAGTAGATAGTGGTCACGTAATCTTGGTGATGTCACTACATGCGAGAGGAAGTGCCATTCGCCATCGTTTCGGACGTGGATCCTCGGCCTGGCACGTGACTCAGCCAACGGAAGACGTTCTTCATTTGTCTCCCTGTTTTTCATTTCTTGTTGCCATTTCTTTCCCCCCACCCATCTGATCCCGCGTTTTGCTTTATCTTGTATCGCATCTCTCTCATGTCGGAAACAGTCTTCTCTGTACTGTTTTATGTCCAGGCGTGTCAGAAATTTTACAGAGATAAGGCCAGTGTCCCCACATGCCTTCTTCTTCTCCTCTACAGAGTTCACTATCAAGTAGTCAGTCAAGGAACGACGCAGTTACACAACAGAATTCATCAATTCGACAGGGGTCATTTTGATCTTTGAATGAAACTGAGGATTTGAGAAAAAGAATTTTCAGACAGTATTTTTAAGAATTCAGAGATGTTACCTCACCCCAAGAAGCAATTTATGAAACCAACTTCCCTGATTGCATATTTATATTTTGTGTTGCACTCACAAGACTTTCTCTACTCTTGTACAAACTATTTTTATAAACGCTTATTCTCCATCTACTTCATGTTAATCGATATAAACATTTGCACAAACTTTCTTATTGCTAATGTTCTTATAGGTGCAAGGGAAATGTGGTACGCTTTAAGCTAGTCATATCTTTTAAGAGCTGGTGGTGCATTCCATTCTCTTTGTATGTCCAGGACATAAAAAAAACGAATAACGAATTCTCATTTGAGAAAAGGTATAAGTATTGGAAAATTCAAACAAATAATAAGGAATATCTCGGAAATCATTTACTCGACAAAAAATGTATATTATATAAATTGTGTGTTTTAGCTATATCTACATATTTTGTGTAGAAAACTTTTGTCCATCTCTTATGGTTTACCAGTTATGCGAAAGTCATTTACAATGAAGAGGTCTTTTGCTGACACTTCCAGGAATCAAGATATACATTTCATTTGCCATGAAAATATCTTAAACATATGATATTTTAATCAAAATCGTTAAACCATTTTTCAGAAAATCAAAGTTTTAGAAAAATGTTCTATGTTAAGGGTAGTCTGTGGTGGAGAATTTTTTTGAAAATCTTAGTGTTGTATCCTTGGAAGATACTAAACTCAAATGTCAAGTTAGGTATTTATCCAGCTTTTTGTTTTTGAGTTATGCTGTTCACAGGCAGACACACGGACATGTTTCCAAAAATGCTTTATTTGGATTCAGGACACCTCAAAACATGTATTTCCGGTGAAATCTAGGTATCAATTTTTTTAATACAATACTTCTCCCACTTACTATACGTAGTATAGAAGGTAAAATTAGTATGTCAAAGCATTATCTTTTAAGTCGTAATGGAAACAATTTATATTTACTTCAATACTTTCTGACAGGATGTCTTAATGAATAAAAACAAAAGAACTTATCTGTCAACTATGTATCACATCAGATAGGTATATTTTTCTGTCATAATTTCGCAGTCGATCCTCCACTTTTACAGTATATCATAAAACACATTATTTCAGAAAATAAAATGTTTAATTTTATTGTTACTTTAAGATCATATTACAGCATATCACATATAAAGGACCAAAGTATTAATATTGTTATATGATTGTAGCTTATTTCATTTAATTTCTTCAATCTAAGAGAAACTGTGTTTTAAAGCATTTTAATAAGTACACAGAATTTTAGATTACACGATATCCAATGGTAAACGAGATGAACGTGCCAGCATATATAGAATCGATATTGTGAAGAAATGAGCAAAACTAGAAGTTTACTTTGTTCCTCAACCAAAACTCATGTCGAAGAAGAGGCTAAGAAATCTAACTGGTACACAGCCTCCCTTAGGCAAGATGCCAACAAAAGTTGATACCTCAAGAATCAGCGTTGTTAGTTTTCGAATTTGCGAACAACTGCTACAGAGCCATACCAAGAAGCAAGGAGAAAGGGGAAGTATCAGCTTCTTAGTAAATGTGGTAAAAGCTGGAAAGTTTACCGCAAAGAATATTGTCTTATCATGGTTGTGGGGTAAGGTAAGAGGAAAGACAAGGTGAAACAAACCATGTGCTCTTATTTACCTACAAGTTAGGTGGACTATGCTTTTGGGGGGGGGGACTCTTATATATACAAATGGTATGAATAACATAGATGCAGAAGGATTTGTAGAATGCATAACATTGAAAATAAAAGATCTGTGACGATTTTTCATTTATAATATGCTTAAATGGAGAAGTTTCATCCCAGAAATGTTTTTTCTTCTTCTTTGATTTGATGCTCAACTTTCTCTACAAAATATGTGTACCGCTGATACAATTCATAGAAGTGATTCTTTTATTCAGTTTACCTTATTCAGCAAAAGGGGCTTTTTTAAATTAAGTAAATCGGCCTCAGTTACATGTATTCCTGCATGGTACATATCAGCTTAGAGCAATAGTCCCTGGAATAGCATAAAATAAAGGGTATTCTGAAAACAGCTACTGCTACGAATAAATGAGACACAAAGTGCATATTTTAATTGCGCATGTACCTTTTTCTAAACTCAAACTCAACCAAAAGACACAGGAAGGCGACTCCGCAACTATGGTCATCATTCCATTCGGTTCGCACGAAATCGTGTTTATCAAAGCACCTAAATGTAAGCATTGCGATATAATCCAGATGTAAAGGCGAGTCAAAGTCCCTCCTCTTTCATAACACAACTTTTAATTCTACACAATACAATAACCTGCACCTCGTATAAGTTACCATTGGGAGATAAGGAGCAATAAACCTATGAGAAATAAATTTTGTTTTATGTGCGAGAGAGAATGAGAGATCTTCATCTAAGAGAAATAAGAATTGTATTAAATTTCTTTTCTGTGAATACACCATTTGAATGAGACATATTTCATGCGAAAATGCAGTATATCTGCTTAACAGAATCCATAAACTGAAAACGTTGGTGTAGGTGCAAATATTTAAACATCAGTGAGTTTGCATCACATGTTATTTTATGTGAACATAACATGTTATTTAAAATAATTAAAAATATACTCGTCATAAATGAGGGAGTCAGGAGTAACTGGGTTGAAGAAAATGATCTTGAAACGAGTTATGCACACTCGTTTGCACGGAAAGGTGCCGATTCATCTACTATCCAACAGTATTTTGTCTTACCTAATGTCGCCGGAGCCTCCTTATCATTTGGTCTTCAAACCAGCTCCTTGGAAACCAGTCATTGTTGGTTTCAAATAAATTCCAACACACAAACATTAACCGACAAAGGTCGGTTCTAGGTGAGAAGTGAAGGGAAGGATTAATGAAAAATTCAATCTAAATGGAAGTCTCTGCTTTATAAAGGCTGTCATTGTACGAAGTAAATATGGATAACAAAACAAGCATTATTATAATCACAGAAAAGATGACTGCTGCAGGTTCTGCTGAGCAATATACAGAGTTGAGTAAAAGTTCCGCACCACCTAAATAACTAATGAAGTATGTGACTGATTAACACGAAACTCAATTTACGGAGATAGTGATGGATAGGAAACTCAAAAATGATTGTTTGCAATTTCTGGTTTAACCGGAAATTACTGCAACTTATTTTAAATGGAACACGTTTTTCATTTTTATGTACTGAAATTAGTTATTACTGTTTCCGTATGTCATTCAATTTTTATTTAGATTCTAAAATAAAGTTTCTCAGCCTATCAGATTTAAAACAGCCTAGAACTCTGTAGTCCATATCCACACACCACCAAGCAAGAAAGTAAATTGCTAGAACCATATAATGGCGGAGAAAGAGGCGTTTTAGCTTTCCATTCCGATAGAAACTACTTATGTGGCCAATTGAGTGTACCTTAAGTGCAAAGTAATTGGCCATCTCTTGGAGCTGCTTTCAGAACTTCACACGTTAACATAATCCTCCTCTGTATTTCGACTCAGAATAGCAGATCGGCGAGTGTATTAATGCTGATCTTACAAAACCTGATTAATAACCGAATGATTAATGCTTTTGCCTGTCATTCATAAGATGTCTTGTTCAATAACCCCATGTCTGCGAGTACCTCTCTCTCTCTCTCTCTCTCTCTCTCTCACTTTATGTGTGTGTATGTGTACGCGCGCGCGTCTCCTTTGCCGATTTTTTCGGAACGCTAGAGTTAATGCTTAATCCGTTAAAAACGCTTAAACATCGGAAAAAAATAACTAAGATAAACCCAGCAAAAATAATTTTAAGACGTAAAATTAATACTTTTCGTTCTTTTTCTGTGGGGGGGAGGCTTTACCAGGTTGCATCTCAATTGACATCACCCCTTTTATTCTAATATTCATTTATTATTTGAGAGCCGGTGCTCATATTCACAAGTATTATTCCTAGTGGTAGCTTTTACGCTGTTTTAATTTGAGGAAATGTCATAGAAGCGGCAGGTGTCCAGGCACACTTGGAATATCCAAGAGCAAGGCCTGGGACTAGGAGTGGAGGAGGACTTAGCAACTCGATCGACAAAGATATTTTGTGCCTAGGCCCTTAACTGGGCATCCCCGAGAGAGAGGAGTGAGGTGAGAGGAGACAGAGCGGCCAAATCAGGAGGCACGACAGGGCAGAGGGCAGGGTCCGTACATTTTCCAGATTGAAACTTCCCGGATGGCAGCTGGTACAACCGCCCCCCCTGCGGGATTGCACATTCCACTGAGGGAGCCCGGGACTATGAGACGGAATGGGTAGTATCCTTTTTCCCTGCCAGTAATGCCGAGACTCCCGTCGATACTTGCAACTCTGAAATAACAAAGGTGAAGTGAAATAGAAGGGCAGGAAATTTGGGGGATGTAATTTATCTCCCCAACATTCGCCTAGCGATCCGGGAAACCCACGAAAAAAACTATGGGTCAGGAAGGCCGGTCGCGAGAATCGAACCCACGACCTCCCTTTCGAATGCGGGCCATGGGCGTTGCGGCCTGAGCATCCCGCTCCGAGATATTTAAAAAAAGACCATCTAGTGGTAGCATTAAACATAAACCAAAAGAGCGCTTATGCTTATCAGCCAAGCTGTAGATGACTTAGGGTATATAACATTTCTTATACCAATCCCCGCCTCCCCATGTGACAATCGGTAATGCTAACTAGTACACCATTAAGGACAGCAGTGTGTCAAATACTAGCACCCCATAAACACATTACAATCCAGGGCAGGAGCCTAACCTTTGTACCATGCTTAACGCTTCTAATGGTAATAAAAAGAACGTATTTAGTTCCTCCTGTCGAGATATAGAAAATTCCTTTGAAAATTTTGGTAAACAAGTGAGGGTTAAGAGAATCGACATCGGAGCATGCGCAGTAACCCACAACGGGGACTTGCAGATTTCAAACGGCCGTTACTTCTTCTTAAAGTAAACATCCAAGGTAAACGTTAGTGACAGAAGGTCTTAAGTGCGATCCCCAGTTCGTGCTGCAACCAAATGTCTTGCAGAAAAGCAACTTACTAAATACCACGAAACTGTTTCAAAGTAATACATGTGCAGTTGATGATTTTGTCCCTCTAGTTGTTTTAATAAACTAATATTAAACAGGCTATAATGATATTCCCTCTCATCATTTGACTGTATGAAGATTCAGGAGCGAAATCTTGGATTCAGTTTATAAAATGAAATAGATTTAAATTTGAACTGAAATCTACTGCTCTTGAAAAAATAAGAGCATTACATAGAGCTACTTACTGAGCTTGTTGGAGAAAAGCTAAGCGAGTACATTGATTTTTACGAAAAAGTTTTCAAAGTATTGTGAATTCCATTAGACTTTGTGTTATTCTACAAAGTAATTTGGTGCTTCTTATCGTCATACGCCACGTTAAAATGGATATCAAAAGCATGTTTATATGATTTATAAATCTTTCACTTATACTCCTTCCTTGTGACCCACTCAGTTATTGTTCTAAAAAGAGATGATGTGTTTTGTGCGGAATGTGGCATGGTATACTGTAGGTAAAAACCTGAACGTTGCAACAAAGTAAGAAAAATCGTCGGAAGCACTTCAAACATGCATGTGAATAAGAATGAATAGCTGAAATGGAAGGGCTGAATTAGTAATGAAGCTGCTCAAGAAAAAATGGGAAAAGAAAATAATATTAAAAGGACAAAAATTGGTGAACATTGGATGAGAAGAAACTCCTTCATCAGAGTCGCACTGGATGGAATAGTGAATGGGTAAAGGTTCGGCATAGAAAATACCAGGTGATAAATTATTCATATGTAGAGACGAAGATGAAAGTGGACAAGAGGGAAACATTTAGCGAGCTATTTTTGCTGTGAAGCATGTGCCCTTAGGGAAAATAAATACTGTGATTGATGGATTGATATTAGCTTTTTATGCAGCGAATCTTTAAATACAGAATGACTGTAATAACACAGTTGTGGAAGTTTAAAATGAAGTCTAGAATAACATTTGTAAAGCTTGATTATCACAAAATATGAAGAATATGCTTTTAAGAAACCGTATTTCATTTATTCCCAATATAATCTGTGATTGAGATGTATAGCAGATATTGTCAACATAAATTAGCGAGTATATAAACAAATGTGGATCGCAGCACGAGTCTATAGCTACCGCCCACCGCTATATGCACATTTTAATATTAAATGAGCGAGCAAGGGAACCCGTTCCTCACATAATTTTTAGCCATGTTGACCAATAGTATCCCGATGTAAGGGAGGAGGTGACATCTCGCCTTGTCTCGCACCTGATTGGCCTGCCCACCTTTTATCACTGTAATTTTGTTTTCTCTATCGAGACAGCAAGTGTACTTATGCATGTATGTGGAAGCCACTCCCCCTTTCGTCTCTCCGGAATACATAATGCATCATTCTTTCTTCGTCTGCAACACAGAGCGCGCCCTCTCTATCTGTTGCTCTGGATACGCTTGCCTCAGACTCTCGGAGTCTTACTGTAGAGCACTGCTTCAAAGCCATCCAGTTCAGTATGGTACAATTACACTCAGTTTTCCTGAGGTTAAGGGCACCTGGACCTATGTTTTAGTCCAGTGGTCCTCAAACTGGAGAGCCGTGTGAGGTTTACAGGGAGGAAACAGATAATTACACAGAAAATAAAAGAATAAAAGAAATGTGTGATCGGAATAATAATAATAATAATAATAATAATAATTAGAGATTATCATTTATGAGATTTAAATTGCATAAAACACACATTAGATCTATTATTACATAATTTGGGTCACATGAATAAAAAGCATGCACCTACTTTCTCAAAAGTTCATAATCAGGATTATCAACACTTTCTGTTGTAATTAATTATTCATCGACAAAAGCCATGTGTAGGACAAGTTTCGAAAGGTAGAATCAGAATGACATAGCCGGGATTTGAACCACAGATCTCCCGGCTTCCGTCCGGTTGCTCTATCAGGGTGTCTATTACACTGAAGGTTTAATATTTTCAGTGTAAATCTCGACAAAATTCCAGTACTGCATGGAGTAAAAATGTAGCAGTATTCAAATGGCTAGCATTAACATGTTTACTGATTTTGATGGTTTCGACAGCCATAATGTGAAGCTGTGTTCATTACTAGTGTCATACCCAATGTTGAACAGGTGTTTTTTTTAAATCTCGAATGCCATTATGCAAATTTACACTCTGTACTCTTTATGAAATTACTGTACAATGATCTAGAGGATTTTTATGATGCTTTCTCTCCACTACTTCTCAGAATTATAATTTCATAAAACTTCCATGATAGTCTTAATAATGGCCAAAACATTCCCCGATATTAACAAAAATTGGAATGCAATTACAACAGATTTTGTATGCCTTATTTTAGACTCCCTCACGCCCTCCTGCAATAATCCTTAAAACTCTGGAAATGTTGTCTAACTGTAAAAATTCTAGGGATGAAAGGTTTTCCAAACTGAGTTATTTTACATAAGATGAAAAATTATGAAACAATAAATGTCATGAAAAACAATAACATTCAAAAAATGTTTATTTGACTAACAATATCTTTCCAAAACCTTATCTGAGAATTTAATCTGAAATAAATCAATATTCTATGGATATTTCATCCAATTTTTCCAGTAATGTAATCACTATTTTCAGTATATCCAGTATGTAAAATAAATTCAGCATATTTCAGTATATCCAGTATCAGTAGAAACCCTGTCTGACCAACTGAGCTACCACGGCAACATGCCGGCACGACACAAAAGTCTCCACCTGAGTCGTATTATTCCCGGTAAACCACAAGGACATCTAAAATTGTTTTGAGATGACATACTCTAATGGCAACTTACAATGTCATAAATACGGTGTTCCTCTCACGAGAATGTGTCTGTAAGGAATGTGTTGACATCAACAATTGTAGCGCTATTTAAGAAAGATTACGGTTCTACTTTCAACATATCAACAAGGCCTAAGGCCTCTTACAAAACATACGCTCTTGGGCTAGCAATGCTGAATGGCCAGTTGCTTTTATTTGCTTTCCTCGTCACAAATTTTAACAACGTGATTAACTATTTCTCGGGCTTGACTGTATATAGTTCTTCCTTTCTTACTGATCATTGTAAATAACTTTATAAATTACTAGAAAACATACGCTTTTCCAAGTGAAACACGCTGGAATACTAACGTTGCGCGATGTTTTTAATGTAGATAGTATCTATTTATGGCATCGTGAGGTGCAACTGGTACTGTAACCTCCTCACTCTTTCGGAGAGTAGAGCACCCCGCAAACGTTTTTTTTTTTTTTTTTTTGTCAGAGTTCTATAGCACTTAGGCAAGTCCTGGAATTCAGTTTAACCAACTATTAGGACAATCAATTGTAATTAATTGCTTTTTCACACAAGCTGAAGGTAGAACAAATTTGGAAAGGCAGAAGAGACTGAAAAAATTCAAATCCCGGCTATGTCATTGAATTTTTCAAACTGATTCTACCTTTCCAACCACTTTCTATGATTATGTACATCAATGACAGCAAAATTGTTCTCGTAAGAATAAACAATAGTTCACTCAGTACTAGTCGGCCACGATATGAGTGCGCTTAGCGGAGGGCGCCACTGATTTTGTTGACATGCCTAATGCTATCAACGTCTAGCGACTTGAGGGGATTTAGGCGCAAGACGATATGGGAAAGTACAGTTGCACAATGAAAGCGGTACTACATTTACAGACCTCAACCTGGCTAGTAAATCAACTCGGAACTGCGGATTTTTCTTTAACCGACTGTCCTTCCGATGGCCCGCCAATTGTTCCCTAACTGCTGAGCTCTTCTTTCCACATTAACACTCATATCGTGACTGACTAGTATATACATACTAGTCTCCACAACCATCTTGATCACTTGAATGCAAGTAAGTGTTCCTGTTATCTACTCTCACACCATATTTTTACTTTCTCTACTACGTATAGTAAGTAGGGGAACTATTGTATTCCACCCAAAAATTCGATACCGAGATTTCACTGGAAATGTGTGTTTTGAGACCCCCTGAATCCAAAAAAAGAATTTTTGGAAACATGTCCGTGTATGTGACTGTGAGTGTGTGTGTGTGTGTGTGTGTGTGTGTGTGTGTGTGTGTGTGTGTGTGTGAACAGCATAACTCAGAAACGAACAGTCGGATAAGCACCAAACTTGGTATTTAGGTTCAGTATCTTCAGGAGATGCGACACGAAGGTTTTCAAGAAAATCCCCCCACCCCAGATTACACTTTACATGGATCATTTTTCGAAAATTTTAATTTTCTCAAAAATGACTAACGATTTTGATTAAAATATCATATGTTTAAGATATTTTCATGACAAATATAATGTATATCTCGAATTTTCTGGGAATGTCTCCAAAAGTATTTTTCATTGTGAACGACTTTTGCATAACTGGTAAACCATAAGAGATAGACAAAATTCTACTACAGAAAAAATGTAGATCGCGTTAAAATATATAATTTATGTCATACATTTTTGTTGTTGAGTGAACCATTTTTGAGATATTGCTTGTTATTCCGTTAAATTTTTCAATACTTATTTTCTGAAATGGGAATTCGTTATTCATTTTTTTGTCTTGGATATGCAAACAGTATTAATCTGTGGCAAAGAGAATGGTGCTGCACCTAGCAACCAGCTATTAAGAGATATGTCTATGTTTAAAGGCTACTCTATTTCTATATTGCCCTTGCAAATACGAAACAAGGGGAACATAGTACGCCTTAAGCGATAGTCAAATATTTTAGAACTGGTCACTATGTGTAAAATGTAATTCTCTTTGCATGTCAAAAGATCTTTTCTCCAAAATTTTATCTCGATTAATATGAAATAGATGGAGAATAAGAGTTTGTAAAAATAGTTTGTACAAGAGTAGAGAAAATCATGTGAGTGTAATACATAAAAAAAATTATTTTCACTACTGCGTATAGTAAGTAGGGGAAGTATTATATTCCACCCAAAAATTCGATACCGAGAATTCACCGGAAATACATGTTTTGATGCCCCCTGAATAAAAAAAAGCATTTTTGGAAACATGTCCGTGTGTGTGTCTGTGTGTGTGCGTGTGTGTGTCGGTTTGTCTGTCTGTCTGTCTGTGTGTGTGTGTGTGTGTGTGTGTGTGTCTGTGAACAGCATAACTCAGAAACGAACAGTCGGATAAACACCAAAATTGGTATTTAGGTTTAGTATCTTCCAGAGATGCGACACGAAGGTTTTCAAGAAAATCCTCTCACCCCAGATTACCCTTTACATGGAACATTTTTCGAAAATTTTAATTTTCTCAAAAATGGCTCTAACGATTTTGATTAAAATATCATATGTTTAAGATATTTTTTATGACAAATGAAATGTATATCTCGAATTTTCTGGGAATGTCTCCAAAATATTCTTCATTGTGAACGACTTTCGCATACTTTTTATCAAATTCGTTATTCATTTTTTTTTGTCCTGGTAATGCAAAGAGAATGGAATACTCCACATAGCAATCAGCTCTTAAAATATTTGACTATCGCTTAAAACCCTACCATTTCCCCTTGTACCTACAAGAAAATTAGCAATAACATTAACATCTCGATTAACATGAAGCATATGGAGAATAAGCGTTTGTAAAAGTAGTTTGTACAAGAGTAGAGAAGGTCATGTGAGTGTAACGCATCAGAGTTTTTTCGTTTACCTTGTGGCGACATGTTGCTTGACTGCCATCCTGTGTTGGCAGTGTAGGTTTTTCAAGCTGTATTGTTTTATTTTGTTGTGCCCATCAATAACCTTTGCAAAACGTCTCAGGAAGTATCCTGCATTGCTTAAAAGTATCAGCAGTAGTGTAAAGTAAATGTGAAGATTTTCAAGAAATGAAGACTTAATTGAAGCAACATACAAAGGTATAAGTGTAAATTACATCAGTAAAACAAAAGGTCATAGGCAGAAATATGACATCAGTAAATCCGGCAAATCCAAATAACATTCATGGATTAGAAAGTCACAACTTATGAGGTGCTGGATGGAGATTCAAATTCGATTATTTCTAGAATTCCAGGGTGTTTCCACTATGTTTATCACGCAACCGCTAACATTTTATATGACAGCTTAATTAATAAAGCTGACTTTCAATGATACTTCTTCTTATTGCTTATGTGAAACAACAGAGGAATTTTAAATTCTTGAATGCTCAATGCAGTATGTAAATATTTTTCCATGAGCCCTATAAATCGTGCCATCCTGGAAAGTGTCGTCCTCTGTGGTGTAGTGGTCACCATGCTAGCCTCTAATGCTCGAGGTTAAACCCGGCGGAGGGCGATGAATATTTTTCGGGCGTAGAAATCCTTAGCATGGCTAAAGAGGCTTGACAAAGAAGCCTCAGCAAAATAACCGGTCTTTTACGCCAAATATAGAATGAGACGCTAAGGACTATAGTAGTTAAAGCGTCCATAAATAAAATTAAATTTTTACTTTCTCTACTACGTATAGTAAGTAGGGGAAGTATTGTATTCCACCCAAAAATTCGATAGCGGGATTTCACCGGAAATATATGTTTTGAGACCCCCTGCATCCAAAAAAGAAGCATTTTTGGAAACATGTCCGTGTGTGTGTCTGTCTGTGAACAGCATAACTCAGAAACGAACAGTCGGATAAACATCAAACTTGGTATTTATATCCGTATCTTCCAGAGTTGCCACACGAAGGTTTAAAGAAAATCCCCCCACCACAGAGTACCCTTTACATGGAACATTTTTCGAAAATTTTAATTTTCTCAAAAATGGCTCTAACGATTATGATTAAAATATCATATGTTTAAGATGCTTTCATGACAAATAAAATGTATATCTTGAATTTTCTGGGAATAACTCCAAAAGTATTCTTCATTGTGAACGGCTTTTGCATAATCGGTAAACCATAAGAGGTAGACAAAAGTTTACTACACAAAAAATGTAGATCGCGTTAAAATACACAATTTATGTCCTATACATTTTTTTTCACTGAGTGAACCATTTTCGAAATATTGCTTGTTATTCCCTTACATTTTTCAATACTTATTTTCTCAAATGGGAATTCGTTATTCATTTTTTTGTCTTGGATATGCAAAGAGTATTAATCTGTGGCAAAGAGAATGGTGCTGCACCTAGCAACCAGCTATTAAGAGAGATGTCTATGCTTAAAGGCTACTGTATTTCTATATTGCCCTTGCACATATATATTCCCCTTACATCTACAAGAAAATTAGCAATTAGATAGTGTCTGCAAATGTTTATCTCGATTAACATGAAGTAGATGGAGAATAAGCGTTTGTAAAAATAGTTTGTACAAGAGTAGAGAAAGCCATGTGAGTGTAACACATCAGATTTTTTATTCTGGAAAGAGTGAAAAGTACCTGCATCTGATCATGCTCAACATGAGGAGAGAATGTGCTTTTAAAACTGAGATTTTTACTAGCTTTTATTTATACCAAATATGAGTACTCACTCTTTGTAAGATGGACTCTTCAGTACATTTTACTCAAGAGAAAGTAATCAAAACTAAGAAGCACTCAATAGGTTTTGTTCTTAACAAATAGAGCATACACTCGGTACTTATGTTTATTCACAAGCTTCGTTAAATACAAATTCCCACATTGCATCCATTGCGACCCAATTTTGCATAGATAACTTTTAACAAAAGGCAAATAAGACTGATTTTGACATTCCACACCGCAATATTGTTCTTGTTCTCCTCTCCCTCTCTCTCCCTTTCAAAGACAATGAAGTATCATCAATTGAAAGGAGAAATTTGGATAGATTACGCAACAGATGGCGTGATAATAAGACGGAAGCAACCGAAGGTATGCTTTCTTACATCAAAAAGAAAGGTCCCAATTTGGAACAAGAATGACAGTGCATCACTAGGCTGCTAGATTAGCTATGGGCATCAAAACAAATAGGTTAAAAAGTACAAGCTGCATTTGTATAAATTCAAATTGAAAATAACATACTAACCACCCTAGTGAATTCTAATGTGTTAATTTTGAAACGAGGTTTTATTTTGGGGCCCCTTTCTTGGCGCTGGCAGTCCTAAGCCTGTAAATTGGAAAGAAAATGTTAGTTGCAGTTAAAAGAAGGGGAGATAGCGGTTCCTATACCAACTGATCTCGAGAGGAAATCAGGGATTCCAGAAATTATCCCGCATGAAATTCGAGTATATGCAAAGAATTCGAATCCGCCGCAAAAATCAACGACTTATTGTAGAGATAGTTAGATGCATGTGGTTTACATATACAGTTTCATAGCCCGATTAATGACATTTGTGTGTTTAGTACGTTGTCACAAGTCCAGAAATGACACATTTTTTACCCACACCAAAAGAGTTTATCATTAATGGTCCAAGGAAATATGGTTTCTTTTTATTTATATTTTGTCACTAAAGTAGGGGAATTATATTTGACGTATTGTTTCAATTGTCTTGGTTTTAATGTGAAGGTATGTATCGTGCTTGATATTAAAATTTTCTTCTCTTTCAAAATGGTTTCGTATGTTCTCCATCACCGATATTCACCTAACGTTTTCTTCGATATTTTGGATAAACAGAGAAAACACATCCCTATTGTCACAAAGTAAGCTATTTCTTACATCAAGTCATTGTTATTTCCCACACATCTAAAAGAAACTTATAGTTCTCTTCCGTGCTACGTATAATTACCGACTTCATAAATAATAATCATTATAAACGATATTATAAATGATTGCAAAATTATTATATCTGTATATCTTTGTTATCTCTTAACACTCACCGACGTGTCATCATGATTTCAAGGTTGACAAACACGACCCATCTGTAAACACAGAATGGGTGAGATTAGGCCTTGTCTCCGTTAGATACTTAGCTGCAGAAGTTCCACACAGCTTATTCATAAATACAAGGATCGTGTTGTGATTATTGATTAATAATTAATATATAAGCAATTATAAATGTTACCTTCCCATTTTCCTACAGACCCGCCCTATTGATGTTAAGATATCCCATCTTGTAGAGAGTTTTCTGTCACAAAACTAGGCCCATAGTCAGGGGGGGTTAAGGAGGTCCTTCCCCCTAAAACTTTTAGAGCCCTCTCAGAATTATAAAAAATTTAAAAACATAATTTATGTTTCCAATGTGTGCATTTCAAATAGTTTAGTCTCTACTTAAAGTCAACGTTTTTCATCATTATGATTATGATTATTATTATTTAATTCAAGCAAATGTTATATTCTGCAGTATACTATTATCTGCTATTCGTTTTTATTGCTGTCGCTTGGCCTAAGTCCTCAATGACTCTCAATGACTCATGAAAGAGAAGCAAGACTTGGCTATCTAGAATTATAATGATTTCGCTAAACCAATGGATTTAGGTAAGTTTATTATAATTTTTTTCAGAAAAAAAGAAGAAACGTTTACGACTATAACCCAATAGTTAAATATTTTTCTTTTTTCTATAGACATTGTTATTTTGTTATTTTGCTGTCAACTTTAACATATTATGAAAAGTGAAAAAATGAAAATCCATAAGTGTACTTTGTGGTTATAGTCGACGTTCTTGGCAATTACGAGTAAAATTTGGCAAAATATGTGGAAAATTTCGATTGTTTAGTTTTTTTAACACAATTTTCTTTTATTTTCATACTATACAATTGGTTCATTAATATAAACCATTTTTGAAGCCCCAAACGGCTATCTAATTGGTACTGTACCCATTAGGTAAAGCATGCCTTTATACTTTAAAGTACATTTTTCTTAAATCTTTTTTTCAACACTTTTTTCACTCCTCAAAATGCTCCTTGGACCACAGATTATAACTTATTAGCTCGAAATCTTCAGGTGAGCTCCAGAGAATTTAAACATTAACATGCAGTAGTTAAAAATTATTAAACGGTTCAGCTGAAATTAATTATTTTCCATAGCTCATACTAAAAAGTTCTAAATTTCAATATCATGCACAACAATTTATTTTTCTCTTAAACGAATTAAAATTAAGCAATGCTTGATCAATAATTTCTTTGAGTTTGTATGCTAAGCTTTATTTAAAAATTTGGAAGAGATGCCATAAACTGTAAGCTCCAAGGAGAATTTCATACTATAAAAAGTAATTAATTACAAGTAAATAAAATTAATATCTTAACAACATTTACTAACACACTAAACGTTTGTGTTGCCTATAGCTTTTTTTAAGTTCTGAATATACTCTGAAAGTTAAAGCAGTGATAAAAAACTGGATTTTTTGGATTTTCATAGATAATCTTAAAATCCATATCTATGGACATACTGTTTTGTAACTGGACTATTCACTTATTTGCCCCCTCCTGAATATGGGCCTGCTCAAAAGGAGCCCTTCGTCTTCCGAAACAAGTCAGAAACACAAAGCGACACGTTGGGAGAATATATTGGATGTTTTCCCACCCACATTTCTGCAGAAGTACTACAATAGCAACGATATCGTGCGGCACAACCGGCCGCCTTTACACGACTTTTGGTAGTATTTTTAATTCTTTCGCCGCTTTCACAACTTTCGTACATTTAAACGCTAGAATATGGTGAACATTTAATTCAGATCACCTGGAATTTTTTACACAATTTAATTAAAATCGTTTTTCTTGATGCGATAGATTTCCAAGTTCTTACTTTTAAATCCCTTAAACAATTTTAAAATAGAAATATATAGTAATGACGTTTTATTCTTTGTAACGCACATTTAGCTAACATAGGAAGATAATTTGGCCAAAAAGTTTAAACAATTATGCCAAAAATTTATTATAATCATAGTATTTCCACTATATTCACTGCTGCTCGTTTGAACATTCCGATATCCGATGTTTTAAGTAATGCTAGGAAGCACTATGTGATCGTTCTTTTGTTTCTCGTAAGGTTATCAAAGAAAATGCAACATTTTCTGATGCAACGTCCGAATGTCCTGATTTTTAATAGTACATGAATATCGTCCCAGCCTACTGCATGCTCATGTGCACACTTGCATTAAAAAAAGTAGGCGATCCTTTATATCACCCTAGATTTCTTTTTTTCTCTTTCTTCCATTAAGTTTCCATTTTATCAAACCAACACTATTTTCCACCCAGCCTAACAAGTCTTCTTATGACTTGACTTAAAACAAATCCCAAAAAACATCTATGAACCAAAGAGCAATTTATATTCGATGTGAAACAAAAGGAAGGGTGAAAAGTAGGCTCCCTTAAGAATTATAGTGTGATTGGTGTAAATGGGAATGCGATACGATGTACAGAGGTAGAGGTAAATAGGAAACGAGATGCCTTAGCTTTAAAATACACAGCAGCTCCAATATTTATCTCAACGTTTCTTCTGAAAATGCATACTAAAATTATGACCCTCATCGCGTAGCGCTGCTGAACTGTGTGACTTGTACTACCAAAAACCGAATACCATTCGATGTTATTTCGATATAGTTATTAATTCCAAAATACTTCGGCTCACAAACATTTTACAACAACAACAACAATAATAATAATAACAAATTATGTACGGTAATATAAGTTAAAATGATTGTTATTCTAAAGAAGGGAATTTAATTTGCAGCACCTTTCCAAAAATATAGCTATTTTCTTACAGAATGGTCAATGTATGCATTTGGGGACATGAAATGAAGCAAAATAAACACAGTTTGTTGCACCTTTTGTGAGATTACTGGATTTTACACCTTTCTCCCCCATTTTTACCAGCGTTTTTAATAGATTAGACAGATTTTTTCTCTTCTTGAACAGATTTTAAGATTTTACACAATCGGAAGTCAACAATGGTCAGTAAATATTAAAATATAATTTATGGAAAGTACCAGTAATTATTCATACCCCAGCAACAATGCTCAATCTCGGCAACAATAGACAAACTCAGCAACAATGGTCAACCTGCAGCTGTGAAATCAAATAAAATTTAAACAATGATGCTGCAACAGTTTAAACCTAAATTTAGTTAGTGCTGGCATGAATATAACGGTTCCTATCTATCGACTGTGTACTGTCTTAATGGCCGTATTAGCGTTTTACCAGAACGGATTTTTCACAACAGAATCACACGGAAGGTTAAGAAGAAGTTGTATGCACTTTCAGAAGACTCAGTTTATGGAAGCTGATGACATCATTCCGTGATGTATCGTCTGCGAAGTAACTATTGCAATCGATGACAAGCCTCAAAGAAACAGAGTAAACCAGTACTTCCAGAACAACGAACATTTAAAGAACATTCAACTTCGCAAGTCGAAACCTAAGCAAACTACTCTGATACACCCCTTCGTTTCAGGATCTGAAAAGCAGCGGTCATTGCACGAGTTTAGTGCGGACCTTTGTATGGTATTAATCCAGTCACGAATACCAATCCACAAGGTAAACAATCCTGCATTCAAATCATTTATTGAGAAGTACGCCGCGCAAAGGTCATTACAGATAAGAGGACTGAGAAAAACTTACATAGAGCAATTTATGAGAACGTCTTAGAGAAAATAAAAGAGGCGATCAGCAAACATGAAGTGGGATTTA
Source organism: Deroplatys truncata (assembly GCA_030765065.1). Classification (NCBI taxonomy): domain Eukaryota; kingdom Metazoa; phylum Arthropoda; class Insecta; order Mantodea; family Mantidae; genus Deroplatys; species Deroplatys truncata. Next base: position 101,952,503 of record CM060981.1, on the reverse strand, counting down.
TTTTAGATGAAACTACTGATGGGCTGCAAAGATATATTTTGAATTTTTTAGTTTTTCCATTATCTGGTGAATGGATAAAACCTAGAAATCGGTACCAACTCGAGAAGACAAATGTCTTCACAATAGGGAGCAATTATTCAAGACTCATGTATGAACCTGTGGCCAGGGGCATACAATACGAAAAAGTCAGGATTTTGGCGACTAATCAAACACGCGATGTGTTTGTGAAAGTATCAGGGAGAATTACTGCAGGGTAAATGACTTCATTGCTGCTCTGAAGGAGATTCTGGTAAAGGCTTACAGTCGTCAAGTTTTATATAAAAAAATGACTGGACTCCACCTTCCACAGTTTCCTGTCATAACAAGGTGGGGTACATGGATAAGATGCGCAGTTTTCTTATGCGAAAACTTTGGTAAAATCAAACACTTCATGTGTACTCTAGACTCAATGGACACAGCAGCCATCAAGCAGGCCGAACAATTACTCAACAATAAATACCTAGAGTTGGAACTTTTTGCAGTGTATGGCTACAAGTATTTGCCTGACATGATTCAGAGTTTGGAAGAAGGTATGGAGAAGGAGAAGCAGTGGAAGAACTTGATCATTATTAGGAACAACCTTGATGGATTTGCTAAAGATAAAGTCGAATTAAATTTGAAGAACAATCCAGAGGTGGAAACCTTTGTAACTTTGACTGAACTTCTGACAAGATATGCTCCATTGGCTTCTGTAGATGTCGAGCGGAGTTTCTCCGTATATAAGGAGCTATTGAGTTCAAAGCACCAGCGGCCTAGTGTCATAAACATTAAAATACTGTGTGTAATCCAGTAAAAAGTTTATAAATTTTATTATTAGAACCTAGTAAATGGGACAAAGAAAGTTAAGATAAAGACAAGTTAATGTAGCTGGTTTAAACCAAATAAAGTAACTTCATCAGCACCTTTTTTGCATCATTTTGTATGTATTTTCAGAACCTTCCCCCCATTTTCTCACCATAAGTTGCACTTTAAAACCCTTTCACTAGTTTCTTTATATTGTAAAATCACGACACATATGATTCTGGTAGGCAAAAGTATTGTCCGCCCATCTTTTGCAAAAACTTAGACAATTTGTCAATCAAATTGCTAGAATTATGGAGAAGGCGGAGCTACACCTTCATTATCATCCTAAACAGTTCCGTGCCTATATGGATTGTTATTTTGTGTCCAGATGTACCTTCTATACCATTCTGCATACATTTATATTAATTAATAGGAATTAGATGTAAATCTTTTATGAATAATTTTAGAAAAGATACGAGAATACAATGTATGGGCAGTGAAAGTGGTGTGATCATAACAGATTAGATTTTTTTTTATTTTGAAGTAAAAGTATTTCACACAACTATGCGATAACTTTGTAGTTGCATAGTTGTATGTCGCAGAAAAATAGGATGGAACAATTAAAACTTGTTGTTTTGAAGTTCAGCTGCATAGGAAAATAAGGTATCTGCATTTTTTTAAACCCAACAAATTAAAAACGGAATAGCTACCGACTTTAAAATATATGTGCTACAAATCTCAGTGGTAAATAGATATTAACCAGGTGACCATTTTATTTATGAACCTCGTGTCCAGAAATTATTCTTTCACGCGCTAGAGCCTCCGAAACGGGAGGAGGGATGATTATAGGTAAACAAACCGCATATCCGTGACAAGCAGTAGACGTGACATTTGTTGGTTAAGAATTGTTTATGACTGATAAGGCATCAGTTATATGATGCACAACAGTCCTTCACCACTCCTATCTAAGCCAATGAGGCGTTTACGGTTTTGTCCTGTGTAGTGCTTTAATACTTTACAGTATTCATTTCTTTGGTCATCATTAAGTGAATATAAGCAATGGCGATCTTGTAACAAATGCAGAGTACACCAAGGTGTTTCTAATCTATGCGGAATGCAAGACAGGCTTATTAGCTCTATCAACAACATTACTTCAACGGACGTCACACAGCCCACAATATGTTTCAAAGTTTGGAGAGGAGTTAAGTGAATCAGACAGCTTACGTCCTAACAACTCTGCTGACATACCGTATACCAGTTATTTGAATAGTTACTGTTTCTGTTTCGTGTTGCCCGCATCCTCGTTCACATTTCGGGAATCCTAGCACGTAAACAAATTCTTTCTAGATTTGGATTTATTAACTTAAAATATGATTACATGGAACTCGTCTACCTACCACCGAGTCTTAAATAGTATTTATTTACGCCCTGAATATTGCAATAAAATTTAAAGCATTTTGTTGTTTATGTTTAACAAGCATATGATTAAATTCTCTCTTAACTCTCTGAAAATATTTAAATGAGGTTTACAGTAGGACACCTGTGAGTGAGAACCTTCAGGTTCTCCTGGAGATGGATGAATCAGGTGATTACACGAAGCTACAAGAGTTTATCATTCAAAATACCAACCTTAACAATGAAAATAATTTTACATGGGATTGGAGGTAATCCTTGTCAACTAACGGAGTGTTTACACATAGAGGCGTTTACGATTTACGACTTTTGGCAATTACTTCCTAAGATATAGTCTTATAAAAGAGCAAGTCATAAAATTTATTACACCCCACGGCTGCCTTTTATTATGTCATTAGAGATAAGTATATAACAGCAGATTATAACTCGCAGCACCATGCTTCAACCTCTGCTTCGCCAACGTGTACGTCTCTAGCAGTGACAGAACGCGCTGAACTCCTTGGACTGTGGCATGTGAGTAATACTATTAATTATTAAATTGTTACTTTCTCTACTACTTACCTACACCAAGCAGAGGAAGTATTGCTTTCCAAACAAAAATTCTATACCGAAATTTCATCGGAAATACACGTTTTGAGACTCCCAGAATAAAAAAAGGAAACACTTTTAGAAAACATCGGTATGTGTGTGTGTGTGTGCGTGTGTGTGTGTGTGTGTGTGTGTCGAGAGAGACAGTGAGAATATCGTAACTAACACGAAAAGTTGGCTAATTACCAAACTTGGTATTTAAGTTCAGCGTCATGCCTACCGTTTACATGAAAAAATGGTCATTATTGTTGATTTTCTCAAAAATATTCTAACGACTTTAATTAAAATACCATATGCATAACATGTAAATATTTTTTTAATTTTCTAGGAATAGCCTGTGAAGTTCTCTTTATTCTGAACGCCTTTTGTATCACTTGTAAACCGTAAGACCTAGACAGAATCTTACTACACGAAAAATTTAGATAACGCTAAAGGACATAATTTATGTGGAATAAATTTTTTTGTGTTAAATCATTAACCATTTCCAACACATTGTTTATTATTGGTTTTAATTTCATATATATATATATATATATACTGTTTTCAACTGAAAATCGCTATTCATTCTTTTTTCCCCCCGTAATCATGCATAGAGAATTTCAAAGCCATCACAGAGTGACGCACTTTTAAAACAGTTTACTGTTGCTGTAGTTTACTGTATGCTTGTTATACCTACAATAAGATGCATAAATGGGAAATGAAGATTTAACTCTATAAATAAGAATCAGAAGTAAATAGAAGAAGAAGACTTTGAATGTAAAGGTTGTAGAAGAATGGATAGAGAAAGTCATGAGTATATTTTTTGTAACTCGGGGTTTTCTTGGCCACATGTGGCATAGACACATACTCGTACTCTGGCGTTTATAAATTCAAAAGAAATCCCAGGATTCCCAAATTGTACAACACTACAAAAATTCATTATCTGAGATGTGCTGCAAGTAAAGTCACTGCCTTATGTGTATGCAGGCAAGGCCTTCAAAATGCCCCCCTTCCCTTCATTCCATAATATCAATTATTTAGTGTGCAATGGAGGTTTCCCGTTACTCGGCTGTTCCCATTAAGCTAGATATACTATTAGCAGATATGCACATTGTATCTCCAATAAAATCAACACAACTCAAAAAATTCTGGGTTACAGTCACGTCACTTTCTCTACCTACTATATTTTCCACAAACTATTATTAAAAAACATATTTATCTTTTTACTTCATATTAACTGAGATAAACGTTTGCAAAATATTTTCCTTATACATTTCATTGTACAGAAGGGGCCAAAACAAGAGTTGAGATAGTCAAGTATTTAAAAAACGTGTGCTGCGTTTGAAATTCCAAATCTTTCCATACCTCTTTCCGAGAAATAACTGAACAGTGACGCTTGAAAACTGACAAAACTATTGAAAAAATCAAACAAATAACAACAAACATATCGGAAATGGCAAATGACAAAAATGTCATTTGAAATCAATTTTGTGTTATAAAAGAGATCCACAAATTTTGTACACTAAGATTTTATGTATTTCATATGGTTTAACAGTTATACAAAATTAATTCCGAATAAAGAGGACTTCACAGATTATTCATAGAATTATTCTTATGTCTGTACATGCCTCTGTCGGAGAGTGTGGGAGTGTGAGAGTGTGTGAGTGAGAGTGCGTGTATATATGTGAGAGTGTGTGTGATGTGTGCGAGAGTGAGAGTCCGCGCACGCGCGCGCGTGTGTACAGACATAGGAATGCTTAAGCAATTATCAATACAAAGAACGTAAACAACAAAGATCAAGGGTCACTGACGCACGTAAAACACATACTGGTGTAAAATGCAATACCTGTGACGCATGTTTCACAACAGTTGTGCTAAACTGTTTCTTAACATAAAGATTATTGAGGATATCATAAAATTGTGCTGCGAAGAAGAAAATGGGGTAACTTGACACACTGAAGCAGGATAATGGTGAATATATGTCTGATATGAAGACTAGTGATGATGATGATGATGATGATGATGATGGCGCAGCTCATGATGTCTGAAAACAATTAGCAGGCAAGAAAATAAAATTAACATTTGTATATTTAATTTGGTTATAAAACAAAAATACAGTGTTATAAAACAAGAAGAAGAAAGGACAAGGCTATTAAATCAGCATATAGATCTTTGGGCGCAATTTAACCAAAGCAAACATAACGTGTGGGCTGGCCCCGTAGCTCAGTCGGTAGATCACCTGCCCGACTGGAGGGGTGGGAACTTTTCTCTAGCCAAGATTATTCTCCATCCTCCCCAGAGTCTGGAGGTATGACTGAAAGTATGAATGCGAGTGATCTAATGATTAAAACCCAAAAAGTGCAAGAAATCCAACGACAAGAGAATACACCGCTGCCAAGCTCCAAAGGAAAGGCTGCCGATTAGATCAATATAAGTGTAACCAAAAAGAAAAACAAAACATAACGTGTGTATGCTTACCTATATCAAATAGTCCTGTTATTTCTAACAGTGGTGAAATGGGTTCAGATATTAATACTAGGTTAATACAAAAAGTTAATACAAAAGAAATGAATCAAATGGTTTCAGAAATGAATGTTAACGAGGAGGATACTTCGACTAGCCCACCCCAGCGCGAGCTTGAGAGAGTAAAGCTAAAGGTACATATCACGGATGGCCCACTGAGCCGAGGCAGAGCATGGCAAGCAGGCTTGTAACGTGACTCCTGGGAAAGAGGGATGAGGGGAGAGGTCCTGAAGGATATCCAGACCCGAATACCGGCGGGCACAAACATGGACCGGTCCCTAACGTTTCCAGACTGAACACATCCGACGCCGACCGATCCTACCCACAAGCAACAAACTCCCGGCAGTCCCCAATTGGGTGGAGCCCATTCGGAGGGAGAGACCCAACTGCGAGTCCCTGCAGCGACGACAGGGAAGAAAGCTCTACAGAGCGCAAGCCATCGTCCAGCCCAATCCGCCGAGCACCGTCGCATTGACCAACCTGGAAACAGATGATAAAGTAAATTGGAGTTCAGGAAATGAGGAGCAAGGAAATTGTGGTAGAAGATGAACCACACAAGCTTCGCCTGCCGACCCGGGGAAACTACGAAAACCCCATGGGCCAGAGTGGGCGGTCATCGAAGATCGAACCCGGACCTCCCGAATGCGAGTCATAGACGTTATCTCCTTAGCTATCCCGCTCGGTGAGCTTGAGAGGGAGTTCTGAACTCAGGTTGTGAGAAAAATCGTGAAACAAGAAATTGTGATTGGTAAAAATGCTGAATCAAAATTGTGTAACAATAAATTACAAGGGATATCAAATCTGGTGTCATTACACGTTTATAGGTGACCACCATTTACTGAAATTAAGAAAGTTTTGCAGTTTCTAAAGCTAAAATTTCCAGAAGCGTAGTGCGAAAAATTCGTATCTAGAAATCCCAATCAAAACTTTTCTTTTAAAGTAAGCATACCTGTAAACAACATGGAATAGCCTTGGATTAATCACTGATCGGAAAATATCTGTAAGCGTCAATTTTTTCAGTCACGTCAAAAGCTTCTAGTAAACAAATCCAGAGATTGCAGAGAGTTCTATCTGCACGTTTTGTATTTTTTCACGAGAGCACTTTAAAGTTACAGGTTGTTATACCGAAAACTACTAATGTTAGGTAACTGAATTTGGATCCAAAGCAACACACACTTATATCATTATAAAATATTATGCGTTTTATTGAAACAAAATTAACATAATACCAATTATTACATAATAACATAAATATTTAAGGCAAATGGAATCTTCTGGTGCCAACAATTTCCCAATACTTCAAACCCAAATGATTCCTTATTTAAAATTCTACTGTAATATTCTACATCAACTTGTGGCATCTATTTCAGCATTGATCTAATATCATTAATTTTCTGTATGACGAATGCTTTCCTTATTTTGGAACTTGAACCTGAGGAAGTTGAAGTTTAACAGACAACGTGTTTCGTCGCTGTTCAGTAAGCTAACCTTACAATTCATTTCTGTGAGGCTGGTTTTGTAAAAAGATTGAGTTGAACTTTTGTGTGTAGAATTTTAGAATATTTATAGTTCTTTGATTCGGTGTGATAACCGAATACATTCATCTCAATCAAAGTATAAGATGATAAGAGGAAGATTCTTATAAGAGATAATGGGCACCATACTTCAGACATTTCTATGTTAGAGAGTATTTTATCAACTTCTTGGATGCAGGAGTTTCCAGGTGTTGAACATTTCATGATAATATTTTGTATATGAGTATTTTTTTGAAGAAATGAAGCTAGAGCAAAGAGATTATTGAGTTCCTATTCTGTTGACACAGCTATCACTCCAGACAATTACTCGTTAATTTCAGAGTTATTAATACTTATTTATTTCATTATCTTCACCAGTTTATTTGCAATGTTATTTCCTGACCTGCCAAACATTGCTTCTAAATGACAATAGCCCTGTTCTCTACTGAAGTACAATGGCTGTCCAAGAAGTACTCGACCTAACAAAGAAAATGTTGGGAAAAACATCTTTATTTCTCTACATAGTCTCCTTTCAGCTCGATACACTTTTCCCAACTATGTTCAATAGCTTCGATACCCTGGCTATAGTGAGAACCGTCGAGTTCTGCAAAATAGCCATCAACTGCAAACTCCACATCTTCATTGTTGCAAATCTTTTACCACCAAGCGAATTCTTCAACTTTGGAAACAGAAAATAATCAGAGGCGGCTAAGTCTGGCGAATAGGGTGCATGAAGAAGCAATCAAACTTTAACTCATTGATTTTGGGCATGGCGATAATGGATGTGTAAACTGGTACATTGTCTTGATGAAACAGAACTTTCTTTTTCGCTAAATGTGGCCGTTTTTGCTCGATTTCATCATTCAAACGTTGCAATAGGTTTGCTTAATACTCGCCATTGATTACTTTTCCTTTTTGAAGATAATCACTGACAATTATTCCACGCGCATCCGAAAAAACCGACGCCATGACTTTGCCTGCAGATGGCACTGTCTTCGCCTTCTTTGGAGCTGATTCTCCCCTTTCAATCCACTGTTTTGACTGTTCCTTCGTCTCAGGTATGAAGTGCTGGAGCCATGTTTCATCCATAGTTATGATTCGACGCAAAAACTCGTCTTTATTGCAGCGAAACATTGCCAAACACTCGACTGTAACATCCTCACGTCGCTGCTTTTGTTCCATTGTGAGAAACGCGGCACCCATCGTGCGCACAGCTTTATAATGTCTAAATTTTCAGTTAGTATGCGATGTACAGCACTTTTTGAAATGCCTACGATGTCTGCTAGCTCGCGCACTATTTTATGGATTTTCTTCACAATTTCTGGCGTGGTCACCTCATTTGGTCGACCACTTGCGATGTTCGTCTTGGAAGCTCGTGCGGCCTCGCTTAAACTCTGCCACCCAATATTTTACTGTTGTAAACGAAGGAGTAGACTCCCCCAGAGTAGAATCTAGCTCAGCTTTAATGACTGCCAAACAATTACTAAACAACGTAGCATCGTCAAGCTTCAAGCTTAAGCTTTATAAGCGTGGTACGTTGTACCATAGTCATTTGTTTAAAACAACAACCGCTACATAGACGTCAGGTCAGGTTCTTCTGGGGCTGCCCTTGTATGAGCAGTTAGGTTATACACATTGAATTTCCTTGTATAAAGGAAATAACTTACATTTTCACGTGAAAGTGCAATCATTACATCTTGTAATTCAAAACAAATCATCATTGTCTTACTTTCCTCATCTTTATTACGTTCTTGTCTCATGAACTGTTTTTCAGTGGCATAGTTCTTATATCTACCTGATAAATCTTCAGTGAGCCAGTTTTCTCGTTTTGCCATGGTAAATTCTTTACACAAATTGCATCTGCCAGATTTAGGAGATAAAAATGCAAAATTTAACTCATAATTGAATATTGTTCTGTGCATTGACTGTTTCACAAAATCTATATTTTAACTGCACATTCATTTCGATACAATTCATACATGCGTGCAAGGTTGGGAATCTGACTTAAGTATTCTTTCTGTGCCACATTGTGGTGATAAAGGACTCAGCGTGCGGAAACCACTCTATGTCTTGTGCACTTTCTGAAGTACGGTCTTTAGTCTTCTTTCCTCGTCCATCACTTTTTGGCGTTCCTGTCTGTTTATCCTTTTTAAAATGCACACTCTACAAAAGTTTGACTTATAAGAAGCATTCCAAGAAAAATTGTTTACGCACTCGTATCTTCTCTTCATCTACATGCAGAAATTAATAAAATACTTATCTTCCACTCTCATTAACATTTTGTACTCTGACATAACTTTTACATTTTGTATTCTGCAACATATACTCGTAATGTTTTTTTTTCTCTCTCATTTTCTGATAGAGAATAAACGACGTCATTATTATTCCCGGTCTTCCTTACATATTTTGTTGAAACACTTTTACTTACATTTACAATCTACCTGAATTACCTTGTTTTCTTTCATACGTTTCCTGCAGTACTAATATAATATTCTTAACCACTCTGCAGAATTTCTTTTCGAATATTTGTTTTTCAGTTCTGAGAATGGCGTGGCCTTTTCCTTGTTCCTTTCCTATGTTCATAGGCGACAGGTCATTGTCAGTATTGCTATATGGAACAAAAGTGACTGTCCTTGACTGAATGGGTAAAGGTATTGCATAATTATAATATTGCAGCCCAAAAGCGCTTTCACTGCAGCTCATCATGCTATTCATTACATAAAATGCTGAATATTCTAATTTAGAATTTGCATTATTTCATATCTGTTACTTACCTAGCATTAAATGTCTGTATTTCCTACAACAATGGGCACTTAAGGCTCAAATGCTTTGCTGATGACATTACAGAAATGAGAAAAGTGGAAGATCTCTCTTCAAACTGCCTCTACAGAAATAAATAAATGTAGACAGTATAATAATAGTATTCAATAATCATGACGTAGAACTTGCTATTGCATTTCCAAACATTAACTCCGTATAGTAATGAAAAGAAATTTAACAGAATAAAATATAATGTAACACGTAACCTAAATAGCAAGGGACCTGTATGAGAGACTTAATTTTATGGTACTTAGTTTTATGGTTTCCATTTTGTTTGTACTTTGTTCATTTTTTATGTAATTTACTCAGATGAACTACTGACATATTCAGAAGACAAATCAGCTTCCATGCTGGTATTTCATCAACAAAAATGTCTTAAACTTGGAAATGAAAACAGATGACTACAGATGGTTCCTTCTGGTTCTCATGTAATAGTTGGAACCAAGTTGCCCTAATGTTATACAGCAGGTAAAAAGTTACAACAAATTGTTGGATTTAAGTAAAGACTGACGTAAAAATTAGATTCGATTAAAAAGTTAAACTTTTGCAGTTGGAAATCTCTGGTTCTCTCGAAATCACAAGCATCAATTCTGTGAAACTAACTCCTGATGACGGAGATTAGTGACTAAATATGGACTTTGAATTTTTATTGGAATGCTCAGAGTATACCAAATAAATTAAATTATCTTATACAATTGCTTTCCGAACTAAAGGTCGATACCCTACTAATATTTGAACATTGGCTTTGTAACGAAGAGTTATCTTTATTTAAGATACCTGGATACACTATTTCAGCCAGTTAGCGTAGACAACTAGTTGGGGGCGTTGCCATTTTTGTTAGAGATGGTGTTTTGATTCGTAATCTTATTGATATTTCTAACATAATTAAATATGAATTCGAAATGTTTCATTATACCTAAATACCTACAGCTAAATTGTTGTGTATTGTGTTATTAGATTTAGTATTAAAGTTAAAATCATCTGTAAGTGCTGTCTTAGCTGGTAACTTTAATACTAAGTACAAAAA